>CM076262.1:6226344-9048179 GCA_038380795.1 Pyrocephalus nanus | reverse complement strand
TCCTTTATTCTCTATCTTCTCTTCTCTCTCTTTTCTTTTCTTTTCTTTTCTTTTCCTTTTCTTTTCTTGTTCTTTTCTTTTCTTTTCTTTCTTTTCCCTTCCTTCCCTTCCCTTCCCTTCCCTTCCCTTCCTTCCCTTCCCTTCCGCTTCCTCCCTTCCCTTCCCTTCCTTCCCGTTCCCTTCCCTTCCCTTCTCCTCCTTCGCTTCTCTTTCTTCTCTTTCGCTTTGTCTCTTCTCTTCTCTTCTCTTCTCTTCTCTTCTCTTCTCTTCTCTTCTCTCTTCTTTCTCTCTTCTCTTCTCTTCTTTCTCTTCCTTCTCTTCTCTTCTCTTCTCTTCTCTTCTCTTTTCTCTTCTTTTCTTCTTTTCTTTCTTTTCTTTTTCTTTTCTTTTCTTTTCTTTTCTTTTCTTTCTTTTTCTTTTCTTTTCTTTTCTTCTTCTTCTTTCTTCTTCTTTTATTCTCTTCTTCTTCTCTTTCTTTCTTTTCTTTTCTTCTTCTTTCTTTTCTTTTCTTTCTTTCTTTTCTTTCTTTTCTTTCTTTTCTTTTCTTTTCTTTTCTTTTCTTCTTCTTTTCTTTCTCTTTTCTTTCTTTCTGTTCTTTCTTTCTCTTTCTCTTTTCTTCTTTTCTTTTCCTTTATTCTTTTCTTTTCTTTTTTCTTCTTTTCTCTTTTCTTTCTTTCTTTTCTTCTTTCTTTTCTTTTCTTCTCTTCTTTTCTTTCTTTTCTGCTCTTTTCTTTTCTTTTCTCTTACTTCCGTTTTATCTCTTTCTCTTCTCTCTTCTTTTCTTTTCTTTCTTTTCTTTTCTTTTCTTTTCTTTTCTTTTCTTTTCTTTCTTTTCTTTTCTTTTCTTTTCTTTCTTTCTTTTCTTTTCTTTTCTTTCTTCTCTTTTATTCTCTATCTTCTCTCTCTCTTCTTTTTCTTTTTCTTTTCTTCTTCTCTTTCTTTTCTTTTCTTTCTCTTTTCTTTTCTTTTCTTTTCTTTTCTTTTCTTTTCTTTTCTTTTTCTTTTCTTTTTTCTTTTCTCTTACTTCTCTTTTATTCTCTATCTTTCTTTCTTCTTTCTTTTCTTCTTGTTTCTTTCTCTTTCTCTTTCTTTTTTTCTTTCTTCTCTTTTGTTTCTCTTTTCTTTTCTTTCTCTTTCTTTTCTTTTCTTTTCTTTTCTTTCTTTTCTTTTCTTTCTTGTCTTTCTTTTCTTTTTCTTCTTTATTCTCTGTCTTCTTTTCTCTTCTCTTCTCTCTTCTCTCTCTCTCTCTCTTTTCTTTTCTTTCTTTTCTTTTCTTTTCTTTTCTTTCTTTTCTTTCTTTCTTCTTTTCTTCTCTTTTCTTTTCTTTTCTTTCTTTTCTTTTCGTTTCTTTTCGTTTCTTTTCTGTTCTTTTTCTTTCTTTTCTTTTCTACTTCTCTTTTATTCTCTATCTTCTCTTCTCTTCTCTCTCTTTTCTTTTCTTTTCTTTCTTTTCTTTTCTTTTCTTTTCTTTCTTTTCTTTCTTTTCTTTTCTTTTCTTTTTTTTTCTTTTCTTTTCTTTCTTACTTCTCTTTTATTATTTTACTTCTCTTCTTCTGAGGAAGAAAATCACAGTGCTAAAGCACATTTGTTCACGTCTAGTTAGCTCTTGTTTCACTCTACAATATATTACACTGTAACTAAACATGTTTCAAACATGCTTACCTGGAAAAGAATTTCTCTTTGTGTATTTCAGCAATATGTCTGCTTGATTCTTTTCAGCATCATCCATTGCACCGTACAGTTTTTTCCCTGATTCATTTAGAATACTTCAATCTGTAAAATTTGTCTGCAATTTGATTTATGTTCTTTTCCAGATGCTGGGAATATGCAGAGGCAGGCAGGAGGGCACAGTACTGTGATGGAAGTGAGTGTGTGAGAGAGGGCGTTGCTCTGTTGATCCACCTGAGCATCGGGAAGATAATGCACTATCTCCTGGAGACGGGTGCTGGTACCATGTTCTGCACATTTTCATTTTAGTGTAGTCTGGTTATGGGCTTACCGTATGTCTGCAGTTTGTTCATCAAAATTAGAGTTGAATATAAGATTAAAAAGCAAAATGCAGAGAATAGTACCGCAATGTGAAAGTAACAGATTAACATTAATTTTAGTTTTGTAGTAGATAATTCTACTACTACAAAGTAGTTGCAGAAAATTCAGGGAAATTTGTCAAATTCAGGGAATTACTTGAACAGTCTTTAGAAAAAACACTTTTGTACATAAACAGCTACACTTTACAGTACAGGAAAAATAAAACTCGAGGCTAAAACCAGAGAGAAGACACTGAGTTGCCTTGTAACACAGTTTGACACATAGGATTTGACTCAGCACATGACAGACCGACTTGCCTGTGGGCTTCGGGTGATTTTGTGCCAAAATTAGTAGACTTCTCAGTGAGAGCTTGCATGGAACTATCATTAAGAGAAATCAGATTGAGGCAGAAAAACAGAAATACTTGTTAAATGTTGCTAAAACAGTTAAGGTTGATCATCCTAATCTGGTCTGCTTAAAACCTGATCATTTTTTAGGGTACACACTAGTTGTAACCATCCTTCTTTAGATATCCTCATGCAGTATGAGTGCAGATGCTGTTTGCATTTGAGATTAACAAGGGTGCACTTTGTACATTTCTTTTCACTTTGAAGAGTTTCTACTGTTTCTCACTTTAGCCATGGCAGCTAGTAGACAATAGGTGAATATTTAGAACAGGATTGTAAGAGAAAAATATGTAGAGCTTTCATTGTAGCACTTCATATTTTCTTCCGAGCTCTTACACTCACTGTCAGGCTATACCCAAGCTACTGTACACAATGTACTCTTCCCTTACTGAGCAAAATAAAAAAGGCATTCATCAGCACTCAGTACAGTATGGAGAAAACAGGCGTGTCTAACAGCTCCAAATCCGCACTGCTGACCTGCATTTAACTGTCTGGATAAAGAGATCCTTCCCAGCAGGCTGGAGGTTTCTGGCCAACACTACTTAGCAACAGAAGAAAGAGACGACCACAGATCCTGGACAGGAGCTGAGCTCTAATGCTGGCTTGGCCAGTGACCTCACAGGTAACGTTGAAAAAGTCACTTCCTATCTCTGTGCTTTCACCTCTGTCTGCTTTGCTCATAGCACTTCTGAGTGGGGGCTGCTTCTTCCTGTACAAGCATACTCTCTGTTGAGGACTTAGTGTGACCAACTGATATTACTGTCAGTAAATGCAAAAAAACCCACCAGCTTATTGAAAAAAACTCTTTAGCAATGAACTGTGTTAGCCACTTATCATAAAATACACTATCCAGAAAAACCTTAAATTTTACTTTTTTCTCCAGTGTGTTAAAAGTACAGATACTAGCAATGTGTATATAGCATGCAGGCACAACATAATTTAAAAGGCACCTGTATCATTACCTCTTACAATGACCCAAACTCCTGGCCAAGCAGTGCTAACCATCTGTTAAACTTTGAGCATGGTATGATTGCATTAAACAGGCATCAGGACACAGGAAGCCCTTCAAAGCTTTCACACGACAAGGTCAAGTTTCTCCTTGATTCCCCGAGGCTCTCTCATCAAGCAGACCATCAGGAGTTATCATGCTGGCGAGTAATGGCAACATTTTTAGTACTAAGATCTTTGCTTTTCTAAATGCATCATTGCTTTGATGTTTTATTACACATCTTGAATACATCCAAGGTTATGAATGCTGCCTGCAGAAACACCTGTTTTATCACTTTTTCATTAGCAGACTCCTTTCTACTTCTGTATCCTCTCTCAAACACCGGTTTGTTCAAAACCAAGCCTTACAGCATCTGGCCTCCTTTCCCCCTGCACGTGAAGTGAAACACAGGGTGTCTCCACGTCAAGATGCCCTAGGCAGAGGGGGCTTCTGCCCACTCAAAAGAGCCTCCACAGGAGCTCCCTATAGGGCAGATCCAAAGCACATGAGGAAGACAAGTGGGAAAACCACACAGCATTTCAGAGCCTCTCAGTGTTGGCAACTGAACATTACAGGGTAATTTTGAATTTTCTCTTCGCTGTTATGCAACCTGAAAACAAGTGCTTGTATTCTCTGTAGTCTCCTAGGGTTATACCTGGGACACCCAAACTCTGAAGAACACCATAATTAATAATTAACCATTCATGAGACGGTGAAAAGAACAAAGAAAGAGGTGCTCAAAAACAGGTGAAAGTTTCTACATGTGACAGCATATGACTTAGGGGTGGAAGATGGACTCACACAGGAAAAGAAACATCAGAGGCTAAGAAAACAGGACCCACAGTAACCAAGGATCTTGGTGAGGGGTTACTGTTCCCTGCAAACAGTGGGGAAAGGGCTCAGCTTTCCAGCAGTGAGAACCTTGCTATGGCTACAGAGACCACAGAAATGCCCCAGAAGGTAGAGAGGCACTGAGGAAGACAGCAAGCATTACTCTTGAAGAGCAAGCTCCACCAAAGCTGCTTCTTGCTTTCCATTTCCACACCTCTGCCTTCCTCCCTGCAACAGGAATGATCAAGTGCCTAGTGCAGGGCACAGTGCCCACTCCGCTGCACAGGGACTAATTTTTTCTCCAGCTCCAGTAAATACCCCACTGGGACAGCAGACCATCCACCCTCCTTCAAATCCCACAAAAAGGAAAGTGGGGCTTTTTCTGACCTGAGCTCCACCAGCACAACCTAAACCCTGTCACCTCCTGCTGCTCCAGCCCCTAAGGATTCTGAGAAAATGTAGTAATTTTGGATTTAAAAGAAAATATATAGCACTGGGGCAACTATGCATCATTAAACATTTCTCTGCAGAAAGAATGGGAAAGGGAAGCATTACTTCTAGTCTGACTCTCAGTCCTCACTCTGTAGATAAAAAATTTGGGAGGTTCCTTCAACCCTGAACAGTTTTGGTAATTCAAGTTGTATCTCTAGTAGTTTTAGCAGGTTAACTCCCTCATTACATGTAATTCAATATGAATGTACTCCTACTGCAGAGATACAAGGACAATGGCTATTCTTTTACTTAAGAACAATAAAAAAAAAAATGTTACCAAAATTTGATGGTCAAAAAGATATCTTTCTGAAGGAAAAAAAATCACTAATCCCTGTGTTTGCTCCTTTCCTCTGCATTTTATGTTTTATAAGAGAATCTATTTCTTTGTCATTCCTGACAATTAGGAGGCATATAGATAATATACTCTTTTTTATTAAGGTTTTCGTTCAGAGCTTTGTTTGGTTTTACAGATATTTTAAAATCCCTGTAGTAGGAGAGCTATACCACATATTAAAACACAACACCTCTGTTCTTCAACTACACTAAACCAGGAGTCAGCTACCGAATATTTAGAGCCAATATAAAAACATGTTAGAAATCGAACGAGGCCCCCCCCAAACTACCCATTTCAGCAGGGAAAAACCAACCAGAAGGGCCCAACAGACCCTGACACTGAGCTATATACGTCATAAGGGAAAGGCCATTCAAAAAACAGTCTGAAAAACGGGTAAAAGGACAATGTAAAGAAGATTCAGTGAACAAAGCTGAAATTACTGCCTAGTACATTTGAGAGGAAGAGGACACTTTGCAGTCCTATCTGCTCCCATGGGCTTCTGCACCTCTGCAGAGCACCTTGCAACTGGAGAGGCTTCTGTGCTGGGACAGCGGTGTTTGCCTGCGCGTGGATTGCACGGCAGCCGGGTAACATTACAGGCATAATGCTGCAGATACAGAAAGTAGCACTATAGGCAAGCAGGAAATAGGCTGGGGACACCACTTCCAACTACTACTTAAAGCATACCCACCGACTTGATGCTCATCAATTGCACTTTATAAAGGACTCTAACCATCAGAAATCTGACAGGAATACTTGATTTTTTTCCCTTAGCAGGCAACTTTTTACGGGCCACTTAACAAATACTTGTGAGTCTCTGTTTGCTTCACAAGGTCCTTACAGTATTACAATGTCCTGGTCTCGCTCCTGCAGCCCCTCCAAGCCTGCCACACAAACCTAGTATGTACACCAATATGTATGTTGTTGCATGGGCAACATACACCTGGTAAGGGTAATAAATATCAGTTCATCAGTGCTTTAAATGAAATCCATGAATTCCTAAACATGTCTTATCACTAAATACAGGAAAGGAGCAACCTGGTTTTCATGATACATAAAACACCATCTGCTTAAATACCTTATAAAGTTTGAAATGAAAAGTCATGTAGGACCTATAATTTCTCTATATTCTCTTAAATGAAGAACAGAACTTCTGAAAAGGCCTAGCAACATTTCCATTTGGTTCAATGAAAAAGTGCAAGGGAGTCCAGAGCAGGTAGTCCACAAAGTAATTCCTTTCACACTCCCACCACCTATATATACCCAGTCTGCTTACTATGGGGAAAGTAAGACTGAGAAAGTTCAGAAACTGAATTCCAAAACCTGGAAATATAGACTTCCATCTAAAATCAGGAGAAATGCCTCATTTTTCAAACGCCAAATGACATGGCAAAACAAGGCAACAACCCCAGGTCAACTAACTACACTACCTAATGTTACAGATATAAGAATCCAAGACTTTTCACACCAGACCAACCTTCGATTGAAAGAAAAATTGAACGCTGGAAAAGAAAAATACCCTCTTTACTGTACACCATTCCATTGTAAAATGTGGAATAATCCTGACCGCTTCTGTTTCAAATTACTTTGTGCAGAGAAGTCAGGCCAGGCAATGGAATTCTGCATCTGCACCAGGTTTTTACCGCAAATAATAGAGGTGAAAAGGTGAATAGCAGAGCAAGTCTGGACTGCTAAACCAATTAAGCCCCTCTTGAAAAAGAATCCAAAACAACAGCAAGAGGTCAGATATTACAAAGCATCCTTTTCAGAGGTATTTCATTACACTTGGCTTTCTTCCTGGGTTGGAGTCCAGAAATACCAGCACTGCCTGATTTTTTTTCAAGAAATAAGTTGCTTGAATAATGTGCACCTTGTGCACTGCATTGGAACAGACAATCATTCATCTCCTTGATTTTTTTTTTTCTGTTCTGATCTCTCTTCCCTGAATTAAAGTATTTTTTCAATTTTTAGCAGAAGCCTGAAAACAAACTTGTGAATTACAAACAAAAATCTCATAAAAAGCAAAAAGACCTTTTCTTGATAGTTCTTTATTCACTCCAGGGATCCCACCTCACTTTATGATGCGTACTAAGAAGTGTACAAAACTCCAAAGATGACCACAGCCACACTGAAAATTGGTAAGAGTGAAGTCTGCAGCTCCGCCCAGTAACTTTTCCTATCACTGTGGGGAAGGCAGGACAGAGACACTCAAAGGAAACACCCATTCTCATAATGAAGTCACAGATCTTTTCTTTTAGGAAAAAGATCTGTATGTAAATACTTTAAAATTATTCCTTTGATGTGCTCTTTGATTGCATCCCTGTCCCAGAAGAAATTTCTCATGCCTTTTAATTCTTGTCACCAAATTCACCATCTTTGACTTTGATTATGTCTGTCGTCAGTGATCTAGTGACAAGTGACTTCAGTCAACACTCAGAGAGGGCAATTTAAATAAATGTTATACTCTGTGACTCAGAATCATGACAATTCAGTACATTCCTCCCTTTTTATCAGCACTGGGCCATCTGGAAGAAGCTGTTGCTTTTTAAATGATATAAAATTAACTTCCCTACCACTTGTGTCCTCTGGAAAACACAGGGTTATCAGGGAACCATCCAGCACTATGACACTTTGCCAGGCAGATTAAAATCTTTGAAAGGTATTTGCAATTTTAACCTCCATTGTAATCTCTGCTTCCCAAGGGATACCCAAAGGAGACAATGGCATTTTTATGGAGGCTACCACAAATTCAGCTGTAGTCTTGGATGTATCCCAATCATCTCTCAAAGCCAGTTTAGACACACTTTGGATGTTAAGCACAGCAGTGTCTGCCTGCTTCCCAAAGCAGGGGACATCTTTCTCTCCTACAAAAGAGTCAGTGACTATGGGCACAGACTGATGTTTGGCCACAGGGTGGATTCAGCAGCTCTGAGCCAGAAGGGCAGCCGGTCACATGCTCCTCCTGGCCGCTGAGCTGTCCTGACTCAGTCACTTCTTTTGTTGCCCTCAGCCAATTTTTCAGCCAGATCTGTTCATCAGTCTGGCTTGCTGGTTGTACCTGCACACTGGGCAAGAACAGAAGTTCTCACAGCAATCTTTATTGCTTTAGTTGTTTCCTTTCATCTCCATAGCACTTTACAGCTTCTAAATATTTGTATTCATGCTAGATTATAAATTTGAATGTTTCCTCTGCTACTTAAACAGCAATTTAAGAGAGCAGCTTGAAATACTATGCCTCATGAAAATGGAGTTTGTCACGGAGGAGAAGGCAAAAGCATTGTAAACTGTAATCGTTCTGAGAAAATGTTGCTGGAAGATACATAATCCAGTGTGACACTTGAAGTCCTTGTCATGGAGCATTTGATCATAAAAGAAAAAATATTACTTCTAAGGTCTATTTTCACATCAGTGCACTACACATCCTGTCAGAACAAACAGTGCACTAATGCAAATGATAAATAATATTTTATTTTCACATCCAAAATATTTCCATTCCAAGAGTAACTGTAAAAATAGAGCTGCTCAAAGTGAATGTCACTGTAAGAACACTGTCTCATAACAGAAATTGTATATATCAGCGGAGGACAGTATGATGTTATTACATCTCCTTAAGACAGAAAAAAAATAAAGACTGACCTTTCTTTCCCACCTCGTGTTTCAAATATCAGCTGTTAAACAAAGAGTGACATAAATCGAAACAAACCACACATTTGGACATGTCACTCCACTAGGGAAAGCACTAGATTGTCCTAGAAAGTGCAGCAGCACTGCAGCCACGGGTGAAGATAGCAACTGAAGTGAGCACGCCAATGGGGTTTCATGCTGGAATAACTCCTGGGGTCATCCTGAACAACGTGGCCAAAGCCTTTGCAAACCAAAGGATGGCAAAAGAGGACTGGGGGAAATGTTTCCCAGGGCTGGACAGCGGTGACATAACCCACACCTGGATGGGGAGGCTTGAAAGCCCGGCTAGTCAAAGCGCTCATTCAACACTTGTGTCCATTTCAAGGAGCAGATCACGACTTCGAACAAGCGCAGTGTGCCCCTGTTTGCAGCGCACCAGCAGCTCAACCTGCCGCTGCCGACCTTACCTGCCAACAAGCAGCGAAGTTCTCCAAAAGATGTACATGTACAACGACTGCAGGGTGAACAGGTACCAGTGTCAAAACAGCAAAAGCCACTGAGGGATACTACCTCTAACCATTTTTTTTTTTTTTTTAAATGATCGATGGAACAAATAACAACAACAAAAAGCTGTTAAGAGCACAGAAAATTAGGTTGTGAGGCAGCCTTGCCACTGACAGAACTGGCTACAGGAGCTCCTAACAGTTAACCTGTTTCTGTAACCCCTCTTCAAACGATATTGCTTGGTTCCCAGGACAATCTCTTCTGGCACTTGGCCTATCTTTACTACTAGAAAGATTTTTCCAAACTTGTAAGCTGGATTTTTTTTTTTCCAGGCACTACAGTTTATATTAATAATCTATAATCCTTTCACTGCAGACATGGTGAAGGTTGATCTTCAGTAATAGCCTTGAGATTCATTACCAAAGACACTTGCTTTCCCTTTCCAATATTCCCTTCTTTCAGCCAACCCAACAACTCTCATTTTTTTCCCAGTCCCACTCAGGTGAGTTTTCCAGACCGCAGCCATCCTTTTTTCCCTCCCCTACATTATCTTTGAGTGGCCAGTATCTCTTTTAATCTTGAAAGTGTTTAAAAAGGTTAATTTTTAAGTTTAAAAGTGCTCATCATCAAGCTGGTCACAGGCAACCAAGTTTTCCTCTGCACAGACTGGAGTGGGCATCCATCCCACCACTTTTTTAGCTAGGTCCCTAGCTAGAAGCCAGCACAGGTGCAGCTGACCAAATGTGCCTACTCAGACCCATCACTGTGCCCTCCCTGGAAGGGATTTCACAGTAACAGCAGGCTCTGCAACTACTTAGGAATAGCTCTGGCTTGAGTTTTACTCAAATAAGTTCATGCAACTGCAGCTTAGTCGTCTTCTAGCCTTCAAGCTTAAAACTCCCCCAAGGAGTAATCTTTCCCATTCAGCTTTTTCAATCCTTGCCATAGTATTAGATCCAAAACTATTCTACAATTACCATTTCTACTGTGATTAACCAAATTGGTACTGATTGAGCTCCTCCAGTGGACTGTTTCACACTGAGAAGAGATTAGGATTTTTGCCACCGTCACAGAGAACTAATATTGTTCAGAACATATATCAGCAAAGTGGTTTAAAAAAAAATTAAAATAAAAATGATTAGTCGCTCTACCATATCATCTATGCTAGTGATTCTGTTGTGCAGGACACATTTTCTGGACAGCTGGATAATGCAAGCTGAGCTGCAATTTGCTACTTCATATTTCAGGTTTTGTACTGTGCTTTTAAGGAAATAAAACTTCAGGCAATACTGAAATTACCAGAAAGTGAAATGATGGAAGGACAGAAGAACACACTGCACAATAAGTGGTTGATGATGTATTTATGCCATTAAATCATTCGCTCATGCATTTTCACAGTTCATATGAAGACAGGTTTGTTCAAGTAACAGATAATTAATATATTGAGCTAAACCCCCACAAACCAGTAAACCAGCTTCAGGAGGAAGAACCATATATTACTTTCCATTACTTTTTTTGGCAAATCAGTAGCATGACTCATAGCATCAAGACACTTTGAGCAAAAAGTTGATGATACTGTACACTACGCTTTGACTTGAAAAATTATTTGCTTCATAATAATGTAATCAGTAGATTATGAACTGATTACTTCAAGTTCCTTAGCTACTGCTTTGTTAAAATTGCTTTAGAAAAAGAAATTTTAACAAGATTAAGATTGCTGATATATTCAGCAACACTAAACCCAGCAATGTTTAAAATGAACATAAAATATAACAAAATGTTTTCAACCATGTAAAAGAATGCTGCACATATTTCAATATACAGACTATACTGTTACTACAATTAACTTTCTTTTTCACACTGCTTCAGTATAAAGAAGTTAAAATTATATATTCCAAGTAACATTTGCTTTCTTTCAGGATTAAGAACTTTGAAACAACAAAGTATTACAGACATAATATTGGAAAAAATACAATTTATCCACAGAGAGTCCAATTCTTTTAATATTTATTCATGTGTTTTACTGACATTCAGTGAGACTGTGGATGTGAATGAACAAATGTACAAGCAGGCACTAAAACATTCCAGTTACACACGATTCCAGTATTTTAGAACAAAAAATTAAGAATACCATGGCTAACCAAGGACAGATGAATAACAAACTGCTGCACTCCTTTTGCATAGCTAGGTTTTTTGGGAGACAAAGCTTGCAAAGAAAGAAGTTGCTCATATGGGTATAAAAATGTCCGAATTCCCTTTTAATATTTGATTCTCACCAAGAACACTGGAAAGCAGGTCTGGGACATCAGGCAGTGAGTTTCTTCTTCTTTTAACAGTGAAATGCTCAATTATAAATTTTGTTAAGTTTCTACCAAAATATTTTTAAAAAATTAAATGGAAATGTTTTGTATTCTTACCTGGACAGATATGCAGGGAATAAGCATCACAAAAATATCAAATGCTATCACAGGTCAATGTGTTTAGTTTATACCTGTTTCACCATTAATTATAGAAAATTCTAAATATATTTGGTCCAGCTCTTCTTACAGATGTAACGTACCAAAGAGAAGTACTATTGGATACCACTGAGCACTCATGGTTTCCAAAAGGAATGAATGAGTCCTGCAATATTTGCATGTTCTTCATCTGAAACAAGTAAGTACACTTCTAACATCCAAACAAAGGGATGTTTTCTGAGATTTTGCTTGTTTTCCTCTTCTCTTTTTACCCCCCTACATATTTGGAAGCAGAATCACAGAATCATAGAATCAACCAAGTTGGAAAAGACCTCTGAGATCATCAAATTCAACTCTTAATCCAATACCACAGTGGTTACTAGACCATGGCACTAAGTGGCACATCCAGTCTCATCTTAAAAACCTCCAGGGACAGAGAATCCTCCACCTCCCTAGGCAGCCCATTCCAATGTCTGATTACCCTCTCTCTAAAGATTTCTTCCTAATATCCAACCTAAACCTCCCTTGGCACAGTTTAAGACCATGCCCTCTCGTCCCACTGATTGTTGCCTGGGAGAAGAGACTGACCCCCACCTGGCTACAACCTCCTCTCAGGTAGTGGTAGAGAGTGATGAGGTCTCCCCTGAGCCTCCTCTTTTCCAGGATAAACAACCCCAGCTCCCTCAGCCTCTCCTCACAGGGACTGTGTTCAAGTCCCTCCACAAGCCTCATTGCTCTTCTCTGTCTGGACCTGCTCCAGCACCTCAATATCCTTCCTGAACTGAGGGGCCCAGAACTGGACACAGCACTCCAGGTGTGGCCTCACCAGTGCTGAGTACAGGGGCAGGATCACTTCCCTGGACCTGCTGGCCCCACTGTGCCTGATCCAGGCCAGGATGCCATTGGCCTTCTTGGCCACCTGGGCACACTGCTGGCTCATGTTCAGCTTCCTGTCAATCCAAACTCCCAGGTTTTTTTCTGCCTGGCTGCTCTCCAGCCACTCTGTGCCCAGCCTGTAGCAATGCATGGAGAATATTTCATTCTGCATCTCTGCAACCCAACCCAGTACTGAAAGTACTAACTACTCATGCTGGAAAATAAATATAGAGTCTTACTAAATTTTCCATCTGAGTTTGATATCTCAGTTGTAACTCAGCAGTGGGTATGGTCCCTTTTCAAAATCTAGACCAGTAACTAATTTTTCCAACATTCAATTACTACTGAAGCATGATGCTATCCAGTCTGACTACCCACAAATTCTCCTCATATAAATTTTTAATATTTTTTTTTTAAATTATACCTCCAAACAATATCCTGAAAAAGCTATTTTAAGAACCCACTTCTCTTGTGGTGAGCACCAAGATTACAGGGAAATTCTGAAAGTGGTGTACTCCAAAAAAGGAATTTTGACATTCAGTCAGACATGCTGGAGTGCAAAACTTCCATATACAGAGCAGTCAAATGATTACACACAACATGGCACCAAATATGAAGAGAGCTTAAAAAAATAGTAGTTTTCTTTCTCAAGTAGAAGTGAACTAACAGTTTGGATGTGATGGAAAGAGAAATGCATTTCCGCTCTGTCCTATGCGCTTTTAGTCTCTATTCTCACACTCATTTAAAAACATCTCATTTAAGACATTCATCATGTTCTGTGATGATCAAAGTCATTCAGCTAGACTCCTAAATAACAGTGGTTGTTAAAGGAAATCCAAACCACCTTTTATACAAAGGTGTTCTGGAGTTCTGCAAGTCCTCTTGCAGTGAAGACCAAACTGCATTCTGAAAAAAAAGGCAATATTCAAAGCAGACAAACGTCAATTTCATCAACACCTTTTCCTTTAGGATTTCCTCAGAAATCCTCCAAGGGGCTCGATTCCCTGCCAGAAGTAATTCAATCCTAAAAGTGACCAAGAAAAGATATATATTTCTTTTATATTTACATCTTATACATATTTACATTTTTTTTTTAATATTACAGTTGTCGAAGGAAAAAAACCTGGATACAGATTTATTATCTGCCTTTAAATGTCCCAACAGTACTTTTTTCCCTTTGAAAAAATTTACAAGTCCTCTTCCGGTCCTCTGAAAGCTAGATACAGTCCACGTTCCGCAGGCCACCATCCCTAGTCAAAGCACCAAATCTAAACCAAAAAAATAGTATATTTTTAGGTGGTTGACTAGATTACAGAATCAATCTTTAATTCATAAGTAGGGTATCATCTTCACAGAAAAAATGCAAAGTCAATCTGTATATGATAACACCCCCCCCCTCAGGATTATAAGGAATGTTTGCTTCTTCGCTTTATTTAAGCAATCTGAAAACTGCAAAATCATTCATTCAGATTCATGTAATTCCATACTTGTTAAAAGTAATGTCTAAAAGTCAGAAGTTAAAAGATATCACTGGATTGCTGCAACAGTACTATGTTTAAATTCAGGATTGATCTGTCTGAGCAACAAATATTTTTATTAGTTAAACCTAAGTAACATGAAACAAAAATGCCACATAAATGGCTACGTCAGAATGATTTTACAGCAATGTTCCAAGGTTTTGAATAATTTTTTTTTTACATCTCATTTCAATAGTTCAAAATATATATACAGTTAAAGACATTATAGAATTGTCCCTTAGTTTGAATTCTGGGTCTACAAAATGTACCAAATGAAGCCTGTTTTAGTATCAGCCCCAAAAGGGAAAACAATTGCTTGCCTTTCCAAAATGTGATTGTTCTCAGCCAGCTCTTTAACAACACCTTCCATTTCCTCCTTTAGTTTCTTCATACTGTAGTAACCAAAAGCAAAAGAGAGGTTACAGTTTTTATATGGAGAGTTACCTGCTCTGATCACTCACCACCACATGCTTTCAGCAACTTGCCATTACGTACAAAACAGGGACAGATAACAGTTGGTTATTAACCAAAAGATAAACTAGCGCTGTCCCTTACTCACTTGCAAACCTGTACCACCACTTGTGCAATATAAAATTCTTGATCTTAATACAGCAATCACTAAGTCAACTATTTTTTTTCTGTTTACCTGCATAGCAGGCATACAATATTACATCAGTGCCATTGAGAAATTCTTACCCAAGGGTCATTTCCACTAATGTGTTTGAGCTTGGATAGACTGTATTTATTGTATGTTTCATCCCACTGGAAGCTGCAAACATTTTCTGTGGCAGCACATCTTGTAACTGTAACAAATAAACACAAAATTTAAGTTACAATATAAGTTGTCATGTATATCTTGATGCCCACCTTAAAATCCTTCTTTAAATTCTCCATTGCTATGATATCTCATAAAATCATTACAGTACTAAGGTGGCTAATAGGATCATAATCAGTGGCTTTGGTGGTGCTACTTAAATGCAAATAACAAGTAAAATGCTGATCTTCACCATTCCTTAAGTGATTTTAAACTTATCAAGTGCTTTTCTTTCATTTATCTTTCCTCTCTAAAAAATAATTTTACCACATGAAAATACTCTTAATTTTATCAGTTTTGAGGTAATTCTGTTAAGCTTGCATCCTGCAGAGTCAACATCCAAATTTTAACAAAACATTTTCTTTTATGTCACCAGCAGCATTAGTTTAATATATATCCTTTAGCATGTATCCCCTAAATCTTAATTATGAAAGTAGTGTTTTTATGCTCCATAAGAGTATTAAGATAATCTCTAGGTCCTCAGATAATGTTATGGTAACAATTGCACAGAACATTTCTCAATGAAACCACATCCACTTGCACAGATTTTTTGGGGGAGAAATGCCAACATGATCAAAAAAAACCCAACATCAAATCACCAAAAAACCACAAACCCTGCCAAATGCCTCCCCCACCACAAATCCAATCCCTCCCCAAACTCATCATGATTCAAAAAATAACAGCACTCTCTAGACCACTCTGACATCAGCAATGAAGCTACTACAGACCACATACAACATCCATGAAGCCCTGTATTTTAATACAACTGCATTAATATAAGACTCACTGTAAACAACACTATTGACATTAAAGTACGTGGAAGTCTTTTATCTATGCAAATGCTTCACATAACTTTGAAGCATTTTACCTCATTTATATAGTCCTGGTATTTGGAAACCTCTTCTTCAATACCAAAACATTGGTTGGTGAGGGCCAGTAACTGTTTCCTTGTGTGAAGCATTTTCCTAAAAGAAAAAAAGTTTGCTTTAAAGAGCTACCTATATAAAAGTGGCACAGTGAATATCGCCAACTGCTAAAGAAATCAATCAATAGCTTGCCTTGTCCAGTCCTCAGCTTTGTCCAAAAATGTATCATACTTGCTGACACATTCATCTTTGAAAAGAGCTATGGCTTTCGTAGCATGCAAATACAGCTTCTGCCTGCAACACAAAACAACCGAAACAGTGTTGTACTGCGTTCAGAACCCGTTCTTCTGACTTATTTTCTGAAATTTGGAAAAGAAGTTTGTGAACTAAAAATCTGTCCAGCCACCTTTTTTTCATCCTGTGGTAATGTGTGAGAACTCAACATTCTATAGGAACTGACAGTTTATGTCTCAAAAACATTCCCTCGCAGGGAGAAAAATAAAATTATTTGAAGCATTTAGTTGCAATTATTTGTTAAGAACAAATGGTCAGGTGTCTTCTTTGAATCAGTATTTAGCTGAGCTGGTATATTTAAGGAAAAGGGATTCTAAATAGAAAGGAAAGAAATCTTCAATATTTCTTATTTGCCTACTGCAGATACTTGGAGCTTCCAGTATATATGAATAATCCTTTGCAGAGAGTAGCACACATGCAAGAAAAAGAACAGGAGTTTTGTTTCAGTCTAAATTTATGACAAGAGAAAAAAACAAGCAGAAAAGGACAGGAGAGCAAAACAAAACCCAGTTCTGGCTAGTGCAGCAGACAGTAATCCCGGTGTAACTGCCTTGCTAAGCTATGCACTGAACCAGTAAGTGAAACTAAGGGATACTGGAACACTACAATCAAACACTTGCTTCTAGTATTTCATTAAGTCTTGCATGATAGCTACTGGTTAATTAAATTCTCGATAGAGTGTTGCAGGACTGTTATCAGGAATGCATACCTATCATTCAACCAGAAAAAAAAATTCAAAGTGAGTGCTGCTCACTTGTTTGCCTAGAGGTAAATATTACAAAGGCCAGCCCCTGCTGCTAATAGCACACAGCCCTTAACAAAAACTACTGCCATTTCTCTCTGAGGTGAATCAAGTAAAGTAAGACGTACTTAGGATCTCAAATAAACCTGAACAATCTCAAGGAGACACGTGTGGTAGAAAATATACCAGTATTCAAACCCATGAAAATGAAGCCTATTTATTTGAAGTTATTCACATAATAATGCAAGGACATGGTTTGAGTAGAAGAAAAATCTCTCTTCTGTTTCCAGTTATCCAATTTAGCTTTCACTATGGGAAAATCAAGGAGCATGCTTGTGAGAAAACAGTGCCCTCTGCATAGCAGCTTTCTATTTGTAGTCATCAGTGAAGCCATACTCATGGTAGCAAGAGCAAGACATTTTAGAGAATTACAGAAGTGGTATCTAAATTCATACAGCACTCAGAAAAGTCTAGGGAACCACTCAACTGATCAGCTGCTAGACGAATAATTTAATTACTCATACATAAGCATCTAGCACAATTTGAGATAGAATCATAGAATGGCTTGAGTTGGAAGGGACTATAAAGATCACCTAGTTCCAATGTCCCTGTCATGGAACACTGCCAGGGATGGGACAGCCACAACTTCTCTGGGCAACCTGTCCCAGTGCCTCACCACCCTCACAGTAAAGAATTTCTTCAATATATCTAACTTAAATTTTCCCTCTTTCCATATGAAGCCATTATTCCTGTCCTATCACTACAGTTCCTGATGAACTCTCCCTTTCTGGCTTCCTTGTAGGCCTCCATGCAACACTCTCTTCTCCAGCAAGGATACCCCTGCCCTGCTTCCGACCTGTGCAGAAAGGTGTAGGTTACCCATTTGACTTGTGTCCTACCTGCCAGTCTCAAATACCTTAGGGCAACTTAAATGGCATAGGGAAACTGTGTACGAGGAACCAAATCAATCCCGAGACAAGTGCATCAGTGTAGAGTCAGTGGAGCCTAATGGGAGTCTAAACACCCAGGTTACACACAGGCACTTCATGATGCCACTTCTCATAAGTGACAATTTTAAAAAGGCATGGAAAACTGCATTAAAATTTATTTTGCAAGCTATATTTCCTGGAAGATTAAATCATACTAGAATTTCATTTAGCTAGTCCCTATATTTTTGATCTGTAGAAAATTATGTCCACTTTAGTTACAAAGTCATTTCAGTCTTACTGAGGGCTGTTTCATCCCTGAAAAAAAAAACAGGAAAAAAAGTGTACTTCCTGTATAACAGTTATGGCCAGATAATGTACAGGTATTTCACATTTAGAAGCCCTATCAGTGAAGAAACGCCAGAAAGCACCTCATTATCACATCCTGTCACCCCAAGCAATCCTAAAGAGGTTATAATTTACAGTAAAAATCAGCAGAAGAGGTTATTGGCAAGAACACCTGAAGGACCTGAAAGCAATCATGGTATTTCCCAAAGGTAACTTCAAAACTTACTTGTCAAACTTGTGAATTTGTTCTTCATTATAGGGAAGCCCTGGAATCAGAGCAGATGACAGACATTAGCAGTTTAATTCTGTTAGCTGTATTTATGCCAAAATCAACTAAATTTACCCATTTCCTTACTGTTTCCTTCTCCTGATAGGTAAAAGTGGTCACTTATTTTTTTTCTCCTCTCCAGTCTTCCAGTTGAAATTTATGCTATTAACAGAGGTGTTTCATTCACATGGGCTTTAAGATGGTATCACACAAAGAAAGACCAGCAGACATATTCACTGTGGCTAACTCTCCATACCTGTCACAAACATCCTAGTCCAACAAAGACTGATCTGTCCTTACCTTACATTTTATGTTAAAAGTGAATCAAATAAGTTACTTACTTCGTTCTGCTTTGTCTTTTTTGAACTGATAATAAATGTCTGTGATGGAAGACAGCAGCGCCTGCAGCCTTTCTGGACTAGAGCGACAAAAGGAAGAAAATGAGATTTTACACATAAACTCAAGTACCTATTAACTCAGTGTAGAATTTGACACATATTAGAGCAATAAATACAGTTACTCACTTTCTGTCTTTTGGATGCATGCCTTCCTGATTTGCCCAGCCGTCAGCCAGTAAACCACCAGGAGAGAGTTTGGTTTTGATATCTTGAAGACTAGTTTCTATTGTGCCCTGAGAGCTGGAGAGCTACGTAAGAGCAAGAAAGTTCAATCTTACCACTGGGTAAAGTGAAAAATTACTTGAGGATTACTTGAGACTGAACACGTTAATACTATAGACCCATTTATGTCAATGATCTCCATTAAAGAAATATGTCCAGTTATTTGCCGAGGTTTTTCTAAAAGCAAATATGGTATTAAATATGGTATTACTAAAGAAAGAATTGTATTTGATGGTGGCGTTTCTGTTAATTTAGTTAAATTTTATTCTCTTTCAACAGTAAGTTTCAACCTTTCATATACCTGATTTACTTCTACACTTGTTCTTTTGGTTTGTTAAGAATTCACATACTGACTATGCACATAATTCATATCTTTCTTTCTCTGCAGTTCATACAACATTCAAAATAAAAATGCACTAATCATCTTTTGCTTTTGGAGAACTTTATACCTCCTCCCAGGACACCAGTGTGTAAAATTATTTTCAATTTTTCCTTACTTGTCTGGAAACATCATGCACATTTCAAATCTGATTGCTCTGATGTGTCTTTGTGTATGTAACATTTTAGAAAGCAAACGAAGTAGTTAAAAATTTCTTACAGAATGGGAAAATAACAGCAAAGTAAAATATATTTCCAGGTTATAATTCTTTACTTGAGTATTTTAGAAAATAAGACTGTATTTTCAGGAACTTATTTTCACTACACTGAGCTAATATAAAAGGCTTTACCCTATTTTCAGAAAGATATTCACATTAGTATGGACATTTCAACAACTACTGGGCAATCTAGAAATTACATTGAAAATTCAGAGCTGTTTTTCACAGAAACCTGCGTTATCATGTATTTGGCTTTTTCTTTAGAAACACCATTTTCAGAATGACACAATCTTTGTACTTACACGCAACAGTTTTGTGTGTATCTCTGAAATTTCATCCACTTCTGATGCTTCCAAGTTGATCTGCATCAAATTCTCATATCTGACCACCAAAAAAAGCATAGTTAGAGAAAATAGACAAGCAGTGAATACATTCAAAATATTTTTTGAATCCAGGCTGTAACAATAACTCCCATTTCTTGTCTATAAAATACAGTCTCTGTCAAACAAAACCATGAAACTCTGAAAATGTTATATGGCCATTAATATTAGAAGTATTTTAGTTTTGAAAAGAAATTCCTTGCATTTTTTTCTTACATAGGAACTGCTAAAAAGAAATTTGCAACTTCCATTCCTGAATTCTTTAGTCTAGTCTCATTACTTGTACTTCACGGGTAGTGGAGGACTATTTTCTTTAATCAAATAACTTTTAAAATGTTACCAAACTAAAGTTACTTAAAGTAGTCAATGACACATAAACTAATACTTCTCTGCACCAAAATGCTTTTCTGAGGAAACTTACTGGAAAGGCTGTGCTAGTAAAAGTTTAAAGGATGGGATGGTAAGACCATCTGTTCATACTGATGCTTTCCATTTGACCATAGCTTAAGTGCCAACTTATTCAGGACAATATTTTCCCTGTTGAGTCTCAGATACATTTTATTTTTAAAATACAGTAACAACCAGGTTAACTGCTTTCAAAAATACATACTTTGCTCAATACTTGTTTACCTTTTCAAATAAAAACTTTGCATTGTCACACTTCAAAGCATAGCCTTGTGGAAAGACTTGAACAAAACACTGTGAGGATTCTTTAAAAGTGGAACAGAATGTGACTCTGAATTGGACATCGAGTAGAATTTGAAGAGGAAACAAAGGTGAGAAGAGAAAAAAAAAATGATACTTGGAGGGAGAACTGAACAGTGCAATCTCATCTCCTTCAACCAGGACCTGACTGAAAGAGGTAGGGCAGAAGAGTCTGACCAATGGAAAACATTTGCTTCCTCAATATGAAAGGCAAGAGAAATAAGTGCCTTCTCTGATCTTTTAAAAACTGGAGGTCTCTTATGCTAAAAGACAATTCTTTAGTTGCCTAATTATAAATTGTGTCAGTTTTACAGGAAGTACCCTAAAAATCTTTCTGCTATAGAGACCTGAATGGGTCCATATGGGCAACAGTGCAATTCTGTGATAAAGACCTCTCCATTTGAATTAACCAAAATAGGTAAAAATAATAATCAAGCGCTTAAAATAATGACAGATGTAGAATTTCCTGTTCAGTTTATTTCTGGTGTGCCTACATGCATGCACTGTGATCTAGTGATATCCTAATGCAGCTTTGTTTTTTGGGGGTGTTAATCTTTTTTTTTTTTTTAATTGTATGGGGGGTGGTTTTGGTTTTATTTGCAGCTGCTCTATGTTATATTTCAACATTAAAACTTCTTCCATGCAGAAAATGCTACAGTTTTAAAGCTGTGAAAGGGGAAGTATTTAAAGTCATACACAACCGAACTCTGTGACAAAAGCACTAATGAAAGGAAAGGAAAGCTACTCGAATCTTTGTCTGGGCTTTACCATAGCTTCTAGAGTCAACAACAGCAAATGAGCTGAGTCAGAGAAGAAAGGAGAAAAAGGACACACACAATTACTACTTAATAGTAATTATTTGTTCTTATTGGGTTAAGGAGCAAAATTAATAGTCTGAGTAAAAGCATATAACTAAATCTGCTTAAGTCATTGCCATCAGAAAATCCATGCTGATTCAAATTTAATTTTTAGATGCAAACCCCCTGCAAATAACCATAACTTGAAATACTACTGTCACTAAAAAGGATAATGAAAAAATCAATGCATTTGGTGTAGTGCTTCTACTCACATTTTCTCAGCTTTCTCAATGTTTCTGCTGCAGAAATCCAGCCTGATGACAATCTCTGTCTTTTTATGAACCATTTCATTGTAATCATCCTTGATTATTTCACTAAAAAAGTGAGGCATTAGTCCATAACAAAAGTATTCAACTGCCATCCTACCAATCAGTAATAGAACAATATACCTGCAGTAATAACTGCCACTAGGAATTGCTTTCACTTAGAAATGCATTACCATAATCCCCACATAAAGATATCTTGTGCAAGTTGTTCACAGAAGAAAGTGAATTTGCAAATATTTTTTTTTTCAGAAATAATAACTGCAAGAAGGAAAAAATTCAGAAAGCCTATTCGTATTCAAGGAGTAAGGAAAACCTTCCAAGATAAAGAGATCACAGAATTGTGTTTTGATAATAAAGGCATACCTCAATTAAAAAAAAAAAAGGCATAATGAAATGCAATCAATTGCTTACATTAGCCATCGTATTCCTTTTCGCATCAGCTCCTGGTAAAGTAGCAAAGAACTGGCAACTCTACAGGCATAACATACAATACCTGTCACAGCCTGAAGGAAAAAACAAGCAACATAAGAACTAATCTGGCATTCTCTTAATTATTGCTTCAAGTCAACACATCACAACAAAGCAAAACAGATTGATAAAAGAAAGAGCAATATGAGGATGGTGATTTAAAATGCATAACTTGGCCTAAACTTTAGTCAGGAGACAACCAAACACTCATTATGGAGGCAGAGCTAAACATGGTAGTGAGTTTTCCAGTTCAGCAGTTTTACAAAAATGACCAAAAGAATGAAACACGCTCTTCTTGTCCCCCACAGATTCTGAAAATTTCTAAGAGGCAACAGAAACTCCACCCTTATGCAGAGTCCTAGAGACTCCTCTCTATTGAGAGAAAATGACAAGTTATTTTTCTAATGTTAAATTTTGCATCATCACAGCTGATGTTATTAATCTTCTAGCTACTTCAGGACTCCACAGTGTCAGGCTCCTTTCCCCCTAACACTGAATTATGCAATAACAGAGCAGTTGGAATTTAGAAGACTGGACTTTGTGTTTGGTTGTTTGTTGTTGGGTTTTTTTTAAATATACAACCATATTTTGTATGCAAAGTAAGGCTTTAATATACTTTTAGATCCTTTGTTAACAAATACATTTCTGTCAATCAGAAATCCTCATTAGCATATTAAAATAGTTTTATTAACATTATTCATCTGAAAATTGAGTAGCTTTCATTTCAGTATCATCATCTGAGTATCAGGTATATAAACTAAATCATAAACTAAAATCATAATTACTCACTTTAGCCATACTGGCATCCCCATCCAAATCATAACGTTGATGTACTTTTGGAAGTAAAACTGAAATATAAAACAAGTATCTGTAATTTTTTATTTTCCGTAAGACTTCAAAAGTTCAGATTTTCCCTTCCCATCCTGTACACTGTTTCTGTGTATCTACATGGATTTTAATCTACTCTGTTACTGCACTGCCTTTTAATATCGTGTGGTTCTCATGCACACCTTCAAAATCAGCCTTTGTCTTAAATGCTCTAAATAACTTGGTATCTTCAGCAAACTGACCTTCACTTCCTTTTCCAGACTCACTTTTGAAAATGCTGCACAGCAAAAATCTCATGCAGGTCTCCACTAGCAATTTCTCTCCGTTGAGAAAGCCAACTGTTTAGTTCTGTTCTTCAACCTTTTCTTTGGCTGCATGAGAGACCATTCTCTTTTTATCTCATGGCTGCTCAGTTTCACTGAGACTCTTCAGGGCAGGACTTCACCAAAGAGCTTTCTTAAACCTCCGGTAGCTTCTGTCAGCTGGATCTCCTTTGTTCTCATGCTCATTGACTATCTCAGAAGGCTCTGACAATATAAAGGCCCCACTGATCCTTCCACAAGCAGCTCACCTACCTGCACCCTTCAGCACCTCTATGTGAGTGCCAGCTGGCCTGAGCAGTCACTACCTAGGACATATTGACAAAAGCAACACTGATCTCTCAACTAAAGCCATATCCTCCACCTCATCACATGTAAAAAAGGGCTCTGGCATAGGCTCTTCTGTAAGCCTCTTAATGATAAATGGAAATTCAAAACCTTGATTTCTTTTTTTTTCCTGTTAGGCCATTACCTTCTCTTCTGAGCAAATGTAAATTATTAAAACCTTCTCTGGGAACCGAAAGGCTAATCATAGCCATCACAAATATAAACAAAACTTGATTTTCCACTTAGAGAGAATGTAATGGAACAAAAGAACCATCTTTGAATTACCCTCTATAATGTTCCTTTCTACTTGTTAAGTGTCATGCTTCAAAAAAAACCTCAGAACTTATTATGCACCACTACATCTTAACACACAAATGCTTAAGTTCAAAGCCCTTGCAACATTACAAGCACCTACTGTTTCTGTAGCTGTTTCCAGGTGTTCTGGATACTTGGAAGTTTTGAAAAACATTGGACCACATTCTTAGAACTTCAGGTATCAACAAAGAAAAATTTCAAATGCTATTTCTAAGACATAACAGACATAAACTGGTTACATTAAATAACTCAAACTATTACAAAAGATAGCTATAAGAAAGGGGAAACTGCTTTCATATACCTTCTTCATAGATTAATCCAACAATGTTGACAGGCTCCCTGCTCACTACAAAGATAGGATTCTCCTCAGTCGTTCTGGGGAAGTGCTGTGCCAATCTGCCAGGCTCTAGTATTAAACGCCGACCTTCATATATCAGTTCTTGATTCTGAGATGGAATTTTTGTCTGTTTGTAGACCAATTCATGAAATATAGCAGCTCTATAACACAAACAGTATATTCAGTAATAGTTAGACTCATTATAGTTCAACAATTCAGATTCTGAGTTTAAATAAAAACTGCTTTTACTTCTGATTAATTAAGAACTGGTTTTACACATAAAGCATTTGACTTGTAACTAGAAAAAAAGCAGCACGCTGATTAAGGCTCAAGGTTTTTCTGTTACAAAAATAAATGCTATTTCCTGCAAAATATCAAACTTCCTTTCTACCTCTGATTTTCCACCAAAGCACGTCTGTGTAAACAAACTTGCTCTGGTCTGAAGGTCAGTAAAAACAGGCAACAGCAGATGAGGGGAAGGAAGCATACTTTTCTCAGCATACCCTTTTCTTCAAAGTGGACAGATGGTCTCTCCAAAAGAGATGTCTGGTGTTTTACACGTTAAAAAATTTTAAAAATTAAATTCATCCTGTAAGCTATTAGACAACCAGATTATTTCCTAAAACCGAAATGATAAGGAAGACCAAAGACACTCTGGAGTTCTACTTCCAGCAATCAGTCGATACAAGGTATAAAAATTTATAACACTATGCATCCTCCCCCCCAAAAAAAACCCCGCACAAAAACCTACCAAAGGAAGGACCTATTTGCCTCCTGTGCAGCAGTAATACACTACCACTTCTTAATGCTACAGCTAGGTTATATATAATCATAAATTAAATATTAATATAAAATAAATTTTAAAAATAAAGTAAAAAGAGCAGTTTGAGCTACAAGCAAGATTTCTCCATAAAAATAATATATGTGCTTTCTCAAAATACAAAGAACAGAACAGAAAACTTGGAAAAAGCCAGAACTGTATTTATATATTCAGTGAAATAACACTATGTGTTTGTGTATTAGAGAATATGATATGGTCTGCATTATCTGTAATAAGGCAGAGAAAAGGCATTTATATTTGTATACTTAAAAGCTTTTAACATCAGCACTTAATGGCCATAAAGTGAACCCCATATAACTAAAGATCCTAAACTGTACCAATTACCATTTCAGAACCCCTGTGAGAGTTTTACATCAGAGATGACGTGTGCCTTTTATGTTCTTGAGAACAAGATAAGAAAAGCGAGATCTCAACACAGTCTCTAGAAATTACTTTGTAGATAAGTAATATATACAAATATGGGATGAATTGGTCTCCATTATGAAAACAAACACACTGCTAACAGGTCAAGGATTAAGTCTGTGTTTTGTCACTAAATAAGACCAAGTTTAAGATCAGTTGATTCAATTATTTTTATTTCTGGTCAACACGCTTCTATGGACTGTGACTACACAGAATAATTGCATCCTTTCACTTCTCAGATAAACTATGAAGGAAAGGCTGCTGAATTTGTAACACTGGTGATCTGAGGTCACAGTGCTGTTAGCCTGAATAAGAGCAAAGTAATGAAAATAGAAAGAGAAAACACTTACGTATTATAGTTGTGAATATAAACTTTGTGCAAGGTCATCTGCTGTAATGAAAATATGTGGATTATTATTCGGTGCAGTATGTCACTCGTCTCTGCAAAAAACTGGTCAAATCCCCAGCATTTTTCCTGGTCTGCTTCAAGAATATTCGCAAGGACAGGTGTGAGGAGAACTTGCAGACCCCTAGAGGATACCAGGTAGAGATAAGACAACTTGGATGAACTTGGAACTTTTCACTTTGTAACCAATTGCAATACTTTATTTGACTGGTCTCATGAATGCAAATCACATTTGCCTGAAGGCCAGTGCCTTTCCCCCCCCTCCCCCCCTACTGAGCAACAAAATGTTCAGCAGTAATGCCCATTGTTTTTCATTACTACACACACTTTATCTCTTTCCTTTTTAGGCTCAACTATCACATGTTTTTTATTGATATTTAGCAAATTTCACAGATAACTGCAAAAATGACATGCAACTGAACAAGTCTAGATTGCAGAGCCGAGGTCACCTTTTACCACTGCTGTAGCCTTTTACCCAGCTCACCCCACATGTGCACTTACCACAGTGTATCAGGAAGCTACTGCCATTTATGGTTTGCTGGCAGAGCTGCTTGTGTGAGCACACTATATTGTTTTCAGTCAAAATCAGCTGGGTTAGCAAAGATTCATTATTTAAATTCATCCTGATTGAGACAGGGCTAAGTAAGTACTCCACACATGCAGCTTGACTGCTGCAAAGAAAAATGAGTCAACTATTGCCTTACAGTTGTTCCTATTCTAAGAGAAAGGTCAGCTTAAATTTCTTGCATTTCTACTTTGAGTATCTGAATTCCAAGGAACTTTATGCATCCTACTCCAGTGTTACCATGAACAACTTCCCCTAAGTTCTAACATTATATGCACATCAAACCTGAATCCAGCAGTAAAACTGGAAACTTTTTGAAGCAAGCTCCAATGGCTTACAAGCACACTGACGACCCCTTTAGAGGCCAGAGGATGCTGTGCTCAAACTCACTTTAGTACTAAACTTATAACAGCAAATACTGTTTAAAGGTTACTTAAAAATATCAGTGTGAACAGATGTTTAATGAAAAAAAATCTACTTTCTTTTATTATTTCAAGTAGTTCAATTATATGGAATAAACAGAGAAAACAACTGGGCAGCATCATGAAAAATATATATAAATTGCAAGTTCTGTACAATGTAAACTAATGAATTGATAAAAACCAGACTTTGACTCTTACATCCCTTATGGAACTACATATTTGGCTTTCAGAAAGTTTGTTTCTAGAGATGGTTCACAGACCAATTTATTTCCCTCCTTACCATGAAAGAGTAGTAACTTTAAAATACTGAAGAAATCTCAGGAAGATAGAGGTAAATGGGTTATGGAAGGTGTTTTCAAGGTCATACTGAAATTAGATCTTCCATCGCTCTTCCTACTGAATATTAAGAGCACAATATTATGAAGTAAAAATATGATAATGAAATTTAAAGATACTAAATGTTAAAATATGCTGATGTGACTTTTTCCTAGCAAAAAGTAAGCCTCTGAACTGTTTTTTCTTATAATTTCCTTCCTACTGCCTAATCCTTATCATGTCTGAAGTCACATTCTTGCAAGAAGGGAGGGCCATCAAAGTTATTGATTCTTCCTATTCATTTCTGAGGGTGGAGAAAATAGTAATAACCTTTCTTCTACTCATACCACTTCAGATTCCCAGGTCCCAATTTGTAAATTAGCAATCATAAAACTATTTGAACAGATGGGAAGAAAAAGCACTTGATAACCTATATCAGACTGTACTAATGTACCAAAGAGTTTGAAGAAAAAAAGCGCATCAGATCCCTGTTCCAAAGACACAATCCTGAGAAAATAACTCAACAAATGCACTCAAGTAGCATTGAAACACTTTGTGAACAGTTCAAACTTACTTTGAAAGACTACAAGAAATAGGCATCTCCCAACTCCACTCAATTGGTCCATTTTCTGCTTTCTGTATTCCAGAAATAGCCCCTGAAGGTTTTCCAGTGATTATTTTATACCTGCAATACATTACAAAAATAATAGAGACTTCAACTACTACCTCTTATACATATATAGGTCTAGTAACTAATCCTCAAAGGGCCAGCAATAATATAAATCTAAACAACAGGTTGGCCTAAATTTGTATATGATGCAGTAACTGAAGTTTTGCTTCCAAGCTGACAGAACAGTGCTGAAAGAGCGAAGAATGAAAAGTTATGCTGGATAAACAAATTTGTCTACCTCAGGCTTGGGGATGAATTTGGGAGATATTTCCAGCATACTGAAGAAAATCTAAATTTTTCATAAATGTTAATTAATCAAAGTCAATTTAGTGCAACTTAGACACTAACATAACTAAATTCTAGCACGTTCCACAGCAAGAGATGAAATTTAGCCACCACAAGGTGGCTCGGGGATAAAGAAGAAACATCTAGAAATCAGGATACAATTCAGCATTGTCTAAATTTGTACTGCACAGGCCAGTATTTCTCAAACTTCTCATTAGATGAATCAGGAGCAACAGGCTTTTTCAACAGAACATTTCAGCTGCGCTTTGTCTTTTTGGAGGGCAAGGTACATACAAAAGATATGTTCCCTGCTTATGTCTCAAGCAGCAGCAATGACAAAGATGCCTGCGGGAAAATCACAAGATGGGAAATTTCTTCAGCTAAGAAAACTGGAGTCAGCTTTACAAGGAATACTAGAACAGAGATCTTATTGGTGTGTTAGAGCTCCCAAGTACCACCTTGCTTTATTTTTCAAATGCAACATAGAACAACAAAATAGAACTAGACTAAGATGAAATAGGAATCAAATACAGTCATCGTATCAACAACAACTGTTTCTCATTCAGGAGCTATCCCTGTTATCTTCAGCCACAGTCCACAACTGTACTACTCAAATGTTAGTCTCATGGGTAACACATGCATTTCAAGACTGCCTGGGAAGACAATCATTTAAAGGACAACAAAAATTAGCAGCACTGAAAGCCAATTTCCGAATACCATAATTTTGCCCGAATATCCAAGTTATATACACCACACTGCAACAGACCAGCCCAGTGCCATGCTTAAAGGAAAGATGTGTGAAAAAACATCTGTCTTTTGGGGGAGCTCTGATACTTAATTCAGGTCTTAAGCTGCCACACAGTAAAATCCTTGTTGAAGCAGAAAGTTCGTACTGATTTTGGCTGGGATGGAGTTAATTTTCTTCATAGCAGTGTATGGTACTATGTTTTGGCTTTGTGACCAAAACAGCATTATTAACACAGCCATGTTTTTAGTCATTGCTGAGCAGTGCTTACACAGTGTCACAGCCTGTTCTACTTTTCTACTGCCTCATCAGCGAGCAGACTGGGGGCAGGCAAGAAGCTGGAAGGGGACACAGGAGAACAGCCAAGTCTAAGGGATATTCCATACCATATTGCTCCGCAACAGAAGCTGAGGCCAGGGGGTGGAATTTGCGAGGGTAGCATTTGTTCAGGGACTGACTGGGCATCAGTTGGCTGCTTGTGAGGAACTAGGGTTTTTTTGCATTACTTGTTTTTCTTGGTTTTGTTTCCCTTTGGGTTTAAGGGGCAAGGGTTGCTGTTTGTTGTGGTGTTTTTTTACTTATTAAACTGTCTTTAACTCAACCCACTAGTTTTTGCACTTTTACCTTTCCAGTTCTCTTCCCCATTCCACTACAGAGGAGTGACTGAACAGCTGTGTGGTGCTCAGCTACCTACTGGGGCTATATCACAAATTTAAAGAACATTTTTTCTTAATTATTTTCACTGTTTTAATTATTGCTATACGTGTGTAGGATTTATTGCTATAAAGCATTTCACAGACTGATTTAATTTACCAACAGATAAAATTCTCCTTCTAAATTACCTACATCACTTCCTTGTTTCTACGAGGTCCTTCAAAAGGTCGGAAAGGCAAACTCCCTGTTGCAGCATGGTAAAAGGTCACCCCTATGCTCCACAGATCAACTGTTGCTCCATACTTTTTCTGATGCTCTTTTCTCAAGACTGCTCGCTCATACATATCAGGATGCTAAAGACAAAAGAAAAAAAAGAAAAAAGAAGTTAGAACTGCTTTATGAACAATATCAAGAACAAACCCCCAGTCTATCTTCCCACAGTATGGTAATCTGTCATTCTAAACTTTCAGCTCTTTAATCAAAAAGCAAAGTTAGCATGCATCACAGAATTTGCTTAAGCTATTCTGACAGACTATCACGAGAGTGTTCTAGGTATGACAGTCACTTTTATTGAAAAGTTTGCAAACAATATTTAAAGTTCAGCTAAACAGTGACTACTAGTATAAAACACCCCTAGAGAGGAGAAAGTCAGTATTCCTCTAAATGATATTGGAACAACTGAAATCAAACTGAAAAAAGATCCACAGCAGATGAGAATATCCATTACAATGCACATGTGGGAAAACATGGCAGGAAGAAAACAGTGCCTAAGGTATTTGATGCTTCTCTGCCTGCCCCTCTTTGGTTAACGAAGGTGTCAAGTGAATCTTAACTACACCTAACATCATCCAAGTAGTTCAGCTACAAACTAAAAAATATCTATAGAGATAAAGGCAAATCCGCTCATAACTAGAATATTGTTGTTCCTCCTTTCACACAAAACAACAGTTGAAGTTGGACATGGAAATTATTTCAAGGCGAACATACTCAGAGTAGCAAAAGACGGCATGACCCAAGGTGAAGAAGTTCAGCATAAAGTTATAGAAAAAAATTATAATACAAAGGTTTAAACACTAATTCCCAACAGCCTGACCTTCACCTATTCAACTCTAATCACAAAGAGCGCCAGACTTCAAACATTTCTTCAAGAGAAAATGAAATCATATGGGCTTACTAAATACTCTTCTGTGCCATAGAGAGAAACAAATTGTTCATCATCTTCAAGTTCTCTTGCAGCTCCAAAGTCTGTAAGTTTATAAACAGATTGACCATCTTCACCTATAACACGCATTATATTGCCTGGTTTGATGTCACGGTGCACTATTCCATTCTCACGGAGATGATTCATTCCAGCCACTTCAATTAAAAAAAAATACAAATTCATGTACACATTTTGAGACTGACTGTGCAAACACTGAACTGTAACTGATGCTAGGAAGACACACAAGTTCTCTTTGGGAAATGGAAATGAGAAGGGGCACTTAATTAAGAAAAAGACCATGACTAGAGATTGCTTTTTTTTTCCCCCTTTAAACATCTAAATTACAGTACTTCTTGCTGTCAGTAATAACTTTCCCATAAAGTAACAGAGGAAAGTTTTGTAAGAGGTAAACACAGGTAAACTAAATTATTTTTTAATTTACTCTTCTGAAATTAATTATCACTAGAAGTCAGTTCGAAGTGTGAAAAATAATCTTGAAAGAAAGAAAGAAAAAAGAATGATATCAATGCTTTAAACAGAAATACCAACATAGACAAAAATAAAAGATGTGATTCCATATTACCATATTAATTTTTTCATTTAGTTGACAGTTATGTAAATTTGTTTCTTGCTGTTTCAAAAAACAAGTATAAGTTTGTTTCAGTCAAAAAATTAGGCTAAAGAGCAAAGTGTACATACCCACATCCCTCAAAACAATCAAGAACTCAGACTCTGGCAAACCAAAGGCATTAGATGGCTCCTCTAAAACTGTGTACAAACTCCCACATGGACAAAATTCCATAACTAGTACTTTGTGTCTAGTCGTTGTCTGGAAAAAAATTAAAAAATATTAAGTCTCTGACTACTGTGACACCAACGTTAGAAATTACATAAAACCACAAGATCTTACTTTCAAAAAAGAAAAGAAAGTCTGTAGCTATATCATAAATCTCATTCTGGTGATCATCCTCAAAAGAAGTGCAGGTGGATTTTTATATTGTTTCATGTGTTCCACCTTGAAGAGGGGAAAAAACTAAGAAAGCCTCAAGTTCTAGGACTTAGCAGGTTGACAGCAGTATTGATAGGTGGACAAATGAGAAACTACACACCAGAAAAGCTGAGAGAAGCAACTGTCCTTCTTTACTCTTTACTACTCTCAGCATCTCAGTTTCAGGTCAACTACTGCAATTTATACCATTATACAGTTTTACACACCCTATGTCATTGTTCTGGTGAGTTGCAAAGCAAAAGCATAAAATTGCCAGGATTACTGAAACACCTAAAGTATCACTATGTATCAAATATTCATAGGCTTATATAGCTTAAAAATCCTAATTCAAGATAAAACTTAAAACAGTGGCTTCTCGAGATGAAGAATCCTAACCTGTACCTAAACACTGAAGATGTTTTGCCAACGGAAAGCAAGTGTATTTTTTGCAACAGCAACAACACTAAGAAACCAAAAAAAGAAGAAAATAGTGGTGGTTGGGTTGGAGTACTTAAATCATCATGTGTGTTACAAATATTTAAAAATTTAACTATTTGCCCTACGGTTAAGGGTAAAACAAAGAGTTACTGCAGTTATTTCAATGCATCTCAGATCACAACTACAACAATTCATTACCTCTTCTTCGATGGCAAATAATTTTACAATGTTCTTATGATTTAGTTTCTTCAATACTTCAAACTCTCGCATCTGAACATCCACAGGACGAAGGAAACTTATACTGTTAAATACTTTGACAGCATATAAATCCCCAGTTTTCTGTTCAAAACAAACAAACAACTCATCAAACAGAAGCAAAAGAATGTAAATGTACACATAGACATTATCCAAGCGCTTTGAGATCTGTTGTGCATATGAGCATAACCAGACTAGAAATATTTCAAAATATTATTTTGTTTGAAGGTGAAAATTAAGATTCTACTAAAAAAATTATGTATACATTGGTTTAGTTTAATATAGACTAGAAGCAAACTGACTAGCAGAATGGAAACTCATTAGCTCAAAAAAGCTAAGTGCTTTTAAAAAAAGAACAGTTAGCATAAGAAAGGCTATGCATTTCAGAATTACCCATAAACTTATACGAAAAATATTTTTTCAGCAAGAGGTAAGTTATTTGGACAAATTAATAAGAGGCAAGCACATACTACAGTTGAGGATCATGGCTTGCTTAAGTTGAGAGACAACTTCCAGTAGCTGAATGTTGTTCTCTTTTCCTTTACTGTTCTGTTTATACTGATAAACTAGTATGTTTCTTCAAAATAGGCAGTTTCAAGCACTACGTACCACTCATGAAAAATCCTGAAGCAGTTCAAACCCACATAATAATAATAAGAATTAATAACAGTAGTATTTAGGACAAGGACAAATAATTCAATATTAAAAACAAATCCTCAGAAATGATGACAGAACTCTAATTCAATGGATGAATATTAAAACTTAAAAACTATGTATGAATAATTACACAGATACAGGTCTGCTTTAGGCCTAAATCTTGAACTTTTTTTGTTGATTTTATGAAGCTACTCATACACAAAATAAAAAATCAAAGTTTACATGTTACTTAGGTCAGTAATTCCTCACAAACCTTCTGTCGCCCTCGGAAAACATTTGCAGTAGCTCCCTGTCCTAGAATGTCAGACAACAGCCAGAGGTAATTTGAAGTGCTCTGCATCTCTGCTCTTTGATTAGACAGTTTTCTTTTTCACCTTAAAAACAAAGCATTCAATACACTGAATTACAATTTAGCAAAATACATGAAAGGGACTTATTTTAATTAGAAGGAAAAATAAAAACCCAGTCCCCAACCTTAACTGCAAAGACACGCAGAATTAAGAACAACCAAGTAGAGGAATAAGAGGTGAAACGTGGAAAATAAACCAAGCTCAACAATCCAAACTAATGCCATAGACACAACACCTCGCTGCATTTAAGATCTGTATTCCCCCAGCTTTGTTTGAAAAAATCAACTGGAAAAGTGAAAGCTTTATAATCCCTTTACTCTTGTATACAGTAAAGTTTACAAAAACTACAGAAAAGAGTAAAAAAAATGTGCACAAGGTCTTCTAAAGATAATCAAGACCTGTAATTGAATTCCATTATTCTGTCCATATGCCAAAGAATGGATATGCCAGATATGTATAGAGATCTTCTAAATCCCTTTGGCTCTGGAGGTTGCATTTCAGTACAACTGTAAAGGAACTGGACTAACTACTCACAAATAGCTATTTTTACATAAGCTAGATAAAAGTCACAATTGACGCTAATATTTTCAGCTACTTGCTAGAATCACCAATTACTACTGCAAAAAATTAAGGAACATTTTTCTCGTTTCTAAAATTTCACATTAGACAGTCACATCATTTCTAGACAGACAGCCTGGCTTCGAAATGTAAACTGTCAGATACTCAAGTCTTCACAGATTCAAAAGAAAGAGAAAAAAAACCCCACTTCCATTAAATTAAAATTACTGAAACAAAACATTAGAACTGCCAGATTTTCCCACTTGTCGTAACAGCAGGTGCTGCAGGTGAATACCCTTACCTTTTTTGTTTAATTAAAGCACTGATTTTGCCATTAAATCTATCAAATGGCTCTAAAATCAAAGATGCAGCTTCCCAAATCTAAAGAATCTCATGAGCAAAATGGCAACTGGACTAGGGAATGGTCGGTCCCACAGCAGTAGTCTTTCCTCAGCTTGGCCAGGGACACTATATGTGCCTGTGTTAATAGACAGGAAACTGCTACTGATAATCAAAGAAGCCTTTCCCATAACTACTGAGGAAGAGCTACGACAATTTCCTGTGCAGGTTTCTTACCGAAAGGCGGCTGGTACTTTCTGAGAGCTCCCTGGTGCGTAAGGTGACAGCACCAGAAGCCTCACAGTGTACACCACAGCAGAGCAGAGAAAGCCGCACAGGAACCACCACAGCGCTGCTGGCCCATCCTGCTCCAGAGCCAGATGGAGCACCCACCTCTGCACCGTTCCTGATCCCACCCACGCTACGCTGTATATTCCCATGACTTTGAACACATTTCTCCACGCGTACCAACTGCAGATTCCATACCTTCATTTAGCTATTTGCCCATGGGAGATGCAAAGCTTCTTCCAAAGCAGTCCCAGGGTATCCAGGCAATGACTTGCCCTACAGAATGCAATGACACCATGCAAAGCCCTGATATTACTCTAAAATAAATCCAGTCATGCAGCAACACCACATGTAAAATCTAGATAAAGTTCTCAATGCCTCTAAAAGGGATGAAAAGTTTCATGTCAAATCTGAACCAGAAAACCTGCACACCACCCCCACACCCCAAACCCTTACAATTCCTGGTTAACTCTGGCAAGACAATTTGTAATAATAGAATAAGATAACTTCTCCCAGCTGGCAATTACTGTAGATGCCAAAGAACTATCTATGATGCAGGCACAAAAAGGAAGAGGTGATGCAAAGAAATAATGCATAGCCTGCTCTGTAAATAATTTGTAAAATCTTCAAATTAAAAAGAAAATCTTCATAATTAAAACTCTGCTTGAAACAAGCCAGTTTGCACTTTACCAGTAAACTTGTATTTTGTCATCTACTTCAAAGCAACATGCATTAGACTCATACCAAGACACAGAAACGTAACTAATCCTTTCTAAGCAGACAAAGTGTGGAGAATTTTTTCACCAATGTCTATTCAAATACAAAAAAATGTAGCAGCCTATTAGGAGACTGAGTTATTAAGTTTCCCACAGTGATAAAGATGAGGTAGCTTACGCACTACATCTCTTTTCTACATCTTCTTACTAATTTATTTTGCATGAAGGTCAATGTGTGAAAAAAAAAAACCCACCAAAAAGACAAGTCTGCAACAGATGAGCCTCAATAACTTTCAGTGGATATTAAGAAAAACCAAAACCAGCAAGGTTTTAATGGTCTGGGCTTTTTCACTCTTAAAACTACAGATATAAATATGCCAATATTATCCCAGGGTACATATTTAGCAGCAAAACAAAATCAGTGTTGTATTTGTCTTGTCAAAATAATATTTTTATATTAATAACAAAGTCTTCTTTCTTTTTGGCAGAGTCTTCACTTTTAAGGCATGAAGTCTCATTCAGATTTAATCTTGAAATTATAATAATTCGATTGAATAACCTTCCTAATGTTAGACCTGCTTCGATTTAATAGCTTTCTGTTCTCTGACAGATTCATAACTGATCTTTGCTAAACACCTTAGCATGGCAACTTTTTTCTTTATATCTTCCTAGAGCTTCTTACTAAAAAAAAAAAAATTAGCTCTAACTGTATGATTGGTCCTGTCATGAGACTTAATGCTGAACTTTCCATTTCTTCACATCTCACTTATGGTCATTAACTCTGTGATTAGATGAGTCAAAAGTTCCTCATATATATCTAGAGGAATCTCTCTTGCCAGAAGTTTGATTTATTGTCCCCCATGACTCACTAGCATTTCAAGGGCTTAGGGACTGCTTTTTGGGTGTTTTTTATTGAATATTTTTCTGCTTCTGGTCATGCTACTACTTTTTAACTCATCAGCAGAGGGGACTGGAATAGAAAACATCTGAATTGCTTATGTGGGTTTTTTTTTAAGTCCAGAAGCAGGAGTACTGACTTCTTCTGATCAATGAGAAAAAGTTTGCTGTACCTCAGGCACATCCAGGATAAGCATACAAAGCAGGTACAGTTCCCCTGTTAACAGCTGCAAGCAGACAGATGATGAAGTTAAGGTGAAGGCTCTTTCTGTTTACAGGCAAGACCTTACACGCCACCAAAGCCAAGAGACAAGGTGCTGAGGTTCCAAATAAATGTTATGTTAGCATTTACAGTCTGGTAACTATGAAGATTTTATCCTTCCCTGCATGCCCTCTCTTAAGGCCTAGAAAAGAATTTTCTCCCCCTGAAGCTCCTGCTTTCTACCCCTGCTTTCTTCAGCTATAACCTCCTCAGGGGAGTTTCCAGTGCAATAGCTGGTATCTAAATCATGGAAATACCCTGCCCTCGGCCACACAACGTGCTGCTTGAATCCGTACGAAGCAGCGCATTCTTCCAAAGGCACATAAAACCAATGGCAAGCCTGGCCCCAGTGCTGCTCATCCCTGATCTCGGCATTTCCAGTCCGTAACGGGGGAAGAGCACTCGGCCTGTCTGGGACTGCGGCTCCTGGAAAGCCACGGAGGGCCACGAGCTCGGCCCGATCGACCCACCAGCCCCTCTTCCAGGGCCGTGGGGTACGATGGGCACGGCACCGGGGCTCACCCCCAGGGCAGGAAGTCCTTCCCGGGGTAAAACTTCAACAACTCCTACAGCCACAAAGACGACGCCACTTCCTGAAGCACATTCACGGGGATGAAAACCACCGACCCCGGGGCAAGGGCCGAGCCCTGGGCGCGCCGACAGGCTGGCCGTGCCTCGTCCCTCCCGGGCTGCAGGGCCGGGCCCGCCGCTGCCGCCCGCGACCCGTTCCGGGAGCCGCCAGCCCCCGGCGAGGCCCCGCCGCCGCCCCGGGAAACCGAAACCACCGCGCTCGGAGGCGGCCGCGTCCCCTCGGTGACACCGCGGCGGCGGCGAGAGCAAGCGGCTGGCTCAGCCCACCTCGGCTCGGCGCTCCACGGACACTGCCACCCCACCCCACCTGACCCGACCCGCCCTGCCCTGCCCTGCCCGCCGGCCCTACGCACCAGCCGCTTCCCGCCGGCCTGCCCAGCGCCCCGGCCGCTTCCGGCTTCCTGCCGGCGCGGGGAGGCGGAGCGGTGGAGGCACCGCCCGGCCGGCACAGCCCCCGCCCGGCCCCGCACAGCCCCCGCCCGGCCGGCACGGCCCCCGCCCGGCTCCGCACGGCCCCCGCCCGGCTCCGCACAGCCACCGCCCGGCCGGCACGGCCACTGCTCGGCCCCGCCCGCAGGGACCGACGGAGCGCTTCAGAGGGGGACCCCGCTCTCTGGAGGGCGAGGCTGTGGCGCCCACCCCCGGAGCGAGTGGAGGGAGAGTCAAGGAAACCATCTGGGAGACATGGGCGAGTGGCAGTCGGATGTTCTGTAAAAGCGGTCGCTCCGGGTATTTTCGCTGGCGCGATGTTCCCAGCGGGCTCGGAGCGGTTCCGGTCACGGTGCCCGTGGTGATTTTTTTGCTGCGTAATCGCTCCGGCGGAGGTTCCGCTGCCTCGCCTGACCCCGGGCAGAGCTGCCGCTGCCCTGCCCCAGAGCTCCGGGCCAGGGCTGCGGAACCCCCGCCTCACCCGCGGCCCTTCGTGGGATACCTGCGAGGAACGGTCACCCCCCCGCATTTAAACGTCGCAAAATCTTGGTAGCTTTCATACATCTCTGCTCCCACTTAGTTTTTACTGATGTGTTTTAAAGCAAAGTTCCCGGTTGATTTATGCCTTGCTATGTATTTCTTGTCTATCTGGCAATGTTGATGTTCTAATACATAAGCTATATAGCTTCTATAATGAAAAATGTTGATACCTTTATAATTTATGCATAAGGTAGTCTGAACAGTGGGAAAATAGACTGTGACGATGTGTCATCGCGTGTCCCCCCCCACCCATTGATCCTCTGCATTCGGGGAATTTGAGGTGGAAGATGGGAATTTCCATCTTCACAAATCTTAGAAGTTTCTTGAGGAACTGACGTAAGAGATGGCAATCTTTTTCTCTCAGGCTCTGTTTATTGTTATTTTCTTGCTTTACTGAACTTTTATTATAAGTCTGCACTTTCTCTGGTTCACTTTTTACAGGGCTCTAAGGTTTTTCTGAAGTTCTCCTTCGTAAAACTGAGAGGTTGACTTTAGTATATTGTATGCTGTTAATATAAATGCTTTACTTACGTTGCTCAGTTTGTGGCAGCTGAGCTTTGCTTTATGTTTCTATGTTGTAGAGAGAATAGTTTCCCACCATGTTTATTTTCTGTCCTTGCAGCTTTAAAAACACTGCACCACTCCTCCAAAGCTACATGGTTTATTTGGTACCCTTTCCTCTATATCCAGCTTTGCAAGCTGGTTTTTTTTTTAGCAGGTGGATACCCATGAGCTTTGTCCTCATCAGAAATATTCATCAGATTGTTCAAACAGATTTTAGCAAGAGCCCTCATAAAATCAAGAAAACACCTGTGAACTTTGTATCTGGAATGCATTTTTGCTTTCACTTTCAAAGAAAACTAAACTGCTGGCTCAGTATGATAATGCTTTTTAGAACTGGACATTTTAAATCCGTCTCATTCAGGATGGGCAGGATTTCATGAGGTCTCAGGTCCAGCCACCTGCTCAAAGAAGGGGCAGCACTGACTCCAGGTTCCCCAGGACTTTGTTTACTGGAGAGCTGGAGTGGCACCCATCTGCCATGGCACCCAGTCCCTGGGTCTGGCCGCTGACTGCTCTCATCACTCCAGTTACCATCCCATCTGCTTTTCCCAGTTCTTGAAGCAATGAAAATGATTCATACAGTTCGGTGATGCAAATGGTTAATTTTTTAGGGTATGCCTGTAAAATAATCGGTGATCCTTATGCACAGAAGATCTTCTCCAACCTTTAAATGTTTCAAAGTATGAATCAGAGGAAAACAGTATGCTGAATTTAAGAATAGGAAGAAATAGACACCAAAAAGGAAAGTGGGATTGCAGTTTCACTCTAGAATTTTTTACTTTGTTTGCTTCCATTTCTTTTCAATGTATTAGTAAAAACGTTTGGTATTCCTCACCTCATTTGGATTCTCATTCATGTTCACAAATTCAAGAGTCTGTAGCTGTATACAACTGCAACTCTTCATCCTAACAATATGGCTATGGGAATTGCAGCTGAAGCTGGCATGTTGCACAGTCTTCTCACACATGTAGCTGTGAATGCCAGAACTCAGAAAAACATGCTAGGGAAAAAAAGAGTCAAGCTAAACATAGTCAATCAGAGCTGAGGGCACTAAAACAGGCAAAATACTGTATGTTCTTCTAATCTTTTTCTAGGGACCCCTCTGGGCAACCTAGCACCAGTGAGATAAGAACAGGGGAGAGTAGAGATCACAGAAGATGGAGATAGCTGCAGTGTCAGGGGTGCAGCCTCTTGTGCTGGGGAGGGGCAGCCAGGAGGTGCAGGAGCACAACACATGCAAAGCACCAAGTCAGGTAGGGAAACCTTCTGGTACTACAGGAGAAAAGGGTGGAGTCAGGGGACCTCTAGCATTGGTATGGCAGCCAAGGGAAGCAAAATAGGACTGTGAGACCAGGAAATACGAAGAGCACCACGAGCACCTACTGTGTGATACAATAAATCAAGTAACTAGAAACTTCTTATTAAACACATATAAATCAGGAACAAAATCTTACAGAAGTAATACTGTCCTGTTGAAGAGTAGTAAAGATAAGTGTCCTCTACTTTCTGCACTAAGTGAAAAGGGAGGGAATGGCAGTGAGAATCCTCAAAACATTACCACACTCCAATCCTGGCTTCTGTTTCTGATTCACTAAAAGTGATTTATTTTCCATTTAAATTGGATGAAGAACCTAATACCAGATAGTCCAGAAAAACTGCTCACCTGATTACGCTAGAGGCAAGTCAGCTTTTTAGTGTGGCCATCAGTTCTCAAGGAAAGTACTAAATCCCACACACAGCAAGACTCAAGGTTCACCCTGCCCCTATCAAATATCTAAAAAACTGTAGTGTTATAGAATTGAAAAAAAAAGTAGCAGTGTGTATAGACCATTGACACTACTGAAATACCGCAGTGAATGCAATTCTTTCTTTCTGCCAGTGTCTTCCACATGCAAGGGAGCAATACAATGTATTATCTAAGCGTAAGAAAAATTGCCAAGTTCTACTCAAATGTAACAGCCAGAAGGTTCAAGATTGCTTTAGCTTTGAAAGATTCAGCTAAAATGATTCAGAGAGACTTTATGTTTCACTGCATAAAATTTTATTTTTTTTATAAAAAAAGATAGAACCAGATGCTACTTTTAAGTGAAATCATTTATTACACCAATCTGTTTTGTAGGAGGTATATATATATTTTATCATTAAGACAACTTCAATAAAATGACTATCTACAAGAATGAGTTTGATTGTTTTATTTTCATGTCACCATACATGAACAAATGAATTTTATGTCTTATTAAAACATTTTACTCTGTATCAAAAATGTACACATTTTAATAACCATTGCTATGGTCTGAAGGGATTTTTACATTTAATTCATTTAATTTAAAAAATAAGTGTTATTTCATTGCTTTACGTGGTACAGTGTAAGCTTAAATCATTCTATATATAATAAAAGTTTGTGTAGGTATACATGTCATTTTTCATGTTGTCACATACCTTCATGTTTGAGACAGGTGGGGAAATTGCATTTCTTTTTTGCAAAAGGTTGAAGTATGTACTGATGTGAGCACAAAGCAACATTTCTTGAAAACAAAACCAGTTTGAATGGCACAAGAGTTAGCATTTTTATAAATTAACAACTAGAGTTCTGGATTATGGAAACAGGTACATGAGATTCCAGTACTTTCCTTAGGGTTTGGCTCTCTGGAAAAATACCTGTGAAAAATTAAAACAAAGGAAATGCAAGACATGGAATGGTTGACATATAAGTAATTAGTTTGACAGCTCATTTTCAGGTATAACATACCGGTTAACATTAGGTACAAGGATGTGACTTGTGCTATTTGATTACACTCACACCCTCAAAAATTATGCATTCTGACATTTTCTACAATTACAGCATCACCTTTTTGCTATTTCAGCTATTAAATAAAAGCCACAAGCTATTGAGGAGACGGCAAGGTGCTAAGAATAGGTGACAATTTTATAGATATAAGTTGTTTGTTTTTTCCAAATAACTGGTTTTAATATTTGGAGATTCCCTATAGCTAAAAACTACTAAATAATTCAATATTTTGATTTTACTTCAAGTCACTACTATGACTGAATTGCATGACAAAGTTCAAATGGAACTAAAAGCTATTTAAAGAAAAAATATTTATACCTTTAAGTAATTTTTAAAAACTTTAGCATCAGGCTGCTGAAGTGCTTGACAGAATTCCTGTAAGAGAGAATAAAGAAATATTAAGTAACTAAATGAAGCAACAAGACAACCTGAGATACATCAGGAGCATATAAATACCTCATACATAAAGCCACTGTTATTAGTTTATATTTTCCCTTATGCACAACCAAAGAAAAGCATGTTATGGATAAAAACTTGTAAAAGGCTATGACAGTCCAAGTGCATTCTGCAGTGAAAAACTTTTTTTGCCTTTTTTAAATACAGGATAACAGATTCATTTTTTGGCTGAGTAGACAGAAACAGGACCATCTACAAGGATATCCTAAGTTAAAATTTGAATTCAAGTAGGAAGATTGCTTAGATTAATCCTATTCTGATAAGCAGTAACTGAGTTTTACTGCTGGGGGAGGTTAACTTTGTAAGTACCCATTTTTTTTCCCCATTTAACATTTATGACTGTTAAGAGTTTTCCAAATGTTCTTTTAGGAATTCCTACCTGGATTATCTCAGGAGCTACTTGCAAAGAAGGCAAATACTCTTGCTGAAGATACTGAATGCACTCAGGACCCTAAAGAAAAGCAGTACACATTTTTTCAAAGTGTATTTTTTTTCAAATGGAAAATCATAGTCCTATACTTTATGGTACAGAAAAGTGAAAACAGGTGGTTTATATGCCTACTGCTTTATCATACTACTCCCACTGCAAAATTTAGTAGCCAAGTGCAGCTAAACACAGTATTTCTCTTCTTGTAACTTTGACTATGTAATCTGCAGTGGACTAAGCAGTAATAAAATGGAACTTCCAAACCTTTGAGCAATACAAACATTTTGATTACCACTTCCGTTTTTGTTTCCTTTACTGTATTTATCAGGTAACTCTCATCACAGGAGGGATTACACTGTCAGAATACAAACATGACCCAATACATCAACCTGGGGAAAGTGAATCAACTTTATTAATTTATGAAAGTTACCCTATAAGTAGAACATGGTACACAGTACACATGAGGGGAAAAGATTTCAGATAATTTTCCCATATTTGTCTTCATTTGTCCTGGTTCCTGCCAGGTTGGGGTGATTTTTGCAGGAGGGGGAGTTATTCTGTACCAACTGTTGGGTAGCCTGGTGGTTCCATGGTGCTTTGGGTAGTACTGGTTTCTGTGCAGTGAGTTTTGTATCACGTATAAGCCATTTGCTTTTCTTGTACACCCTTTTATTATTATTGTTACTGTTACTGCTTGTTTCTAATTTCACTGCTGTTTCCAGGAAATTGTTCTTTTGTCAACTCACAATCTTTACTTTTGTGCCTCCAATTCTCCTCTCCAGCCACCCACAGAGGGAGGGAGGGAGAGGGGGGAGTGAGCGAGCCTAATAAGTATCTAACTTTTAGAAACTGATAAAAGCACCAGAAAGAAACCTGCAACAGTTATTCCCTGTAAAGTATGATGAAGCTTACCCTTTTGAGATGAATTGTTTTTAACGTCACTGCACACTCTGATAAAGCCTGAAATGTAATATATAACATTAGACTGCTGCATTGGTCTGTTGGTTAAGTATTCAAAGCTAAAGAACCAAATAGGGACCAAAAAGGCTCATTCATGCTATTATTCTCTCATTTACCCATCACACAATTCAGAGTCTTGACCTTCCAGATTTTGTTCCACTCTAATCAGAAAAATTTCTGCACAACTGAATCCAAAACGAACTAAAGAACAGTCAACTGTGTATGTTCACTTTCACTGAACATTAGCTAATACAGGTCAATGTTAAATACTCAGATCTGCTACTGATTTCAAGTGTAGGGAAACTACAGAACATGTTACCACGATATTCAATAATTAATCAATCAGGTGTCCTCAGTTAAAAAAAAAAACAACCAAGGGGTGAGATGACAATCTTTAATACCACATGGCCATTGTAGGTTTCTTAGCTTGAATCTGCCCCCCAAGAATGCACGCAAAAAAAAAAAAAAAGTCCACAATACACACCAGTACTGTCTGGGCATCTGCTAAGTCAAATGTTTGCTTCAAAGGTGCTAAGAAACATGCAGGAACAATGTGCTTGTAGACAAAGTCTGCAAAACCTACTGGTCCATCTTTACCTCCTGAAAAGAAAAATAACAACCCAAGTTTTATTACTGCTTCACAGATAATAGCAACTGCAAAGGAATTCTGGAAAGACAGTCTTACCCCAAAGCTCCACCAACTTAGAAAGAATAATAAAGCAAGTCTTCTGTGCAATAGGATCTGGGTAATCCACTGCTCCTTGAATGACAGTGAACATCACACGCTCCACATTCTCTGCACCTTAAACACATTAAAATGAGCTTATCATTTCAACTTGCAGCCTAAAATGTTTTGATATTGTTACACTATTTTATATAAATACTGACCTGGAAGACATGCTTCAACTTCAAAATAGCTCTTTTTTGCACAAATCTCAAATATTTTTGGGAAGTTTCCCCTACGATGCAAGACAACTCTTATTTAGGTTATAATTTTTTTTTTTTCCGTTTGGAGATTTAAATTGTTTTTCTGGCCTTTAATACACACAAAGGTGAGGGTGGTACTGTGACCTGCTTACAAATACAAATTTTCTCCTTTCTACCTAAACCTGGTAGAGCGTTAATTAAAACTCAGTGGCACTGAAGCAGTTAGCCTATCATGCACCATATGGCAAGATATTTTTTACACATTTAAAATTTCTGTGCTGCATTTATTTGATGCAGCTTATTTGATTCCTTTAAAAATGTCTTGGCACATCACAACTACTGAGAGCCTATTTCAAGAAAGCTTTCCTTTCCCACTGGTGTTACCACCATTTGGTAATTGGAAGGGGAAGGATTTCTGAGCTCCTACCAGCTGAGTCACTAAAGAATCAGGCAACTAGATATCTGACTTGAAATTCCTGCCATGAAAAGTAACCTCCATCTGGCCAATAAGGGTGAGGTAAACCTGGTAACTACATACATAGAAAGTCACATGATGCCTTTCACCACCACAGATAACAAGACCAGGTGGTAGTAATAAAAATTTGCAAAAGTTACTGATGTGCCTGTCCTTCAGAAAATGAACACAACGAATACTGGCAGCTGGGAGTGGTCTTGCCCAACAGTCTGAACACTGTAGGATGTATGATCTCCGATTCACCAGACAAATGCAGTGATACATGAGGATGGATATACCATTCTTGTCCTTACAGACACAGTGATCACATTAAGTTGAAAAGATCAATAAGGAGAATATGCCTATTACAGCTGGATTTCAACCTTAAATTCCTGTACAACAGGTAATTTGAATCAGGCAAGTTGAATACTGTATTTACATAAATCCATTCTACCTTACCATAGTTAATGGTACTTGACAGGAACTAGGCTAATAATTTTAGTAGATAAAACCTAGCTGAGAATAACCATTGTATCATCTTTTGAGAAACTGAACTCATTACCTTGATTAGCTATGACTTCACTCATTCCACTACCAGTTACTGTCTGCAGAAAAGCAAAGTAACTCCTCCGTAACATTTGTTTTTCTAAAGCAGCAGACTGGTCATTTTCTTCTGCTGGAAGGAGCAACACCTCAAAAATAGCATGAAGTAGTGGCATAAACATCTGTTGCAGAAAAGGTGAAACCTGTGTCTGTGGAGATCAGAAGAGGGTGTCAGCTCAGTTAGAGAAATCAAACATTTAGAAGTTAAAACCTAAGGGCTTGTTACAATTCTCAGCTTGAATTCACTTTTAATATTAGTAATATCATGTATCAACTACTTAAAGCAAGCCCCATCAGGGTCATTGTGAACATTACTGGGTCTTGACTTACACACCAACTATTTCAAACCTTTTGCACAAAATAACTGGCCCTGCGTAGTCTCATTCGGAGTAGGAACAGAAGCTTTTTCAGGATTTTTCATCCTTCTGTTCAGACAAACCATTTCAAACTTCCTGAAATACCATCCCTAAGATGCTGAAGCCATCTTTTTGTAGAACTTTTAAGGATAACTGAAGAAGCTGAAACACTTACGACATTACAGAATGAACTTACAGAATAAACTTATCACTTACAAGCAACACTTTTGAATGAGAAATATGTGTAAGGGCACTAAATTATTGAATACATATGAACTGAAAAACTGAAGGGGTGTGCTATTCAGTCATGCCTTATAATTCCATATAGAGGCAACTCAGATGTTTATTTCTTAATGCTTAAGCACGATTTTATCTTTAATCTTCTCTTTATTATACCTTGAAAGTATTCAAGACTGTAAGAAGCTAGGATCTTCATTTTACCATGTTATAATAATAATAGTACTATATAATACAAAGTTAAATATTTCACACAAACATGGTTTTTGTCCAGTCTTGCTCCTGTGATTTCTTTCTTTTACTTTCCTCACCGTTCACTATTTTTAACTATCTGCTGTTATCCTGGATTACTTTTAGCATAACTTGCTAAAAGGACTAAAGTAGTTAGTCTTCCTCTCTAATCTCTTAAATACTCGTTTTTTCAAAATTCCCTCTCTGCTCTGAAGATGGTATACTCCAAACAGTGGTTCACATGCTAGATTCACACATGTATATTATAGCTCTGTTCCACTGCTCACAAAATGCACCTCTCTCTTTAATTGCAGTAATTTTAATTTAAATTTTACATTCTGCTGGAAAATTTAAGTCTTTTTAAAGGACTTCTTTCATGCAGCCATGAATTACCCATACCATTCATAACAGTGCAATATTCATGTGGTAGCTCCAGGGAAATAACAGAGGTAACAGGTTAGTAACTTCATCTATTTCACTGACTTTACATTTGAGTTGTTTGAAACTAGGAAGCTCTCAAAGATTACACTTGGAGAGCTTTTGCCAGATTATCAGCTGACAGTCCTACTCCTGTTTATTACATATCTCATGTGTGCCATTTGCAAACCTCCATATTTGTCCATATATTTTTTATTAGAATGCATTAAGCCTCGGCATACATTTTATGCAACACCACTGCATAGAGATCTTGTAAATCATTATTCCTCCCTATACATGCATCTGATATAAACACAATATAAATATAATCAAAGAAAAACCACTCAATCACTGTGAATCCAGCAATGAATGACCACAATGGAAGACAATGTTTCCCAGTAGCAGCCTGAAAAATATACTGATTTATAAGTTCTTAGCTAAGGTTCTAATAGATACCTGTTTTTCTGTAGTGATGAAAGAGAAGGTATCAGCAACACTTTGACCCTGAAAAGCTTAGGCAATAACATACCTTAAACTTAGCCGTTATTTGGTTTATAAGAGGAATGAATTCTTGAAGATCTTTTGCTTCACAATCTTTAAGCATGTGTTCAGAGGCAGAAGGAATGAATGGAAGAACTTCTTCCTCTAGGCAAATAATCATGCGGTGAAGGAAAGTGCGGACACCACTTCTCAGAACTTCTTTTTGTAACGGACAGCTGAGAGCTGGCAGAAATGTTTGTAGGCAGTCCAGATAAACCTCTGAGCATCCACATTGCTTTACAGTTTGCTTATTGCTGAAAGCCTTGCTAGTTCGGCTGTAAAAGCAATACATCAAGCTTTATATAAGCTCATGTTCCAATATAATAAAGAAGCAGTAACACTGAGAACAACAAATGCTTTAAAACCCATGCACTAAACTAGAATATTCCATTTCATGAAATGAGGGCCAAACAGTGGAAGTAATGAATGGAATTATTTGATACGAAGTAGAATTGCTTTGGCAGTTTTTGAGAATTAAAATCTAAAAATTTACAAACAACATATGATTAGAATAGCTCCATACAATTCTTTGAGCAACAGAATAGATGCTGATTCATTATAAACTTGCTCAATATTCTCTGTGTCTACATCCATAGCAGCCTTTTCAAAAGGACTTAACTCATTTTCTGGGCTACCATAATAAATTCTACAACCACTGATGATTTTCTAGGTCAATAAAGGACAGTAGAAAACTCAGCCCCTCCTCCCAATAAATCCTTTTTATTTCCCTTTTACTCAAACCAGAAATGTACACAGAGTCACTGTGCTGTACCTACCTAGCAAACCCAACGGCATGATTGAGGCAGTCAGCCAGTGCCATCTGTCTGTCCTCATCTTGTGCCATCATCAGTTTTTCTAACAATAATTTGAACTTCTCCATCAGCGGAGTCAACAAATTCCTCATTAGAACCTGTTTTCTTTCTGCAGAGTATTCGCTGTTAACTATTAACACTCCAGCTGTTTCATAAATGAAAAGTTGATCATCACTGCTTAACAGTGCCTGGTAACCATTTTCCTAAAATTGAAGATAACAGGCGTAATTCACTAAGTGTTCTTTATCAAGGTTGTCTTCTCAAAATTTATAGCCTTCTATATGTCCATCTCTATCCTATACTCCCAGAAGCCCACTTAAGCAAGATTATTAAAATTAGGTACAAAAGGTACATGCAAGTGATCTCATACCAAAAACTCAAGATTATTATTTGTGTTTAAATGCTTGCATGCTAAGCTTACAATTCAGCAAGTACTCAGACACACAGATGAGTAAGTGCAGGCCTTAATCATTATTAAAATCTGCTGCAAATACTCACAGGAGGAGAAAGTTCCATCAGGTCTTGTATTCTATTCAGAACATCTTCAATAAAGGGATTCATTTGCTTACTGAAGTAAAACACAAAGCACATAACACTGTTTATAAGCACATGCATTTTTACAAGTTTCCTGATATTTTATTGAAGCTGTAAAGCTAGACACTAAACTACCTTCTCAATACAGAAATCCCCTTGAACTTTAAAAACCCTGCTGCAGAAAAATCTGGCTTACAGATATGGTGCTAGCAGTAGGCCAAAAAGATACATGGCATAGTGAGAAATATACATTTCTTTCTTTCCCTCATTTTTTCAAAAACATGCATCATCTAAGTGAAATAGTTTCAATAACAGTTGAAAAAATAGGATCATGCTGAAATCCGAGCCATTTCTGAGATTCTTCTACCTTTACATTAAATACAAGCCTGTGAAATAAAACCAACAAGATAGGACTGTTCAAAAAGTGATATAACTGTGAGTATACTTCATCAGTACAAATAACAAATACTCAAAATTTGGTTAGACACAAGGAAGAGTTACTTATTGTGAGTCTCCAGTTCCACTCACACTCAGCTCTGCTCACTGAGGAAAAGCAGAACAGACATGTACATTGTTGATCAGCTTTAACATCTAATCAAAATAAACTAAGCATATGTATTTCCACTTCTGTTATAAATTTTTTCACTGCTACCTTAGCATCACACAACAGGACAACCCTGCTAGAGCAGTGGTTTGATATATTACATTATGGCAGTCCACTTGAAGCCCAGCCTGTTTCAGTGACGACTGTGACTTGCAAAAGGGCTGTGTATGGTAAATTCAGTGCCATCTGGATGCATTTTACTCACTTAAGAGACTTGACAAATCTGGAAAAGAGGTAAGCTGTTCGACTTCGTACTTTGGGACTTGTATGGCGAAGACCACGGTGATCTAAAAATGCCATCTGCAATCAAGAAAAGCATCTCAGTCTTAGAATCTCTAAACAATGCCAGGGGAATCTAATCCAACAATTTAAGAAACCCAGCTTTTATAGTGACCTTCAGAAAACAGGAAAATTTCCTGAGTCTAAAGAACTTCCCTAATCTTACCTAGTAAAAAATGTAAATGAGGTGAAACTTACCAGAACAGTTGGAATGTGCTGAGGTTCAACAGCAAAGAATTTTTCATATCTAACCACTGTTTCAAAGAACTCCAGGGTCACTGATGTATGTTGATAGGCACTAACACCAGAGGTCACCAGCTACAAATAAAAGCATTGGCAAGTAAGTATTTTATCTGTTTATAAACCTAACTGCAGTGTAAGTGACATGCTGGTAATTAAGATGAGCCATTTGAACTGAAACATTCCAGTCTTTATTGCCATTTTAAATAGCTCTCCACACACACTTACTGTTCTCATCATGTCTTGCAAAGCTGTGGCTTTAGTAACATCACCAGAGAAGTGAGCACCATGAGATACAGGAAGAGCTTCAGCCAACATATACAGCAGCCTTATTGCTACTTCTACTTCCATAAATCGTGTAGTCTGCCAGTTCCTAGAGAAAGAATATGAACATGTGTCATGGTTTTGCTGGTTCTTAGAAACTAAGCAGGAATTTTTTCCTTCCCCCTTCCCACTGTGTGAAGGGGATGTTGAATGGGCGGATTGACTGTGGCTTAGGCAATTGAGTAACACAAAAAAAGTGGCTGATGGAACCATATTCCTAGTTTATGGCCCTCAGGATCTTGTCTATGGGGAGGGGTAAGGTTTTTTTTTCCCCTCTCATCTCCTGGGGGGTAGGGAAGGTGTTTAACGGGTGGAGGAGTTCAGGTTGCTGCCAGAGCTGGACCTTGTGGAGCTGGAACAAGGTCGGAGTAGTAGCTTGGAGGTGGCTTTGTTCTCAGCCCGGCTGCCAGCTGTGAATTCAGCTTGGATTTTCACTGGAGAGGAACTGTGTTGGGAGGTTCCCCCCCCTCTGTTCCCGTTTTTCTTTCTTGGCAGCAGTTCTTGAGCACATCAAAAGGAGAGGGAAAACTAAACCACACCATTCAGCCAGCAGGACAGTGAGTTCCCATTGGGAAGAACCCTGTTTTTTTTTTTCTCCCTCCTTTCCCAGTGTGGGGGGGAGGGAAGACCTCCATTTTCGGTTTCTTCAGCACACCCAAGAGGGTGTCCCCCCACGTGACCACCAGTGATCCAACAGCACCCCCTGCTGACTGGCACAGGACACAAGCTCTGCATCTCTGGTGATCCAACAGCACTCCCTGCTGACTGTGATTAGAATTGCATCAAGGGGCGCAAACTGAACTGTTTACCTTTTTTGTTTATTTGTTTGTTTTAAAGGGGATTATTTTTGGGTATAGGAGTATTGTTTGGTTGTTTTACTTGTTTTCTTTAGTTGTTTCTGCCAATACACATATTTCTTTTAATAAAGGGCTGTTATTCTTCCTTTTTCCACACTTTTTTTTCCTCAATTGGAGCCTCTTAATTTTGGAATTACAATTGCTTAGAGGGAAGAGTTTGGGTCCTCCTCATAACTCATCCTCAGCAAAACATTTGTGTCTCATTTAAATTGAGACAACATGTTAGTCTTTAGTACCCTATGAAATAAACACAGTTCTTTTCTTTTGAGCCTTCTGCAGATGCACAGCACAAAAAGAACATATTTATACTACGAAAAACACCGGAAAGGCCCAGGCAGTATTTCAGGATGCTTCTGAAAGACTTTATCGACCAACATACCACCTCTTTATCAGAGCATCAACAATTTTCTTTTACCAGTTTCAACTTAAAAGCTACAAATTTCTTGAAGTGCTTACTTCGGTACAAAACCACCTACTGTGACATGGGGACAAGCCACTCTGCCTCACACAAACAGAGGCTTACTAAAGAGCAAGGTACAAGGAATCTATAAACAATACTGGATTTCTATTTGTATATACATAATTGTCCTCCCAGTCAGGCAATTAGTAACCACATTTTACTTACATGCAGTTTCTATGATTGGATCTATTTTTTCTTTAAACAAAAATACTTCACTTACATTTTTTAACCCTATCCAACACTTGTTTTTCTGATAAAAGTAATGCATAATATTTACACCTCAAGGAAACTCTTATGAGATGTGGCAAAGTGAACATCTGTCCAAATGGCTGTTGCTGTGTAGTTATAAGTGACAAAGATCAAGAAACACCTCTAGGAAAGAAGCACTGTCATTTAAGGTTACAAAAAGAAAGCTTTTTCTTTCTAAGGAGTTGAGTAAAAGATTATGCAAAGTCACATTTATAATTAAGTTGTAATGAGCTCATTCTATCAAATTGGCTTCATATTGCCGCATCACACTTTAGTTCATTATTACTAACTCTGATAGTTTACAAAAGGCAAAAAAACTCCCAAAGGGCATCATGCAAAACAAGTCAAAACCCCCAACTTACTGAAGCGTAGTGTTAAAAACTCTGCGGACAGATGCCAACAGTAATTCTGGTGAAACCTGAGCAAGTCTGTCCAACAACAGTTTTAACTGTTTTCTGTACTCCACAAACATTGCTTCATCTTCACCCTACAAAACATTCACATCAATAAAGTCTGTATTTTCATGTTTAAATTCATTCACAACCACTTTAGACAATTACACCTAAACCAAAAAACGTGTATATACAAAACCAGTCTTACACGCTCAGAGAATTCAATAATGCTCACCCTATGCTCTTGCAACATAACAGCAGACTCCTTTTATGGTTAGCTGTAATATGTTAAGATACATTGCATTCAGTCCAGAAGCATATTAAAAAGGCTTTCCAAACTGAAAACTGGCCAAAAGTACAAGAAAGAAAATGCTCTTGGCAAAGCCTTATTGACCCAATTCTTGAAAACTGACTCACTCCCCAAAGATTTTTTTTCTCAGCATCTATCTTGATTTTAAACTTGGACCTCATAGCAACATTTATGATGGACTGCATGCAGTTTAACTTAACCTTTTTAAGACTACAACTCTCCAAACAGCCTGAAGCAAAAGTAAGCCTGTCTAACAAACTCAATCACTATATTCAACTGACAGAGATGTAAGCATGAAAGGAGAACTTGCTCCACCTTTATCTTGTTTTTGCAGAGGTTTGATCATCTCTAGTAGCTCAAGCAACATCTCTTAAAGAGTTTCATTGCACATTTCTCAAGTCTTTTTGCAAGACTTTGCAGAAACACACAAATTTGCACTGAACAAGCCACCTTAACAGCCATGTTTAGGTATCAGCACAGCTGTGTTTGTCTAGGAATATCTCTGCACAAACACAGCCAGAAACATTGTTAACTGAGCTGGCTTGAATATTCCTGTACTATGTTGTTTTGTCCTATGCAGACATATCCAGAAGTTAAAAAAGCTTTCCACGTAAGAAAAAAAATTCAGCCTACAGACCTTTGCTTTCTACATTTAAATCTTTAGTTTAAGAAAAATATGGATTTTACAAGTGTGAGCAAGTTTTACTACATATAATTAAACTGCATTTGCCTCTTTACTCCTATAACAAAATACCTCATTTTCAAAATTATATTCTTCGTCATATGTCAACTTCTTCATGACAGCCAACATGATTGCCTAAGATAAAAACAGAACTGTAAGCATAGAAGCAGACAAGAACCAACAGTTAAAGTTACTACAGTAAACATGAAAGCAAGCATAATATGTTTACAATTCTTTTTAATCCCATTTGAACTATTATTTTCAGAGATTAAGCAGAAGTTAACAGTCCAAATCAAAACAGATGGATTATATCCAAATAATACACAGATACTATTCCAGATACACAGCATAGATGATTTGGAGCTCTCTGACAGTATTATCAGGCCTTATTTCCGGCTTGTAATCTGTGCTGTTCAGTTCACACTGAAAACAATCGACTGAACTAGGCAGAGGAAGCTAAACAGTTGTCCGAGATACTGTTTTAAAGGGGCAGGTCAGCTTAGCTGTAACATCAACTTCTCTAATAGCTCACAGTCATTGGGATGGGTGAATAACATCAATCTCTACTCGATAATTGCTTTTTGCTAGCTTTTGCTTGCTGTTTCAATATTGCTTCAAGAAACAGTGCACTACACTCTAGTAGCTATAACTACCATCTGTAGCACGTAGTAGATCCTACTGATTGCAGTATTTTAGTCTAATCATTATTATCATCATCATAATCAATAAAATAAAATAAATCATTTATGTATTTGGTTTGCCATTCTTAATCCTGCAGGACAAAGATTCAATTACACTTAAACAATCTTGTATACGTGAACCACTGACTAAGTCTGGGACTAGAACTGGATCCAACTGCACCTAGACTCCTCTCTGAGAAGGAGTCTAGAAAGCGAGGGGGTCCTTTCTGCACCTTGTGACTCAACAGGGGGATCTCTCTAATAAACCTTGTTCACTGCTGAAGCGCAATTCCACCTCAGAAGAGACTGTTGGTATGTCTTACAGCAGCAAGATCAAGACTTTATTATAAAGTCTGAAACTCTAAATATGTCACTTCGATATTACTCAGCATTTACTAGTTCAGGTTTTCATAATTCTCATTTAATGTTTAAAATACATGGAGTATTTAATTCCATTGATACTTGACAGGATGTACAGAAATTGGACTAACACACACAGTGAGCTAAAACAAGTATTTAAAAATCTACTATACTTTAATTCTAGGAACCTACAAAACTTGTATGAAGTCTAAAACACACACAACAGTAAGTTTTAGACTATTTCCCATTACTTTCTTATTATGAGGTGGATGAAAGACAAAAACAATTGATACAATTGCTTCTCAGTTTAAACACAAATCCTCACAAAGTGCTCAGTAAAATTAAGAAATACTGGCAACATGAGGATCTCCAGTATGAAAGCAGTTTTAGCAAAACAGCATATTTCAAGACAGTAACACATTCAAACTCTTAGTATATTAGGTGCACTGCAGTAGTAATATGATTTGATCTAGTTATAAGAACAAAAAAGACAGTAATGAAAATAAAAAGATTCAGTGATAGTATTAAAGTTCACCTTAAAGAGGTACAGAATTCAGTTTTCTTTGTAAAAGAAAAGGAATCACACCTGTAAGATGTATCAGCTTACAAAATACCTGCAGCAATCTAACCAGTTCAGCATCCAAATTAGGACATTTACACTGGTGCAGAACAGTCTAAGAGAAAAGAAATTAAAAGGACTGGGCTGCAGAATTCAAATAAAAGTTCACTACTTCCAAAAGTGGACATAAACCTTACTTATTAAATTTTATGCTTTATATATAAATTGAAGGTTATCTCAAGCATATAAATTTGATCTGAATGTATATTTAATGTAATGTTTAATATATAAGTGCTTATAATTACAACTGTTATGGCTGAATTGCTGCTTCTTTCATAAGTTTAACTCATATTATCATGGGGTTCTTTTTATGACAACCCTTCCCAGACTTCTTTGAATCCTTTGGAATTAGGGCAGGTTTTAATAAAAATACAAAACTTCAAGAACAGAACTCTTCTGTATTGATTTAAGAATATTTTGTGAACAGTACAGCCTGTACGGGATCTTACCAACACATGTTTAAGAGTTGTTTGGGAAAGTCAGCTCTAAAATAGCTTTCATCTTTATACACAATTCAATATAGGTTTACTATTTGAGAAGCAACAGCAGTTACTTAGCAGAAGATGGAACACACTGACCTTACTTTTAAGTCTTCCTGTTTGATTATTGTCACACACATATTTCGAGGCATGTACATGAAACATGATTTGTTTCAGCAAAAAGAAACATTCTGATTCAATGTGTTCTTGAAGAACAGAATCTGTAGTAAAAAGAAAATACTTACCTCTACATTAGCTTTCTGTTGGTCTGAAAGTGCAGAAAGCTGTAAAATAAAATTCAAGTGTTACTTTTTTTGAATACTAACTTCTTTATTACTAAAGGGAAAAAATAGGCATGGTTTTGAACAGCTGTATGATTTGCAAGCTTTCTTTCCAGTTAATACAAGATTTAACCAAACTCCTTCAGATCTCTAAACACTACAGAAATAGCACAACCACAGGCATTAAAGACACTAAATGCAATTAGTAAAAATTTATTTTGCAAGTCAACTTGCACACAGTACAAGATCTATATATTCCCAAAAATATCAAATGAAATCATATGTCAGAATTTGTATTAAACTGAAGTCAGACATACTTGTTTCAGGATGTGAAGGTAATCATAACAAAAGCCAATGATGTTAGAGGAGATGTCATCATCTTCGTGAATCAGCAGTTGCAACATTAGGGCCACTTTTGCTTCAATAGCTTGTAGAGTGTCTTGAGCACTCTTCATATCACCACTTTTTATCAGTTTAGTCCAACTAGCTATTAATGCTTGCCCCATCCCATTGACCAGCTTAGAAAATCTGGCCAGAAAATCCACATCATCTTCCTGCAAGGAAAGACACCAATTAAAAATACTAGCAGAGCTTATGTTTAAATGGCATGAGCTCATAGACTGTACTACACATCTAATATGTAAAAGTAAACCCAACATTTGTCTACTAGACAGAAGTACAATTGCCTGGTTCCTTTTCTCCTGGGAATGGAAAAAGAAAAAAATTTAAGCAGTGTGAGATTTGGTTGTCCTCCATTACACAACAGGAGCTTGCTTCATCTCTTCAGATTAGTTTTTACTTTACAGAAAGAAGCAGGTTCAAAATAAAAGCAGCAGCACATACCTACCATAAATTTTAGGCTGTGTAAGAGGAAAATCTTTTAATGGGAATACTTCAAAGAATTAACAGCTGTAGCTCTCAGAAATAATGATAACAAGTAACTTTCAGTCCTGCCTGTAAGAATGACCTAATATTAAATATTTATGGCTTGCTTTTGCTGACATACCTTGTTCAGAATTGAGAAATAACCCTAGACCAGTCACCCCAAAAGATGATTTCCTCCCTGCCATAACTGTGAAAAAGCTAAAAAATGACAAGTCTACCTCACAAAGACTGAGGTAAGCCTTTTTTATAGAACACCTTCTGAATTCAAGAATGCACATATTCTGCATTTTAGTAGGAATACAAATTTGACAAAGGCTTAAAAATTAAGAGATAACTGCCTTGCAATCTAAGGAGTACAGCTTCATAAGAACTGGTTGCTCTTTCTCCACGGCAGGTAGCAAACAGCTGTTCCCTAAACACTGCAACTGCCAGGAAATGTCTGTTTAGTTAGTTAGAATGTCTGTTTAGTTACTTTTCCAGCTTATCTATAAGCATTTCAAGCCTGATACTTGATGGTACAGACATGCAAACCAGCATACGTGTCCTTAAGAAAGCTCTTTCCCCTACCTAATTATGCATATCTGTTCTAATGTCTCACCCTAAAAAAACTCTACCTTGGCTACAACACCTATTACAGAATCATTCAGGAGAGAAGATTTGAAACACAGAAGCAGCATTAACAGTAAGCACAACAGGCTTTAGGAGAGGAACAGAGGAGTTACATAATACCTTGCTTCTGAAATAAAGCACTGCACTTAAATTAATAATGAACATTAATAACACACTGTTAGTTTAAGTATGAGAAAAGTGTAAGAAGCGTTTAGCTTCGATGCAGAAGCATAAGTACTTCTCCCTAATCTGTGGGCTGTTTTATAGTTTCCTGCACATTTGCTTACTTAAGAACTGTTGGAAACCTATGACTCATTCCTATTGTTAAAAATCAATACACAAACCTGATCGATACTGAAGAGGCCAGCAGACTGCAATACTTGACATAAAGATTCAACCAATTTTGTTTTATCAATTGGGTCCATTCCCTTATTTACAATTTCAAACAAACAATCACAGGCTTCTTCTCGGAGAACTTCCACAGACATGTGACCTAGCAGCATATTTATAAACCTTCAGAGAAAAAAAAAAAGTTTATTTTCATATGTAAAGTAGCATTGTATAGAAGCTTTATACTGTGTTTCTTTTTACAAAATAGTTTTAAAGTCTATTGTACTGACAAACCCCAGCATTTTACACATTTTAAGTAGAACACGGAAACTGAGTAGTATTTAGTTTGGCCATTATATCAGCTTCGCTTGCAAAGACAATCACTCTACTAAAATTCCCCCAAAATCCAAAGATTTATATATAAAAGTCCTTCTTCCAAGATGAATTTTTGATTCTGTTTCATAGAAATACAGTCAGCACTATCACAGTTGTTTTTGCAAACATTTTCCATCAAAATCCCCTTACCTTTCATTGGCTATCAGGCTCAAATCTATCCAGGATACATAAGCTCCAACTACTTCAAGGCACTGGCATGTCAGCTCTGAGTTATTATATTGATAGTTTTGTAAGATTTGGTACCACGATTCCACCAAACTTGGAATGCACTGTTCCCTCATAGTATCTTTTAATAAGGTGTTCCTACGAGCCTCCTATCAATACAGAAAAAGGATAAAACAGCCTTGTTGTGGATTAGCATCTTGTTAAATTAGTAGCAGTTTCTGTATCCACTACCACACACCATTTGCCCTACAAGATATGTAAGTCAAACCAGAAACTCAAAGTGAATGCTTTTTTATTTTCCAAGAAATAAAACAAAAATATCCTAGGTTTGTTTTCAGTTTGTTTGTTGGTGTGGGGTTTTTTACCTCAATGCCAAAACACTGAAAAAAAGGCCCTCTAGATCATTAAATGGACTTCTGATGTTAGGACTCTTTAAAACACACAATAGAAGAAATTAATATTTTAAAATTAGTCAGTCTAGTATTAAATTGGCTAACTCAGTACATTAGTTTTTGTTTGGTAGCTTCTCAAGCAAAAAAAATTCATTAGCTGAAAAGTATGAAGACATAAAAGGCATTAAGTAACATATGGCTTTTAGATTTAAACCACCCAATGTTTCTAAGGAACAGCCACCACAGAAAAAGACTGTATCTGCAAACCTTCTGCTCTAATTAAAGAGAACTTTTTTTAAATTTAACACAAATAAGGCAAAACAATAACTTGCCTCCGATGTATGAACAACATCCCGGTCCACCAGCTCAGCATCGACAGCCATCAGGATTCTGAGGTACATATCCACGCCTCGTGGATTAAGGTCAACTACTGATAGAATGTCAAAAAAAAACTTGGGCCATTTTGTGAGATATTCAGTAACAAAAAGCAATGCAAAGACTTGTGCTGCTTTGTTGCGAATAAAGGTCTTCTCAGGCTGGGGATTCAGCATCTGGTAGAAACAAGACATTTCATTTGTATACTAAATTATACTGTATTAGAGAAGAGTCTTACATATTTGTTTATCTCTCTATAGTGATTAACGTACTATCTCTCTTCCTGGTTGAGACCAGTAAAAAAATCTCACTTTTCCAAGGATTTTGCAGAAAATTTGGCTGAATCATCATGCGACAAGGAAAACATTCTCTCTGGATGATACAGTCCTAAACCCTTAATTCAGTACCAAGACATTAAGTGTACTATTCAAAGACTAAAAGGTCATTTGTCAGCTTGGTTAAAGAAGTAAACAAAAACTTCCAGAAACAAGTTACAGTCCTCTTGTAGCTAGCTTATGCCTGTATTAGATGTTAGCCTTAAGAACAAGAAAGGATGTTCCTAAATCTAAGATCATAATGGAAAAAAATCTGTCACTACCAATCTCCACCTCTCTCCTTCCCCTTTTAAAAACTCCTAAATGGAACAGTTTGCCATAAAGAGAAAAGCAATTTAATCCACTTCACAATGATCTGTTCTTTTTAAAGAGTTGTACTATATTCCATTTCCTACTATTAAGTTCTCTACACAGCAACCACATTATTCTCCAGTGGAATGGCAGAAGTGGAATGACAACTAGATAATGGCAGATATAGAAAATGACTTGTGTAATCCCGCTTAATGGTTCTGCTCACTGCAAACTCCTGGGTCAGACTGATATTACATGCTCAGCTGCATTAACTAATTCCACAAGAAAGAGTAGTCCCTCCTCTGCCACAATACTAACAGAGGGATGATGCTGTTGATTGATAAACATCTGCTGGCATTTTAAGTTGATAAGTTTGCTCAGGAGGGTCTTAGAATTACTGTTCTTCCTCCAGGCACTCAGGAACATCAGAAATCTGTATCATAATTCTTTAAAGGGAAACTTTTAATACTCCTTATTTCACACACAACTGATTAAACCACAGTCATTATCTGATGCAAGAGTTTTATATTTAGTGATAAGTTCAAGCACAGACTTCTTTACAACATTTGATTTTAAGAATTTCTCACAGACCTTTAACCATCAGATACCGAATATCTTCAGGAATCCATCTTTAAACTCAAATAACAGATTAAAGGTTTAACCCACGCTCAATGCCTTAGGCTAGGCTACTGAGAGCCTACTCTGTAACACTGCTGTGAAGGACAGACTGACCTGTGCTTGCAGCCATGTTATGAGCGTTTCCCTAATTAGCTGCTGCTGGACTTCAGTAAGCTCAGAGTATCTGAAACAAAACATATTGAGATCAAAATACAACGGCTTCATGACAAGTGCCAAGTGGGGCAAAAACTCTCAATAGGACACATAATGTTGCACGTTAACATAAATGGAAGGTTCCTAGCAAATGAATTTACAAAGCTATCTGCATATTACAATTTTGAATCAAAGACAAAAATAAGGAAAAATTATTTTTATTTTATAAATCCATAATAATGGATTACATTTTGAGGTACTACTGCCCCCTATATCGGAGTAGGAGCTTGAAATTTCACAGGAAGGGTGCTCTATCAGCTCTAAACAGGACTTAAAACCCTGACAAAAATACACATTTGACCATACACTGTGGGGAGAATGAAGAGACATCTATATATGCTCAGATTTGTTTACTACAGGTGGAAGACTGTCAATAGTGAAAAGGAAGTCCTTCACTGATTTGACCTACAGTAATTTGTTATCAGACATATGTCAAAAACCCAAGCAAACAAGTAATTCTGCTTTATGTCACATGTACATTTTGGGAAATTTTGACATTATATCCAGCCCACCTCAAATACTACCCATACAACACTTTCCCAACATAAGCGAAGCTGAGAACACTCTCTTTGCAATAAAGCTAGCTATAGGTCTGTAAGCCCTTACCAGGAATGACTGCTGAATAGGACTCCACTGTTACTCAACAGTCTCAGCTAACTATTCATTAAAGAGAAGAAAAAAGCAACCCCACTGAAAATGCTCAAAGAAAATAACCAGCAGGAAACCAAGAGTAAACATACTGCAGGAAGCAGATGACAAGAATGGAACAAGCAGAGGAAGGTGGACAGTAAGGTAAAATCAGGTAAATTAAACCACAGAAAATTAAGTCTTAAATATTTGCAGTCAAATAGAACTGTAAAAATCAGTCACAAAATGCATCTTATTCCTATCTAAACCTGACCCACATGTTCGGTGTATTGTAACCAGTTACGCATGATGCTCAAGTCCAGACAAAAGGAGTCCAAAGCAAAAATTAAAAAAAAAATATAGTTCCATGAAATGATAATGATATTGTTTTAAAATATTTTCCCTAAAATTACAATTCTATGAAAATACCAATCAGTGAAAAGACTATTTTCTCTTAACATCTCTGCCATGGTTATTGAATGAATAAGGGTTTGTCTGAAGTCCATGAGTCTGTACTGAGCATGGCTGCTGCTTGCAGGACTCTCTTCTGCAAAAATCAGTGAGAGTACAGAATAAGCCTTGAAATTCCAGAAAGGAATGGCTAAGTAAGTTTCAAGAAATCCTTGGTAACTGGGTCTGTGTTGGGCCACACACAGGTGTTAGACTAGCTAAGAGTAAAGTGTGCTGCTTAAAACCTCTCCCAGGAAAAGGTGAAGAAATACGAGAAAGTTCTCTGGACCAGATTACAGCCAACCTCATCAACCATGACAAGACAAGAGACACCATTTTATGTGCAAGCAGAATAAAAAGGGAAAATTAAATGGATGTGTATAGGTGGTGTCAAGAAAGATTACTCACTTGAACTTAATTTGATGTTCCAGGACTTGAAAGCAGAAGAACTTGATATGATCATCACTAGAAAAGAAAATTCTGTTACTGGTAGCAATATGGTATGCTTTCCTGGGAAGAAAAAAATTACTCAAATATTACAGTAAGATTGCCCCTTTGGCATATCAAGAATAACCTGATATCAAGAATAACACCAAAAAAAAAAAAAGAAAAGAAAAAAAAAGAAAAAAAAAAGAAAAAAAAAGATGCCGCTGTTGTTAATTCAGAGCAAAAATGAAAAATCTTGAGCAGTTAATCTGGTAGAAATGAGCAACTGTTAAATTGATATTTACACTTGACATTAGCCTTTTTTTTCTACAGCCACCTATTTGTTATCCTTTGATTTCAGTAATGAACATTCAAAACTACAATACTGATTGTATCCTGCCTTTATAAAAATCTGCCAGGCTTGAATACTATGTTTGAGGTCCACTAGTACACCAAGTGCAAGTTGTACACTGCATCTCAAAAATCAAAGGTGAAGACAAACTGAGGTATAGATTAGGACGGTACATTATGCATGCTATATAATCTATACAACTTTATCTTATTATCTAAAAATTGTAACAATCGTGATGTATCTTTTTAAAGATTATAAAATGCTGTTTTCTAACGTAGTGTTGTTTTGTTAATTACTGCACTGTTTGAATCAGAAATTTTGATAAATCATTTACAAAAAACCATTCACTATAAATTACTGCTGTTATTCAGGAGATATGCCCCCCTCAATTTCCTTCCAACCTGAATTATTCTGTAATACAGCGACAACCTAGTATTTTTTATGTAAATACACAGCCTTGAGCAAAAACAACTGAGGCAACACACTCTTTGCATCTTGAAAAATTGTATGGCCTACTCCATAGGAACAGGGACAAGAACTACTTATGGGATTACTGCATATAAAACCTAAAGTCTCCCAGTGGGTAATTTTCAGCACTCCTTTGCCCCATAAGATAGTGTACTCTTTTCCTCTGGATTTCATAAAGCAGCAGTCTTTAGGCTAGTAGATTAATATGGAGTTTAACTTATACATTGTTCTTCCTTGAAAAGCATTATACAAAGGCCACAGATCAACTATGATACTAAAGATTGTATGAAGACCATATTAACTTTTAGCAATTTACAGTTTGTCTAATACGCTGCACAGATAAATCTCAGCCACGCATATTAGTAATGAAGAAATTATTAACTACATTACCTGTATATACTCTGAGCTAACGCTTCTGCACAGACTTGCCAAGCATCCTGAGATATCTTAAGCTGCTCAAAGTAGGCTAGTGCCTGCAAAAAATTAATTTTAAGTTTCATTTAAAAAAAGAACAAAGCACACAGCAAGACAATTAATTTACACCTGGCCTCATATGTAAACAGATCTCCTTCAAAAAAACAGCAGTATTCGGATACATTCAAGTATTTATATGGCTCCTTAATTACTTTAATACAAGACTGTTTTTTTCACCTAATATCATAGGTACCCATTTTCACTTCACATTCAACACAAATATTTTTGCTACTTAAATATAGAAGTCATAGAATCAGAAATGCTTAGGTGCAACAGAACCTCTGAAGACAGCTGACTAGAGAAACTTGCTCAGGGCCTTTCTATTTAGATGGAAGTTCATATCCAAGTTAAAATTACTTCCACAAATTCTAAAGAGTAGGTGATTTAGATTTTCTGCTGAAAACAATTATTTTTGTTATACCACTTTGCCTGGATCCAACACCCCAAGCTTAAGAAACATTCAAACATTGGCCACTTGGACAATTGTCAGTTTAGGAATCTACTACAGAAATCAGAAAAAACTTCTACTAAATTTTAGATAATCAAGTTACTTATCAGAAGTTCTAAATAGCTTTGGGCAACAGCTAATTTGATTCAATTGCTTTAAGATTCAGCGTGCACTGTAATACAAAACAGTAAAGTAAGTTATGAAACAGAGATTGTAATTATTCAGAAATAAGTTCTAAAATAAGAATTTACTTCCTGTAGTTAGTACTCGTGATTTTCCTAAACTTAACAGTTTTACTAGAAATGGTTTGGTACTTCCTTTATGTTACATCTTATGAGTGAAAAGGTATATCCCTTTCTGATATGAAATGTTTCAAAACTGGACAGACTACATAGTTAAAAGGTCAATAAATCTCTAACCTTCAAATTTTTGTGAAATTCTACTATCAGCACACTGAAGATTATCTATATCCACCCTTCCAAAAAGGACAAATACCCAGAACCAACACACTTAATGGGCTGCTTAGCAATACTGCATCAAACCACATTTGTAACTTTCGTATACGTTCCAGGATTTGTTTTATGAAAACAAAACCATGGTATTAACATCCTCATTTCTGAAAGATTTTACTGGACATTCTCTTGTAGACAGCTGAATCAACTTGGTAATCAGTAAGCAGAGATAATTACTGAATAGCTATATAAATAGTAATGTCTTTTCATAGGAGCATCTCTTACAAAGTAACTGTTACTCACACACCAAGACGACTTTCTTAAACTACAACAATACAAGCTGCACTACAGTTGAAACAAGACATTCATTAAAAAGACACTAAAGCTAGGTAATCCATCAAAATAATAATTTAAAAAACACATCTAAGAATCAAAAGGGCAATTTCAAGCAATCTGTTTTCCATAGCTGCTTTTCATTCCATGAGAACCTACGTAAGGAGGTGAGCAACAAGTACAAAGAACTGAAAAGACTTAAAAACTCTATGCATGTTAAGTGCAACTTCACTGAATTGATAATACACAACCCTCAACTTACCCGTCTGCAACATGATTTCGTATTATACTTGCCACCACAAACCCTATGCGTTGGTTAACAGAAAAAAATCAGACACACAACCCCCCCAAAACCAAAAAAACATGAAACTTTTGCACAGGAACAGCAACTCCAGTTACTAGAGAGAAAAGGAAGTTAATTACATACTCTTTGTCTGAAGTCTGCATCAGCATTTGGGTTTAGCCCTAAAAGGGCTTGTTCATCCATTTCTACTGCTATACTCTTTGTTTCCTGCTCCTAACTGGTTTGCCCACTTCTTCTAGAGGGGAAACTACAATCATCTGCAAATAGAGAAAGAGAAATTTTATTTGCTCAGCAAAACAAGAACAATTAAAAGCAGGACAGCAGCAACCACACAAGTTTTCCCAGAAACTCAAACACACAGTATGTACTTCAACTGAACATGAATACACATACTTCTGATACAGATATCAGAATTTTAAGTCCTTTAATCAACTTTTCACAGTACTATATTTTTTACTGCATACGGAAATTTTTAAGTTTCCATATATTTCAGGTCTCTTGAAAAGAGTTAACATCATCTGAATTAACAGAGAAATGGCATGATGTGTACTATTCAACTTTCAAGCATGCAGAGGTTTCAGCAAGATGTGACATAAACATAAATCTGCTACTTAAACGATAGACCACTGTATTTTTTTCCCCACCACAAACTCAACTGCAAAAAAACCCTCTACTCATCTCTAATATTGTTAAGATGCCTCATAATCCCCTAGAGGGGTAAAGCTGTTAGGAAGTCTTTCTTCTAAAGGAAGTACACACAACAGAAGTGTCTTAGAAATTAACCACAAAATACACCATACTGAGTTTTTAACAAAGTTTTCTGTTCCTACTAATGGGTGCAGATTTACTAGCAATGATTTTTATTTAGAAAATTCAGTGTAAAATTTACAGGCAAGCTATGCAAATGTTCTAAAGATGACATGCCTCTTCAGGCTGTTCTGCAACGCTCTGGTAAAATGTAGATAATTAAAAAAAAATTCAAATAATCTCTGTCAAATTGTAGGATGCCGTTAGACAACAAGAGGGGACAAAACCCCATCTATCCTTCAAATTCCTGCCCCATCTCTCCCCCCCCACGGTAACACAGTTAATTAGGCCTGAAATCAGGCCTTGTTATGTAAGTATGTAGGAGGTAGGGGAAAGGAAGAGACGAGGAAGAGATGAAATACAAAAGGGCTGTGGTTTGAAGCTGCCTACATACCCATAGGTAGTACTTCTAATTTCTTAGTATTGCGTGTCTCCTGCACGCTCTACTGTTTACCCTCCCCCACGGGAAGAAAGGTGGCAGTGACAACTCACAACAAGCAGGACTGAAAAGGAGAGCCCCATATTTAATGTAGTAACAGACTTTTCTATAAAACTCAAGGCAGAATACACTATAACAAAGTGCATAATGAAAAGCAATTTAATAAGTAAAACTGAGTTCATACAAAAAAATAAATTGCAGGTTTCAGCAGCATAGAAACCAGAAAGTCTGGAACAAAGAGATGACTCGTGGCAAAAGAAGCCTCACACACCGCCTTAGACAGTGATCCCCCTCGGGCAGAACCTTCAGGGATTAAAGTTGCTTTGCCAAGCCTTCTCCCTCCACATTTCCAAAACCCTAGTCTGTTTTCCCCATAATCAACATCCAGATCACCCAGATTAAAATAAAGGGAAACGATTTTTTTCAATAGTATCCCGTCAATAGTTACACAAGTAAAACTGTTTATTATACAGAAGCATTTTTTTGCACATTTACCTGCTGATATCACTACATTACTACCTTTTGGACAGATCAAACGTGCATTCTCTTCACCTGTTATTGATAATTTTATAAATGCTACATGAACATATTTAAAATTTCAACTTCTTTTCTAAAGAGTAACATCCTGACAACCCACCTCTGAAAGACAATTGAGATAAACTATCTGAATGAGCCTTTTGAGAAAGCTAATAAAATAACTTTCCATGCCTCATGGCTTTACTTAAGCAGATAACTTTTCTACCACAAGTCTATTTCACTAGCCAGATACACTTCGAAAGCAAAGCTGAACTATGATTTTAATAGTACTCACAGTTCACAAAATCCATTGCAAAATGCACTCAGCTATAGCATCAAGGATGTCATTAAAGCAAGTTTTATTTATAAAAACAATCAATAACATTAATAATTAATATGCAGCTGTGTAGATTGTATTGTCTTTTTTACTTAGAAATTATTTTTTTGTTTAGCAGTACACCACGCTGGGTGGCAAACTCATCATAATATAATTCGGAAGGTGCAGTTCCTTAACAAGGAAGTCATACAGGTACGTCTCATTAGGATACTTCATCCTCTTTCACTTACTAAATACAGAAGACGCATTTGCTAGTAGAGACTGTTTTCATATGGGAAAGCCGGGGGGGGGGGGGGGGGAAGGCAACCCACTTTGCCCAATTAATAATGCAAATGTGGTCAAGGTGGTTAACTTCGGTCCAAATATGCCCCCATAATAAAAGCATTCAAAGCATTTTAACTACAGGTGCTAAGCACAGGAGCAATTAGTAATTAAAGCATACTTCATTTGCAGCACTCGTTTTGGGTATTTACAAGAGTGTGATAGCACAGGGGGAGCCTGTGATGTGCCTCATTTGAACTCCCTCAAGTTTTCTCTCTAATAAAACAAAGACAACAAAATGAATCTTTCACAATATTTTTGCTCTGTTTTGCTTGCTGCAAACCTTGAGCGTATTTACAGACTCTTGTGGCTCTAGAGCCTTCACGCTGACCTAACAAGCGGTTGGAGCGAACAGCTGTGTAGCTGTTGCTACTTCGAGAACTTTTCAACCGGTCTAGAAACTTTTTCTTTCCGTAAGTGACATATTAGCTCTTCATTTCAGGCACATTCTTACTGGCAGGAATTCCCCTTGAGGAGCAAGGCCTCCTTGCCCCCGCCCCAAATTCGGTCAGGAGCGCGGTCCCCCGTGCCAGGAGAGCCAAACGCGGCTCCGCAGCCCGGCCGGGGAGGTCGATCGCGGCATCCAGCTCCGCGACGCGGACGCCGGGGCTGCATTAACCCCCCTAACCCCGTCCCGGGGCCGCTGTGAGCGACCAAGCACTGGGCTCTCGCCGCGGGGATCCACCGCTCCCACCGCGCCGGGACCGGCAGAACATGGAGGTGCAGGGAGGTCCCTCCCTCCCTCCCGTCACGCTGCGGTCGTACGATTTCTTCCTTCCCCCATCAGAGAGACGGCCACGGAGACGGCAGCTCCCGCGAATGGAACCGCACCGCAGGCTACTGCGCATATTAGCAGAGAAAAACACCGATGTTTTTTGGCGGCTCCCGGAGGGCGGGCCCGGCGGGGACCAGTTGGCTGCGCCCCCAACAGCCCCCAGCAGCAGGGCCGGGTGGGCGCGGAGGCGGCGGTGCCTCCCTCCCCCCCTCCCACCTCGGAGCCTCTCGGCCGCGGGGGAGGCAGCGCCGGGCTGAGGGAGGCGGCCGGGGGACTCGTGGGAGCCCGCGGGCGCCACCAGCTCAGCCCACACCGCCCCTTCCCCGCCAGGCTGAGTCACCCGCGCCGCGTGTCGCGTCCTGCCCGCGCCCCCGGCCCGTACCTTCCTGGTCAGTGCTCCATCGCCGCCGGCTCCCGCCCACCCCCGCGGCTCCACGGCCGCCACGAGCACAGGGAGCGGGCCGGGCCGAGCCGCGCCGCCTCAGCTAGCGGCGGCAGGAGGAGGAGGAGCGGGACCTCCCCTGTCGCCAAACCGGCCGGGCGCGGCGCATGCCGGGATGCGCCCGGTCTCGCGGCTCCCTGGGAACTGTAGTCCCACCCCCACTTCGGTACGGCCAACACTGACAGCACCGACGGAATAAACCGGGGCTGTCCTGCGAATCGCGCTGTGTTAGCAGCAGCCGCAAGGCCGGGCGGAGCCACCGGTGCGAGCTCCGCAGTCGCGACCGGAGCGACTTGTTCGGGGAGGAGCACGGGGAAGGGCCCGGGCTGGCGCGGACTTGCCCGTGAGGAGCGATCCCGCAGCTATCCGTACATGTGGCACTGGGCTCTGCAACGCAGCGCCGCGTGCGGAACTAGACGTGATCAGGCGCCCGCAGGACCCGCTTGAAACCGACCTAAACGGGAACAACCGCAGCAACACGCTACAGCCATTTACAACCCGTCCCAGCAGCGCTGCTGTTACAGTATCTCTCAACACTATAAAAACCCACTCCCGGCCCGCGGCTATGGCAGTATAACTCTTCAAGCCGTGACGCGCCCAGCTTTCGAAGACCCTCGCTCGCCCCTCGAGCAGAGCAACTACCCCCGCACGGTGCGCTGGGGACGAGCGCCCGGCGGGACCAGCCACGAAACAGATCTCGTAGAAATGAGTGTGGGGAGGGTTCCGCAGGGGCAACCTCACGGTAGCCCAAGGGTCACCCTGCGCGCCCAGCTACCGGCCCGAGGGGAGCGCGGTGCCTCCGCCTGCAGCCTGCCTGCCACGTCCCCCGCGGCAATGCGAGCAGAACCGGCGGGAGAAGGAGTCACGCACAGCCAGGCCGCCCATTCGGGTCGGCGGGCACGGTGCCCAGAGGCGGACCCGGGGCACCGCGGGGTACTCGGCAATACAAGCGCCGGCCGAGTGGGGCCACGCGGCTCAGCGGGCCCGGAAGTCCCCGCGGCCAGCGAGACTGACAGCGGCGCCCTCCAATCGCGCTCTGCTGCCAGCCAATGGGCGGTGCGCACGGCCGGGGGTGGGCCCGGAGTTGGGTGAGTGACGTGAGGCGCACGCGGCCGTCCCTTTCCTTTCCTGCGGGCCGCGGTGGAGGAGCGCCATGAAGGCGTCGGGCACCGTGAGTGCGGGCCGGGGCGCGGAGGGCACGGCCGGCACTGCGGCCGGGGCCGATACTGAGGCGGCCGTGGGCAGGGCAGCGGCGCCGGGTTGCGGCGCTCCAGAGCGACGCGTGCCTGCCCGAGCGGCGTTACCCGGCCCGTGAGGTGGCGCGCGGCCCAACATGGCGGCGGCGCCGCTCTCGCCCGGCGCGGGCCCGGATCGGCGGCGGCTCCGCGGGGAGATCCGTCCGCACGGCGCGGTGGGCTTGTCCCCTGGACTGAGCTATTCTCGCCCCGCTGTTCTTCTGTGGAGCCGCCGATCCCGCCGCGGGGTCGGCGCAGGGCGGGCGGGGTGTGGCGGGCGCAGTGGTGTCTCCGCGGCTCACTCACTCTGCGGGCCGCCTGTGTTTCGTGTCCCTCTAGCTGCGGGAGTACAAGGTGGTCGGGCGGTGCCTGCCCACACCGAAATGCACGACCCCTCCTCTGTACCGCATGCGGATCTTTGCTCCGAACCATGTCGTCGCCAAGTCCCGGTTCTGGTACTTCGTCTCTCAGCTGAAGAAGATGAAGAAGTCTTCTGGAGAGATTGTGTACTGTGGCCAGGTGCGTGATTAAAAGCCTAAAAACGTGGGAGGTTCTTAAGGAATTCTGGGTGGTGTATGTGAAAGGCATTTACAGGAATTGCTGTTATTGGGGTGAGACTGAAATTCACTTCGCCTTCAGTTTCTGTGAAAAAGAGTGACAAATCCGTTTTATTTGAAAATGGTGGTAAGTGTCCTATAAATTAAATAGGTATTTTCCAACACTTCAGAATTATGAACCATGTCACTAGTCAGTGCTGCTGTCTTGTTCTTGGATTTGCTTTGCTTCATTAGGCAGTATACCTTTTAAGAGATATCTGGACATTCATAATAGTAGGAGAGTGGAGGTTGGTATGCTTATCCTCCTCTACCTTGATTGTTCCTGCTTCAAGAGCATTTTTTAAAGCTGAAGTCTTGTATTTTTCTTTCCATGATGACTAAAACTACAGTCTGAATTACCCAGGCATAAATCCAGTTATGATGTTAAAGGGAAAGAGAGCAAAGTGTTTGTTATGACAGTAGAACTTAGAACAGTGATTTTGTTAGAGCTCTAAAATATTTATTCTTAAAACTGTAAAGTGGTAATAGAGCTTTGTCTCTAACCACTTTCATGCTCTTCTGTTATTCCAGGTGTATGAGAAGTCCCCTCTGCGGGTAAAAAATTTTGGTATCTGGTTGCGCTATGATTCTCGTAGTGGAACCCACAACATGTACAGGGAGTACAGAGATTTGACCACGGCTGGTGCTGTCACTCAGTGCTGTAAGTATCTGTATATGAGGTATAATATGATAGCATCAATATATAACAGAAGATTAAATCTCAAACTGAGCATAAAGCGTGCTTAGTCCATGGTAAGATAACTAAAACTCTGGAAAAATAAAGTAGGGGCTTGCCAAAAAATTCTGTAGTTGTTAAAGTATGTATATGGGGAATCTTATTTATTACTAGTCTTTATACACTTTCACTGACTTAAAATATTCCCACTTCATCGTGGTGGGACTTTCTACAATTCTAGTAATGAGTTTTACCATACAAACTGAGAGTATAATGATCTTTTAAGTGCTATAGTATTTCTTACACTATATTTATTGTTTTATGATAATCGAAAAGTCTTATTTTATGATCTTTTATGATAGTCTTGTTTTATGATAATCCACAAAGTCTTGTGGAAAGAATATTTCAGATATCATGTGGAACATACTAGCATCTGTCCCATGGAGAGCAAGTAAATAAAAAAAAAAAACACAGGAAAAAAATCTATAATCTTTGTTACTCTAAGATCTCATTGTCTCAGTTCAGGGAGAGTTAAAGGTTGACCTGATTTCAGTCTGTTTTGTGAAGTACTTGAGGGATAGGCCATTTCTATAGCTGATGCTGTTCATATTTTATTCCACAGTGTTACAAACACAACAGAATGCACATAAAAACCCAAAGAATATTGTTCTTAATAATGATATTCTTGTCATGTGTGCAAATATTAAATGTATCTTGTCGCCTTTCAAAAGCTGAAGTGCTGTTGAAAGTGAAATTTAAGGTTCTACATTACCTTACAATGATTCCTGTTATTTAACACACTGAAGGACTGCTTAAGAGACCAATAAACTTATGTATTATGATACAGTGACTGATACTTTCATGTTCAAAAATACTTGTGGCAGGTAAGTTTTTCATAGGTATGTTAGGTCTTCATGGGAAATGTTGTAAGCACAATAGTATTTCAATAGGCATATCTTGTGGAACTGGCTATGGACATCTTGATTTGAAGGCAGTGATTTGCACTGCTGCAGGGAGGAATTTTCAGGTAGCCCTTGCACAGATGGCTTCCTCCTGTTCTGAAAGCCTAAGCATGTGAGCTGAATATCAGTTTCTGTCACTGGTCGGTTTCAAGAAAAGTCAAGATATCCTCAGGTCTTACCTTTACTTGCACCTTCTAATAATTATACTTCAGTTTTGATTCTGAATCGGAGGGACTTTTTTTTGTGCAAAAAATTAAATAGTCCCACCTATATTTCTTCTGTACATGTGTGCCTTCTTGAAATTAGGCAAGAGTAATAAAATGGCACTTTCTGTCTGGGAGGAGTTTGGTAATGAGTTACTGGAAGAATTTGCTGCTGCCCGTTGGTTCTGTGATATTTGTACCATCACTTTACATACTAAATCCAGTATGATTTTAACTAAAGTCGATCAGAATTTTAGAAAGTTGTAGGTGGCACCATGAACATTTTCTGAAGAGGCGTTTGTAAGATTTTTGAACTAAAAATGTCCTTAAGATTCATTTTTTAATGAGTTCTCTTGTTACAGACCGTGATATGGGAGCCCGTCACCGTGCCCGTGCTCACTCTATTCAGATCATGAAGGTTGAGGAAATTGCTGCCAGCAAGTGCCGCAGACCAGCCGTCAAGCAGTTCCATGTAAGTGAACCAGCACTGCCGTGGCTGGTGGGTCCTGGTCCAACACTGGACTGGAAGAGGGGAGCTATCTTGTCTGGTACATGTTTGCTTTGCAGCCAGAAATAGGGAGGGAATCAAACTGGTATGCAGAGGTTTACAATTACAATATATTATGATCAAGGCTTCTAAAGCTAGAATTCTTTGGAAGAAAGTCACAATAAAGTGAATACGTGTTACAGGGCAGAAAACATGCCTCTAATGGGCATTTCTTTAAAAAAAAATGCAAAATTTAGGCATCTCTCCTAAGGCCTATGAAGTATATATAATTTGTGGATGCATTACTTCTCTGTATGTTATTCATGGAATATGGCTTGGTTATTTAATGCAAACTGTTTTCTTTTGTTTATCTAATACCTCAATTAACATAGAACCATTTTTTCTTGCAGGATTCTAAAATCAAGTTCCCTCTGCCACACAGAGTTCTGCGTCGCCAGCACAAACCACGTTTCACCACCAAGAGACCAAATACTTTCTATTAAATACAAAAACATGCCGTCAACTCTGTGTTGCAATAAAGGTCTTATTTGAACCTTTTTCTCCCAGTTGTCTTTTGGAGACAGTGTCCTGACTCTGTAGAAATCTCCCCTCCTACTCTTTATTTTCTGTAAACCATTGGCAGCCTACTATTTGCAGCTGTGATTGTCTTGAACAGGTGAATGTTTCACATGCTGATTTAAATTACCAAATATTACCCATCAATAAACCAAATTTTAATAAACAACTTTCCAGGTAAGAGAAGTCTTACTGAGCAGCTTTACAATCCTACATGCATTTTGTCTCTTTGGCACACTGAGTAAACAGTTGAATTCAGGAAGAAGGCAGCACACATTCTGGTGCACAGAATTCAGACGTCAACTTCAGTTAAGCTGCTTCAAATTTTAAGCATTTAAAGCTTTTCAAGGATGTTACACACTGCTCAGAATTAACTCCAGTAAGCATTACAGAGGTGCCTGGAAATGTGACGGAGGGCTTAGGCAGACTTACCTTTGTTCTTAGATGACTGAAAACTAGGAAAATTAATTTTTAGATCCAACCCCCATCCTTAATGTGTAAAGCCACAGTAAAAAACTTGAAGGTGCTGTGTAGTTGAGGTTAATTAAGAAAGCTGTTTCACTCCTTAAGCCAGCGTTTGCATCTGATGCCTGTTTTCAATGATGGTGTTAGGAATGGTAACTGAACAAGAGGCAGTCAGCTACTTAAGTTCATACATGGATCTTTTCGTTGTTAAAGAATCGATACAGTGCTTTAGGTGTCAGCTTAAAAACCAAATGCCGGTGCCAATAGGGTGCAGGGAAGTGCTATGCAGAGGGGAGCCTGGGAATGTTTTCATTCTGAGTTAGCGGGAGGGGAACTGTCAGTGTAAGGGTGGGTGGTTGTTCTGCAGAACTTGGACTCGTCAGTGCTGCCATAGCAGCCCCCCTTTCACAGCCTCACGGTCCTCTGGCTCAGCTTTGCACCTCTTATCACTTCCACAGGGAATCAGTTCAGGGAGCTCATCTGTCCAAAACATGAACTGAAAAAAATGGCAATAATTTGGGCAACCCACTACCTCCTAGGGAGGCAGAAACTATAAACCCAAAGTAGCTGGAGGGTTCTGTGGGACTCAAAGGGTGGAAATAAGGGCATCAGAAAGACGTTGATTTTTAGAACGTTTCAACTGAAAGAACGATTTAACATGAAAACGGGCTTCATAGTTAAGTGAAAGCACAAAACGTAACAGGCAGGGTGAAGGAGACCTCAGCAGGAACCAGCGCCGGTGTGTCCAGCCCGAAAATACCAACGCGCAGTACGGACGGGCGGACCTCTGAGGCTCCCGGGTCTCCCGCAGGCGGAGGGAGGGCCCTGGAATATCCCCGAACGCGCCGCTCCCGCTTTTGCCGCTGCACCGCCCACCAGTACCGCGCGCGCCGTCCGGTCACGTGACCCCGCCCCGCCCACTGCCTGTCCCTCCTGTCACGTGCCGAAGGGCGGGCACGAGAGCGATCCCGCGCGCGCGGGGGCCGACCCCGGAAGTGGCGGCCGCTGCGGAGGCGCCGGGCGGGATGGGGGAGTCGATCCCGCTGGGAGCGCCCGTGCCGGTGGAGCAGGCCGTGCTGGAGACCTTCTTCTCCCACCTGGGCATCTTCTCCTACGACAAGGCTAAGGACAACGTGGAGAAGGAGCGGGAGGCCAACAAGAGCGCGGGGTCCAGCTGGCTGGCGCTGCTGGCCGGGCTGGCGCACCTGGCGGCGGCCGAGAAGGCCTATCACAGCATGACCTTCCTGGGACAGAAGCTAGGTACCGCTCCGGGGGAGCAGGGACTGGCTCTGCCGCCTCGGGCCGCGGCTCTCCCGCGCCGCCCCGGGTGCGGCTCCGCGGGGGGAGCGTGCGGTGTGAGGCCGTGTCAGCGAGGCCGTGTCAGCCCGTGGGTGCACAGCGCTGGGCACCTGGGGGACCTGAGGGCTCTGCCTCGGCCCGGTGCGTGCCTGTGCCTCTGAACGACAAGTGCTGGCTCAGCAAGTGTCCCTGGGCCCGGGGAGAAGTCGGCTGTGCTGTTTGTGCTGCCGCTAAAGAATAAACAAGAGTGCAGGTGGCACGGTGGCCCCTGTGCCAGTCGATGTAGCTCTTCGCTGGCCGGCAGGCTACCTACTTGCCCATCTCAAGATTTAGCCAGAGGTATTTCTGTGCTGAGAAGTTCTGGCTGAGATTTGGGCAAGGGTGAGCTCAGTGAGGTGACGAAAGGGTTAAAGCTTATATTAGATCTGCTTGTGGGCAAGTACTTGGGGCTGGAGATAGCATCCTAAAAGTTGTTACCTGTGCAGGCTCTGCAGGGTCTCAAGAAGCTTCGGCCACAGTCTTGGCTGCTTGTTGCTTTCTCAGTGCATGAATACAAAAATTCCATACTGGCACAGGATGAGCTTTCATCATGTTGCCCTCTGGGCAAGGCTGCTTGTTTACTCTTTGAACTGCAGACAAGCATGGAAAATGGATCAAGGGATATGGGTTTGATGTGTAACAGTAAAGCATCAGGAAAATTCTGCTTTGGTGTTTTAAGTGGTGACTTGGAACTATTTTATAAGAAGGTCTATACAGACAAAACTGTCTATAAGACTGACTTTAAAAAGTTAATTTGGTGCTTACAGAAAGGGTAAAATTGACAACAGAAGGGACAAAGTTTTGTATGTTTATATATTTCATGAACAACTGCAATAGATGATTCTTCATCCTGCCCATGACATGAGGGCTACTCATGGCTTAGGAAGGGAGCTGTTTCACAGTGATATCCAGTTCTCTGCCTTTCTGCCTCAAATTGCTAAGGTCACCTTTGAGCGTTATATATGTAAAATGGATCCACCCTTACAAAATTTATAAGCAGTTTCAACGTAGAGCCTAAATTTGGAATCTTAAAAACTTCCACCAGCCCAATCCTTGTGATCCTTGCTCTGCTGCAGCTGTTGAGTGCCACAGTGGCACATAAGGCCTTCTGTAAATAGAAAGTGTGAAATAAGGTTAGTGCATTTGTGTAGTCTTTTGATTGTGTAAAAGTTAAATATGCTTTACTTTGACCCTTCTATCCTTTTTTCTTTTTTAAATTCCTCAAAGTTTTAAGCTGGTAGAAAGAAGCACAGACAAGTTCTTCTCCCTTATTCCCCTCACCCCAGGTTTTAGTTATGGATTAACCTGCACTGTGGTCTCACTGAGATAAAGTGTGACTGTTTTCCCTTTGAATTCTGGTTTATGTTAAGACCATGTAGAGACTTGGAACATTTGATTTGTACACACAGATGTCCTATGGCTCTGGCTTAAAGGTTGCTTTGCAAATTTGAGTGCTTCCTGATTGTAGAGGGGTTGCTAGGGGAATTCTCCCCAAAAGATCTAGATGTAATTGATTCGATGGAGAGTATTAAAATTTGATCAGTCACATCATGATGACTTGATTCTTCTGACTCCCACAGATGACAGTATTTGCAGGTCATGTATCATAGTAGCAGATTTAACTGAACCCTTGTTTTCTGAAAAGCCACACCATAACTGAGGGAGTTGAAGTTTTGCAGCAGTCATTGGCTGGACAAGAGTAGCTTGTGTGAAATTACATAAAGCGCTTCTGAGCATATGCCATGACAAAATACTGAATTTTGTGTCTTGGTTAAAAGAAATACTGTGATCAAACAACACTTAGGAACAGATAGAGGAGAGCAAGCGTGGTTATGTAGAATTTTCCAGTATTTCTGTCTGTCTTTGCTGTCCCTGGATTTTGGTAATACCTCCATATTTATCTGAACAGGTGGTCAGTCATTCTTCAGCCGAAAGGACTCCATCCGAACCATCTACACATCTCTGCATAATGAGCTGAAGAAGGTGGTGGCGACGGGTCACAATGCACTAGGAGGAACAGCTCCTCACTTGGAAGAGCTGCTTTCTCACCTGTCTGAACAGCTCTGTTTTTTTGTTCAGGCTCGGATGGAAATTGCTGACTTCTATGAAAAAATGTACACGCTCAGCACCCAAAAGTTCATTAACTCTGAGGAACTGGTAAACATTTTGGAATCCATCTTAAAGAAATACAGCTCAAGGTCAGTGCTTGTTTGCTGGCAGTACGTACTCAGACCCGTGCTCTGTAATAACATGTTGAAGTTCAAAGCAAGCCTAAAGACTTTGCTGTCCTTTGACTGCTGAGCAGCACGGCCCCTTCACGAATGCATGTGTGAAGTCTGTGTTGGCCAGCAGCATCAGATGCATGAAGTTTTGAAATATGACTCCTCCAAAGAAGAAAAATAACAAAAGGAGAGTGTTTCTGCTCACGGTGTTGTAGGAGCCTTCCTCCCTATTCCTTAATACTCAGTATATTTGTTTTCAGCAAAGAGGAACAGTGATTTTCATTTTATATAGGATGCAAGGCTTCTTGTGCTTTTTCTTTGGAGTGGAGAGGAAACAAGTCTTAATTCTGTATGAACTTCAGTAAAAGTGACGTATAAATAAAACAAGATACTTGTGTGACAGATTTACTTTTTAGGCTACAATGTATGTCTACTTACTTCTAAAAGCTTCACCATAGCTATCTGACCTACCTGGAAGGGTTTTATGGGGCTCTGTGAACCACTTCTCTTGAGAAGTCTTGGAGCCAGTAGAAGAAGCACCTCTGAGCCTTCAATCCCATTATTGTGTGTTGAAGTTAGGATCTAACAGTTCCTGTTAAAAGAATCCCTGGATGTTTCTAAATTATGCTGGGGTGGGTACTTCACATCTGAAATATGTGAGCCTTGAAAGTGAAGGCAGTTTCAAAAAGAGAGAATTTTTGAATGCTTGTCAACATACTGAAATTCTACCCCTTCATTTTAAACCAAATCTTCATTAGTGAAATAGTGTCTAAGAAGATGTTTGGGGAGAATATTCTTAGATCTTACTTTTTTTTTTGGTTATGATAAGTGTTCACCTAGGAAAAATCAAAATGATTCAGTGCTGCTTTCTCATATTCCCAATTTAAACACTGCAGGTGACTTTCATTTTTTTTAGGAATAACCTTAGAAAATTGCTACATAATTTTGCAATTTGAAAATCAAAACTAATCTAATATGGTCTTACTAGTGATGTTTTGCAGTTCTTGGCTTCTGAACCCTTACAAAGGGTCAGGGCTGTTAGTCCAATAAAAAGCAGGAACTTGCATGTATTTTCCTTGGTGTGATAAACATGAAGGAGGAAAGGGAAGTATGTGGGGAGGGGCTTTTTTGAAAAGCTGATTTATGTTGTACACAAACCAATGCCATTTGTTCTGAGCATGTGCTGAATCAACAGCATAGTTAAAAATCTTAAAATCAAAACTCATACTTTGATGAATTGATTGGAGATTGTTGGATACAAATTGTTTTACTATCCTATTTAAATCAATTTCAGTGACACCTCTGTACTTCTAAGGCATTGTTATATAATGTGTTTATATAACATACATTATATAATTATATGTATAATAACATCTTCCAAAAAATAAGTAGTGTCTCCCTGGGAAAAATGCTGATGTTTTTGCTTTGGGTTAATGAGCAGTTCTAAGATGGAGACAATATAAGATGCTGTTAGAGCTGATTCAGTAGCTGCAGTGTGGTCTTCCCCAGTCACATAGTGAATATTTCTGAAAAAAAGTGGGCATAATGATATCTTCCTTTTGTCCTTTCTTTCGGTTTCTTCATATGTCAGATCAGTTTCTGGGAGCTGTTATGTTGATGTGTACTGGCTGGAAGGCATTTCTGATTTACAGTCTGTTGACCCTCTCAGGTGAAAGGTCAAATAAACTCATCCTTATCCAGTCTCTTTCCTCTGCCAGTATATTCCTCACTTGTCGTTGAGAATGTGTGCCATTATTTCAGCCAGCTGTGCTAAGGCCAGACAAGGCCCGTGTTTTCTAGATAAGTTCTGGTTTTGGTTTCTTTCTTTTGCATGTGAAAATAGCTGTTCAGATGGTGTAGATAAAATGCTCGCTGGTAAAGAAACGGCTGAAATCATTGACTGTTAACAAGTCATATTGTCTGTAGAAAAATCATTAGTAATTGAGCAGTCTAAAGGTATTTTGTTACTACTTTTTTTGTTACTACTTATTGCTGACTTGTATACAGCCAATACTAGACATTTTCCTTTCCATTTCTCTTTAGAATACAGCCAGAGAAGTAACTTCTCCTGACATTTTTGACTGTTGGTTTGGGTGGGATCTTAACTGAGATAATTAAAACAGTGTCAGAGCAGGTTCCTTTAAAAGCTTAGTATAAAATGAATAAGTAACCAGAAAACCTATTATGATGTAATCATTTTTAAGTGTTGAATGTTCCTCATCCAGTCAGCATTTTGTAAATACATGCATGAATGTGTGATATATTGATGGAAATAGAAAAAAGTGTGACTTCTTCATAGTCTGCAAAACAAAACTCTATCATCCCTCCACTTTCAAGAATGATTAGGGGGGAAAACATTTCCCAGTGTCTTTTTAAGTGTTTAGCACTCTGGCTTATTAAAATATCATAAAAACACGTCTGTTTTGCATGATACTGGGCTCAGATGCTTCTGTATTACAAAACTCAATTTTATATCAGCAGATATAGTTAGTACTTAATAACTTGTTAGCTTACTTTGCAACCATATTAGCATACTCTGCAAGCTTCTCAGCTGTGGCTGAGGTGTGTATTTTTTGATTAAAACAGTTTAGCAAATCCTGCTGTGCAGTGAAACATTAAGAAAGCCATGAAGCAAAGTAGAAATGGGAAGCAGTACATCATAATGTTAATCCAGGAGACTTTAGCAGTACTGCCTTAGTTTAGATTTTTAAACTGCTTTTAAGATTGAAGAATAACCTTCTTGGTCTGACTGCAAGTGTGTTGAAACTGCTGTGATGGGACTGTCTGGAACAAATAATCTTGTATAATGCTTTTTTACACTCTTCATAATACACGGCAACAAAATTATTTTGTTTGGTGAATACCAAAACCATTGGAGATCTTTAGTGTTGACTGTTAACGAATATTATTTTTAATTGACTCTTGTTCAGTTTCTTAAAGAAATGTAAATATTATCTAGCCTTCTCAGAGTGGCCAGTGAGCACTTATCTCTGCTCTAGCAAGTTGATCTGATGGTTGCTGATATGTACTGTGTACAGAAGGTGACCTGTCTGCACAACGTGGTGCATCTGCTGATTTATGATATTCATATTTCATTCTCTTCAAATAAATTTGGACTTGCATCTCGATAACAAATCCTTTCAAGACTCAAATTGTGGCTTTCAAAAAAAGACCTGCTTAAAAATAGTGACAGAATTGTCAGACAGTTTTCACAAGCCTAAGAATTAATGTTTTGACAAGAACCTGATAGAAAGTCAAATTTAAAATAGTGAAGGATGAGGGTAAGAAAAGCATAAAATTTTCATTCTCTCTTCTGCTCCACAATAAAATGTTTTGGTTTTAAACCAACTATGTCCAAAATGGGTTGTATGTATTGTGTCCTGAAAGCTGAAGGGAGTAATGGCATTGCTTTAGCTTTGTCTGAAAGTTGGAAAAAATCAATATGAACTTCTTTATTTTAAGTCAATAGTAAGACCCAAGATATTTTTCTGAAGTGAGAGGATAAATTTATCTATCTTTACTTAAATGGGAACCTCATCAAGTCTTATCTTTGAACTATTGGTTGTTCTTTGTTGAAGACCTCTTTAAGTATCCTAAAGGCTAATGAGGGAACACATTTATTAAAAAGGCCACTTTTGTCTTTGCTGAAGGCATGTTCTTCTAAAGTTACATATCTTACATTAGAGTTTTTCAGTTTCAATTAAGTATGTTATTATCAATGATGTTATAAATTCACAAGTAATGTGAGTATCATGGGAAAAGAGGTAGGCTGTATCTGTTTTCTTTTTCCCTTTCTGCTTAGAAAAAATAAAATGAGAAGAGAAAGCTGTAGAATGGATTTTTAAAATTCCATTTCTTCAAGATTTGTTCTAATAGCAGGATCGGTCTTGTGAATAAGATGTGCATTGAGTTGTTGGTTTTGTTTGGAGTTTTTTTTAACATCTTTTAAATTGAGAGCTGATTTTTTTACCTGAGTGTTTGATAAGCTAAGTTGATTGCTATACTGTCTTTATTGTGATATGATAAAATCCTGCCAAATGTTTTTTCCGCTCATTGCTTTTAGTACACCAAAAAAAAAAAAAAAAGCTCAACTTGTCTTCCTCATAGCTTTCCTATACAAGCAACAGATTTATAACATAGTTCCCTTGATTTAACTTAACATCTTTCTGTTATTCCAGAAGTATCAAGACATATTTTATTGCAAGAAGGGATTTAAAGTTGGAAAAAGACCACCTGGATTTAAAGAAAAATGGTGCTATAGTAGTTAATGAATCAAGATAAACAATGATTGTTCTTGAAATGATGAAATGTAACTCCCTTGCTTTGATAGAGAAATGTCTGATGGCTGTTTTTTGTCAAATGTGAAGTGCTGTTTGTTCCTAAAAATATTTATCCGAATTATGTAAAAAGAACTTTTTCTAAAATGAACTATTATTATTTAGTTTACACTTTGCTCTGCTTTCATGTTTTATCTTCTGTCTGTTAACTGGCAAATGCTATCTGATTATTTCACTGTTGTGTACGGCAGTTCTCATGTCTTGACTAAAATTATGTTTTCTAGATTTCATCATCCAATCCTCAGTCCTCTTGAAAGCAGTTTCCAGCTGGAAGTAGATGTACTTGCACATCTCTTAAAGGCTCAGGCTCAGATCTCAGAGTGGAAGTTCCTTCCGTCCCTGGTCAACTTGCACAGTGCTCACACAAAACTACAGACTTGGGGTCAAATTTTTGAGAAACAGCGAGAGACCAAGAAGCACCTGTTTGGAGGGCAGTCTCAGAAGGCTGTGCAACCTCCACACCTCTTCCTCTGGCTGATGAAGCTCAAAAACATTCTCCTTGCCAAGTTTAGCTTTTACTTTCATGAGGCCCTTAGTCGACAGACAACAGCATCTGAAATGAAAACTTTGACTGCTAAAACAAATCCTGATTACTTTGGGAAAATTTCCAGCTTCATCCGGAAGTATGATGCCGTCAACGTTTCCTTAATTTTTGACAATCGTGGATCAGAGAGTTTCCAGGGACATGGTTATCACCATCCCCACTCATACAGGGAAGCCCCCAAAGGAGTGGATCAGTACCCTGCAGTGGTGTCTCTGCCCAGTGACAGGCCTGTTATGCACTGGCCCAATGTGATCATGATTATGACTGATAGAACCTCTGACCTCAACAGCTTGGAGAAGGTTGTTCACTTCTATGATGACAAAGTCCAAAGCACGTACTTTCTGACTCGCCCTGAACCTCACTTTACCATTGTAGTTATTTTTGAGTCCAAGAAGTCAGAAAGGGACTATCATTTTATTTCTTTTCTCAATGAAATTTCACATTCCCTTAAGAACTCCAAAGCTTTTGCGAGCTTGAAGCCTGGATCCAAAGGGTGAAATACAGACTATTTACAAGTTGTCAAGGCAGTATGTCAGCCTTGAGGGAGCTGTAGCTTGCAAGAGTTACATAAATTCGTGATTCTCAGAGTCTAATTGAAAAGGAACCTGTTTTTTAATGTTATAAGTTCCTTTCTTTTAAGCTAACAGATGCTTGAAAATTATTTTTGGGCAGTACTCAGTGGGGCAATTTAATTGTGGGGTGCTAAATAGCCACGGTGGGATTTTTTTGGTGTGGTTTTCAATATTCAGTATGATTTATTTTTTCAGTCCACGACTTTGTTGCCTGTATCAGAAAGGAATATATGCACTTTATCTTAGTCTGATCATTGACTGTCTTCTACAGAGTTTATTGAAAATGTGGTAAGGATGTATCTTTTCAGAAAACTGCATTGCCTGACAGGAATGATTTCTGGGAACTAAATGCTGATGCAAGGGAATATTAGAAAAAGTGAACCTGCAAGGATACATTTTAAATAAAAATATGAGAATCAGGAAAAGCACTATTGTTAATTATAATTTAGTTTTCAAAGGGTTTAAATGATAATCGAGGTCTCTGACACTCTCTGATAAGCACCAGTCTCAATTCTAAATGCCCTGTGTCACAAAACTCAGTCGTTGCTCCAGAACTTGGGCTGGGGCAAGAAAAACTGCAGCATGGGCTGGAAGGCCAGTATTCATAGGAGCACTGTGATAGTGTGGGTCCAGTAATAGTCTTGGCTCAGACTAACTGAAGGAGACAAGCTGAAATTGTGCAGCTGTTCTAGAAGGAACAGCTCCATGGAGAAAGCAGCAAAGCTGTTTTCAAATTGTGCTTTTGTCTGGCTACTTAGAAGCAAAGAAAGGCAGCAGGAAATGCCCTTTGTAAATGATTTATTTTCTAGTTTGCTGTTCATCTCAACCTGGATTTGTTTTCAGATTTTTATAAGTGTATAGTTTTTTCAATCTGTTCGGTTTTAAATAATTTAATAATTAAGCCAAAACACTGGGGATTTGGATTTAAATATATAGCCTATGCAGTATGTTTACCTCATTCTAAAATGTCTCCTTCACCACTTCTAGACTGCAGATTTGGAAAAAGTATGTTTTCTAGTTACCCTGAAAGTGCTTTAATTTGGAAATCAGTGTTTCCAAATACAATAAAAGGGTCAATTTGGCTGTACCTGTAGCCTTACATTGCAGGGTTCTTCTGACTGTTAGCTATGCAGTTGTGCACACGCTTTTGTGGGGATTCGGGAGGACTTTTATACATATAAAAGTGTAGTAAAATTAAGTCATTAGTTGACACTTTGTAAGGTATAACATCAGGTTTAATTTAAAAGGGAGTTTAGGTAAAAATGCTGATTTCTGTTAAGATTGAAATATGAAAGGTACCATTGCAAACATGTCTTTTAATGATCCCCTTTCTCTTCCACTAAAGGTTCTGGTAACTTGCAGCCTGGCTGCAGTGCTGACTTTTTAACAGTCATATAAGCACATTCTGTTCTCAAAATACAAGCTCTGACTCGCCACTTTGTGCCAAATGGAGCCTTCCATGCTTTGCTATAACTGTTGTGAATATCTGCTCTGTCGCCTTTCACCTGAAGTCTCGGTCTGACTTCAGCATCACTCTCAAAAGCTCAGTTTGCCATTGGAAAATAACCAGAGTTGCAAATATACCAGAAACCAAAGGGTACCTGTTTGTCACAGCGTTACACTTTGCAGCTTGAACTGCTCTTAACAGGACAACGTTGCAAATGACAGTATTGAGAGAGTTTGAGTGCTTTCCTCCCTGGGACAGTGACCTTGTAATAACATTGTAATTTTGACTTCCTCAGCCTGAGTGACAACAGACTGTTGCCAGAACTGATTCGCAGTCTTCAGCAGTGTAATAAAGTGTTGTACAAAGTCTGTCTGCCTGTACAGTATTTCCCTGGCATACTAACTATCTGTGGAAAAGGGGAGAGAAAGCAGGAAAGAGACTGTGCATGGTACAGACACCTTCTTACTCATTTCTGAATTGCAGGGGATGAGCTGGAAGAAGTGAAAGAGAAATCTGGTGCCCTTTGGAGCAGCTTTTAGCTGTTGTTGAAATGGCTAGAGGCTGTTCCCAGTGGTTTTGGAAAAGGAGGTGACTGTTCAGCAGACCTAGTAGTTCACTTCACATGCTCCTGCCACTGTGTTTGGCAAGTGGTGGGTCAGAACAGGGAAGGGATGTTACGTGATGTTTCTGTGCAGGAGGAGGTGAAACTTGCTTTGCCTCTTACCAGTTCTAAGATGGTTTGCTGCAGTTTTCTTCACAGAATCTTGGAGAAGCAGCCAGAGGGGCCTTCTGACTCATGGGTAAGAATTTCTGAATATTTTAGTTGATAAGAACCAAAAGGAGCCATAACCATTACCCTCATGGTGTGGGAAGGGAGGGAATGGGAGAGATGTGCAGGCAGTGGAGAGAATTGGGTACTGGAGGAACTTTTGTGGAGCTGTCTGGGTTTCAAAGTCCTGTCCCTTGTTAAGACCTCAGCCTTAAAATAAGACAAGATGGGAAGCAGGAAATTGAGACTGTAGGAAGTAACTTAGATGGAAACAGGTGAAGCTGAAGAGAGGGGACACTAGAATCAGTATCAGCTAGTTTTGCAGAGTTGAGGTGTGCTATACCAAAAACTCTGTGTGCTGTGTGTGTGATTAATGAAGATAGATTTGTCAGACCCGTGAAATCTTCTGGCACAGTTCTTATTTGTTGCTTTGAGGGGTTTGTTTTGAATTACAAATGTGGTAATTGAGAGATTGAGTTGGCTTCAAACTGAAAGAGGGGAAATTTAGGTTAGATATATGAAAGAAATTCTTTGGTGTGAGGGTGGTGAGGCACTGGAACAGGTTGCCCAGAGAAGTTATGGATGCCATACTTGAACTGGTGTTCAAGACCAGGTTGGATGGAGGTTTGAGCAACCTGTTCTAGTTCAAGGTGTCCCTGCCTATAGCAAAGGGGTTGGAACTAGATGATCTTGAAGGTCTCTTCCAACCAAAACCATTCTATGATTCTATATCGATGATGTAAAATTGGCTAGACCAGTAATGAAAACCTGCATAATTAAGTGAGGGGGAGAACATGTCTGTGGAATAAGTAAAGGAACCAGAAACTCAGTAACTGGAAAAAAATACATTCATTACTGACTTCAGTACTGGAAAGACTGATCAGTCTCTTTACTGTAAGAACTGGAAAACAAATACACTTTTGCTGAACTGGGTGATATCCTGTCTGTCAGCTTTTCCTCTGCACCAGTGTAGCTAAGCAAGATTAGATGTACTAAAGTCTTGTATAAATTACTGCTTCAAATGCAAGATATAAAGATACTTGTGATGGTGTACTGAAAGCCATCACTCCCAGATATATTTAAGCATTTTTAAACAGGTACTGAGATTTGATATTGCAAGTGCCACTCAGATTGCTTATAATAGCAGTGTGGAAGCTTATCTTGCAGTAAATTGCATGTACCTCATCACTTATTTCAGTCCATGAGGATTTTGGCAGAATATTTAATTCAGTATCCTTTTGCCTGCAGTGTGATTTTTGACAGCAAATGTATTCTAAGAACTCCTAGGTGTTTTATATTTATGTCTTGTAAGCTGTTTTCTTCAACATGTGGTGTTCAGGTTTTTTTCTTGAATAAAATATCTTTTCTCCTGCCTTTGCATGAAGAGAGTGCAGGGAATGGAGACTATTAATATATTTTGTATTGTGCTGCAAAGGACCGCAATATATGCATAATGTACATAATATTCAAGTTTTAATGATCTAAAACTAATGTAAGTTCCTGGTGCCTATTTGAATACTAGCACTTATGGTTTATCTAATTGACTTTAAAAAAAAAAAAAAAAAAACCTGCATTAGAGCTGGAAGCAATTTTCTGGCACTCACACAGTTAATTATTGCTCTGGCATGCTCTTCATACACAAACATATTGAAACATTCATGACCATTCTGGTGGTAGTTCTTTGAAATCATTTATCTGAGGATTCCTTGTGTACATGCTGTAGGTCAGTCTGCTGCAGCCTTGTACTGCACTGGGTTCTGATCTTCTCATAACCAAGCTTTGCTTAAGAAAATCAACAGTGTGCTATATTTCATTTCTCAAGTCCTGTTTTTTGGCCCACTGCCTACAACCCCAGTAAGCACAGCTTGGCTAGTCCTGGGCTTGTGGTTCGCTTTGTGGTTGCTTCTAGAAGTGCTGGCACTAAGCTTAGTTGGCTGGAAAATTTGGTGTTTCTGCCCTGTTTTCTCTGTAAGTCCTGTTTTCAGACTCTCAGAGATGTCAGGCAGCCCTGCTGAGGTGGGTGCAGCTGAGGCCAAGCACTGCTTATTTGCTGGGGCTCTGCCTGAGCGGTCAGTGTCCTGCCCGCTGGGGACAGTGGCTGTGTGGCTCAGCAGGGATGGCCTTCGGGCTGCAGTTGTGCAAAGGCAGGAGCCGTTATGGGAAGAGCAGGAGAGGTTCTGGAAATGAGAATGCTGACAAAGGACAGCAATAGCTTAAAGCTTTGCAGAGCAGGCAGAAACAATATAGAAGTCAAATGCAAGACGGAATTGGACTTTGATTTCCTGTTAGCAAAGGAATGATTTAAAGATTAAGTCTCCCTTGGAGGATAAAGGTATCAGATTTTTGCCATGAAATTACTTTAGGTACTCAATCATTTTCCTCCAGGAACTGCCTCCTTCCCTCTCTTGTGCATGAATGCATTCAACATATTGCCTGACTTATTTTTGCAATTGTTATGGGGCTTTTCTGGGAGAGTTTGCAGGCCTGAGTTCGGTTCTCTCCTAACTTTCAATGTGGCATAGCAGCTGCTGGGTTTGTGGTAGAGTAACAAAGTTCTCCACCTTGTAGCTGGGACCTGGCTGTGCCCTGGCCGCACATGGCAGCCTGAGAAGAGCAAAATGTGGGAGGAGACAAGTCACTACAAGATGGGCTGGAGTGGGTGACAGCCCTGGGACAGACAGACAAGGAGAAAACAGATGCTGAAGGACTGCACTGCAGATGGACTGTGAGCGGAAGGTTTTTGTTTGCCCCTGTGTTGTGGCCTAATTTCACAAGGATCTGTATAAATTTTATGTCCTGGAAATTTTATGTGCTAGACCCTGCCTGCAGTTGCAGCTGCTTGTTTTAATGTGACTTCTTTGAAATAACTATAGTGTTTCCAGGATGGTGGTGTTTAATCTGTAGGCACCAACAATCTTGGCAAAGTGGCTGTTTTTGGGCAGGTGATTAAGACAACCTTTGTGGTATCACACTGTTAGATGGGATATGCTGGTGCAGTGCTATGAGCTAACATCTGAAGCTTCAGAGCGGTGCAGTGTTGTGCTTTATTTGTGCAGCTCACTGCTGATAGGATAGAATATTTAGTGGCATTAAACCTTTGACTCTGTGGTGTATGCTTCATTTGCTACAAAGGTACTGACAGGATTTTTAGTGTGTAAAAGCTGAATTCTTCAGATCAGAGCCATAAAGAGCCAACATTGCCATGTTCCTGCACTGGGATGCACAACATGGAACCAAGAATTGTAAATTTTCTGTGGGAAGGATGATGTGATCTTTAGCAAAATGAGGGCCAGTGAGAGATGCTAAGGGAGGCTGGAGGTGTCTAATTCCCAGCCTTTGAGTTTTTGTATTGGAGTTAGTCCTCTCTGGGAACACAAGCAGAGGGCGTTGTCTCCTGTAGTACAGAATGGCCTGACAGTCTCATAAGCATTTACTTAGTAAAATGTCATACCCAAGTTGAATGTTGTCTTTGACCAGAGGATTCCAAGTCAACTTCTCATTCTTCTCTGTGGTTGTGCACATGTTCAGCAGACCCTCCAAGTATTTCCCCTACTTTCTCAGGTGAGGAGCAAACTTCCTCTCCCTGGATCATTCTCTTGGCAAATGGGGGATGAGAAGTTCAATTGTCTGAAGAGGAGAGACTCATCTGCTTTGTGGATGGGTGCAATCATCACTGTGTGAACAGTGAACAGTAACAAAAGGACCACCCTACTTTCAGGAGGATCAAGAGTAGTGTCTGCAGCCTGGAGTTGCACATCCTCCCAGTGCACTTGGGTCTGGTTCTTCAGGGACTGGTAGTGATGCTTCACCAAGGACTGTCTGAGACCTCCATATCACCTAGAGGTAAAACTCCAGGAATGTACAAGGCTTAAAGAATGAAAACTTGGGTTATGGTACCATGCATTTTATGTGAGGGATCAACATTAGACTTGTAGCTAAGGCTGCTTTTGCCTCCAGCAGTACAGCTGGCTCGCGTCCCCACTCTGAGAGATGCCAGCTCTTGTCAGTGGGAATGGGGTGGGGGGTTGGGAGCACTAACAGGTTTAGCCTTCTGCTTTTAATCTGATGATGAAAATCTGTCCAAACTGTTCAAAAAAGTTGGTGGATTAATTCCCATTCTACATGTAGAGCTTGCCTCTGAGTAAAGTGCCTGGAGCTCTGCTGAAGGCAAGATGTGTAAGCTGCATAAAAGCTATCTTTCCCTTTTCTTCATGCATCGTTGTCCAGAGAGAGAAAGAACAAATTACTTTGAACCGTCAATGGATAATAGCTTTTTGGGAAAAACCTGATTCTCATTTATCGTTACAGAAGCAAGGACTTACTGCAATGAATCAAGTCTCCACCCACCCTCCTAAGAAATTTATCTACAATTTCACTGGCAGATTCAATACAGAGAAATGTACCTGATGAGCCATCTCCATGATGAAGTTATACTCTGCACTCAGGTTGGCTGTGCTTGGAGGACTCCAAAATGTTGTACACAGTTTTTCCAACACAGCAGTTGTCTCAAGCTGGCTGACCTGCTGACTGTACCTCATGGTGAGAACATGGGACACAAATTTCCAAAATTGTGCATTACTCACTCTCAGGTATAAAAATAGATGGGTATAAATCTTGGTCCAGCCTAGTGGGATTTGTGGCTCTAATTTTCCTTTCTGTCCCCATAGACTGAAATATCCCTTAGAGGTAAGGCTCTCAATATCTAAATATGCTGTGGATGCCTCAGGCTCATCTGTACTTAGGAATGATTTGTTAAAAAAGTGGCTGCTACATTAGGAATGGTTCATTCTAATTGTTTCTGATTGAAATTATAAGAGAATGGTGAAAAAAAATCCCACCACCACCGTATTGCTGAGTTTGTAGTTATGTCCAAGAAGGAGGTGCAAGTTCAGAGACAGAATAATCACAAGCTTTTGCCATATCTACCTTTAAAGGTGTCAACCAAAGTATCTTCAGGGGGCTAATAAGGTAATAATATATTGAAAGTGTAAGGATTATGCTTCAGAGTGTAATTTTCTCACCAAGCACTGAGGGAATCACCTATCTGCATGGTTATTCTGCAACTGTGCATTAAAAAGACTTTATTGTTTTACACTTTTCACGGTAGCATTTCCTTAAGCACTTATTTTTATAAGTTATGCTTGGAAAGAGCCATATACAGCTTTTTCCAAAGCTGAGGAGATTCGCAGACTGCAGAGTGTGGGCCCTTAATTCAGTGCAATTTTTGTTCCATTTCTTAATGCATGTGATCAATATGTTAAATCACGTTTTTGCCTCAGTAAAGCCGAACAACTGCCACTAGAGGGTGGTGTTAATATGAAAAGAAAAAAGTAATTTGTAATGTCTTTCCAGAATAAAATTATTTATGCTCTCCTACACATTTATAAACATGGGATAGATTTTACTGCTCGAGTCAGATTTGTTTGAATCTTTTTGGCTTTTTTCCCCATAGAGTGATTTATGTAGTTCTGTTTCAGCTGTAAACAGCAATAGCGGGTATCTTGTTTCATACCTTAATGTATATATAAATACTAAAATGGTGGTGTTTCACATTCTTTGTGAGAAACTTTTGTATTGAATTGCAAAGAAAAATCTATAATAGAGCTTTTGTGATTTTTTTTCTCTTGAAAACTACCCTTCACTTAAAATTCAACTTCATTTTAGAAAAGAGGGAGTGTGGTTTTTTTCTTCCTTGCCTTTTTCTTCCCAAACAGTGGGAGAACTACATATTATTGTTTACCAAGGCAGTGCAATCTGACCTGTTAAAGGCCACGTAGGGAGCATTAGGCTAGGGTTTAAGCCTAATGCAAAGTAATAGGATTTTGATAGTCTAATGTGGGCAGAGCTACTGTGGTATATAACTATAAATATACACAAATGGTGTAACAGTATGTGTTTGTGTGTATATATATATATATATATATATATATATGGAATATGGTATAACCATAGGTGTGTATATATGGTATCACCATATATGTCTGACATATGGTTATACTGTAGTAGCCAAAGTGGGGTTACACCACACCAACCCCGAGCAATGGAGGCTGAGGTGCAGGGATGGGGCAGTGCAAGGAACGGGTGGTTCAAACCCTGGGGCCGGTGTTGTGCTGCTTTGGGTCATCATAGAACCATAGAATGGTTTGTGTTGGAAGGGACCTTAAAGATCATCTAGTTCCATGCCATGGGCAGAAACATCTTCCACCTTTCACAAGCTCCACAAGATGCTGCTGGGTGTGCTTGGGCGCGAGGGCTGTGGGCAGGTGCCTGTGCCACTCCACCACTTCGCTTTGGCATGGAGACAGGGAGTTTTGCCAGTGCTACAGCCTGCATCAGCCCCAAGGAGAACCTGCAGGAGACAAAGGAGGGGTGTGAAAAATGAAGGGAAATTGGAGGGGACACAAGGGTCAAAGAAGGAGCAGCCAACAGGGACCTTGTCTTCTCCCATCTATCCTCCAAGAGGAAGCACTTTCAGCATGATTTATACACACAGCGTGTACCTGCAGTATTTGGTTCAGGCATGGGCTTGCTATGCCAGGGAGTCATGTCAGAATGGTGCCCCCAGACCACCATAAACCGCTCCAAACTTGTTGCATCATCTTGTGATGGCAGCCAAGCTTGTGCTTCACCTTCTGCCCCCAGACTGGGTAATAACTCTGTAATAATATTTATTTTTCTTTCTTCCATGTTGGAAGGTAGCTGGATGAAAGACATTATCTAGCATTCAAACTTTTGGGCTTTGCTGTGCTCTGAAAAGCATTAGTGTGTGTTTCCCTGTTGCTGTTTTGCATCACTGCACACAATGACTACACTGCCAGGGAGGCACTGTCCCAGGCTGAGCTGGAGTATTAAAATGATAATCACGTGGGTTTTGGTGGTGCACAGTAAACACATTCCTGCACCATGACGATGTTGAAATCATGACTCTTCAGGGGACAGGACGGTGCCTTTCAACTGATACTGTGACTGCGTGTCTAGGATGCAAATGCAGCGTGTAAAGCCACCCCATGGTGAGCTGGATTAATGGAACAGATTTTCAATGACTCATTGGGAAGATGAAATTTTCTACTTGCATTTAATCTTAGCCTAATAAATCACTCAAGGGAAAAAAACCCACAAACCCCAGCAGTTAAATGCATGAAATTAGTGCTCTGATGTTGAGACAGACTTGGGTTTGGAGAACTGGCAGTGGTGGGAAGCTTGGCTGACAGTGTGGGGCTTGAGAGAACATGGAAGGAAGTTGGATAAATTGCAAAGATAGATTGGGGAGGGAGCAGCTGGAGGGCAGAGCTGTGTCCCCCAGTGGCTCCTTCTCCTTTGCATGTCGACCACTGTGTGTGTGGTTAAAAACTAATGATGTTCAGCCAGTTACTATAGTAATGCTGTGGCATGAGTTGTCATGGTGATGGAGCAGAATTTTTTCATCACGTTCCTGCAGGAGGGTGATGGATGCCATTTTAGGGGCTCTGAACTTGACCATTTGCCTCATATCTTTTTCCTTGGTAGAAACACTTGCACCTGCTGTAGTCAGTGAACATGTCCTCCCAGTACCATTACCTGATTTTTTATGTTCTGATGCTAAATTCTTCTTCCACATTTTTAAAGTTAAGAACACTCTGCTAAACCATAAATTGCTAAGTCTAACCTAATTATGTGCACTATTATTATACAAGGGGTGTTAATAAAACATACTTCTGCTACTAAGGCTGTTTCTGGACACTTAATTTTGTGTGTGTTTTTCACCTCTCTATCTGCCCACGATACAACTCAATAGGACATTAGTGCTCATTTGAAAAAGAAAATTAAGCTGATCTGAAGTCAGTTTGCTTCAAGTACTCTCATTTAGGACAGAATAATCAAAGAATCAGAATATGCTGAGTTGGAAGGGACCCATAAGAATCATTGAGTCTAATTCTTAGCCCTGCACAGGACCACCCCCAAGAGTCACACCACGTGCCTGAATATCATCCAAATGCTTCTTGAACTCTGTTAGGCTTGGTGCTGTGACTACTGCCCTGGAGAGCCTGTTCTAGCATCTAACCGCACCTTGGGTGAAGAATCTCTTTCTAATATCCAACCTAAACCTCCCTGACACAACTTCAGGCGATTTCCTTGGGTTCTGTCACTGGTAACCACAGAGATCAGTGCCTGCCCCTCCTGAGGAAGTTGTAACTGCAGTGAGGTCTCCCCTCAGTCTCCTCTTCTCCAGGCTGAAAAGACAAAGTGACCTCAGCCACTCCTCATATGGATTCCCCTCAAGCTCCTTCACCATCTTCATTGCCCTCCTTTGGACACTCTCTAACATGTCTTTCTTATATTGCAGTGCCCAAAACTGCACACAATATCCAAGGTGAGACTGCACCAGTGCAGAGCAGAGCAGGACAATCCCCTCCCTCGACTGACTGGTGATGCTTTGCCTGATGCCCCCAGGACACAGTTGGCTCTCCTGGCTGCCAGGGCGCTGCTGACTCATATTACACTTGCTGTCAGCCAGGACTCCCAGTCCCTTTCCATGGCACTGCTTTTCAGCATCTCATTCCCCAGTCTGTATGAACATCGAAGGTTGCCCCATCCCAGGTGCAGAATCCAGCACTTTGCCTTGTTGAAGTTCGTATAGTTTCAACATGATGTATGTGCTGCCTTGGAAATGCATCTTTTTTTTTTCAGTTTTATTTAAATTGCCTTTGCTTTCTCTTCCTTCTTGGGCTTTAAGAGCAGTACATCGTGCTTTTCCCTTACTTATGAGCTACACATCAGCATAGCTCCTTCCTGACAGGACGTTTTTAATACAGGTTATCAACTGGACTAGTGCACTGTATGTAAATGATATTGCTTTGAGTGGTTCTTTCATTAGAAGAGCAGGTGTAATGCCTATTTGAGCCCTATAGAAACCATTTCTTCAATTGTGCAAGAAAGTAACCTAGACTGCAGAGCACATTCAAGGATAGAAATATATTCAGCTTGACTCAAGACGATGGCTATTTTAAAAGAATGTAACATTCTGCTCATCAACTGCTTTCAAAAATCCCTAAACCCTTCACTACATGGAAGTTTTTGTGCTAAACCATACACCTGAAAATGAAGCTGATAAACGGCAGTTAGTGGTGTTTCACAACAGGGCTTACATACTGCTTTCATAAACGCTCATTTGCAGTCACCAGGAAGTCCGGAAAAGGGAAAATCTGAATTTGGGTTTTACAACTTAATAGCACTGATATTTCATCAGTGTCCTCAATTTCATTTTGTCCTGTGCTTTTTAACAGGTAAATTTGTGGTGTGCTAGCAGAACTGTATTGATTGCCAGGGAGCATAGGAACAGTATTGGCTCAGAAACATCTTGAGATTTGGACCTGTATAGTGCTTGGGTAGGAATCTGGGTTATGCTTGAGGATGCGTCACTTTGGATTTAGGAAGTAATCACAGTGATAAATGTTTTAAGTCCTTTTTGTTTTAAAAAACTCTGATTGCTGCATGCTTCAGCATATGACTAATGTGAGGAGCTCCTGTTCATTGCATGCCCTGGAGTGCTTGTTCTTGTTCCTCTAAGCTATCCCCTCTCTTACAGCATCACTGTTGACATCTACCAAAGCTAGGGTGTTTTTTCTTTTAGTTTCCCCCTTGTTTGGAGCTTTATAATTACCCCGATAAATGATGTTGAACTCATTAATCTAAGAAACTAGGTTTTCAGAAATTCACTGAGCTGTGTAGTTCCCATGTACTAATTAAAAAAAAAAAAAAAAAAGAAAAGAAAAATGAGGCCTTGGGGTGAGTAAACTCTCAGCTGCAGGTTGCTGAGCTACCACTGTGTGCTGGTTCTGGTTTTTCAAACATGGGTCTCTCCTAGAGATTAGGTACAGAGTTAGGTGAACCTGTAGTCGAACCTGGTGCAGCCCTCCTCGACTGGCTTCTTTACAGGCTTCTCAGAGCCATTAGTTTTACAAGAAACTGTGTGAAATATTGGGAAAATGTTGTTCCATCTCACTAAAGATCTGGCAGGTGTGACACCTCTGTTGTATTATCTCATTGTCCTACCATTTGTTGCTTTTCATGCAAAAATATTCTGAGCTTTTGCTCGCTTGAATCGCAAGTGCTGGACTTAAATCCAGAGTGTCTTTGGGTTGTCCCATTGACACAAAAAAATAATTGCAAAGTGGGAGGCATGTGCAGTGCCCATCTTATTCTTCAGGTGTTGCATCAGCCCTGGAAGCCGTTCAAAACCTCCTCAGATTGTCCCTGCTCTCCGCTAAGATCTGCTCAGTCTACTTTTGTTTGGGTTAATACAAGTCTGCGGTCATGGGGCAATTGCAAATAAATGAAGTATGAAAGACTTCATAGGATCTTTATTTGGATATTTATTCAGGCATAAACTGTGATGTGAATGCAGCTGGGTCCAGATCCGCTGATGCCAGCAAATAAAGATTTGTAAACTGTGCTATTGTTCTACAGGTATATTATTGTGTGTGACTTTTGGAGAGTGACCTCAAGGAAGCTCATACCCATGGTGGGTTTTTTTTTCTACCTTATCAGTCTTTCTGATGATAAAAGAAAACTGGCTTTTGAAATCATGAGTAACTCTGGCATGACACTGGTATAGATTAGAAGATTTATGCCCAGACTTTCTTGAGTGCTCCTGCCCCTCTCTCTCCCAAATGAAAGACATGGTTTCTGTCCCTGTATCTCAAGAGAGGTGGATTTAACTATGTTCAGCTGCTGAAAAACTTTGAAGGTTGATGAGATGAAGGATAGTCTTTGAAGTCACATTAGTGACTTCTTACGGCAGAGGCTGCTCACAAGATTAGACGACATGCAAGTATGCTAATAAGTAAATTTGGGGTTTATGAGCTCTGAGGGAACTTTTCAATGATGTTTAACTCTACTAGGCACAGTCAAACCTCTTATCTCTGGGAAAAGTGTTTATTTACAGGGACAGCAGTGGTTCAGAAACTTGTTCTCTTGCTAGAAGGAGAGTTTATGAAATTGCTGCAAATATTTTAATAGGAAGCCCTGATGAGGGAATGTTTGTCCTACCGATTTTTCCAAGATGTTCAACACTTACAGTTAGTAGATGTGTGGAGACAACTTTAAACAGCAGTGAAACTCGTCTGATATGTACATCAGTGCTTCTTTACATGACAAGGAGTGTTAATGAGATGTTGCAACATGCTAAAAAGAACTACCAAAAGAAATTAGCCCAGTGTGGCCCAATCTTTTTCCTTCTGTGAACAGTCAATCAATAGATGACAGGCTCTTGATGCTCTGCCATGAATGGACTGTAGAACACTGCTTGTTAAAATGCAAAGTCCAGGAGGGAGGAGAAGTTGGCATCCATGTGAAAGTAACTGGGCTGCTTATGGACTAGTTTTGATGGTGGAAAGCACATGAGTTGCATTAAATATGATTTCAACATTTGACATTATCCCCTTCAGCCTGCCTAAATAGGTAAATATATGTATATCCATGAAACACCTAAAGAATGTTATCCCTGTTTGATGGGTCTGTTGGCTGACGAAAGTTGTTAAGGAACTTTGCCAGAACCTTGGGAGTAGGGAACACTTGCTTTCCAGATTTGGGATAGGGGTGTGTAGTCTATTTGTGTGTGTGTGGTCATGTGCATGTGTAAAGGAGACTTGAAAGAGAAACCAAGAGATACTGACCTTGCCCTTGCAGGGATCCAAAAGTAACTGGTTGTACAATAAATGGAAGAAGTGAAAAATTACATTGTAGCAGTTTAATCAATTGGCTGCTGAAAAAAAACAAATATGGGGATTATTTCTCTATAAAACACTTTAAGATCTCACCAAGGGACACTTCATGTTAGCAGATACATTTAAAAGAAAGTAGTGTCAAAAAATAACGTTTCTGAAAAGTCAGTGGCTGCAGGACATTTGCAAACCATGAATGATTAACAGCTGGTGTTTGAAGGCTACAAGTTTCCATCCATAGATCATAGAATCAGCTGTGTCAGGAAAGACCTCTGAGATCATCAAGTCTAACCCTTGATCCAGCACTGCCATGGTTACTAGACTATGGCACTCAGTGCCACATCCAGTCTCATCTTAAAAACCTCCAGGGACAGTGAATCCACCAGCTCTCTGGGCAGCCCATTCCAATGTCTGATTACTCTCCCTGTAAAAAATTTCTTCCTAATATCCAACCTAAACCTCTCCTGGCAGAGCTTAAGACCCTCTTGTCCTACTGCTGGTTGCCTGGGAGAAGAAACCAACCTCCATCTGGCTACAACCTCCTCTCAGGGAGTTGTAAAGAGTGACGAGGTCTCCCCTGAGCCTCCTCTTCTCCAGGCTGAACAACCCCAGCTCCCTCAGCCTCTCTTCATAGGACTTGTGTTCAAGTCCCTTCACCAGCCTCTTTGCTCTTCTCTGGACCTGCTCCAGAACCTCAATATCCTTCCTGAACTGAACTGTGGTGCTCACAACTGAAGGGAACAGATAGGAAGGAGCTTTAGGTAGCTAAGATCTCAGACTCTTGAGGAAAGAATTGCTGCTAATCAAAATGTTAGGAAAATCTCAATTTATATGACTTATAAATATACTTGAACTCCTTCTTGGGGTCCTGCTGAGCCATGGGCAGCATGTGCTGCTGGAGGGAGGGAGAGCAGTTGGGTTTCAGTGTCCTCAGATCACTGAGCTGAACTCCCTAAATAAAACACTAGGCTGCTAAATTTTTCATCTGTCTTTCTCAAATAGAAGTTCTTAGTCTGACAGCTTTTCCTTTGCATTCTTAAGTATTACTATTTTAATAGCAATATTTGCTCCCCAGCACCCTGACTTGGAGTTTAGGTTTCTCTGTGTGCCCCGGGGGCTTTCTTTGCATGAGGGAGCCAAGATATCCCAAAGCTGTTGGCCAAAACTAACCTGTAATTTTCCTTTAAGTCATTGTTCCATCACAAAATATTGTGTTGTAAAGCCCAGGATATTTCCTGAAGACATACTTCTCAGCAATATTTTGTTCTAGAAGCAGCAAAACAAACAAACAAGCAAAAAGTATTTACTTACGTTAAAGCAGAATGGGTTTATATAAGATGTTACATTAAAATGCATTTATCCTATAAGGATGAAAAATGCGGCAAAGCATTTCAATAAAATGTTCATTTAGGAACAAGTGACAGAGATTCTTTTGTCCACCTTTATTATGGAAAATGTATATAAGCTTGCAGAATTTGCTGAGAAAGGGGAAATCTTATAACAAACCAGCTTTGTTTTCTCTCTCTGTGCTGCTTTGCTTTGTTTTACGTCTTATATTAATGAGATGTTCATCTGTGCAAGAACTAATGTTTTCTCTGTGGTTGACTTTTTGACTGCTAAACTTAATTGCTGTATGATATCTTTACAGTCCAGCCTTCTGAGATTTATAACTTTGGTATACAATACTTCATAAAGATGCAATATTAAATATATGGAATGAGAGATACAGTTGACTTTAACTCTCAAGTCTCTTAAAAGACTGAGGAACTCACTGGCATGGTGTTTAAGTCTAGAAGAGAACATGTCACTTGTAAAATAGCCAGATTTAAACAGAAGCTACTCAGGGACTGGTGGACATTTTGTTTAGGCCTTTTGGAGGGTTTCTCCTTTAAAAAGTTTGAACCGCATATTTTGTAGCACAAGCCAATAGAATAAGTCCTATGTTTCTGTACAGATTTACTTGCTGATGACTGGGCTCTTGCTCGAGGGCCACAGGCCAAATGCCAGTGCTCCTACCATGGTGTGAATTCAGCCCCCCCTTAAAATGTAAACCCCATGGAAAACTCACACAAATTATGAGAAACTGCTATGAACTGAACCATGAATTTTTTATGTTCAGTTAACCTAAGGTACAAGCTAGAGCTTAAAATAAATTGCTTTATATTTTATACTCTGAGTAGTGCATGTAGTGATACATGAAGGGAAATAAAGTTTCCAAAGAACTCTCTGCTTTGGGTTAAACAGGGCAGTATTACAAACAGTCATCCTGGAGGCAGAATTGTACCAGATCTGTGTGTGGGCAGAAAATCTGGTGGTGCCTTTCATTGCCTGTCCATGTCTGGTGTCTCACCTCCTGCTTGAACCAGATTCCTTGCACAGCCTCGGTGGCCAGTTGCAGCATGGGCTGCCACTCCTGCCTTCAGCAAAAAGGTAGTAGACAAAAACCCTTGTGAGGGATAGGAAGCTTGATAAGAATTCAAGCATCACTTCTCATCTGATTTACAGTGACCTTTTTCTTTCCTCCTTGGTCTTTTAAGTGTTGAAATGTCAGAGAAAACAGTATTTGAAGTGTCCTGTAATTTCCCCCAGGCTCTGCTGTTTCCTTCTCCTCCACACCCCGTCCTGGCAGGTATGGAGCAAAATATCTCCTAACACTTGGGTACATGAGAGCAAACTGGTTCATTGCCTCTTTGGCTGAATGTTTTGTCCCATATTTTTGCCACTCCAACAGTCTCCTGACCAGTTGAAGAGCATCCTGCACTCAAGTCCTTCCCCTGTCCAACCTCTGCCTCCAGCAGAGTGGGACCCCTGCCCTTAAGAGTGCAGCATCTGGGATGGAACCACCCGGCACCTTCTCACCAGTGCTCGTGGCTGCGCAGCCGGGAACCATTCTGAGCAACATTTCCAGGAGATCAGGTCTGAATTACAAATGACCAGGGAGAGAAGGGCACTGACCTCTCATCAGCACTCTCTTGACAGAAGTTATGAACAAACCTGACTATCCCTGACTTTTACTCAAGGTACTGCAAGTAACACTGAAAAATATGCCTGCACATAAGCATAACGCCAAAGTGATACGTATTTCCTTTTGCAGAACTGCAGCACCTAATTTTTTGAGTGTTTCTGCCACATACAAATGTGTTTCTCCTGCCTGATGTGTTTCATTTAATACAGGGATTCTTCCTTTAGTCAGATGAGATATGACCTTTCCCAGTGCTTTGAAAAAGCAGGTTCCTTGGATACAGTGGGGAATCTGAGCCACCACAGGCACTGGAGATGGCTGTGTTGGCTTTAGCAAAGATGGCAAAGAGCCTCAGGGATGATGTCTGACACTCGGTAGCTTTGTAGGGATGGCACAGGTGCCACATTTGCCTCCAATCCTCCTCCAAGTGAGCAAGGTGTGGACTGTCTCCTACAGCATTCGAATGCTGCTTTACTTTGTCCGTGACACATGGGATTCAGAGCACAGTAGGAGGGATGTATAGATTTGAACGCTCCCACACATAGTCTTATTCTGCTTAACAGAGGGCAAAATGTCCCACTGATGTGATGACCGGGTGTGAACCCTGGAGGTCACAGTGCAGGGACCAGGGTAGTGCTGCCACCCAGCACGGGCACCCTCAGACAGGGCTCCTTCCTCAGCTGACACCTGGGGGAGCTGGCAACTCCTGGGAAATCTGTAAGGCCTTAGCAATACTCTCTATTTTTTCATCAAGAAAGGGAAATACTGGGGAAAAGTTAAATTCTCTGCAGGAATTGCCTTCCCATTGATTTTTTTTTAACTAAGAATGAAAAGCACATTAGGCGTAACTGGATTATTCTATGACTAGCCTTGCTAATGGATCTCTGGAAAAATTGAGTTTCCCTTAGGGTAATAATAAATGTACCTGGTACTGGAGATGGAACTGCAGTGCACAGAAAACTTGCACTGAAATACTGGAGCCTGCTGGTATGCCTCCAAAATAGGAAAAAAGTCAAAACAGTGAAACAGAAAACACCCAAACTCATGGCATCTAAACAGAAAATCAAGTTATTTCTATAGAGGTCAAACCAGAGGCCCAATATTACAATGCAGGTACAGAAGAAATTCAAGTTTCTACATAAAAGCTTGTAAATCAGCTACTGTTTCACTGAGCATGAATATTTTCAAGTGAGCAACTCATGGATGTAGAGAGATACAAATGGCATTTAGGCCTACAGTACATAAGAAATTATATTACTCCTAAACTTCCAGTGTTTGTTTGACGAAGTTAATTTTTAATACTGGGAACATTTTGAAGGACTGAGGTGTAAGGAAAGCACCAAGGCACACCTTGCCTGGGGTCTGGCTGGAGAAAGGGCAGGACCTGCTGTGCTGCCGGCCTGGGGGTGCAGAAGGGTGGTCCTGTGGGTGTGTGGAAACGGGGGTCCCTCCAACAGGGCATCTGGTGTACCCCATGCTGCTGCCTGTCACCGTGAGGGGAGGGACACCTTCCCCCTCCAACACAGATCACACCACTGTGTTTTCTTAACCAGAAAAAAAAAAAAAATGCAGCAGAAATTTTGCAATCTACCCAGCTCAGTGCTTTCAAAAAAATGGTATGTGCAGACATGTTTTTAATTTGTAATTTTGGAAGGGAAAGGAAGGAGAATTCAGAATTAACTATGTGATTTGGCAGCCCCAGATTAGCCATGTTTCTAACCCCAATTGTAACCTTGTATGTGAATCAATTTTATTCAGAACAGCTTTGACCTAGCTATAAAATAAGCCTTGTGATGAGTATGACAAATTAAAAAATGGTCTGAAATTAATTTTTGACACATTCTTGTGGTAGCATTCAGGAAAAAAACCCCACTTAATGAGCTGAGAAAATTGTCCAAGTGAAATTCAGCTTAACCTATGATTATTGGTCTATAATCCTGTTGTATTCAGGTAACCGTGCCGGTTACCATGGGTGCCAGTGTGCCCTATAAAGTCTCTCTCTGAAAACACTGTAGGCAGGAAAACCCCCAATTAAAATATGTGTTGCAGCGAACTGTTTCAAGGTACTCAGCAGTTCTAGGTCAAGCTTGTGAAGGATTTTAGGCCTTTTCCACTGTTAGCACATTTAAATTCTCTATTCATGACTCTGGTAACAACCTCCACATTAATGCTATTTCATTGCAGGGGAAAAGTCACTGCCAAAAGCCTGACCATTTCAATGAGTGGTCCCCTTCAGAGCTGAGCTGGGCTCAGTGATTTCTCCCTCCTGGAGCATAATTCATTCAAATAAATGCAAATCACTGTTTTATGATGTTTGGTCAGTGTTTATAGATGGCAGTGTACACTACTGAAAAGGCACATGGCAGATATTAAGGGAGGAATTGATGTGCTCTATGGAAATAAGAACAGGCAGGGTTTGGCTTGGGTTTATCCACACTGCTGCACTGAGTACAGCTACTATTGATTTCAATCCCGCAAGTGTTTGACCTACTTTGTACAGCACAACTTGCCTGTATTTTACAACTGAATTTGTTTTGCCTTGTACTTTGCATTCTTATTCCTTTACTATGCTACCTGGAAAAAAAAAAAAAGTCAATGCAGTTCGTTAATTAAAGAAAGGGAAACCCACAGTTTCCAACCCTGTATCAGAAAGCTGCTCTCGGGTGTCTGTGGTGACCAGTGTAGCCTGACCCTGCTGGAATATGGCAGTGACACAACTGGGGATCACAGAATCACAGAACCGTTTAGGTTGGAAAAGACCTTTCAGATCACTGAGTCCAACCCTTAACCCAGCATTGCCAAGCCCACCACAAAACTATGTCCCTGAGTGCCACATCTATACAGTTCTTAAATATCTCCAGGGATGGTGACTCAACCACTTCCCTGAGCAGCTTGTTCCAGTGCTTGACAACCTTCTGGTGAAGAAACTTTTTCTAATATCCAATCTAAACCTCCCTGGCGCAACATGAGGCCGTTTCCTCTTGTCCAGTCACTTGTTACATGGGAGAAGAGACCCACAGAGGATGCACCATACTTTTGCACCTGTGGGGCAGAGGCACAGCTGACTGCAGAGTCACAGTAAAAACTGTATTCATGCATTTTTCATTTACATATGTATATATGGAGGAAGGTGAGAGAAAACTCGCTGCCCTGTCCAATTCAGCCAGACCCAGTTTATGTTATTTAATTCTATTTAATCCCTCAATCAGTATCAAATTCTGTGTGTCACCTTCCAGCCCATGGGCCTGTTGACTCTCGCCGCATCTGCTGACTGCGGGAGAAGGTGAGGGAATACAGAGCTCTTCTCTCCCTTGAGTCCAGCTTAGTGCCACCGCACAAGTTTTGTTCTCCCATCTGGTGGGGACAGTGCATCAGGTGGGCTGCTCTGACACATGCCATTTTGTTTTCCTTTCCACTGGTTCTGGCCTTGATCAGTTGGGATGGCTGAATGAGAGGAGCCAAAACACTGTGCTTAGGGCTACAGCCCAGCTGGGGAGAGGGAGAGGTGGGTATCCAGCCACACTGTGTGCCAGGAAGCGCTGAGGGGTGGTGGAAGCCAGGATTAAGATGGAGACTGCTGCAATGGCACTGTTGCAGAGAGAGTGGCACCTCTGAGTCATAAGGGTCCTGCCACTGTGGCTCCCCAGCAGGAAAACTTGCTCATGCTGGGGCTGCTGGAGCCATAGTGAGAGTGGTGCTGCCAGCTGCGTGATCTGCAAATGCCCCTGTGTAAAACACAGACAGGGAGTAGCTGCAGTTACAGTGGCATGTCTGAACTAGTGGTTAGTTTGTTTGTTTTTTAAACAGTAATTCAGCTGTTTTAGCTAACTGTATTTTAAGATGCTAAGCTGTTGATCTCTTTGGGCTTTCACATATTATGAGATTTTTTTTTCCTTCACAAGCCAAGTTCATGGAAAAAGCAATATTCCTACCTACAGGAACAATACTTTCATCACATACCATCACTAGTTAATACTTTTCTGGTTTCAGTTGTTCCCTGTGTATCAGTTCCACCCAGACCAACCTCAAAGCTTGTCCCATGTGGCAGCAGAAACTGCACAGAGCAACTGCAGATCCTTCTGGTCTGGTTGAGTCCATGTGAGCCACAGAGTAAGTAACAAACCATGAGTCTCTACTAAGGAGAACTTAAAACTGGGTGGATCCTCCATGTTTTCTTTATGCTGGCTGAGGAGGCGTTTGCACAGGCTGGGGCAGTGCCACGTCCTGGAGCTGCACGTGGCTTGAAACAACGATTTGCAGCAGTGGCCTGAGAGCTAAACACCCCACTGCCAGTGCTGCTCATTTTCTGTTCAGTTAATACACTTTTCTCAGCAAAACACTCCTTTGCTTTTCAAGTGGGAATAGACTCAACCGTTCCCCATCACCTGCCAAAAGCTTTGGCTGTCTCTGTGAGAGCTGGACTTTTTTCCACTACAAAAACTGGAAGGAAGCTAACAAGTCAGCACAGTGCAACACCGAAATGTCACGTTACAAAACAGGAAGAGACCTCTCTTCTTGTGTTTTCTTGTTTATTTTAAAACAGATTTAAAGCCATCACATAAGACCCTCCCCTCATCAGTGTGTGACCTGACTGTGAAAATTTGGTTATGCATCCTCTGGGCTGTGCAGGATCTTGAATGAGGAATGACCTTTGCTGTCCCTTCCTGCATGCCTTAGTCAGCTTTTGTGCAGTCAGGGCCAAGAAGAAATACTCAAATTAGGTCAATGGACACTGAGGCACAAAGGCTGCCATCAGGCACTGATCGATGAGGAGTCACATTATGGCAGCTTTCTCAGCATGAAGAATGAAAGCCCCACTCTGACTGGGGTGGCTGCTGTGCCCCTTCCCCCTTATCACCCCACAGTGCCTGACATAGAATCGTAGAATGGTTTGCGTTGGAAGGGACCCTCAACATTATCTAGTTCCAACCTCTGTGCTATGGGCAGGGACACCTTCCACTAGATCAGATTGCTCAAAGACCATCAAGACCACCCAACCTGGTCTTGAACAATTCCAGGGATGGGGCATCCGTCTCCTTTTCCTTCAGGCATATGGTGGTCCTCAACAACCACCAGGGAAGACTTTTTTTTTTTTTAAGCAAGGATTGGAAATGCATTTCTGAATAGCTCTTCTCCCCCTAAGCACATGTAACTTGGTGAGCCAGACTGGGCAGCTGTAGTGCAAGCCCAGGAATAGTCTTTGCCAGCATCTGATCCATATGTGGCTGAACACCTCTCATGCATCCATCAGCCTGACACTCACAGACCCCCTGGTTCCTGGAGCCATCTGGGAGGGTGAGTGTATATTGCCTCTGTTTCTTGGACATACGATCACTGAAGATAACCTTGACCTGTGGCACTCTCCTCTGACCCCACTGTGACATCTCTTCTGGTGCCATAAGAAACGTCCCCAGGTAGACTTTTTTTATTATTTTCACTGTTTTTAAAATATGTAAGCTGGATTGGCTTTTGCACTTCATTTTTCCTGCAGGGAGAAGGAGGGGGAGTGGCAAGGTATTACTGCAGCAGGTGGGAGTGGGATTGGCTGCTCTTGATGGGTGCTCAGGCAGAACTCTGAGGTTGGTGGCTCTTTGTGTGGGTTCTTCAGGTACAGAGGGACATGAGTGAGCTTAAAGCAATGGTGTAGGAGCAAATTAAAGCAAATTAGGTAGGAGCCTGTCTGGGAACAAATGCTTCTTCAGCCAAGAGGGTGATGGGACTTGATGCAGTCTGGGGTGTTGGTGGCTGGGGGTTGCTTTTGTCCCCTTATGTGGGAGGTAAAGGTAGATTGGCAATCCATGTTGGAAGACACGGCAGTTTACCCAGCGAAACTACACAGACAGAACTATTTTCTTTATTATAAAGATACACTATGAGGAACAAACTTGAATGTATACTGAAGCTTGTAATGGTACATGCCAAAAATGTACAGTACTATACATAAAAGTGCATTGTCACAACAGATTAACAGTACATTTCTCTTCGAGAACCGTGATTTTTTCATGGTTTTATTTGTTCTTCAAGAGTGGAAGGAATGCAATGGGAATGCAGCCATACACAAACAGGAGAAGATGCAATGGAAAAGCAACAGTACAAGAGCAAAGCTAAAGCTCCTCTAAAATTTAAAGGCACTTTCACATGTACATACTACAGATGTACATTGACACAAGTAGGTAACAGTCAACAAGCAGGAAGCTACCAGTACTGCAATTCATCAAACTTGACAGTAAAGGACAATACTGACTGGATTAGGTGTGCAGGAGTTACCCTTTAGTACGCCTGTAGTTGTAGCAGTCTTTCCTGTTACATATCCACTTACTATACTTTAAAGTATCTATAATAACCATCAAACTACACATTTAACTGTGTGAATGCACTAAGTGGATGCATTCACTAAATGCACTGTTTCTAATATTTTTCTTTTGCTAAACAATTTCTAATATAAGCATTATGGAGTCCAGTATAGTTAATTAAACATACAAAATTCCCTATGCAATTTAAAGATACAGGTATCCATCTCAATTGTGCCAGGTGGGTTAATTTAAAAATGCTAGACTAAAACTGCATGTAAATGAAAGCTGAAATTCCAGTTTTGTTCCACTGAGTCTAGTAAACTGGGAAACTACTTGAAAATATTTCTGGTCCCAACCAAATGAGCAGACCCTACACATTAGAGTAGTCTGTGGCTGGCCTGGCTTAGGTTCTGGCCCTGGTATTAGGACTAGGCAGTACAGTCGAGAAGGATGAAGGTTCACTGACTGATGCTGCACAGCCTGCTCTGATGGCTTAAGACTTTGCCTCTAACCTAGACATGTGTGAAGTCTGTGGCTGTGTTGAAAAGGGTTTGCAAATACCAGCAGCAGTTTGAGACTCAGAGGTTCACGGGGTACTTTTCACACCTGGGGCTTTGCATTGCATCACTTGTCTAGAGGGTGTAAATCAGAGCAGGAATAAGCTGCTTCTAAATAACAACAGGAAATTACTCCTGTCACCTCAGTAATTATGTCTATCAAATTTTGTCACTATTCTTCTTCCCCCAAACTCAATTGTCTATGTGTAGTGAGTGGTACAACTTCAATCCTTCCAACAGTGAGATCTTACATAATAAATGGAAAGACAGATCTTAATTACATTCAGTTGTACTCCTGTAGGTGAACCACAAGTGATTTTTTTTCCCCCATTTTCTTCATTGAAACTTCTTTTATGGATTGGATGTTGGAAAAAATATTCACAGAAATAATATTATGGCTTACTGTTGCAATGTGCAAAACAGCTGTATGTTTAGTTCATGCCTAACAAAGTTTAACAGAGCACTAAGCAAAGTTGACAGTTGTCACTCACACAGACATAAGAAAGGTATTGATTTCTGTCATTTAAGAAAAAGGGGAAAGAGGTTATGGAAAACTTTAGTCAGCTTGAATCTAGGCAGTATAAACTCAGCTGTCCTGTGAGTGACCAGCACCACTGGCAGGACATAGTCCCTCTGCAGTGTTCCTGCCTTGCTGCCATCAGCACAACCGAGTGTTTGTGCTGTGCAAGGCAGTCAGTGCAGCTGGGTCAGCTTGAAACTCTGACTATTACAACTCAAATCATGTCTTTAGTTGGACATTGAGCAATAAAGTCAATGGGATAGTTTTCTGAATTACTGTGTAGTTGATCCTTTTAATCACCTATCAGCCTGCCTAATGGACCAACAGGTTCGTGCACTCCCCAGAGCCTGGCTCACTTAACTATGAAATTGAAATGAATTAAGCTTTTGTGAAAAATGTGGTACCAGGGAATGAAGGTCTAGCTTCATGGGAAAAGGTACACTATTACAGAGGGCAGCAAAGTTGTTTTCTAGATATATCCTGGAAATGTGCTTCAGCTGTGTCCTGGAATGCTGCTTTGAATTGGTGAGAGCCATGTGAACTCCAGCTCCATCCAGTGCCTGCCTCTAGTGAGACTGCCAACAAGAAAGCTAAAACTCGGTGCCAATTATGAGTTGTGAGGGTTTGGTGATTTTTTTTTTTGGTGTGTCTTAAATAAGAAATGTGGCCTGAGATAACTTAGACATTCCATACAGACACTTAATCCTCACGTGTTAGATTTCAGTTCTTACTAACCTGCTTGAGATTTGGTGACCCAGAAATGAGAGGCCCCACCTCCCCTGAACCTCCCCCACCCCTTATTTTTGTGCAGGATCTGTTATTATATAGCTACAGTAAGACTGTGAAGTACGGTACAACGTGGCAAGCCGTTTGTGATCTGTGTTGGTTTTATTACAAATGGTGCAGCATCAAGTTTTCAAGTAAGTCTATGTTTGTTTTTTAAAACTATGCACAGTTGTCCAGTTTTTTCTTTTAATTGAAACCGTACAAAATACAAATGCCCATGTTAATGTAGCTACTTTCATACAATACATTCAAAAACACTGAAAAACAAAGCCTCTCCAGTTACAAACATGAACAAATGATGTTATGGAGCCCTGACTTCTATTGTTAATCCATCCCTTTCCCTAGCATACCCCAGCTGGGCACCATGGGTGGCTGAGCTGTCTACATTGTGCAAGATTTGTCAGCTGGACCCTGGGAAGGAGGGGAAGGTCCTATGCTAGGATTTGTTTTTGGAAGAACAATAGGTTTTGGCCTAAGAGCAGGAGGTTTCAGCTGCACTCCCATTCTAGGGGCCACCATGGGCTTGAAAGTACTCATGGTGTCACTGGAAGAACTAGTGCTACGGCGGATCTGAGGCTCAGAGCTCCTTAAAACAACACTGTGGAGAGGGCTGAGCGACTCTGTGGAGGTGGCAGGGATGGGGGTGTTTTTCATTTGTTCCAAGGTGTCCAACACGACATCAGGGGCGTGTTTGGCTGAGCTCTGCCGCTCCAGCTCACGGAGCTCGTTCAGTGCTGTGTTCATCGTCTCCTCGATGTCCTGGGTCAGAGCACAGAGAGAGTGGCACATCATTCCAATTGCTACTGAATGCATAGCACCAGAGGAGCAAGGGGAGGGGGCGGAAAACGCATGAATTAATTTGCCAATCATCCTCTAACAATTACTATAGTGCTAAAACCAATTTCCACCAGACTTCTTTGAAAGACAATACAATTGACAAGATGACAGCTTTGGCTGGACATTATAAATATTTAACCTGCTTACATGAGAGAATAAAAAATATATATTAAAATCTGCAAGCTATTTTATTAAGTGACAGTCAGGGCAATGAATATTTCCTTAGCAGTGTTTTAATGTCATCTCTTCGGTACTGACAACTGTGAAGATTCTAGTCCGTTTGCTCTTAGCTAACTGCTCCTCTCATCTAATGCCTCAGGTGTTCAGGATCTGTATTCTCTCACATGGATTATAAAACCTGGTTTTCTAAGAAAGTAAAACTTGTGCACCTATCAGCTCTGGTCTCCTTTAGTTTCACCGAGTTAAATCTTAAACAGAAAAAACTGCAAGATATTGTTCAGTATGCATACCTAAGAAAAACTATTTTTTTCATCAGGATTTCTGGCATAAATGCTAAAAGAATGCACCAAGACACTTGTTTACTGCTTTTCAGTGGTACTGAGATTCAAGTAAGGTTAAAATATCTGGTGTTCCCTGTCTGCTTACGGTGACTTCCACAGTTTAATCAAACTTTGGGTTCTCTCACTGCTAAATAATCAGTAGTCTAGGCATAAAAAAATAGATTGCTTAGGCCAAACAGCACTGTATGTAGTTCCAGGAAAGTAAATAAATAACTTATAATGAAATAAAACAGTAACAACATTCACAGTTTTTAACTCTAATACATGGTTCAGCTTTCTGACCTAAGCATGACAGTCCCTTCCATTCCTTGCTGGAAGCGGAGTTTGAAAGCAAGCATTACCAGTACATTAAATTTTTAAACGTGAGTGTCAGCGTTACTGTAAAATGTGTTTGCAATCATACTGCACCCTCAGGGTGCCCCTAGTAATCATGTTATCCTACCTAGACAAAATGTGAGTTCTGAAGACAGAAGTATCTACTTGCTCAAGAGCTGTCACTAGCTCAGTACAACAGATCAATCTGATGATTGGGGTGCTCCCTATTCTATCCTTCTCACCTCTCCATTGCCAGGAGTAAGACTGGTAAGTGTTCACCCAGGGATAAGATGGCCCACAATTTACACAGGTGCAATATCTTGCACATTATGTTCTACTACAAGGATCAAAATAACATCCAGTATGAAACATATATGAACTATATGAAAACTATGTAAAATCCACAGGAAGCTGGACTGTAAATCAGTGCTTTGAATGGTAATGGTCACTACTAGCCAGTCAGAGCACTCTTCTGCTTACCACAATACTGAGAAATAATTGAACACTAATTACATGCAAGGCAGAATAGGCCAGCCTTCAACAGTGCACAGTGATCTACACATCATTGCAATCATATACTGTGTTCTGTGTGGCAGAGGCAATTTCATTACAGTATAATAGGAAACAATTTCTTTTTATTGCTTGTGCAATCTTTACTCCCCCTTGTGCTTCTTCTACTCAGAATCGCTTAAAACATCTTCTTTCACACACACTCTGTTTTAGAAGCTAAGTAAGATATTCCCTGGCACACACCTTCCTACCAGTGCATGTGCTCTGTGCTACTCAGTGAGATTTGCTCCTCAGAAAATCAGACAGTGACATAAAGAAAAAAAGGTACAAACCTGAGCTATTGACTCTGGGTCCAGTGGTTTATGGTCATTGAAACCTGTGTACTGACCGGATGATGTAGACCTTCTAATTGGAGGGCTATCAATCTTCTTCAGAGAATCGTGCCTGCTGATGTTCGTGAGACTGCCGTGTCCAGGCCTGCGTCGCCTTTCAGGGCTGTCGGCATTGAGGTTGCGGTTTTGAAGGAGGGCTCTGGAACTGCAGTGAGTTGCCAGGTTGGGGGAACCCAGCTCCATGGCTGAGTTGGAGAGAGGGTGAGGTGGGTGTACTGGGCAGTGGCTGTCACTGCTCCTGCCAGGACGTCTCAGAGGAGGTGGAGGTTCTGACCTCTTTCTTTGCCTGCACCAATGCAGAAGTGGTTATAGGACAAGTTATAGCGATTGGCCATAAACATGTGGAGGAGCAATTACTTTGTTGGAGCAATTACTCACCTGAGCTGTGAGCAAAACTACTGAAACATGTTATGCTGAAGCTTACCTTCCTAAATACACATCAGAGTGACGGTCAGTAGGAGAGTTCATGTCCTTTGATGATGACTTATCCTCAGTTATGGGTCCACTGCTGGCCTCACTGTCTGCTTTTTGGCTCAATGTATCTGAGAAAGTATCATCCCTGACGGGAACACACATGATGAGACAAAAAGTCAGTGACTGAAGTGTGACAGAGCACATTGGTACTCCCAGCTTTTAATTCCCTTAGGAAAGGCAGGCATGTTATAATGCAGTAAGCCCTTGTATGTCTCCCAAAATTGCTTATAATACTTTTTACTGAGCTCTGTACACTTTGAGTGCAACCTTCCTGTAAAGAACTTTGTCATCCTTGGCTAAACACATGCTTAATACTGCAAAACAAGAGTTCAGGGCTGCATTTCTCCAGCTTTTGCTATTCTGAAGTTACAAGTCAGCAATTGCTACAAAGAGATACTCAAAATAAAACAGATGCAGCAGCATCTGCCACTTAACATACTGGGAACATATTCTTAAAAGTAGTTTAGCCTAGTAGTACTTTTTATTGAGCTGTCAATTCAGGGCAATAAAGACAGAGGTATCTTGCCTAGAAGGCAAATATTTTATCTGAGCCTTCAAGCCACTGACCCATTTGGAAAACACTACTAAATGCTTCAGATTTTACACCCCATCAAGAAACTAATCACACCAGACATTGCTTACATATCCTGCACCACTATGTACTGGTGAGGGACAAGACCATCAATTCCATTGTGCCTTCCTTCCCACCAGTCTTCAGATGCTCGGTGATAGAGCAGAAGGGAAGCTCCTTTCTTGAAAGAGAGTTCTCGTGCAGATCTTCCCACGTAGTCGAACTTGGCAATAGCTTCTATGGGCTCGCATTCTGTGTGGGGAGGGAAGAAGAACAGATACCAGATTCTACACTGGCTTATCTGCTCATTCTGGTTTCATAAACCCCATTTTTTGCATTTTCTCAGTGCTCATTCTGATCAGAGCTGACAGAGATCAGCTGAACTAAGGCAGACTTCAGGCAGTAGTTATAATGTGCCCCTTACAAAGAAACATAATCAACCTGTGTCCCAAGGGAGAAACATCTGGGTTGCTTCACAAGCTGCAGAAAACATAACAGCATGCTCAAATGTTACAACTGTTGCTGGGAGAGGGATCTCTGCCTCTTGCTGTAAGGCTCCTGCATTGCTGAGGAGTGGGATGGAGGCCAGGCAATGAAGTCCTCCAAAAATAAAATCAATAACCAAAGGCCCGAGGAACCAGAGTGATAAAGCAAAGTAAATGGGAGTGCTTTTAATATCTGCAGAGACAAAGGAAGGAAGACAAAATTACCCTGTACACGAGTAGGGATGTTCTGCCTAACTGGGCTATGGGATTTCTTTTACATGACGAATGAGCAGATCTAGTGAAAACCTGGTTTTACACAATGCTGAAGCCTAGTGCTTTAATCTGCTTCCTTAACGCCCTTTCTGAGCAGGACAGACGGCTCCAGACTGCCTAAGGATGACCCCTCCACAGGGACAGTCCCTGTGTGGCCTCAAGTTGCTTAAAGCAGCTCTGCCTGCTTCAAAATCCCAAGCTGCCCTGGTTTCCGCAGGGGAGGCTGGTGTTTTCTGAAGCCAACCATTGGCTACAGCAGTCCTGGCTAATCTTCTGTCAGTATGTTGGTAAATTCAGCCTCACACGGTAATGCACTCCACTTCATAACCTTTATTGGGACAGAAACCTACTGGTGTCCGCAAAAGGCCCCCATAGGTATCATCAGAGCTGTGTGTGGGCATGGAGGAAATAGCCTTTAGTTTCTTCTACATGAAATTGAAAGCACCTGAGCTCGAACAGATTAAAATTTGTCATCAAAGTCTCAAAACATAAAGAAGAACCTGCAAAATACTGTTCTAAAAATTACACACTTTGATGATTCCAACAACTCAAGAGTCCCTGAAATGACTAATTTCTTTACATAATTAGAGCAATATTTAGATGGAAATTAACATCTGGGCTAATGACTAGCATAGCAACTTTCTGTCTGGTGCAAATTAAAATCGCTGAGGTTGTAATTCCCCAAAGAACCAGGCTGGTAATGAAAGCCACTGTCCCTTTATGACAACATTTTGCACAGGAATGTCTTTTTAAAATTAACTTCATCCTGCAGCATGAAAACATAATGATAGCACCTTATGGAGGTTATAGTTTGCAGCTCATTTTTTAGTAACTTGTCGAGCCTGCAGAAGGCTATCTTGTGGTTTGCTACTTCTGCAGTCACGTTAAGAGCTCCTGCCAGTGACAAACTGCAGGGTGTTTAGAAGTTACCAACTCAGAAACTTTCCAGAGATGGAACAGAGTGACATGGGGAATTCACTGTTGCAAACGCAAAAGTAATGTATGGTGGCAGAAATTACTTCAATTACCTAAATACAAGTAAGAACCTAGCACTAACAGTATTAATTCCTCAAAATGCATTCCTACTGTGGAAGACTAGACCTAAGCATGTTTTGTCTCAAACATTCTGAGTATTGCTACAGGAAAGGTGTGATCACAGGAGAAGGCAGAGCTGTGCTGAGCCAACTCCCTGCTCCGCCCCAAGACTCACGCTCAGTTCCCCCCACCCAATTCACCTCCCAGAGAAGAGCAGGCTGTGCACATGTGAACAAAATGCACAAGAAGTCTAATTTACGTAGCAGGCTGCACTAAGTGAACTACAAAAGGGAGCAGATTGGGCCCCCTGGCCCTTTTTTTTGTTTTTTTTGTCTCTCTTTTCTCTGTCTCTCTTTCTCTTTTGTTTTCTTTTCTTGCAGCCCCAGCTCTGGACCATCCATGCAGCAGCACCAGCGCAGGTTCTAAGGATTGGTGATATTCTTTGTCTCCTTCCCTTGCTTTGCCTGGGCAAAGCACGCCTATTATATCCTACCCTGTACTCCATTTTTAAGTGTGTTGTGGGAGTGAGCAGCTTGTGGAGGTGTTTGTGGCTTGTAAGCCAATACCCTTGAATACTGGTTTGTTGTGGCTTGTGAGTCAGCACCTTTGCTTGTGTGTTGTGGGAGTTGAGAACTTACTAAAGTGTGCAGTACAAAATTAGGGGTTTGTTTGCCTCCACTCTTGTGGAAGTCTATTATAAGAAATTTAAAGGGTGTGTTAGCCAATACCTTTTGAGTCTAAATATTGGATTTGTTGCCAAAGTTATGAAGACTGTACAATAAAACATAAGAGTTCCCTGACATGTGTCCAGTGTCTTTGTTCAGCCTGATGAGAATTTATAATGAATATCACAGCTCTGAACAGTGGGTCATGACAATGGCTTGCTGACTGACATTCCTTGGTGGGAGGGTGGGGCCTGACAGGTTTCTTGGCTGACAGGTTTCTTGGTTTTATGCTTTTAAGCAAAGAAAACATATTGACACAGAAAGAAACATTCTGGAAAACTGGGAAACCTTTAATGGTGGTGTGATATTCTAATATGCTACCTTGTTGTCCTTGCCAGATATTCTGTCTACAGTCTTTATGAACAAAGAGACTTATAGGCACAGAAAGACACTATTAAAAAATGAAAAGAAACAAAACCAAACATGCCTTTATCTTGCCTTATCTTTAAGAGGGAAATATGAAATTGAACAGCAATAACGTAACACTGACCAAAGAACGCAGTTTTTATACATATCATGTGTATTGCTTGTGGAATTTGTTATAACAAGGTATTACTGGAATCAGGTAAGATTGAAAAGCAGCAGACATTTGTATGAACACGCTGTTCTCAGACTGCAGCTAAGCTATGGGTTATGGTAGAGGGAGCCAAGAATTCAGAAATTAAACTTCCCACGTTTCAGAGAGCCAGTCACTTACTAATGAGTAGTACTTTAAAATGAACAAAAAAATTCTACCAAACAAAAAAACTTTACAATAAGTCCTAAAATCCCAAGTTTCCTGCACATATTTTCCTTTGACATTCTTTCAAGTTAGGTGGTAATGGTCATGAGTACTGGATTGATTGATAAACCCCTACACAGATAAGCTATAGAATTTCCCATTTCTCTGCTGACTTCAACAGTCCATACATGATCCCACATTTGAGTATACAAGTCTTTCTATTTACAGATTAAGTTCTATCTCCCTCAGTGGAATTATGCTAATTTAAGTATGGTGTACAATAGGAATCTGCTTATTGTATCCTTCCACTGCCTAAAAGACTCATATACTTTTTCAGAGTTCGAAAGGAAGTTGTCCCACTAGAACCAGCTGTATGAACTGGTAATGTACCCAAAATGAATGTGACTTTTGAGATGTGTAGATCAGAGTGCCTGGGTAACAAATCCCTCCTCCTCAGAGAGGATTGCCCAGGAGATTTCACACAGGTTTCTAAACGGGACAAAAAATAAATTCAGACAGTTTTTACTGTGTTGAAAGGGGCATTTTCTTTGCTTGAATGTTGCTTTTAGGCAGAAGAAACAGAGACAAAATTTCCTATAGCAAACAGTATTGAGACCGTTCTTAAATAGTAATTCACCTTGTTACAGGTCAAGCCTTAACAGTGGAAAGCAAAGTAACCTGACAGTTACTCCTAGAAATAAATGCATTTTGGAAAGTTAAGCCACTTAATAACAAGGTTACTGAATGACAGGCAAGAATTTCCAAAAGGCTAAGGTGATGAAAGCTAGAATTGGGATCTGTAATTCAAATTCTGTGTGATACTGAATGTCTAGCAGTAAAATTGACAGCTGAGGGGAAAGTGTAATTGCACTGCTCTGTCCATACCTGGGGGCATTCACCAGCAACAGCAAGAAGTACTTGATGACATACAGGATCTCACCAGCTATCATCTCTAGTGAATTAGGCAATGCTATGGAAGTGAAAAATTAGGACAAACTGAAGAACTGTGGGAAAAACTTCCACTGCTTGGAAGAGCAGAAAGGGCAGAAGAAACGTAAGTGCTAATTTTAATTTTGGGATTGGAGTACCAGATATAGAACTAACCTCCCTGCAGAGGTGATAGCACTAAAGTGGCACTGGGCTGCCTCTTCACCTCAGGGCACAAGGAGATAGAGAAAGGAGGGGAGACCATCTCCTGCACTTATTTTGGGGGGGGTTACTGTTGCTCTGTGTTTCCTCAGTTTTCCCTTGAACATCCTGGGAAAATTCTATCCCCCAATGTCTTTATTCTCTTCTGCATCCCATCAGAGAATAGACTGGCTTTGCAATTTCAGAGTCCTGTCCTCAGAACAGCAGTTCTCTCTTACTGGCAAGAGCAAAATCAAAGAGACATTGCAAGGTGTTGACAAAGCAGAATTTGGCAAAGTGTTGATTACAGCATGCACTACTGAAAAGCCAGAAAATGACTATGTGTTGGGGACACAAAACCAACTTACAGTCTGACATGTCCCTGTAATTTTTGTTTTCAGCAGAACTACCATCTAAATTTTTACTCTACATTTATGACATATCTATGAGGAGTATGATATTAGTTGCATGTATGTTTTCCTAGGAGAACTCCATCTGTTTAACTTCCTCAGGAAATGCTTACTTCCTTTGAAAACAAATCTAGTCAGCCTTTTCCATGTGACTCCCAACAAGAATAAAAAATTTCCAGCAATTTGAAGGTAAAGGAAATATGCTAAAAACTGGTTCAGCAAAACAGTGTCCTTTGAATCTTTACTGTAGAGGCACTTTCAGATAAAGGTTCGTCTGCAGCAAAATTACAGATAGATTTTTTTTTTTATTTCTCAGCTTATTTCTTATTTGAAGTACAAATGCATTGAACTTCAAAAATTAAATTTCATTTCCAGATTTAGGAGAAAGAAAAAAATTATGTGTTTTCCTTATGGGGATACTTTCTGCACATTTAAAAAAGACTGAAAACACTACAGTGAAATGCATCTCCTTTTTCTTCTCTCTTCCCTTTCCAGTGATCAGCTGAAATACATGAACATCAGTAACCTTAGGAAAAAAAAAAAAGGTAATTTATATATTTAAAATAAAGTAGTTATGATGTATTTATATGCTCAGTTATAAGTTCCAGCTCTCCCCCAATCTACTGTATTTTACCTCTGAACACATAATTTAATTTTCAATTTTCATAAAGTCTGGTTGTTTTCTAAATTATAATTAAACATTTCTGGCATTACTGACACAGCCCCTAAAGATGAGTTTATTCTAGTAGGCACAGAAAGAGTCACTCGTAGTTTAACTTTAGAAAAACAGTAAGTAAAATAAATCCTTTTGATCATAGACCCTGGATTATATTTCAATAACCCCATAATTCCTGTGGGGTTAGCTGCTTGGTCTTGCATATGTATACATTTATACATATCATTTTAGCATAAAACTAATCAGATTTTCAACACTGAAAAAAACCCCTTCACATTTATAGAATCTGCTTCTTCCATGTCCTAACAGAGGGAAACGTGTAAGCACCACATGTCTGATCGACACAGCAGCAATGCTGCACCTCCCTTTCTCTCTCTCTTTCTCCACATACAGCTGGTAGTGATGCTTCTAGCATATAATCGATGAATCAATCACATTAAACCCCCCAAATACTCCAGACCTTTCAGCAAAAGCTTTTTTTTTTAACCACAACAGGTCAATCAGTGACTTTCATGAAGTTCAATATGCAAACTGAAAAATTCTCAGCTATTCTCATATCTGGTGTCAAAAATAGTTTTAAAAGGAATTATCCAAAGCACAAACACATGAATGCATGTGCAAAGAGATGGTGAGTGCATTTAATTTAAAGTTTGTAACCTACATTAGAAAAACATTCTATTACAATGGAAAGCCATATCCATGCAGCTTGCAGGCTGGGAATCAAAGACCAACACTGTTTTGTATGCAATCCAGGCTTGCCAATCTTTATCTTTGCAGCAGTATTTGCTAAGCTTACAAATATATTTGTGCTAACAATTATTTCTCTGTAAACACAAATGTCCGCTTCCTTTCAGCACTGAATTAATTAAAAAGGTGTGATGAGGCAACAAGAATTAAACTGCTGGCTGATTTGGTGAACAAAAACCCATGTCTTGAGCAGGTAAATATTTTAACAGAACTTTGTCCTGTTATCAGCTATTCTCTTCAGGGTTTGTCCCACCAGTGACAGTCATAACACAAGTAACACTATGACAGGAATGTAAAACTGTCATTTTATAACTGAATTATAACAACAGAGAGGTGGGGCAGAGCCCATGATGATCGAGGCACAGGTGATGCACCATGTGTTGTCACGGTCCTGCCCCTCTGTATCACGCTGATGTTTTCATCTTTCCTAGGCATGGCTTTGAAGTAACTGCTTTTGATTGCTGCTGGAAAGCCGCACTTGTCTCCATGCCCGCTTGCACTTTCATCTCTCACTGTGGTCATGGGACCCTGAAGTTGGCCCCAATATATTGAACTGTTATGTCACCTGCATTTCACTACTTCACTTGTGCTCTAAATGAGAGACAGACAGACTTCCACATCTTCCACTCTTTCTTAATACCTCCAGAGGAAGAAGGAGCTCTTCTAAAGTAAAGCTATACTGCCTCAGAAAACTAAAGTGCAATTATGAGTTTGTCCACACTATTTAGCAGAGATGAGCTGTACAAAGGCAGTGGGTTTAGTCCTGCAGAGCTGGTCAACAGGAACCCATGCACAGGCTGCCTTGTAGAGCTGTTGGTATTCCTGACTGCAGGCACAGCATGGCTATACACCCCAGGCAGAAGATTGATTTCTCCGCTATCCTCAGTTTTTCCCCCTTCTGTGATGCCTGCCTATCCAACTGTCTCTGCTCTCCAAACAGCTGCATTGACAGACTCTGCCTCCCCCTCCTCACCTTGGCAAAGGGGAAGAGACAGACAATCTGTCACTGACAGCTTGTGTACGTGACAAAGCAGATGGGTACAGCCAGAGTGGAACTATTGCTTACATTGTTCTGTGTGCAATGGGACCAGTGTAGCCAGGTTTCCTATAGATACACCTTCCGGTTCCCTTCGCTGTGGCAACTGTCCAGCTCCTAAACAGTACCCCTTATGATATTCTTTAAAAAAAAACGAAAAAAAATTCCTTCTCTGTTGTAACTCTTTTCCTCCCCTTTTGTCCCCTCTGTCTTTTCCTCTTCCTCCTTCTACACATCCTCTGAAATGGACAACAAGCTTTTGTTTCTGCTGCTGCTAACTGCACGTGTGCTGGTTGCTCTGTCTGGGATACCTGCTGGCCTAATATGCAGTGAGCTCACACTGTTGCTCTTCTCTACAGGGAGTGTTATTCTGAATCCTTCACCTCTAATGGGCTACTAATTCTCACAAAAAAAGTAGTCATTTAAAGATTTTGAGATTTCTTTCTATCTGTTCAATCTGTTTGACAAAAGGCGGAAGTTTCTGTGAGGGACATCTGAGGGACAGTTCAACTGTCACAGTCAAATACACCTTCATGACATGTGGCTAAAAAGAATTAATATAATAGAGATGTATCATTTTTTTCATGGATATCTACCCAGAACTGTCAGAGCATATGTGATTGATATTTACAGAAAATTACTATTGTTCAGAAGTTTCACTGTGAGGGGTACACACATGTTTTTTGTTTGTTATAAATCCTTTGGATAGAGCAGCCTTTAAATTTATACAAATAGAGCCTGAATGGCAAATATCCCTTATATTTAAAGGCAAACTTTTGAGGAGTTAAGTTTTTGAAGGCAAAGAGTCACTAAAAATGTAACATTATTCAGAAAATAATATGTGCTGACTGAAATAGTTTCTCTCTTGCCCTTCCTGTGACTGGGCAAATCAGGAGAGAACAAGGAAACAGCTGGTCAAACACAGATGAATCAAGAGTGCAAAAGCACACAAACAAAGATTAAAGCTTTACTACTGAACACCAGGACTGAAATTTCCTTCTTTCAAATGAGACACAACTAGGAAAGGAAGAAGGTCTCCTGCATGGAACACCTGTAAAACTCATCCCCATCAAAAGCACAATAATGTAACAGACGTACCATCTTCACTGGTGTGGGGCTCTGTACTGGCATCCTGGTCCACTTCCTCCAATGTACCATGTTCGCTGTATGGGCTGTCACTGAAGGGAAACAAAAGGTTGAGCAGAGAGTGAAACCACCTACATCAAAAATATGCCACCCCCATGAGATTATTTAAAATTATTCTTATAATGTTACAAAGTTATGTGCGACATAATTATCCTAGTGTGTTATGAATACACAATTACGGAAGAAGCCCACACACCCTTCCTTGAAACAACATCTTCAGGTATTAAGAAGTCCTCAGAACATTTGAATCCTTTATTTATAAAAAGTGTATGTGTGCATTGTCAAAGGAGTGCCCTGCTTTTGGCTAGGATATAGTTAATTTTCTGCCTAGTAGCTGGTTTTGCATTTAGGATGAGAATAATGTTGGCAACACACTGATGTTTTAGTTGTTGCTGAGCAGTGCTAACACCAAGTCAGGGACTTTTCAGCTTCTCACCCCACACTATCAGTGAGTGGGCTGGGGAGCAGAAGAAGCTGTGAGGAGACACAGCCAGAACAGCTGACCCCAGATGACCAAAGGGATATTCCAGACCATGTGGTGTCATGCTCAGTATATAAACTTGGGGCAAAGCTGGTCAGGGACTGCTGCTCTGAGACTGGCTAGGCATTAGTTAATGGATGGTGAGCAACCGCATTGTGCGTCACTTGCTTTGTATATTCTAATTATTATTGCTATTTGCCCTTTCTTTTCTGTCCTAATAAACAGTCTTGATTTCAACTCATGAATTTTACTTTTTTTCCTCCAGTTGTCTTCGCCCATCCCACTGTGGGGGGAGCGAGTGGCTGTGTGGTGTTTAGCTACCGGCCCAGTTAAATCATGACAGAGAAAAGGAGCAGGCATCCTAAGCTGAAATTTGATAAGGTGGTTCACAGCTCTGCACAGTACACCTGGAATTCTGGCTGTGTCTGGCTGAACACAGGGGTAGCTTCCTTCACAAAATGTTGTAGGGAACCTCATCAAAATTGACTTTACTTCACTTTTTTATAGTTAATGCTTTACTATGTGAACCTAAATGTTTTTTTCATTTATCTTCATAGCTCCATTGTGTGCAAAAGTAATTCTGTATCACAGGAATTATCCAGACAACAGCCTAATGATTTTGTTAGGATGACAGGAAGGGTAATATTCTGCCTTACCAGTAGTCATCTCCAGCCATGCATTTTTCATACACTGGTCCATCAAGTTCCTTCACATCCGGAAAAATAGCCTCATGATGGATGATGATAGTTTTGATTATCTCATTCACATGTGCCTGACAAGACACTTGGTCCTGTATGTCTGGAACAGGCATCAGGGTCGGCCCAAAACAAATGGCCAGGTTGTATGGATCCATCATGTTTTCATCACTGTACTGTGAAAGGCTGTTATAAGAGAAAAATCAAGAAAAATTGACTTTTCCACTGTGACTAACCTTATCCTGAAAACTGAGGGAAACTTTATTTTCCATCACAACTTAGAAATTTCCTCTTCTCACTGAAAATCCCACATAAAGTAGCAAAACAAACAAAAAAAGATTTCTTCCATAGGTTGTGCCCTTTATGAAGTGAGTTTATACCGCATATGTGTATGTAAATGTTTGTGTTCCCACATTACCATGTTTAGTGTACACTGACTTAATGGGCTAACATAAAATACATCAACTGATGCTGCTTCTATCTCATCAGTACTTATCCTTGGAGCTCCAAGTGAACTGAATGCAAAGTGGCTATACATTTCTCATTGGGGCTTGATGCATCGCTCCCTTCAGCTGGCTATGTAACTTAGACAGACTAAATTGTATTCTGGAGGTAACTAATTTCCTGGATCTTGCAAATTCTCTTGGGATTTTGGGTTTCTGTTTTTACCATACAGCCTAAAATTCCTAAGCACCTTAACTTCCGCCAACAAACTCCTACAATAGTTTCATTATGGAAGCGTCCAAACAAAAGGCTTTGATTGTTCTTATTAATCAATTTTTGCAAGTTCTCCTTTCTTCCAGAAAATGCAACGTTGTCAGTTTTGAATGAAGAGTTGCTTTGCATTCCCTTTTTTAAAAGCACTGGAATTTCTAATGGCAATGCTGGCTTTTGAGTGGTTCTATGTGGGACCAGTCAAACAGAACCTGAAGTGCTGGGATGCCCTATACTGTGTTGTTCTGCACTACGAAGCAGCACAGGAATTCTGATGTTTGGTTGTGTTCAAATACAGCATCATATTTCCCCTAGAAAGGGAAATTTTAGAGAGTGGTTTCCACATACAAACTACACAAATGCATGAAGCAAACCTTCTAAATTACTTCCCTCATAACTACTTCATAAAATTAATCATGTTCTCCCCTTTTATGCCATTTTATCCTGTCTTGTATGTTAATTGGAGACATCTGATTTATAAGGTGGTTCAGCCTTTACATGTGTGCAAAATTGTGTAAAAAACATTGTAACTATCACCATGAAATGTGAAGTTCTGCTGATGGCTGGCACCATGCAATGATCCTCAGGGCTCAATAGTGGGGCTGATGCTATTTAACATCTTCATGAATGACCTAGCCGAGGGGATGGAGTGCACACTCAGCCATCTTACAGATTATGCCATGCTGGGGAGGGTGCAGTAAATATGATAAAGGTCAGGATTCCCATTTAGAAGGACCTTGACAAGACGGAGGAATGGACAAATGGAAATTTCATCAAGCTCAGAAAGGATGAATGCAAAGTCCCGCCCATGGGATGGACTAATTCTACACACTATTAGTCTGGAGCTGACTGTTGGTTAGCAGCTCCCAAAGAAAAGCATTGGGAAAAGCCCTTCTTGGACAAGAAGCAATGCATCCCCCTGCAAAGAAGGGTATCTTAGGATGAGAAAAGCCAACAGGTCAAGGGAACTGATTATTCCTCTTCCACCTGGTGCTCGTGAAGCTGCACATGACGTTCTGTATCTAGTTTTGAGAGACTGGCAAACTGGTGCAAGTCCAGAAAAGGACTACTGAGATGGCTGGGGAGCTGAAGCATATGTGTTATGAACTAAAGTGGACAGAACTGGGTTTGTTCAGCCTTTGCAAGAAAAGGCTACTGGAGAATTTAGCTGCAATCTCCTACTATATATAAGATTATAAATAAGAGTGAGACAGACAGAAGTGCAAAGGCATGAAAGGCAACAGACACAGCAAAGAATATTCCAACTGAAAGCAGGAAAAAATTTCTTTACTATAAGAGTGACCAAGTAAGTACCGGGACTGACTGCCTAGAGAAGTTGTGGAGTCACTGCCCACTGAGGTTCTTTACTGCACAAAGCCTTGAGCAACTTGACATGACTTTAGAAGCTCTGAGAAGTAGGCTACTCGAGGTGAGGTCTGCCAAGAGATCTGATAACTTCATGTGGCCAAGGAGGCATAACTGCATGTGCAAAAAGCAGAATGAGATTTGCAGAAACTCAAATCATGGGAATGTTTTTCCTCTGGATGCACGAGGAGCAATTTGGAGGCAGTAAGGTGTTTAGTCTACTTTCCAAATTGCATTCCTGTGGAGAGCACAGATGTAGCAAACATGACCGTGTAACAAATACAACCCCATACAGATCTGGTCAATCTGTATGCTTAAGCAGAAGAGAAGCTGTGATAACAGCCCTTAAAGACATTTACATGGTGTCACTTCTGGGGGGTAAATTCTGTTTCAAATGAATAGTTATTTTCATAAAACTTTAGATCTCTGCCCCTCTCTTCAATATTGCTTGAAAGTGGTTCAGAAACTGCTAGAAGAAAGGAAATGGGAACAGCTGTGAATACAGGCATGAACAAATAACCCAGCTGCAAAGACCCTGTTACTATAGGAACAGACAGGCTGGAAGAAATGGGGAAGGTCGCAAAGACAGAATGAATCAGCAAAGGGCAAATTTAGGAAAAAAAAGGAGGAAAAAGGTGATATGAATACAGATCTATCAGGAAACAGACAAAATGGCAGCAGAAAGAGAAAAGCTAGAATTAGAGCAAAGTGCACATAAGCAAATTTTTCTGGAAAACACTGGGGGTCAGCAAAAAACAGAGAGCGCTGTGCAAGAGTGGAGGGAAAAACAGTGCAATTGCCCAACCTTGTCTTTTATTTTCTCTTCCAGAATGAAGAAGTTTTTTCTGGGATGATGAAGACATGAACACCACTTTCCCTTTCTCACACAACTCTCCTTCCATCCTGCGTCTTGCAATGTGAGAGCAAAGCTCCTTTGTATCAAAGCATACACATGAGATGTATGTTCTTTATACTCATACCCATGTTATCAGAAAATAGAAGCAGCCACAGGAAGTCTCACCCTGGCAGTCCCTAGCATCAAACAGGTAGTTTGTAGTGCCTATGTTGCTTGAATATATTAGGGTGGTTTTTTTCCCATCAGGAAATGAAAATCAGCTTAAGATAAAGAAAAAAAAATTTAAATTGCATAAACTATTTTTAATGTAGTTACAGTAGTTTTGCTATTTTCTTATCAGCTTATTTTGTTGTCAGCTTTAATGTTGTAGGCCGCACTTCCCATTGCAGACAACATTTTAATCTGTCTAAGCATACCCTTGTTCAGTTTTGGACAAATTGAATTTTAATTTGAATGAAAACCAGTGTTTTTGTGCTATTTTCACTGCCAATTAGAAGACCATCTTTTGTGTTAAATGGAGCTTAAATGTAAATGCTACATAGAGTATGAGTAAACCCAAAGAACTTCAATACCAGGAGAGAAAGGCAGATAAAAATACAATACAGTGGGTAATTATCAAGTACTTACTGATTGAGGAAGGCAAAGAGGTATCTCATCACTATAAGGACCGACCTGGGCAAAGTAAGGAGGAGTTTGCGGATGTGAAGAGCCCTCTCATAGAGATTGTCTATTCCTGCAAACAGAAGAAAATATTTTATGTTCCCTTGCATATGATTGTCTAAAATGATATTCAGTCAATTTACTCAATTTACTTTGACTCTTTATCACCACATGCCCCTACTTAGTATTGTCTAACTTTGGCCTATTAGAAAAATAAGATCTAGAAATTCTTCCCTCTCCCTTTAAAACTGCACAGTTTAAAAATAATGTCTTTATAAGAAGGTAGAAATTTGCCTAAGTCAAACCCTGGCCACTTGCTGAGCTTGACAGCTCACAAAACCACAAAATCAGTACATAAATAAGCTGGGAGAACCAAGGAGAGATGCTGGCTATCCATTTCAAATACAAATACATTCTCCTTATTTGAATGTTCACATCAGATATATAATAGTCCAATCATTGAGCTTCTCTTTTAAGTTTTCTTAATCAAATGTCCAGCTATAACTCTCTTACTGGCAGGGTAGGAGAAAGGCCTCCTATTTTTTGGTAGGCAAGAAACACAAAGATCACATTTTTCCCAAACAATTTTTTAGCACTCCACCAAAATTCTTCTGAAGCAGGAAAACCACAGTCAGCTAATAAAAGCATCAGTTCCTAATGTCTTGTAACATGGATGCACTATCTTCTGTGTTGGTCAGAAGGATTACCTGGCTGTAAGTGGAGCAATGATGGGATAAAAGCTTGAACTGTTTCTCAAAATCACTAATATCTCAGTTTTTAACTCAGTGTGTTTTCTGTGTAAATTACACTGTTGGAAACAATCTAAAATTTCAATAAATTTTTTTATGTCAGCCAAGAAAGAGTGCTGAAATGAATGACATCTAGGGGAAATCTTAGCTGACTACATGTGAAATCCTGTCCTGTGGCACTGAAAAGGATATTCAGAAGTTTGGAAATCAGAAACAGAAGCTGATTCCAATAGCTGAAAAGTCAATTGTACCACAAAATGTTGTATTTAGGAGTACACAATTAAAATAATCACATAAAAATATAAGCGTAAATAGAATTATTGGTGCTTGTTACTTATGTGCTCTTTGGTATGGCTATTTTTACCACTCAGCATTTATTTGAAGATGCAAAACGTGTGTTGATTTACATTTCTTAGAAGATCAACTGGTGTCTAGTAACTAGTATTTTGGGACCAAGATCTAAGCATAAGCAGAGCATGCTGGCAGCAAGACTTCTGTTTACCATGCTGAAGTACTACAGTTCATTAGGAAATGCCAGTGTACTAGATGGATGTGACATCTGCTCCCACATCAGCATTTACAGGAGATTCCACTGGCTCAGCACCACTAGTGTGCCGGAAGAAGAAGATTCTGGGATGGAGTGGAACTGGGCTCCCTGAGAGTTTCTGCAGAAGGAGAACAGAACTGCTTGCATGAAGGAAATCCATTTGGATCGTGGTATCTACTGCAGGAACAGTACAGCAAAACTCTGGCAGGAAGTAAAAACCTATTCCCCAGCAGAGCCCCTGAAGGCTGAACAGTGTCTCTGGTGAGCTGCTGCAGAGCTGGTAGGGAAAAGGACTGCTGACAAGCTGGATAATTTATAACCTAATGAGTCACTCTGAACCCAAATGCTAGCTGAAAATCAGTTCAAGCCATTACAGTTTCTCAAGTGGAGCATGGGACTTGAAACTTATTTTTATGTTTCTGTTAAATGTGGACTGCATGAATCAAGAAGAATTATTTCTGGCTATTGGTTAAGAACTGCAGTCCATGGCAGGGATGTACTAAGCCCAGGAGTTGCCTGCACAGTGAGGATGCATAGAGAAACTACAGTTCTCCTTTCCCATTCCAGTGCAGACCACCTCTTGGATGTCAGTGCTGTATACCCTCACTTCTGCAATGCAATGGCACACTGCTGTTCTGCACAGCCCACAGACACCAGTTTTAGCGCAAGGCCTGTCTCCACCTGCCTCATCTAGCCACTCCCAGTGGAAGAAGCCTGCCCATATCTTCAGTTCCTGTTCTCTGAACAAAAACAGCTGCTGTTACAGCTAGGGTGCCTTGTGAGTCTCCAGTTCAGCTGCCTTTTCTCCTGACAAGCCTGTCTGTGAACCTCTCCATGCAAAGCTGGAGGTCTAGGTGGTTTTGTGCATGGGCACAGGTGGATCTTCTATGGAGTGTGGCTGAGGGAGGAAGGTCCAAAGGAACTTTGGTTACATCTTTCAACGCTAACACCTCAGCACTACTGTGTGCTGCATGTGAAAAGCCGGGGAGAAGTTGTGATGCAATGCCAGGACTCATCTTCTGCATTACAGCCTTTCCTGGCTAATGCCTTGTGCTGCAGACCTGCCTCTTCCAGCCAGTTCTGGAGACCGGCCCTGGGCCAGGTTCAGTCATTGCTGAATTCAAATCAGTCCTGAGAAATGCACTGGGCTGGAACCTCAGGTGAGTCCGGGATCCTTCTAGCAGTGTGCTGCCTATACGGATTCAACAGCTCCATATAAACAAGTGAGCTAAATCAGGCTGGGGCAGTCTTGAACACCAGCAGGTAGCTACAACTCTGTAGTTATCATACTCTCCAACCTGCTTGTGGTCTGTGCCAACCATAACTCTGCCAAGGAGTTCCTACGCATGGTTGACAGGATGCATGAGCCAGGAACTGGCTCCATTAGGCAGCATGGACATGGCAGAGTAGATACCGAGTTTGGCTGTATAGCCATGTGTTGAGCTGTCCCAGTTGTCCTAACAGGAGCATGACCTGTACTAAGCATGCCACCTCTATACTGAAGCAGTTACAGGTTATACATACCTGAAGGAGGTGTGTGTATTTCCAGTACCCTCCTGGTAACACAGACCCAGTTTCCATGGAAGTCCCTTTATTGAAAATCCAAACTACTGCCAAGTGGTAAATTCATATGCTTTCCACATTATTTTGAAAGGCTTTTATTTCCCAGCACTGATTTGGTTTAAAGGACTAGGTAATGATGTTATATATTTGTATACCGCTTTTAATAAGGAGCTGAATTTCATCGTTGCTTGCGTGTATGCAGTACATGAGTGTTTGGTTACATAGGAAAGATGGAATGAATACAGAGCAATCTTTCTGCATCCAGGCAGAAAGAATTTGCAGCTCTGCTGCTTCCCATGCAAAGGAAAGAGAAAAGCATTGCTTGTCCTTTGCTGGCTTTGCTAAAGAGAGCCTTTGGGCAGAAGAGCTACCCAACCTACAAGCTGGTTGCTGCAAGGAACCACTGGCAATTCCAACAGTGTGGAAAGCTGGTCATTCTCTCCTCTCACAGCACTTCTGTTAGAGACCTTCTTTTCCATACTCTGATTTTCAAGAACTGTAATTAGCACTACCTGAGTGCTCAGTGAGGTATTACCCATTTTTCAGCTAAGAAAACAGAAATGTTGATATTACATGACTTGTCCAAGTAAGGCAATTAGCTGCCAAGCTGGAATAGAAATCAGGGGATTTGAAAACTGGTTCATTACTCTAATGATGACACTCACATTCCCAAACACAAGCAAGAGGACAAGCCTCTGGCAAGGCCAAGCACACTGAGAACTAACATGATTTTTCTGACTGTGAAGAGAGAGGCAGGGAAGAGAGATCTTTGTGAAGGACACAGGAATATCAGCCTCAAATCAAGACTTATGTCAGCTAAACATCACACAATGAAATGGTTATTATTTTTTAGTTCACAGTTCTCATAGCAGAGCAAAACTTTTGGAGCTCTGGTCTGACACACCTGCCTTCCAGACCTGTCTCAGCCATGGGGGTCGAATCCACAAGCAGGAGTTTCCTGACAGCAAGATGAGAAGCTGTTTGGTGTGGGAACACTGCTTTTATCAAAGCAAAGCTGCAGTACAGCCCAGAGTACAGGAGACATTTGTGGGGTGAAATGAGAAAGAGAAGAAGCCCAATTCTGAGGTTTCATGACTACAGTACTTTTTGGAAGAGCTGGGCATCTGTGCCCAGAATTTTTAATGTATTTTCATCAGACAGTAGTGGAACAAAGTACCCTGATAAAATAAGGAACTTCGTTTTCTGTGTATTCATAAAATTATCTAGGAATCTAAGTATCAGAGGTGTTTGGGACCTAAGAAATGTCCACCAGACACTACAAAAAAATTAAAAACAAAGAGCTTGGAGGACTCTTCAGAGGTAATTTAAGTCTCAGCCTCTGACTTCGCTTTAATCACCTCTGAGAGGTGTCTGTCCAGCTTATTCATAAAATCCTTCAAGGAGGCAGATGACAAACTCCACAAGAAAATCTGCTGAGGTGCAATCCTGTATGACTCTTGAAAAAGATTTTATTTATTGATCTCCCATGGACTTCCTCTGCAAACACTCCATATCTTTCCACTGGATGAATGAATCCAGGTGAGATTAATGTCATTGCATAAACGAAAGAATTACTTATCAGCTAGCTGCCTCTTTGTCAGCCATGCACTAAGGACTGGTTCTCAATAGCATAAGAGAGACATACGTCCTAGGCACTCAAGCCTTATAAGGTGTGATCTTCAGCTTCCAGTATCACTGGAACCTCCTCTGGAGAGGCAAAATCACCTCTGCTTACTGCAGAGATGCACAGAAACAATGAATGTCTACTTTTCTCTTCCATGAGAAATAATACATTTTAATCACCAGGTCAGTCTCTATGAGCTTTTTGCAAAGGTAGACTCTAAAGTGAAACAGATCAGAAGTGAACAATCTGCCTCAGAAGAGTAAAGGAAACTGAGAGGGGAGAAAACACAATTACTAACAAGAGACCCCAAAGACAAATAAACCAAAACTAAATTACAAATGAATACATTCATCCTAAATAACATTAGGAAAATGTAAATTAAAGTTTAATTAAGCAATAATCCTGAAGTAGTAGAGCATATAAAAGGCAATAAATATTCAAATATATAGATGCAGCGATGAAGAACAAAAGACTTTTGCAAAAGAGCAATTGCTGATAGTTTTCAAGTATTTTGGGACAACTTGACAGCTGCATGCTACTCTGGTTTAGTTAAAAATGCTAAAGAAGCACTGTACTTTTCTTGGCCTTGGTTCTACACATGGCCTCTCCTACACTGGAGGTGACATGGTTATCCAAACGAGAAGTTGAGCCTGGAAGCAGCACTCAGAAACCTGAGTTCTGGATTGTATACGTTCTACCACCCTCTGTTAATAGCCAGCCTCCATGGCCAAATCTCAGTAGGAACAACAGGATTGCAAAGCTTTGGCAAAGGGAAGATATTATTGATCAGAACACATGGAATGAGAAACCTGGGGTCAGCAACTAATTAATTGTGCTACAACTAACACTCAGTGCTGTGCAAGGTAATCATATTTCACAGGCAAGGGTAGCACAAAGGAGGAAGAAGAAAGCAAACAATGGAAATGTAAAATGTTTCTCTCCTTTAGGACCACTGTTCTGAAGGTTGAAATCTTAAATGGTATCTCTGTGTGGGGGTTACTTGCTACTTCCCCTTGGTGCAGTGCCTACTAGTAACAGCGCGAATGCCTAATGCATATTTTACGCACCCCGTGAATGTCAAATGGGACTGAGTTACACTTGCAGATGTAATTTTTATGGTCAATTTGCAGCTGACAAGTTATCTACATGCATATGTATTAGTGCTGAAGTTAACAATTCGTGCCTTTTTTCACTTTGGTAGATGAGTCCAAACCAGCTCAAAGATATGTATATATTAAATCAGCAATACCACTTACTCCACTGTCACCTGGAGAAGGAAACACTTTTGTTGAAAGTTTTCCAGGCAGAGTTGACGATTCAGAATAGCTTTTTACTTTTTAAGTAATGGGCAATGCTCTGGAAAAGCAATAAAATAATTTCCTGTCATAACGTTTATGCCTTTAGGTAAATGGGCACCACTGGCAGCAAGGGACTCAAAAATCAGAAGGAAAAAAGATGTTAGTTTTCATCCATCCTGCCATCTTTATATATGAAATTTAAGGCAGGGGAGATGAAACCATGAACAGTGATAATGCTCAGCGCAGGAGCTGAGCAGTCTGAACGGCTGAGGTGTGTCTGCTGCCGCAGGGCACAGCTGTGTCTGTAAAAGGCAGCTGTAAGTCACACGTACAAGAGCTCACACCAGGAGAGGAACTGCAGTCCCCAGCAGTGAAGGTGAGTTACAGCCAGCCCTAAGCACAGCTTCAGCACCCTCTGCCTCCACGTAATTCCTGTTACAAGTACTTTGCTTGTCTTTGGCCCAACCTGTTTCTACGAAGGGGCAGAGAAGAAGTGCAGTGCAACTCTCCACCTTTCCACCCCAACCTTGGATTGCCCTATAGATTACAGAATGATGCTGAGACCAACAGTAGCCACTCCTTATGCTGAGAATGCAGAATTATGACCCACAATCAGATGGATTCTTTACATTCTGTTTTATCTTTCAAGCTTGCTCCCACCCAAAGCATATAATTTGGTCTAAATTTCATTTAAATCAGATCATAAGCCCAAACAGAATAACACTGTTCTCACAAGTCTAATTATACAAATTGCCATAAAAGTCACAGTAATTTTGCATTGTTTCCACTGTATTTACAAAATGGAAAGCATTAACTCACAATACTCTATTTCATTTGGAAATATATGCATAAATGCAAAGGAATTCCTCGGTGGCTGTACTGAGGAAAGGTTCATTCTGCAGCTGTAGCCTCAATTATGCTTGACATCCATAACTAACTACTTCAGTTTCAAGGTTTTTTTCAGTGGCAACATTACATTTCCATATAAAATGTGTGACATTCTGACCTTTTACAGTTTTATGTGAACATTAACTTCAAGAATTTGCTTTCTCCCTTCTCCCTTTTGTAACCATTTCTGCCAAAGATTAGGAAACCACACAGACATTTATCTTAAAAAATTATTTGAAAACAACATAATGTTTATTCCTTTCCTCCTTGTTTTTCCAACAATGAATGCAGAATGAATTAAGAGCATTTAAACCCTCCTAATTAAAATGCCAAAGTTTTCTGGACTTTATGTATCAATTGTGACCTAAAGAAGTTACAGCAACCTGTGTTCTCACAGAGGAGAGAGAGTTTGGCCCTGCTTCCATTAACAGGAAAACCAAGATACACAATAAATGAGCACAGAAAAAAGAAACCAATTCAACTATGATTGGTTCAAAGTCTGAAATGGAAGAAAAATCTTGCCTAGTCTGCTTTCCTTTTTGCAAGATATCCAAAGCATTACGGTTAAAATATAGCTATGGAAATGGTAGTTTTTACCAACAGTTTATGATAGTATGTGCCATGTAAGTGCTATGTAAACTAAAATGTGGCAGGTAGTTTATTTTGAAATGCTTGCTAGTTTTTTTGTTTTGTTTTAGGTTGGTTCTCCTCCCCCCTGCCCTTCCAAAGGCATCTTATTCCCTGGAAGTGGTGCACCACTCAAAAAAGCACATAGAATAGGTACACAGCTGTAAAAACACTCCACCTCAGGCTTGTCAGATAATCAGAAGATGCAGACACACAGCTCCCTGTTCCCAGTGTATGGTTCTGGGGCCGGCTTGGGTGCAAAGCACAAGAGCTGTTCCTTTCTTTCCTCATACCATATTCAAATTCTCCTCACTGTGAAAACACAAACTAAACTCACTCCAATGTGCTCAAAGAGAAACCCCCCTTTGTCCTACCATGGTCTGCACTTACCTCTCCTCCCTCTGCTGAAAGCATTGACATGCCATTTCAAAGTGCCCCTAACGATAAACTTGTGAACCAAGCCAAACAACAAAATCATCCTCCCCATGCTTCCTCCAAAACCTGCCAGAAAACAGATCTTGGACTCCTACAGTACATTATCAGGAAGAAAATCCTTTGCTCTCTTCTATAACAGCAATAGCAAATGTTAAACCTAGCAGAACCACTCAGTCATTACACCTCATTTGACAAACTGTCACAGAGATGATAATCTAGATCTATGACACCCTCAGAGAACACTCAGACTAAACCAGGGTCAGAGGGCAACACCTCTTTCTCAATAAACATTTTAAAATGTTGCTGCAAAATGCAGTGACTTTGTTCCAGGCTATTGGTTGTTACTGATTTCAGCTTTGCTGGATGATACTACTATCAAAATAAAAGGTTGTCAACTCTTTCGTAAGAAAATAATTCATTGCCTACTTGGAACATGCAATAGTTGGACATTCTCTACAGAAACCAAAACCTAACACTAGGCATCTTCATGGCCTTTTTTCTTGAAGTTCTTACTAACAAAACAAATACCTTCTGCGATAACTGAACTGGAACCCTCTCAGACTCCAGAGGCTGGTAAATCTTTCCTGCCTGTGTGGGTGCCATGTAAGTCTACTTGCTCAGCCCATTGAAGTTCTACCCCTCTTTCCAAACACCTCGTCCTCTTTTCAGAACCTTCAGTGGTGAATGGAAACCCTTTAAAATCACCCAAGTTCCTCTTCTTGGAACACATTTAAAAGGCTGTTTTGGGCAACTATCTTTGCATTGCCTGAGCATTCACTTGTATAATCTCTGTAAACTGAACACTTATTCTTGGTATTTTGCAATTTATTTTACAATTGTACTTAAAACTCTTCAACACAGCAGACTGCAATACCATCTCCATATATAAGAACCGCCATTTATATTTTTCTTTATGCTTAGTAAAAATAATGAAGACAGAAAGAGATCCAATGGGCAGAATCTGACAGCAGAAACTTTGAAAAAGAATTCTGGTACAAATGTTTAAAGATGAAAGTGACCAACAATTTGAACACCATATCCAGGAATGTAGTAGATTTTCTGTAAACTCCATTAAACGCCATTAAATCAGTAATTTTTTCCAGCAGACATGCTTTAGTTCACCCAAATTATGGAAATTGGCACAGGATTATTAGGTAAAGTTCTATCATTCCTGTCACACAGAAAATCACTCAGTCAAAATGATCTTTTTTTAGATTTCAGTTTCTATGACTTGCTCACATTTTCTGGGCTGTTGCACCACAGTTAGCTAAAGCTGAACTCAGGCAGAACCAAGATCATGCTTCCTAAAGAGACAATGCTCCCCTCAGCATCAGGGATCAGACTGATAAACTGAGGTTTTGAGGTCCTTTAGGACTCCTTAGTACCACCAAGTCTTTAAATAGCAATAGCTGCACAAATACCTGAAAAAAAAAAACCCCACAAAATATCGCACATAGACCTGGTCTCATGTGCGTGATCCACATATTTGTAACCTGCAGGAGGAATTACTGCAATCCTCCCCATGTAGGAAGCAAACCACAGAAGTGTTCACCAAGTAGGCAGCCAAAAAACACAGGACAGCATCAGGACACATCAATTAGTGATCCTGCCTGCTGGGCTGAGATCTCTGCTAAAATAACAGTTTGGAGAGCCTGACCTAATTAATATCCCAGAGGACTGGCTCTCATTACCTGTGAAACTGCCTCTTTCTCCATTTGGCTGAAGCAGGCAAGTTATAAAGGAAGGGTAGAAAGAAGGAAATTCTCCCCCAAAGCTGGCACCTGTGACCAGGTCCAAGGTACCCACAGGGAACAGCAAGCCTACTGATGGTTGGCTTGGCCTCGCCCCTCCTCAACACCTGCAGGGGTCTGTGAACTGGAAGAGGTTTTGTGCATGTCAGAGCAATTCACTCATCCACTTAGAACTTCCTGAAGAGCACAACCTCTCTCGGTCTGGCTACAAATACCAGCAGTGCACAGATCCATGCAATGCTCATCCAAGGCTTTCCATTACAACTTGTGTGGGGGAAGGCAAACCAGGCTCTCCCACAGATACCACTCAGCTGCTCCCCTCCATCCCCACACTGAGGGGTTTCCTGGCTGGACCAGGGGTTTTAAGCAGAGTACAATAAAGGTCCAGAATCACACAATGTTGAGCAGTTAATTTCTTATTCACCAGTGCTGACTCCAAGCTGTGGGGCATGAAAACTTTTGTGAAAAGTAACACTCTCTTTGCACAGTTGTGGCTTCATCCTCTTCTGTCTGCCCCAGTGCACAGAGGAAAATAATAATGCATTTAAATTTAACTACCCCTTCTATACTGAAAGATATCCTTCCTGCCCTATTAAACAAAGAGTTGTATTGTACATTAATCCCATTGGAAAAAGGGAACACACAGAGCTGCGAGTATGACTAATAATTGACCCAGACTGCTACAGATGCAAACAAATTGTCTCAGGAAAATGTGTGAAGTTAGCTCTTTCTTCAGGCTACTACTGTGTACCTAAAAGTAAAATTCTCTTGAGAAAGAAACAGAAATTTCTACTTACTGATACAAGAAATAAGATCATTAAATCTTTCCTTAGGAAAGACAGGATTTTCCAGCCCTCGGAAATAGAGCTTCAGTACTCCAGCAACTGAGTTAATGTCATGGTTACTTTGGTCATCTGCCAAAGGATTTTCACCTTAAAAAGTAAATAAAGTGAATGAAATACACATGCAGGAGCATTCTTGCACAGAACATTTTTATAAGTGAGTGACATTTTGGAGGTTTTTTGTTTTTGGTGTGTGGGAGGTGGCAATGCAAGCACTGAAGTAAGATAATAAACACTGATTTAAAATTCTCAGGCTACGATTAAACTAAAAATGGCAGCCTAAATAAAGCTTCCTTAAAATTATATAACCTAGTGATCTCTTAGGTCCTGAACTTCCAGCTAGGTATTTATGGACATGTTGTGATTTACAGTTACTAAAATTAAAAAGCCGAATGTTTTTAATTGAATAGGACTTCTCAGACTTTTCTTTGGGACCTTACATAAAGCATATGGAGTTAGATCACTCTTTGAACTGGAAATGTGTCTTCATTCTGAAATATTAAAACATTCAGGAATATGTGCAACCATTTTGTTGAAATTCTAACTGAAGCTTCAGCCATGATTGAACTACTTTATTTGTGCAATTTCAAAGACTTAATCTTTATTTTGAAACACTTTAAAATGTATCTATTTTCCAGGATAACAGTATCCAGGAGAAGCAGTTAAGAATAAAGCAGATTTAAAACCTGCAGAATGGAGGGATGTGACTTTATTTAGCTAGTAAAAACAGCTGCTTTACATATCTTCTCAAAAACAAGATCAGGTTTAACAAGATAGATAACAAATCCTGGGAAGAAAAACACTGTGCATATTTTTTCATGGTTTTAGTCACAAGACTTTTTCCTCAAAGGGTTTTTTCATTAGCAGAGGATCTGCAAAAGTTATTTTTTTCCTAGAAATTAAGAAAACAGTTTTTAAGACTCAGGAAAAAGAATGTAAGATTTAAAAAAAAATGCAGTACACAAAGTACATACAAACTGCTTAAACAGACAAGAAAATAATTAGAATTTAAAAGATTTTTAAATGTTAGATATTAAGGTGCTTGAGTAAATGAAAATGCAATTACCTCTCTCAAATGAATTTTTAATATCATTGACTTCCACCTGGGAACCAGATACTCTAAAAATTCCCTGATGCTGAAGACCTGCAGCAAAGATAGGAGACAGTGGTGAAAAATTAATCTGGTTTTTAAAATACTTTAATCTCTATTTTAAAATCAAAGCTGTGGTGCTAAATGCATACCAAAAAGTCAGGGCAATAATGAAATGACATAGTTTTTTTCAGAGCTTACCGTATAAATTTATAAATCTGATACAGCTTTCCACAATAAGAGGAATGACTTGCCCTGAATCCTGCAAAAACGAGCAGAAAGAGTGAACTGCAGATCAGAAAGAGGAAAACTCCCTACTACGGTTTGAATGTGAAAATGCACTTTCTTGGTCAATCCAGATGGCCATACAGTGCTGGCAAAAAAATACCTAAGAAAAAACATCACTTCTAAGAGAGGGAGGGAGGGAAAGGAAGAGATGAAGAGGAAGGATTATTGGTTCTTAAAATCATTCAGCTGGGAAGTTCAGGCTTCATTCTCTACCTCTGCACTGTATCTGGCTAACACTGTATGTGACATCTAAGCTCATGCATGCATTTTTGATTTTTGAAGCAAAATGAGTTAAAGCAGTGACTTTGCCTTTTAAAAAGCTTATTATTAAGAATAACAATTCATGATGAAGATGATCCCTCTGCATCCAATTAACTTACCTTTTTTTTCCAAGTGGAGAAAATCCTACATGGACCTTAATTACACAGGATCTAATTCCTCAAGGTGGGTTTTTTTGTTGTTGTTGTTGTTTGGATAGTTTTGTTTGGTTTGGTTTTTTTGGGTAAAAAATGTTTATTGTAAACAAAAGGCTTTTCTAAACTTGCTGGACTATAAAAAATGATCTTGGAGAAGAGCCACCAAATGACACTGCATAGGGGTACCAGAATATCTCCCTCCTGACCTGAGAGCACCCCTACGTGCTCTGCTGATTTGCATGTCCCAACATAGGGCAGATGATGGCCTGGCATATTGTTTCTGGCTGCTCTGCGTGGCTGGTAGGACCTGGGTGGTGAATTGCAGCTACTTTGAGCTGAATATGGGGTTCAGCTGTCTCTTCTGTAGGCACAAAGTTACTGGGAAGGAAGGTCACAGCCCATACCTCCTCCCCTGCCACTGGCAGAGTTCAGGAATCATAGCTCCTCATCTCAGCAATGATACAGCAGCAGGTCTGTAGCTACATCTTCAGTTACACAAAGATGTTTTAATAAAAGATACAAAACATTTTTGATGGGAGGGGGAGAAGATGATTATCCACTAATTTTCAGTGAGTTACTTGTTTTCTTTTAAACTGCCTTTTTCCAAGAGAACAGTTGAAGTCCTTCTGTTTTGGTATTTTGAAAAATGGACGTTTTTAACCCAAGCATGTTAGTGACTACAAGTCATCAAATATCTATTAATGACATAAATCGTATGATTGAAAATTATTTGGAATAGTTGGTGCTTATGGTGGAAGAATTACTGCCTCATAAATAACTTTTAGAATTTCTTGTCTTGGAAGCTATAATTTTTTCCCAAATGAATTTCAAATAAATAAGTGCTCAGAGAATTGACTAATTCATCTGAAAGTTTAGTATAAAATCAGTCTGTATTATAAACCTATGAATTCAAAAGCACCCTGCAACTCAGAATACACATTTCCTCTTACAAACTAGTCCTTCCTTTTCATGCTAAGTTACACTAATGGGTTGTTTATGAATTGAGCTCCAGTAGAATAAAAGCCAACTACTAAAATAGTTTGAAAAATAACACACAATGAAGCAATGAAACATTGCACTTCTAAGGTAACCTAAGCCCTGATCTTCTGTGTATTCTGTGCTGTTTTAGTGGGGCTTACAAAAGACTGTGTCACTAATTATGCTATTTAAATTGTGGCTTGTTTGTCTTTTAATTTAAAACCTAGCCAAGACTGGCTAGCCAAGAACCAGTAACGTCCAGACGAGCATTTTCTCCTTGACTTGTGTTCAAACACATGTCAAAAACAAAAAAAACATGGAACAGGTCAGTTACTAAACCCAGGAATACTGTCATCTTCACCAACACTGAGCAGCCTGGCTGTCCAAAAAAGCAGAGTATTAGAAAACATGCACAACATGCACCCATATCTCCTGTTAGTACAGTGGTTCATGCAAAGAATGTAAAGCCCAGGAAAAGATAGTGTTTGCAGTAAGAAATTACGAAAAAAATCCCCAACCAACAAATTACTTTCATACCTGATTTTGGAGAATCTGTTCAGAGCCACACAGAACTTTATACTTAAGTAATTCCCTGAAATAATCTAAACTAACAGCTTTGGCTTTTGGATCTAATGAAAGGAAAATAATTTGAGGTAACAATCTCTGTTGGTGATGTCAAGAACAGTGACCATATTGCTGCTGTGAATTTAATCTGATATGTGTAGTCAGTGAATGTATGCTTGGGACTAATTATCATTTCTTATGATGCAAAACTCTAACAAAAAGCAATTTGGTGAGATACTATATTTCACTAGCTGTAATCCTTTCGTGACTGTCAAAATGACTCATCCCTATCAGGAGTGACATGGTCTTTGGGCAGAGATGCTGTCCTAGGGTAGCTCCCACAATGGCTGTCATAAAGCTACCAGCTTTCTTGACCTCTTTTCTTCTGAAAGACTAATTATGTAGGGCTCCCACTTGCAAGTAAGCCCTGTCACCCATTCTGCCATGTATTGTAACCACTTTCTCTCTGCGGGAAACTTATGGGGTATCATTTTTCCTGATTTACTCTGTGCTTCTCTAATCCAGGGACTTTTGCCGTGAGAATTTCTGCTTCTTTGCTTACTTTCATCCTTGAGCAAGAAACTGTTTATGATACTTATCTCTCTCATCATGTGATGATTTTTGAAAGTTTTTAACTTCACAGCACCTCCTGCATAACAATAATAATAGTTTTCCCTATAGTTGTACTGAAGATGTCTGAAAGCTTGATTCAAAGACAGCTGAACTGGTATGGTGCCTCTAAGCACAGAATTTGTTCTGCAAAATGTTTGCCACTAGCTATATTGAACAAGAAATTTAAACCCCCCCTGTAACATTCAAATCCAATTCATATGAATTTTATTCACTGCATTTATAAATGTATTTTTACAATTTTTTAAAAGATTTCCTTAGCAGTGCCAGCTACTGTTCAGAGGTACTAATTGTGATGGGCAGGTGCTTGAAAATGAATAAGCAAATATCCATCATTGAAGACTACAATCCCTCCAAGTATTGTGCTCTGATTTAGTTTTGCCTGCTGTACTCATACACTCATTTCTTAATGCAAACTTCTCCCTCCAGGTCTTTGAAAGAACTAATGTAGAGCCAGGCATGAATGCAACCCGAGAGTGAGGCAGAGCTGGTTCTCTTTTCACCAGAACTATACCTGATGTCTTGTGTGAGAGTTCCTTCGGCCTCGGCTAGAAGCATTATTAGAAATAAAAGTATGAGAAAGAAGAAGATAGTAAATACAGCAAAGATACAAGATCCAGAATAGTGGTGATCACAATTTCACACAATATAATAAATTCCCAAAGTCATAGGAAATCAAAAGCTGGATATCAAACCCAGGGTAAAACTGCATCTCCCTTCTCCACAGACTTTTGAACATTGAATGTAGTGAAAATGGCAAGCAGGAAACTGTGCTAAGTTGTGGGATGCACCGCTACATCCTATCTTCTGCATGATGCTAAGTTTCCTAATAAAAACAGGCTGCCAATACTATTCCTACTTGATTAACAAAACTGTGGGGAGGCTAACATGAGAAACGAATCCCCCTCTTTCCCTTTGACTTCAGGAAGTATTATATTGATCAACTGGGAAAGAAAAGAGCCCCAGGACAGACTTAAACATAATGATCTGCCTCAGCTTCACTGTGAGGTGGTGACCATTATAGTAAGAAGTGTTGATATCAGCCACTGAGGTGGCTGGTGCCAGTACCTTGATGAACGACTCCAAATCACCATTAAACAACTTAGCACTATACTGTGATCGGGGTCTGGGCTTCCTGTGTTTCTGGGGCTTAGGGGGAAGATTTGGAGGCCTAAGGGAAGGGAATATGATTACTGAGCAAGGCAGAATTAAGTCACACAATAAAATTAAATGTCTGTAAGCTCATGGCAAAACAACAGAACATTATAAAGGGAGAAATAAACACAGTACTTATCAAATAAAGACTTTCCATCAAATTTAAGTGTAACAGTGATTAAAGAGCGGAGAACACCCCCATTAAAAATGCATTACTTATGGATAAATAATGACATTCTTTATGAATCCCTGTTTTGTGGTTTTACCACATACATTTATTCCAAACACTGCACAATTGGAATGGCCTTTTTTGTTGCGGTCATGCATAAAATGTGCAGCAACCACTGGAATTCATCCTGCCAGCTGTGGCAGAACACAGGCCACTCAAAGAACCTCTTATCAAGCTGAAAAGTTGCTTCATGCTGGAGAAACTTCAAATGCAAATTAAAGCTGCTCAGCACACTCCTAAGATGCTTCAAAACCAAACTATCTGCATTTTTATCTAGAGTCAGAAAGTTAAATAGCTTTAGCCCTCCACACCCAACCATCAACAACTTCACACACAAAAAAAATTACCTTGCTATTTAGGTAAAGGAATTAAAAGAACATCAACTTGAAACTAATAAATAAAAGCAGCATAACACAAAAAAAAAATAATGGAAGAACACACAAAACTTTGGTCTGCACAATGTTTACCTAGTGTGTCACACGTGATGACTACAACTGAAAGAGATTACAGGAAATAAGTATTGTTCTCTAGGTCACAAACTATTTTGTGAATGTCATGCCAATAGCTTCCTTAGTTCCCATGCAGCAGCAGTCCAATGTTCCTATAGGTTTTTTGGGAATTAGCAAAAAATCAAATGTTTTTGGAGAACCACTGAGGAACAATAAGGCACAGGGCATTCAGGGGTGGGACTTTGGTCTGTTGGAGTATTACCAGCTGTTTTAAACTCATCTTTAAAGATATCTCTTGCCTTCTACAATTTAACTTTGACCTTGAACTACATTTCTGTTTGCATGTCTCACAGTCTGGAAACTTAACTGAACCTTGGGACAACAAGCAGGTCCCAGAGCCCAGGAACTGGTACTGAGGAACGGATTGGCAGCCTCTACTACTCAGAATTTATTGCTCTAAATGACCAGCTGTGAGAAGATATGAGGTAAGATGGCTTCAAGCTGCTCCCCACTTAGCAAAGGTAAAATCATTGCCTAAGTCCTCCATCTTCTTTCAGCTGCTTGTACAGTAGGGAATTTAGGATGATATGAGTCTGATGAGTCTCCTGCTTTGGAGTCAAGAAAGAAGGTTTTTCTTATTAGATATAAATTTGTTGATTTCCCTGCATTCCTGGAATGGTAGCATCTGGGGGCAGAGTTAAAGGTATAGTTGTCAGAATTAATGTCAGCAATTGGGAAGAATGCTCTGATTTGTTACTGCTTTTCAACTGATGTCATGTAAGGGAAATGAGCGAGTCCAACTTTACAGAGCTAGAAAAGACTATGGAGTGGTGGGAGAAAATCTTGTATAAAATCTGTAGGGATGTCCCAGGAACACGGGGTTCTTCTCCAGGAAGCAAAAAAGAGAAAAAGAAGGCATTGAGCAAGGCTTGGAAAGGGAAGGGAAGAGCAAGACCAAGAAAGCTGGGCTGGATGTTCCTGCTGTCACCTGGACACACTGCCTGTAGCAGTGATACATTCAAGTGGCAGCTGCAAATCCAAGCAGTTGCTATGGCCCCCCATAGCCTCATACCCTGGGGGCTGCAGCACTCATCTCAGAGTGGCTTCAAAGGTGTGGCATTACACAACTGAAAAAGTATGTGCAGCACAAAGCAGGGAGATCTAACACTGTATCCCTTCTCTTCTGTGAAAATACAGACCCATTTAAGTATTGAACACGTGGATCCTGGGGGAGGCAGGTATTCGTGTCCAAAGATAGGTTACCAAAGACACAGCCTATTGCCTAAACTGATCTTCCTACATTCTTCTGAACTGTGTATCCTGACTAAGTGAATTACAAACTGTGAGAGGCAAGGTATCTCTGACAACTGGCACCAGAGTGCTCCCTGCAGCTTCCAAATTTGATTGTGATTCACAATTATTTTTAAGGATCTCCCAGCTTGTTGCACCCTTGACACTGCCCTAAGCTGTTCACAAGAATGAGGAAGGTGAACAGTCTGGTCCTTTATCCATCAGCATGCTGAAAGTTAAAACACTCAGGGTCTGTACATAATTTATGTAACAATAGCAACAATGTTATAAACCCTTACAAAGTTAGTCTAAAATTTGTTATTTCTAGATTTTATTACCTTATTTTTTACTCTAAACCAATTCAGATAAAAATATCTTACCTTGTTGTCATGTATTCAGCTCTATGACCTAGAAAAGTTCAATAAACAGGAAACAACAATTTGTACATTTTAGGGAGAAATTTTTGTATCTAAATTACACTTAGCTAATTATTTTTGACCCTACCTTTCATGTTACCAGCGAAAGATATACGATTACATAATGAATAGTTATCTACCATCTTCACAGTTCCACTTAAAATACAAATACAACCCATTTTATGGGACAACTTTTAAGAAGCCTGCCCATATATTAAAGAGTCACTTGATACTGTAAATAATTTCAAGTAAAATTCCACACAATGTCTATTGTTTGTGCTCATGTGTTTCAGAGGCTAAATCAGTATGGAAATAGAGCTGCGCCAAGATTAGATAACATCTCCCCCTGTGCCTTGTGCCTAAACCTGTTCAGTCCTGAAAATACAGTGCTCTAGACATCAGTAGCTACTGAAAAGAGTCACTCCTCTCTTTTGTCTGTGTATTGCAGGAAAAAAGTACAACGCTACCATTGAGAAACACCACTGAGAACTGCAGGGAATTGTAAAGAAGCAAATACGATATTCCAGAAAGGTTCCTGCACAACCTTTGCAGATCAGCAGACCAGTAAGTCAGGCGTGTGCATCATGTCAATTCATCATAATGAAAAGCAAAATAATGAAACAGAACAAAGGTCATGGCACAATAAGTTCCAGTGAGCCCAGTTTTGCCAAAGGGAGATTGTGCCCTATTAATTTATTAGAAATCTTTGAACATGACAGTAAAATACTGGATAAAGGAGAATCAGTTTAATTAATTTACTTAGACTTTGAAAGGCCCTTGATAACTTTCTTCCCAAGAGGTGACTAAACCAACTAAACAACCATGGATCAAGTGGCAAAATATTCTCACTGATCAAAAACCAGTGAGAAAAAGAGAAACCGAGTGAACTTAAATGGTCTCTTTTCATCATGGCAAAAAATGTAACAGCCATTTACTCAAGCCTTTCCATTAGGATCACTTATGCAATCCATAAGGCATTTATTAATGTCTTGGAAAGATCACAGCAGCTAAGGAGGCAGAACATTGTGCAGACAACTGAAATACTTCTACAGGGGCAATTTCTTTTGCAACTCATTGTTTTCTTTCTTGCATTTGCCTTTGCTTTGTTAATTTGTTCTTTCAATAGATGAGCCCTGGGTTAGGATTAATATGAGTACCAGTGTTCTTCCTATGTTTAGTGTCAATTTCATTTGAGCATTTCTATTTACTTTTCAAATTTGTAGATGCAGACTCAGCACAGAGCACTCCATCTATCTCTGCTGTGCAGATCACGAATATCTGCTGTGTCCATAAACAGCAGTAGACTGTAGTAGGCAGGTGATAAACTGGAACAGAAGCCAAATGCTATCAATATTGTGGACACTAGATGGGAATCTGGATTTATTCAGCCTATGTCCTTACACTGTATAGGTTTGAATAAAAGCAAGAAAGGGTACCAAAGGAAAACTTCCAGTTCAGACAATCGTCTCCTTTTCCCCCCATTCTCCCCTGCATTATTTAATGCAGCACATTCTGTTATTTGTCTGCAGTCTTGCTGACATGAAAATTCCCAGAAAAGGCAGTTTGAGGGGAGCAGTTCACTTCCTACAAGTTCATTTCTATATTAGCCACAGCAATAACATTCATAATATCACTGCAATTTGATCCTTTCAATCATCCACATGCAAGGAACTTGCAGAATCCAAGTCCTCCTTCCCAGGCATGTGCACTGTAATGCAGGACATGCCCCAGTTGAAGGGAGTACTTGAACTTTTTCACCTCTAAAAATGATGGCTTTTGCTCCACGTATCAACTTTGAATGCAAATGTGTATGTTTGGGGTACTATTTGTATGTGCTATGCTATGATGACGGGACAACAAATACGTGCCAAAACACTGTGGGCAACATGGATTAACTACTTCGGGGTTAGAGCTGGTGGGTAGAAGGGATCCCTTCAAACAGAACCATCCAAGCATGTCTGAGCATGGCCCATACCCTAATGGCAATCTATCATTTAGGTCACACTGCTGAGAAGTTTCTCTTTAGGTTTCCTTTCAAACAATTCTTTCCTTAATTTTTTTCCAACATGTATTAGGCATCAGATTCTGTTTCCTTTGATCTTTCTCCCTTTTACTTTCTTTTTCCAAATACATTTTCTGTGAGCTTTCAGAGGAAAAATTTCCCCTTTTTTTGACTGATGTCAGCAGCACACTGTTTTGTATGAATAAATAAACTGTTCAACGCACACATTCAGAATAAAAATCCTATTAAACGAAAACTTCCATGAGAAAGAAGATAATGTAATTAGTTGTCTAAAACCAGCTACCATCTTCTACACTCCAGCCTTGCAAGAAAATGCCACTTATTTTCTACCCCCAACCTCAGGTCACTCTCTGAACAGGGGCTTTGTTTGGGCCACAGCCACTGAACTGCTAACAGCTCTTTAGACACCTCCACAACTGGATTTGTGAACTAGGCTTTTGTATTAAAAGCAAGAAGAGATATGATTAACAACAGATACTTGGCAATAAAAAGAAAATAAATTGACAAATCTTTTAGAGACACTCTCTAGAGAACAGGTCTCCTTTCTTGAGTTTAAACTTTACAGTCTTTAACCTTCAGGAGAGGATTTCTACTCTTTGTGGTGTAATCTCAGTTCCTCTTAAGTCTGTAACACTGTGTGTTGCTACCCCTCAAGGCTTGTACTGAAATTCCCCTTTTCCCTGTGGCCCAAGAGGAAGTGCCTGTTGGGAGGCCTGGAGCTGTGCATAGTGCCTGATTACTGCCCTAATTCAGCTTTATTTCATTTGATCATGGACGTCTGCTGACTTGGTTTAGATTTTAAGATGTGTTTTTAAAAACTGTGGTGAGTGTTCAGGACAATGGACAATTCTCTGCTATCATAATTTGTAATGCAATAATTTTATATGCAGTAATGATAATCAGCAGCTATAGAGCTCTTCATTTAGTTTTCATTCATTTCAGTTTACAATATGCAAATACTTGGTAGAAAATCAACATTAGGTCCACAAGAATCTCCCTTCTGACATCAACAAGATCAGGATTTCACCTTTTACCTTTAATAAATGCTACACTCAGTTCTTAGGCTGCAAGAAGGACATTCATGTCCATGTCTTAGAAATGCTGCATTAGTGAATCCATTGTAAGTGATGCATCCTGGATAATTCTGTACGCTTAAAAAACATGACTGTCCCCCAACTTTTAAAAAAACCTCAAGTCAACAGAAATTGTTAGGACATAGAAGAAGTACATTTTTCACAGCTTTTAAATCAGCCTGCATAGTCTGTCAGTTCTCCTGTCAGACACGAGATTTTTCATACAACAGCTCTGTTTCCAAATACAGTCACTTGTCTAAACATCTGTGCAGTGGAAACAAGTATCTGCTGAAGAAATAAAACCAATTTCTTGTGTGTACTCTTACCACTGCACCAAAACTATGATTAGTAAAAATCAAATCTATGTTTACTGGACAATTAAGCTTTAAGTTTTGTAATTCTTTTCCTAGGTACCTCTGGCATTTCAGTGAGCACTGCATAGTCTGGAATCACTTTTCAGTTTATTGTGTGATATTTACCTTCTCCAAGTGTTCTCTGCAGCAAGTCATGTTTTGCTTGAAGTTTTGTGATGAGATTACTACCTTCCAGATATTCTCTGAATTTCTGTAGAGATGCAGATAAATCTATTACTATGTATGATACACAAATTCCAGGAACTTCTGCATAATGTTTACTTCAGGTGTTCGGTCTGTATCACATGAATGAGGAAGCAACCAACATACCATGAAATAGAATTGCTCTGTTTCCTGCTGGTTAGCTCTTCTTTTTGCGATGCTAGGCTTACTCAGGTATGTCTCAGAGACTGTTGATTTCACAGACTCTGTTGAGCGACTGTGCTGGAAACACTCTGACACATCATAATCTTCAATGGTGACCATATCTTGTATTGTCTGCAGGGTAGCCTCTGTTGTCTTCTTAACCTGGTATTAAAAAGCACAATTTGCCAAATGCAATATAAACATATATAGGAACAGCTTAGAAGATAAATATATATAGGAGCAGCTTAGAAGGGAAGCTCCTTACTTACGGTAATTCTCTGGCACATTCCCTTCAAACAAACTAGTGTGTAAATGTGAAAAATTAACTATAACAGCTATCTGTATAACAGAAGAATGACACGATTATGTTTCCTGTCTAGTTCTCTGCTTTGCCATGGTCCATCCCACGAACATAAACGTACTCTTGTGTTGGCTTTGTAGTGCACTCAAACATTTGTTCCCTGAAATTGGAATTGAAACCTGACATGATTTGATTATGAACCCTAATCTGGGAGGCAGTAGAGATGATACAGAACTTTGGAGGGTCAGCTCTCCTAAATGTGGTGAATGTGTGAACGTGTTATACTGAACGTGCACATCCAGGGATCTGGCTGCCAGAACAACATGTTCTTCCAAGGAAAAAAAAATAAAATCTGTGACCCTGTTCTGTGGAGTGCTATCATGAGGAGCACAGCAATGTTTAGACTGTGTAAGTGGAATACATAGCTGAAAGACAGTGCTGGAGCAAAAACAATTTACACCATCCTCACAGCACTTCCTATGACCTGTGGAGCTCCACTATGCCCTTGCACTTCACTTCCTTTTGTCTTTGTTACGTTGAGATACTTTCTGAATGCAGGCGTGTTTTTTTTCTAAAGAGTATTGTACATGTGTCATGGACATTACCACTTTGTTATAGACATTCAAATATAACCTAGAATGAGAAAAACTGGCATCCTGAAAACTTTATCAGTAAAGTACATGAAGAAATTAAATTATCCCCATGTTTTCATTTAGGAACAGATCCTCAATCAAGCTGAAGAAATTCAAAGTTGCCTTAACTATGATAGAAGTGTAATTTATTCCCACTGGGAGGTCTTTCTTTGCTGCCAGAGCAGGTGAAAGAGAACAGCACAGTTTTTTAATATTTTAGAAAAAAAATGCATTTTATTTTGCTTGGTGAGCTGTTGCCATCACAGGCATTCATTACTTGGGTTTATAAATAACTGTAGCTGAGAGCATAAGAGATCTTGACTCAGATACCACAAAAGACAGTTCAAATTCCTTTGTACTACAGAAGTAGCAATTTGAGGACTGGAAAGAGCGTGGTCCCAGAAGACAATAACTGTTCTCAGTGGCTTTCTGCCACAAGACTTAAAAAAGTATGTGCTCTAAAATGTTTACACTGAAGCATCTGCAAAACACAGAATTCAGTAACGTGAATGTACGGACAGGTAAAAAATGAAATTTCCAAACCTCTATAAAATCTACCTTAGCATATTTGCCAATATTTGATTTTTAAAATTTAAACTGCTTATACAGATTAGAGCCATTTCAGGGTCATTTACGTGCCTTTGACGAGGCAGAAAACACCACACCTTCCTGAAAGTGGTGTTCAATAATTAGCTCTTGTAGACATAGTTCTTACCTCCTCATTTTCAATTTTGAGTGTAGCCAATCGAGACTGTAGCTGTTGATACCTAAGCATAAGCTCTGCTTGCACAGGTTGCTGTGCAGTGACCTGGCAAACCTAAAAAAGAATCAAAAAGAGGTGTAAGATGACAGGGCTTGTGATGCAAGTAATTAAAAAGAACCAGTCAATAGTCTTTGGTTGCTCTCCTGAAAACAAGGTGAATTCCTACCACAGCTCTTCAAACTTCATAAAATAAACAAAATGTGTCCATCTAAACTTAAAGTATTTGTGCGTTAGAAGGTGTGGAACTATGTACCACATCTTATGACTACAGAGCACAGCCTTCACACAGAAATGCAAACCCTGGAGTTCCCTTCAGAAAAAAAGATGTACACAGGTGATTCTGCATTCTGCTTTGCTGCAGGCCTTTGGTCTAGCAGACAGGGCACAGCTGGGGTACTCTGTATGCTTGAAATCTCCAGATGATAAAATGGGAGAGGAAGAAGGGGGAAAAGGCTGCATTGCAGCATAAATAATTTGTAGCAGCTCTGCAGCTGCTCTCAAATAGCACCCACAAACTCTGTTATGAGTGAGGCAGGTAGTAAAGACATAAAGTCACTCCTTACACTGGTGCTGGCTGAGCAGTGGTTGGCCAGCAAATTCGCATCCATGTTATTATGTGTAATACAGAATATAATAACATGGCAGTTTTTACATGAGAACTTTGAAGAAACAGACAGTGCTGCCAGTTTTGCAAAATGTTATTGCTGATCCACTGGCTTTTGGGCAGCAATAACAGCTTTTGTTATGTGTAAAAGGGGATAAATTCTCTATCCTGGTATACAGAAACAGTCACCGTGGGGATACTTGTCAGTGTACAGACCTCATCACCCATATGAGACTGGAACTCAAATTTCATTGGTGGACAAAAAGCGGTGGGGTACATTTCCATGAATCTCTGCTTGTCACTTCGTGGCTCCAAGCTGTCAACTGCATTTTCAATGATGTCTAATCCCTCATGCCTGGAAGTTTCAAGGTTATACTCTGCAGAAAGGTATGTTCTTAGGGCTCTGTTCAGACTAGCGTGGTATCCAAGATCACAACACTAAAAAAAAAAAAAAAAAAAAAAAAAAGGAAAAGAAAACAAATTTAAAAGGAGGAACACTGTTCCAATATCCCAATCCTGAAATTATCATTAAAATTTCTGCCCTGAAATTTTTTTGTCTCTGAAGTATTTATCAAAATATCTTCTAAATTAAAATACACTACAGGGGTCAAGACAGTAAGTATTTAGTATCTTCATTCTGTTGCAAAGATTGAAGGACAATTTCAGAAAAGAGATCAAATGTACATGTATGACAGTTTGCTTATCAGATACAGATGTGCCGGCACTATATTTACATAGAAAAGGTCTGGGACTCCAGACACAAGTGGGCTTTTCAGTATTAATATAATTTGTAAGCCTCAAATCATATATTTAAACTCACCCTGACATAACTCTAAGTTAATGCGAACACCAAATTGAACACAAAGCAATTCCTGCTTACCATGTCTTTGCCCAAACAAAAAAACTCCACAAATGACTTGAGGATAAGCAATCCATCTAAAATGCTTTCTGATGCAACAAGCATGGTTTGATATCCTTTCCCCTGATAGTGAAAATGTATTTAATGTAAACACACTATTTCCCATGCTCGTACAGAGCCATCAATGTACATCACATTACTAAATGCAGGGAGTCATAATTTATGTCTTTTTTTTTCTACAAAATGGAATGTAATTGAAACCTAACTGGTAAAACTTGAAGTTGTGTTTGTTCTTGAATTTTAAACATCCTCAGTTTACATTATTCATGTTTGGTTAATATTTTAGAGAACAGCTGAATATATTTTAAAAATGTCACGTCAGTAGCATATCAACTGATTGTTTCCTTAATGTTTTCCCAACAACACACAGTAAATATCCTCAGTGTCTGCTCAGTGAGCCTCCAGGTAAGGAAAGATGTATTGCAAACCTCTGTGTCACCTTAACAATGGCAAGGTCAGTCTGCTAAGAGTTGCACACAAAGCAATGCTCTTTATTTGGTGGACAGGTGAGTTTCGTCCCAGAGGCCAATGCCTGGCCAGGGCAGTCAGAGAGCACTCTGCTTTAAGGCATCCCTCAGCCCCCAGCCACTCATCCTGGGTGTCCACCTGCAGGCTGGAATCATCTGTCCCTGCAGGACTCGGAGTTGGGTAAAGAAGCAATTTAAATTCAGTCCATTGTAGACTATATGCATATAGGCACTGTTTATATCAGTACCTCCCTCACAGCTATTACAAACCCTTAGGAGTCATGGGATCACATCTCCTCTCTTTCCTCTTACTTTTCTGAAAAAGGAGAGAAAAAGATAGAGAGGGAGACAGGCCTACAGAGGTACACGCTGCATGGGAAAGAGCTTTCAACCTATTTACCATACCAAAACCCGTGTGCAGAAGGGAAAGAAACCCTTCACACCTTGCTTTAGGTGCCATAATGACTAGTGATCAAACTGCTCTTTGAAATCTAACAACAGAAAGCTGTTTTATTCAAACAAAGCTTCCAGAAAGACTAACTTTCAGTCCTAGCAAGTACTCCAGGTAGTGACTGCAGATGGGACAGTAGGTCTCCAAGAAAACAGTTGCTGAAAATGAACAAAAGATGTCATGTTCAATCAAACACACATGTTAACCTCTCTCTTTTGCACTTATACACTGGAAATTTGTGTTACATTTACTAAAATAGCCACTCAACTTTTATACTAAAGTGCATCCATATTTCAAAGACCTCCAGCCTAAAAAATATGGTTTCTAAAAGGAAAAGTCTCTTGGTGTTTTTCTCTTGTTTTATGTCAAATCAGATCTCATATTTAATTCACTATCATGGATGAAAAAGACAGACTAAAAGTGCTGATAAGAAAGTGAATTGGGACAGCTGTTTCATTTCATGTGCATTACTTTCAGAGAGACCTTATGGAAGATTAAACTGAAAGGAAATTAGAAATAGAGAGCAATGCCAGGTTTAGCACTGCCAACTATCCATGTGTTACAAAACCATAGCCTGAATTTTGGCTCTAGTGGATTAATCTGAGTATTACTAGAAAGCTTACTGATTTACAATTAGAGCTGTGTGGGTTTCTGATGCAGCTTTTTTGCAAGCTGGAATATAATATTGCAGCCTTTATGCTGTGACGTAACTTCATTGTTGAACTCATAAGATGCTCAGTCACTGTCACCACGACCATCTTTGGCAAATGATGACAGCTGAACAGGGTAACAAATACGGCCTCTCAGGCAATAAAAAGAATTCTTCAAGTGAAGCATAGCATCTTGCCAGACTGAGGTATTTTCTTTCAATGCCAATACCAGCAGAACAAACAAGAATTAAATGCAGAACCTGAACTAGTGCTCTATGACCAGTGGCTCTTCAAATTTGGAATTTTCTTCAATGATTTATGTAAAAATAGAATTTGTATGAGTAAAGTTATTTTTTAAAAGCAAAACTAAACACTCAGACATCACAACGCTTACTTCTGCCAGGCTGTAGTCCACTTTCTCCAAAATTTGGAGGTGAAGACCATTTTAACTGGGGAATGGCTCGGTCACAGTACCAACTCAGGGCTATGCAGAAAGAAATGTACTGTTTTAATCTGCTAGTACTAGTGAGGATTTAGAAAGATAGCTGTCTATAATGGAGACAGCACATTACTGAGGCTAAAAGTTTAAGGTACTGCCACTAAACCGCCACCCTCACCACATCCTCTCTGACCATGCTTGGAAAAATTAATCACCAGACTTTCTGGTGCTGCAAAAATGTACATATGTATGCAGATTCACACACACATATGCATGCAAATTTACATGATTTTCAGGAAAAATCTGTAGATTTGTAAAGTTCAAGAGAGCAACCACACCATTAAACGAAATAAATACGAGTCTTAGAGGCTCACTAATCATCACACCACGGATACAGGCAGGATGGCCAACGAGATCTGCTGTCTATGGGCTAGAGAGACGTGATGTCAGTTGTGCAGTATGACATGAAGATGAAAAATAAGAGAATGAAGTCATAGACTACGAGTTTGATTGCATTTCTGGATTCATAAAGACTTTCAGTTGAGCAAAGTCGAGGGAGATGAGTGATACATTTGGGATATGTATGAAAAATTAATTTTGGAATTTGCATTTTATTCTTATTTGGAATTAAATCGGAAGCAGTCTCAAGAGCATTTCCTGCCTTTATTGCACCCCAGAGTATATTTAGGCTTGAACAAAACAAACTGCAGTGCTTAGCACAGAGCTTCAACCAAACCAAGCTGCTCTTCATTTAATTTCAATTCATTTCAGGAACAGTAATAAAATTCTAATGCCAATGGAGAGAGGAATTCATAAAAAAGCCTTAACCTCTGAATAAGTCACTTTCTAAGCATCCTGTTACACAGATATCCACATTCAAATCAAGGGGCTCTGGCAGTACATATCACATTTATGAGGACTTATGTAATAAAGATTGTGAGCTGCACACACTCTACCCTAGTTTTAAACTTGGTTCTATGAATGATTAATAGAGAACCTTTACAGAATAAATTAGGTTCACAATAGCTAAATGTTCCCTAACTTCTTCACCATCCAAAGTATGCAGATTGCAATTAGAGATTCAGAAGCTCCATTTTAAAAAAGACCAACACATGAATATTTTATTTATTCCAGCAGCTGAACTACAGTCAAATTGTTTTGATCACTATTTCCTAGCATCTATCTCCAGATCATACAAGTGCATGGTAAGTCTGAAAAAATGTCTCTACCTTTCTCTTATACCCGGATAAATTTAATGAACTCATTTACACAGAAATCTCCAAGTAAATGAGTAAAAGTATGTGCCATATGGACCGATGCTGGTACTAACAACCAGATTAGCAGCAGTGTGTACTCTGTCATGCCTCTGAAACTCAAAATCTTAGAAAAAAATCCACATACTAGGTAAACCTTATTTAATTTAGATAAAAAGTGATCTTTTCTGCTTTTTACAAGGTACAAATAAAAGAAACAACTAATTCTGTCCTCCTCTTGAACTAGATACCAATCTAGTCAGAAGAGAAGAAATATTCAACAGAAAATTCAAACTCCTCAGTACAACATGCATAGGACAGAAGCACTGTGCATATCAAATCCTGTTTATCTCTCTACTTCTTCTCAAATGCTGGTCTCACCCCTCAACTCACTAAATCATCAAGTTAAGATTCCAACAATATTTTTATATTGCTTTTATCACAGGAGCTTAAGATGAGCAATGCATCATCATTTTAAGTCAGAAACCCTGAGCTCTGTTGATGAAATGAAGGAGTTGAATAGTTCAGATGGAGTTCAGATGAGGAACTGTAATTTAGGATTTTCCATATCAGCCTCATAAATGGAAAATGCAGTGGAAGCCAAATGAAAAAGTGGTAATTTTTGGTAAAAAAGAATAGTTCCACACAAGCCTCCTCAATCTTGGTATAAAAAAATTTATTAAACAATTTACTGCACTCCTTCATATATTTACCCCATTTATATTAGATGTAGTTTTCAGTAACATAGGAAAACATTCAGTTTCTTTTATGGGTAACACCAACAGCTCAGGGAGATCTAAATTCTTTCCATGTTAACTGGAACTCAGACACAGAGGACAGGTAATTCCCTTCTGTACAGGCAAAGAGAGTTCAGGGAAGCATGGAAAATCAGGCAGGCAAAGGGGGACAAAATAGAGAGGGCAAAGAATGAAATTGCCATCACTGCTCTGAAAACTCCAAATTGTACCACGACATTAAGAGATTTTCAGAATGAGATAGTCTGGACTGTAGCAACATATGGCCACTGGGAAGCATGTCTCACATTCCAATGATATAACTCCAAAATCTTGCCAAGGTTCTTGCATTTACAAAACCTTTCCTTTGTCAAGTGACAAACATGCTATCTAAATACAATGCTTTCACAGCATATTCTGATTAAATACAAATGTCCAAAAGACACTTCACTTAAATAAGCTCAAATTGGCTCTGAAGCAAATTGGATTAATTTGGCTCTGAAGCAAATTCTGGTTGCACATGTTTGCAGCCTACTCTTATAAAACAGTGAGGCAAAGGGCAGCTACACTTTCTGTTTAAATTCCTTAGGGAAGAGTAATTTCTAAAGCCATTTTGCCAAAAGAATGTTATTGTGTACATTGGTCCATAGCTTTGAAAAAGCCACGCAAAGTAGATATAATTTTCCTGCATTACTAAATATTGTAGAATGTCTATTTTTATTAAAAACTAACAGTTAGGAAGCTTTAGTCTTCGTGGTTGTGTAAATACAACAAAATCAGGCAAGATTTTATAAAATACAGAAAAACCAGAAATAACAAAGAAAACTGACTATCAGTAACATATAATAAACACACACATGCACTAGTTTAGTCTGTTCATCTCACAAAAGGCATTTTTCCCTTTATCTATGAAGCTTTCTTCTCCAGTCAGTAGAAATGAGAAACCTTGCCAAATCCTGTATTAATTTATGCTATATTAGAAACCAGAGGTGTAAGTGAATGTTATTTACTATTGTAAGTAACATATGTTACTGTTGCATTAGAAAGCATATGCAAATATCTAGAATTTCATATGGGCCACAGGGGCGTACCCATTAACCTAGTTAACCCTACATTGCTACTGAATGAATATTCTTGAGCCTGTGTTTGTTGTCTCCATATTTTTTCTATCACATATGTAGTCAACTTATGAGGAGGGTAGGACATGATACAGCCCAGGATGCCTCCTCCACATCATGCAGAAATGTCAGTAATACACATTCTGGAGACCAAATGCTGGCACAAGTCAACATCAGTGTATAAAATCATTCTTCTAGGATATTCTCACAGGAATAACTTAATGAAAATCAGTAACAAGATTACTGACAGCATAGACCACAGGATTGGTTGTGTCTGTTCTTCAAACTACATGAAATAAGAAACCACTGTGTATATGACTCAATGACTAAATGAATGTAACTAAACAATTTTGAAAACGTGGAAGAAATGGCTTCTTTTGACTTAAATACCATTAGATGCCCACTTAAGAAGCTTAATAATAAATAAAAAAATATTTATAGCCCATAAAATCTTTAATAGTACATAATGCAAATGTCTTTTTTTTTTTTGTGGTGTTCCTGTCATATTTTCTATTGACATATGGGGAGAAAACACAATGTTCTAACTTTAAAGGTATGAGTTCAGCATCTCATTGGCATTTTATTTTGTGAAACATAAAAGTTAAAGGGAAAATCTGCTGATTATGCCATACAATATTATAAATAATAAGTGTACTATAGGCAACCCATATGACTAATGTATTCCCTTTAAAAATGAAAAAAGTATTATTCCTGAACAGAATAAACATAAAACCAAATGTGACAATACTTACATCAATTAAATCCGAAAGGTCATGAATGTAATACTTGAAAACAGAAGCGTTGGTTGCTTCAAGGGTGAGCAGGTATTCATTACGGGCCTTAATAGATTTCAGCTTGTTTTCAGAATATTTTGCTTGACGCTAGGAAAGACAATTGAATATTAATGTATTTTAATTACTTCATTTTTGGTATGCAGAAAAAGTGGTAACAATTCAAGCGCACATTCCTACTAACAAGAAAGAATCTTAATTGCCAGCCTGTTACACATGTAACAAATGCAATACAAAGTGAAAACTTAGTATTTTGTTTCAAATGTGACAAATCATACAGTAAGAATTACATTGGGAATAAAGTATTATCCTCTCTGAACTGCAATTATGGCAAGTTATCTATAACCCACTGACAGTTTATTATGTGGAACTTATTTAATTTTATTTCCCAATAAATGGAACTGGACTTTTCTGTCTAATACCATGCTAAAGAATGTCAGAAACACACTGAATTTACTTCAAATGAAGCTAAATAAAAGGACTATTTACTTTTTCCTTCATTTTTTCAATCTTTTTCACAGAGCTCCGTCTCTGGTGCCTTTCCTCTAGTCGAATATGAAAAACAGGGTCTCCTGACCTCCCAATCTGTTTTTCTTCTTGCTTCTCTGCCTCCTTCAGTTTGCTTTCTGCACTGATGCTCTCTGCGTGATACATGTGGTATGTTTTCATGACCTGCAAAAGACAAAAGTCAAAGGAAGGTCGAAGAAAATGAAAATATAAAGGTATCTACAGAACGATCACAGGGTCTTTGAGCAAGATGTTGTCTTATAAACATTAGGTAAATTTCCGTGTCAACAGAGATTGAGGACTTGTGGTTACATTTTTCTTTTCTGATTTATTTAATAGTATCCCAATAGGGATTTTTTTCTTTCATTGCTCATAGGAAAGACCAAAAATCATTCTTATTAAACTTTAGGATTCTTATTTTTCAATGGAAATCTGAAATAACAAACAAAACCCCCTAAATCTGTATCAGTGCCATATCTATCTCATATATTACTATCTTCGGGGCTAAGTTAACAGCTTGATTGGGGACATTGAATGTTTGAAAGTAGAAGGATTCCTTCAGCACTGAGGAAACGGGAATAAAGCAGAGGAAACAGGAAGCTTTGGTCTGAGAGCACACTCACAGCTAGCTGGATGGCACATCCATGGCTAGCTCCCAGGCCTGGAAAGAAGTGGATGCCAACTGCACAGCCAGCAGATTAGGTGCAACGTAAAACCAGATGAAAGCTGAAGAAGGAGCTCCCTGATAAATAATTTGTGAAGATGTTTTCATCACAGCCCTACAGTTAATACCATTATCTTCCCACTGCACACATGCTGGCTCAGCAGACAGGAGAGCTTTGGCTGCCGGCATGCAAATACATGTTTGCACAGACCACCAAGAGGGACAGGGACTTGTTTAGCCCAGTCCTCCCTTCCTCCTTCAAGCAAGAAAAACCTCAACTTGAATGCTGTGTAGTGGGCAGCAAGCAACCCCAAACCCCCCAACTCTGCTGGGGAGGGCTGTCTGAGTCCACTTTCAGCAAAGAAAGCTTCTTTCCACCTCTCCGAGCCCCTTTTTGTTGTTGCTTTTTATCTTATTGTCTTAAGTTTCAAGCACTGAACAAAGCAGGAAGGCATCCTGAGGCAGCTGGTGGCCCCCACTCTTCTTTGCAGGGTGCAAACATCTCTTGCCAGCAGATGTTATCTTTGGGTGGAGGCCATGCAAACCATTCACATCTCCAAGGAGCACAGCCAGGGAGGAATCAAACAAGCTGTTTGCGTGACCCATGGAGGAGACAGATTGGTTTGAGAAGCTGCATTGAAATATTCCCTTGCGAGAGATGTACTTTTTTTAACTGAGTAGTTAGGCCAGCCTAAGGAGGATCCATAGAGTGGCAACACAGGGAACACTAAAGCTACATATTGCAAATTCACTGCAGCATGTCTTAGCATGGATCGACACAAACCAACTGCACCATGTCAGTGGGTGGCTGAATTGATGTGCATTTGAAGTCCTGTTAAACAGAAAGACAAGACACTTTTAGAGAGCTGCAATATTGCGTAACCCATGGATTTCATACACCTAAGCATGTATGCCTCTACTTAATACTGATAAAAGCTGAAATAGCATTGGTATTAAAAATTAAACTGGCAACTCTTCACTAACTTCCTGTACTAAGGTAAAACAGTTGGGGTTGGGCATTAAAAAATGGCCCTGTTTTTATTTTTAGAAACATGTGTTTACAGCTCTTTGGTGAAAAAATCAAAACTGCCTGGAGTACAACCTAATGTTATTGCTGGTGCTCCTTCATAGCACAGTTGAGCTCCAAGGCCTGACCAGAGTGCAGAGCTCCCTGCCTGAACACTGCCTACACCCGCTGGGAACAGCTGCTGCCCCAGCAGCTCACAGTCTGCATGGATGAGGCAAAAACCCAAAGACAGACAAAGCTGGGCTAGGAGGAGATGGCAAGCCCACAGAGCCAAGGTCTGCAAGCTTCCCAGCTCAATCAAACAGCATGTTCAGTCTCCTATATCCTGCACTGTTCCAAAGACACTCGCTCCTTAAGCTGTCAATAATCAATGCCCAGGGAATCTAACTCATACAGCCACATAGAAACAAAAGAGTTACTGTAAAGAGAAGAAATGAACTTCTTAAAGAAATGGTTTATAGAATAAAACAGAGAAGCACAGAAAGTGATATGGCTCTGATTAAAAATGATGGGGAAAGGAAATTAAAAGCAACGTTGTGCCCTTCTCTTCTGGCATTTCTATTAAATTTTTAAGTGTTTCTTTATATAAGGCCATAGGTGTTTGCTTTTACTTTTTATCCTTTGTTCTCTGTCAGCTCTGAAGACTTTCTAGTTGGCAGGACAAGGCTAGCTAACTCATGTATCTTACCATCTAGAAAAGTTATTTTCTTTTATACTCTGCCTGCAGATGGAACAATATCTCAGTTTTCTAACTGCATCTCAAAGCACCCAAGTGGTGAAACAGCAGTAAGCACTGAAGATTTTTAAACAATTTCTCTAAGTTCCTAGTGGACTAGGCATAAATGTCCTTCTGCAGTGGCTCTGAAATTTCAGCCTGCCTCCTTGTTGGAGGAAGAATTCCTTGAAGGAGTACAAGTGTATCACTACCTGTTCTCACCAATGTCTCCACTCTGACTCCACTAACTTCACATCACTGAGGAGTATTTCTTCCTCTCACTGCTTGCTTACAGCACATGATACCTAATCTGAGTGTCTCACTCTACACTGATTGAATGGCAAGTTTTGTGGGAAAACTACACGGAACTCATGCCTACTTGAAAACCATACTCTCACAACAAACTCTACAGGAGTTATTGGTACAAATGATTCCCTAGATAATTAAAACTGAAAAAGAAGCCCTCTCTTCGGCAGTACTCAGGCTGGACAACAGTCAGTCTGTCCTACCTGAGACACACTGGCCTAGAAATCAACACAGATTCTGTACAGAGCAGTGATCAGCCTATGCATTTGACTCCTGTCCAATTTGTTACATTGATAGCACTGCTTATCTCATGCACTAGTGACATCATTATTTTGCAAGCCTCTGGGGAAAGCTTTTTCATAATTTGTCAGCCTTTTTCATGTTTGTCAGTGTTGTTTTTTTAAGAGCTGATATTTCAGCAGCAAAACTTTACTTGAGAAAGCATTAGAGAGATACATATGGCAAAATAAATGGCAAAAAGCTAAGGAGTTGGCTTCCAAGTATTTCATGGCATACTTCCTCAACAAATTAGCTTAGAATTTGCATGCTAAGTTGCATATATGATTCTTTCCCTTAACACTCTATCATCTTTTCACCTTTGACTTCTTAAGACTGTTAGATATTGTTAAACACAGTAACAGGGTTGCCTAATTCTTGTAAATAGACTTATTACATGAGTATCTGTGAGTATCCAAGAGATCCATAGATGTGTTATTCAAACCACAAATAATCTGATGAAATAAGCAATAATGCTTCTCAAATGTCCACCAAACTGTTGAACTGGTAGACTATTCCGTGAGAGTATCTGTCACTGAAGTGACTTTAATTAGTTCCCAAAGCACTTATTGATCAGCCATCAAGTATGCACTGAAAAGAGAGCAAGGTTGTAATTTTGCAGATGCTGAACTGTCATCATGACATATGCTGCACTTCTCTGCTGTAGTGAACAAGCATTGTTAAACGCATACTACTACCTTTCTAAAATTAAACTTCAAGGTTTATATCCTATTAATTTTGCAGGTTTATTCTGCAGATCCAGTGATGTAAAACATAGATTTCTGTCAGATGACTGTGTCAGATTACAAGCAGATGAAAAAGACTATGCTGCCCTAACTACGTACTCTCACACCTGTAGGTGACAGACTGTTTGTTCACTCAGTGGTATAAACATCTCCTTTTGCATGCCAAAGTATCAGCATCATTCAGAAGAGCTCAGCAATCAGGCTTAGGGCAGAAGATAGACCTCATCACAGGGAAGGGCACATCAGAGCACAACCTTAGGTAATTATTTTATTTAAACCAATGAGTGTTATCTGGACAAATCCATCAACAAGAGAGTAATTAGTGCTGTACTTCTGTAAGCTTCAAGAGAGGAATGTGCCCATAGCAAGGCACTGGCTTTCTTTTTCTATGTGCATACTTCTTTCCTAGAAAACTGCTTAACCCAACGTAACACTGAATGCTACGAGGTTAAAAAATACTGAAATTACCCTGTGTTCCCATGTGCTTTACTTTTATAATACAACTGCATAATTAGGAGCTTTTTAATAGTGCTTCTCAGGAAACAGGCATTTCCCAGAACAGTAGCTCATCCCTGGTGCAATTACCATGTTTGAATTGTTTCAGAATTGTCTCTGCTAAGATGTTAGTTCTTATCAGAAGGTGGAGTCACAAGGGTTTCACTAAATTGGGTTAGTTAGTACTCTAGACAAGAAATAAGTAAAATCTTATGCCAGTTTTACCACATTAGTGGCCTCTAGCAGTTAAGCAGGCTCAGTATCAGCTGCTGTCAGCATCCTGTTCCCTTCCAAGCCAAATTCTGTAGTTTTAGGAATTGTCACTGATATATTACTTCCAAGAGAAAATTACTGATTTCACCTTCTCAGATCTCTGATGTGCTACAGTAAACTAAACTTAACTTTTCTACAGCGAATCCAGATTCTGTGTTATTTCAGGAAAGAAAAAGGAAAATCTGTCAGCAACTACCTTGAGAAATTAAACATCCAAGATTTTTAAAAAGTAAGACACAGCAATGGAAAATGCAAGTGTCACAGAGACCCTGTCCTATTTAATATTAAATTTGCTTTGGACTGTCCCTACCTTTCCATTTTTCTGACTTTTACATTTGTGTTGCTTGTGAAAAGTGTGATGCCAGTAGGATTAATTTGGAAAGCCAAGTGGGAGACATGAAGATGTATTTTTATGATGTGCCTCACTTTTCTCCACCATTTTCCCTCAGCCTTATTACTGGAACAGCTCTGTATTTTTAGCAAACTTGCGACCTCCCTGACTCTTTTACAGGGCATTTAACCCCTAAATAAATCCAGTGGAGACCCCCCTCCAGTAAAAGAAAAGAGTCTGCCTACCTTCTGTTTCCTACCATTCCCAATCACTCAGATGCTATTGCTATATTCCAGTACCTGATCTGACAATGCCAGTTGTTCCAGCTTTCCAGAGAAACGGAAGAAAAGTTTGACTGGGGAGCTTTCTCTGTTGCAAAGATGATCCAATTTAAATTCAGTAATCCATTGTCTCTTTAGGTCAACACATAAGAAGATTTCTAAGTCATTTAGTTCACAAAAAACACCATCCCAGACCTCCTATAGCTTTCTGTTTGACCCTCCTTTTTTTCTGTAATTGCCAGGAAAAACTCCAATCTGTGACCCCACACAACTAACTGGGCTCCTCTTTCCCCATCTGTCCTCACTCAAAAATACACCTCACCGCAGTTTCAATAGCTTATATCCTTATGTAAAACATGGGACTAATTACTAGCCTATACTGGCTGAAAGTGTAGTAGGGAGAGGAGTAAGAGAGGAGTGCAGCTGCTAGGAAATGGGAATGCTGCAGATCTGAAAATACTGACTGGCTGGTACAGCCAGGGAGAAGCCATGCATAATTAAAAAGTACTTGCCACTCATAGTTTGCTGAACTTGCAATGAAGCTTAGCTATTTAATTGTTTTTAGCATGATATTTTCAGTCATAATTTTAAAATCAGAGCATAAAATACCAGGCATTGAAAATATGGAGTCTTAAAATCCATTTTTACTAGTCATAAAACATTTAGAAAACATACAAATATGTAATGTAACATTTAAGAAAACCTTTACATAAAAAGAGATGGAAAATGAAAAACTATGGTTTCCCTGACACAATTCTGATTATTCCAGCAAAATAAGCCTGCTTTGCTCACAGGTTCTAAGAATATCTTCTGAAGCTGTGGTTCACCTGCATCTGTTCTTATTTTTCCAACAATTATGTACATGATGTGTAGTTTTAATGAGGATGTCACAGGCCAAGGTCAACAAAAGCTAAGCTACTCCAGGAAGTAAATGAAGACCTATGGTACAAATCTCCAATTTCCATGATAATTCCTAGCAGCAAGAATGAGAAAAGAAACTAATTACAAAAAGTGTAAACAAGGAGAAAGGTCTCTTATTAGTGTGCATTTTAAAGTACAATAGGTATTTAATACTGCAGTTACTGATTTTTTTGACACTTCAGAGCCTTTCTACATTAAATAAATAGCCAAAATTTCTAGTCTCTTTCTCAAAAGGCAGAGGGTCATACTTTCACAAGTGAAAAAATATCTTTGAGCAGAAAGGTTTTTTAATTGAAAATCTTCATAATGCACTATTAGCAGAAGTTGGCATGTCCTAAATTTCTTAGTGATTTCTTGTTCTCTTAGAGCAGTTTCTTGTTTGCAAAGTCTACAGCACTGCTTATTGACTACTTTGATGTAAATCCCATTAAAACCAATGGACATAGCTCCCTAACTACAGCAGGTTTTAGATCTGGCCCTATGAAAAGGTTAAAAAGGATTTTCTGAGGCAGAAATGCAATGCTAGATATTCAGAGAGGGGTCCCAAAGCCACCTGTTTTTTCTGGCACTTGCTATGATACAGAAGATTAGGACACTTGATAAAACATTTTCACAGAAGAAAAGTCAGTTACTACTGATACTTGGTATCAGTAGTACATACATTTGAACTTATCCATTAAAAATATTTGGACTAAATCGGTGGCAATTCCTTTAAACATCTCATTTACTCCAGATCATTCTAGATAAATTGGTTTTGAAATATCCGGTGCTTGAGAAGTCTGCAAATAGGTTTGCTGAGGCCTCAGATCTGACTGGCATGCTAGAGATGGGAGGCATGTTAGAGGTGGGAGGTAGAGCTTTTCATCACTTGGCTTTGAAACAAGCATTTAATTCAGTCCTTGGTCCCACAGCATAGAGAAATCCAGGCATTTAACCTCTGAATATGTGTGCTAATGGGCACAAACTGAGAAATTCAAGGAGTAACAAATAAATCATGCAATTTCTTTGCATTGACCACATACCTGTGCCTCAGAAGAAGCACCTCCTACTACTTCAGCTCTTAGTAATTTTCATTCTATTCTCTTATTAATACACTTTTGTGGACAACCATGTGGATTTTAATTCTGCGAAAAGGTCTTAATTTACAGACCTTTCTTGTAAGATAAGGAATGATGATAAGAAATAACCTGATTATAAAACCCTTTTCATACACATTACAAGCTCTGCTACTTGCCCTCACTCAAAGGCTTTAGAAGTATTTAAATTCCAATAAGGCTTCACATTTTAAGTTATACTTCATGAAGGCACCATTCCTTTCAAAAAACCAGAACCAAGTAGTAAGGTGAGATTTCACTATTAGTATATTACTTGCAGACTTGAAATTATTTTGCTTTTTTTTTTTTTTTTTTTTTTTTTTGGACACAAAGATTTATCTCACAATAGTAAGACTGAATTCTTTTACCTTTTTCCCCTCTGTAAATCATGGGGCTAACAAGAAGATGATGTCTTTGTTTTGCAAGTGACTGAAAAACGTGCCTGCTGGAGATTAGAACTGTAGATACTAGTTTTGGTAAGGCCACTATGATCTTGTCCTGTAAACAGTTAATGTTATACAGAACTAAAAACCTGTGCATGGGGCTTCCATCTGTCTAGATATTGTTCTATCTTTATGTACATGAGCAGATATAATACACAGATATGCTGATGAACATTCTGAACATGCATGCAGTGAAACAGATGCTACTCTGTACCATGTTGTCACTTCACTATGTGTGGGTTGTGTCTGGCTAAATGTGGACATGCACAGCTGACCAAGTCCTTTGCAATCAATGAAAAGCTGGACAATGGAGTTAACAATATAGATCATTTAATCTGAAGCAGATTCTTGCATCTGATTAAAGAGATCTCATCTCCCCATATTAGACCTCCAATGACTATAACTAGAACCCAGATAGCAAGCTATTTGTATCTATACTGCAGGTGTCTGAAAATCAGATGAAGTAAATTCCATCCCAAGAAACCATCTTGCAACAGTAGCCTGACTCAAACTGTGCACGAGTTTGGATTTTTTATTAATACCAAAACCATTCCCATTTTAAAATATCTTAAATTCTGAGGAAGGAATTAGCATTCCCTGGAAAGCCATAATGTAGAAGTTAATACCTGAACAAATCTGTAATCATTAGCAGGAAGATGCAGCACTAGTGTGAAGAAAAAGAGTGAAAATATTGAAGTTCAGTCCTGAAGATTTTCACTAGTGATTCAGGAAAGTATTTCAGCACATGCTTCACTGTTTCCCTACCCTGGGAGCACAGACACTAATCCCAAGATTCATCAGGCACTGGAGTTATGCAACTGTTTAACTGAAACAAGATTGTATCTTCAGGGCTTATTCACCGCTTAAGTCCCACTTGTGCAATGGCTCCTACAGCCGCTGATCCCCAGCAGCTGTGTGAATCTGTCTGCAGCTATCGCTACTTTGCAGAAGTTCACCATACTTCACTGACCACAGGCCTGAGCCAACAAGGTTTTGCAGCATTGCACCCTACAAAATCAGTGGTGGTTTCAGACAAAAAAAGGCCCAAAGAAAATCCCTCAGAAAAAAAAAAAAAGGTGGTTTAGGTAGGCTTTAGGAATTTGTGTCCGTAACTACAACTCAAAAGAACTCAAGGCAGTAGGACAAGACTAATTTTCTTTGGATCTCCTTTTTGCCACCTAAGTTGCTCTTGAGTTCAATTGTTCCTTGATATAAATACTGTGAGTTCTTTTTATAGTCCTCCAAATCTTGAGGATGGGGAAGGGAACAGTCTTGAGATTGTTATGCAGGGTACTGAGGAACATATTTCAAGTTCTTCCAAAAGAGAATTTGGATGTATAGCTTCCTCAAACAGCAGGAATCAACACGCTTTAGTAAGAGGTGGATATCATCAATTCCTCTTTATTCTAAAGCTAAATTTAAAAAAAAAAATGTATTTCTTACTTTTTTTTTCCTTTCTCAGAACATGTCCCCTCAAAAAATAAATGGGCAAATAGTTATTAGGTAGACAAAACATCATTTTGCAGTAATGAGTCATGTAGATGGGTTTCAAACAAGAAAATAGGTCCAGACCTAACTTCTCTCAGATTTTCCTATGGGTTTACAGCAGCTTGCCAGAATGTTCACAGTGTTTTTTTCTTAACCTCTCTAAATGGTATAGAAAGCCTATAAACCCCTTTGTTTTTCTTTTCATTATTTACTTATCCCAGTCAAGAACGGGGGAGGGCACATAAGTAACATTTAGACAGCGCAGCACTGGATCTGCAAACATCTATGATTTTTTACTGAGTGTAGTCCACGAGTCAAACCAAGCAGATGGCAGCATGGACAAAAACAAGGCAGAAAAGAAAAAAGCTTTGCTCTGGTAACCTCTGAGTAGAAATGTCTTGTTAATAATCAACAAAACTTAAAATGGTTTAGCAGATTCTGTGGGGAAAAAAGGGTTGAAAGCAAAGGGTTATCCTGAAAACATTAGCAAGTTAGTAGTCTTTCCAAAAATAGTAGTCATTAACAAGTGAGTAGTCTTTCCAAAAATACAGTTTAGATTTCTGTAAAAGACAAAAATAAACATCTCCACTGGGGGGTAACTTACTCAATAAAAGGCCCCTTTAAGCTTATAGAAGTAGTTTGATATGGCATTTGTATAAGATAATCTAAGTAAGTAACTGTACTTACTGTGTAAAGCTCATTAAGTACTTTCATTAAGTCTTCATGAAGCTGAAATGAAATCTCTTTGCTCTGTAATTAAAAAAAAAAAATTAGAAAAAGTCACATAAAAACTGCAGCATACATTTGTTTCTTGGTATTTGTAGTCATTGTTCATCCTAGACAGTGAATGCAATTTTGCTCACCAAGAGCATTCTGACAGAATTACAGTGCAATAAAAAGAGTGATTCAGAGATGCAGAGGTAGACAGATAATATCTGGACAGAGGCTAAAAGGAAACCCAGAAGTAATTTGAGATATTTTTCCCATAAAGCATCAGGAAATTAGGTGCCAACAGAAAGGGTAAAGTTCAAGATTAATGTTTTTAATGGAACAAACTGTGTACTGTTTTGTAACTGCTATGATACATACAAATCCTAAACCATGCAGAATGTGATATTCTAGAAGGACATCCTGCCCAATTTTACATTTAGGATAGTCTTTGTTTCTCAGCACATGCGACTATCTAAATATTTATGCGAGAAATAATTGTGGCTCCTCTTTGAAACAGATATCCATCTGCACAACATTCTACAGAGTGGGTTGCTGAACCAGCTTTGTTTAGCTTTTCTGGACTGTCTTTATTTTCATTCTGACCCCCCCCCCAAAAAAAAAGAAATACATAGCAGTAGTTATTAACAAAGCAAATATGTCAAAATAAGAGTATTTAATTGGAGTCTTATTCAAATATATTCCTTTGTTAGTTGTCTACAGCAGTTCAATCTGATGAAAATTGTGGCAACTGTGCAAGAGCTGAAGACATTTGTATCATAGCATTTGGAAAACAGTTGTAGAATACAGCTACTTGGCAAACAGTCTGGCTACATTTTTTTCTGTTATGCTCAGCATTGTAACATCCATGATGGAAACGTCAGATTTTTTTTTTTTTTTCTGTGAATAAATTGATAATTAGTCTGGCTTCTAAAAACTCCAACTCCATGACAGACAATGGCCTTAGCTATGAGAAATACTTTGCATTTGCACAGAAGCCAAAGGAAAATCCTCAGGGACAAGTCATCTCCAAAGCCGCTAACACATACTTGGCTATCACTAAAACACCTGCAGGAATAATGGTTTCTGAATGAGAATTTCCAGCACAACACCCACGCATGAGGAGGAACTACACCACACATCCCACCCACTGTGTCTTCCAGGAGGATGAAACAGACACATACAGTAGCTCAAACAGAAAATTTTGTGGGTTTTTTTTCCCCTCCTATTTCTACTGACATATTCTAACTTTGGGCAGTATTTTAAGGCACCTGCCATATCACTTAGCAGTATTCACTCAATCCTTATAAGTAAGATGATTTCTCACTGACAAGAATCTAGGAATACAATCTAAAAAACACTGCAATGATATTCTTGCATTCCCAAGGGCATTCGCTGTAGTAGCTAAGGAACATTAAGGCAGTTGCTCTGAAGCTGAGTTACACAGAATTACTATGAAACTTTCCTTATTGCTTATACTTTTCAAAGTGTGGTATTCTTCATGAGGTATGCATTACTACTGAAATGTCTAGAACAAAAGGCTTACTACTTCCATTTTTTTCATTTATCAGATTATTTTCATCTAATATTAAGGGCAAAACTTCATATAAGTAACAGTACACAGAGTGCTTGTGAAGAACTGGAAAAGGACTGGAGATTTGCAAATTGCTGTAGGGAAATGCACTAAAAGCTTTAGCAAAAATTCCGAATTGCTTTTCATTACTTTACATTGGCACTCTGCCTTTAAAATCAGCAGCACAGCTCTAACACAGCTTAGACACCTCCTCAAAGCTCCAACTAGAGGCCACCTGTTTTTTCTTGGAGAGCTGCTTCTATAGTGCTGAGTATGAGTGGTCTGGTTTTTAAATTACTTTAAAAAAAAAGAAGGGCAAAACATACAAATAAGATGTTTGACATTAAGATGAAAGCATACATGTGTGGGAGGAAACTGTAGATGAACTCTAGCTTCAATCAATTTATCCCTTTCAACTGTTTGGTCACAGCCATCTTGAGGCTGTGAGAAGTCAAGTCCTAAATACAGCAACAGTGATTCCAAGGCAGGATGCCTTAACCTGGTAGCGCAAAAGTTTGAGAAGGTGAGACAGAAAACCCACACCAGTTTTCTCTTTATCCCTTACAAATTTTGTTGTAAGCAAAGCACGCAGCAGTTCACTGGAGAAGGCACCCTCCTTTTCTTCCTTAATGCAGTTACACCCTAATGCAAATAGACACCAGATGAGTTGAGGATTCGGTGAATGATCACTATTTAGTAGGGCCCATTTCTTCTCTTTGCTCCTTTAGAACTTTGTCCAGCACTGACACACAAGCGGTCCAGCCCTCAGGATTTATTGGACAACATGCACACATGGACTTTTCCAGGGCAACACAGCGATCAATGGTTAATTTGAAAGCAAACAGAATAGATCAGTGTAGAGAAAGAGGAAGATGCTTTAGGAAAGGACAATAGGCTTTAAAATAGGAAGCAAAAATAGAAGGAGTAGGAGGTGATCAGCAAAAAGAGTAAAAATTGAAGAGACAGCCTAGCAATGCCATACAATCACAGAAGAATCATCCTTTCAACCAGTTCATCTCTGGACTTCAACCTGCAGAGTGTGTCTGCAGTGACAGATAACATGTCAGTTGTTGCATTTTTCTGATGAAAGATTTTGTAGTTGTCAAAAAAAAAATCAGGAAATTTGGTTAACCTTAGCAGTATAAAAGATTAATTTTCAAGAACTAACACATTTTACATTAGCATTTAAGATTAAGAAATACTGTCTTGAGAGGCAAATGATACAGCTTTTAGTGTGTAATATATAGTGCGTTAGAGCACCAGATAAGAAGTGCATTTATTTTCAGTGGTTAATGACTCTCCTATTTCTTTTTTATGCTACCTATTCCCTGCAGTAGTTCAGCATGTCTGCATGGTGTGCTCCTCTAGGAGCCTGTACTCAGGGTAGCCAAACAACAGAATGTAAGATGCAGCACTCATTTTCCTGGCGCTGAGTGGATAACTCTAATCAGGCTATTAAAACCTCACAAACAATCACTGAGGTGCTTCTTTATTCACTACGTCCTAGAGAAATGTATGACCATTTATTAACCAAAAGAACAAAGAACATAAAAATGTTAGAGTACATGCAAATTCCTGCTAAAAATATTATATATGCTACCAATCCGGTTCAAGGCATTAAGAGACAGCAGTGTATTTTCTTCCCTGATTGCTTCCACACAACAGACAAGTAAGTGAATCTAAACCCCCCTTTCAGTATGTGCTCAACTTTCAGCACATCAGCGGTCCTACTGATGTTATTGAGATTTGTATTTATGGAATAATGTCTGAGAAAATTAAGTTTTTATTCCCCATTAACACATTTTCATTGAAGTCTGCTAGAATTTTTCCATCCATTTCTGTTAGAACGTAATTTGGCACTCAAACTTTACTCCTTCATTTATTTTAACTAAAATTTAAGTCAGTTCAGTTCTTCTTGGAACTCTTTAGTGTCTGTATTTAGCATGCACAATGCTACTTTCAGTTACATCATTTAGGGAAAATATTCTGTGACTATTGCTTTTGTCTTTTTGTCTAATTGCTATTGCTTTTGTCTGCTACTGGTCCCTAGGGGAAGTGAGAACCCTTCTTTTAAGGAGTTTTCATAAGCTGTGGCGACACTGACAGAACCAACTCATAGCAAGATTTTTGTCCCAGATTTGCCAGTCTATAGCAACAAACAGCTTTGCTATCCTTTTAAACATTCAAATGTTAAAGAAAATTATGGAAAAAATCTCTATGTACACCACAATCTTTATAACATCAAATAGAGGCAGCAGGTAGTCACATTCCTTGTTAATAGGCAGATTATGGAACTAAAATATTTATTGTGCTTAGCTTCTCCCAGCATCTTTAACTGCAAAGATTGGAAGATACGTTCATCTTGGCTCATTTAGATTTCTGTCCAAAGAAAATACATGTTTATAAATTATAAATATACAAATCTGCTTAAGGATTTTGTGGGTATGTGTTTATACAGTTGATTATTAATGCTGGGGTAACTGAATCACTGCATGAAATGTTCTGCATAATACTTTTCCCTTCTGCTTGACATTTTTCCTTATTACTTTATTCTTTAATTGTCCCCATGAGGCCAGCTACCCCATCTGCCTGAAGAAACACACAAGCATGCAAGGTTTGAACTCTGCTACTTTATTTTTGTAAATTTATGTGCAGCATGAAGGCCAGGCATGAACAGCAATATGTACTGCTTTTACATGTCAGCAACTAAAACGAAGAAGAGCTTTAGTGCCTATCTGAAAGTGTGAGACCTGACATAATGTCTTCATATAAAATGCTACAAAATCCCTGAACTAGAGCCTATCTTTCTTCTACATTCAGTACATTTAAACAGATGCCAGTTCCTGACCCCTGGAAAAAAAAGAATGACAAATAGCTCCTGGGAGAACAAAAATAATGACTATCTACATGTTAAGTAGGCCAGACTAGACAGCATAGCCTTGCACAATCAGGTATCTGAATACAACATATCCTGTCTCATCAGAACATGTAAGGTAGAACCAACAGGGGCCATTTCCCCAAAGCAATCCAAATGTTGAGACAAAGGTATAGATGCACACAAATGAAAGAACCAGAATGAGGAAGAACAGAGAGTGAGACAAGGAGAAAGTAAGGGGCACAGACAGCCTATCACTACATTTCATATAGTCCATCATTGGGTACTGCACACACCTTTTACAGGAATAGAGAAAGGGGTTGCTATAGACTTATGACTTTTGCTATATCCCACATAGGAGAGGGAACAAAACAATACTCTAGTAGTAAGCATGGCCAGAAAATGACAAAATTGTTTGATTTTTTCACTACTACAATTCAAGCTGGAGCCAACCTCAAGACCGAATTCAAACCACATCCCCCTAGAAAATGTTGTGCTCACTTCATGGCAAAATTTCATGACCACCAGCAAGATGGAAAAAGCCAGTAATAGCTACAAGTGAGAAGAAGAATGTGAACTCTCATTCTCTTGGATTTCCCGTGACAAAGAAGTGAACTACACCGAAAGCAAACAGGCTAAGGTAATAATGCACACCTAGTGAAGAAGATATTTCTGAGCTAGGACATAAGTGATTGAACAACTATTCCAGATTCAACACCAAAAAATTTTCTACTGGTTTGCAATTCTAAGATCTCTCTACATAAACAGTACTGCAATATGTTCAAATCACTTTTCCCATTATCTGTTCAACTTCTATAATAATCTTTCATATTACTATGTTTAGTGGTTAGTGAATTATAGTTATATGTATCAGACATATTATATGAACAGACTACTACTGATTGAGAAACTATAAATTTCAGCTAGTTTCCACTTTTGAAAACATTAACTCAGTACCTTTGCTATCATTTAGTAACACATTTTATGTTTTTTAACCATTACTCTTTTTGAACTCTTTTGTATGACACTTGTCTACCAGCATCCCACTGTGACTAACGGATATGCATTTATAATCTGTTTTTTCTTTTTGAATATTATAACAGCAGTGACTGCAAATACATTATGTAGATCTCGAGCTAAGGTTGCCTTGAGTGCTTGCTTAGCACATGAGGGATTTACACACTGTATGTGTTATGAAAATACGTAACAGGCATGGACAAGGACAAACATGTACAGAGACAATGCTTTAATGATCTAATAGAAGTAGTTATGTTATCAAAAGTGTATGTTCGTATTTACATATTAGGAAGGAAAGGGAACACTTTTAGGAGAATTGCAGCATATGGTACCACCTTTATGTCAAGGCACTACACAGCAAACCTTGCCTTGGTTTCAATCTGTATCACTCACAATGAAATACTGTTTTTACAAATAATTCATTAATACAGCATTACTATTTTGGGAGTCCTAAGTGAAAACTGTTTCCTTTCTGCATGGGTAGACAAGTGTGTTTTTGAGAGAAGGACAGGCTTTTTTCCCTGCCTTTTGGATATTTGTGATTCAGCTCTTAAGGTCACCAGCATATACAGCAGGTCCCAGGCATTTTAGCACTAAGGATTTGCTTCGTGAGAACAGTCATGAAGAATTTATATGTATGCTAAAACAGATTTTATGCTATGTGTGCTGAATCTTCTCAAAGGCTACCTATTAGGTAGAGAGGCATTACCTTCTTGAACATTCTGGTGGAGTCTTCACTTATCTGCATGAACCTCATGATCACGTTGTTCAGGTAGATATCGCTCAGCGTTGCATGGTCTTTGCTTTCTCTTCTCACTTGGTTCAGGAGTAAGTACCAGCAATTCACTGGTGACAAGAGGTTCTGGTCTTTCCTAAGGAAGGAGATGCACACATGTATTATGTATAAAAATGAGAAAGTTACATTATTAACACAAACATCTCACTGACATTTACAGTCATAACTTGTTATGTAAAAATAGCTACTTCTGAACAGTTAATCAATCCATTTTTGGAAAAACTCAGGTTAGGCAAGCCTCAGATCACTTTTAAAATGCATTCTACAAGTCTCATGAGGCATGGATACAAAAATATAGAAAAAGTATAAGAATTTAGAACACTGCAAGCCACCTAAAGTATAAAAATACCTTGCCACAAAGCTTACAGATGGACTCCATGCAAAGATTCAAAATCAATAAAGGTCACTGCCAAAAGAGTAACAGTAATTAATTTTTGACATTAGAACGAAGATTTGAGAAGGGCTCTAAGTACATCCCAAATCCTTCATGAGCAAAACTGCAGACGTACCTGTTTCCCTACACTGGATTTGTGTAACTGCTGTAAAAGTAGAAGAAAATGTCACAAGTATCCGTATTGTGTGATCAGCATTCATAAACACATTGCTACTGTTGGCCCTAGATGGGTCAATTACAAGACAAACAGCAGGACTGGACTTTTTCCACAGTGATCCAGTTCTGAATTCCTGTGACAGATTTTTTGCAATATAGGCTCACTCCAAGCTTTCATATAGTGAAAAGTGAAATCACAGATGACTCCTCATTTCTTTTACACAAAGCAGAATAAAAATACAGGTAGTTCAACAACTGCTTCATGGACAACAAAAAACTATTTGTAAAATGTCTTATGATTTTACTGAAACTTTATTCTCAAGTTTGCCTTTCAACTAACTGATCTAGAAACTTGCTGCTCTTTTTTTTATTTCTTATGTAGGGATTATCCTATAGTCAAAACTACCAAGCACGTGAAGATAAAACAGGCAGAGGTGGTGATGAACTGAAACTCCTTCAACTCTTGGTAAATTGTTCTAATAATTAGCTATTCTCACTGTTAGAAATATGTCCTTTAATTCCTATCTAATTGTCTGTGTTTAGCTCTCACCCTCAGAATCAAAGCAACAACAAATAACTAACAGACAAAAGTCTTTTCTTAATCATTAGTGCTTTCTTTGCTGTCAGTCAGAAGTGAGTTAAGGAAATATCCTCAATTTGAGATGGACATCTTAACAGCGTTAATCACAGCAAGGAACTTCAGGGTTTTATCAGCCAGGTCAGCCAACATGAGCACTCCCGAAGGACGATGCTGATATTACTTGGTGCTTATTGCTTCTGCATGTCCCAATTCCAGTTCCACAGACCTGATTCTTCTGGAGGGAATGGTGGGAACAGCTCTGGGGACCAACAGCTAAAGTGATTTTTGTAGTAACCTCTTCTCAAAGCAGAGAATTGCAGAACAAAGTCAAAGGCAGGACTCCAGTCATAACCCTGGTGCACAAGTGCCAGTCTGGATTTAACATGATAACCAGATGAGACTATGTCATCAAGTAATGCACTTGAAATACTTCAGAAAACACACCATATACAGGTTTAGCCAGATACTACCTGACCGCTTCTGTTCTGCACAAAAGATACTATATCATGAAAGGGGTATACCTTAATTCATAAGCAAGGCAAAAAATTCACATCATCTTAATTTCCATGAATCAGAGGGGTCAAGAGGCAGCAAAGTTCACATGCAATAACAAATCATAACAGTTTTCTTTCTTAATGTCTTTTTGGGCCGAAATTGTCTTCTTTTGTTGTAATGCTGACTGACCTTCATGGGTGGTCTAAAATCCACATGGTAGGTTAGGGATAATATATGTGCAACTTATCTTTTAAGAAACTGAAACCACCTGTCAGAAGCTTATATGAATAACAGCAAAGGGCCAAATCAACAACAGTATTTAGGCACTCTTCTACCTTCGACTGCAGTGAGAACTGCTACCCTGCTAAACAGGGGTGGGAACTTTAAAAAAGGCCTTTGAACCTGGGCTCAACCTAGCCGTAGTCCAAACCAGCAGAAGCAAAGAGTGGTGCAGCACTGCAGCAATAGCTAACATGGGGTGACAGGGAAGCAAATCTCTCTTACTTGTACTGCTGATGATCCTTTGTACTTCTTGTTTTTGCCATGAACCTCTCTGCCAGTTTTTCCAGGTTTCGGGAATACTCCATCTCTATTTCCGACTTCTTACGGAAGAAATCCTGCAGATCCTGAAGAAGTTGGACTCTCATTTCAGTCTGCTGCTCCAGGCATTTCTGCTGCTCAACAAGTTGAGCTCGGATCTCTAAGGAAAGGAACACAGAACCATTCAGGTCAGAGAAAGCAAATGAGAATTGAGAGTTACCAACCAAAATTACAAACACTCCAGCACACTTCAGCCTCACAGCTATACCAGCTGGATATGGATTTCAGGTCCTGTGGTGGAATGCACCAGTGACAGCTCTCACTTCTGCCACCACATGCTTATGCCCAGCATCCTCCACCTGCTGTTTGTCTCACAAACAGCTATGGCAGGGGCTCAGGACTCTGCTGGGCCCAGGTGAGCAGAAGACCAGCTCCACTTTCCATCTTCTTCCTGGCCTCTGGCACTAGTCAGCATTCAGCTGGGAGTGATCTCCTTGCAGGAGGTGGTGTGCAACCATTTGAGCAGCAGCTCCTTATGCTGCCCTGACAAATGGCAGGATAAACATGCACTGTTTGGGCTAGGATCAGCCTGCTGACTGCCAGGTGGACCATGTTTGTTGGTGTGATCATGCACACTATGGAATCAACCCTGTGATAAACTCTGGAGCCATTATTCAGAGTAACTCTGCACTGGTGAGCTTGTATATCTGCTCCATCCCTGCCAGGGAGGGAACTGATATAGTGTACATGCAATCACCAATATTTTACAGCAAATATAGAGGAAAAAGTGTACTTATATTTGGAGATAACTATTTCAAAATTTGCACAAGGTCCCAGAGACTACAGTATATTTTTTAACATTAAAAAAATCAGATAATTTAGAAGAGAATATGTGCTCACAGTTTTCTGCTGGAGTAACAGGGAAAAGCCTCCAGATTTCTTACCACTGTTTGCCAAATGCACAATTACTATCTGGTACTGTTTTTATTTTGGGTTTTTGATTTTGTTATTTTTTTATTTTGGTTGGTAATTTTTTAGCACTTTTATTTCCTGAGTGATAATTTTGAGAACACTTAGTCTAGAAACATTGCTCCAGTTCTTTAGGGTTCTTTACAGTTTTGTCAGCTGCCCAGGAACAGTATAATCCAATACTGTGGAGTAAACATGGGAGTAAACATTTTGTGGCCATAATGTATGTATATATTTTAAACATTTTAATTCTATAACAAGGACCTATTGATAGGAAAACAACCAAAAGTGATGTCCAAGTAAATGAAAAATTGTTGTGAACTTTTACTTGATTCTTAATGATGAAACCATGCTGTGGCCTAGAAGATGTTGAAAATCTTAGAGATGCCCACAGCACAGTTTGAAATAGAAGAGTGATCTAGAAATCATGCTAACATCATATGGAACTGCAAACCAGTAAGTAGTAAAACCAGTAAGCAGTAATAACATTGCCAACAATGATCTGATGAAACTAGGATGTAATGCATCCTTACTGATCTTAAAACAGGTATGAAGGTAGAGATCTACCTTGCTAGGATTAAAATGTGTATACCAAAATAAGGTAGTATGAGCACAGAAAACTGTTCAGCCTATATATTTACTGGACGAGAGAGACACTGCAGTATTTTTTTCCAGGCTTCCTTTGAGCTACCAGCTGCTGTGTTAATCATTAATGAGACCATCCATTTTTATAGTTTGGGAGGTGAACCAAAAAATTTGGGTTTGGTTTTCACTTCATTTCAAATCAGTTTGTTGGAAGAGAAACCATGCCTCCAGCAAGGATGAGCCACTGTAATACAACACTGTATCAATGACATTCTTCCACACGGAGGAGGAAATCACATTGGAGCTGGAAGGTTAACAACAGAAACAAAAACTCAATACCACTTTTTTGGGTGTCCACTACTGCTAATATTGCAATCAGGGAAAATTCCTGCATATAGGAAACCAATTGTACAGATTCACTGATGAAAAGCAGCAATTTTGTCCATAAGCTGGAGTTTTTACTAAGATCCATGCACATGGTCCCTATACTTTGGCCATCTCCCTTTCCCACTACAGATTTTCTAGCAGTTACATCAAAAGTAGAGCTCTAAATGGAACAACTATGTTCTGATTATTTTGTAGGTCAGTGTATCTTGCTGCTATAATTCTTTTTTAGGCAGGCTTTTACCATAGCAACAGCAATGAGAAAGATTTTAGAAACAGGAATATATGAACAGAAATACAAGAAACAATGAACAAGGGACAACAGATAAAATATGAGAAACTGCATTAGGTTTTTGATGCTGTCAGGATTTCCAGTGGACAATAATGGCTTCCTTCAAACTTGTGCACTAGAAAACAGAATTGAAGCATGATCTCTGAAAGCTGATAGAGATGTACAAGCTCTGAGTAAGGTAGTAAATTGGGGCATAGGGGGACTGCAGCTTTATGAAAGAGAATTTAAAATTTTTGCCTATTTGAATCTCAAAGATGAAGAACATGTTGGTTCCAAAAGGCTGAGCCTCTGGCCTCCTGCTGGAGGAGAGAAAGGGAGATGTACGTCCCACTCACGCCAGCTAACTACAGTCAGTCCAGAAGTGACTTCAATAGCAGTTCTTCTAGTCTTTCAGGTCATTCTGCTCCTACACTTTCTAATTCTTCTTTTACTAATAATGTGTAATGCCATACTGGCAGGCTGAGGAGATGGCAACAAATAAGAAATCAGATCAACAAATGTTGTGATTTCCATTTTCTGATAAGAGAGAGCTGTGGATTTAAAAAAACCCAGCAACTATCAAAACCCTCCAGCAAACACTGGCAAAACACCCAGGCAGCATGAGCGGCTGTGTATGACAAAATCACAACTGTCCAAGTGCTCCTGTCTAACACAGACTACCCATTATCTACTGCTATTGCAAAATGCATCGAGGCAATGCTACCTTCTTTAACCAGTTCACATGCGTGATTTCTCTAGGGCTACAAAGAGTGGCATGGAAAATTGCTGCACTGTATTCAAAGAAACAAATACCCAATACAAGAATGTACCAAGTTATAAACCAGTAGACTCCGAACTCCATAGATACAGAGACGGGTGCAGCAGGCAACAGAAGGGTGCCTGTCTTTATTCTACTTTGCTGGCACATTTAAATTCAAAATTGAATTGGTATCAGCTGTAACGGACAATGACATTGTCCTGTTATGCTCTGCAGGGTGGCTGATGTCAAATTGCCAGGCTATTTTGTGCCAGGAACAGGCCCATTTAAACCCTGGATGAGTTAACACCTTCTCCTTCATCCTCTTAGCAGCTTTGAGTCATACTCAACTGATTTTCTGGCCAGGGGCTGGCTCAAAAGGAATCCCATCCATTTATACAGCACCTTGAACAGAGTGAAATCACATCAAGTGGAGAAAGTCCACTCATACCCTTTGCCCAAGATTTGCACACACAATCAAAGCAAGAAAGCAATTAAATCAATAAACTCTGAGTAAAGTTTCAGATAAAGATTTTCATGTTAAAAATTACTTCAGTTATGCCCTCATTTACTCCATCTCCAGAATTACTGCATTAAGTGTTAAATTAAGTTTTGTTTGTGCCAGTCTTGAAGATGTAACTCTAACCTTTCAACAAATCTTTATTTTCTTCTGACAAGAGGTTAAATCCATGCACCATGGAAAGCAAAATGAGACAAGATTATAGCTGTTCTGAAAGTTAAGTCAGGGCGGATGAAGCTGAACTATTGACATCACCCAAATCGTAACCAGTAATAACTCATCAAGGTTACTTCTTTGCACGCAGTACAGTATCACAAATAATGACTTACATAGCACTGCAGTAATGCACTATTACCCTGGAGAAGATATATCTGTAACTACTTATGTGCTAGTGCCTCACCTGAAGGAACCTGTGGGGAGATACATTATCATATGACGAACGATGATGCTGGGTACACACCCATATGGAACAAAGTTCTTCACTTTCACTTCCACACATACAAAAGCTCCATCAAGCATTTCAAAAAGTCACAGGAGAACCCCTCCTGACCTCAGCAACAGCACAACTCATAAATGCACACAGTATTAACAGTATTAACCAAACTAACCCATTGACAGACCAAGCCCTGGCACGCAGACTGCCACCCTGCTGCAGAACTCCCCACTGCAAGGCCCACCCGCACCCCTACCCTGCGGTATTGCAGTGCTCTGGCCGTGCTGCACTAGGATATGCCCATTCTTTTAGACCTTGGAGACCTTTCAGACCACCACAAACTCCCATTACCAACTCCTGAGCAAAGCAACTGTAATGAACGCTTCATGGTGCTTGCCTGCTGCAAAATGCTTCCTGCCTGAGCCCCAGCATGAGCTGTTGCAGCCCTGTCACCCTTAGCTCCCATTTGAGTGGAACTAACTTTTGTGCTTGCAAAGCAGCCCTGGCATGGGTTTTGGTGTTTGCTGAAAGCTCTGAAACATGCCACAGAGCTGGATGCGTCTCTCTGGTCACCCCCTCGGCTTCACTGCAAGCCTCCCACCTGCTGCCTCACCCTGCCTGGCAAGGAGTTATATTTAAGTCATGATTACAATATACAAACTATGCAGACACATTAATCCAGTAGTATTACTGCAATAATACAAACAGCCTCAGGGCCTCACTCTGCAAAAGATTACAAAAGCAAGTAACTCATCAGAACTATTTGGGAGTACAAAGAGGCTCTCACAAAGCATAGTTATGTTTGCAGGTTTTGTCTGCTCAGGTAACCAGACAAAGCCGCATCACCTCCCATCTTTCTTCAAATATCTCCTTCACAAACAAAATAAAAACAAAAAAAAAAGGTTTAAAACATTCAAAAATGTCTCATCAAATGCATAAAAACAATACATGGTATCTTAGACTTTGTATTTCCAAGCCATTAGACTTAGTAGGGTTTTTTTACCCCAGTGAGCTATCAACACACATATCCCTCATTGTCATGCTTATGATATCCAGATCATATTTCATAGGAAAAGATTCAGACCTCAAATTCAGCCTAGATATCATCTGGTGACCGACATGCATTCGTAATTAGGCAGCTATTAGAGCATTAATCATCTTGCAGTTCCTCCTTGAAGACACTTGAGTCTTACATGCCTCTCACTGAGCCTCAGATATTTAGCAATGACAATTGCTTATGTCTGTGCCTGCTGCTAGAAGCTGGGGTACTGCATGGGGGGACCGATCATTCTCATTTCTTCCCAGCCATTGCCTTTATAAAGACTTGCTTTTGTCTTCTCTGCCAAGATGAGCAGAGCTTTGGTCCAGCTGCATGCAGCTGGCCAACATCTGCAGTTTAGGTTTCGTTTCAGGAAAGCACTTATGTCCAGCCCACCAGGGATGCTGCCAGCAGAGAAACGGCATCAGGAATCACTGAGAGGGGACTGGAAGTGTTCCTGTACACAGCCAGTAGCCCTTAAGGCCATGTCACCTCTAAGATCAGTGCTCCCACATCTCCCAGGGACATTATCCTTCCTCCCAACAGATAAGAAGATAAACATGATGAGAGGTATGAGAACCATGGTGGGTGCTGAGACCCAGCTGCTGATACTTGTCTCTGAGATACACAACATAAAGGTACTAGTGCTGAGCAAGTCTTTATTTCTCAGAGCCATGGCTAGAAAGTTTCTTAAGCATTTCTATGACAAATGGCGAGGGAAGCTCTGTGGTCGGTAGGGGTTTGGCTCACGCTCTCTCCCAGGTCCTTGCTGCCATTTTCCTTGACCACAAGCAGGAAAATCCACTTCAAAAGCCAGGAAATTCTATCAGACTGACAGCTGAGAGATGATGAGAGATGCTGGGGTGAGGATCTCACAGGCTGCTGCAGAAATGCCTTTAAATAGATCATGAGCATGTACCACAACATTAACCTTCTATGACAAACTAGTGAAAATCACTTCCCTGTGTTCAGCATGCAAGAAGTGTGGCTGCAGAGACAGTGATGCCCTTCAGATTCCAAAGGCAGCGCTTTTATGGACTTTGTTCTACCCTGACTCCAGACAATTTCACTTAGTACATTGAACATACAGCTTTATACATGTCCTCACTTAAAGTGTGACCTCCACAATGCACATTCCAGCACTAAAGTTAATGTTTGACTCTGTGCTATTTCCCTGAGAATTAATTTCAGATTTTTTGTTTGACTGGGGGTTTTAGAGTATGTGGTTGAGGTTGCCTATGACAGAACATGTCTTCAGGCTGTAGTGTAGAAATAGATGGGGAGTGGGAATCATGCCCAGTATGTGAAGGACTGTTCAGGAATCTGAAGCCCCTGTTGACATCTGTCAACCCCTTTAAAAACTGTAAACCACGTTCATTCAAGCACTTTGGCATGCTTTAAGATAAAAACAGCCCTTGTGCAGCCATTAGCAGGAAATCTGGTGTAGAAGCCATTTGAAGGAAGCAGACAATTGTTTACAGGTCACTTCAGTTGTCATACCGAAATAAAGAGAGCACAGAAACAAGCTCTCCTTGCAGCTGCAAATTTCATTCTACACCTTCAAGCAAGCACACTCCTATCTACTGCAGTCACAGACTGAGCAACATATCCTCAATCAAAATCTATAACTGGGGGATCCCTGTGGACAGGATTCAAAAGGGGCAGCTGCATTAGGACACCTTCCACCTTTTAGCACCCTTTGAAATGGGAAGACATGTCTGGAATAGCCAAGAAAACCTCTAGATGTAGCTGAAGAAACTTTTCTTCTTGTTGTTCTTGGACTAACGCCCTCCTGCTATTCACAGCCACAGCTGCTGGTCACTTGGCTGCCTACAGTTGGAGTCTAAATGGAGGGCAGTGCGCCAGCTCATGACTTGGCACGACACTTTTGCCACGGCGCTACTGCCAAGCGACCGTGGATTTAAGCAGGCAGTCTGCCTGCACCACATTTTGAGTGCCACTGCTTCTGCGGCAACTGCTCCTTTGCACACATAACTAAGTGCTGGCACTATGTCCTATCAAATATTGAGCACTGCATACTCTGTCCCTGGGGTCACAGGAGCTGGGACTCTAAATTTCTGTCCCTCAGAGGAGAGGGAACTTTGTTTTGCCCAACAGTAAAACCTCAGCTCATCTCAAAAGAGCACTAACCAGAAGAGCAGAGAGAAAAGGGCAAGATGCCTTCTCTGCCTCAATGGTCTGATGTAAGGTCTTCCATCAGCGTGACCCAGCCCTCTCTTCCTGCTGCTGGAGCAGATACAACAGCGTGACCTCTAGATGAGCAAATCAGCTCTGCAAACCACCAGCACACAACAAATAAGTTCCAGAAGATATGTAAGAACAAAAGAAAACAGAAATTACCCCAACTGTGGCGTTCATGGCATAGGTCTGTAGCCTGACATAGGAAATAAAAGGAGAGGGAGTCCATACATCTCTGTCTGCCATGCAGACAGGTGATCATGAAGTAGGGCATCTAAACTGTCAAGACCTATGCAAAAACTTACTCTGAAGCTTCTGAAGATCTTTGATCATCCCTTTTTTTCTTATGCTTGTTAAAGATACCATGAGCCTTTCCTTGCAGACTTAAATTTTTGGCACATGAGAAAATGAAAAAGAAACTTGGTATATCCAAATCTTTCTTATCGTCTCACCAATGAGGTATCTACCAGTAGAACAGAAAAATGACTCATGGTTCTACCCTGAATCATTCTTTGCAAAATGTCTGGAATGCCGGATTGACATGAGCACTCTTTGAGAAAAACAAAAACCCAACCAGGATGTCCAGGAGGAAAGTAAAACCATTTTGTCACAATCCGAACAGTAACAAAACCCTATTGTGCTTAATTAGCTTCCTTACTTGTAAACTGGGTGAAATCAGGTTAAGTTCCTGCCTCAGATGCTGCAAGGTTGGGGATGGGGCTGCTTCTGGATAGCAGCAGTATCCAGTCTACAACAGACAATGCATCACTTGTCCACCAACACTACCCTGAAATGAGGTAGTACTGGCTTAGTACTGGCACACATCCTTTACCTCCAGAGACACAGAAACCTCCCTATTACACAGAAGTGAGCACAGAATCACAGGATGGCTAAGGTGGGAAGAAACCACAGTGGCTCATCTCCAACCTCTCTGCTCAAGCAGGGTCATCCTAGACCACACTGCATAACTGCATCCAGACCAGCACCGTTTCATTTTGTTAAGTTCTGTCACAATAAAATCCTTCCTTCCTTCTTAATATCACAGGTAGACAGCTGACAAATGTCTGAAGGCTTTTTCTAGAAATTAAATGTTGAGGGATGTGTCTTTTCTTGATAAAACTTTAATTATTCTGAACCTCTGGCAGGTGACATGGCTCTTAAGATGAGAGTTATGCTGGTAGCAGTGCAGGGCAGGAACTCTTGAGCAGCAGGACAAGAAGAAGGCCATCAGTCAGATATGTCATGTCCTGTACGTTGATGACTATCACTGCAATAAGACTCAGGAATTAATAACTACAGAAAATGCCCTCCCTACATCCTGTGAAAATGTTTCTCCATGCGTGGCGCATCATTAAGAGGTCAAGAAAATGTTTTTAGGACACACACACCCTGCTGCATGTCATAAATAAGAGCATGCATTTGACCCAGCCATGACTTTCAATGACAGCTCTTTAAGTCCCTACGTGAAGTAACAGTCCAGTTAAAGACAAAAAGGAAACTGTAATCTGTGCTGTGTGTCAGGATTTTACCCACTTCCCTTTTCAGTGTAACCTGTCTAACATACAGTAAAACACCTTCACTATTGCTCATTTAGCTTTGACACATTTAACTCCTAAACCCCACAAATTTAATATATTGAGCACCTTTGTGTTTTTCCTCTTAAACAAATCTGTTGTTTTTTGTTTTTTGCTGCAACAGATCCATCCAGATGCTTCTCTTTTTCACTGAGACAAACAGCTGTCCCACTGAGATGCCTTCAACACCAGTTTTAAAACTCTGTGTCCAAATCCCAAGCTAATTACTCATCTGAGGACAGTCACGTAGTTACTTAAGGTCCTGTAGACCCCAGCCAATCAAGGGGGCAAAGACAGTGGCTTGTGCAACACACCAGAGCTGCAGTCTGGTTTGGTTACTGTCACATTTCTGGGCAGAGCATTAGTCCCTGCCTATAAGCACCTTCCTTGCCAGCAGCACGGACCAGGGACTGTCTCCATTGCCCTGCATTGGTGAAGCATCCCTGTGGCAGTGGGGGATTAGAGCTCCTTCCTCACTCAGAAGCATGGTGTCTAGCACACAGCAAATATTTGAGCTAAATCACATCACCACACCTGTACAGATTTAACTGTAAAAATGCAAGTTTTGCTGGGGAATATGTCTGTCAGACCAGATGGACCTCGATCTGCATGATTTTTTAGCAGAGACTTGACCTGAGTCTGCAAAAGTCCCAGTGTGGGATTACTGGTCTTCTGAGCATGACTATGACATTATCAAAAAATAAATCTCAGTGTCTTGTCTCATTTCCACATAGCAAATAATACTGAATTTGACTAAACAGATGATATAAGAAACAGGACAACATTGCATTCTGGGAATGGGAAAAAAATGGTCTGTATACCAAACCTGGAGCAGTAGAAGTTTGTATTTAATAATTTAACAAGAGAAAAACCCCTATAATGATGGGATAACTTCTTTCATCTGTGGGAGTCCTAATATAAAATGATAATTACCATTCTGGTTGATTATAACTATCAAATGAGTAGCAGTAATAGACAGGTGTTCTTATATAGCACCTAATTAATAAGATGATATAAATTCTTCCATGCTTCAAATACATGGATGTATTCGAATGTATTTTAATATATGTACCAATCCGATTTGGTAAAAGGTGTAATTTCTAAGTGAGAAAATAAAATGCCTACCTCAAAGGAAGATTTTCTGACAAATTTGAACCCAGTTACTCAGAGCCTTAAATTCCACTAGCAGCATCTGGGAAAAAACCAAATCCTTCAGTGTCACAGAGCAGATTCTTCCTGCTACAAGGAAGTATAAAGTCAGTTGTGGACCATATTTAATCGAATTGATCTTCAGGTGTTATAGTAGGAGGAGAAGAAAGCCCTCACCACTCAAGGTTCCTGCTAATGGGAATAGAAAGAAATATTCCCTGTGAGACTGTAGGAAACTGTTGCTCACTCACTCAGTAGTAAGATGAAGAATAGTATCTGCTAGTATACCAACTTTTGGGCTAAAATAATTTGCATATTTCCCGGTTCCCTAGAAACAGTCTTCAATCTGTTAGAAGTTTTACAAAAAAGAAAAAAATCACTCATGTTTCTTTAAGGAGATAAACTATCAGAATCAACAAAATTTGAAGTTGATGATTTGTAGAACCCAGTATCTGCATTGTCTTCCTATATTAATTCCCTGGTTTGTCTATTTTGCAAATGTTTCTCTCCAACAGAAACAGGGGTGGTTAGGGTTTCCAGCAGGGCTCTGATGACTGCTCTACAGAAGCAAAGACACCAAGAAGAGCTGTGGGAAACAGACGTGCCACTTAGGGCACCTTCACTGAATGGCAAAGGGACGAATGCTTCACAAGCTAATACGTACTTCAGTATTCCTTTATAAAATAAGGCCATAAAAATCCTATTATTGCCAATGTTTTTAGCCTAGCTCCACTTGGAAGTAGACATCCTGGTAGCAAAAGCCCTGCTGGAGTGAGTAAAGGAGAAGAGATGCTATGGGCAGAGCAGGATCTGTAGCTCCTAGGCCTAGGCTAAACTGAAATTGAATCTTGATTTTTGCAAGTATGAAGTGTTAGCTCCCAGAACCACATCAGCAGCCATAGCACCTGGATGGCAAAAGTGGTATCCTGCAGAAATATTCATTTTTCTGGGAAAAAAATATGTGTAATTCACAGAAAGTGGTGCACAACTCAGTGAAGAAATCAAAGACAGGACATCTACAATGCAGTAATCTCCATCCTGTAAGTAGCCCATCCTCCAGAAATAAGCAAAATACTTGGAAAACTTTTTGGAAAAATAAATGCAGTAAACCAAGATACCAACCAGGGAAAAAAGCAAGGGTAGTCAGAAGGACAAACCAGACATGCCAGCAAACAATACAAGTTTCACAGGCTTCTGACAATTTGCTAAAGGGGGCTCCATCCTCAGTTAGGTTTTCTTAATCAGGAATACTCTAAATACTCCTGATACTGGTTTTTACAATAGTGCTAAATTTCCAAATGTTTACCTTAAGGGTGCTCCTTTCTTTTAAAACAAAGATGAGTTAGAGTCACTCAGGAGTACTGGGAAAAGAGTTGAAACAGAAAGATTAACTAAGATTAACTGATCACGAGGTGTGGGCAGTGCACACCTACTCGGCCTGGATGAAGCCAGGGGTGCAGTGGTCAAACTAGTGACAAGAGTATATTCCCCTTCCCTGAAATTGGCTGCTGCGACCAAAGAACTGGAGAGCATCTCCTGGAAAGGCAGAAGGGGAGCAGAGAGAGATGCCAGTGTGTTCTAGGCAAGCAAATTGCTACTTCTGCATCAAGTAAATTACTGAAGCTCTCACCAGAAATACTTATAAAACAAAAACCAGGTAGAGAGATAAGGAGAAACTAGGGCAGTTGCTGGAAAAGAAAACTGTACAGTGGCAAGCCATCAGAATTACTTGAGCTTATCAACAGATAGTGGATAACTTAAACCCAGCTGAACTTCAGTTTCAAGTTACCTGGAGTCCTTCGTCTCAAATTATTCTATTCCTGTTCCATTTCAAATCCATCAACAAACCTTAAAGAGCACAAAAATACAGATAAACCAGTTAAAAAGCATTTAATCTTTCCAGTTTTGGCAAAACCTGCATTTTGGCTGCAGTTAATCTGTCAGTACAAAGAGTGTTTACTGAAGCATCAGTCCTGTCCTCTCTACCTGGGTATACACTTTCATCTTAGTGCTAATCTATTGCTTTGTCACTTTAGTGGGAATCTGTCATAATTCTGTCATGTGAACATAACAAAGAAACAAAGATTACATTCACTCGAAGCTCAAGTCATCCTGGCTAACTCAGTCTAAAACTGTGGATTACTCATGTCCAAACTGGGTATTATCTGAAAGATGTCCTCTGTGGCTTCTCTATCCAAAACCAACCATTTCACAACTAACCACACCTTCCTCAGGACAATCATGTATGACCAGCTACTACATCCAACTTACTGGATGCCCACTCAGTACTAAACTCAGATGAGACTGTAGGCAGAAATACAGTACATATCAAATACTAATGGTGAAACCATGGTGGTCTGTAGTTGACAGGTGCCATGACTTGTTTGGGAGCATGTGCACAAATACTGCTCAGAATGGTACAAGACTATTACAGTAAATTTTGTTCCACCTTCACCTGTATGATCCTGATGTCACACTGTATTTCTAAACACTATCCTAGTACAAATAGCAAGGTACAAATGACTGAAGTCAAAAGGCAAGTTACAAATTTTAAACAAGTATTGTAATCAAAAAGCTTGGAGATGTATTTTTACTTGTTTACACACACTTTCAGGTTATGAGGAACAAGAGTAAGATAGCTAGGAGATGCTGTGAAAGGGTTTGGGGTATCATTTGCTTTTATCTACTTTGAAGGAAGAAAATGCAGATAGGAGGAAAAAAAATAAAAAAAGAGAACTTTTTACGTAGAATGAAAAGCAAAGAAGTATTAAAGTGTTCTGCAAGTCAAGTCTTTCTGACATGGTGTTTCAGGTCATGGGTCTTTCCTTGCCTGAAAAACCCAGTTTCACCCCAAATTAGCACTGGTTTTGACCAATGAGGTCAAATTTTGAGAAAATAAAGAACTTCAGACGTGAAGAAAGGCTTATCAGAAAACTCAACAGAACTGTAATACCCAGATTCTGCTGCAGATGAGGCCAGTTAATCTCACCACAAACCTCCTCTCTTAACTTCCAAACAACAGTGAATTTGCTTGGAGAACAAACAATCCTGCCAAAAACTGTGTCAATCATGCTGAAATTGCTTGTAAATATAATAGAGGTCTAATGAGAAGTTACAACTTGGAATATTTTTCCCCCCTGATCCATTTACAAGATTGCTTGAGAGATAGGAGTTGGCAAAAGCTTCCCTTGATCTGGAGTATCACTGCACACGACATCCAGATAGACTGTTGAGCTCAGCCTCCTTTTCTCACTGAGCCAACAAGCTTTTCTCACTTTCCATAGACAGAGTCCCCTAACCACACAGGTATACAGCACTCTTGATGGAGAGATTCAGATCAGAAAAGCCAGCAGCCTGAACAGAAAAAGCTGGTTGTAAGCCAGGTTCCTAGGAAAAAGTTTTCCAGCAGACCTACAAGCAGTTCACATTCAAGCCAAACAAGCTGCTTGAACTCCACAGAGGGGGCAAAAAAGCCATCCAGAGGTAATGCAGTCTCTGATGGAAGCAACATGAGGAGATGGTGACTGGAGACCTCTCTCTCATCCTTTGAGGGAGAATTACATCTGCAACATTTTAACTCTTCTAAATAATTACTTGTTTCTTGAATCACCATTAAGGCTAGACACAAAAACTGCATTTTGATAGAAAAGTACCAGATTTCAATTTCAGGGTAGCAAACACTTAAAACTTCCAAAAAAAAATCCTTCCTCTCAAAAAAACCCTTCTCATTGCTGTCCTATCAAGGGTGTCACTCATTTTGACCCGCCTCGGTCCCTCAGGCATTTTGCTAGGAACGCCAAGATGGAGATCCTGACTTCTGGGCTCTGCCTGCAGAGTGTTCACTTCTGCAGAGTATCATTGCCAGAGCTGCAGATCCACCAGGGTTGTGAAAGAACAGAAAAATACTTTCAAAGCATATCTCAACCCATGAGGATGCATGAACAGTGCAGACAGAGGTGATTTTTTTTTTTTTTTAAATCTAAACACATGAGGAAAGCCCTTAAGCATTTCTATTTAAAGAAGGAGAACAAACATATTTAATTTCTAAAGCACCTATAATGATTTTAATTAAAACTTCCCTCCTCTGCAAAGTTTCAGTCTTTTGATTTATTAAAACCTTATAATTAGGATGTAAACTAAAGTTCCAAACATTCCCATTTCCTGCGGAAGAGAAATTCTAATTTTTTTTTTAATATGTCAGTATGATTTAGACAGAAATTTTATGATTTAAATCTCCAAATAAAAAGACCTAAACAATTGCTGCCAAAGGAAATAGAAGGCAAGAAATGAAAGCTCCCAATGACATAAAAACAATAGATCCAGGAGAAGAAGGAGCCTTGTAGAGGCTGGATCAGGAAGGGAAATACTTGACAAGCATTTTCTTGAGTGCCAGACTTTTTCCAATTTGAACCTTCAGATCTACGCATTTGTTCACCGAAATATAATAGGAAAAAGTGCTGTCCTTGTTCCTTGTGCTGCCACGCAGTGCATACTCCATTAGCTCAGCACAGTGTGGCCCGTCTCAGGCACTTGGTCTTATTAGAAACCTGTACTTATTAGATATGCAAGAGAACACACTGTCTGGCCAGTCACTGCGTGTATAATGCCAAATACATCTGCCTCTGATTTGGGCAGGGTTCACCACCATCTAAGTTAATTCTTCTCTTGAATTTTGAAGACGGCAAAAATACCTGCAGGACAAAGAAATATAGTAAGAGATTTTTATTGTAGTATTGGGTACCCATTTCTAGCGCTGGGTGCACCTCTGAATCATACAGAGAGCACACTGCTGTTTGAAAGCCATGCTTTTTTGTACCCTTCGATATCAGCTGTTAAATACTCATTTATTGTCTGTTTGTTGCCTTAAAAGGTAATTTCTCTGCTTTGGAAGTGGGTGTTACTTTTTGATTGGTTGCAACATATCTCCCCTGGGCTCATACAGGGGGGTCTTGCATCATCCCCACCTTGCAAGGCATGGGGGGTCTCTCTGTGTATCCACATGGCACAGAGGAATACACTTTTATTTATAATTTGTTCCCTGTTCCCAGCCGCGAAAGATTCCCTGGTGGTAGGTCCAGACAGGACCCTTCACCTTACAGCTTCCACGGCATGCCTATAAGTTAGTAAATATACAGAAATAGTTCTTTTGTTAGTACCCTCTGTTTATTTTAATTTGCTTGGAATAAAACCAGTTCCTCTGTTTTTCACAACTTACATCCTTCCTCTGAACTCCTCTGTGCATACATGTCTTCAGGATGGTGCTCCCAAGCAAATGAATCCAACATTACCTTGGTAAGAGTTTCAAGTCCCCTATTGAAAATGGGTGTTTTGATGCCTTCACTATCTTCCCCCAGCCCTATAGGGACATCCCAATACCTTCTGCCATCATTCAAGAGCCTCTGTTGATGCTCTCTGAATGTGGGGAGGGAGAAATAGCAAGAACCTTAACTGTTTGAGGGCAAAATGAAATACTTTCATTATCTCTATACACAGGCACTAGACATCCACATACAACACCCTGGTTTGCAGGATGCTCCTCTCTATTTACCAAGATGTTTTACTTAGCAGGCATATGCTCCCTCTGTATTCCCCATATGGTTTTGGGGTTTTTAAAAAACAAATTCGGAGAAGCAGAATCATTTGCTCCATTGCAGGCAGCTTAAATGGGAAACATTTGGATAAGCAGAAGAGGACAGACAAATCTACGTCATGAATACATGAGATTTTGAACTGAAAGACTGATGAACTCTTCTGCAAAAATACAGAACAAAGTTTTGAGACATTATTGGCATTCCTTATTAAAGACTATAGATGTAAACATTTGAATACTGGTATGCTATTTAGGAAAAAAATATAGTAAAGGTCAGATCAGCTCAGAAAACTGTACCTTTTCTGCATAAAAATATAGAATATTGCACTGTCTTCAATACGAGACATCTGTTGTTAAGGTCTGGTTTAGGCAGCCATTTACAGCTCTCAACAGCAGCTGTATTCATCAAATGAATGGATGCACAGTCGTGCTCATTCTTGTGTGGTACAGAATGGTGACCTTTCTATCAGCCATGTCCATCTAAATTTCAAACCAATGTTTGACAAATGCTACACATACAGGAACAATGTGTTTTTCATGTGGCATTAAGTATCCCATGCCAGAACCCAGGCACAAAGAGGGAAGCTGCCTGGATGAGGGTGAAGACAGTTCAAACACAACACCTGGGATATGGGGATTTTATTCTCAGCTTTCACTAAATTCTTGTGTGATCTAAGGAGAAGATGTTTAATTTTCTTCTGGGACTGTAATATATTCATCCTTTTCAAGATTTTTCTGTACTCTCAATTTTCAAATTTCTTAAAAATAACCCAAAAAAACAGATATGGGTTGTTTGGTGTTTTTAAATAAGAAGGGCATTTCAGTACAAAGTTTGATTGTTACAAAGAACCTAAAGTACTTTTTTTATAAAAGCAATTGTAAATGGAGGAGTATTAGTTCAAGATGAAGGCATCTAAGATTGGTCATTGTGAATAAAACCAAAACCCTTCAGTTTGACAGCACTGAATTTGGCCATGCCTTCTCTACCATGGGCCACTTATCACTGCTTAAAATCCAGCTGACCTTAGACAGCAGGAGGGAGGTAAACCCAAGCTCTGACATTCACAGAAAGTAATGAAGAGGAAGGATGAGTCCACCTTTGTGTTCTAGAAAAAAGACCTATGTGTTCTTTGAGGAAAAAGGAAATCCATGAGAACAAAAATCCAGCAGCCATCCTATTTACGACAGGCACTATCAAAAGCAGAACTGTTAGTAATATTACAGCAAATTTGGTGTTATGAGAGAGCTGAGACCTTACTGCCTGTTTTTGCACTTGCTGTTAAACAGCAATCTCCATCTGACTGCCCTCTGCACCCTGCAGCGGTGCAACTTAAGCTGACCTAAGCTGGATCTAGAGCAGCGCATCTGTGCTAACGTGTTATGCCTGCTTAGGGTGTTGATCTCGCTAAAAAGTAATGAGGTAAAAAAGATTATCCTTCATATCAGCTCTCACTACCACTGTGAGATAAAGGAAAAGGCAAGAACATACAACAGGGACTAAGAAGGCTACTGCAAACTAGATCAGTCATGGGACCTAAAGTGCAGATGGACTGAAGCTTCGGCTGATCTCCGTTAGCTGATTAACTGTGGGCTGTTAAGGAAATAGATGGGCCCACCTTCCCTCCTCTCCCTGGGTGCCCACCCCTTTCTCTTTCCTTCTCGACCCTCCAGAGATAAGACAGGTGTGGGCTGTGTGATCTGTCAGACTAAGGCCGAATGCAATCAGAAAAAAAATCAAGTGAGGGTACTGAAGGTAAGGTTTGTTTTCCATCCACGCGGGTTCCCTTATAAAAGGGTTACATTTTCACTCTGTCCTAGAAGAGTTCATCTTTCAACCTGCTTCTCTTTCAGCCACTGATTCAGAGCAGCAGCCAAGTGCCATGTGCTCTGGTCTGCTCTGTGGGAGAGCTACTCCTCTTTCCATTGTGGAGTGAGGGAACCCAGAGAAACCAGCCCCTTTCCAAAAAGACTGGATGACTACAAACCACTAGTCTCCATATAATCCATTTTTTTGCATTGCGAAATAGCTCCTGAAGTGGCAAGTTGAAGTCCCCCATACCAGTAAGTCAGGAAGGGGCATAAAGAACAACTGAACGCAGGCACAGCAGCATACAGATGAAAATTCACCCAAATTATTCAGATAGGCAGTTGCATGTTGGAAAAAAAAGGGTCAAGAAAAGTCCTCTTTGTCCTGCACGATACACTGTCATTTGATTGGGTGCTCTGCCATGTCTGGCAGTGCCTGGCACAGGCACTGTCTTACCTCTCAGGTAAGACATTAGGCACCTCAATGAAGTACTTGCAAGGATACAATTCCCTACAACTGACATTCCAATGCCTTGGCAAGAATACTGGCACTAATGCCAAGGGCTCACTGTCTTCCAGTCCAAATCCTACAGCACAGGGGCGATTTCTATTACTGTCAGCCATAAAGTACAATGGATGTCATCAAGCACTTGAGTAAAAATGCATATGTAAAACATTAACATGAAGGATGATACAGCTTTCTCCTTGATAAATGACTCTCTTGCCTAAAGCCTGCAGCAGGCACAACCACATACCTTACTTACTGTGGAAGAATTTCCTTTTGGTTTTGTGGATCAGACCATCATTTAACACACACACCTTGTTATTGGGTTTGCAGTGGTACAGAGCAGCAATCCACAGGATGCTGTGCCTCATAAAGGAAAGCATCTGTGTTAAGTGTCTAAGGTAGCAGTTCCTAGTTCAGGAACACAATTAATTATTCCTCATGAAGTCAACTGTGAAAGAAATCCTCCTCCAGGGAATTCAGAGCAGGTACAATGCCCAGAGTGAATACCTCGTCCACCACCTTGAGCATGTTACCAGTCCTGAGGGTCTTGAGACACCTGTGACCAGGGACAGGTCAACCTGTGCTGAGAGGACATGGGAATGTGAAAAAATTGAATCATGGAGGAAGCCAGGGAGGAAATGGTCTGTCATATAATTGCTTCTTCATGTGTGCATTAAGCCTGAGGCATGGAGGTGTCAGGATGTTATTCAGTGTCGGGAAAAGGAAATAACCTTATCCTGTACGTGTGGTTATTTTCATTGGAGAGGGAGAAAAGACTCCCATTACATGAGTTGGCTCTCTGAAACAGCTAGTCCCAGAGAGGTAGGGCATTGATTTATGGCATTGCTAGGGGCATCTCCCTCTAGTGAAGGGCTGGGTGCACAATTAGCCCATGTATCAATGTACAAAAAGGACAGATTTGTCAAACAGGAGCTTGGCCAGGTCACCAGCTGGATAACAAACATGCTAGACAGCGACACATACTGATCTTTTCTGAAGAAGTAGAAACATGCCTCCTTGCTGTGTGCCAAAGCAGACTGACTTAAAGACAACCACTCCCACACCAGTGGGATCTTTTTTAACTACAGTAACACTTCCCTTATTGCTGCTGGTCCTTCCAAATCCTTTTTTTCCTCTGCAATGAAGACAGAAGGCAATATTTGATGTCCTAAGGCAACTTCTTAAGCAAGAGCTCCATAGAAGACAACCTTATTATGGATCAGAGGCACTTATCATGGACCTCTAAGTCCAGCTGTTGGAATGTTAACACAAAAGAAGTTACAAATGCCTACAAACATACCAGTCAGGAAAGAGTGTAACTAGGGCAACTAAATAAGGAACAAAACCAAGTATCTCTTTGTTTAAAGGGACTTAAAACTATAAAACAAATATATCAGAAAGGAAATGCTGAGGCAAAAAAACATCCCCAACAACAAAACAAGGAGTTGGGGATGTCTCAAGAGAAAGGAATTATAATTATTATGTCACATCAAATGCAACAGATAACTTACTTTCACAAACAGAGGCATTTGGGGGAATTCTACATGGAACTGAATCCTGTGTTAATGCTTTCCAGGTGTAAGATGATAGCTAGAAAACCACAGTAATAACGAGACGCTAACTATGGCAAAATGAGAAGCTCTAATGGGGTGATAATCTTCCCAGAATTGCCTCACCACAGAGCTCAGCTGGCCTGGCTTGATTTCCTTCATCATTTCCAACGTTAAAGGAACACCACCAGCTTCAACTTAGTCAATCTCCAAGCCATCAGAGGGAGTCACCCAGGCTAAGATCTATGACTCGAACTTCATGGGTTTTTTGGGATTTTGCTGACACGTTAAAAACATACTCCCCAACAAAAATTAAAAAAACTCCTGGGGAATCAATTCTATAAACAAAAAGAGAAAACTAACTAGGTGTGAAATGCACAGGGATCAAAAGCCAAGAGACCGAAAAGCATTTCACCCTCTAACTTTCTGAGCTAAGTATTTCCCTTAAGGATTCACTGCTGCTGTTTCCAGGTGTCTGTCCCGACCTTGCACTGGCTGCTGGTTCTCAAAGCACAGCATGTGATAGACCCCTGGCTCAGAGCTACCATGTTACACACAGCCAAGTGCCAGGCAGTGTTACACTGCTGGTCCCATCTCAGTGTTACTCTTCCTATTCCTCATGTCCTCTCCTTTCTGTGCTCCAAAGACACAGTTGTTTATCTTGAAAGCTCATTTTCAGTCCCTTATGCTTCTTTTCCCTTAATTTTTTCCATGGCTTTTCTCATGCTACTGGACATGGAGAGCATGTGGGAGAAGGCTTACACATCTCATCTCTTCCTGCCTGCCCACTGCCAGGGAGTAAAAAGGAGATGACACAGTCTCTTTCCTCTTGCTGCCATCATATACTGAGGAGGAAAGAGTGGTTTTGTCACTCCACACACACTGCAGCAGAGGAGTAAAGGTGCGGAGATGATCAGACGTCTTCTTTCCTTGTCCTAACCTTAATGAAGTCAGGCACAAGGGACCTAAGAGCTACAGAGATCACCACGGTGCATCTCCTTGTCAGAGTTTGCAATCAATTCCCCTTCCTCAGCTGCTCCCAGCTACTATGACTCTATTCTAGTCTCCTGTGGTTAACACGAGCCTCCAAGCTCCTCTGTGACTCACAGAGGCAGCCCTTATTAGAACAACATACAGTTAATAGCACAGTAAACTTCTGCACTGTCTTTAACAAAGCACTGGATAAAGTGAGACAGCTGTTGGTAACCTGGTGCAGTACCTGGGGAACTAAGGCAGCCATGGGCAAGAGGACTTGTCTGATGTCCCACCAGAGGAACTGAGGGCACAACAATAAAGAAACAGTTGAGTAGCAGCACAAGGAGCTGTGAATGAGAGCAGTTCTGACACCAAAACCATCTTCTCCTTCCAGCTACAGGCTTGACCACATAGCATGCTGACAGACATACTGCCTGGCATTGATGGCAAAAGAAATCCAGGGGGAGTGAACAATTTGGTTAGAGAGTAAATATGAGACGTTTACCTGCATACGAGTACTTTTGAAACATCTCACTTGAAAGCTCTGATGCGGGTTTGAATACTAATAACTTCCTCCTGCTTCTTAAGAAAAACATTTTGTTCTGGGTGTCAAGAAGCCCATTTCTACAATTCAAATATGCAAGACATCTGCAGGATGAAGAGAGGAAATTGTGTGTAATGCTGCCTTCAGTGTACAAAACAAACATCTGCATAGTCACAAGCAGTTTATTGTCCAAGTTCAAAGGCAGGAGAGTTCTACAGCTCTCTACAGCTCTCTACACCTCTACTTCCAGCAGCTGGGGCTACAAGAGGAAATAAGTGCTACTGTTGAGGAGAATGCAAGAAGTTCCACTACAGATGGCAAATAGCCTGAAAACAAGAAAGAAATAAATAAAGGAAAACAGGGAACTACACACCTAGACAACAGTCATGTAAAAATATCCTAAGCAAATTGAGGCAACATTTCAACCAATCTACACTTACAATATGATTTGCTCATAACGTATAACTTTACTCATGTCTACTTCATCCAAAATGAAGTTGTAGTTATTCTTTATTGTCTTGGCTGCAAGTCTAAAATGCTAAGTAGAAATTTAAATGGCGCTTTTGAATTGTAAGAAGTTGCCTTACCATCTTCTGCTTCCTGTCTGAAAAATACTGTCTGATTTGGAAAGGAGTTGATGCACACATTAGTGAGATGAAATGCAGTAGTTAAAGACAAATCTGATTTATAAATAAATTTTATTATCAAACTGTCCCCCGAAAGATTTCAATTTGATTGAAGAAACTCAGTAAGGTGACTACATTTTTCAGAACGGAGAAGGTATTGTGGAAAATCCCCAAGTTAAAGTTCAAATCCTTAGACTCACGGAAATAAAGCCTTCTGTAACTCTCAATCAAAAAGCACACCTAAAATGTACAGTGATATTCTAACTGCCTCCCATAGAGGACAAAACATATTTGCTTCAAAAGTAAAAGGATGTTTTCTGATTACAAGCCTGCCCGGTGACTTGCACTGTAGCAGGCATCAGAGCTGCAGGGTTACCTCCTAGGCCATTGTGCGTCTTGGTAAGAGTGCCATTGAACAAATAACCCTCCTGTTCACTTACTTTCAAGTCCATTGCATCTCTATATCCAAATTTTTCTGATTTTTTTTTCATTTATATCCTAATGTACTTTTCCAACGATCAAGATAATCAGAAAGAAATATTACCATAAAAGCATAGTCCCATTTTAGAAATTTTATTTTTATCAAGAGATCCAGAACTTAAGGCTAGTCCAAGCTCAGCAGGAGTGTCAGAGCAAGCGGAAAAATCCCAAGTGATTGAAAAGACAGTGAAATTAATTTTCTTAGAAAATCTTGACCTCACTAAACACAACACAGGAGAAGGCTGTTTCCGTCAGAGCTTTTTAAAAGCCATTATCAAATTATTCTGTTCTGATTCTAAACCATTCAAATGTTATACTGAATTTTGACTAACTGAACAAAGATCTTGTTTAATACACTACAAGGCAGAATTTCTTATCTTTCTGCAGTATGGATATTAATTTCTACAGATGCTGATATGATGAATAAGAAAGAGAAAATATACAGGGATCCCAGACTCCGGTTTAGTAGTAAAACTCTGAAAATATCTAGACTTGTAGTAAAACTAGGATCTCAATTTTTAGAGGCATCACACTGGATAAATTCAACATCTTTAAAAAGTTACATCATCTACAGCTGCATATGTGACATCCAAATCTATCAGTCTTGCACATTGTTACGGGCACACACACCTTAACATTCATCTCTGCAGAGCAAGGCAGCACTACTCTTACTCTTGATAATTTCAAGTGGAGAAGAGTCATGTTGACTCCAACTTCTCCTAAAGGAAGGTGCCCTGAATTTTTTGAAAGAGAATCAGTCAGATTATACCTTTTACCATATGGCCTAGACACAAGGACATGAAGATTTACTCATAAATTTCCCCTTCCAAAAATAGTAATGTTGTTCATCATTTGACTGAGACACTTCCTGCCCTTTACTCCTCTTTCTCCACAGAAGTGGTAAAAGCTTTTCCATAAATTTTTTGCAAATAAATGTTGTGAAGCACCTGTGAATTATCCATTGTGAAAGCTACTATATTGTGCTCTGACAGATGTCTTCAGGAAAAGTAAAGCCAAAAAGCATCACCAATGTTTTGGAATCACATGAATTTTATGGATTTACAGTGTGTAAAAACTAGATGCTTTATTGTCTTTAGTCAACATATGTTCATATGCCTAACATACAGAGCGCTGAAAATGACAGTGGCAGAAGTAAGATGGTTAACATGGAGTAATGATTCTGATTTAGTGCATTATCAGCACGTAGCACTTCCTAGGTAGCTGGAGAAAGTGTGATGGGAAACATCTTATGAAGAGGCTGAAGAACACCTATTTAACTATTAGCCAACTGGGAAGAATTACATGGCTAATGCTATCAGAAAAGAGGCAATAATGAACAGCACAAGTGCTTTTCAGATAGGCTTGTGAGAGGCAGTCTGGTGCCTAAACTTCTGTCAGGTTCCCAGTGCATAGCAAGTCTGGCTGGAAACCCTGAGGTGCAAAAGAAGGTCATTCTTTTCTACAACTTCTGTTTATTTGGTTTTGCAATACTTGAATCACACAGATGAAGTTTCAGAAGGTTTTCACTTCTGCAATGCAAACTGGAACCGTCTAAACTTTTAATGTCACCTCCAGATTTCTTTCTTAATTGTAGTAGAAATTTTGGGAGTAGTAAGGCCACCTAGTACTGACTTCTACAGCTGTCCCAAATATCCTAGGTGCCCAGTCACCCATGGGGACTTTTACAGTTGCAGGGAAGCACTGTGGGCTAGGCTGTAGTGTAACAAGCCAGTTTTAGGTGATTTTTTCAGGAAGTAGATGCTACTGAAGACATCTGACAACTCTCAGAAGCAGAGCTAGGATTTAAATTAAAAACCTTTGGGCCTTTCATCCCAGAAACAGTCCAAACTCTGCGTTATCAGCAATTTACTAACAGCATTTCCGCTGGAGGATGAACAGATCCTGTTGGTGGAACAATGCAATTAACCTGAAAGTAAAAATGTAAAACCTACTTTTCAGAACAAGAAAAGCAGGAATCGGTAAATGCAAACTTGCTGAAAGCCACCCATCTGGAGTGAAGTATCTGCTGCTGTGTAACCTAATGTTTTACAATAATACACTTACAAAAGTTGAGATCTATTTTTATGCTGCTACTCTTGGAACAAGACTGTAACAGCTACATCAGAAACACACAGTTCGGCACAAAAGAAAATTAGTTTTTCAATAACTAAAGTTGTAGCCAAAACTAGACCACCACATATCCTAGAAACCATTAAATATTCATATGCATTATTAATATATTGCACCTGGAAGTAACAATCTTGGCCCTAATCTAGAGTAAAATTCCATTTTTCCCAGTCAAGTGAAAATAATGTACAGTTACTGCTACGATAATGGGTCTAATCATTTCCTTAGGCTGTCTCCATTCTCCGTATGTCAGCTGTGCATAATTCATAGGATGTGCCATATGTTGTCTGAAGCAAGTGTCCCTATAAGTGTTCGTGGTTCTACTCGAAGGCACGTCTTCATAAATTACGTTGTGATATATTTAACATTTAAAAAACAAACAAACAGGGAAAACAATCAGTGTAACATAATCTGCTTAAAGTTCACCACTTAGCCATTTGTTGAACATTCAAGCGATTAGCTCACCGAAGTACATCTTTTTTTCTCAGCGTGTGCAGATTGCTCCTGCTGGCACCAGTTTCAAAGGCAAGAAATAATTTATTTGCCTTTCAAAATAAGGACTTGGTCCAGCAACTCTTTACAAACACAGATAGCTTCTGCTGACTTCTCAGAGCCTGAGCACTCTAGGATTAGTCACTTGAGTAAAGGATGGCAGGATTAGACTTTCCACCGGTGCAGCCTTGCAGCAGAGAACCCCCACAGTGCAACCTGGGTTTCCTGTTTCCTGACAGATCTTACAGCTCCGATGGCTTTTCTGACTCCCAGCTGGTTTCCCTGCAGCATCTTCAATAATTTTTAGGTAAGCAAAGTTCAAAAGATAAGCAGCTGTGGAGCGAAGACAAGAGTATTGTCAAAATAACAGGATGACAAACAACAGGATCTCCCATGAGAGCAGCATTGTTCAGAGAGGGGAAACAAATGGCAAAAAGTATAGGCAAGGGCAGAGGAAAGGGAAAAATAAAAGCAGAAGTGATGTAACCTGTTTGCTTTTGTCTCCCGATAGTTAATGAAAGATGAGCTAATTAGCACACCCCTCAGCTGGAACAGGAATAAACCCTCCCTCCTACAGACAGCTATGCATATTGCAAAAGCTCTAAGGGGCATCCTGTCTCTCAGAGTGCTGACCCTCTGACCCATCTGCCCACAAGCTGAAAAGGTGCTGGAGAGAGAAGGGCAGCAAGCCAGACGGATGGACACAGCAGGATCTCATGGTACGTATTTTCTTGGGAAGACACGTTAAAAATCTGAAGGATAAAGGAATATAAACAGGCAAGTTCCTCTTATACTGAGAGAAAACAAATCATCATCTGAAGCTTTTAAGACAAAAATGGAAACTGGCTTTAAGAGAGGTAAACTGAAATGCTGTTGGTTACCTTTGCATATTTAAAAGCTTAAATTTTAAGAGAGCTTCCCAAAATGCCAGCATAATTGTGTTTGTACAATTACAATATATTGAGGAAGTCAGAAAAGCAAGTGTGAACCTAAACTCTAAAGTGATGCCCATTTTCTAAACCATAATTTACTTCTGATGCTCATAGCACTAGTGTCATCAAGACCCACTGGCAGTTACCACACAAAAACTTTCACACAAAATATAAAAATTTCTTAGAGAGCCATGACCCTGTGAAGAACCATACATTTACAGCATGAATAGCACAACTACGTTGACACCAGTGCGGCTACAGGCACTTGCAGTGAAACATACGCTCACTGTTCAGTTGGTCAATTACTCAGGAAAGTCTGACCCCCACAAAACTTTGCTACCCCAATCCAGTGCAAGAAGTGAGTGCTCAAGACTGCAAACAGAAATGTTTGAGTTTTATCAGATTTAACCCGTTTGTCAGTATGATGCAATGAGAGCAGAAAGATCCAGACTTCCAAGTACCCCAGGCAGCACTGTGTTTACATGATTATATTAAAAAAACCCCGAGTAATTAAAACAAGAATAATAAAATTATAATGGTTTCTTTTGTTGAAAGTTTACCTTTAGGAAATTTTTCCATGCATTGGAATTTAGTTAATCTCACATAGATCACCTAAGCATCTCAGTTTTCATGTATGCAGAAACACATTTAAGATTCAAGACGAGCAATTCAGAGACACAACAGTCTTGAAGACACCATTGACAGTTCAATACAAATCCAGTGCACAGTCCCTTCAATATTTCAAGGATGGCTACAGTTCTCACTGTGTTTTGATGCTATTTTTTTAAAACAGTTCTATGAATTAATATTAACTAGAACTTAAAAATTTTAAGTTCAGAAAACAATGAAAACTGAAGTCAAGAGAAAAATTTAAGAATGAAGAGACTACTGTTCACTTAAGATACAGTTTTGCATCAATGAAACAAAAGCAATGCTGAAGGAGGCATCAAGTCCCCACTCATGGTTCTTCATCTTCACCTCTTGTAGAAACACAAATTTAGTCTTGTAAAACTCAGAAATAGGTCTTGCCTCTGGCCATCAACACAACAATCATCATTACCTTTCTTTTTCCTAGACAAAGAAGTAACAAGAAAGGAGATCCAGAATCATAGATGTATAGTAATGCACCAGTTACTATCAACCAATAGTATGCTCACTGAAACTTGTTAGAAGACAGAATACACTTTACACCTGAACATTTGCCATCTAATAAATGCGAGTTGAACTGTTTAAATTTGTCATCTCTGATCAGCAACTGGAAAAAAATCACATAAACAACAGCCCTATTCCTGTAGCTACTACCTCATATATGAGGAAGCAGCACAGCCACAGGCACCTCAGGGACAACTGCTGAATACAATCAGAGATATTAAAACTGGAAGAAGAAGGAGATTCAGCTTCTGGATATCACAGGGGTTCAGGGCTGCTCAGAGCTGGAGAGCTTCAGGAGGAAGTTTGGGCATAAAGGCCCTGTTGCCAACAGAGTAATTTATGTCTCTACCTTCCAGCAGCTGTTTTTCCTGAGTGTCCTGCAGTAACAGGCAATTTTCATGGAAATGTCTTCCTCATCACCTTCCTTCCTGAAGCATAGATGGTTCCTTTATCTTCTGTATCATCAGGACATTAGAAGAAGTTCAGGTGGGATATTAGGAATAAGTTCTTCACTCAGAGGGTGGTCAAGCACTGCTGCAAGCTCCAAAAGGAAACGGTCATAGCCCCAGGCCTGTCAGTGGTCAAGTAGCATTTTGACAGTGCACTGAGATAAATGGTTTAACCTTTAGGTTGCCCTGTGTGGAATCTTGAGTTAGACTCAGCGATCCTCATGGATCCAACTCAAAATATTCTGTGATTCTATAAATGGCAATGCTGCACAAAGACCATCTTAGTTTCTGTTACACGATGGAGGCAGAGTTGGTTATTGATGTTATTTTTTTAATGAGATTCATGAATATCACTTAATAGCCTCTTTCCACATTAGAGGACTACTAACTCTCGCTTTCAAAGCAGGTTTTGAGCATTAAAGATTTGGTGGGATATTTCCATTCAAGGATAATGTTTTTTCAGTATCTAGTGTATATTTAAATAAGCTAAGTGTATTAAGTTTTTTTCCATGGCACAAAAAAAGCTAGCTGTCATCTTCATTTTTTGAAGATGTGCATGGTTTAATAATTGAAGTAGATAAAATTATTTTATTCTTTTAGCATAAAACCTCCCAGAAACTCCAGCTGAGAAGAAATACCACTGTGCTAAACAATGTGCATACAGAGAGTAACACACGACATTCTCCCAAAGTTTACCACAAGCAAAAGACAAAGAAAGTGCCATCCGTACTTTATATTGTTCAAGCCACAGAGGTGAGCTGAGAAAGAAATTCACATCTACAGAGACCTGATACAATGGATTTAACCACCATCTCCAGCCACAGTCAGGATGAAACTGAGGTCTTCCCTCCATGAGTGCTCTAGCAACTCTCACAAAGTATGACCTCCTTCACCCCATTTCACCTTGTATTGCCAGCTTGCCAGCACACTTTCCTCTTTCCCCTTTCCCCTGCCATACTTACAATTAACATATACATTTCACTGTCATTTTGTAATTTTCTGTTCTAGTTGCAACTGTTAAAGCTTTTGTTCTGAGCGGCTTATTGTAATGATTACTAATGCCTGTTTTATTGGAGACGACAGAAGCAGTTTACCAGCAGAAATAGGTCTCAATAAATTCCAGCAGATGCAGAGCAGAGATCAGTCTTCGCTTTTACAAAGACAGAAGTACAAGACATTTTGCAAGTAGTTATAAAGAAAAACGTGTTGTTTGAGTCCGGCACATTTATTAGAAATGTCATGACAGAATCATATTCTGCCCCTGGAGTAACAAACATATCAGGCCATGATTCAAACGAGGGATGACATAGACTGTGAAACAGAAATGATACACAATAAAGCTAAGAATACACAATAAAGCTATGAATACTAAGAAAGCTGCTATGCAGAAAAATAGTTAAGGCACTGCACCGTAAGTCAATTGTCGAGACTCCCTTAACTCGGCAGAGTCTAATAGAGCAGTTATTGTATGTCTTAAATGCAGAAATTCAATGAGGCTGTGGGAAAAGCAAACAGGGAAGCAACACAATGGGTTACTGCATCAGAACATTTAAGCGTGCTCCTGAAATACAACGGGAGAAGCTGCTTCAAGAAATTCATTTTCTCTGTCTCCAACGAGGTGCAAATGTTGCTTGAGAAGAGCTGGCACCAGCAGACCAAAGGCTTACCCTATAGGATAAACAGCACCGTTGCCACAAGGATTGGATGAGTTGCCAGAGGTTCCCAAAGGTGTCAGCCCTCCAAGAAACAAGGTAGCAAAGAGGGAAGCTCTAAAGAAGGATCTGAGCTCATCCAGTGCCGGCTAAACATTTACTAAACATGCACTGCATTTAAACAATTTTACTCTTTTCGAAGCCGAAGCTTATTTTGTACATGTTTTGTTCTAAATCCAGTGTGTCCTTGCTCCAAAAAAACCCCAAAATTACACAGTCTAGGGAATAAATTAGGCTTGGTGAGGAAAGCAGAACCTATCATTGAAGGACTGAAACTCAGGGTCCCGCCTAAATGTAGGAGAGTTGCATGCTTCCTCCTGGAGATGGGAAGGGTTCAAGGTCTCCTGCTCAGACAGGGCACAGTTGGAGATTGCAGGAAGTCACAGTCAGGCTGCTGCCCACCCAGCAATCAAGATTTTTCGGGATGAGTGTTTTGTGGTGGTCCCTGCACCATACAGTATCATTTGAGGCAGGCAAAAAGAGCATACAACAGGAATGAAGTCTGCTATAAATATGTGTGCAGGTGAACTGACTAGCAAGATTCAGTGTAAACCCATGTGAAGAAGAATGCCTCAGATACAATTCATAAATCCAAACAAAAGCAATCCTCCAAAGTCAAAACCATCCCTACTGTCATCAAAATTGGGAACATATAAATCATCTATGCAATTAATTCAGTAATTTATGATGATAATGTGACTGTGCCAGCCCAGTCCTTTTTAACTGTAGAATTATCACGTTCTCCACATAAAGAATCAAGGCAGAAAAGAATCAAATACTTAAAAGGCAAAGTTAACAAACCAACCTAATTCCTTCCACCTTGAGATTCGCTGAATCTTATAACCCTGACAAGCAAACTGATGATGGCTTATAAGCAAGTTTGTGAAATGCAAGATTTATTTTCCTATGTTCTATGAGAAGACTGTAATCTATCTCACAGAACATACTTCCAGCATCACCATTAGTAAAATAAAAAATGTCTACTAAGTCACAAGCACTTCCTCCTATTATTGAAAGCAAGCAACATATTCTAATGCAAGTATGCATTCTTTTCCTGAGCGTTTTGTTATAAAGCTAAAATATCAAACGGTACAAGATGTATTTCTCAGCAAATATCATGATATTTATTTGATTAGAATAGGCAGGTATATCATTAAAAAAGGCATTTATAGAAGTCTAATAAAAAGCTATATCCTACTCCTGTGTTTTGCGCGTCTACTACGAATACCCAAGGTGAACCAAGCAATCCATTCCCTTCAACCAAACCCCAAAGCTTTGCAAATGACATGAGGTATTAAAATTCAGATTTTTTTTTATTTTTATTTTTTGTTTTGCATAAATAAAAAATTCGGGTCAAGTCAGTTTGTTCTTTTATGCAGTAGGAAAGATCAGTATTAAAAATATTTCCATTCCCTCAACAAAACCAATTCTTTTCTTGAAAACTTCAAAATCTCTTATTAGGCTTGAATTAAGGTGTATAAGTAAGAGCATCATTAACTTCCATGAGAAGTTTCAACTTTTTTCTAAGCTGAAACAAAGATCAGCACGCAGGCAGCTGGAGATATCACAGAACACAATTACAATGGTGCCACCTGAAAGCCACTTGAGTTTTAAGGCAAAATTTAAAATATTATGGATAGTTTGACTAAGACATCCCTTGTAGACATTAACAGCTCTGAACTATACTGAGTTTTTTTGTATACCAAAGTTGAATTACTTAGAAGTATAAGCACATTAAATCTAGTGGAAAATGCCATAAATCCTTTGGTATTTACCCTGCAACCATAGGCATAAAAATCTCTCCAGTGTTACACCTCATCCTGACACTGGAAAGTGATACAACACTAAGACATCAGATCTGGTCCATTCTATAAGAAAGCATTCTGCTTTCCTTCTATGTTTCTTCTTAAAACCACCATCCCATGGAAAGCGGATCTATTCCAGCCCTTTAGGAACACAGCACAGGTGTTCCTACACAGGCCTTCACTTGTTTTGCCTTCCACTTGCCAACCTCACCAGTGTTCCCACCTGGGTTGACCTCACCTGGACAGGTGACCCCTGCACAAAGCACCGCATCCCCACTGGAGCCCCACTCTCTTGTCTGCCATGGGTTCAGCTGGGCTGCAGTAGCAGAACTGCTCGGTGACTGCTCCCCAGAAACTGCAACACCCTGTCAGCTTGTCAGGGCATTTATGGGGGATCAGGAAGGCAGCAGCAGAAGTGCATCGGCACTCAAGTAGCATACTCTCCAACCTCTTGATAACAGTGGCAGAAGTCATCTTGAAGACATTCTTAGCAAAAACTTAAATATAGCAGTCACTATAGTGAGATCTGATTTATTCCTGAACGGAAAGGATACCCCCACCACAGAACAAATTGCAATTACTTTTCTATCTGTTTGTTTTACATAGAGCTCATCAGGCCACAGATCGGTGAAGCCAGTGACAACACTAACAGCTGCCACGTCTTTCCACTACTGCTAAGTTTCATCAATACAGGCCAGACCGACTGATCCAGGCTGCAGCCCAAAGAGACTCATTTGGCAAGGTTACGTAAGAAATGAGCTGCTGGCCCGGCTGCTTCATTTTTGTTTATCCACACAAATTAAAAAGTGTGGTCATGCGTAAGTTAATCAATAGCAGGAAAGAGCTATCCCCACTTTTTTTGCCAGTTGGCCTATTTATTGCTCTCAATTTAAAAAGCAGGAATAAAAAGGCCACAAAACAGAAGACGTGTTGGATGAGTGGAGGATGGCGACCAGCTGGAGAGTGAGCCAGAGCATGACGTCCATCGCTGTGCATTTCCCAGAACTCAAGTATAAAACTGGCAAAAGCTACAGATAAACTTCAAGTCAGCAATATACATTAAGACTTTTTGCAATGAAATAGAGTGAAGCCCTGGACAAAGCAAAATAAACTTTAAAAAAAGAAGGCAACTAAAAGGTATGAAGAAAAAGAGTGCAAAGGCACTCTCTTTCAAAAATGTACCAAAAGAAAAGAAAAATCTCTGACAGTACCACTAAGAATGTCATACCCACTGTTTAAGAGTTTACAGAGAAAAAAGGCATTTGGATCCAGCTGTCACGCTTTCAACAATCATGAAAAAATGGTCCCAGAATTTGCCAATTACAAATTTTGAATTTCTAACAATTTTTTACTTAATATTCACGAGAGTATTGTGCAATACTTCCTCCTAATTTACAAGCTAAGAATAAAACAAACACAAACAACACATTCTTCAGCATATCTCCAGGCTTTTCATTTAACAGCTCTGTGTCAGGGTACCCAAAACAGAAATTTGCCGATGTTACTTAAAATTTCCCATTAAGTTAAAAAAAAAAAAAAAAAAAAAAAAAAAAAAAAAAAAAAAAGTCAGTGCCTGCAGGAGGTGGCCATTATATTCTAAAAAAGAAGCTGCAAGCTGTTAGACTGTGGACTCATGCCTAATATGCATTAACTATGTCCATTACAGCTATTTTCACAGCCATTTGGTATCCTGACAGCTTACCCTGAAGTCTGAGATCATTACAATGCCAGCCCCATGCTAGCCTTACGTAATACTGTCTGTATCTGTGTAACCTTTTTCAGCAATGAAGAATTACTTTATTCTAAGGCACAGTGTTCTTCAACCATTTTAAAAAACATTGAAATGGGGGGGAAAGGGATTGTTTGGTCCGAAGCCCAGTTAATCAAGATGGAATGTCTCCTGGTGCTCACATCTGACCTTAGGGTTTTTCAGGATTTCACTGGTCTCCCTGGTGATAGTTGCTACGAGCACTTTCAGTGTGTGTCATGAGAAACACTTGAAAAGAAATTTTCACTGCTTTCACACAGTCCTTCTAACCTTAGCTGTATTTACTTTTATCAATATTGTTACCCATAAAAAATAAGTTGTAAAATTCTTCCAATGTTTGCTCTCATTCCTTTGGGAATCCAAGCACTGGACAGGGTTTGCCTCCTCCTGACAAAACGAGCCATTTTAAAACCTTTCAGGATGAAAAGACTTTTTCAGAACTTGCACTCCATGGAATGAGCTTGAGAGGATGAAAGTGTCCTGTCCTCTTAAAAGGCTCAAAACAGGTAAAACACAACTGGATGCAATGCAAAGTAAACTAAAGCCATGGAGCCATTTTCATCAGCCTCAAACACTGGGCCCCAAGAATCTCATTATATTTTATGAATATGAACAAGTTGAATTTCACTGTGTGAGGGACCACAATAAATCATACTGGATTCACTTTCCTTTTACTCATTTGAAATACAAGCATTTTCTATGTTTTAAGTCAATACTCATCCAACCCAAAACAAAATAATTCTTTATAAACTTTAGGAAATAAACCCATCTTATTTAATGTTTGCTCTGTAATACCAAGGCAGTAAGGTTCTGCAGTGTGTATATTTACGCATAGTATGTCTTGAGCAGTTAGACCTGTTTGAATCCATTTGACAAAAACAAACACTGCAGTTCAGTATAACAACTTCTTCTTCCTTTTTGTTTTGCTTTGTCTCCTGGATATTCCATTAAGAAAGTTCAAGTTTAATACTTGAAAAGCACAAAAAACTACACTCATTTATGCTTCTTGGTGTAGTAGCAAAGAAAAATTAGCTGGTTATTAAAAACAGTCAACAGCTGCAACCTAATCAAAACTGATTGGAACAGCAGAAACTAACACAAATACACAAAAGATGAACTTTCAGAGGGCTTTGAAACATGATTAAGGTCATAATGTTCAAAAAACATAAAGATATGATTCCTCTGGCAGCAGTAGAAATGCATTCAGCTGTATTAAGGTGCATTAGACATCTGCTTAAAAGCTTTCTGGCAAACCTAAGTCAAAACCAAATTTTATACTGAATGGCAAAGCTCAACTTTTTCCTACAAAAGATTGGTTTACACACATGAGATTCTGATATTTTATTGGAAGAGAGCCTGAAAAAAATTCCACACTTCAAGCTGAAAATATCTGGATTCAAAATGGAACTGTAGTTCTCAGAGAATTGTAATTCAAGTGCTTTATGCTTTCCACTACTGTCTAATGGACAACTACAACTGGGATACACTTCAATTCCCACAGGAAAACAAAACGGCAATATTTTTTCACTTTCACACTGTGGACTAGAACACAAGGGAAGACAGTAGTGTTATCCTCAGCTGCCTAATGGGGAAGCATACATACAGAAGGCAGGCCCTGGTATTCCCAGAGGTGCAGAGTGACAGAGGCGAGGAGAGCCAGTAGATACAAACTGCATGACAGAAAATTCTGATTAGCTGCAAGGAAAAAGTCTTCTCTGTGATGGTGGTCAAACAAGGGAACAGGTTGCTTAGAGATACAGTGAAATCCCCATTCTTGGACATATGTAAAGCTCAGGTGCAAACAGCTTTGAGCAATCTCATCTAAGGGACTTCTTGGAACATGCAGGACTAGTTGGCCTCCAGACATAGCTCCCAACCTAAATTATACCGCAATTCTATACAGGGATTGAAAAATAAACTGTATGTTAACAAGCAAAGTGAATGCACAACTTCTCCACATACATCTACTTCTCAATAAATCATTTTGCTCCACAATCACAGTCAAAATTAAATTAACTGGACTAAACTCTTCCTTGGATTGTAGACAGTGTCCTAGACAAGAAGGAATTTTGTTCAAATTAACAAAATCATATGTTAAACTCATTTGGAAAGAAGAAAAATAAATCTCCAAATAAAAATGCTCAATATTGTGCATGCAGTTTGCCCATATCAGGAGGACATCTAGACCTCCCTGCGAGTTCTATAAAGGCAGTGACTGTTAACTATGCTTACTCAAAACGCACTGGGGCAGATTAAAAGCTTTCTTGAACATTTTTAATATTGACAAGGTCAACAGCCACCGACTCATGCTGCTATGTGTATTACCCTTTGGAGGAAGTGTTATCCAAAAACACAAGCATAATCAGATCAGCCTAACAAAACTCATGGTAAAAATCTTTGCCTCTATTCCTGTAAAAATGTTTGTGCAGGAATGTAGGACAGTTTTAGGACTTAGGAAGAAAATTCTTCCAGAATAAAAGTGTGAATGTATTCATATGTAAGTAATATGTTTTCTAAGTTTTACTATTCCAGTATGTAATCAACATACTGCAAATACTAGCAAAATTACTTAATGGAAGGCCAATTTAGGGGAAAAAAAGTTACAATGAAAGCTCAACTGCTCCCTGAAGATCCATCCAAAGAGGTCCAGAACCAGGTCCTTCCCATTTCTATTATAAAGCAGTATTTTCAGGCAATTTGGTGAAATGCTAACAACACCAAGAAAAGTCGTTTTAAGAAATCCGTCAAGCAAGTGACCTAGCAAGTACAGAAACACTGAGAAAATATGCTCTCTTGAAAAAATTAAAATTTAGCTTTTGAATTGGTGACATTTTTCACAGTAAAAGGCTTTCCAGCATTTCAAACACCTGTTTTCATCCTTGAACTGAACATTCTCATCTTAGTAAGGAATTAAACACAGCAAGTCAGAACTATATAATATTCATAGAGCACACCCATTTGTTTCAGTTGGTGGCTTAAGAACTCGCGAGTTGCCAGATGCTTCTCATGTTACAGATCACCACTGTTCACACTGGACACTTCTAACAAGGGCTGATACTTGTCTAATTCCCTCCCAATCTTATGCATGCCCCACACTTACAATGTCCAGGAAAAATGGATGCCACTTCAGTCATTCCTTCTACACGATCTCAATTATTTTGTGACCTCAGCTACGCCTACTTTCCCATTTCCCTCCCCAGCCACTTATTCCCATGTTATTTGGAATCAGAATCACCTTCACACCATGTCTTTTGTACAGTTTTAGTTATGCCATCTTCATTATGAGATAGAGAGACTACAATCATATAGAGTGTTCAAGAAGTTCTGCACTGTGGTTTATATATAGCAAACTCCTTCTGATATGTAGCATACTATTAAATCTGGAACACTTACAGAAAACACATTAAACCAGAGCCATAGTTTAATAGTATAATCTATGGTTTAATCCATAGTCTATTATGTATTTTACCCTTTCCGTTGCTCCTTTTAATATGCCTTTGATTGTTTCCTCATTTTTTATCTACTTCCTTTCTGAAATATTATAGTGGGAAATGAGGGGTTTTTTGGGAGGCCTTTTCATTCTTTAATGTGAAAACTGAATTAAAACACATTACATCATCTATTATAATTCTTCTGCACATAAATTGTGAATGAATGAGTGGATGAATGAATGAATGAATGAAGCCGCAAGACAAAATCAGAATTTTTCTTGTGGGTTCTCCAATGAAATCATTGATACTTGACTATTATTTCCACATCATACCTTTTGTGACTTCTTCCTAATACATGGAGAAGTAACTGAATTCTTTGGACATTATTGTTTTCTAATGTCACAGCAATCCTCACCTTCCTCCATATTCTGGATCATGATCACCATTCTGTGTTACAACTGCTGGTGTATTTCCAGGATAATTGCTATATATTCACTCAGTTTCTATCCACATGGACTGAGTCACCTGTTGGTGACATTTGGCTTATTAATGCTATCCAGTTTCACTGTCCTTAAAGCACAAAGCCATTATTCTAATGTTGAAACCTGCTCCTATTCTGACATATAAACCAATATTATAATTCTAGAATATTCACTGTGAAAGTATCCTAAGTGAAATTCAGACACTCCAATCCATTTGTATTACCTTGTAAGGGCTTGTACAGAAGCATTTGCAGACTCAGTCGTGGTTTGATTATCTGTTTTATGTGCTCTGTTTAAATAAGACTGTCATTTTTTTTCTCGATAAAATCTGGTAACCAGTTCATCCCAGAGAATTTCTTTTTCATTTTCTACCATAGAAAAGCACAGAGTAGTTTGCAGTGATTTGGTTTTTTCAAATCTTTAGGTTGAGAGAGGACTGAGTAGAGAAGTAAGAGTTAGTTGCTCCAACACAGTATCATGCAAATACAATTACAGAGCTTCCAGACTCCACAATTAAAATTTTTGCCTCCACTGTGCAGTGCACAGACAGCAACCTGCATTGAGATACATACTGCAGGTGTTCACTCTGAGAGAGGATTCAAACTTCCAACTCTAAGAGAAGCAGACAAAATGAGATGGTATTCAAAAGCCTGTTGGGAAAGCTGGTCACCAAGTATGACACAGTTTAGGTTGAAATTCTCCTGTCTGAAAGAAATGGGAGTCAGTCTGTCCCAAAATCTATACTGAGAAGCCTTGCTTCACGCTGCCTGAGTTCAGAGATTCAGAGATTCTCAAGAGATCAGGAGAAAAAGCCCATCAGTGACCACAGTCTAGTGATCATACCTCGTCTTTGCCAAAAAAATTTATATAGGTAAGGTCCCTCTTTATAGGTAAGAGGCTTGTAAAAAAATTCCCATTGAAAAGTGATAACCTAAAAAAAAAGTCGTTCTTTCTCCCTTTAGCTCAGACTCTCTAACAATTATGAGGAATCCATGGAAAGCTAAATGCTGCCAGAAGAAAGACAAGAGGAGGCTCTCACCCCAATAGGCTTTTGTCAGATGATGAGGGCACCCTCACATCTAATCTAAACCTCCCCTGGCACAACTTGAAGCAGTTTCCTCTTGTCCTATTGCTTGTTGCCTGGGAGCCGAGACTGACCTCTGCCTTGCTACATCCTCCTGTCAGGTAGTTGTAGGGAAATATAAGGTTCCACCTGAGCCTCCTTTTCTCCAGGCTAAACAAACCCAGCTCCCTCACCCACTCTTCATAATACTTTTGCTCCAAACCCTTCACCAGCTTCATTGCTGTTCTCTGGACACACTTCAGCACCTCAATGTTCTCTTATAGCAAAGGGCTCAGAACTGAACACAGGATTCAAGGTGCAGCCTCAGCAGTGCCTGAGGGACAATCACTGTTCAGAGGGACAATCACTGCCCTAGTCCAGCTGGCCACACTATTTCTGGTATGTTTCCAGGATACCTCCAACTTTTTGCCTACAGTAGTGGTGCTCTAGATATTCCTCCAGTAGAGAAAGCCTTCTGGAGAAACAGGTGTGAAGTTCCATAGCTTGTAGGCATTCCTGTACCCAGGAGGTGGCAGGAGGTGCAGCTGGGCATACAACTGGATGTTGCTTGTAATTACCATCTGCCCAAATGCAGGTGTCTCGCACATATATCTGCCTCTGTGATAGGATGCGTGTTTGGCACATGATGGTAGAGCCTTAGCATTCCGGTGGCAGCAGAAGGGAAACAGGTCCTCTGGGACAGAAGGAACCACAGTGTCATCTGTGATGACTAACTGTGGCCTGCAGCCTACCCTCCCACCTGATCCAAAAGAGAAGGTGAAAGATGCAAGCTGTGGACTCTGGGAATTGCTTAGGTAAAATGACTACTCCTAAACCAGAGCATTTCTAGAAGAAAGTTTTGCATCTCTTTTAAACGAGCAACCTACCAGAAGATGCTGTCCTCCCTGAATATAATCAAAACTTTCTCTTCTCCAGGCAGTCCACATGTACCTTGTGACTCCAGCCTGCCACAGATGTTTTGGCACCTTACAGGCACCAGTTCCCTGGAGAGGAACAGGGAACACTTTACCTCATGTCATGGCTTCAACGTAACATCATCAATCTGACCAGACAGACAAATCTGGTAACATCTGTGACCAGCTGCACCTGCCATTTGGTATTTATCAAAGTATGTGTGCATGTAGGACCTTGTAGAATTTACTGGGGCACCCAGTGGTGAAATTGGAAATGGGTAAAAGAGGATAATCCTAGTCTACTTAAAAAAAAAAAAAAAGAAACTACTGACTCTCTAGGCTGCTTAGTTACTGTTTTCATTGAAAATAGCAATAACAACTCAGTAAAAATGCAAAGAAAATACAAGTATTATCCCAAAGAAGCAATGAAATCCTTATCAGGTGCTCCCACATCAAAGATTTCCCATTCAGTAATGCAACTTTTCCTATTTTGCATGTGCACAACACACACATCATGGTGGATACACAAAAATACTTCTCCTTCCTCACTTCATTTATTATTCAACAAAATATTCTCCAGTTTTAATTTTTGCAGTATGTCTTACTAACTCCTATATGGCAATACAGGGATATTTTCTTGTCTTCCATTTATCACATATAAGTACCTGCAGAAAACACAAATGCAACTGCCTGTTTATTGATGAATTTTTCTGTTTACAAGCAACATGAACCAATCATTGCCACTACAAAGTAAAAATAATGATTTTACATTTTTAAACTGAAAAGGCTTAAAATTAAATTTAAAATATTTACTGTCTTCTTTCCACTGTGTCTATTCTACAGTGTTGATAAGTGTCTCTTTCCTTTGCAGATAACTGTGCTACTGTACCTTTCACAGATGGGCAACAGTGATAAACTGTTTAACAACAAGCAGACTGGCTTCTTGGGCTTCCATCAAAATTTATTTTGTCTTCAAACAAGTGAGGAAAAAAATACAAAGAAAGGTGAGCTGGAATAAAATTCAGTATCTGCCCTTCAGCATCTTCACAGCAAATGCTAAACATAATTGCCCAGTAACAGTGGGTCTGATACCCAGAAAGGCCAGCATGTGTCCCACCTTCCCCTTCACAGCTTTTGGACATGTGGCCTTCAGCAGGCACCCACACAAATGGTGTCAAGAAAATGCTGATACAGCAGGCTTACCACATGAATCCCAAGTACACTAGATGATTTTTATTAAGTATCAAAAGAAATTGTGGCTACTATTTCTGAGCAACCAAATGCCACACAGGAAGGCCACCATGGTAATACGGAATCCAATGTTTAATTCACAACCTGCACATGCAAAGCCATTCTTTGCAACTCATTCATTAAGCAGCATTGAAAGAAAGGCCAACAACCAGCATAATAAGAGCAGATGTTTTACCCAAATTTAGTGCATGTTGTAAACAGTAAATAGCAGAACTTCCCTTTAAGCCAGTAGGACACACAGAGGCTTATAAACACTGTGTAATTTCAGATATCTCACTTCAGGTTTTATCAACTCCGTGACCTTATCTCATTGTTGCTAATGACAAATTGTCACTTTAAAACTACTTTTAATTCCTTAAAGGCAAGTACAGAGCATAATTATCACACTATCTTAGTACACAGTTGCAAAACTTTACACTAAAGTCAAATCGTAATTCAGATAAGAGTATGCCAAGCTGTGCCTGGCAATGCTTGTAGCATTTCAAAAGAACTGTCAGTCAGAAGCCCGTGAGCTGTAAATGGAAACATGGGCTATTCCTATCTTCTTAGCATTGCTAAGTTTTAGTTAAATGGAAAGGTTCAGAAAATACTAGGTGCTATTACCAGGCAAAACCTGTTGCTCAGATTTAGCTGCGTTGTTATAAGTGACTAGCAAGTAAGAGAAATTGTAGCCTGAGATAAGCAGTGCTTGGCAAACCCATAAATACTGGATTTTAGTTTTGGTTGTGCTGTGCAAATCCATAAATATTGTTTAGAAGAGGATATTCACCTGGTGAACAGACATGTCTGGAGACCAAAGAAACAGGAAGCATGGAAATGATACCCAATGATTCCAAGACCCTTGGAAAGACTGAGAAAAATTTATTCCTCTTCTAGGACTTACCATAAGTTGCCAAACTATTCCTGCTGAGACAACACATCTACAGGCTTGTTGAGCAGTGTATGCCACCATCCTCACCCAGAGTACAACATACGGTATGATATGAAAACCAAAGGTGAAAAATCCTTTGGAGGAAAAGTTGAAAGACATTACCTCTGTTCTCAAATGTTGTGCAAGATATACAGTATTTTTAAGTTGTTGTCACTCTAAAAGCCAGTGATACCTTGTGTTCCAAGTAAAATATATTTTTAAAATCTATACTACTTTTCTCTGTGCAACTCCAAATAGTTGTATATATGTATATCTATGTTATAGTGAACTCATAATAAAAAAGATAAAATTCCCTCTGCAACTACCCAGCTCCAGTAATAAGTAGAACACTTGTTCAAACAATTATCCAGGGACAATCTGGGGATTGTGGAAAGAGAGAGAGAGGGAGAGAGAGTGAGAGAGAGGAAAAACTGTATCGCATTTTGTTTAGAAGTGCCTTTAAATTCTGCCTTATTTAACAGATCATCCAATTCAGTGGAAATGTTCTGAGCTACAAGTTCTATTTGCTTCTGCAAACTGTTTACAGACCCATCTGTCTGTTGAGACTCCAGAATACTGTTCTATTTTTTCAAGACAAGTGCACAATTGAAATTATATGTAAAGCGACACAAAAGGAAGCCCTCATGTAAAACACACAGAAAGCTTCCTTAATGGTTTGCCTCTTATGATTTTGCTTTGATATTAAAATATTCAATCAATTAAATGAGACATACAAGATCCAAATATCCCCTCAATAACATACAAATGAAAATCCCAACTCAAGTAAAGACTAAACTGCAGAGACATCATATAGGAACAGCTGGTGTGCTAGGTTGGTATGTGTAACACAAAAACATGTCAAATGCGTGTGCACTAAAAAGCAGGTTGAGTCCATCCATACAAGCTATCTGTTGGGTCTCATGACACTGGGGGTCTGCAGTACTAGCCTATGAATACTCTGGAAGAAAATGAAGAAGCACAGAGACTCTACCAAGCAGAAGTGCTGTAGGTGTGCCATGAGATGACTTCTTCACCTTTGAAAAAGAGCTCTTTCAGCTAAGGTGTCTCAGAACTGCGAGAGAGAAGCAGAACCATTCCAGGTGTAAAAAAACTTTTGCTTCTTAGACAAAAAAAAGTACGTATGGGCATGAGCCTAAGCAAATCCAAGTGACATTAAAGTAATACAAATATCACTTGAGTAAAAGTAAAAACTACAGAGGAATTAATCACTCTCTACTGTGAATGCCGTAGTTGGGCAGAAGACTTGCACAGAGTACACACCAGCAACATGAGTCAGTAAACGTACTCTCACCCATATTTCATGATGACAGCAGACCACAATTTGGACTAAAGGAAGAATAAAAATGTGCTAACAACTTCAAAGCACTGAACCCAAGCCAAGAAGTACCAAGGAGGCCTGGGTTTCACCATTAAGACAGCATAGTCAGGAGGCTGCTTGGTCAGTTTGGCTCTGGAGAAAAGTGAGCTTGCACGGTGCCAAGACACAGGGTGAGCACATCTGGATGACTTGCCATTAAGCATAGGCAGGACATGAGGAAAAGGTACAGGCTGTTAGCTCACTCTCTGAAGATCTACTGTAAACAGGGTGGTTCTATTTTAACTAGGAGTAAAAATATATGTACTCTATCCTAATAAAATCCATTGCATAATATCAACCTTCACTGCAGTTATATCAGGAAGCTCTGATTTTACCAGTCAAACCCAAAGAAACACTCCCAGGAAGGTAATGCTGCAAATGAGCAGCAGACAGGAAAAACACTGGGAATTTTATTTAACTAAAGTGTTATAAAATGAAGTTAAATTTAAGGAAAAATAAATATTTAAATCCTCTTCAGATTCAGCTATGTTTTTTAGAGGCAAAATCCAAGTGTTGTTCCATGTCTTTTCCAACTCATAATCTATTCATTCTGAATCGAGCAAAAAGCCTACTACCAAAAGTCACTAAAGTCTAATGAAATATATGTATTATTTTTCTCACCTTCAGTAAGGTGGCATTTTTAATTGCACAATTCTTCTTTTATGAGAGTTTAAAAGCGTAACCAGGTTATGTACAGGCCTTATTGCGTTAAAGGGAAAAAAATTGCCTTGTAGTCATCGTGGCATCACAATGTATCCATTAGCAATTGCTGATTTTAGCTTTCAACAGCGACTACAGCCATATCAATTCATGACGCTGATCTCTGTTTTTCTGAATGAATTAAGAGGAAAAGAAAAATGTGGCTTCCACTAAGCTTCCATTCCAGCACAGGAAATCCTGTGTGGTTAGATACAGTATGTGCTGTGCTCAGAGATTTCATTCTACTCCCCTTTAAAAAGCCAACATGAGCAGCATGTCACAGGAAATTCTTCCTTATTTTCAGTAGTTCATAGGACAAGGCTTCTTTAGAAACAAGGTCAGCATGAATAGAGCATTGCTTCCTTATCGCTGCTAAGCAGCTGCGTTGAGGATGCGAGACACAACTCTGCTCCCTGTTCCTGAATACCTCTTTTCATGAACTTTAAGCATATGCAGCTCAAGCAGTTAGAAGTTCCTTTGTGCTTTTTCATTTGGAGATTTTTTTATCACACACTTTCAAAAAATATTTTTTTAAAAAATGTACTGAGGAACTTTATGGTTAACTCCACCTGAAAAAAAAAAATTAAAAAAATCAAACTTCCAACTGCTTTCAAACAGACAGCACCACACAGCAAGGCTGACAAAATTAAAGCACAGAGGTTTGGCCACCTCTTTGGGAAGCATGGGGCTCAATTCCAGCTCCCATTGCAATGTACCACTTTCAAGGTGCAATGTGTTGCTTTCAAGGTATTACTGTAAGTTTCTTACTCTCTGCACCTCCTCAGTTTTATGTAAAGTTCCCACTGTAATTAATCATTTAACTTAATAAGCAATTTATACAGGAACTACATGCCTAAAGAGTGAAAGCAAATTCCAGTTTTTCCTGACATGAACCACTCATAAAACATGCAGTTTTCCCCCATGCCAGCAAGACTACTGTCAAGTACACTGGTGAATAAGGTGTTGCTAATTTCCCTCAAGAGAATGCCTTGAAAGGTTTGCATTGATAACAACAACAGTACCTGAAATATTTGCATTTATTTTTTGCATATTTTTGAAAGGAAGTCAAGGGATGGAGGGAAAAGAGGTTTAAAAATAGCAGCAGTTTGTCACACAAAACTATCTAACTGGTGATAACCAAGAGCAGACACCCCAAAAACACACGAAGACATGTAAAACTAAGACACTTAACCCCTCCATGGCCAAAGAGACAGAGTGGGCATGGTCCATCCACGTCAACTCAGTGTTCTTGCCAGAGGAGACGCAGAGACAGCACGCTTGCTCTTACACTGCAGACTCTTTGATTAAGGATTCAGGTGGAGGAGCTCAGAGGTGAGACTCTGCCAGCATTCCTCAGGCAAAAGGGTAGCAACAGCCACCTCTGAGACACAGTGTGCAAAAAAGGAGTCAACATAAAAGAAAGGAAGCATCACAGAGCAGTGAGAAGTGGTCCTAGCAGTTGAAATATATTCTAGGCTGAGGCATGCAGAAATATGCAGTACTCTGGCCACACCGCATTTCAGTCCCATTTGAGCTGAGCAACTCCACAAGTATTTTTCAGAGAAGGTACATAAAACCAGCAAATATAAACCTGTAATCAACAGGCTTGTTTTCCTAGTTTTCTGGCTGCAGATCCCCTTAGAAGTAGTTCATGAACTCTCAAGTGTCCTCACACTGAAAGCGCTCATGTAGCAACAGCCCCAAGCTGATGAATTCTAGTATCTTGTATTTTCCTACTAGGCTGGAATGCTAAAACATCCCTCAGGCTCCTACACAGTATGAAAATGGTCTGGGTGAACACAATTACCTGGAGTAGAATCTCTCCTTTTCTTCCGAAGAGAAGTCATAATGCAAGATAGGTTATTAGAAATTGGTGTCTTGAAGGAAATTACAATGGTAATAATCAGCAGACAGAACACTTAACAGACATTTTAAATTTGTTGTAGAACGTGATACCTCTCTAAAGCTGATGCAGGACCTTTAGCTATGTCATCAGATAAGGTAAAAAATCCTATACTGTTCTGGGGTTTGGGAACATCCAGAAGCCATTTTACAATCTACAAAAAAATTACCTTAGAGCCTGCTGTATGTGGAATCGCAAACTTGATTTTACAAGTAACTTCTAAAAGAAATGGCACAGGGTAAATAAGTAACATTTTAATAAAAACCACTAGAACAGTGAGGAAGTGCAAACATAATCTCTTTGAGCATTTAAGTAGGTAATTGGTAGAATATTCCTATGACACTGGGACAATGTAAACGTGCTTAATTTTGCAGTGTGAATAGCAAAACACTGGTTTTGCCCTGAAGAGCAGAGTAGTAATTCCTCACAAAGGAGGAAGAGTTCTCTTCAGGTATCCAAACCTTAACCCAAGGTTAAGTTTTTATTTTCCCCAAGATACTGCTGTTATATATATAATTTATGAAGCCAGTACAATTTATTTAATACCTTAACATCTGTGAGATAACTAATAGGATAGATTTTCCTTTATTGCAACGTGAGGCTAAAAAGAAAATACCATGACCCAAAACAGACCTGACCCCTTAGATCTTTTAACAGTTTATTTGTATTTGCTGTTTCATCTAACTTACAGCTGTATTGGAAACCAGACAAAGAAGGTACAACTGGTCCAGATGTAGCAGAACTATTCCCTCACCAGAGCATACTGTACTCCAGAGCTTTTTGTTTATTCTTAGAAATCTGACTTTGTGTGCAAAGCCAGAAAACAACATCTTGAAATAAAATGCAGTAAGTACTTGTGTTGGTGCAACTCATGGACTGAAGCTGAAAAGGCAGGCTGAAGTGCCATTTCTGTTCTGATAGCAACTATGAAAAATCCAAACCAGTTCTTTTTCAGTATTACTCAAACTAGTAATTAAACCTGACCAGTTCACTGACAGGTAGTTTATCCGTACATGGTAGGGTCCCAGATCACAGAAGCAACTGGAGTCAGAAAAGCCCTTTCACCTATTAGGTATGTGCAGGAGGTGCCAGGACCACCTGGCACAGAGGCTGCTGAAGCAGCTACAGCTGGTTCCACCTTGCTTCAGAGGGGCCAGGCTCTGGGATCGTATTACCCAAGTACCATACCCAGCACTCCCTGCTCCCACCCCTCAGAGCTCTGCAGTCCATGGCCTGCAGAGGTGGACTTACTTTTGCGCAAGGCTTTCAATTTGTGAAATCTGTACTGCTTGACTCAAGCACATTTATTGCTTATTCTACCAGCACCTGTTACATCAGAAACAACAGGGAAAAGCTTCTGCTTGAAAAAATACACAGCATAAGCTACACTGACATCCTAATAAACACATACTAACTATGAGAAAGGAAACCACAAGCCTAGAAACCATCTCTCCAACAGGACACAGCTTCCAGGAAGTCACTATTCAGAAATTCTAATAATTTACATCATGTTTGTTTAAGGAATTATTTGCATGCAGTATTCTGTAAGGCAGAAATGAGAAAATAATACCAGAGCTGGGAGTAAGCAACGCAGCAGAAGGCATGATCACAGATGCAAGGACATATTGACCAAAGTCATTAAGAAGGACTAGTTACGCAAGTGACTCAGCTTAAGGTCAGTGTCAAATTCCTTTCAGTTCTTACAAAATCTGAACATCATCAGTATTCATCCCTTTCCTGGCAAAAATCTCATTCGTTAGATTACCCTGTTAACAGAATAATCAAGACAGAAGAAAGTTGGAAGTTTCTTTCTGGAACAGTCAAGTCAATCCCTCTGCAGGTGATTTTCACCTTATGGGAAAAGTATTCCTATTTTTCAGTTCCATCTTTGGCACAGAAGTATTTAATTCTAGTGACTGCAAACTGAAGTACATTATCAGGTTCATTACCTCGCACATGCAGAAATATACTCTTCTGTAACTTACACCTGTTTGGCCAAGGCATTTCATGTCATTACAGACTGCCAGGCTAGAAGAAAGGACACAAAAACAAGCAAACAAACATTCATGTACTCAGAGAGTTAGGAAATTCCTGGGGCAACAGGCTACTCAGAAATTACTGAGGGCCTTGGGGGGCTGAAAAAGTCACTACAGCACAGGAGGCTAACCAGTGGGCAGCTTCAGTGGAATATGGGGGGGAGGGACGGACACCAAAACAAAAAAACCCACCCCAACACCTCCCCCCCCCCCCAATAATTAAAGTACAAATTCTAAACTTTATGGGGTAATTCAACTGGTCTTTACAGAGGCTTGATATTTCACATTCAGGAACAAGCATCCATTTCATCACTGTGGTCACTTGAATTTTAAGAGTTCCTTTGCCAGTGGTAAAAGGATCCCATAAAATAGGAAGCGGCTTTATTGCTTTTTATTGTTCTTTCAGGCAAGAACTATTTTAATCTCACCAGAACTTTCTCTAGGCTGTTAAAAAACAGGCAGGTCATTTGTGCAGAGCCTTTCACCCCACCGTACCAGAAAAGGAAGAAAATGATACTTAGAAAATGGTAGTAGGAAAATGGAAAAAGCAGTTCTGTTTAAAGACAAACAAAACAAAGAGCACATTCACATTGCCAATAAGAAAGACTTGGAAGATTAACTTACTAGCTCTAAAACCTTACATTTTTATAGCATGAAAAACAATATATTTCGTACTTGGTTAACCAAGTTAGATAACTCAGAGTGACAACAGGCCAAGCTTCTTTAATCTGTGTAAGGCCGCTAACATTTGAGTATTGAAAACAGAAATGTGGCAATTAAGGCTTCTTTTTAACAGTGTACAGTCAAAGAGATTTTCTTCTAATGGAATTAAAAAACAGAAGTGCGTCTTCTTTAGGCCTATTAACAAGCTTGCATTTACTGCTGTCAGCATTAGACCTCCCAGTACAACCATCATACAAATAATCAATGAAAACAGTCTGCAAAATGCCAGTCTGATATTAGTCAGAGTTTATGAAGGAAAGATCTCTAAATTTAGGGAATAAGAGTAGCATTTTTCAGCAAGGAATCTGGTTTGTCAACAACCATTCTTCTCCTGCACAAAACCTCTGACAATGCCGGCTCAGAGCAACACTAGCTTCATTTACTGGCGGGGAAAAAAGGGGTCCCTTTGTACCATCAGTTTTGTGCCCTTTCAATAGCAGCTCTGGTCGTAGATTGGTGTGGACAATTGCAGTGACCATCTGCGACTAGGAGACAGTTTGATAGCTGCAAGACTAACTTAGGTCCGGCATCACCACATCTTGCCCTGCTGAGTCTTTCATATGGCTTTGAAAAACTTAATGAAAATGGATACATTCAAGGCTGAATAAAAAGAGGCCTCAACAGGCTTGACCCTAAACCTAAACAATGGAACTGTAATGCCGGCACTATTGTAGCAACACGACAGATGTAGGTCGTGTTAGCTTTCATCCGTAGCTGTGACTGATAGCTTGCAATTTGCTGACAAGACGTCTAGTTTCCATTTTCATTTGGTTTGTAGGCATGAATTTCAAGGGTTCAATTAAGAAGGAAGATACACTTTTTTCCCCCCCTAGTTGTTCATAAATTCTTGCAAAGACTATAATCAGCATGTGTCACTGACCTGGGAACATTCTTATACTAAATGCACCCTGAAGAATTTATTCTAAAATTACTCAGTGCAAGGTTGGTTTAAAAAGTTTAGAGAGAAATATTACTACTTAAACAAAAAGGTTAATTCACAAAATCTTTAGAATCAGTGCAGTATATAGCTTTAATAGCTATATACTAGTATTTTCCTGCTTGATTTAATTATGCGATCTAAGTTGTAGGAAATAAGCACACATTCCCCGCCCGTACATCCTCACCATATGATCTGTCCTATTTGGATCAAGGTGAGAAACTGATTTATATTGGAGCTGGGGAAAAGCAGGCAAACAAACAAAATCTCCTAATCTAACAGACACTTGAAGAGCAGTCACAAGACCCACCTGGGTCAGGGCAACCCCCGGTATCAATACAGGCTGAGGGATGAACAGATCGAGAGCAGCGCTGCCAAGAAGGACTTGGGGTGCTGGTGAATGAGAGGCTGGACATAAGTCAGCAATGTCCACCTGCAGCCCAGAAAGCCAATTGTATTCTGGGCTGCATCAAAAGCAGCAGGTGGCCAGAGGTCACGTGAGGGGATTCTGCCTCTCTACTCCACTCTGACGAGACCCCACCTGGAGTGCTACATCCAGCTCTGGGGTCCTCAGCACAGAAAGGACATCAACCTGTTGGAGCAAGTCCAGAGGGTGGCCACCAGCTTGATCAGAGGGATGGAGCACCTCTCCTATGAGGGAAGGCTAAAATAATTGGGATTGCTCATTCTTGAGAATTAAAAACTCCAGAAGACCTTACTGCAACCTTCCAGTACCCGAACGGAGCCTACAAGGGAGATGGAGAGAGATTTGTTACAAGCTAGTGACAGGACAAGGCGCAATGGTTTCAAACTGAAAGACTGTAGGTTTAGAGTAGATATAAAGAAGAAATTCTTCACTGTGAGGATGCTGAGGAACAGGCTGCTTGGAGAAGTTGTGGCTGCCCCATCCCTGGAAGTGGTCAAGGTCAGTGTTTAGGTTTGAGACAATTTGGAGGGATGGAGACCTTGGACAGAAGTCTCTTCCCTTGGATACAGTACCACTGGTTTCTCCAATAAAGAGACCAAATAAGCCCAGATGCAACTGAAAAAATAACTTTTTACCAAGAAGAACGCCAATAACAATACTGATAAAACTGGGTTAAACCAACTAGTGAGGGGCAACTTCCCAAGCCCCATCCACTGGAGCAAACTGAGATGGCAGTTGGCCTCCCCTACCTAGAAAAAACACACGTGGCCACAGGACAGGCAGGATGGCTACCCTTCCATATGGTTTGCCTCCTCCACGCCTGGAAAACCTGGCAAGAGCAATTGGAGAGTCAGTGCTTTGGAGCTCTGGAGAGTCAATGTTTGAAGTGAGGCTGTGGTGCTGATACAGGCAGCTGGAAGGGTAAGCACATGCAATCCAGGAGGTCTTTGGACCACCCTGATAATAACCTCTTGACATGGGTGATCAAAAAAACAAGAAATGGGAGATGCTGTGTTTGACCTCACACTTACAAATCAGAAAAAAAATCATCAGGAATGGGAAGGCTGGAGTGGTCATGGCTGCAATGACTGTGAGATGACAGAGTTCAGGATCATATGAGGAGGGAACAAGACAAATAACAGGACAACAGCCCTGGACCTCAGTAGAGTAGGCTTTGGTCTGTTCAGGGACCTGCTAGCAGCTCACAGGATACTGTCCTGGAGAGAAGAGGTTCTAGGACAGCTGCTTGGTTTTCAAGGATCACCTCGTCCAAGCTCAAGAATGGTCTGCCCTGATGAGCAGAATGTCAAGCAAGAGTGGCAGAAGGCCTAAATAGATGAATAAAGAGCTCTTGTCAAAACTCAGACGTAAGGAGGCATTTGAGGGGAGGCAACAGAGACAGACAACCCAGGAAGAATACAAAGACACCATCCAAGCATGCAAGGAGGAGGTTAGGAAAGCGGAAGCCTGTCCAGTATTGTATCTTCCTAGGACAACAAGAAGGGCTTCTGCAAATGTATCAACAACAAAAGGAAGACGAGGGAAAAATGTAAGGCCACTGCTGAATGGAGCAGTGAACATGGTGACAAAGGACAGAGAAAATACAGAGATATTCAATGACATCTTCGGACTTGAGTGGCAAGATTCCCCTTTGGCATTCTCAGGTTCCTGAGACCTAAGGGAAAGTCAGGAGCAACCAAGACTTACCCTTGGTACAAGTGAATTAGTCTAGCAAACATGTAAACTGGATGTACCTAAATCCACTAGATCTGATGGGTCACACCAATGAATGCTGAAAGCTGCTTAATGCCACTACAAGGCAACTCTTGATTATCTTCAAAAGGTCACAGCTATTGAGAAAGGTTCCTCAGGAGTAGAATAAAGCAAATGCAACTCCTAACTTCAAGAAGGAAAAGGAGAAAGATCCATGAACTACAGTTCTGCCAATTACAACAGGATCCCAAGGAAGGCGAAGGAGAAAGTAATTCCGGAAATAGTGGCCAAACATGTTAAGGACGAGAAGGTGATTTCTAATAGTCAGTATGCAATTATGAAAGAAAATCAGGCTTGACTAACCTGATAACATTCTACAATGAGATGATTACCTTGGCAGATTAGTGAAGAACAGTGGATATTGTCTATCTTGACTTTAGTAAGGCTTTCAGCACTGTTCCCCTACAATAACGTCATGGAAAAATGGATAGAAGTACGGGCTAGATAAATGAACACTGGGGTGGACTGAACTGTCATCCTTAAAGGTTTATGATCAGCAATATGAAGTCCAGCTGCAGGCCAGTGATCAGTGGCATACTCCAGGGGCTGATCCTGGGGCCAGTACTCTATAACATGACCCGGATGGCTGGTCAGAGCTCATCTTCAGCTAGCCTACTAACACAAAACTGAGAAGAGCACATTGATAGACCATACGGTTGTGCTGTCACTAGGAAGGCATTGCCAGCAGGTCAAGGAAGGTGATTTTTTCATCTCTGCTCAGAACTGCTGAGATCTCATCTGCAGTGCTGTGTCCAGTTCTGGGCTCCCCAGTACAATGGGTGCACTAGAATGAGTTCAGCAAAGGACCACAAAAATGATTAAAGCCCTAGACCATTATTCATTCTGAAGAAAAGGTTCAAGGTGGATCTTAACAATAAGCAAAAATATACAGTGGAGGACAGAGGGAAGGAAGAGAGAAGATGGAGCCAGACACTTCTCAGTGATGCCTATGGAAAGAACAAGATTCAACAGGCACTAATTGATATTCAGGGGGGAAAAAAAAAAACCTTTTTAAATTTACACTCTCAAATTATTAATATCTCCCTTACATGAGGTTACTGTACCGATCCTTGTGACAAAAAAGAACCAGCCATGATCAAGTCAGGCGGCAGGAAGAGCCATGTAGCCACACATTCTATAAATGCAACACAATGTCCCTGCCTCTCCTTCCTGGTAAAGAATCCCACATGCCAGCTGAGGTTGTTCCAAGGGGACGGAAGACAACAGCTTTATTTGGCAAATATATTACTCATTTGGGATGCAGTAAAGGGGATGCAAGATGTGTGTCAGAGCAGGAGATTTAAATACACTGCTACTATGAAGTATCCTTTGCACCTCTACAACTAAGAAGCACTTTGTTCTGCACTTAAATGGAGTTTGCTGCTCACACAGTAAAAATGGAATGTTACATTTCTAGAATAGTCCACAAAATAAAGTTTTGAGCAATGAAGATCGCATCAGTTATTTAACATAAAGAGCTACGACCTTCTTTTTCAAAAGCCTGACTGAAGTCCAATGAAATCAATAGCTGCCTTCTTTTGATTTTAGCAAGTTTTGTTAGGTCCTTTAAAAGGACATGAATTTTGCTCTGGAAAGTGCTCTCTTGATAGGAAAGAGCAGAAGGCTGTAAAATACGCAGAGATAGATAATTAGGGAAATGGACTATCTCAAGCCATGTCCGAGACCTCTTCCACCCAAACAAGGAGTAGAATCAATTGTTTCCCAGACAACAGCAGTCTTTTGTCATTGTTGGATTTGGCGTTTAAACGGCAGAGGACAGGCATAGGACAGATGGTCAATGCTTAAGCACAACCATCTTTTTGAGGTGTTCCTTTAAAGAACTCATTTTAAGATAGGAGATTATTCAATTGTCTCATCACACATAAGAAGCCAACATTAGATAAGTCAGTGCAAAAGAAAATCAGCTTCAAATCTGCTAGGCTTCCTCTTACCGGTATCTGTTGGAAGCGGAGACGATAGCTCAGGTTTTTTGCCGAAGGTAATTTCATAGACAAATTAAGAAACCTTCAAAGCTACTATGTATTATTCCTTAAAGGTGCCAGTTTTATAATTTATTGCACACTGGCAGCTTGCTGAGACTGTACAGAAGGTTATTGACTTCAAGACCTCAACAACACAGAGCAATGTACACCCCAGAACATACCAGAAAAGATTTATTGCCATTCTTCATATTTAAAGGAAATATTGCCTTGTATTTAGATTACACAAACTAAGTATAAAGATGAGCAGGGAAGAATGCAATTACAATGTATGTGCCAACCTAAACCCAAAATGTTATAACAGTGTAAACACTCCTATTAATTTTACATTGCAATAAAGGTATTTCCTATATGAAAAATTAAAGTGAGCAAGAAAACCCCAAGCCAAACCACTGAATAAGTTGAAAAACATTGTAAAGTATCTTGACTCAGATGCTCAGGGAAGGGGACAAGGCAAATCTTATTTTAAGAGCTTCCCGAGTAAAAATTTCTGGTTTATTGTAAACTCAGCACTTAACTTTATAAACAGACATGCTTCTTCCAAACTTCCTTCACCCCATCCATTGTTTTATTTATCTGATTTAATACAAGTTTCTCTTACACAAAGCAAAAAAGAATGCAATTGAAACTCCTGTCCTAATTAAAGGTTTCCTCGTTCTATTATGAACCTTACTTGACTGCTCAATACTACTGCCCAGAAGAACAATACATATTTAAATCTCTAATACCCACAAGGGAAGACAGTCCATTTGGAGTTCTGCAGTAACTATGACAACCTTGCTTGGGGACAAAATACTATTAAAAAATGTGTTAATCTAAACTTTCTTTCCAATTCTAACATTCCACACTCACTGATCTTTACATTTCTAAGATTTTGTACACTTACAGTCATGTGCAGCTGCTTCCTGTACCAGCTTGCGAGGTTTGAACTGTGGAGAGGGTGGACATACAGACCATTATGAGACAGTTACTCAGAATTAGACACGTGTCAGTGTCAGAACACACCACAGGATTTGCACTACCACCCACAAGACTTTTGGAAACAAAAGGGACCTCCACAAACAGCTGCATATCTCAAACTCTAGCTCTGGCAGTCAGTAGCAAGACATTTAGAACAGTAGCTTTCAGACAGGCTACAGATTTTGCACTCCAAGATAAAAGTGACCAAAAAGTTCATCTCACTCAAAAAAATTGCAAAACTTACTTTCCCAGGTTTGCTTTTTGTAGGCAATCTGCAAACACGAGCCTGCAGCTAAATGAGCTATTTAGCCTGCAGGATGATAAAGAACCACAATATCAATACCACTCGGAAATTCCACAGGTGGGAGCCACTGACCACAACAGTGTCAACCTGCTGAATGCATCTTATTAGAAATTTGCAGCTGATTGTTGAAATGGTGGTGTTCAGTTCTCTTTGAGGACATAATATAATCTAAGGGGCTCCCAAGGGAAATGCCTTACAGCTTCTCATTCATCTCTTGACCAAGCATATTACCTTCCTACATGTAATTCCAAGTTTGACCATGACAGAGTCAAATGCACATTCAGTAGTGGAACAGCATCTGTAACCAGTCCCCAGCCATATAATGTGGTGCACACCTCCCCCAGTTATGTGATAGCATCTCAGGTCACAAGACAACAGTAAAGGAAGTTGTAACACAAGGAAGGCATGTAGGTTTGTGAGGAACTATGGCAGAGAAAGTAAGGATCTGGTTACACAAAAAACAATCAAAAAACAAACAAAAAACAAAAAAAAAACCCAAACAACCAAACAAAACAACAACTACCCTCCCTACACACGTAATAATAACTTGGCCCACAGCTTGCCCCAGAATCCTACCTGGAGCAGCTCTCTGGATAGAGGTGATTCTGATAGGCTGGATCTGGTCTAGGTTGGCAATGTTTGTTCAAGGCTACAGAGTATCATCACTATGGATTTAAGGCCTTGCATTACAAGTAAAAAAAATCCATCACTTTCTGGTTAGTGTTATGTATTTTATACACAGATGATGTTCAGCAATATCATCCTGTCACCAAAATACTCTTCCTATGACAATGTTTAGAGAAATAAATAATTTAGGGAATAAATAATACACCTGTAAAGCAACTCAGCAAACTTATTTGAAATACAAACTCAAAGCTTTTTAATATTAACACAACTTCTGTTCAGGAGACAAAAATCATTCTTGTTCAATATTCTATGGGACCTCCATTCCATCAATATTGCAATTTCACAGCTAAACATATTAATAGGGTCATAAATATTCAGATTATGTAATAAAGACAGTGAAAGCAGATGATAAAATGCTGTTAACATTCATTTACAGCAGCTGGGAAGGCCTTGCCAAATGTTGCTTTACATAACAGGTCGTGACGCTCTGACTGCATTAAGCTTTCTGATCACTCTTCCTTTATCTGCTATGATTTTGAACACAATACGAGACCAAGCAGACTAACCAATGGATTTAGAAGCCCTTTCAAGCACACCAACATTTCAAAGATTTAAGAGATTAAAACATCAAAAAGGGCCTTGTGGTTACTACATTTGTGCTTTTGCATTTCATAGTGCAGACATGAAAGTGACATCCACATCATTCTCTGTTACCTCCATAATTCAGTGCCTCCAATAAATTTTAAAAGCAAGTTTATTTTATTGAACCATGCTTTAGTTAAGCTATATGCAAAAAAGAAGTAAGAGTCAGTAAACTGAAAAAATGACCACTACAGTTTTCACAAGGTATACTGAGTACTACTGAAATGTGCCATAATGTCTGCACATCCTGTCCACGACTTACATTGATTTTATCTTGGGAGTTGCATCTGAGTCAAGTGACAGTTCTTCCTTTGCTCCAGTATATTCTGCATTACATTTCCTTTGTTTCAGAATAGTCTCTGCTGCCATTAAGCAGTCAGGATTCCCTGACTTGCATGGGTCAGATCATACAAGCTCTCAAGAAAAGATCAGCCAGACACACTGACTGTGGGACTGGGTCTGAATGTTATACTGTAAAAAATGATGACTCATAGTTCTATTCATTCGTTTTTGCTCAGTCCCATGACAAAATTAAGCCCAATCCTGCAGACTTTATGGAGATTAGTGGCCCTAGGAAGGTTAAGAGCTCTAGTGAGGTCAACAAATTCATGTGTGTGAAGTAAACAAGCCTGTGCCTTAACAGGATACACAGCAGCTATTATTCTGCTTCTAAAAGCAGTACCACTTCATTTGTGCTTCCAGTCCTGCATTAGTTAGCCACTATTCAGAGCACTGAATACATTCAAAGCCTAATGCTTTAACTGAAATTTTACTGCAGTGGGTCTCAAGCTTTTCCTGTAGCCCAGGCTCAACAGAGAACACTGACATGTCTACACACAACTAAAAAGTTTCCTCAGCACTTAAGGGCTCCAGCTCCACCTCATCTATGTGGAGCACTGCTTCAGCAAGGCCCACCTCATCACTTGGAAAACCACCTAAATACTGAATGCTGGCAAAAATCTTAGCCATTGCAGGAAAAATAAAATTCACAAAGAAAAACACTCTTTTTCAGAGTATCTTGCAAACAGACCTACAAGCAAGGTGGAGTTTTCAGTGATCATAGCTAATCCCATGATCTCACATACTACTGGTATCTTACAAACTAAGAAAAAAACTAATTGCAGAGACATAATAAAAAAGTATTTACATTAACTTTCAAATATCCTAACACAAGCAATGCTAAGCAAAAACAAAGCCACATAATGTAAACAGCATATGCTCTGCAAGTCAGATATTACAACTGAAAAAACAAGAGATTACATATAAATACTTACTTAGGGATGTGAAGTTTCTATTAAGTCTTCACATATATGCTATCTCCTTACTTACAGTATCTCTGAAGCTTATAAGAATACTCTTACCTGGTAGGAACTACTTCTGATTCAGGATGCATCAGCTATTCACTTAATCCAACAGTCAACTTTTTTAAAAAAAGTCATCAAATGAATAGTGAGATAAATTACTGGATAACCAAGTGGAGTGCAGAACAGAAATAAGAACAAGTTGTTCTTTCCAATGCAAAACATGCCAGTGCACAAGTTCAGAAGCCTACCTGAAGGGTTGTCTTAAATCCCCTTTAAATTAAGATAAAAAGGATTTGGACATTTCCATCTTCTTGCCTGATTCTCAGCTACAGTACTTTGCCCACAGCTACTCACACAACCTGACTTTACCACATAGAGCTGCAGCAGTAGAAGTAAAGAACAGGCACGTTAATACACTCAAGTAAAGCCCCAAATCAATAATAAGTACCCTGGCTTCTTGAAGGACTGTCTGCTGCCCTGCAATACAGTTCTGCAAAGGAATTCTGCAACTGTATTTTACAATACAGTTCTGATCAACTGTCATGACTGGTAAAGCATTCTTCAGTTTTCCTCCTTACAGCTATATTAATGCACTGTAAACATTCACCTCTAGTCACTAAACCCCAAAACATTCACTGCTATTTGACTAACAACTGCAGAATTGCCTCAGTAATATTTGCAGACCCACTGCCCTTCTTCCCTCCTTAAACATCAGCTGAGGTGATTTTTCTGCCCTCAAGAAAGCCCCCAAACAAACACCTACTCTTCACAGATATGCAATTAGTCAGGAATACTTCCAGAGTAAGTTTCTGGTCGCTGCAAAAGAAGCTGTTTGTGAATCTGCAACTCAGGCACCTGGGGAGCAGAATTGCCATGGGACAGAGGACTGACTATGCTATATGGAGGGAGTGTTGCAGGAAGAGTCATTGAAGCAAAGGTTGAAGCAAACATTCACTTGTGAACCTTTCAAACAACTCTGAGCAAACATTTTTTTTCACAAATTGTCTGCAAAACTAATCTGCCAAAAATTACCATAAATGCTGGCAGGACATTCAGATTAAAAATCACTACATAGGAAAGGGTTGTGTTTTCTTTTCTGTATACTGTATACCATATGCAATGAATAAATAAGGTATCCTCTGTATATTTCCCCCTCTAGATTAATAAAGTATTCTTAAATTAGAATAGTCACATAAATATCTCAATTCTACAGTCCTCCTCCTTTTCCATTTCTTTAAAAATAGAAGTAGAGCAGGAACATACTCTGGCTGGAATACATAGCAAGACCCATATCTCTCAGGTGACTGCTTTAACTACCAGGCAATGGATTCATAATCACTCCGTAAATAATTAAATATTCATTAAGTCTGGGAAAAATCAGGAGGGCTTCAACAAACAAGAAATCAAGAAACTTGTACCAGAATACTCAGATCCTTAGTTCTCAGACCAATGACTTGGAGGGTGAGTGAGCTGTATTCAAGACTCAATTTTGAGTAAGATAAAGGTGTGAGTAAGGTTTGAGTAAGATAAAGATGTGAAATCAAATTCCTCATGCAAATGCTCTGATCACTAGGAAGGATGGACTCATCAGATCCCTGATGCCTCAATTTCATACAAATTTTCAGATGGTTCAGCAGAAGTTAACATTTTTAGGTCTACTCTGATGGCGACTCAGATGACATCAGCCTGGACAAGGCTGGCACTTTTGTCTCCGCCAACTGGAGGCAAGGTGGTTTCTGGTCTATAAATAAGGGAACGATGTTAGAGATGCTGTGTTTCAAATTATACTGCAGAATAAACATGTAGGCCAGTATATGCAGTCACATAAACATATCCACAGACACCTACGAAGTGAGGCAGCAGCCACAGGGGAACTAAATGTGGCATCTGAAAGGCAAACACAGGAGCTAGAGTTCTTTTATGGATTTAATCCCATGGGATATTTTTCACCCTAAGCCTCTCTGAGCCCTCATGGAAGACTGAAACTACTGCTACTGTAGCCTGAAAGTCTGTCCTCTTAAACATGAGCAGAGACCTCCCCTGTGTACAGAGTACATCCTGGAATCACAAGGGAACAACACAGAGCTAGACTGAACTGCCCGGAAGGCCACTAGCAAAGCACGTGCTTGGAATCTCCCTGAGCCAACTATTTGACAACTCATCCCCTCTCACCAGTAACTCACTACTTTGCTAGTCAGGGGTCATATACATTGGAGGAATTATACTTTGGCTCTTATTTTCATTGATTTTTACCCTTTTAATATGAAAAAGAGGGTATTTCTTGCTTTAGAAAAATGTTTTTGCAGGTGCTGGAGTCCATCAGTGCTGGTCGCTTTTTAAACATCACCTCCTAAGGGCACAGGAGCAGGCAAATCCCAAATGTCGTGTGTCAAGCAGGTAAGGCAGAAGGCTGGCTTGGCTGAACAGGACTTTTCTCTTGGAGGTAAGGCAAAAAAGGAAGTAAGGTCAAGAACATGGGAAAAATTCACAGATGTGGCTTGCTGCTGTAGGGAGAACGTTTGTGTGGCCAGAGCCCAATGGGAGTTGAAGCTGGACAGAAATGTGGGGGACAAAGTTTTTACAAATACATTAATGGCAATAGGCAGTATACAAATATCATTGGCCCGTTCCAGGATGAGGATGGTCACCTCACAAACAGGGACAGAGACAAGGCAGAGGTGTTTAATGCTTTCGTTGCCTGTGTCTTCAACACAGATGAGGGACCAAAGAGGTCTCAGTGCCCTGAGCTGGAGGACCATGACTGCGAGAATGATCAACTCCCAGTCAGCCCTGAAATTGTGCAGATGGATTCCTATAAATCTATGGGGCTTGGTGGGATTCATCCAAGAATCCTCAAAGAGCCAGCTGATGTCATTGCAAAAACTCCCTCAATGATATTTGAGCGGTCTTGGGAATCCAGAGAGGCCCCAGCTGATCAGAAGTTGCCAAACATTGTCCCAGTTTTCAAGAAAGGCAAGGAAGAGGATAGCAGAAACTACTGATCTGCCAGTCTCACTTCAGTGCCTGGTAAAGTTATGGAGATTTTCTGTGAAGTACTGAAAACCACCTGAAATGCAGTCATTGGTCACACCCAGGATGGCTTCATGAGAGGAAAGTCCTGCTTATCCAACCTGATCTCCTTTTATGACAAAGTAACCCACCTAGTTGACCCAAGGGAAGCCAGCTGATGTAATCTTTTTGAACTTCAGTAAAGCTTTCGATACTCTCTCTCACAGGATCCTTCTGGACAAAATGCCCAGCACAGCTGGATAAACACATCATCTGGTGGGTGAGCAATTGGCTCACGGGTTGAGCACAGAGGGTAACAGTGAATGGGGTAACATCAGACTAGTGACCTGTCACTAGTGGGGTTCCAAAGGCTGCATCTTAGGCCCTGTGCTCTTCAACATCTTCACAAATGACCTGGATGCTGGACTGGAGGCGATACTATGCAAGTTTGCAGATGACACAGAACTGGGAGGGGGAGAATCTGTTGACTCCCTCGAAGGCAGGGAGGCCCTGCAGAGAGACCTCAGTAAATTAGAGGACTGGATAATCACCAGCCATATGAAGTTCAACAACAGAAAAGTGCTGGATTCTGCACCTGGGATGCAGCAATCCCAGATGTATGTACAGGCTGCAGAATGAGATGCTGGAAAGCAGTGCCATAGAAATGGACCTGGGAGTCCTCGTCAACAGCAAGTTAAACATGAGTCAGCAGTGCCCTGGCAGCCAGGAGGGCCAGTTGTGTCCGGGGAGGGGGCATCAGGCAAAGCATCGCCAGCTGGTCGAGGGAGGGAATTGTCCCACTCTGCTCTGCACGGGGGTGGCCTCACCTTGACTATTGTGTGCAGTTTTGAGCACCACGATATAAGAAAAACATTAAGGTATTAGAGAGCATCCAAAGGAGGGCAACAAAGATGGTGAAGGGCCTTGAGGGAAAGCCGTATGAGGAGTGGCTGAGGGCACTTGGTCTGTTCAGCCTGGAGAAGAGGGGACTGAGGGGAGACCTCACTGCAGTCTACAACTTCCACGTGAGGGGAAGTGGATGGACAGACAATGATCTTTTCTCTGTGGTGATGAGTGACAGAACCCAAGGGAATGGCCTGAAGTTGTGTTAGGGAAGGTTTAGGTTGGATATTAAAAAGAGATTCTTCACCTAGAGGGTGTTTCTGCACTGGAACGTGCTCCCCAGAGAAGTGGTCACAGCATCAAGCCTGACAGAACTCAGGAAGCGTTTGAACATTACAATTATCCCAAAGATGTGAGTCTCACCTCGGTGCTTGGCAAGACCACGGACTAGATCCTCCTGGAAACTATGCTAAAGCACAGCGAAAATACTGTGATTGGTGACAGCCAACGTGACTTTAATAAGGGCAAATTGTGCCAGTAAAACTTAGTGGTATTTTATGATGGTGTTACAGCACTCGTAGAGAAGAGAAGAGCAACTGATGTCACCTACCTTGACTTATACAAAGCATTTGACACTGTCTTACATGACATCCTTGTCTCCAAACAGCAGACACATGGATTTAACAGATAGACCACTTGGTGGATAAGTAATTGGCTGGATGGTCTGGTCTCACTCAAAGAGTTGGAGTCAACTGCTTGATATCCAAATGGAAACCAGTGATGAGTGGAGTTCCTCAGGGGTCCATATTGGGAACATGGCTTTTTTACATCATTGCTAGTGACAAAGACAATAGGATTAAGTGTAAGCTTGCAAACTCTCAGCAAATTTGCAAATGACACTAAGCTGTGTGGTTAACACACTGGAAGGAAGGGATGGCATCCAGACGGACCTTAATAGGCTTGAGAGGGGGGCCTGTGTAAACCTGTTCAACAAGGGCAAGTATAAGGTCCTGATGGTGGGTCAGGATAATTCCAAGCACAAGTACAGGCTGGGCAGAGAGTGGATTGAGAGCAGCCCTGAGAAGAACTTGCTGGTGTTGGTTGACTAGAAGCTCAATATGACCTGGTGATGTGCACCTGCAGCACAGAAAGTCAACCACATTTGGTGCAGCATCAAAATCAGTGTGGCCAGCATGTTGAGTGAGGGAGGGGATTCTCCCCCTCCACTCTGCTCTCATGAAACTCCACCAGGAATGCTGAATCATAGCTCTGGAGCCCCAACATAAGAAGGATCTGGATATGTGGACATGCTAGAGCAAGTCCAAAGCAGGGCCACAAAGATGACCAGAGGGCTGGAGCACTTCTCCTACGGAGACAGGCTGCCTTCCAGTACCTAAAAGGAGCCTACAAGACAGCTGGGGAGGGAACTTTTACAAAGGCATGTAGTCATAGGAGAAGGGTAATGGCTTCAAACTGAAAGAGAATAGGTTTAAATCAGATATAAGGAACAAGTTCTTCATTGTGAGGGTGCTGAGGAACAGGAACAGGTTGCCCAGAAAAGTTGTGGGTGCCCCATCCTTGGAAGTGTTCAAGGCCAGACTGGATAGGGCTTTAAGCAACCTAGTCTAGTGCAAGGTATCACTGCCCATGAAATAGGTCAGAACTAGGTGATCATTTAAGGCCCCTTCCAGCCAAAACCATTCTATGTTCAGAAAGACAGGCAAAAGCTGCAAAGCAAATTTTACACACATTAGCTACTTGGTCTTTGGTAGTTAAGAGTTATCCTTGCTCTTCTAGCAGCCTCTCAGTACTGCATGCCTCACTGCCTGCATGCCCAGTGCAATATACATATAGTTCACCAGGTATTTTTAGACATAAAAGCAGTCTCATAAGGAAAATGTGCTCCAATTTTCTGTATGTATGATCAGTCAGCCGAAGCCACATATAATTCAGTATTCACCTCCCTTTGTTCTGATATGTTAGCAGGTAGAAGCAGCTAGAGTCATGCTCAAATACAGACTACTTTTCTTGTCCACAGTTTTTCTGTGGACACATTTTCATATTTTTCTTTACCTAAAGTACCAGAGACATCTCCAAAAAGCCAGATATACCTTCCTCAGGTGCCTTTATTCAGAATGGTTATGATAATGCATTAAAACCTTGGCAGAAGACACCTGAAGCGGGAAGAATCTCACAGGAGGGTTGTTCTCACATCCCAGAACCTCTCAGACCCCAAAGAAACCTGAAGAAGTAACGTTTTATTCCATATTACCAATTTATATGTTCTAGCTTAAACAAGTCTGTTGACAGTTGTCTGTCTAGATTGCAATGAGCTACAAGAAACAGTATGCTCCTGGCTGCTTTTTCTCTCATTAAAGCCACATGATCAAGTTCACAAGGTGTAGTGTATTTTACCATCCACAGGTAAAGTTAAAGATGGCAGTGGGAATACTGCTTAAGGAGCAGGGGATTTGACCCACAACTACAATATCATGTCATCAGAAGTGGCTGGCAATTAACGGATTACAATACACTCAACGATAATCCGATGAGCTCAGCTGCAGATGCACATAGACTGCTCGTCGCAGGCTGCCAGGGAAGAAGTGAGCGCTCGCTGCCACCGGTCTCCTCCAGGGCACCCTGAGAGGAGAGGAGCCCCTTTCCTAGTAGGTGGGGAGATGTTACCTTCACCAAGCTCCCTCATTTCTCATCATTCTGCACAGGGGAACCTTCTCCCGCTCTGCACCTGGCTGTGACTTCAATGCAGAGGTATCTGAGGAGATTAACACTTTGGTTCTATTTTCTGTCATGACATTAAGAATCTCACTAATTTTATGCACTGTAACTTGAAAATTAGGAAAGCACAAATACATAAAGGCAGCTTAAAATAAGGCACATAATGCCCACAACCCTATTACATTGCTCTTATCCTCAAATAGTCTGTTGGAGAGCAAAAACAGCATAGTTGTCAAGTTCTTAAACTTCAGTCTAATTCTTACACATACCAGTTAAACATTTGCATCATAACACACACAAAAGCTAGTTTTCTGTTACACAGCTGGTTCCTCATGGAACTAGTATTATTTATGCCAAGAACGCAGACAGCAATTTGCCATAAGGCACCTATGAACAAGAATTTATCTACTTTTATTTCTATTCATCATCAAATAGCAATTTGCAAGAGGTAGAGCTTGCTGTACTGTCTAAGCACTTGTAACAACCTTGGTGTGTTAAGTATCCTACAATAATGGTAAAAACTTTTTTATTTTTAGTATACCTTTGGAATGTCTGCATAAATATTGGCAAAGGAATAAGAGTAACTTTATGCCTAGCAACTTAGTTACAGAGTGTTTTGGTACCCAGGCTTGTATTGAAGTGTATGATGAAAGGCTCAAGTGTGGGTTGTTTTTTGGTTTTTTTTTGTAGAACGAGTAGAATAGCAGATAATCTTGTTCTAGAATATAAAAACTTCAATTAAGTGACTGGTAATACTTTCAGTTTCTCTATTATTGTGTAAAACAGTAACTTAATTGTTGAGTTAGAAAGTTTCAATTCAGATGCCTGCTCATTTTGGTACTGAATGAACACTTATTTTATCTTGCCTCTGACCTAATGCTTTAGATTGTTTATCCTCTCTTCTCGTAAAAAAAAAGAATCAGAGGGGAAAAGCAGAGAACAGCAAGGCTTGAAAGAAGACAGGCTGTTGAAAGAACAGAGCCGTACAAGAGCTATCACTGAATCTTATTAGAGTTCTGCTGTACTCTGTAGTTTGTAAACACAAGCAGATTCCTCTGATTTTCAGAAAGCAGATTCTCTGGAACTGGCTAGAACAGTGGATACTGGTTTCTTTTACCAGATGAAAGAATGTACACTGGAAAGTGAAAGGGGATCAGTATGTCTCATTTAGTTCAACATACAGAGAAAAGCCAAAGTTGTGCACCACTCCACTTCTGAAACCCTGAGAGAAACAAGCATCATCTTGAAGACTCCCTACGTAAGACAGGACCAACAAACTGCTAGCAGATCTTACACACAGTGTAATTCAGATGAGTAAGCACTGAGTCAATTAAGCAGTCTGGATAGTTTACATGAATTTGCAGTAGTAGGTTACGTTTCCCAAAACAGCTAATTATGTAAAGGGTTACAATCATTACTTCCTGGAAGTCATCATCCAGTAAGCCAGCTGCATTTGCCTTTTATTCCCAATATAGCTAACAAGAAATACTGCACTGTAAGTGTTCTAATTATACTTTTTGTAACTTCTATTTCACAATAAAAAACCCCTTATGTCTAGCGTATTTTGAGAATGTCTTGGTTAATATGCTAATACATTTCCCTTGTCAGATCTAGTACACCTATAACGGGAAGTCTCAGGAGGTTGCAACTGAAACTCAAACACTTTTTTTATTGGTCAATAATAGATAACATAAAGTTAACAGAATTATTCTAACTGATGAATCCATGATCACACTTCTAACCAAGTTCTACTGAAACTTCTTTAGATAAATAGACAATTTTTTTTTTCGCCCTTCTCACCACTCTAATTAAAATCAACCCTCCAGATGCAAAGATCGAGTTAAACACAGGTAAAGAACCCACATACCTTAGGGGAGACTTCATTAAAGTCGGATCAACTGCACTGTCCTGCACTGGATAGAGATTGAAGTAAATTACACAGGTCATCTTTAACGCATTTCACAGATATGATTATTACAGTCTCAAATCATAAGGCACACACTTTCTCCACAACATTTTTTTGAGATAATTTAGTGGGTTTTCCCTTCCTATCTGCAACATCTACCTCGTTACCGTGCACCTAAAGCCAGGATTATTTTATTGTGCCAACCATGAACTAAAACAAGCGTGTAACCCTTCTAGAGAAAACAAACTGTTCATTACAATGTTTGCATTTACTGACTAGGAGAGAGTAATATGAAGTCATGGTCATGCCCATATACAAGCTAATTCTTACAGTTCTTAGAAACAGAACATTAGATTTGCTTGGGGTTATTTCCAAAACACTTGTCATTTTCCATAATGAGATTGCATCTCAATCTCAGGATTTACCAAACAGTAAGCTCCAGGTAAAATCCAGGTTCAGTGGGTTGCATGATGCAAGACTGAATACTGCATCTTGAAATTCATATAGATATATGCCTGAGAAATAGTGACATGAACAGAGGGGACTGAAGAAGTTCTTGAAAAGATTTTCCTTGATCAGTTACTAGTTAAAGCTAACAGAATACAGCTTGAGAATATGAGTGCTTTGCCTGGACAAGATGGAATAGCAGGCAGAGCATAGGTAAGATGTAACACACTACCTTTAGCCTACCAGGTGGCTGTAACTGACTTGTGACACACTTCAGTGTCTACCAGAAGATAACTTCAACAAGCTGCAGAAAACACTAGATTCCGGAGGAAGCAGTGCCTCAGGAGTACGGCTCCAGTACAACAGATCAAAGTGAATTTTTTGTCTTAGAGCACTCCCATAGGACTAAGCCACCACGCAAATGGCAAGAACAGTCTGCAGTTGTTTAAGTCTTGGAAACAAAGGAAAAAGCAGTGATAACCAACTCCTTTGGTTTCAGTGCCAGATATAGCCTTGGTAATGTAAAAAGACACTCAGCAAGCAGTCTTCCTGTGCAGACAGCTCTGCCTCTTGCTCGAGAGATGGCCCTACACTCTCAGCTATGGCCCTCTGTGCTTTATACTTCATGCTACAGTATCTGGTACTGCTTACCCACCAGCCTCATCCCTGTTAGTGGTACGCAAGCAGTGATGACAGTCATTGCACCTTCTATCACTGCCTCCAGTTTTCGGCTGTTGCGCTTCTTCCACATGCATACATATGTACAGATACACATACCCCCACAATCTCTTGAACCTCAGGGTGTGTGGCATTGTGCCTGAGAAACAAAAAGTGAGGAAGGAAAAGACAAAATCATTTCAGGCACAACAGGCAATTCATGACTCACAGCTCCCAGACTGACCAGCCCAGAGCAAGGTCAGCCAGACTTGCCCCAGAGATGGTCAGCACTTGTTCACATCAACCCAGATAGCTCAGAGCAGATCCCTGGAAAGGGCTGGGTCAGTACATGGCAAGGTGGGAGAAGTCAGTCACAGAGGAAATGCTGCCATGAGGCTAAAACCTGCAGGAAGCAGAGGGGGCAGCACCCAGAGCACAGAAAGCCCTGGTACACATTCAGCCTAATCGCTCACACACAAAAACAAACCTCCACACTCCAAAGCCTATTTTACTCTGTGAAAGCCGAGCAGTAAGAGTAGATTAGACTCTAATAGGGATTAATACAAGCTAAGGTAGCAGCGGTTTCCACTACGGAGACCAGAAAGGTTAGACGTGGGATAGCATGACAGGTAGATGTAAATAGGGCTTGGAAAAAAAAAAAAAAAAAAAAAAATGGAAGAACAAGCACCATAGGATCTTCCATTGACACCTGCCTGGCTCCATTTGTGCTCTTCCCCACGTCCATCCCTGTCCAAAACAGAGATTAAACAGGCTGCACTGTCAAGTCATGGTCAGTGATTTCTAACAGGCTGTGTAATGGTCAGAAGGGGATTTCTTATCCAGTCTGAACAGCACTGACCCACTTTTTTCCAGCACTACCATCTATCACCTCTGACTGACAAGAAGAACAGTTTTCACAAAGTCAAATCTGATGCAGAGAATGGGCAGAGATTTGGATCCCATTCTGCCTTACTGCAACCACTTCAAAGTTATAAGTTTAATTTTATTAGCAACTAGAATCTCAGTTCATAAAAAACTGACCAATAAAAGATAATGCAGGAAATTCAGTGAACCTTTGCGTGATTTAGAGCATTGCTCTGCAACAGCAAAACTGCACAGAAAGTACATTTGGAAAGGAAAAAAAAGCCTCAGAGAAGTGATCCTAAAAAGTTTCCAAACTGCTTCAGAGTCAGAGGTGAATTAAAACTTTCTTAGAGATGAACAGAAATATGCAAGTATACACAAAACATACACATTAAGTATGCATTAGGATTGCCATACTGCCAGAAAGAAACACTCTTCAGACAATCCATTCAGTGCTTACCTTTTCATAGTGCTATAGCAATCAAGATTTTATTCACCTTTAAATTCAAGTAAAACAATACATGTGGCTTCACTGTGGTGCAGGGACGTACCAGCTGTGTGGTCAAACCAAGAAAAAGAAAGTGTACTTTCCTGACTCTTAGCTGTATTTTCAAATGGTATCAAGAAAAGGCATTTTTTTCCTTTAATTATATAGAAATTAATTATTTTCTTTAATTAATTAAAAAAATACAGAAAGACTAAGAAACCTAATCCTCTCAAGTTCCTCAATCTTTGGGAAGCAGGCGTTCTGTAGGGTCCCCCATGCTCTAAATAATTTGGTGCACAGTGCTGTACTCAACAAAGTTCCTTAGTTTCCATTCCAAGAAAGCTGTGAGAAGAGTAAGAGTACTGAAGATGTTGCTTAACAAACAAAAAAACACAAACAAAAAAAACAAACAAACAAACAAAAACCACACACACAAAAAAAACAAAAACAAAAAAAAACCAAAAAACAAAAAAAACCAAAAAAACACAACTCAAACCCAAACCCAACCAACCAAAGAAATCCCCTGGCTGGTTTACGGCTTAACTATCTAAACCTGCAGATATCCCTTTCAGCTACACAGTCAACTACAAACTCATTATATTTACCTAAACAACTGAAGTCTGTACTCTGTAAGGAAAGATCAGAGAGCAGGAAGAATGTGGTGGTGGAAAAACGTAAAGAACTAGCCTTCATCACACAGCATGGAGCTCCAATTGAAAAACAGCTCAGAGAACAATATCTTTTCTGTATCAGACAAAGTTCTGCGTGTGGTCAAGATCTTGGACCAGAATAATTTCTGCTAAACCACACGATAAACTTGAACTTTGAAAACTGGCATCTATTCATCGGATTCTTTTTGAAATAAACCTCAAGAATTCTGGCATCATCCAAGGTACCAAATGTTTCATTACAAAGCTTTTTTTCAAAATAGCTATCAGTTTACTGAAATGACAACGCAATTTGTACTTCAGAACTCAGCATTTTCTCAGAGAGGCTTCTAGTGTTGTTTTTAATGTTAAGTTGAAATTCAGTTCACAATTCAGAATTTTCATTTTCCATAAAAATTAATTAGGCAATGTAATACAGACTGCTATCAAGTTGTTTCTGGTGGAAAAACTGGAGTATTTTGTTCCAAAGAAGACCAAAAAAATATTGATCTTAGCGAAATGTCTTCTTTCCCAAACTATTTTTGGGCTTGTATTTACACTCAGTCAATTCCAACAGAAAAACAAAGGCGGAAAAAGGAAATATCTAAGTAGCTCTTCCCTCAGCCCACTGCAGTTGGAGATGCTGTTGCATAAGAAGGCCAAAAGACTGTTTAACTCCAAAGATTCTCAACAGTTCAAACCATACAGAGGATCTCACTGAATGGACTGGCCCAAATAATTAGTCAGTACAATGTTTACCTACTCAAAGAACATTTCTCCTGTGCATGGAAGGCCAATAACAAGTCTTAAGAAGGTAAACATGTCAGTTTAACACTTGAATGATCAGAAGGCTATGAAGCAGTACATCCCCAATCCTCCGCTACTATAACAGATTTCTTCTTCAGAGGGATACATTTCTGAAGTGAGCCAGGTATTCAAGGTATCACTAGCAAACCCTTTATCATACTCAAGACACCCACACAAACATCAGAGCATGCTCTAGTATTTCTTCACTGCTGTGGACTGCTTAGTAACTTCATCAACACTGGACATTATCAGCAATACCAAGGAGCAGCTGGTCCTCAGAATACAAAAGGTAGGCTACTATAGTTAATTGAGCTTAGAGTTAAAGAATGCTGTGTATTAATCTAAGTAGGGTCATACAGCAGAAAGTTAATACTTGGCCCAGAACTATACCACCGGTCTGCTGCTCATCTAAAAACTATTTCTCCACCTTCTAGCTCTAGTTCCATCACCCACCCCAGTTGCAAGGTTGCTAAAACTACCTCTAATGACTTTAGAAGGTCTATAAAATTATCACATCCTTGACGGAAGTTAGGCTAAAGAACAGGGATGTTGCAAAAAAATATGCAATAAAATGTTCTGCCCAGCAAGTCAGAAGTACCTTGTCCACTTCATCTTGACAAAGAGGTAATATTTTCAGGCTTTCTACTGTTCCTGTATGACCTCCACTAAAGCAAGAGCCAATCTAGTGATACTGCTAAAAATCCAAGGAGAAGATATCAGTTTACACCACCCAGGAACCAGGCAGAACAATTAACATCTGTTACTGCTTCCTATTTGAGGAGTTAAGAACAGAAAAGCTATGTGAAGAATGGCAGTGTTAAAGCCTCGTTGCCAAATATGGCACCACATACATACCATATCAGCCACATTTGTTATGACTCCCTCTTCCTCCAGTATCAGTACTCAGACATCTTAGGACAGGATTTACAAATGCACAAATCAGTGTCAGTTTCTGAATGCCTAAGGCTGATGTTCAGCAAGCTGGGCTCAATGCACCTTCACAACAAGGTAAGGGACACATGTGGCGTTACGCTCCTCTGTGCACACCTGTCCAGAGGACCTCAAATGGCCAGTTTGCTGCCCAATTGTGCACATCCTTCAGGCAACTAAACACATCAGCAGTGAGAAATCAGCTAGCCATTGCAAGCACCATAAATCATAAGCAGCAAAAGTGGTTTGGCCACACCCTTTCTCCTACCCTAATATACAAAATTCCAAGCAGTATATAGGGACCTGACATCCCTGCATTTACATTCCCCGAAAGTTACCTTGCTAGCTAATCAGGGTTGATTCCTTAGCCCTTGAATCCCTCAATATAAAAAATATTTTCAAGGTATCACACAGAGGTATCACTGCTTTTTTACAGTATCACTGAGCTGAAACGTCTTAGTACAAACAGTTCACACCACCTGAAATACAATTGTTGTGATGCTCCTTGAAGAAAAATCATCTCTGGCTACAGTTGCTAGCCCAGAATACTTTTTTCAAACAGCTGCTAATCAACAATTCAGGCGAGACAGTTGGGACCAGACTGAACACGCCCCAAACCACCACAAAGGAGCAAAGCAAGTAAAAATTTCTACTAAGCTACAATTACAAACGCCACTTCCCTCTCCAATTATGATGGGAGACCATGACACCAAAGGAGAGCCAGGTTATCAAAGGTACTTTATACCTTAATCTTCAGTGTCTCGTGAAATAATCTGATGTATGTAGCTGAAGGGATGGTATTTTTTCTTCATTATTCAAAAGAGATGACTTATCTAGCAACTGGCTGCAGAAAATAAAGGCTCAGCCTGTAACAATCAAGTTAGGAGGAGGCAGAAAACAGTCTGCACACTATGCAAGGAGCTTAAGATCTTGAACATTTTTTCTGCTCAGTGATCAAGACAAATCTGCACCATCTCCACAGAGAGGCAAAAGCACCAATCCTCCAAGGGCTCTATGGCAGTGAATCCACCAGCTATGCCAGAGCCGTCTTGGTCCTGCCCATGTCAGATAGACACTTGAAGCATGGCCTACCTGCCAGGTCAGAGACGACCCCTCACTGTCCACCTGTCTGGCAGGTCTCTTATTTCAAGCCTAGATCCTCTCCTGGACCCAAAACGACAGGTGACAGGTATTTTTCACAAAAAGTTAAGCTTTGGAAGAAAAAACCCTCAAAGCTACCTCTTTCCTTTTAAGAAGAAAAATCACAACAAAACTCCAAGAATTGTCTTGGAAAATTCATCTCACTGGATCAAGTAAGAGGAAAAAATATTGTGCGATTATACAAAGTCAATAAATCTTTGAACAGCTGAGGAGTGGTCCCTCCCATACTGTTCAGATGCCTCGTTTAGAAGGTTCCCAGCCCTTGCCTGCATGGGGCAGGAAGGCTGTTCCCGAAGCCCATGGACCTGCGTGAAGGTAGACTCTATCTCTGCACATTGCAGACCGTGGGCAGCATCTTATGTGAAGAGCACACCCGCATCATTTTAATAAACAGAGTTCAGGTGTAGAGTAGCTTTATAAACACCGCATGTAAGGTTTGCACGCATCCTCGGATTTACTGCAATTAGTGTATTATGCAATATTTTCCCCGAGAGCACCCAGAAGGACGCGCATCAAGAGACCCACACCCTACTACCCATGTCGCTACTTCCCAAATCTCTGTTTCGCCCAAGCCACCGGCAGAGGGAAAACGCTAGGCGAGGAAACTCGAGGGTCTGAAAGCGCCGGTAGTTCAAGCCAGGATCTACCGGCGCTGTCCTTGGCACAATAGTTGGATGCAATACAGCCGGGAGATGCGAGGCTGAAATACTTCCTGGGATGGCTGAATGGGCTCATTCAGTAATCAAGGATAATTCTTTATTAGCCGTGTTCAACACCCCAGCACAGAAACCACAGCCCTGAGGGGAGGGTGGGGGACACCAGCCATGTGCCTCAAGAAAGGGGTATGGCTTACTATTGTCTCTCGCTTCAGTAATTGCCAAGCCTTTTTTTTTTTTTTTTGTCCTTCCCCTTCCCCCCACTCCCGTGTTACCGAAGTCGGTGGAGGAAGGGAAGGTGCTCGGACAAGCCGCTGCCGCCCGGCCCCGGCCGGTCCCTCGCCCCACCGGCGGCGCTCGGAAGGCAGCGCCCGCCGCCCCCTCCCCGCTTCCTTCCGCCACGAAGTTCGGGCAGCTGGGACCGGTCGCCGGGGCGGCGCTGGGGGCTCGGCCGGTGGCCCGGGGAAGGGGCCGGCAGGACACCCCACTCCCGCGGCGGCTCTCCCGCCGCCGCCCCGCGCTTACCTTTCACTTGACTTTCATACTCCGCTATAATCTCTTTGTCCTTTTTGAATCTGCTCGGGGTTGACATTATCCACTCGCTTCTTCTGCTTCTTCCCCTTGTGTTAAATTATTATTATCACTAATCACTCCTGCTTTTCTGGAGGGGCTCCCAAGTTGTGTCAGGCGGCCGCAAGCCCGAGCGAGCGTGGCCGGGGCGGCGGCGGGCGCTGGCCTCGCGGGAGCGCCGCCGGCACCGGAGGCGGCGAGGCGGGGAGCGGCGATCAGACTAACCCCGGCGCGGGCACCATCGCCTCCCGGCACCGCCGCCGGCAGCAACGCGGTCCGCGGCCCGGGGCCGCCGCAGGGCGGGGCGGCGGAGCAGCTGCCGCGGGGTACCCGCTTCCACTAGGCGAGGGCGGGGGCCCGGCGGCTGCGCCCCACCATTGTTATCTCTCCTCAAGAGCCCGGGAGAGGGGAAGGGAAGCAGGGAGAGGGCGGTGGGCGGGAGGCGGCCGCGCTCGGTCCGTACGCCAGAGGCACTAGTTACTGCTGCCGCCGCACTGGCCTGGGTGGGAATTCAGGACCGGCGCCCCGCCGTGACTAACCCCGGGCGGCAGCGCCGCGGCGCATGTCTCAAACCCACGGACCGAGCAGCCGCCGACTCGGGAAGACTCCCCCGCCGCGCCCTGGAGAGGTGTCTCCGGGAATAAACTTCTCCCCGCCCTCCCGCCACTGTCTCCTCCCTTCCTGCCTGCCCGCCCGCCTCCGGTCCTCGCTCGCTGTGTCCGCCCGCTCCGCCTCCCCCGCGCTGGCAGCCGCCGGGCGCCGCGGGCCGGACCCGCGGGCACAGCGCCTGCCTGCCCCGCTCTGGGAGGCCTGGGGGCCTCGGGCGGGGCCTCGGGGAGGGAGATCCCCACCCCGCCGCCCGCATTGGGCATATGGTGGCCGGGTCCCCTCAGGGGACGGGCATGTAAGGTCGCGGTACGGTGACAGAAGGCCTTTGATCCGGCGTGGAAAGTTGAAGTCCCGTGCTGCCTTCAGCGCCAAGCCGCGCGGGGATGGGGGAGGCCGGAGGGGACATGTGTCCTTTGGGGATCCCGTGTTCTTCCCCAGTGTCTCTGGAGGCAGGGCACGGCTGTGCTGGGCGGGCGGGACCGAGGCTGCACCGCCGTGCCGGGAGAGGAGGACCCAGCGGGACCAGGGCACAGCAGCACCGAGGGGAGAGCCGCGCCCTCAGCACAGCCGCTTCCACCGTCTTTGCCCCCCTGGAGCTCCCCTTCGCAGGCATCTTGTTCTCGAGGGCAGGAGTGCCAGCGTGCCTGTGTGGAGCACTCCCCACAAGCACCTAGTGGAAACAAGCAAAGCAAGATGGGAGGCCACCCAAAATGCTGCTCCGCTGAACTGTTGTGCATGGCACCCATCAAGGCTGGTCCTGTCTGACAGGGCATTAGTAGGACTCCATCCCAGCAAGGATGATGTGCAGCCCTCCCTACAAAGCTGGAGCTGTGAAAAGGAAAAAGGTGGTCCTGAAGGGCAGGAATAGCTGAAAATGGGAGCACGGGACGAGTTGCCAAAAGGCATGGGTGACCCAGGCATTCCCTTTCTCCTGAGTGCCTCTAGCAGCAGTGGGGACAGCCTCCTGTGCCTGCAGAGCTGGAACCTGGCTCAACTCTTGGAAACTGCAGAGAATGAGAACTGGCTGCCAGCTCTGCAGGTGCAGTTGAGGCCATGCGTGCCAGAAGTCAAGCACAGTGGTTCAGAGGGCTGGTAGCCACACTTCTCCAAGGTCCCTGGCTCTAAGGCTGGGAATCCCATGCAAAAGGGATCAGGTGTGACTCAGATTGCACAAGCCTTAGCCAGAGAAGAATTTTTTAAAAAATAACATTGAAAAAGCAGGGTGATGGACACTGCTGGCTTGTGATGAGCAAAGAATGTGGCTGTCATTCATGGATCAAAGACAGAAACCAAACCCCAAGGCTGCAGTTTTGAGGATGTTAAAGGCAAGCAGTGGACTTTCTGGAGGCACAGAGAGCTTCACTGATGTCAAGTATGTCCAGGAGTGATTAAGCAAAGTTGCACACTATTCATAAGGACTTTCCAAAGGTAACTGCTGTATGATTTGAGTGGTGAAAATGCCAAGAGAGCCTATCCTGGACAGCTAGTCCTGGCACTGCCAGGACCTGACTTTTCAAAACAAACAAGAATGAATGGTGGGATCATCTGCTATTGGGAAAGTTCAAGCCGGCTACCCAGTAATTTGTCTGGATTTGAGCTTGAGTACTACGGGGACCTGGGACTCTGAGGGCAATTGCACAGTTAACTGTACTCCTGCAGACATTATTGCTTGTGTTTATATTTAATTCTGATAAACACGTTGCCTTGGTGTTACAATCACTCACTTCCACACCTCTGCATTTCAGTAGTAAGTATACATCTGTACTTTACAGTTCATCTTTCAGTTTTATTAGGTACCATGCTCTCCCTGCTACAGGATCAGGGTAACAGGATTCCTATTCCCCCTTCCCTCTTATATGTGGTGTTCTCTGTAGTTTTATTACATTTCTTCCTCTTGCCCTCCCAGCACAATCTTCTTCCAGTCCTGATCCCAGTTCAGACCACTTGAAGCAATCTTAGTACAGGGCATTATTGTCTGAAACCAATTTAACTCCAAGCTAGATGGTCAAACCCTTGAATAAAAAGCCCAGCCTCAAAAGAGTAGTTATCTCTGTAATCCCAAACACTCTGATTTTCACCTCAACCTTTGATGCCAACATCTTGCTCTTGGATACTCCAGTCCATCTGTTTGGCTGGGGACTGGTTGATTTGCATGACAGTAGGACACATTCCCTGGGGACATGTTGCACTAACTGGAGATTAGCTGTAAGTCTTACCTGGTCTGTCAGAGCACAGTGTTTTTGCAAACAGTGAGGACAGGGAACAGTGGTCAGGTCCCCTCGTGCCCTGCAGGAGACTGTGCAGGCTGGCACCTGCAGCCAGGCCAGTCCCTTTCTCCCTTGCTCAGGACCTGGGTATGCAAACCATGCCCAAGATATGGCTGGATTTGTAGACCATCCTCCTCTTCTCCTGGGCGCTGAAGGACACCACTGAGCTATGCTGGGAAAGGCTTCCCAGGAGAAGGGTGCAGACGATGCCTACACCATGATCTGCACTAGATCATGTAGACAGAGGATGGGCCTGGCTCCACAGAGCCAAACCGGAGGCTGCAGATGGAGCAGTTCTGTTACTCTGCAAAGGCAGTTGCCTGTAAAGATGCAGGAATCATCTTTTGGCTCTGGAGATTGGTCTCCCTGCATTCAGTTGCTTGGCTCAGGGCTGTGTGTCCATGGCAGGACCACTGAGCAAGGATGGACCAGTGACCCAGGCTTGTGGGGGGTGGGGGCCTCAAAGCTGCACAGATCCTGGATCCTTGAGTTAGAGTTGGACTCTAGGACAACCAGGATTGAGCTGGCTGGGAAATCTGATTCTAGCCCCTGTCCCTATCCTCCCCCCACCCCTCCCCTTCCCACCCCCCCATCCTTCTTTAGGGATTGGCAAAGGATTGTGCATTATTACATGGGTGTAATCTTCTTTTAAGATGTTCATGGCAGCTCAAGTCTCCGGACTCAATTCCGCACTGATTTACACAGCCTGCAATCCCATTGTGAGAATGGTGATTGCACAGGAACAGACCCTGCCTGGGCTCTGCAATGCCATGTTTGAGGTGACTTACAGGACACAGAATATTATTATAGAAATGCTTGTCATTTGAGAGCTGTTCCTAAAGAGGTCCCCACAGAGTTCCCATCAATTTCGAGGGCAGACAGTGCTAGAGCTGTGGAACAGTCTTGTTAGTGAACCCCTGTGCACCCATGGATAATGCTTGAGAAGTAATGTTTATTCAGTGTTGTTCTGTGAACTCTAACTTATTTCTTGTAGAGTATATTCAGGTCTTGGTGGGGAGGATGCGATAGACATTTAAAAAGTATTAGGATAAAGCTGATTGAGGGCACATGTTCTTGCAAGAGACAGAGTTGTATCAATAATGCAGTGTAGTACAGTATTGTTGTGATACAATACTGGTGCAGGGTTTGTGGACTGTACCTCAGTGTATGGAGTTAGATAATCTACTCCACTGGGGAACTGGAAAACCTGAATTATGTATGATAGAACAGAGATGTATTTATACAGAGAGCAGTTCCTGCAGTACTTCATACACTTAGTGCAAAAAGGGAATAACGCGGGCATTCTGCTTGAGAACTTCACTATTGCATTTCATTTACACAGCCTGATGAGCTGTGCAGTATTTGCTTTCTTGTGCTGCTAGTGAAAATAGTCCATACAGCTGGCTGCTGGAATATCACCGAGCTGTTCTCTGTGAGCACATAATGAAATTCATGAACCCCCTTAAACAATAAAACCCTACACCAATTTTCTTTAGTCTGAAGAATAGACAGAAATAATTCATCTTTCTTTATAATTGCAGTCAATTAGTAATTTTAAAATTGGACAGTAAGTCTCTAAGTGAAAGACCAAGCTTTAATTGAAACAACGAAACATTTGATTATTATGGAAAAATCAGAAAGAGGCACCATTGAAAGGGCTTGTTCAAATGTTTGTCACTGATAAGATGCACATTTCTATAGAATCAAATCTATTTGCTTTGGAATGAGATTATTTTAGCAAATACAGTTGCTTATCTAAGATGTAAAACCAGCAAGGCTTTTTTTCTCTCCCCTACCCCCAACCAATGCAGCACTTAATGCTGTTCTGTGCTTATAAACTCCTGAAACATGGAGATGAAATCTGGGCTTATGGAGTTCGTCACAGGCTGCAGAAGATCTGGGACCTCACCCTGGCTGACCTGAAAGTGAGTGGCTCTAAAGCATTCAGATGGACCTTCACAGCAATGAAATGTGGATTGCAATCTGCCCAAACTTCAGTAGTTCAGGAGAGGTGTTTCCTTCACCTGCGTTTCTCTGTGAGCCTAAGCTGTCACTCACCTTTAATTTCCAGCAATAGTACTCTGACCACTGACACAGGTGTATGGATTGTAAGGACATGTGGACACAATTTCTTCCAGAAGCAGAAGGTTACCTGGTGGTTGTTTTCCTGAATCCTCCTTCAGATCACAGGCCAACAGGATTACTTTCCTACATGAATGCAATTAGTGAATGACCAAATGCACTCTGCATACTCTTGGCTGTGCATTTTATTCAGAAGCAAAGGACTATAAATATTCCAAATAGACAGTTGTGGGTTCATATATATATGCGTGCATGCACGTGTGTATACAGCAAATTTGCCATGTTCACAGAATATTTGAGTTGGGAGGAACCCACAAGGATCATCAAAGTCCAAGTCCTAAGCGACTGGCCCCTACAGGGATTGAACCCACAATCTTGATGTTATTAGCACCATGCTCTAACCAGCTGAGCTAATCTCAGGGCTCAAATGCATGCAATAGCTCTCTCAGCATGAAACACACATGAATCCAGTAGAGCATTGTTCACATCACAGAAAAAAAGGATTCTTCCAAGTGAAATCACTGACTTGAAATGCTAAGAGATATTCTTGGCTCAATAAGGTAAGATTTCAGCCCTGAAGGACTGAGTCTGGAACATGAACAAGCATTGTGTTTCTTCTAAAGCAAAAAGAAAAGCACTAAACCCAAACCCTTCCCATATTAGTTTAATTGCTATTTTGTTTGGAGAAATTAATAATTGGTATGTCAATATTTAGTCCTTTGGCTTTACAGTTGTGATGTGCATTTTAATGTTTCCTTGTTGACTTCTTCATTCTGAGCAATGCTAATAGGACTAATGACATAACTAACATATAGAAAGTGATGAGGCTACTTTATGCCTTCTACTGTTAAGAATATTATCCTTTTTTTATATGTTGTTACTGTTCACTTCCCAGTTAGTAATTACAAGGCGGAATGAATTCCGAGTAATAATTCTCTCACTTAATGAGAAGAGACTGAGGCAGTCGTGCCATTTTGAAGGAGAAGAAATATAGAAGTGATTACATCCTCACTGCAGCGTTTGTGTTCTTTGTGGGCCTACTTTTGTTCTGTTGGTGGCCTTTGAAACTCTGGTATTCTGCTTCTGAATACGCTGAATGCTTAATTTGCAATCTTCACACACCTAAATTTAGGCAGTGGCATGTGCCTTGCACCTGCCACTTTACATGCACTAGCATTATTCTGGATCTTTAGCTTATTCTTAAGAGCTACATTGTCCAGAAAAGCACTAAGATTAGTTTTGATTTGGGTTTTCTTTCCAATCCTGGTGAGGCAACACTGGTGAGTTGGCAATACTGACTCTTTAAAGTGAACCTAAGGGTCTATGTTAGTGGTATTTAAAGTCTTTGATGAGCAGATAATTGCAACTCTGATAAATAGCTTTTAGTTTCAAAACTTGCATTTGGTTTCCCACTTGCATTATTTGTGTTTGTTCCATCCGTTCTAATCTAAAAACGAAATATTTCTGCTACTTCATTACTCCTGACCTTCCCATGCTAATGGCTTTGAATGAAGAACATTAGAAGTTGTGTTTAGTTTAAAAGGAGAAGAAATTGCTTGAAGCAGCATCAGATAATTAAGAACATCACTTCTAAAAAAATCAGTCCTATGTACTTCATCAGGCTGCTGTTATTTCATTTTAATTGGAATGCTTCTATGAATAAGGCTGCTGGTTTTACCCTTGGGATTTAGATAGGGGAATGTAACTCCTGGTCTTGCTATCCTTTTATGGCCTTCATAGGCCATCCAGATTTCCCATCCAGGAATCTCAGCTTTCTGGGCTGCTTTCAGTCTCTGCCAGTAGTTTAAAGGTTGTGAAGTGCCCTCATTTATCTCAAAGGGCATTAATTTTGAAGCCCAGCAATGACACTTCAAATGTCAGCCTTGCTCTTTTTCACAGAAGCATTCAGATAGTCTGCTTATTCATTAATGTGACTAGAGGGGTGGGAACAGCTGCAGCCTATCTGGCTAAAAAAGTGCCTGGCTATTAATGGTCTGTCTACCCAGCATTCTGCCATTTCTCTGATTCAGTCCCTTGGTCTATCCTCTGGCTGTTCCCTTGCCAGAGAGAAAGGCATATGTGGAGAGGAGCAAGAATGGGAAAAAAAAAAAAAAGCCTATTTCTGTAGCATCTTATCTTTTGATTATTGATAGCAGCACGATGCTGCTTTCCCAAGTTCTTTTTTTCTCTCTGCTACTTTTGCTTTCTCAGTTGCAAAAAGACAAACCAGACTTATGCAGGAGGGGTGCCAGACAGCTAAAGGTGCTGATACCTTGGCAAATAGAGGTAGGAAGAGATACAGGCACCAATCTGGGCCTGGGGAAGCCCAGTATTTCTACATTTTGCTTATTACCAGTTTAACTTCACTTTAAATCCCATCTGCTAGCATGGCCCAAGAGCACTCCAGGGTGAGCTGGGTGGTGTCAGCTGGAATGATTTCAGGCTGCAGAAGGAATTGAATCCAGACCTGCTTCTTGGCCTACTGTCCCCTGTATTAAAAGACATCCCAATGTCCTTCTCCTGCCACTGGATTTTAAAAGAGAAGGATTAACATGAAAGCTGTTCTTTTAAAGATTTGGTACTAGTGTGACTCTGTCCAGGGAAGGCGCCCCTTGCTGCAGTCTCCCTCTCCGGGTGAATCTTGAGGTGCCAATGATTCCTCAGGAAATGCTCCGGAATCACTGGGGGCTGGGAGGCAGGCAATACTGTGGGTACCCATGTCCATTGTTAGATCCTGCTTTCTGTCATATCCTCAAGTTGCAGCAGACCCTCTCTGCACACTTGGGCTGCTGGCTCTCATCAACAGGAGACATGCAGTAGTTCAAAGGTAAAATACAATGGTCTCAGCCTCACAACTGTGACTTCAAAGTAAAGCTTTTAAGCTTTTGTTCCAGTTTCCAAGCATATGTATCCCACACGGAAGAAAATCAGTAAGGAGTTCATGAGCAATTTTTTTTTTTTTTTTTCATTTTTGGCATGTGCTTGAACATTTCTTAGTCATAGCTTCCTTTTGTTATTTCTGTTCAGCAGCCCAATGTCACAATAATTGGGTGGGCAAATATTGTAAACTACACACAGATGCTTGTCTCCAAATGAATAATTATTTTTACAGAGTCTGTTTCTCAGACACATCCATATAACAAAAAGCTTTCTGTTAACACTGACTGCTTCCAAAGTTCATTTTGACCAAAGACGATATCTGTTGAAGATGATCTATAATTTTAAAAAGTGCATAAGACAAAAGATGTGTAGAAAATCTTTCCTGGAGGCCTCCGGGGCAGTTTTCTGCCGAGGCTGTTGATGGATTTCAGATGTCACAGCTCCCTCCAGCGGGAAGAGGCGGGCAGCGGGCTACTGCCACTGCAGACACCAACCCACAGCTTCCAAACCTCAGAAAATATTCAAAACACTTTTTTTTTTTAATTTAATTTTATTTTTTCCCCCTGAATGCAGTACCTGATTCTCTCTTCTCTCTTCACATTGTAAAAATATTTGAAGCAAAGGTTTGTATAAAATCTGAGAAAATGGAGTAGGGTGGCATGGCCTATGAAACCACAATGTCCAAGATGTAATAAGATAAGGAATGTTGCCTATATTTACATCCTGCAAATATCATTCTCCAACATCAAACAACTGCAACAAATCCAACACAAATGACATGTTATTCATTTGAACATATGTGACTCAGTGTAGGTTTGCTTTCATAACATGGATTACTGGTATTTTTAAACCTTTACAGGAGCTGATGCCTTCTTTTGTGAGTTTTCAAGTGTGGCAATGGATGAAGTCATGTCCATGTGAATGACAAAGTCTAGCTCAAGGTAACAGATCCAGAATGGATCTTTCTTTCCAAGAAACTAAGAAACCTTAAAACACAGAACAATTATTTTGAGAGATCTAGGTGTCAATTTTTGTGTGATTTTCATATTCCATGAGTCTGGCTTCTGGGGAGATAATGTCTTGTGACATAAGCATTTTATAAACATTTTAATTTTCATCAATACAATAGAACCCACCACCCATATTCATAATTTTTAAGTGGATAAGTTCATATTTAGAGAAAAGTAATGAAAGGAGTTTAATGCAGTTCATTACTGCTCCTTTCCAATCAACTGCTGTTCACATTACTATGTTCAGTAGTGATTCAAGCTGTAGATTTACAAATGGGCTTGCAGCTGGTGGATGGTGTTCACAAACCAAGGAATAGTTTCAGCACGATGGTTATAGATAGGTGGTGGCTGAGCCTGTGAGAATCTATATTAGATACAATTGTATCAGCATCTGGAGACACAGCAGCAGCACTAAATAAATCATGTGCAGTGTTATATGTTCTCAAGGCATATAATATGTTGCCTGGCAACTACATGTCTCTCAGCTTGGTAAAGTAACTGTTTTTAATTATGTCCCTGCGATAGTGTATGACCGTAGAATTAAGAACACTGGCTCTGCCTGATTGCTTTCAAAATGACATTTATAAAAAATAAAGCTCCTTTTCCCAATCATCAATATGCCTAGCCTCAATCAAGCATCTTGTGCTTCTGGTATTGTTCCTAAATACAGATTACAGTATTGCAGTTCTAGGATAATTATGCAGAAGCTGTTTGCTTTCCCCTGAATATTTCAGGATTTATAGAATTTATAAAGCATCCTTCATGTAGTCGTGGAATACTGTTCCTTCTTTTTTCTCTATCAGTGTATGCTTACATCTCTCAACTCACAGCGACAAGAAAGTGGGGCTCTTTTACTCTCATATGGCTTGGACTTTACCTTGTGTAAGGAAAGCCACTAATATGCAGACCATCTTGGCACACATCAGTAGTTTACAATACCCTTTAGCTAGACTTAGGTAAGTTAGGTACACCTAAAAAATTAGGTCTCATATATACTATATTCCCAGGTTTCTGTAAACTGTAACTCCTGCATTGTATCTTAAAAATACTGAGAGTGGAACACATTAGTAAAACACTTTACAAAATCATGAAGCTCACACACAGTCTAATCCATAGTCTTCAGTGCACCAGGCTTTTTGAAGAATATACCTAGAGAAGAAATTGTAAAATATTATCAATCTTTGCAGATCAAGCTTCAGCAGGAAAGGAGTCAACAATTCCCTGAAGCACACTGTCTGGAACAGCCTGCAACATGGGAATCACCTTTCTATGCAAACCCACTTTGATGGATTGAATTAGGAATAGGTCTTCTGTTATAGATGTGAATACTCTAACCAGAAGGTGGGTCATAGAAAAGGTGTCACAATTTCACATCTCTGTTTTGTGGACTCCTGCTTATTTTAGGGCCTTAAATAGACTATGAGACAGCCATTTGGGTTGACTTCTTAAGAGACTTAAAGAGACACTTAGTTGCTTATAGGCAAGAAAACCTAGATGCATGGGAAAATTGAGCTACACCAAACAAAAATGTTCAAGGTGCATAGGCAAGTTTCTAGTGAAGCAAGGTGCCCTCAGGATTACTAACCAGCTGCTGCAGTGTTCTTTGAATTGAGTTCTTGGACACAGGTATTCAGTTCTACCCTAATTCTATATTTTATCAAAACCCTATTTTATTTTTTTAATTTATTTTATATATGTCCCAAGTCCTTACTGAGATTGTGCTCTTTTGGTGTTTTTACACCTGATTGTCTATTAAGAAACCTTTGAGAAGTAACTGAGTGGCAGATCACTCCTTCTGAAAAAATAGCCCTGGGAGATCATCTAAGGGAGGATGGCATTAAGAGTACTCCCTCATATCATACTCAGTTCTGTACAGCTTTTTCACTGTATAGTAACATGAGAACAAGGACCAGATTTTGTGTGACACCATTGCTTCACATTCAGAATCAGGAACACTAATTTCCAATTACTTTTTGTTTTTTATTCTTCTATGTGCATGGAGTCCTCACCTAATTTTATAAAGTGTAAGAAATGCACTAAACTTATGAACATATATATTCATTAAACTCAGCACTGGCACAGGTTGCCCAGGGAGGTTGTGGAGTCTCCATCCTTAAAGATAAGAAAATGTTTGGATATGGTCCTGAGCAACCAGCTGTAGGGTCCCTGCTTGAGCAGGGGGATTGGACCAGATGACTTCCAGAGATCCCTTAGAACCTCAACCATTCTGTGATTCTGTGAGACACAGAGTGAAGGGAATCTGATCAGAAGACCCCATTACTATCTGCCTCTTCCTTCCTCCCAAACCTTCTAAGCTAACTTGAAAGTACTTACAGAGAAAAAAGAAATCAATCTCAAAACCCAAACCCATGACAGTAGGACATGACAAGGCAGGGTCAGTCTGTGGAGCAGAGCGAAAAGCCAGTTCTTAAATACAGGGCCGTATGAGCAGGTCCCAAACTCACACTGAGCTGGGGAACTAACAGCTGATGCATCCCTAAGCAGTCAGGACAGAGCAAGATAGAACCACCTGGCACAAATTTTTTTTTTTTTTTTTGAAAATTTCTTGCTTTGGTTTGAAATTGCGTTAGACTGGGAGGACTTTATATCTCTTTTCATAAAGAAAACTGAGAAGGATAGATACAAGATTATCAGTGCACTTCAGAAGTTGTCTTTCATGTATGTCAGATTGGCCCAGTGTAAGATTTTAGTCATTACAACTCAAGCACTGAGGCGCCTAATGCAAATGCAGTCCTAGTGGTTCTCTCCCCTTTTGTAGTGTGTATGGAAAAGCGACTGCCCAGAAAATCCTGTGTGCTGTGTGGGAGCTGCCTTGTGTGGGCCAGAAGACACAGGTATGAGAGCAAGCCTGGAATCCCTCCTCAGCTCTCCAGCATGGGAGTGGGAGTACTCTCTCAGAAAGCATACCTGCCATAACCTGGGGAAGTCATGGCCACATCTCTTCCTGCCCAAGAAGTAACTGGAAAGACCAGACTGTAATTGTAGGCAATTGTGTCCAGGCGAATAGTTTCTGGTGCACCTGTTAAAGTTGTGTGCCTGATCAGACAGGCTAATAAGATTCACTTAAGAAGAAACTGGTAGGACCACAAGAGAAAGAAAATGAGAGCAAGCATTAGTCTGCAGCAAGTCTGGTGAGAAACTGAGGTGGGAGAGTTATATCTGCTCTATACAGGTATATGGAGATGAAGTAGAGAAAAGATTATCTGATTAAAAATGTCTGCAGTGCTGAGGACTTGGAGGGCTTTCAAGGTTTAACCTTGAAAATAAGTGTCCTGTTTTGTACCTATAACTTGCTTTTGCAGCAGCAACAGCTAAAGGGAAACTTGATGAGCTTTCTGTTATTTTGTAGGAGTAAAAATACAGGCTCTTGTCATCCAGGCCTGACTGAACTGTTCAGTTCCTGAAAACAGGTCACAGTGAGAATCTGCGCTAATTAGAAAAAGTTGGCAAAAACAATCATTGCAAGTTAAAAATGTGTGTCATATCCATTTTACTTGCATAGTTGAGCTGGAGGTGATGTAATGAACAGGTTTTGTACCAAAGCTGGACATACTGAACAGTGTGACTCAATTCTGGGAGCCAGGGAATGAGTTAAATCAGGTTCATTCTGCAGAGCTTCAGCTTTTGCTGATATCTCAGGAACATCAGCAACTGCAGCTGCATCTTCCCCAAAGGCCCCAAATCATATTGATGTTTATCCATGCAGCTAAAATTTTCCTTTTCTTCTCAGGTCCAATTTTCTGTTTGATGGATTTAAACGGCTACTTCCTTCAGCTGAATTCATGAGAGGGCTTGAGTGCACTGAGTCAGATAATGTACTGTCCTTGAGGTATTTGGTATGTAAAAACAGGCTTGTGACAGGCATCTCCCAAGTTTGTACAAAGTCATGTGTGGAGCTATGCAGTGTCTGTGGAGTATGAATTATATCAGGCTGGAGAGCTATAAAACCACTGTGTGAGTAGGACAACATAGTAGTAGCCAGTAGGAAATGGGATGCCTAACTAACTCTGAGCATTCAATATGAAGCTGCAGTGCAGGCTCCTGGACTCTGTTTTGGTTCCCAGACATCCAACACTAAGCCCTGCAGTGCATAAGTTTGAGCTCATTGTATAAATTGTAGACATTAAACCTTCTTTTCTCTCTTTTTCTTTCTCTGAGTAAGCAGCCTGTGTTTTCTTGTTTTATTGCATGTCCAGAACATTTATTTGCTGCTCAAATGAGTCTAATGCTCTGCGTGTCCAAAAGCAGGAATGAAGGGGACTGTTAGGTCAAGCAGACGAGTATGTATGCAGCAAGGTTAAGTGTCTGGCCAATTGTTTAGTCCTCTTCTAGGACAGGACTCTGTCCAGATTGGAAATTAGAGGTACGCTGTCTCTTTTTCTGAATTTTCATTACTTTGATAATGAAAAACAGGAGTGATTAATTTATCTTTACCATTAAACAAGTATTTTACTTTCCTTTTGCTAGAACAATAAGTAGTCACACAAAACAGGTACCAACGTGGAAGGAAAATTTGAATTGGTCTCTAATACATGTATTCCAAAGCTGCTGAACTGATTGAAAATAATTTCACTGACTTCAAGAGGCTGTAGGATTCTGTATCTTGGTGAGTATCTGGATGACAGGAGAAGATGCACTTATTTTTTAAACTTCCAGCATTATTTTGTTACATGAATCATTTCAGTATGCAAAGCTGTCATGAAAATTTACAAGCCTAGGCACACAGTCCTACTCACCCTATGTTTACTATGATGAAAAAAAAAAATCATACCTTACTCACACATCAAAAAAGCAGACTGCCTCAGGGAAACAGAATTTCCACCAGCTTGTTTTCCATTAGCTGTTTAAAAAAAAACAACAGAGATAGTGAAAAAACCTTCTGTCACTTTTCTTTTTACCAGTTTCTATGTTAAGATATCTTGAGTCAACCCAAACATTCTCTGAAAGTGTGGCTACAACTGGAACTGAGAAGAAAATGTTTGATAATCCTTTTTAGAAAGGAATACAATAAGTCTATATCTAATGTTTAGAAAGCATTTTATCCAAGATGTTTCTTTCACTGCCAGAAATCTCATTAACCTTTTTGAACATGGCAATTGAAATTGTAATGTGAGTGTGAAATAACTATTCTGAAAATGAACGTTTTGGAGTTCCTATATTGCACAGCTCAAACAGGGGATGTCTGTTGACTTTTGCCAAGGGAGTATGAAGTTAATGCCTTTTACAGAAAGCAGGCTCAAAGGTGAAGAGAAAATTACACTCTGGTGAGCGCAGTTCTCTACTTGTCAGTATTCTCTGTTCTCTTTGCTGGGAAAAGCTTATTTCCATCTTCAGCTATGCCATCAGTAGCTCATTCACTAAGATATTAAATGAAACATTAAATAGTAATCACAACATCCCAGCCAAACCTCACTGTCAGAACAGAGCATAGGAACTGCAGTGCCTGTGTGAGGTGGCTTTGCTGGATCAGGGCCCTTATTCCATTTAGCTTCACTTCAGCTACCTGAGACCTCATCTCATTCTCAATTGCTGTGTCCTGCCACAACACTACAACTTTCACATTGCTCTTCAGGATTGTTGAAATCTTTTCAAAGTCCAGTTCTTATATGCCAGCCAGAAAGTGTATTTTCTTGCATCTTATATCAGACTAAGTAGTAAACCTTTTTAATTCTTGTTTTTCAAGATGACTGAATTTCTGTCGAGTAAGACAAAATGGGAAGTGGGACACAAGTTCCTATCTTCCCATCATTGCACTTCTTCACTGGAGACGACTCCTAAGGTGACCAGGAAGAGAAGGCAGGAGGTAGCTCTCATAAATCTGATCCTTCTCGCTTTTTTCCCCCAACACTACCCTCTTGAGGAGAAGAGCCCATAAGCGGAATGTCTACCAGCCTTGGCACTAGCATTCTGCCTCATTGAGAGGGAGTGTTCCATCCCCACTTTGCTGCACCTCTAGGGCTTTTGCAAATGTCATTACCTTTAAACCTTCTCATCACACTGTGCCCCCAAGAAATTATCACATCACCAAGCCCAAGTCAATCTCTATCCCTCTGGATTCCTGCCTGTAGTATGACCTGTCACACAGATACACTGTATTCACAGACCCCTCTTCCCTCAAGTCATCCAGGGAGAGGGCTCCTGCATGTTTGGGTGCTGGAAAAGCAAAGGGCTGGATGCCAAATGGCTAGATTCCAGCTGGAGACATCAGGGAACTCCATTGCCTGAACAGCCACCTCACGGATAAGGATGGGGGTGGGGGTGGTAGTAGGCATGCCATGGAGGCCCAGGTCAAAATGCTGTGATACCTGAAGTTTTGCAGTGCCATAGTGGCTTAGATGATGAGAATTGAAAGTCCTTTATTACTGAAAGTAATAAGAAAAAACATCCTGTGATTTTATTCCTTTCTTTTTTTTTTTTTTTAGTCCTCAGGAAGAGGAAACTAGAGGAATTGACTTTGAAAAGAAAGCAAAACCACGACAGTCACATTTTAAAAAATCTATTCTGCATAATATATGATCAAAACCAAGAAATGTGATTCAGCATGGTTTCTTACTTTAATAAAAAAGAAAACATATATGCTTTAAATAAGGAATTTCTCAAGGTATAAAAATAATTAAAGAGAGGCAGTTTTACTCATAGTCCCATGACAAAGCTCTTAAGGATTATTGCATGTCATATTTAGTCCACTGTACCCTGTAATCTTCTCAAGATAAAAGCCGTCTGATGATAAAATGATGAAGCAGATGAGGAATAAGGTCTTGCAATGTGATTTAGAGAAAGAGAGAGCCATGACTGTTTCTGAGTTGCTTATATTCTGGGCTTTACGTACAGACACACAGCGAAGTCTCCAATGTGCTTTTGTATAAGCCCACTAGAAGTCTTCATGCACAAGTCTTAACTGAGCTTTTGAAATGAATATCCATCATTTTCCTTGCTTCTCCATGATCCTTGGGGTATTTTTAATGAAGGAGCATGTAGGAGAAAAAGGTAACTTTAGTCTGTGTTATGCAAGACCTTCATAAGTGGCTTCAAAGCAATATGAAAATGCTTTGTACTCAGACACCAGTAAGTTTAGTGCCACTGTGTTCAAAAGGATCCTTCCACAAGTTAAGCTTTAGCTCACAGAGGGGGCAAAAGTCTCATTCTATGTTGGTGCCATTAATAATAGCAAACATCCAATAATCTCCTTTTTTGTAGATGAATCATACTGAGAGGACAAATAAGATAATTTTCCTCACAGTACCAGGTAAGCAGAAGAGACTGCTGTGCCTTAGCTAAAAGTTCATTAAGATATTGTTGTAGATTTTTTTAATTGAGCACACACTGATGTATGTGCTTTATCCCAGCATCTTTTCATATTTTAATGACTTCTTTCTGTAGTGGGAGCAATTAAAGAAAAAACCCTTTGAGGAGAGGCTTTAGTGTTAGATGAATAATAGCTCCTCTTCATCCAAAGAATCCATTTCACTTTTCTCCTGTGCTGCCCTCTATTCTGTTTATTTTCTCTTTTATGGGTATTTGTGCCTCCATGGGAACACACCTGCCATTTGACCTCTCCAGGTATGTGGTAAGCCCAAATCACCAGGTCGTAAAGTCAGTTCAGTCCCTCTTCTGACCCTTTCTGGCCTGTATCTGACACCTACCTTGTCCTCTTCATTCACTGGGTGTTACAAAGGACCATCCTCCCCTGGGAGGGAAGGAAGTGTGTTCCACTTTCTAGAGGCAAATAAGGTTTCCTGCTAGTTGCACTAAGTTGTACCCATCGTTGCAACAGCTGCCATTACTGCCCCAACAGTGCAGGAGCAGTGAGCAGGACGTCTTGCTTTACCAGGCTGGCTAGTATGGTGGGCGGAGGCTCAGCCAGCTCTGACAGGTACAAATCTGTAGAATCAGAGGCATCCACCCATCTGGGGGGCTTGAATACACCCTTGGGCCAGTGCCACTCTCTGCTGGGTTACCTGAGTTGCATGGAGGATTGCAGCAGATGGTTTTCCTCAGACAATGGCACAGAGTGAAGCAGAGCATGGTAGGAAGCAGGGAGTTTTGGCTGGCTGCAGGCTAATGCTCTGAGCTAAGATGACAATGCAGATGTACCCAAAGCATCCCCCAAGTGTCTGGCTAGGAACTACAAGCCTTGGGGCACAGTGACACAGGCTTTGCTCGTCAGAGGGCAGAGCAGGGAGTGCACACCCATCCCTCTTTACTGAGCAAGGATGGCACTAACCAGGTGACTAAAGCAAACTGCACATTCAAGAAACAGTTCAGAGGAAGCAACAAACCTTTGAATATAAGGAGCAATGGAGGTACTTTGTGTCTGAGGTACTTACACAGCCTTTACCACAGAACCTCCTGAGCATCTGAAGTTCTTTCAGTGGCAGTCCTTGCCAAGGCCTGGTGAGGAGAGACAATGCTCCATTTATGAACACCGATCAGAGACACAGAAGCCATGTCTTCTGTTTAGTTAGTGCTTTGGCCTCAGGAAGACACTAGACTGTCACTGTTTGCTTTCTGTCTGAACTGAGGACCTGTAAGCCTGGCTGTAAGGTCTTTACTGTACTCAAAGCTGAGTGTGGGTCAAATGATTTACTAGCCTGTATTGTACCTGGCACAGCTGGAGCTGGCTGCATTCATGCTGCATGAGGATACCTTTCTCCTGTTTGGCTTTTCCTTCATGATGAACTTGGAGACAGGGTGAATCAGTCATATTGCACACTCACATGACAATAATGGCTTAGTCTCTACACATGCAGTCTAATTTGCACTTCAGTTTCAAGCTATACCATAGCATAAAGCCATTTCCAACTTGCTTTCTAGAACTTGAGCTTCTGGCAAGAAAACTGACCTGTTGCTCATGATGAGCAGCCTGCACTGGTGTGGTACAGGTGTGGTGATAAGCAGACACATCTCCCAGCCATGTAGTGGTGATCTAAAAGTCAGAGTTGGAAGCCAAGATTTAGTAAACAAAATGTTCCACCAGTTCTCCTTTCCCAGCTTGTAAATGATGCAGACCTTGTTTCCAGTGATTTTCCAGAGCCCACTGATTTAGCCGACATCTATTGCCACCTACTGTCTTCTATTTTCCGTCATTCAAAAGGGATCCTGAACTTGGAAAGGTTATCTTTTCAAGATCTCCTTTCCATGGATGGACTTGTAAATTCTCTGCTGATACACAGCAGCTCAGCATTCATTTTCATTATACAAGAATGAAAATTCACCGAGGAAGAAAAGGAAGACCAGAGAGGCTTCCTTCCCTTTTAGATCACCCAGAGCATCTCACTCTCCAATGGTCTCATCTCGTCCGCGATATAGAGGAAAGCAATATAATCATATTCTAACAGATGTAAGAGGACCAGGAAGGAAGGATACATTTTAATCAACTTCAGAACTAATTGTCTGAAACAGTTAGGAATGCTGGTCTAGTGTTCAAGCTGTGAATTCCTTTTTCCTTTCTTCTTGGCAGGACTTGTTTTGATCACCTAGCCTGAGTGAAGAACTGCATACGTTAATTAGGAACAAAATGTCATCTCACTAGAATAAAATGTCATCTTACTAGAAAACCACCTGCCATGTGGAAAGTTGTGCCGTGAAACAACATCTATAGTGTAAATGCAGATTTGTCTGTCTTGAAAAAAGAAGCTGAGAGGAAGCTAGTACAATTGAGCAGCTACAGCAAGCCAGCTCAGGCTGGCTTAACAGTGTAGCTGTACTTGGTACATGTAAGTTATGGAGACCCTTTGGCAGAACCACAAACTGTCATCAGGTTTGGGTCTCTCTCCACTATCCCACCTATTTTCATAAAGTGGTATGAGACCTTCCCTGTGCTTAATTTGACCTTGTGTCTGTGAAACAAAAAAGTCTCCATTGCTAAAAGGCTTAAAGTTCTGCAGATGCTGATTAAGGTGGGAGCTTTGCCTGCCACTTCACTGGGGACAGATTTTGGCCCCTGAGCACTGAGCTGTTAGGGAGTGAACAGGATGATCAAAGAGAAACAAACTTGGTTCTTGATATGCCCAAGGCTGGAGAACAAAGACTTTTAAACATTGAGGTGTGTCAGTGCTAGATTACAGATATCCTGTCATAATTTATAGTGGGGTTAGAGCATCAGTCTTCAAACACATGAGGAATATTTGTAAGATGAGGAAATCTACTAAATTTCTCTATTTATATCAGATAAATAAAACTTTCTTAAAATCATACAACTAAAAAATAGTGATGATGAACTGACTTTTCAGCCATCTTTTTTTTTTCTGAAGAGTTCTAACAGCAAGGTACTGTGGTGGTTCCTCAGTGGCTGAGAGTAAGCTGGGCCAGAGATGCTAAGGGGAACATCCTTTTTCTCCAGATGCTTATGCACAGTTTGCTGTCATCCATTAAGTCCAGTAAGTATCCATCAGAAAACAAGATTAAAAAATCAAAATAAATTAGAAGCGAAATAAAATAAAAATAAAATCAGTGCATACGGTTAAGTATACTATCCCTAAGATACAAGAAATGCTTCTAAAGAGTGTTTCTCCCAGAAAGGACATAATCTTTTTTCTTCCACTTCAGGGTGACTTGACTTTTCCTTCCATGAATGTAATTTAAGAGACCCTGCTGAGCAAGAATTAAGTCTGAATACACTTCCATGCTTTCTTAAAGCTCACTTTCTTTATATCATTATCAACATAATCTTGCTTATTTCAAAATGGCTCAAACTGGATGTTTTATAGAAAATTTTATGTTATTTTTTTCCTGTGACTGGACTAAAATAAAAATCCATTGGGAAGAACAGTTGATGTGAAATATAGAATATGTTGTTTTTACAAGAGTCAAGGCAGTAGTTCTGATGGCACTGAGTAGTGTAATAGTATCTTCTAAAAGAATGGTTCAAAAGTTACAGACAAATAAAAGATCATGTGGAGTTTTGACTAGCTGATCTGGTCAATTGATGGACAAAGGATCCTGTTTTGCGAACTCTACTAACCTTTCAAGCTCCTTTTGGTATTCATCTGTAACAGTAAAGCTCACATGTTGTTGATTTAATGATATTCTCTAAAATCTAGGTGTCTCAATGCTAAACCAGAATGTAACTAGTTCATCCTCACAATGCTGAACCTAAAATGTCAGACTAAAGTTGTTTGATTTTTTTAAGAGTGCATAGTTTCTAACTATTTGATTAAAGCTCTGAGGACCTGACATTTTGTCTTGGCCAGGAATAAAAAAATTAAAGCTGTCAAAATAAGACAATGAGAAGCAAGTGACAGATGAGTTCTAGAGTAGGTTCAGACAGATGAGTAGGTTCGAGAGTGGCTTGATTCTGTGCTGGTTCCGCCTTTATGTTTGTAAACATGCTGGCTTATGGTCCCTGGGGATTACTTGTCAATAGAGTACTGACTCCCTGGATGATAATTCCCTTCTTTAGTCTTACTTGTATGAAAACAACTCTCATTATACTTGCTGTGATACTTCACATCACCTGGGTGTTAGAAAAGACTGCTGATCTCTATCCAAGTAAAATATAGCCTATACAGCCAAATGTAAACTGAGTGCCTCCTACTAAAGGCAAAGGTATATAAAGGATCTCAAACATTACAATTAAACTGCATTTGTAAAGTTTAGCTTATAGTGTTTCCACTGAGAATATAAAGTACTTGGGCATATGGCATCCCCAGTAAATTACTACACTTGCCTCCATTAATGCTCATAGTTATTAAGTCTGAGTTACTAAGAAGTCACTATGGATCTCCTGGGCTGATCTGCTGCATTATAAAGAGCATGAGATTTCAGGAATTAATGGCTGCTTCAGGTCCAGTAGTTCAGACTGGAACAAAACATGTTTTTCACAAAAGACTCCAGTTTTGGTTTAAATACTTGCAGTGCTGGAACTCTCCCAAACCCAGACAGAGTTTTTTTCTGGGGGGCAATCACCAAGGCCTGCAGGGCTGGTTGCGATTCTGCTCCACAGCAAATGGGCTGATTATGGCCAGAACACTGTCAATGTAACCTAAACAACTATTGTTTTATTGTTGTACACTCCTTTTTCCTCTCTTTTGCAAGGTGAAGTTTTTACAAGACTAGAATCCCCTGATAGTGGATGCTGTATTTTGCTAGTTAGCAAATCATCATTTACAATGCTGAAGAGTTCCAAGGATATTTCATTCTGGCTTTATGAGTCTTTTGTTTATATTACTCATACTGAAATCCCTCACAGTAATGCTGGCTTTTCTGCCTGCATGTTACAGCTGTTTATGTGATGGTGGTTGTGTTTGCCAAAGGGATGTGATGGTCTGTGGCAAATACCAACATACAAGGCTCTTTCTGCCTTCTCAGAGCACCAATCCAGTGTAACCATGGCAATTTATTTTCAAGCTGTTAGTGACTTCAGGAGAAATGGTGACATATTCTCAGGCACATCTTGTGACTCTTGGGGTGTCCTGTGTACAGAGCTAAGAGTTGGACTTGATGATCCTTGTGGATGACTTCCTCTCAGCACATTCTGTGATTCTATGTTTGACACAGAGACCTACTGCATTTTCCCTTTTGCCTTCTTGGTATTTCTTCAGCAGGCTCTAAGATGTTGTTTCAATACTTTAATCGTCTGAATCGTCATGCAGGTCTCAAAAACACCAAGGAGCCAGAATTTATGTTCTTAAAGGAAAAGCTCTAATTCCTCTTGCAATTTATTTTTTTCTTTCCTTTGTATTCCTTGGTACCTGGATCAGTTCTTGTTCATGAGATCCTGAGTTCAGGTGACATGGGTGCTCATTTTTACGTTTTTGACATGATGCAGTGGGAACTGGGGCAGGGGAGTCAGGAGTGTCCCTAGCACTGGTTGTGCCTGCACTAGCAATTTCCATCCCATGGGGAGTGACTATGAAAGAATTTAATCTCCTGACTGCAGAGGCACAGAGGAAGCTTCAAAGTGGTCTCAGTACTCCTCTGCTTTCCATGCTCCTCTGAGGCTGTGCAGAGAGGCCATGGCACATGGCCACCTGTGCAGCCTCACTTTCTCAGCTCAAAATGCATTCAGCCCTCCTTCAGCTGGCCCTGGGAACCTTTCCCACCCTCCTTCTATCTGCTTATCCCATGCAGGATGATCTGCTTTGCTCTTTCTAGCAAAACACATACCCCAGAAGAGCTCTCCTGCTTGACTGGCAGCTGCCCTCAGATAAGCCCCCCACTATCCATGCTGGGCATGCCATGTGCATCTGGCAAGGCAGATCCTCTGCTCTCCTCTCACCACGGCTCGTTATATCCCACTCCATGAGTATACCTGGTCAACAGTACAGCCAGTGTCCAGCCTTACTGTTGTTTGGTTTAATCTAAGTGCTTAGTTTTCAGGTATGAAGTTTAATCTTGGGCCTTATTGAAGACACCCATCAGATCTGCTACATTTGGTCTGCACAGGTTTTTTTAGTCCTCTGTGTGAATGAATCGATATCTGCAAGAGCCTTCAGCTATTTATTCAGCCCTTTATTAGCTGGAATAAACAGCTTGAATTTGTTATGTAAATAAGCATTAGATAAATGAGGGTTATACCAAATTATGTATGGAGAGAGGATTTCCAGAAAAAGACACATAAAATTTCCTTTGAAAAGCACTGTATAATAATGCTGTTTCCCTCTGGTGAAAAGGTGTTGTATGAAAACTGGCCTGGCTACACACCATTTTGCTAAATAGTCATCATGGAAATGCTCTACTTGCAAATTTGGGGGTAAAAAGAAACCCAGAGCAACTTCAATATTCCCAAATGATATCAGCATTTTTTTCTGTAACATCTTTCAGATGTTACAGAAGAAAAAACATTTCTACTCATGCCACATATAAAAACCTGTAGTCCAATATCCTAGCATGTATGGGGATTCCCAAAAAGACTAGGATAGTACCAAAAAAAAATCCTCTCCTGACGTGTATTTCATAACCTTTATAGATACTATTCATAAAACAATTCTTAAAATATTCCTCATGAACAAGAGTGGTTCCAGCAGTAAGCCCATTATCCTATCTGACCCTATTGGCAGGGTTGTATATATTTCTGTTCCTTAAAAAAATGAAGGCAGAGAACATATCTCCCAGTGTTTTGTGGAGCACTCTTAATACACAGGCATGTGTCTCATTAGCTTCCCAGGACTCAGACATGAGTAAATGTGATCATCAGAGGAAAATTACAAACCTGAGTAAATGGTTCCAGCCACCTGCTGCTTTGAGGAAGGCATTGTGCTTATCAAAAAAGTAAAAGACAAATTCAATCCTCTTCTAGGACAAAACAATCTTTAAGGATATAAGTTGTTGCTACAGTTGTCACATGTCTGTGCATGATCTTAATGGAGCATAATATTGCTCTGGCTAATTAGAACTGCTCAGGGCATTCCTATTCCTAGGGAAGTTGCTGTTGAGGAAAGATCATGGACCTGACATAGAGAATATGTTACCAGTGTGGAGACAGAGGACATCTTGCTGTGTAGAAGCAGCTCATACATGTATGCCGTGGGGGATCAGGAGCCGAGCGAAGGAGGGTTGGAGAAATAGTTCCGTAACTACACAGAATAATAGATCAGAATTGCCAAGTGCTCTTTGCAATACTCTTCCACAGTGCTGCAATTTATTATCTGGCACAGCTAACTTACTGGGATGAGGTGACAAAGGAGAATAGATGATACTAAGCAGGTGATGCCAGCTCCATGTCTTCTTGTATAAAAATCCCTGTGTGCATTTTTCAGAGGGGACTGGGAAAGTTAATGCACTTCCTAAAATGGAGAACTCTGCTATTTTCAGGAGATAATAGTGGTTCTGTGAGATAAACTAGATATATTTACCTAAATGTTCCTTTCTTGACAAATGTAGCTCTTCTTGTAATACAAGGTCTCTACCAGACCATTAAACCACAGAGTTTCTCCAACTTCCTTTAATTAAGGATTGCAGCATTGCTTGGTTTATTGCTTAAATTAAAGCTCTACTCTCTGCAATTTGTTTTTATTCAGTTTCTCGAGCAAGCAGTTCTTTCTGTGAAAAGTCTGTGGGGAAAAAAAAGGGTGAGCAAGAGTTCATCTACTTTCAATTAAAGGAATTAATTGACTTTAAACAAGTTTTAAAAAAAAAGTCACAAAACTTGTGACTTTAAACAAGAAACCTCTGAGAATTTTTTCCTCATTCCTGATTCAGCTTTTATCAGGAGAAGCATGAACTAGAATTACTGGCCATAAGTACAACAAGAACAACAAGCTTGGATGATAAGCACAGCTGGTATCTTCTTTGAGTTCACATTGCTCCCTCAATACTTGCTGTGAAGGACAGACAAGCATCTGGTGTCTATGGTGCTGCCCTTGTGGCAAACTGTCTGTCTGTTCGATGTACCTACTGATAATCTGGACTGATTAGTTTGGAGTCCACAGAGATCTCATGCTGTGAAATGTCTAACTTTTCCTTTGTTGTTCCAAGTGTTGTTTGTCCTTCCTGTGGTTGCCAGGGATGTTCAAACTGTAAAAGGCTTTCTACTGGCCCTGTGATGCAGAAGTACTTCTTGATGAGTTGAGTCAAAGGCATTTGTTCATGGGGTATATTGATAAGTTAGTAATGCCTGTTCTGGGTCACTGGCCTTCTATAAATACCATTATGTTCACTGCAGCCTCAGTGGACTCAGTTTTCAGTGAACAGCAAGGGATGACTTAGTAAAACTAGTCTTTTGCTACTGCAAATAATAGAGACACTTTTGGAATTATTCCAACATGGCTTCTTTCCAAACAAAATCACATCTAGCAGAGGTGAAATTCCTGTGACAACTGCACTGAAGCAAAAGGTCTTTGACTTCCTCCACCTCGTATTATATGAATAGCAGTCAGCCATGAGAAGCCACCAGTGACCAGTTTATGAAAGAAGAATGCTGAGGGAAGACAGACAGCAGAAGATGTTGTTCTGGCTCTGGCTGAGATAAGTTAACATTTCACATAGCAGCCCCTGTGATGCTGTGGTTTGGGTTTGCAATTAGACCAGAGTTGACAGTACCAACATTTTGTCTGTTATTGAGCAGTGCTTGCACAGGGTTGATGCTGTCTCTCTTTCTTGCTCTGCCCCCTCCCCTGCAGTGAGTAGGATGTGGGTGGGTAAGAAATCTGGTCCAACACCTGACCCAAACTGGCCACAAGGATATTTCCTTTGAGATGATGCCATGCTCAGCACAGAAAAATGAGGCATTTATCTTCCAAAGTAGCTGTTGCTCTGAGACTGGCTCAGCATTGGTCTGCTTGTAGGAGGCAATGAATGAATGCTGTTGCATTACTTGTTTTTTTCTCTTTCCTTCAGTTTTTAAGATGTTCTTATCTCAACCTATGAGTGTTCTCGCTTTGACTCCTTTTCTGTCCCCTGTCCTGAGGAGAGGTTGTGAGGAGAGCTTGTGTGAGTGCTTAGCTGCTGGCCATGGTCAACCAACAACAACTGTCTATGTCTGTGATTCTCTTTATGCAGGTGTATCATGGAGTGCTTACCTTCCCTTCAGAGCCTATGTACCTAGCTTTCAGCCAGGCCAACACAGGAGGTCAAGCATGTCTGAGATAAACCCAGGCAAAATTTACTCATGGCAGTCTTTTGTCTCTAGCTATACCATATTATCAAGTCACTTCACCTGTGACTATAGAAATAGTGATCTCTAGGATATACACTTAATGGGGGTAGTAAAATTCCACACTGCCAAATTTCTTAGAGTGGAAGTGAAGCTACTGTCTTGGGCAGTGCTTGAAGATATTCAAAGCAGGGCTTGCTTCTGCTGTCTCCAGGCCTCATTTCTCCCATGCTGTTGCAGTCTTAGGTTTGTGTTCTTCTGTTGTTCCTTCAGTCTTGCCCTCTAATCCCATTCATGTGAAATGCAAGCTACAAAACACTATCAACAAGGTCATCAAAACTCAGACTGCTATTTGATAATAGTAAATAGTAAACATGAGGGTGAAAACTTAATATTTTTTAGGTGCAGTAGTATTTTTTTCTTAGCAACTTAAATGTTTTGTCAAGTGTTGCTGCAAGTTCATAAAATATACAGTGAGTGCATATCTTTCTCTCTTTTCCACCTCCTGAACTATTGTAAGTTAGCCGTCTAACACTCCCTTCATGTGAACATTGTGTTACACTCACTATGTTAAGCAAAGTTTTTGAAAGATTTTTACTTCTCATACTGAGATTAGGTATATCAAAGTGATGTGTGGTCATTCCAAGACTTTGGATCATAACAAAATCATGTCTCTCTTCAGTATCATCTGTTACCTCTATTTATAGCAGAAGGTAGCAGAAGGATAACCATGATCATGAGTAGACTTGCAGTATGACTTTGCAGTCTGAGGAACTAAAATTAGTCAAAGCCCTGAAGGAGAAGAGCTGCCTCTAATAAAGATCAGAGCAATCAAGATGCTGGAGGGAAGGGTGCTACTGGTGGGCTGTGGATTCAGCAGGGAAAAGCTATGCTCCTTTGATAAAACAATTTACTGTTGTGCAAAGGAGGTTCAGTCAATAACTGAAATACTCTAATTAAAGTCAACAGAGAAAAAGGAGGATTGGTAGTTGCAGCAGAAATGTCTTGTTGATTATAGACCGTGAAGCAAGTTAAAGTGCTTGATTTAAGTATTAAACAGAAAAGTACTATATCCAGTTGTCTGCTCTGTTTAACAAAAATTATTTTACATGCATTTGTGAACCATATATAAAATCACAATCAGAAAATACTAACCAAGTGCAATACTAACCAGTTGCTGGGACAGCGATAGAAAGGCATGCTCAAACTCCCCAAGTTTCAAAATGTGTAGTTGTCCAACACAAGGATTGCACATACAGATTTGTACTATGCTCTGAATCGTTGGCCTAGTGACCAAACACCAGCAGATCAGTACAGCTTCAAAGCAGCTGCATCCATGGGAAGTGGGGGAGATACTATTTTTCTACAAACAGGAAAACTGGAAGAGAGGGTTTTGCGGAGCCAGAGCTAAACTCAGGGGTTTGTAAGTTGCTATTTAGGTACAGTCCTCCTGCTGCTCTGTTTCTTTCTAAAATGTTTATAAGCCCATTTTTATTAACATTATTTGACTCCACATTTACATTGCCATTTTGGGCATGTTGCAAGAACAGGAGCCAGAGGCAATCATGATAGCCAAGAGATTGCGGTGCACATCATGTTGCTGCTCCTTGTGAACCTGAGAGGCTTGTGCACATGCTACATTTGGATGCACAAGGGAGGAAGTGTTACAGCTTTCAGACCTAAGCTTATAGCCTTGCCCTGGTTTATGCTGTATAGGTGTAGTGTCCTTCGCTCATACTGGATCAGAGGCACAGAGGTGTGCTGGGTTGGGTTTGGCCAGGACATTGCTGTGGTGTCACACTCAGCCTTGTGGTGTTCAGCTCATGTATGTGATCTGCAGCTCCCAGCACTGAGTTACGTCTCAGTCCCTGAAGAACTGAGTTGCCATACAAGGTACAGAGAGGGCTGCAATAAGTGATGGGAAAGTGGTGGAGTCTAATGATTATGCTATGTGAAATACATGAACATCTGGAACAGAGATGGCAACTCAGGATGCCTGTCCTCTAGGTGGATGGCATAACAAATACGTATTTGCTATTCCAGCGAGTGCTGGAAGGTTTTGTGAAGAGTGGAATGACTTTAAATGGAGAAAGACCAACTCTAGTCTATGCTGACATTTGGTGCATTTTCCATTCTGGGAGCTGGAATGTGTGGGTTCAAGTTTTCAGAGGTGGAAAAGGGAAGTGAGCCAAATTTTCACATGGGGAAGTGTTCTCATGCCTGAACAGTGACATGAAAGAACAGGCATAATCCCCTTCTTTGGAGAGGTGCTGCTTTTTGAACAAGCCAGTTGCCTTTCCTTTTTGTAGAATCCAACTCAAGAGGTGTGCATTAGGCATGCTGTGGCCATGTGTAAGGGCCTTGAGGGAAATGAACACGAGAATGCATAGTCTGAGGAGTGACAGCTGGATGGAGAAAAGCAAGGATTTGTTCAGCCCTGACCAGACCAGGGGACTCAGGGCGTGGTGAGGCACAAAAAGTAGGGAAGTTTCTGCTGTTGAGGGTTGGGACCTCTGGAATAATCAGTAGGTTTTAAAACAAAGGAGCACACAGCTCTATGGCCTATCCTCTACCTTCCATCATACTCTTTGATGATGGAGGAAATAATAGTAAAATACTTTCCAGATAGATAATTTTTTTAATAAAGTTGTATGTCGTGTGTGCAAATTCTTTAATGAAAACCAATAGCAAAGGAAGCGATCTTTCACTACAAACGCTGGCAGCAGGGGAACTTCTTGTTTATCTGCCTGTGAGAATGTGCATTTGCAATTGAGAAACAATAAAAGCAACAGTTTCAAGGACCACTTTATGGTGTTTCACAGCTCACCTGCAGGTCAAGCACCACAGGCTGTCTTAGCAGCAGTTGAAAAGACTGGTCCTTTGGATAGCGAACCTATGCAGAACTGATCTGCCCTAGGCTTTATACTGAATGTGAGTACCCTCTGGTGCATTTGGCCCCTGGTAACTTAGGTTGTGTGGAACTGAATTCAGATTCCAAGAGCCAATGTCTAAGACTTTGGTGTCAAACACTATAAGCTGTGATCAGGTATCTATAGTTGCATGTGAAATTTCATTCAGGGAATGAGGAACATTCCTTGCTGTAAAATGGAAAGTGAAGACATGTTTGAAGGTAGTCCTCTATACTCTCCCACATACAGAATCCTTTTCATTGAACTCTTAATACAGTCAGTCAAAAATCTTAAACAACACTGAAACAAGCACTCAAATGACATAATAGCCCACAGAGAGATGTTTTGGCAGCATGCTGTGAACCAGCATGAGTTTTGCTATAGTAGAAATTCAGCAAAAGCCTAATTACATCTATATTGAGACTGGGTACCCAGTGGAAATTCTCCATGGGGACAAGGAGATTATATCCCTACTACGCAGAAAGTAATTTGCTACAATCTGAAAATAACAATGTGAAAAGAGGGTCAGCAAAGAAAAGAGACACACTAGAAGAATCAATCAGTCTGATTAGACAGGGGAAGGAAGGAAAATTGGTACAACATGGCATAACGTGCAGATCCCTGCTTGTGTACTCATCAGATGGAGTATTGTCTTCAATTTTAGCATTAGTAAGACTATTTAGTTTTCACTGTAAAACAATCATCATACTCCCCAGTCACTACCAAGGGCTGCATTGACAAACATTGATAAAACATTATTAAATTAATAAACTGAACCCTCCAGCAAAAAGGGATATGCAATTAAAGACTCCATACCAGAAAACACACATCACTGGTTGTCTTAAAGCTATGCTAGCATTTGAGGGAACTGTAAAGCACCATTTAAATTCCTACAACACTTAATCAGTACACTCCATTTAGCTTTGTGGGAAACAGAGCTGTCCTTAATTCTCCATTTTCATATTCAGAATGACAATACCCCAGGAGCCTATTACTGTCCCTCTCCACCGCCCCCTGTGAAAGGTGGGAGCAAAGAGATTCAACACAGAAATTCCCAGTGGTTGTGTTTCTGAATTGGTGGCTGCACAGTGGCAGTTCCATGTCCAAGCTGGTATACCAGGTATCTCACATCCCAGAGTAGTTTGTGCATTAAGATGTAGCACCATAGTAGCCCCATTGCTGACAAGGGTTGTCACAAATACTAAATTGCAATTAATAAGCAGCCACAGAGGAAGATATTTCACCATCTCCTATGAAATATTGCAGTGGATCTCTACTCATGGCCATGGACTACCTTTATTCTTCAGAAAAGAACTCCACTGCAGAGGGAAAAACATGAAATGATAGGAACCACTTACGGAGAAACTTTGTATTTTAGGCCCTGAAAAAAACCCCTTCGATAGAGCAAACTTCAAAATATGACTCACTCTGTTAGACATAGTGATGCTGTTTGAATAACTTAAAGAACCAGGCTAATTTCAGTCATTCAGAGATCTTTTTTTTTTTTTTTTTGTGGCCACCTGCACAACTTGCTGTCTTTCAGTAGATTGTCTTCATCTGGATCTTAGTGAATGAGTCACTTCTGCTTGATGCATTCATTTTGCACCTCATATCTTCCCAAAGCACATATTTAAGGGAAACACTCTATAGTACTTGAGTTCTGTTTGTTTTAAAAATCAGCCCAAGCCACAAATTATATACTCCTGAAGATGAAAAAAATGAAGACCATAGCGGTGAATGGTGTCATGTAAAATCTAGAAATTTTGCACTGTCAAATGTGACTGTGCTGAACATAGGAAGCAATTTGAGGATACTTACACCTAAACCTATCCTTGTGTGATTAAGCTGCTGTAAGTCTGGCTAAGAGAATGAGTAAGGTTATTTCATGGCATGCTTGACAAATCTGTGTTGTGAGAATATGGATCAGAAATATCTTGCATTCTACTATAGCAGTACTCACATAGTTGCACTCAGGGTCCCAAGGGTGCTCAGAGAAGAAAATGTGAATAGCAATGCAGGAAGGCATTCAACACAATTAGGAAGTAAGAGATGGTACTGTACAAATACCTGGCTGTGTGGCCAGCTTCTCATCAACAGGCATTGACTTTTGGGCACTAAACTACAGCAACCTTAACAGGGTCTTGATTCTCAGCATGTGTAGCAGTTTTTTCTGAAGACCCAGACTTTTTTATGGGACCTTGAATTGGAGACACTTGAAATCCCAGCCAAACTAGCCACCAGACCCTAGGGGACTGACGTTACATAGCCCATTTTGAAACTCTTTACTTCACCATTTTACTGCTATGTAGTTACAGTTCTCAAATGGATTTTCTCTTAAAAACCTTGAATAAATCCAGAATGTATGTAGACATCTATCTTTTTCTCTTTAGCATTCCTCTTGGCCCTCAGATTTTACCTCTAGGGCCTTTTCAGCTTTTATGTTCTTTAAAACTAGAGTCACGTGAGAGATTTTAACACTCAAAGCAGTCAGTCCTCCATGCTCAGATTAATAGTAAAGATGTGAACGAAATTTATATTCGTAAGATATACTGACAACCATTTACTAGTTTTTATTGTTCAGGAGACACTGAAGAAATCCTGAAATTTGACCCATCCAAAGAGTTTAAATATCAATCAGTAACGTAACCTTTTTCAGCTATTTATTTATCAGAGGATTATCAGTCGTGATTTATGGATTGGTGAGGAGTAAGAAATGCATGTAACTCTTTCTAACAGCATAAGCTGCTGGAATGAGAGGAAGAGTTTAGAACCACTGTCACCTTTGCTGCACAGCATGGTTTTTATAGCATCACTTTGGAATGATCCCAGAAGGACTTATAGTACAAACTTTTTAACTTACCTTTGTGAATTCAGAGAGTGAAAAACCCAAGCAACACGAAGTCCTGGGATACAATGCAGACTGTAGATCATCTTTTCAGGCACATTTTCATCAGCTCAGCTCTTTCCTTTTTGTCTGACTCTTCAATCCTTTGTGTAGGACTCCCATCACTACATAAACATTAAACTCCTTAACTACTGGGAAATGGCCCAACATGCCTTATGGTAGCAATTTTCTTGGAAGCAACAGTTTCTTAAGGCACAGCTGAAAATACATTTGAAATACTTTTGCCTCTCCCCATGTCAGTCTTTATGAACAGTCCAAAATAAGCATAATTTTGTTCAATCATCCTTCATCTTTCCAATCACAGTAAGAACAATTCCTGGAAATATTTCAGGACTCACTAGCATGGAAGCTGCTCCTGAGTTTGCCTAGCTCTTACTGGTTATTACTAACATGCAGGGTTTGTCAAGAAGTAACAGGATTTTATTTCTGTGGTTTTGCAAGTGTTTTGGTGACAGCAGTAAGCCAAGAGAGAAAATGGTGATTCCTGCACACAGTACTCCTAATTCACACTTAATAACTGCTGTGAGAAAGGCTTCTAGAAAACTCTTAGTTTTATCACCCCTTGTGTAAGTTTCAGTCATGGAAAGATGATATCCGAAAATACCAGAAAACTTAACTATTGAAATACGCTATCACAACTCAAATATCCAAGAACCGTAAGCAAATGGCAGCCAGATCCTTTGCAAGCCCCTTCCTCATCTACAGTATTACAAACAGTTGTGCTCTCTAGAAGATGATCTTTTAAACTGTTTACACCACATGTTCACAGCCACTCCTAATGGGTTCCAGATAATGTAGGAGAGTTATACTAAATTGGGACAAGCTGGATCTGTTTCTTCTCAGCAGGAAATACTTCAGATAACAAAACTGGTAGAGTTATATATTCCACATACAAATCTAAGCATGATGCAAAACACTGCATAATTAGCAATCTGTGTAACACTTGATTCTACAAATGGCATTCTTGACTCCAGGCAGGCTCAGTTCTTGCAGAAGCCCCTCTCCAAGAGATGGCATGCACAGTTATGAGGCACTTTTTTGTGCTTTGGAAAAGCTATGCTTCACCATCCCAGCCTTGAACCAGAAGGCCAACTGCAAAAGCAGAGCTTACATTCTTCTTTTGGTATTAAACAACTGAACTTACTTACCGTCTTCTCACTGACAGCAGATACTATCTACTCCTACATGGGCATGTTGTGCTATCTTTTTTTGCCAGTGGCTTAACCACTTCTTTTCAATCAGTTTCCTCTATCACTGATAAGACATCCTCTCTGATCTCTTGCGCTCCTCAGTCTTTCCTCCCTCAGTCTCACCCTTCCTCTCCCAAGGTCCGTTTTGTTGTCTTTCTCTGGATCCAGTGCATGGAGTAGACAATTTTTTCAATGAGTAAGTATCAGGGAGTAAAACCAGGAGAACTACAATCTCTCCCTCAAGTTGGACAGTGGAATAAGAAAACAAAATACGAGCAACCTGCCTAATCTATTAGGAACCCTCCCTTGCCTTCAAGATGTTTTGCTCTCTTTGCTCCACTAGCACTGGAAATACAACAAAAACAACTTCCTTCTAGTGCTAATTCCTGTTGGACTGAAGAAGATGAATATGGAAGTCAAATAGATAAATGCCAGTCATTTCCCTTTGAACTCCCAAAGTTAGGCAAACATCTGTAATGTGAAATTCTGTGAAAACTTTGGCGCATCTTGTCCTCCCTTAAGAAAAACTCGTGTTTACTTCGAAACGATTGCATGAATAGCAGCAGGTTTTTTCTATTTATGACCAACTAACACTGTTTTTCAGACTTCAACCTGCATACCACTGTTTTTGAGGAGCTGCAGCCTATTTTATAAGAATCTCACCTGACTGGTAAGGACTTCCCTCTTGGAGTTTTTTTCTGCAGTTCCTTGAAATCCTGGAGGAGTGCCAAAGGATCTGCTGACAACAACCTGAAAAATACTTATCTAGATCACTGCTCTGCAGTTTTATAGCTTGTGTAGAAATAAAGATTCTGTTAAAAGGAAAATACAGCAATGACATTACATTACTGCAGTGGTGAGGCACTGGAACAGGTTGTCCAGAGGTATGGATGCTCCATCACTGGAACTGCTCAAGTCCAGGCTGGAAGTGTTTCTGCCTATGGCAGGGGGTTGGAACTAGATGATCTCTAAGGTCCCTTCCAACGCAAACCATTTTATGATTCTATGATTATTACACAGACTCAAGCTTCCTCTAACCCTCCAAGTGCTCTGTGCTACTGATGGGCTACTTCAGATCCTCAGTGTGGAAATTTATGCTAAATTTGTTCTAACATGGTCCACCTCCAAGCAGTGCTCATTAACTCAATGATGAGCTGTGAGGGCTGTACTTGCAGTTTCATCTGAATTTGGGAATGTTTGCATTGTATTTCAAATGCATAATATTTCAGATAACATGGGTGAATGATAGTCACCAGATATTCATGTTGGACATACTATTCAAATTATTTGGATTTAGATTATTTATCTTCTGAGAGCATCTTCTAAGCATGTGGAATACATCTCCTAAAAATACAGGTGTTCTGAAACATACCTGTTTCCTGATCTAGAGCAGCCATCGTGGGTATGATCCACTGTTAGCAAACTAAAACCCAATATTTTTATGTTTTGGGTTTTGATTGAATTTTTTGTTAGCTTGGTGCCATTTTTGGTGTTACACAGAAAGGATGCAAGAAAGCTGGAAGAAAACCAGAGAAATGGTCTTATGACACATATTTCAGAATTAGACAGTATCATTACACAGTGTGTAGTTGCACACAGTATCATTACACACAGTAGAGTTGCACTGGCCTTTGAATTCCTGCATGAGAATGAACCCATATATCATGATGCTTAAGACACAAAACTACTACAGGCTCTTTGGCCAGTGGTGTGTATGCAGTCACACTGCTCTGCCAAACACACAGGTAACAGCACAGACTCATTCCTGATGGGCAAGAACAGTGACAGATCCTTTCAGCTAAATTTAACAAAAAAAACCATTGAAACTGTTTGTGGTACTACATGTAGTTCCATAAACATGCAATATTTTACTTCTTTTGGAGTTGACAAGTTTCAGCAGATCTTGAGAAACCTGGTAAGCTACAAACAGGTTCATATTTAAGGCCTGGTGTTCAGAATATACAGCTGTAACTGCAGGTAATGAATGTTCCTGCAGCAGAAATGCAGAAAGGTACATCCCAAGACTAAATAGAAATTATAGAAAGCCCTATTGATAACTGAAGCTAAAGGGGAAATATATTTCTTGAAGTATTTCTAAGAAAGAGTTCTCTATTTTTACCTTGAAATATACATTTTTATTTTACAGTCTTTAATTAAATTTATAGCCACTTTCTTGGAAATGAAATGTCAATCAAGTAAACGGTTCACATTTTCAGAACAAGCACTTACTGGGATGTGCTAAACCTGGCAATTTTGCTGTAATACTTTTCTTCTTCACTCTACATCATAAAGTACCCTCTGCCACACAACTTTCATTCTTCTTTCTCTTCAAACACAAATGATGTTTTTAAGTTGGATTTTTAAAAGTTCACATGCTCAAAGATATTATCCTAAAAAAATTTCATCAGGTCACATAGCAACATGTAAATTGTGAAAATAGTAATAAAATTGTTGTCATCCTTGCAGAGTACCACCCTACTAAGTCAACAACCTCTCTGAAAATCCTTAAGAATGAAGGGACAAATGAAGCTCTTGGCCAAGCTAGAGCAATTCTGTTGACTTTAAAAGGATGCTGTTGACTTTAAAATCCACCCTGTGAGATTACTTTTCTGTAAAAGCTGCCTCAGAAGGTTAATGGAAATTAGGCTGGCAATCTGTTCTAGATTTTCAAAAGGGACAATTTATCCTTTATCACTGGGCAAAAATGAATTTTCCAAAGTAATAATGAATTTCTGTTTCATCCATGCTTTGAAGTTTTGATACCATTCTAAAAGCTTTTTTCTCCTTTGAATCTTTTCTTGTAAGCTCATTTTTTTTTCTTTCTCTAGAACAGCAGGAAGCTCATTCCAGTTTTTAATAAAGATAAATGGAGCCCCCATGGTTTTTAATAATTGTAATGGAGCACTGTGGTACATTGATGAATTTCCGCAATCACCCGGTGTCATCACATCTTCTATAACAGGCAGAGATCCATATGAACAGGCTTCATAAATTCTGTAACATTCTGTATTTATTCCCACTGGGCACAATGTCAAATCACTTTGCAGCAAGGCATCTTGATAGTTTTTGAAACTTTCATTTGTTTCTTGAGGCTGCCACCTAGGAAAGAGGCTGAAAATTAATATTTTTTCCCACTGGCACTGCAACGAGAAAATAAGTTATATGCTTTAATTTCAACTATGCATAAAGATGAAAATGCTGCCAACGTAAGAATTTTATATTACACGATCAATGGTCTTTTACTTTTAGTCTTAACTGCTCTTAAAAGAGTCTTCTAAAAATTTATTGAAAATGTCACTGTTAAAAATAGATTGTAACCATGTTAGATGTGGTCCTTTTAGGAAAATATTAATACACAGAAGTGTAAAACACAAATTGAAATGCCATTTTAAATCTTCTGCATGACTCGGATGACGCATATGTCAATTTACTTCACAGCACAGTTTAGAAATAGACAAACAGGGAGACACTTCATGGACTTTTTGATGACTTTGTTTGGCCTTAAATACTTTACATGAGTAGAGGTTTGTTTTTCAAAAGTTAGGATGCAAAGGAATCCATGTAACCAGAATCCATCTCCCGAAGTGCCTCAGAACGTCTGTGAGATAAGAGTTTACGTCACAGATACAATCCATCTCCCGAGATTCTTCATCAGGGCAGCTGAGGTCTTCCTAAGCACTTCTGTGCCTGCTATCAAACATTTTATAAGTGCTGCTTTTCAAAATTAAGAAATAACAGTCAGAACCCTACTCCTGTTAGTCAAAAGATCTGTTCCACCTACTTGAAATAAAAAACAACTGTGCTGTACAGATTAAATCAATCCCTTATATGGAACACAGCAACAGGGTTGTCTTCTTTCTTCTGCTAAAGACATTAAACCACACAAAACACAAGAGAAATATTTCTTCTGCCACCATAATCAAATGTATTCAAGAAAAAAACCAAGATGATCTTTGATGGTTGTATATGTAGGAGATTTTTCTGTGCATTTAAAAATATGCTTTACGTAAAGTATAGCAACAGAAAGGATGTTATGTTATGAAGACCTACACAAACAGAGTCTCAACAGTGTTCGCTGATTTAATTGTGACCGATTACCTTTATTTGTAATATTTTTTAATGCTCAAGAAAAGATCAGTAATAATGAACCAGGCAAAAAAATCTGAATATTTTAATTAAATAAATTAAAAATCTTACTGTTCTCTGGGTGCAATCCAGCAAAGTTTGTCAAGCCCATCCTGCTTCAGAATTTCCATTAAGGTTTCTCTAGAAGAGTTCTTATAAACTGTTCCTAAGAAATTACATAGATATGATCTTGGATCACGTAGCATTGACCAGTTGGGTTCTACAACTGGAAAATTTCTGTAGCTGTAAAAACAACGTGTAAATTAGACAACTATATGTTTTACACCAAAGGAAAAACATTTTGCACTATTTCATCTTTACTGCATCAGATTTTAAGGCTAAAAGCACCTATTTGTTGCCAATCCACATCTATATACACAGACAGCAAACCACACGCATGCAAAAGACTTCAAGTCCTGCCCTAAAAGCAGGTCTTTATTCTCTTTGCTCCCACCACTCTCATCAGAGACTTTCCAAAATACTTATATCTTTTTTCAATATCAGAAATACTATGTGTGCATGTTACAAAATGTCCTTGAGTAAGATGCTTTTCCAAAGCAGCTGTTCTTGATGCAACCAAAAGTTTTGACTGAAATGGCCAGGTTAACTATGGTGTTTAAGTCTCAGCTATCTTAATCTCTGGGCATGCCTATCAACTGAAAATACCACTGCTAACCTCTCAAAGCAAAATCTCACTTTGATCTGAGTAGACTTCAATAATCTAATCAAGCTACTGAAAAGCTTGTTGTACATTATTTGATGGAACAGTCCTTTCCTGATTCTTCTCCTGTGTGATGAATATTAATTCGCTTACTTTCTGAGAACCATTTTTTCCTTCATGACAAATATTTTCGCAGCATTCTATATCTTCATTTTCTCTCTTCACTTGGAAAATCTGGCACACATTCACACCTTTAGCCACATGTTTTACACTTCTTGGTGTGCAAACCTCCATTTTGATACCATATTTATCTTTCTCCACCCAGCTTTGCACCCTAGTTTATTGTTGTAAATGTTATTTTCTGTTCTGTCACCTTAATCTCTGCATCTCAAAATTCAACTTCTTTTTTCTTAGGAACTTCCAATGCCAACAATTTTCTGACACTATCAATAATCCAAATTTATCATATTTCAGAGACACTGTAAGTTCAAGCTATATATAAAAAACTCCATACAGTTTTCCAGATTGAGCCAACTGGATCAATACAGGAAATTGAATTCAAATTCAACACAAAATATGAAAATAATCCTATCCTCCTTTCATCTTATATTACCATGATAAGTAGCTAAACCACTATTAACTCTCTGTTAATAAGTAAGAGTGTACCTAACTGAACCGAGCCTTTATTTACTCCACCTAATTAGTTTGAGCAGGTAAGTATAATAAAAATGTTTTTGTAAGCATACAGTTAAGCCAGCTTATGCTGCTGTGATACTGGAGTATAACAACTCAAAATGGGGAGCACACAATTGCCTTTTAAGAGCCATAATGAGGGTTAAAAAAAGTACCACCAGTATCATCTTTCCTTTCCTGAGCAAGTAGTACCTGGAGTTTAATTACATAAGTATCTTTTAAATCCCCCATGTCTCTGGTACATATGATAAGATATGATACATCTCAAGAGAAAATCTTCTGAAGAAAAAATAAACAGAAAGCCTTTCAAGCTCCCTAAATGCTAACATTCTTTTCCTATTACAATTTTTATTTCTAAAGGCAATTTCAAAAGATCCCAATGCTTAATTTATAAAATAATTAATAGGATCACGTTCTACAATTTACTTACTATAAGTGTTTTGGGCATGAGCAGTAACGCTCAGTCATATTTTCCATACCCCATGCACAACAATTGTTTCAATTGCAACTTCTGTCTACAGCACTTACGTAGCTACTCCCAAAGGCCACTGGAAAATATCTTCTTCATTTACGAACGCACAGTCATAGGTAACAAAGAGCAGATTTACAAATCCTCCGTTTCTTTTCAGGTATGGCTGAATCCACCCGTTGTTGCACTGCTCGTTCCCAAGCAGCACCACCGCCACGTGCCGGATTTTGTGTGTCTGCATCAGCGTTTGTGCGTAGTGCAGCCACTGAGTGGCGGACGCCACCTTCGTCGGTTCCCTCCCGTTCAGCACCAGCACGACATGCTCCGCTTCCACCGAGAAGTACCCGGGAACTACAGATGGGCCGGTGAGGAAGCTGAGAAAACCAAAATGCGAACAGTAAACACCTCTAAGACAAATTATTGACCTTAATCCTCTGAACATCCTTACTACAGAGCCTGTAATCCTGAGACTATTTTTTCATCAATAAAGCAGATGTAATATACTGCAAACTGTAACCACTTCTGATAGTATCTGCTGCTTAACACAGGAGTAAGGTTGCCTTCATCTTTGCTGGGAAAAAGGAGATTTAGACTTAAATAAAGTATTTTGTTAATAAATATATATTATATATAATATATATATATTATATATATACTCAAACCTAAAAATGTGAGTAAATCAATCACCTCTAAAAAAGTGGTGTACTTTGATGTTCACCAAAGGTCTTAATTCCAGTAATAACCAATGACTGCTGTATTAGAACAAGAGAAAGGCCCTCCCAAAAACTTGGTGAGTATACTAAACCAGGTATCATTAAGAGGGACAGTTAGCTGGTCTGGCATACTACTTTTCTCAGTAATTTTGGTTAAGTTTCTACTGAGCAGAATCAGTAACACAAGAGGTATCTCTCCAAACAGGTGGTGTACATGCTAGTAAGCACAAACATTTTAGGTAGAAAATGGCATTTGTAGATCTTGCACAATGCATTTAACAGAGAAATTTCAGTCTGGTAGCAAGAGCATAAAATCTTCAATAAATTTAGTAAGTTTTCTAGGTCTGCTGCACTACTACTTTTTCAGCTACCAGCAAAACTGAAGTTATAATGAGCATGAGTTTTAACTCATAAATGCTGAGATTGACAGCCAGATTCAGTTCAAGTGTACTTAGTGAGTTAAAAAAAATTCACAACAAAAGCTGGTGTGTACCAGTGAGGTTATCTGAAGTAGATTGACCTTAGACAAGCGTATTTTAAACCTGAGTTAAGCTGACCTGCTGCTGGCTTGGTGGGAGTGGCATATTTTGGAGCCAAGATTCATGAAATTCATTACTTGGAATCAAGATTTCTAATAGACTAAATGTAAGTCAGATCAAGACTTAAATCCAAACTTTAACAGACAATGAGAACAGAATCACTGGGATTCCAAGAGAGAATACTCTGAGCTTCAGAATGCTCAAAATAGTGAATAGGATATGTAGATGGTCCAATGATCACCCGGCAAAAAGAGACAGAGGGGAAAAGGTTTTATCTGTGACACAGCACTTTGAGAGTATCAGCTTTACAGGAACAGCAGGATGTACAGGTCAGGAAGTACTGACCTGTGTGTAGGAAAATATGAAGTTCAAATGCATAAAATTACAGTGGGGAAAAAAAAGAAACACTATGAAATTCTTATAAATCCCATACTTTAATAATAAAAACACAATCCTAGGGTTGTACTATTAACTCCCAGTCAGAACACAATTCGGATTAGGAAAAGTAAGGGAGATTACAAAAGCTGCAAAATTAAGGCAGTGGTACTAACAGCGCTAACTACTCACATGAAGGCTAGATCAAAGATGGTATGGGAAGATTACATTTTTTTGGACTAAATACATGACTTGCTTTCTACAGAGTCCTTGCTTTTCCTTACTAGTCATAGAATCAATACAAAAAGATAGTATTCTAGACTGAGTCTTCCAGACCCAATTCCAAAGGTATTAGTCACACAGTCACTCCATAACAGCAATATGATTAAGTTTAGCACTTGCAGCAGGAGAGATCATACCAAATAGTGTAGAGATACTCCATATGCAACAAAGGAGTTACACAAAAATGAGAAAATGAGGATAAGAACTTTGAAAGGAGCAGTCCAAATCACAAGAAACTTTTAAAGAGTTTTTAGACTGTTCAAAAACACTATATAAGAAGCCCAGCACTTTACCCCAAAAAGTAAACAACACAGACTTCCCAAAACCCATACGAATTAATAGAAAAGCAAGGGAGACTCCTACATGTTAACTCATTCTCTTCAGAAAGAAATACAGCAAGTATTATATCAAACAGAGGATTTGGACCTGGGTGGCATTCACTTGAGAGTTTTGAAGGAACATGAAATTGCAGAACTGCTGGCAAAGGCGTGCGGGTGTCATTATGAGGAGACGCTATGCTTCATAAGGGGTCTGCCCACCAACACAAAACTCCATCTACAGAAACAACTTTAAAGACCAGTCAGCATGAATTCCCTCTCTGGAAGAGTCTGTAATAAATAGTAAGATCACTGCATCTTATCAAAAGGTAAGATCACTGATCAAATACCTGCATATTCACTGCTGGAAATTAATTATCCTGTTTTACCAGTCTGATGAAGATCTACAAGTGTGTCAGTAAGAACACAGATAAAGAAGATCCAGCAGACGTAGTGTATTTGGATTTTCAAAAAGCTTCACTAAAAGGCTTTATTAAAATTGAACTGCCCAAGGTATCCCTGGCGGAATCCTTTGACTGATAAAAGCCTTTGCAGGTTGACTTTTTTGACCAATATGCTTTCATTCTGGCATGAATCAAGATGGTTGCAACTTGTGCACAGAGGGTAGGAGAATGGTGAGTAATTGCTGAACAACTGGGGTTAACAGGGACTGAGGCAAGGCAGCACTGAATGTTTATAAAATAGAGGGTGTAATCAGTGGAACAGAAATTTAGGAATGCTCTTAATAATAAGAGGCAAGTAGTTTGGCACTTCCTGCTCTACAACACCTTCTTAGATGACAGGAGAGAAGTGCTATTAAGTGCTAAATCCTGCTCTCTTGCCTCTTGTATGAACATGCCAACATGCCACTAAAATCCACAGCTATGCTGTTCCTTCTCCGCTCATGTTTTTAGATAAACATCCCTGCATTTCATGGAGAAGCTGATGCTTTCAGTATTCTTTAGGCAGCTTCTTTGGTGAAAGCTTGAAGCCAGCAAAATCTGTATTAAATACGTTTATTCTCCACCATAAATATACAAAATTCACGCAACTATGTTCAAGTGATATTTTGGCATTTTTGTGTAGAATGCCAATACCATTAGACTTGGTATGCTTTGAAAACATTTATGAGACCTCTATTTTTTAACAATCATTAGACTTACCACAAAAAACTGCAGAGCAGCACATATTCTCCAAATGTGTCACCTCAGCTAGTTCCCTCTAGCCTCATCTAGTAATCAAATGGAGATAATTTACCTCAGCCAGGCAGTAAAGTCAACAATTCTAGAAAATCTTATAACCAGTGAGCAGCCAAAATCATGTACTAATTCTTCTTCACAACAAAAATACAAAACAGTATTTCCAATGAGAGTAAAAAGCAGAACTTCAGCTATTTCATTTCAGAAGCCTGGTTGTTAACTAACAGTGACATTTGTACATTTTCTATACTTTGCACAACAAGCTCCTAGTAGACTTTCAAAAGTTAACTTTTGTTATGTTAGTACCAAACTTAAGCGTTGTATTTTATAGGATCTAGCATCCCATTAAAATAAGGACTCTATTATCCCTGGTCCATCTAAACATAACACGAAGATATTTAAATGGAAGTATAGAAGTTTTTCTTTGAGATGTGCATATCCTAAGGAACCATGTGAGGTTATTAATCACTTGAAACAGGCACACCAGAAGGAAAATAATCATAATCAGTTAGGTGACAGACTCATTAAGTGCAGCAAATTATTTTCATGTTGTAAACATGGCTTGAAAATCAAGGGCTTGAAAGAAATTCTCATGTGAATGTCAAGAAGATAAGCTATTTGGCAGAACGTCATGGATTTCTGTGGATTTTAATTCTGGACTTCTGAGATTTTAATTCTGGGAACAACAAAGTCTCTTCCCACCAAGACAGCACTACTGACACTGGTCCTTATTCAAGAAAGCATTGTATTCTTTCTCTAAATTTGTAAATGGAAAGCTGTCTTGCTCTGTCAAGGAGACTACCAAGATGCAGTAGCCTCATTCATAGTTGATTCTCTAATATTGTAGGATCATCTACAAGGAATACAGCTATTTTTTAAGAGTACATAATTTCATCAATTTCCTGAGATATAAGACAGACTCTTTAATAATTGCTATGCATAAATCAAGTCTATGTATCTTTCTAGAAAACAGTTTTAGCCTCTTATGAATGTGATGGCAGACATTACTGAAAATAATCTATGGCCTGAATCATGTTCACCATTAGATACATTATTAAACAATTCAAAATTATAAAAAACTTCTGTGATCACTTAAAAACCCCTTTCAATTCACTATCACATATTTGCTTCAAATCCTAACTGCAAACTTCAACTAGGACCACATCTTATTGTGTTCGGAAAAAACACCCTTCTAAAACAAGACATTTTTCAGAAGTTACACTTGCTTATGTGTGTAATTTATGTATTAAGAGAAAACCTTTTTAATAGGTGGGTGCAAGTGACTTAATGTTGGAGGAGATCTAGTACTGCAGACTGGCTTACCGGCCAAACAGATAAAAAAATCCTTCAGTGTATCTTTTCAGAAAGCCTTACAACGGTATTAAATAGGACTTCCGAGAAAAGGTCTGTATGATTCACTGAATAATATGAAACATTTGACATCAGTCTTAAAACATGCATGATCACAGGCTGAATGCCATTTTTAAAGCATACAGTGCTTTAAGGATAATCTTCCTTTACATATAAAATTTGTTTTGCAAGTCCAATAGCTAACCAGATGCTAGGCCTCACAGACTGCCTTTGTTATATGCGGAAACAAATTAGGGTTTTGATGCAATCCTATTTATGACCAAATGAGCCAAGTCCTTCTTCCCTGAATACAGAGAAACCAAATAGCAGGAGACCTCCTCTTGCCTCAAATTCCATGCTTGTTTTCATCAACTATGATCCCCCAAATTCCAGTTCTTAAGACTTTTCTGAGGATGGTATGCCCCACCCCCCAGCGTGCCCTTCCTCTCAGCACTGGTAAGTCTTTCTCTATTTTTTTCAAATAACACAAATCTTCATAAAACAGATGAAATTGCTCCCTGGTTGTCTATCTTTTAACAGTGACATGTTTGGGCTAGGATTAGCTGGGTTTACGAAGTATATGTTTCCATGAATAAACTATATGACTGAATGAATGAGAAGTTGTGTACATTTTCCATAGTTATCAAAACACAAAAAAATTAAAAGGACTTGCAGCTGATACTGAAATAACTTTAACTTTTGAGACAGGCAAAATAATGCACCTGTGCATCTTATGATGTACTTTAACTTTCTAATGCATTATTTGTTAAATTTTACACAACTGAAATCAACATCATGAACAATACCTGAAATATGTTTTTCCGGCTTTTTGGCTTCCTTCTCTCCACTGTGCAGTCACATCAGCTGGCTCAAGGTGCCCTCCAAAAATATGTTGCCAAAGGTAAAGACCTATATAAATGAAGACATGATGGAGAATTTGAATGTGCAGATCTTGCCCACTCCAAACTCCTAGCAAATAAAATAACTTCTGGGAAACGAAAAAGCATCACAATGTAAGAACTTGGGAAAGAAATGTCAGAGCTTCATATATAACAGGGACACTGCTTCTCAAATTCTGTATGTCTTTGAATTAGTTCAGATTAATTTTTCCCGTACTGAGGCACTTGAAGATATTCTGTGGCTGACACAAGATATGTAGATGAAGATATACCACTACTTCTGTTAGCATCTCTTTCCAGCACACATACCACTTAAAAATGAGCAAATTTTAATCAGCATTTTAAGGACAAGCATACTTCTTTTAAGCTTTTGTGAAACACAACATTTTTTTTGTGATGAAATGTGCCACCAGCTAATTTACCAATGTGTTCTACAATGCAAGTTTACCTGAAGCTGGAAATTTGGCATTTTCAAAAAGCTAAAATAAGAAAAATTCTGTGTTGTCAGTAGTAGTTTAGGAGCTTGAGAAGACTGTCTCCCAATTTATGTAGAGAGTAAACTCCGTGTCTTCTACAACAGAAGAATTTCCAAGCTCATCACTGGCAGCAGTACTGCAGCACAGAAAATGGTTTATTTCTCACTGTGTGATGCTTTATTTCACGAAGAGTAAATGTGACAAAAGAAAATAGTTTCTTTTAGCCAAATAAGAGGCCTGTTCCTGTGTTGTACTGTAAACTAGAATGGATTAAAAAAGTAACTGTGTTTCTCTGCTGTTTGAGACATTTTCTTTGCCAGATGCAAAAAACAGCCTTGAAAAGAACTGATACAAAGAAACTGAAGCGTAACTACTCTTATATTGGTACAAATTTGAGTTAACAGCTACCACTTCCTTAACACTCTTCATGAATAGACATACATACTATTGAATCATATACATAAATTTTAGTCGTTAAAAAGCAGGGGAAAATACTATATCAGAAAAGTTATGTGATTAACAGACATTGGTTACATCTGCTTACCAATTGCTGCTTTTCCCCAAATCTGTACTCTAAGACTGGTCTGTTCTAGGTGAGATCTCGCATATTTTATCATCTTAAGATAAGTTTCGTATCTCTGCTGAGAAGCAGCCAGCTCGTTTTTCTCGTCTTCTTCCCATGGATTCCATTCGTTTCCCAAGGCAACATGATCTGTAAAACCTAAAAGCGTAATTTACGTAAAACGGTCATATCCACGGGCTTAGAAAAACGGAATAATTTTCTGGAATCCATAATTTCAAGCATCACCTGACAACCCTCCCACAGCCCCGGGCCGGGCACGCCACCGCCTCCTCCTCCTCTGCCGCCGGGCCGTGCCCCGGTGCCTCCCGCGGCGCTGGGGAAATGGCCGCGGCCTGCACGGGCCCAGCGGGGTGCGATGGGGCTGCAGCCTCAGCCCTGCTCTCCCTCAAGAGCTGCCTCCGGGCCCCGCCCGCCGCCCCGGCCCCCGCAGCGGCGCCGCCGGGCGCGGCCAGGCCGGGCTGGGCCGGGCTGGGTCAGGAGGCCCGAAGCCGCCCCGCTCACCTCGCTGGCCGCGGCGGTCTCGGTGCGGAGGGCGAGGGGCGGCGGAGCGGCGCGGCCGCAGGAACACGGTGTAGGCCGCGTAGAGGGAGAAGAGCGCGTACGCGAGGATCAGGGCGGAGCAGAGCCGCCGGCGAGCGCCCCGCATCCCGCCCGGCGCGGGCGGACGGCCCGGCGGGGGCAGCCGGGAGGCGGTGGCGGCGGGAGGAGCCTCCGCCCGCGGCCCTGGGCTGCGCTCCCTGCCGAGGAGGGTCAGAGCCGCCGATGCCATGCCCTGCACTGCCCAACTGCACCCGCAGCGCTGCCGGCACGGCCGCGTGATCAGGTGTAACCAGGTTGTAAACGCACAGGTGAACAGCACGGTCAAGTCATGGGAATATTGTGTAACAGGGGGAGCTGTGGACCGGTCAAACTGATTCGTGTGCCATAGTAAGAGAGCTGAAGCCCTTTTTAGGCTGTCCACGAGTCCTTGTTAAGGGCAGGTGTTACAGCTTCTGCAAAGCCAATGCCAGCTAGCCTGTTTGCAAACACCACGATCCTAATGGTAGCCGAAAGCACAGTGACTTTCACCTACCCGGAGCAGAGAGAGTCAGAGAATGTAAAAAAGTATAGATGATAATGCACTGCACAACCTTGCAGCCTGCTCTGGACCTAAGTGGTTTTTCTCTTGATCTGTTTTTTCCTTATGTACTCTAAAGTTTATTGTTCTGACCCTGACCTAAAATTCATTCAGTGGACACCTGCCTATTCTCAACTAAAAGGTGACACAGGCTTCTGAAATAGGCTTACAGTCAGCCTACTGCAAAATCCTTAATTTAATTGAATTACTTATCCACTCACTGAATTAGAAGTCTAGCCTGATGACCCACAGTGGCAGCAATCACAGAATAGTTAGAGTTGGAAGGGACCTTCAAGCTCATCTAGTTCCAACCCCCCTCCCACGGACAGTGACTCATTCCACTAGATCAGGTTGCTCAAAGCGCCATCCAAACTGGCCTTGGTCATTTCCAAGAACGAGGCATCCACGATTTTTCTGGGCAACTTGTTCCAGTGTCTTATTGTAGGAAGTGGGCCTACAGTGGTCTACAAGCAATGGCGAAGAATGCAGGAGAGCTGCAAGGAAGAGGCCTCCGAGGAAGAAATCCATCTATCCTGACAACTGCAGCTACAGGATACGCCTGAGTCCAGCGATAACAGCAGCTAGCAAGACCCCCACAGACCCCCCCTGTCTGTGCCTCCCACCACTTCTTCCCTTGCATTCCCTTTACCATATATGGCCAAATATACCCCCTAGCCTATCCTTTCAAACCCCCTTATCACTAAAACCCTGGATTTGGTGCTTCAAGCCAAAGATCCACCCCTGTTCCCGAATTTTCTGTATCCCACTGTATAAAAGCTAACTTCTTGTTGTATTAAACGGCCATTTTGCGAGACATATATCGCGTATGTGTGTGTCTCTTTCCCCAATGCAAAGTGTGCCCACAGGGTCCAATTCGCCAAGGGGACCCCCTCATCCCCGTAAGCGATATCTTATCACCTTAATCATAAAAAATTTCCTCCTTATGTCCAATGTTTTCCAATTTGAACATATTGCCCTGTGTCGTGTCACTTGCCTGAGTAAAAGGTTTTTCTCTGTCTTTCTTTTAAGCCTTTATATATTGAACCCCTACCCATCTAAATCATGTATATAATGCATATGACTCTTGTCAATACTACCGGTAACCTGTTGCAGAATTGCAGGTCAGTACATTTGTTCCTATTGGGCATCATGGCCTCTTTGCTTTGGTTATAGTAATTTATAATTTTATGGAAAAAGCTCACCACATAAAAGCTTTCAAAATGAAGAGCGAGCTTCTCTCCTGCCTATCTTACTGCATCTGTGTGAATGCACAGTGAAGTGGTAGTCACAAACTTCAGGGAGATCAGTAACATGATGTCTGTAGTGGTCAATATTAAAATAAACTATCTTCAGCTTTGATTGCAGTCTGTTTTCTAGACTGTATCAGTAACTGGATCTGTGGGCTGAGTTGCTAAAATTCCTAGAAAATCTTTGTACAAATACTTTAATTTAAAACAGAATATAATGATGAATGTGTGTTAAACATAGAACCAATGGGAAATAAGACAGTAATAAAAATTAATTACAAAGGGCAAAGAAGAATGTAAAATGTTAAATCTTTTGGGAACACAGATGTTTCATTGCACAGCTTCACTGCTTTGGATGATGATTAGAATGTTCTCTCTTCTCCCCACACAGATGCAGTTAATTTCTTATAAAAATGACAGAAGAAACTTAAAAAGAACAAGTCAAGAAGGATTAATCTGAGAAGAGTTTGCATTATTGACCATTCCAAAAATAGTGTCTTGGAAGTCTGCCCTGGAATGTGTGCACTTCAATAAGAAAGTGAATGTGATTTGGAATAGTAGTGATGATTGCTTTTTTGACCAGGTCTTTCACAATAGTGATGATTCTTAGTAGTCTTATGTATAGCAGAGAAGAAAGGTATACCAACCAAAGAGAGGCAAACAGGCACCTCGAGTACTGTGTCCAGTTCCGGGCTCCTCAGTTTAGGAAGGATATTGAGGTGCTGGAGCTTGTCCAAAGAAGGGCAATGAGGCTGGGTGAAGGGACTGGAACAAAAGTTCTGTGAGGAGTGGCTGAAGGAGCTGGGGTTGTTTAGACTGGAAAAGGCTCAGGGGAGACCTTATTGCTCTCTACAACTGCCTGAAAGGAGGTTGTAGCCAGGTAGGTATCAGTCTCTTCTCCCAGGCAACCAGCAGTAGGACAAGAAGGCACAGTCTTAAGTCTGAGGGAAGGTTTAGATTAGACATTAGGAAGAAGTTCTTTACAGAAAGAGTGATTGGGCACTGAAATGGGCTTCCCAGGGAGGTGGTGGAATCAACATTCTTGGAGGTGTTTAAGAAGAAACTGGTTGTGGCACTTAGTGCCATGGTGTAGTTAACAAGGTGGTAGGTCAAAGGTTGGACTTGATAATCTCAGGAGTCTTTCTCTACCCAGTTTATTCTGTGATCCTGTGATTCTGTAATATAAACCAAAGTCTTAGAACAACTGTAGTAGATGGCAATGTTTGATCATTTGGAAAGAAATCCAAATATAGAAATGCAAACATATGAGAAGGAAGAGCATATACTTCCTGAGCATAGCATCTTAATCTTACATTTCCTACCCTTATTAATTCATTGTATATTTTGCAAGTTGCGTCAGCTCATTTATTTTCAGGATGAGCAAAGCTATACAAAATGTAAAAGAGCATATTCATTTTATAAAATTTTGTATTCTTTTCCAGCCAGTTCAGGACAGACTCAAATAAATGGTTTTCTCAGAAAGCAAACTCAAATCAAATAGAAACTTGTGAGAATTAAGAATATAATATTAAGAATGCACTAAGGAGTTGTGTGGGGGGGTGTGGGGATGGACTTAACAGAATACCTACATGAATTAAGATCTTAGAGTAGAAGCTTTGTCTAGGGATTAGAAGTTTTGTCTAGGGATTATGGGAGTAAAAATTACAGGAACATTAAACTGAAAGGACCACCTTAACCATGGTGTCCCCTGAAATCATGCAAAACTGTATGGCAGATACCAAATTTAGGAAATGCCTGTATTCCATGCACAGTGTCTGCGGGGGCCTGCAAAGGCCTAGCAAGTACTACTTCTGAGAACTCTATAAGAAACTTCCAATATGTGGTAGAAGACCAAAAGCCAAGTGTTATGCCACAAGAAAGGAGAAGAGATCAAGAGCATCAGTGATGTCTTGGTCCTCTGTCCAAATAAGATCTCTAGATCTCTAGATGATATTAAGAAGCAGACATGTCCCACAGTGTCAAAGAAGGTGAAATGTCCAACAGCAGCAGCTACTGAGACTTGGAAAAATTCTGAACCCAGATCTGATAAATCAGGAGGCTCAGATTCTTTCTTAGCTCTGAGATAGCTTGCTGTATAATCTTCTGACATATTATCTTGTCTCATCGGGCTCCAACTGACTCCTTGTAAAATGTACATAACTGGGTTTCTGGGAGTATTAGAAATCTTAGTTGATATAAAATACTTGAAGTTTCTTCAAATGAAAGGTACTCAATGAAGACAGGAAGAGTTATAACAAAAAAGGAGAATCTATTTAATAAGAAGAACTCTGAGAAGTAAACAATTAGCCTTTACAAGTTCTTTACAGTATAAAGCATCATAAATTGGGAGACGGGAAGAATGTATCATCAGGTTCAATAACTGTTTAGAGATAGGAAAAAAATTAAAAAAGAGAGCACAAAAGTGTCAAGTACATTCAACAAATGTCTATTCTGTTCAAGAGTTCATTACAACAAATGAAGATTAACCCAGAGTTTCAAAATTAAGACTCTGAGCGCAGCTGCAAGCCTAAATCAAAATACATTCTGCTGTACATCAGGTAATTTGAGTAAGCACCTGTGAAAGTAATCTTTTTTCTCTGTGAAAAGTATTTTTTTCAGTACATATTATGATAAAAACTATTTCCTGATACTTGTTTTTACTACTCATGACTGCCTTCAATAAATTATGCTTTGGTCTCTGTTACAACAATATTCTGCAGCCTTACTTGTCTTATTTGGTCTCTACTCCTTGACTGTTGGGTTAGAATTGACAGATGTCACTAGGAAGTTCTAAAAAGCTGTATCGACCAACATGTGACAAAGGCAGACCTGAGCAAGGTTTTAGAGCAGCAGTTAGACATCTAGCCAAAACATGGAATGAAGACAGTTGTTGCCAGAATCCCAACAGAAAGGTGTTGAGGTTCAGTTGCTGCTCTATTGAGCCTGTTTGCATTAATTAAGAATTTGCAGGGTTTCTACTGCCATCTGCAGGTTGTTGTAGGCAGCTGCTCTTACAATTTTTCTGCAAAAGTATGAATCTTCTCTTAAGGTTGCACCATAAAAGGGTGAATGAAAGGGAGAAGTCTGCAGAAGGAAATTAAAGATACAAAGCCAGAGAGGCCTCTCTGCTGGCCACATTTCACAGTGACCATTCTTATGCTTTGGCAGAGGTTCTGCTCTGGTTAAGTCTCTTGTGATGAGAGAGGTAACAGTCTCTGCTTAGCATTACTGCTTAATTAGTAGAAATATTCCATTCTGCTGACTCTGGTTTGTATGAGTACACTCTGACATCATCCTTCAGGGAGAAGGCTCAGGTTAACTTCACTTTTACCTGAAACTAACTACCATGGCTGAACAGTGATGTCAATGGAGTATTGCTTGAGGCAGTGATGGCAGCAGATGGTAAGGAACTTCTGATAGTGGGGAAAAATTAAGGGCAGTGGGCTCTTATTTTTTGGTACACCTGTATAAATAAGAGGGTGTCCACCTGTGGTCTACTAACTTCTTAATTTAGGTGAGGACAGTCTCTTCCTGAGGAAATAATGCACTGCAGGAGCATCAGAATAAAGTGATTTTTCAGCCTTATGAAATGACAAAACCAACTGCCATACTTAGTTCTATGTCACTCTCACATTCAAGACACAGCTATGTGAAGGTGTTTTTAGATAACATAGGATTATCTTCCCATGTGGCATGTGTTACATTTAGAGTGTCTCCAGGCTTAAGTCTGTGGAGACAACTATTCTATTCTATTCTATTCTAGTCTAGTCTAGTCTAGTCTAGTCTAGTCTAGTCTAGTCTAGTCTAGTCTAGTCTAGTCTGTTCTGTTCTATTCTATTCTATTCTATTCCATCAAAGCATAAAGCCTCTCAGAACAGTTTCTCTTCCTGAGACACAGAAAGGACTCAAAGCTGCTGTTTCCTAGGATGTTTCGTATCTTACACATTCTTTAGTATCTGTGTCAGGACTGTGTTAGACCTTTCCAACAACTCAAATAGGTTTGATATAAGCCATGCCTAACCAACCGTACCAAACTATGCCTTACCATACTTCCTCTTGTTCCCTGAACTGTCACATCTCCAGCATTTTGTTAAGTTGGTATATAATAAAGGAAGGCTGTAAAGTCAGTTCCCTGCTCTTTTAAAATGTCTTTGGATGTTTCCACCCAGATGAAAGCTTTATGGCTCATTTGCTATTTCAATAGGCTAAATGCACCTTCTTACAAATCATTGTTTTCACAGTGTCTTACCATCTTAGGTAAAAATCTAAGATAGATAAACGTGTCAAATATATTTATAAACCTGACACTATTACATTGGCCTTTTGCATAAATCTTTAATATTCTCATAAATGATTGCATTGTGGACAGATGAGATTATAATATCTCCTCACCCCATTCTTTGAGTAGCATAAAGACATATTTGTATGTCACTCTTATCTAACAGATTCAAAGGGAAAGAATTTCTTCTTATTTACTGTACCAGGTTTTATACTAGCAGGAATTTTGGCCATATTTTGAAATAAAACTATATTAGCATATCACACTGCAGTGTGAATCATCTGAGTTTCTCTGTCACGTGGCTTAGATAGGGAAGAAGGGGTCATTTAAAGTCTGCAGTGTTAATTGAGGTGGTTGCAGTGCCATTTAAAAATCACTTGAAACTACAGTTCTTTAAAAACAATTTCTGGAAGGCAAGCAATGTAATCTCTCATAGAGGAATTCTAGACCTGGAGTTTGTGGTTCCCTCTAGTGCAGGAATAGCTGCATGTGATCAGACTATTTTCTGTGACATTCAAGTATGGGCCTCATTTACATGGCAGTTTCACAGGTGATAAGAGAAGGAACATGGGGCACTTGGCAAAAAACAGTGTGTGACCTGATTGAACAGTTCAGGTGAGCTGCAGTTCATTTGCTGCCTGCATGTGGGGACTTATCAGGAGACAGAGCAGATCTATGTGAAAGCTGCTCAGGCTCAAAGGTTTATTGCCTGGGTATAGTTTTGCTCTTTTTTTTTTTTTTTTTTTTTTTTAATAACCTTTTATTTTCTTGTTTGGTTTGTGTTGTTTATATTTGTTTGTTGTTTTTTTTGTTTTTGTTTTAAAGCTGTAGTGATAATGTTGCCCATAATGAGAACACAAACTAACAGAGTGTCAGTTTATGCGGTGCTTTATTCAGGGCCCGGGGTCCCTGTGGACTCCTGTCCTAAGACAGGTACCCAAAGACCCACATTTTGAACGCATCTTTTATACTATTTTCCAAGCAAGGTTACATGATTGGTTTTACATTTCACAGGAGACATTGCAGTTAAACATAAACTTACATATCATTCAAATATTAATCCATTTACCTAACTGTAAACACCGTGTAATTAAATCCCACCACCAGATTACATCCTATCTCTAGTTGCAAATTTCTTTTGTTTGGTTTTGCCTGACTTATTGTTTCTTTTTGGTCAGCACAGCTTTAATGTCTAACCAGTCCCAACTTAGCTTCGGGCAAGCCCTGACTTGTCTCTGGCAGGGCCTTTTCAGGCTTATGCTCCAGGCAAACCTTGACCAAACTGCAACAATAAAACAGAAGAAAATTCTATGAGAGGATCCGAAAGATACTCCTTTTCTTCCTTGAGCATGGTGTCTTCACTCCTTGGGCTAGAGTTACTGTCACAACGGTGTTTGGGCTTCATGTTAGTGGTCAGCCTGAAGGTAGTTTAAGTGAATCTAATTTACTTCCTCCTGTCTGTCTTAACAAGACAGACAAAATTAGTTAGTCATTGCTTCTTAGCTGAGAAGCAGCTGCTTTCAGTGAGAGAAAAATCAGTTTTTGAAATACTAATGCATCTTTTTTGTGTGACAGCATTGCTGTCAGTTATTTATACCAGAATTACCTAAGGAAATGCAGCTGTGCCCTTATTCTTATGTATGTAATCTAAATCAAACCCTTTGTGTCTGATTTATCTTCCTAATTTTTGTATTTTTTCCCTACTAGATATGGCAATAATGGAAGTCCCAGGCTTTCTGAATATATTCCAGTACGAAATGAGTTGAAAGGACTAAAAAAGAAGCTAATCATAAAAGCTCTAACAAGTATTTTTAGAAGCCACCTTTTTATTTTTGAGCATTTGATTTTTTTGAGCTCTTTCACTGCACCAAAAGGTTTTATTTATATGGCAAATTCTCTTAGAATCCTCAGATAGATAGTAAACAGAAGACTATGAAAACTGGTTTTTAGCTTCAGAACTTCTACGGTTCTGAAACTTTGAGCATGGATCTGTAATGAAATTAATTTTCTCCTATTTTTAGAGATTCATGTGATTCCCTCTTTATTGGCCATTTACATGACCTACCGTCTACTGTTGCTTCTAAAGTGGCTTATGTGGCCTTCAAGGCATCTGCCTGTGTGCTGGGCTGAAGAATTGTGTGAATTGTACTTTGAGAGCCTGCTTTCAGCAGGGTAATTTATTGTTAGTTAGGATGGAATTTCAAGATATGTTATCTTTGCTTATCATCCTTTCAGATGTACTCTGCCACAAGGGAACAAATAAGTAACTCCAGCATTTATATTCTGAATGGCATCTATTTATTCAATCTCACAGTTCCCTAATGATTAAGTAAATTATGGGGGAAGTGAAACTATTTAAATCAGAACAATTAATTATTATTAATTAATTATTAGTGCTCGTTCCCTTATTTTCCAGTTTATTTTAGAGCAGCTTCTGTTTTCAAGATAGCAGTTCCTCACAAAATCTCATGCAGCCAATAAAAAAATCTTTTGAACATTTTCATTATGATTAATGGTTTGGTTTTATCAATATTCAGTAAGATACAGTTTTTCTCTCTGTGGAGAGATTTTCATTTTAAATACAGTATTGCATGAACACCCCTCCTATATGTTTTAACAGTAAAATCAATAAAGACATCTTTATTTCTAATTTGTGCCCATTTGAAGTAACTGAAGGAATACAGCTAATTAAATTTGAAATGTTTGGTGATAGTGAGTACAACTTGATGTTTTTGAACATAAAATCCTTTTCTGCAATTTTCTGTGTAAGACAGAAATCCACCTGGTAATAAGAGAGAAACAGGAAAACGGAGAAAAAAGAGATATTTTTCTTGAAGTTACATCATATTTAGGCTTTTGAATTACTATAATGTGTGTTAGACTGCAAATTCTTATCTTTGGCTCTGCTGTGTTTTACATGATGTCTGTACAAAGATACACTAGGATTAGCTTGTTTGTTGGATGCATTACACTTTGCTTCTTTTAAGGTAGAGAATACTTCATCTGCATAATTGCACAGCAATATGTCAGATGAATTTCAGTGTCAACAAGGGCAGTTAATGCTTTTGGTTTGAAAAAAAGAATCTCTAACTAGACATGCAAAGTAATTATTTCTGAAATTATTTTAATACCTGGAGAAAAGATCTGGAGTTACGGCAGCTAGTATTCTAAAACCATCAGAGAATGTCAAAAAGTCTTCACATTAGGGATCACTAGCAAAGAAGTAGAAAAGAAAACATCATTGTGCCACTGATTAAATGAATGGTTTTATTTTCTAGTATTGGGAGGAAAGACAGAGATTTACTTAATGACTCTTGATAGGTTTCTTAATCAGATACTGAAACTCCACCACAGGCATTTGCTTCCCCTTTATAATAATTTTACAGCAAACTCCCCAAAATAGTTATCTTACTGCTTATTTATTTATTCTACTTAAAATTAGTATTTATTGTGTCTTGATACTATTCTAAGCAGATTGGAAAAAGTAATTATAATGTAGTTAATGGGATTTAAAACGTAACTTTCCAGCATCTCCCTTATACCACATGTCCTGCCCTTACACTGGTGGCATCTATGTTAACATATGACCTCTAATTCCAAATTTAGTTCACAGATATAAAATTTTGGGAATGCCTGTCTTGCAGTAAGGCAAATATGTCCAAAGACAAGACTGCCTATGTAGGGATCAGATGGAAGATCTACCTTGTCAAGTGTCCTGCCAGTGATACAGACTATCAGTTGAGACATGCTGAGACCCTGCAGGGGATAAGACCCTATCAAGTTGTCTGCAGTCCTCGACAGACCATCCCAAAGATGAGCAGTATGCAGTTTTACTGCTTCCTGAACACAGAACCAAATGAATTCTTCCCAAATTCAGCCTCAGCCCAGACTGCCTGCAAATTATAAACCTTCCAGCAGGAGTGGTCTTTTGTGAAAGGCAGGTACTTTCATGGAAGGACCCTGTGTCACTGGACTATATGATGTTGTCACATACCAGACAGGTAGCCACTGCATTGAGTGCCATATACAGGTATGGGGCTAGTAAGGAAACCTAGAAGTGCTGGAGAGCATATTCTCAAATCCCCTCTCAATGTCATGTCTCACCATGTCATGATGTACCCTGCAACATAAAACGGACAGCAGCAGTTAATTTGGCTCTGAGGCCATGTGTGGAGCTGGCTGTTCTTCACAGCAGTGTGGTTGTAGCCTTATGATCCAAGGTGACAAAACTCATTAACCTTTCAGCATAAAATACCCACGTGCAATCTCTGTCTAACTTAGCAGTGCAGAGTTTACAGCTTTTCCTGTACATCAGACACGTGAGCCCTTTGGGCAGCAAGCTTTGAAAGTTGTGGGCTGGTTTAAATGTTAAACCCACCACCTTCCATTTTATTTGGAATACGAATGGCAGCTGGCCAAGCTGACAAGGCACAGGGGCCAAGCACTTTGCTGCAGAAAACATCTGTTAACATATGACAAGTCAGACAAAGTCTTTGCTGATGAAAGCTACGTACAGATTTCAAATAATTTTTCTAATTATAAGGAGACTCTCTGTGGAGATATTCCAGCAGTGAGAATCTAAAAGCTTCGAAATTGCTTCTTTTCTTTTTTGCTCACATTCCTAATAAACTGTAGAAGCACTACCATAGCCTGTGGCTGATGTTATGGTCAGGATATTAAAATTATTAGAGAGACACCTCTGCGCAAATTAAGGTACAAATGGAACCATATGCTGAAGTGAATAGTATGGATTTTTATTTAACCATAAATGTTAGCTAGAGAGTGCTGCCCAGGCACATCATCCGGGGCTCCAGCTTGTTTTGGGAAGTGTTTTGCTTCTTGTCTCTTGCACACTGCTCAGAGCCTGGCTTGCAGCAGCCTCAGGGGGGTGACTGCCAGCCAGTGACTTCTGTCAGCTCTGTCTGGCTGCAGTTTGCTCCATGCACCCAGTGCATCCCAGTGTGCTTAGCAGAAAAAAGGAACTTTTTTGGATACAAAGCTCTGGAACCTGGTCTCTTGTGCAGCACCCAGGCCTGTCTTTCCAGCAGGCAAGGTGTCCAGTGAAAATGTTTTTCTAGATTTTTCTCTCTGATTTCTGTGGCCTTCCCCTTTGTGTCCTACCTTTCTCACATACAGACACACGCCAGGAAGTTCCTTCCCTTAGTTTCTGCTCCTGCAAGAGCTCACAGTTATATCTCTACCTCTGTGCACACACAGGGATGTATAGGAAGTCGTGGGTGAAACCAGGAAAGGTCTAGGACAGCAACATGTTGTGAGGGATGGCCATGCTGAGGTATTAAAGGGAGTGATCTATGGCAGTAGAGCACTCTTCCTCTGCTTTGGGGGTTGTGTAGGAAATTCAGTGAGAAAGCATATTGGGATAGAGAAGGATGTCAGCTGCCCAGTATAAGCTCATTCCGGCTCTAGCTCATATAACACAGTTCTGCATGCTGGGTCTGAATGCTTTTACTCCCTTGTAAACAGCTGGTAAGGTGACAGTGATACTTTTTCTGCTTAAAAAATAATAGAGGAACCCAGGAATTGACACTTCTAAAACTGAAACTGCTAGAAAAAGCACCAAGGTTGCAAATACAGATTCTTTATAACTAAGAAATACCAGAACTGAAGAAAAATTCTCTACAATCTCAGGGACATGCATTATACTGTACCTTTATCTCCTCTTTGTGCATCATTTTCTCATAGTACCTTTATGAGACTGACTGAGGTGACAGGATATATTCTAAGGATTAACTAGGACTGTGCAGTGAGGGGGACTGCTATTTATTATCTCTGCCTTATAAACTACAGAAACAAAGTGGTCTGTACAGATCATAAGAAGGGATTTCAGAATAGGAAAGACTGATCTCTGAGTTAAATCTTTGAACCTTGCCTCAAACTATGTTTGGACACTGAGGTCCTGCAGTGTTCGACTGCAGGACTAATTTGAAATAAGTTTTCATCCAGAAGTGATAATTAACTTTGTGATATCCATTTCTGAGTTTCCATGTGAAATGCTAGGGTTTGATTTGTGGGAATACTGAGGTTTCAGAGCCATGACTGGTGCTGGTAGGAGCTTTAAATATATGAAGTGCTCAGAAGTGCAAGGTATTTTGAAAGATCAGGTACAAACCTTTGCAATTGTGCATCCACACTTAAGAGATGCTTTCAAATTTAATCTCATATCGGTGCCCTTTTCCTAAAATACCCACAATTCCACTTCTCCAACTTGAACTGTCCTACTGTACAGATTAATGTTGGTGCTGCGCTCTAACAATACAGGCAAAGAAATGCCATGGAAATAGAATATTTTGGAGCCATATAAGATTTTGAATAATGTACTGTAGAGAAGACATGGGCCATAGACATAGTCAGCAATGAAATGAAGCAACAGTGTCCTAGACCTAAGTTCAGAGATGATAGTTTACTCTGACTTCCAGTGTAACACGAGTCAGCTCCTGTCTGAATTAGTTTTTGTTCAACTACAGCATTTCTTTTTAAAAGTTAGAAAAACTCAGTTTAAATATTTGCAGTATGAACAAGCTATCATTATTTTTTTAAATTACTGGAGTTATTAATTTTCATAACACCCATGCATGTAATTTCTATTTCTAAATGTCTCTGCTTTCAACTTCCAGGCACTCAGTCTAGTTATGTTTGTGCTTTTGAGACTGAAGATCCCTCAACTATCAAATTTCTATTCCCCCTAGAGGTAATTAGAAGCTATGATCAAGGCACCCTTTAGTCTTTTTGTTAAGATAAAGACAGGACTTCAGTGTTCCGCTAAGGCAAGTTCCTCAATTCTTCAATCTTTCTCCTGGTTCATCTCTGAACCAGAGGGACCCGATTAAATCCTTCTCGAGCTGTGGGTGCTAGGACTGTGAAAAGCATCTCAGAGGAAAATTTGCCAGTGCCAGGCTGTGTAACCTTTCTGACCATTTTTTGTATTATTCTGCTCATTTATCCCAGGATTGGCTTTTTGTTTTGCTGTTATACCCTTTGCATACTGCACTAGGAGCAGATCTCCAGCTGACTGACATGATGCCCCGATTATTTCAGTTACTATTCCCAACATAATGCCTCATTATGTTTGTAATTCCTGAATATTGTTGAATTACAATTATCTGCACGTCGTTTGCTTGCAGAAGCTCATCAGCTCATTTGTTTCAGTGCACCCTCTTCATGAATCACATGCATGAATCTCTCCTTTCTTCCAGAGCATTAATAAAAATGTAAAGGCCAAGAACTGACCTGGCCTTAAGAACATATGTCCTTAATGAGATCTCGCTGTTTCCAAATGTATTTTGAGATCTGTCAACAGCTTTTAAAAGTTCATTTTCTGTGTGCCACATTGCTTTTTTTTAATTATCAAAATGTTCTATAGTGTCAAGGTTAAAGGATTCTGACTCTTCTATGTAACCTCTATCCCCTTTCTCAGTCACCTAATGAGAGCTCATTAGTCATGAGTGGAATCTGATGGGAAAAAAGGATGTGATCTTGTGGTTAGTGTATCACAGTGCATTCAAGTAAGACAGGTGAATTAGAGATGCTTAAGCCACCATAAATGCCACATATCTAAATTTTTGTATGCTGGATTTTAGGTACTAATTTTTCTAATATGAAGGGCTTCTCTGTGTTTGAGTGAGAGAGAGAGAGTTTGATATAGCTTTAAATATTTACAGATTAGAATACCACTAACTCATCAAATGCCAATGTATAAAATGAATTGCATGAACTGCATTCCCTAAATGCATATTCCTTGCTGCTCACTAGAGAGGGACTGTATAACCAACTCAGATGCAAATTCTGATGTGACATAACCAACGTTAGGTAAGATGAATCCCAAATAAAGCACGTGGAATTCCATCGTGATCCTGGATTTTCCATTCTGATAATGAAGTCTATAAACAAATTCATTTTTATGGAAACTAAGAAAGAATTCTCAATGTTTTGCTTTACTAAACAATGTTTTATTTGTTTATCTGGCAGCTATTTATTAGCTGGATTAGCTAATTAATCACCATTCATTTTAACTACAGCACTAATCAATAACCTTGCATACTGTGTAGTCCCAAGGCCCATAGAAAACTGAGGTGTCCCTCTAGAGCTCCAGCTCCCTTTTATCTGGGGACCTGGGCTAAAGAAAAGAATGAACAGGTTAAAAAAAAGTTTAGGAAACACATCTGAAGACCATAGAATATGTGTTTTTCAAATTTTCCTAAAATAACTCATAAGAATTATTTCAGGGAGAGATTAAAAACAATAGTAATTGAAAATATCTTTCTTTGTCTCATTTGTGGGGATAATTTCCTTTCTCTGCGAGGGTTTCTGTTTTCAGTATGTTGATTAAGGGACAATATGAATGCATATTTGCATATGAATGCTAGATGACATGGCATAGAAACTGATTAGACCTCATCTATCTCACATGCCTGGAGATTAATGCTAATAACACTTAATACATTAATATTCAGATTAAACTTGACCAGAGAAAATGAAGTGAAAAAGGACTTTGCTAAACATTTTGGAATTCACAGATTTTTTTTTCCCTTTAATCTGGATAAGAAAGTTTCTTCATCTCAGCTATTGGTATCTTACACATTCTTAGCAATAACAATCTTCTAATCACATACACAGTCTAGAAACTACATGGGGAAGATAACAGTGTTTATGATGGAAATGTCTGTGAACATGTCTCTGAGTTTTCCATTCTTGTGTTTAGATAAGGCAGGCAGTAGGAGTGAGGGTATATGCTTTCAACAAAATTTTCATGTTTATAAACACAAGAGAAAGCAAGCAATAATTTTCAATACTTGACAAGAAATGCTGAGGAGTTACATTAAATCTTTGATAGTGTGATCATTTGTGTCTGATTTAAACTTTCAGTATTTTGCTTATACTAGAATGGTCCTAGCAGCTGATCTTGAGATGCTATCAGTGGTATGTACTATAGGCCATCAGGATGCCATGAGAGTTTGCTATTTGAAAATTCACTGGACAGATTTCCAGAAAGTGCTCAAATCATGAATAAAGTAAAATAGAAACCACTTCAGATTCAAATAAAAATAAATAAATTAAATTGCACCTGAGTCTTACCAGAGGGCCAGCTTTACCTCTGCAGCCTGCCTCCTAGTAGGGACAACCTATCTTCACTGAAAAGAATAGCTCCTCTGTGACCTCTGAGGTTCACCTTCTAAAGTCCAATTATGTATAAAAGACCTGGTGGCCACTGGCAAATCGTGTGCCCTGTGTAACATTCCAGAGCAGAAATGCACTGGTCAGAAGAAGAACAGAAGTTCATACGGTGTGTATCAGCTGGAAAGGTTATTTAACTAATGCATGCCTAGCCACTGCTGATGCAATGAAGAAGAAAATGCCTGAAATATCTTTAAGTAAAACCTTAATATCTTTAAGTTAGTGCCTTCTTTGTGGAACGGAGGGCACTACCAGTATTTTTATAGCCACAATTGGGTTATTTTGAGCATAGACATGTATGTTATTTCTTTATTTTATTTAGCTTCTGCAAGTCATAATGGTTGTAATGGTGGTTTTAGTTTTATTTACTTTTGAAGATTTTATTGTGGGTTTCTTTTAATTTTATTAGACCTCAGTCACTTCATAAGAAAAATTCAGTGTCTCATGTTAATGTAACAGGAATTAATATAGTATCCAAAATAATGTAAAATATATCCTTTTTAATGCCTTAAAAAGTATTAAACATAATGTCTCTCCCTCCAAGATCTTCTTAACTTGCAACAAACAATTAAAAAAATAAGTAGTATACTCTTTGAATAAAATATGTCATGTGGTAAAACTGGAATTCAATTATGTTTGTGTGTGCTATGTTCTGTCTCTTGTCATAGCTGTTGTGACATTTATGGGATGCCACCCACCTCATAAAAATCCTTTTGATGTCTTCAGCCTCTACTGCCTACCTCTGTTTGTTTTTGGCATTTGAGTGACAGAGAGAGGACTGGCATCATCTCATTGCCAGAGGCTGGAAGTATGCAGACATCTGTGATATTCCCATCTATCTTTCACCAGTAACTTCAAGTGGTCTCATCCTTTTCTTCTAGAGGCAAAATTATCTGAGCAAAGCAATAGAAGCTCTTGGAAGCTTCAAGAGTCATGCAGGAAAAAAAAATAGGAAAAAGTTTTGTCAGTTTTCACATTGGATCATTTTTTTCTTTGCTGGAAGGTATATAAGAACTTACCTGCGTATCTTAAATCATTATGTGGATCAGTTTCAATAGCAGTTATGCAAATTATAGTAGTGTAATGAAACATAATGTTGTTAAAGCAGCAAGGTTTTTGTTTCATAAAAGCTTTATAGCAATTTCTGGCTTGTTTTAACTCTGCCAGAAGTAAGTTATGAAGTAGGTGTTTATTCATCACCATCAGAAAGAGCCCTTCCAGAGGTGCTGTTAAAAATACCAGGCTTCAGGCTGTGAGTTACATGCTCTTTCCTTATGTCCTATGATTGATATGGAAATAGAGCCACAAAAAGTGGTCTCAGATTATTCATCCTTATTGACTGAATGTATTGTATTCACTCAGTAGTAAAGCAAAGAGACAGAAGTGGTGTCCACTGAAAAGCAGCAAAAATCCCTCTAAAATAATTCCTGTACAAAAGGTATATGTCAGAAACAGGCTCAACACTTTTCGTTATGGAAGGCAAGAGCAGATAAAAGCTTCCTCAGCCCGACTTTCTCTCCCTTGTCTTTTCCAGCAGATCCTCTCCAATCTCTCTGGGGTGCTTCTCAGGTGTTGCCAAATACTTGTGAAGAGGCATTGGAATTCACAGCAAGACCTGCTCTGCATGCCTGCCCCATGCCTGCCTCTTGCCTCACCTTCTCCGAGACAACCCCTTCCTTCAGCTTGCACCATGAAGGGAATCTGCATGGGGAAGACTCTCCATAGATACATGTGTATGATACATGTAATGATAGTGAATGAAAACATTCTTGTGGGAAACTTGAAAATTTTCTCTGTAAATCACTATATTACATGTGGAATTAGCTGCTTGTAGGCAATGGAGCTGTTCCTTTAGCAAGCACCAAATACAAACAGGGTGCAGTTTGCACAACATGTCCCCAGTTCTCTTTATAATAATTCAGCTATTGGGAATGAGGAACAAAAATAAAGAACTGGATCCATACCTTTATATTTAAGAATGGAAACAGCTGACACACTGGGGATTATGCCTGGAAAAAAACAGCCTGGTGTCTCCCTCGAAATCTTCAGACTACTTAAAGGTTTCAACTACCATGGGCTGCTATCTGCACTGGCGACTGGCACATGTTCTTATCAGATGCTCTCCCTTGTCTGAGAAACATTGTTTTAGGTAATGCAGGTATGAATGATACCTCTTTCAACTAGGGGATAAAAAAATTATCACCTGCCTTCAAAAAACGAATACTGATCCCTATAGTACACTCAAGAAGTCAGAGAGTCTGTGGTAGAGAGAGAAGCAAGAATAGTCTGGGGATGAAATGGAAATTTTGTGATTCATAGATGTAGCTTTCCTTGGAATAAACCAGAATACTATATAGATATAGATTTCTCCATCTTTTTAAAATAGTTCTGTTGAATTTCATTATTCACAGGGCAGTAGAAAATGTGCGTTCTGAAATGCAATTGTAAATAAAATCAGGAAAATCGAGGCTATAATTCTGTGACCTCTTTGCACTTTGGCATCTCATTATGCATTTCAAAACTATACAGAAATAGGATGCATAAAAAATGTGTGAAAAAAAGAGGGAAAAAGTAAACAAAGAAACAAATAGCACAAAAAAAAGCAGTGTAGCATTTTGTGCAGGCTACATAAAGCATTAATCATCATACACTGATGGAATAATTTTCAGAATCCAGATTTAAATGAGTCAGAAATATAACTGGGGAATGAAGTAGGACAACTTGTGGCACATTTGATTTCTGCTGGCTTGAAGCATGGACTGCTCTCCTAAAAATCAGAATTCCGTCTCCAGCCCTCTGCTCAGCTGAATCCCATTTTCTTCACTGTATCTAGTGAAGTTTTATTCATAATATCTGGAGTACATTCATAAAACAGCAGCTCCATATCACTAGGAACATTCATCAAAGGCTAATACCAAATTCCCATAAGCAGATTTTAAATATGATAGGTCTAGACTTGATGGATATTCACCATGAGAGTGGACTGCTGAAATGGTTGCCTGTTACACTGAGTTTGCGTGACAAGGTTTTAGTAGTGGAGGGCTTCAGGGTTGGCTTCTGTGAACTGCCCCATGTCAGCAGGCTCCAAGACGGACCTGCTGCTGGCCAAAGCCAAGCCCATCAGCAGTGTCGGTAGCACCTCTGTGATAACATATTTAAGAAAGGGTAATAAAGTGCTGAGCAAGAGCTGTGATGGAGAGGAATGAGACAAAAGAGAAAAACAGGTTTTTAGATTTATTCTTATTTTTTGGTATCCTGTCATTAATGGACAATACATTAAATTAATCTTCCCCAAGTCGAGTCTGTTTTGCCTGTGATAGTAATTGGTGAGCAATCTCCCTGTCCCTATCTCAACTCATAAGTTTTTCATTGTATTTTCTTTCCTTGTCCTGCTGAAGAGGGGTAGTGAGAAGGTGGCTTGATGAGCACCTGGTGCCCAGCCAAGGTCAACCCACTATGGCTGTAGAGCCTTTCTCCCCACACTTTATCACTGCAGAAGCACAGAGCCACTAGCCACCACCCTAAGCAACAACTAAAGGTTGTAAGTTAGTAAGTTAGAGGAACATGGTAGTCGTGCACTATACCCTCATGGCTAATATCTGGAAGTTGTGTAGGGTGTGAAGTTAATAAGTTATGAAGTTAATGTGAAGTTTGCCTATGTAAAATTGGGAAGATTTGGTTCCCAGTGGCTCATTTGCCATTTTAAATGCAGGCAAATCTAGGGCTATCTGTTTTCAAGATACTATCAAGCTCTTATTGTCCATTGTCAAGCTCATAAAGTCCATTTGACTTTATGCCTAACTTATTTTCACAAAATAATGGTTTTGGTCAAATTATTTTGTAACATGGTTATGCATAAGTACTATCCTGCAAAAGAGAGAAAAGAAAAAAAAAAACACCAAATGGTTACTCATTCCTATGCTTTTCTCATGTTTCAATGGGAATGACGCAGCAGAAAACGCTGCATGGACAGATCAAAGGTACCAGAACCTCATCAAAAGTGTTTGTTGAAGTATTTGCTGAGGGTCACTTTAATGCATTGAAAAATGCCTGAAATGTGGACACACTTAACTGTCACAACACTCCTCAGTCTCTACTGAGACCTCTGGGCAGAATAACCCGTCATTTATTACAGATGCAGGAAAGCTGCTGCATTTGAAATCTTGTTCTCACGTAGCTCATTTACATTGAAATTGCCTTTCAACATCACACCATCAGTTGTATTTATGTCATCTATTGACAGGTAAAATATTCTTTGGGAAAAATAGATGCCTGGCAACATAGTGAAAACAGCATCTCATGAGAGAAAATTAAAATTTTTTTTGTGTCCAAGGTTGTATGAAAAATGTTCAAATAGATTGTGATGACAGGGAAAAATTATAGTTGCATCTAAACGTCTTTAAGTCTTGCGTGTCTACCTCCACAGCCTTTGAAAATGTCAGATTCATGTGGACCATAATCTATTCTGAAGAGGAATCATTTCTGCTGGTAGTGGTATTTTTAAAGAGGTGGGACTAGATGCATCACCACTGCAAAGTAGGAAATTTCCATTGACTTCAGAGTGGAAAGGTAAGTTCAGACCTCTTAGAGTATTGTACAGGAAAAACTGAAAGGATTTTTCTGGTTGTTTGAGCAAGAGGTTAAGAAGAGAGAAACTCAGACTGCATAGTTTGTCGTGTAGGGATCTGGTATTTCCTTGACATGCTTTGCCTTTTGAACTGATGATCAATGTACATAATGACTGACGAACTTTGAGGGTGGATAGGGAGGGGAACCCCAGGCAAGAGGCCTTTTACCTCTAGTCCTGGAGGGGAGCGATGCTCCCTTCCCCTCCCCCCACCACGAGGCATCCCATGGCCCCAGCAGAGACCACAGGACAGCAGCAGGCAGGGAGAGAAGGCAGAGAGTGTTTATTGTTCTGGTTAACTACTTACGTACCTTTTAGGGGGATTACAAGATAAGGAGTGGGAGTTCAGGAGGTCTTACAAACAGCCAGTGACAATAAGGGGTTAACAACCAATAGATGAGCTCTCAGTTATCTCTTTGACGTTCCAAAGGTACAGGTAAGACTAAAGGAACCTTGAGAAGAAGAAAGGGGGGGGTTTACACAAAGAGTTACAAAGCCATTTTGGAAGCATGTTCACTTTAAACAACATTAAAACTTCTGCATTTTCTTATACACCAAAGCATACTGCAACAAATTACTGTGAAGAATGCTGACTTTTCTCGATGTCTTCTCTGATACTGCTCTGTAAGTCATCGTTAAAAAACATAACTTAAAATAAGAAGGCTTTCTCTTCAAGAATTAAAAATAATAAGCAGGACTTCTACATGAGGTGATCTCCACTTTCTTATATAGCAGGTTGTCTTACTTATTTAACTGCAAATGCTACATTTCCTCTGCTGACGTTGTCTTTGCAGATCACTTCAAGGACTGACCTTCATCTTACTTTCCATGTATATTTTATGTATATCTGAAGCTGCTTTTGAATTATAGCATGTGGGAGTAAAGCTGGCTCTCACTTCTCATATAAGGATTGTTTTTAGAGTAGTTTGCCCAAATTGCTCTGCTGTGATTATTTTTTTGGAGTTACTTGGCCTTTGCACTGAGCAGTGTGGGGAAAAGTGGCAATCCCTATGCTGGTAGTCAGCTTTAAGTCTGTGAACTGCACATGTTGTTGTTTATTTGTCTCTGAGTAGCGTGTGAGTGATAAACATGTGAAAGTATTCTCCTGGTCTTTTCATTTGATTGAGGTAAAACCCCAAAAGGAATGCTTTTCAAAAGTATTTGGTGAGTGGTAGTGAGGATATACCCATGCTAAAGATCAGTAGCTCCAGCATGTCTGGGCAGAGCTGGTGAGATGAAGCCTATGGGGAAAGATGATGGGGGTCTGGGAAATTGTATATCCTGGAGGAGCAGCTGTTCCACTTCCCACATCTGAGGTGATGTTCCCAGGGACCTTGTCCTAGAAAAAGCAAAGCATAGCAAAACACCCCTTTGCCATGTTTTCATAGAGTCATAGAATGGTTTGGGTTGGAAGGGACCTTTAAAAGTCAGCTACAGCAACTAATTAAAAGCTAAAATGGAAATGAAGTTCCTGCCAGCTTAGCACACAGCTTCAGTGACAGCAGGAGTATCCAAAGTGGTCAGAGGGTTTTCATTTAATCTCAAGAAAGCAAGTTTGAAGCTACACACAGCAGCCTATATTATCATAGAATTTTGGAGATGTTTGAAGTACTTTAAAAGTAAAGAGTAATATAGGTATTTAACCTATTTCAGTATCTCTCCAGCAAACCAATAATGTCCTAATTTCTCAGGTGTTTTTGAAAATGAATTGTTTCCTTATGTCATACAATATCTTTCTAAAACCAGGAGATGGAGCCCTGCAGCCAAAGCCTATCACCAATTGCTGAGTCTACATCCAGCAAGAATTCTTTTTAATGGCATTTGAGGAGAACATACATTAGTTCTGCTTCCTTGTGATAAGATTTAACGTGTGCTGTTGCTCAGCAGATTTGTGGCTGTGTAAGGAAATGGTCTGATGGGCTTCTGTCTTCAGAATAGGGCCAGCAACAGGAAGAGAGAAAGTTACAAATAGTCTATTCAGTTTTATACAGGTGGCTAATGATGGTATTATTAAATGCTTCAGATAATGTTAATGGAGCTGAGATGCAGCTGTCTCATGGGTGAGAGAAGGGAGTAGAGCAATCCCCACATGCCAGGGCAGTGGAGGGCCCTGGGCTTACAAGCCTTGGCCCCTGTCACTCCAAGGGTTCTGATGTGGGATGCCTGAGGAGGCATCACACAGCAACAGGGGGGTGGCACAGCCGGGCTCAGAGTGGCTTCCTTGTCATCCCCAGGGCTTCAGGGGCTCTGAACCCAGGCACCAGCTGTTGAAGGCTCTACTGTTCACGTGGTATTTATACTGGGCCATGCCGTGACGGCTTAATCCATTAGCAGGGCAATCGGGAGAGGGCAAGGACCTTCCTGTGAGCATCTGGCGTGGCCTAAAAGCCCTCTGTGTACTCAGCGCTTGATTTACCCAGCTTGTCAAAGTCTGCCAAAACGGCCACTTCCCTTTTCGCGTTATTAGTCAGTTATTAACGAGGACAGTGCTTAGCAACTTAATTCAGGAACATTAGCCACGATCTTCGTGGAATACAGATGTCTAAGTTCCACTCATCACCTACAATTCTTGATTTCAGCACAAACGATGCACCTTAGTGGGAGTCTGCTGCCTAAATGGTGGGACAAGCAGGGCGACTGTTTATGACATATACATGCATACACACACACACACGGAATCACAGAAAATGTTCACTTCACTGAATACTTACCTGCAAAAGAATACGAGTTTTGCGAAACTGTTTGCTCCCTGGAGAACATGTATATTAAAAAAAAATGCAGAGCAGGGAAAACCATTCACTGCAGTTATTTTGCTTTGTTTTGGCAACACAGTAAGCTGGATGCTAGCTGGCTCTCTTACCAGTTCAGACGAGAACAGGGCTGCCAGAGCAGCTCAGAGCAGCATTTCCCATGCCGGTGACCCTCTGTCTAATTCTGTGGGGGTGATTTCAGGGCAAAGGAAGGAAAGGACAGCCCCAGTGTGAGACTCCTAACCAGCTAACAAGATTTCAGCTAGAGATTTTTTTTCTATTTGGGTAAGGTTTTCAGATGCCTAACAGTTTAGAAGTGCATTTTGAAGATTATACTGCTATTGGATAATTCACTGATTCCTCATCTATACTGATTCCCTGAATGCAGCTTCCATTGTGGTATAAAGAGTGAACAGTGCAAAGTAGATTAAAAAATTGGAGTTTGGGTTGTGATGCTTCTAAAACACATTGGAGCCCTCTGAGCTTGATGGGAACAAGCACGTTTTGAAGCCCACTGCCCTAACTGCACTAGAGTTTCCAGCTCCTGCAATGTTCATCAGCTCAGTATGGAAAATCTTCCATACTGTGGCGTAGAAAATCTTCACAAACCCACTTTTTAAAAAGGCAATTAAATGCTACACTATGTCTGCTGGTTCCCACACTGGATATTGAAAGCATCTGATGGCACCAGGTGGCTGCACTTCTCCACGTGCTGCTAACCCTTTCTCACCAGTGAAGAAACATGGCACAGGGAAAAGAACAAGGCTACTGTTCATCCAACATGATTAATTAAGATACCAGTTTCTTGCATCTATCTCAATGAAAGAAGTTTTAGAAATTAATTTTTGCCAGTTGTGCACAGAAACAGACTTGATTTAATTGTTTGGCTTTGACGATTTTGACTAACTTTACAGCCTGTAAAGGGCACTTTGCCTGCGCAGTCACTGTCAAAGACACACTAAATATTGGAAGTGATGCTTCAAATGAATTTGAGAGTGGAGAGTTGTCTCAAAAAACAATGCTTAAAAGCAGTCAGCACAAGAGCCTTTACATACCAACCTGTACAGTACAGCTGTAGAATAATTAACTCAATAATCAGCTTATGGCTGCGTATGCCAGACTGACATCCAGAAATGACAAGGTGTTTGCAAGGCTCCCTAGCTGACTGTTAGGAGCCAGGAAGAGTTTTCTTCTTCCCTTTTTATTTTGTCTGTTACAGACACCAGCCAAACTACCCTCACACAAAGCCCTAACATTGGCTGTTATGTGTAAACTGTAAAGATTTATTTCACATAGAGGTTGGGAGCATCTTTCAAAAAATGCAATTATTGTATGTTTAGTGGAGTTTTGGTTGTGAGAAGTAATATCTTTTATTGGCTCAACTTATACAGCTGGGTAAAAAAAGATGAACTTTTGGCATACAAGCCCTTTTTTATTTGGCTAAGTTTGTTCCTAAGTCTTTGTGACCCTAAGGAAAAAACAATACCTTATCTTCTAAAAATAGATATTTAGTGTATGAAATATGTACTCTAATATATTTAAAAGACTTAGCTTCATGCTCCACTGTATATATTTCATAGGAATGTTAAAAGTGAGGGAATGCTTTGGTTTGCTGGGTCTGTGTCAGAGGATTTAAAGCTGCCTTGTCAAATATGGAATGTTTCTGTTAGAAATAATTGGTCCACAAATGCAACTTCACAGTGCATGGATTTCTTTGGAGAGTGTAAGAAGTTCACTAGAATTCACTGTTTTGCAACTGAATAATTAAAACTTGTGCTTTGAAAGGATGATCTTGTCATCATCCAAGACAAAAACCCTGACATTTTAGTTAGTTGATATCACAATCAAATGCTTTTCTATTGCTATTTATAAAGTGACTCTAGCTGTCATTTGATTGTCATCAAGGAGGATAAAAAAAAAGGCCTGACACCTCCCTTGTGATTGCACAACTTCTGAACAAAAAAAAAATTCCCTTTGCCTGCCTTGCTGTATTTTCAGCAGGAGTGCATTACATTGAAGTGAATGCTTTTCAGCTGAAAGTTGTATATTTAATACATTTAAGTGCAATAAACTCTGTTCAAACAAATGTGTGCAGGGAATAATGCCATGCTGTGAGGTGTTCTGCATTATCCCAGATTTACTGGGAACAAAGCTCTCCTCCTATTCTAGGTGGTTTCTGGACATCAATTAACAGCTGCATTGCTTTATCTTCAGGATAAACTGAATGGAGCTTTTTACCATCTCTTTTTGAAAGTCTCATGAAAATCTCTGAAATTATTTTCTACTCAAGATCATGTTTTAATGGACACATTTCAGTATATGAAAGACACATTTTTCTGTACTGGACTGTAAATGCTATTACTAAATCTAACTTCCTTGGCCAAACTGTCCCTCTTTCTGAATTACTAATGCTTCTGTTTACATCTATTAGTGAAAGTAAAACATGAGCATGAGTTTTTTCATGTAGTATTTCTGAAAGAAGCATGCTAGGAAATAAAATGCAAACTAATGTAGCTAGTATGGGATACTAACATAGCTCTGTGACTTTTCAGAGCACTCTGAAGGAAGATGTAAGCCTCCAGCTGAGTTCAAGGTGAGAGCCCATAATATTGAATTATACAGAATTTTCAGCTTGAGGACTCATCTTTATTACATGACATTGATTTTTCTGATAGTAAAAGGGAGGCATATTCTTGCCAGCATTAATTCAGCACAATAAAATTGATTATATAGGGGAAGACACTGCTGGGAGCTGAAGGAAGGAGGGTGAAAAGTGGTATAATGATGAATGGTCACGGGTGTGACCCTGGGTTGATATATGTGGTCCAGTTGTAGAAGGAGAGGGTTGGTTGTAATTCCAACTTGTCATATTGTATGATTCTATAATTATCAGTTTTAAAAGGTCTTTCATTATTATTCCATTCATAGTAAAGATCAGTGCAAAGTTTCTTCTAACACAAATTTGGGCAGAAGATATTTGTAAAAAAAAAAAAGATTTATTAAATATCCTTCAGTTTCTTTGTTCCTAAAAAACTGTTTCTGATACACCCACTTCATTTCTGTTACTGCTGTGGCTACTGGGCTGGAAACTACTGCTCACAAGGACAGCTGAGCACCTCGTCCTGGTGATCAGTCTCTCAGCTGAGTGAAGTTGCAGCTCTGAATGAGCTAGATGAGTTGCCTTGAGGAATAATATACACTGTTTTGGAAAACTTCTGGTGGTGGAAAAGTTTGGGTTTTTTCCTAATTATAGGAATAAAAGAACAATTTATCTACTATGCTTCAGATGATGTGCTTCAGAATGGTGTTTTTTTGGTGATAACCAGTGTGGTATACATGGTGTAATGGTTATCAGTAATTATGTTGATATATTGGCTCTGCTATTGTTGATTTCCTTTTTAATTTCATTTGATTTATTAACACTGTTCAGGCACTGACTGTAGTATGAAGAAAAATGTGTGAAGTGGTGATATGTGCCTAGCAAAGTTTTCTTTCAAAATGAAGGAAAGGAAAGAAATCTCTACTTCCTTTGCTTGTCACAACCCTCAATACTGACCCTCTCAGTTTGGGAGAACACAGAGATAACAAACTCTGCTAGTCATGCTTTCACAAATCTACTTGAAAGTTATGAAGGTACAGTTTGTAGAGACTAAGATGGTTTAGTTAATTACATTTTATATATGTTTTATTTTATCTACCTTTTATTGTGTTCAATAGGTGAAAGATTAGAGATTTCGTATTTGGAATTATTTCCTCCCAACCTTCTTGTGTATTTCTTTGAAATATTTTCCTTATGGTGATATTTTTATATATATTCTGTAAATATTTTTTTATTTTAAGGTAAGAATTAAAGGTTTCACTGATGATTAGGATGGCACTGAATAGTTTACTTGGATTGACTTCAAAGCCCTAGAACATCATTTTGTCACCCAGCAAATGTAGGTGTTAAGGGACAAAAAAAATTTCCAAAGGAAGCACATGCAACAGTTGCAATAATTCTGCTGCACTCTGGAGTAAATTACATAAGCCTAATAGCTTGAGGTTGAAATAAATTGAACATGTTATTCCTTGATAAAGTATGCTAATGATGTATTTCACAAATTAAAAATATTGTTTCTCATTTCTGTTTGAATGTCCTATTTCATCTTCTTGTGGCTGGATTCTTCTTTATATCGTATTATGATCAATAAGGCTAAACAAAAAGAAGTATCCCTGTGGACCATATATTGAAAAAATATTCAAAATATAGTTTTTGTTGGTTCCCAATATGCTTCCCATTAGCTATCAGCAGTTAGTGGTAGACTAGAAAGGAGGTAGACTAGAGATTATATATACAGAGACAGGATTACACATACATATTTTAACATTAGTGCACATAACATTACACAGAAAAAAACTACATTCAATAGCTTTTACCTCCTAAAAATGTATCTGAATAGTGAAGCATCACATTCTTCAACTTTGTCTGTAACTTTTATAAAATGTTAGTAGGAAACATTTTACAGGAACAAATTACGAAAACCAAGCATACATGAATATTTTCGGGTTTATATGTGTATAAGATAACATAGAAATACTTTAAAGCTTAAAAGCTCTTCCTTCACCTGTAAAACTCTGTCCACCCTTACAGCCCACTTTGAAAATGACCTCTCCAAAGAGAACATTATTTGGGAGCATAATTGGATCTGCCCTGGAGTTACAAACTGACTTTCTTAAAGCTAACATTGGCAAAAGGTTGATAAGGAAATACACTATCTTTGAGAAACCACTAATTAGCATTTATTCTACAGGTCAACAATAAAAGTATTTTTATTTTAAAATGCTGGGAATCTCATGAACAATAAAGAACAGTGAAAAAAGATCCCATGAATTAGGATGGTATAAATTTTTTGTGCTCCATGATCAAATGCACTAAAATCCCACATTAATATAGAGTTGGTCTTGGACTTTCAGTCTTAGGTGACCTTTTCTGAAACACTCAAAATGACATTTATAGCACAGATGATGTAAATAATCCCTTCTGTTTACTAAACTTGCTTAGTTTTCTTGTAAACCTGGAGTTTATATCCAGCCTGCATCTGAAGCCCAGAGAAACTCCCTGATAACTCTGATAACTAGATAACTGTGCTGAGAAGGCAAGGGAGAGAAGAGATGAAACTGTGGTGGTTTTGGGTTTCAAGCTGCAGATGTGTCTTGCATAGGAAAGACCTGATAGGCAGGAGGGAGAAATATCTGTGGTCAGAGGAATTTGTAGGGACTGAGCAACACTGGAAATTTCCCCATTGCTGGCACTGTCCACACAGGGAAGCAGCTGGAGAGGCTTTGCAAGTCACCAGGACAGACACCCAAAACTGTCATTTGTCACAACCCACATATTTCTCCAACTTTAACTGTTTTGACCAATTACTTCTAACTACTCCTGAGTCTGGCTAATTAATCTTAGAGATGTTCCCAGGTGAGGGACTGCTAAGGGTAGGTTCTTTTCTCTGTGTTTCCAGCAACAAAGTATCTTTCCCTACTTCCCCAGCCTCTATTCCAAGCGATTTTTTAGTGAAGAAGCTGAAAAAAGGCACAGTGCCTATTTTTAAAATACTATTTAAAAACTCCAACACAACAAACAAACCTGTAACTGTATAGAGCTGTGGTATTTTGACATTCAGCTTACAAGAAAGAGCGAACACTTGCATACTTGCAGACACTGTCCTATTCTTGGAGTTGTTCGCATTGCCATGGCTTTCTGACACTGAGAAGTACTTGCAAGTTGTCCTGGAGGAGGATCAGGTGTCTAATGTAGACATAGGGTCAGATAATCTATGGGAGGACTTACATTCAGATGGCTTTCACTGGGCAGAAGGAACTTATCGAAGGTCAAACTGCCAAGAGCTGTCACTGTCAGTGGCCAGGGAGCTGGACCAGTAGACATAAACCTCTTTTGGAGTCTGAGCTGCAGCCAATTTGTGGCCAAGCACAGGAAATGAGCACTGGGACATTTTAGTCAACACTTCTCTTGCTTCAGAGAAACTTAATCAGGGAAAGAATGTGTTTTTTCCATTGTGCTATGGTCGTCAATGTTTAATTATGTATTCTGAATGATGAGGTCTTCAGCTGAATTGTCTCTTCAATGAAACAAGGGAAATAAATGGACATAGTAGCAGAGGTGCCAAATTAATCAAACTAAGTCTGATGACTTTCATCCTTTATTAAAAGTTGTACCTGTTGCTTGCACAAGAAAAAAATCTGCAAATCCTTCTTTCAGCTAGCTACGGTATTACTGAAGTTAAGCAGTGGTTTTCATTAGAAAAAAAGCTATTCCATTTCTTAGAATATTATTTTTATATTTTTTTGGAAGAAATCCAGTCACATGCATAAAAAATGCTAACAAGAGAAGAATCAAACATTATAATATGTTGCAAAACGAGACTTGCACTTGTGAACTTAAATGAAGTTTAGTTATAGATTAAAGTGGAACAAGAATTAGATCTTATAAACCCTACTGAGACAATGTGAATAATTTCTACTGTAGTGGTTATCATAAAATCATGGACTCGTTGAATCATAAAATGTTTGGGGTTGCAAAGGACCTTCAAGATCATCTAGTTCCAAAACCCCTGCCATGAGCAGGGACACGTACCGCTAGACCAGGTTGCTCAAAGCCTTATCCACTATGACATTCATAAAATAGAACTGGTAATCTTTCCTGAATGGTCTGACAGATAAGATCATCAGGAAGTCTCTTCATTCTATAGCTGAGGCTTTATTAAGACTATATGATATAACTGAAGGAGTAAAGTTGCTATGTCCAAAATAAGTCACCCCCCAAAAAATAATTAAAACCCCCACAATAACACTTTGGCAGGATCAGGTTTTGCCTAGTTCTGTGGGTATTTTTTTGTACTAGGAATAAAAACTTGTAATGCTAGGGTAGCTATCAATCCATTTGAGTGCTAATAGTGATTAGAAGAAAATTAATCTCAAAATTATATATTTTTATTACACTATATATTTATTATATTATATATTTTGCCACAAAACTCCAATAATTAGTGTTTGGGCTGCTTTGACAGCTTTAACTTTGGTTAGGTTAGGACTGTCAACAGTCCATAAAGACCGTGAGTTTAATTATAGCTCACATATATATAAGTCCAAGCTTACTTTGAAAATCCTGACTGAAAAAAAAGAATTTTCTTCAGAATATTGATGAAGAAAGCAGGAAAAAAGTAAACCAGAATCTATGTACTTCTTTTGATGGAAAAAAAAAAAGCTACATGGAAAGATTGCAGCTGGCATGAAACAATAGAGTAATTTCAAATTTTAGAAGAGAAATTAGGGAGAATTGTGGTGGGACAAAAAGTAGAAAATACTATTTAGCAACACACATTTTGCACAAATGTTTTCTGGCAGCCTGTATTCTTATTTTTGCTGGCAAAAATAGAATTCCACATAAATGGTTAAACACTACAATTTTTTAGATACTGGCATGAACTATTGCTATTCAGTACTACTTCAAAGGCATTGAACTTCAAAGTTACAGATTCTTCAGCCCCAATCTGGCATCCTTCTTCTGCAGCATCTTCTGCTATTTGCTTGTTCTGTTTTTGAAATAAAATACATTTTAAAAGTAAAAGATAGAAAAGAAGTCTTGAAAATATTGCTGTTCAGATGAGTTTGCAGTTCTCTTGACAGCCCCAAAGTAGTTTCTAAAGACAGTATTTTGCCTTTTTAAGGCAGCATTTTGTAGCTCTTTGAAGACTCTTAGTCTAATTTGATTAGTGGGGTTAGTTATAAAAGATGAAAAAAGAGCATGCATGAGTACTGAGAGACTCTTATTTTCCTTGATGAGCACGTAAACTGTTCTTGTTTTATGTTAGAAACTCTTGCATAACTTTTCCTTTGCAGATTGGGGTCTTTATACAGCAGATGGAATGGGATACAGACAGAAAGATACTATCAGACACAAACACATAACAAGACGATAAAATAGAAACATGAAAGCAGCAAGGACCATAATACTGATATTGCTGTTACTAAATACAAGTGTCTTCTGCTAGCCAATACACATGTGAAATCCTGGACATCTGCTCTGTCCTTACCTTCAAGGACAAATACAGACTACTAGACCCCTCACTTCCCCTACATCTACTTTTGTATATGTAGGCATTTATATTTTAGTACCAAAGCCCAAAGGAAATCAGAATACTGTGGCACAGGAAAAAATGAGAATGTAGGTGTTTCTAATGCCTTAAATTGTACTTTTCCTACAGATCACTGGAATATATCCTACATTGACATATGGGTATATTACAGTGATACTTACCATACAAAGATGTTGCAGGAGGGCAACTATTTGAGTATAATAAGAGTTATCTAAGCACCAAGGTGGCTGTCAGTTTCTGAGTGATTGTTAAGATTTTGGCCTTAAAATCATGTAATAAAAATAATTCAATTTCAATGGGATTTTGAAAATCTCAACATGAATAGGATAGATTATTATAATGAAGAGGAATATTTCAGTGCTTGAGAGGGATTGTTCTTGTGCTTTGTGCTAAAGTTCATAAGGCCACTAATTAGGATACTTCAGTATGTTGGCAGTTTAGGATAAAAAACAAACTTGCCAGTCAGTATAACTGAGCCGTTGCCTCCTGCATCCTCTGTGAGTACCAGCTTTACCTTCCTCTACTGCTACAAAGGCTTTCTGAGGAAATTGCCAAAGAGTATTGCTGATATTTACATTAATACTTAATTCAATATTTTGTCTAATGCTAGTGCAAATCCTGAAACTGTGGGACATTTTTCTAAAAGACACATTGTCCCCACACACCTCTCTGCTTTTTTTCCATGAGGAGTTTGTTTTGGCAAAGGCCATTAAAGCTCTAGGGACAGAGCCAGGCTGATGAAAGTTTAAGGCAAAAGAGGAAATGCTTTGCACCTCCATCCCAGATGGAGGTTCAGGTGTTCTAGGTGCCTCACAGCATGACTAAGCAGGTTTCCCTTCTCCATCAAATCTGGCAGACAGTAATTTCGGTAAGCAAGGATGGAACCAACTGTATTGATGAGGTTTTTTTTACCCACTTAACAGGGTAAAAATAGCTCTGGGATAGGCACGATTATTTCCCTAAGAGAGAACAAAGGCTTGGTGAAGATCACACCTGAGGCCAGGTGCTGTGGCCACATCTTACTGAACAGGAACTCAACACCTGGAAGTCAGCTGAAAGAGAGCAATGAGACCCTGGAAGGTCCATCCTGTGGCAGGGAATACAACAAAGGTGTTAGGTTAAGCTCCATCCTCCTACTGCCAGCTGTACCACAGACACTGCTGTATCTGGAATTTCCCTGCTTATTTACTGTGATGACACCTCTGGGGAAGCTCAGTCTATTTTTCTCCTCATGAGGGAAGGCAAGCAACTCAGAATTGGAGTCACAAATCACTAGATGTACTTATCTCCTAATCACAGGCATCTTTTTAGGTATCTAGTTGTAATCCCTCATTTGAAAAAGGGAAAAAGATGTAAGGAATGGAAGCTTTTAAATATTACCATACATGTTCTTGCATGCTTTCACAAGAGAAATAAATTTGAGTAGGTGGTCATGCAAGTTTGATCTATCCCATTAAAAAAATCCCAACATGACATGAGGGCTTCCCAAGAGAAAAATAAAGAAGAAAAAGAGGATAATTTTTATTTGAGGTGGAGCTATGAGGGCTGGGTCTGAACTGCATTAGTGGAGTAGAGGAGAGTCAGGCAATTCGTCAGTGACCCTTCCTGGTTCCTACCAGGTACCATAGGATGTTACATGGGTCAGATAGCAGTTTAGAGCAATCCATGAATTGAAATGTAGAAAATTACTCAGGGAACACCATTAATAATTGTTCTGCATTGCCTTCAATCTGATAGCAACTCTCCCAGCTACCCCTGGCTGCACAGTGCTAGGCACTGCCAAAGAAAAAACAGAAAGGTCAACTCTGATTTGAACAAAGAACTTGCTGATAATTTCTGAGTCTCCCAAGAGTTGTGGAAATTTCAGGAAAGGCCACAAGATGTGCAAAATCATCTACATTTTATTTGATGTTGGGACTTGACAGCCTGCTGCATACATTTTCTCTAGCTCTGGAAAACTGAGTACAAAGGAAGTAAATTGCATCTGAACCTTCAAGGACACATATTAACTGATATATCAAATCAATGAATTACTGCCCCAAAGCCCTTTAGCTGGACTGTATCATGATATTAGAGAAGCTTCCAACAAAAACAGAAGGCAAATATGGACAGCCCATTCTCCACAGCAAGCTCAGTGCCATGTGTGGTTGATTCTGAAGGGAATCACAAGCTGGGATCTGGCAGCTGATGGTCTGAATGAATTTGTTGATATGAAGAACTTGTTAAACTGTGCCCCATGACAACAAGCACGTTTTCACTGGATATATTCACTATTACAGATAGGCAAATTGCAGTTCTGTCCCTGTCTGCAGGAACCATCTCCACTTGTAATGAACCCTAGATTTTAAATACCAGGGGAAAAAAATGTTTGAGGTCCTATACATTCATAAAAACCTTCTTAAGTCTGTAACAGTTTGTTTCTGTCATGGTTCTTTATATCAACCACTAAGGCAGAAACAGTCTTGGGTTCATGTGGACTACCACGAATGCCCAGCAGCCTGGTAGAGCTCCTGGGTGTTTTCACCTTTGAGAGATATGGTTTGCTCTGACATTCACAATGGAAAAATCAAGTGGCCATCCTGCAAGCACAGTCCCACTAGATACAAAATTTAGAATACAAATTGCAGTTTTATTTGATCCAAGCATGGATGCAAGTGAGTCAGAGTACAGACGAGGAGAGACAGTACGTCATTTGACTATTTGCTGCATTTATTTCTGAGATTCAAAGGGTGATAGCTTATCTTCTTACAGGGGCCGACTGATGTGTTAAATCAATCAGAAAAGGGGAAGTACCAACCTCATTATTTGTATTTACTGTAAATAGCTTGGCCCAGGTTATCAAAATAGTCAGTTGCATATATAGTTTAAATTTTTCAAATATTAATATTTACTCACAGTTTTTGTGTGAGATATTGTAGGGTTTTTATTTATAATTAGGCAAAGAAACAGGCATAATGGGTGACATATAGAGAGCAATAATTAGCCATGGTTTTAAATTTAAGTACTCTAAGTAATTAGATTGAATGGAATTAATGGGCTTCTGCTTATCAAAATAAGTAAGGCTGAAATTTTGACTTATCTTACAGATTAATTGTATGCAGCCAGTATTTGTTAACTGGTACAGTCACTGAAAATCTAAGCCTCTACAGCTACAGCTACCAGAGAAAGGAAGTTTCTGAAGGGTTCAAATTGCACACAATACAAAAGGGTTAGGAAAAGCACCTTAACCACTACAAAAGAAATTAGTTACCTTGCTGATCACAGGAGTAAGGATTCTGAATATGACTTTTGGCACCTGCCTTTATCACCACAACAGAGAAAAAAAGGAATGATGCTCATAACTGAAAGCCTAATCACGACCAGTGGTGCAGACAGCACTCCTTGATACCCTGAAAAGGTGTAAGTTACAGTCTCTAGCAAATATTTCCATTAATTCCAGATGGGTAGTTGGTCAGAATGAAGACTGTATGTTTAAGAGGAGATAGAACGCAGACTTTCAAATGCCTTCCATTGCTCAGTGCTGCAAAGTACAATAATCTTTCTGATTTTTAGACAAATTGGTGAGCGAAAAGAAAACTTTATCCTTTTTAATACTGCTTACTACCCTTTTAAAAAGAAAAGGTGATATATTATCAAACTGCCTGTGTGTTGACTGTTCAGTACTGCACAGCTTTTTGGTGATTGATGGCACAGGGAATAAGTTCTTTGGGCCCGGCACTGGGGGTCAAATTTTGAAAATTTTCCTGTACTAAGTAACTGTCAGAATTTCTAGTGGATCAGTTTAACTGCTCAATGTATGTATGTCATACAGGAATGAAATTATTATTTTCTATTTCCAATACAAAAGACAAATTATTCACTTAACCTTATTTGACATTACAAGAACAGTCTCCTAAAAGGATTTGGTTCAGTTTAATCAGCCCATTCTAAAGTTTAATTCTGATCAATTTTGTTGAATGTTTTCATGTAAAAAAGCCCTTTCTTATTACTGAGTATCTATATAAAAACATAAAAAAGGTATTCAATATATTAAAATCAGTAATTAAAACTAAGTAATTAAGAGCAAGAAGTGTTTATCTCAAAATAATATTGGATGTAGGGATATATAGGTAGCAAAATGTTATAGCAGTTCAGTGGCCTCCTTCAGCAGAGTTTAGGCCATCTGTGTCTCAATGACAATGCAAAGAACCTCAGTTTACCAACAAAATCTCTTGTATGGCGGTGCCATTGAGAGTCCATGGAATAAAACTGCTTTTTCATTTGCTCCCTGAGGGTGGTATCTGGAGAGACTATGGGTTTTGGGCTGTGGTGGGAGTGTCTGACCTCTGCCCGTGGCCTGAAGAAAAGCAAACATGATGACCTGTTCACTGCCTGACAACCAGTTCTTTCACAGTTGATCTGTTCAGGGACGCTCTTCTTGTAGAAGCAAGAAAAATTCATTTTCCCATTTCCTCTGATGTTTCTTTAGACACCTGCTAATGCTGCTTTATATGTCACTGTATCTGCACCAGCAGACATCCCTCCAGCTTGACCTGCCCTTGTCTTGCACAGCCCCAACAGGAGAGGAATGTGTTTGGCCATGGGGGCTGCTGCTCTGCAGGCTGCTGAGTCAAACAGGCTCTACCACCTCACTGCATGTTATCAATTAATGTATTTGCTTTGGCCCTCACCGAGTGATCCAGGATCAACAGCAGAAAACAGTTGTTTAATGTTACTTTTCCTGCTGTTTTTTTAACTCACCAGAACCTTCCTACTTTATCCAAGTTAATTCAGAATTCTCTGTAGTCATTTTGCTCAGTGTTTACTTCAGGGATCACAGTTTGATTGATATTTTTGCCCTATGAACTTACTTGTAAAGACAGATTACTATTGTATACCATTTTTTTCACAGTAAAATAATATATCATCTGCTTTTAAGAATAACTTTGTTAAGGTTGCACCCTGGTGGTTTTGTTCTTGCTGCTCAAACTTCTCCTTTGGGCATAATATTTCCAGACTAAACAGAGTAACCTTTTTGTAGTTCTAACAGAATTTGAAAATACAGAGAAATGGGTTATAGCTAGAAATTCACATGTGTTTTCCTTCTACTGCAATGGCTGAGGCCATTATAGCTGTCAGTCTGTGAGATTAACAGCATCTTATTGACGTTACTAGCTTTCGAGAAGATCTATTTATAAAATAAATTATCTACTGGAAAAAAAGGGTAACTTATGTGTTATAGTTTCAAATACCATTGCAAAACCCTTAAGTCAAAATTAACACTTTCAATTTCTGACTTATGAATTATTTTCATATTTTGATCAGGAAAAATTTGAATTGGGAAGAGTATGGGCATACATATCTTTTAATTGATTTTGTATTTTAACTTTCTGGCCAAACTGTAGAGCTGTCCTATCACTTTCTGCTAAGGTGTGGAAACCATTTCTCTTAGACACACACATTCTGACACGATCTTTAAAGGTATGACCAGTTTGACTTGCTTTCAGTATATGAGATGACTTTTATGCCAGTGAATGCAAAGTTCAGCATTATTTATTAAAGCAAAAGATTGAACAAGACAATAACAGAGTTTAAGGAGTTTCAGTCATAAGGATTTTTGGAAGTCAACTTGCTTTGTACTCTTAAGGGAGCTGCAACCCATGATGGTACTTTGATAATCAAGCAGAATCAGTCCTCACCTTTATGGCTCATGAAGGTGCTTCAAATATCTTGTCTCAGCTCAGCAAATGCTCTTTGGGTATAATGATGAACAATCCCTATTATTTACTTCAATTGCTGCATCATAAGCTGGAGCTCTACAATAAAGAAGTAATTGATTTTTAATTTTTCAGAATGTTTTCTGATTTTTTTTTTACTACTGTTGAAACCAATGCATTGCTAGGACTTACATATTGTAGTAGTACATGTTATAGTATGTGAAGAAGACAGCAACTCCTAAACAATTAAGCCTTCAATGAGCAGTGCAATAACCTGGCTCATGTGAGGTGGCAGAGAGATTAAAGCAAACTAAACGGGGAGAGAGGGGAGGGAAGTTTTCACACATGATGAGTAGGAGACCAAACTGTCACTGCTGGAACAGTTTGGTTGCTGTCCTCTTCCTGAAGCAGTGTGTCTTCTCTTCTAACTTTGCAAAGGGTTTCACCAGAAGACAGTAAGCTTGCTCCAGTGCCTGCTCCTGGGGTGGGCTATGCTGGGCAATGGGCTCTGCTCCCTGTGCCACAGAGGCTGGGTGGCTGTGCGGGCATCCATGTGCCGAATGCGGTGCCCTGCATGCAGTGCCGGTGATGCAGAGGTGCTCACGTGCAGCCTCAAATGTGGATACCTCATATGGGCAGCAATTCCAGGATGATGCTTTTTCGGCAAAATTACACCCTGATATCTGCTTTTACTTATGGCTGTTGAAATCTCCAAGTTCTTGTTTACTTGTTATTTGCTCCTCTCCTCTAAAGAATACCTCAGAGCATTACAGGCTGAAGATTAGCAGTGGTTTCTCATTTGTTCTGTTCAAACTCAGAAGCAATCAGAATGCAGTAATCAAATTTATTGATTGCCACACAACATATAATTCTGCAGTCAAATAAAGGTTACAATAATCCCTATATACAGCAAATACTCTAATATTATTATTTCTTTTATAACTTCTGGATGAACTCTAATACTATTATTTCTTTTATAACTTCAAAAACTTGTTTAGAAGTAATGAATATTCAATTCCTTTGGGTATCACACTGTGGCACAACTGGTCCAAATGATGTTATTGGTTCGAGGCTTTTTGGGTTTTAGTGTTTGTGGGTTTTTTTAGTGTATTTTAAAGCATATAGTTGTTTCAGAAAGCCTTTGAAGGTTCAACTATGCATGTCTGTGAACTAAAAGGATAACTTCGCTTGCTGTTTTGTAAAAGAGGCTTGGACCAGGTGTTTAAGTCAGTCATAAGGAGATAAATTTGGAGTTTGGATTGAAGGTAGTCTGACAGAAAACTTCTTGTGAAAACTAGGCAGGTGGTTCTGAAATTAAGGAGGGGACATATGGTTTTACTATTGCTTTCAGTAACTGCTTAGGCTATATACAAGACATATGCTCCACTGATGCAAAATTCGAACTTGAAATAGAGATTTTTGCTCATTACAAACAGAGCTGACCAGATGTTTTCCATGTTTTTCATGTTTTACATGATTGGAAGTCTTTCCTATCATGATTTTTGTTGATGTATTAAGCAGTATAATAAATATTTATACTTAGACACAGCAAATCTTAAGAACCCTCTAATTGTGGTTCAGGGCTGTTTAGAAGAGAATCGAGTAATATTAGAAACATCTGTTTCTGAAAATAGTAATTTCTCTTAACAATTCCTCTTACAAACTACCTTCATCGTCCCTTACAAGGTCTTCAAACATTTTCTTGCAAGGACGGTTCAATAAAACAGCTTGTGGAGTCTCACAGAGCTAGGTCATCCACAGTAACTTTTGCAATGGAAAGATTTATTGTATGCTTAAGTAATCTTCCATTTCTATTTTGTATGTTTTACCTTCCCCCAAAACAGTGGCATTGCAGCAACACCATATAATTGGTAGCAGCCTGTAAACATTGATTTTAGAGATGTTAATAAAAAGACAGTGCCAGCACAAGTAGGATAAGGATGATGATGACGATAATGGCCAAGTTTACCAAGTTCTAGGTAGGGCTTTGCTTTTTTCTTTTTTTTCTGGCATTACAGCTAAAGCAGATTCTTCTCCTTTGGTGACATGGATTTGGAGGTAGGATCATGGGTTATTAATGTTACAAATGGTTTATGGATAATCAATGATTAATAATTGGTGATGGCAAGCTGTGAATTTCAGCACAACTCTGTGGAAAATTTTTACACAACTCAGTGGAAAATGCTCAAGGTCTGTGATGGCCAGCCTTTTGACCAAGAAAGTATCAAAGTTTTTGAGTGGCAGAAAAGGGCTACATGCCCTCTGTGTTCCCTCTGTGGCAGGAGCAGGACCACACACGTGGGCACACACTGGCTTCAGTGGAGCAGGGCTGCCACCCTTCCCTGGGGCTCTGGGCAGCTGCAGAACAGAGGCTACCTCAAAGAGTTGGTTTTGCAGTGTGGCACTCTTATGCACTAAGAAAAGTGGGCTACACTGGGAAGGGGGAGTGTCTGGGGAGAGGCAGCTGCTACCCAGCGTCATTCACATTTTTCTTTTGGTTCCCATCCATACTGGGAGACCTCCAGGAGTGAGCAGGATGTATGCTAGATTTTCAGAAATGCTGCTGACTATCCCCTAAACAAAACAGATTACTTAGTTATTATTCTTAAGACTCAGTTTTAAATACATGTAAGAATAAAAGTTAAATATGACCCTTTGCTGCTGTAGCATTTTCTTTCTATTTCCACAATATATAATGCAGATCAGTCTGCCATTTCACGATTAATAAAATCATCTGTCAAAATGAATAAAGAGAATATACTTTTTGCATATTACACTTGTTTGTTTTAATTAGCTTTTCTTCGAGGCCAGTTTGGAAGGGGCTTTGAGCAACCTTGTCTAGTGGGAGTTGTCCCTGCCCACAGCACGGAGGTTGGAACTAGATGATCTTAAGGGCCCTTCCAATTCAAACCATTCTATGATTCTATAGAATGTGTGTCTTCTAGTCCTTACTGTTAACTACACTAAGATTCTGTTATTCTTTTACATTAAGAGGATTACTAGAGTGGGTAGTAAAAATAGTCTTAAGTGATATTTTCACATATAAGCAGAAGCATCTGCAAATATTTTTACAGAGTAGCACCTGAAACAGTGCCATGAATAATCCAATGAAAACTGTAGCAGAAAACAAAGTGGTATCTGTATTACGAAGTGAATTATTATTTTGATTCTAAAAAGAGCTACTTTGCTATAAATCAGAATGAAAATGTACTGTAAAATTCAATATTGAGGTAAACATCGTTTTTTTAACTGTGCATGGAGGCTCCAGCAAACACAGTTCACTTTTGTGGAAGCAATGAGCTTGGTCCTGGAAATGGGAATTACAGCACAGGATCCTTATCAAATAGGTGGATCCTGCACAGAGTGTCTAGACATGAGATCCATTAGCTGTATTTCAAAGAAAGAGAAAACATTGTCGTAATATCTAGCAGCTTATGGATGTTCATATTTTTATATAAATGTCTGAACTTTAACTTCTGTAAAGAAAAAGTGCCATCCAGGAATGCATTCAAGAATATGCTTAAATTTAGGCACAAGCATTGCCCCACTTAAGCAGATAAAACTAAGGAATTACTTGCATTTTCTTCTCAACAAGGAACTCTAGTTTTTGCCTTTTTTCATGCCATCTATGGTTTCTCAAAATCTTTGTTTGTTTTTCTGCCTATTAATCCAAATATGGCCTGACTACAAAACTACCTCTGTGGCTATTACACATAAAACCAAAACTGGTTATTTCAAATTTATCTGTAGCTTAGTTTGGAAAAGATGTGGTATAGGTGTCAGCACATTTGTAAAACTAGAAGTGGCAGGACACAATATGAATCCAAGTAGCCAAAACAAAGCAAAGTATTAAAGCATGTGTTTAAATATAAGAATGAATTTGTTGCTTTCCTGAGATGGAATCAAAATCAGAGCTGTATTAGATACTTGCTAGACCAATTCCTTTTATGGTGACTGTCTGGCTAAACAACATTTGCAGAGTCTAATCTTTATATTATCTTCTTGCTGACTTGGTACTGACACCTTCTTTTCCACTTTAAATAAACTTCTCTTACTTAGTGTTTGTTCACCATATTTGGCTGAACAGCCTCTCCTCTCCATTCTCTATGGAAAGGGATGGGGATTTCTCTCCCAAGAAAAATTTTCAGACCTGGTCTACGACACCTAGGTAGAATCATTGTATTATTATAATTTACAGGATGCTCTGCTCCTGAAAACTATTTTGTGTTTTAATAGTCATAAATAGACTTAATTTCTAATGAATGACAACATAAAACTTAAGGAATTATTTTCCTTAATTATCTGCATCTGTTTCATAGTTGGTGATCATTATTGGTTCTTGCACAGCTTTTCAACTAAATAACCCCATAAACTTTTCTATGGTGAAATCTTAAGATCTTTAATCCTTAGTGTAACATCATCCCATCTCAGTAAAAATATTTCAGAAAACATTTTATAAATGTTTGTTCTGCAGTCGCACAACCTGATATTGCATTATATGTTCCATAGTTTTTGCTTTAGCTTCATCATCTTCTCTTTTTCTGTTTCAAAGTTGCTGGGTAATTGCAAATGAAACAGTTTGTTCATAGCTCAAAATCACTTTTGAGACCAAATTCTATTCTCCATACGTATATGATTCCATTCATTACATGGATAGATTATGTTTTCAGCAAAATACTGGCTTAAAGCAGCTACACTGCTGAAATTACTGTAGTTTCTCTTGAGAAACAAATCCTAAATAATTCTTTACACTTTAGAACATTCTATACAAAATTCTCTACAGAACCTATAAATTTTTTTATTTATTTATTTTTAATCTTTTAAAAAGGTCAGGAGGCCCTATCAAGGACAAAAGTGAAAGATGGTATACCGGTCTATTTTATTAACATATTCCTAGTGGTGGAAATGTAATATGTAATGATTGTTTCATTTCCTCCCCAGTGGATTAAATTAATTTTTTTTAATTGTGGGTATTAAAACTAAAATAAACAGTAGTGAATTCCAGTGTGCTCACAGTCAGACAGACCAACATTGTAAATCCTGGATTGGGCTAGTTCTTGAATGCAACATTTGTATGAGTGATGACTATCTAATTCTCTTGTGGAAAAACTAAATCCTTTTGATTTTGGATCAGCTAATTCTGGGTATGAACACAGATGGAGAATTAAATTAATTAAATGCATCGTGGAAAGTCTTTCTTCTAAGCCTCAACAATAGTTGGACCACACAATTACTTCACTTTGAGCTATTGCAGTGGTGATGTCAGTATCTGTTGGTCCTGCTGCACACACATAATGGAAGTCTTTACTCAAACTTCACACATACTTAACCATGGCAGTCTTTTCAGACTCAGTGGGTTTTATGCCAAGAGATGCTCTCTCCAGTAGACAGCAGGGATGTGTTCTTGGAGTGGCACCCCAGATGGTGCTAGTCATCCCATCTGTCTGCACACATTCCTGGGGGAAATCATAGAGGTCCTGCATGATGTTGAAAAAGCCACCATGAGAAAAATGGGTGATGTCTTCCCTCTCCTTGTTGACCCACTCCAAACAGTGGGAATTGTAGGTGCAGAGATGCTCCTCCAGCATTTTCTGGAGGAGGAAGCTGAACCAGCAGCTCCCGGTGACTCCCACAACCAGTTATGCTGGGCCTCCTGCTCTGGCCCTGTGCAGATTTATCACTGCCTGCCACCCCTCCCAGAATAGCACTGAAAAAAGAGATTTATCTGCTCACATGCCACACATATCACACCAAACCTGGAGAAAGGAGGTTGGTGGAGTAGGTAGGATGCCATCCCAAAAAGGTTTTATTCACCCAATGTTTCTTTCTGATAGTCATTTTTATGTGTTGCTGTATTATATTGGAATGATGTGAGATCATGATGGGAAACAGCAATGTTTGTACGTTACGTTAATAAAAATGTTCTGAGATAAAGCAGCTCTGGCCTTGTTTCTGGTATTTCTCATGTATCTTGTGCATGTTATTTATTTGTATATAGCATAGGCTGAGGAATTTTCTAGGTTTCTTTCTTGGAATATGAAGCAAGATCATGAAAGTGCCATTTATTTTTTTATTACCAACTCTTAATGCAGTGGAAAAGAATAGTAAAAAAATAAATGCTTGACACCTTCTACCTTAGGATTAACATTGTTGGGCAGGTAAGGGAAACGGGGATCTGCTGCTCTGCATTAGTAATGAAGGAATTATGATTTTCCAAGCAGTGCGAATTTATAAATAATTTTCTATAATTTCATTATTGCCACTGGTCATGATCAAAGAAAATGCTTCGATGAGCACAACTATTTTAACTGAAGCTTTCAGGTCTGTGTTTCATGGAGTCTGAATATGATTAAAAATTAAGTAAGGGAACATTTCTAAAATGAAAGATAGAAGAAATCTTCACCAAAAAGCAAAGGATCAGACACATTTGCTCACTGGGAAAAAAAAGATAAAATTACAGAAACGTTTATCCGCTATTCTATTGCTGAAGATAATACTGCCTTTGCTAGTCCCATCTTCTCAGGCCTTTGTAATGCCTCAGAATACAGCAGCTAAAAAAGGAGAGATGGAGCTGGATAAACTAAATTGAAGACCAGAATCTCATAAAAGAACTAAATGTTCTCCAGACACAGTCGTGAAATTTCTGTGCTTATGTGTGTAACAGACAGCAGGCTCCAGAATTTTTGAGAAGTACCTGTGAGAAACCTTAACTGGCGTCACCACTTAGTACAGTGACCTGATCAGTTGTTTGTCAAATTGGTATTTTCATTTCAAGTTGGCATTAAACTTCAACTTGAAAGTATGATTGAAACATACAGAAACTTTTGGTGAAATAGTGTGGCAGCTAGAGCATCTTTGTGCAGGTGGGAGCCAAACCTCAGCTGAGAAAGCTTGGGTCAGTCTGTGACAGCTTCAGAAAAAGTCTCAACCTAAATTTTTCCAAATACCCTTGACTGTGAATGAATTCATAGCTATAAAGTTTTACTTTAAAAAACTTAGTGAAATTACTGTAAATGCTCAGCATTGGTCATCTTAGTCCTGCATTTTCTGAGTTCTCCCACTGAATTCAAGTTCCACAGAGCAGTTTTGGACAGCCTAGCCCCAGAAAGACAATATTGCCTTCTTTATAGGGTCCTGCACTACCTACCAACTTTCTTGATAAAAAGGTTGTGACACCTTAAATTTGGGATTCTCCTTTGAAAAGGGAAATACAGGCTAGTGGGTTAAGTTTTTCCAGCACTTATCTGCTTCAGCTTTGTGTTCCATGCCCTATTTGCAGCATGGACTTTGGTGAATCAGCAGCAGTGCACCTTGCATGCACAACATGAAAGGGGGTCTGAGATGGTGAGTCCCTGCTCCTGCAGTGCTGTGTTTAAGTCATGCTTCTTGGCTGTCTCCTTCCCGTGAGCACCAAGGTCCTGCTTCCACCACCAAGCACTAAGCATGGACACAGCTCTGGCATCTCAATGTGGTGATCCTATCATTCCAGATCATCTTCCTCTGTTCTGAGTAGACATGCCCTACCCTTTGCCTTGATGTAGAGTTCTGTGCACTGCATACAGAGCAGAGAGTCTCTAGGCTCATGTAGAGAGATATTTGAATGATAGATGCAGTAGCAGAGCTCTGCTCCCAAAGAACCTGGCTTGCACAACTGTTTAGAGGAAAACAACATGTTTTGGTGATGTCAAATGTCATATGCCATTTTATCAGAATTTAATAAGCAGTTTGTGGATACACTGAATTTGCCAAAAGTACTTGCTAGCTCTGACTAAAATTGTAATGGCTGAAATATTCACAGGGCAGGATCAGATCAGTAAATCAACTCATGCACTTGTAACCATCGCTTTTCAGAAGAAGATATTAATATGCATATTTATTAATTTTCCCTAACATTTCAGTAGGTCAGTAGATCATACTTGTGTTGTTTAGCTGGTGGGGGCATAGAGTATAATTCAGGGATAGTAAAGAAGATGAACAGTAGATGTGCCTCTTTCTCATTCACGGGAAAGTTAAGGGCGAACATCCTTATTTGTTGTTGGAATAACTTTTTTCCAAAACATTGAATTATTCAGTCTCAAAATATCAGCCACATTAATTATCTAGAGACATAGAAAGTCTTCACATTCTTTGGATTACTACCAAACATGACTTAAAAAAGAACGGTTTACTGGTGTTCTGTGGTGTAAACATTTTGATTGGTAAGTCATGTAGATTTCAAAATTGAACTGGTTACTGGTTACAATTCTTGTTTCCCTCCTGAAAAAGCCTGTAATGCTAACCATACGCTGGCTAATAGTAAGGGATCCAGTGGGATAGAGGACTTCCTGGAATGTTGCTGGAAGATGATCTTGGGAGGCAGGAATGAAATATGATGTGATTTATACTCAAACACCAAGTTTCAGTTTTGGATCCTGCCTGGTTTACAGGCAGACTTGAGTGACTTACCACTGAGGACAGTATGAATGACTACGAGATCTACAGCAAAATAGGAACTGAATCAGAACTAAGATCTAACACAGATGTTATTGCTTTCAAGAACAGGGATGTTGCACAGAAATAAGCAACTATTGGCCAAAAACTGTGATCTTGGTCTGATCCAACCTTTATTCCTCAGGTGGTAAGTTCTAGGATATTACTAAGGTAAGAGTTTTCACAGTTCAAACACGTATCCCAAAGGGTGACAGAGAGATCGGCCAGGTACATTTTATTAAGTTAAATGTATTTAGGATTATTTCGCTCTTCAAAAGATAAATTCTGCAATGCTTAAGTAAGGCAGAAATTAAAATCCTCAGCACTATTGTTTTCTGCAGTCCACAGACTTCCCTGCCCATTCTGCTTGGTCGAAAGACTTTTTTTCTGCTTTAGGCAAGAATGAATTTGTATTTACCATGCATATATATGTACCAATATGCTTTTGAATGTCTGGGATCAAACAAAACAATGACAGCTTATCATCCTCTTCTCAGTTCATAAGAAAAGGCTATGTAGATGTGTAGACAGAGCCTAAAATAACCCAGAAGTGCCTTTTTTCTTTTTTTTTTTCTTGAAAATTATGTATTGCTCAAAGGTCTTCTTACTGTACTCCACAGAAAGTCAGTAAACTACAAATCCTGGTTTATCTGGCTGTACATAACCCTGATATACTCAATTCTCTTTATTTGCCCAACATATTGGCAAGAATCTCTGTGTCAACATTTATCAATAAAATTGGCTTTTGTGGAAAGCAGTTGGTCCAGTTTCCCCCCTCTTTAGGCATCTGAATCATTCATACTGCTGTTAAAGAGGATTTGAGCTACCCCTTCCTGTTTGATTTTATTAAATAAACAAATGAATGCACACATTAAAAATGTTATAAAGGCCTCATTTTTCTTTTCTGCAATATAAACAATCCAGGATTTATCTATACTCTGCTTTTTTAAATAAAGAAAAGGTAGGTCTTTGAGGTAGTTATTTTCTTTGCTATTCTATTTATTAGCTTGAGTATTACTCTGCAATTTTTACAAAATTTTCCAAAGACTTTTTCTACCTCATCTGTGCTAGTTACCAGCTCTCCCTCCTCCTTATGGGCTCACATTTCTATAAGAATTCCCTTTTTTTTTTTTGTTTTCCCCGTATGTCTGGGTTTATTTCCCTCCCCTCCCCTCCCCTCCCCTCCCCTCCCCTCCTCTCCCCTTTTCTTTTCTCCTATTTGCTTCCTGTACATTGTCATAATTTCATGGGAGAATCCATTTTACTCTATTTCCTCACAAAATTCTATTTTCTCACAAAATCTAGGAATTTATATATTTTGATGCTGAGTTGCAAAACTGAAGGAACCTTATTCCTGTTTCATTCACCAAGATGAAAGCTTTAGTAATAATACTTTACATTATTGCCTTACTTCTTATTATCTTTTGAGTCTTTACTCTTTTCTCCTATCCACTTTTAGACATCTGTAAATACCTTAAGTACACTAAGAAGTTACTATGTGTATTATTACTATGTGAATTAATTTCCAGCTGAATAATGCTAGATATAGCAATGATTAATTAAATCCTCTCAGTCTCTTAAGGTTGTGGTTGATTTATTTTCTAAGGTGCTGGAGAAACGGAATATTGATCCAGGTAAGTGAGTCATGTTGCCAGCAAACACAGCCCTTATGTTGAAGTCCACCTTTACGGCTTCATTCAAATTCTCTTCCTTTTTCCTTCCTGTTTCCAACATTTACTATGACCACCCAAAAATGTTAAGAGGGTTGGCCTTACGTGTGGGTGCATATTATTTGTTATTGTTAATGTTCCTTTCAGGGTTACCTTTGATACAAACATACCTGCTATCAGTAGCTAACTGCTCACCTTTTACAAGAAAAGGCAGATGACAAAACAATGAAAATTTCACCCCTCTCCTACTGACAGGGCCCAGAATCAATGTAAGAGTTCTTACATTGTTCTGCCATCCTTGGGTATTTTCCATTACTGGTCTGAAAATTGTTTTATTATAATAAGATACTGCCCTATTTATCTTTGCCACTATTTATCACTGTTTTAATCTTAAAATCCTCCTTCTTTTTGTCAGGGGCCCTTTAATTTATAGAATAAATATATGTTGGCTGACTCACTGCACCGGCTTTTTGGTCAATTGCGAATACTGATACTACTATTTGGTCCTCATTTATTGAGTGGAAAGGAATGCTTCACTCTTCCTTACTGTGTTTCACCCCTCTTTACTATTTTTCTTGCAGTGCCAGCATGGGTTAACTTGAGGGAACCTGTCTGAATATTCATATTAGATTCACTTTTCAAAATTCTTGCTTAGAGACATAACTCAAGTCACTTGAATTATTAGCCCAGCAGCACAAGATAAAGACAGATCTTTCCAAAAGGACGTCTATGAACGTAATGGGGAAACAAAGATATGAATCATAAGGAGCAGTAAAAAGTAGTAAAATGTTATCATTATGCGTCCATCTACTTGAGTCATGTGCACGTCTCAACTGGGAGAGAAATGCACGCCATTCTGTGCTCTTTCCTTTGGATATCTTGATTAACACAAAACTCATTCTTTTTGAGCTGACTTTGGAGTTTCTGAAGTGCCCTGCGAAACTTAGCAAAATCCCAGACTTTATTATTACTGAGACAACGTGACATTGAAATAAGCCATATAGAAAGCTTCAGCTAGAGCTGGAGAAAGCAAGGGCATTCAGGAGAGAATTTCCATTTCCACTTTACTAGACACAGAGAGACAGAAAGCAAATTGGAATGTGTTTGTAGAGAAAGTAACAGCCAAGATCAGCTGGGAATGCCTAGTGTTTGTGCAGATGGAAATAGAAACTGGGAGATAATTCAGCTGGTAAAGAACTGTCTTGCTGGTCAGAAGTTAGGATTTTTTTCTTCTCTTCTTTGGGACAAGCAACAGTTTCTTTCTCAGAAATTGCAAGAACAAGGACACAGGAGCAAGATACATTGAAGTCTTAAAAATGCCAGTTTGTATGTCTTAATTGCAAGATTTTTGTTAAAACTCATTGGCAGTGTTGAGGTATGAACAGAGATTTTCTCTGAGATTGGGCAAATAAGTGTCATTTTATGTTTTGTTTTTACAAAACTCACTTTGCAATCGGTGGTCTGGCTTGTTCCCCAGTATCAGATGGGAAAATTTTACTTGTCAAAACACCCATAAATGCATTTCAATACATCAGTTTTGGCCCCAGATAGCAGTACACACCGGGACAAACAACAAAGGAGCTAGTACTTATGGATGTAAAGGCTATGAAGTGCTCTGCTGGGAAGTGTTACTGCTATCCCACAGCAGCAATGCCCCTTCCAGGGCCTGTGCCAGTGGGCAGGAGGTCAGCCATACCCTCTGGAGCCTCATCACCTTGACCCCATGGAAGACTTGCTGTGATGGAGGCCTCAGAGGCCCCCAAGGAGCTGCAGCCACCCTGGGAGTGAGGTCTGTGTTTACAAATGCTACTGGGACTGTATGGCTTGTTTTGCCTACTGGAGGTTGCTGTTTCAAGTCAGATGTCTGTAGGCAAGACTGAATAATCTCTGGGGTATACTGCTTTCCTAGACCAAATGCCACTCATGTTTATTTGACTAATAAATAAGGTGCATGTCTACTATGTATACTAAAATTCACAAAGCATGCCTCTTTCAGTGTCAGATCTCTGTGTCTTTTTTTTTTTTAATGTTTATTAGCAATTTAAACATTAACAAACATCAAACAGATTTATGACTAGTCCTCAAAAAGAAGCTGATTACTAAATCAACCCTTCTGAAGGTAGTTTAACTGCCAAAATCTCTCCCATGCTTCTCTTCTGAGGATACTCAAAGAACACTAAGTTAATGGTGGAAAATTTAAGCAGACTTAATTAACAAGGGAAGTTTTATTTTTGCCATTTCCCCATTTAATAGAGGCTCTTATCAACAAGAGATACATAAGAAGCTCAGATGTATAATCTCAGTCAGCTTTTATTTCTGTATTATATATGGGAGAAAACCCATCTGCTCTAATCTTTATGGTATTGCCTTGTCAAAGAGACACCAGCAGCTCTGTGCTGTCTAGAATACATCCTAAGTGACTAAAAACAGTTTGAAGATGAGCAGTGTCATAGGATCAGATATTCTTACCGTGTAGGAAAGATACTAGAGCTATTGCACAACTTGGAAGAAAATGGTGTCAGTTGTACTCAAGAGTCCCTTAGGAAATTCTTTGCTCAAGGGGCTGCCCTCACACTGCTGCCTTTCCTCTGCGGCTCCGTCTGGTTAGTCTGCAAGGCACACAAGTAACAGGACTGCTGCTTGGCACCCCTCAGAGCAATATTTTCACAGCATGGCACACAGTGAGCTCCTCATATTTTGAGTGTGTGTGTGAGGTACGTTGGTATAAAAGGCTGCAGCACTTGCTATGACTGCCAAGAGAAGAGTTGATACTTTGTTAGTAACAGTAATGAAGTTACTTTAGTCTTTACTGCTGACTTTAAAGGGTATCATTCTCATTCTAGTGCCCTTGCAGTCATTTGCTATTCCCTGGCTAAGGAACATCCCTGACTGCCCTTGAATGCCTGATATCTCCCACTTTGCTTGTGAAGCCCTGAGCTGCCCAAAGCAGTGGGCTAGGACGTGCTACCACATGTGTTGTTCCCCTGTCAGGTGGCTGCCCTGCAGATCTTCATATTTGCCATGCCCCTCACTGCCCCCGGCTGGCCAAGCTTCTCCATGTGAGCAGCTGGCCTTGTGCCATCACCACTCGGGTGGCACAGATCCCCCCTGTCACCATAGCTCCAGCCTCGCTTTCCCACCGCTTACCTCTGCCTCACAGAAGTCTCCTCATCACTGTGCCTTGCTGCCTGCCCAGAGCAACACTTCCAAACCTGCTGGCCCTTCCCAGCCTCCTTAATCCAATGGCTGCCAAATGCATGTTAGTCACTGGTACATATCTGCTTTGCTGAGGAACAAACAAATACATTTGCTGCTCAGGCAAAGAGATGGAGCCATGGGCTCACTTCCAAAGCAGTCTGTCTGTGGACACCTTAGCCGTGTCTGGGGGAGAGGCATGGGATGGAAACAAGGCAGGGGCAGAAGGCCAGGAGGATGGGTGGGGGCTGCTGGCAGGGGCAGAGAGAATATAAGGGTCTAATGAAGAGGCAGGGAAGTAGAGAGGGGCTGAGGGAAAAGGAGGTGTCCTTTGAGGCTGTGTGTGAGGTTGCTGCAGGCAAGCTGCCTCTGGCTGCCCCTGATCCATCCAGTTGCAGTGACGATGGGGACCATGAACTAAGCTGCCAGTGAGGCCCTTTTGTGGGCTGGACTGGACTGAAAGTGTCTGTCTACATGGAGGTGGTGGTGGTTACTTGATTTTGGTAACTCATATGGCTTTGTGACTGTGGATATGTGCTGCTGCTTTCTGGGGTGACAAAAGACACCCTAGCTGGAGCAATGTCCCCCACTTCTGGCATACAGACACCAGCATTTCCTTTCTTCCCTGCCCATGATGTTGTCCTCTTGGATCCACCCTGCTCCTCTCCACAGGCATGAGGGTGTTTCTGGTATTGTTGCTGATACATCTGATGTGTCCTGGGTGGGGTGGCAACTGGGGTTTTGTTCTGCAAAGCACAGCCTGATTCTATTTTACTCAGTAGTGTGGAGGTATTCATGCATGCACACCAAAATTTAGGTGGAATGTCCATACAAGATGTAGTTGGCTGTTTAGAGATGTTAGAGGTGTTCAGTACTTGCCCTGTGGCAGGTCAAAGATGCTCTGACTGGATTCCAGACAGTGATTTAGATATTACCTACAATCCAGAAAGCTCTTTTATAATATAAACTGTCCAAGGTCTGGTCTGAGATCTCTAGATCATGGGGAAGTGCATAAATCACTCTTAGCTACTAGTAGATGACTGGCATAGAGACATGAGATGAGAGGACAGCAGTCTGACTGTCACGGCGAGCTGGGGAGCTTTGGAGCTGAGCCAGGACCCTGCTCCTCAGAGGAGTGAGCCTACCAAGCATTTCACTTGAATTCTGCTGAGACCTGGCTGCAGACTTGGACTCCCGAGCAAGGTGAGTTGTCTGATTTTACATGGCATTTCTTGAGGAGTTATCTTCCCAAGCTGAAAGAAGTAGAGTTGGCAAATCAGGGAGAGAGCTTGAGGTAGATTTTCCAAGGACCTATCCAGCTCTCCTAAGCATGTTGCTGGGGCAAATGCCATTGTTTATCTCAAAGCTTCGCAGGGGAACTGCTCCTACTTAAAAGTCAATTCTTGGACCTCAGTGGTAAACCATTAAACAATATGGGAGACCAGGGAATAGAGACATCATTGCTGTGTTTTGATTTTGGGACCAACTAATGAATAATGTCACTATAGTTCCTGTGCTGCTGCTGTTTCTCCTAATAGCCTACTGATTTAATAATGTTAATGGCCTTCTACTTAAAATAGGGTTTACTGCAACTAAAGTCAGTTTCTGGTCAGGATGTATAGGCTATGTTTTGGCCACTTTACAAAAATTATTTTTGGTTGCCTTCAAATGTCTTCTTAAAAGGCTTGTTCAAACTTTGCTTTTACAGATGAATTGCATCTTCTCAGAATAATTCAGGAAAGAGCACAGTTAAAGCAACGTGTTTTGGAAGTTAATGGCTTAAAAATAGAGGATCACCATTCCTTCAAAGTATTTTACAATTTTGGCTGCACTTATGAAACGTCCATTCCCTGTAAAAGAAGCAAAAGAGGTATTCCTATGCCTTGACTGTAGGCCAAGAATACACCAATATAGATTTCCCTACTTTGTTTAACTTGCTGCTTGCAGCAATTAGTCTGGTAATGGAAGGTTTCTCAATCAGCTTGCAAAGCATGTTGACAATATATTTCAATCACAATAGAAGCACTCAAACTATTTTTATAAATTAGCTTTGCACCAAATTGTCAAGCTTCCTGCAATTATATACAGTAAAGCCAAAATCCTGGTAGCACTGGGTTTCATCTCTGTAGAAATTACTTTAGTGGAGGATTCTACTGAGGCACAGCATAAGATTCAATACATAAAGTTCAAAACAATTTAAATTTCAATTCTGTGTGAACTGAAACATCACATGTTAAAGGACTTTACTCTCCTTCCCTCAATATTTATATTTAGTACCTTCACAATTTTATGCTGGATGAATTGATTTTTGGTGATGGAAAATATTGCACTTGTTTAATTATGCTTTGGGAACCATCTCTGGTTTTTGGAGTAAGGCAAATGGTTCATCGTGGCCCTTTGTGCTGTTTGCTTTCTGTTGTTCCCTAGAGCCTTCACTTGACAGTACTATGAAGTGCATATCTAGTAGCATTTTGGTTGTCCATATCAGCCAGCAGGCTCCTGCTCCAGTATTTTCCTGGCCTAACATTTCTCTCTGCAAAGCTACAGCTGCCTATAGACTTTGCCTGTGGACAATGAGATGTTATGCACCTTCACTTTGCTGTATTGACCCCTGGCACAGGGTCTCTGTAGGAGGCTCTAGCCAAATCTCCAGCACAAATACCTTTCACCAGGGTTGGCACACTCAGGTGATGGAGATTGTAGGGGCAGCAGCTGTTAGGAGTGAGGTGACCAGTGGATGAAGTGAACCGTGGTTGGCCAAGGATGGTCATTCTTATTACAGGTTCCTTCATGGGGAAGTTTTGGATGTGAACAGAACTGATGCCATCATATGTACAAGGAATAAGCTACTGCGGTGAATGAACCCATCTCTGTTACCAAAAGAATAGCCACTATTTTAAAGACACTTGAAAACTAAAGTGTCAATAACCATGACAACAATTTAATCTCGACCTAGAGAATACTGTAATGACTGCAGTAGTAGGATAAGAACTGTAGAGAAATATTTTATGTTGGTTCTATGGGCAATTAAATAATTTCTGTGCTTCACAAACTCTAAAGGCAAGTAGCAAAACATGTAAAGATTTCTTAGTCCTACTAAGAAAAATAAATAAATTGGACTAAGTTCTACTAAGTCCTATTTATATTTCAGTTCAACTGTAATATGCTATGTTTTTTTTTAAACAAAAATGGTTGGGCCAATCATTGGTTATTGCAAAAGAATGTAAGAGACTCAGCCCTGTTGTGTATAGTCCATCACTTAGCTGTGAATGGTTAAATTATACAGATAAGACGGCTTAGTATAACCCTCACAATCTAGAGGCCTTTTGCAGTCAGCATTTCTATGTTAAAAGTTATGATTATAGCTCCTTTATTTGAAGATTCTGGAATTACAGGTCCAGATTGTACAAGTTTTGCTTATGAAATGTAGCCATTGACCACAAGAAGAATGGATATTTGAATGGGAAGTCTGATGGACTGAAAAAAAAAAGAAGAAATCTGTTTTATTTTCTAACAGATTTTCAGATAGGATTAGTCCATAGCAGATACTATCAAACAGCTCAGTACAGAGTTGCCAGAGAGGTCCTGGAAGCCTGTTAAAGGTAGCTCCCATATAAGAATTCAGCAGTTTCTCACTGGATTTATTACTGTCTCCCTGAGTCACCATTTCTGCTCTTCCTCTCCCTGTCACAACCTCCCCCAGCCCCACACTGCCCCTTGGCACTGCCCTGCTCAGGGGATTGTTTGCCCTGGCTGCTGATCTGGCCCTTCTTTGGCTTTCCCTTGTTTCCATGTTTACCTGGGTGGCTGGAGGCAATTTTGCATTAGTCTGTCAGAAGAATACACTTTGCACTTGCATGGGTGTCTTTCTGCTAATCACCGATGTTTTGAAATTAGTTGCTTCTAAACAAGATGCCTACAGTGCAGCAGTGTACCATTTGTGCACCAGACACTCGGTGATGTCATGTACGCACCTGCCTGATGCTCAGAATCCCATCTGAGAGACACGGGGGGATTAGATGGGACTGTCTGGGAGCACTGTCATGGGACACTTGTGGATCTGTTACAGGCATGGAAGAAGCAGAGAGGAGAGTAAGGTTCAGAAAGTGCAGGATTGCCTGGCCAGAGGTTGATTTTTACTGTGGGGACGCTGAGTTTTGTGATGAGGAGGGAGACAGATGTATGATGTGCATCTATGTGTTTTGTCCACACTTGTATGATATCTCAAGAGTGCTGCTTCTTCTCTGAGCTCTTCTCTTGGCCCTTCTCTCTCTCGTCACTCACATCTCCTGTTTTCCCAAAGTCTGGACATACTAGTGAATCTCTCTAGTAAGCAAGAACAAAAAAAAAAAAAAGAGAAAAGTTCACAGTCCTGCCAAAACCAAATGAAAATGAATGCTTTAAGAAAAAGATAGGTCCTTAATACACATTTTCCTTCAGGACTCTAGAGGAAAGTTCAGGCTAAAACCCTCTCAAGCACAAGAAGGCTGATGAAAGAAGGATCAATATAGCTGTTTTCTAAATCTTCAGTATGACGGATCACACTTTTAAAAAGTCTTACTTTGCTTTATTGACTTTCCAATATCCGAAGTGTTTCCTTGCAAACCTTAAATCAACTATGATATATAAGATTTCTTATTCTTCATTCAAAGGAGTGTGAAATTGGTATAGATGGTCCATTGACACTTGCATCTCTTGTCTGAAATAGAGAAATGTGTCAACTCTAGTGTAGTAAATGAAGTTCTTTCATCATAAATCTTGCCAAATGTATTGATAAGACACTTAATGACTTAGGAGATAAGAGTAATAAAACCAGATTAAACATCCCAGACTTCAGCAGAACCTTCTCCTAGAAATGGAAAAAGAGTGTCTATCATTGAATATACAAAAATACTTTAAATAGGAATTGAATATTTTCAGTAGGTAGTTGAAATGCATTTGAAATCCAAAAAAAATTGAATACCAACACCAGTAGGAAATTACACACTTGAATGCCTTGATTGTAACACACTGCCCAGTAATTGTATATCTCATATTAACCAGTGCTTTACAAGTCTTTAGACATCAGGAAATGTCTGGCTGAAGTGTCTGAGATTTGAAAGTTGCAAGCCATGGTATGGAAATATACCGTTAATGCCATGGTAGATAAAAAGTCTTCTCTGTGTTTGCATTTAGGACAGATTTTTTTGTGCTGTATAACTTTCTCTAAAATGCACTAACTTATAAAAGTTATTTCTTTCCATTTTTCTGCACAGCTTATCATCAGTATTGACAATTATAATGATCAATATTAATAATATTACTGTTGCTGTCTTATTTTAAACTATAAAGAAAACAACAACCTGAATCTGCTGTAATGAGGAAGGGAAAGAAAGCTTTTTGGCATGAAGGTATAGAGAAAGAAGTAAAGGGAACACTCCATATGCTCTTTTAAGAGAACATGGTGGCATCCTGAAACATGCCAGTGTTATGCAGTGCAGATGATGCCTGTGTGTATTCAGTATGGAGCTGTAATGACCTCATTTTCCATGTATAAGAGATGTTTTAAAACCTCTCTAGAGTCAGTAACGTAGAACCTCATAGAGATGGGAAGTAGGTTTTAATGCAAAAATAAGATTTTGGCTTTTAATGTGGTTTTTATTGTTTAATACAGAAGTCTGATTCAGTATTAGTATCTTCTGTGATAGTACTAAAAAACAGACTTGCATCTCCATAATCTGACATCTGACAATGTCTAGACAAACTTTTATGATCCGAATAAACTTTCTCTCATATAATGACTGGAATTTGATGCTTACACTGTTTTAATTTTAAGCTAATGTAGTCTGTCATAACTCAGCTGTATTTGCTTACCTGGTTGCTTCTTTGTCAGACAAATACCATCATTTTTTATTGCTTCTATTAAAACCTTTAAATTCCACTTTTTATGGTTCTAGGTGACTAGCTGTTTTTGTCTGGGCTGTGGAGAGAGAGGTGCCTCTGGGATACTGAGGACATCTCAGAACCTGAATAACTCTGGGGTCCTAAAGCAGGTGAAGCAAGATCTGAGGCTGTCTCAGATATCTACCAGGATGCAACATGACCAGGAGGAGAAAGGACAGAACCAGCTCTTCCCTATGCGCTGATTAACAGGATAGTAACAGGTGTGGCTTGTGGGACTGATGAGGGAAAGGATGAGGAGGAGCAGGCGAATAATCCCTGTCACTTCCTTTAAGCATCCATCAACATTTCAGATTTCAATGTTCTGCTTGTCTCCCATCTGTCAAAAGCTGTTTGGGAGTTTGCTGGACAAAGGAGATGACAGAAGCAAAAATAGTATTTCTTCCACTTGAATACAGCATGTGCTGCAGGAATCGACATTACATCATGCTTATTTCTGCCTGTTTTAGCAGCCCTAGTGAAGCACAGATGCTGGTGCACTAGTTGCCTCCATGGCCAAAACCTAAATTCAGTGCAGGCAAGACAGTCTGGGCTAATTCCAACAGCCAAGACCATCACAGAACCTTGTGGTGTGTGATTTCCTCCTGATGATTCCCAGGAAACAGATATCAGAGGGATTATCACTTCAGGCACGCAACCACAGTTCAATTCCTGAGTCTTGACAAACATAGCAACTAACCCATAGGGTTTCCCAGTGATTTCTATATGGGATTCATCTATCCTAACTTAGGCAGTCAGAGGTGGTCCCCTTAAACTGGTTCTCTGAGTTCCTCTTCTATGTGTCCTGGGATCAACAGCAATTCCTCCACATGTTCAGTGGGACCTGTTCCAGTTCCTTATCCCTCTGACACAACTCCCTTCAGTCTTTTCTCAGGCCTAGGTAATCTATTATACCTGCAAAGTGATATTACACACAGTTCATGACAGTGTAGGTCAGTAGAAGCTGCGTTTCACCCAGACCAAAGGTATTACTTCCACAGAAAAAACGGAGAGGTGATGAATTCTCTGAGAGGACAGGCAGCAGAGATATTTCTTCAAACTATCTCAGAACTGCCATTCAGCATTATAACTCTTGCTGTGTGACTGAGGCTGGGCACAGGAGTAGCTGAGTTGAAAAACATGGGTTCTGTCTAGATTCAATTTGCTGGCTTAAACTCTTTTCAGAATAAAACATGACTGGTTCAACATCTGTGTCTGCACTTGTCTTCTTACATATAATGCTGCAAAACTGCAAGCAGCAAAGTGATCTTCTTTCCTTGGATGATGGCGCTCTGCTTGGCTTTGTGACCCTGGATATCTTCTTAGTGGTTTTTTTTCATTCAGAGAGTTTGACTCTAAGGAGCCCACCTCTCCTCCGGTGTTCTCCATTCTCATCTTCCTTCTGTCCCTCTGTATGAACATAAACAGAGTGATTTCCCAGATACCTCACAGAGTTTCCGTTGTTTGTTGCATGACTTTGTCCTGGCTAGTCTCTCTGGTGGCCATGGTACACCCGGCTGCTCTTGATCATGTCCTCAGGACACTTGCCACAACCTTGTCCAATTCATAGACCTCTATAGGGAGGTCCCCATCTTCACTGAAGCAGTACAGTAAGTATAGTCTTAATCATCCAGAAAGAACTTGCATGAAAGATGCTTGCCTTAGAGCCTGAGTAGACCCATTACTCTTAGGTGTAGTTGGGAATGCAGGAGGCACTACGTGAGAAAGATAACCTCTGAGAAGGTATTTCACTAACTGACAGTGCCATGCTGTTACTAGGTTTGATTAAACTCATGCTGCGATGTTTGAGCCAGGTAATTGGAAAGCAAGTGAAGAGATGGTCAGCTGCGGTGAACACTGAAAGAAAGGAGTATGTATGTATCCTTCAAAATGAGAGCTTCTACTCAGACTTACTTTCTTTGGCTTTGTTTATCCAGTCATTCACAGTCAAAGCATTAGAGGATTTCTTTGGCATTGTGCATTATAAGCACAGTATTGTGCACAGCTATTTTGTTTTTCTCTTCTGGGACTTCAGGTAGAATTTCATTTTATTGTAATCAGCATGCTAGTTGTAATAGCTTGAAAATCTTTTGCCTTTGTCTGTGTCCCAAGGGTTCTTGTCTGATCAAAATTCTGCATGATATAAGCATTCTTTTATCTGTGTACTATTCATCACAAACGATGGAATTCCTGTGTAATTAGGTGCACTAGTTATGTCACTTAATAGACTTTAACTATCCTCTTTTTCCCTCTAAGAGCAGCTTTTACTTTTATCTTGTACTTGAAAAATCCTATGCTAGTTATTATGGCTATGTGATGAGAACAGATTGTGATAATATGGACTTAATTGTATTTTCTGTGTGAAATAGATTAAAGTCCCTTTTTTTAAATTTATCAACATTTTACACTTCAGATTTTAAAATTCTGAAACTGAAGCTGAATGGCAAAATAGGGCAGCCAAAACTTCCTGTTTGCAAATGTTTATTTTTGGATTAACAGAGGCAAAAGTACTTAAAGCTTGTTTACATTTCTTTCAGATGAAGGCTTACGTGATTACCTTTTTTTAACTTTCCTATAAAAGTTACTCTTGTAAATGTATTTTGTATACTGAGTTTGTATACTCTTCATTTTTACCCAAACTATGTTGATTTCCCACTCTTTTTCTGAAGGAAAAACTGACTAGAACCACAGATAAAGCAGAAGAGGAAAGACGAGTTATATATTAGAATTACAAAAAACTTTATTTGAAGAGGAAAGCATTTATAAGACATGATTAAATTTCTTGTGACTCATTTTCAGCCTGAAGCTTTTTAACCAGACTGATGTGAAGTCTGATTGAATGCCTTCAGTCTTTGCCCTTATAGGAAAAAATAGCATCTCTAACAAATGTGTTATGGGTCATTTGGAGTCATCCTTCTGTGCCACTACAGAATTTCATTGCGTTATCCCAAACCCAAGCTAAAGCCTTACTATAAGGGCAAACCCAAATATAAATAAGGTCCATGTTTTAATGAGTTGTTAGGTTTGGGATGGAGAATTAATTTCCTTTCTTTCTTTGTTTTTTTTTTTTTTTTTTTAAATGGTATTCCTGCTAATCTAATTTCAAGCACTTCAATACAACAAGCATTAAGAGAAGTTCTTGGCTCAGGTGTAGTAATTAAGGTTAATGAAAAGACACAGTAAATAAAAGCCCAAAATACACATCTGGGTGAAGAGCATTTTCCTACTAATTTAGTATTTTTCTGCTAATGAAGAACTAAGAGTTTTCTGCACATCTCATTTTTCAGCCTACATGTCTGATTACTCATGACAACCCCAAGAACATAACAAAGAATGAAAACTGGAAATGTCTGTGTTCTCTTTCCAATCATGCCTCGGTTTAGAGACTGTATGGTTGTTTATAAGAGTTAAACAACCAAAGTTGTTTCTTATATCCCAAAGGTTTTTTCCTCCTCAGACTGCCACAGTTTTCTGGAAGACTTAAGTGCTGGGCCATAATAAACTTCTAAAACTTTGGAAACCCTTGGCTGTTGGCTCTGTGCAATGGTGACTGGAGAAGCAGCTCTTATATGTATTGTCAATGGCTACAAATTATTTGCCAGACACTGGAATGGGCAGGGAAATCAGCATGAAGCTTATGAACCAGTAGGAATATCTTGTATAGTCAGTCTGAAAGGCAGCCTAGATGTGTGCAAGTTGAATCTGTCCCACTCTGGGTACCATTCTCAACTTCCATGAATGGGGTTCTACATTAATATGCCAAGGCATATTAATCTGGAACTATGCATTTTGCCTGAATTATAGGCTACTGGGATGATGAATCATCTCTTCTTCTTATCCCACACGTCTTCTTTCTCTCACATTAAAATATGTACAAGTTGGCCCTGTTATGCCTACTTGTCTGACATGCAATGTGAAAGAGCAACACGTTTTTATTATGAGCAGTTTCTGTTTTACAGTACATGCACATAATGAGCTGTGCTTTTACTCTGTATTAGTTTTGGCTTTCCAAAATAGAGGCTTCTCCAGCTGAACCCATAACTGACCTAGTATAGTACGATGTGAACTCTTGACAATATGTTAAAGAATTTTGATGTTGCAAAGACATTACTACCTAGTGCAACAAGGATTATTTAGGCTTGAGTTCACCTAAATTCCTTTCCTGAGGACATATCAGGAGAAATAATTGAATGATTCACTGGTAGGCAACTATCAATAAATATTAATAGTAAAATAACAACAGAGGTGGGAAGAACAAACAGAATACCCTTTAAAGGAATATAAGTTTCTGAGTGAGAGAATGTTTTTCAGTAGACAGCCAGCTTTAAATTGATCTGATTCCAAAGTGAAAGACAGTATACCCTAGAGCTGCTAGATTGAATTACCAGTCTCAGCTTTAATTCACAGTAATGTATTTGTAGTAATATAACTGGTATATGCATTTACATAACCTAGAGTTACAGTGCTATGAAACTGTCTTGGTTTGCTTTAATTAGGAAATGTATTAGATTAAAAAGGGAAAATACTCTGTTCTGTCTGAAACAGCAAGTCTCCTCTCCAAAGAGACATCTCAAAATTCAAGGTCTCACAGGCAATTACTGTATCCTGCCTCTTGTTACAGAGGTCTTTGGTTGTCCTAAACAAACTTCTACCTATTACTCATGGCCATGATTTACAGAGCTGGTTATGCCTAGACTGCCAGCCACTATACTAAATTATAGCTGATGATGTACAGAACCCCTAACCTTGGGGTTCAGGGAATGTAGCAATTTTCTTGCTTGTTATGTAGACTTTCTGGCCCAATTATTCCAAGATAGAACATATCTTACTGCTCTTAAATGTATTTTTCTAGATTCTAACCAGGAGGGAAAAGTTTCTTAAAATGCTTTTGCCTGCATATGATTATGGCTATTTTTTTACTTACCTTTCAATTTTCTTTCTATAACCCAGAACCTGACCCCTCGACACAGCTGAATGAGCTAGGAATATTATTTTTTACTTTGTGAAATCAATTCATCAAAGCAATTTCTTCAAATGTCTCCTAGAAGGAAGCTAACACACCAGCAAACTCCCTTCTGTACTTTTTGTAACATGATTTAATTTTTAATTTCCTGATGCTATTCCAGTTTTGAGAGGTTCCTGCAACAGCCACAGCTGAACTGCCTCTATAGATTTTGGGGCATTTTTCTCTGAATCATCTTAGGTCCCTCTCCATGAGCACATCCTTAGTTCACTGAAAACCACTCTTGACCAGTTGCTTCCAGTAAGGTGGGAAAGGGAAAAATGCCTTCAGTCTTCTGTAATAGTACTGCCTCATCCTTGTAGAAGTCCTTGTTCTGATGTAGCATCCCTTGCAAGCCTTCTTCTCTCTCTATGAACCAGCCAACAGATTTTCAGGAGTACCTTCAGCCGTTGATGAGGTCTGCAGTTGTTTTCACAGTGAGCTGCTCTGTCCCCGAATCATATTTTTCCCAAAGTAGGCAGAGAAATACATGGACAGGCAAAGAGGTCCACATTACGTCATTGTCAGATGAGGCCAAAGAAGGCCTTGTACATGTCACTTGAACACCAAGGAAAATATGTGTATACTTGGTTTTTCTCAAAAATTAACTTCTCTTTCAGTTTGGTTGGGTTCCTCCTGAATAGTTGCCTTTTTATTATAAATATACTTCATCCTGATGATCCTTTCTGATGACACATTGAGGTGTGAGAATTATAGGGAGGAACCCAATTGGACCAGGAATTATTTGGATCTCAGATCTGGAGGCAAATGACTGAGCCTTAAGTTGAACTTGAGCAAACGTCACCTGGGTGAAGACATAGTGGTTGATTCAGCTAGGATTGGATTACCTAAACACAGGAGGATCACTATGGACATTTCACCTACTTTAATAGTGGTTGGAGAGAAAAAGTACATGCTTACCTTTGAAGGCAGGATTATTCTGGAATACATAAGCAGGGAAATTTCAAAGCCATTACAGAGAATATTGGTGAAAGGAAAATTCCAGAACAAGAAAAACTCACCTGCCAGTGACAGATGATACCAATACATAGCACTGCGGTACTAAAAGTACTCCCGCAGTGCCTAATGTTTTGTTTGGATCTCAACAAGATAATTGTTGGGCTATTGCTACATGCTTGATATGACAAAATGCTGCTGAAGTGTAAAAGGAAAGAACTACTGACTAGGAATGGAGTAAAGTGGAATAATATGTCTGGCAGTTCCAGATCAGCAGACAGACACAGCAATTCCAAGTATTTCACAGAAGAACAGTTTCTGATTTCACAGAACATTCTGAATTGGAAGGGGCCCACAAGGATCATTGGAATCAGCCCAACTCTCCAGCTTGTCCAGGTCCATCTGCAGAGCCCTCCTGCCTTCCAGCTGATTGACACTCCCTCCCAACTTGGTGTCATCAGCAAATTTGCTAATGATGGACTCAATCCCCTTATCCAGATCATCAGTAAAGACATTAAACAGAACTGGGCCCAAAACTGATCCCCAGGGGACACCACTGGTGACCAGCCACCAATTGGATGCAGCCCCGTTCACCAGCACTCTCTGGGCCCGGCCCTCTAGCCAGTTCTTAACCAAACAGAAAGTGCATCTGTCCAAGTGCAATGGTGATGCAAATGACTTTTTGCAATGACCATTAACTGACTCTTCAGAAGCTGTGGCATTCACCAGTAAATCTATTGTGAAGTTGAACATTGTCACTGCATACAGATAAATGGGAAAAGTAAATGGAGAGCAAGTGTCCTGGGACATTAGGCATCATTAAAAGTGAAAACTGATTGTTGACTTTATGCAGGTACCGTGTTTTTCATCTTTACACAGAGGACTCAAGGATATCCTTGCACCAAGGAAGGTATACAACTCTCTGAAAACTGACTTGTGCATCAGGTAAAAAATGTGCTGGAAAGGGGATATGTTTGCTCTAGTGTGGTCAGTTTTCTGTTCACAGTGAGGAGCACTAACAGGGGGAACTCAAAGGTCAGTTCTTTACAGTGTCTTGACCACCCCTGACCCATTCAGAAAATGTGAATGAGAGTTCATATGATATACCACGGCTCAAGCTTTCACTTTAACATTTCCTCCTTTTCCTGGACCTTGGTTTAAATTTATATCAGAGGCTGTCCTAGTTACAGGGGCCAGGACCAGTTTATCACTATGTGGGTATAACCAAAACTGTGTATTCTACAACCCCTCTGTCATTTCTGATGGACTGTTAATAGTGGATCATTTGCAGCAGCTGCCCAGGGCACATCTGACACCTGAGGCTACAAGCTGGGTGTTAAAGAACACCAATGACTCAGCTGTGAAAAATCCCCTCCAGGGAGGCATTAGCACCTTCACACCCAGCCTGAGGGGTCATCTCTGCTAATGGGCCATACTGGACTGCCATAATAGGCAGCTGCAATGACTTAGACCATCAAAGACTCCAAAAATATCCTATGACTCACCCATTGTGAAACTCCCCACCCTGGGGAAGGTACTGGGCATTCTCACCTGAACCTGAGAGTATATAATCTTGGGGTTTTAGAACTTTTGGTACCACTTGTTGGATCCAGAGGAGGATTAGAGCTTCGACAGGACTGTGACTATCACTCTTGACAAGACTGCCACTGCTATTTCAACAGAACCATGACCAGACCAACAGGTTTTCCTTTCCTTTTACTTTGTGCTCAGGGGGGCCACATGGTACTCAGCACAAGGGCTAATGAACATTGTTCTGGTCTTGTCCCAGTGTGATGGGTTACACATCTGTCTTTGGGGGGTTAAGACCAGGGTTGTTTAGGTTTTTTTCTGTATTGTATTTGTTGTAATCATTTTACTAAATTGTAGCTCTGACTTGTATTCTCTTAAGTTGGGTTCACTTCTCCTGCTAGTTTACTTTTTAAACCAGCACAGAAATGTAGGCAAATTATAGGAGTAGGTATAGATTTGGGAGTAGATTAAGTGACATTTTTGATCCTGCTACCCCCACCTCCAACAGTGAAGTTCAACTTAGAACCAGATTGGTCATTGCTTCAAGGAGCAGGACACTTATGGTGTGGCTACTGAAGGGTGCTAGGTCACAAACTGGAACAAGGTTTTGGTCTTACAGTGTTTCTACAAAGTGTTAGCTTAATAGTCAGGAACAGTCAAAAAACCACTTAGAGGGGATTAGAAAGGAACATAGCAAAGTAATTATGCCACTCTAGAAATTGTTGATGTGCTCTTATCTGAATGGCTATGTCATGTTTCTTTTTTTCTGTTTCAGAATGGGTGATAACAATGGAGAAGTTATAGATGTAGGCCATAAGAATCTTAAAAGTATGGAATATTCACATTCATCCCCTCTGGGTCAGCGAAGTCCTTATTCCTCAAACTGCTGGAGGGTGGGAAAATATTTTTAAAGTACAATGGCACACACCTCTTTGGGTGTTGACAACTGGCAGTGATAGGGCACAGGCTCAGATAAGCCCTTATTCTGACCAGTAGAGCCATCCTAATCCTAGCTTTTTGCAAATGCAGGCTTGTGGGAAGAGAAGGCAGAGAAGACTTGGTCCATCGGGGTGCAGGACAAACCAGCAAAAGGGAAACTGGACACCTGGCTTGGAGAAATTTCTTCCTTGAGGAACCGACAGAGGCCCTTTAGACACCCAGTGTAAGAAAGATTAATCTGGAATGAAAATGAAAAGATAGATTCCATCTTTTCACTGAATAATGACACATTAAAAAAATTAAAAAAAAATAAAATAGAGCAAGCTGCCACAAAATATCTTCTTTAAGTAGAATGATTCTTTGTTCTCTTTATGAGCTTATACAAACTATACAGGAATCCTGTCATGTTAGCACAGTAGAAGTTTTCATAAGCTTCTTATGCAAAGGACAAGGTGTTTTGCAAATATAAGGCATTTATTTTTATAAAGGACATGAAGAGGACCCAGAGCATACCTAAGAATGCTCCCTCCTATCCTGCACAGTACAGCAGCCACACACACTTCCCACATGAACTATTTAATCTGTTTTCCTTTTTTCCTTTTTTTTTTTTTTTTTTTTTTTTTTCTTCACAGAATCACAGAATATTCTGAGTTGGAAGGGGCCCACAAGGATCATGAAGTCCAACTCTTATGTGAATGGCCTGAAGAGGTATTAAACCCATAACCTTTGTGTTATTAGCACCATGCTCTAACCAACTGAGCTAGTCTCAGGGTAATTTGTAGAAAGGAAACAACCATATAGTGTTGCCTTTAATTATGGGATGTTTCGCAGTCAGTAAAAATACCTGGAAAAAAAAAATTAGTAAGATAAATGGGTAGACCAAGGCAGGAGGACAAGTTGTTGCAGTCTGTTTTCACAATATGCCTTATAGTCTGCACAGGTCATTACCTGGGATTCACAGACTGTTGGTCTATGTGAACTTCTATTGTGCTTTAACATAGAAGAGTAGAAGCAATATGTGTCTAAACTTAACAAGACACGTGAATCCCCCATGTGTTAGTACTTATACAAAATAATAGAAGCCTTTAGGTAGAAAGAGAGATTTGGAGATCATCTGGTCCAATTTACCTGGTCAGGCAGGGTCACCTAGAGGAGTGTGTCAAGACTGTGACCAGTCTTTCCAACCTCTTCAAGAATGACAACTCCACAACCTCTCTCTGTAACCTGTTTGATCATGCTTACAGTAAAAATTGTTGTGTTCAGAGCACCCCCCAGATTGCAGCTTGTGGTGTCATGTCACGGGTTTCCCTGTGTTTTGTGTGTGTTTTGCTGCAGTGCATTTGTTTTGTATCCAGTTGTATAGATGTTTCAAATATAAACACTTATGACAGAGCTATATTTAGCTTCTGCATGTGTCCTCCTGCAGCAAGTCATCAGGTAACTGCTCTACTGGCAGACAGGGCAGGGAGCAGATGGCTGGTGAAAAGGTTTTCCGAGTTCTTATGCTTAGTAGATAAGTTACCACCTCATTTCCAAACTTCTCTTGTACTATTTATTTGCCTGGAGATTGAGATGTATAGATATATATGATCTTTTCAGTACTAAGTTTCTTCCCTCCTGAAAATTCAAGTTAGTAAATCATGCTTGGTTTTGATTTCTCTCCCTGTTGAAAACAGAATTCAGAGAAATCAGAATTAAGTATTGATAAAAATGTTTATCCTGCATGCTTAGTTTCCTATGTTGGCTTGAGAAATTCAGCTGTGATGTGCTCATTTTGTTTCTGACACTGCCAGCTCAGTACAGGCAGGGATCTGGGTAGCTCCATTCCTCTGAAAAGCCAGGTCAAATTCAAGCAGTAACATCTCTCAGAAGTAAGATAATCATTATTTCATCCAATGACTGGGTCTTATAATTTTCTCAGCCACGTTTCTGAACTCCCACATCAGCATAATCAGTCTTGAAATGACAACTTTGAGTCATTCAATACCGGCAAAATTTAGAAAATTCAGCTTTATTTTATTTTAGACACAAAAACTGTCCTTCATGCCAGAAGTGTGGTATCAAATTTACCATCTGCAAAGAGTATTAGGAGTACATATAGACCTCTGGTTTGAAGGTCAGGTGGAAGCAAAGCGGGTTTAGTGCCTCATTTATTTCTCAGAAGCTGCAAGCCTCCTGTTCTCAAATATTCTGATGCAAATAAGGAAATTATTTGCAATCTACTGTAGGATTTGAAAGGATGGTGTAGGTTTACTGAGGAGTATGAGAGATCATGACACCACAAACAAGGAAACAAGTGGAAAGGATGCATAAAATTCAAAAATGTTTCCTACATAAGTGAAGGAAAACTAGATATACAGCAAGGCAGCAGGATAGTACAAGTGTCCAGTGTGTTCTATTTTTTTCTTTTGACATCTGGATAAGCAAGCAGAACCTTCAGATCTGACAGGCACCAATACTGGACAGTGTGTGAACTGAATATTTTAAGAAAATTGCAGATGAATGAGGACAGGGATGGTGCAGTGTTTCAAGAGTTTCTTTCAAAGCTTGTGAAATCTGATTCTATCCTCTTTGATCACATACTTCAGTGCAAGATCCCCCAAAAGCAGGTGAGGAGATGTGCAAGGGGGAAAAGGAGAACACTGGACTAGGTTAATTTTGGAGATCCAAGTGATATGTGAAGCCTTGATTTTACCAAAGGAAGTAAGAGCATGAGAGTCATCAGGAAGAGCTGAACCCTCAGCTCCAACCAAATTAGCTGAAAACTTCTCTTCCACGCCAATCCTGATGACAAATGGGTAATATTTGCTGCACCCTTAGCTGGCCACTGGCAAAACCACAGGTGACATGAAGGAGTGTCATTGCATCCGGGTCCCGACTGTTTTTCCAAGCCAGAATTTAGGAGTGTTTGAAAGAACATGTGGCTTATTGCTCCTATTGTCCTTCCACCCCATGAGAAGTTTCTCTCGTAGATCTCCTGGTGCTGTACACTGTTTGTGGAGAAGCACCACCTAGCTCTTGCCTCTCAGCACGGCATGGACTTCCTGCCTTTAGAGGGGCTCCCAGGGTTGCAAAAGTTTCCATCTTCAGGTGCGTAGGAACCCTGAAGTTTTTTGAGATGAGACCCCCAGTGGATTCTCTGTGTTCAGTGATTTAAACATGTCTAATGCTTGGTTTGAAGCTGGGAGATTTCTTCCTCTGGCAATGGTGCCAGTCACACCTTAAGCCCCATTTGTCTTTGGGACAAGTATGCAAGCCAGACCGGGTGCATACTATCTCCAAATACACAAGTGACAGATTTAAACTTTTGTTTATCATTTGTTTCCTGGATCCCAGCAAACAGTGCAGGAAAATTGTTTATACTGCCTGACAGCCGAACAGGCAGAAGAAGGGAATGGGTGATTTATCCAGTAGCTATAGGCCAGGGAAAGACCAGGAGGGATAAATTAATTTTTCCAGTATGCATTAATAGCGGAATACTGAAGGTTATGTTATTTCGGGTGGTAGAGAAGAAATGAAGACTATTTTAGTGGAAGAAAATTAACTAATTGTTATGTGTGAAAACATCTGCATTTCAGTAACAAACCATTATGTGTCTGGTATTACTAACATGAAATTTTGCTTAAAATCTAAGTCATGCATGTAAGTGTTAATAGCCTAGAAACTGCAGATGCATTGCAAACCTCAGGAACCTGGGTTGGGAGTGTTCATGCAGAACTGGAAGATGACTAGGAATACTGGTGAGGGAATTAAAATATTACTAAATGCTTGTTTGTGAAGTCATTTGGATAATGGATGGATCTGCCTCCCATTACTGTGGCAGTTATCAATCTTCATAACAAAGCATTTGGTTGTCAGTGAATCTGTTGAAATTGACTGAAAGAAGAAGCTTGTGTAAGAATTTGGGGCATGGCAGGCATTGGCTTTGTTGTATTTATTAATACTAAAAGAAGCTTCTACGCACAAAGAGCATATTTGATCTTAGTTCTTCTCTACCTAGAACACCGACAAATAATTTATTTTATTCCACAGTGCAGGAGGATAATATTACCTTTAATTTAAATAACACTGGCTTGAAATATTTTAGCTTCTTTTTATCTGAGAAGATATCATAATCCTACTTGAACAACAAGGAAGGACATGAAATGTGTTATTTCAGCTATGATCTGGCAGAGTTGTTCCCTGTGAGTTGAGTCCTGCACACATTTCCATGATCAATGTGTCAAGCAGAAGAGAAGAAACAAGAACTTGAAAGAAAGCGTCAGGGTACATGTTGTGTGCATGTGCACCTGCCACTCACAAAGTATTTCTGTTTCTTTTCCCTCTTCTTCCTTGCTTTTCATAGGCTCTGAAAGGGTGATCTTGAGTAAGGCAATGCTTTCCACTAGGATTGCTGCTGTAGTACCATGCTGTATGTTCACACACTGCTGTCACTTTCTCTCCAAGTTCTACACTGACACAAACAAGTCACAGAGCAGAGCTCACTGTCACTAAGCTATTTTAACCCCTTTGCAACTTCTGAAGGGACTAAGGTGATGAGAAATTCAAGGCAACATTTTTTCACAGGTGACGACTGAAGTTGTGAGCCAGCGGAATGGACTTGGAGGCCTATACAGAGGTAGATCAATGCAGGCATCTGCTGAGAGGAAATAAAACCAGCCAGGCAATGGAGGGGAGGGTGATTTTTTTTTTTTTTTTCCCAGATAAACTCAGTTGCCTGCAAGAGGACCATGTCTATAACCATATTGTAACTAGAATGATCCCAACTGCTTTCTGACCATATGGCCAAGAGGCAAGCTTAGCCCATGTCTGTATACTGAAAATTGCTGCCTCCATCCAAACTATGTGTTTACTTGTCAGTGACCCTGGCAAGAGTCCTAAAAACTTCTGAGCCCAGGCCACTTACACATTGAAATTGATCCTGCACACTGCAGGGCCTCAGTGGAATGGATATTTGGACAGCTGGACGTAGACACTGGGAGACAGACATGCCACAGTCACTGCTAATGCCCTAACAACCCATGGAAGCACCTCACAGCAGAAGCGCCACTAATGTCTTGCAAGCCCTGTGCATCTACTCTGACCTTGCTTTGCTCCCTTGTCTCAACAACAGACACCATCAAGAACTATATGAAGCCATCTGTTGCCATCACAGCCCTAGCAAACACTGCAACAGAACCCATAATATCCTTATGCCTTGCCCTAAGAAGAGTCAGGAAACAGATCTGTGTTTTCTTTCCCTTTGTTCATATTCCTGAGATGTGCAACCTCAATACCCCCTTACTCTCCTGCCTCCTGTTTCTGCTGCCTTTTTGACAATTTAATGCTGCCCACCATGGTCCCTACTTTCCCACCGTATTCTTCACTTTTCACTCCCTATGTGTTTCTTACAATTTCTCCCCACTACTATTTGCTCTCTTCCTGCCTTTTCTGCAATGCCTTTCTGAACTACACAGCAAAAGCAAATTCACAAAATGCTTCCTGTCCCCTCCATGCAAGACAAGATTTGCTTGGGCTACTGTCAGCTTGCTGAATTACTCTATGCCTAGATGCCCCCCAGGATTCTTTGGGCTCTGCACCTCTACCATTCCTGCATTGCACTTTCTGATTACTGTTGCGGCTGCCTCTGCAGCTTTTCCTGCCTCAAAGGCTCTGCCCAGTAACCAACAATTTTGTGTGGCCTCTGCATGGAAGTTTCAACTGTATTGTTCAGGGAAACCCAGTTCTAGGTTTTGTCTTTACTTGACTATGAACTTACCTCATCATCCACAGGGTACTGCATCTTGCTCCTGGATGATGGATTGTGTGTAGACATTCCCTCCTTGGTAGGCAAGGGCATCAGAAGTTCCGCAGAGCTCAGAAAAAACTTACTCTGATCTGAGTGACATTGGAGGATGGCTGGGGCTTAGAAGATCCCCAGCCTTGATTGGGGAAGAGGTGCTAAGTAATCCCCTGGCTTTAGGGTAACCCTGAGTGAAGTAGGGGTCCCTAACGGATTCAGTCTTGTTTGGGAGATCAATGCATCCATCTGAGTTTGTTCCCTATACTCACTGGTGACAGCATCTTGGAGGCAGAACTGGTCACTGTTTGAAATACTTTTCACCAGCTGTAGTTACTGTAGGAGGCTTTGTAAAGCTGTAGTGCAGCTCCCACCAGCAGGACCCCTATCACAGGACTTCTGGGGTATGTTTAGTATGGTTCCCCTTCCTCCATATCTTTTTCTCTTCTGAGGTAGTGTTAGGAAATAGTTACAAATTAATTCAGCAGTCAGGCAATAAGAAAACTAGGGCAGTTCTTATAGGTAGAAAATTGTCCCACTGATTCAGTGAAGTTAGTTGTTGATAATTTAGTATACTAAACTATACTGACACACTATAGTATGTCAGCTACTTCTTGTGGTTGACGGTACAAGAGGGCACATCAGTAGGCAAAGGTAATAAGATTCATTAAAGCAACTGACACGAATCATCACTAATGATATCACCTACAAATCTTGCCTCTCCTCTATCCTTTGACTACTACAGTCACAAAAATATACCTATTTCACCATTATGGGCAGTGTCCCCTTATCAGTGTTTGATCTTCCCTCACTTCCCCTATTCTCTTTGCCTCCTTCTTTCCTGTTTCTTGTCTCCTCTCCTGTCACTCCTCCATTTCCTCTGCTGTAGCATTGCTCATTCCCTCCCTAAAACATATTTCACTAGAAACATCTTGTCACTCCTTAGTAAAATGATCAACAGTTGCATATGTGCATATTGCCTCTTGAAGTCGTAAATGGATTCTAATTTTGGAGTCTTCAAAGAGAAACTCTCTTCTTCCAGATTCACTGTTACATATTGTCTTCAGATTCAGTTTATAAAGTAGCTTCCATGCTTGAACCATATATTCTCATACCCACAAATTCTATGTATTTTTAGTTTGTAAATACAAGCTTGAATTCTGCAAGGTGCACATTACAAGCAGGACAGATTTCAGTTGTTTATGTAAGTGACATTTGAGTTAGTGTATTAGACACTAAAAAAGAATTAGGACATTTTATTTCTAAATTTGTCTTAGTCCTCAAAATGCTAGGCATGTGTCATTCTGGCAAATAGCTCACATTGCTAAGTGATTTCTGAGTAAGTGTTACATCTCTACAGTGCTCCTTATCTACTGCATGGTGTTAGTTTAGAAAATAAATAGCATTTACATAGGGGCGGCCATCAGAACTCATAACATCTCTGTTCTACAGGTTTATTTCACCTGTCCCACTGCTGTATTGATTCAGGGCACAAATGATAAACACAAGATAACAATTCAAAACTCTTGGTCTATTCTACATGTTCTTCTGTAAATTGCAGACACACAGGGAGGCTGCTCCTCTGGCATCTGCAGTGGGCATAAAAATTGCTCCAAGTTCTTGTATGTTTGCTTTTTTTTTATTTTACAAATCTGGAAAGATAGGAATTCTATGCAAGAGAAGCAAAGGCAAAGTGCTGCATGCATTTTTTGAATGGTTGTATATGTTTAATTATTTTGTTTGAGGAAATTAATTTCTTCAGGAGTTCTCATGAAAAACATTTGGATATGGTCGTTGCATCACAAGAAAATCTGCAATGTTCCTTAGCAAATGTTAGATAGCACATACATCGCTCAGTCTCCCTATCTTTGTATCCTGTGCAATCACTTGTTACACAAATGCTCTCTTTGTATCCATAGATCCCAAAGCACTAAGAAAAAATTCAGTTCACATTCTAGGAAGTGAAACAAAGCCACAAAGACTTTATAGCTTATATTACAAGCTATTCTGTTTCATCCTATTGCCCTGTGCATCTCCTGGTTTCACTGAAATGTGCAATATGCATGACAGTTCCTTGGCAATCGTCTTATCATTTGGTTCTGGAAAGTCTAAAGAGATCTGCATAGTTCAAAGCAATTTTTCTCTATGTTTATTCTTACTACAGAAGAAATATCTTCAATCTGCAGATAAACCAAATTCTTTAAGAAAAAAAGGTTTTGTTACCAAGGAAGCCTGGTAATGGAAGAAAGAATTTTCCTCCTCATGTAGAACAATCAGGCAACATTTTTCATGATGCACTTTAAAATCAAACCTTGCATATTGATGAACTAAACTATGAACATAAAAGGAAAGTACATAATGATGCCGTAAAGGACTGTATTGCTTAATTAATCTACAAGCCAATACTTATTTGGCTCTCTGTCATCTTAAAAGAACATCTACAATACAATTAAAGAAGATAAAATTTATGAAGACTAAGCAAGTGTTTACTGCACATTGTGAATTTCTCTGGAGTTCTTCCCTGACGATTAAAATATGAATTGTATTAAGGTTGTCAGGCAGGTGATGATGTGTTAATGTAGTGCAGAGTAATTCTATTCAAAGCATATGCATTATCATCATCATCCAGAGAAATAAGAAAGAGTAGATCAAATCTTAATGACCCCTCTGAATGCCTATTCAGGCACATCTGTCACTTCTCTAGTTAAAACTAGTATTCTCCAAATCATCCATGGAACTGTGTAAAGCAGTCAATCTAAAGGAGACATAAAAAATTATTCAGCAAATTAATAGTTTCTGAGAATTTCCACTGAGGTCAGCTCATGTCGCGTTTCAAGACACAATTTCGTTAATGGCCATTGCTATTCATAGGTAAATTAAAGTGGCATCTTTAACATCACACTACAGCTATTAAAGGGAATTCTTTGACCTAATTGCTGTACTTGTGTTTTGACAAACTCATCTGGGCTGTTGCAGTCTGATAGCTGAAGCTGAAGAAATAGTGACAGCCTAGGTATTTGGCTCATCTTGATGCCCTGTGGTTGTCCTCCGTCTTCTCCTGCAATCCCTGTAGAAACGTATTGAGTAAAGTGGAGAAGGTGTAATGAAGAATCGCTTTTTTAGCTCTGGAGTTCCCATAACTTTTCACAATATTTTGGGATTTGAAAGTTTATATTGATCTTATAGCCTGGCTTGATTTTAAAACTCCCTTTTTGTACTTTTCCCCCCTTCTTTTATTAGTTTAGTACCTCCATGAGGAGCCCATGAATATGCAGTTGGTTTCTATATATTAACCAGACTTGTCATTTTACCTCATCTTCATGGTTACACTGCCTTTATCCTTACAGTTGGAAATTACTAGGATATTTTAAGCTTCACATTTTCCATATTTTAGTGTTTTGTAGTTCGTCTGGAAATAACTAAATCTGGAAAATCTGTTTTAAGTAATTCAAAATATTTCTAGATTCTTGAAAAAGTATAGTAACTTCAGAATAATCTTCCATTAGTAGTCAAGATCTCAGAGTTTTAAACTTGAATAGATGCTTCAAATTTTTGAAGCTTTTGAGAAGTCATGTCTGGCTCTTATTGCTGAGTTTGGCAAAAAACTTTGTTCCTGTAGCTTTTTAAAATCTATTCCCTATTACATTTTCTTGGCATAAGATTCTGACATTATCTTGAAAAACAGAAAAAGAGCAAGATATGCCTCTTGTGTATGTATAAGACCAAAATAACTCATTTTCAGCCTACTATTTTCAGGTTGCCTTCTTGCAAATGAAGATCTCTCTTACATATTTTCATAAAGACAATTTTCTCTACTAATACATTTTTCTAAACAAATTATGAAAGAGTACAATATGTAACGTCGCAATGCAATGTACCATAAAAGCAAAATGTTTAAGTTTGTATATATCCATTAATTTTATGGGAAAATGTAATGTCCCAATACTTAGCCTGTCCTAGTATAATACAAAGCTAAAACCTTTTGGAAATAGTTGGAATAATTGATCAAAAATCATGTGAATGCAATTTATTATAAAGTTCAAGCAGCATCAGAATATTTTAATATAGGATCATGGAAATGATCATAGAGGTGGGTGAATGTAAAAAGTTTATATTTTCTAGTAAACAGCCCATGGTTTGATATAAAACCAAAGAATACTGTAACAAGTAGGTTTCAGTACCTTGCTAAAGAGACATTTTCCCAACCTGTATATGTGGACTTGCTCTGTACTCCTTTCCAGCATTTCAGCACTACCTTTTAATGCTGCACATTATTGATGTAGTGACCTAAATCTCTACCCTGCAATATAGTCATGAAAAACATGAATTCACCATAGGAAACACCCAAGCTGCAGACACTTTGGATGTTAATGTGATTAGGGTGCTTGAATGTATTCTGCAATGTTCTTTCTGATGACACTGTTGAATGGCATATGAGGATGGTGCCATGGACTATGAAAAGCTGTGAGGTGTTTTAAGATTGATTGTTGACAGTTGTAGAGGATGGAAGAAGTTGAGATGAAGAAGATCTCCCATTATTTCTGGTAGTCTTTCCCAGGATTTCTTGTATGCAAACAATGTTACCAGTATCTTGTTCAGAATCATTCACTGGCAATGAGTTTCTTTTCATCATTCATACATGTGAGTTGCCAATCACATCTTTAGCTAGGAGGGTCTCATTGATGACTACCTTTCTTTTCAGGGTCTCCCTGAGAGACAACACTGAGACAGCACTGAAGTCTTGGGGCACTTCCTGAATTTGGGATTACACTCCATTTGCCTTTTTTATTCCTGAACTTGTTCAATATGCCAAATTACTTGTGAGTTGACTGATAAAATCTTTTTATACAATTACCAGGAAAAATCATGTGCACCTTCTGAAAGGATCAGTTCTAGGAAGATTTCATTTTTAGTGTTGGAGAAATGCAAGGAAAAGTTTTTTCTCCTTTCCTTTTGAAAAGGTTCATATATGAATGCTCCTAGAAGTCTAAGAGTTTCAGGAAACTCCATGTCTGGCTTCTAACTGTAGAATTCTGTTTCAAATTTTCTGTACTCCTCTGCTCTACCTGAGTGTGATCTGAATATAGCTACTCCAGTACCATCACCTCTGTTTCTCCCTGTAGAGCTGACAGAAAATTAAAACTATAAACCCTATTTTCTGTAGTCCAAAAAAGCCATCTCACATGGTTTACTAATCCTGCTATTGGCAAATCAAGCATAAGCAATGTAATGACAAAGCTTACCCAGAAACCATTAAAAATATTTATTCACTGGAAATAAAATTATACACTTTGGCTTATAGCTTGGCTGTATCTCACGGGAATGCTTTTCCTCTCATGTCATGCTAGGCAGTTTGTTAGTACCTCCTATCCCCTAAACTTTATTGCTTTATTATCCTTCTTTATCCAAGAAGCATGCAAATTTTCCTCTGGTCATAAAAGGAACAAGTAAAATGTTCCACGATATAATGTTGCTAAATATGATGATAAGGGAAGCGCAAAGAGAGTCTGCTTAAAGCTGCCAGGAGGAGAACTTGTTTGGAGTGAAAATTATAAACTGTACTAGGTTATAGTACAAAGCAAGAATACCTCAAAGGGATCTGGAGCTGCAGTAATGAATGTCAGTAAGTTCTCCCTGTCTAAGTACTTACCATGATACAATTTAACTTACAGCAACTTGGATACCTGCACAAAAATCATTCCATATTTGACATAGGGCTGCTAACTACCAGTCTGCACCCATAAGCATTTAGAAAAACCCTACAACAAAATCAGCAGCCAAGATACTTGGTGCACTATGTTAATATCATTGATCACTGCCTCTTTCTCTCTCTGTTTCTTCTGGTCTTCTTCAACACCCAAATCTGCCTCATCGGTGTGAGAAACTAAGATTGAGGCACAAGGGCATCTCTTCTGTGCCCATGCCTGAGACACAGAGCTGCTGCTCGGATTCTCCTTCCACACTCTCATGTTTTACCCTACAGACAGCTCCAAGGTCCTTGAACTGTGTTTCAGCTTTCTTCTCTCTGACTGTCAATGTCTGATCCTTCTCTGCCTTCTTCAATGCCACTATTTATTTTGCTTTCTCTCTGGAGAGGCCTAAGCAGACAAGATCCTGTGCTGTCTGGACTACCAGATTGTTGCAGGCTCAGTTAGGGACAGAAGATGTGATAAGAGAAGACACACTGGAAGCAGGTAGGGAATACGCTCTTTGCCTCTTCTGCATGTTGACCATGGCCACAGTTCAGGTTAAAGAGAGCAATACATCAGTAGCCTTTGGGATCCCTAAATTGCCATTATAATTAAAAGATTTTTAGCCAGCTTTCTTCCAGAGATGACTGTGCTTTGTATGGAAAGGACAGTCTCACATAGGATAATCCTGAAGAAGCTGGAAAATGAATGTGTTTAAGCATCCATAAGACTAACTGGCATTTGTACCTCCTCTTGGTCTGATAGAAAGACTGAAACCTATTTCTCAGGAATGCAGTAGTAAAATGACTGTGACAGTAGCACCCTGAACTTGTGAGAATGCAGCTGCCACAGTATTTTCAGTACAGATGACTTGAGAGGTGTTTTCTTTACATAATGATTACATCAGTATTCTGCATCAATCATCAATATTTCATATCAGCAGGCTCTTCAAAATGTTCACCATGAGAAAAATTACATACACAGTTTCATAATCAATTAACTTTAAAATGTTTTAGAATGTGTTTTCTAATGATAGCTACAAAAATAAATTTTGCCATAAACAGGAGCATTATTATCTTTGTTCCATAAATGTTAAGTGCCTTTGTCTTTCAATTAGAATTATGAAGCAGTAATGCTCTGCCAGTGTATTCTCAAACACAGCATGCTTTCAGTTCTTGGCATGGTTCTGGGATACATAAGGCAATGTTGTACAATGACTAGCTTTTACACAAATTCACCATTTCCTAGAATCAGTTGATAGTGTCATTGTTAGATACAGTCAAATTCCTCATAAAAATTGTCATGCATAGGTTGTCTATATTTCTTTCTAATACCTTAAATACTTGATGAGAACTTTTATTAGTACTACAATGGTTTTGGAAGAGAGTTTCATCTCATTACATCAAGAATTTTAGAGAAGAAGTCACAGGAATAATCCTAAAATTCATTTCACTTCACTTACGCTGATCACTCTTGCCACTAAACTCTGCGAATTATTTTATTTTGCCTTGGCTTAGTGTATATTAACTAGGAGAGAATGCAAAAATCATTATTAATTTGCCTCTTGATAAATCAAAACTTGCACAAGGCATAAGGGAGGTAGGTGTTAACATAGTGACAGAAAGAGTAGGTGCATCATTTTTTTGTGGCAAAGTTTGGGGTGGTGGGGCAGGGGGAGGTTGCAGGTTCTGCGAGGAGCTGCCAGAAACTTCCCGTGTGCAATAGGGCCAGTGGCAGATGGATCCAACACAGACCCACTGCTGGCCGAGTGCCTCTGTGATAATGAGTTTAGGAAGCAGAGAAAACCCCCTGCAGAACAGCAGCCAGAGGTAGGAGTGAGAATATGTGAGAAACAACTCTGCAGACACTAAGGTCACGGGAGAAGGAGAGGAAGGAGGTGCTTTAGGCACCAGAGCTGAGATTCCCCTCTGGCCCATGGAAGACCTCATGCCAGAGCAGTGAATGCCTGATGGAGATAGTGACCCCATGGGAAGCTCCTGCAGGAGCAGGTTGGAGGGGACCCACACTGGGGCAGCCTGCTCCTGAAGGACTGCGCCCCAAGAAAAGGGGCACTTGCTGGAGCAACTCATGAAGAACTGCAGCCTGTGGGAAGGACTTATGTTGGAGAAGTTCATGGAGGACTGTTTCTCATGGGAGCGACCTCACACTGGAGCAAGTGAAGAGTATGAGGAGTCCTGTCCTGCAGAAAAGGAGCAGCAGAGACATGTAATGAACTGACCATAGCCCCATTCCCCATCCATGCTGTCAGGGAGGAGGCAGAGAATTCTGTAGTGGAGTTAAGCCTGAGAAGAGGGGAGGGGTGGGGGGAAGATGTTTTGTAGATTTGGTTTTATTCCTCATTGTTCTAATTCTGATCTGATCAGTAATAAATTTAACTGATTTCCCCAAGTCAAGTCCATGTTGCCTGTGGTAGTGATGGGTGAGGGATTTACTCCTGTCCTTATCTTGACCCACCAGCTTTTCCTCAGATTTTTCTGTCCCTTGTCCAGCTAAAGAGGGGAGTGACAGAGTGACTTTGGTGGACACCTGACATCCAGCCAGCATCAGGCCACCATAGTATGTTACAGATGGAATGACATTATAGATAAGAGTAATTTAGAAACTGGCTCAAGGCAACAAGAACCTTTTACATCTCTGAAATAAGAGAACTGAGAGATAAAACTATTGACTATGTGCTTAGAGCAAAAACACGGATGCAGTATCTGTAGAAGAGCAAAATGCATATGAAGTCTCTTTCAGGTTTGGAAAGTCTGAGGTTACACCGTTTCATCAGGTAGATATAACGTGAGGAAGCTCAGTTCTAAATTTTTCATATTCTAATGACAGCATTGAATGAATCTGTGGATTTATGTCCCAATGATTTTAATCCTTCTGATTTAATGAGATATTTGCTGTCTGAAACTCTAGTTAAACTGTCTCAGACAGATTTTTATTGTGACTTGGACATGATGAAAGTCTCAGTAATGTGATGCAATGGGGAAAGGCAGGAGCTTTCCCCATGTGTTTTTTTGTATGTTCCTTCCACAACATTATAAACATGAAAAGGCAGATAGATCATCCCTTCAAATGCCCATGTCCTTCTCTGCCTTGAAATCCAGACAGGCTAGGAAGCTGCTGTGTTAACTTTTCTTCAGGGGAGTGGTTGAAAACTCTGAATCCTAAAGGCCCTGACTGCTGTCAAGCCAGGTCAGCAAGGATGCAGGGAAGGAGGTAAAAGGAAAAGGACAACATGCTGCTTCTTCTGATGACATTTAGCTGCACAGGCTGCTCTTCAGTATTACCTGAACACTACAGTCAACCTCCATGTGCTGGTTTGGCTGGGAGAGAGTTAATTTTCTCCACAGTAGCTTTTATGTGGCTATGTTTTAGATTTGTGCTTGAAACCAGGTTCATATAATGGAAATGCTTTTGTCACTGCTGAGCAGTGCTTACACAGAGTCAAGGCCTTATATGTTTCTCTCGACACTCAACAGTAAAGAAGCTGGGAGGGGACACAGCTGGGACATGTGGTGTCATGCTCAGCATGTAAAGCCCAGGGAAGAGGGAAGAAGGGGGGGGGATGTTCAGAGTGATGGTGTTTGTCTTCCCAAGTCACTGTTATGTGTGATGAAGCACTGCTTTCCTGAAGAAGGTTGGAAACCTGCCTGCCCATGGGAAATGGTGAATGAATTACTTGTTTTGCTTTGCTTGCGTGCAAGGCTTTTGCTTTATTTATTAAACTGTTTTTATCTCAACTCATGAGTTTTCTCACTTTTACCCTTCCAATTCTCTCCCCATCCCACCAGGGAGGACTGAGCGAGCAGCTGGTGGTGCTCAGTTGTTTTCTGTGGTTAAAACATGACATGCCATCACAGAGAGAAACACAGTATAACAGGGATGATCAGACACAATTTCCTGTATATACAAATACCAGAATCTGGATATACTTTCAGTTTAACAAGCAAAGGGAAACTTGGGGCATAACCTTAAAGGTTTTTGTTTCCTAGCCACTTTTAGACATTTAGACTGGGCTTTTGCAAACCGAGAGCTCATCTTCAATTCCTGTCTCTTATGGATCGTTTGTTAATTCTGTATTTTACAGAGTAGGAGTTTGCCCTTAGTCTTATTCATTTCTTGGTCTTGTACTACAGCCTTTTTAGAACCATGAATTCAAACTTGCAGTCTGCTTTGAAGGCAGTTTGGGGCAATTCTCCATGTAGTTCTGTTCTAGTAGTGAAAAAGCTAGACCAGTAGAGGTTGTAAACAAGGCATTTTTTTTCAGGAAGATAGTTTGTGCCCCAGATGTTCTCCTGACTGCCTTGAGGTAACATTTCCTTCCCAGGGACAGCAAATGGATGGGGTCTCTGCTTGCCTCCCTGGTGACCCCAGTCTCTAGCAGTCCCTCATGCAGTATATGGGCTTTTTCTCGTGCTTGTTTCCCATAGATGTGAATTTGAAGTTTGGGATCTGCAGCACCTAAGTCTTGTGGCTCTCTGGGAAAAGCTATCAAACTCATCCTTGCTAAATAGTGTTGGTCAAAGGGAGCAGTGCAGATACTTTGACCTTGGAGAGAGATCACAGGAGACCGCTGTTTGTATCTATGTAGATGGTTTATGTGCTTTTTAATAAGGCAGCTGAATCCTCTACAAACAAACAGGCCTCCTTTTTTTAGCAGTGCTTTAACCCTTATCCTGCATAAGGAATTTATTTGATTAAAAAGCTTGACCTTTTTTTTGCTTATATTGCTTTGCTGCAACTCTAATGACTAGAGCAACTCTTCACAAAACCTGGCAGACAGTCATGGTTTGACTACAAGTAGCTACAATTCAGAACTGTCAGTCTTCCCAAAGATTATGCTAAAAGTCCCCTACTTTTTGTTTGAGGTTATCTTGCAGAATACAAATCATCATCAATTTCCCATGATTAAAATCCTGAGCCTTTGACTTACTCAGAGCTTTTCTTTTGCCATGGAAGAAGAGGCTAAGACTACAGCTTAAGTCACCACCACAACAGCAAGGGATGAACAAAAACCAGCTGCATTTGGCAACATGCTGGATCATGTTCCAGTTAGATTTCTGAGTACTCTACAGAGTCCTCAATGAATTCAAAGTTCACAAAGATATCTGGCAACCTTAAGCACACTTACAGAAACCTATATGGTAGCAGAGAATATACCAGAAACCCTTGCCATTCTTAGACATTTTTATAGAAAGCTTTGTACAGAAAGCTAGTGAGAACAAATAAAGGTTTCTTGTGACAGCAATCTCAATTTTCTTTACTGAGAGCTTTCATCTCTAAGCTGAGCTCCAAGTGAGCCACAGGGAAAAGATGTTAATTTCATCTAGCAGCCTTCCCAGTGGCAATTTTTCTCTTTGGAAAGGAATTCTACAAGTTTTCCCCCGTGTTGACTTCCATGTTACAGATTTCTGCGGGCAGAGGAATCCTCTCCATGTCTGGTCAGTCTGGTCAGATAAGAGAGCATTAGTCATTCAGCTTGATAAGGACACTTGAAAAAACTAAAAATTATACTGATTAATTTGAAGAACACAAATACTGTTAGAATTAAGCAAACAAGATCAGAGTAGATGCTGATTAAACTGGTATAGAAACCTTAAGAGTCCTGAATTTGCTTAACATCTAGAGCAGAAGGACATTTTTTAGCTACCAGATATAAATAAAACTCTCTACTGAATTACTTAGTTTTGTTGAAATGAACAAATTCGCACCAGCCTGGTTAGATATGTTATCTATAAAAACATCAATATTGACTAATTTTGAGAATGGAATAAAAAAAGGCACAAAGACTAGATTACTTTTTCTTTTATTTTTCCTGAGGGAGTATACCCCAGCAAAAATTGTTATCGATATGCTTAGCATTACAAGTAATCTCTAGGTAAAGCCTTGTGCAATCATACTGAGGTGAGTTTCCAGCCCTTTGCTCTGGAAACATTCTCATAAATGCTATTCTGAAGAAGAGGGTATGGGTTGGAAATGAACATTTCTGAGATGATATGGGCTTGGCAAACTCTCAGTATTCTGAACAACCACCCTTATCTTATTGTCTGGCTGTTAAAAATATGTCTTTGTCAACCCTGAAGTTTCATCTCTTCTGTTAATGGGTGACATACCCAGAAGTGAAGAGAGCTTTATAATCCTCACGCAGTTTGCACAGCAGAAAACCTGTTAGCTGGGTTTCCTGAGTAACACCGTTCATTTACGTAGCATTCAACTCCTGTAGAGCATGTCAGAGAGATGGGCGAGGAATGGGAAAGAAGCCTTGGTAGTGGTGCAGTATTGTGAGATTTGTGATACATAGTTTTAATTTCCCTCTCTGTTTGACCTGAAACATGCAGATGTGTTGTGTGGTGCACAGTTCCCAGGTCTAACACAATGAAAAGGCACTAAGCTGTGAATAATGCACAGAACCATTCACAAAAATCAGGCTTTGGAATAAAGGCAAGTTTAAAAAATAAGTTTACTAGAAACTTAGAGCAGCTACATTTACTGTCTGTATTTCCAGGTTTTGGGGTTTTTTTGCAGCTTTTTATGGAAAAACCCTTTGCCCTGTAGGAGCAGGTGTACTCCTAGATTCCTGCCACTAATCCCCAAGTGAAGGAAGGATCACTATCCCAGTGATAGATTGATGTGGGTGCGCACACCTTTCCACAGGTGAACAAGCCCAGAAAGCAGGAAGAAAGCCTGGGATAAAGTCTTGTGCAATGCTAGCATGTTCAAAAGCATACAATCTTCTTCTATTTTAAACTTTAATACTATTCTGGAGTAAAAACTTTTAGAAAAGTATTTTTAATCAAATTTTTCATTCTTCCCTGTTGTTCATTCTCCCTGTAAGACCACATTTTTATAACTAAATTTACCTGCAATTACATATGAGAAGACTCAGAGAGTTTGATTAAAACCAAAGAAGAGCTAACACCTAACATAATATTTCTTTGTTGTGATCTTATGAATTTTTGTGTGACTGAAGGAAGGAGTTTCTAAATAAAGGATCAAATTCAGCTTCTGGTAAAATCAGAGTAAAACCACACTCATGACAATGGGACCAGAATTTGCACAAGTTCATTCACTCTATCAAGAGCAGGAAAACTGCTCAGCTAAAACATGCTTAAAACTGGAATTTAAAGGACTCACTGCCATTAGCAAATGAGGATATTTTGATTTTACTTGCAGAAATGTGTTGTTTAGACCTGTATGCCAAGGTCTGGATGACATTTATTGTCCTATATGAAGTCCTGAAACCTTCAGAAACATTAGTTGCTTTAAACACCTGCACTATTTTTTCTAATCATATGCTTCCCTGGGGGAGACCCCAGCATGACTAGGAAATGCTAAAGACCCAGACGGAATCTCTCTCAGAGCCAAACCGGCACTCCTCACCGACAAGTCACTTTGCCTTGCTAGAAGCTGGATCGGGGTGTGCAGACTGATGCTGACAGACCTCTATCTACTCTGCACAGTAACAGCAACAATTTTATTCTCCATCAAACTTCTAAGTGCTGCTTTACTTGGCCGTGAGGGAGCTCTCCGGGCGCACCGTTCCGGCCCGAGCAGCCCCTGCCGCTGCTCCGCCCCACCGGGCTCCGCGGGGGCCGGGAAGGGGTGTCAGATCCCGCTCTCCCCGGCGCAGCATTCTGGGCGGAGCGGTCCCGGTCCCTAGGGGAGCCCAGCCTCCCTGCTCGGCGGGGCGACCGGAGGGGCGCGGAGGAGACGGTGGCGGCAGCAGGGGGAAGGAGAGGGCTGGCGTCAGGCGCTGGGCAGCCACTGGCACGGGAGCTCCCCTCGTCTCGCCTCCCGCGGCGGGGACATAAAGGCACCTGGCCCGGCGCTCCGCGCTACCGGCGCGGGGAGGCTGTGGCGGCGGGCGAGCAGACGTGCGGGGGTCGGGTCGGGCCCCTCCGCGTAGCCTTCTCCATGCGCCTCGCCGGCGGCGCAGGCTCTCCCCGAGCCGCGCCCTCGCCCGGGAACGGCAGCCAGTGGCGGGCGGCGGAGCCGGGCGGCGGCGGCGGCAGCGGCGGCAGCGGCAGCCCCAGCCCCGAGGCGTGGTCGGGGTCGCCCAACGGCAGCCTGGACGGCTGGGACCCCTTCGGGCGGGACGAGGAGCTGGCGAAGCTGGAGATCGCGGTGCTGGCCGTCACCTTCGCGGTGGCGGTGGTGGGGAACAGCAGCGTGCTGCTGGCCCTGCGGCGCACGCCGCGCAAGGCATCCCGCATGCACCTCTTCATCCGCCACCTCAGCCTGGCCGACCTGGTGGTAGCCTTCTTCCAGGTGCTGCCCCAGCTCTGCTGGGAGGTGACCCACCGCTTCCACGGCTCCGACGGGCTCTGCCGCGTCGTCAAGCACCTGCAGGTCTTCGGCATGTTCGCCTCGGCGTACATGCTGGTGGCCATGACCGCCGACCGCTACATCGCCGTCTGCCATCCGCTGAAGACGCTGCAGCAGCCCACCAAGCGCTCATACGGGATGATCGCGGCGGCCTGGGCTCTCAGCCTTTTGCTCAGCACTCCGCAGTACTTCATCTTCTCACTCAGCGAGGTGGAGCGCGGATCGCAGGTCTACGACTGCTGGGCGCACTTCATCATGCCGTGGGGGCCCCGCGCGTACATCACCTGGATCACCGGCGGCATCTTCGTCGCGCCCGTCCTCATACTCATCACCTGCTACGGCTTCATCTGCTACCACATCTGGCGCAACGCCCGGGGAAAGACGCGCCCGGGGGAGGCGGTGGCGGCGGGGAAGGAGGCGGCGGCGGCGGCAGCGAGTGCTGGACGGCGGGCGGGTAGCGGCGGCCCGCAGCGGGGGCTGCTGCTCGCTCCCTGTGTCAGCAGCGTCAAGACCATCTCCCGCGCTAAGATCCGCACCGTCAAGATGACCTTCGTTATCGTGTCGGTGTACGTCGTCTGCTGGGCGCCCTTCTTCACCATCCAGATGTGGTCCGTCTGGGACCAGCGATTCCCCTGGGTCGGTAGGTGACGCCTTCAGTTCCCCCACCAGCCGCCCCGCACGCGTTAAGGGTCCCTCGGGGCTGCAGCCGGCTGTCGTGGACTCTGCACATCCCTGAGCCGAGCGTGGGGGAGACGGGGCGCGCCCTCTCGGCGCCGCCCGGCCGAAGGGGCCCCTCTCCCGCGGGAATAGCGGCTGAACGCCCTGGTGCAGGCAGGTGAGACAGCCCTGGGGCCGCCGCCGTCCTCGGGGCCGCCCCGCCGGCACCGCTCGCACTCGCGAACCCGGCGGTCCCGGGGGCGGCGGCGACCGCGGCGCTCGGCTCGGCCTGTCCCGGGAGCAGCCAGAGCGGCTGCTGGAGGCAGCTGGCCCCCGGAGAGGAACAGCAGGCGCTAGGTTCTCATCCAGAGCAATGCGAGCGGATGGAAAATGGCAAATATTTGCTGCCATAATTTGAGCCAGCAACATTTTCTTCCGTTTGAAGCTGCCGATAAGAAAACTTAAGAAACGTTTCATGTTATTGTGGAGCATATACACATATAGGTCAGGAGCAGTTATGAGCCTTCTTTTCTGTATCTGCTACCTAATAGTGGGGTTGAGTGCACCCTGAACCCTTCCTCTCAGCAGGGCAACCACCTCTGAGTAGCTCCTTTAGTCAGTCACCAGTTCGCATGAATCAGTGGCAGTGCAGATTTTGGAAATACCTGTCCCACTGTTAAATATGGCTAAAAATAATTAATGAGTTTAAAAGCTATTACATAGGTAATGAGCAGGCAGCATTACATGGCAGGCACCATATACCCTGTTTCTTCATAATGCGAAAGAAGTAAAGCAAAATATTGGAATTCATAAGTTTTTTATTTTTCTTAATATCCACAAATTATTGCTTACTGTAGTGAGAGCACTGATTGCCTCTAGCATGGGACTAAAGTCAAGCCTAAAGGCTTTTAGTGCGCAAATAGATTTTTTTTTTTTTTTTACTACAAAAGAAATGAAAGAGAATTGAATAGATGGGTATTTGCTAGGTTTGTTTGAAGAGATTCTTTAAATCTATGGAACTGCATAACACAGCAATTATACTTCTTTGGAGATTCTATAATTACAAGGAAAGATAACTAATAAGTGGTTAAAGTAAATATATATTTAGAGTATTTGATATAACTATCAAATACTTTTTGAAGGTACAAGACAACAGCATTTTCATGGCATAGTGCTAACTTCGATTTTCTCTTTAGTAAAACTTGTTTAATCTCCAAAACCCAGATTTGATCAACAAGCCAGTAGTCAGCTGAGCATTCAACACTTTTCAGCATGACGATGTATACAGCAAAATTCAGTGTTATTGAAAGCAGTAGGAAATCAGTGGGAATTTTGCCATTGTCTCCCAGGGTTCTGGATAAAACTGTTCAGTATTTAAAGCATGAGCTTATCAACACATGGATACACATCAGTGGAAATGGGACTAAAGCATGATTTTGGATGGATTATCCCATAAATTATTCTGTCACAGCTTTTTGAAGTCTGTTCAGACAAATTCCCATTGACTTCAATGGCAGCGGTGCATAAATAAGAACTTTCCTGATTATGTTCTCATTACTCATTTCAAATGGTGCAGCTTAACTTTTAGAACTAGAATATTCAGGAAAATAAATCAAACAGTTAATGAAGCAATTGACTGAATGGTGCAAATGTTCTTTTGGTGATTAAATGTATTTCTTCCCCCCTCCCCAGATTCTGAAAACACTGCGACTACTGTTACGGCTCTGCTGGCCAGTCTGAACAGTTGCTGTAACCCGTGGATCTACATGTTCTTCAGCGGGCACCTCCTGCAAGACTGCGTACAGAGCTTCCCTTGCTGTCAAAAAATAAAGCAAACGCTGAGTAAAGAAGATTCAAACAGCAATAGCAGGCGACAGACTTCTTTCACCAACAACAGAAGCCCAACCCACAGCCTAAACACCTGGAGAGAGATGCCCCTCTCTAAATCAACCAGTTTCATCCCTATTCCAACATGAGACAGGCTGCGGGACAGGCAGGGCTTGCAGTCCTGTCACAGCGTTTGAGAAGGTTACGGCATGGCACTTTATGCCTATCAAAGGCACCAGTCACGGTACCAAGAATGACTAACATGGCTATAAGACAAACATGCTGCCTTGCTCAATAAACTATTCTGCAGCATGGCAGTTATTTTCTGAAAGGTATTTAGGACTTGGGCAACTGATAAGGAAGGCATGGCAACAATAAAGCTATTATTTTTTTAAATAGAATGTATTTTATTTTTTTGTCAGTTTCTAAAATACTAAGTGCATTGTTTGCTTGCTGTTTAAAGCAGTAAAAATAGTGGAGTTGTCATGTTTTGGGATAACTCCACTCACTAGTGTTAATGCCTAAAACTTCTCATGATTGTCTGATGAAGTCATAGAGAAAGAAGACAATATGAGCAAGACTAGTGTTTAAACACAAAAAGAAAGAATGTGGGACAAAATCCTGGCTGTCCAGATTAAGAACATGATTGGACAGACTTTGAGTTGTTGGAATTCAGTTGCTCATAGTGCTTTATCTTATAAAGATCCAGCAATTCTCATATACTGAAATTTAACAACCCTACTGAAAACAAATCCTTTAGTGCTGTAGATGTCTGTATGTGTATTGTGGGGTTTCATTTTTAGGGTAACATTTCTTCTTCCCTTCATATTGATGTAAGTTCTACAATATATTTGTGTGTGTTGTTGCACCTACCTTCATTTTTTAAAACTAAAAAAAAATATTGATAAATAAGTATGATAAGCTATGACTAGCTCAGCATTGTTACAAACAAATACACCAAGAAAATGCATAATGAATCCCAGGACAACTTGCTTTATGGGTAAAGATTCCATATTCTCTTTCTTCTTCACTAAGATCAAGCTAGGATCAAGGCACATTTGGTTGTCAAGCAAATAGCCTTATTAGTTCGGTAGAGTGTGGCCATTTGGTAAGAGCCCTAGAACCAGTATATTCCAAGACAGTGAGAATCAAACTTCCAAGTCCTCTTTTCTTTAGCTTTAAGGAGGGAACATCTAAAAATTGTCAATGTTGGGGGTTTTGTTTGTTTGTTTGTTTGTTTTCCTTTTTTTTTTTCAAATTACCATATCACAACAATATAGTACTCAAAATTGGCAGTAAAGTGCAATAAAAATTCATCACAACACATTTTCTAATTACAAAGCATTCAAGGTGTGCTTGTTTTCTCTAGAATGCTTGCCAGGTTGTCTGTAGTTCATTCAAATGCTGAATAAACCTGTTAAGTTTTTCAGTGGAGTCTGTCATTTATCTTAAGGTTGGGTTTTGAAGCTCCTTGAGTAAGTTGTGCTGTGGTGTTAAGTCTTGAGGATCATTCTGAGAAGTACAGGTACCTGTCTGCTCCATTTTCCTGAGCGTTCTGGATCCTGAAATCCGGGTGTTCTGCTCCTGGAGCAGTGGGACATGTACCTGGCTGCATGTAAGGAGGAATCTGAACAACAGGTTTCTCTTTTTCCCATCAAAACCTAGCACGATTGCTTTTCTAATTGCTTGAGGAGAGTAAAAAATGGGGCCACCATGTGGATGTCACTGAGGATAGTCCCCATGCCTGTTCCAATAATGGCAGCAGAAATTAATAGAGCTAGATGCAGGATAAGATCTTATTAAACCTGTTGTCCAGTCCAGAAGCTTCCAGACATATCACGGACTATTCTGGTCAAAGAATAGGGAATATTATAGCTAAAAAAAATTTTTTTTAAGAAATCAATTTTGTAGTCACTTAAGAAAATTTTGGCTCTTCTTTCTACTTTTCTTGTTAGCATTCTCTGTTCTTCAGGACATCAATCTGGTCTAATGTTTTGTTGTTGTTCAAAGCACTAAATATCAGAGGACAGCATGGTGGAATGGCTTATACTTAACGACTATATTTTTGACCACTTTCAGTACATAAATGTGACTACAGCTCTCACCAGTTCTGGACGAAGGTTTGTGAACCTGAAGTTGTATTTAAGTCCAAAAAATGTGTGCAATGGTGCTGTGTGTGTGTACTTGTGCACAGTATATGTACTGCATATATTTTGCAAGTAGGTAATTAATAGTTACTGAAATTGCAAGTGTTTCAAATTAAGTACGTTATCCTTTGCCTAGTATACTCTTTGTGCTACTACTTTCTTTGTACATGAAATCTATTAAAAAACAATTAGCTGTACTAACAGAATTTTCATGTTTGCATAATTGAATTGTTTTTCTATTAGGCTTTATATTCAAACAGAAAAGATGATGAGAAAACATATGTAGAATGATGTTGATAATAAAAATGAGCTAATGGCCAATGTTTGTATTAAAACAAACAGACTCAAAATTATGAATTTTAGTTTCTTCCAAATGTGTTATAAAATCCAGGCTTACACTTGAGGCTTTCTGTTATTAAATTGACAACACAGTTCAACAGTATCTCTTTTCCAGACATCTTTTGCAGATACCGAATTTTTCACGTAATTGTAGCACTGGAAGATACAGCCCATATTTTTTAGTTGTTCATCTGTGGAGGTATTTTTTAACAGCTGTTTTGGGTTATCATGAGGGCAAACTAATGGAAACAGAATGAAATAAAAAACTATGAAACCACTGCATGTTTAAAACATGGAACCATACACTAATAAACCTATATATTTGTTTGATCAGAAGCTTTCTGGGTTTTTTTTTGTTTATCTAGATTTTGCAGGGACAGAAATCTATATTTTACAAAACGTAGAATTTCGTTGTTAATTTTAATAAGTTGTTTCCATTAAAAGCTGTAAGGAGTGAACAAAACTAAAATGTTTTTCTATTACACATAGTACATGAAGAACATGAACAGAAAAGCAACGTGCAGTCAGCACTGTATGCTGCTAGTATTGTTAAAACATGTAACTTAGCATTTCTAGAGGTGTTATTTTGATATTTTTGCATTATCTTATTTTATTTTACTTTGGTTTATTTTATTTTAAATAGTTAGCTTCTAATGTAAAACATGATTGAATAGATAAGCCTATACTCTGTTGTTTGTTCTGGTGTTACTAGAATTGCAGCATTTTAAAAATAATTAGGTGGCAAAAGTGGAATCATACAGAAGATGGAAAGGATTTTGTTCTTCTACATACGAAATGTAAGTTGCTAGAAAGCTTCTTTTCATTAATTTCTTTTTAAATTTGTAGGTAAATATATTGTTGGCTCAGAGAAAAAAAAAATAAATTCTGTATTGCCACATCGTGGCCAAAATCTACAAGAAATCACAAGAGACACAAGTTCATCTGAGCTCAGTACTGCAAAGACAAAGGTTTTGTCTGCAGAAGATCTTATGGCTAGTTCCAAATTGCCCAGACTGAAGGACCTTACTAAAGTTCATGCATGCTCCTTTCCAGCTCTTGTGTATGGAAACCAGGGAAGAAGAAGGGAAGGATCTGCAGAGCTGGATCTTGTTCCAGGGCAGGTACCCAGCTTTGGGAAGTGAGCCCAGATCTTACAGTGGAGCTACTGCTGAGATATAGTTACTTACTGCATTGAAGAAACTCTTACAGAGCCCTCCTCAACTGAGTTCCCCACTTACAGAAAGAACTAGTTAAATACAGTGCCCTCTTCTAAAAAAGTGTCTGCATGAGTTTCAGTTGTACAGTCCCTTCTGTACAGGATGGGAGGAAGTTTGTTTTCTTTGTGAAAGACTGGGGAGGGAGACAGGAATTTGTGTGCTAAGCATTAGCTATAGTTACTATTTTATGTGTTTTTTATTTGGGAATCGATTTTACTGGAAAATGTGTCACTTGCTACTTGGATAAAGGAAGTACGGGATATATAAATGAACAGGTTTCCGGGTGCAGGGATAGATCACAGTTGCTCCACAGGGAACAGTCCTGTCTGGTTCAGGTAACAGTCCCTCACACAAGAGTAGGTCCAGCTAGTCTTTAAAAAGGCAGGGAACTGCTGAAAGTAATGTAAGTCATGCAGAAGGGTTTATGCAGGTATGCAAAAGCAAGCAAACAATAATCTGAACTGGTGCCTGCTGAGCTTCCTTAGAGCCAGCCAGCAAGGGTCTGCTTCTCCCAGATGAGTCCTGCAAAAACCCTGGATCCTGAACAGTGTTAATTAACGCTGTATCACTGTTTTGGTACAGCTGCTCAGTAATTTTCCACGTATTAGTATAAACTTGCTTAGAGTAACAATTTACATGAAAATGAGCTTTAGGTCTCCATAAGGACATTTTTGGCTGAATTCCTGACACAGTCCATTGGGTTACTTCATTTCTGAAAAGCAAGACTGCGAGGCAGCATCAGGAGTGCAAAGCTCTCTTCTCAGCTGTACGGTGAGGGGATCGGCAAGTCTCTTTAGTTGCAGGTGATGAAGATGTTATTTGGTATGGGTGAACTTTCCTCTAATTAGAGAATACTCTTTTGCACAATTCCAATATTGTTCACACTTCCAATGTTTTTTGGGTTTTTTTGGGGTTTTTTTTGGGGGGGTGCATGGGAGGAGAAGCTTAGGGATATAGCATTTTGTCTGCAAGCAAAGTTTTAGAAAAAATTCTCAGTATCAGTGGAAGGACATCTACAAATTCCTCATCTCTTCATTAGCTTATGTTTTCTTCCTTTTACTGATGAAGCGAATGCAAGAGTGCCTTTCCTTCCATGTCATGCCAAATTAAGTAATTCCCTAGAGCAGTTTTGAGCTGCTGTGGTTCATTATGGGTTTCTGTAAGGTGCTAACACTGTTAACAACTGCATAAGTAGGAATTAAGATTTAATGACCTCCAATTGCAGAAATAGGGACTACTGTTTCATGCCTGTCTGTTGTTAAATTGATTGTGCTACTACTCTAGACAACAACACAAAGTGCTATTGAGATCACAGTCCTTTTTCCATGGCAGTATTTTATGTGCTTAGGACTACAATGTGTTAATTTTCCTGGTCAAACGTGCTAGGCCTAGGTCTGGATTATGCTTCCAATATCCTCTGCATATCCTCTATTTGTCATGTTAATTTACTGGTGCCTGAATTATCCATCCTCAGTTCAGGGTAATGGTGGATAAGAAGTATGACGTACAAATTCAGTATTCCTTTTCAAGCAAAGTATTTGGAGGTTGTAGGTGTCCCATCAGCTTTTACAGCTTTGTAGCAAAACATGACAAAGTTGGCATTGAAAACTACTTGACTCTCCAGGCATAAAGCCTGTTCTGGAAGTCAAGGAACAGGTAATCAGAGATTGGCACAGTGACTGCCCCAATCTGTTCCACCACTATTGGTGTGATTGCTCCTGCCATAGTCTTTCCCGATCCTGGTACAGATGGCTGCAGCAACAGTGGGGACAGGGACCACAGGACCAGCAGCAGACAGAGTTGTAATTAAAGCACAAATTCCTTTTGGAGGGAGGAATGTGGATCTTATCAAATAAAAAACCCACAGTGAGTATTGGGAGAGAGATGAACTGGTGACTCAGAGAGCAAATAAAACATGTCTTAGCTCAAAGGTTATTTAAAAGTATAAAAATGTTTTCCATTTTGCAATTTTAAGATATGTTTTATATATTTAGAAAAAGAACCCCTTGTTCACCCCTGGAACAGTAGTGACATGAAGCTCTTACAAATCTACTAAGTATCTCTGCTGAGATGGCTACAAGGCTATGTCTAAAAAAGGACAATGATCTCCCCAAGCTTAGCATTCAACTTGTGATTTGTAAGGTCTTGGCCCCACAATACAAACTTGTCCTGTGGGAAATATGGACAGACAGAGTTTTCAAGAGGAGAAAGGAAGGACCCTAAATATCATACCTCTTCTTTTGGGAAGAAGTGATAGGCTACATAACTAAATCTTCAAACTAAAAGGCAACGTTCTTCCTATTACTTTGGAAAATTTTTGGTTGAAGATGATGTGGAAGTGAGAAGCAGAGGATGAAGAACCTGAAGGATTAGGAGGCACGCAACTTCTTAGCATTATTATCAAAAGGAGAAACTTGCTTAGGTGCTGCTCAAATGTTTTTCTAAATAAGAGTAGTAACTCTACAAAATAGTGGTAAGAGTACCAAAAAATTGGATAGCAAATTGTCTATCCTGTCTTACTGTAAAGCAGGCAGAGTTATGCAGCAAGACATCTTCAAACTGGAGTAGACACAGACAAAAGCATCCTCTGAAATACTGTAGATGTTGCTCACTTCAAAGGAAACCACAGATAGAAATTCACTGTATTGATGGCTGAGATCAGAAAAGTAAGGAAATCCAATCATCAGACTGATTTGCTTCACAATTAATCTGAGTAATTCTCTTTCAGAGAAGAAGAAAACTTTTTTAAATAGCCACCATAATATTTTCTAAATGTGAGAAATTTCAGTGTTTCCATGGGAGCAAAGGAGGGGCTTCTTCTGAGTATTAATCTAGACATAGAGCTAAGGATTTAGTTCAGTGAGATATTTGAGCATTCATGTGGATTTCAGTCATTATTTTGTCCCATTATCTCCAATATTCTGTCAGGGCAGTCAGGGCAACAAGGAATTATATGCAATAAATAATAAAAAAAACCAAAAGAGAGGTTTGTGTGATCCCCTTATACATAACCCTTTCCCAAACCAAATTGTACTCATCTTTTTCAACAGAAAAGAGCAAGGATTTAGTTATGGGCCTCTGATAGTTTAGTTCACCGTGAAGCTGATGTTCAGAGGCTAAAGAATCCTAAGTTCTGATATATAGTTACAGATGTCCTTTATTAGAGGGATAAGTTTGAAGTGTTATTAAATTGAAAAGGAGTTGGGAAAATGGGGAGAGAGTTCTGCCTTTGTTCTCTTTTGTTGTTTGTTTGGAGTTTGGGATATTTTTCATCTATTATGACAATTCCCCTGAAAAGCTATATTTTAAATATGCCATACTGGAGATAAGATGATCAAAACACCATGAAGAATCCCACCTTGACTCACTCTTTCAACGTAAGATATATCATTAACGCATGCTCCTCTGTCTCACAGAGGTCACAGTGTGAGGCATAGTATAATTAAACAACAAAATCTCATTTCTTCCTAAATTTATGACCCAATTGCCTCAATATAGGCATTCAAAGCTGGAGGACACAAAGGTGGAATTTGTCTGCATGAATGTACCTCCAGTGCAGGTGAGTTCATATGAGCAAGAGGGAATAATACCTGCAGCTAATCTCTCAGTGTGTCCCATCTGTGCATGCTGAACCTTTACAGGTTTCATCTCCTTTGTCCTTAAAGATAGATTTGCAAGAAAATCCTTATTAGGCAAAACTCTCTATATACTCAGATAATACAATCCTAAGGGTCAATGTACAACATAGATGTATCTTAATACTCAATGAGTTAGGACAGGGGCGAAAAAACATAAGGATAATACCTAAAGTTCTTGATAATATTGCGTGGAGGAAAAAGGAATAATAAGGAAAGCAAAAGTGGCATGTTAGGTATGTCTGCCACACACTGCATGTGAAGTCCTGATTTCCTATGAAATCTGCACGAGTATAAACTTTGAGAATACAATCAGTGTAAAATGATTTGCACTGGCTCCCGTCAATGCCTGTTTTCAACATGAGCAGAAGCACTTTTACGAAAAAAGGAAGCAGTGATCTGGTCAGCATATTTCCTTCCCAAGTCCTTAGGTGCAAAGTTAAAAATGCCTTTTTTATCCACCACAGATATAAGGTTCCTGTAAATTAAAGAAACAAGCTCTGTGTGCCTCCAAGTCCATGCACCCTGTGGGTCTGTGGGCAGGGTGTGTGTGTGCGTGTGTGTGTGCAGGTTTTCCCTGAGTACAGGGAAAATAGGAAGCATGAATCAGACACCCCAAATGCCCTCTCAGCACACTCCAGCTCTCTCACTGGAAAGACACTCTGGTTTGGCAGTATTGAATCTTCATTTATCAACAGAATTGAGCTCCTGTGTGTATATTCCCATTAAAATTTTAAATCCTTCTGAAGACAAGGACACAAGGAAGTGTAGAGACTCACTGGGACATCTTTCTGCATGAACCTGGGAGAAGGGTACAAGCAGGGATTACCTGCACTGCTGCTGGGCTGGCAGCAGAGCAGAGAATCCAAACGTTTCTGCACTGCTCTTGCTCCAGGTTAGCACGCTCTGGGAAACCAGGCAAGCTGTCACCCCACCACTGGAGTATGTTGGAATACCTTCAGGTGAGGTGTTCCAGACCAGCAATGTAGGTACCCATCCTCCCTTGCCTCTGTGTGAGCCAGGAGAGAAACTGGGTCTCTTTCAGGAGACCAGTGGTTAAAACTCTTTTCTACATGCTGCTATCTGGGATGGGAACATTTCCAAAAACAGGGGCTGAATTTCTTCAACAATGAAAAGCAAGATCATGGAGGGATAAGTCTATAAAAATGTCTTGCAGATGAGATGAGAACTAAATAGGAGGGTTTTTTTCTGTTTGGGTTTTTTTTTTCTATTTTGTTTTTGTGTTTCCTTCTTTGAATATCAAACGTGGTAGCTAAAACTCCTTTCAGTGATCTTGTTTTCAGGAGTTGAGAAATAGAAATGCAGGAGACCCATCTCTTTATGTCTAGTGTTTTATGGGAGAATAACAAGTTTTTTGCTTCAAAACATAGCACTAACCTATCTTAGTCTTGTTGAGCTCTCTGCTTCACTAGGTGTTGTGATACTACCAATTTCTCACAACAAGAGATGATGAAAAATTAGTCAAATAGCTTTATGTATTTTGACTCTAACCTTTTTTTTACCAGCTTTAATCATGACACTTTCAATGCAGCATTTTCTGGTGAACGAGGCTTATCGTAGAATAATTTATTAGGACAAGAATATAAACCCTTTATTTATAAACATTCTCCTGTAGTATTAGTGGTTTATGACTAACCATATCTTATCATAGAATCATAGAATTGTTTGGGTTTGAAGGGACCTTTAAAGGCCATCTAATCCAACCCTCCTGCAGTGAGCAGGGACACCTTTGACTAGATCAGGTTTCTCAGAGCTCTGTCCAGACTGACCTTGAATGTTTCCAGGGATGGGACATCTACCACCTCCCTGGGCAACTTGTGCCAATGTTTTAACATCCTCATTGTAAAAAGCTTGGTCTGAAAGTATAGTTTCCAGTGGGTTTGGAAATGTTCCTCAGATAAAACTGCAATATAAATAGCTGCTGTTTAATCTGATATGAATCCTCATGCTTTTGTTTCAGTGAAGAAGCCAGAGTAAGCCAACATATTGATAATTAGCAGAAACACTGATAACATATGCCAGGTACTTGGATTAATCAGTTATAAAAAATAAATATTTAAAAACACACTTTCTTCAGACTCTGGGATTTTTAGGTATTACATGAGAGAAAGTGGATACTCCGAAATGAAAAGCGTTTGAAACTGTTCATTCTTTGTCTTTTTATTAATCTTCTTAACTTGAAGTTCTTTTCTGTATTACAATCATGTACTAAGCATGACAGAATACTCCATCATCCTACAGAAAAATTTTCCAAGCATAATACAATGATCTTTATGCTTATCTGACCTGTAAATTACAGAATACCACGTTTATTGGAGATACCAATTATAAGAATTAAGCTGTGTAAACACTCCTTCAATTAATTTACCTTTGATTTTTTCTGTAACTGTCATCAGAAAGGATTAATTTCTAAATTTCAGCACTTTTCAGTGGAAGCATTTGTACAAAGAAGGAAATTTGCTTGCTAGACAGGCAGCCCTGTTACATGTAATGAAGCAACAGCAGTGTGGGGAAGCAAAATCACAAACACTCTGTCACAAAAGGAAATGGCTGCAATTCTGTTGCTTTAATAGTGGGAGAAGAAATGTGTGAGACAGAAATAATACCAGTTCTAACACTACTGTATGACTCCAGGGACTAGAGAAGGTCAGCACTGCTTCTCCCCACAGCAGGCTGTGTCTGAGGAGCCAGCCCTGGTGTTTCTGGCCTCTCAGTCAATGATATTTTGGTTTATTAAAGCCATGGTTTTATGTAGCACTCCTTAGGCTTCCAGAATGGGCATCTGTCACACCTCTGGCCAGGCTGTCCCAGCTCAGTTCATGGCTGTTTCTCCTCTGCTGGGAGAGTGGCAATCCTGAGAGGAGCTGGGTTTCATCCTCTCTGCAGCTGCCCTTTCAAGGATGGCAGACTGCTACTGAAGCACCCTGTGGCTCCTCTTTGCTAGAAGAAGCAAACCCAATCTCTCATCCTCACCTCACACCACTGAGTACCTTGCAGCCTGCTACAGTGCACTCTTCAGGTTCTCCACATCCCTCTTCATCAGGGTGCCCAGATGGGACCAGCATGGCCCTACTTGCAGCAAGCAGAGCTTGATCTGCAAATCACTCTTCCCAATGTAACCCAATTCCCAATTTCTGCTTGTTTCTAGTCAGAGTATGCTGCTGATATGTGCTTGCCCAGTCATCCATCACGGCAGTCCCCTTCCCCAGCAGATTTAGGTAGTCATTATGGCATTTTTCCAGAGACTGGAGTACAGCCACATGGCCCACAGGCACAGATGGAGTCCCCAACAGCACTGATCTCCCACCAAGGTTCTCTGTCAGCTCCACAGCCACACTGAGGCACAATCCAGCAGTGGGACAGGGCCAAAGCAGGGCTAACTCAGCCCACCTCTGTCCTCTCCCTGTGTTGGGACACCTGTGCTCTCCCAGACCAGATCAAAGACCAGAGATTTTGCAAGCAGGTGATCAATTTTCCTGGCTTCCTCTGTGTCAATAAAAAAACCTAGATCAGATATCTCTTTGAAGTCCTAAGCCTTGAGGTATGGTGAAGTTCATACATATAAACTTGCTTTCCCTCAAAAACATCCAATGTGCCTCTGGTCCCTGACTCTTACTAACTACTCAGTTCTTATTGGGGTTGCCACAGACCACAGTTGTGTCAAGGTCAATGGCACCAATTTCCCAGCACACATAATGATGTGTCTGTGCTAGCATCCCACTGCAGGAGGGCTGACAAGGGCAGATGAGGTCTTTCTGAAGAATTCCTTGCCTCCTGTCTTTGAACACAGCTGGGCTGTGCCACAGCACTGACATTGAGAAAGGACCTCCCTATCTGTCTGCCTCTCTGCCTGAAGGCAGAGTGTACAGGGGAGCTGTTGGGATACCCCAGCACACACCCTCTGCTCTCTGTGGGGTGTTTGATTAGCCTTGCACCTCACTCTGGCTTCTGTGGGAAGAACAAGGATGTTCTGTGCTGGGCAGCCTCTGAGGAGTTTTGTAAGTTTTGCTTACCAAAGCAACCATATGATACTTCAAAACATATGGCTGATAGGGATGTACCTGGGAGATAAGGTGAGGTCTAGCTCCCAGGAACAATCCCTAGTGGACTCCCACAGGCTTGGTGTGCCTGTGAGTGCTGGTAGTGATAGTGTCAGGATGGGAGAATGTATGGGTATCAGCAAGCAGGAAGGAGAGGGATTATATCAAGTCAGCACTCAGCTGAGAGGCATTTCGCAGAGCAGGTTCACCCCTCACCCCTGCCGTGCTAAGGGGCGCTGCAGGTGAATAGCCAAGGGATGTAAAAGAGCACCGTAACACTGTGAGGCAAGGTTAGTCCTTGCTAGAGATGTGCAGAAACTTCATGACTGTGATGGAAATTAAAGCAAAGCATTTTATTCCAAGTACAGTGCCTTAACCGTAATATGATCTCATCTTGACAGCTAACCTGTTACTGGGAGAGAAAATGTCTGAGAAGTTACAAATTAGCACTGAAGGGTATTCTTGATATTTTTCCCTAGAGGTCGTTAATTTTATTTCTATAAAATACTGGCACTTTAAGGACAAAATTATCTTTCTTCTGTGGTGTGCACTCTTAGGCGTAAGTAAAACTTCAGTTTTGACAACCTGACAAAGAATTAAAGGGATGTGATGCATGCATTATTTTCAGTTGTTCTTGGATCTGGGCTTGAGTGAGCGTCATCTGAAGGGATGCAGTAGGTAAATATATAACTAGCAGGCCAAAGGGCTTTCCAGTCTCTTGTGTAGCTACAGTGAGGACAGCAGGAAAATTTATGCTTACACATTGAACCTGACACTCATGATAAAGCTGTGGCAGTGGTACAAAGCACAGTCTTCTCTTTAGGGACTTATCCATCTCCAGTTTGATTGCCTCAGGGCTATCTTTTAAAGATGCTTTAAAGAATCTTTTAAAGAATGCTGTTTGCTATGTTACTTTTTATTGTACTTAGTCTTTTAGCCAGGCTTGGCCTAAGAGCTGAATGGGTTCATGTTTATGTTCAAATGAAGCATTTCACTTACTGGTTCCAACACAATGCATTTTTATGAGCCTTTGCTCAGCTGCAGCTGAGAATTAATCATCGAATTTTAGTGTTTTTCTCATCCATCTGAATCCAGGTGGCGTTTTATATGACCTTTGTTTACCTTACATTTAGTGGAGGGGTCAATGCCCTAACTAAGTCAGTCTCATGCAGCCTTCTATATTAAATCAATTGGAGATTAAAGAAAAGTGATAATAGGAGACATTCAAGGATCATGGAAATGCTCCTTGCTTTCTACTGATGTGTGTCTGGAAGTTTGCTGAGGATGTCACTTTTGGAGTGAAATTTATGGCCATGCAGAGCTGTACTGCACAGTCCCTCCACCAGCCAGGGTCCACCAGGTCACATTGTCAAGAGGTGATGGAGTGACACCCTGAAACCAGCAGCTGGCCACAGTCTTGATCAGGGCACAGCAGCATTAGTGCAGTACTGCAATCAAGTGAATTGGTAGACATTTGTAAGAGAAATAGTAAGACTGATGTGAGTGAATTATGGATTGAAGTATTTGTGTGGAAGATACAGATGAAACAGTAGAACAAAGTTTAGAAGGAGAGGTAAGATTAATAGCTCTATGTGTGTGATTTCATTCAAAGGAAGAGGAGGAACAAGCTGACCTTAAGATAAGGTGACAAGAAGATGAAGAGCAGGACTGGCGCCATAAAATAACAAGATAAATAAAGAAGGAATTATGAGGGCTCAGTTGACATACTGAGGCAAAAGATCCCAAACCACACCCACTTCTAAAGGGCATGAAGGCAAAATGGTATCAATTCCTCATTGTTAGCCCCAGCATACATGTCTTAGTGCTGCTGAGCATATGTGTGTGAAAATGTGAATGGGTGAAAATCAGTGTGCAGATACAGTAAATCAAGATCATCTTTCCCTTCCATAAGACTTCACAGTGACTTAGTGTTATAGGAATTTGCTACAAATTGGCCTTGCTAAAATGAAGGAGGGAAAAGCACAACAGAGCATTCAGTAGTGTAGCAATTCTGCTTTCACAATGACCTGTCTCTGAAGCTAGGTCATATGTGAAGGTTTAGCAAGTTGGTGGGTGTTATCTCAAGGGTCTGGACACTATACCTCATGAAGTTTGGGACCTGTAATTTGAAATATTTGAAATAAAGTGTAAAAGACTTTTTGTCAGTATCTGAATTATGTGATGGCCCACTGAATATTAAGGGTAATGAAAGCATAACTAATGTCAAAACAGGAACAGATGCACCATACCAAATCTTACACAAAAATAGGATCAAAACCATTTTAGACTTCAGAAATAACAAAGACATATTGTCATCAGCCTTTCCGATAGCCTGCAACTGTTCTGTGTCAAATTTAATTCAATCCAGCTGAGACACAAGTCAAATTTTGATTTTGGCTCCATATGTTCTAATTTTGCTGAAAGCTGGAAAAATTCTGGTCCCATAGCTCCAAGTTTTAGTTCCCCCTTATTTTATAATGAAACTGGAAACATTAGCAGGCAGTCTTTTAAGTTACATCAATTGCAGAATGAAAGTTACCAAAAAGGGAAGAATCTAGGGATGAGGAAGAGATGAGGCAGGAAGATTTTGGGCCATATGACTGACTAATAAATCCCTACAAGGGAAGAAGTCTCAGATGAGTTGGTCAAGGGTGATGTAACCATGAAGCTCAAGGAATAGTGTAGAATGTGACTGATCACAGTTATTGCCAAGAAGTCAACTTGTTTGCAACAGGACTCCTTTGCAAAGGAGGGTAGTCTTTGTTTTAGATAAACAGCTATGAACAGTTGAGTGTCTCAACTAGTAGTGTTAATGTTTCTCACCAAATTCATTAAAATAGTGTAAATGTCTCCTCGAGTAAAGCCAGAACAGTGTGAAGGAGTAAATATGTGGCTCAGCCTGACCCAGAACATAAAAACTAGGCAACTAGCAAAAGTATTTTGAAGAGAACAGGCTTGAGCTGGCTTCAACCCATATGTTCCTTCCTGGCAACTGGGAATGCCCGGCATCACGACACTAAGTAAATTATAGAGGCAGATAGTGGGAATCACTCAATTATATTCTTTATTGCAATTCCTATTTACGTGTTTTGTGAAGTCTAACTTGCAGTGGTGTTGTGATTTCAATATATTATGTATTTCTCTGCTAAATCAGAAATCCCATGTAATATCAGCTATCTTTAAATAAGTATATTTCACATTAAACTTTTCACTTTCCATATGAACTTGGTCAGAGAGTATTTGACTCTGACAGGTTATTCCTGTCTTCTTTCAGTACTGGGTTGCCTGGGAATGCTGCTGATCTCTGAGAAAGTGAGAATAAACAGTGTTAGCTTGTCAAAGCTGCCATAACTTTCCTGTGAATGAAGTTCTGCACTCTCCTTTTTCTCATTAACCCTTGTGCATGGAGCAAGTTTGACAAATCATCCTTGGCTTCCTAAGGCATATGAAACAATTTTTGAAGGGATTTTTTGTCATTGTAACATTTATTTGCATAATAATATTAATAATAATAATAGGAAACATTTAGAGCTTTTTTTTTCAAATTGATGACATTTAATGTTTGGACTCTTGTGAAAACCTGGCACTGTGTATTTGGAGATGCCTACTTCCTAAATTTTCTTGGTTGCTCTGAAAATTCCCTGAGTACATTAAAGGCAATTCTTCTGTTAAAAGTCTGCTGGATTACAGTCAAACCCTTACTCCAAGGTATTTCTTTTAAATTGACAGCAGAGTTGGAGTGCTGCATAACTTTGTCTGATAGTAGCCTTCACACAGCTCACCGCGTGCAGTTCACTGCAGTATTCCTTAGGTGAAGAGATAGAGCTTTGCACATTTCAAAAAGAGAGAGATTCAAAGACTGTTTCCCTCTTCAAAGACTACAGAAGAGGCCTATATAACTTTCAGACTATGTAGTATGTTGGTTTTTATTCTTACCAAAATCTGCAATAAACATCACTCGCTAAAGTGTTTGGTGTTCTTCAGTTCTTGTGATGAGTGCGACTCCCCTAACCTCTTGGAGTATTAAAAGGATCTGCCAGTGGAAGGCATAGGGACTGTTTCCCTCTGGATGTGGCTCCTTTATAACCAATTCCCTTTCCAGTGGGGATAAATTAGAGAGAAAATACTATTTTGAATATTGTTTTCCTAAGACCTCTCAGTCCTTCTACCTCTAGGCCAAATTAAGATTCCAAGTTACACTATATCTTTGCAATATCATTAAAGTCAGTGTCCTCTTCCCCTTCAATTTTCTCTCTATTTTAAGATGTAAAAACTAGGGTAGAAATTGCTGAATTTAATAAGTTTTTGTATGTGTAAATCTAAGGATGGATTTTCTTACATTATTTAAAACGGAATTTCCTTTAGAAATAGCAATCCAGTAGTCCCAGTTGAGCCAGCACTGTTTGAAAAATTACAAATGCCTTAAAAGCAAGTCATAATCCACTACAGAACTCCCCTCTACTCCCTGCTGTAGGGATATTTATAGCTAGAAATAAAAAACGCATACACAAAAAGAAGATATAAATGGCAAATGATAAACAAGCACTCAAGAGTTGAAAGTCAGTAGAAATTTTTAGATGACCCCAAATGATTTCCCATTTTTTAAAAGAACACTCTGTCTACTTCATGACTTGACCAAGGTAAGACAAAACAAAGAATGAGGCAAGCACTTTTATGGCATGTGTTGAAAACTGGGAAAGGAATGTGTGTGAACTTTTAGGGAGTTTTTCTATTAAGAATTAATAGCTCTTAGTTAAAATATGTCAGTCACGGGAGGCGGTGGAAATTTATGGCCTAGAGATATCTGCCTGGGAGGGATGCAAGTGGGAAATGATCTGCAATTCACTTCACTACTGGTACAGAAAACACTGTAAAACATTAGTGACATCTAGGCTCTCACGCTGCTTTTGTTAACAAGGGTAAATAGATACTTCCTGTGCTGTTTTCAGTGTCTGGTGGCAATATGAACCAGGGACCCACCTGTCTAGCAACATCTGTCAAGTTTTAGACACCCTGGGAAGACTCAGAGGTAGACATTTATGTACGTGGGAAAACTGCAATACTTAGTATAAAACCTTTACATGTGCAAAGATTTTAATATTAATACCTAAGTACCTGATTCAGAGCTATCCATCCCTTTCTGCAAGAAAGGTAGTGCAGGAGGAAAGAAAAGCTCAACAGTGAGATTGTCTCATCCTGTCTTCTGTAATTAGTGACATGGAAATGGAAAGCCAAAGGAAGGGAAGGAGGGACATTTGTTACCACAGCAGTATGGGCAAAGAGAAGGGCAGCAGTAGAAGGATGCAGCCTTGAAAGGGCACTGATTCCTCTAGTACCAGCTGTGCCAAATATTGAGGTGAAGTGAGCTTCTACAGACTGAGCACAGAACTACCCAGGGCACAGGTCAGCATGACAGCAAATGTTGCACTGTGGTTGGAAATGAGTAGTCTGTTAAATGTGTATTAAAGGCATGTTACAGAAATCAGTGCAATTTCTTGGTGCTATACAGCACTTAGCTGAGGACTACCTGGTGGACAATGCTGTGCAACACAGGTTACAGCTTGCTACCAGGACTAGAGTGGGTAGGAACAGACCAGCCGCTTCTGGAGGATCTCAGCATCTGGGGATACATCAGCCAGCCCTAGTCCTAGCATGAGACTTTGTTTCTCCTTTAGTTTCTCCCTTCTACTGCCTCATGTGATGCTGGATCCTGGTGCAGTATCAAAACACTTGAGGCAGGGGCTAGTGGGAGCAAGATGGTTATGTCCTCTTTGGGTTTTCCTCAGTAGAACTGGGTCTTCTCTGCAAGATGTGGATGGCACTCATCAGCAAATGACCCAGGACTCAGTTGTCATGGAACAAGTCACTGGGAAGCAGTGAAGATCTGAGAATTACCTGCTCTGTTCACTACTGGCACACCAGCTGTGAGGGAATCAAGTTGAAGGGCTGGAGATATGATAGGTGTAAAAGAGGGGGAAAAAATCCCACATGTCAGTGCTTTGCAACAGCAGGTTGTGTGGCTGGTGGCTCAGTGCAGAAGCAAGTAAATCTTAGATGGTCCCTGGTTAACAGAAGCAGCTCCTGGGCTATAAGATAATACTCTTTTCAAGATCCTTACATGAGTGAAGAGACTTGAGGCAATACATCCAAATCAGTGTGAGACTTTCAAAGAAATTAATCTACTTTTGAATCTGAAGATCTAAGCTAACCTAAAAGCCCTGCTCTTTTTAGATCACTGTTGTGTTTATTGATTTTGTTTGGTGTTTTTTTAGCTGAGTTTGTCTTTTACGATAAATATTAAATTAACTGACTGTCCCTAATTTTTTGGGTCATGACTGGTAATAGGAAGAAGATTACAGCATAAATATGAACTTCGCAAACTCTTACCATGAGCTCTTCCTCTACTCTTCACCCTAGGGACAATTCACCTCTGACCTGTGAGCACAGTTCTCAGCAAACAGCTAATCTGTTCTATAAACAAACTGATTTTGATTCCCTTGGAAAAAAACTCAACAAATAAATGTACAAGCTATGAAATCAATGCTCCAATCCCAAGCAGAAGCAAACAGCCAACATTTGGCATCTGGGTGGGTTTTCTTTTATGCCCCCTTGATGACACCTCTGCAAATCATCAGCTGATTCAAGGAAGGCCATGCACCTTTTTTTTTTTTTTTTCCCAGAGAGGATAATGAAGCAGTTAATTTGCTTTTTAAGAATCCATGAGAGTTACAGGTTAGGACTGCATTTATATCTATTCTAGTCAGTGGCAATGTTAGAAAGGAGCAACCCAACACCTCCAAGCACCACTTGCCCAGAACTGTGTTTCTCACCCATGAGGGATGTCACAGCTCGCCTTGGAGCACAGATCCGGATCTTCTAGTACAGAGGAATGGTTATAGAACTCTAGGTCTTCCCTAGAAGTGATAGGATGATACATTTAATTTGATTGTGAACAGACTTTGCCCAGAAAACATCTTAATGATTGCTCAGGTTTCAGCACCACTCCAGAAAGTACCGAACTTATGTTGTATGTTTCTGAGAAGTGTGTGACATGAAGAGAGGAGAAACAGATTTCTGCACTATCCTGCCAAGGCGTTTGGTTCACTTTCCAGGATGTCTTGCAAACAAATGTGCTGCTTAGAGATATGTTGTGGAACACAGCTTTTGTATGGCCTCTGTTTGGAGATGACAGAAGTAAGTCACAGACACCAATAGGTATGAGCCAGTGTGCAGATTCAGATGCCCAATTTACAGAGATGGGTCTGAACACCAAGTCAGAGAAGATTTGATAGGATGATTCTGAGCATTTGGAGACATGCTGCAAACTTTGAGCTACAAGCTATAAGCGGTACAGCCAGACACAGATAAAATATCTCTTGCATGGAAAAAACCTTTGGTCCATAGCAAACAACATGTATTGATAGAAGCTACTGACAGGCCAGTCAAATTCAAATTTACACCATGGCTCTGAAACTGGAGACTTTGTAGTTTTCTGAACCCTAATCCTTACATTAACCCTAATGGCTGCTAGCAGGTGAGGCAGAGGTCACCAGCACCATGAGTGGCCCAGATTAGCTATGTGTGAAAGGCAAAATGTGGGTGCAGGGCCATGCACACATTGTTATGTCTTTTCCAACTCTAGATTCCCTGAAGCTGTCACCTCTGTGGTACTCTGAGCCCTAACCCAAACCCTAACCCAAACAGCAGCTTGGGGCTGAGGATGACGTCCCCAGGATTATGAATGGCCCAGGTTTAAAAAGTGTAGAAGGAGCAATGTTGGTGTGGTGCTGTGCTTTCTTTGGCATATATTTTCCAACCCCAGTGTCCTTGGAGGAGTTTGCTTTGTTGTTTTCTAAACCCTAACCCTAATAGTAACTACAGCTTAGGGTTTCAGTTAAGGACTCCAGCACCACGGGTGGCCCAGATTGAAAAGGTGTGGAAGGAACAATGTCAGTGCAGTGTCATGCTCCCCTTGCCATGCCTTTCCCAGCCCTATTCTCCTTGGAAATTGAGTCTTGAAAGAATTGCTATATGTTCCTCTCCATTGCCATATTAATAAGGCTCGTACTTTGTTCTAACTTAACTCACAGAGTTTGAAAATATCTTAGCACATCAATGCCTTGTCCATTTTACCCTGCTTTCACTGCCATGGGAATGTACTTACTTCCTGGCAGAAGGTCCTACACTTTCCTTTCTCTTTGGGAAACATGGGTCTTCAATCTGCATGCATCTGGTCAAGATGCAAAATCTTATTCTCTGAAAAGTGTATTTTTATATTTTCTCTTAAAAATGTCATTGGCTGTAGATTTTAAACAATCTTAATCCATAAACTGTGTTAATCCAGACTCCTAGACTGTTCTTCTGTGCCTGTATAGTTACATGTCTCCTTCTGTCTTGTTTTCCCACACTGTGATGAAATGGGAAAGTAGGTTTCCATTCAGAATGCCAATTACATGAAAAGAAAGCACCCATCAGAAGTATGTTTTTGCTCAGAGCACCCCAAATTTAACTAAGAGGGATGCAAATTTCTGTGTCCAATCTTTTATTTCTTGGTTTTCTTTACAAAATATATGGTTATGTAAAATCACAATAACAATTTCTACACCAGGTTTAAGTTTTTAATACAAGGCAGATGGTATTTTTCAAAGATGCAGTGCAAAGATAAGAAAAATCATCACTCTCTTGTTTTCTATTTTCTTAACAAATACTGAATTCTTCTTTTTCCATTACATATATAGGATGAAATGTTAGCCATACCAGCCTAATTTATTTTGGTTTTTTCAAATAGCATCAAAATGCTGGATAGTTTAAAAACAAAATTGCAAAGTGGTGCTTCTTGTGAAGTTTTGTATGGGGAAACTTACCTGTCTCACATGATTTACAAAAGATCACTGGCTTTCACCATCATGCAGACAATTCTGTAAGCAAGACACAAACCCTAGTTATCAAAAGGCATTTGGCCAAAACAGAAAAATGTGGGTATGCTAATTTACAAGTATAAAATAATCCATGTCTACCTCATGTTTGCAATTGTCACCCTAGTCTATAAGCCAAGGGCTTTTTAGATTAAAAAAAAAAAAAAAAAAAAAAAAGAGAGTTTAAATTAGGATGGTTTTGTTTTTATTTCATTGCAGTTAAATGATAACTTAACTTTATAGATCACATCATCCTTTCCACCATATGCAACATGAAAAAAAAACATTTTGCAACACGATAATGAAATGAATATTCCTCCAACAACACTCTTATACCAGCATTCAAATGAAAATTCTCTCCTTTTCCTTTCAAACCACAAGTTTCCTTTCCTACGTCTTTTAAGAGCAAACATGAAAATACAGCTTTTGTAAACGAGCCTCATATTTTATTCAGCTGTTGTGAGACAGGATTTTCTCTGTCATCGTAAGAGCTTGAATCTTTATTTAAGAAAGGAAAATTGAGGTGCTTGAAGTCACAGGTGTCCTGAACATCTGGCAAAGAAAATCAGCCGTGGATATCAACAACACACTCCATGTTAAGAATGTGGTGTTAAAGTGGTGCAGCTGGCAGTACTGCAGCTGTTCCCTGATCACCCCTGCAAGTTACCTGGGAGGATTGCTTTGTACTTTGGGACCAAACCACATGAGCACCCTAATATGCCATGCAGTGGCTGTGAGAACTGGCTTTACATTTCCTATCAGCAGAAGACACACTAAAAAAGAGCCCTGCTTGGTTTCTGTAACAGATGCAAGACACATTCCTATCAGCCCTAGAAGAGGATTCAAAGTGTTGTCAGATGAAGAAAAATTACAATATAGATTGGTGATTGATGAGATCTCTTTAAATTGCCACAAGCATTAATTTGAGTCTCCTGTGTCTCATATGCTCACAGTTTTTAGCTTTTTATTTCCATACACAGAATTTTAATTTCTACCAGACTCCTCCTACAAACATCTCAGTTCTTACTTCTGCACTGAAATTCCTTTGTTACGCACACCACTTTATTGTTAAATTATTCCTTTTCACCTTTTCCTGCAGTCAACATCCATCCACACTTTTTATTAAGGCTGCATGCACATTTTGGTGTTTGCCGCATGTGCTTTAGGAATTTACACAATGTTGAAATATTCTACCTGTATTCTTTCTATATTTAAGGGATTTAATCCCTTAAATCAGAGCTGAATTGTGAATGATATAGACTCATTTCTGTCAGACTTAAAAATGTTCAGTCATTTACTAAACCTACAGAAAACTTTCATACAACTACCCCAGTAACAAAAATATAAATAGCCAAACAGTAGATGTTTTCAAGTTATGATATATTACTGTGGATATTTTTATTATGTTACAACTTGCATCAATTCCTCATTACTTCCAATTTTTGATTTTATAAACAAAAAAACCTCTTTGCTTTAGAAATGTGCCTCAATCTATACAATAAAGCATTCATTCTTCATACTGTACTGAGAGATCATCAGTCTTCTGGTTTACACACTGTAAAAATCATGAGAATTTTACAGAATTTTCTTACAGAGAAATGCCATGCACTAGATATTTTGGGGCCAAGCAGACAGAATTCATATTATCAAATGAACTTTTCAAATACACATTCGTGTGTGAGGTGGGGACCATTATGATTCATACTGGTGGTGATCTAAAACCACGTAATCCTCGGGTAGGGACACCCCTGATACAACTGTTACAGTCTCTCTTGTCGGTAATCATTAACACTGTAAAGTGAAGGTCTGGGAGACAGAAGTGTAAGTCAGCCTTTGGTTACATAGGCAATAAACTACTAAAGACAAATAGACATTCATTATCATTAAGATTCTGCCTACAAAGCATTATATTAGCTCAGGAAAAAGAAACAGGCACTCTTTTCCTCTGTCTGCTAAACTTACTGTCAAGGGTTTAACTTACTTTGTTAAACTCACTGTCAAGGAGCCTTCAGAAACAATCATTCAGATTTTAAGACATCTTGAATGAGAAATAGCAGTAATTAATTTATTTGTAATTTGGTCTCGTCCTTGACTCAGCTGCCTGTTTCTTGCAGGATACTTCAGCTGGTATGTCAGTCCATCCAGTCTCCATTGTCATGATTTTGGCTCTGCAGAGGGTTTTCTGCACCCTTAAGGACAATTTTATTTTATAAAAAAATTAAGAGGCTTTCTATTTTTTTTTAATTAAAAAAATTAAAATTCTGGGGCTCCCAGGCACCTCTGCACCTGCTTTCCTCTTTAGACCTGAGACCAAAGCATCCTTAGGTAACAGGTCCATCAGTGGAAAGCTGTTCCTCAAACATGAGTTTAGGAACTGAGCTGAGTTTTAACTAAGTTAAATAACCTGACTGTCCACCTTATGGGGTCCATATAAATGAAAACAAATAGACTTCGTTTCCAGACAAAATTGAGATTTTCCACAGAAAGATGAATCTTGTGGTGAGAGTATTTAGAAACCCAATTTGCCACTGGGAAGAATCTGAAAACTTACACCCCACTCTGCTCTGGTTCTCCTGCAGTCACTGGTGGGAGTGGGGATCCTGAGAGGTGGTGATGGTGATACCCAGAGGCCCGTGTATCTGTCATCATGGATCTCTCTTTAACACAATCTTTGTGCTGATGCTGACCCTGCTAAAGGACAGCTACCCAGCTGAGGTGGTTGAGCTGTACTGGTTTGGGGCCAAATAATGCTGGAAAAGCAGAGAGAAGTGGCACTGAAAGAGCAATCCCTTGAGCTGTGCCAGTAAGTGGATGCTCTGAAGGAGAAGACGGTGTTTCATAGAATCACAGAATCAGATGGGTTGGAAAGGACCTCTGAGATCATCAAGTCCAACCCTTGATTCACTACCACCACAGTTACTAGACCATGGCACGAAGTGCCACATCCAGTCTCTTCTTAAATGCCTCCAGGGACGGAGAATCCACCACCTTCCTGGGCAGCCCATTCCAATGCCTGATTACCCTCTCTGTGAAGAATTTCGTCCTAATATCTAACTTAAACCTTCCCTGGCAGAGCTTGAGACCATGCCCTCTTCTCTTACTGAGTGCTGCCTGGGAAAAGAGACCAAGCCCCACCTGGCTACAACCTCTTTTCACGTAGCTGTAGAGAAAATAATTTCTGGGACAGACAGACAGACAGACAGACAGATGGGGTTTTGTCTCAGTATTTAAAAGAAAAACAAACAAAAAAACAACAACCAAGAGGCATTGTCTCTTCTCAGGAAGTGTCCCCGTTGCCGCCGGGAGGCCCAGCTTGCCATTACACTGGCACCACGCTGTGGTCATGTGCTACCACTGCAAAGCTTTCGTGCTGCTGAGAGGTGTTTTATCCTCTGGAGTGAAACATTTTTTAAGAAGCATATTTACGTTATGGGATAAAATAATCCAGGGGTTCCGGAATGCCGGTTGCCACCCAACCAGCCTGTGACAGGCAGCGGGCAGGTGACATTTCAGGCATGAACACTGGGAAGGGTAGGAAGCGCCATCGCTCGCCTTCCCCACAGCCGGCCGAGGAGGCTGGGGAGGCTGAGGGAAGAGAGGCATCTCCACGGAAAATTAAGGGGTTCCTTCTCTTGCCGGTAGTGGAGCTTGGATCCGCATTCTCCCGGGAGAGAGGACCTGGACCTCAGCAGTGGCAGTGGCGGCCATCCCACACCGGAGCAAACCCAGAGCCAGAAGTTTCCACGGATGTTATTCAAAAAGACTCCAGGCAGCTGACTTTCTGAACAAAGATCTTTCCCACAAAATAAGAGAGCTACTCTCCATCCATAGCATTTTTCGGTCACAGCTGGAATCACAATGATCCCTAATTCTTATGCCACATGGCAAATATTCACCCGCTGCCATATCCAGATGTGCACTGGGCTGTGACATACAATAACTTGTACTGTCCTCTCCCTGTGGTCTTTATGTATCTCACAAATCACACATGTAAGTAACATACTGACATCATCCTGCACACTACCACCAAATTAATTATTGTATTGATTTATGAAGCATAAACTGAAGAATGAATTCTTGATATTTGAGGAAATACCAATCAAATTCAGAGTGATAACATGGAGAAATTTCTTAGGGTGCTAGTTTTCCTGCCTTGATGATTCTTTACAGTTAGAGGCTGTCTTTGCAATTTAGATGAGTCACAGAGGTTTTTTTTAACAGCTGAAGGTTGTTTTTTACATAGATACTAAAAATGTCTTGGCTGCTTTAAAACCAAAAGCTAACAATGTAGAAATAAGTAGGTTTAGAAAGTGGGTTAAACCACACCAAATGAAACTTGCTGCCCCATTCAGCGCTCCCTTGCTCAGTCATCTCATAGGAGCAGAACGTTAGACATAAACAGGTCCCATCTACTCCACTGTCCCGTTCTTTGTCAGCAGCAATGGTAGATGACCAGGATAAGCAGAAAAGCAGGCAAACATATAGTGATCTCTTCCCAGTATTATCCCACATTGTTTCCACCAGCCTGTAGCTTATAGGCCTTTTCACTTGGTCTTGTTATAATGACTTAACTTTTGTTTATGCTTGTTGTCTCTTGCTAGTGTGGTCATGTCCATCAAAGCACCTGGCTTGTTTGGGCTCCTACCCCTGACAGGCAATACTCCCTAATAAACACAGCCTAATAACCAAACAGTAGCAGCAAGCTGACAAGGAGGGAAAAAAATGAGGAAAAGGCTGCATAACATAACAAGGAAAAGCTCCCGCCTTGTAATTTTTCAGTCAGACCCCTTGTAACAGGATTTAAATATTAAAGCTCATTACACTTATATTGATAGACAGCTGCTCCACCAAAATCCTGCTCCCAAAGGAGTCTTGCAATGAAGTACAGGGAAAGATGCATTGATTCATCTTCATGTTCTTGTTCTACTTTCAAACTGTCCAAATAATTATTATTACTGAAGCAAAATGCTAAAAACATTTTGGAAGGGGCTACAGAGAAATTTTATTTCTTTATTAATCTATAAATTGTTTTATTTGTCCATGATACAAACTGAGATAAGGTTCCCAGCTGATATGTGAGATGTTACACCTGAGTCCAGTAAAAAGTGATCCCAACAAGAAACTAGTTGAAATAGCAGCTCTTTTCTGCATGGATGGTATTACTTTTCAATCAGTTTTTTAAAAATCATGAAGCAGTACTATCCAATTGCAGTAAGTATTGCACTCACATTGTAATTTTGGAGAGGTCCTGACACAGTGAGGAACATATCTGACTTTACAAAAGGAAAAGACAACCTTTATAACAATGTGATCCTGATTTAATAACATTTGAAATTGAATTACTTGGTGGTTTTGTTTGTAAATTCCCCTTTCTTCTTTACACAGACAATCCTTAGGCCAAAAAATGTTTTGCTGCTTAAGGAAGAACAAATGGAATCTAACTGTGGTCTGGAATAATTGTGTCAGTCAGCAGGGAATAGACTTCTTCCACTCTTCCCTTTTGAGACTGCCCTTAAAAGCTGCTGATAGTCCTAACCACTGAAGTAGAAGAAACATGTAAGTACCCTGAAAGTAATGGAAAGAACAACAGGGATTAAGGGGCTGCAGGGGTTAATTTGCAAAGAACTATTTTTAAAGCACTGGTCTTCATAGACATGATTTTATCCTGTGTGGAAGTGCTCTTCATAACCACCACCACTGTAGTCAGCCAGGGAAAGCCACTTACTTCTCTTGTGATTGTCTGTAACCTACAGGTGATCATCTCATTAGCTTTTCATCTTTTTTTTTTTCTTTCTTTTTTACTTTGCTGTATCTCTGAAGTGTATAACATTTGTTGGCCATAAAATTCTAAGTGACTGACAGATTGCTGGAGGTACAAGGCAAAGTACACACATAAAAATGTGCCTGGCTATCTCAGGAACTCCTGGCACAGAGATATATTTGGCTGTGATGCAGCCTCTCCATGAACCAGTGCAAATTTTATAATTTAAAACGTTTTATGTAAGACCAGGCAGTGCTTGTGGGAAGGCACTCCAGCTGTTTACATTTCTGTAGTATCCTTCACAGCCTGGTTTCCAAGTGCTGAACCAACAACTACAAAATAAAATTATCAGCATTTACTGTTTGGGGAACCAGTATTTCTTTAGGTTTTTTTTAAGTGCCAAGATACAGACTGAACAGTGAATTTCATAACTTAATTCACAAAGCAGGGTTGCCACATGTCCCTATCTCCAACTGACTTGAGTTAATAACTGAGGCAAAGCAAACATGGCACCCTGCTGCTTCAGACCTCAGTGCACTGCCCTCAGGAACATAACCAAAGACTGGGTTAGTGGAGACAGCTCTGCAGCCCTGGCTCAGGACTTCGAATGTTAACGAAGCAGAGTGTGAAATCAGTATGTAATCTGATGGCAAACCAATGAAGCCTTGACGCTGTGCAAGTGCTGCTCAGCAGTAACAAAAATAGTTCCATATTATCAGTCTGGTTTTCAGCACAAATCCAAAACATAGCCCCATACTAGCTACTGTGAATAAAGGTAACTCTACCCCAGCCAAAACCACCACAAATATCAAAATTACATTCAATTTTTCCCCACATGGCATGGGAAAATGGAGGCAACTGCTCCATTGCTGCCAATATCACATACCAATGTGCCCCCTTCAAATGTTAGAGACTAAAAGCAGACATTTACAGAGCAGAACTCCCCTCTTCAGAGGAGGAGTTCATGTAGACTGTGCATCCTAAATCAGATGTCTCAAACAAGTAAGAAACCCACACCCTAAACCCACCTTTTGTTGATTACATGAAAAATCCTAAGGAAAAACACTTACAGGAGTCTGTACTGTAGATTTCTACAACTTTTGTAAGACCATCACCGTATGTCCATAAGGAAATTACAGTTCAATGAATGGCCTTGAGAGCCCTTGCTAATGAATAGGTGTTAATCTACCTGTAGGATCTGATGTGGGTAAGCAGAGCTGTATGAAATCACTCATCTGTGAAAATCTGATGCTCAGACATGAGCAAAATTCAAAACCTGTGATATTGCACTCCCCTTCTTTCCATGAGGTTGACACAGGATCTCCAGAACTACAAAGCATATTGTTGGTTCTAGAGAGCAGTCATAAATAACTTATAACTTGGAAGTATGATAAATGACAGTTTGATAAAAGCAGAGATTTTAATCCCTATGCTAAACTAATTTATCAGATGATCACAGTTTTTGCCACTCTATCTCATTAACCCACTGCACCAGAGAGGAGTCTGGGGGTGCACAAGGAGTTAGGAGTGGACACTGACCAAAGGGATATTCCATACTATATGACATCTTGTTCAGATGCACAGAACAGGTGGACCCAACACAGAAAAGTGAACCCATATTTTACATAGAAAACATGGAAAAAAGTGTTGTTAATGCTTTGAAGGGCTTTGTCATAAAAATAGTAGAAGCATATTGATAGTTGAGGATAAACTATAATTGATCGATTTATTCTGACTGTGCAAGAAGAAACACAATGATTTTCTTGAAAAATTATGGTGCACATCAGACAACATCCAGTTGTGGGGCATAGTTTGTTATCCTATTTTCAATAATATTTGTCCATCTATTCTATAATCTTTTCTGCCTGTTTCCTTGGCAATGGGATAACACTGTTGCCTAAAAGACCACGCAGAAAAAAGACTCTAGGCCAAATTAATGTATAAGGTAAGATAAAGAGAGCAGGTCCTTTAATGAGTCTGTAGGCCCAGAGGAATACATACCATGTGCATGCACTCAGACAGTGGCTCTGTGATTTTATAATGAGGTCTGTCCAATCCCAGATCTGTCCACCCCTGGTTCTGCCCCGTTCTGCCCCCTGACACGCCCCTTTGGGAATTGGGTCTGGGGGCGTTTGGGACACCTTCTTCCTCATCTTCATCTTCTTTGCAGAACGTACAGTCCTGTGACTTCCTCCAGAGTTCTGGGCTTGAAGGCCGCTGTGTCCCTGTGATATCTTCTGGTCCAGGCCTTAGGGTGTTTTTCTACAATTGAAATTCTTGAAAAGAAGACTAAACACACTAACACAATTTTAGAGGGATTGATGTGAAATGGGATAATAGGGTTGGGTATGTGTAAACATTATGCTACAGGGCAAGGGATATAATACATTAAATACATTAAAATCTAAATTTATTACACAACTACTTCTAAAATCTAGAAACATAAAAAAAACCCCAAAACCAAAACAAAAAAACCTCTGAGGCATCAATACCTTATGAGCCATAAACAGAAATGGTAACTTCTAATTCTCTGGGCTAAGGGACCATAGATGGCAGATGAATGGTGGTCCCATTGGGCTGTTTTTTAGAAGAGCTTTGCCTGCCCTTGATGGGGAAAATGCAGCTTTCACTCAAAATATTCACAGCTAGCTAGATCCTATAATGATATCAGGACTTATTTTTAAGGTATTTTAATCCAAGCAGGTTAAAATGCCTCCAGTCTTCCACCAGCCTCCTCCTTTGCCTGCAGCCAGGGTTCTGCAGGATGCAGGGCCAGACAAAGCACAGCACTGAGATCCCTGGGGTTTAGTTTTGCATCTTTGGTCACCAAAGGTCAGAATAAGCCAGAGTCTTTGCAAATCCTGCTCATGATGCAATACTCACAACTTCCAGTCCTGATTTTCCTTGTTTTTGCCATATTTTTTTGTGAAATGTTCCAGTAACGTGCTTATACAGTAAACCTCATCTGTCCATAGGTAGAGTTAAAATTGCTGAGGGAACTGTTTCCTTTGCATTAGCAGAGCATGCAGAACTGTTTAAAAAGCACGAAGCCAGACACCCCAGCTTCTTGTGTTCCCCTTATCATTGCAATTACAGGGAATGGGAAAGTGATTGATAATTTACTCACATAATCAAAAATAATATTACTCATCCCATGTAAAATAGTAAGTGATTCTCTACCACCAAAAGGAGGAGACATGTTTTTGAAAATTGAATGTCTTGGCTCAAAAAAACTGCAGTTACTGAATGTATTTTTTCATTTTAGTGGCATATTTTAATAAAGGTGGAAGATCCTAATTTAGCCATTAGAGGTCAGTAAATCCCAGGTTATTTATCATTTTTTTTAAAGTCAATTTTTGAAAAAAATTTAGAAACAATGTAAGAGTACTTACAGCATATCTGAATATTTGGGGTGATATAGAGTTGAAACAGAGTCTTGGATTACAAATGTTAAAAGTAAAATCATAGTTTTCAGCTGAATATGAACACAGATGAAAAATAGTCCTCATCCTTCAAAATGTGTTGGTGTTCTCTTTGTAAGTCTTATCTCAATAACTTAAACAAAGATTTAAACAAATGACGGTCCAATGTTAGATGTAGAATCAATCCAGAGAGCAGAGAGCTGGAACTAGAGAACACTCTTCTCATACATGGATGTGTAACCCCTAACTATGCTGCACTGCTACATTCTTGTATGCTGCTGCTCTCTCAGCCCAAGGATTTGTCCTCCCTGCTGTGCAGCAGCCTGGCTGCAGTGAGAAAGGTGCAAGGAAATAATGCCTTCCATACACATACTGAGGGACAGGAAAGTTATGCTACTCTTCTAATACTGCTTCCACTAACAGGAAATTGTCTTAATCTAAATAAGGTAATAGATAATGATTTAATAATCCCAATCAATGCAACTTAAATAATGTATCTGTTGGCCAGCTAAAACTAAGTTTGCTTTCTAATCCCCCATTAGAGAAAAACTTGGCTTCAGTTCTCTTCTGAACCTGCTCCCTCCAATGTTTTTTTTGCTAGCTAATTTTCTATTAGCCTATCTGAAGCTAACTTGATCTATGCTACCTCTGATGATTCCTCAGATTTGCTAAACAGCTCTTCATATTTTAATGATCCTAGGTGCCCAGGTGCCAACCTGCACCTTGGAGGCATCTCCCTGCTCCATGCAAGCACATCCCTCTGGACCATACATCTTGATGTGATAGTCTGCCATGTTACCTCGATGCCAAATCCCCAAGTATTTGGGATTAAGAGCACCAGTTTTGATGAAGCACATCCCCTAATGTGTGCACTCACTCTCATTATAGGCACCTGCCAGGAGAGAAGACAGACATAGGTGTCTTAGTCCGCTACAGGAAGATTATTAGGCTGCCCATGTGATGTCCCTGTCAAAAAGACAAAAACCAACCTGAATGGAATATTCTTTGTGAAAAAGTGTTTATAACATGGTATCAGGCCAAGGTGAAACTTCCTCTTGAATTGCCTGTGATCCTGTGTCAAACAGTCAGATGTCCAGGAGAAGTAGAACATTGAAATGATGAATAGATATAGACAGAGTGATAGCGATGATTGAAAGAAAAACAAGGATGTTAAAACAGCATGGCTTGTTTAGCCCAGCAAAATAAAGTCTGGGGATAGTTGTGAGAGTTGACTATAAATGCATTGAGGGGTGAGCGCTGAGGAGGGAGACAAGTTATTCAGTATGAAGACTATACTTGACACAGAAATAGATGGGTATAGATTGCCTGTAAATAAAATTTAGGCCAGAACCCAGAAAAAGGTTTCCAGATCTCTCAAATACCTCTATTTCTCTTGGGCAACAAATGATTAATTTAAATTTACATCTTTGGTAATTAAAAAAAATCACAAGACATGATTGCCCATGACAGGAGAGACTGGAATTGGCAATCCAGCAGGCCTGTAGGTTCCTTTGCTAGCCAGACCCTTTAAAAATTCTTTACAAATAGGTCTTCAGATAACAGCTCCATGGGGTCTAGTTCTGCCATGAGAATCCCTCACAGTGATGAAATTAAAGCTTCTAGCCACTGACTGACAAGTGATTGCCAAGGCCTGCAAGCAAGACAATACACTTGGAGATCATGTGATATTTACGTCAGCAAGAAACACTGATCTTGGATGGATGAAGAACTGCCTTTATTCTTGACTCGTGGATATTTGTGTTGATATCTGTAGTCCTGGGATGAAGGAAGAGAAAAAAGGATGTCTTCTCTAAACTCCAAAATCATGTAGGCAGAGAGAAAGGTTTTTGCCAAGCCTGTGCTCAGCCCAGAGAGGAAAGACATTGAGGATATGTTCAGCATGTGCTCAGAAGCTTCTTCTTTTATTATGAAGAAGTAAAACCAAAACATTAAAGCAAAAGGAACTGAATCCTGTGGTTGGGGATTTGAACTCAGGCTGGTGAGTCAGCCCTGTGGTATCCAGAAATAGTCTTCTGATTCGAAACAAAATGTGTGTTAGCAATGGGTTCTTCCTTCTGAGGAGAGGCTGGGCCACCCCACTGTGTTGGTGATGGTGGCAGTGGTGGGATAAGGAAAGACTTTGCCGTCACTCCAGGGAAGCAAATAGGAAGGTAGGGGCTTCCACAATCATGCAATAGCAGGTTCTGCAAAGATTAGAGAATGAGGTTTTTGATGTTGCAGGATCACTGCTCAGCCTCTGTCCCTCAAGAAAAACATGCTAACAGATGTTTGTTCTTCAAAAGTAGAAGCTGAACTTCATGCTTTTCTGTCCAGGTTCAGGATCAGTCTGATTTATGCACGTCTTGTGTGTTCAATAATTTTCTTTAATTTCAGTGACTTGGATTTTTTTGCAAATAATGTATCATTCTGTGTTAACAGAAAGGAATGCTGCAAGACTGCAAAATAATAAACAGCTTGGTGTATGACATTTTAATAATTCTCCTCCTTAAGTATTGTGGCCCTTATCAACATCATAACTCAATGATAAATGATTTGATCTTTCATTTTCTCTAATCAAAAGCTGTGGAACTAAACCATTTTACTTAATGTGAAGAGCAAAGTCACTTGAATAATATAGATACTGAACTCAAGTCAGATGTAACTTTTGAGCAATGTGCTATCTGGGTCAAACTGTGGATAAAAAAAGGAAGAGTGGAGACTAGGGTGAAAAAAACAACAAAGTAACCAGAGACAGCAGGAAAAATTTCATGTTTCAGTTTAGAAGGTAGCACATCACATTAAAAGGCCAGAAGATAAACACATCATCAGCTCTGTTTTCATCACTTAGTTATTTTAAGAAACCATCAACCAACTAGGAAGTTGCTATATGGCTAACAAGGAAGATTGGATCACAACACAAACAGCCTCAGGAAAAAACTCATGATATAAAATAATAACTACAGCTAAAAGCTGCTATTCAAACATTTTTTTTTATTGATGTAACAGCTATCATGTGTTCTCCATGTGGCAGTACTCACCATGAAGGTCATATTGGAAACAGTGCATATTGATCTGAGCCTTTGTAAGAGAGACATTGTAGATGCGGAATAACAATTTGGTCCCTGCACTGTATACTGTATGTGTGAGCACAATGCAAACCACTTCTGACATCTCTCTGCAAACTGCCCAGTCCTTCTCCCAGTGCTGTGGCATGAAGTAAGCTGGGGATCCTGCAGGAAGAAACTTTCTGCTGGGGGTATGCAGCAGATGTGATTCTCTGGGTATTGCTTGTGTCCAGCTCTCACTGTGCTGGGGCATAAGAAGTCACACAGTACTGTGTAAAGAAATGTGAGCAGAACACAGCAGCAAGAGCTGAAAGCTACTATCCATTCCAGGCTTCCTATTTGATTTGCCTGAGTAAGGCCTGCTCATCTGAGAAAGGGTTTACAAAGTCATGGCCAGAGGCTTATGAAAGCTTCTATCAGTCCCAGAAGTGTATTGTGAGGCCTGTGCTCTATTTTCATGAGGAGGTTCTTGCAATACCGAGTCTTTAACCAAATCTTTTGTGTCCTCCTGTTTTGGAGTTCTTGTGTGGCCATAGAATTTATTCCTTGGTGTCTTTTAGAAAGATTTGCAATATGACTAATTTTGACTTTCTAAGTGGTCCTGAAATACATAACCCTGCCAAGGGTCTTTGCTACTAGCCATACTTCATATGGTTTTACAAATCTAGCTTGGACTTGTGAGGGGCTGATGAGAAGACAGGGTGCTCAGCTTGGCTGCAGTTCCCTAAAGATAAACCAGCCCTTTTACAGAATGCTAGAGGAGGACCATGAGGTGAAAGGACTCCTCATTTTTGGACTCTTTGGCCAGTACCATGTACTAGGACTGCCTGAGGGTAGAGATGGAGGAGATGGCATCAGCCTGGATAAACTGAGAGAGGTCTGGCTGAAGAGACAGCCCAAGAACTGGCTGTAACCCCTTGTCAAACCAGCAGCATTGTCAAACAAACACATCTGAGTTGCATGCTGCCCAGCTCTGGGCACATTTAAACTGCCTGTGCTGTATCTGGAATGCAATCAGCCATCAGTTTGTCCATCCCTTATATTCTACAGAGTGAAAAGGGCAACAAGAAATAATGCATCTTTAAACCAAGGGGTAAAGTCTTGAGAAGAAATTTCCAGCAAATCATTCCTAAATGTCTGCAGCTCTAGTGAGGCTGAGCAACTCAGTGGACTAAGATTATGCAGACAAAAATTTAATTCTATTCAGCTTCTGGTTTAGTACATAGCTTTTAGTCAGCCATTTACTCTTTCCCATTCTCCTTTATGCGTAATGGTACAGTGGTAGGACCCAGTTCAGGGCATAATCTGATAGTCTCTGAAGCTGTAAAGGTCACATAACTTGTCTCATATTAGTTATATACCTTAGAGACTTGAATGCTGGTACCGATAAACCCTTAGTAAAAAGAGTGTTACAGGTATTAACACATCTATAAGTACAAGTAAATCTTGTCTTTGTGTGTATTTTGTCCTCAAGTGGATCACCAAAAGCAGTCTTTTGCTTCACACGTATTAAGTAACCTATCCTGAATCTTAAGACTTTGTGTCTACCTGAATCACAAATCCTTTGCAAGAGCTTGCAGATGGCATGAGTTAAGCATGATCTGATTTGCTTTCTCTACATCTCTTTTTGAGGGTACAGGTCTATGAGCTGAAATCATGAAGCCTTCATTCTCATGATGTTTTTTCTTTTAATTCGTATACTTGGTGTGTTGAGTGCCATTAACACTTAAGGTACTATGAGTATGTTCAGTCAGTAATGAAAGTCTTCATTCTCAGCTACTGTTCACCACCTAACTAGTACTGAAATATGAAGAATGCATCTGCTTGAGCTTTGCCATTTGTTTTTAGAATACATTAGTTCTTACACAACATGATGGAAAATTTTGTAGGATCAGTGTCTCGGGTGATACACAGAAAGACAGTGGTCATGTGGCCCTCCAGCACCTTTTTTCCAGCTGATGAAATGGAGATGCTGATTTTGATCTCCGTAACACAGATCATAAAAGAAGACAGAAGAAATGGCCTTGACAGAAGGAGAATGGCAGAGAAATAAACAAAATCACTTAGGACTTATCCGCAATACGAATGCATTTGAGATGTCCATAATAAATTCATTTCATTAGAATGCATGGGTTTTTGCTAAGGATGAATTGAGTGTAAATAAGGTGTTAGTGGCTGATGCAAGGACAACACTAGCTATTATCACAGACTAATTGCAGTCCAACCACCGCAGATCATAAAAAAACAATTAATTTGTAATCATAAAGTTCTTGTACAATATTTGAAATGCTGGGGAAAAAAGAAATGCAATTCCTAACATTAAGTGAAGATGAAGTATGTGATGTAATCTTTTTATCAAGAAAGTGACCTACAGTGGTCTTCTAGTGAGACCAGCCCAAAGCAAAACCGGCTCTGATAGATAACTTCTGACAGACATGCGACTCATCTATTCATAAAAATATCCATAAATAAAGATTCTCCACCCTTCCATTGTAAACTTAGATTCTTTTTCCTCAAAGAGAAATTTAGAAGTCTGGACTAATTTCACTGGAACACCAACTTTTGTCAGAAATTTCATAGCAGTGATGGGTGCTCCCTCACTCCGCTCTGGAAGATACTGCCTGCATCTAAGAAGCTGTCCTACCTTGTAAACCCAAGTGTTGTCCCTCCTTGGACTGGACAGTTTCTTGATCAAAGTAGCCACAGTGTACTGCTTGTTAATAAATTCCACCAATGTAGTGAGATTTTTGCTGCTGTGTTAGTGATTTTGCAGTCACTGTCATGTGCCACTGGCCCCATAAGTCCCCTGAGAGGCAACTGATTGACCAGACTCACTGTTCTTTTATGGAAGTGGCAGTCTGTGTTCAGTCTCTGTGGTGAGGAGGAGCTGCTGCGGTGGACCTGACCCTCACTGGCAGAGGGGAGCTCACACATGCAGGGCTGCGAAAAGCTTCGCTCACAGACCATACTTTTGCTTTCTGAAGGAACTGCTCTCAATAGCCTTTTTTTTTTAATGTTTTTGCTTTTAGGATATTGAAAATCTCACCCAGGAATCCTGAAGAAGTCCGCTGGTATGACTGACCAAAGGCCAAAATTTCTGAGCCTTTATGCCCATCATGCTTATTTATGAGGCTCTTGTATCTAAAATCTGGCCCGCAAATTGCAAGTACTCATCATCCGTTTAATCCCTTGATTTATTTTTTTTCTAGACATTAAGGCAAAAGGCATTTACTTCTCTCTTATTCTTTCACTGAGGTCCATATAGGGATGGGAAAAATGATGCTTTTTCTCCTGACATGGAAGTGTTACAGCTGACTCACAAGTGTTCCTGCTCCTCCAGGACTGCGGCTGCTCTGTCTCATTCTGACTTAAATATGTAAGCAAGGGTCATTCCCAAAACTTTTTCAAGTAACATAATATGTTAACTTTAAAATACTTGCCTTTGTGTCATGTCCCCCCTACATTTATTTAGAACCTTCCCTTTCTCACTCCCACAATTTTTTTTATAGTGAAAGACTTTCAAACACTTTCAAGCAACTTTCAAAATACCAGCCTTTATTACATCTATTTATTCTGTTGATACTGCTTTTCTCTTATTTTATTTTTCCTTTTTTCCTTTTTGACCTCATAGAATATGCTAAGTTGGAAGGAACCCATCAGGATCATTAAGTCCAACTCTTGGCCTTGCACAGGATACCCCAAGAACCACTCCATGTGACTGAGACCATTATCTGAATGCTTCTTGAACTCTGTAAGGCTTTGTGCTGTGACCACTTCCCTAGGGAGTCTGTTCCAGTGCTCAACAACCCTCTGGGTGAAAAATTTTTTCCTGATATGCAACTCAGCTTTATGCCATTTCCTCAAGTCCTGTTACTGGTCACGAGAGTGAAGAGATCAGTACTGGCCCCTCCACTTCTCCTTGTGAGGATGCTGAAGACCACAATCAGTTCTTCTCTCAATTTCCTCTTCTCCAGGCTGAACAAACCAAGGGATCTCAGCCTTCCTCATCTTCACCATCTTCATTGCCCTCTTCCGGACACTCTCCAATAGCTTAAGGTCTTTTTTATATTGTGGCACCCAAAACTGCACTCAGGACTCAAGGTGAGGCCACACCAGTGCAGAGCAGAGTAGGACAATCTCTTCCCTTGACCGGCTGGTGATGCTTTGCCTGATGCCCCACAGGACACGGTTGGCCCTCCTGGCTGCCAGGGCACTGCTGACTCATATTCAACTTGTTGTTGACCAGGACCCCCAGCTCCCTTTCCATGGTACTGCTTTCCAGCATTTCATCCCCCAGTCTGTACAAACATCCAGGGTTGCCCCATCCAAGGTGCAGGATCCAGCACTTCTCCTTGTTCAACTTCTTATGGTTGCTAATTTCCAAGTCCTCTAATTTGTTGAGATCTCTCTGCCAGGCTTCTCTGCCCTCGAATGAGTCAACAGCTCCACCCAGTTTAGTGTCCTTGGCAAACTTATTTAGTATTCCTTCAAGTCTTGCATCCAAGTGGTTTATGAAGATTTATAAGGGAACTGGTCTGAGGATGGAGCCCTGTGGAACCCCCATAGTGACTGGATACCAGCCTGATGTTACCCTATTCACTATGAATCTTTGTGCCTGACCCACGAGCCAGTTTCTCACCCATCGCATAGTACGGTTATTCAGCTGTATGCTAAACATATTGTCAAGAAGCATACCATGAGAGACAGTATTGAAAACTTTGCTAAAGTCCAAAAAATTACATCTACTAGCTTTCCTACATCAACTGGGTGGTTTATCCTTGGAGAAGGAAATCAGGTTTGACAAGCAGGGTTTTCCCCTCATGGAGCTGTGGTGGCTCTGACCAGTGACTGTGTTGTGCAGGTGTTTTTCAGTACTTCCCAAAATAGTCTTTTCCATGATTTTATCGGGCACTGAAGTGAGACTGACAAGTCTATAGTTTCAGGGGTCCTCCTTCTCTAGAATAATTCTGTATGATGAAAGAGGAATGCATTTTGCTCTCCTGCCCCTCTTTTAAGACTTCACAGATGGCCCTGGACTTACTGCACTGTAAAACATGGGGAAGCAGCCAGAGATTGCCTTCCTTGGGTCTCTGTGTGCTTCCCTCCTCTTCCTCATTATCCTCTTTCTTTGAAGCCTTTACCCTCCTTTTTGTCTCCTTTACAATATTTTACCTCTACTCAGTTGATACGTCTTTGCTTTGATCTGTCTCAGTTCCCACACATCTCTTTTCTCCTTGCTCTCTCCCTTAGCACTTTCTTTCTCCCACGGGCACCCGAAGAAATTCTCCCACTGCCAGGACTTTTAATTCCTTTGGCCGCCCCAGTGCTGCAGAATTTACTCAAGGCCTGGGAAGACAGTGACAGCAATTATGTCCCCAATGAAGAGCCTGCAAAAAGCCCCAGTGTCCCAGGTCTGCTCAGTGGGGATCCCACTGCCTTCTGTTTATTGCTGTTGGCCTTTGGCCAGGCCAGCCTAGCCAGTGGGCACACTGGCAATGTTTGTCCTGGTTGCTCTGGCTGGATTGAAGGATTCCCCTGAGGAAAGCCTTGGAATTGGGGTAGCAGTGTGCCTGTGTAGCAGCATCTGTATGTGTGCACATGTCCACCACTTCCCAGCGGCAGCCCCGTCTCGTTTTGCAGGCTCCCTCATCCTTTTTATTGCTAAATTGCCATTTTCTTGCTACCCTGAAGGGGCCTCTGACTCCTGCACATCCGGCTGGAACTCACTGAAATCTTCGGCATTCCTCCGTGTTTCCTCACCAGTTAGGGGGGAAGAATAGCACATAGTGAATGGCCCATTCACACCCTGGTAGACTCACAAACCACACAGAAAACACCGAAGTCTCCTCTGCAGAGGCGGCTCAGGCAAGAGCACCCGAGTCAGCAGGAGATTCGAGGCACCGCTGCTCCCACTCAGGACTGAGCAGGCACCACTGAGCATGGGTTGGCACAGCAGACTGTGCCAGGGCAGCCCCGTGCTGTGACAAGCCATCGTCCCGCTTCCTGCAGACCTTGCAGCAGATTAACAGGCGGCCATGGCCTCTCAGAGGAGGCTTGCCCTTCTCCTTCAGCTCCAAGCGAGGAGCTGGATCATTTCCAAAGGCAATGTTATGTGTACTCATCTGGAGGCTGTGTAAATAAATCGGTTCAAGGAATTAACTGGGTTTTTTGGGTAGCTGCAGCTTCTTTCCTCTGGGCCCTTGGCAAGACAGCAATCGCCTGTACTCACTGCAGCACCGACCACTGTACTCCCCGTGCAGTCCCTGGTCCGGGCAAAGCTCTCCGCTGCCCACAAAAAACTGCCCACGGGGCCAGGGGTTTCAATCATTCATGCACATCAGCTGTAAACATCTGTACCTTGTTCATATAGGATCCCTTTGTGCTTGGTTGCATGTAAAGAATTTGCAGCCTTCAAAAAGGCTGGGAGTAATTTTCAGCCTCTCTAGACAGAAGTTTATATGATAAGCCTTTAATTGTATTTTCTGCTGGCACATCTGGTGATGGCCCTGGTATCTGGGCTTTTACTGTGGATAGAATAGTATTACCTTACATTTTATAAGATGCTTTGGGAAGCCCTCAACATAGGAAAACAGCTGAACATAGCGACAGTGCCCTTATACTGGGCCCAGTATCCTGGGCAAGCAGTTTCCTTGTCTGCCTATTTTGACAATAAAAAATATTGAGGAAACATAATCCTGAGCCTGTTTGTTTGGACCACTGTTCATCTCTGGAGCTCTATGCATTATGTTTTCATGTCATACACTTTTTCTTAATTTGAGTGAACTTCAAATTTTGGCAAAGGAAAATGAAGTTTTAGATACAATCCATCACAAGGTTGGGATGAGGAACTTTCCTTTCCAAATCTGACTGGACTTCTCTAAATTTTAGTAAAAACCTCTTTTCACATTTTCATTTCTAAAACTGAAACAAGGTTGTTTGGATATCCACCTCACAAGCCTCAAAGGGTTTTTGAGACTGAAAATACTTCCCTACTCTTCAGTCCCCTTACCCTCTTACACATCGCTTGGAGGCTTAGACCATCTGAGATGTTGGGGTGTCTCTGGTTATTAACAGGGATCAAGCTGGATAGCAGTAACCCTGGGGATTTGGAGGTACCAGGTTCACAATGCTCCCGAGGCTCATGGCAGTAACTTGATCTCGATTAGAAGTGTTTCCTGTGTGTACAGTTCAGCAAGGATGTGGGTACATCCAGTACACAATTCAAGAGTTACATGTATGGGTAGCTGCATAGATATGAAGGTAAACAGGGCTTTGGAACATCCAGGATATTGCTGTTATCCCTCCAGAATAGAAAAACAAATTAGTACTTGATCTTGTTGTCATTACACAGGTAAGAAATTAATTAAATCAGTGTGACTAATCCTGTGATTAAAGACTCGAAATCAGGTTTGGGACTTAATCTCTTCAGAGAAAATACGAATTTAACAGGAGCAAAATGATCCTGGGATCAGGTTACAAGGGCAGGTGTTTAAAGCATGTGGAAGAAGACATCCTAATTAATTTTCAGTTTGGAGGGATATTTTCATGTTTAGGTAATTCTATTATACATGTGAAGCAATTGTGTCCTTTACTCTGCTGCTGTAAAATAATAATATTTTTTACTAGAAAATTAAGATTATCTGAATGCAAGGGCTCTTTCAGAACAGCAGAATAATTTTGAAGCATGAAATAAAGAACACGGTTCTTTGTGAAAATGCAATGACAGGGAGGGGATGCTGTGTCCTTTTTCAGGAGTCACATTTAAAGAGTAAGATTAGAAGTGCATTATCTTGATGCGGGATTACAGAAAGCCCACTTGCACAGCTGGTGCAACTGGCAATGAGAGGGAGACAATCTGCCTGCTCTTCAGCTTCTAAGCATCAATAACGCTGCAGTGTTTTTAACATACTGCAGGATAATACTCGTGAAAGGTCTTATTGAATCTTAAAATAATTTTTATATATGTGCATGTGTGTTTGTATGTGCTTGTGTCTGTGTGTTTATTATATTTTGCTATTTTCAGTTTCTTAAATATTACACAGAGCTGCTTAATTCAGTTCAACTCGTTTTAATTTCCTTTGACTCTTACTTTTGATTGCCCTTATTTCAGTGTGGTTTCCAGGAAGGGGGGCAAGAGGGAGCTGAATAAACATCCATAGTTAGGTCTTATTTTCAGAGAAGTTCAGTACATTTCCACAGGCCAAGTAGAAGAGGAAGGACTATCTACAGGTAGCCTGAGACTTCTAACAAAAGAGTTTATAGCCCTTGTCTCCACAATTATTGTGTTTGCAGGAACCTACTCAAATAGAAGCTGTGTGTGCAATTGAGCATTTGCAGGCTCAAAGCTTCAAAGGTCAGGTGATATCTGAGCTAAATCCTTATCCTTGTTAGCCATACCACCCACCCCTAAATATATACATAGAAAATACAAACATTCAGAAACTAAGGAATCTGTTTTTGTAGAAATGTGCACAGTGTTGAAACCTATATCTTTTGGATTGGTGAATATGGAATACTTTTTGATATTTTTTCAGTGTTGCTATACTTTGTAAAACTGGAGGTCTCTTGTAATGCTGCAATGTCTACATGCAGCATCACAAATGCTACACCAAGGCCTAGTGTAGAAGGTAACTAGTAAACCATCACTGACAAAATAAGAACTGGCAAGACAACTCAGATGGTCAACTGTTTCTACTTTCGCCATAGAAAAAGTTTCCCCTTTTGTTGCCCCTTGCCCCATCAGCAAGGTGTGTGTCAGTTTCTTCTCCCAGGTAACAAGAGATCAGATGAGAGGAAAGGGCTTCAAGTTGCAGCAGGGGAAGTTTAGTTTGGATATTAGGAAAATTTCTTCACTGAAAGGGTTATCAATCATCAGAACAGCCTGCCCAGGGAAGTGGCTGAGTCACCGTCCCTGCAGGTATCTAGAAGACATGTAGAGGTGGCACCTAGGGAAAGGGTTTAGGGGTGGACTTGGCAGTGCTGCTTTAACAGTTGGACTCAGCAGTCTTAAGGGTCTTTTCCAACCTGAATGATTCTGTGATTCTATAATTATTTTTTATTCTATTCAACCAAATGATAATAACCTGAAAACACAATTAGTAATGGTACCAGCATGATAGAGCTGGTAGCCTGTCACCTCTCAACTTCTTTGCTGTCCGTTTGGGTTGCCCACAGACAGGCTCCCAGCATGTTGATAACCAATAAAGGGAGTTAAAAGAGATCAGAAGGTATAGTCATAATCACTTATTACTTGGTGCCAATTGGGAGCATAATAGAAGCTGAAAAGAAGGAGGCCCCTGATTTCTTATTGCATTCAGAAATCAAGCTGAAAGTCATACTCTAATAAGAGCTAATGTCTCTGCTGAGCTCCAAGCCTATGTTGTGCTTGCAATTTTACTGAAATGGAGTGGTTCAAATAATTACCTAATGAGTCAGGCCTCCAAGGAACAGCATTTGACATCTTGGCAGACAAAACATAGCTTTAATTGTCAACATTTCATAATCTGAAATTTAAAATGCTAACTGATCATTTAAAATCTGTTGATCCATACGGACAAGATACATATTTTTTTATGAATTATTTTTATTTTGATCTTTATTTTTCCTTGATATATCTCTGGCTGCAGCTAACAGGGGCTATCACTCACTTGCTCTGTTTTTTGGTTGTTTGGTGTTTTTTTTCTGGAATGCTGCAACTGATTCACCTCTTATCATCCATCTTCTTTTCTCTTGAAAATGCAACTTGTATTTGTTTAATTGTTGGCCCACAATAAGTTTCCTCATTACCCATCAATCACTATCATCAAGCAATGTCAAAAAGAATAAAAGCCAGACAAAGGGACTAGATCTTTAATGCCACTTGGTATGTCTGAGTCTAGTTATAAATAAATACACAAGAGGGAAATATATTTTGTAAAAAGCCAGGAAAATTACAGCGCTGTACAGATCCTGTTATATATATCTAGCAGAAATCTCTTCTCTAACTCCAGGGCTTTCCTATGAAGGAGAGAGATTGAATTTGCTTTTCTTTATTCTGTCTCTTCGCTTCCCTAAATTAGATATTTTTCATTGCTTTTTCTTCCCTAGAAGAATTGCCATCTGGCCCAAACTTACCCGATTTTTTTCCACTTAACTTGACATACAAAATCATTATAATTTTTCCTTTGGATGTGGAGCGAAGTCATTTGCCACAAGTAGTTTTTGATAGAAGAAACACCCAAGTCCTTTGTTCTCATTTTTTAGTGGACTATCATAGAAAACATAGCTCATTTCAATGTAATGTATTAAAGGTGAATTTTGAGCTTTTCAGCTCACCCAAGACATGGTGAAGACCTAGTTGCACTGTCCGAATAGGCCAGGTCAGGGAATAAAAGTCACCTGTAAAAATCAGGACAGATTTTAAAGCAAGGATGTGTTCAGCAAAACCTGTTGTGTGATTGTTGCAGCACCCAGTGCTACAGCTGAAGGCTGGGGTCAAAGCCTCACGTCCGTGCTCCAGGAGGCCTGATTTGAGACTGCTGGATGTGGAAGAGTCTGTTCCCAGCTCCAAAGGGAACAGAAGGCACCAGAGGGACCGGGGTCTGCCCAGCAGTACCAAACTCTCACCCATTCTCGCCATGGACAGCGTCCCCAGCTCAGCTGCAGCATGCTCTTGAGTGCATGGATGCACCCAAAGGATGTGAGGGAGGAGCAGGTCAGGCTTGGCTTCACACAACTTAGTTGGACAAGGCTGTGACTCATAGCTGGTACCCTGGCAAATCTTGAACTATTTAGGGCATTATGGCAAATGAGAGCTATTTGAAAACTATCTAATGAACAAATCCTTAGTCACAGGGAGAAAAGTGTTTGTCATGTGGCTCACAGAAACACTAAACAGAAGTGTCCATGCTCTGGCTCCAAAATCACATGCCTCTGCAGCCTGATGAAGGGAATGATTCCTTTCCACATGGTACCACTCACCTCTGATACCCACCAGCAGATGCCTATGACAAGCTGGCTACCAAAAAATACTACAAGAAATGATTGGGAATGACTGAGTGAAAAGTCGTATAATCCTAAATACCAAGTAAAAGCATCCTTACACCTGAGCACAACCTCAAATCTAACATGCCATCAGAATGCAGGGTGTCATTCAAGGAGTAACAAAGCACTGGCTACTTGTACTTGAAAAGTATTTTCACTGTCAGAATCTTATTAGTCTGCTTATATAAACTAATAAGATGGCAGAGGTATTATTAGAATAAAATAAATTGCATAGGTATGTAAACTTCCAGTTTAATCCATCAATCAGGGCATAAGGAGCAAATGGAAGATGCTCATAAATGATTCCTCTTTCAGTGACTTCTGAGTCCTTCTGGCAACAACTGCTGCTCATGGAGAGGCAGATTTTGGCCTTCTGTCTGATGATTTGGGCTCACAATGGGCCTGAGGAGTGGTTGACTTCTTGTAGTCATTTTACTCACTGCAATTACTTCTCAAGTATTTTATCCACTCTGATAAGAAAATGTTTGACAGACATGCCACTTTTTAAACAATTTTCATTCTCCATAGGCTAATCACAAACTTGAGTCTGATGTGACACCTCTAAGTTCTAGTCACTCACTTCTTGCCAGTGGGAAGGCTATGGAAATGCTGACATCTGATGGCTTGGAAGTATCACATTTTAGCAAAAATTATTTGAGCAGCTAAAAACTACCTCCTAATAAGTGTGAATGGTGAGGATAGGACCCAGAGCTTAGCACTGTAAAAAGGCATCTAGAAACTCAGCAGAATACATTTTCATTCCAAACTGTCCAACTTTATCTGTTATGAGCTACATTTTAGAAAAAAGACACCATGGTATAAATGCTTTTTATCTAGAAATACTATATTTGGGATCCAGAAGGGATTTATATTTTTCCCCACAGACTTTTGTGCTTGTTTGTGTCTGGATGCAGGAGCTTTACCTCTCTGTTTCTGCAGGTGCTGCTGGGGGAGGTAAGGCTTGGATGGCAGTGGTGATAAATTACATCGTCCATGTCATGCTCACCTGCTTCAACTGTGCCTGCAGCAAGAGGTGTGCTGCCATCCACTCCCTGCCGTGGTCACTCTGATATCCCTGCTGATGATATAAATGAGGACAGAGAAAGGTGTTCCTGTTTTAGCTTTAACTTCAGTGGACCAAAGAAATCACTTAATTCTTGTAGCCTTGGGCATGAGAGTTTAACTAGGGCATACTGAGGCAACAGCAATACCATAGTGAGAATCCTATTTTCTCATTTAAATATGGAAAAAATATCTTCCCCTATGTAAGAAAATCTCTCCAGTGCTTTTTGTACTTAGTGAAACTATTTAGAAGGTTAAATACCAAACTCTAACCCAGTACGAATTTGATAATCACTGTATTAAGTGATTCATTGTTTCTAAATGGTGTATGTTAACAGTTTTTAGAAACAAGATTCCAAATCTGAGTTTGGAATTACCTATTTCTCAGTGCTGTTCAGCTATTCAGAGCCTCGAGCTCAGCTTGCGAGCTGGTCATAGTTTTGACTTCGAGTGTTTTGTGCTGTGTCTTTGCATAAAAAAAAGTTGACACAGTTCTCTCCTTCCTGGATGTACTTGTCAATCTTTACATCAGTTTGTGACACCCACACTGGTCCCAGCTGCTTAGCATGGACAAAACAGTGAAAAGGTAAGAATTTAGAACCCTTTTTTCATGTGAGGAATTCCAGATCATGAGAAGTCTGTGCTATTATTCCAAATAGAAAGCATTTGTTCTTGGGAGAGCTGGTTATCACACTGAGCTGGTGCTTGTCCTTTCATTGAACTGCTAAGCCACTGTAAAAGCTACAATTTTATTGTCAGTACTTTCTAATATTATTATCCCATATAAACAACTGCTGCAGGTGCTGTTGTGATTTTTTTGTGGTAGCTGTGCCCAGCTCCAAACTGCACTGCCATGTGCTGGGGCACTCAAAGGACCTGTTGGTTCTATCCACTGGGAAGAAGCAGTTTTTCCCAGGATTGCTCTTTCCACTCTGCTCTGCTCTAGTCATTAGGTTAGATCAGGCTTCTCCTTGTGCTACATGGTTGCCTTCTTCCAGCCAAGCAGGGGAGGTAGAAAAGACTGGCCAGTTTCTACTTCTGTGTCATGCTCTTTTCCATTGGGAACAAAAGGCAATCCATAAAAACATGAACAAGCAGTGTTTTTCTCCAACCCATGCACTTATTAAGTGGCAGTAGTGTTTATCTTGCAGGTACCCAGGCCTTCAAGATCCATAGATAGTTCATGGGTTGCCCATTTGCTTATGAGGTTCATATCTGTAATTAATCCCTGAAACAAAAAAGAAGCCCCTACATCTACTAATTGGTTCCTCTTCTCAGAAAATGAAACATAATTTAAAGATCTATACAATTCCATATTGCCCAAAAAGATTTCTTCATGTAAATGAACACCTCCAGTAGTCATTCTGTTACAGTGAGGCAAAGGACAAAATAAAAAGATAATTAAAATAATTTTTAAATCGTAGTCAGATCATCCTCACTTTGAAGTACTTAAGTAATATTTTGGTGTAATAGGCTTTCCCTTTGCAAATTTCCAGAACTTGGGGAAATTTAGGAGCATGACAGAGTCATTTTTTTTCACTTCAATATAGTGGATTTCCCCTGAGCATGACCTTTGGTTTGATTAAGGTATGAGAAGACTGATACTGGCTGATAAAATACCAGTAGCCAAGCCAGCAATAAAAGTACCTCTCTTTTATTTGACTAACATTCTAAATAGCTTGATACTCTCCAAGTAAGAGTGAGGATGATAATGAATAATTATGAGAAATACTTTTCTGTAGTATATACAGTTTAATGATGGGTCCCATTCAGCATCATGAAAAATTGGAATTACTTCTGATTATAGCATTACATTAAGCCCCTGCTGAGGGATTCTGCTTTCACAGCCAGCTGTCCAGTAAGTGGCCACCAAGATGAATTTCGCTTCACAGTGTTGACATTTGTCTTGGTTATTCGTTGTCCTTATTTTATTTCTCTATTTGTCTCAGACAGGTAAGAAAATATGACAGAATGGAGCTCTTCAGCTAATGGTCTCAATCCTGCTAACATTTGCCACAATTACCTGGCAGTGTGGCAAGCTCCAAACAGTTCAAAATCATTAGTCACAAAATTAATTTTCAAATAGAACAATTAAAAAACAAACAAACAAACAAAAACAAAACCACCAAAGCTCTTTCAACTTGTTGGTTTGTTGCTGAAGGAGTTGCTCAGTTTTTAATAAAATTTTGGATTCTTGTATAATCTGAGATTTTCAGAAACAGAGTCAAAGACAAAAAGTGTTTAATACTTTGCAAGCTGGAATGGAATTCAGACAGTAATAAGAGTAGTTTTGTTCTCATCTATGACTTTCAGAGTATTTAGTAGCACAGACTATTCTTTAGTAGAAGTAATTCTACACATTGCCATTTGTCTAAACTCAGATGAGTAGTAATCATAAGTTCATAATTTCAGCACCAATTTTTGCCTTTGGATAATTTCTGTTTAGAGTTGGACATCCTGCTGAATCAGGGTTATAGAAGTGTCCTCTGTAATAAAAACAGTAAAGTGACATGACCATTGGCTAGAAACTGTTCTTGTGTTGGTGAAAGCTGGGAGGGTACAGCACAGTTATGGTGTTACTGCGTTTTTGTATTTTAATAAGATTCTTCTGCACAATGTGCGTAGTTATCCAGGCTCAGCCTTGGTACTGAGTAAATAATCAGCACTAGTAAGGTCTGAGGATAGTCATCCTTTGTTAGTTTTAGATATGCAAAACTGGCAGCCTATGGAGGAAGGAGGATGAAGGTGACAGAGATGTCTGTTTGAAGATCCAACCTGACAACCCAAAGGGGACAGTACATGGTGAGAGCCTGGATCAGAGCTGTTAGAAAACCTTTCCCACTAAACAAGCCCCTGGAAAAGCTCAAACTGAAGACTTTCCCGAGGGACTCGGGAGGAGAGGTATAAGGATGGCTCTCAGCAGCACCTCCAGCTGAGGGTGAAGGCCAGGGCAGAAATCAGCATCTGGAGAGGATAGGGTGGCCAGGAGACAGGATTTGGCAAAGACTACAGCTTCCCACTGAGGAGGCAGTAACACTTGAAGAAAGAGAGTACATCTCACACAGGGAAGTGAGAACATTATCAGGCACAGCCTGAGCCAACTAGTAAAGAGGCAGATACTGCACATCCTGAAAACAGCACTAAAGCCGCCCTGGGAATGACAAGAAAGAAAAGAGTGAGATGATTACCTTGAAGGACTGTATGCTAATATAAAAAACATGAAAAACTAATTAAAGACAAGTTTCATTCATGATCAGAATTATTACTTAATTGATTTGATAACTGAAGAGGCATGATATATTTATGATTTTTTGGGGGCTGAGGGAGATGAAGAGGCGTGTTTCTGAGATGTGCATGGTGCCTGTGTCTGTCTGCTGTGACTACCAGTAGTCTTTGAGCATAATAGAGGAGGGGAAGCAGCCCTGCTGCAATGGAGATTATTATTTGGTTCTCAGAGAGGAAAAAGCTCCTTTTGATCTTGTTTCTGCCAAGAGAAGAGATGTTGGTCTGGAGGATGAAGCAGAAGGCAAGCCCTATGACAGGGATCATAAAGAATGGTACTCCTGACACTTAGCAAGAGAATAAATTAAAAGCAGTAAAATAAAAATAAGGGATTTGAAGAAATACAGCATCAGCCAACTTGGAGAACTGAGGGAGAAGAAATACAGGAGGAAAAAGGAAGCTTAAAGGAAGTTCTTAAAAAGGCAACCTCAAAAAGACAAGCACAGATTATTTCCTATGATGGAGATAAAGGAAGTGTAGTAAAAAAAAAAATAAATTTTGCTGACTTTGGAGTTTTTCAGTGACCTGAAAATTATTTGGTGTGGAAAGTAGGTCAAATTACTAGGAAGATATATGTAAGACTAGCACATACCTACAAGGACAAAATCAGGAAGGCCAAAGGCATAGAACAGGAGGCAACAGGAAAAAGGACCAGAAAAAATGTTTGGTAAGAACATGAAGGCAAGGAAAAATACAGTACTCTGCGAAATGCAAAAAAATTTAATACAGTATATAGGTAGGAAATGAGGGAAGAAGCAGTAGCTTTCTGTATATTGGCTGTAGCGCTGCTTTTGACTTTGCTTCCTGGGGGAGTCTCACAAGCAAGTTAAGAAAACAGTTCTATTGAAATTGTTGTACAAGTGATTGAAAAGCTATACTTCTAGAGAAAAGGATGAGTAAATCCCTGCTAAGGTTTCTCCTGGGCCTGGTATTATTCAATATTTAATGGTTTGGACATTAGATAATATAGCTCTTTTGTACAGGACACAAGCTAGTGGACACAGTAGGAATTTTAAATTATTTTGAAAAATGGAAGTGGTCTGAAATGGATAATTTAGGTATCGAAAATACAAGATGGGAAATGGTGGCCCAAACAACTGCTTTTTTAAAGGCTCTGGGTGCAAAAGAGCACTTGGGTGAGGATGACCTGGGTTGTGATGCCCTGCTATGACAATGCAGCTTCACAGTAGGATGCACAAAGGAGTTGTATGGAACACACGTTCTGCCATGTTTGTTACTGGTAACATTTCAGCTCTACTTTAGGAAAAATGGGATCAGTTTAAGAGAAACCAAGGCAGAAGCAGCAAGATAAAGGCCAAGAGTCCACAGTCTTGGAAGCAAGATTGAGAGTACTGGGGCTGCTTAGGTAAAAGAGAGCTGAGGAGAAATATGGTAACAGTTCTGGTACTTGTAGAACTGTTCTGCAGATCATGGATCATAGGATGAGAAGAAATGGTCTTAAAAAGTGCTACATGGAGTGCTTAGGTTAAACAACAGATTTCAAATAACTTCGCAGAAGGGCTGTCTGTCTGCCAGGGAAACTGCGAGTCATGGGGGCAGCAGGCATGGGCATGGGAAGATCTCAGAGGCAGGTTAGACCAACCTCTGCCAGGGAAAACTTGGCAGACTTGAGCCTGCCCTGGGGAAGGGGTAGACTACATGACCCCTCAAATACCACTCCACGTCTGGTTTCCATATTTCTGTTATGATTTAAACATTCCCTGCAATGAAAATTTGTCACAGAGAGATGTCACAATTGACATTTTCCCTGTGAAATTCATAACTGCATCTGCAACAGGAGTGACCAGAATACCTAGTGACTCATCCAGATAAAAATATCTTAAGGAGCAGAAAAATGAGAGCACTTAGCATCGTCTGCTTCAGTCTTGATGGGACACAGGAGCAGATTTAATTTCTAAATGTACCGCATGTTAAAATGGTTCATTTCAGACACAAAGAGTATTTCTGCTACACTCATATTTCAAAGATGAGAAAACATTTATCAGAAGATCATTCTAAAATGAAAGTATTGGGTCATCTGAGATAATTCTGATTAAATATAGGCAACAAATAGAGAAGACTATAATCAGAGCATCTATTTGATGAGCCTTTTAGATCTGTAATGATCTAAAAGTGGGGATCCTGATTCTGCTGCACCAAACCTACCTCAAAACAGTGCTGCCTCCAAGCACTGAGCCAAACCTGTCTCCCATTTAGGACCAGGCAGAATAGTGATGGGCAAGTACAAGTAATGAGCTAATTCATTTTGTGCTTTGATTTTGACCAAAATCTTATTTGACTCCAACATTGAAAACTGATTTGAGCAAGAAATTTGTTCTGATGTCCTGTTTAGTCTCTACGTGAGAAAAAAAATCCCCTCTGCCTCTTTGCAGTTATGTGGTACATATGCACATATTGGCATTTAAATGCTAACACAAAACATTTTGGTAAATAAAGACTGTAGAGAAGGCAAGAAACTGAATCATCAAATCAGTAGACTAAAACTGAAAATGCATCTTGGACTTCAATTATGTGAGCACCTCCTCTCTGAAAGAAGGGATTTAAAAAACAAAACCCCCCAAGCTGAGAAAGATAAATGAAAATCATGCCCCGTGCCTTAATATGACAATTTGCTACAGGTGAATATTATTATCATGATTATCTATACCAAAGCAAAATGCAATAGTTTATGTAGTTGCAACAACTCAGGCATATTTTCTCATTAGGAAATTATCTGGAGAGTTGTTTTAGGAGATGAAAGACATTACACTAACCATCTATTCTCATTCTCTTTTCCTCTTGTCAGCTGTGTAGATGGATAAGTTCAAAGATAATCTCTTAAACTATATCTGATACAAGTCCAGATCTGATAAAAGCACGGTGCATTTGTAAGTTTAGGCACAGCAAGCATTCCCTTTGATTGCAGTGGACTGTCTGGTATATAAGGAGAAGTGTAATACAGTTCTGATACAATTAGAGCCTTAAAATGGTCCTCATCTTTACTGAGAAGGAGAATAAGGCCTTTTGTCTCCTAGAGATTTATCACTGGTCATAAACAACAAGTTAGCCTTTTATTAACTTGTATATTCCCTGGCAAAAGAGATGATCAAAGGCTAGCAAAGGGACAGGATCACTAGCTATAGCCATGCACATTATTTATAAGACACACATGTGAGTAACCAAATAAGAGACTCCCCCCAGTAAGAGGAGACTAACTGTTTTTTACTGAAGCTCTGGGAAATTGTTCCCAGCAAATAGCTCTTAAACACCAAAGAAAGGGCATGCTTCCTTATAAAACAGACCCTCATCTTGATGTTTGGCTAGAAGCAACCTCACAGAACAACATCCATTTCTCAGGTGTGGAGGGTATATAATATATAATATGGGGTCAGCTGCTCAGGGGACTGAGACCTTTTGTCCCAGAAGGCCCTCAACAAAGCCACATGTGACCTGATCACCTTGGTGTTGGGAGCCCTGCCTCAAGGGGATAGGTAACTGTGTAACACCCAGGGCGCTTCCAGCCTACATTTCCAGCATTTTATGATGAATGTTGGAGCAAGAAAACTAGTTTGAACCGGATCCGCAAAGGACTTCACATTTGTGTTTGCACAAAACTGCACTGGGACTCTTAACAAGGTAATGAACTTCCCAGGATGGCTGTGCATGTATCTGCTCTTTGAATAAATGCACTGGGACTATGCCCTTCAGTAAGAGAAAACATTTGCTGATTGTCATGCAGATTCTAAGAGCTTTGGACAGCAGGACACAATTTGAAGATTGTTTGCTGCTGGATTACTTGTGGTGCTGCCAGCATCACTGCTCGGTGGGGTCTGTCCTCTTGCCAGGTAGTCAGCAGGAGAGGATAAAGCAATGTTCAGAGTTATCTTGGCCTCTTGCACCATTTGCAAAGAAAAGAAGTAATATGCAGCCAAGCATTACAGCTATCTACTGAGGCTGATAAGATCCAAATGAAACACGTATATTAATTATTAATACAAATGGCATCAGATAGCAAAAATTCATGCATATGAAATTGACTTATATTTACATTAGAAATGTTTTTCTTTTCTCCAGTATGAAAGTTTGTCTTTAATGGCCTATTAGTGCTTATTTAATGCTGTATTAGCTTATCTTTTAATGTATTGAGCTAGCAGCATAGAAGTCACAATCCAGGCATTACCTCAAGAAGAAAACACAGAAGGAATCATGCATGGGAAAGAGATGCTTACTTTTTTTCTTTTCACGGTCTCTCTCATAAAATAAAAATTCATTAGAATTTTAGAATTAAGTCCATAAAATAATGCTCAGCACATTGCAGAAGATCATCTCAAGGGTCATTTTGTAGTGTGGTAGCAAGGAAATAAAACCAGCTGTTCACATTAACAATAACAAGTATTCATCAGCTAATCACTTATGTACCACCTGAAATTTTTCCTCTGAATGAACATGAATTCGCCCACTCAGGAAAAAAAAAAGAAAAAAATAATTTTAATAAAATTCTAATACTTCATTTGCGATTTTGCACAAGAAATCTTTTAAATTAATTATTCAAAAGACTCAACATAGTTGATATAAACATAGAAACTATTTATTTAGTCTGTGGATAGCAGGTAGCTTCTTGGATTGCACTGAACTTTACAGATCTCCATAGAGACATTTACATTAAAGTTATGTGATATAACAGCCTAAGCTGTATATATATTAACATGACATAAGTCATGCTAATTGGAACTTGAATGAAGGCAAACTGTAAGTGGCAAGTAATGCCAGAGACAATAGTATGAAGAAAATTCCCTCCACAAAGCCTGGCTAGCAGTAACCAGATCACAAATTAACAATCTAGGTAAACTGGTGTGTGAGCTGAGGCCATGGCAGAGTTGATGCAAGACCCTGGCTGAGCTGCTCCCCCAAGGTGCAAGGGAGAGATGCTGCACAGCAGGAACACCACAGCCTCCTCCACAGTGATGCCCTGGATGGGCAGCTTCCAGCCAGCAACTAAGCAAACCAAGAAAGAAGAATCCAGATGGTTTTCTATCACACTAAACAACTGTGTATATAAATAGTGTATGCATTTATGCTATTTACTTCTTGTTTGCATGCTCTTTATTAGCTTACTGAGCTGTATGCTCAAGATTTTCTAAACAGACTTTTAAGTGTATTAGTTCCTAATGTTGTTCTTCAGGTGAAAGATCCTTTATTTCTCCTCATTTATATTTTATATTTCATTTTTCCTGTATGTCTATGTTGTGTCTTAAATGATTCCCATTAAAACACAATCTTTGTTCACGAAAGGTAGGATTTCTGTCATTTGATTTTAGACATGGATTTCAGTATCTAGTCTCTTGTCTGGGTTCTTTCTGTTATCAATGGGGAGGCATCTCACAGGGGACAACTCATTTGAATTGTCTCAGATGCCTTCTTTGGACCACAATGAATCACTCCCTCATGGGAGGGCTTATATCTGTCTCCTTTGATTTTAGAGAATAACTGTCTACCTCCTTAATACACAGTGCCTAGCCTTTGGATGATTGAAGTCAAGAGAGCTGGATTTAGTCTCTTCCTGCTATAATGCTGCTCCTCTACGGAAATAATTGCTTTAGAGGGTCATCCCACGTAGTTGTTGAAACAAGCCATGATATGCATTTGCTCAGAAGAGGTCCTACAGCAAATCTGGCCTCCTTGATTTTCTCTGGTAGATTTGGCTTGATAAAATCTCTGTGATGGTCAAAACCCTACCGTGTTAGGGCTCAGATCTTTATTTAAAAGAGTTCTTCATGGCCCTGACTACTAATGTCTCCAAGCATACAGCCATGTGCAGATGCAACACCACCTGCAGAGCTTCCAGTAAGTTATTTCTATAGCAACCACTTCTCTTTGGAGGATCTGTGAGGAGCTGGCTGGGATCTCCCACAATCCAGAGTCTTTCCAAATGCTTCAGTTTCACCGCTGTGTCACATGCGTTGTAACAGTCCTCATGGCCTCTTTTTGAGAGGGTAGTTAAAATTATAACCTAACCCATGTAATGAATGGGCTCCTGGAGCTGATAAACAGGGATTTCTGCCTGGCAATAACAAAGTATTTTATGGGCTTCAAGGAAAAATTCATTTTGTGCAAAGGTGTAATGTCAGGTCTATATACTGCCCAATTTTCACTCTTGCTTGTTAAATAACACTTAAGGAGCACTTCAAATGTGCAAAGCTACTGGCCTGGTCTTTTGATTTTCAGTGACTAATTTAGGATCTACCTACTAAATTTTAGGGTCATTGCAAAATACAAAGACAGAAGATAGAAGTCAGTTCTTCTCAGTTCCTAAGCCCCAAGACTTTAGATGCCCTTATATATATACTCACTTCCTGTGCCAAAAATATTGAAAATCTTCTATAGAAGCAGGTCTTTTTTTTTTTTTTTTCTCAAAGCTATTCTACAGATTTCAGGAAGTTCTTAATGACTTGTTAGCATTTTTGCAAATTGATCTAAGAGGACTTTCTTACTGGTTATACATTCCACAGCTGCAGTTTTGACAAGACAAACAGCAGGAATCTGCTAATCTTTGGGCTCCCTTTACTCTTAGAAGGTGCATTTCATTCATACAGAGATGTAATTAACAACTTTCTGGCTTTGCCATGCAAGCACACCTTCTAACTGATCATTACCAGAAACAACAGGGTATTCTTCCTAATAACAATTTAATTTGCATTTAATTATGCTCTGCTAGGTGACACTAAAGGTGACACTAGAAAAGGTAATATACTTTTGTGTTGATTCAGTTCAGTTGTTTCTAATGAGGTAGATTATGCTAGATGGATGTTTCCAAAGGCATATGTAGTGCCTCTTCTGAGAAGTGGGAAGTTGTCTGGTGTTTACTCCCACTGTAACCAGGATGTTCTAAACTTTCTCATTTGCAGGGATTTGCTCCAATTACCTTCCTCTAATTTTAGGTGAGATATTTTTCCAGCCTATATCTTATTTTCCTAAGCAAACATTACTGTGTAACTATATATGCAACTGTCTTCATGCTAACTTTCAACTGATGATCTTTTTGATATGACAACTTTCTTCACTAAAGATGTAGCTAGTCGAGATGTAAGCTACAAAGTAAGGTTTCCTTAAAGCAGTTTCTCTGTTGCTTTCCCTTAATTATAAGTGATCCAACATCTCTCAGAGCCTTATCTAAAATGCTATAGTCAGTGAGTCTTCCCATCGATGTCAGTGGTCTTTGTCCCTCTTGGCTAGTGACTCAGTCATTTAGTACTTAAAAAAACTGTGAAATCAATGAGTTTGTATCAGCAACACATCCCCATTATTTGCTTGTTACAGGATCAAAGACCTAGAGAGCCTGAGGTGATCCAGAAGCAGCATCCCATCAGGCTGCTGGAGTCTGTCTGCTTCAGGACAGGAGCAGATCCCTGCCATCACTCCCTCTTCAGCTCCAGGAGGACTTACCTTATCAAGGTACATTTGGTCCACCAAAGCCAGATTTCTCTATCAATCATTGATGTCATTCACACACTGTATGGTATATGTTTAGTGGAAGGAAAAGAAGAACTGCACCCAAGAGTGTATGAGCATCAAATGCAGCTGCAGAGGTGGGGCAGGTTTACAGGATCTACTCTTTTCTGCTATTTCTCAAACACTATTTGTTATGTGTTAGTCCCCATTCCCAAAGATAAATAAAACAGCAAACCACTTTAAAAAGTAGTTCCACTGAACATTGTTGTTGCAAGAATAATTTATAAAATGTATCAGAAGTTTTGGAACAAACAAGTTAATATTTTAATGATGTGCATAGGAATGAGAACTCAGGAACAGAGCAGACTTGTATTGGGAATATTCATGCAGGAAAACTCAGTATAAAGAGTGAAACAGGAAATACTTTCCCATGTGAAACAAAGAAGAATTCTTTCACAGTTTATAATCCTTCTCTCTTTTCGGAAGTCTGTGATCAAGTGCAGGACTGAGGACTGCTCTGTGCATGAGCTTTTACATTTCTTCATATCATTTGCAGGGTAACCGGGAGTGTATCAGTTCGAAGTGTGTTATCCTTTTACATTTTATGAGCTGTGGTAGTTCAGTGAGGAAATGGGAACAAATTCTATGGTTCCTTTCACACAATGTAAGTAGAAGTTTTATTCTAGCTGGTTCTGGCCTGACATTTAATTAAAGTATTTATCTTTGAGAGTATACTAGGAAGGAAACTATAAATATACATTTGAGGGTCTTGTCAAGTTAAAAGTGGTCAACAAAGAATAAGCCTCTGCTGATACTTCAGTGCATTCCAGAAACTCACTCTGTTGGCCAGCTGAGTTTTCCACAAAACAAAAACAAGACACTATTCTTGAGTTTTTTCTTTAAATTTTCTTTAAATTTATCAGTGTATTCTCCTTGTAGCTTTCCTATTACTGTCTTTTTCTGTAATGTTCAGAGTGATAATTTCTCCATGTATTTCAAGGGAAGAAAAGCCATCCAGTTCTTTCTTAGGAAATATCTGTTGACCTCCAGTTGACCCAGTCATATGTGCACAGGAGAAGCAGGGTTTTACAGTGCAGAAAGTGAAATCAATAGAGAGCCTGTTTCAGAATTAGCAAACAAAGATTTAACTCATATAAACTTCAGTTCTAGAGGCATTTGTAGGAAGGAAATGGGGACTATTAAATAGCTTTAATGGCAAGTCTTTGTATGCCATAATCACATGTACCTGCTGATATTTGTGTACTTTACGTTCTTGCTCACCTCATTCTTTGTGTGAAAAGAGAACAGCACATTAATAATGGCACACTGCAATAACAATGTGTGAAAGAATAAAATCTATGGTTTAGTAACCACCCTGTGGTATGTAGCTGGAAAGCTGTGAGACAGGTGAATCCAGAAAACCTTTGGGAGCTGGGAGAAGGGTTCCGCATCTCCCACACTGAGCTCATGCAGCCTAGCTCTGACATTTGAGGGAAAGGTTCTGTACAGCTTTTTAGGAGCCTAACAGTGAAAGGAGAAAATATGATTCAAGCACATAGATGTCCACTTTTGGGCCACTGAACTGCCCTGTGCCCTTCTCTCCTCTGCACTGAGTAAATACCCACTGACTTCAGTGGGAATTTATATACCTACAGGTTGGTTCAGCTGCATAAACATAGGCATACAATGCAACTCGTGTAAGATGCACTACCTTATTCTACCCAGCTTGCTCCTGCTGCTCCAGAGGGACCTGTGGCTCCCATAGGTCAGAGTTGCCCAACCTGCATAGTGGGTGACTCAGATAGCCACAGTGTAGCAGATGAGCAGCTCTGGTTGCTCCAGAAATATGTCAAGCAACTGCATCATGACCTTAGCTCACATGCAGATGTTTACATTTGTAAGTCGTAAGTTTGAAGAGAATTAGATGAATTCTGTGTTTTGTTGGAATAAACCCTACCCAACTCAGCCTGTTTCTGAATTGTGGCCAAGGAAGTGCCAGAGCACTGTTAACTAATGATGAACTCTCATTTTAGTGCCTACTGTGCAGACCTAGATACTGAAGTTTCAATGCAAACAATAGGTAGTGCCACATAGATTTCTGGTATAACTGCTGAGCTTTGTAGATAATGATTTTTACTCATTTTATATAGTAGAATGGATATGACACCATATTTTGTAGTGACTTAGAGACAAATCCCTGCCTCAGGAAGCTGAAATGATATAAGGAGTTTAAAATAGATTAATTTCTGTTGCTTGTGGGAACCTTAAGGTGTATAGCTTTTGCTTCATTTTGTACTGAACAAACCCTTATCTTTCTCTGAAAGCTGACACATAATGTGATGCTAGTTCTTGGAGAGCAGAAGCTAGCTGTGGCCTGCATTGTTGAAATCCGGTGTGTTGAACTAGCTGTCTTTTAAACATAACCCAGGTGGTCTAAAGTTGAGGGAAAAGACTTAAAGTAAAAGCTGGACCATTTGTGGAAAACAATCCTGGAAGTGACTGGGAAAGAACTACAGATAGGACCTCTCACAACCTCATACAGGCTGCAGTGCAATCCATTCCTGTGCTGAGCTGACAGTCCTCTGCAGCATCTGCAACCTTTGTTACTTAGCTTAACATGTGCAGAGCCATAGGAGGAAAGTGCTCTTTGTTCACCTGAACAGACAGAGAGGGCCTCAGCATGCGGCATGTTACTCTAAAGTCTGGGTAGCAGTGAATTTTTTTAAGAACTCCATAAATAGACCTGCTCTTCAAAGCCATGAACAAGGTACATTGTAGAAGTACAATGCTTAGAGAGATTCAATTCAGGCACGCAGCAGAAAGATTTAGCAGCAGTAGGTGGTCACAAAACGTTTCTCAGATTTGTCAAAATGGCAAGAGTTTTCCAATTGAAATTTGAATTTTTATCTCTGTCATACTCATAATTCAGATCTGTGTGATGTATTTAAATAATTGACCCAAGCAATGTGTACAGCATCTTCTTCACAGCAACTGCCTTTCCTCTCCCCTTTGCCTCTTAAAGCAAAAGCAGCCAAGAGCAGACTGAAGGAAGCATTGCAATATATTTCCAACTCAAGTATTCAAATTACTTTAAAAATCAACACCTATTTTAAGTCACCCGCAGTTCAAGAACTCAGGATTTTACCCCTCAGAATGCTCATTTAAGGTGATTTGAAACTTTTCATGCTTCAATAGAAATAGAAAGCAAGTGTTAGGACACCAGCAAAACTCACAAGCATCTGACACCATTCTTCTTGTCAGGAAACTGCCAAGAGTCACTTTCACCTTCACAATAACCTTGAGAGAAATTTGCAACATAATGACAACTGGATTTTCAGAATATTTTGTACAGATAAATATACCTTTCAATAAAGCATAAAGCAATCATGACCTCAGCTGTTGGACACCCCCACTGGACTATAAGCACATACTCTATTACCTTTCTGTACAAATGATTATGAGAAATTAAAATTTGATAAGTAAATAAAAGAAATCTGACAGTGATCTTCTTTATTTCATAAATTACTCTTAGAAAGACTCTTTTATCTAGCCAGGATTTTAGGGGAAAATGTTGGGGTTTTTTTCTCTCTCGCTAAACTCTTACACTCTGAGCAAAACTGCATTGATATTTTTTAGCATTTCTGTCAACAAAACAGAGAAAACACGATGTGCCTTCATCTATCTACACAAGAAAGTAATAGCCCTAGAAGTGGAATATGGCATACCAAATGCTCACATAAAATTGCTCATAATCATTCCCCCCAAAGTAATTAACATTTTGAATAATTAATAAACTCAAGAAAATTACAATCTGTTCAAAAACAATCCATGAAAAAAGTCCAAGACTGCCAAACAGGGTTTTCATCATAAATTACTGCTCTGCTCATGCAGTTACTTTACATAAAATCAAGCACACAACCCTTCAAAACCAAATGTTTCGCTACCCTTTCTAATGGGTGGCAAACAGATGAGATGAAGCACACAGAGAGAACTAGTGGAGGAGAAGCCTTGCAGTGACAGGAGATTATCCTCAACATATATCACATTTCCTATACTGGGAGAGCTGAAGTTCTTTCTAAGTGGAATAATAAAAAAATAATAAGGTAACACACAGAGCAAGAGGGAAGCTGAGATGAGAATGAGTGTCAGTATGAATTTTCATTAGACACAGCTGGAAGGTCTGAGAATGTGTTGTGTAACCAAGTATATGAAAATTAAACAGTGTGAAAACTGCTGACGCAACAACTGATCTGCTTATACCGAGCAACCCCACAGCTGGTGTACAACAGCACACATCCCCATACAGACCAGTGAACACCAGTTGATTTAGAGGTCATCAAAGGCATTTTCTTTTTAAGAGTCTTCAGAGACTGAAAAATGGGCAAAGTTGAAAATTACCACTGGGTTTCTAAACTACTGCCAAATCCTTTGTGGCATATGAATTATAAACTTTAATGAAATGTGGCATTTTCTTCCACAATATACTATCAAAAATATCTGGTACAATAAAGGTAATATCTGAGAAGCTTTCATTTTCCCAGCCTTTTGTTAATAAAATACAGACACAAATCAGATGCTGCCTTTTAAGTGCAAATCGGAGCAGACGTTCACATTCATAAGGGAATTTTTACAGTGCTTTGTCCTACTGTCAGATATGAAATGTTTACAGGCTGTAAATGGGTAACTGAATATACTTCTTCCCTAGGAAAATTTCAGTGTGTTTCTATTATTCAGATTCCTATATTATTTCTGCAATTTGGATTCAGATTCCAGGTTCCAGACATACCTAGCTATCCTATATACCTGCACTGGCTTTATGCATGAGAACAGTAGGCATTTGCAGAGGGCATCACAGTGTTAAGGCTGGCCTTGTCCTCTCTTCACTGTCTCGTGAAGAGGCATTACATCTCTGGAAAGTTTATCTGGCTCTGCTGCTGAGAGAGGGGTGGATGGAGCAGAGAGGTGTTGAGGTGGCTGCTGCCCCCGTTCCTTACATCTCTTCAGTGGCAGTAAACCCACCTCCCACAGACTCTTCCACCTAATCTGGTTCACCTTCCATGTGAGGTTTATCCTTTAGGTTGTCCCTCCTACCTACCTGGGAGTGTCCTGGCTGGCCCACGTTCAGATCACCACTCCTCTGTTGCACCTATTTTGCTGAGGAGTCATTGGCTCTCTGACCTGTTTTGCTAGCTCACAAAACAGAGTTAGAAGTTTTCAAATAAAGTAAGTTAAAATATAATTTTCTTTCCCAAAGCATATGACATCATTTTTGCAGTGGACTTTATGCTTAACTAATAAGATTCCACCTAAAGTAATTTCACCAGAACAGCATCAGATGCACTAAAACTGAAAAAGATCCCTGGCTTTTTTCTCATTAATTCAAAATGTTGCATGGCTTTAAGGTAAATGGTTAATTCTTCCAAAGGAAGAGAGCTTTTAAGAGTTATGCCTTCAAGTGAATGGAAACTGAAGTCACAATTTGGGGATCTTCATTCCTGATAGCCATGTCTGCGCTGCATGGAGCAGAGGACCTACTGTCATCCATCATGGCTCTCTCCATGGTGGTGTAATCAGATTTCTTTCCAAAAGCAACTACAGGGCACAAAGGGGATGATGCACACCATTGCAGGATGTCATCACACAGGCCAGATGTTGTCCATATGCAGATTGCTGAGGACCATCCTATACAGCAAGAAGGACAAAGATGATGCACAAGTCCTACATTTGGAAGCAGCAGTCATATAAGGCAGCAAAGGGAGATAAAGGTGTAATTCAGAAGTTACCAAGTCAGAGATTTCAAAAAGCTCCAGCAGCCAGCCTGGACAGCAATGAACATACCACAGACCCAGCGGTGCTTTAACATAGGAACTGGTTAATAAGTTAATTAACTTACTCTCACCTGAAGTTAAGAATTACCTTACTAATTACCTGAAGGAAGGCTGAGACAGTTAATGTTTTCAGCCTAGAGAAGAGAGTCCTGCAAACAGACCTTATACTGGCCTTCCAGTACCTCAAAGGGGGCCTGCAAGAGAGCTGGAGAGGGACTTTTTATAAGGCCTGCATTGAATAGGACAAGGGGCAATGGCTTCAAACTCAGAGTAGGTTTAGATTAGATATTAAGTTCTTCACTGTGAGGTTGGTGAGACACTGGCACAGGTTGCCTGTGGATAGATGCGCCCGTGGAAGTATTCGAAGCCAGGTTGGATGGGGCTTTGAGTAACCTGGTCTAGTGGAAGGTGTCACTGCCCATGGCAGAGAGGTGGAACTAGATGATCTTCAAAGTCCCTTCCAACCCAAATCATTCTGTGGTTCCATGATTCTATGCCTATCTATATAAAGGAAACCTCTTTATCTTATGGTATTCTTTATGTTAGAGACTTCCCTCAGCACCTGTCACCATCAGGTAATAGGCGCCTCTGTGGCTGAGAGACAGTCAAGTGCTGCTGCTAGAGGATCCAAACCTAAATGCTTCCTGTCTGTGGAGCTCACAGAAATGGATTTCCCACTCTCCACTCACCTCAACCATTTAGCACAGAGATGATAAACCAAAATACAAATAACCTCGAGGTAGTCAGATATTCAAGTGTTTCCTTACATACATATTTTTGAGGATTTGAAATGATGAGGAAGCCACTTACCAGTTTGTGGTAAAAGAGATATTGGGCTGTTGAAAAGAAACAGATAATCAGGGTAAGAAACATTTTGTTCTGCTGTACATTTCTCTCTTCATACATTGCCAGGAGATGGTAATGAGCAGTGAGTCATGAGTAGAGTTTCACTGGAATAAAAAGTGGCAGAAATAGAACAGAAAGTACATTCCATCCTTTCAAGATCTCCCTTCCCATAAATATCCTGAACTTCATTAATTAGGGCTTGAATGTAAATTATTGTGATTATTGCAAATTAATGCTGGGAACCAATCCAGCAGAGTTGTCCAATAGATGTCACTGAGAATGCTGAGGCACATATAATTTTCTCCACAGTGCCATTGGGAGCCTCATCTTCTTGCATGACTCCCCAGTATGTACATGCAAGGCATTTAACATCATGCCTACAGCAGCTTTGAGGCCTTAAGGCATTGAAAGAATGAGGTGAACCAAATTTTAGGTTTATTCCAGATGTAGCAGACACTGAATGGCTTATTACTCACTATTTCTAATAGTTCTTGGATGTAAGTCTCCAGTAGGTATTCCAGAAAAACTCCAGGTTAATTGGAAGCCTCATCTCCTGGTATTATTCTTATTATTTGTCTTAAGATAGCAACAAGAGGCCAGTGATTCAGGATGGCAGAGACTATAGGAATAAAAAGACTGTCCCTTCTCCTTAGCTTTCCTTTCTGAAAAAAAAAAAATGAAGTGTACTGGGCTCACTGTATGAAGGTTATGTTCTGTCTACAAGGCCAGAGGAGGCTGGGAAGCCCTGCTGGATGGCTGTTTGCTTCTCAAGCCCACAGTGTTAGAGCAGATCATCCTGTTTTGGAAATAGGCATCCCTACTTCCAGAGTTCAGATATTTTCCTTAAAGTGTCACACTGATCCTTGAGAGCTGGTCACATCTGAAGTGTTCTTTGGGCCAATGGGAAGACAGGTTCTTTCTCTTTCCCTCTTTACTGCCTTCTTTGTAGGACTTTTTCAAGCAGCAAGTTTTACTCCGTTCATAAGAATCTTTCTACTGCCAGAGAAACTTGACCTATGGTTATCATCTGATTTAATAGGGATGAACAAAACTACCAATCTTCCTTATGCTGTCATATGCATGTATTTTTGTTCAGATACATTACTGACAATTAAGTAGCCTGAGTTTTCTGAAACATTTCTTCCAAGTATGCTTATCTTTCTGCAAGGCATCCTTCCATTGCAAATGCCTACAAAAGCTTCCAGAACTAAATTTTCCATGTCAGGTTCCCTGACTGCTTACATGGCAATCTCAGTGTGATAGCTGGAAGAGCCACCATATGGTCTCTATTTCCTTGCCTGCAATGAACATCTGGATGTGATCTGAGAGGAACTTCTGTGTCTTAATTCTGTCTAGTGATTACTCCCACCTCGGAAGGGTCAGGCTGAGAAATCCAGCTCTGTAGCTAACCTGCTGGTCACCAGCACAAGCAATCATATGTGCTCACAACAGATGGCCAATGAGAAAACACCACATGTTGCATGAAGCTTTGCCTATCTCCAGGGAATTAACAGAATGATGCAGAGAACCCTGCCAGTTTTGTCCCACGTGGTGGGTGCATCAGATTTCTGACATAGGTGAGCAGCTGGTGGGATCCCTTCAACATCTAGGGGTCTGTCCTTTGAGCATGACACAGCATGGTTTGCAGCTGATGCAGTGGCTCATATCTCACTGGGGCTGCCAAACACAGGCTATGAGAGCAGGGCTTGATCCCAGTACCAAACTACAACTGGGAATATTCTTCAGCCATCCTAAATAGGCATCTTTGGCACCTGAATTTACAGCCAAGATGCTGTTTGGAGACACAACTGAGAAAAACTAATAACTGAGGTAGCAGAGGAAATCCAGTTATCTTAATTTTGATCTTTTCAAACACCTTGTCTATAAGACTTGCATCTTTAATTCATGATTTAAGATGAAGGTTTGATCCCAGACTTTTGCAGAACTATTTAGAAATTCATTAAAAGCTGGAATGAGACACAAGCTGGTTAAATGGCACACTCCAGAAGTCATCCATTTCGTGCAACACTGGACATGCAGATTCTTTCAAACCCAAGTTTGAAAGAATCTGCATGTCTTCATCAATGGCTTCACCATTCAGACCCATTTGATCCTACAGCTATCATTATTTTAGTGTTATTAGGGTAATAAAAATTATGACCATGGCATGGTGTGCTGTCAGCATGATCCAAACACCCATTTGCTTGTTTATTTTTCTAATTGTCAGTGTTTCTAATAGTTAGGTTATAGTGGTGGATTATGATAACATGTACACACTACATAACAATGGGAATTATAATAAATTTGAGTCAAGCCTTTAATTGCACTTTTCCAAGTGTTTATTAACTAGTATGCTTATCTAGTTGTTCTTTTAATGTGCTCTTATTCCTCTGGCAGCAAGTGCCATTTACTTGCATATGGAGTGAAAGACGATCACTGTCATCTAATATAAAATCAAGTGAGTGACCTCCATCACCCTAACAGCCAAACATACAATTTGGCTTGCAGTGGGACTGGGATGGAGCAATACGTACTATAGCTACAGAGTACACACTTCAATGCATGATGCAGAACAAGGAACACTGGCAGTGCCACTCGTAATCATTTGTATGTGGAACAATTGCCCTCAGCCTTGCAGTTTGCTGCATGCTCACAAGCAGATCCAGTCTCTTGGTATAAGTCTGCTGTAATTTTCACCTGCATTGAACAAATGCAGGAAAACTTGTAGAGCTTGAGACTTTCTTGGGTTTCTAACACAGGTAGGTGTTCCCACAAGAAATAACAAGCTTAGTGAATCTAGAACCAAGATTCTTGCCAAATTTCATATTACTCCTCTGACCTAAAAGGTTTCTACAAGTACTTTATAGTGGAAAAAATACTAGATACTGAGAAATCTGACACTTATTTCTACCATTCCTTTCAATCACATCTGAACTTTTTTGAAATTATATTTGACATTAAAATTCAGTGGAGGTAGAGTTCAGATAGAAAGTACAGCTGAATCACTTGAAGAAAAGTTTCTTAAAGAAAATTATTAAAAATGAGGTAATACAAAAGGTTTAGACTGACCTAATAAAAGCATCTGAAAAGCATGGTTTAAATAAACAGAAAAATGCATGATGCTTTCCATACAAAATTCATTCCCACTCATACCATAATAATTACTTTTCATTTTAGTGTAACAAAATGTTTGGAACACCCCCACTTCTGCCTTTAATTGCTATGTAATACAGTATCCATAACACTCTTTTCAGACAGCTAGGTTTTTTATTTCATATTTTGCTTTAGAAAAAATCATGAATACCTTTCATATAGGCATACTCTGTGTGCTGTTATAATGTTATTATCCAAAACATATTACAGAAGCTGGCTCATCAGCTGAACAATCTTATGGTCTCATAATGTCTTTTTCAGTATTGGAGAAAATTGTCTGGTTTATTAATGGCTGCTGTCTAGCTTGAGTTTTTCTGCAGGAAAAAATAATGCAGCTATATTGCTGTCTCTGTGTCAATATAAAATATATTTTCATGGAGATATTAAAGAAAAGATACTGTTCTTTATCATTTATTGTATCTCCATTATCAAGTCAAGTCCCAGATGAAGTAAGGACCTCAGTGTACTGGATTACAATCATGCAATAATAATTGTCTCCCATGTATTTTACCCACCTGTCCAGTATCTTCCCTTTCAGAATAACTATTGAAAGAACAGAAAATGAGGATGCATGCAACCTCTCTATTCAAATGGGAGACACTGTTAACTATTTCAAATGGACAAAGATGAGATTTTTTTGTTACTGCTGTATTTAGGCAGAGGCAATAGTTTCTAGTAGTTTTTATAGTTAACCATGCAAAAGCTTCTATTTTGATTTGAAATCTACATTTGAAAGTAGCATTTACTAAAATACCCTAAGGTCAAAAAGAATTTTAAGCACTTCAAGAAAATGTATTTTATTTCCAAATAATCACTGAAAGGTGATGGCCAAGTTTTACCAGGCTACATTCAATTCAAGGTAAAGTCTGCAGGGCAAAGATCACTTTAGGTCACTTTTATAGTCCTTTTGTATGAATATAGCAGTTCCCAGCAGAAATTAAAATGGATTTAGGACAAATTTTGAAAAACGTTGTAAATACACACTGATGTTCCCTTCAATCTGCTAAGTCACGTTTGTCCTGCTATTTCTCTTTCCACTGATCTTATTTTATTTCATTCTATAGACACTTGCAGGACGAAGAGCTGAGCAAACAACATTTGCACTAAGGGATGATTCAGATATTTTCATATTTGTCCAAAGTCAGTTTGGAACCAATCTTTATGGGAAGAGAACACATGAAAAATTTCAGTTGAGAAATGCAGAAGTGTTTGCTGGGTGTGCAGTCACGTAACAGCCAGGATTTGTTATAGGACTCTGGAGAAGTGATGCCCTGGTGCACAGTAACAAGGAAATTTATTCCAAGGACCTGAAGCACTGAGGTTGTAGCTCAGATTAAGCAAAGCCAAGCCAACTTAATTTATTTCCATTCTCCAGTGCAACAAGTCTATAAATGTAACTCTTTTATTTTTGGTGAAATTTTGTCATTTTGCAGGATTTTACTAATGGTTAAACCCCTGTTTTTCTAGGAAAACACCTAGTCAGAAGAAAGTGGATCTTAGTGCCACATGCTTGCACATTCAAAGAAAATTAAGTTTAAATAAATGCAAGGAGGGTAAGTACACACTTGCCCAGGAAATGACTAGTAATTGTGACTTGCCCCAGCAATGTCTGCTACATGTGTGAGAAGATGATTATCAGCATGAGAACTCTTGTCAGTCAACCTGTGAGATAAGGCAATTTGCAGAATAAAACAATCCAAGAGATTTCACTAAACGGATTTCAGGAAATCATGATACGTTCATAAAAATTTTGTGGGGGGAAAAACAAAGGAAAGACTAAATCTGTCACAAAATATATAGCTGCTACTCCTTCTACTGCCTTGGATATAAAGTAGTTTCATTTACAAGATATTGAGGATATCATTAAACTCTCTTCTGGAACAGAAGTTGCTCTTCCTCTGCTCATTTGACTGTTTTTGTACTATCATTTAGGAATTCCAGCACAAATATTTAACCATAAGGAAATATTGCAAGGAAAATATGATTTGTGCACAAAATGCTTCAATTTAAAATAGAAACAGTCCTCCTTCGACAAGGTTAAATGCAACTTTTAACACTCTAAGGATGCCAGCAGATAAAACACAGAAATAAAACGCAGGGAGCCAAAAGACACATATGGAGTTAACAATGTTCTTTAAAAATTCAGTGGAGACGGGCTGGCATTCGCACACATGGGAGTGCCTTCAGTGAGCCCTGCAGGGGAGAGGGCTACAGCTCGGGCTTCTGGAATGGGAAACAGCAGCTGCTTTGCCCTGTATTCGTTTTGGCTAGGATAGAGTTAATTTTCTTCCTAGTGGCTAGTACAGTGTCATTTTGGATTTAGTTCGAGAATAACGTTGATACCACAGTGATGTTTTAGTTGCTGCTAAGTAGTGCTTCCTTAAGTCAAAGACTTTTCAGTTTTCCATGCTCTGCCAACAAACAGGTGCACAAGAAGCTGGGAGAGAGCATGGCCAGGACAGGTGACCCGAACTGGTCAAAGGAATATTCCATACCACAGAACATCAAACTCAGTATATAGACTGAGACGAAATAGCTGGGAGAGGTGCTCAGGGATGCTCACTGGTCAGGGATGGTGTGGGCATCCATCAGTGGGTGGTGAACAGTTGAATTGCACATCACTTGCTTCTCTTGGGTCTTATCATTCTCTGTTTCTTATCTGCCTTTTCATTGCTCTTGTTATTATTAATATTATATTTTCATTTATTTCAGTGATTAAACTGCTCTTATCTCAATCCATGGATTTTACCTTTTCCTGATTCTTGCCCCCATCTCACCAGGAATGAGGAGGGAAGGAGATAGAGAGGGATGGAGGGAACAGCTGCATGGTACTTAGGTACCAGGTGGGGTTAAAACATGATGGTTGTCTGCCAGAGGTCCTCTCTTTTGCATGGGCTGTTCCCAGGCAGACTGCAGGTACTGGCATTCGTCCTTGAGGTTGGTGTGATGGATGCTCCTGGATCCAGCCAGCTATGTGAGTGATGGTTCTGCTGAGCCTTGTGAAACATTATGAGATGATATGGCTCACTGTACACCAAAATCTGGGCTAGAACTCCCTGAGGCAGTACTCTGACCTCCACTCTTCACCTTTCAAAGTTATTTGCATACCACGAGGACATGGTTTAGCATTCAGTTGGCTGGAGAATTCAACGGCTAAACAAAATTACAAGAAACTGTTTATCTCAAAAGTCTTCTTTACAGTGGAGCTATCTCCTTTCCACTCCAGGGGGAATACTAGCATACCTGTAATTCTGAACTGTAAAGGAAGAAGATGGATAGAGGCTACAAGGTTCTGTGAGTGGACCCCATCTTTTCCATAATGCAACAGCTGTGATTTTTGTGGCAGCCCACACCTGTGGTAATTTCCCATGTGAATCATACTGCCTTGCCAGCAACACCACCAGGGAAACCAAGAAACCACTCCTGTTTCTGACCTGCCCTATACTTGTGCATCCACACATCAGCCCACTTGCATTGCTGGATGAAAACCATGTCCAGTTAGAGGTAAACTGGCCTGCTTATTCAAGAGCAAGCCCTCTCCAAGACAGTGTGTACACCATAACAGTGCCTGTTCTGGTTCAGTTACTTATACACTGAACAGACATCTCGGTGCCATCTGTCAGGAAGCTGCACAGGGATTGCAGCCCTGTCCCTGTACAGAGCAGCAGGGGCTGCAGGCAGACTTGGAGGCAGTGTGGCAGTGCAGGGCCAGGATGTGTGCACACAGAGATCACTTGTTCATACCAGAACAGAGGCAGTCATACTCGGACCAGAAACCACCTCTTCCACTCAAATCTATGTGTATTACAGTGTCATATACGATCTACGAAAGCATAAGGAGTTTTACATTAACTCTATATGCAGGCACACTAATGCATATGCATAATACAGCTCTTTTAACTTTCCAACAGACATGATTCTTTCCCTGTATTGGATAGGAAGGAGCCTTGGGGTAGCTTTGTTTTCCCTTATGGTGCATTAAAACTTCGCTATTCAGATTGAATTTTAGTGTGAATTACATGATCACATTGATGCTTCAAAATGTAAGTGCAGAATTCCCTTTTGACTTTAATGGCATTTCTGAAAGAAATCAGAAGAACTTGTTCGAATTTGAAATATGGTAATATTTTGCCTTCTGGCTATTTTTTAAATGCTTCTTTCTGCAGAAAGAAAAAACAGTCTGAAGAGACTTACATGAAAAAATATCAAAAGATCCACCACCCTGGAGGAGATTCTCACATCACATTTCTTTCTGTTGTAAAGGCAACAGTTTTCTGCATAGATTTTGCTGTTGTTGTTATGCAATTAATCTCTATTTTATTGAGAGCGTTCCGAGCTCATATGAACTTTTTATTATATAAGATATGCAGCTACTCTGTTAATGGCTAGAAGTGATATGCAGAGACATTGAGAATTTATTTGGAAGAGATAGAAGAGGAATAACACGTGACTCATACAAAAATGTATTGAGAATTTTGTTTCTAAAAAAGGTAAGTGTCTACAAGCCTGAGAAGCATGAGCTGCTGTGATCTTATGTTCTCTTCCACAGAGAGCCCGTGCTGGCTCTGGGCAGTGTGGAAGAAAGTGTTATCCCAGTCTTCAAACAGGGCAGAAAAGAGGACCCAGGGAACTACCGGCCAGTCAGCCTAACCTCAATCCTTGGAAGGCTGATGGAGAGCCTCATTCTGGAGGGCATCTCTATCCACATGGATGACAAGACAGTGATCAGGAGTAGTCAACATGGATTCACTAAAGGTAAATCATACTTGACCAACCTGATTGCCTTCTATGATGAAACAGCTACCTGGATGGATGAGCGGACAGCTATGGATGTTGTCTACCTTGACTTCAGCAAGGCTTTTGACATGATATCCTCATAGGAAAACTCAGGAAGTGAGAGCTGGATGAGTGGGCAGTTGAGCGGATTATTGAGAACTGGCTGAACAGCAATTCTCAGAGGGTCTCTACTCAGTCCTGGTGAGGCCATATCTGGAGTGCTGTATTCAGTTCTGGACTCCCCAGTACAAGCGAAATGTGGAGTTCCTGGAGCTGGTCCAGCGGAGGATGACAAAGATTACTGGGGGCTGGAGCATCTCTCTTACTAGGACAGGCTAAGAGAGTTGGGCCTCTTCAGTCTTAAAGGGAGATAAGTGAGAGAGGACTTCCTAATGTCTGTAAGTATCTGAAGAAAGGATATCAAAAGGATGGATCTAGGCTCTTCTTGGTGGTGCTAGGCAATAGGACAAGAGGCAACCGGCAGAAACTGATGCGCAGGAAGTTCCACCAGAACTTGAGGAAGAATTCTTTACTGTGTGGATGACCACACAATGGAACAGATTGCCCAGAGAGTTTGAGGAGTCTCCCTCACTGGAGAGATTCAAGAACTTTCTGGATGGAATCCTTTGCTATATACTCTAGGATGACCTTGCTTGTGCAGGGCTATTGGACCAGATGACCCACTGTGGTGCCTTCCAACCTGACCTATTTTGTGATCTCAGCCCTGGCTGAGAGCGCTTCAGTTTAAGCGGGCAGAAGCATCAGCCTGGGCTTCAATGCAGGTCGTGGGGAGATTATCAAGAATAATATTGGATATTTCCTCTGGCAACTCTATTGTGCTGACACATGCATTACTTCATTTCACTGTGACCATTGCTATTACCCAAGCTATCAAAACTAAAACCATAAGCACTGCAGCTCCCCTTCACTGCTATCTTTTGTATAATAATTATCACCAAAAAAGGGACAGAAAATATGATTATGTCCTAATTCTGACAGTGTTGGCATATCACTAATTTTACATGGGTGAGCAATTCTGGCAAGCTGTCAGAGTTTACTCATTCTTAGAGTATTACTATCATGATACAGTAAGTTTATTTTTTCACATCAGTGTTCAAGATACAACCGATGATGTGTGTGTTAGGAAACAACAGGAAAAGATGAGTGTTGAAGGCAGCAAAATGAGCCCCTAGTTTTGATGACTTACAATCACCAGGACTTTTTATAAAAATTACTATTGAGTCAGAAATTCAGTCAAGTGCTTAAGTCTAGATCCAAAATAAAGCTGTGGGCACCTGATGGAAGTGCACTGTTTCTCAAGAGCTGCTAACACACACAAATTTTTCTGAAGCTGAAAGGTGGCTGAAGCCAAGTGGAAGAACTTTCTAAAAATTAGGTTTGCTTTCCTTGGCAGCTTCAGGAGCAGTTGGAAACAAGTTCTAATACTGTAGTTTCTGTGAAGCTCTTATGGCTGTGTTTTTGCAGAGTAACAGCATCAAGGTGGCTTAAATAGCCATGAATTTTCTGCAGAAAGGTCTCCATAACAATGTTTAATATATATATATATAGCCGTAAAATTACAGACGATGTTTACTTCAATAGTATTTATTACAACCTGCCAAAACACTCTTTATTTATTAAATCAATAGTTCCCAAACTTCTTTTTTTACCAGGAAACAAAGTCTTTACTGAAACATTATTATGGAACTCATAACGGCATTATTATTATAATAGTCCAAAATTATCATAATCTGTATTACTGAATTAATATCTTTATTATTGCTGGATGCTTTTTCCATTTTCAACCCTCTGCTGCCCCATCTTAAAATCTTAACCATTTTTCCCTATTCAGTAGCTGCTACCTCCCACAAACCACTTCTCTGTGGCATTTCATTCCTCTCCCAGGAAGGGCAGGGACTTGTTTCTTGTTCCCATCCTTGGGAGAATTTCTGGTCATTTGCAAGTTTGTGTTCAGGGAAGAGATCTTGCCTAGAGACAAACCCCTCCAGACAGAGGTATCACATGAAAATCATGAGGCATGGTGCCTGCTCTGCTTGGGTGAGTCCCCTGTGCACTGAAGCTCAGTATACTGCAGTGACAAAGACCAGTTTTGGTCCCTTGATAAAAAAAATACCTGGATGTGGACTCTTACTGAATGGCTTTAGGGCATATAGAATAAAAAGATAATTGTATGTGTGAGCTATAATCCCGTGTCACAAAATCCCCTGTGAGGAGCACATGAAAACAAACTGGGAAGTAGAGCGGCACAGAGCTGTCACTGTTTTCCTTAAACATGTTTGTTTAAACTCAGGGAGTGGCTGGTTTTCACTGAAAGCACTAACAGGTCAAACTTTCCCAAGAAACTTCTTGGGAAAGCAAAGAGCTTCATCATTACTGTAGCCAGTGGGGTCGGAGAGATACCTGCTTATCAGCATTTTTAAGTGCTTCCTATGCAGTTTATACAAGCCTTTCCAACCAGCTTTGAATTTCAGGCTTCATCAGATTTAATGGAGCATTATAGTTTTCTTTGTGGTGTCAACACTTTCCTTTGGTCTCCTCTTGAGCTTCCGACTCTTTTGCTGCAATCATTACAGGGAACTTTTTGACCCTTATTTACAGGCCCACATCTCTCCCTAACTGCTGCTGAAATAGGAGTCTGTCCACAGCAGGGTTGTTCTGAGAACTGTCAAGGGAAGTATCTTACAGTGCTCCTCACACATCTAAATCCTTTATTATTAAATAAATAATCCATAAACATAGGCAATACATTTCCATATTCTTCTTAATCACAGGTCTTTTTATGGAACTGCAAGTTACTGTAGTTCAGTAAGTCCTGTTGTAAAAGTGCAAATGGAGATATACAGAAATCCATCGAGGAAATCAATTTTTGGTTTCAGATAGCAAAGCACAGGCACAAAGGACCAAGAACAACAGTGTAGCTGTGACCATGGTTCCTGTTTTTTTGGCACAGGTGGATGGTTGTGTGAGGGCCAGAGCTTCTAAAATTAGGCTGATCAGCCCCCCAGACTGCCCCACCACCTTCACTACCAGCCCACTATCACTACACTGTGCCTGGTGGAGAAAAGCAGCAACCAGCAGCAGATTTACTCGACTCTTGTCTTCAGGGAGACCAGAATCAGTTTTACTCAGGCTGGTGTCAAGTTTTCACCAGCCATGCAGTACCACAACTGCACTGCACCCTAGGAGGCTGAGAGGTGTGCCAGCCACGGGCAGCAAGCCGTGCTTCAGACAGAGCTTCCGGAAAGGGCTCAAGTGGAGAGTAAAGGGGTACGAAAGCAGAGGACAAAAGGTACTTCCCTGTACCACGATGAGAATTGTTTTCAGTGGCTAAGCTGAAAAAGCAATTGCTGACAATCTGCATTGGGTTGTGGCATGCTGATTATTTACTCTCATTACTTAAATGTCTTTGAGGTGCATGTATCAGTCTCAAAAGGGGCAACAGCTCCACAGAAGTAGCTAAAGAAATTTTTTAAAAATACTTTATGTTAAAAAAAACCCCCTGTAAACACAGATGTTCAATCATAAATAATTACATTTCCAGAAGGTCAGCATGATTATTCTATGCCAGCTATTTGGTGGAAGATTATGATTCTTGCTTTATTGCTTTAAATCTGTTAAAAAGCATCTTTTATATCTGATTTCTTAGGTTGTTACACACAATAGTTGAAAGACCATGACCCATAAAAGTCAGAGGTTAATTTGATTTTCAGATACACCAGCTGGAGTAAGCAGAAGGATGTGCAGATTGCCTATTGTTGTAGCATTGTGTTTGCTTAGGACATTTCCTGTGGCTGCCTTGGCGGCGGAAATAGAGATGTTCAGGCAATCCTGTTCGAACTTTTTCCCCATCAGCTCATTCCAGAGCTGAACTGACTTACCCCTGATGCAAAGTTTTCAGACTGAGCCTCCAGTTTTGTTGTGGAGTTTTTTTGTGGTTTGTTTTTTTTTTGTTTATTTTTGGGGGTTGCTGGTTTGGTTCATTGTTGTTTGTGAGGTTTTTTGTTGTTGTTTGTTTAGGACTTGAGGGGGTAGGTGGGTTGGGTTTTTTTCTGAGAGCATCTGAAGAAGCCATGGTTTCTGAAATCTCAGAAGATTCTTTAAATTAGCCTGATTGCTGTATTATAGCACAATTGAAATGGGCCCAGTTCCCAAACACTGAAGCTTCTCAGAGTTGCTGTATGCAGGATGGCCGTAAGTGCCACGTTGTTAATGCTTTCTCATGAGTCTGTCCCTTGACTGGTAGCACTGTAGTACCGAATTAAGTCCTGGGTTTTGGTCACCAATTTAGTTCAAACTGGGAGAAATTAAGTAGACATAACTATCACATTTTTGTGATAGGAAGAAGCATGAACAAAATATGCCATTATTATTATTATTATTAATAATAATAATAATAATGAAAATATTTTTTAAAAGTCACTCTGCATAAGACTGTAAAAAGCCATACTTTTAATCCATCATAAAAAGAAGTAAAAAACTAAGACAAATTAGGACAAAACACCCTCAATAAATAAAATATGGTGAGGAAGAATCTATTTAAATAAAATTTCATGAGCTTTAATAAAAGAGACAGCTGAAGTTATACAAGAAGAGTAGGGGAGAAAAAAAATCAATCTGCTTGTTCAAGCTAAAAATGTTTTAGAGTTTTGCAGAAAAAGCAGTAGATACTATAACAAGAGACCTTTGAAAGATTCTGTAGAAGAGTGGACAAAATTTGTAGTATCTAATTTCACAACTAAACCAGGAGAGCTCTTTTTTTTATTCTAACACAATTTAATAAATATTTATATACTCACTTTTACCTCTTCACAAAACTTTTGGAAATGCCAATAAATTTTAAATACATAGTTTTGCCTGTTTGTTGTTCTTTTGTTTTGGTCTGTTGTCAAGATTCTGTATATTAGTTGTGCCAATCTGAATGACAGCATATTAATATCAGAATGTCATGTATCTGAGACAGCAGATAGTCAGGCGGATATGGAAGGCTATAGGCACCTCATGAGTTTCCATATTCCTGTTTACAGAAGGTGTACAGAAATCCAAGAGCTTAATGCAAAAGTAATATAATTTCTTTAGGTTCTCTGACATCATTTAGTATAGCTGGGAGTGTGGTTTATGACATCATAAAACAGCTGGTAAACTCAGCCATAAGTCTAGGAGCCTGGAGTTTTGACAGCTTGCTCAAAAATCCCACTTCCTTCCTTGGCAAAGTAGGCTGAGAAAGAGTACCATCCATGTAAGGCACCTGGGGTATTATGTGTCCAAGCTGATATTCAAACCTTGAAGTTCTGCCAGAAGTGTTCATTTCATTAACTAAAAAAGGGAAAGAAAAAAAAAATAAAAAAGCAATGCCTAACTCTAAGCATGATGGTTAAGGCTTGACTATGCTGTAGATTAGTCCGTGGACAACTTGCAGCTGAACGCTGGTACCAGCCTGGTCTGAACTGCAGGAAAGCTTGTACAGCAGAAGCTGCAGCCCAGCTGTAGGGAGAGGATCCTTCTTCATGTTTGTCATCTGCTCCTAAGTCACCATTGGCAGTGTCTTAGTTTAGCAAGACACAAATGCTTGTTAAGAGGGGCGTGTTAGAGAAAAAAGAACGAAACTCCTCCCTCTAAGCTATTATAACTTTGAAATGAAGAGGCTTCAGATGAAAGGTGTGGAAAAGGAAAACAATAGGTCTTTATATATATATGTGTACATATAAAACCAAACCCAAATAAGCAACAGTGGTGCTCCGCGGTCAACAATGGAGCGGTTTTTCCCTCCGGTCCCAAAGCTATGGTGCGATCCTCAGTAACCACCGTGGCTCCGCAGCTCAGGAAAAAGACAACTGCCTGCAGCGGCGGGCGCTGGGGAAAGTCAGGCAGCTGCCGAGGGAAAATGGTCTGACGTGCAGCAACCGCAGCCTGGGGCAAAAATACCTCGCTCCGAGACGGTCGGCGGGGGTCTCTCTCCCGGAGTTTCTCCCAGCAGCCCGCTGCGATGGTCGGCAAAGGCTCGGGCCACTCCCCGACCGGGTGCCAGTCGGGGAGAAGGCTTCTCCTCCGGGAAAGGGCGGGCGGCCTCGGAGGGGTGGTGGGGGAGGTTGGAAGGGAGAAACCCAGAACTGGCGGCCGGCTCCGTCGAGCGACGGACAGGAAAAACCCACAAACAAAAGGCTCCGAGGAGAGGGGCTACCTGGCTTTATAGAGAAGCCTTCCCCACTCTCGTGCCCCTCTGTGCACAATCCCACTCCTTCCCCCTTCCCGCCTTCCCCCCCCCCCCCCCCACTGGAAAAAGGGATGGGGTGGCCTTTCATTGTAGGTGCATACTGCTCTGTAATTGATATTGATATTGGGAAGAAATTCCAGCATATCTTTTCAAACCTATAACAGGCAAACAAGAAGTCCCTGACCCACCCATCCCACTTACTCTTGAGACAGCCCTATTTAAGGACTGCCTGCAGCAAAGGCAGCTAACAGGTTACTCAAAAATTCCCCACCATGTGGTATAAACTAATCCCTTCTCAGTGTGTTTAACCCATGTTTAACTCGGGCACGAGTCAAGACTAATATTCTGAAGCATGCTCTTACTTAATCTGAAATGTTGAAGGAGTTGAAATACACGTGCCTGTGCTCAGCATAGCTTTTAGTGCTGTTCCTGAACCCTACAAATACCCAAATGTCCTTTTACCTGCTCATTTTCTTGTTGTCTCTGCATTGTCACTTATTTGATTACTGTCAGCTTTTCCGCTGAGACTGCCAATGAAAGTGTTGCCGCTGCTGCCATTTTGAAGCGTCTCACATCAACCTCAGGGCAAGGTGTTCCTTCGTAGGAGCCAGTGCAGAGGAGTTCCAGAGAAAATACAATAATTTTGCTCCACATCCCCCATGAAAAGCTGCCCCCAAGAGCACATAAGCAAACTAATCCACATTCTATCCCATTATTAGCAGATTTAGCTACAGGCCTTAAAAAAGAGCAGATAATGTAAAGTAAGAAGAGACTATAAAAGCAAATCATGATGATGATGCTTACTGTGAAATTACCTTCAGTATGGTTGCAGATAGATTCTTGAAGAAAAAGTAATTCTGTAGCGTTTAGCTAACGTGAGACTCTTGCAAGCTTATGGGCAGCTTACGTTGAAGTATTTATTTATATTTATATAGATTACAAGCAGTTATAAGATTTTGTGATATCTTTTGATGTGATTGCCAGTGAACTAAGATCCCTCTTCATAGCCTTTTCCCTGCCTGGATACATAAATGAAGTCTGCTCTCATGCAGCTCATAGTTTTGTATTTATTAGTCCTCCACTGTGAGAAGGGGTATGAACCCACTTTTCTGGCATGAATACTTTTTCCACACAGCGTAGTTTTGAGTAAGGACAGGGTTGCGACAGGCTTCCACTTTGTATCGCCTCCTAAATATTGCTGGGAAGGGGCAGAAAGAATGAGTCTGCAAAAGCAGGAGAGGGAGGCTTTGCTGGGGCATAGGACACTGGGGCTCCAGTCTGGTTAACCAGCTTTTAACCCTGGCTAAAGCCATTCTGATTCAGTACAACAGGTGCGCTCCGAAAATACCTTTTTGGTTAAGTCCTGCTGGAGGGAGAATCTCTAGCTTTCAGACCCCTAATATATAGGTTTTTAGCCATTCACATGATCAAAACCAAAGGTAATTCTCCACCTAAAGTTGAGTTTGGGGTGGGGAAGACAACTTCTGGCTCCTATTTCTACCTGCCACCCCCGGGGCTCCTGATGTGTCCATCTTACGTATTAGCACAAAACTTGTGCATACAACAGCTTCACCCCTAATTTCACACTAGTCTAAAAGAAACGTTGTGTATTTGCTTGCCTTTCCCAAGCCACCAACCCACACTGTGCTTCAGCAGGTCTCTGTTAGAGGTAATACTGAGGAGGACCTGCAGAGGCCCCAGGCCATGGAAGGTGAATCTAGCTATAGCCCCCATAGTGTGACAAAGCCAAAATACTTACAGGTTTTGGTCACCTCGTGGTCAGCAAAGGAGAAAGAACATTTTACCCTGATATAATTTTTCGGGTTTGGACTCTTTGGGTCGAAACCTTCATTGGGACTACCCAACTCATGCTCTGTGGGGGACTGGATTGGACCACAAAGCCTTGGGACCATCACACTAACCATGTTCTGCCAGAGATCCTCTCTCTGAACTTCGGTCGCAGAAGCCTCTCAAAAGGAAATCCATGTGTGAAATTAACATTAACTGGAGGATGGTGCAGTAGAAATCAGGTATAGCAGAAGAAATACATCACTTCAAGTATTTCTAACATTTATGTGTTTTTAAATGTAATTGGTGCCTTTCCATGCAAACTGGCAAGACCACCAACAGCTTCCATCTCATCAGCTCTGATAAGCCTAGAAATGCTAGGGGTTGCTGCAGGCACAGACAGGAGTTTTGGTATTGCAAGAAGTAGGATTTATGTCTTAATAAGTGGCATTTTGTTCTCCACATCACTGTGATGCCTCAGGCACTGTGCTTCTAAAGGGCCTTTCTCTGGAGATAAAGAGCTTCCTCATGTTTCTTAAAGGTTGCATAGTTCTTTTGGAAAGGTAAGAATAACTTCATTGATCAACACATGACACAGTGAACTTCCTAAGTAAAATCATATGCAAAAATAACGATTTAAATGGGTTTTGTGTGGGAGATTAACAGAGAAGTACAACCAATTTTTCCTTAACAAACTTTTTTTTCCCCTGCTTATACAGTTTCATCACCATAATGTCAGACATCTATGACATGCTCTCCAAATTCATTTGGCAGCTAAGTTCATACCTGGGGATATTCTCTACATCTGTGCTAACGTGATCCAAAAGTTCACACCTGCAGAAAGGGTGTATTCACATCACATTAGATCTACTTCTTCTCTCACCAAAGTCTTTGAGAGCTTTTCCATGGCTTTTATTCAGAGCATGAAAAGGAAAGAAACTTAAAGTAAGCAAGGAACATAAGGTACAAACAAGGTACAACCTAGTAAGAGTTACACTACTGAAATAAATTCCACATTCCTATGAGGCACAGTCCTAAGTACTGCCATATTATGCAAAATAAACAAAAAAGGGCCTGTTCCATAAATACTTTTATGGTCAGAAATCACTTAAACACATCGAGTCAATGCACTTTCACTGGATATACTTCCAGCTACTTCACACAATATACGCTCTACTCAAGTAGAGTCTTCAGAGCCAAGTGGATATTTCATTTTGCAAGTTTTTCCTTTGTTTAAAGTGAATTTTGTTACAGTTCTTTAAAAGAAGGGCTAGAAAGGCAAAAATAAGGCACAAATAAAAGGAATGAAGCTGCATAAGGGCAAGTTCAGACTGGACACTAGGAAAAGATTTTCACTGAGTGGGTGCTTGGTCACTGGAACAGCTTCTCTAGGGAACTGGTCATGGAACAGTCAGAGGTCAAGGAACATCTGGACAATGCTTTTAGCCATACGGCTTAGCTTTAGGTAGTACTGCTAGGAGCAGGGAGTTGGACTCCATGATCCTTATGGGTCCCCTTCAATTTGAGATATTATATGGCTCTATATAAAAATAATATCTACAGAGATAGTATGATAACCCTAAGGTTTTTTTGCTGACTTCAAGTATTTGTCTCCTTTTCCCTATATTGTGGGGAATAAGCTGATAGCTGGAGGGCAGGACTGCCACTCAGAGGGATCTCAGCAGCCAGGAGAAATGGGCTGACAGGAACTTACTGAAGTTCACCAAGAACACATGCAGAGTCCTGCGACTGGGATGGGGTAAACCCATGCTGAGGGCTGACTGCCAAGAAGGCAACATTGCAAGAAAGGGTCTGGATGTTCCGGCAGACAGCGAAGTGAGTATCAGCCACCAATGTGCCTTAGCAGCAATGAAGGTTAAACACATACTGGAGTGTATTAGCAATAGTCAAGGGAAGTGATTATACCCCTCTAAATAGCACTAGTGAGAATACTGTGTCCAGCCTGGGGCTCCCCAGCCCACATACTGGAGTGAGTCCAGCAGTGAGTCACCAAGGTTGTTGCAAGAAGAGGCAAATGATTTTGTTCAGCTTTTAGAAGGCAAAGCTAAGGGGAAGAAACCTTACTTCTGTTTTCATCTACCTAATAAGAGGGTACTGAGAGGAAAGAATCATATTCTCAGAAGTGAACAGGGATGAGAGGCAACAGACACAAACTGTAACTACAGAAATCCCAAATGGATACTAGGAAAAAAAAATGTCACAGATGGGTGGTTGAAGATTGGAACTGGTGCACAGAGAGTCTGTAGTATCTCCATCCTTGGAAATATTGAAAACTTGACTGGACAAGATTCTAGACAATGTAACATAACTTTAAAATTGGCCCTGCTTTGACAAAGAAGCTGGAGCACATGATCTTCAGAAGTCATCTCCAGTCAGAATTATTCTATCATTGCATGAAAATTTAGAGTGTTTTCTATATAAATCTGTTTTCATCACTATTAAAGTGCTCTTGAATTTGTTGAATGCTGAATATGATGCACGGCAAGGTGGCATAACAATTCAGATGCTTCATATGAATGTGTTTCTGTCCCACACACAGCTTCACTAGCAGCCCGGCATGGTTGGCCATTTAGAGAGAAAAGTATCTTTATCCCAATGTCACAGATAAGTTAACATTTTAAAAAATTCCAGCCTGTCATCTTTCCTTTGCATTACTCACAGGATTGCAGAAGGAGAGAGAGCTGATTTTCAAACATTTGCATAGAGAATTCAGCTTCAAATTTTTATTTGAAGTCAATGTGCAAACCTTTAGCGGTATTCACACCACCAAAGAAAAATGTCTGGCTTGGACCAGATGGACCACAGGATAGGAGATTTGGGGAACTTGCTCAGGCCCTGCCAGGCATGAACATTGCTTCCTTTGAGAAGTGAGGCTTTGCTTCTGACTCAAAAGTGAATATGATCCTCTTTCCCAAAGAGAATTGAAATCAAAACATATTTATACTTTTCAGTATGAAGAGGACATATCACACCTATTTTACTGTTGTATCCTTACAGCAACAGTAAGGATACAGAGGCAAGCATCCACAGCACACAGATCTGAGTGGTGAGCTGTTAAGCTGCCTCCCCCCATGTCTGATCTGAGCTTTTTCTTGTCATCTAGCAGACATAATCATTCAAACACTAACAAGACCACACATCTTCCCTTACATTTCTCCATCAGGTTTTGTGCAAAATAGTGACTACAGTGTGGAGCCAGAGGACAGACACTGCATTCTCTCTGTTTGAGTTTTAGTCTATGATATTTTTCAAAGTCTTTGGGTCCAGTAAATGGTGCAGCTTCTCCAAGAGTATACTTCATAACCTGTGAGGGGTAGAGGGATACATTTCGAGTTCTGCTCATGTCCCTCTTCTCACTTCTGTCTTCTTTGGGTGGCAGGTCAATTAAAACCTTAGTGAGGGAAATGAGTGCTAGAGTGCCTGTCTGATGAAATAAACACAGGCCATCCAGCAAACAGAAGATAGTATAAAGAGATTGTCCTTGAGTGGCAGGAAGGGAGAATGAATTGAAACTGGACAAGTCAGATACGGTTCAGTCCAACAAACAGAGCAGTGGGAATCTCACCACTTCAAGCTTGGCTTTACCTGGAATGTCTGAATGTAGATGATTAGCACCAAGACACAGGGTTTATGAAAAAAAACCAAACCAAACCAAACCAAACCAAACCAAAAGCAAAACAACAACAAAAAAATCCCACCTGGATTTTAACAGGCCTTTCATTTCTTCTTTTATTTATTTTTTGTTTAAAGTAATGACCTCTGCAACATAACCAGGAAGCAAAGCAAACAGAAATGCATGCAAGAAAGACCCACAAGGTTTCCATTATATTCTAATCGAATGATGAGTTATTAGTGTCAAGTATTTTTTTGACCTAAGAGGTTTACTGTTCCTCAAAATACTTATAATATCAACCCTGGACACGACTAAAAGAAAGAGATAAGAAAAATAACAATCTTGTCCCAAAGAACATTAAACATGTAATGTTTAATACGTGGTAGATATTTTTCCAGCTCTACTTCAGGAAGCACTTAACATACTCTTAGCATCCCTGTTCACTAATCTACTTTTGTCTCTGTAGACTATATCAATAAACAGCTTTATCATAAAAACTTGTGTTACAACATCTTTACATTTCTCATGTCTGTACACAAGGAACCTGAAGCAAACACAGGCATTGTTTGAACTCAGCTCTCAGGATTTTAATAATCAGACATTGAACAAGCTGACAAGGCTTATTTTCCAAAGCTCTGTAACTCTCTTCAGTTGCATGCCAGCTGGTTTCTAGCACGAGCCAGAGAGATGACAGCCAATCATCCCCACTAGCCACGTATGATGACTAACTGGCTTTCTCCTGCTAAGTACCAGTACTGCACTGCTCTTCATGGCTTGCCCTGCCGACCTGCTCCATTTCGTGGGTCACTGTGAGACTGACAGCTCTCAGGAGTGCTGCTACATCACAGGGCACAGACAGAGCCTTGCTACAGAGGACAGACTTTCTATATACTCTTGCTACATTCCCCACACCCCTCTTTTTTTAAAGCAGGTTTGGCACACCCAAACCTGCAACCTTTCTGCACATTGGGGTGATCACCATGTGCAACAGACCTTCCAATATATATATATATATATATATTTAAGAGTATGACACGGTAAAAATGACACAGTGAAGGGAATAAAATATCTGTGTCCTCACATTTAAAGATGTTTGGGCCTGTCCTTTCACTTTTGCTCCTGACAGCATCCTAAACGCCCGGCGATGCGCAGAGGCGCCCGAGGGCATGTTCCCGGCCCCGCAGGCAGGCAGGGGGAACACACAGCAGGCCGGCGGCAGGGCTTGCTTTCGGCCACTGCCCCTGGTTCTTTTTTTTTAACAAATGGTTTAGGGGGGAAAATATCTTTGACGTGTTTAAGGAGCAGAAGGCAGGTAAGAAACCCTCCAAGCGGGAGCCTTGTCCGGCAGGATGAGCGGGCTCTGCCGGAGCCGGGACGGCGCTGGCTCAGTTCAGGGGCAGCAGGGACAGCGCACTGCGGGCGGCGACCTTCGACACCCCGGTAATGGAAACGCCTCCCGGGCAGCTCTTCCCAGGGCCGACAGCGGGCAAGACCGCGGGTCGCGGCCGCATCGCTGCGGGAGCCGGGGCGGCCCCGCCGGGCTGAGGCTCCGCCCGCCGCGCACCTGCCGCGGGCCACCCCCCGGCGCGGGAGGCGGGCGGGGGCGGCGGCCGCCCGTGCCCGGCGTGTGCCAGGAGCCCGCCGGTGCCGCGGGAGGAGCAGGAAGCGCCCGGGCGAATCCAACGGCGCTATCACATGACTCAGCAGCCGCTGCCGCCGGGCTGAGTTCACCCAGCGCCGCGCCGGGAGGGGAAAACCTGCAATGAGGCCGCGGCCCCGCGGCTACCCCTGAGCCCGCCGTTCCCCCGCCCCGCTGTGCGCGGCCCGGCGTCCCCACTGCGGGAGCGCGGCGAGCGCTGCCCGCCGGCGCTCCCCGCAACCCGCCCCGCGCGGCGGCCCCGGCGCTGCCGCCGCCGGCGGGGGTACTATTATGCTCACGCGGGTGAAGTCCGCCGTGGCCAATTTCATGGGCGGCATCATGGCTGGCAGCGCGGGCGCCGACCACGGCAGCGGCGCGGACTTGCCCCTCCGCTTCCCCTACGGAAGACCCGAGTTCCTGGGACTGTCCCCGGACGAGGTGGAGTGCTCCGCCGACCACATCGCCCGCCCCATCCTCATCCTCAACAAGGACACCCGGCGCCTGCCCTGGACCACGGGCTACGCGGAGTGAGTACGGACCGCGGCCGCCGCGGCGAGCAGGTGGAGCGCGGCCGAGCCCATTGCCCCTGCTCCCGGCGCACCAGCGGCGAAAGGCGGCGATACCGGGGGACCCTCCCCCGGCGGTGCCGGCGCTGCCGGAGGCGGCGGGAGCGCAGCCCGGGGCCTGCGCGGCGCCGCGGGCAGCGGGAGCGGCGGGGTGGGCGGCATCCGCGGCGCCGTGTGTCCGGCCCCGAATGTAGCTCTTCACCTGGGCAGCTCCTTCCTGGGAGCCCGAGGATGCGCATGGTCTGCTGCCCTTGAAAGTCCCCGCGGGAGCGGCCGGTACCCGGACGGGCGAAGGATGGCAAGGGGCAGCACCGGGCTGCTTTACTCGTAGTGACGGCTCTGGGGGCGCAGGGGCTGAGAATGGGGTACCCGCCCGTGAACAACAGTCTCGGTCCTTGATCTTCGAATGAAAAGGGCCTTTGGAAGGAAACACGGTTTGGTAAATGCTTCCCGGTGCCCAGGAATGATGAAACGTCTGGGGTTTGGGACATCTTCCTGTGGACCTGGAAGCCGACGCACTCGCTAGTGGTGGCTGGTCACATATTCCCCAAGTGCTTTCCAGTTTGGGGAGACACTTGAGGAACACAAGCTCCAAACTGAAAGAAAAATCCATTAGCAAACCCCAAAGCTGGGCTGGCTTTCCCAGTGGTTTGTTTCCCTGACTCACTCTTATCATGGTATTTACTTTAGAGGGTGTCTGATCAGGACCTGGTTGTAGCCTTGCCAGCCAGGCAAAAGGCAGTGTTCGTTTCGATGCATCCAGCTGGCAGTGGGAGTAGCTTCGGAGTCAAGGCATGTCCTTGCACTTGATTGCTGTATCGGTGGACACATTGTTTTTCTTGATGATACTGGGTGCAGGATTCAGTATTTGGTTTCCTTCTGTTACTGTCTCCAAGTCTTGAGCATGAATCGCCATTCGTGTTGCTACCAACTCTGAGATTACAGAAGTTAAACAAAACTACAGACTACAAGCTGTAGTCTCTTCAGGCATACATGAATTCTCCAAAAAACTATTGCAAAAACTACAGTGAAGTCTTCACATTGTTAATGACCCAATCACTAGTTTTATTTAAGAGCTTGTTCTATCATTGGAGGATGCTGAAATTGGATGAGAGATTTTAAGAATTTTAAATTTGATTGTTCCCCTCAGATTATTAGAGAATTGAATAGACTACTGAGTAAATTCCCTAGGAACTATAATTTTATATATTTTTAAATAAACTCTAATTGTTCTGCCACTATAATAGTTCCTTAAAAAGCAATTCTTTACCAAAGCAAATACATGCTGCTATTTTTAGGTGAGTTGAAGTGCTGTGGTTTTCAGCAAGTAATTGTAATTGCAAGTTGGTGACAAAGAGGAAGGGAGGTTCTCTGGCTCCCAGGTATGCACATCCACTGCTGCCTGTGAGCTTCCCTGAGAGTGTGGGAGCAGAATAACGTGGATGTTGGAAAGTGAAAGGGCAGGTTGACCCTGTTTATGACATCTGATGTGAGGGAGTGTTTGGAGATACAGTAAATGGCTCTGGTGATCAGGAAACCAGAACAGCATACCAGGATTGCTTTTGTATACTTGTTACTCTTCCCTCTTGAGCTTTGAGCAGTTTGGTTAATTGGGAGGTGTGCACTGGCTTTCTCAGTTTTTGTTGTAATCTGTGTGAAAAGAAATTGGCCTTTTGCTTTATCTTTGGTGTTGTTTTTTTTTTGTTTTGTTTTTGGTTTTGTTTGTTTGCTTGTGTTTTTTTGTTTGTTTGTTTGTTTTTCCCTTTTTTTCTTTGGTCTCATTCCCTTCCCTTGCAGTTACTGGTTCTAGTGTTAGTGGAGCAGAGCTAAGTGAAAGGTTGTACTTGTTAAGAGAGAGAGAAATAGTGAATGTGTTACCAGGCTCTTCCCAAAAACATGGATGTGATGTTCCAAAATGGAGTTTCATTGTAACCAGAAGATATCAAAGTGCTCGCTGTTCAGAAGCTCAGAGGAAAGCAGTTCCACCAGAATTGCATTGTCTTCCAAATACAAAGCGTTAATGAATAAAGAAAAAGAAGAAAATACGGATAAATTCAGATTTTGCCAAGTATTACTTTTTTTTTTTTTTTTTTTTTTTTTTTTACTCCTACTGAGCTATTATCAGGCTTTCTGAAAATAATTGCAAGACTTGCTGGGAGGTATACATTGAAACTATGTTTTTCTTTTGGAAAACTCATTTGAGTTATATAGAGAAAAGAAATGGAAAAAAATAGCAGGAAGGTGAAATTACTTTTATACATGTTCTGTTGGCCTGGGGAAAGCAGAGGATAAAGTACTTTCATGCTAATATTTAGCATTTTGTTAGTGACTGTATCAAGGAAACCGTCACAGCAATGTTTACCTTTTGTTATAGTGCAAGTGAGCATTTGCAAGAATCTTAAGAGGAAGTCTGGTGTTCTCACAAGCAGCTTGTGACATAACACAAAGGTTAGCCATTCAACTCACATTTTACTAGTTTGCTTTGGTATGAAGACCTCAGAAAAGATGTACCATACCTGCAGTGTGGCAAGGTCCAGTTTGCCTGAGCCTTTTCTGTGTTTTCATGTTTTAGCAAATCAGGAAAAGTGATTTCAGTGTTTTGTTGCTGGGAATGCTTCGGGACACGGGATTTTTACTTCATGAAGTTTGTTTTAGTTGTAAAACATGTCAGTTCACAGATGATCCTGGAGTTCCTTGATGTTGTAGTGTTGGTGTTTCATCCAAGATGGAAAAGGCATTTTGGAATTAGACTTGGTTCCCATGCAGGACTGAAGCAGTCTTAGTCTACAAAAAATTTCAGAGAAATCCTTCTGTTTCTTTGATTCCCGAGGATCAGTATTTCTTACTAAAAAAATGTATTTACAAAGAAGTTCACCCTGTTGGCTACATCTTCTTCCTAGGATCTGTGTAGTATATGCCTATTCCTCTGACTTGTTCCCCTGGAACAAGTGCTTCTCCTCCTTTCCTTTTTCTTACTTCTCTTGGACTGAACTTTTTTTGTAATGGGTATTTTTGCCATATTGCTCATCTGTGTCATATTTTTTAACTTATTTTTAAAATTACCTACTTATCTTTGCTATTATGTAGTGAAATGTAAATTAGCCTTTATTTTTTATTATTAGCTTTCCCTGTTTTAATAGGGTGATCGTTATGCAAAGCATGTAGGCAGGCAAATGAAATCTTCAAAAACAGTCTTGGTGCTGGGATAAAACATCATTGTTTCCTGAAATTTCACTGGGAATCCCATAGGACTCGGTTTTCCTTAGTCAGTAAGCAACCTGAAAATTGTCTTCTGAAACGATTGTCCTGCTGTCTCTTCTGTCCATGGGAGATCTGAGACCTTGAATTTCATTTTACCTCATAATACAAGATGGCAAAAGGCCAGTAGATGTTTCGAAGAGATACTCTTGTACTTCAGACACTTGTCTAATGGTTATCAAACTCCATAGAAGCAAAATGAAAATTGTATCCCACATACGGTAAGCTTTTTAATTGTCTTTAAATAAAAAATAATAAATAAATTATATAATTTAGAAATAAAATTTTCCTTTTAATCAAGGGCATCCTTAACATAGTTTTCTGCATGAGGTTACCTGATGTGCATCAGGAATGACCCAGGGAGAAGGTAGTCTGTTAACAAACATTCTTTTAAGTCTGCCTTTAATCCAGAGGAGTAAGGAGATTTGCTGCTCTCTGAAAAATTAACTGATTTATTTGAGAAAGGGGGGTTGGGAGGGATCCTGCCTGACACTTCACTTACTTGTTGCCTTTCCTCCCCTCTGCAAGCAGCTGCACTCGTGAGGCCACTGGGCTTTTTTAGACCTTTCCCTCTCTGAGCCTCGAGCTGGTTTCTAGGCTTCTGCTTGGATTGCCCTGTTAATGGAAGGGAAATTTCTTTTTTTGGTCCCTTTCTGTGCTGTTTTCAATGTGTTACAACCTCTTCCCTGCAGAGCTGCTGCTATTAATCTGCCCTCAGCTCCAGAGTTAAACTCTGAAAGTAAGCAGTGAAGTAGAGGCATTAGCATAGAGTATGTAATGGGAAGTGAATCAGATGGTATTCAATGTGTCTAAACTCTGCCCAGAACACTTTTTTTCACCTTTTCCTCTTCTGCTTTGTCTTGTTCCCTCCGTGAAGGTAAAGGATGAACAGGATGTAGCAGAGCCTTACTCTCCTGGTTGAATTACCTTGACTACATATGGTGCGATAAAATAGATGCTAAATTTGCAAATGACAAAGAACTAGCCTGCTGCTCATGCTGGTGGAGTTGCAGAGAAACTGCAACAGAGTAGCATTTTGCAGTAGAAAAATAAGGTTAATAATTTTCCATCTATTTTGAATTGTATTTCTCGTAGTCCGGGATTCAGTACTATAGTTACTTTTCTAAACTGTATGAATCCTGGGGATGGGACCATAACTAGGTACTCCTGTGTCTCATGCATTCCTCTCTTTGCTCTTGCTTTTCTGCCATCTCTTTGGAGAACATCAAAAGGTACTATTAAACACACTTAAGGGACTGGGGGAAAAGTTAATTGTACATTGTCTGTGACCTTATGCAAAGGACACTTTTGCCTGCCTTTTTTAATTAATTAAAAAAAAAATATTTCTAAATGAAACTTTAGATATATTTGCAGTTTCAAGTTAGAATACATTTCCAGAAACTTGACTTTACTGGTGTGTGTTTCTTGGCTTATAGAGCCAATTTTTTTATCCCAGAAGTGCCTTTTGTTTGATGAGGCAAAGTCCAGACTTCTTTTCCATAATGTTACATTTAGGAGATACTATGGTTTCTCTGCTCTGCAGGCCTGCAGTAGAAATTACATTTTCTCTGTGGTATGGTGGCTACTGACCCATAATGAATGCAGAGCTGTAGGTGAAGTGTGATGACTGTGTCTTTCTACAGCATTATTACAGTGGCAAGTTGTTACAGTTCAAAATGAAAAGAAGAGGGGGAATTTTATGGATTTTTTTTTCCCCTACTCTAAGCACTGGTTGTTTTGTAAGGCTGATGATGTTGCATCATGTTTTCTCATGCTGTGTTACTTAGCTTGTAGGAAATGAACCCACGTGAGAATTGACTGGAGGTTTCTGTTAAAATAACTTCCAGCCTTTCTCAGTGATCATAAATATTTTGTTAAGATAACACAGAACTATTTTTCCACCTGAAGTACCTTTCATGTTATTTCTAGACCAAACTATTTATACAAATGTTAAGCATTGTAATAACAATCTGAAGCAAGCGAAAGTTAACACCTCTGTGAGTTGAGGTAAGCCAAAACACAGAAATTGCTTGTCCTGAGTTGAATAATATTTTGATGTTGGAGGATAGCATAGGGCTTGCAACTACTGATCACTTATTCTAATACTCATTACCTCTAAGAGGAGATAACACCACAGTCTTGCTCCTGTGAATTGAAAGTTACAGTCTCGATTCTGGGAGCTAGCCTTTCTGACCCTCAACTGGGAGCATGACTCATACACCATTGGTAAACACATTCTTGTAGGTATTCTGTTGGGTACAAATTTCAGGAAGCTGATAGTCCTGGGAAAAGGAATACCTTTTTTATCTTCCTCTGTTTGACTGTCTTCTCAGGTTAAGTACACAGAAGTAATTAACTGCTTTTCTTTTTAAACTTTATAAAAAATTGTTTGCAATTCTCTTTGTCTGGATAAAATTATATTCCTTTATTCTTTTTGTAGTTCAGAACATAAGACTGAGTAGGACCTGATGAATGAGCTAAAAACTGAAGTCCCTTACATGTACCTAAAGATCACTCTTCTTGTGCATAAATTACTCTTCTGTGCATAATAATAGTTTTAAGAGCTTCAGAAATCCCTTTCCTTGTGTAAGAGCTTATGCTATAGCATCTAATATTTATTTCAGAATAACCTTGGAGAAATGTACCTGTGTAAATGTACTGGTTTCTTCAGGTGAAGAAAATGGAGCAGTAAGGATAAGTTTTGGCAAGAGATTTGATACGGATGTGGAGAATGAGTCCTGAGTTTTAGGTTTTGTGTTTTGACAACACAGTTATTTTTCCTGCTGTTGTGTGGTTGGCTTTTCCTATGTGGTCTCTGATTTCTTAGAACTAACAGAGGTAAAAGGAGAGAAATAAAGAAGGGAAAAAAATGTAAATCATGTGCTCTGGTATTTTTAATGTTGTGTAAGTTGCACAAACGTGATTCCTAATGAGACAAGTATGAAATTCATTCCTCTAAGCTATCTCATATTGCTAGTCCCTCAGAGGCTTAAGACTTGTGCTGTCTCACATGTTTCTGAAAGGCTTGCTTGAGCATGGCCCCAGCTTCTGAAACCAGAGAGTGACTGTGTCCTCCCAGGCAGCCTTCCTTTGGCCCCTTCTGCCTTGGCACATGTGGCAGTCTGCAGATGTGACCTGCAAACACTCCAGCTTTGTTCATTTGTCTTGGCTGCAGCTGCATCACTTGGGAAAGGTTTAAGTGGGAATGGTTTGGTGCAGTTATCATCAGGGCATAAAGTAATCTGACAGGGCTGTGCACCTCAGGGTGAACTGTGAATGTGATCAAATAAAATATGCTCAGTTTGACCTTGAAAGGAAGCAGTGCTGCAAAGTACAGGTCATTCCTGTGATAGGATTTGTGTGCCACTAGAGAAATAAATATGGTTTGTGAGTTTAAGGATTGGGTTAAGTCAGCTATGTGAGCTGAATCCCAAGTAAGAGTTGGAGTGGGACAGTGCTGTTAATGAGTGCAGGGAGGTGATTTGGGCAGAGCAGATATTGCAACTTTCCATGGGACTGGAGTAGGTGTTATATCTGTGCTGAAGCAGCATTTACCAGAAAGATAGAGGCTCCTGGGTCACTTCTAACCTGGATCTTTATGCACGTCCTTTTGGATTTCTGTTCTGGTTGAACTTGCTGCTCTAAAATGCAGGAGGTCCTACTGGGCAACAGCACCCTAGTACTAACTGTACCCTTTTTTGTCTCTGTCTTATGATTTTTTCTTCCTTCCTTCTTGTTGAACAGAAAGAGAAAGGTGACTTGTAAGATTTGGTTCCCTTTTGGCCAGTTACATTTACCTGATGGGATATATGTTTGGGATGGCCAGCTACAATACACAGTATTACCCGAATGGTTTTCTGATCATAGGTCAGGTAGAGTAGGTCACAGTTTCAAGTGCTCAGGGTACAAAACAGTTAGCAGAGTTGGTGAGAGAAATTCAAGCTTGTCTTGAGCCCCTCCACCCCCCAAATCCAACAAATATGGGGTGGAAGTTTTATTGCATGGCATTTACAGAAGTTCAAGCTGGTAGGAGGTGGCCGGCAGGTCAACTGAAGCCATTTGGCTGGCTTCACTGCTATCTTCCCCATCCACCATCACACTTGCTGTCTAGTAGATGCTGCCAGCTGTACTTGTGGTTCTAAGTGGCAGGGTGCTAAGTGGTTGATGCTGAGTGAGCTGTTCAATAGATTAAGCTCATAAAATGTTTGGAGGCAGGTGTGTTTCCTCCTCCCAATACTGTATTCAAGGCAAGTGTTTGTCTGCAGAGTTTAACATTCTCCAAATAAGTACTGCACCCAGTATTCCTTTGGGGGAAGCCGTGCTAAGGTAAAGCCAGCCAAAGGGACGTGTGTGGTTCTTGATTGCAGCATGATTTAATTGCTGAAGTCTGAGATGGGGAAGGATAAAAATAACACCAAGCTTAGGCAGTCATTGTTAGCAAGTGCAGTGGACAGTGCAGGAGGGGATGTGGGCAACGCATAGTTAGGAAATACCAAAATATGGACCCTGTACATGACTCAGCACTCATGCTGGTTTAAAAAAGAAACTCGATTAAGAAGAGTTATTACTGTCCATCACTTTCACATGTCATAATGCCAGGTTGTTTTTAATTCTGTGATCAGTGTCAGACCCTGTGAAAGCAGGTCCAAGGTCCTGGTGGTGACTGTGGCATAAAGGTAAATAACCATTTCCAATCTCTTTTCTTCCCTCCCTCTTTCTTCTTTTAGAAATGTTACCATGAGGTGTAGTCAATCTTGACTGACTGTTTTTGGTGCTGTTCAGGCTCTTTTTGCAGGCTGTGATAATGACACTGCAGTCAGCTTTGCCTGATTTCAGGGAGAGAGGGTGGGAGAAAAGAGTAGGAGACCATGTGCCATTGTTTTCATGCTTTCCATGGTAGTATTCTGCTACAGTAAGGAAGAAACAGATTGAGCTTTGTTGCATCTGATGTCCAGCATGCCACTGCTTCAGAAATCCTGTGGGAAAGTGTCCTTGGACTGACACTAGAGGTCTATGAGATTATCCTTTCCTAGGCATAGCTCTGTTTCCTACATCTTTGTAGTTAATTTCTTCTTTTATTTAATCTGCTGGTCCCATAACTAAGTGCCTTTTGTGCTGTCCTGTGCATCTACGCCATTGTGTAAAGGTACAGCCAAGAGGTGAGTTCTTTTCTTCTCTCTGCCACGCCCCCAGTGAGTCCTTCTGGATTTTCCTGGTTTGTGCCTCTGTCCTTTATGTCCTGTCATGATAATTTCTGCTTTCTGAACTCCCTGCAGAGAGACAAAAGAGATCCAGCTCCAGCCAAGTGCTGCAGCAGACCTTTTATGTTTTTCTCTTTTTTTTCTTTTCCTGCCAACATTGATTCATTCAGGCCAAGTATGATTTCTCTATCTTTAGGTATGTGTTAGAGACCTCCTCAGAAACAGATGATGTGTAGTGCATGTTTGTAATGCCATAAAATACCTTGCAGTCAGAACTAATAATCCAGTCCTTGGAGGGGGCTTATTCTGGAGGTGGGACTGAGGATACATCTCCAGCTCTTACAACTTGAACAGGGGTCAATTTTGTGCAAAAGTCTTGAAAAGAGAAAAAAAAAAGCTACCTTGCAGTTCATCAGAGATACCTGTATTTCCAGATGTGGCAGGTCACCATGTGGACAGATGTGATGTGAGTTCTCATCCCTCAGTTCTACCCAAAAGAGCAATTTCAGCCATTACCCAGCCATGAACCTTTCCCTGGGGTAAACCAGAAACCTTTCTATGATAAGCTACCTGGGCAAAGGTTTTGTCCTTTTGTTCAGGTGTAGTGTGTGAAGACACAGGTCTTTGAAGGCTAAGAAAATACTATAGCCACTGCCACTTTGATATCTGGTGGGTTCTGGTGAGTTTTGAAACAGTTTGAAGGAAAGGAAGGCTAATGCTGGAAAAAGAAGTTGTCAAAAGTGGCACTGATAATTTTATTAACAATAACAGCAACAAAAATAATAATGATAATGGTTATTATTGTTATTGTTGCTATTATTTAAATATCTATTATTAATTATTGTTATAATTATTATTAATAAATATTATTAATTATTATTCTTTCCCCTCTCTCTTGAGGGCAGTTGCTGTTTTATCATTGGTTTTGGACTTTTCCTTTCTGATTCATAATCTTGTCTGCTTGTCCATGAGGAGGAGAGTGTGAGAAGCTGTGAAACTTAATAATGGGAAGCAAACCTTCCTTTCTTGTTGGGAAGAGCACTCCTTAAATTGCTGCAGGCCCAGGTGTTGTAACTGAGAGTAGGATCCCCTCCAGTGGGTTCCTCTTCCAGTGGTTGCATTGAATAATCAGTTTGAACTACAGAACTACTGTGTAAAATTCATGTCCCTGCCTTGCTGACCAGGCTCATGAAGCAGCTGAACAGCTGTGCTCATACCCAGGAGTGCAAAGGGTCTCATCTCTGTTGGTTGCAGTGGCTATGGGAGGAGCTTAGTGCCTCTTCCTCTGTCCCCTTTGCATCCCCCCTCAGTGTTCATTCCACTGGCTCCATGTCTGTGCATGTGCCTTGGCAGGCTGAGTGAGGGTCTTGATTTTTTTTTATTTGTATAACAGTATGTAATGCTTTGCAAGAAGCCTGTGCAATAAAACTAGGTTCCATAAATTACTGGTTATAAGTGGTTTTTAAAACAACATTTTGAAGAAAGGGCTTTTTCCTCTGAATTTATATTAAGGATCTTTGTTTCATGAATGAGTGCTAAATTTTGGAATTAGATTTAGCTAAACTAGGTTTTGTTTCTCTTTGCTGAAGTTATTTGTAGGAATCTTGACTAAAAAAAAAAAAAAAGAAAGTTTTCTCTTTTTTCCCCCATTTTATCCTAAGGATTTGATCTAAGTTCAAACTTGCAATGTTTATCCCTTAAAGACTTTAAAAACCATATAGTGAAACCTGCATTGTATGTATGGTGCCATGGGGGGTAGAACATGCCTTCAGATTTTGTTATTTGGTTAGGCATTTCAAAATGGAAAATACCGATCATAAAGCTAACCTCAGTGATTATTGTTGCTTATGTCATGACATAGATCAAAGTTTTACATATGTTTGGTTTGATATGAGTGACTTACATTTTGCAGAATGTATATAGAAATTTTTCTTTTCTTCTTCCTCTCACTCTTTGAATAAAAAAATAATAATTTTTCAGCTATTTCATGTGCCATTTGAAGGTGAGAACTTAGTCATATATGCTCTCAACCGTAATGCAGGAATTGCTAGGACATTAAATGTACACCCATGTCTTTGAAGAATGATAATCAGCATTAGACTTGGAGGGTGATTCCCTCTCCCTTACCTTGTCACCCCTCTCATTAATCACATTTCCGGTCCTGTGCTTTCAATTAATTTCTTTATTCTTCTCAACAAACTTTAATTAAGATCACTGTATCCACAGCCCTTGCAAAATCTAGATGGCAACTTCTGCAGGCTGGGGCTCCCTCTGGCATACTCCTCAATGTCATTTTAAGGTCTCTGTCCCTGCCTGGAAGTGCGAAGCTGGGAATTACAGTCTGGTTAGTTCCTTTAGCAACCTCTCCAGAGTAATCCCTGAAAATCCTAGGTCTGTGGATGGTAATTCTATTAGCTGTTCAGCAAGCTGAGTCTGGAAGAATGCAGCTGGTGTGTGGGAATGTGGGAAGTTCCCCATATCTGCCTTTAATCCTGCTTTTAGAGTGGAAAAAAGTTATAGGCTAATGTGATTAGCTGTAATTCCATTCTTGCTTGGTTTGAGAAAAGTGTCTGAATGCTAAATCACAAGCTAGTTCTGTGAAGTGTTTTTGTAGAGGGGACAGGGAAATATTTTGGTATTAGGCTCATCTGTCTTTGAAAAAGCACTGGAATCAAGAGAAGAAACTCTCTTAGGCAGCAGTGAGTTTCTAGTTTTTGTTGCACAGCCTGATTTAGAAATCTGAAACCAAGAACATGTAAGTGAAAACACAAAATGAGCATAATCCTTTCAGATATCTAGGTGTGTGTATAAACACAGACACAGAACAACTTACTCACTGTGGATTGCTCTTCAGGGCTTTGCAGGCCCAGAGGTTTATGCTGGGGTTGTGTTATTTGCTGATATGTGATGGCTGCTGCTGCTGCTGGAACTGGTGGTGTGGTTGGTTTAATGCAGACCAGGGACAGAGCGATCTCTAATAAAAGCTGTGCCTTCCACCTGAAGTGAATGATATGGGGACTTTTTTCCCCATTGAGGCACATGTTTGTCCTTTTAGTGCTCAGGGAACAAGAGTACAGACTTCTGTGGGAGCGCTGTGTGACCTGGCTGGAAATGCTGTTGGGTGCTGCAGAGGGGCAAAGGCAGGACCTTAATGACAAGCACAGAGCATGCTGCAGCCTGCCCTATGTGTGAGCACAAACAGCATACTGCTGTGGGGACAAAGGGCTGAGTCCTCTTGTGTGAAAGGAAAAAATGCAACTTGAGCAGATGAGTTGTGCTCACAAGTTCCATGTTCCCCTGCGGCCATTGTCTGGAGAGAAAGAACCATTGCTCTCATCAGCTCAGCCTGTTTTCTATTTCCAGGGGAAAGAAGGGAGAAGGCAGGAAAATACCTTGTTCATGTCTTGACTGTTTGCTGGAGAAATTGAAAATAAACATGACTGGTCTTGGAGTCAAATGCCACCTGAATCCTTTGTAGTGAAGAGCTCTGGAGAGAGATAAGGTCAGAGGACCGAGCTCATAGCTTTTTCATTCAAGCAGCAAATTTGAGATATTGCAACTTTGAAAACTTATGTGAATTGAGGATTTTCCTCGAGGTCCTGTCAGGTTCCTCCTCCTCTTTTGCCCTTTCTTGTGATGGCAGTGACTCTGGGGCTTGGAGCAAGGAGGTCTGGGTGGCAGCTGCCCCCCAGAGTCTCAAGGAAGGGAGGGAGTGCAGGAGCACTGCTGCAAAGGTGCCTAGACAAGCTGCTTGGTTCAGTTCCTGAGGGAGAAAATTCACTGAAAACGAGTATTGTTCACTTTTGTCTTCTGTGTCAAGTTGGCCTCAGGTGTTGGTCCTGTCATAGTAGTTCAAATGCTTGGGAAAGACAATGCTGAAGCAAAGAAATGTTGCAATATTATAGCTTAGTCAAGGTGGTGTTTTGAGAGGTAGTGTGGGACTGCCTTGTTTACAAATAAAAACTATCACTTTGCTTAGAATGTAAGACACACTGCCTCTCTTGCACTTGCTTACAATCCTGATGGTTTGGTATGTGGTGTGACTACTGTCCTTCCTCACAACTTTCTCTAAGGCTAGAAAAGCTCTTTAGACTATCAAATAAATAACTGCGTGCCTTTAACACAACAGCAACAAAACCCCCTCAAAGCTCCTCCCACTATCAAATAATCAAAAGGGAAATTTCTGTTCTTTTCCCTTTGAAATTGTATCAGAGTCCCTGGAGAACTTGGAAACACTGGGTGAGTAACTAGATGGATTTAATATTGGAGAAATGTAGTGGTGTTTGGCAAGGGTAATTTGAAGTAGTGTTATACAGGTATGCATTTTGAAATTACAGTTATGCCTCTAATATCCTTTTGAAAATCATGCCAAAACAGTTGCTCCACTAAGTAAAAAGCCAAAGAAAGTGTTAGTGTACAATCAAAATGGGATGTGATCATGGAAAAATGGATTGTCTACATTTAAAGCACTGTTAAGACTGTGCTCGCTGTTAAGACTGCTTAATTATTGGCAGAGCTAAAGAGGAATGATGACTATGGAAAAAAGCAAGTAGGAAACAGGGAATTTGAAAGAAGAGGAAAAAAAATAAAGCATACAAACCTGGGAGAGAGCATACTGAAAGCAGGCTAAATATTTTTGTACTGGGGGAAAAGTTTAACAGGACTAGAGGCTCCTATGACAGAAAATGTGAGGTTGTAAACAGTGATAAAGGTAATTCTTCCCTGTGTAACTCAGTGTATGTGGGCAGAAAGCATTGCATGAGGACATACAAAAGAAATCTTTTACAGCTGTATGTCAGGGTCTTCTGTTTCATGAAGTGCTGAGACCTTGGATCTAAGGGTATTTAAAGTTAGAGACAGGTATCATGAAAACCCAGAATCTCTCCCTCCTCCTTTTCTTCTTGAAGAGAAGAGAGAACCTTTCATGTTTGCTGCTTGACAGAGGTCTCTACTCGGCATTAAGGGGATTGCTCTGCTGTGGTTGGGTTCATTCCTGAATTAATCTGGTATTTCTCACACTTTCATCTGAAATACCTGAACTTGCTTGTGCAGCAGAAAGCGGTGCAATTAGGGGGAAACAAAGTGAACTACTGAGAAATTTTTTTCAAAGTTGTTTATTGTTGTTGTTTGGAAAGATAATTCAGGGTATTGTGGTTTTACCCTGTCTAGAAATTAAGCACCAACAGATACTCACTCACTCCCCCACAGTGGGATAGGGGAGAGAATCAGAAAGGTAAAAGTGAGAAAACTCATTGTTTGAGATAAAGAGAATTTAATAGGTTAAGCAAAAGCTGTGCACAAGCAAAGCAAAGCAAAGCAAGGAATTCATTCACCACTTCCCACGGGCAGGCAGGTGTTCTGCCATCCCCAGGAAAGCAAGCTTCCATCCTGCATAACAGCTACTTGGGAAGACAAACACCATCACTCCAAACATCTCCCCACTTCTTCCTTCTTCTTTCTCCCAACCTTTATTGCTCAGCATGGTGCCATATAGTATGAAATATCCCTTGGGTCTGTTATGGTCATATTTCCTGGCTCTGTCCCCTTTGAATTCCCTGTGCACTCCCAGCCCATTTGCTGGTGGGGTGGGGGTGAGAAAGCAGAAACGTTGCTGGCATTTTGTCAGCCCTACTCTGCAATACTGAAAACATTCTGTATTGTCAATCCTATTTTCAATACAAATCCAAAACATACCCCCATACAAGATACTGTGAAGAAATTTAACTCTATCCCAGACAAAACCAGTACATAGAGGAAATGCCAAAGTGTGGGAGAAGGCCCTTCCATGGAGACTGAAAAAGAAATTGAAAGTGTCAGCACAAACAATACCAAAAAGTGATGTGTAGCTTTTCATCATGGGGAGAAATTGCTTTTAAAAGAACACCTTTTTTAAAAGTGGGAAGTATTTTTATTTTAGGAGTCTATATTTAAACACTGCAGAAAGCAAATTTTCTTGTTCAAAGATTGTTGTGGTTATTTTATGATGTTCCAAAGTAAGATCTTTTCCTCAACTAAGAACTGAGGAAGGCTACCTCATCAAGAGGAAAAGTAATTTACTACTGGCTACTGGCATCATGGAATGTCTTATTTCTTGTCTTTCAGTTCCTATGTAATATTTTAACTCATGCTTCTCAATCAAAAAGGCAGAGGAAATAAATCCATAAACCTATCAATTTTTTTTCCTCTCTTTCTGAATTTCCTGCTGAGAGTTCCAGCTCTTCAGAAACATTACAGACCTGTGGGGCTCTATACTGCTTTCCTCAGTGTTGCAAGAGTACTGTTTGGAAAAGACTTCACAAGAATCAAGTGAACATATGCTACAGTAAACAATTGAACGTTGTTCCAGGCAGGTTATAAGGCACAAAAGATCTTTGACTAGCGAATGCATTAGTCATAAAGAATCATTGAACAAATAGCTCAGTCTGGAGGAATGGCAAGGTGGTGTTGACTTTGAAAATAAGAATGGAGTTTGGAAATTGTTCCCCATGTGAGGGCTTTAACAACACCTGAAGGAACTAAAATGTGTACAGTGAAACAGTCATACTTTCAAGGAATTGGAACAGGTGGGATTTGTTCTCTGCACAGAGAGGGGCACTTGCAGTGCGAAAGCACTTGGTGCTCACAGGTAGTGTGTCACACAGCATAGTGAGGGGTGTAGGTCATATATGGAGCCGTCGTAGCATTTTGCAGGAGAGCTTATCTTCACCAAAATTAAAAAGATGTTTGGAATGTGTAGAAAGAAATGGGGTTTTCCATAGATGAGGCACTAAGTAAGCTTGTTTGGGAGCGCTGCTGCTAGAACATCTTCATAAGCTATTACTCTCCTATGTCTGAAACAGTGAAAGTTGCATTATGCATATCTGCAGAAAAGAATTTATCCAGTATTGGTCAACAAAGTAAGCCTGGTAAACTGTGTGAGTTTAGCTGTGTAAAAGAAAATTTATGGGAATATGGGAGGAAGTGTGATTGCAGACTCAAAAGTGAAGGTGAAAGAGTTCCAACTTACTGTTTTAGGAAACAACATGAATTCCAAACAAATACTTGGGCTGTAAGGAATAATATACTTCCAGGTAGTTGTGTAAGCTGTGCATATCCTTTTAACAGGACTTGATTGCTTTGGGATAGGTTATTGAAAAGATTCTCCCTATTGCTTGTCTGTTCACCTGGGGCTCTGCTGCCCTGCAGCAATGGGAGATGCAGAGCTACAAAAGCTTTCATTTTGCAACAGTGATGTTACTTTCTGTGGACAAGGAAGCCAGTGGTAGCATGGACGTGGAGTAGTAAACTAGACCTGCCTGTGGTCAGTAGCTGATGGGAAGAAGAATTTGCTGTGGAAAGCCTTGACTTGTCACAATCACTCCATGTGCTGTGTAGGATATTTTCAGATCTCCTTCAGAAGAAGGAGATGAAGGGAGTAGTGGGACTACAAAGCTGATTTCTATCCTTTTCATCCTCCATGTTTCATGGATGCAGTTACTGTTACAGAAGCCTGAGATACAGCCACCTAATGGTAGTCTGATAACATAGTTAAAAAATGTTACCACTCGACCAGCTCTGAATAGGAATGTAGACTAGAAATCTGAAAATAAGAATTTGACAATTTATCAGTCTAGGACCATTACTCGTGTTGCCTTGTTACAAATAAGGGTTCATGTGTCAGCAGCTGCCTTACACTGTGTTAGTAACACAGGAACATGTACCACAGCGGAGAGTATAGACTTCATCTGTATGTCTTGGTAATGACCTATTAGATGATGTTTTGAGGAAAACCATTTTAGATAGGTTTTTAAAGAAAACAAGCTAATGACCTTTCTCTAAAACAAAGCCTTTGCTTATTCAGTCTGCCCAGCAGGCTGCCATACTGGGAGGCAGTGGTGTTCTTGAAAGTGTTTTGTTTTCTTTTGCCTATTGCTTTTCTTTGACCCTTCCTATCAAATTGCTCACTCGAAGTCCCCTGCTGTTTGTTTGCAACAGTTGAATGAAATGGAAAATTTCTAATTATATCTTTGTCAAAGAGTCCTACCACTTGACTGAAGTACTGTTTGAGATAAAAAAAGCCACATTGCTTTGCTTTTCAGCTGGACTAATCTTGTGGTGTGAAAGAAATATTTTGTGAATTATGTTGATCATTAATCTTTTTAATTAGTTGTGTGGCAAATCAGCATAAAATCAAAGAGTTCTGGCCAAAAGGAGCCAATATGATTTTCCTCAGCCACCTTGAAGTCTGTAATGTCCAGTGTGTGGCTGTGTTTTCCATTTGACCTGTAGAATGTTGAGGGACAAGAAAGTTTTCATCAAATTTTGATTTCTCAGACCTCGTCCAACTGCTGAGGTCCAGCCCAAAGACCAAGAATTCCCTATCCCCAAAACTAGCAGGTATCTGAAACCCTAGCCGAGCGTTATATGCAACTCAAGTGTTGCACTTACCCTCAACCCACATTCCTTTTCTGGCCTCTCTTCTAGAACCTTCAGAATAGCCATCAGCCTTGCCAAAATCTTTGTGAGGAACTAACTGCCCATATTAAAAAAACAAAACCAAAAACAAAACCAAAAAAACTCTAAAATTAAGCTGTGCCAGAGTAGAATCACAGAATGGTTTGTGTTGGAAGGGACCTTAGAGATCATCTAGTTCCAAAACCCCTGCCATGGGCAAGGAAAACACATGTTTGTAAAAAATGCGAAGCTGTAGGAATTTTGAAACTTAAATATGCTTCAAATACAGTAGATTGTCCAGAGCAGTAGTGCCATCTTAGGAATTGTGTGGGTGACTCTACACCCAGACACTTTCCTCCAGACATCTGGTGAATGGTTGGAACACTCTGTTTGCAACAGGAAAATTCTTTCCTATCTTCCCACCATTTTTCTGGCCATGATCTTTTTGAGTTTTTTTTTCAAACAAAATCCCCCAAAGTCCAGACCGAACCAAAACAAAGAAAAAGCTTTTATAATATGAACCTGCAAAATTGAACTTGCTGTACCTGTCCTGGATATGCACAATGGACAGTGGTAGAGATGTGCATCTGCATAATGGTAGGGATATCCCTCGATAGGTATGATGGCTTTCTGGCCTGGCTTCTAATGCTTGCATTGTCTCACCAACTAGCACTCTCCTCATTTGAGGACATGGCCTATGTTCTACCAGCAGTTTGGTTTTTTACAAACTGTTGAATAATCTGTATGTGGTTGGAAGTTTTCTGCATTTGTTCATTGCTGAGGAAGTTTCTGCATACTGGGTGAAAGCATTGAGCAAAGTTTCAGCTCTGTCAGCTACTCTTATAAAGGATGGGATTGCTCTCTGGAGACCTGATCTCCCTAATATTAGGATAGTGGGCTATTTTAAGCCACAATCAAAGATAAAATATCCCTCTCTGTTAAAAGAAAGACATGCCACAGACATAGTGTAAGTCTCTTGGAAAAAAGCCAGTAAGATTAAGTGCTGTCTGTGAACTCCCAGATGGTGCAGCTAGCAAAAGATTACACTTTGAGATTCTGTGAAACTCTCCGAGTCACTGAGAAATAGTTATAATATGTGGGATGCTTGAGTAATATTAAAATAATTATTTGTCTAACAGTAGCTTCCATTGTCAAATATAACTGGTGCATCTTCAAGTTTTAATCATCCTTATTTTTGCTGCATCTTTTAGGCCCTGTTAAAACCATCAGAATTTCCCAGTTTCAGAATATAGTGATATTTGTTGACAGTGAAACACTAATGTGGTTTTTATAGATTCTGCAACAAAAAGAAAATGGCTATTTTCCTCTCTTATTCCAATTTCAGAGTCTGTTTCCAACCATTGCTACTGTGCCTTCTGTTTTTCTCAGGACCTGGCAGAGGGATGGGAAGTGTAGGAGGACAGGCAATTGATGTTTAATCCTTCATATGATTTCTAATTTATACTGAGGCTGATTATACATGCATCTAGAGCAAATAGGCACACATGCATATGCTAGATGGAGATACTTTATGATTTGCCTGCTACGAACAGTGTATCATCTTCTGCGGCCTCCGTGGTTTGGACCTGGTAAAACTCCTTATTATGTATTTTCCCTCCTGCACTGTTCTTACAGATGGGAAAGCCTTGATAAAAATTCAGTGCTTGAGAAGTCCTGTTTCTTAGGAGATTTCGTCAAACTGTCATTTCTTAGATCAAATTTAAAATTGCTGTATAAACTACAAAATTCCCTTAATGGTTGTGATAATTGTGTGGTTGAGTGATCATTTTATATGAAGGTTACAAGGTATCAAATGCTTTGTTTAAAAACTAAAAATAAAACCCTGTGCTGTTGTGAGGGCAAGAGCATTGCTGCTGCTTTGTTACAGGGCTGAACTTGGCCCTCGTATCTATTTGGTCCCTGTAGGCGAGGTATCTGTTTTGCAGAATTGCCCGTTATTGTAGTATTAAAGCCTGGACAAGTCTGATAGCTGCTTCCAAAAGGTGCTTTGAAGGTTCCCTGACTATCTGGTGGAATTTGCCAGCTGTGGGGAATGCTGTGGGTAGAGTTTCATGCACTTCTTTTGTCTAGGGTGAAGGTTTCTTTTTTTTTTTAAATTTTTTGCAATATCTTCACACGAAACTGTGAACCTGTAATGGCAGTGAATTATTTCCACATTATTGAGCGTTTCCTGCTCTGGTAATTACTGGTGTGTAGCATGGTGCCAGATTGGTTTATAAATCTGCAGACTGCAGCTTGCAAGGGAAATCTATTAAAATAACACAGACTTGATTTACGGACTTTCTCTCACATCTTGAAATTTCCATGCTGCAGAGTACAGACATAGTGCTTACAACTTAATACTGTATTTTGAAGTCACAAAGCACACTTTATGACCTTGACAAAATTTGAGGTAGTTATCACACTTCTTGGGATGAGAAGTGGGAGTGAATGTAGGACAGGACAAGTTACTTCCAGTGGAGATCTTTCAGCTCTTCCCAAAGCATGAGGTTAACAAGTTGGCGTGCTCTGAAACAGGAGAGAGCAGAAGAGAAGACAATGCAGAAGGTTTTGGAGATGAATCTCTGCTTGGCATAAGTCGGCAGAGCTGGAAGCTTTGGGGTTTTCATAGCTTGAGCCTTGCTTTTAAGCTGAGATGTGTCTGAAAAGATACACTGAGCTTTACAGGCAACCTGGCCATATCTCTTTGTATCTGTAACATGCCCCAGAATTGTAGAATGACTAAGGTTTTACCTCTGCACATCACATTGCATGGGCACTGGACAATGTTCTGGTGTCAGTAACCTTTAAAGGATGCTGGAAGAGCTGCAGGGTGAAGGAGGGGCTGTGGAAGTTATTCTAAAGACTAAGAAATTGCCTTACAGTAGGAGACTGATGTAACCTATCTGGTGGACAAAAAATAAGATTGAGAAATGAACTGATTAGATTTATGAAAATATTTTTAGGGGAAAAAAAGTGCTATGAAGGAACTGTTTTATCTAGGGAAGAAAAACAGAAAAAGAACTGAGGCCTGGAAGGTAAAACTGTGAATTAAAATGAAAGCAGAAATCTTCCATGAGGTGGTAATCCAATGCTTCATCAGGTGAAACTCCTATCTTGTGCTCCTAACTTTCATGTCAACTAACACTCCAGAGACACCAAATGTTTCTAGAAACAGAAATGACTGATGTTGATCCTGAGATACTTCAATCACACATAAGGGTCTGTGGTAGATCAGAGGTCTGATGAGATTATTGACTTTTCTGGCTTCAGAACTTATTGTAAATATACTTTTTAGAATACCTGTATTTTCATAGCAGTTGTCTATATTAGTAAAGCACTTGGCTACAGTCTTTCATCACTTGGTGTTGCTTACACCACTCTGATTAGAGATTGTGACAACCTTATCAATAGCTATTGAGATGTGCTGCACTTTCACCCATTTAGAAAAGATTAATTCAGATGGAGTGGTAATTAAGCAGGTAGCCAATTAGCTGAGCAGTGGCTGAACCCCTAAATGCCATGTGTGTACATCCAAAGTAGAAGTGCTAGGTTGTGCTCATATCTGGTGACAGATTTGTAGAAACTAGTTGTAGAATAGCCCTGGGAAAGCAACTGGGAAGTGATGTGGTGATAGTGATGCTTGGAGTGTTGTTGCTTGCAAAGGGGCAGCCTTCCCATTCAGAGGAACAGCAGCCCACAATTTCAGACTAACAAGATTGAAATTTAAAAGTGGTCCTTGATGATCATTTCTCATAGCTGCTCTGAAAAATACCCAAAGGGATTCTGCAGTCTTGAAAAAAACCATTTTAATAAGGGGATACCTGTACTTGGAGCATTTATATTTCTGCTGGGTTGTTTACTATATCTTCACTTTTACCCTGGTGCTGCTTTGACTGCTAGAAGACTACTGACTTGTATTTTGCTTAATTCTGATTAATTAAAGGAGAGTGTTTGCGTCACCATGTTTCCTTCTCCCTTTGAATTCATTTTAGTCAGCCCCCAAGGAGTTATAAAATAACTATGAGCTTTCTGCAGTATCTACGTAAATACTTAATTGTGAGGTGAGTGTATTAACAGGATTAATTGTTCCTTATTGAGTTTAATGTACATATGTCATTTGATAAGAGAAGCAGTGAAATGAAGAGCCTGCTAAATTTTACATATACAGAAAGTAACGATCCCTTTCGAGAAACAGTGTAGGGATTTCTGTGTCTTTGTCTCCTTCTTTGTAAACATATATATATATATATTACTATATATTTATAGATATATAAAATATATATGTGTTTGTAAATATTTGTAAGTAGGTATATGTTTTAGAACAAGTTTCTATCAAGATAGGAGAGACAGATCATGTGAATCAGCTATTTGAGACCTCACCTATGCAAAGAGAAACCTTTCAGGACAGCTGGCTCAAGGCAGGGCTGACTTTTTAACTTGCCTGCTCTGCTTGGTCTCACCTTTGTGCTCTAATTCTAAAGACTAATATTTTTATTACCAGTCTTTTTTGTTCCATTATCTTACTCGAGATTACTGAGGATGGAAATACCATAATTGACATGAAAAGATCCAAGTGTATTATCCTTTGCCTGATTCAAAATATGTATTAAAATGAAATTGATTCTACAAAAAACCAAAAACCCCCACGTAACTCTATGGGCAAGAAGAAGCCAAATTAATCAAAGGACAGATGCACACTTGTTTATCATATCTGTCAGGGGGTGATCTACAGCTTGGAGTTTTGAAGAGTAAAATTTCCAAGCCAAACTTGTCCAAGGAGTGGGGCTCCAAGTTAAATACTCATGGACTTCTTAAACATATCTTGATTTGTCTGTTCTTGGGCTGACACTGATTGTCAGCCAGAATGGGTGTACTGGCCAGTGAGTCAGCACATGCATAGCTAGGGACTGGGCATAACTCAAGCTGACTTTTCCCCTGCAAGGAAGGATGTGCAGAAGGAGCTGGAAATAATCTCAGAATATTGAATGTTGTTTCATAGAGAAGGGGAAAACACAGGGACTGTGGTGATAGCTGGGACAGAAACACGTATGGAGTTACAATGCTTCAAGTGACATAACGATGTGAGAAACCAAGTTTCATCATCTCTGCTGCAATCATTGCCATCTTCTGAAGTGCAGCGGAGACAATGAACCCATCTATTGACCTTCATGGAAGCATCAATGTCCTGGGTCCTAATTATTGATGTGTTAAACCAAGAGCCAGCTGATACCACAGAGCAGAAATAAAACTTACCAGAACTAAGTGGGTTTTTTTTTAACATTATGTTGAAGCATAATCTGTTCTTAATGGAAATCTTTTTATAACTTCCTAGGCTGTGCACTTAAAAATATTGATTATAGGACTAGTGGTTTTAAGTGAAAATATGCTTTATATGCCACAAGATATGGAAGAAAGAGTGTCCCAGTTTATGTTATTAAGGAAATGCAGAGATTGCTGTCTTCCTTCTCTTCATGATAAAAACCCTAGAAATTAAGTTATAAAAAAGAAAGAAAAGCCAAAAAGCCTAGAACCCACAGAATTTAAAAATTAGTGATAATTGTTTATAAATTCTTCTGTTAAAATACTTTGTTCCAAAATGCTGTTTGGAGCCTTTATTTCTGCATTTGGACATCAGCTAACTAGAAGCCTGAACAGCCTTGCTAGGAGTATGTTTTCTTTTAAATTGTAGTACTCCTTTCTTGTGGAGCACATAGAAGATTTAGAACCCTGATATTTCAGTTGGTTTCAAAAACAAATGTCCTATACAGCACTCAGCACCTTTAGATTTTAAGAATAAGCTGACAAAATATGCAGTAAAATCCATACTGTCCCTGCTATTGCTTTGAGCAAAATTTACCAAAGGTGATTACATCCATTATCTAATCCAAAATAGTAGTAAGAATTTGAAAGTTTAATGCTGCCAAACTTCCTTTGAAGTCTGAACATCAGGGATATTAGATAAAATCTGATTTCTGTCAGAAATTCATGGGACCATTAAATTTCAGAAGACCTACAAGTCTAATCTTACCTCTTAAAAATTCACTTACACCAGTATAGTTGAGTTCGTGTGTACAATCTAAGACAAAGATGTTTCTATGCTTCTCTATGTTGTCTTGCTATTCTTTGTGTTCACACAAAAGAGCTGGGATATGACTTTATAGGGGTTGGAGGATTAGCTTTTTTTCTGATAAACTATTGAGGTATTTCAGCTTGCAATCCAGATGAAATATTGATTGTTCATATGAGTTGTTACCTTAGGGTTTAATTGTACCTCTGTTGAAGTCAGTCAAGTGGCTTCCCTTTGGATTAAGGGATTTGAGAAAGTGAGTCTTTGGAAATATATATGAATTGGAGGTGGAGATTCTGAAATAATGAATCTTTTCTATGTATCTATCATTAGTCTGGTATAAAGGTGGTTTGACTTGGAAATAGGAGAAAATAATTCTTCAGATAGTTATTTATCACTTTGACCTGTGCAAATAAAAATTTACTAAGATGGGGAAACATGGGAAATAAGTATTTTGTACCTGTATTACCTAAAAAATCAGAGCAGGAAAAAAAGGTGTTTGCACATCTGGTATCATCTGTTCTAGTCACATCTGTCCATTAAACCTCAGTGGGTTTTTTTGTTTTGTTTTGGCGGGGGTTTGGGGGTTTTTTGGGTGTTTCGGTTTTTTGGGTTTTTCCCCCCCTTCTTAATGTATTGTTATTATGGAATGTTTAAGCATCAGCTCGGAAAAGGATGTATGTGACATCATGTTGAAGTCCCAAAGTTATACAGGAGTGTAATGTTAATTGTTCTGTAAGTAATGTTCTGTCTGCTCTCACTGGCCTGGCTTATGTGAGGCAACTCATGTTCTTTAAGGACCTTCCCTGTTCTTGGGGTGTTATATCTTCCAGTGTCTGCTTGAAAACAGTTTGCTGTGCATGCTAAATCATAGTCTAGTAACACAGGGTGCCATCTGGTGTGAGAACACAGAGTATATTACATTGCTGGAGGGCTAGTAATAATTGTCTTTAGAAAGTCAAAAGCCCACTCTACCCTTTTTGTCTTATCACTGGATCTTTTGTTTTAGTAAAGTGTCTGAAAGAGTTTCTTGAGTTGTGATCGAAAGAGCTACAACTGACTTACGAAGTATAGTGTAAGGCAAATAGTGCTGGGAGGGTGTTTGGAGGGTATGGGTGACATTGGTGGCTGAGAACTGACTCGTGGCCATTCAGGGTTCCTGGTAAACTGTATGTGTTGACTGTGCTGTTGTGTACATACGTTTTCCCTCTCAGTGCTTTGTTCTTACCATTGGAGTAAACACTACCCCGATGTGACTGGGAGTGTTTGTGCTGGGGATTGGAGGAGGTGGAAGACCCTGGCCAGCCCAAGTGTTGTGCCCTGCTTGTGCTCAATTGGAGAACAGATGAGAGAAAAAGCTTCTTGTCGTAGGCAAAACAGTGAAACATGCCTAAAATTTTAACAGTTGGCACTAGAGATCAGGAAAGGTTCATAGGTGAGACTAGTGCTGTGGTTGCAGTGGGAAACACCAGTTGATAAGAGCAAGAGGAGATGATGAGAAGTGTGACCTGAAGGGGCTGAGCCCCTGCAGTGCACTCCCTGCGTTCTGTGGCTGTGATGTCTGCATGGTCCCAACATGTGCGTGGAAGTTGCATTAGCTAGCACCAAGTACTGTAGTAACTATTGGCAAACTTTGCGACTGAAAGCTAGATTTTAAAAATAAACTTATGCTGGGAAGTATTCTTTCTGCTGCCCATCCAGCTAACCTGGTGTATTGTGTCAGAGTAGAGGTGTGTTTTGAAATAATGCTTCAGAATCCACAGGTGAGCCATACTCAGACCAAAACATGGTTCAGGTCACCTGTTCAGCTGGAGTAAGAACACTGATGGGTCCTGTGTGTATGAGAGAGGGGAAAAGGGGCAAGGGGAGGTGGGAAGGGAGTTTCCTAAAAGAAATGGGCTGTGTTTCTCCCAGATGAGAAGATAAATCATTAATAATAACTAATAATATATGTAGGTGTAAGTGATGAAAATAAGAGAAAACTGGCAGCTGCGGGTGGAGTGGGTAAGTGGAGAGGCTCCTGGAAGCCTTGTTTTGGTCAGTAGTGTCTAAGGTTTGGATGATGGCTGTGAGTGGTGATGGTGGGTGCAATTGTAGCAAGCAGCTGTTTTGTGAGGGTTATCCACAAGCTAGGTTGATTGCTGGTGGTTGCTGGATTGATTTAGTAATGGCATGTTTTGTTCAGTTTGTGCTGGAAAACAGTTGCAGAGGTGCTGCAATCTGTTATTCCTAAAGGCAAATAAATGAACAGGTTAATCCCTTCAGGCTTCCTCTGCAGTACCTTTTAGGTGCTGAACTAGCTGAAAGATGTTTGCTGCAAAGTGACATCTGTTTATCCCACCTTTTGAGAGTGGAGGGCTTGTCCTTCAAATTGCAATGCACAAGTTAAGCACTTCGCCTGGCAACAGACGTGTGATAAGAGAGCAAAAAAAGATGCAGAGGAACAGCACAATGCAGAACTACAGGGGCAAAATTAGAAACGAGCTGACTGAGGTGTGGTGCTAAAATCTGAAGTCTGTTAATCCTATTGCAAGCCTGCAAGGCAGGCTGGCTGAAGGAGGAAGTGGGTTGCTGTCATGAAACAGGGGAGAGAAGAGGAAGCAAATGGATGCAGAGCAGGAAAAGAATGAGTGATATGCATTAAAATAACTTCAAGGTGATGCACTCTAACAGGGAGGCAGCCTGGCGACTGGCACAGCCAAGTCAGCAGCGATGCCTTGCAGGCACAAAGCTGTTGCTGTAGGCAGTATGTGCTGCTGAGTGGAGCAGTACCTTGGCCTGGTTTCCGAGCCAAATGCCACGGTTGTTTGTACTGACTGAGAGGTGTGGGCCATGATGCTTGGTGCTCTTGGGTGATGCTTGGATGCAGTTCTCCAAGTTTTCAAGGCTGTTATAAGAGTACACTACAAGAGCTGTTGAGTCTGCCATGCTTTGAGATTTGCAGTTTTCTGGGTTTAGTTTAGAAAGACCATATCCTCCTCATGATGGCTCATTCTTGCCCTGAGATCCCAATAAACCCTGAAAGGTTTGGTGCTTGCAAAACAACTGCTGGAACACCATTCCTGGATAACTGGCTTAGTGGTGAATGAAGTGAATGGACTCAAAAGTCTATGCTGGTCTGTCATGAAGTGGGGGAAAAATGTATCTTTCATTCCTTAGAAGTCCAGAACCCAATATCACTTTGATACTGCAGATATTGATATTCCTGGAACAGGAATTTCAGATTTATGTGGTACTTGCAATCACTTGATCTCAGTTTGATTTTAGAAAGCATTTTAAAAAAGACATCTTTACTCCTTCAAGATACTGGGAATAACATTTTCAAATTCTTATTAAGAAAAATACATACCATGGAGAAACATGAATGAAGTCTTTTTTGTAAATGTCTGATAAACACTTTAGTGAAATGACCTGAACATTTTTCTGACTTTTACTAGAACTCAAATGTTCACCTGATTCGTGAAAGCAGAAATAGAATTATAGAATGCCACAGTAAGTAAATCCTTGAGTTGGGACTGTTTATTATGGAAAGATTTCTATTAGATTACTTGACTTGCAAATATCTATAATAAGTATTTAAAAGAAAAAAATTCTATTTAAACTTGAACAGTCTCATAGTTGAGACTAAATCCTTATCCAAGAATTCAGTTCCTCCAGAAGGAGCATTTCTATCTGTTCTTGAACTCAAGAATTCAGAAGGGATCATTATGTCTTCAAAATGCTGTTAATTTCAAATAAGTTTGAGACAAAGAATTATAATAGCCTTTTAGTCTCATGAAGCAAACTCACTATGAAAAGTAATTGTAAACACTGCTAAAGACATCAAAACCTTAAATGAACCCAGTACTTGAGTCTATCTGATGAATTGCAGGGCTCATTACTTCTCTATGCATTAACCATATAGACACAGCGCTCTGCAAGACTCAGGGACTTGTCCCAGGATCATCAATTGCTATTCACCAGCAGCTTTTACCGAATTTGCTTCTGTGGCCTTACAGTGTTTAACTAGTACTGTTAGTTTGGGGTTTTTTTACTATGATTTCTGTGCTTTCTGCTACAAAAAGAGCTTTTCAGTTGTTGAATAAAAGGAAGCTTTACCATTTGTTTCAATGGGAGCAGGATATGGCCAAGACTAGCTGTGTGTGTCCGGAATGTCAGTCTGCACATGCAGTTGTTGCATCTGAAGATCAATTTATGTAGTCAGCTAAAAATGTAACCTAATTATATGGTTCAGTGAGAAACTGTGTAGTACAGCCATAGCTAGTGAATCCAATGTGAAAGGAACATACAATTTTAAAACAGAATCATCATCTGTAAAGTCAAAGAAAAAAGAGCTAAGTGAGGATTTTAGTTTTTCTGAAAAAATGTGAACGCAATGATACAGCAGTTCAAACATGAACTCTGCATACATGTTGCAGATTTTTTTGTTGGTGGGTGTTTTTTAGTTTGTTTGTTTTTCTTTTCTTGAATGTTTTGTGGTTTGTCTCCCACTAAATAGCAGTGGCTGAGTTATGAGTGCTGTCCCTTTGTAGGAAAAATTTGGTGCAGTATTTCAATTTGAGTGGGTACCATTGCAGGGAGTCAAACCCCTGAAACGTACTTTGGGGAGAGCCTGGGTATAGGGCCTTATAGAAACTCTGTTTTCCAGGTATTTAGGTAATATTGAAGAGCAGATGCATGAATGTTCTTTAACTTAGGTGATTTGGGTAGCATCGTCTTTTCCGGTTGGTAAGCCTTGGGAAAAATCTGCATGGGATCAGTATTTCTACAGTGAAAAAATTCTATTTTCTATGGAAAAACTGATGCCATTCCATGCGAAGCATGAAGGTTACCTCTTCTGTTTGGTACGAGCTCCTGCTTATAGCCAGCTTCAGGCTTCCTGAGCTGGAGTGAAATTCAAAGGGAATTAGGAGGCATAGTGACAGATCCAGATCATGTCAGCCCTCGAGACGTGTCCTCCTAAGTCTGTATTTGAGCCCAGTTAGCAGAACTAACATCTTGTGACTGGGCATCTCCAGTGAATGAATAAAATAAGTTGATTCAGCTGTTTGGCTGAGCATGGAGAGGACACATAAATTCTCTGTAGCCCAAACTTGAAAGAGTAAATTTCATGCATCCATCTTTACATGGCTTGTGCTGTCATCTCCCTTACTGGTCATGCTCACCTGCAGCTGAGACTTTGTAGGACTGTAAAAATACACTAGGATTCAGTTTTTGTTGTGTGCCTCTTTGCAGGAATGCTGACAGTGATGGGTGAACTGCTTGAGTGTCAGCTGCTGGCTGCTCCAGCGTGTGCCTGTGTCATAAACAAGAATTGTCTCACTGCAGTTGGTATATTTGCAAAGGGCATTTTTCAACCAATTATACTCATTCAGAGTGGGAATGTATTCCAGCAGGAAGAAGTAATCATGGAGAAGGAAGCTTCTGGCAGTGCTGCACTTGTATTGTGCTGAGGCCCCTGCTTAGGAGGGAGAGGTGATGTCATGGCGGTGGCACTTCTCCACAGGCACAGCTCATGGACTGGCCCAGGAGCTTGAAGCTACTTTGTTTTTCTTCCCCAGCAGGTACAAAAGGGGTCCTAAAACCCAGTGCTGAAGTTTGTGGCTTGGGAGGAAAGAAGGAATGCTGCTCTAATTAAATTTGATTTATTTATTTAGCAATTTGTTTTTACTTCTGGTTTGCTTGCTGTCTTTGCAAGTTGAAACAGTCCTGCAAATTTTTTGCTTTGCTATATGTAACTACTGTGTGGGTGTTTCTGGGAGGGATGGAAACAAGGTGGGGAGAAATAATCGCCAAACATTTTTTTTATTAAGAGACTTAAGTGTGTATTATTTATCTGGTTTGGGGGACAGATATGGCTATGTGTGTACATTGATTTTTATTTTTTTCCCCTACTGTTGATATCGCTACACTGATCTGGTTTTAGCCCGTGAATGAGTCTCTTGGGTATTTATCATATGAGATTTAGTTCTCGAAACATCTTGTCTAACTTCATTATTTGAATAATATGAAAGATAAAGTTCTCTGTTTGAGTCTTTATTCATAACTTATTACCTAAGTGTTTACATATAAGTGTGCAGTGTGTGTGTGTTGGGGCATAGAGGAGAAGAACCTTGCTTGCTTCAGTAACAAGGATATGCCTGCAAGCAGGTGCAGAGATCTGGGTGCTTCTCCATTTGAGCTCAGAGATTCATGGGTGAAAGCATTAATTCTGCATCACGTGGAAAGAAGCGGGTGATCATACAGTTACTAAGGTCTGCTTATAATTGGCAAGGAGGGGCTGTGAGGGCAGCTCCCATCAACTCTGCTCAAATTAATCAAATCCTTCACAGAGCACCTCTTGATGTTTGAGTACAAAGTAAGAGCTAAAAGGCCTCTGTTCATTAATTTTTAACAGCCCAAATGCCCTCCAGACTTTTGATTTTTTTTTTCTTTGAGCCAAATCATAAAACAGTAATTCACATGGGAAAAATTTGTCACATTTAAACAGCAGCAGAATCTTGTGGAACTTTGCAGAGGAATATATTTCCTGATGTTTGACTTTTAAAAATGGATGATAGGAGGTGTGGTCTTCATTCTCACACTGCATAAACCCGGGACACCTTCGTCATTAGGTATTTGTTTAGAAATTGGAAAGTGCTTTATATTATATCAGATTCAAAGCAGCAGTGGTAAAATGATGTGACTGCACTTGAAAGCTTTATAAAGCCATAATTTTTCAGGAAAAAATTCTTTTTGTTTTTGATTACACTGATTAGCCTGATGGCTTTGTGAGATAACTGTTTTATTAGGCAAGGCTTTGGTGGTATAACCTCATGTTGCTTTCTAGCCCTCTAATGTTTGTCCAGAAACAGCCCTGGAACTTTGAAATCCAGACTCCCTGTAGTATGGAGCAGTGCAAAGAATTGGAGCCAACTGCAAGATGATGATAGGGTGTCTCTTGGTCATGAGCATGGGAGATGAACTGCCAGGGTATGCCGTTCTCTACTGAATGTTTTATATTCAGTGATATCCTTAAGCTATAAATAATACAGTAACATATGTTGCATAATCCAGTATTCGGTTTTGTTAGAATTGTATTCATTCCTAATTTCTTACATGGTTACTTAGTGCCATCAGAAAATGGTTTGAATTTTGTGTTTGTCTGTAACTTTAGATGAAGCCTTTCACCTTTTCTATGTAAAATTTCTGTAGTTGTTAGGATTTTTCTCATGATTTAAAAAAATCTAGATTTAAAGTCAGAGGAATTTGTCTTGAATTTTTTTCACTCCTTCAATGTAAAGAGAGGAGAAAAACTGAAATTATGAGAGGTGGTATATAGTTGAGTGATGGAAAGGACAGATCAGTAACTTTTAAAATGTTTTCTTCAATAACTTTGTATCTTTTAAATGACATTGGTATACTCAGACAATCTGCAGTTAAAGCAAACAGGACAACCTATTGAATCATGAAGTATGCTCATAAAGTAGTTAACAACTTTACAAAGTTAATCTAGGTGATTAGAGCAGGTACCTTCACCTGCTGAAGTGTTGTAAGTGGGAGTGGAGGCTTCTTACTGTTTCAGGTGTGGAATGGTTGCATTTCTGTCTCCTTGATTCAGCATAGGTTTGGGATGAATGCTTGAAACAGAAACCCAGTGTAAAGGTAGGAAAAGTAACTTCCAAAAGAAGGTGAATTTCTTAATTTTATTTTTCTGCTGTGACAAACCAGCAACCACTCATCTCTTGAATTCAATTTTCTTACTTCACAGCCAAGCCCTCTGAGATAATTTTGCAAAGCCATTTGCTTGTTGGTGTGCTCTCCTTTGTTGCATTTTGAAGTAGTGGGCATTAAACATGCTTCCCCTGCCTAAAAAAAAGTAAAAAATTAAAAATTGAGGAACAGAGATAATTGGGGAAAGGAACTCCCTTTTCACCTCAAGACTTAAAGGTTTTCTTGCAAGACCTCAGATAATTTGTATTGGTCATCTGTAGGACTGAGAGTGGAGTGTCAGTAGGGCTGTATTTGCTTCTCTGTTTTTCATTGTTTTACAATGAAAAAGCCTTTTTACTGACATGGTAACTGTCATAGGTTGTCTTACACTGGGTTTCATGCAAGGTTCTTATGTTATTTAGCTACATGTTGTAGGAGCAGATCCTACTTTCTGGGAGCACTGAATATTGATACAATTTTTTACCATTTTTAAATAGGTGTATACCCTACTTAAAACAGTGCCATTTGGTACTACCACTAATCATTAAATTCACAATAGTTTGATGTATTCTGTTTTACCAGTCTTATACATTTTGGAGCTACCTTGTACTTGAAATGCCACATTTGTGTTGTGACTCATGATAAATCTGCTCAAGTATGGCTCATCGTCACCCTCTGTGAAAGGCTGTCTTCTCACTCTGGAAGTGGAGATGGCTTTTCTGGGTTTCTTCAGGAAGGGGTTCATCCCACTCTGGATAATATTAACCCTCTACTGACTTGACTCTGCCCTGTAGCACTGCAACCTCCAGATTTAGTATATTTGTTTTAAAACAGTTTCCAATGGAGAACAGAGCTGATGTGAACCAAAACCCTAAAACTTGGTTTAATTTAAAAATCAGAAATTCAGGAGAGCCTACGTCTCTATCCTGTTTCTTATGCTCCTCTGTTGGATTCTGCTCCCAGTCCTACCAGGCTGCGTCTGAGGAGGGATGCGGTGAAAAATGGCTGCTGTACTTGGTGATAGCAGTCAGGTGTTTTTCTGCAAATTGATGTATTTGATTCTCTTTAGTCCTGGCTGTTTACTTTATTTGATTTAAGTAGGGAATGGGGTGAGGAGCAAGGTGGAAGAACAGTTGTAAATAAACTGGCACCCTTGTGGATCTGAACATAGTTGCAATGAATTCCCACAAGCTCAGGGTAGAAAAGAGTGTTTAAAGGAAGCCTTTCTCAGGTTTGGATCACAGCATAGTTTGGCTCTTGTGCTTCTCACTGTAGATGGGAAAAAAGCAAACACAGCATCCAGGATAACTGCATGTTTCAGCACTGTCAGTTCAATGCTGTGAATTCTTGCCTGGGAGGATGCTGTTCTGAATGTTTGGCAGGTGGATGATTATGTATTGCCTTCAAAAGTCCTGGGGTTTTTAGCTTCTCATAGAATTAATGCATTAAGGCTTCATCTAACAGTGCTAATAATTTCCCTTATCTGTCTGGCAGGATGTTGTTTGTTTTAATGTGATCTCATCAGTATTATTAAATGAGTTGGAATCCTGAGTCTTTTTTTCCCCTTTTATTTCAGTGCCAAATATATTTGTGTTTTTAAGGTGGAAAATATGCATCAGAATTAAGACACAGTATAAATAGCAAATGCTTCTCAAATGGTGAGTGAAAATAACTCTAATTTATATTCTGCAACATGCAATGTTTAATGATTAGAAGCATCATATTTTTACAGCACAGATTTCAGATATAGGTGACTGAAGCATTATAGCAAGTTCTGTCACTGTCCAAACAAAGCCTTGGTTTAAAAGAAGTATATCTTGCTTTATGATTACTCCCCAGTTTTAAATGTTATTCCTTCAAGGAGTTTATAAATGTAACTATACATAAATTGGGTATTAGTAATTCTGTTGAATAGAGCAGTGAAGCTCAGAAATAGAGAAGTCTGAAAACACTTGCATAAAAAGTTTTTTAGTCAGAACTAAAGAAAATCACCAATGTAGAGGAATTAGGTGCTCAAAAAATTCATAGGATTTAATCTATTCTCCTTCCTTGTGTTTTCTTTGCCTTCTCTTATGAATATTTTCCTTGTTTGTATCCACTAATGGGGCATGAGCAGTTCTTTCTCAGGTGCCTTGGTATTGCTTGTGGGACTCTATAGAACAGGCCTTTGATAAGAATTAAACTACATCTTCATGGCATTATCTCTCTGGGAATTTGTAGCAGTCAGGTACTTTGTTTGTCTCAGTGATTTTGCTTGGCACCAAATATTATGCTAGGTTTATTCCATGCTGCTACATACTACAAAAGTCTTGAAAACTGCTTTTGTCTTTGTCCTGAACTTGCTTTAATGATGACCCTATTGTTTGTTTGCTTTTATTGTGTTTTGTTTAGGGTTTTTTTGGCTTTTTTTTTTTTTTTTTTTTTTTTTTTTTTTTTTTTTAAGGAATAGCAAATGGTCAACTCTCACCCTTCTGTTTTGATGACCAATGTATTCTTTATTGCTCTAACTCCAGATTTTGTAACTCCAAATGAAAATAATATTCAAGGTCATTGGACTAAGCCTTTCACCATATTAATGTAGAAACATCAAAGGAGAGTGTTTTGACAAGCAGTAAGGGAATTATCTTGGAGAGAGGAGGTAACTCCTTGCCAGCTGGGATGTGAATCTGCAGTTGGAAACCAAGCACTGCTCATGTGCAGTGAGTGTATGAAATGAGTGTTAATAGGCTTACTCTTTGCCAGATATGGGATATGGATACCATGAACAGAAGAATTTGGATATTTTCCTCTTCTGACAGATTAAACAATACATGGTATTCAACCAGTCTACAGAGTGTCCTTGAACGTTTGATGCCAACACCTGTTAAATTCCTCTAGGAAGTGTTTTAGGGAGGAAAAGTGTATGTCGTTGTTTATGTACCCCAGAAAGGAACTTGGTGCTGAAGATAACATTGACCAAAATCATCAGTAAGTAACTTTTTGGGAGGGGGAATGGGAAATTGTCCTTTGGCTTCTGCTGTTGTGATTTCTGTGCCATTCCCCTCAGCAAGTAATATTAAACAAGATAAAATATAACTAGAGAAAGGCATATCTGCATTTATCTCATCAATGTACATTGATGTAAACTCACGTTTGAGTAGGCCCTTGAATGATTTTTTTTTGCTACAATGTGAATCTTGAAGAAGACAATCTGAATCTTTTCTTTGTCTTGAAAGAAAAACGTTTCCTTTTTTGCCTTTAATTTTTTCTAAACTGACCATAATTTCTGCACTGTGACAGTAACCCACTGGAAACATAAAGCTTTGAATGGTAAAACTGGTGTAAATCTATGTCAAAAATACATCATGGCTTGCTATGCTCAACAAGTAAAATGGCATCTCCGTCAGTTCAAATCAGGCTGTAGCTGAATTTAAAAGCTTCACCTGCCCTGTGTTTTGATGACTCATATGCGAATTTCATGTTCATTGCAGAATTCCTTGAGGACTCCTAAGGTTTAGACTTGCTTAATATAAATTGCTTAGTACCAAGGAGGTGGCCTGCCCTTTTCCACCTGTATCCCTGCAATGACCCACACAATTCCTCTGTGACCCATAGAGTTTAGAAAAGGAGTGTGTTGTTATCCTCTGAGAACCCTTGAACTCAGCTGGGAGCTGAGCATCACAAGAATTGTTCATGGTGGTGATGTACCTTGTGTACCAGATGTCCTGAGATCAGGTTGGCTCAAAGGAAAGGTTTAGATTTAAAAATATATTTATTTGATCCATTATAGAAAGTTTATTTTCCAAATTGTAAAAAGGTGACACATTAAAATGTATTTTTAGAGTTATGCTTAGATGTAAGTTCTCTTTGTTTGGTGTTTGTGGTTTTTTTTTGTGTGTTTGTTTGTTTGTTTGTTTGTTTTTGTGTGTGGTTTTTTTAGTTGTTGTTTGTTTGGATTTTTCAACCATAAGATTCCTACCTACTTCAGCACCTTAAATAGCTTGTCATAGTGGCTAATGGGCCCTGCAGCTCGGCTGGCATGTCCCAGAGATTCACTAAAGCTACACTTTCCTTCTGTATCCTTCTTTCAGGTATCATGTCCTACTGAAGGCACTTTTGCTAGAACTGGTCAGAACAGCTGCTCTGAGTTATTTTCCTGTCCCTGCATAAAACTTGAGGAATGTCCTGACTTTTTCATCCTCATTTTTTTCACTAGACACTGGCCTGTTGTCTCATGGTGGGAGATGAAGTAATTTCTTTCCACATCCTTAGGCTCTTTTGATTAAAGTTGCTATTGAGTGTCTCAGCTAGCACATCTACCCAATCTGGACCTTGTATGCTTACAAGGCACATAATATTTGCTATCACTTACTATGTTTTAATAGTATAGAATGAAAAACAGTACAGTAGATGTAGAGAAAAATTACATATTTAATCTAAGATCAATCTATTAAATTCAGCTCAGTATGCTTATAGCTGTTGCTGTTGTGAGCATCATATAAAAACCAAATATGTTGCTGAAGAGCTGAATTTGAGTATTAGTATTGAGTAACTCCATCTTCCGGTCATGTGCATTGTTAGTTTTGAAAAGAGGAAGAAGATTTTCTAAGATAAAAAGTATTTTTAAAAATGGATAGTATAAAAAAAGTGTGCAACTCTCAGGCAGCTTTTGTTTAATGAGTTGTACAATTTTTTTTCAATTGTGCAATATTTCTATTTTATTTAATTGAGGTACAAGATAAAGTCTGTCCTTGTTTAGGAGTATGTCACATCATGCTGAATTTGTTGTAGTCCTGGTTGTGTGGAAATCAGGTTTCTGATTAAAACCTTTTTAAGCTTCCAAGGAAGCTGAAGGCAAAGCATGGAAACCTTGTGTTTTGGGCATTATCTCTATTATGCTGCACTGGAATTACAGTGCAGTTTTATATGATTCTTCATTCTGTAGTTACCTACTGGGTAAAACCACATGGTTTCCCCTAGTTCTTTAAAATGAATAAACTAACAAAACTCCTTAAAACCCACCACAAAGAAACCAGCTTGCCATTCCTGTTCAGCTCCATAGTCTGGTTTGCACTAACTGCTCTTCTTTATTTAATCTTTGTCATTATTTTGATCAATTATTTACTGTGTTTTCTACAGAAACAAAGTCTGTGTAAATGTTCTATGTACATCTTTACTTGGCTGAAAATACTCTATGGGTTTCAAACTAAGTTTTACAGTTATTACATGTTTTGTGGAAATATTGACTGTAGACAGTTATTGGTATAATACTCGGTATCAGATGCTGGAAACATCACATCTTTCAATTCTGTGCCTTTTTTTAAGCATCAGTACAGCCTTTTGGGAAGAGTTGTTTTTTGAGTTCTTTTAATTAAAGGCCCCAGAAAACAGATGCAGATTTAGTCTGAATAGTTCAAATTCCTTAGCTTGCAAAATGGCAAAGCCACATTCCATGGCACCTCGCCTCAATCCCCTCCTCTAGAAATTGAAAACTAGTCCCTGAAATAAGGTGCTGCCTAAAGTGAGGATCAGGAAGGTAAAAAGATGCTCTAACCACTTCCATGTCTTCTCTCTCAAACTTGTTTTTTCCTATGGGTATTGAAGAGTTTTCTCTTAAAATATCTTGAGAATTGATTAATATCAAAGTTGCACACAAGAAATCTTGTGTGGTATTGGACAACTCCCTTACAACCATGTCTGATGTCTCCACTGCTACTGCTGCAGAGTTCAACTTTCAACCTCTGTTTTGCTGAGTGAAGAAACCACATCAAGGTGCAAGTCAATCACATGCAGAGTGCAACTAGCAGAAAGCTAACCAGGTGAATGTTTTGTGGTCAGGGCAGCCTGCAGCTTTGCTGCAAGCTGTAAAACCTGCCTGCAAAGCTGGGACAAAGCTGTTGACTTGAACAAACCATCTACACTGAGCTGGATGTGAACAAGAGCAGCTAAGGTACCAGTACACACACCAATTATTGTGGACTGTAAACCGTGAGATTGGAGAGCATTTGGGATAAGGGTCCAACAAGCCTGAACCTTAAGCCTAAAAAAAAATTAAAAATAACCCAACTCACATCTGGAGCATCCTTTTCTTTTGTAACATTTTTAATTTCTGTTTATTCATGTACCTCTCTCTGCTCTTGGAGTCTTTAATCAGTACTGAGTTCACATTATCGATAGCCTAGTTCACCATCTCACATCCTGAGATCTCACCAGAACAACACAGGTGGTTTCTGTTACTGAATGCAGCTGTAGAGAAGGAACTGTTGAGACAATACATGGAAGTTGTAGTTTTGCCTCCTGAAACCAGGTTATGGCAGTACTTCAAGAAGGAACAACAGTTTAAAACCACTTCTTACTTAATTACCTCTTCCTGTACATACAAACATTATTGTACAGAAAGAGAAACACAACAAAATGGCAAGCTGTTATGTTATCCTAGCATGAATTTTTCAGGTGATGAAAAGGAGACTTTTGTGTTTGGTCTGTTGACACTTTTACTTAAAAGTCTTAGGAGCCCTTACTGGGAGCAGAACTCTTCTTGTGGCTGGCTAATCTGAGGCCTGCTGCTGCAATTTTTGCCCAAACTGAAAATTTGTCTTGAGGGGAATCAACTTTCTCAAAACCTCACAATCAGGGTATGAGGAAGTTAGGAACAGAAGAAGGTTTCTAAGCTCGACATAGCATCGTACTCTCATTGTGCTGTTTTGTGATTTGGTGAGTGAGAGAAAAGTTTTCAAGCATCTCCCTTAGAAAAACTGGGGTTATCTAGGTAATATTGTTTTAAGATAGCCTGCTTTGAGCTGCCTGCCTGTGCTCTCCACCAAACTAAGTCTTTTGTAAGGTTCATCAGGATGGTGTAGTGCCTGCAGCTCAGCTGTGTTGGCTGCTGATTTGGCATCAGTCACTGGAGGAGGTTAGTTTGGCTGTGAGTGAGCAAGTAGGGGGCTGGAGGCAGCTTGTTGACAGGCACAGTAAACTGCATCAGAGAAGATGGGAAAGACACCCCGAAGGTGGTCAAGCCTCAGCTGCCTGTTTGCTTGGCTGATGAACCGGGTTCACAAGACTGTCTACAAGAACTGATTGCTTGAGCCAAACTCTGAGCCTTTGGTTCCACATAGTTATTTCTTGATTTGCTAGGATGATAAAAGCCTGACATATGGGCTTTCATTAGCAAAAAATTACAGTTTATCTGATTTAATACCTGAGTTATCTCTTCTGCTGAGGTAAAAAAGGCAGTTGCCTAGGGCAACCAATATGTTTGTTGTGAATTCAGGTTGTGATTGGTAAACCTCTGTTGACCTGTCTGATATGACATAAAAAATGGTGTTGCCTTTTTCAGTGCAGTGCTAGTTGCAAATACATATTCATTTTGCTGATTTTATCCTGCTGTACCAATGTTTGTTAAGAACATCTGTGATCTACTAATAAAGGAGATGCTGAGTGGGAGCCAGCTTTTCCTTTTTTAAAAATATTGCTGATATTGGTTTCTGCTGCATTAGAATCTGTCCTGAGTATGCAGATAGGGACGGATAATGAAAAGCTTGGCTGTGATCTTTCTTCCTTTGGCTTAATTACTACAAGGCCAGAGGTGAAGAGGGTGAGGGGGATGAGAAGAAGCACTGTATAAAACCAACCACATGTCCTTCCCAGGGAGCAGAATAAGAACTCCCTATTTGGAGGCATGGGAAAAGCAGTTAGTTCATGTCATGGGTACTGCACCCAGGAAAAGCACTTGCTTTTCCAGGCTTACTTTAAATCAGTCTTCCAGTTTCTTGCAGAATAAGTTCAATTTTGGGTTCGAGGGACCCTTTGGAGGTCAGGAGTTCATTCTGTCAGTCCTTTGTCTAGAGGTGATCCTTTTTGAAGTGATGAACTGTCCCTATAAAACAGGATTATTTGAACCTGATATTTATATTTAATGTTGTATTTGTAATTATTTTTAGTGATACTTGGGAGAAAGGAAACTTGTAAATGGATAAGAAACTGTATAAGAAGAAACAAAAAAGATTTTTGTTGGGTTCTTGTAGGAAAAAGGCCTACATTTAAAGTATAAGTATCCCGTGTCCCCTTCTTTGCTGCTTTTGAGACTGCTGAAGATTTACCCCACAGTCCTCAGCAGTTTAATCTGCAGAATCATCATTCAACGTCAAGTTGTAGAACTGGTTCCCCTGGTCTTGAAAGCAGAAACCCCTGTGTTTGGTATTTGGGAATCTGCCATGTGCTGAGCATCAGTACCCTCTTGCTCAGCCTTAGGACATTGACATGTTACACCAGAGGACGTGGGTACTAAGCCACTGGGGAGCAAAAGCACAGTTTTGTTCTCTAACTCTTCTCCCTTGGCTTCACTAACAAACCCTCTGGGAACAGGAACAGCCAGTGGTCATCTACCTCAGAAGATACATCTCTGAAAGAGTGTGTTTGGTAAACTGCCTGTCTGGAGGTCTTAGGACTGATGAAGGAAACTCTGTGTACTGTAAAATAGCCTAGCTAACTTTGGATGAGGTGAGAAGGGAGGAGAGGTGGGGTGGTTGGACTCAGAATAAGAACATACTTTTCTGTCTCTTAACCTAGGCTGCATCACCTTTGTGTAGGTGAACAAGGCTGTTTTTAGTGTGAAAGAAATGTATATTTTTACACCTGTGTCTCATCTGAGAGATGTGAAAAAAGAAGTTTCTAATTAATAATATGTATTTGAAAAGTAACATAGAGATACATGTTAAATGCAAAGCTCAAATTTAGAGATGTACTTCTAAATCAAAAACTGCAATTAAACAGTGGAAGGGCTATACTTAAGTGTGGGGGTGCTGATAAATGGCACCAGTCTATAGAACTTACTTTCCACTTCAAGAGACCTGTAGAGCATGGAGGAAGGGGGAGGGGAGAATCTAACTTCCTCTCCTTACATTTAATGCATTATCATATCCATTCATCTGTCACTTTCCTCTCCCCAATCTAGCCTTCCTTGTGCTGTCTGTCCTCCTTAGTGTGCTAGCATTATGTCTGAAAGCTCTATTTAGAGGCTGATTTTACTGGCAAAATGGGCTTGCATATGTTCTGCTGCATTTTATCTGACTGGGAAGATTTTGTTACTGTGCGTGTTACCACTGAACCATTGCTTCCCAGTGGAAACGTCTGTAGATGTGTGTGTCATCAGTAAAGCTCGTCTGTGGTGCACGAGCAGAGCTGGTGGGGACTAACACCGAGCAGTGACATGAGCTCCTGCAGGAGCCTCACACTGCGATGGATAGTCTTGGAGTCGGCTGTGCTTGCAGGCTGTGTCCTCTGCTGTTCATCTCCTCTCAGCAGTAAATATAAACAAAGCTGCACTTGGATTTTATGTGTGAGAGGTAGTTGAAATATATTCTGAAAGCAGGAATAAATCGGCATATTCTGATGAGCAGCAGTTCTGCCTGTGGCACTGCATCCTACACTCATCAACACACAGGGAATATATTGTAGACTATAGGCCTGCATCGTTGGGAGATAGATGCAAACAAGCACAATAGGAGAAGGAAAACATTTTACTTCTGGTTTTGTTTACATAGATTTCTGTGCATCTGTTCATTTATATAATTGCCCATGCCAGTTTGTGGATTTTTGTTATTTTTATTTAGCTCTCAAAAGCTTGTAAACTTCATTATTCTTGTAATCTGCCAAGGCTAGAAAGAAAAGCTGTTTGTTCCATTAGGCTGTTTCAGGCTTCTGTGCAGTTTTTTATTTGCTTTTAAAGATACAACAAACAATGAGTATCAGACTGCCTGAAAGGTGAAGAATAAGCATGACACAGATGTCTCGAGCTCTGTATGTACCTCTGAGCTGTTGCTTGTTTCCATAAACTTCTGACCGAAGTGATAGTACTTGAAAGCATGCCCACCTCTTCACTTAACAAGATGGATAGTTTCTTCCCTCATATGCTCCTTTCTGTGATTAAACAGGCATCATAAAATACATTGAAAGCAAAGGTGGTCTCATTAATTTTGAAAGAGTAATTCTTCAGGTAGATAAGCTCAGTAGAGTTGCAAAGTTTAGGAGACCCTAGTATAGACTGAGTTGAGGAGTGTTCACCTTGTGGCATATACCCAAATGTTATGCAAAACAGCCCCACAAACTGAATGTTAATTTGACTTTGTTATCCACTGAGTCTCATAAATGCTTACAGAGAGATGGTGAAGCAGAGAATATTCTTAGAGCAAATAAGCTGTGTGTCATCCCCTTCTCTCACTGCTTTTTTGGACTGTTAATAAAGTGATGCTGCCTTTTTTACAGAAGATAACCCTCTCTGTGTTTTGAAGACAGTTTGTAAAGGACAAAGCCTGAGATGATTGAAACAGTTTGGGGAGTGTTGTTCCCATGTCCAGCCTTACCTTAATCAAGATATTCTTGAAAGTCTGTGTACTATTGAGAATTAACTGCAACAGTGTTTTTGTGTAATTTTTTTTTTATTGTGATATTTAAAGCCCAGTTGAAGGCCACTGTGAAGTCATAGGCAGATAAAGATGCTGGAAGCACGGAAGTCTAATTGATACAAATATCATTGTAATGCTCTTTGCACTAATTATTGAGGCTATTCAAAATGTTAACTGGATGCAACATTTCATCTCTATGGAAAATGTCTACTAAATGTTTGGGTCATGTTCAAAATATATCAGATCCGAAAAAAAATATTAGTCCATACACTTCACAGTGTATTGTACCAAAGATCTGTTATCTGATGAAGGAAATGGGGAGAAAAAAAATTAAATTACAGTGACACCAACTAGAAAATCAAACGACTAAAAGTGAGAAAACTTATAGGTTGAGATAAAGACAGTTTATAGGTAGAGCAAAAGCCACACATGCAAGCAAAGCAAACCAAGGAGTTGCTTCCCATGAGCTGCCAGATGTTCAGCCATCCCCAGGAAAGCCAGGCTCCATCATGCATAATGATGACCTGGGGAGACAAACACCATTACTCCAAATATCCCCCACCTTATTTTCCCTATTTTGTATACTGAGCATGATGTTAAATGGTCTGGGGATACCCCTCTGGTCAGTTTGGGCTCACCTGTCCCGGCTGTGCCTCCTCCCAACTTCCCATGCACCCCCAGTGTCCTCACCAGTGTGGCAGTATGAAAAGCAGAAAAGGCCTTGGCTCTGTATAAGCACTACTCATCAATAACAAAATCATCTCTATATTATAACTGTTCATACAAATCCAAAACATAGTCCTGTATTAGGGGCTATGTGAAGAAAACTATCTCCACCCCAACCAAAATCAGCACAATTAGTCATTTAGATTTTTTTTTCCTTTCCTTGTAGTTAAGTTTGTGCTGGTAGGTAGGAGATAAATCAGGAAGTACGGTTGTCACAAAGGTAAGTATGGTAAAATTTTTGTATGTGCATATAAATGGGAAAGATGGGATGCTCGTTGCTTAATCCTCTGGCCTCCCATTGATGTATTTATGGCAGAAATTATTTTTATACTGAATGACTAGTTATGGTCTAAAAAGCACAGTAAATCCAGAAGACTGTGCAAAGTTTCATGTGTGTGGAAGTAAGAGTATTAAACAATTTTAGTAATTTTTTTTTTGTTATAATTGAAAACCCATGACTTTTTAAGAAGAAATACTGCTTGCAAAACTGAAAAAAACCACTAAAGCAAAACCAAAAAACCAGGCAATTTTCCTTCAGCATCCAACTTCCTGGAAAAGTCTCTTTTCCTCATAAAAGGGAAGAAGTGCCAGCCAAAATAACTTTCACAAGAAGGAAAGGAATCACATATGTGGGAGACATATTTATGTAAGCTCAAGCGGTAGTGCGATTAACTGAGATTGGAGCAACTACTGAGATTGGTGCAGCCATCATGTACACTAGAAGACCATCAAGCAGGAAGTGGGCCATTCTTTTGGCATTTACTTGAAGGTGTCTGGTCCCAGTACTACAGCAGGAGAGTAATGTTCCTTTGTAAAGTGTTCTAATGTTAGTAAAGTATGTAAATATCTCTACCTTCTCCCTACTGTCTACTCCAAAACACTACCTTGGAGTTCTGACATATCAGGGACAGTACAGCTGTGCTAAGGCACTTCTGAAGATGCTTCAGAAATTGATTTTTGTTTTGTTTCAGTTTGTGTACAGAAGCAGATTATAAGGACTGTGGGCTGTAAGACTGGAGATTGGCATCCTTGCATTCACCCTGGCACCACCATCCCCCACTGGGTAGGGGAGAAGAAAAATGTAGTTACTGCCATTGTCTGCTACAGGCTGATTTCTTTGCAAGCCCAAATGGGCCACTTGCTCATGCCTGAGCACAATCATGCTGCTCTGGAGGAGGTCAGTTAGTGTGCCCTTCTTTCCCCTGTTTGATACTCTGAGGCCACACAATCTTTAGTTTATGTGTAAAAGGAGGGAGGTATGTAACAGCAGATAATGTGGCAGGAGACACTTTTGCCCCTGCTGCAACCACTGTCCGTTCATCAGCTGTAGAAGGATCTATTTCTTCAGATCAGAAATGCATTACTCAAAGTCCTTTCTTTGTAAGACTGAATTTTGTGCTTAGTGATATAGTCAATATTTCAGAGGAGTTGGAATTGTTTTTGCTTGCTTTTTCTATTTCTTTTTCTTCCCAGTAGGGGAGGACTCCTCTATGTTTCAAATCTTTCTTTTCTAATTGCTGTGTTGATTACTCCTGTATTCTGTAGGGCATTTTATTTCAACACTCTGAGAAGTGCAGCGATTGTATTTCTTAATCTTTGCATGATAAATAAAATATGTCCTAACCAGATAAGTTTATCCCTGTTTAAAATATACATGTGGGCTGTGTATATATATATTTATTTATATATATATATGTCTCCTAAGAATACAGAGATAAAGACAGTATGGTGATTTAACTGGTTCAGAAAACACCATCTAATTTTGTACTGTAGGTGGTATGATCATGTTTTGTGGCTGTTTGAGTGTGTGGAGTAAAGGATATCCTTTTTCTCAATTGAAGATTACCTCTACTCTTGAAACACACACTCAGATGGGAAAATGCGAGTATTCTAAGCTTATTATATTGATGATGTGATCTTGTCAGTTAGAAGTGAGAAATCTAATATAACGATGGAAGGTACTAGATGTTTCATTAGTTATTTTAAAAATAGGTTTATTTGTGTGTGTTTGTATATTTGTGCATAAGAAAAAATACAATTTATTGGTTATACATAGATGCAGTATTATATAGATACTATTTTTAATTAAGCTGTTGTTTATCATGCTTAAAATATTTTCTTGCTTTTTGTTCTATTACTTTGTAGGTGCTTCCAAGTTTTTTTTACTCTATATGTAAAAGTTATTAAATGTTATTCTGCTGTATTGTACAAAGCATTAAGAAATTTGAAGGCAATGTGTAACATATTTTAAGCTGCTGTATTGTCTTATATTAGGAGACAGTCTTGTATAGCTGGAGAATAATGTTGAGGATCAGTTGAAGAGTAATGTGTATATTAGTTTGCTATGAAGTCTTTGTTTATTGCTGCTTATAAAACTACATGACTGCGAGTTTTTATTTTTCTTTCTTTTAGTGGCATTATCTTTGAGTAGTGTTGATTTAAAGTAGGAAATACCTACTTCAGCTTCCTTTTAAGGAGGCTGGTGCAGTCCCTAGAGAGTTCCTAGCAATGAGAAAAGAGAAACAAGTATTTTGGTGGTGGGACACGAACAATCTAGAAAGGCTGAAGAATTGGGTCAGAAGGCTTGATGCAATCTTGAGAACTGGGACAAGAGATGTAGCCTCACGCTAGCATATCCCTTTAACCAAGGGGCCTGACAAGAGGAACCTGAGACAGAGGAAGTTTAAAGAAAAAAAAAATACTCAACATAACATTGCAATTGTATTTAGTGATGAAGAGAACTCAGGAAGAATATGCTTGAACCCTGAAGAACTTGCCAGAGGACTGGAGAATGTGATGTGAGGCAGGGTCAAGCTTTATCAGGTTTGAGTTGGAGAATCCTTTAGGCTGCGTGGCTCATTCTGTAGGTACTTGAGTGCTGCAAGTTCCTGAGGAGGGAACTTGGGTGCAGCACCAGGAGCATGTTCATGCTGAGCTGAGCAGAAGCCAGGAGAATGACTGCCAGTGCTGACTTGGCAACAACCAGGGCTCAGAGCTGCCCAGGATCTAAAGGTGCTTCAAGCATCTCTGCCAGTGTCTTTGTGATCCAAAAGGATGGTGCTCAGACAGGAATGGCTCTCATCCTGCCTTTGCCATGACACTGGGATGCTGATGCTGTGATATTTTCTTAACAAAGAGGTGGGATTTGCTGATTTACCATCCTTTTTAAGTTCCTGTGACTCATTATTACCAAGATCCCAGTTACATAGTTCAAAAACTGTGTGGGCTTTTCTGCACTACAGAACAGTACTTGGTATTACTAAATATTCTTGCTGCAGAAAAACAGTTAACTTCATTTTTTCCATGAGTGCAGTAGAAGCCTTTCCAATGAATAATGTAACATATTTGAAGGTTTGGAGAAAGTTCTTTTGCAAATGAATGATTTTTAATTATGGTGTTCGTTGTGCCTAACAGTAGCTATCTGTACTCATCTTTTATTGCAGAATGGTGATTCAGGTGGATCATATAGTGAAATAAGAGTTGGTTTTGTTTTCCTTTTCAAAAGAAAGTGTGTAGGAAAAATGAAATTGTTTTTGGTTCTGTGAGGTTCCTGAGAAACTGTCAAGTAGAAAGGCATAGTCAAACATCTCATCTAATGGTATCTAGCTTTGGAGACCTTACAGGACTGTGTGGGAATTCCTGAGCCTCCATCCTGGGATAAACTGCCTTTCATTGCAGGTCCTGTTCTGGCTGCCAGAACAGCGTTTGTACTAGGAAATACTACTGAAGCAAACGTTGCCTTTGGTGCTTGCCGTGCATTTATGCATTTTGTTCTAGTGTGTCCCCAGCATAACTGTGGCCTGTGTAATCTGGCAGGTTTTCAGATGGTACCCAGGAGCTGTGCTGGGCGGTTGGATGCAGACACTTAGTTCTGGGAGAGAATGAAGAGAGTAGCCCACGCCCTTGCCTCCTGAACTGGAGCTGGGCCAGTTATCTATAGCAATACAGATGTAACCCAGGAGCAGGCTTGCACAGTGAACTAGATTGCAGAGTTTGCTGCTGCCTGTCTGGGGCAGCCTTGGTGTTTCACCCTTACCAGGCTTGAGGTCTCCAGCCCTCTGCTGGTCTGACTTGAGCTTGTGAAACCAGGAAATGGATCTGACAAAAGAGGGAGGATGTGGGGGTGTGGAGGGCTGGTATTCGGTTGGTGAATGAGAAAAAAGTGGGAGTGATGGGCCTGCTGCAGGGAGAAGTGAAAAACCTTGAGGCAGAGGACGGAATGAAATGTGTCAACAAGCTACCCATAGAGTCTTTTGCAGGATGGCTGGATGGAGAGGGAGCTTTTATACACCTTCCAGCCTATAGTTAGGGGAAGTTTACATTACATTTCTTCTGTCAGGCTGTTCTATCACAGTCCTAAACAGATTTTTATTCTTGCAAGTCCAGATTTAGTTTTCTAAACTTTTTTTTTTATATACTGTCTGTCAAGGAGTGGATGAAAGCTTCACTAAGACTTGCCAGGCAGGACACTTATGGTCGCAGTCCCACATTCTGTCCCAGCCTCGGCCTGAGTTTTGCAGTTTCTCAGGACATAGGCACTTTCTCATCTGAGTTAGAGGGATTTTTTTTTCCCTGCTACCTTGAAACCACATTTATCGTGTGCTGCCTTTACTTTCCCCATCCCAGCTAGATGAACTCTGGTCTCCTCAGGACACCTTATGAATGCGGGACAGCCTGTGGCACCACTTTGAAGATCATGACACCAGCTCCCTGTGGCTTTTTCCAGCCTAACAGCCATCACTTAATGCTGCTGGAGTTTTGTCCTTAACAAATGATTTGCAAATCTTTTGCTGCCACTTGTTGATAATTTTGAATTGAGAGCAGATTAATGACTGTTTCTCCAGTGGTGATATTGGCCTCTTCATAAGAGCTATTCAGCTTTTTGTACCTGTCTAAATATCCTGTGCTCAGCGACTCCAAAAGTACATATCTGGGTAGCTTGCAAATGTTTAAATATAGCAATAATAATCCCTAGCTTTCTTCTTTTCAGTCAGCAGAAGAAATTACTGTATATATTTCCATTTGTGTGGTGAACACACTGAGATAAGTCTATGTTAACATCTGTTTCCATATTAATTTCTGACATCTCCTTGGTACTTTAGGAGAAGGAGAAATTCTTTATGTAAAAAGTCTCAGAACTTGTCTTTGGTCTCTGGTTGTGGGTTGGGGTTTTTCCCTGGTATGCTAGAGAATTACACAGTTCTCAGCCACTTTCCAAACTGCCAACTTTCTATTGGACTGAAGTTGCTTCTGGCTCCAATCCCAGTATTTGGTGGGAACAATAGATCCTATTTTAGTCTATACAGATTTAATTGCTGTGAATAAGATTGACAATTATCTTCTTTTGTGTCTGAGAATCCCACCAGCTGTTTTAGATGCATTTAAATAGTTGCACCATGCTGAACTCACTTATCATATCAGGAGCTATAATGCCAATTTTCAAGCATCTGGTAATCTGTCCTTGGCCTTTATTTGTAAAATATTTTTTTCTGCATTTAATCCCATTTCTTCTGTTTCCCTTTAAACCCTAGTTGTCTGCACTGGGTGACATTATTAGCTGTACCGAAGGACTTAGATATCAAAGATGCATTTTGAGGCAAATGTATTACAAATAGCAAAAACCCCACAACTATTGAAAGATAAGTTGTTGGGCTTTTTTGTTGTTGTTTGTTTGTTTGCTTTGCTCCCTCCACCCACATAAGCTCAGGTGCCTATGTGGGAATCATCTCACAACATGCTGACAACCTGCTGTGTCAGTGTCTGGGCTCAGCTTTATTGTCCACGGAGAGGAAGAGACATTTCATGCTATGTAAACAACTAAAATAGGTCAGATGAATCATGCCTCCAGATGTCTTCTTTCTGTTGGAGCTAATCACCCAGACTTAGTAAGCAGACTTAGCTGTCTGCACCACAGACATCTGACTACATCTCACCTCTGTGGACCATGCTTGTAGCAGCAGTCACATGTAGGTGACTAGACACATGTAGAACCCTAAGGAGATTAAAAGTGCTTGGCTTCTTGATGCAGAGCTACTGAAAGTGCCAAGGTGAAAGTACTCTGGGCCTGTCTTCTTGAAACCAAAGGCAGAACTGAGTGGATTTTTCCAAGAGACGTATCAGGATTTGATGTCCGCAGTTACGGAACACTTAAACTATGGTTCACCAATCGCTTTCTCATTGCTAGCTTCCTAGGCTCATAAGATAAAATGTAATAACTTTTTGTTTTGTTTTGTTTTCACAAATGCTAGTTTAAGCAGGACTCTCCCTGTAAAAATCTGGTATTTCTGCCTCCATGTTGTATCTTCACTCTTACTATGAAATACATTGTTTTTTTAAAAAAAGAAATTGTTTCATTGCACAAGTGTCCCTGTGTGGTAGCACACTGGCATGTGAAGGTGGAGGTTGCTTACAATGGGAAAGCCAAGAGATGGGATACTTAAAGTTTGCTTTCATCCTTCGCTTGAGAAGTTGCCTCTCTTGCTAATTTAACAAATTGTTCAGCTGCTGAATTATGTGGGGCTTTCTTTTCAGTCTGCATATAGCATTGTTTAATATTTATTTAGAGTCCTGTCAAGGGGTTAATAAATTCACAATTTCTACTTTCACTCTGCCTTCATGCATATTTCACATTTGTGCAACTCTAATTTCTGAAAGCGAGTTGTTTCTTGGTGTAGCAGGATGCAGGGACACCCTAATAACTCATTTTATTCCCTGATACATATTTTTACAGTTCTTGACACAATTTTAATTTCCCAGTGGTCTGAGAGGAATGGAGAGTGCTGCATGCAAGTTACAGTAGTCAATCAGTTCTGGTGTTGACTTTGTTCTTGTTGAGACCTCTCTAGGATTGTGAGTGCCTTTGGTCACACTGTGCAGGATCCACCACATCAGGGCTGCTTAGGTTTGTTTGTGCCAGACTACCACATCTCTAAGCCTCTTTGGGCACAATTGATTCTTCTTAGTCATAGCACTTTCTAAAATATTTGATGTTCACCCTACTTACTATGTTTGTGCTGAGTATTTGCCAGTCTGTAGGTTTCTAGTATGCCTGTTGCATTTGCAAGTGGAAACTTGGACTGAGGTTTCTTAGGTGATTTTGCTATTGACTTTGGAAAGGGTAAGATTCATAGTGGAGGCAGATGCACAGCACAAGTAGAAGAGATAGTGTTGGAGAAGCATGACTTTTTAGTCTTCACCATGTGTCACTGAGCTGCTCCCACTTGGTGCCAGATCCTGTGCACACACACCTGGGTCAGGCAGGTGCTTTGTGCTTTGCTCCCTCTGCATTCCCATATGGACATGGTCATGGACAACCTGCTTTAGGTGAACCCTGCTTGAGCAGGAGATTTAGACCACATGACCTCCAAAGGTCACTTCCATCCTCAGCTGTTCTGTGATTCCAAAACTGTTCCTTAACCTTGTTGAGTTTCCTCTGCTCTTGGATGGGAGCACATCCCTTCATCTCACACCCTTTGCAAGGACAGCCGGAGCTTGTAGGGACAATTTCCCCTGGGGTTGTGGCATGCCATATTAATAGGTGTTGTGCAGACCCCAGAGCTTCAGTACCTTCCCTTTGGATAAAGGTAGCTGAAAGAGTGAGAAGGGGCACCCTTGTCTCCAAGCTGCATGCACACACACAGCCAAACACTGGCTATATCGCTGCTATTGGGTAGAAATTCTGCATTTGGCTGTGATTCTTCTTTTACTGGTTCTGATTTTTACCAGGGTCCCTTTGTTGACTTTGTCTCTAAATAACCACTGCACTTGAAAATTTGTGTCTGTGATGGCTGAAAAATTGAGCAAAGATACGAAGCACTTTGACCTATATTACATAAAAGATAGGTGTTTTCAATGGCATAATTAACTGAATTTTGAAAAGCTTGCCTGAGAAATACCATAGGTTTTTTTTATAGAGTTTTTTATCCATGTCTATATAAAATGTATGTAAAAGTACTGCAATATTTTCTTAATCTTTGCATTAAATACTGTGACCTTTTTGTACTTTAAATTTAGGAAAGCTAATTTTGGAGTTGATTTTTAGCCCCAAGCAGAATGAATGAACACTATACAAATGTTTCAATGTGGTCTATCAAAATTAAGGTAGCTGCCATTTTTCAGGCTCAAGATTGCTGATATTTCATTGGTTTGCATTTTGCTTGTATTTTAACGGTTTCAAAGATGAGGTCTAGAAAAGCAATTTTAATAGTAGAAGTAAAAGATTAGGTTTTGAGGCTTCTATGGCAAAAAGTCATTGTAGTGTTTTTTCCATGTGGTCCCTTCCTGCAGACCTGCCAGTTAATGTTCTCCCAGAGGAAAAGTGATGAATGTAAAACCCTGGTAGCAGGGTATAGATTTTCTTTAATTATTAAAAAGTACCAATATATGAGTGGCTTTGAATTAATTTTCTACTTGTGGATTTCTCATAATAAAGCTGTATGTAATGTTTTCTCTTTTTATTTTTCCCCCTTGCTTTGTATATATGTGCTTTCATACATACACAGTTTCTGTAATGACTTTAAAGAATAAATTAGCAGAGTGACTTTTTTTCAGGTTGTTGGGGCTTTACAATACCTGCTGCTATAGAAGGATATTGTGAATAAGGACTTAGTACGTATCTGTGGAAACGTGTACCTTCTCTGTCACACTTGCAGACATTAGCTTGGGGCTAATTTAAGTTGACAGCTGCATAAAAGGGATTACTACTGTCACCACTGAACTCCTGGGGTTAACCTTCACACATGCTAAATATGAGAGATATTTTTTTTATTTTTAAAACTTGGACCAGTTTTGCATAAGCCATTTATCTTGATTTTTCTTAACACTGAAAGAGCTGAGACTATGGCCTACAGCAGCGTAGTCTAATGGTGTAGGATTTACTGCATTACTTTAAACACACAACTTGCTTCTCTGTAAGCATAAAGAGAGCTTTTATTTGCATAAAATTGCAGTTTCTGTAATGAAGAAAGGCTTTATTTTGGATGTGCTTTCAAAAGTAGAACTTTGGGAAGGAAATTGGGGAGGAGGGAGAAGTAGCCTTTTGTATTCTTCATGCATCCTTGCTATGTGCAAACACTCATTTATGAGTCTACAAGAAAACTGAAGTATTTTAATTCAAATTGAACTTTAGGTTGGAGTTTTGTGTAGTTGTAGTAGTAGTAGCTGGTGGTGTAGTAGTAATAGTGGTGTTGAGCTTGTAGGCAGACCAAATATGTCTGAGGCCCAGATGACACTTATTGTACAGATTAGGGGCAAGTTGCAGTCCCTGCCATTTCATAATTTTAACTAGCTTGATTTGTGTATTTCTGTCACATAACTCTGTGGGGACAACTCACATGCAGCCCTTTTATCTACTAGTAGTGTCTCTACTACTGTAACCTCCTTATGAGGGATGCTCATGGTCAAGATTCTATTCAGCCTAACATGCAGAAGGTGTTGTACAGCTCATGGGAAGAAACATGGAAGTGGCTGCTTTTCCTTTGCATTAGAGGGAAAAGAATGGCAGAACTTTGGTTCTCATCTTGAATGTGAGCTCAGGGAAAGATCCAAAGATGTTTCTCATCTAAAAGCAGCTGAAAATCACTAACCAATGATGTGTAACTTGGTGTGCAGTCAAAAATCAGGTGTTGCTCATCAGTGAACTTTCAGGATCACCCTTAAAGATTAAGATAGTGAAGACACACGTGATAAAATGGCTGTGAACGAAACAAAGAAAAGTTGCTATCAGGATGTGCATAGTGTGTTTGCTTTAGATTGAACCAGGTTCCTCAATGTCAAGAGTTCTCAGTTCCAATGTATAAAGTTACAGGGACTATTCACACATGGGTAATGAGCCATGATGAAGTATATTCCTGTAGAAAGGTTCCTTTTCTTTTCATATCTATTTTGGGGTTTTTTTTAATACTTTCTGTTTCAATTTGCAGTTCAAAACTTATCACACCAGCCAAAGCTGGTAAGCATTCGTTGCCTTATCAACAACAAAAATCTAGAAAAATCTAATAGTGCATAAAAATGTCAAATTTTTTTGTGCAGATGTATTCATCTGAAGGCTGACTTCACCAAACTGAATGTGCCCTCTTCATATAGGAAACATCATTTGAAGAACTTTCAAGGCAACTTCTTCCTGAATACCATGGACATAAGTTCAGGCCCATTTCCCCCAGATTAGCAGTATTTGAGAACTTAACTGTCAGGGAGAAGAAGAAAAAGGAGTGAGACAGTGCGTCAGTGGAAACTGGACTAGAAGGAAGGACACTGGTCAACACAAAATTGTTTGTTCTCATTCAAACACTCTTCCTTATATTTCAGCAAGCTTTGAACAGCCAGACAGAGAAAGTTGTTTTAAATAGGATGACGAGCAGACTGACCTGGCATGCTCTGCAATTTCGCTGTGCTATGTGCGAAAGAAATTGTGGTTCTCTTACACTGTCAAATTGATCTTTGCTTTTGTGACCTCTTCTTACCCCATTCTGATAGCTCGTACAGGAGTGAGGAAAGAGAATTTGGCAAATAATAATTGCCATCTGTGGCTGAGATTGCCCAGCCCTGAAGCAACACCATGCTTAACCACCTTTGTGTCTCACGGGTCTAACTCAGCATCTGCTCGGGGCTCACTGGCCATTGGTTTTCTCCTGTAATAGCTGCTTGCTAATTATCAAAAAGAGATGCTTATCCCTGTGGAGTGATCACAAAGCTTGCTCCATTCCTACAGTGACCTGCAGCTGTTCTGTTCCTTGTAGTCATTTAGTTTTTAATCTTTTTTTTGGAAAGTGTAGCTGGATGATATGCTGCATAGTAGCATTTTGCGAAGTCCATACAAATAGCATCAGAGTGGACTTCCCTTTCAAGATACCATTGACTTCAGTCCAAAGACAAGCTGTGTTATGAGGTTATGATCACTTACCACTGAATTTGTGGTAAATTTCCAGCATAAATGGTATTTTACTTTTATGCCTTTCCTATTTTAATCTCATATTTAATCCTTATCAGTTTTGTAGTTTCTAGCTGGGCCCCAAAGTGAACTTGGCCTAGGATGTGTGATTTCTGGTCCAGGAAAACATATGTTCATGTAGATCATTGCAAGATTTTATGGCTAAATATTCACTTCCGCCTTGCTTAATAAAATGAAAGTTTTAGTTAGCCCCATGGATTTAGAGAACCAGTTCAGGGATGGCTTCAATTTCTGCCTGCAGTGGACAATACTAGTGAGTGCTTTGGTTTTCATGTGCGCAATAAGACAGTTACAGTAATGAATGAATAGAACTGTTTAGGCTGCTTGTAAAGCTGCCTTTCATCTGCAGGAGGATTGAACACCTAGAAGGAAATCGCTTTCAAGTCGATTCCCAGTGCATAAATAAATCTTGTGTGGGTGAAAGGGAGGAAACAGCCACCTACCTGGAAATCTAAGACTGTAAATGAAGTGTCACAGAAACAGGCAGTGACATCCACTCACTTGCTAATCCATTAAGGGGGGGAAAAAAAAGGATGTGAGGGGGGAAGAAAAAGGATGGGAGGGGGGAGGAAAAGCCAGCAGTGCTTCTATGAAAGTTGGGAGTTTATGATATCTTTAACTGTCATTCTAAGACTTGAAATTATAACACAAAACTGTAGGAACGTATTGTCTGTTGTCTAAACGTGTTGTATTTGTTCATGTGGGTTACTACTGCATTATTAATTGGGTTGGATGCAAGGTGATGCCATGTAGTGTGGAGGAGCATGTGTGTACCACAGCTGGAAAGAGGAGAGAGGCTGGCTGTAGCTCCTGTGAGTGGCTGGAGCCAGCCAGGCTGAAGGGGGAGAGAAAGGCTCTGTGCTTCCTGATGAATTGATTAATTCAGAGTCAAAGCAACTACAGGTGTCCACTACTACTCTGAAACCTCAGGGTAGGGTAACACTGAAAATTGCAGCACAGCAAACTGCCCAAGGATATATATCCTCATTTTTCTACCTACTTTTTTTTGCTAACCTTTAAGCTCTGGCAGTGCTTATGTAGGATGCTTTGACCCTCACGATAGGTCTTACAGAGAAGGTGGGACTGGAAATGTTCTCTTCTACTGGGGAGAGGAACTTTGCCTTGTTGGGGGAGAAACAGGTGGGATTTGTGGTGTCCTCCTATGGTGGTAGGAGGTTGTCAGTTACCCCACAGCTCAACTAAATCGAGGGGGTGAGTCAGGCTCTCTGCTTTCAGTTTTTATTTGTTATGCCAGGCAGAGGTAGAGTGTATGTGAGGCCAGTTCCCACACTTCTCCTGCTGCAGCACAGCTTCCCAAGCTCTTGGAGCTCTCCCACTCTTTTCATTTCAAAAAGCATGTTTTGTGTGCGCTGCTATTGTTATGCATCATTCAGAATTTCTACTGGGCTTTTTTCCTTTACCCAGGTGAGTTAAAAAAATAAATGTCCTTGGATGATTCATTTAATTCCCCCCCCCCCCCCCCCCCCAGAATTTGAGATGTATGCCTGGGTAAACTCTCCTCCTACAGCATAGCTTGGAACTTTGGCTGATGGCAACTTAATGTAGTATCTAAGAGCATTACATAGGGAGGAGTAAAACAACCAAAGAGTATATGTACTGGTATTGATGCAAAAAACCATAGAGGGCTGAATAGAAATGCTTCAAAAGACTGAAACTTCATTTTGTTTGTGGGTTTTTGTTTGTTTGTGGGATTTGCCTTTTTTTGTTTTGTTTTGAAACTATTATCAAAGCCTGTTTTGGATTTGTTCAATTGGCCTGCTTTGATTCATTTAAAATAAACTTAGGATTTTGCAATCAGTGACCTTGGCACATAACTTTGAGCCTTGTTTTTTCAGTGAAGAATAGAAGCACACTGTAACCTACATTTACATTCAGTCCGATGAGATTTGGGTTCTCAGGAGATACCAGCAGAATGCTAATTGTGAGCCAAACTAGGTGGCTTCCATCTGGAGGATTTGCTTTTAGCTGAGGACTTGTTTAAGATTAGTCTGGTGAAGTACTGAAGTGTCCATCAAGGTTGATGCAGGTACTTCAAGTGTGACCAAATCCTTCTGTGCAGGCTTCAGGAAGCTCCTGTTCAGAATGTGGAATGTTTTTACTAGTACATTATACCACAAACTAAACCTTAGAAATACTTATTTATTACTAAGCAATGTTTTTGACACAATAGAGACAATGAACTCTGTAAAAAAAAAAAAAGGTTCTGATCCAAATTGGATTTTATTTGGGTTGAACTTTGTAAAAGGTTGACTAGGAGATAAATGGGTATTAGGGGAGAGGAGGGAAGAGATTGAATGGAGTTGGTCATTATTTGGTTTGATAAATTTCTTGAGGAATTTGGGGAAGAACAAAAGCAAGAATTCCCTTGAAAACATGTGTCTGAGTAAAAGCTAGAGAATTATGTAAGCCTCAATATTTTTAAAATAATTGTTAATTTTTTTCTTTGCCTTATTATTAATATTAATGATAGAATGGAATTGAAATTATTGGAGATTTTTCTTTGTTTGGGGAGATGTTTTTTGTATTTATGTGTGAGAAGGGAGCGTATTATCCATCAGTAAAGTGAACAAAATAACTTTTTTTTGAGGTAGACAGAAAAGCAGATATGAAGGCGAAATCTAAGGAAGCTGAGGCGCTTCATCTGTGGAAGGAGGGGTAGATTTTTCCATAAAAAATTCCTAAGGTCTAATTAAGGGTTACCTTTTACTTACATGAATATCTTGTTAGTTCTGCTTTATTATTTGTATGAGCAGCTTAAATGTGATTTTTGTCCTGGTAAGTTACAATCTGGAAGAGCAAGCAGAAAAGACATCAGTGAAATCAACATTGGAAAGCTGTTTGAACAAATTGCCTGGAGGAGGGATTTAAATAACTGCAGAGAGAAAAAGATTTCAAAAGGCAGCAAAGTCAGAGTTATTTGAAGCAGAGCAGAAGATGCTACCAGCTTATGTGCTAGGCATCAGGCACCAACACATAGTTCAAGCTCTGAGATTACAAATCATGGGGCTTCAACGCAACCCCTTTCCAGGGTTTGCATATGAGATGGGATGTGATGAGGTGGGAGTAGAAGAATGCCTGTGTCAGGAAAGGGGCAGCTTTTTTGCATCTAGACCTTGCATTATCTGGTAGTACCCATAAGAACTGTTTTGACATTATGTTAAGTTCAGGTCTTCGCAAGGAATAAAATTAACTTAATCCTCTGATGGAGAAAGGAAAACTGGAATTTTGGGAGATACAGTGGGTTTCTGGAATGGAATGTATTGTTCACAGCCTCGATCCCCCATCCTCACTGCACTGACAACTCAACTCCCATGTCTTCTCAGTATTCAGTGTTGCTAGGTTCCTTTTGATTGTATCCTGTTCTAGTAAGGTGCTTTTCATGGTAGCTGACTGCCAAGTTAGTCTGTTAGATCGCTTTGTTCTCATAGTCTTTCTGATGTATTCAGTGTCTTGACAAATTTTCTTGGCAAGAGCTTTATAAAATGATACCATATTGTGCATAACTTAACTCATCATTATACTTCAGAACATCTTCACCATACAAGTCCTGAAGTCCATTGCAAAGCTCAGAAACCAGGGCAACTCCAATACTTGAATGATTTTTGCAAGGAACAGCAAGTGTTAGGAAAACATTGATTTTTGTAAGGAGTTGCTTTTGTCTCTTGTCTTTTTTAAAATGGAATTGAAAACAGCAGCATTAGTGAGGAGACTGGTCAGCTAAAATGACTGCTGATTAGCTCCTGATCTGATAAAACTACACTTTCTGTGCTGCTGTGATATTTTAATCCTGTTTGTGGCATTTCAAACTAAATGAGTCAGCTGATTTAAATGCTTTACTATTCATGGTTTTGGGTGAGGTGGGGTGTATGTGTGTCTGTCCCCCTCCCCTGCCCCTATGTTTGCATATATGCTTCTGCTTTTTCTAATGTCAAGAAAATGTGAGGTTTTGGACTGGAAGCTTATTGCATCTCAGTATTTGATCTCCCATTGCCCAAAGGTTAAGCACTACAAGGGGGTGAGTGGTTAAATTGCTCACAAGTACCTTGCATATAAAAGCTTCTCTCTGTGTGTTTTATAAAATAATTTTATCCACAATTAGTGTTTATTTGTGAGAAATACTTGTAAATGACTGGTAGTTTTGGGCATAGATAGAGTACATTGTGTAACATTTAGCGCTATAAGGAAACTTTCCATCTCTGAAAGCAGTTAATTGCAGTGGGTGTATGTTTTCTTAGAAAAAAAGAGACTGTTTTTTCTAATCAGAGGCAGAAATACTCATTTGTGTGTCACAGTAGCATATTGCTCCTCCAAAGTCAAAAGAATCTACTACCTTTAAGCAAGGTTGACACAGAATGGACATTTCCACAGGAGCGGGCAAGCTGGGGCAGAGTCCCCTACAAGCCTTCCTTTGTTATTTGATTTATTTTCATTTCAACAACCTTTAGCAAGTGTTTTCCTATTGTGTAAAGTTTTACTCTAATGAAAATGTCAGAGATCAAGAAGTCAGTTATGTCTTGAACTTGCCATCAGGATTATGATGTGCCTTCAAGCTCTTTTAGTTTCTGGGGAGGCAGCGGTTGTTTTTAAAGGTATTGTGCGCCTGATGTGAAACTCAGTATTTGTTCAGTAGTGGAAATACTGTCACTGAATATTGGTCAACTTGTTGACTCAAACCTATAGTAGAGAGGACTGGGTAGATAGTATTTGTGGAAGAAGACATGCTTACATCAAAGTGACAGTGTCTTTGCTTGGCTGGAACAAGATGTGGTGGTCTCAGCTTGCACAGGTTTTCCTAGTGTGAACCCAGGACTGTCAAAGCACATGTCAAACTGAAGCAAAACTGGTCAGTTTGTGGTGAGATTCTTGTGCAGAAGGCGGAAAATGTGAGCTTGATTCCTCTGAGATGGATGACAGTAAGCACAGTATTTTGGATAATGTAGACTTCTGATTAGGGTTTTAAACTGTTGTTAGTGGAATAGCTGTTATTTCAGCTTGACCAAAACAAGGAAGTTGTGGTGTAAGTCTCAGGATACTTTTGGCTGTTCAAAGCTTGTACTGAGCTCTTAGTGTTGGTTTCTGCATGCCTGCAGCTCTTAGTGCAAATCCTCTTCTGTCTATGCTGCAGGTGGGACAAATGGTTTGAGGTGGGCTTTTTGTGGGTAGGGGGTTATGCTGTGCAGTACCAGTGGGGTGTATTTAGTATGCATTACTGTGTTGCTGTTGTACAAGCAAGCTTGACTAGCCTGTCGGAATATAAGGCAAAGTCTTTCCTTTGTATTTCTGTCATAGCATTTCTAATATATGCCATTTGAACAGACTGCCTTTAGCAGTAACAGCTTTGTAGATTTATAACAGGTATTTTGTTTGTGCAAGACCTGGAACTCGACAGCCAACAGATTCATTATTCATAGCAGAGAGGCTGGCAGGTAGAAAAGCAACTGCATATCTCATGTTTCAACTGGGAGGCATACTGTTAACAACTTTGGCCATAAAGTAGTCCCTTTAAAGAAAAGTATGGTATGCCCAAGGGTAAAATATGCTCATGATGCCATTGGTCCTTATTAATATAGTTCTGCAGAAAACGCTTGTAACGTCATGTGTAGGTGCATGAAAACAAGCAAGTATGCATTTGTGTATGTATGTATATGTATTTTAGTTCAGTCAGTACTTGCAATACTACTGGACTCTGGTTCTGTACATCTTGAGTCACATATAAGATACGGAACAAGGCTACTGGGCTTTGCTAACAAGGCTTCTGGGCTTTGCTAATGTTTTCTCTTTTTTGTTCTGTTTTTTCTTAGGGTAATAAATGCAGGGAAGAGCACGCACAATGAAGATCAAGCCAGCTGTGAAGTCCTCTTTGTCAAGAAGAAAGCTGGAGGCAGTAATTCTACACCGAACAAGAACTCTTCAACAAAACGGAGGTCATCACTGCCCAATGGAGAAGGTCTCCAGCTGAAAGACAATTCAGTAAGCAGACTTCTGTAATCTTGTTGGTGGAGAGGTACAAAATAAATATAAAAGGATGTGGCAACATGGCACTAAAAGATGTTTACTGAATATTTCATATCTTTTCAGTTACCTCTTATTATCTCTGCTTAAATGCAAAGCACTTCACTATATTTTTCTTAGCTCTACTACTTGACTTTTGGTCTTTTTTGCATTGACAAATGCTCCTTGCATCTAAGATGTTTTAGTTTAAAGATGAGCAAGGATTGATCAACTCTTTGGATTTTCCTTTTTGTTTCATTTCTGAAATATAATCTTGAAAAATTTTAAGATGATCAGAGGGCTGGAGACAAGCTGAGAGCTGGGTTTGTGGAGGTAGGGTAAGGTCATTTGTGACACAAAATTCAGTGATTTTTGCAGACTATGGTTTCTCATTTGTGTGGGATGTGATGTATGTCATGCACTTGTCTACTGGCAATCGTCTGCTGTTCTTCATCTGTCTTGTTTCCTGACTGTCTAATTACTTCATATGCTCTTTAAGCCTGAGCTCAGCCCCCAGGAGAGATTGATAGCATGTATTTGATGGCAACATTTCACCATGTAACACTAAATGCCCTGTTTGAATATTGGAATCAGACAATGTGAACATACAGTATTCCTGCTGCTGGAGAATGCAAGTTGTCTCTAAGTGATAATTAGTTTTACAGTGGACAGTAAATAGCCTTTTTTGGTAGTTTTTGGGTTTGGGTTTTGTGTGTGTGTGTGTTTTAAATCAGATGGTGATTACAGTCTCTCTCCATGGCTTGGTACACCTGACGGCTGCAGAGTTCATCAGTGTCCTGAGCATTCCTCTGGTATTGTATCTCTCCCCACCTCTTGCTCCCCGTTTCATATTTCATTATTGCTGCAACATTTTTAAACTGAGAGATTCTCAGGGTTTGCAAATTGCCCTGTTCTTTCCTCTTGCAAATCTTTCTTGAAATCACAAGTTCCAATTGCTGCATGCTGATCTTCCTTATTGTATTCAGACAGTCATGATTTCTATTTTCAAGTATATATTTGCACACTCCTGGATGAAGAATTGTGCCTGGAACTTGCTGGGACTATGAGTTCTATGTACAGTCATGCAAAGCAAAACAGAATTTGTTTTAATAATCTGTTTTAAAAAGTCTTTCCTAATAAGTTCATGCAACTGTCTGCTGTGGGCTCATGCATATGCTTGGTTCTAGGAGTGTATTTAACTTTTGTATGCATTAATGGTGTTTAATGAAGCAAGCATTTGTCCACAGTGCTTGTTCGTGTGCATAAAACACAGCAAGATAAGCAACGGTGTCCTTGGTCCACGTGATGAGTTTGTTTGACACAAAGGGAATTGCTGTGCCATGCATACTGCAAAGACCCCTGTGCACACACCGGCCTGTGCAGACACATCTTGATGCTGTGCAGAGATACTGGTTTTGGTCTCACACCACATTTAAGTTCCAGACCTACCATATGAGATACCTGGTCAGGGGCCTCTGCATTTAAGGTGTGGGTGAATGTACTTGTGTGTGTATGTTGTGCTGAATTTGCCTGGGTTTTCATATTTGGGTGTCATGCATTGGACATTAAAAGCTTTAAAGCATTATTTCACAAAGCCCAATTAACTTCCAGTATCAAAAGATTCTGAGAAGCAAAAGTCATGCACTTCATGGTCAATCATCTTCCTCAGAAGGAACTTTTTTCCAAAGATTGCATAGTTAATAAGACTGGATTGCATTAAAAATACAGGGATCTGAAACTGTTTCATTATTGGAAAGGCATCTTAACAAGCCTTAATGTTATTCATTGTTACCGTTGTCATGCTTTTATGGTATTGTAATCGTGGGGTTGATAAACTGAATGTTTTTGAAAGCTGTTCTTCTTATCCATTTGAAATTTAATGTCAGCCTCATTAAATATCTAGTTACCCAGTGTGTATGAGGATTTTTTCTGATTTTTTTCTTCCTCTCTTCACTAGTGTATTTCCTACTTTTGATTTTGTCTTTCATCTTGATTTTGGAATAAACAGTCATTCCCTTTCAAATTTCTTGAGATCTTCTGTTCTTGATTCTATTTCTGACATATTTTGACCAGAAATTAGCATAAAGTCTGAAGTCAGGAGGCAGCTGATTAATATAATATAGTATGCAGTTTTCTAGTTACTTATTATATTGTTCTTTATATGTTCTTATCCATAAGTTTACTTCTGTAGTCTACATGGCACTGGAATGAGTGTTATTGCACTCATTATTTAGCTGTATAAAACCTATTCTACCGTGTTATTAGGCCACAGCTTGTGAATTTAAATTTGTAATATATTTTCCCAAAACAGGTAGCATGTTTCTTGAGAAAGTTTTCTCCTAGAGGGCAGTCTAACATTAGTAATTAGTAGAATTTTTTCCCTTGCTACATATTTTGTTGATTGAATATATCTAAAAAGGAAAAAAAAGCCTCACATTTTTATAATGTGTCATATTTTTGTTTTCATGTCTTTATGCTGTGAGGTATAATATTGTTTTACCCTCTCATAGGATTGTTAACAAACATCTTTTAAGGAGTGTATGAGTTTGGTGTTATATGATTCATAATCTGTATGAATATGATGTAGAAATACCAGCTTGAGACACTGTAGTGAATGACAGAATATTGTCCCATTAAGTATTTAGTAAGAAAGCCAGAGGCTGAATACTGTAAGTGCCTTAGAGGAAAATCTCACCATAAAACACAATCTGAAATTGTCTGTGAGGTGGAGCACCTTACGGAATTACTGAAGAAAAAGGAATAAGGGAAGCACTTTATTGCAAAAAAAGATTTCTTCTGTTCTTGTTTAGTTTTTTAAAGTGTGGAGCACAAGGGAAATAGGCACTGGAACTTGTCAGTCTCTTCATTTAACAGAGCCCTTTTCATCATCCTCAGATTTTTCTTTCTTTTTCCACAGAAGCTTGGAGAAGGCCATGTAATCTTTGTTTTATCCTACTTTTTGGGAAGTTTGTTAAACTTAAATGACAGCTGCATTTGTAATTGTGTCATTATTGTTGTTTAATGTTAACTCCATCAATCCAGCCCTGGACTTTGGCAAGGCAGCACAAGGGAGTCAGAGATCCACGTATTGTCCACACAAGCTGGGTGTCGCTATCATGGCCTTCACTCTGCAGGTGGACTCTGTGGAGCTTCCAGGACTGGGAAGGAGGAGGTGGCAAAATTTGAAGATGGAGAAGTGGACATTTCTTTAGCCCTGACACACTCACAAATCCAAGAAAGCCTGTTAAATAGCATTAACATGTTTTTGTTTTTGAAAGGGTGGGTAATAAATTGAGCAGAGCAGTGAAAGGAAAGACTCTGCAAATTCAACCCTAAGTTAATTCTCTCTCCTTCTACCCACCCCACTCCACTATTGCTTGATTAATCATGTTTGCTGTCTGTCCCCATTCAAGAGCATTCATGTTAAATTGCACAGCTTTTTCACTGGTACTATTTTTAAATGCCTTTAACTATACCTCATTGATGAATACTGAAAAACCATCAGCAAGTGAAATGGGAATCCTGTGCCAGGATATTGTCATAGTAACAGGCTGCAGGACTTAATGTGATGCATTATTAATTGTCATTGTAATGTGAGGATATATAATTATTAATTCTGCAGTTTTCTTTGCACAAAGATGGTACAGTCTATTTGTTTTGTGTGACACAAGGCTGATAGCCTACCATAGGCAGCTGAACTTACAATCAGTAACACGAGGAGGCTCGAGGTGGAAATCTGAGGATTGAGGTGGCAGTTTCTGGCCCACTTCAGATTTTATGACAGCTCAAGGTGTCCTCTAATACATTTTGTGCACATAGTTCACGTCGAACAGTAATATGCAGAGTAGGTTACAGTTTTCAGAATAAACCTTTAGTGGCAACATGATTTTATTTGCCTGTTTGCAATTAGCTTCATAACAAAAATTTGATGATTTGCAATGTAGGACTACTGTCTAGCTTACCTGAAAAGCTTGTCCCAAATTGACCACTATGTATTGCTAAGGTTTATTTCCTATAATTGAGCTCCAATTATGTGTGCAAATATATGCATTTCCTTTATGATTTCTCATCTGTTGCTTGACCCAAAACTTTGAATGTCTTAATTATATTTTACAATTTCAAAACCCAGGAGACTGCTGAGCCTTCCTGAAAGCTAGGTCAGCAGTTGAGGAGCCTGATGCTTATTAAATTTCCTGGTACATTCTAGAAATGAATTGTAAGATCAGTGCAGTGAAGGATCTGTGTTCTCTTCATGTTTCTGGAGGCTATTCAGCTTGATGTTAAACTAGAATCTTTTGAATGAAAAGCTAAAATAAATCACTGTGGTGACTGATCACTCTCCTATTTGAGGGCTCTGTCCAGTTAAAAGAACAAATAGAGATTCATCTTTGAAAGACTACTTTTGACAGAATACTGCCAGTACTAGTAAAAATAGGTGTCTTGTTCTCTGAGTTTACAGAATGTCAGTTCTTTTGGGGAAGAAGTTCAAGCTTTTAAATGTAAGAGAGGACAGCTATGCACATGAACACTGGAATAGGTAATGCTGGGTAGCTACAGCTGTGCAAGGAAAAGCAAGGACGTTTCTGTGCATTTTGTCTCATCTGTGTGCCTGGACTGCTGGCCCTTGTTCATTCTCTGAATCACTGCTTTAATTGCACCATATATTTAATTCCCATTGAATTGGTATGGTTTTGCGAAATTCATTTCTTTCAAATAGAGGAGCTATTTTTATTCTTAGGGTAGGGGAAAAGAGTTGTTTTGGTTTTTTTTTTTCCTTCTTTAGACTGCTAATAAGTCATTGGTGATTTTCCTCTTTGCTAGTTCAAAAGTAAATGAAGCTTTGTAAGAATACATAGAAGTTTCTGAAGACCCATATTTAGATTACAATAATGCCTGCAGATCCCAGCTGAAGTTAAGGCCCTAGAGCATCTCACACAGAATGTCTGTATGAGAACAGTGTTATGGTATTCATCTCCCCTGACTGCTTATAATACAGACTTTCCAGTTATCTAGGTTGCTTTGGAGAACTTAAGAAAATGGGGGCAGGGTGTGTGTGTGTGTGTGAACTTGTTCTAAATTGTAAGTTTCTGTTACAGTTTTGGGGCGGAGGGAGAACAATGACAAAACATCATCTTCCTTTAGGTGGAAAGTAAAATATTTTCATCTCAATCAGAGGTGTAATGCCTTTGTTTTTTTTTACCTCAAAGGTAACACATTTCCAAAGAGGTATAGTACCTTTAATTGACATGAGGATTTAAATTGTGGAAGCATTATCCATGGTGCATCATGACATGGGTTTTGGCCAGGGAGCCAAACCCTAAGAAAAGATTGGGAGCAAAAGTAGTTTGATCTACAGATCCCAGGAGGCACAGTGTTGCCACATTGAATAAATAGTCTCAGTTTTCAGCTGAAATATTTTCATTTTCAGATACTTGTTTCTGTTGGCAAAATACTTTACATTTTGCATGAGTAGCAGTCTATTTATACAAGCAGTTTTTTTAGTTGCTAATCCTGTTAACTGTTAAAAATTACTTTAGCAGAATTTTACAGCCAACTGTTGTGTGAACTTGCAGGGTTTCTGAGCCCAGACCAAGCTAGTCCTGCCTTCAGGGGGGAAGTTTCTCAACAGTTTTTTTTGGTGAATTTACCAGGCTGGTAAGTGGTAGGGTTGGGCTAAGAAGCTGCATTCGGAAATGGGTACATGTGTTGGTTTTTCTAACGTTCTAGGATGTATCCTGTATGATTCTTACTGTGGTAAGTAATCCAGTACTTTAGGACAATACTCTCCCTTAGCATTTCAGTGATGAAATTAAGAGTGCTCAACAGATTGCTGAATTCCTCCTCCTGGAGGAGCTCTCTGCTGTGTAGATGAGTATGTTGTTGATTCACTAGTTAAGAACATGCTTGAACTTTACTCACTCACAGCCATTTAACAGTGACTATCTCTTCCTTCCCTTTCTTCCCCTCCTGCTTCTCCAGGACTCAGATGGGATCAATCTGTACTACTGGTCTCTGTTTGATGGACACGCTGGGTCAGGGGCAGCTGTGGTTGCTTCTAAACTCCTACAGCACCATATCCTGGAGCAGCTGCAGGAGATTGTAGACATCCTGAGGAACACAGCTGTCCTCCCACCGACCTGCCTGGGAGAGGAGCCTGACAACCCGTCCACCAACAGCAGGACACTGACACGGGCAGCCTCCCTGCGTGGTGGTGTGGGGGCCCCAGGCTCCCCCAGCACCCCTCCAACACGCTTCTTCACTGAGAAGAAGATCCCACATGAGTGCCTGGTTATTGGGGCCATAGAAAGTGCATTCAAGGAAATGGTATGTACATCTCAGGGCTCTGAAGTCCTTGTTGCTTACATTAATGAGTTACATGACCTGGTAAGAACTATTTAAAAGCCTCAAGATTAACAGGTGCATCCCTCTGAGGCAGGAACTGCACCTTAAGTCCCAGGTAGCACTACAGCAACATTTGTGGATTACTTGTGTTGCCTAAAATCAGGAGAAAAAACTCACCAGGCAAATTTAGTACAGATAAGATATAGAGCAGCTCTTTTAATGAAGGCCTTCTAGCTCATGGAGCACAATGGCGCACGCTCACATACAGAATCTTTACACTTTTATGTCCTTTACTAAGTATCTTATCTAAAGGGGACGTCCAATCCCAGAACCCCTTTTGCCAGAGTACTACCCTCAGAACTACCCCACTGGAGTCCCTCCAAGGGTCTTGAGCCTTCTCTCTTGTTTTGTCTGCCATATCTCTTGTTATTCCGATCCAGGTGCACATCCCAACAGAATGTTCTTGCTAAAAATCTATTGTTTTGAAAAGACAGTTAAAAGATGCTTAAACCAAAGCTTTGGGATTGTGACACACAAACTGTGAGAAAGTAATAGTCAAAAGTGAAAGAAGACTACAGCTAGAATAAAATCTACAAAAGGCTAAAAATCTTGCATTCTAAGGCATCATTTGACTTTTAGAAGCATGATGCTCTTCTCTTTTCCTTTTTATTCTCCCCCTCCTTTTTTAACATAAAGATTACTATTGCCTCACAGTAGCAGATTTCAGCATTGGATGCTATTATCAGTCTGAGTGTATGGGTATGCACTTACAAAGCCTTGTTGCCCAAGCAGCAGCAAAGGCTCTTGGCATTCGTTGCACCGCAGCCCCTTTTTCTCATGTGACATAAAAGGTCACATCAGGGACATGGATGAGGGGCAGCCTCCTTGGTCCAATGACCTGTAGTTCACGTTAGTGTTGGACTGTCTCATAAAGCACAGCAGTACCTGTACAGTGTGTGCAGCTCTTCACTGAGGCAGGTTAGGTGTGGATGAGTGGGACATGAAGTACATTCCTACCACCCACTTATGTACGGCATGAACAACTGTGAGGAAATCATGAGGCTGTGGAAACTGAATATCCATGTATTTCCCTGTGAAAGCTGTTTTTTCTATTCTGTAATTGATGTAGCTGCTCCATATCTTCCCTCTTCAGTTCTTCATGTTATTCAATACCGTTCTTGTCAGGCAGATCAGAGGTTTGGCCCACCAGTGAGTACCTGTGGATCAGGTCTGGGGAGATGTGATCTTGTTCTTTTTTCAAAATTTTGTTGCTGTAGTTTTCAGAAAAGCCCCTTATTTGAAAAGAAGGTTTTTGAACCAATCAGTGTTTCCCAGAGGTTTTATTTGTTGTCTGAAAAGAAGTATTCAATCATTGTTTTTCCTGATGTATATGAATTTTGCTCAGTACATGCAATTACAGACTAGAGTTGTTGCTACAAGTAGTACTTCACTTTGAATTCTGAATAACAATTATCTTGCTGGATTGTTCTTTCTTCCCAAGAAAGTGCAGGCAAACAGACCCATCAGCTGGATTTGGACTTATAGCTGGGTTTGTACAGGAGCAGGACTCACAGCCATGGTTTAATCATTGTTCAGTGTGGGATATGTGAGCAGATTTATGTCCTATGGCTAGTGGGCTCAGTTTCTGCTAAATGAAAAGAAAGAGGAGGATGCATGAAAATCTGCTGTCAGTTTAGCACGCCTTTTCAGAAAGGGAGGACTCGATTGTTCAATCCTTCTTTGTTGAGAAAGGAGAGAGAAGATGACTGTGTCCATTCAGTGTGCCCTGATGGGTTCAGAGCATGCTTAAGAGAGGGACACCAAATTCATGCTTCAGTTGGTGTAATTTTCAGGCCAGAAGACTGCCAAGCTCTGAGAGCATGACATGATTTTCTCCTGTGAAATCTGTCTGCAAGTGTAGGAGAGGTGAGAAATGGAGTTTCATAGGACTAGGCAGCAAAGGTAAGAGGGTGTAGAAGGGCTGTTTGAAGCACTCTACCTTTCTTATTAGAGCAGCGTGTGTGTTACCCATCGCTGCTTTCCTGAATGTGTCTGACTGAACAGGGCTGTTATTGCCCTGCATTATTTTGTGTTCACATCTCTGGTATGTGCTCACACAGAAGACCATCTCAGCTCATGTTCAGGCACCTGACTACTTGGGAAGGCTTTTGTGGATAGGACAAATGCAGAAGCCCTGGATAACCCACTATACTTACAGTGTCTAGGTATTCCTTGTATAGGTTATAGTAATCTGTTCTTCCTGTTTCTAAACAGAATATTTTCCTTTCTGTTCATATCTGTTCCCTTTGTTCATATGCGACAGATCCAATACCTTTAATTCCCACTTGCTCTTTATCAGAGGGCTGAAGTTCATCTGTCTTTGATATACAAATGACTCGGTGTCTACCACAGTACAATATAATTTCAGCATAAAGTTTTGCTTTAAAAGGAAATGTTATAAAAATGGTCAGACTAAGAAAAGCAATAGGGAATTACACCTAATTTAAGCTCTTGGGGGAGACTTATAATTGGTTTAGGCAAAAGAGTATTTTCTTTCATCTGTGTAAGGGAGCAGTTCATAAGATCAACACTCTTGTGTCTCATCTGTACTTGCAATGATTGATCTTTCTCTCTCTAACTTCTTGCCAGCTTATACTCCTGGTAGTCTTTGCATGAAGATTTTGGGCCTCTTTGACAGCACATTGTTTATTCAGCCCTGTTTTGTACTGGAATGTCATGGATGTCGAGTTAGGTCAGTGCAGCTGAGATGTGCATAATGAACAAGGTTTTTGTGTTCAGCAGAGTGTATAATTTAATTGCTGAAAGCTTATCTTTCCTGGAGCAAGGCAAACTTCTTGGTTGTGTTTCTTGAAACACCCATTGCTGCAAAGGAGTCCTATGAAGCTGATGAAAATGATGGCTAGATACAGATACTCTTTTTTTTTAAACAGTCCAACCTGATAGGTTTATCTAAGGGTGGTTTTGTCCCCTTTTCCTGGGAGCATTTAGCATACCATTAATTTTTTTCCCCAACTTCCTCTTGAATTTTAGTTAAGCTCTCCCTGTTTTTGCCTCAAGTCTCAAATAAAATGCAATTCATGGCTTTAAGAGACTAGAAAAAATTATTTGTTTCTTTCTTTGGACAGTTCTTGTCTGACAGCTACATGCAGTAAAACACTGTGGAAAGTTGTCACAGACCAAGTTATTGCCTTAAACATTTAACAATTAAGTTGTCTCCATTTTGAAGTACTTCTAAATGGTGTTCTCTGTGTTGGAACTGGGATTAGCAAGTCTAATGCTGTGTTTTCAGGTAATTTACTGTACTGTTTAAAAACCAGTAAATGCTCAGTTGTTAGTATCTCAGTTTTTCCTGTTAAAAGGAGATAAAGAAGCTCAAGTTCTGAAGGTGCCATTAGTCAAATCCTCTAATCTTCATCTCTTGAGTTTTAAGATGTGCATTTATAGATTCAGTTCAAAAGAGCCAGGAGGGATGCTTCCAACTGCTGATCTGTATTGGTTAGAAACACCAGCTTTAGTCCTTTAACCTTGTATACATGGGTGTGATATTGTATATATTTTAAAGAAATGTTAAGAGGAGAGAGCACCTATTCCACACCAAACCCATTTAATTTTAAATGGGAAAAAAAATACAGAACTAGTCTGTATGATTTATTGGAAGGTTTACATTTGCATACATTGTATCATGATTTTCTTCTTTATTGAATTTTTTTTGACTTAGATGAAATCTAGACAGGTGCTTTTGCTAAATTGGTGCCATTTTAATTAATTGAAAAGTCTTGAGACAGCAGCCTGTGTTGTACAGTTTTCTTTTTGAAAAGCTTCATCTCATTATATAGCCAATAGAAATGAGGAAGGAGGGTTTAAACAGAATTACAGGCATCTGATGCCTTTTTGATAAAGGTAAAGCAGACAAAGGAGTTAATTTTATGTTTATGCCTTCTGAAATAATAATAAAAAAAAAAAAAGGCAGGTACCTGATACTGTGTATATAGGGAAAAAAGCTACTTTCTGTCATAGCAAGATTGAGATCCTTGATGAAAGGACCCTGCTCTGAGGATACTTAGATGAAAAGAGCATGGGAAGAGTCAGGCAAGCAGATTGAAGGAGGTGATCCTCCCCCTCTACTTAGCCCTAGTGAGGCTGTGTCTGGAGTGCTGTGCCCAGTTCTGGGCTCCTCGCTACAGGAAAGACAAGGAACTACTGGTGAGAGTCCAGTGGAGGACCACAAAGATGATTAAGGGACTGGAGCATGTCTGTTAGGAGGAGCAACTGTGAGAGCTGGGTCTATTTAGTCTAAGAAAGACAGAGGAGATCTCATTAATGCATATAAATATCTCAAGGTGCCAAGAGTGGTGTCTTTTCTTTGGTGCCCAGTGACAGGATGAGAAGCAATGGCCATAAACTAAAACTCAAGAAGTTTCACCTCAACATGAGGAAGAACTTTACATGATGGCGGGCAGAGCACTGGGACAGGCTGCCCAGGGAGGACTTGGAGTCTCCCTCCCTCTCTGGAGACATTCAAAACCCACCTGGGTGCGTTTCTGTGTAACCTCCTCTAGGTGACCCTGCCTTGGCAGGGAGGCTTGACTGGATGATATCCAGAGGCCCCTTCCAAACCCTAATAGTTCTGTGATTCGGTGAAAATCAGTTATTTTAGTTGTTGCAGCATCCAGGTCCTGCATATCCGAACCTGTCCGGAGCCGGCCCGCACTGCGGTGCCGCCGCGCCCGCGATGCTCCCTCAGTGTCTCCTGGCCGCGCGCATTCCCGCCCGGCTCGACCGCCCGCGGGAAGCTCCCGGCGCGGGACGGGACGGGCGGGAGGAGGAGCCGAGGCCCCGCAGTGGAGCCTCCGCCAGGGGGCAGGAGCCGCCCATCCCGGGGCCCGGAGCCTCCGGCACGGTGCGGGGGCGGCGGCAGCACCGCGCTGCTTTCTCGGGAGAGGGGGCGCATCCGCTGTGCAAGCCGTGCGCCCTCTCCAGGGAGCCCTTGGCCTGTCCCAGGGCTTTCTCGGTGCAGAAAGCCGCCCTGCCCGCCCTCACCTGCTCGGCGCGTCGCCGTGTACTCTGCAGCTGTGCTCCATCCTCCCGCATCCCACATCCTACATCCTAGACCCAGGGAAGTGGGACCAGGCCAGGGTCAACCCTGGAGGGCACTCCGCTCCTGCCACCCGAGACAGCACACAGCCTGGCACGGAGGGCAGAGCTCAGAGTAAATCATCTGTTTCCTTGGCAAAAGCTTGCTCTGATTTTTTTTTTTCTGTCTGGAAAATGAGGAAGCTATGTATACACTCTGACTTTGTCTGGAATGAGACCCTTTACACTCGTAAAGACTGCAGAGGGATTTTGGGGTTTCTGTCTGTGTTTATGCTGCTCTACTTTCCCAGCACCACTGTTATAAAGTGTTTCATTAAAAGCCAATGTCTGCATCAGAATGAGTTGGTGGCATTGGTAGGCTTTATTTTGTTTTGCTTTGCTTTCCCCCTCAAATCTTGTTGAGCTGTAGGAAGGCCTTCTGCTCTTTCCCTACCCCTGAAAAAGATAATGTCAAGCAAAGTATGTAATATCAAATTAAACATGGCACTGAATGTACTCTGACAAGTCATGGTAGAAAATTCGAGTTCTGAACAACAACTAGATGCAAGAACCCAGGAACAGAAATTATTTGAGAAAAATTAGATCTGTGTACTGGATTAAGTCAAGGTAATTCTGTTAATTCGACCCTAATGGTTATCCATCTTTTCTCCAATAATAGGTGCTTCTGAATTCTACTTATTGAAAGAAACAAATTTTAATTCAGGCATTCCAGCACTTGCAAAGTGTATGTGTGACAGACCTGTAACCAAGTGAGGTATTGCATATTGTTTGGAGGTCTCAGAGGATACTCTGAACTGTAGAGGTGAAGGTTTCTTAAAATTCCTTTCAGTGCCTGGAAAATCCACTGTAGTATTTGTAAGTTTAAAATATTTTGATGGTTAGAAATATCTGCCTTCTTTGAACTCTCCAGCTTAATTAAAAAATATAGAGAAACCACGGGGAGGAAAATCAGCTTCTCTATGGCAAGATTAGATAAAGAGGCATTTGTAACAGGCCCATGTCTCTGACTAAAGGTTTTGTGAGATTTGATTTTTAGCTTGGAGGTGTTTTCCTCCTGGTTCTTCCCCCCCCCCTCACCCTCCAAAATAAGAAGTGCAGAGTGTTCAGAGCAGCAGTGGAACCTGTGTCTCTGTGTCTCTGTGGCAGCCGCATGCAGTTCCCATGCGGAGCAGAGGATGGCCTGCAAGGACAGCGCCTCAGCACTGTGTTCGTGGCAGAAATGGGATGTGTGTACACCAGCCAGCGAGGAATCACGTTATTTGTGACAGACACCTCCACTCACCCACACAGGACAGTGGCTGAGCACTGCTGAACATCCCCACTGCTTCCCTAGGTCACTTCCCTCCCCTGAAATTTGTAGGAAACAAAGCATTGGACAGTGACCTCCTCCCAACCCTGCAGATTTTCGATCAAATTGCTCCTGTCATGGTTTGCATTTGTTGTAGTGCTTTTCTTCAGATAAATTTAGCTCTAAAATAAAGCTCTAAATTCCATACCCCAAGGTGTGGGCAATTTGAGCTGTTTGTTACGCAGTGCAAATACAACAGTGGCTAAAGTATAGCTCTGTGTGTATTCACACAGACAGAGGAAAAAAATATATTCATAATAAAACCCACAAAAAAGCAGGCAGGGTTTAGCTGAAAAAATCTTCCAATACTCATGATAGTGATGTTAAATGATGCTCTCTGTTCAATATTACAAGGACAGACCAGCTTGAAATTGTGCTTGATTCTGGACACAGGAGAGGAGGGTAATTTGCAACATATTGTGTTATTACCCCAAACTAAACTAAGAGACATCAGAATTAATTCATTGGTGTACTTCAGTTTTTGTTTAAAATGTATAGATGATTGGAAAGTAGCTCATTTACTTATGTCCTTTATGTTTCCCAAGCTTTCTTGGGGTACATACAAATGTATATATATTTATAAATATATTTATATATATATTTACAAATATATAAAAATATATTTATATGTACATATTTATGTCTTTTTTCATTCCAGGACTGGATTAATTGTTGGTGACAATTGTGATTTGTGTTCTCCACTTCTGTTAAGCAGGAGGGCATTTTTATATATAATACTTCTTGCACTCATAATCAGTTTAGCATCCACTCATTCCCTGTGTTTCTGAAGGGATAGCCTGGTGGCATGACTGTCTCTTGCTGCTGGTTCTAAAGGTATATACTCCACAGTTCTAGCATTCCTTTAAGAGAGCAGGTAGTTATTCATGTCATGGCTAGGTCTCATTAATTATTTGCTGTCTATGTAAAGCACTCTCCAATTGTACCACCAGGTACCTGTTGTTAAGCTACATTTATCTTTGCCTTCATTGTGCTTTTGCTGTAGCAAACTCTCTTGCATCCCTGAGAATTGCTATTTGTTCCTTAGTACCTAATGTTTTACAATCTCCTGACCTAATTTTTCCCAAACATCTTTGTATTACAACTAATAGGTCCTCAACTTTCTGTTCTTCTCCCAGACCATGTGGCCACAGCTGCAAGAAAAGAAAGCTACTGGGACATACCGTTTAAGAAAGACTTATCATATATTCCTTTTTTTAGGGGAGTCTTCATTTTCTCAAACATTAATTGCAATGTGTCTTTATAAATCTTGTTGTCTTTTCCCACAGGATTTGCAAATAGAACGAGAGAGGACCGTGTATAATATTTCTGGTGGCTGCACAGCCCTTGTGGTGGTGTATTTATTGGGGAAGCTGTATGTGGCAAACGCTGGTGATAGCAGGTAAGTGTGATGTCTTCCCAACTAGTTTTTCATCCCAGACTCCTGAGGTCTGGTGTTACCATTGCAAACAGTTTCACAAGAGGATTCTGTTTCTTCGCTGAACACTTAACAGTTCTCCCAGAAATGAATGCATATGCCAGTGATAGAGTTGGTATCTTGTCAAGTGGTGGTTGCAGCCAGGGAAGTTGACAACACTTCTGGTCCTGCAGCAGTTTCTGAATGACTTGAAGGTTGCAGAGAAGTGGAAAGATGCTAAAAAGCCATTGAGAAGAGTTGTTGGGTCTGTAGTAGAATTGTGTGTTGAACAAGATGACTGCATCTGGAACAGCTGTGATAGGGTTGCATTTGTTCAGTAGGAAGTTCTGTGGCTCTTGTTGCCAGACTGAGTCTTCCTGGGCCACTTGGCTCTCAGATTTTCATATAGATGAAAGCAGTGATCTGTAAGCAAATAGCTGCTACTCTTGTAATGGGGAAGGAGGAGATGGAGACAGTTCAGAGTTATTGTTTGTGCTATTCTGGCTCATGTACTTGTCCATTTCTGAGAACTGAATGGTGTTGTTCATGAGCTCTTGCTTTGTTAAATTTTGAAGTTGGATGCCTGAAGACTCACAACAAGAAGCTTTTTCTTTGTCTTATGATGTTGCTAAAGATAGGAGCATACTGGAAGCCTCTGACTTGCATTCTTTTCCCCTCACTCACTCTGCCCATACTACCGTCAGAGAGACATAATTAGGCTCTTCTTGCCTTCAGATCTTCTCGTTTCTTTTGGCAACACACTGCATGAACAGGATAGGGAGAATACTTCCCCATGGGATACAAACTGCTGTTGTATTCTGTTCACTAACAGCTGAATAATTAAAGTCTGCAAAGGTACTGAACCATGTTTTCTTTAGGTGAAGACTGCTATGTTTATGCATTTGTGTTTAAGGATTGTGCACACACAGTTCATATTAGTAGCCTATACATCCATGTACTTACAGAGACAACACTCAAGAGCAAAGAGTTTTGTAGTTCAAATATAACATTTTATTGCTTCTCACTGCTTTAAAATGTGTAGGAAATCAGATAAATACTTTAGGCATAAAATTCCTATTCTTTTCACTTTGGTGATTGGTTTTTAAGAGGCTAAATTTGCTGTATATGTTGATAGTAGTTTACCCATTTCCTCTTGTCAAGTGACATATTGGGATCTCCTTTTTGCATCAAATTGTCAAGTGATTCCTGACATGGTAGCTGCAAACATGTTTGAGATGATAACCTATCCAGTCATCAGAACCACTAGCTGCATTACATTCTATCTCTCCTGCCATTAAATTAGAAATAATCATGTTTGCTTGTGCTATTGCACTTGAAGTACAATTGAATCTCTTCCTTCAAGCTGGCTAATTTGCTTTATTGTCTCTTAAAAGTGTGCTGTGCAAAACTGGTCATGCAGGACTTACTTCTCAGTAGCTAAGATCTTTGTTCATGAATGACTGGGACTGGCTGCTTCCAGCTCCTCCAGGATTCTTCCTGTGCTCTCCAAGGGCAGCCTCAGCTCCACTGTAGCCTCTGATACCCAAGGGAAAGAAACTCCTGTTGACAGTGATCTGGAGTTGGTGCCAGTGCATTGGCATAGCTGTAGTTAAAGACACTAAATCTTCAAGAAGCTTTCAATGTTCATTAAGTCCATCCAAAGCATCTCTTCAGGAAAAGAGCAGGAATCAGAAAGGAAGCCATCAGCAAGACTGGGTGTTGTTTGAACTCGGATTCAAATTTTTGTACTCATTCCTCACATATTGTAGATAATAGAGTTCCTCTAGATCCAAAATAGTTTGGTTTTGCACTTTCCAAATGGACCTCACATGAAACTTTTCTCATGCTGAGGAGAATTGTCCCAAAATCTTTTATTTTCAAATAAGTCCATTCCTCGATTTTCCTAGGTCAAAATAAAATAAGAGCTTTAAAGTGTAGAAGATCAGTTAGACTGGCTCTCACTCCCACAAAATCCTCACTTACCCTCTTTCAGGGAAAAAAAGCAGCTATTGCAAAACATCCAAGTTGCTGTCATGACTAAAAGGACATTTTAGGACTAGGAAAGCAGCTCTGAGATTGTCTGCCAATTGCCAGGGTGCACAGTGCATTCATGTGTTTTGAAGAGTCAGTTATGTAGTCAAGAAGTTTTATTTGTGTTAGTTGGAAAAATATGTTCCTTTTTGCTGTCTCATGCCTTGTGTGGTCAGCTGTGTGGTTTGTACAGATACAGGGAAGGGCGGTGAGAAATACAAAAAGGAAACTACTTAAAGAAATGTTTTGCTGCTCTTAAGAAGAAAGATTGGTTTGTTTTTTCACTCAGACAGGGGACTTCTGCTTGTTGCTGTTGAAACTAGATGCCAAAACCCTTAGTACTTTAGTTTCTTTGAGTTCACCTTATTTGTGCCTCTCCCCTCTCCTCATTCTTCTTCTTTCCTCTCCGCCACACTACTGGAAGAGGCTTGTAAATAAATCGAGTTGCACTTCTCACAAATAGGGGTGTGTGAGAGAAGATTTCATGTGGCAAGGGTGGGAAATAAACATTTTGGGTTTATGCAAATCTTATCTGTACTGCCTCTCCCCAGAAGAAGGTTAGGTCTTTTAATTTCAGGCAACTTCAAAACAGCAGAAGCTTTTCAAGGTGTGTTTTGAGCAGCTGCTTCTGTCAGAAGACCAAGGTATGTGCAACAAACTGTACTATCACAATGAGACTAAGGAAATGTTAAGTGTGAGACTTGAATAGTAATAATGTACTGTGTGGTGCCAGCTATACCTCAGACTTATGTCTGTGGTATTCAGTTTATCCACCACAGCTTCTCAAATCTAATCATTTCATGCCACGTACCCTGGCAGTGTTGTATAGCAGCTGTCCTTTTGTAGTTGATGTGTAATTACATCATGAAAAGACTTTAATTACCATATTACTAAATTACCAGCCAGCAATCCTTTTAGGTTCAGCCCTAGCTCGCTTCTGTATGGACTATTAGGCTTCTCCAAGCTGAACACTTTTGGTTGGTGTAAAAGGGAGGAAAAATTGTGCTAATTGTAGGTTTTGTTATGAACTATTATTGAGCCTGATGTTATGGCATCACTAATGTCAATGATATAATTAAACTTCTGCTAACGATGCAATCACAGTTCTGTAATAATTATACGTTAACTGCACATAATACCAGAACCTTACTAAAAATGAGGTGATGTATTGAAAGCCTGATAAAAACAACTTGGAAGGAGCTGCTTTCATTCTCTAATGGCTGGTCTGATCATTCTTTGACTCTGCCATAAATATACCTACTTGTATGGTCAAAATTCATAACTGAATATCAGCCAAAGCTTTTTCTAATGTTTCTTTCTCTCTCTTCTTTTCAGTGATTACCATTGTCCATGCAAGGTTTTCTGGTTAGAGACTGATAGTAGTATAGTCAGCTATCCAATATAGAGTGCTTTTCTGGTCAGCATTGAGGTGCTGTGTTTTTCTTACCAGTTTGACTTACATATGGAAACTGTGGAAGCTATGGAAACTAGGCCAGGCTATTGGAATAGCTGCTTTTTTAAAATATGGAATAGTAAATCTTCTCTGGTCATTGTTTCAAATAGTATTGTTCAATTTTATATTGCTGAAGTGACTTACTTCTAAACTGCTGTAACACGCCTTGTTAATCTCAGAACTTTTTAGTTTTATGCTCCTTATTAGGATTTTGTTTTATAGCTAGTGATGAAGCAGTAGTAAAATAGAGACCTAATGGTTTACTGATTAGTGCCCAATTATTGTATAGCCTCATGCAACACAACATTTGCCCAATATCACTACAATGACAGTTAATATGATCATATTGCATTACAGTCTTTGGCATGACTGTTGTTCTGGCATTTGTGTTGTCTGGCTAAGGAGCTGCTCGGAGACTGCAGGCACTTCCATTTTGTGCTGTGCTTGGAGCCATGTAGTGTATCTGTGCTTTTATCATCATAAAAGAAGCAGAACACTGCAAGCTGATTTGACTTTTCCATAAGCCCTGAAACACTCACTAAATCTGCAAATGGGTTCTGGGCTTTTTTGATTTATTGGCAGAACATGGCATCAAAGCAAAGAGCCTGATGTTCCGAAGGCTTTGCAGACTTGCAGGGTCACTGAATTTTTTGCTTAGCTTCATTAGCTCTCCTTTTGTCATCTTTTTGCCTCCTTGCTTTTGCTCCCCTGCTTATGTTTATAGGGCATATTCACACTCTGCTTGAACATAAATCCTCATGTTCAGAATAGATTTTTCTGTTTGCAGTTTGGTCTTACTAAATTATAGGAGATCGCTTAGTGAATGTTTTTGTGGTGCTTCCATGTGGATGCAGGTAAAGCAACTTCATTGGTACTTCAAGGGCCTAGATGTGGGAGAGTGTGTTTATAACACAGTCTTCTCCCAGTGTAATTAATAAAATAGTGAAATGAAAATTGAATTTGTTTACCATTTCAGTCCTTTCTGGATTTGCTGCTTGTGTTGAAACTCACTACATTTGTGCATCCTCTTTGTCATGGTGCTTGTCAGCTACTTGTCTCATGCTTGGTTCTCATTGTAGGAAGCCAAATTTGAGGCATTAATTTGCTTTTATGAAGTAAATGAGAGGGGCATGGAAACAGCCACGTTTCCATGACTGGCACTGCAGCTTAAATAGAATTTCTGAGAAGTAAGAATTGATGAATCTGACCCATATTTGTGGTTTATCTTATCTGACCTCTTCCTCGAGGCACTCCAGCAGGGTTGTTTTTGCCAGAAGCGATAACACTGTGTAAGGATGGAAACTAAAAAGTGAAAATATTGCTATTGTAGAACTAGTTTACTTTAGTCTTTGGTTTACTGTCTTTCTAGAAAGCTTTAATTTTCTGGTTTTTGTAACTACCCGGTTTCTAATCTAAATAGTGTGTATTTTCCCTGTTTTCCTTGAGTGATCTGCCTATGCCTTCTTTTTACACCTGTGTATGCATAAACAAGAATAACTGTGCTTAATACTAGAGACCTAAAGTTCTAGAGGAAAGGCTAACTCAGTTAGTAAACTTCTCGAGTCTGCAGTTCTTTTTCTGTCTTCTCCTAAAGATGGGACAAAGAAAGTTCCAAATCTGAATGTCACTCAGGGCCTTTTCACCTTGGGACCATGCAATCAGTAGTGACTCTTCTTCATCCTCTGAAGTTCTCATTCCTCCAAATTCTCAAAGGATGCCTTCCAGGAGGTGAGAGCAACACTCATGTATTTTGGCCAATCTATGAACACATCCCCTTTTCAGCTTATTAATTCTGACAGAATCACTTGAAAATAAATGTTTGATCATTTCAGGGCAACAGATAACTGAAATCAAGTTTGCTCACAAGTCTGTGTAGTGGGGAGAGACTTAATTCAAGGCAAAGCAAGTCTCTGTAGCACACATTCTCCTTCACTGACTGCAGTTTGGTAGGTAGAGAATTCTGCCAAAAATGTTGGAAAAGATCATGGCATCTTAGTCATATTCAGGAGACGTGGCCAAGTCCCATCTCTTTGTTTCCCATCTCTTTTCCTTACAAGCATGACTTGCAGGCCTGCAGAAAGCACTTCTCTTCTCCTGCCTGACCAGAGCACAGGATTCATAGGAATAGCAGCAACCTCAGATACTGCAGGATTTTATGCTGGGTAAAGCTTTCGGAGGCACTTCAAGAAATACTTAAGGCGAGATGTTAAAGAAAGTGTTGGGTCAGAAATAAGTCATTGCACTCAAAGTGCAGTGATGAGAAAGAGCATTTTCTACTCTGGAACTTGGATGACAAGTTCCAGGGTACTGGCATGTCATATCCAGCACTGACTCAGTAGAAATTATTACTTTGGTTGTAAATGTTTTTAGGCTTTTGAAGACAAAACAAATGTTCTACTCTTTTCCAAATTCTTGCTTTTCCTGGGAGACCGTATGCCCTAGCCATGTGTATGGCAATTAGCAGGTATTGAAGCCACTGTAAACATTTTTAGTGAAGGGTACATTTGATACATTCAGTTAAATTTTTGGTCCTAACCACACAGACATCATCTCGTGTTCCAGACTACAAGGAAGGAGAGGAATTTTGGCTATTCAAGTAATACCAGTAAACTGGAAACCCACAGTTCATTGATATTGATTTCCAGAAGTAAAGAATTCTATTAACTTTAATTCTTATAGGTTTTCAGCCTTAAAAAAAAAAGAAAGAAAAAAGTAAGCCAACAAACCCCAAACAAACTATCTTTTAAATCTCTGCCTTTGTAGTTGACCACAGAGAAATGTGCAGGTTCTTTTTTCCAGTGTTGCAGGGCCAGGGCCAAGGCATACAGAGCAGTCTGGGCACCTTGGTTCTCTAGTTCCCATCTGTACTGTGGGAGAAGGGCCAGAGGGAACACCCCAGGTTTGCTTGGTGAATGTTTCAAAGTCTGCTGCGATTCCCACTATACTGAAAAGCTTTTCACGTCCCCTGAATTTTGTGAGCTTGACAGACTGTTCAGCCCCAGCAGTAGCTATCCAGTGAAGCTTGAACCCTGTTCCTGGGGCTTTCGGAGAGGGCTTGCCTTGTCACTTCTCTCTGGGTGAATAAAGCAAGTCTTGGGTAAAAATTCATCAGTGCAGAGTGAGCAGAGACTGACACTTTCAATCCACTTTTACATGTTGGTCCAGCTTGCTCCAACATCCTGCAACTGCTACTGAGTTGAACAGAAAAGCTGAAATCACTGTAGATATGAGTTTAAGTGCTGAAAGTCATTCCTTCTTTCTCAATAGTAAGACAGTGAAGAGCAGGGAGATAAAAAATCCTTGCTTCTTTCATCTTACATGGTCAGCCATATCCCAGCCATATAACTGGCAAAAATAAACACTGACTTGCACAGCAATGCCTTCATCCACTAAGCCCAGGTTTAGTTGCCATAGTAACTCATCCTGGAGAGGAATGTGATATCCTGGACAGCAGGGAAAAACACTTTGATTCCACAGATACCAGTCCCGAAGCTCAGAGTTGGACACAGAGACGCGGCTGCACTTCTTTGTTTTCCTGGCATGGCCTGAGTAATTGGTGGCATGTTGTTCAGCCACGGTACAGAGACGTGGCGGTCTATCACCATTGCAACCCTGGCCTTAGCAGTATTCAAACAAAGAACACACTGAAATCATCATGGCCAAAATGAATCCTGTGAGAGCAGTAAATCTCCAGCCTAAGGGTACTGGAACCAACAGTGAGCAGTTTTCATGTGCTAGTAGTGTCACTGTAAACTGGCTTGTAATAGCTTCCTAGCTGCCAGCTGAAGCCCTTTCTGAAACATCGGTGTGTTCAGATGTAAACCAACAGATTACAAATTACAGAGCATTTTGGTTTAGTTCATTCACTTTTGGCCTAGTGCTACTGGAACTAGAGTAGACGATATTTGAAGTGTATAGGTAACCCCAAAAAGTCCCTACTGGTTCAATAGCAGAAGTTACTTTCTGGATTAAACAAATAAGAACATTGCATATAGATAACTGGTGCCATCCCATTAGTGATGGGGTGGACATACAAAAAAAAACCGTATCATTAGCCCTGATATAAAACACTGTTAATAAAACCAATTGCTAATAATAACTTCATACTTAGATTTCATCAGACAAAAAAGACACTTGAGGACCTAAACTAGAGCAGGGAATTCATGGGAAGGTCCCATGGGAATGGAGCTGCTGCCCACCAAAAGGCATTGATAACTAGGAGAGTACAGCTTCAGGGGTCAAAAATGAGGAAGTGATGTGGCTTCTCCAAGCTCTCTCCAGTGTGGATAACGTGCAAGCTCAGCTTTTCATTTAAAACTGTAGAGTGAGAAGCGATACAGAAACAACTGAAGTAATTTAGCTACATTGTCGTTGACTACCAAGTTCTTCTCATGGTTAGATGCAATATATAAGGCAGAGGGAGGCTACCAGAAGAAGAAAATCCTTTTAACTGCTGCTTACTAAGTAGTTAGTGAATACATGGGAGCCCAATATGACATCAGTTATAAAAAATCAGATTTTTATTATTTTTGGTGGCAGTAAGGAAGATGCTGGTTGGCTCAGGTACTAGTGTAGATGGAGAAGTAAGCTCTTCCATGGAAATCTATGAAAATTATTTTGCTTAGAGAAATAGCTTCTGCTTGCTGAGTTGTGATCCTTTATTAAAAATAATAAAATAATGATACAATTCACCAAAATAGTGGCTTTTGAGTATTTCAGCAGCCTCATTGTGCCCAGAGGCTTTCTCTAAAGGAACCACTAAACAAGCATTTAAACATGAATGAGTTGGATAACTGAAAGCACTGTAAAGCTCTACATGTGTGTGCAGAGGAACAGCTCACATGTTTGTAGGTAGCCTGCCTCTGAAAGACAGCTTTCAGAGGTTTTTGCAGGGACTGGATTTCCTCATTTCTTTGCCTGGTTCTTCTTAAAGGCAGGAGGAGGTTCTCATGTTGCCACAGGAGAGATGTAGCATGCTTTGCTCCATGCTGGTGCAAAGACATGAAGAAAGGACCTTAAATGAAATACATGGAAATGCCCAGTCAGCGTCCTGCTGGAGCAGGGGCTGCACTTGGCAGTTGTGCTGCTGAGATAATTAACTCTTGGAGCAGCTGGAGTGGGTGGCAGCCTGCAAAAAACCTTAGCAGAAGTTTGGGAGGGATCTTCATTGTTCTGGCAGGAAATACCAAAGCACACTCCTGTAGGAAATTGCTTTTGCAATACTTCACCAAGGCAAGTTCTCACACCTTTTATTGGCTTGAGGGAGCTGAAGTTCCCGCAAGTGATGAATGAAATTGTCTGAGCAGCCTCCTTTAACCATAGCATAACACGAAACTCTATTGTCACAGGAAGAGTCACAAGCAGAGTGACTGCGCTCCCTCACAACATTGGCTTTGTTTGGCTGAAAGAAAATGATGCAGTTTTTCTATTCTATCAGAATATTTCTGTGAACAGCCTCATGTTTACACTGGAAAATACAAAGAAATCAGAGTGGCAGGACTGTTGAGTGGCGGGAGATGGAAAATGAGGACAAGAGGCGATTTTCATTGGCTCTACTCCTTCCCTGGTTTGTTGCTTGTTTTCTTCTTGATAATGATTATGAGTAGGACTTGGGCCATTATCTTGGGTATTATGAGTGGGAGGCAGCAGGGGGGTTTTCCACTGGTTTGCTGAGGGCTGCTGCTTTCACCTGAGTTTTATGGAGATGGATATGTCATTGCTGGGACCTATTTTAATGTTATGTAGTGGTTTGTTTCACTATCCTTAGCCTGCCTTAATTCATAAAATTAAGGAAATAATTTAAAGGCTTTGCACTGTAGTTCAATGATTATTGCCAGTGCGAGGTGTATTTTCACCTGGTTTTGAAAGAAGCAGTGAGAAATGGGTCTGCCTGGGATTAACTGAGAGTAACTCAGTTCATAATAGGTGAAACCAAGGTGCCAGTGCTGAACGTATTAAAAATCATCAGTAATCATAATGGCTGTAAGTTCCAGTTCTTCATTTGAAGAAGAGACAAACGTTTCTCTTTTTAATCATTTTATAGTCATCTTCTTTCAGTTCTTAGCAATTAAGAAGAGGAAATAAATTTAAAAAAAAAAAAAACACAACTGGTTTGAACCTTAGCAGACATTATCTTTGATCTTCCTTGTATTCTTTAGTTACCATAGTAAACAAGCACCAACATAAACTTATTCCACAGTTCTAGGATTTACTTTTTTTTTTTGTCTCTGCTATTTTGTGACACACCTAATTAAAATCTACTGCTTGGTTCCTCTTTGAATGTAATAAACCCCTGCCTTATTCCTTCTGTCAGTTTAATCCCTCTTTCTTTTCCATTGACACATTTCTAATACCTTTTCAGGCAGGTCAGACACTTCTGCTTGATCTGTACCAAATCCACATGCTTAACACCTTTTGACAAAATGGATACATCCTCCCAGTGACTTGGAATTCATATACATGATCAAAATGGGTTTTCTGAATCGTCTCTCTTTAACACCTTTACCAGATTTTTATTCTCTTTTGTAGAAATGTGCAGTTTAATGTTGCATTTCAAATAATTTTTGGCTGAAAAAATGTGTAATGGAATCAGGGTGTCCCCTGAATACTCCTAACAGTTGGAGATGCCTCTTTGTTTTGAACACTAGAATCCCAATAGACCCATGATAGCAGTGGAGTTACACTTTTGACCTTGTTCACTAGAGTGTTTCTTTCTCTGTGTGATTGAATGAGAGTAACCAAAAAGAGCTTCCTCTAAAATATAGTTTCCCTCTGTTTCTTCTAAGAAACTCAGAAAGGATGCTGCACAATTTTCATCTGATTGTATTCTCCACGAAAGGAAAAGAACAATCAAACCCTGTTTGATTCAAGGAGAGGTGGCTGTTTTTATCCATATTAAAAATGCAAAAGCAGTTGATATATCAATATTTTCCTTAAGCCGGTGTTGTTGCCACATCCCGAGCATGACAGCAACATTACAGAACAGTGGCAGACTTTTAGCCGTTTGTTGCTTCATTCCCCATGTGTTTTAAAAGGGGATATATACTAAGGCACCAAATATAATTTCAAAGTGTTGAATCTGAATATATAAAAAAAAGCATATATGTAATGTTCTATGTGAATTTAGCTGGTGATTGTGGACTACACAGCCATGTCAATCCAGAAGATAAATGTACTGTTTCTGGAGGTGTACATGCAGCCTTTTAAGATCCTGGTGTTTCTTTTCATTTCCGTGTGACTGAGTAGACATGGCCAGCCGTAGGATTTGCCATGACTGCCAGTTCTGCCTTGCACACTGAGGCACTGGCACGTCTCTTGCTCCACCTTTAGTTGTTCAGGGCATGGCTTCTCTGAGTCAGAAGAACTCAGTGAAGTGTCCAGAAGAGAGAAAAAATCAAATTATTGTTCCTTCCATTTCAGGCTACTAGTGTATGGGGGAGTTTTTCCCCTTTATATTCTTGTTTTCTGTGAGTATTTACCAGCTTTGGATTAGTGAACATGCTTTAATTGTCGTGCAGAGCACATATCTCTGAAACACAAAGGAAAGTACAATCTGGATTTTCTGTGGGTAGTGAGTTAGGTAGCTGGGTTCAAAAGAGGGGAAAGGACTCAGAGAAATCTATAGTTTGTTTTTAGAAGGGATCAAAATAAGTGACTTACTGGCCTCCATGGCCTCAGGACCTCAGAGCAGTTTCTTCTGTTTGCTCGTTGTAGATGAAGCTGTGTGGAGAGGGCATCAGAGCCGTGGAGCTTGGAGGGCAATGCACTGAGGGGGCTGCAGATCTGTGACTCCCAGTTTCCTATCCTGCCAATAAAGCTTTTGTTTTTTTAATTACTACTTCACTGGTGATATAAATTAATGATTGGTATGGGTCTAAAGCAACCTTGTCATCAGAGAATATTTGGTTAGTGTTGACATACTTGTTCCCTGCAAACATGAATCATCCATCTGCCTTTGGCAGGCTTGCCCTGTGGCTCTGCTATAATGTGTTTCACCAGTGTGGCTGAAATTAAAATGTCACTATTAAACATGGCAGAATCAGATGCTCTCTGGGCACCGCATCTATTCATGTTCTTGCTTCCTGTGTAGTTATTTCTGACAGTTTAATAGGACAGCTGTATTCTGGCATAAAATAATACATTCATATATCCTCAATGCATGGGGAGCTAAATGCTTTCAGAGCACTATTTCCTTGCATACATGTGTCTTTCATGCATGGCAGAAGCAGTAATGCTCATGTAACACCATGTTGCTGCTTAGTCCATTAGGCAGTGTAAAGTCAAAATTAATTGTCCTGCAGGACCATATAGAGTGGGTCTCTAAAAGCAGTTGCTGGAGCTGTTTGCAGCTGCTGCATCAGCCAGGCTCCCTCCTCGTGAGCAGTTATTGACTCTGGGCTGTTGAATTCAGGGCTCTGGAGGTTGCTCGGTGGGAAAAGCCTTCAGTCGGTGCTTGGCAGCTCAGTCACTGGAAGGTCACAGAAAGGGCAGTTCAGTCTCCAAACCCAATTATGGCCTGAGTCGGCACCTCTTCAATCACTGGGGAAAATCCCACAGAGCAGGTTGGCTCCCAAGGCAGGCGTTTTCACCCAGCCTCTCTCGTGAGACAGACAGCAAATGTGTCCATTTGTGTCACTTGGGCTGTCAGAAATACCCTTTGCTGTCATGAAATGGCTGAGCAGCTGGTTCAGAAAGGTAAAGAGCTGGGTAAGGGATTAGAAGCCCACCACAATTGAATTTGGACCCGTGAGCTATACGTGTGCATCTGCATCCTTCCCGTTACTCATATCTAGAGCTGCCTAATTGCTCAGATCAAATCACTTAACTCTTATGAGCAGCTGTAACTTGGAAGTTGAATAAAGTCCAACTGCTGAAAATATTAATGAAAAACATAAAACCAAGGCTCTGTTTTATCTGGTATCAACAGTACTGCTTTAATTCCTCCTCCTCCAAAGATTTTTTGTGTGTATATGCTGGATTGTGCTTTTCATCCCAGGTGGCTGCAATTTCTAGTGAAAATAAGTTGAGCTATGAAAGGTTGACCCACTCGCCTCTGAATTGCTTTTTATGTGAGTCCCTCAGGGCCCAATTCTACCCATAGAAGTGAGAATGACAGCTATCAACATATATAGGAAGTATGTCAATGTGCACAAAGAAAAAGGTGGACCCCAGACTGGTCTGAGTGGTCTTAAAAATATGGATTTCCTGTGAAATGGTGATTAAAGGAGAAGCAAGGGATAATTAGAAAATTAGACTGATATGCTAGCAGTTATATCTATGTGTGGGTTTATATTAGCTCTTTCAGACAAGCACAAGATCAGAAAATCCTATATGGCTCACTTAAACTAGTGTGTAAAATTTGGTTACTGTCTGATCAGCTCCTTTGATCAGTCTAGTCTAGACTGTTGCCAGTGCATGTACTAAACCCACAGTCCCCTGAAGTGCAGGCCTACTCAAGTGAATCAAATAACATATGAAAAGGTTATAGAAAGTGTTCACTGTTTGAATAAATTAATCTGGTTCAAAACTGAATACTTTAGGAATTACAAAAATAAAAGCAAACGTGTTGTTACAGAAAAGACATGGTAGAGTTCTTAATTCATATTTAAATGTCCCAGAAATAAAACAAAAAATCAACAAACTTTTATTATTTTTCATTGGATAGGCACTTTTGTAAGCCTTTAGTGTATCCAGATTCCATAAAGGAGAAAAAAATCTGGCAAAAATTCAGCACAAATTCGTTTCAACAAATTGAAGAGTTACAACCACCATGTCTGTCTCATTTCAAGCACACAATATTGTTTTTAACTGTAGCAGTGGAGGGCCAGTGGGAGCCTTCAATATGTAGGTTGCACTCCTGCCTACCTCTAAGTTCTACACCAGATTATTTGCAAGTGAGTGCTGGAGGTCCAGGAGCAGTAAATTTGTTACCTGTCAAAGCAAAGCAGTTTTCCCCTCATCACTAGAGCCTCTTCCTACATCTCACATTGTAGTGCCATCCTGAACCTGTCTGTTCTTTGCCACATGAATCTCAGGAATGTGAACAGTTCCTTTCCTCATAGGTAATGCTCCTGCCTTTTGCATACTAGCAATAGTAGATGACCATTTGGAGACAATTTTACTCCAATGACCTATCCACAAGACCTGGAGCCAGTAATTTTACAAACCTGATTTGTACCTGAGCTGGCTTTCTCGAGATGCCTATGTTTTGTGTTTAGAGGTTTAAGTTTACAATCTTTGTGTGCCAAACCATATTTGTTGGTTGCATTACAGTATCATCAGAACACCTGGCATAGAATCAATGACAGTAAATTTGTCAAATTATCAAGGGAAGTAAGCTAGCTCGTAAATAGCACATCAGTGGGATGGAGAGATCACAGAAATTAGGCCATTTAAAACACAGAGAAACTGGAATCCAAGTGGCAAATGCTTGTTTTAGCTATACCAGATTCTATCTAAATTCAAGAGGAGAGATGGTACACTGCTACTATCCAAACACTAAATTAATCTCCTGATGGCTGAGGAAAGGCTCTAAAATAGGCATTAAAGTCTTTAAGATGACACATAATTTACCCAGCACTTCAAGAGCACCAACCATTACTCTCCTTACAGAGCTGTCTAAATAATGGAAAGATAAAGGAATAGGATTCTGTGAGTGAATACATGACTGCAGAATGCAATAGGAATATTGGGTGAATTCTTCCCTCTTGTCACATGTATTCCAGCCAGTGGCATTACACCAGAGAAGGATTGGGCCGTATTCTGCGTGCAGCATAGCAGATTGTTGAGGCAACAGGCAGGTATTTGAGAGAATTTCCTCTCTGCAACTTGCAGAAGTGCGCCTCATATCCCCTGGCTGATCTATGCTCATTCCATTACTTGTCATCTTTTGGCAGATAACTAGTTAAATTTGTGTTAAATAGGATTCACTTTGCTGTTTCCATTTGCTGTTGGAGTAGAAATGTTCTAATGTGATATATGACCAATAGATAATTGGAAAGTATGAGTCATTTGAAGCCAGTAGTTTAGAGAGTGTCAGCCACAACTTATATTAAAATCTGCAAAGAGTTGTTCTACAATCAGTGATTCTGCAGCATCTCCTCTGGGTGTCTGCATTTCACTTAATAAGGATACCCTGTAGATATCAACTGAAATAACTCTTGCCTTTGTTGCTCTGATGTTTTTGTGAGCTCTGAAATGAACTTGGCTTATGCAAATAAACTTCATTATCCAGTCTAAAGGATGCAGGGCAGAAATTATTATCCTGTTCTGCTGGCCACCTCCATAGAAAAGAAATGGCTTTATTCGACTGTAATTCTGAAGAGAATAAGAGTGTGACTGTACCCTGTGGTTTCCTGGGTATTTTTTACTTTTTTTTTTTTTTCCCTTTACTGATGATGTTCTATTACTGTTGCAGGGCTATAATAATCCGAAACGGTGAAGTCATTCCAATGTCTTCAGAATTCACTCCAGAGACTGAGCGCCAGCGACTTCAGTATCTGGTAAGAGACCTGAGGACCAAATCAGGTGTTGCTGATCACCAGCATTGCCCAGTAATACCTAAGGCTCAGAGAAATGCTGCTGAGTTACTGTGGCTTAGTGAAGGATGATGTGTTCACTGAACACCAGTGACTGATCATGTATGTCTTTTAGCCATCAGCAAAACTGAAGAAAAGCCTGGTGATGCAAATTTCAATGAAAGGAGTCTTATCTCTTCAGTGAAGACCATTGATATTGCAGAGTTTGATTAATTTATTCTAATAGTATGCTGGTAGTATCTCGATCAGGGAAAATATGTCCAATTTAGAGGTGATCTCAGTGAACATTAGTAGATGGGGGATAGGATGGGTGATCAAAGTCTGATTTTATTTAGTGTAGCAGCACCCGTAAAGCTGGAACAGGATGACTAGCTGAGGACATATGGGATGCTTTATACACCAGGCTGTGTTTGCTGGTAAGCTACCCAAGTAACATAAGTCAAAATGCATAGTGTTATTTTTCATGCAAAAAATTCTGTTACTTTAAGTTTTTCATCAGTGGTCGGATTGGTTGGTTGAAGTTGGCTGACTGTTTGTCAAAATGTCATTCCCAACATGGCTGAGAAATTTCTTTTTTGCTTCTTCTGGTCTCCTGCTTTTTCCTCTTAGAAATTTAAGCTCTGTCAGCCTTACCCGACTTGAGGTGGACAAGCCAAGGCTAGTGGGATTCCCTGGTCTCAGGATATCTCTTTTCTTCACCCTGGCCCAAGCAATGTGGTTTGAAACTAGACAAAATGCTGATGGTCGAAAGGTGGAGTGGAAGTTTCTAAAGAAAAAATTTTAAGTGTTTCCTCAATTGTTGTATTTGATTTTTTTTCAGTCAGGTTCACTGTCTTGAACTGAAAATTTCAGAGGGAAAACTGCTTTTGGGAGTATTCATATTCAGAGAAACAAATGGAAAAAAGGCCTAATAAATATTTACAGTTCAGTTAAATTTAAAATAATTTGTTAGCCTTTAAATAAAAGGTATCTTTAGCATCTAGGGAGTCTGTTGCTTCTGTAGGAAATACAGGATAAAATATTGCCTACAAGGATTGTTTTTCTCTTTTGATGTCCTTTCTGGCTCATATTTGAAACCAATAGCTGATCTGAAAAGTATTTCTGCTGTTTTCTTTCTGCTCTGGAAAATTCCTTTACCTTTGTTTGTTTATTTTAATTCTATATGTAACAAATATGCCAGGTCTATGGGTATCGTGTTCAAAGGGAATACATGTAAGACAGCGAGAGCACGAAACAAAATTAGAGATAATTTCAAACATGACATTCCATAAATAATATTTTTACTCTATTGTTAAAAAAAAAAAAAAAAAGATGACCCCTGATTTCTTACAAGGTTGGCATAAACATTACACTCCAGAGGTTGCATCTGTCTAGCTGATTGGAATCCAAATAATTTTACACACTTTGTCTGGCCTCAGGTTCTGCTATTAGTCTGTTCCACCATGAACATCTCTCTTCTGCTGTTCCTGTCTGAAAGTTAGCTACTTTGGATGTATTTTCTTATTTACAGTTAGAGCTGAGTTTCTTTGCTTCAAATGTATGACACTGCTCTTCCTGCACAATAGGAAGAAAATCACTTAATCATTTTAGCATTTGTGTTTTACTTGGTAAATGCAGAGATGCTGTTCACTGTGGGGAAGTTACTGCACAAGTAAAGGGAGGATATGGATTTACAGCCTGCAGGCTACTGAGCGCTGGTTCCCTGTGCAGTAGACACTGTTGGCACGATCAGAGTGAAGGAGCTTTCCTCTGCCTTTAGTGCCTATTGATTGCTTCAGCCACACAGGAGGTTCATTTAGGTCTTCTTTTCTGAGCCTTAACTTCCAGTGGAAAGAAATCCATAGGATAATGAGTTGTTCAGGTCATGTGAATATCTCTATATGAAGTCCTCCAGCCTAGTCTTACACAAAATTATGCTTCAGCTAGTACTGGTTAAGTGACTGAGAGGGAAGGGAAACAAATATTTTCCCTATCTGGCTGTGATTTTAATGCAGGTTTATTGCTGTGCATCCAAGAATGGCCTTGGGCATAGGCCTCTGGCACGGAAAACTTAAAAGAACTAGTTGACTATCCAATCATTCTGACTTTTAAGCAGCTCTGGGCATGGTCATCACTCCATAGGAGGGCAGTGGGAAGACAGCATATAGCTGCAGATTTCAGGCAGGTCATAAGGCAGAGACAGATTTCTGCATCAGGCAACTTGTGAGAGTATTCTAGAAGGCAATCAATCTTTCAGTCAGAGAGCACTTCTTAAGGAATAGGTGTGAAAGCTTTGCACCAGTATTCCCTTGGTCTTTCAGCTTCTGTAGAGGTTCAGTGCACCATGCTGCTTCCCTCCCACTGGTAGGCATTCAGAAGCCTCCTTTTCTTTTGAATTTGTGTCTCTTCTTTTTAGCACTGTAGCAGGAAAGCTCCTCACAGCACTTGGGAAAAGCCCTGGCTTTTTCTACCAGTGTATCTTGAGGGAAAACAAAATCCAGTATTGACTGGGAGTTGCTCTGGTACATTCGGCAATACCTTCAGGCAATGACTGCCAGAAGGAATTTTTCTTTCATCTTCTGAGGAGACTATTAATTTCAGTCATGATAGTCTAAATTACAAGAGTAAATGGCACAGATTTTGTTACTTATTCCCTTGGAAAATATGTTTAAAATGAATGATGAATTGAGTGTTCTGCAGATGGGTGCACTTCTATTAAGTATCAAAGTTGCTCTTTGGAGATGTCATGTGAGTTCTGCATGGTGTTACCGTGTACCATGCCTGTGTTTGTAGCTGGGCAGCCCCTCAAAAGTTCACCAAAGAGGGTGCACTGTGACTACCAGGGCAGGTGTTTCTGCTAGTAGAGGCTGGGTCGGGGTGGCCCCCAGTGGCAGCGAGCCATGGGTGCTCTTTGTGTTTGGCATCATTCGAACAAAGGTTCATGAGCCCAAATAGGCATAGGTTCAAAGAGGACCTATTCTTATTTCATTGCTCAGATGAGGATAAAATGATACTAACTCACCTGCTGAAGGATGCCTGAGCAACCTGAGCCTGAAAAGGAAATGCAGCTAGATCTCGTAAATGTCCAGTCAATGCTTCAATTACTGGTCAAATGAACTTCTCTTACAGTTTGTGGCCCCCTGCATCACTCAATGTAGGATTGCTTTGGCCATCTGACACACTGCACGATGCTGTGGTATAAGAAATGTGTGGTTTGATGGAAAGAGTCCTGGCCTTTCATAAGATGAGAGACCAATCCAGGAATGGATTTGGCTTCTAATTCCCTCTTTCCTTCTACCACCACCTCCTTTAGTTTTAATCTCTCTTTTGCTTAAACGTGTCCATATGGTAATAGAATCATTTGCAGAACTTCTGGGTGCATTGTGCTGTGCGTGCCATTGCGAGCAGTAGTCCATATAGTAGAATATCCTACTGGAGATAAGAGTATAAAGTTTTAAGATGTAGTTAATGTATGGGAAAACAACAATTCTGAAAATAACACAGAATGCAGTAAAGCCACTATTGCCAGTGATGTTCCAGTGCAGTGCATACTGGAGGAGCTGGAAAAGACATAAGCAGGCCTTATTGAGGTTCAAAAAGATACATGCAGTGTTTCCTGCCACCTAATTAACTGCCAGCTAGTGTGCGAGTCTAGGTTTATCTTAATTTCATGTTTGCTTTTCTGATCACCAGGAAACACAGCAAGAAGTAAATGGCCTTTTTAAAGAACTGTGACTAATATTTCCTTAAGCAAAATCCATTTTAAACAACTAATGTTGAGCATAGTACATTCAGCCACAAAATACACCATGAAATGGCAGAGTACCAAAAACACACGTCGCAGGCTATGCCAGATTTATGCCAAAAAGCTGGAATAGCTTCAGAAAGAGAAAATATGGAAAATGTTCCCATTCCGTAACACAGAATAACAATGTTGTACAAACCTATCATAAAGATATAAAGAAAGTGTTTGATAGTCACTCTTTATTAAAGTTCAGATTCTCTGTGTGGTGTTTCTGATCTGGGGCTCTTGCAAATTGAGACTAAACAAATTAAAAAATGGAAAATATGGTACCTTTCACCTTTCACTAGGTGAAATTCTGCTAGTTCACTTACCATTTTTATTTCTCATGTGATCACTTGAGGGGATTTTGTGTTGTTTGCTTGTATATCTTCTTGAAAGATTGTTGTGGGACAAAGATCTGTAGGTTTTTTAAGTTTTGCTCTTTATTTTCTAGTTCTGCTGCCCAGCGTGGTTTGGTTGAGGTGTAGAGGAGTCTTGCCTCATAGTAAATGGAGAACAGTTCTCAACAAAACCTACTGGAAGTTGCAGCTGAGTTTTATAATAGATCATTCTTATCTCTGTAAAATTAACAGTGAAGCATCAAAAATAACTGTTTAAAAAAACGGTAAAAAACATGGAAAATTAAAAAATTAAGCCTAGCAATAATCACCATTTCTTCACATAAAAATTCAGATCACAGACACCAGAAGCTTCCAAATTGCTCATTTCCCTCTGTTTCACTGACACCAAAAACATTAGAATCGAGTTAAGATCTCTAGTTTGTAAATCAAGCACTGAGGCTTGGCTGTGGAAGAGAAATCTTATTTGAACATTAGCAGTCCACTGGTAACTGCCAGCTTTATTAATCTTATTTCAGTTGTGACCTCAGACTTTCCATCTGAGTAAATCTTTGTGAAATGCAGTTTCTCCCCATCACTTTACCTTTTCAAAAAGGAAATTCTTGTTTTCAAGTGGAAAAATGCTAAAAGCCTGTAGTATTTTTCTTCTGGACCTGTGATTCAGACTAGTAAGTAATCTCACAATCTAAAGTTTAGATAACTTCATTTTGATGTCTGGTATGAGGGTTTTTTCTTTGAATAAGACTTCTTTTTTTGTAGGCAGGCGAAAGTAGTCTTTAGCTTGAAGTGGTTTGTAATGTTTTAATTAAGACAGGCTGTGCATTTTTAAAAGTGAACTGAATTGCACTTTCAAAGCAGACTGACTTCATTGTTTACAATATCATAAACTAGAAAGAATTAAAAAATACCAAAAAACATCCACTTCTTTGTTTTCATACAAACAACAAATATCATTCATGTGTTATGATGCATCAAATCATTAGGAATGTTCCATCTTTTTTGCAACTGGAGTAAAAACAAGTAAAATAAAAAGCTTACATGTACTTCTAAATAGAGAGTCTAGAGTTCTGAAAGTATAAAAAGCCTCATGTAGACTAATACTGCTGGATCTCTTAAAAGTCATTAGTGCTTCTGAACCACTTTTCTAATGAGGAACAGTGATTCAATTAGAGGATCCTTGAAAACAATATTTGGGTGGAGAAGGGGACCCTGACTGACTGTAGACTGGAGGAAAAAGATCTATTTCCCTTAAGTCTACATAGAGAACCTGTTGGAGCTCCTGTTCCTGGAAGGGATCACAATGTCAAGATCATACTTGCATGCTTGAAAGCCACCTCTTGAAAGCAGAATCCAGTTTTGCTGGCTATACACAGCAATCTCTCTCAGTCCCATTTCAGCTGAGCTCGAGGTGTTTTCTGGAAGGATGTCCGGTGACAGGAACAGGGACAAGCTGATAGAAGGTTAGCATTATGATGTGTTGAGCCTGATCCAGCAAGTGAAAGCAGGCTCAGCCCTTAAATGCAGGAAATATTTTATTGTGAACTATCTGCATGGTAGATTCCAGGTAGATCAATAAGGGCTTCCACGGCTTCCTGCTGCTCACCTTTGATGAGTACTAGATTTATGACCAACCCACAAACTAAACCCAGCTCATTTCATCTGCCATGATGGCAGCTGCTGCTGAAGATAAGACAGACTTTATTACCTCAACTGGCCGGATAAGAAAAAGGAGTTACCTGCAAAAAAGTTAAGAAATGCAACTTTTTTCAGTTCCCTAGACAGTTTGACTGTGTCTTCACAAGAGCTCATTCACAATGTTGCTTTGAGGAGGGAGGGAGAAAGGCTTTTTTGTGAAAGTATTAAAGAAAAAGGAGGGAGGTTTATTTCAGAAACAAGAAAGAGAGTATGTTTAGAATTAACCTATTGTGTTGAGCGATATGTGTATAAATTCAATCCAAAAATTTACACAGTAGACAAATTGCCTCAAGATGCTCTTTAGCATGGTCAACTTTGGAGAACGTGAGCCTCAGGCATGACTCTGGCAAAGAGGCCTTCCAGCATCTGCAGAGCAGTACACCAGAATGGACAGCAGCAACATTTGAACATTAAAACCATCAAAGACACTAATTGTGGTTGTGACAAAAAACTGCTGCTGCTTTTCTTAAAGTCTATTTTGCATGAAGGAGGTAGTTTTTAGAAAACAAGAAAGTAAATTGCTCTGCAGCTTGTGATTATTTGCAGTCACATATGATGGGGCGCAGCACACTGAGCAGATAAAAGAGGATGTTTTTCTTGAGGTGGTGACAGTTAAAGTGTGGTAGTATTGTGGGCTGTGTGTGTTGTTGGCATAGCTGAACTGAGAGTCAGAAAGCTTCAGCTTCACTCCACATACACTCCTCCAAGTCTCTGCTTGCTCCATGGCTTTATATTTGATCATTTCCTTCTCTCAAGTTGATGACCTACTAAAGAAGATGTGTTCTGTTTTACAAAGCCCTGCAGACTCCTTCAGGGTCAATGGATGAAGTGTACTTTAGAGATCCCAAATTCTGAGGAGCAGGGAGAAGTGAAAGATTTTGAGGGCAAGAGGACTGCTATAAGGCTGCTGCTGGACACCAGGAAGGGTCAGAACTGGTGAATATGCACATTGTTTGCTGAAATGGAGCACATCATCTTCCTTATTTAAAAAGAAGGGTGGAGGAAGGGGTGGAATTTGTGTGGGAAGGGAGCGGGAAGGGATGGTAATGCTACCTCATTAAAAATAGATAATGTCTTGTTTTATGTGGTATCTGTGGTTTAATTTCTGCCCACAGGCTTACATGCAACCCCACTTGCTGGGAAATGAATTCACACATTTAGAATTTCCACGGAGAGTGCAGCGCAAGGAAGTTGGGAAGAGGATGCTCTACCGTGACTTCAACATGACTGGCTGGTAAGAATGTGTCCTTCTTGGCATGGGGTCAACCTTCTCCCTAACAAATGCCTGCTTTGTACATGTCTTTGATTAGTGTAAACTGGTCAAACATGGAGGTGCACCCCTCCGTACTAAAAGAAAAGGCATTTCCTTCTTTCAGATGTGTCTTTCTTTTAGAAGTTAATGTTTTAAGTAAGTTGACCTCCCCACAGAGCCAGGACCTAGTTTCGTGTTAATGTGGGAGTACTCAAAGCAGAGCAAACACATAAAGGGGAAGATGTTCTGGGGGATGTTTCTGAAAGCTAAACAATTTTCCTATCTTGGAAGTAGCTTTTTATAGATTCTGGATCAGAATCTGGGCTGTGATACTTTTGCATGCTGAGGAATGCTTTCAGAAGGGAAGAGTTGCCTCCCATACTCCAGTGCAGCTGGCCCCTGATTTGGGTAATTCCTTGAGGAATTGTTTTAAAGATGGGCTTATCTGAACAAAAGTCATAAGCAGCCCAAAATGAAAAGGCTTGAATGAACAGCATTGACTTAAAGAAGTGAAGACAGAAAGAATGATGATTTTTTTGTTTTGTCTATGGCTAAATGTCTTCATTGTTTTTTACTGGTTCAAGAGGCTTCTTCTCAAGTGAGTCCCACTCACTTGGAGAAGCCCTAATCTTTGCTGTTGTGAGTTCTGTGTGTGACCTATAAAGGCAAAAGCCCAGTATATGCGAATGATCTTAATTTCCATGATGTTTGTGTTTTATCCTCTGTAGTAAATGTCATTTGAGGAACAGAAAGAATAGAGAGGGTTAAAAAATAAAGAGTGAATTCTTGTAGGTTTGGAAATTTGTATGCTCAGTGCAACAACCGCTCCACATCACTTCTGATTTGTCCCCTGCTTTATACACCATAAATATAATGATGTTTTAATGGCAGAATAATGGTCTAAGTTTAATATTATATGGAGTGTTTGTGCAGAACATATAAGTCTGGGAATAGTCATCATTGTCTCTCATCTTGAACAGCTGCTAGTAGAATATGCAGTCTCACCCTGGGAACGATGACTTCACATTTTAAAAAGGCTACAGGCATGAGCAAAAGAATAGGAACAGAATGAGAACATTGGATCAACTGAGGACTTAGACTGCAAAACATTTGGAACATCATGAGACACTCTCCCAATTTCTGCAAAAGAAGTTTTTTTGTTAAACTCTCTGATGTCTCTGGAGGCATCAGTAAAGAATGGTTTCGTGTAGACTTCCAAAAGTTCTTTTTCAAGTTGTGACATGCTATTGGGGGGGGGGAAAAACCAGCAAAGTGTAGGCTTCTGGTTTGGGGGAGAGCTACAGAAGTATCATGGGCCGGGAACTTCCTGAGAGGAGGGTAAGAACAGATTTCTTTTATCATGGTTGGAAGGCAAAGAGGGTTTCTTCAGAGTCATGAGAGTTGTTTTACATTTTCCCAGTTTGCTACTGGTCTGGAAAGGAAATAAGGCTAGAGTGGTAAAGCTGCAGCAGTGGCAGGTGACACCACAGCTCTTTTCCTATTAAACAAGGAGGACCATGAGGAACTGGAGAGAATTAAGTGATTTATGTGAAGGGGCATCACAATGATCAAACTTGGTGGGAATAAATACAAAGTAAAGTATGAAGAGGAGGAAGATGTTTGCGCACACTAGAGGTTCCAAATGAACCATGAGAGCCATATCAAGAAGCTCAGGGGAAGTCCTGCTTACTACTGTGATTTTTCCAGACCAAATCACCAGCAGAATGTTGGGATTCATACAGAGTTGGAAAGGTTAAAAATTAAGAGAAGTAATAATTCCTTATGTCAGTTTCTACTGAATTTGTGAATCTGTGAGTAGCACTTCACCGTATTCAAAATGGTTATTGCATAGCTAATACTGTTTGGCATTGGAAGAAGATAAATAAGAAGGAACTCAAACGTAGAATAAGTAGCAAGGTAGAAGAGTGTTAGTAAGTCAAACTGGAAGATTTGATTCAATATGTTGTGTTTCAGTACTGATGTGTGAACTCTCTTAACTCTAGCATATAGCGGGTAGGAGAAGACAGTTCTTTTCCTGTTGTTTTTTCTGTATTTCCTGAAGTGTAGGACACATGTTGATCCAGTTACAGCTTCTAATATGGTCAATGCAGAAACTGTCACCAGTTTAGTACAAATGTGCTTAGCTGCAAGCAGTTATTCTGGAATAAATACTTGTACTGTGACTTGAAAATTCAAGTCTGAATTCATTGCAGTATTGTCCCAGAAATAGCTGGCCTGTGCCAAGCAAAAGCATGTGGGGACTATGATGAGGCTACCTCTCCCTGCTGTTCCTTTTGACTGCTGGCTGGAAGTGGAAGATGGGGGTTACATTTTTTTCCTGAATAAAAGAATTGGAATCTTTTAACTGCACCATACCTCACAGCTAGTGCATCAGTTACCTCTTTGTTTGGTTGCCTCAGGACAGTAAAATGATGAGGGAATTGCTCTATCACCATACATTTGTCTAAATCAGAACCCTTCTAAATAAGGATCTATTTCTTTTTGCAAGGTATTTGCCCAACATATTTCTGTTCCATTGAATTGTGTGCAGTGATCTCCTAAACAGAGGAGAAGCAGCCAGTTACTATTTATCTAAAAGTCTGGGTCAATTTTAATGATTGGTATTGTGGACAAGACATTAGAGTTCCAGTTTAATGGGCCTTCAGAGGTGATGGCTAGGGGTGACTAGGGTTTCTTACTGGTTGTTTTCCACTTCAAGTGTTCGGCTTCTAGTTTCTTCCCTTTCTAATTCATAGGTTTAACTGATGCATCAGGACAAAATGGCCGAGGACATGTCTGTTTTGCATTTGTTTCTAAGGACACTATCTACCCTGGAGAATAAATTAGCATATATATTCATTTCTGGAAAATGTCAGACGGAGCTTTGGCCATCCAGAGCTTGATACACTAAAACACTGCTGAATTTTTATCACATACAAGGCAGATGATCAGTTGTCTGAATTTTTTTTTTTTGTTCACTGACCTCACAGTGTGTTGACACCTGCACATACATGTAAAGAGATGCAGGTGATGTTAGGAAGAAACAGACACTCTTACACTTAATTACTGAATCCTTGAGTGAGAGAATGTAAAATACTCTCTGCTCTGATGTATCCTCGGGAAAATGAACTGTTTTATTTTACAATTCAGGATACTAACTGTGTTTTCTATTAGAAGCTATATGACTTTTTTTCTTCATTTTTATCCTCCTTTGCTCTGGAGCTTTTCAGATTCTCAACAATGGCTTGGCTTGACCAGCTTGTTTGGATTACAAAAGATTATTGTCTTTGGGTTTGTCATGATGTATTTGGCCCTTTATTTTTTCTTTCTGCTTTTTCTTTCTCTTTTTTTCATGTGAAGTTTCCACACTGGCTTTGTCTCCACAGCCCGCAGTGGTAGCAGAGCTGCCAAGTTTCCCCACAGCGTTAGGACAATCACTGATCCAGCAATGTGTACCGCATTACTGGTCCAGGCCGCCTGTAACTGCTCTGAGACTGGCCTTTCCCTTCTCACTCCAGCTCTCCTACCCTTTCTCCTCTCTCTGCAGTGGCAGCTGTGGTGAGAAAGAACGCTGTATTAAATATATCTAAAATAAATCCCATTTTGGTGGGAGCTGGGAGCCTTGTCTCCTGCACCCTCACCCCTTGTGCATTGTGGTTGAACAGCCGCTGCAAAACGTGTACTGTAGCTGGCAAGACGTCTTAAGAGCAGTGTCTCCTGCTGCACAAGCCTCCGAGCTGTCTCAAGCCATAATTTGCTGGCAGACGTCTGTGTTACTGACAGTCTTGCACAGCTGGGTCTCTGGGCTGGGGTTTTCAGGCCCATGGCTTGCAGAGGTTAAACTTGTAGCAGAGAGAAGTGTCCTGGTGACTTTGGCAAGTCTTGGTAACAAAAGTATCAGGGAAGACTTAAAGGCCATGCAAGCAGAGGGTGGCTAGTACTAAAAAGGGGGAGCGAGTAAGGTGAGGTAGAAATATATAGTGTGAAAACGGCAGACCTGATGATAACTGCTCCTTTAAAGGAGTGCACAGAATTAGTCCTCTCTGCCTCTGGCTTTTACTTAAGCTGACCAACTGTGTCTAAACTTTTTTCTTCACTTGTGGGTAAATCCAGTGTGAACAATTTTGAAATACTTTGCTTTTACTAGATCCTAGACACCTTCCCAAAACCTGGTTTTCTGTCTAGCTGTGTCTCTGCCGTGGCTCCTTCCAGAGTTCCCGTCTCAGCCTTTCACAGGGCTGGAGGAGTCATTCAGTGCTGCACTTAACCAAAGGCATCCAGAATGCACTACCAACTGGCATCAGCTTTGGAGGTTTCAGAGTTAGTTTTTAGCTCCTCCTTGGAACAAAACCAGTAGCCTTTCTACTGCTTGCACTGAGGTGGAGTTCTTTAAATGTTTGTTTCCAGATCACAGCTTGAGCTTTTTGACTTGATTTTAGCATGGCAAAAGAGCCCTAGATAATAAGTCCATTTTTTGACCTTATTTGTTGGTAGCTTCCTTTGCCCTCTGGAATCATGCAGAGTTGAGCTGCACCCATTAGAAATTGTCTGAGCTGGTGTAGTGCCCTCAACACCACGGGCTAAAGCCCAAGGCGGCAGCAAGCAGGGGAATCGGGCGGTGCCTCTGAGTGTGCCACCTTTGCAGTGGCAGTGGAGCCCTTGCCAGCTCCATGTTCCTGTGTCTGGCGAGGGGGTGCTGTGGCACACAGGGTTACCCACCCGAGGGTCAGCCGGTGCTGGGGAATCACCCGCCCGCATGATTTATTCCAAAGCAGGGAAGCTGGTGCCCTGAGGCAAGCGCTAAGCAAAACCCATTTTATTCTAGAGTCAATATTGTCCGCTGCCTGGAAAGCTGCCAACCTGCTCTGTGCTCGCCCTTTTCTTTCCAACAGGGAATGTCTTTCAGCCTCTAAGCATCTGATTAAAAAAGCAACTTCACTTTTCAAGCCGTTTTATTTTGTTTGGGATGGATGCCTTTTGCTTTCATTGTGCAGTCTGCCTTGCCGTCTGCGGTTCAAACTCTGGCTCACAAAAACCAGGCTCTCATTAATCACTTATTGGGGATCCAGAATACCCTGGTGAGAGCCAATGTGCATGTTTTGCTTGGTAATGTGTCAGCTGATTTGAACAAATATTGCCAATGCGCCCACTATCTTTTATTGCTGGGCTCAATGTCCTTTGGCGGCACATTCAGGTAGCCTGCCCGAGGAGTGCCTGAGCAGGTTGAGAAATGCCACAGAAATGCTTTATGGAGCTGGTGCCTGTGCTGCACCCTCCTTTAATATAAATTGATTTATTGAATCAAGCACAGAAGCCCTGCTTCAGAAACCTTAGGCTACAGTCTCTGGAGAACCACCTAATAAAACAGCCCCAACTGACACTCCTCATTAGCTTTTCCACTGATCCCAAGGCAGTATTTAAAGTGACAGTGTCCCTCTTTTTGGCCTGAATTTATCTTCTGGCTAATGCCTGTGGGTCTAATTAGCTTAGCATTATTAGTCTTATTCAGATAAGCTGTATTTCCTAACAGCTTGATTCCAACTTGTAAAAAGTAATTGGAAGTCTGCAAACCCTGTGCTCTAACCTGCTTGATTGAGCCTTTTAGCCAAATTCATGTAATTTACAGAAAGTCGTCGCCCCCCCCCCCCCCTTTTTTAATTGAGCTTTTTTGTCTAGTGAAACCTTCTGCTGAAATCCTGGCTGTATTGTTGTGTTCAATACCTCAGCCGTATCCTTTGTACAATCGCCAGGGAGAGATCAAATTTTAATTTCATAATTACTTCACGAGAAAGCAACCTTTTCCCCAGTCACGCCTGGTATTAATTTTCTTCCAGCAACTTACATTTTCATAATTTAATGATTATGGGACACCTTTGCAGCACTGGGCCTTTCTGGAGGAGAGAGAAGATAAAATTTTTGCAGCAGATACCATCCACAGCCACTTGCCTTGCTTTTTGTGTCTCTGTTCTTGTTTCTCATTGCAAAGAGCAGGAGGGGACATGCCTCTCTGGTGCGTACAACTAGAGCAGCTTGCTGGGTTGTGCCTGGGTGTCTGGGGCACAGCTCTGAGATGATGAATGGCTGTTTGCAATGTGCATGTTATGCATCTTTTCAAGATTTGCAGCCCTCGCTGCAGGAGCAGCAGGAGGTGAGAGCTGACCTGCTGTGTACAGCACATCTCCTGACAGTGACAAATGACTCTTTCCCCCTAGTGTGCACATGCCACAGGAGCTGAGCCAGTGTCTTTGGGGCAGGAGAAAGCAGAAACAGGAAAGTAATAGTGCTGCAACAAAAGAGAAAACTTGAGTCTGGGATACAGCTCTTTGTAAATAGCCTCTCTGGGGCCAAGTAAGAGCAACAAGAATGAGGTTGGTCTGAGTCATGTCCTGCAAGAGCATCTCCTTCTGGAAGGTGCATCTAAGACCTATCCCTGCACAGCCGTGTGTCTCTGCTTGGGCTTTGCCTTGGCACAAGATCAGGTGCCACATTTGCAAGGGCAGACAAAAGGCCCCCAGTCTGTTTTATCTAAAGGAAAAAAAAAAAGAAAAAAAAAACTCAAAAGAGGTAATCTTCAATCTGAAAGCCCAAATGAAAACAACTCTTCCTCCTGGTAAGGTTAATTCTCTTTCCCCCACTCCTGCTTTCTCTGGCTTCCCCATCTGCACAAATTTGACATAGCCTCATCTGAGTCCTTAGGAAGTCTTCTTTCTTTCACTTGTCACCCAAGATTGATTTATGGCTCTGCTTCTGGCTGTGAGGAGGCCCCTTGCTCCTCGAAGGAGTTTCCAGCACTGCTGTGGGATGATGAAGTCTCTGTTTGCTGTGTCTCACTGCCTGCCCCATCCTACACTGCAAGCTATCTTTCCCAGAAGAATTTGCTTCATGATTCCTCCTTAACAGCAATCTCCTTTGCTTCTGGGAAATCACAGCTATCAAGTGTGGAGCAGGCACTGAGTTTAGTATGCAGCATTTCTCCCATCTGCCTCACCACATCCTTTTCACAAGAAATGCAGCAAAATACAAATTTACAAACAGGTTTTCTCTCCATCAAATGCATTAAGCCCATAAAGTGTTAACAGCCCACTTCCCTTACCCCTCTGTCTCCAGAGTAAGTTGCTAACAAACTTTCCTCTTTGTCTTCTAAAAGTAGAAGAAATGCAGTACATTTTAAGAAGCGCATAAGAGTGTGGCAGAAGGTGGACCTGCCTGATGCGATGCTGTAGTATCTGCACACAGTTTCTGTCACTCAGTAATGGAAGCTCAGAAGGTCACAAGCAGTGAAAGAAAGCATTTGCTCTGTCCCTGCCAGCGTCCTGAGCAAAAAAGCAGCAAGGGAAAGTGGTTTTTAAATACCTTCGGTTAATTTTTTTCCTGATTTGTCTTTTTGGGGGGCAAGGACCTCTATAGATGCTTGAGATCCTTGACCATCCTGTCCCTGACTTTTCCTCTACCACTTCCTTGTAATACTTCATTAGAGGTGACTAAAAAATCAGCCACTCTCTAGGAAGTGCCTGAGAAAAGATTCTGGTGCTTGAATCTTTAAAATGGCCTGGCCAAGATGGATAGTTGGTTTGCTTAGGAATTACTTCCACAGGAATACATGGTGCTGGTGCTCTCTGAACTACAGACTCTGTCTTACAACTGTACACAGCAGTGAAGGCTCCAGACCTCATGTACCAGTCTGATTTGACAAAGCCAGAGATCATAGGTGTGTATGAGTCACACCGAGATACTTTTTTTTTTTTTTTTTTTTTTTTTTTTTTTTTTTTTTTTTAATTTATAGATGGGTAGACAGAACTGGGATTTGGAAAATGAAGCATTATACAGTTTCAGGTTCATTTTCTGGGAGTAATGTGTGTTTTAAAACTTATATGTCTTCTTTTTTACTTGAATGAAGCCCTATGAGAATATCTTGGTTTAGAGTAGATTTTCCCCTAAAAACTGTTTTGTGCACATATGCATGTGCATCGGTCTTTAATTGATTTGGGTTTGCCATCATCTTTTCTCTTAACAAACATTGCAATAGTTTGTGTGCTTTTATTATCTTTGTTTATTGTAATTTTGCTTCATTAAACTATGTGTCAGATGAGCAATAGGGGAAAGATACCGAGATGCTGGAACATTAGAACTAACCTACCTGGAGGGTACTTATTATGAGACAGTGCTGTCTGGATTTAGAGATCCTGACTCTGCAGAAGCACATGCATAATGATATTTTTTAAGATTATGGCTGGATTGAGACATAAATTTCATAATTTTCAGTGGCTCTGTGCCTAACCTGCACTACACATCTTTTCTTCTTGATAGTAAGCACTACACTATTTTGATGCCCATAGTTCAATAGGCAGTACAGATAACAGTTCCTTTTGGGCTGGTAATTTAAGCTCTGTTATCCAAAGGGTGAGCTCCAATCCACTGATTCCTTGTGTAGGAGGGGAAAAAAATGAAACAGTTTCTATCAAGCTTTTTGTTGTTTGAAGATTAAAACCTGGTTTTCTGTTGAAATGACCAAAGAAAGTTGAGCTTGGGGAGGAGGTTATTTGGATAGTTGGGGTAGTTTTTTTGTGAGCTGGGTTTTTTTGGGGTGAGGGGGGAGTGGGGTCAGGTGGAGGATGTTTGGGGATGGTCCTAGGTTTGGAGTTTTTAACAGTGGTAGCAAAGTGGTGCTAGAAATACATGAAATCTACAAACTGTCTCAGAGATGCTTTTATCCTTGTACTCTGTATGAACTAGGACATTTCTGAAGCAGTAGTACTTTCTCTTGCTTGCTTGCCACAGGAATTGTTTATTTATGTGCTTTGTGTGCTTGGGTTTATTCTATGCTTCAAGCTAAAGCCCTTTGATGTCAATTTTTTTTTTTTTTTGGCTCTTCCTTAGGTTTAATTCTCAGTTTACTATCAGGTGTCACTAGCAGAGATGTGAAACACAGGCAAACTTTCTAAATCCAAGTGCCATGGAAAAGCAGAGCACAGAGTCTGGATTCCCCTGTGGTGCACAACCTGAACCTTCCAGGTCAGGGGTAGATTGTTTTTTCACCACCATCTGTTGTGCCTGGGAATGCCAATGCAATACTTTCCATGACCGCTAACCCTACATGGTTTGCTGTGAAATAAAATATAATATGGATATGGGTTTGGGTCATCAACAACTTCTACTCGTATATGAATTTGTATTTGCCTTTCAGAAGGCAAATTTTAAGAGCAGATTTTATGACAGGAGAACCTGTCATATGTTAGATATTATCTAGAATTTTGGCTCTGAAATCTACATGTGGGAGCTGACTGGTTTTTCAAGTTCTGACCCAGCAATATGCAGGTAACTTTGATAATTGTCTGTTTAAAGAGTGCCTGAAGCACTGCTAATGACTTCAGCACTGTAAGAAACTTCTTCCATAGATTGTGTTGTGCATTTAGCAGCTTCTGGTGATTTTTTTCACCATGCATTTAGAGCAGATTCCAGTTAGCATATGAGTAACATCATGTCAGTCCTAGTTCTTTTGTTCTGACATCTCTTTTGGCTCCTGGCGCGATTTGGCCCGGTTTTCCAAAATGTTGATCCTGAGTCCAAATGTAACTTTGTGGGTGGTACATATGTCAAGCCCTAGTTCAGTATTTTTGGACAGCAGTAGCATTTCATAATTCTTTTGAAATGAAAAGAAGAAATGAAGCTAACTGAAAAAAATACAGCTAGATCCAGCTGGGCAGAAGCTTTCCTTTTCTACTCCCCCCTCTGCTCCCCCTGTTTTTCCGTTTGGAAAAATAAGGGTTTACGTGGCAGAAGCACTTAACAATCTTTAGGCTCATTCAGAGCAGGAAGGAATAGCATTGCGTTGTCTTTATAACCTTTCTTGTCATGCCCTGGTGGCCACCGAAACCTCCCCGGGTGTGGACCAGGAAGATAAGGGAGAGTGGAGGGTTGCAACATTGTGTTGTTAGAAGAGTGAGCTAGCTTGAATTACACGCAGGGCTGAATAAGGCCATGTTGTCACTTAAAAAGCCAAACAATCCCCTCAGGTTCTGTGTATGTCTGTGTTTGATATACCTACAGCACATGAAGGTATAAATGCAACTTTATCATATCAAATCAAGGGAAATAGTCCAGAAAGTTGTAGCCTGTGTGAAATAAACCTATGTACAAAGTACAGGAGGTTTCACAGGGCATAAATTAAAATGAACCTCATAGCTTCCTTCCGTCCTTCTCCCCTGTGCAGTTACTGAGCTGCTAGCTGAAAAGCTGTCCTTTATCCTTCTCTTGCAGCAAACCACACATTCGTATATTATTAATTCTGTTTCTCTAGTAATGCAGGACAAGGGTACTTTTCTAGTGTGTCTCAGGTTGCTTTTCAGTGTGTCTGTGCCAGCTCCTCTGCTGTGGTTGCAGTTCTGAGCATTGTTTCTTACGTGCTAATAGTTTTTCAGGGAATAGTAACATCAACAGAAAAGCATGTTTGAGTTGAGTTTGACACCCAAGTTTTGAACCCAAGAGGTGACTTGCTGTGAGAAACCACAAAACAAATCACTGTAGCTCTCTGCACCTCCCTCACCTAGTTGCATAGCTTCAGGAGGTCACAGGCTAGCTGGCTGCTCTTCCTAATCTCCTGATGGAAAAAGTTAGCTGCAGCCCTTGCATCAAGGCTTCTTCCAGTGTACTTACACCATTGTGTCACAGTTGAAGGCCCTAGGGACAGTGCTCCTTATAATGGTTCCATAGAAGATGCTGGACTCAGCAGTGGGAACCATTCCTTTGAAGGACACCAGGCTAAATGATACTTTTCCTTCTTCCTAAAGTGCAGTCAATGTGAGGTGTTATGCAGGAGAACATAAGGAAGAAGGAGAGAGGTAAATAAATTTGGTCCCTTTTTTTGGCTACTTACAGGGCAGTATAAAATGAGGGCTTTGGTTTAAAGTATTTGTAGTTATCTTGCAGATAATATAGTTTTTGGGTAAAGAATAGGTATATTTTTCCTTTAAAAAGGGGGCTGCAAAAATTTAAATCACATTACATTAGTTTTGTTTCATATTTTAACAAATATGTACAAAATTTGAAAATCCAGTAGGAATGGTTGTCTTCTTAGGCGTCTGGTCTGAGTAGTCATTTGACTCTGATGCCTAAAACAGACTCAGCTGATATCCTTTGTCTTGGTGTCACAGCGTATCTGGCTCTGTGCAAGGAATGGTTCAGACTCCTCAAGGAGATTTTGTCAGGGCTCCTGGCCCTGTAGGTCCATCTGGAAGCTTTGGAACATGAGTAGTCAGGGATAGTAAAATTTTTGCTCTACATTCAAACAAGGGTATTCAAGTTAGTGAGCGAGGCAGAGATGTTAGTTATTCCCTGTTGAAAATAAAGGAAGGAACAAGATCAGAGTCCATGACTGACTCATCCTTCCCAACAAAATGCTATTCCAGGATTTAAACATCAGGGAAGTATTATCATGTTGGCTACTTGTAGTGTTTTGTGTTTGTTTGGTTTAAGAGCTAATTTATTTGCCTTCTCCAGTGCAAATTGCCATTTAAATGCCTTTACTGTATTGCGTCTTATAGAGATGCCCAGGTATTATGGTTATATACTAACATATTCTTAACTACATGGTCTCCCGTGAAGCACCCACTGTGTTTTGCAAACCTCACCTGGTTTTGTTTTGGGATTTTGTACATAGCAATGTTTTGTAGTATAGAAGGGGAGTCATTAAGTCCAAGGCTTGCGTGGGTGATGCAGCATGTACAGCTGTGTAGTGCAGCACCATTTACTGATCACAGGTATGTGTCATATTTTGGTGAAACAGGAGGCAGTTCAATTACAATATAGGATTTCACCCTTAATTTTTAATTTCCTGCTAGTTCATGTCATGGCCTTAACATTACTTAAACCTGATCAAATGTGACTCCCCAGAGCTCAAGCAGCCACCCTGGAGAGCTGGGGAGCTACACAGCAGGGGCTGGCAGTGCTGGCAGGGGACCTGCCACAGCACCTTCCCTCCTCCCACATGCCCCTTCCACTTCTTTGGAGAGCACTTGCCCCTGCACTGGGGATGATTTTGGTATTGCTCCAGGGGCTTTGGGCATGGATGAGCCAGGAGGGAAGCACAACATGCAGGGAAAGGCTGAGGAGGGACAATTTTTTGCTATGAAGGAAAGCATGCCCCTGAGGGGCAATGTACTTCAATGAAAGAGGCACCCCAGTTCCTCAGCTCAAGTATGTGTTACACAAACCACAGGACTCTACAGCTTATAGGAGTGACTGTCATCTTTTTTCTTTTTTTCCTCACTGGCAAAATTGCTAACCTTCTCACCTCATCAGTGTCAACAGCTGGATGTGTGAAAGGTAGAGTATGCAGGTATGCAGTAAACAGAATCAGAGCATGAGCATTTACTTCTCCTGTCTCTTGTCCATGGGAAAGCTGCTGTGAAGCGTGAAACCTCTGACAACCTTGACTGTTGCAGTCAAGGTCAAATGAGCACTAAATATTCTAAGACTCTTCAGCACCTGAAGCTTGTCTCTGTTTAAGTGGTCCTGGAAGGTGAGAACAGGATCAGAAAGCTGTTTTGCACTGTGACTGTGTACATGTTCTGTTATTGCTCACCTTTTCACTTTCATAGTATGAATATAGGCATTGGTTAGTTTCTTGATGGGTTTGGGGTTGTTTCGTTCGGGGTTTTTTTTTTAGTTGGTTGGTTGGTTGGATTTGGGTTTTTTATGACACTGTATTATGGTATAGCTGCTACCATATCCAACTATATCTTACCTGATTACGATGTCATTGCAGTCCACTTCTTTCTTTGCAAGCAATAGGAGCAGCCTGGCATGTTAGATATTTCTGTCTTCACTTTTCCTTTTGGTCAAATGGATAATTATTTACAGAAAATGTTTCTGCAGAAAAAGAAATTTACATCTTGGCTCAGAGACAGAGTCCCTAGGAAAAAAAATTTTTTTTCTTTTTTAAATCACAGCTGCTTGTTTCAGGGCACTGGGTCACTAATTGAGTGCAAGCTTTATAAATGTTGTTTGTCCTCCCCCCACAGGGCATACAAAACCATTGAGGAAGATGACTTGAAGTTTCCCCTTATATATGGAGAAGGCAAGAAGGTGAGCATGTCTGCTTTCCTCAGACCAAAGGAAGAAGGAATTCTGTGCTGTTTACCACTCAGTTTAGCCTGTGGCACTCCAGTGTTTTCCACTCAGTATCTCTTTATTTTATCGTTTTGACAGCTTTAAAGAATATTTTGATTCTGTCATAAATCAGTCTCATGTCTGGGGGGGGAGCAGGGACAGCTCAACATACTAAAAAGCATTTTTATAGGAAACACAGTCATTTGTTGTCAGTTTGCTTTTGTTTTTCTCTCATTGTAAGTAGGTTGCAATGAGATTGTCTTAAATAATTTACATAAAATATTCCTGTTTCATTGTAAAATATAACTAGGTTGGATGAAGATAGCAACATACCTTATGTTTGCTGAAACAAAGCAGGAAGATAATTTAATAGTGCTTTGAGATGTGAAACTCTAATTTAGGAAGGGGAGGGATCAGGGCAGGATTTGTAAAGTAGAACACCCCTTCTTCAGCTAGTGAATTCAACTCACTGTTGAATTTTTCTGATACGTGAAGGTTGATGGTTTTTCTTGAAAGGGAGAAATGCTGTTTTGCTTAGGTACACTTTGTTTCCTGCTCTGTGATTAAGAACAGTGAGATCATTAGTGCTGGTCCCAGCAAGCTTAGCTGGCTGCAGCAATAGGATCAATATAACAGTGTAGTGGTGTCAGTTTGCTGATTTTCGTATGCTTGCTGTGTTTCTAAATAGTGCTCTCCTGCTGCATTAGATTCTTAATGCATAGATAGACACTCTTCAAAATTAGTCCCAGTTTTGAAGGTTCAGACTTTCAGCTTATCTCTGAATTTGATTAGGTTTATAATTATTCGCAAAATGTTTCACGCACATCTTTTTAATTTACTTTCTTATTGCCCTGGGGAGCCAGGAGTTAGAGGCAAAATGATTTTGAGTCCATTGCTCACTGCTATTGGTGCTGTGAACGCCCCTGTTCAGAAGCTGCTGTGGCAAAGCTAGACTTTGGGGGAAGCGATAAGCGGACTGCAGAGAGCAGGGCTCCCTGTGAGACAGCTCTCTGGTCAGTCTTTGGAGAAGCATTAATAAAGTAGAGCCCACCACCTCTTGGAAGACAAGTCATGTTGCTTGGAGGAGGAAGTGGCAGATGTGAGGTAACTGCAGACCTGCTGTAGACCGACTCTTCCCAGAAGAGAGCACTATGGTCTGTGCCACTGTCACCAGTGTGTTCACCAATTTGAAGTGGCCCTTGGCACTTTTCCTTGGGGAGGGAATATACAAAAATATGTCAATAGGAAGATGCCACAGATTCCTTATGTGAGTAATTAAACTCTTACCCTCTTTATAAAACCTGTTTGCTAATAGTATAATTTGCTGAAGGAATGCTTCATAGACTACTGTGGACAGTGGTGTGACTAGTTTAGGTTTCCATAGTCCCAATCCCTTACAGATGGTCACAGTCTTAAATGGGTGTACACAGAGCAGGATGTGGAGGAATACAAAGCTTGGAATAATGATGAAAATTGAGATGACATGAATGTGAAAAGCTTTGACATTGATTAGCTCTGTTAAATCTAGAATTTGTGGGAAAGAAAATGGAATTCATCCCTAGCTGTAGCAGTTACAGAGTAGGAATTTCCCTATTGACACAGTGCATGTAACAAGATTTGATCCCATCACTTTTCTTTATTTCCAGGCTCGGGTTATGGCAACTATTGGAGTGACACGAGGACTGGGAGACCATGACCTGAAAGTACACGACTCCAATATATACATCAAACCTTTCCTGTCCTCTTCTCCTGAGGTAAGACGGCCAAGGTTCAACTGCCTGATTTGTGAGAGGGAAATAAATTTACTTAGCGTGCTTATTTGTTCTTCTCAATTGTCCATTCTGATTGTGGGTCTACTACAGGTAGCATGCTACCCTTTCCAAAGGTGCAGCATGACAGTAACATCCACATAGGAACATTGTAAGTTACCCAGCTATGTGCCCTGGCTCTGGTTGCTCCACATCCCTGGCAGAGCATTGATTCCTTCTCACTCCCTGGTCTAAGGTTACCTCATAGCCTTGCCATTCAGTGTGACAGACATCCATCTCTCCCCTCACCTTCATGTGCTCCAGCTCCCGTCGAGGTTCACATCATGCTGCCTTCACAGAAGATGTAAATCCGTGTACTCCAAATGGATGTCTTCCATGGCAGCATAGTATCCTGCATTACACAGATCAACTCTTAAGCAGGAAAATGCCAAGAGCCACAGGAAATGTACTTTATGCTTCCATCTGTCTGCTCCTTAACCTTCAGTTCTAAATTCATTATGGTAGTTTTGTGCAAACACCAAATAATGAGTGTGCTCTCCCAAATGATGGTGTAATGAGGAGATTATGCAGTATTCAGGTTAGGAACAGTTTTAAATGCCTCCTTCATTTTGAATTGCTTGTCACAAGCAATTCCATCCAGTTTTTTACCACCAGAGACCTTGCAGCGAAAGATATCAAGCCTTCCAATGGGATTTGAATGTATTTGTTAACAAGGAACATGCAAACCTTGCTTTTTTTTTCCTTCTGTAACTGCATTCCTGTTCCTACGTCAAGGAACAGATGTCACATATTTTTCATAAAATATTAAGCAAGGGCAAACCAACTGATGACTGCACAATGAGAGGTGACTTTGCTTCCATGGCCCAAATCCTGAAAACTGTCCACTGTCAATGGGTTTGCTGAAGTTTTAAACACATCCAGTACTTGACCTTGAATTTACTGCTTGCTATAGCAGTATGAGAGAGTGAAAACACACAAATGACATCATGCTGCTAGGAAGGAACAAAATTATTAAATTCACCTTACTTAGAACATCTTTAAGACCAATTTGTTGTGAAGGTGTGCTTTACATTGTTCAAAGAATCGCTGGCGAAGCTATCGACAAAAGCAGGTTTAATATTAAAATGAAAGTGCAATAAAATCAGCAGGGTTCACTGTACTACTTACTAGATGGTGGAAACACACAGAAAAATTGGAATAAAATCTAAAATCAATCAATCTAAACCTAAAATCAACTAAAAATTGCCTAGGTGGAGTTCAGACACGAAAAAGGATAAGGATGGGAAAGGGTAAGGATAAAAAGGAATGAGGAATACCTTCCGACTGAGTCACAAGGTTCAGAGTGGACCCCCTTGCCAAACTTAGCCCTGGACTTGACCAACAGTTTAGGCCTAAAGGCTTTAACAGCACTTGAATTTAACAACACGTAGTGGATAGTCTAACTTGAACAATTTACCAAAAGATTCTGTAGAATTTACTATGAGCACAACAGGCTTAACTTACATATGGATGCAACATTCTTAAGAGTCTGTGAGAGCAGCATCCATAGTACATTTGCTACAACATATTCATACTGGTACACACACACACATAAAGGAATATGTACAAGGTGTATATACCTGTGAAAAATTCCCAGGTTCAGAGAAGTGCTCATGTTGGATGCTTTTGTATCTTCTCAACAGGCAAAGGGTTGAGCCTTGAGGAGTGGGATTGTCAGACCAGGCTCTGTCACTGGGTTCAACAGTGGTCTTTCCAGTGCAGCAAACTTGAGAGTTTGCTGGCTTGGAGAGGCCCCAGAGATTGCTGGCTGCAGCCCACTGTGGTCCCAGAGAGCTCAGGTCTCACTGAGGACCACTTCTAGGGTTGCAAGAGAGCTGGCTTTGATCATGGTAATTTTCTGTTCTGGCTGCAGTTTGGGTTGGTAACTTGTTATACTGTTGTTCCATTTGAGTTGTTATTCAGGCAAGAGAAATAAGCTTCCAAGGCTGTTTGATAAAAACCAGCAACTTTTTAGGCAGCATAAGTTCCTGGGAGCAGGCAGTTTTTCTGATAAGCTCAAGAGGACCTTAGCCCTTGTACTGTCCATCAAGGCTGAGGCCTAGTGAGCATTTCTGACATTGTAGTGTAGACTGAGGAGGGGAAGGGAGGAAGGATGCACCACCACAATCCGCCCCATGACTAAAGTCAATCTCTCTCACTCACAGAGTGGCATTGTAGTCATCTCTTGCCTCTGTGCCTATAAACAAAAATATAAAAATTGTATATATTTATAGTTATTATATATAAATTATATTTAAAATTCCAATTATAAAAACAAAAATTTAACAAGTGCTGAGATATTCTGCCCTGAAGAAAAGGCAGAGATCTACAGACAGCCCCTTTATCATGTTTCCTTACTATCAATCATGTACCTTCCCTGTCCCCTTTGAATGTGTGGTGTCCCTCACTTTGAGACCTGCTCATGTTCTCTTCAGACAGACAGGCAGTACTTCTGGCCTCATCACTCTGATGGATTTGTTTAATGCCAGAAAAATGATGCAATTCTACCTATTTATTTTTCTCTCTGGCATGCTGATACCCAGTGTTTCTGGGGTACATAATGGCTGTAGCACAGCATCCCTGCAGTATCATCTCTGCCAATTGCTGCTGCAGTATTTGTCTGTGTGTATAAACCAAAGCTTCTCATGGGCTTTTCTGATTTGCGTGGAATGTGTCCGTATGTGTTCAAATTCTGGAATATGACATCCAGTTTGTATGCTATCCACGTTTCAGGATCTCTTAACTGCTTTGTGAAAGGGAAGCAAAATTGGCTCTCTTTCCACACCCCTTTCACAGCTAAATTCAGCAGAAATGTACAAGGGCAGGACTAGAAAAGAGAGAGCACCAACCACCTTAATTTAGAGATACTGGCAAAAAACCCAACAACCCTGAGCATTATTAGGAAGTACCATATGTTCCAAGTTGCTTTTCATTGTGCCTTCTTTTCTTATTAATCTCTTCCTTCTCTTCCCGGAAAGAGCTCCACTGCTTTAACTCCTCCTGTTTTTCCTGGACATGTTTTGTCCATGCGAGGACAGTGCACCTTGCATAGAAACTACATCTTCATGCTGCCATCTGGGAAGCTTAGCACTTGGAAGCAAAGGCAGTGGCATCAAGCAGCAGTCATATTTGGCCCTTGTGCAGCATTGAATTTCAAATTGTTTATATAGAGGTAGGGAAGCACAGTGTGTGGTTTCCAGACCTGGAAAAGGGGAGTCACAGGAAATTAAGACTCACAGTGAGTCATGACAGAGGGAGGATCCAAGTCCTCTGGCTTCTGTTTCTGTGCCATAATTACAATGTCCTTTCCCAAATCAGGGGCAATGTGGTGAGTTTTCAGAATATTTTACTTCCAGGGTGACAAAGCCCTGGTATGTCATATCCACCAAAAGTTAGCTCAAGGAAAAGTAAATGACAACAATCCCTGAGACGGCATCCAGAAATAGGCATATAATAGTAGTTTGAGGGTGGTGTGAAAAGATACTTTAATAGAGTGCCAGGCAATGGGAGGAGAAGTCATGTAGCCAAGACTGACAAATGTAATCAGTATTCAGTGGCTCAGCTGTTATGAGACCAGATTTGGAGGACTTCTGCAGGTTGGTGAGCTCTAGAGATTTGAACCTCTTATAATGAGTAGCACAAAGCAGGAAAACCATGACTGAGGCTCTCTGGCATGGAATTAAATATTTATTTTTCATAATGGGACAGTTAATTTGAAAGCTTTCATCAGGAAATTCTGCTTTTCGAAGCTTAGTAAGAGCTACCTTGTTGCAGCTGAAAAGCAGAATTTTATAGTGAAATTTTTTGAATGGGAGCTCAGCCATTTGGTGAGGAGAGATGTAGCTCTGATGGCACCATTTGGCCCTTGCCAGCAATGAACCCGAAGCCAACCACCACAGCAAATGATAAGAAGGTAATGAAGGAGAATTTTTCTTGTTCCATTATGTTAAAATCTTTCTGACAACTCCACAAATACGTTCAAGGAGACTGTTTTAGATTCACATCTGCTGTCTGGAGAAATCTTTAGGAATTACACCATTGAAAGGAACAAATAAGGCAAATACGCAGAGAAGTACAGTATGATCAAAGGGAGTCAAGGCGGCTTAGGGAAGCAAACATCACACTTTAGTGGCTGGAGGTCCTTCAGGTTATGTCTACAAGAGAATTAAAAAAAGAATAATAAATGCAGTAGATGCTCTTGCAAGAGCACTTTGATTTCTCAGAAAACATTTGTGAAACTGTTCTGCATCACAGGTTATTAATATAAAAGATACGAAGCTACAGACTAAGTGGAAAGTTGGCACAGTCTACTGGAAATTGGCTAAAGGGCAGGAAACAAAGGGTGGCAGTAAAAAGCTAAAAGGAGATTAATTGGTGAGTGCTGGAGGGAGCAGTGTTGGGACCCGCTTTTTATTATTTACATATAAATTACTTGGAGGGTGGTATTGAAAGATCTTGTCTTTTGCCAGCAAAGCTGCACTGGATAACACTGCACATAAAAAGGAATGATACAATTAAGTAAGGGCTTAATTTATTGAAGTAGCCAAGTTGATCAATAGTGCAGATGAGTGAATGCAGGCTCAAATTCCCCCGAGGCCGGCACCTCAGGTGGCTGCAGGCTCACATGTCACTGTTGTGAATAGTTTTTGAGCTGCCAGGACCCTTAAAAACAAACCTGGCAAACGAACCACAGCACCTTTGCAGAGCTGCCATGGTCCCTTTCAGCAGCCAAAGGCAGGTTTTGTCTGGTGGGTAGATCTGTTTGTAAACCTAAATATAAAAGCAGCCCACCTCTTTGTTCATTGCTTGCACAGAGCGGTTTTCTCAACACTCTTGACTGCATGTAGGTGAGTAATATAAGAAACAAATACCTGGATTGATGAAAGATGTTACATGACAAGGTGCATAACACACATTCAGAAAGATGTTGTGTGGCCATGGGCTCCAGTGGTGTGTGTCCACTGTTACCTATCAGCAGATCTGTTAACTAGTCAGGTTAACTAGTATTGTCCTATATATAGGATATAAAGGTAACCCAGTGCTTGTTGTCATTGTTGCTTCTGCTGCTGAGGTTCTCCTGCTTCTTCCTTATAGTTGGCTTCCTTATAGTTGACATCTTCCGGTTACTGATGTCAAGTTTAGCTAGTAAACAGGTCAGCTGCTTTACATAAGTAAGACATCAGCAGACAGTCCAAGTATGGTGACTAAACTGGACTCCTTTGAGGACTGCCCTGATGCTTCAGAAAGATTAAGTTAAAGAGTGAGAAGCTTTACCAGGGCAGCCCAGAAGGAGCTGGTAGGCTGGATGGAGTTGTTGAGAAGGCTCTCAGGGCAGCATGGGAGGCAGAGGGCAATGCACAGGTAGCCCAAGGATTTTAGGGCAGAGGACACAAGTTCAGTAGGCTACTATCAGGATTGATGTCTGGCTGCAGAAGCAGTAATTCATGAGGGAAAGACTGAAGATTCAGGATGGCATTGTTAGAAAATTTGTCAAGGGTGCAGCACTAGTTAAGGAAACCTTTGCACTACCCGTGCAAAGTCTGGCCAATTGTTACCTGGACGAATGGGGCTATGCAGTGCTGTTTTGTAGTGTGTGCAGCTTTGTGCAAACTTGTGTCACAGACAGAACATCGCTTAAACTTCACTGTCTACTCCCTGAAATACAGCTACAGGAGGGAGGCAGTCAGGGGAAGGTTGATTCTAGAATTTAAGAAAATAAAACAGTCGTTTCCATTGCAATCAGTGAGCTGCTTTTGATGCTGTGAGATGTGTGTGAAGGGGCTGTTCACTGAGCCCTGCTGGTCTGAGCTTCCACTCCACATGCCTTGGTGGTGCTGCCCGACCTATGTGCCTCTGAGAGCTCTGCTGTCACACTGCTCCATGTCCAGCAGAAGGCACATATCACTACTGTAAGAGACCCTCGTTGACCCAAGTAAGAACTAGGACAAAGCTCCTTGCAGAAAAATAGAGGGTTAGGAGCTGGCTACTTTCTGTGCCTGGGCAAAGTGGTCTGCAAACATAACCTGAACTTGCAATAGCGTGGACAGCTCTAACTCCTTTTTGTTAGTACCATACTAGGGGCACCTACAGCTGTATTTTAGAAATCCTAGGAAAGATAGAAAGAAAGGACTTAAAGTAATTATTAGAAGAAAGACAAAGGTGTATTTCAGTGAACATTTTTTTGCATGTCCAATTGGTCGCTTGTATGCAAGAATCTTACCTGAAGTTGCCCCCTCTTGTAACCTTGGCATTCTCTTTTCCTTAGCCTAGGGACCAGCCTAACGTTCCTCTATTGCTCATCCCACTGTTCTCTGCACTACTTCTGACATCTAGTTCCTTCTCAATGCATGCCTCCCTGGAGATGCTGGGTTCACAGAGCTTGTCCTTTTAGGACAGATTACCCAATAAATCTGTTCCCAGATTACCCAATAAATCAGTGACTGCATTTTTTTTTCCTTTTCCCACAAAACAAAACATGTTTGTAGTATTGCTCTAACATTTTGACCTGTGGATTGGCTGCAGGTAGCTTTTGACAAGTTTCTTATCTGTCCCAGTGTTGCTCTCCAGTCAGACAAGATTGCTCATTTCAGGAGGATTCAAATCAGTGATGCATGGTTTTGGTTTCCCACCTTTGCCTTGGCTGGAGAGCCATGGCAAATATGTTTTTCCCAGCACTGATGTTCAAAGCTTGGTTAGCCCTCTGAGGGGCTTGGTGCTGAGTGCATCCCTGAGCATCAACCCTGATGCTTTCTCAAATATTTCCTGGTCCCCAAGAGATCTTACCAGAATGTGTGCTGCATATTGATGGTTGTGTTGGCCCACTTACCCTCCACACCCCAGTGATTTCCAAGTTGAAACCGTGGGCTTTTAAGAGGCTGAACTAAATTCTGGGAATGGAGGCTATGACAGCTACTGATTTCCATGCAATGAGCTCGAGATGAGAGCTGTACTGCACATAGGGATCTTTTCTGTATTACCACTCAGTCTGAATAAGGAGATATGCTCTAATGAAGAGAGTATCTTGCCTTGAATTTAATCCTCTCCAAAGTCCTTATTCAGCTGCTACCTTAGATAATGAAGTGAAGGTCATATTTTACAAATGACCTTCTTGTGCTTTTGAGTGAAAGGCAAACTGGCAAGTATTAACAGCCAGGTCTAGGTGATTTTTTTTTTAATTATTTTTTTCCTCCAGTACTCGTTGCAGTCTCATAAAAGCATAATTACATTAAAAGGTCCAGGCATTTTATGTGTATTGCCTGTTCCATGGCTCCTAAGTGGAGAGTGCACCACAAGGGAGAATAAAACAGGTCATATTTTCTAGTTATGCCAAGTGCTTGGACTGACAAATTTCCCAACTGCCACTGCTGTGGCAGTCCAAGCCTGAAGCAAGGTGCATGACAAAGTGCACCATTTCCAAACTTCAGTATAGCGATCCTTTCCTCCTGTGTGACTTGGCAAGGTTGTTACAATTCTTTCAATCTGTGATTGTTGCTGGTGTAATTAAAGTGCTCTGTGAGTGTTTAGTAATGGCTCCCATCACAACCTGGGAATTGGAGGCAGTTTGTCAGCTGGAGCGCAGCAGACGCTGGAAGGGGAGTTACACCAAACAAAAGACTTGTTTTAAAACACATTCCATGGCCTTTGCTTGTATTCTGGCTCAGCTGATGGCCTTGCAGCACCTCTGTGACTGCTCCCTCCACTCCCAGCTTTCCCCAGCCTCTCTGGGAAGGGGATGGTGGAAGTTGCTTTAAAGGCAGGGTGTTACAGAGGTGCCAGCAGTGATCAGCCTGACTGAAGCTGCAGACAGACGAGTTGAAGTCAGTGGACAATTTAATAGTGTGAATAAGCTTCACTTTTGTGCAGATCTTGAATCAGTCTCTAGCTACTGAACTGTTTACAGATACATGTGACTGAGCAGGTAAACAGTTTTTCTCCATTTCATGGAACCACTCGCTTCCTCAGGCAGGACTCTTTAGTGCAGTAGGTGCCTCAGGTGAATGCAATGCCTGGTGCCACACAGACATTTCCAAACATGCAGTTTATCTGGCAGAGTTAAATGGATCTAGACAAACTGTGAAAACAATTATTTGTGAATATTTTATTAGAAAATATCAAAAATTCATCAAATAAATTATTCAGCTTCCATATGACTAGTGCTGCCAATGATAAGGAAGGGCCTTACATACTGAAACCAGGCTGCTGGGTGGGGGAGGCTTCAAGCCCTTCTGGCAGCAACAGCAGCACTGTGCTTTAGAGCCTGGCTTAGGAATGCTTGCATCCATCCTGGCTGGGGTTAGCACTGAGCCATGCTGAGCTGCAGCAGGAGGGGTTGCCATGCTGGGGCCTAAATTGCAGACAGACTCCATTAGTGCCTTGGGAGGTATTTCAGTGCCTTGGCCAAACCTGCTAAACTCACAGCCAAGCTCAGCAATATTTTGCAAATAGATCTGACAATGTCCTCCTTCATGAATCTCTTGGATTTTTTGTTTTAGGTGAGAGTCTATGACCTCCTGCAGTATGAGCATGGGCCAGATGATGTTCTGATCCTAGCTACTGATGGACTCTGGGATGTGCTGTTAAATGAAGAAGTGGCAGAAGCTGTCACTAACTTTCTACCAAACTGTGACCCCGATGATCCCCACAGGTTCGTGCTCATCCCTGATTTTCTAGCTTCTCCATAGAAGAGCACTTTCTGGTAACGTATTTTCGTAGAAAGTATGGTATGAATAACATTCAGGAAATATGCAACACTTAAAAGAAAACATTTTTATAAGTTGGATGGAGCCTCTACAGCAAAAATGGGCATTTGGGGCGAGGGTCTGTTACAGCTCAGAATTGGCAACCTTCAAAGGAATAGGTGTAGGATCACAGTATCTTGGCATGGGAACCATTTTGTTTGCTGTATGAGGTCCTATGAAAACTGTAGGAAGCTGAAGTCTTAGAAGAACATGGCACCAATTCTGTTTAGAGCAGCCACAGGTTTCCACTTAACTCTCCTCTGGATAGTTCCTTAACACTAAAGACTGTTTCTCAGTAGGACATCCTCAGTATCTGTCTCTCTCACTCTGTGTGTATGTATGTATGTATGTATAAATACTGTATAGTGGAGTTCCTACTCATTCCTGGTCATAGTGCAACCTTTAAACCCACCTTCAGCAGGAAGTGCTACCAGGACAGGTGAGGTGATGAAAGAGGTGGAAAGTCTGACTCGATTTAATTGGATTCTGTTTTATTTCACAATTTTATTCTACCTCATTCTTTTTTTTTCCTTTCTTTGTTACCTCTTAAATTATCAGTTTCTGCCTTTAAAACATACCACCATGCAAGCAAACAAGTTCCCAAACAACAATGTAGAGACTGCCTTGACTGAGTCTACAGGTCTGTCTGCTACTGAGTTCCATGTCACTATGATTTATAATATTGTGCTAGAGATCAGAAGTCTCTTTCTTGTAAACAGGAGGACTGTGAAAGTGGAAAGAGCTTTATCCTTCCCTAGGGACTGTTCAGGAAGAGAGGTTTGTGTTGCTCCTGAATTCAGGCCTGTCTACCACTGTCTTCTGCCCTCATCCTGGGCTAGGAGGGTGAAAAGAGATTTTACACATTCCCAGTTGGTCTGTGGAAAGTGGAGTTTCAGAAATAACTCTTCAAGATCCATCTCAAAATGGTGTTTCTTATATTTCTAAGTCATCATCTTTACAGGGTCAGCCCCATTCTCCATCAGCAAACAAGGAAGATAAGTGCACATGCACACTCTGACAGACACTTGGGTTTTGAAGTGAGAGCAGCTTTGAAATAACTCAACAATAGTATTTTCTTGCCCTGACACTTACAAATATGGAATGCAAAAAGAGGTTTTGTTGCAGTCATCAGGAGAATGGATGATTAGGCTGAAGCTGCAACTGCAATATTTTGACCTTGCCCACCTCCTTGCACTGAAGATGAGATGTGGTATGAAAGACAGCCAGGGCTGTCTCTGCTTCAGCAAGACATGCAGCTGTGTCTGCCCTCTCTCTGGGAGATCAGACAGAATTAGGGAGGGGCACTTTCAGGGCATCTGGTACTGTGCTGTGCAGACATGCCATTAATTTAAGATAGGAGGAGATGACCCATCCAATCTACTTTCAGTTATGCCCTAACACCATTCAGAGATGCAAGGGGCTTTTGCTCTCATTCCTGCACCCCTGAGTCTCTTCTTGCAAAGGCACCTGGTAAAATGCAATACCTCCGCCCTACTCTGTCTCCGTTTCTCATCTAGTATTTGGGAAAAGTTGTCCCTGCCTACCATCCTTACCAGTCCTGTCTGCTGTGAATACAGTCAGGGTGTGTTGAGTCTGTCTAGTTCCTTTTAGTCTTTACTGAGCTGGTGATGGCCACTGTGTTTGCTGCAGTAAGAGGGGGAATTCTTTGTTTGATCTTTTTGACTTGTTAGGTGAGTAGTTTTTTTCATCCATTATAGAACACTCATATAGCAATCAGAAACACTAAAGGAAAATGAGATTTTCTTTGTTTCATTTAGATTTGCTTGTACTGGTTTATCTCTAGTAATTGTGGGTAATTAGTTGCTATTTGTGCCAATGTGAGTACCACTCATTCTAGAACTGAGTCTGCTGTTTAAAACTTAGAACAAACACATTTATTGGTATTTGACCTGCTGGTCTATGAATGGACATCTGAATTGAAAATTAATTTGTTCTTTTAAGCAACTTTGTGCCAGGTCATTTAGAGGCTTACAAATAGCAGGGACAAGACATTTCTCATGCCAGCATGCAAGAGGTAATTGGAGCGGTCTCTCATATAGTTTACAATGATATTTATGAAAATTACCTTTGTGGAATTGCTCTTGCTGCTTGGTTGTAAAGAATATTTAAAGGTTTTAAAGTACTGTGTGAGAGGTTTTATGTAATTACTTCACAGTGGTATAAATGAGGTATAACTAATGAACTTACAATAGCGTAACAACTCAGGCTGTGGAGCTGTGTTCATTCCTCTCACTAGTCAGTGACAGAAAAATCTTGTTTGCTGTATTATCAGTGTGTTTCCTTATGTTTAAAGGAAATGTTATCCTAGAAAATATTGGATTCTGTGATGAGTGAAGTGACATAGTCTGTGGTGAGGTGATCAGCTGGAAATGTAATATCTCTAGACATGTAGAAAACTTGTCAGAATGTAAGAGACTTGCACCCTGGGTTTGGTAATGGTGTGGTCTTCCAGAGAACCAACCTGTGGAGCAGATCCTGGATCTGCCTGACCCAATAACCTACTTACTCCCTGACAGCAGCGCATTAACAAAGGGAAAAAAGAAAAAAAAAGAAAGAAAAGATAGGATTTTAGAGTTGCAGAGTGCTTTTCTGTTACATAATTAGTTCCTTGTGGGAGCAATATTCCTCCCATTTGAATTACAATTTACTTTATGGCCTCATGGGTAAGAGCTTACAGCCCTCGGCAATGCTCTTGGGACTCTCTCCTGCTGATATTTTCTGTGAGTGTTTGATGCCCATATAAAAACCATCTCTGAATCCTGTCAAACATAGCATATGCCTGGACATCTCCAAGTGCAGGGAGAGCAAAGTCCTCGGGTCTGTCTTCATCCAGCCATGCAGACACAACCTCAGGGGATTTGGAGTCTCAGTGAATGATAGGCACAGACTTGTTTAGAGAACAGTTCCTGGGTGACTGCTGTGATGGAGTGAAGAGGCTGTGGTGGAGCGGGATTTCTTAGCCAGCTGATTTATGGGTATTGTGGCAGATGAACATTAAGAGGACTCTGAGTGAAGAACAGGCGGTAGGGACACACTGCTGCTTTCCATACATCAGCTCTCCGAAGAGGTATGAAGACAGAAAAGCATGACTCTTAGCCCATTTCCTTGAACTACACTTATGCAGGTTTACCCCCTGACCTTGGGAATCTTTTATTTCTCATCCTTGCTCTTGTCCTTTCTCATTCCCTCTCACTTTCTCTCTCGCACTAGCTAGAGATTTATGAGGATGCCGGGGAGCTCCTCCACCTCTGCTGGGTGTGAGAAGATAAGCTGCTCAGACAGCAGCATGATTCTGCCCGCCACCATTTCTCCTGCAGTACTTTCACTGATCAATACAGAAAGCTCCAGCAGAAGAAAAAAACCCATATATTTATTCTTAAAACACAGAAGTTGTATTCCAGCAAGGCTATTCATTTGGAGGAAGTGGATACTTTAAAAGTACTTCAGCAGTTCTCTAATGCTGTCTCTAGAGCTGAATCCCAATTTCACAGCGCTGGAGAATAAAACATTCAGTAATGGACTGCTGCTGCTATTCATCTCCAGGTACAAGAGACTCACCCTATCTCCTCCAGTGCCAAGTTGAATACCATTGCTTCAATTCAGCTCTACACAGGAGAGGAATATGTTACTTCACTGCTGCCTTCACCTGTTCCTTTTCCTTTGCTTCATTGTGCTGGTTTTCTTGAGTATTTCACAGTCTGTCTATGAGAGAATTTCTGGTTTATTAAAATTCCTTTTTTTTATCTTGCCCTTTCCAAACACTCAGCAGCAAAACCCTAACACAATCAAAAGCAATACTCATTCCTTTGTACTCTTTAGATGTGGGGAGCCCTTGTTAATTAGAAAAAGCAGGAAAGCAAAGTTTTCTTGCAGAATGATGGGTGTTTCTCTCTTAAGTTGTGACAATAGCTGAAAAATCCTTGGGAAATATGTTCTTGCCAAAATTCACTCAGAATCAGACATGCTGTGAATAAATATTTCAGTTTCTTGCTTGCCACATTGAGTCCTTTTGTTCCTTAGCCCCGCATCTGATTTGGGAACTGAGGAGTACAAGTATGTGTGTTTGGTTTTTCCCCATTAGAAAATAAGATTTCATGTTGCATTATGACAGTAAGGCCAGTGCTTCTTGTTATCCTGCTATTATAGCTCAAGGTTGTTGGTACAGACTAATCTTGGAACATGCAGACAGTGTGCATGTGTATGTGCAAGCACGTGCATTGGATTTTGTGTCTTTAGGCTGTTCTCTTATGGCTAAAAGTAAATCATTCGTCAAAATTAGTGAGGGCTGGAAATTTTATCTCTTGGTACCATTAGTGGCAGGGGTGCATTGCTGCTGTACAACATTACTTGAATTTAGCATCAAACCTTTTGAGTAATCAAGTGTTGATTCATTTGCATTAAAGAAATCTTTCTAGTAGAGCAAATATATCTGTTCCTGGTTCAAAGGAGTCATTTGAATTAAAGGATCAAAATTCTAGCAAGAGAACATAATTGGGTATTTTTTATTCTTTTATCCCCAGAGACTGAATAAACTCTCTACTGATAGAAATTACCACTTAATAATGCATTCTGTGGTGAAAAGTTCTGGGGTTAGAACAGTCCTTGGTAACTGATAAACTTAAACACACAGAGCTTCTGATCAATGGAGTTATTGTTCTTTCCCATTCCTCAGATGAGTTTAGGGCAGATCATTTCTGATCAAGGATCCTCCTTAGAAAAGGAGATATTGAAATGCAAGCACTTCTTATCCTTCTTTGTTTTTGGAAACTACAGAGGTGTGCTTTAGTTCTAGAAGCCTGTATGTGTGGCTTCATAGAGCCCTGTATCAACTTGGAGGTTGATACTTATAAAATAAAACTTATATACTTATAAAATACTTATAAATACTTATAAAATAAACCTTTAAATAAAACACATGCAGACAAAATATTGAACTGTTGTTTTTTTCTTGTCAGTCTTCTAACTATTCAAATAATTTTTAATTATCTAATAATAGAAAAGTTTGACTCCACTCAGCTAAATTCAGAATATCTTGGCCAGGTGTTGGACTGATGAAGTAAAACATGTGACAGTAGCTGTTCACCCATAATGAGATTTCTTTCAGAGGAAATTTCTGAGTACAGAGATGTGTTGATGTAGTAACAGCAGGTAAAGTATTAAGGGAAGGACATACCAACACATGTGACAGAGCACTGTCTATGCTCCACTTTTAGTCTCTGACACCCTTCTGCCCCAAGCAGCATGTGGTATTTTTTCAGGACAGAAAAATAACTTCCATAAATCCAATGCCACTCAGCCTAGCACAGGCTGGGAATTTTGAAGCAACATGAACCTTGGTATTTCACTAAATTAAGCACTTGACAACTCACATTCATGCAGTTTTCATTGAATTTATAAATGTGAAAGAACTGTGGGATTCTGTTAATCTGGCCATATTAACTGTAAGTTTCCTTTTCCAGTTTCAGAATAAAAGAGATTTAAAAATCATTCCTACAGTCAAGGAAAACAGATAAGTTAGTCTACTTGGCTTAAAGTGTAATTTGGATTTTATATTTCATGCTTCCAAATTACTTTCTTTGTTACAGTTCATCTCTGAAGTAGTTGAGATATGATTACCTTCAGGTGTGTCAGTGAACAAGTGTGTATCTTTCAACAAATAGTGTTATTTGAGGTCTTCAGTATTTCAGACTACTCCTAGAAAGCCAATTTGTTAAGACAAGCGTGTTTAATACTTTTCTGAAGAGTGGTGAAACCAGGCACCCAGGACAGCCAATAACTTTTGGTCAAGTGATGTCTGTCAAATACCTTTACGTTCTTATTCAGGAGCTGTCACTAAACTGGAAGGAGCTGCTTTGTGGGTATGCCGTGGTTTGTGTTTTTCCTGCCTGCTTCTAAAACACTGGGAAACGTGTCCTAGTAGGTCAAAACATTAAATCTGGCAGGTGGCAGGCTGTGAAAACCCACTCTCCTCACAGAGACAAACACTCCCTGGCTGTGTTCTGCCTTTTCCACAGGTACACGCTGGCGGCGCAGGACCTGGTGATGCGAGCCAGGGGAGTGCTGAAGGACCGGGGCTGGCGGATATCCAATGACAGGCTGGGCTCTGGAGACGACATCTCTGTCTACGTCATCCCTTTAATACATGGGAACAAACAGTCATGAAAGTAGCATCAAGAGTGGTTATAGGATGGGGATCCTTTTGGGAAGGGCCTGTAAAAGACGTTATGGTTTTGGTGGTCTGACCAGGACATTTACAACTGATGTAATGCTGGAGGGGTATTTTTCTGCCCGAAAGGTAGGGCTCTGCACATATACTGTATATGATTAAAGTTAACCCTTAAGATTCCAATTTCCCTATAGAAATGGTTTTGGTGCTTAAGAGGAATGGGATTTAAATGCTGCTAGCATATTATGGATTCTGTCATCCCTCCAGGTGGGGTGGGGAATTAATTTTTTTCTCAGTTTACCATGTAGCTTGGAAGAGCCATTTCAGTTGTGAAAGTAGAAGTGGGTATCAGAAGCCAAGGTGGCTCCTGAAATCTACCCCCAAATATTCAGAAGGTGACTTGGGTCACATCTCATTAAAAAAAAAAAAAATATATATATATATACATACATATATAAGACTCAAGACTTTTCTTCTTTCAAAAAGTTGTATTCATGACTTACCTATGGACAACTTCAAACTTGTGTAATCCTTTGAGCCCCCATTTTCCTCTCCCATCTCTTCTTCAGTACATACCTCCTGTATTTTAGTAGGAAAACTGAAATCGTTTTCAGTGTGACTATGCCTGTTTACTTCAGCTAAAACAGCAACCTGCAAAATTGTCCAGGAGAAATAGGTCACAGTCCTGTATGGCAGAATTCATTCTGGTGTGAGGAGTTATTCATCAAGATTCCTTGTTGTGTGTATACCATGATTATACAAAGCATGCAACTCAGCTATATGTGATGTTTACCTGGAGGCTGTGGGTTTTTTGGGATCAGAGATTTACATTCATTGAATGATTCTGCCTGCTTTATCCTGTTGAAGGGATTCCTGATCATAAAGTTTTTGCATCAGTTGGGATTTAGTAAATTTGTTTGGGCTCCTGAGTGTATTTTTAGTTGGATTCCTACTTGGAATTGGTGGTATTGTTCTCATTAGCGATTTGAATACCCAGGTAGTGATCTATATAAAGGTGTTCACTTCTTCCTGCCTCACTTACTATTCAGTATACTTTTGCCTGCTTGACTTGGGTGATCCGAATGTGACAGCTTATAACTTTCTGTCCTTTTGGCATTGAGAATTGTAGTCAAGGATTACAGTATGACTGTGATAGATTCAAGTCCTTGGCTAGCTTTAGCAGCATTTTCCTTAGCAGTGATAAATCAATTTAAATAAAGAAAATTTGCATAAAACATTATCGAAGTAAAAGCAGTAGTCCGTGAGAGAAACAAGTGAGTAAATCTGCAGTGTAACCTTGCTGTCTGGTCTTCAAGAAGACAGCTCTCTTACTTCACTAGCAGGAATTTAAAAAAAAAAAAAAAAATTAGAAAATTCTAGCATATAGGCAGGTATATTGGCTGGGGAGCCATCTTCCACCTAATTTGTCCCCAGACCACATTCATGTGGAGCTGTTCATCTGGTTTATACTTGTTTGACAGGAAAAAAGGCAGGAGCATTGTACGGCACTGATGAGGAAGCTTACAAATGTTGTGTAAGTAGAAGGAAGATGCTGTGCACTTTGTAGACTTTATTCTGAACAGGTGTGGCCCAGAGCTTGCCAGTTCTGTAGTTTATGATGTGCTGTGTAAACACGACGCGGTGTGAGTGCGATGTAGCTGCCCAGATGCTGTATTTGATTGCATCCGGAAGTACATATGCAACAGTTTGGTGGACTTAAACTACTCTTGCTCTAAATCTCTAGACCCAGAAGGGGTTTCAGGATGGAAGCAGGCAATGTGGTGTGTATAACGGCTCAAACATGCAGCAAGCTGCATGATTTTAGCCTGAAAACTGTTCCATGAGTTCCCCAGTGCCAGCATGTGATAAAGCTGTGCAGAACACAGTTGTTTTATATTCTAGAGCTTCAGCATAAATCAATGGCATATCTGATTATGTGCTGTCATGCTTTATCTTTTCTTTCCTTATTTTTTTTCTCTTTACCTCTTTCTCTGTGTGCATCTGAGTGAAAAGAGAGGTTTGGAGTCTAGAATATTTTTTCCCATAGGCCCTCGTATATTTCAAAGTTTAAGCAAAAGAACTTCTCGCACTTTTTTTTGGCCTAATAAACTTGTAAACCTGCTTTTCATGCTCTATGTAACTCCTGTTTTCTCTTTGCAAATGCAGATGTATAGTTGTCTAGCAATTCAGATCCTCTTTCATAAAGAAACTAGTGCTGGCAAATCTGGTGAAACCGTCTGAACAGCAGAGAAGCTGGTGATTGCTAGTACCAACTACAAGCCTGAGTCAAATATTTCAGTGCTCATGCACCGTTGGTCTTCATTATTTGGTCACATGGTGTCAACACACATACTAGTCTTTATAAAATCACTGAGTACAATATGGTGGAAATAGATTTCCTGTGTAGCATTTGCCAAAATTTAAAAGTGAAACAACTCATTCAAGAGTGTTTTTTAAATGCACCCCTGAAGAGAGGGGTTAGCAGATTGCATGACTTGGTGGGAAGCAAACCAATAGGTGACTTCTCAGACCATGATCTGGCGGGTCCTGGTGAATCAGCTTGCACAGTGTTTGTTCATCTGACAACATCAGTCATCTGATGTTGCAGTGGCTGGGCCCAGGTTGAGTTGCGTTCACTGTCAGCCTCTCTCCTGGAAAGAGCAGAAGTGCAGTATCAGCAGTTAGTGTCAGCATCAATGAATGAATTCTGAGAACTTTAATAAAAGGTTTCAGTATATGACTGAAACTATGCTGTGATGCTTTTGGTTTTGCTTTTTTACAAAGTATCTCTTATACATTTAGGTGCTTGCCTCCCTGGAGTGTCTGGTGTATCTGACCTGCTGCATTAGTACTTGGGCTTTCACTTCTATCTGCTTTCAGTAGGAGCTTCTTACATCCCCTGCACTGGGGTCAGTGCTCTGCTTCAAGGCATGGTATAAATACATATACACACCACAGCCTCACAGAAATAGCAGGAAGGAGTAATTTAATGGGGAGGTATTGTGCAAGAAGCAAGAATAATTAAAAGCATTTCCAATTCTCTTTATAGGCTGAATTATTTTATGAGTTGCAGCATTAGAAACCACTGATGGCAGGGAGGGTCCATGGTGCAAAATGCCATTTTTCAGATAGGCGCAGATGGGTGCCACATTCAGACTTGCAGCGCTCCAGGGCTCAGTGAAGCTCTCGAGTTAGGAGCAGACAGCTCATGTCCTCAAACTGGAGCAAGTTAGGCATCAAGTCCAAATTTTAGATCCTTGGCATGTTATTTTAGTTACTGCCTGATGCCAGCAGTGCTGGGTTTTGCCAGGCGAGTTCCCTTGGTATCCAAAACTGTTTAAGCCTTTGCAGCAAGGAACCTCAGTCCAATCTGCATTCATATTGCTATTGCACAGTGATGAACCTTGTCTGTGCATGGGTATTGCTTCCAAAGCTGGGCAAGTTCTTATCCGTCCTTGGATAGTAGCAAAGAAAGATGCTAATAATAGAGTGCCAGTTAGCTGCTAGTGCAGAGTAACACTGTTTTCTGGTGCCTAGTCCAGTCCCACTTCTAGAAACTCAAAATCAAGAAGCTTCTACCATTCTCCTGTGAATACTGTTGCAGAAGATAGTACAGATGTTTTGAACACTTTTCTCTTGCACTTGCCTAAAATTTTGTTTGTTTAATTTGTTGAAGAAGGTGGTTAGAAATTTTGTTTACACATTCTTATGTGAGGCACACAACCATCCTTTGGTATGTTAAGGCAATAATGCTTCCTTCATGAACACAAAAGCATATTGTCTAAGATGTTTAGTGGCCTCATGATGGAGACAGAGAGAATTTTGTTAAAAAATTCTAAAAAACAACAGGGCTAACAAGCTAATGGAAGAGTGGTCAGAGTTATCCTGTTATCAGTAGATTTCCATTTACAGTTACTTCCATATTAAAATATGATGAGAGGTCTGTGAGGTACTGTTGACTCTGTGCCTCCAGGATGTTTGGGCTAATTTTGGCTCTGAACTTCTGCTAAGTTTTTAAAGAACACTACATGCTCTGAGCAAATCTACTGTGTTTCTTCCAGCCTCAGTTGTTTTGCTTTTATTTTATGTTTTATGTACAAATACTTGCAACAGTTTTGTATCAAACATGAATGGCTAACATTGTGGAATTGTTTTTCCTGAACAATTTAGGTGTGTAAATAGTTTTCCTCCATATGTCTTAGATGAAGATTCAGTGATGTGGCTACTACAGAGAGAGTGACCAAATGATGCTGTAACTGTGCTGCTGTATTTCTACCTGTGATGTACTTGAAGGAGGATGCCCTTGTCCACCTCCATGCTCATTTTGCTTTTTTTTTTTTTTTAACCATTGCTGTTGGTGTTCTTTCATAGGTGTCTTATTTTGATTTTATTTCTTTTTAATAGCTTCCACATTTTTCTTTCCTTCATTGGACAATTCATCTTAAGATCTGTACAACTGTCTGGGGTTTATATGTCCTGAAGAAAGGAGGACCTGCTGAAGGAAGATGTTTTGGACCAATGTACTTCTGCTTTGTGACTGTGAAATGTACATTTTTTTGTAACCTAAGAACAAAAAATGTTTAGTAAAGGGATATATTTTGTGTTTTTTGAAACTTTTCAGTGCAATGAACAAAAGAGGAGGATACTGAAGAAGTGTATGTGCAAAGTTTTAAAATAAAATTTTAAATTATATATTATATATATCCATCTAGATCTGTAATCATTATTATTCTGCCTTTGTCATGAAGATTTCCTAAGTCTCTTTATGTGTATTACTAATTATGCAATATGGACAAGTAGCATGCTCTGCTTTACAAGGGAATGGATGATTCACTGACAAAAGGTCTCACTCTTGAGTTAATGAAGTAAATTCCTGTGAGCTGCATTAGCCTATGGGTTGATTGGGAAGAGTTAGGATAGCTGTGAGAGCTGTGTGCTGCCACTGGATTATGATTCATTGCTCAGACTGCCAATTGCCATGTTCTGACTCAATGAAGAGCTGTACAAAGTGATCAGCTACCAGCTCTCTGAGGCATTGGGTGTAATATTGGAAATGATAACATAGTTGGAATAAGTTTTCCCTCATCCCCAGTTCCTTAGGAATTGCTGTCTTAAATTGTGTTCTGAGTTTATGTTCAAGCAAATCCAAGGATGAATTCATAGATTCTACTGAAGCAAGCGTTCATGATTATTTAGTAACCAAAGATGTTTTCAAAGGTACTGAAGATGCAGGAACTAACACTGACCTTGCACTTTGGGCACAGCCATGGACAATGCCCACCTGGGTTGCCAGCAAGAGAAGGAGAGCTGGGCAGATATCTACTTGTTATATTTTGAAAAACTGCATTGTAGCACAAGCAGTTCTCCTGCTTCTTATTTCACCTCGCACTTAGTAGGAAAGCAGTGTGGCCAACAGGTCCAGGGAAGTGATTCTTCCCCTGTACTCAGTGCTGGTGAGGCCACAGCTCGAGTGCTGTGTCCAGTTCTGGACCCCTCAGTTCAGGAAGGATATTGAGGTGCTGGAGCAGGTCTAGAGAAGAGCAATGAGGCTTGTGGAGGGACTTGAACACAAGTCCTGTAAGAAGTGGCTAAGGGAGCTGGGATTGTTTAGCCTGGAGAAGAGGAGGCTCAGGGGAGACCTCATCACTCTCTACAACTCCCTGAAAGGAGGTTGTAGCCAGGTGGGCGTCGGTCTCTTCTCGCAGGCAACCAGCAGTAGGACAAGAGGGCATGGGCTTAAGGTGTGCCAGGGGAGGTTTAGGTCAGATATTAGGAAGAAATTCTTTACAGAGAGAGGAATCAGACATTGGAATGGGCTGCCCAGGGAAGTGGTGGATTCTCCATCCCTGGAGGTTTTTAAGATGAGATTGGATGTGGCACTGAGTGCCATGGTTTAGTAACCGAGGTGATAGTGGATCAAGAATTGGACTTGATGATCTCAGAGGTCTCTTCCAACCCGGCTACTTCTATGATTCTGTGATTCTATGATCTGTTCTTGCACTACTCCAGTTTTTAAAGTGCTGCACATGCCCATTGTATTCACTGAGCATAATGGAGAGTGCAGAGAGTCTCACTTTCGCTCTGGTTCTTCTCACTCTCCCGTTAAGTCCTACAGTTCATTACTGCAGTCCAACCACAGTGTCAAGCTTAAAATTGCTGTACAAATAAAACTTCAGCACACCTTTACCTGGCTTGCTGGTGTCAGCTGAATAATAAGTGCTGATAGCATGAAGTGACAGGGAACTGTTGCACATCAACTGAACCTAAAGGACCCTGCTCCAATCATCCTCTTGCTTTTACATTTCCTATGCCCTGAATTCTGTAAGCTTGTAGGTCAAGTAAAGCTTGTTATTTTAATTTTTTTTAGGCAATCAATGCAACTCTTCAGATTTGGACATCAGTTTCTTTAATTCGTGTAGACAATTAATCATTCTTTTGCCAAATAATATGTTCATAGTATCCTACCTAATGTACATAGTTGACATAAGGGAACAATCCAAGTAGTTAATCGTATTTTGTACAGTTTCTGTAAAACTGAGGCCAGAAGTTTTGTCTTCTTAATGTATCCTGGTAGAGAGATGTACCTTCACAAAAAATTGACTTCTTTATGTTATTACACTGTGGCTTTTACGGATTTCAGAGTTTCTCTTATGCTTTCCAGGAAGGCTTATATAAACCAAAGTTTTTGCACATCTTATTCTTGTTAGGAGGAAGGATTAAGGCTTTTTTTTTTAAATCGCCTACTTCGCAAAACCAAGGATATCACAACCTTTTGGGGATGTAAAATGATTTTGGGGAAGTTGTGTTTTGAGAGTGAGGATATTGAAAAGGAGTTTGATCAAGATACACAAAATGTGTCTACAGGTCGATAAAAGATACGTGATTTGGAGACTCTTAATAATTTAACGACAATTAGTCATAAATTTGAAGCTGCAGAAATTGTCGATAGCACTCTGCCACAAAATACTAAGGGGAGAGAGAGGTGGCTGCAGTAGAAAAAAGTAATTAAATTTTTAATGCAGTTAATTTAAGACTGATTATTCAGATGTGCAGACAGATGAGATCTCTGAACTTTCATGAATTTGAGGCCGCCTAAGATTAGAATTGCATCCTTTTTCTTTGGTGTTTTAGTGCATAATTTCTTGGCTTCTAAGGAGTCAAAATGTCCCTCATTTTTATCTCCCAGGCATTTATTCCTTTAAGCAATAAAAATAATCCCTTACGGCATTCCTCTGTCAAGACAACCAGCTGTACTGGTTTGGCATTGTCTCTGTGCTTCACAGTCATCCCTGGAGTTACCAGTCTGTTGGTTGGGTGTTCTGCCTGCCTGTGGTAATTTGAGGCCTTTCCCAACACGCTGTGCTCCAGAGTATCTTCCTGGTTCATTTATGCTATTGGTGGTATTTTTCCTTCCTTTCCTCTCCTTACTCTGCCCCTGTCTGATTTAAAACATTTTGGAGCAGTTAACTGCTGTTTGAGATGTGCCGCTGAGTCCTTGGCCATCCACCTCCTCTCACCGCTTGCTTCCTACAGGTGCTGACACTGACAGCATCACCAGCAGTGCAGGAATTACTAGTAGCTAAAGGGAAGACTCATAGAAAGGGAAAGGGTGTCTTCATTAACCTAACATTGCTCATTACCTCCAAATTAAAACTTGCATGCATGTAATATTTTAATTCTCCTATTTGAAAGGGGAAACTTTAATGGTTTTTAAGTTGATTTTAGAGGGTTCAACTTTCTGAGACATTGTTACCCCAGTTCTTCGACTCAGTTATTATCTGGGGAAATTTTGCAAGGAACTTTTCCTTGGCAAATTAAGAGCTGTCTGGAAGACCCAGAGGTTATCACACAAGCTTAGATACAATATTTAGCTTCTCATATGATAGTTGTTGCTTATTTCTGTAATTGCTGCAACTTTTCAGGGACTAAGCAAAGAAACTTGAAACTTTGCTTTTTTTACTTTAGGAAGGTAAGATTTAAGAATATGGAAATACTGCAAGATATCCATGACTAAAATTACAAGAAAAGATACTGTTTTCCCATGACAGTTACTGCAGAAGACAAATGACTAGGCAGTCACCTCATCAAGTAGCACAAATTGCTCCTAAACAAAGACCATTTCTCTGCCCAGTATAATATTCAATAAAGCTCAGGGATGTAAAAGCAGCTGACACCCCTGCAGTCATTTCAGTCTGTTCAGAATTTAGACTGACTCTGCCCATCCAGGTCTCATAAATGTGTATCAGTTTAATTTTTAAACACAGCCCTCCGCAGCAGATGTGGGCTGAGGCGGCTGCTTCAGGGTAGGGTGCAGTGTCTCAGCACATATTGGGATGAGGAAGGGGAGAAAAGAAGCCAAATCGAGTTGCAGTTCTCTAGGATCTAAAAGCAGGCAAACCAGTTATTTAAACAGGTAATTGCCAAAGAATGTACAAAGAGCAGGGAATTGCTGCAGCCGCAAGCAGTTTAAGCCTTGATTCTGAAGAATCCTCTCATATGCACGTTGTGCCTGTTTACTTTCATTCCTGGGTTGGTACCGCAGCTAATTGCACCAAATGTCTTATTTCTTAGCATCCACCAGCTTCCCCTAGAGCTTTGTCAGCCAAATGTCAACAGCAACTCATCTAGCTGAGATCAAGGTACTCTATGAACAAGCTCCTAATACAAAGTTCTTATGCTGCATTTTCTGAGGATTGTGTTCACTATGCTCCCAATTAAAAAAATAAATTTACTTTGCTGGTCTTTGTGCCCTCTCTTAGTGCTTGTTTTTCACCGGCCCTCATGCAATTGAATTTTACATCTGGGAATTTAGAATATGTTAGAAGAGCTGGGACATCATTCTTACTCCCTCTCTCCTTGAGCACCAGCATAGAAGCAGTTTAAATGAGCCAGACAAGAATCAAAACACAAGCTTCAAACTAAGTTTCATGTCCAGACATATAAGTATTCTATGAATAGGAAAAATATAAAACACAATGCTCAGACAGTAAATCTTTCTGTGGTAACATTTTTCTGAGAAGGGTGTTTTAGGGAAGATCTGTTTAGTGCCAATAAAAAAAGGAAGGAGAGGGGGAAAAAAAGAAAAATATTTACTATTATGTAAAATTTCTTGGTCTTTCTTTTCTGCTACCACTCCTGCAAGATTTCCCTGGTGCTGACTTCATTAGGAAAGCAGGTAGCGTGGGACTCAGGTACTCAGTCAATTAGAAAATGGGAAAAACAACACCCAACTAACCTGGAGTCCTGAGGTTAGCTATGTGGCAAAGACTGAGTTCTAATAAATAAGCTTTTGTAGAATATTGAAGTTGAATTTATAATAATTATATATTGTGTATATGTGTATATATATATCTCTAATGTATGTATACAGGAAAAAATAACTTTCAGTAGCAACTAATGTTGGAAGATGTGATCCATTGGTGCCTGTTCCAGGAGCTGAAATCAAGCGATATTCTGTAGATACACCTCTTTTAGCTGTCAGAATACAGCTAAATATACATTTATGCTTATGTTAACAAACACTCTACCTTTTAGGAGGACTAGTGAGGAAGAAATAGCAAGGCAATCCTTTCTCTGGGTGTCTCATATTCAATGAAGACAAAATCAAGTTTTAAAAATTGAACTGGGAATAACTCAATTTTGTTCATTCTTTGGAGGATTCAACAGCTACTTTTGTATTGAAAAGCTACATATATCTGCAACTCCTAGGAATGCACCAGCCTGTGGCTGTCAGAATGCTTGGGTCAGTGAAGTTATGAGTGGAGCCTACATTTCTTGCGGACATGCAAGGTTAAGTAGTGCCTAAAAAACAGATGACATAAACATCTAAGGGTTAAATCCCTCAGAAAATAGCCTCTTTTTTTGTTGGGGTAGGAGATGAATGCTTCTACTTGCCCACTACCAAAACCAAGGCTCAGAAGCAAGAACACCAGTCCTTGTAAACCTGTCAGTAGTCAGTGCTCCTCCACTTAGGAAAAATGGAAATAGACTCATCTCTCTTGCTCTGGAAGCAGGAGAATGGAGAAAAGTGTGGCTTTGCTAGCAGTCAAGAACCACCATAGCTGTTGCACTTCCAGTCATGGGCTGCCTCACAAATAGAGCTTGATAGAGACGCTTGAGGGTTTGGGGTCTCCTGCTTGTTGTGCTGGGCTATAGCTGGCACTTAACAATGTTGGGTTTTGTCTCCCAACATCTGAGGTAGATTTTCTTGTCACCAATCCTGTGTTCTTACAAAACAAATGCACTGAGGTCTCTGGAGAAATATTTATTTTTAAAATGTATCTAGGGCCATAGTGTGATGACTGCATGCCAGCCTCCCCCACCCACTGGTCATACTCCCCTTGCTCTCCCCAGTAACATAACATGGTGTGTGCAATGAGCTGTTTGGTCCCAAGAAAGTGATTCATTTCTCAGAGGCATATTTGTAGGAGAAAAATGCTTCAAGGGTGTTGCTGTGGCTCTGTGTGACCTGCATTGGGGATGAAGTAGAAACCTCAACACTGCAGACATATCCAGGGTTGTGTTCACAAGGCACAGGGTAGCAGTGGGGGAAGGATGCAAACAGAGCATGAGCTCTATAAAAATAAAATCTAATAGCAATTAAGGGAAAGGAGTAGGAAATTAGTAAGACAGTAAAGATTTCTCAAAATTGATCACAAACCATTGGTTTATCCCTTGAAAAGCTCAGTTGACAAGGATTCTCTCATCCCTTTGTCCCCCTATCTCTTTCAATAATCCTTCTTCATGCAAATATAGATGGAAAAGGGGAACAGTGGAAGGTTAAAATGGAAGCAGGCTATCTTTCATCGACATGGTAATTTCACTGCTTGGCTCAATGCCAAACGCTTACTGCAGCCACTAGCTGCCATTCCAACATGAGTGAAAGGATCTTTAATAAGAGTGTAAATAAAAGCCAGGCTGAGAAATGAGTTTTCCATCCCAGCAATCACTGGCCTAACCTCGGCTGTAAATAGTCTCTCAGAGCAGCACAGATGGAGTACCAGCACCTGGGGATCAAGGCAATCTCTGCACAGTGCAATTTAAACAGCTGGTACAATTGAAACACGAATTAGCAGGGATAGATGGAGGGATTCCATTTTATGTGCTAGGTAAAAACAAATAATTCAGTCCTTTTTTTCCCTTTTAAAAGAAAAAAAAATGGTGAGTAGGGGGAGAACTTTTGACATGATCTTGTGGGAGGTGCTCTTCACTGCAGCTGTTAGATTAATTTAACCATGAGAATTTCCCACAAGGTGCTATAAAAACAGAGCCCTAATTTATGATCATTGATTTAACAGCTTGAAAGTGATTTATCTGACCTCAGTAAAGATAGCAACGACACCAGAAGAATGATCAGTCATTCTGGGCTTTGTGTGGCTGTGATTGGCCTTATTAATTTAGAGCAGAAGGTCTGTTTCAATGTCTTATTGAGACAGTCAAAGGCAGTTGGCAACTGAACCATTTTAAATGTATTTTTTTTAAGCATTACTAATGGTGCTAAGAACTAAGAGTTTATTCCACATGGAAAAGATTTTCATTAGTTAAGAAATGGTAAGGCTTCATTTAGAACCGTACAGAAACAGATGCCTGGTGTTGGATTTACAAACTGTTTTTTCTTAAGTAATTTTTTTTTTCTGTTTTTGGGAATCTAAAGCACACTGTGAAATGGAATTGTTAAGCATTACAGTAAATGAGAAATAGCTTTGCAAGGGATAAAAGAGGTTGGCACAAGGGATTGCTGGCTCTTGCTCTTTTTAAGGGTAGATTTCAGAAACATCTAAACGCTTCACGTATTTTACTATTTTTATCTTTCTTGAAGGAAGTTATAGAGCATATCTGTTGACAAGTAAATATATCTAGGTTTTATTTCAGAGAAATATGCTTTCGGTTAAAATGGGTGTAGCATCTACTACTGAAATGTAACAACTGAGTGATACAATTTCTTCACACAAATGAGAGAAAGGATGAAAGGCAAAGGAAAAGGTGAGTGCTCTCTCTCCAGAAAGTACAATTGTTTTTAAGAGGAGTGTGAAATGAAATTCAAGTGCTTTAGAAGTTTACCTTAACCAGAAAATTCAAATACAGAATAAAGTGTGTTTCCATAACTGTGTGCACATGCACAAAAATCACACAGGAGGTGCCAAAACTGTTTCTTGTATTAGGAGTGCTAACCATGAAAATGGGCTGGAAACAGTTGAGTACCAATTTATCTTGCCACCTGGACTGATGTGTGGTTAGGCTAAATGTCACTGATTTGTATGGTTCTGCATTTCATTCACCACTGGATTATGCCCAGCTTTAAAGCCCATCTACAAGGATCTAAGTAATTGTCTTTTCAATGTGGGAGACAGAAATGCTGCAGGTTGGGATTTCATCCACAGTCATTTTGCTGTCCTGATAAAATGCTATCTGACCTGAAACTAAGATAGTCCACTTAATCTTTATGCAACAGGGGGAAAAAGTAGAAAACAATTCAGCCCTTCAAAATATGACATAATAGCAGTTATTTTAAGAAGTGAAAAGACTAGGACAATAGAATAAATTATGATATGTATAAAGCTTCCATTAAAATCTCATATTGGAAAGAGATTGTAGAATAAATGCACAAGCAGCTATCAATCTCACTAAAAGGTTTGAGGGACCAATGGTACCTATAAAACCAACCCCAAAACCCCATACAAATAAAACAAAGCTGAAGGCCATGTTATGGGCCAGAAGAATACAGAAAGCTATATCTTAGCCTGTGCATCTTCTTGCCATCATCTTGTGTTGCCATCAATTTGTATTGTTCCCTATGGCACACTATAGAGTCATTATGAGAATTTTATAAATTATGTGCAGTATTACTTTGTCTAAATTCAAATTTATGGAGAAAAAATTAATCAAGAATCACAGAATCAATGAGGTTGGAAAAGACCTCTGAGATCATCAAGTCTAACCTATGATCTAACACCACCTTCTCAACTAGACTATGACACTAAGTGCCATATCCAGTCGTTTCTTAAACACCTTCAGGGACGGTGACTCCACCACCTCCCTGGGCAGCACTTTCCAGTGCCCAATCACTCCTTCTGTGAAGAACCTCTTCCAAATGTCTAACGTAAACCTCCCCTATGCAGCTTAAGCCCGTGCCCTCTTGTCCTGCTGCTGATTGCCTGGGAGAAGAGACTGACCACCACCTGGCTACAACCTCCTTTCAGGTAGTTGTAGAGAGTGAGGAGGTCTGCCCTTCTCCAGGCTAAACAACCATAGCTCCCTCAGCCTCTCCTCATAGGACTTATGCTCCAGACCCTTTACCAGCCTTGTTGCCCTTCTCTGGACCTGCTCCAGCACCTCAACATCCTTCCTAAACTGAGGAGCCCAGAGCCGGACACAGGACTCAAGGTGCAGCCTCATCAGTGCCAAGTACAGAGGAAGAATCATTTCCCTGGTCCTGCTGGACACACTGTTTTGATACAGGCCAGGCTGTCATTGGCCTTCTTGGCCACCTGGGCACACTGCTGGCTCATCTTCCTGTCAGTCAGAACCCCTATGTTCCTTTCTGCCTGGCTGCTCTCCAGCCACTCTGCCCTCAACCTGTAGTGCTCCATGGGGTTGTTGAGGCCAAAGTTGCCATCAGTTTGTAATTTGTTGACCCAGCACTTGGTTTTGGATTCAGCCCATCTATCCAGCCTGTCCAGGTCCCTCGGCAGAGCTCTCTTACCCTCAAGGAAATCCACAGTCCCACACCGACCTGGTGTCATCTGCAAATTTGCTAATGTTATACTCAATTCCCTCATCCAGATCATCAATGAAGATGTTAAATGGGACTGGACCCTGGGGGACACCACTGGTGACCGGCCACCAACTGGATGCAACACCATTCCCCACCACTCTCTGGGGCTAGCCATCCAGCCAGTTTACTCCAGTACGCTCTGGGAAGTAGCATCAAAGGTTTTGCTGAAGTCCAGGTAGACTACATCCACAGCTTTCTCCTCATCCATCAGGTGGATCACCTGGTCATGAAAGGAGATCAGGTTGGTCAGGCAGGACCTGCCCCTCCTAAATGCATGGGTCTGATCCCTGGGCCATCCTGTAGGTGCTGTGTGATGGCACTCAAGATGATCTGTTCCATAACCTTGCTGGGCATTGAGGTCAGGCTGAGAAGCCTGTAGTTTCTCAGATCCTCCTTCTGGCCCTTTCTTGTGGATGGGCATCACATTGGCCAAGTTTCAGTTATCCAGGACCTCTCTGGTCTGCCAGGACTGTTGATAAACAATGAAGTGTGTCTTGGCGAGCTCTTCCGCCAGTTCCCTGAATAAGGTGAGTAGCACACTACACAGTTTTTAACTATGACAAAAGTCTCCTAAAAAAGTAAAATAAACCTTCTCCTTCAGAGTACTGACCTGCATACTGAAAAATCTTTGTTCCTCCTAAAATAACGCTAGATATTTCTTCCCACTTAAAGCCCATTCTGGATGAGTTCAGATCTAATTCTAGAAAATTACAAATAAGTATCCTCAACAGCAAAGACATCCCAAACACTTCAGAAGGAATTTTCAGCAAATGGCGGTTCGCCTTTTTTTTCCTTATCCCTTAATTTACCACTGACTTCATTCTAACACTTGACATGATGGCACACATAGATGTCAACAAGTCTTACAGGTCAGTTTAAAAGCACAACTATTTTTCATTTATCATCACAGAAACAACAACCTAAAAGACATTCTCTTTTAGGGGCTATATTCCACATAACATCCTGGAGTACTGTTCATCTCAGACTTATTCTCTTGTTTAATATTCCTAAGGAAGGCTTAATTGACATCTCAGGTCTAAAATATCATGTGACTTGTTTACTGATGAAGTACCAGCAGCTCAGGACTAGAATACAAAGATTCACATTTGGCACCTTCTTTTGTGTGTGGGGGGGATGTTGGCTAAGAAAAAAGCTTCAGTTACTTCATTAACAAAAATATTTCTGCTTTAGCAAGAGAAACAATTCAAGATGACTCAAGCTTTGAAAAAAAGTATTAACTGATGAGCCCGATGAGGTGATCTTTTACACATCCTCCTCCTCCTCCATCTCTTTGAACTTTTAAGAACCATTTGCATGAAAAGGTGTCTTTAATTACTGCAGAAGTGATATGCAGACAAATATGCTCAAGTGCCAATGTGTTTACCATTAAGGCACTAAAACAGACATCCCATTCCTTTGATGCCACTTGACCTTCCTAGCTCTGGATCAACCCACAATCTCCCTCTCCTGTTTATGGTCCCAATAACAAAGACCAGAAGCAGACTTCTCTCGGAAAACACTAGAAGGAAATCACTGACTGCCCAAGGCTGCGATTAAAGCCACTCTTATATAGTTGCATACAAAACACAACAAAAACTGGTGCTGCAAGTCTCTAAAAAATATCCATAGCTTAAGAAAGGACACTGCTTGGGGGTTTGCTGGACTCAAATTATGTGCATGACCAAGAAAAGTCCAGTTCTGACTGAGGAATGCACAGCATAAACAGAACAGGCTTTGCGAGCACCTCTCCGCAATCCGCTATTCAGTACGCATTTCACAGCAAAGCATTCTGCCCACAGAAACACATAATGTACATGTGAGAGTTAAAATTGTGAGCTAAAAGCACTGCATGCCCTGACATGGTGAGGATGACATCATTTGGAGTGATGAAACGGTGTGTGCACTCAGTGACACCCACCACTGTGGGCACACGAGCTCTGGCTTGAGCCCACACAGCACCACGGTGGCACAGGCAGAGGTGCAGGCAAAGCCACTGTGGGAGATCAGCCACTGTCACAGCAGGCAGAGCACCAGCAGCAGAGGAATCACAGAAACTCATAACAAATCTGCCTGTGACAGCAAGCTGAGGTTGTGCCGCTTTGTGAACAAATCTCTGGCGCTAACTCTGGCAGCTGAAATGAATGCTGTGCTCATATTCACTTCAATGCTAAGAAAATTGCAAAAAAGAAGCTTATAGAACAAATTAAGATATGGGTGGAGTTTTATTTGTTTACCTTGGCAGAAGTTTTACCATAACTTGAGATGTCCCAGCAAAAGGATCAAGCCCAATAACTTACCTAGCCTGATTTGGTCCTCGAAAAGAAAAAAAAAAAAAAGAGCTGGTAATTATTAGTCAAGTGTACAGCATATTGCTTAGAAATGTGGAGGTAAAAAAAAGCCTCCAAGTAGAGTCTTGAAGCTGCAGGACCATAGTAAGGGAAGTCCTTTGTGAAGCCCCATTCTGCTCCCACAGAACTGAACGCATCACAGAGTCACTGGCAATTTTGTTTGACACTGGTGATGCTATCAACAGATATATGAGAGGAGGGGGTCACTGGGAGTTTTGGTATAGAGGGTAAAAATCATCAGTTGCTAGTATGCAAATGCATGATGCTGCAGTACACAACTGGCTGGAGATTAGCAAACAAAGCATGGGTTTGTGAGATCAAAGATTTATGATCAATCTTGTTTATCTTTAGGATGAAGGTGTTGATTCCACCTAATATGCAAAGAAATATCCACTGGATTATAGCTATTACCAACAGATGTAAAAGTGGTACAGAATATATGTGTGAGTTGTGCATAAAAACAGTATTGTGGATGGGAAGAAGAAAATAGATTGTTTACATGGAATGCACTTCTGTAATAGAAAAATGCTGAATACTCTGTTTCCGCTTTCAGCCTCTTTCCTATGGAAAAGGAACTAATTGCTCATTATCATCATTGGTAAATACAGTCAGAGCTATTTAACTTAAATTTCAGTCTTTAGTGGAAACATCTTTCAACTGTAATATCATTATTGCTACCATCATTGCATTCATAGTCATTTCTTGTGGCTGGCATTAGGCCACTTTCTGTCATCGGCACTGATGGGCAAATGCAGACATGCCGGTTTTCAAGGAATTAATCAGAAGAATAAAATTCCCAAAGTCATAACTTCAAAATAATTTCCCCGTTCTTAAAATCACACTTCATGAAAGAACCACCATGAAACAGTCTTGTTCTCAACATGTTCCCTTTCCTCCTAGCAGCAGAATTTTTATTTTTGAACAGAGTCTGTTTGGATGTATGTTAATCATTCACTGCTGCTGAGAAACCCTATGCTAATTTTTAGCATGTTTTTTTTTTTTAATGTAGATACTTTCTTAGTTGGGGATGAGCAGTAATCCTTTAAAACTGAGACCTAGAATGATTCATGCATGTATCCCATTAGTTTAGCAAAACTCTAGTTTCATGTGCTTTTCTTACATTACTGTTCCCAACCTGGTTTCCTCAGGATTTGTGCCTATAGGATGACTTCCCATGTGGATTTTAATTTAACTTACAAGACTGAGCTCTTATGGCCTTTCCTCTAGAAGGCTCTCTTCTTTACTCAGCTGTTTAGATAAAGGCATCATTTTTTCAGAAACTTAATACTTCTAATTTTTCTTCCTATTGGTCAAATCTGGATGAAATAGGCCAATGAGTTCATAAGGAAAGATTAGCAGATGCACAATCACATAAACCTTGTTTTCCTAAAGTCAGGTTTAAAGTGTTCAGCTATAGCAAAGTAATTGGTTAAAAAAGCAAGAAAAAATACCTTATAAGGCAGAACAAGCTTTTGAGGAAGAAAGAACAACAGAAGACCATGTGGCTATGGATTTATTTTACCTCTCTGTTTCAAGAGACCTGAGAAAGGCTGAAATGCTCAAAAACTACTGCAATGTTAAGTGTGTAACGGTGGTATGACACTACAAAATGACAGTTAACAAAAAGAAGTCATAAGACAAGATGAAGAGAAACAGTTAGAGACCATTTAGATAAACATTTAAGACCATAAAATAGGAAGGGGCTCTTGTAAACTCAGGTTTTATTCCTGGCAGGTTGTAGGATCACATAAGCCTTCTCATGAGTTTAAAAAATGCTTTCTTAAAACTAATGTGTTGGGGTTTTTTTCCCTGATCCCAGCAGTCTGCCTTGGATGACTGTTGCTCCAAGAGCACCATGCCTGTATTGCTCCAGGCCATGCTGTGTGATAAGCCTTCATGTCCTATGCCCTTCCATCCTCCTTCTATTCATGCAGGCATGGTTTGTACGTAAATGTAGCTCTATCTCAACTTTATTGCCCCCTGCATGGGTCTAAACTGAATCTCAAACTATCCATAATATTAGCATATCCATTATGAAATATCTTTTTTTCTGTACTGTTCTCAGTAATTCATCAATCTTAGCATCAACTTGAGTCATCTGTTGATCATCACACCTTTGCCCTTCTTTCTTCAGGAAATGGGAAAACTCCACAGGAAGCTTCTAGGAAATACATACACTTCTGTTCACTGGATTACAAGTTTCAGATCTTTTTTCTGGATCCATTCTCATGACAGCCTACACTTTTTCTTCAGAAGGGAGTACCAGTTACATATATGTATGTCCTCTTCCTGATGCTAACTGAATCTTCCTTAAATTCCCCAACTTTTCAGACCATTTGGTATCTGTTCTCTTTCACAGTCCATTTATCATGTTTACCGTTCCTTGGTCACCAGACATTACCATCACAACTTTTTCCTCTTTTCTGCAGATCTTGCCTTCTCTCCTATGCTCATATGATACTTTGTTTTCTGCCTTCTCTCTTTTATCTCCTTCAGTAAAAGAAACTTGTTTTGCAGCTTTGCTTTTCCTTCACTAGCCAAGCCTGTCAATTTGAATTATGCTTCAGTTATTCAAAAAGTCACTTCTACTATTTACTTGCCCTTTATCCCCCAAGTGTTCTCGTTTGGTAAATGCCTACAAAAATCTAATGTCTTTCACTTCCATCTTGCTGTTGTCTTCAAGAATCCATCTAAACTTATGATGTTGTCACAAGCTGTAGCTAGAATTTTTCTTGGAAGATATCTGTGCTTATAGATCCTATTGACTCTGGCTGAGATGCAGTTAATTTTCCCCTCAGCAGCCCTCACAGTGCTGTGCTTCACATTGGTGTCTAGAAAGGTGTTGATAACACACCAGCGTTGTGGCTACTGCTGAGCAGGGCTGGCACAGCATCAGCGCTGTCTCTCCAACTTTCTGCCCCCCCCCCCCAGCAGTAGGCTGGGGGTGGGCAAGGTTTGAGAGAGGACACAATTAGGCCAGCTGACCCAAACTAACCAAAGGTATATTCCACACCATATGATGTTAGCTCAGATACAAAAGCTAAGGAAAGATGGAGGAAGGGGAGGCATTCATTATTCACAGTGTTTACTTTCTGGAGCAACTACTACACGTGCTGAAGCCCTAAGAAGTGGCCGTACATCGCCTGCTAATCGGGAGTAGAGAATAAAAATACATTTCTTTCTCTTTACTTTTGCACACACAACCTTTCACTTTTGCTTTAGTAAACTATAAGTTGTGTTCATTCCTGCAACATGCTTTTTTATGTCATTAAAAACTGTGTGTTGGAGTAGGGAAAATACGATTTTTATCAGCATTATTTGAAACAAAAGAGTAAAAGTCTAGTCACCATAAATTCAGTATCATGTTGATAAAGAGCTACAAAATACATAATCATTTAGGTTGGAAAAGACCTCTAAGGTTTTTAAGTCCAACCTTTGACAGATCACCACCCTGTCAAACAAACTATAGCACTAAGTGCCACATCTGATACTTTCTTGAACACTTTCAGGGATGCTAACTCCACCACCTCCCTGGGCAACCCCTTTCAATGCCTAACAACCCTCTCCTTCAAGAAATTCTTTCTGATGTCAAAACTAAACCTCCCCTGGCACAGCTTGAGGCTATGTCCTCTCATCCCATCGCTAGTTGCCTGGGGGAAGAGGCTGACTCCCACCTGTCTACAACCTCCTTTCAGGAAGTTGTAGAGAGTGATGAGGTCTCCCCTGAGCCTCCTTTTCCCCAGGCTAAACAATCCCAGCTCCCTCAGCTGCTCCTCAGAGGACTTCCCCTGTAGACCCTTCACCACCTTTGTTGCCCTTCTCTGGACACACTCCAGCACCTTAATGTCCTTCTTGTAGTGAGGAGCCCAGAACTGGACACAAGACTTGAGGTGCCACCTCACCAGTGCCAAGTACAGAGGAACAACCATTTCCATGGTCCTGCTGGACACACTGTTTTGATACAGGCCAGGAAGCCAGTGGCCTTCCTGGCTACTCTGGCCACTGCTGGCTCAGTGCCTGTTGGCCACTCCCAGGTCCTTTTTCACTGGGCAGCTTCCCAGACACTCTCCCTCCAGCCTGTAGCACTGCATGGGGTCACCTTAGCAAAAGAAGTCACCCTAAACAAATAAAAGTAGCTGTGATAGGACCCAAGTAACCAAATTCAGAAAAGGAGGAAGGGATTATTGAATCAGGAGATATATTTTATGTTCATTACATGGTAGGGTAATACTGTTCCAACAAAAATAAACCTCATCTATTTTATGCAAGATAAATGAGGTCATTAGTTTATGTTTGAAACTGATCTGATTTCAGTCACAGGCCTAGGATTCTCTCTTGTACAGTGTATTTTTGGGAAAAGCTAATAGAAACGGTCACACGGGAATGGCCAAAATGATTTAAAAAAAAAAAAAAGGAAAATAAGATCAATCAGACAAAGGTGTGAAAAAGTGCCTGAATAGATGTATTCATTTTAAGAAAATTATTTTCCACATGCATGTAAAGATCTGTCCATGTTTCAACCTGCTAAATCACTTGAGAGAGAATGGAAGTTACTTTTTAAATGCAAAAAGAAAAACCAGCCAAAATGGAAATTCAATAAAGAGTGGAATTATTGCTGGTTTACAAAATGATCATACTTCATCTTACGTTTCTGCAGCTCTGAAGGACTTGCTAACTTACACACTTCTTCATATGAAATAGCATGTTCTTACATGAAGCAGTATTCAGTCACTAGCAAGCCAAAGTACAAGAACTCCCAATTTCTTTCCATCATTTGCAAATATTGAAATTAATGTAGTGATTTACAACCCATCCTGCAGACTGCCAAATTCAGGTTTGATTAAAAAAACACCAAGAAGTTGTAAGTGGGAGAAAATATAAGTGCATGGGTTGCTTTTCAAGCAGTTCCTTCTTTTGCTTTTGTAGATAACAAGAATAGGGATTTCCGATAACCTCAGCATCACAGTGAGACAGAGAGATTATTTGCTCCTTTACCTTTTTCCTGTATTTTTTAAGACAAGTAGAGCTTTATAGACTCTGACTAGAAATACAAAGGCAGCTGAACAAGTTGTATTATACAGCAACACACCTGAACTACAAACAAGAAACCATGTTCTCAGTCAGGATTAATACCAGGTTTCAGAATGTTGCCTAACAATATAGCGAACGCACTAGTCTGTGGTTTAGGTCACAATACCATGGCAGGTGGCTGCAGACTCATACAAGTACATACAGGTTTAATACAAATAGGTAGTAATTTTTGTCATACCTTCAGACTACTTCCAAACCACCAGACCCATCTGTGTTCCACTGTGTTTGAGTCCCTGTTCTCTCACTGGTTTCCCAAGTTCACTTTGCGCAGCTGAAAAAATCTCAGTCCATCCTTCCTGAAAAATTCTGTAAACAGCAGCTTTCAAGTGTTGAAACAGGCTGAGATTCAGTTTAGCTGGTTAGCCTACAGCAGAGCACAGAGGAGTGCCCTTGGAGAGGAAGAGCAATTTCTCAGGACTAGCTTAAGAGAAAAATCTGTTGGCACAAACACAGACACTTTAAATGTATCATTCCTATACAAAAGAAGGAGAAATCTAAGGAAATTAGCCTTTATCAAAACTTTTCCGATTTCTTTTTTATTGAAAAGCAGATCATAATACAGATTGATCTAATGGCCCATGTTAAGTGATAGTTTCTTGCTGTAGCAGCAACTCAGATGCTTCTGTAAATGGAGCATATGATCTGTATTACTTCAAAGGGATACTGACCGTACCAGCAGTGGATCCATGAATTCCCTAGTTAACTTCTATAGCCAAAAAATACATACATGGAATATCCACTGACTAGCCCTTTTCCTTTAAGGTGACAGCATAAGACCTCCCAAGTGAGTTCACCCTCCAGCATATAAAACCAGCCAAAAACAGCTGCAGGGCTGTGAAAAAATGAACAAGAGGAGTGCCTCTCAGTATCAGCCACTGCTCCTCACACTTTCCAGGTCACTAGAGCAGTAGCTGTGCAACCTTTTGGGTAAGTCTGCAGCAGCTGGCCAAGCATGGCAGGGAGTGGGCTTTCAATCGCTACCACTCTACAGGCAAAACCTAGCTTTTGGTGACAGGCAGAGGAAAATTAATTCAATAGCTGCTCAAGAAAGGAATGGAATAGAATAACTCTCTCTGCACAGATTAGGATGGTCAGACATTGCTACAGCTAGAAGGAAAAGAGACCTAAGGACCCTGGGCTTCTGCTGACAAAGCTATGGCTGAGTGGTGTTGCCAGTGGGAGGCAGAAGGCTGCCCAGATGCAGAGAAGGAAGACAGGACCGAGAAATAGTTTGGTGGTTGGACAACTCTGAGCGCATTCCATGACCAACGTACTTGTCAGATACCTTTAGATGACCATCAGAAGAGCTACATCCAGTAGACAGATCAACACTAAAGATGACTCAATGTCATCACAGAAAGAAGCAACTCATTCTAAAGGCCAAAAGAATGTCCCTAAGCTAGAGGTGCCTTGTAAACCAGAATGAGGAACATAAGTTTAGCACGATTTCTAGAATGATGAAGGCAACAGGATGTGCAGCCAAGGAAACACTAGTTACAGGCATGCAATAACTGTCCTTCGTAGCAGAAACACTGGTGTATAATAATGCAAGAGTGCATTGTTAATGACTGGATTTTATTTCACTACAAGAGGAAAAGAGAAAGGAAACCACTGACTTTGAATATGCAACAACAGCCATAGGAATTCTGCAGATTTGTGTACTACAGGAAGAGGAGAATGACCATCACCATAGTCATTCTCTTTTTTGAACTCAGTGGAGCTGTAGAATTTAAGCACAGCAAGGATGGCAGGATTACTGCCTCCTAAGAAAGAGAGGTCCAGGGCCCAGAGCACCAAGCAGAAAGAGCTGACTGTTTTGATGACCAGGCTTTGAAATTATTACAAAAGCTAAGCCACTAAGTAGCCATGGAGTTTGATGCTGATGACAGTCATTCCCAGGTACAGTTTTGGCCAAGCAGTACCACTGTCATCACTTGTTCTATACAACAGCCATATAACTTTTTCAAATGTGGATCTGTGTGCATTGTTCAAAGAGACAGTTATTAAGACCTATAGCATGCTCCAATTCTAACGCTTTTCCGAGTCAATTGCTCAAATGTAGAAATTAATAGCATAAGATACACCTGCATCTTCTGTGACTTAATTATTATATATTTTATATATATTAATTTATGTATCTTATTAAAAGGTCCCCACAATCAGTGTACTTTGCCGTATATAAGTGCTATATTATCTTCCCTCCTTTTCTTTGATCTGCTGACTACATATATGGTGTGTCTTGATAGTCTTTACCTAAACACTTCATCATGTCAATTCTCTCCAGTAGCCTCATTTTCTTTCTGAATTAAGATGATCAGTTTATCCATATACAACAATCAAGTGCTGTATGATGGGAAAATCACCTTGTTCAGCTTAATAGCTTTCTTTCTGTACAGTGAAGATATGTAACAGAAGTCTACTTCAAAGAAACATCAGCCCCTTTTCTAAATCCTTGCTTAACGAGATGTAGTCCCTGTGGTGACTACCTTGGTCTATCAGTACAAAGGAGCTAACATGATGCTGCCTTGTACCTTACAAAATGTCAGGGTTACGAGCCCAGCAATTCCATCCTGCTTAATTACATCGCAGAATAGCATACAGAAATGTGTGTTTTATAAAGAAAGTGGGGGATGCAGTAGCAAGTCCTACCCAGTTAAATTACTTGAAGGGTCACCTAGATCTTCAGTTGTATCCCTTTCTCTTTATTTTACATATACAAAATATAGACCAGAAAAAATACTCCTGTTTTCACAGTCTTGACAAACCAAAATGTTGGTAATAGAGTTAAAAGTATTTTTAGGGATGGGAAAACAAATTGAAATAGCTTAAAGATTCACACTAAGAAGCTGAAAGGGATGTACAGGCATAACAAGAAAGAAAGGGAGGGAAAAAACCTGAATACTAAACAAATAAGAAAATGCCATTTGGTCTTACTAGGTTCTCCCATACCAGCCACTATTAATGAAAAAGTGTGTCATCTTTCAGTCACTTCAGGCTCCACCAAAATATTATAACATTGAAGACACTGCTTTGTACCTGGCCACAAGGTTGCAGAAGGCAAGTTTTTGGCTAATTAAATAAGACTTGACTAACATACAGAAAGAAATCAGAGGGACTAGAAAAGAAAGGAGAAACCAAAGCACAAAGGGGCAAAAGTAATGAAGTCTTAGTATTTTGAGTAACAACTGGGACTAGAGCAGATTCAGTAAAGATGGTAAAATCACCTCAGTCTTTGCTACCTTGGCTTAGTCTAAGAACTTTGGGATTTCAATGCCTCATGATTGAACCCTGAAGCGTGGTGACCCACACTAGTGTTGACTTTGGAGGTAAAAGCTGCACATCTTTTTACTCAATTGACAAATTCCAAAGGAGATGAAGAGAGGGGAAGCCCTCCTCTTCTACTATTTAGGCTTAGTTTCAATACACTGAGTGCACTGCAATAATTTTCCTGTCAAACACTCCTCTTGCCCATCAAATATAATCTCAATATGTTCTTTAAACCTGCAGGAATTTTTGACTAAATTAATTCTATTTTTATCTTTTTCCTGACGTTTACAAATAATTTTATATAACAGACTGAGAGTTGCCATCTGTTACCTGAAACTACTTTTAGGTCTCTATACAACACATCCTGCAGATGTAGCCTACTTTTTTTGCCAGTATATATGGTACTTATGGTCCAAATATGTTGGACTGTGACTAAGGAAGCAATTTTGATTGCTTTGCAACAGTAAATGCTCCATGTTTACTGTCCCATCAATCACTGTGTTACCTGTAGCTATCACTGTGGATGGTATTTCCTCTTCCTGAGCATTGATAAGTGGAATGAACAATACTGGCATCAATATACAGAACTGCAAATTTTAGCCTTGAGTAAGCTCTGCCAGAGTTACAATGCCAGAGTAGATGGGCCTTAGGAAACAGCCTTGCACACAGCTCAGTTCCAGTGGTTCAGTCTCTGCTGATTGTGGGGTGGGCCCTGCTGCTCCACAGCTGCCTGCAACCCCTCCTGCCATGAGTCAACAGAGGCTGCGGAGGGTACCACAAAGACCTCAGAATTACCATAAAGGATTTTCTGGGCAAATGCCAAGTCCATCCTTGGCACGAGCTGACCACAGCCATCTGGGCAGAATTACATATGATCATCATCACCAGCTGAGACACCTGCATTAGGGCTTCCTGAAACAGATTCTAATGCCACCTGAACTGTTTGTGCACTGCCTCCAGATTCAACTTCAGCTAGCTGTAGCTCATGTCGTGGCTGCTGGAGGCTGTCAGGAGCCATGAGTTATCCCAAGCATTCCACCATCACGTTGTTACATCAGCAGGGCCATAGGTACTACAAGGCTAGGAAGAGGAGGGGAGAACATATTGCATAAATATTTAAACACCTCTGCTCCCACTAGACTGATAATTTTATTTGTGTTTTGATTAACATCACTACTGTTTATCTATTTTCTTTAAGCTTTGAACTTGCTTGCCTGATTAGACCATTTTTACTTTTCAACTATTAAAAAAGAATTGGCAAACCTAAGCACTTGTTTCCTCTACCATCCTTTCCCATTTTCTTTTCTACTCCAGCCTATAACCATGCACTAACGTAGCAAAGGTGGCAGCTGGGTACAGGATGCATGACAGACCATGTACGACATCAGGGACTAACATGATGACATAGTAATCTTTCAAGTGTAAGGAGGAAGAAAGACATTCATGAGGCTGGGGAGTAGGGAAAAGTTAGGTCACAAGGGAGGGAAGAAAACCTGAGGGACTTGGAAAATAATGGCATCTTATTTGGCAGACTGGCACACCTAGAAACATTTATTATGTATAGCAGTGCTAGCTCTCACTTTATACCAGTTTAGACCTATCTTCCTCCGGGCATTCTAGCCAAACCTATATGAGGTTATACAAAAGAAACCTACTGAATTCCTTGCTGACAGAAGTCTTTCTTGGATCCATATTCATGTTTTGCAGCACGAAAGGCCACCATGATACTGATGGCACCAGCAATGAATGTAGCTCAAACGATTGTTGTTACACCACTACACTGTATCTCTACACTGCCAAATACCAGCATCTGACTGAAATCACTGTGTAAATCAGATAAGGTCACATGACACACGATAAATATAACAAGATAAAATAGGATAAATAGGACTGTGACAACGCATGTGTACATCCTGACAGCACTTAAAATTATCACCTTGGGAAAGAAGGCCTCAGAAAGTAGAGATATTGCATATTCAGTACAGCTCATTGCATACGTAGATACTGGCCACTAATGAGGTAAGCTGGTAGGTAAGGAAATGATTTATCTTCTACTTAGCCTGAGAATTGTAGAGAAAACATCATGCAGTAAGTTTTTGCATCGTCATGATACAAACTGCCCAGTAACATGGATTCAGACATCAGATATATCCATTCTAAATTAACTGTCCACCAGGCGACCAGAATTGGATGTAGCAATCCTGAGTTGGAAGGGAACCATAGGGATCATCAGAGTCCAACTCTTGGCCCTGCACAGGACACCCTGAGAATCACACCATGAGCCTGAGAGCATTGTCCAAATGCTTCTTGAGCTCTCTCAGGCTTGGTGCTGTGACCACTTTCCCGAGGAGCCTGTTCCAGTGCCCAACCACCCCCTGGGTGAAGACCAATTTCCTAATATCCAACCTAACTCTCCCCTGACACAACTTTAGGCCATTCCATCAGGTTCTATCACTAATCACCACAGAGATCAGTGTCTGTCTCTCTGCTTCCCCTCACGGGGAAGTTGTAGACTGCAATGAAGTCTCCCCTCAGTCTCTTCTTCTCCAGGCTGAACAAGTCAAGTGACCTCAGCCACTCCTTGTAGGGCTTCTCCTCTAGGCCCTTCACCATCTCTTTAGCACTCCCCTGGATGCTCCTTAGAGGGTAGTTGCCCTTTTGACAAGAGGTGTGCAGATGCAGTTGAGAAAGTGACAGCTCTTTCACCTTCTGAAAACAGGTCTACAGAACACCAAGGAAGTTAGGGGTGCACAAGAATTTGGGAAGGGGAACAGCCCAGAAGATGACCCCAACTGACCCAAGGGATATTCTATACCATATGGCATCATACTTAGTATATAAAGCTGGGAAGAGAACGAAGATGGAGCAATGGCATTTATTTTCCCAAGCAACTGTAATGCATGAGGGATCCCTGCTTTCCTGGGGAAGGCTGAAGACCTGCCTACCCACAGTCAGTGGTCAATGAATTCCCTGTTTTGCTTTGTTTGTGTGCAGAGCTTTTGCTTTATCTATTAAACTGTGTTTCTCTCAATGCACAACTTTTCTCCCTTTTACTGTTCTGATTCCCTCCCCAACCCCAATGGGGAGAGTGAGTGAGCAGCTATTGGGGCATAGTTGCCAGCTGGGGTTAAATCATGACAGGAATCATCCCAGGACTTCATGAAAAAGAGTCAGACTGCACCATTTAGCCTGTGCATCCATTGCACAGACAAAGCATTTCACAGAGGACTGTACTTTAGCCCTACATCTCCCTCAGGTTCTAATACATGTGTTCTAATTAAGAATGGAAAGAACAAAAGAATACATACCACTGAACATCTACCTCCTTGGCCTCATCTTCTGGTATAACTCAGGGTTCATCTATGACACATCTAAAAATCATCCAAGGAAATACATAATAGTGGAATCTATCCCATACATAGGGGGAATGGAAAAATTGATCCAGGTGGTGACTTTCTTACATGAATTAGTACCTATTACATAGATCATTGACACAACAATATATTTTTCAGAAGGTTCTGAAGGCCCCATGCTCTAACACCAGGACTAGAAACACAACAGAGGCTCACAGAAATGTCTGTTTTTGAGTTAACTTTTGGCCCCTCATGTTATTTCTATTAGGCATACCTCATTTGTCCCTGCATGAGAGATGAACGTGTCTGTAAGAGCTGCACACACCACTGCCTGATGAATCCCATGGTACTGTACAAAAACACAATTCATGGTGGGTATAATTTTCCTGGACAAGAGTGACATAGCTTTCGCTTACATCTACCTAAGAAAAAAGGTCCCGCTTCATACTTTTCATACTTCAAATACCGAAATGTAATTCACTATCATAAGCAAAGATTTTAATAATTAAAACATACTATTTTTAGGTTCATTTTCATCTTGCAGAAGCTTCCTTCTGGAAGCTCAACTGGACCAACCTCCCCTTTAAGAGCATGGTGCAGAAACTCTGGGAGGGAACAAGACCCTTTTTAGATTGAAAACCAAGCTTCAGCCCGAAGGCCTCAGCAAAAAAACACATATACAAACCACACTGATTTTTACCAGATAAACCAGAAACCAGAGTTGAAAAAAAGAGCGAATTTCAAAGGAGCTGAAAATCTGTTGCCATATTTTATTTGCCTCCACATCTATTCCTTTTTCTTTGCAGGTGGCACATGAAAGATACTCCTGCCTTTCTGGTCAAAAGCCTTGGCATCAAAGTAATGTTCCTTCAGAACATGTGCTACAGGTAATACAAGGTGACTGGGCTATAATTTGAACAGTCCCTCCTAATGTGGTACATCCAAAGTTAACTATCAGCAAAACTATCCCCTATTTTCTTCCAGTGTGTCTCTCCATACAGAAGGTAGGATCTTGCCTCATTTAATGCCAACATTTTCATACCAATTCCTTCATCTCATTTTTGTGGGACAAGGCAAAATCCTCGCTTCTTGCAAAGGATGAAAAAGAGGACAGACACAGCACCCTTCAGAATGGGATGAGGAATACTCCAAGCTTTCTTCAGGTGAAAGCGGAAACTGAGAAAGATCACACTACTTTAACAATGAGATGTTTAAACCTATTTTCATGGAAGTGAGTACAGAATTTTTTAAAAAACATCAACATTCTTTCAAGTGGCTGAAAACAGTTCCTGGATTGAAAAGTCAGTGTGGAGAGGGTGGAAAACAGTAATAAAATAATCAGGGACCAGGAGCGGAACTGATAAGCAGGCACCATGGATGCTATTTTCTTACATGCCCTAGAACAAAAGACTTCCAGCACTTATGAAAGAAGGTGCAAGACTAGATTTTTTTTTCCATTTGTGTACTGACACACTGGCATCACTAAGTTCTGGATGTAGCTACTCTCATGCACCAAGATACTTGTTTGTTGCAGCCACTGCTTAACTTCACCAGAAGCCTGAAAAAGGCAGGCAAACTGAGAAGATACAAGCAGTTTTGCTTGAATTGCAGGGTACACAAACTAATAAGGCAAGAATGAGAACTTCAGGTGCAAAGAAAACAAAAGACAGCAGAAATAAGCAGACTTACGAAGAGAAACTGGAAGGCCAGGGAAGAGAGCCTTTTCTGCTGGTTGAAGTCTTGGCCAGTGAGAAGAAACAGAGTTCACTTCCAGTCTTCAGATTTGCTTCACAGAGCAAACACAGCCGCTTTCACTGTGATGTAGCACTTTCCAGGTCTGAGGAAACACTCCTGCCCCTTTCCACTGCAAGCCTTTTACTTCAGAGATTCCACTAAATCCCCAGTTAAGTAACTTTTTCTGTTGCATTTCTCCTCGCATCTAACACCCTCAGTGGCAGAAAATACATTCATTTTGGACAGAAGTTCACAAAGCCTGTACATTATTGCAGCTGAGACGCTAAAAGACTCTAAGCTAAAAACTCAGTTGTTCAGCTAAAATGACTTGACTACTTAACTAAAATAATTATAAATTTGTGTAAATTATAATCCAAATATATATTAGAAAGCTAATATTCAAGACATCCTGGAGAACCAGAATCTGGATATTTAAGACCAGTTTCCCAAATATTCATATTTCTGTTTTGAATGGCACTTCCATTTCTGCTATAGAATCTCTCTAGAGGAATAGACCATGCACATATATAAGAGATATAAAACCTCCTCCAGAAGCAAGGTTCTAGAACTAATTTCTATAATTTCACAGAGCAACACTTAAACACAGGATAGTGGAAGATGCAAATAAAGTATTTAAAGAATGTGGTCACTTTAATTTGTAATTACTAGAGTAAGCATTTTCTTATGTTAATGTAGTACTCATTCTTACAGAGAAAGTATCAAATGAAAAGCTGCAGACATAACTTATTTAACGCATTGATGCATTTTAACTGTTTATGTATTTACAGATGTAATGCTCTAGAAAGTGGTATTTCCCCTTACTGTCTCAAGCTGCTTCCCAGTGTGAAGCATGAAGTCTCAGTCATTATTATGCACATGGTCCAAGACCTAACCAAGTAGAAGAGCCAAGCCAGCCCCCAGTGAAGACAAGTTCTCAAATATCAATTTTGCTAGCATGGGAACACAGCACTCTCCTTGGTGACAGAGAGGGCAACTGCACCCTGCAGGGAAGCAACTATCTTGAATCTAAGATTTTAGGTTGATGCATGCCAGTATCTTTAGAAGCAGCATTGACAGACAGTAGCTGGAGGGGTGAGCAGCTGGTGACTGTTCTTCACAAAATAGGTAAGACAATAGTGTAAAAAGACATCAAACCAGGGAATAAGAGCATCTAAAGCTTAATCGACTATGCTGTGAATCTCAATGCATTTTTATTATTCCCTGAGTCAAAAGAAGTGCTCAGAAAAGCAACAGAGGAACATTTCTTGCAGTACTTTCACCCAGCACAGCAAACAATACACAATAGGGACACTATAAACTAAGTAACTTTGCAGAGAAATTCCATCAACTCAGCCATGTGCCTGTTTTAGTGTTTCTATACAAATTTACACAAGAAGTTGTGTGAAACCTCTGAAGAATAAAGGGGAAAAAATTTCAGCATGAGACAATGCCATAGACAATAATGTGCCAGCAGTACTGCTTTTTAATTGGCATGATGCAATTTTTCTTTCCAACTAATTAATCAAATCACAATAAAGAATCACTGAATTTGCAAGATACGAGCTACTCTTGCCATTTTAGGTTTTCACAGATTCAGAAATACCAGCTTTGACTTTTACAGCCCAAGATAAAACTCTCCATTCCACTGAAGGATTAAATCTTTTTGCCTCCAAGTCTAATGTTGCAGCCTTCTTCATATAAATACGCTAAGGAAATTGGACTTAAACAGTAAGGACTGATACTAGGACAAAGCTAAGGATGGAACTTGACTGGACGAACATCTGTCTTCTGAATCCAAGACTGAGTAGTGCTCTGAACCAAGGAATACATGGATAGCAGCTCCTCCAGGAAGTAATTCACTTGTATGTACCTCAAACCTACTAAGCAATACATAATTAAGACCTATGTGGACATGAGGACAAACCACCTCATGCATTACGTATCATCCAATCGGTAGTCCCCATGCATTATTTCAGTAGCACTACCCTACTTACTTAAAGTGCAGGTTCTTAACATTCTCCTGAACTCTGCAGTCACCACCCAGAGCATTAAGAACTAACTGTTCCCGTGGCAAGTAAAGTTTACAGGAGATAATTTACACAGGAGATAAAGCCACTAAGTGCTTAATGGCAGTATACTTGAACACATTTTCTCTCCTTGATTCTCTCCCTCAAACCCAAAAAGCTACAAAGGGAGCCAAGGTCTAGTCCTACCCAAGTTGCCTGAGTATAAGGCAAATCAACAGGGAGGACAATTCCACACATCCCAGTTACAGGCACTTAGCTTAACTGAATGACCTTCACCTCCTTTACAATCAACAGAGACAAGCTCCTTGAAAGGCCAAGTACTTGAAAGTGTGATTTGGATCAGCGATATATCTCTGCCTTCTCCATTGAAGAGAAAGGGACTGGTGGATTGCCCAGTTAAAATAGATGCCTAAAGGGACACTGTGAAAATACCATCCTCACTTTCAGATCAAACCTGAAGGGTCTCTGCTTGAGATATGCTGTTAGGATGTGAAAAGCAGGCAGCTATACCACCCTTTTTGAGCCTTCAATAAAGCTGGGAAAAAAACAGGGTATGTTTTAAATTTGCAGACAGTCAACAAGTATGATCACTATTTAACTTCAAAAAAAACCTACTAGTAACAATACAATGTGTTACTTTATTAGTGAGCATGAGAATACTTTGCTTTTTAAAAGTTTAGTTTATGACAGAGCCTGAATTACCAGAATAAAACACTGCACAGGGCAGAAATGAAGAATCATCAGGTTAAACTTCTCTGGGTTCTGCAAGGCACTTTACATTCAGCAGACATACAAGAGCAACCTCTGCATGTCTTCTAAAAACAGAGAGTTCAAAAAATTAAAAAATAAGAGACAGTTAAACATCACCATGTTTCTTCCCAATATTATAAATACATTACAACTGTGAATTAGAAGCACTGCTAAGGCACAAACTTAATTTCAAGTGTTTAGCTAGAGCTTTAACATTCACTATAAACTCAACAAATTAAACACAACCTGTTCATAGGTCTTATAAAGACTAGAAAATTAACTTTCATTTTTAGAAACATAACAGACAGTTACGCACATTTATTGTAAACATTTTAATATATTCTGAGTTTAAGCCATTATAATAATGATCAACACATTAAAATTATTATAAAAAGATTCCTTTAGCCATCACTATAAATATACTAGCAGTTTCCATTAATTCACAATAGCAAATTCCTGGGTTTGCTTTTCACCATAAGTAAAACTATACAGCAAAGGTATCTCAGGTCACCTAAAAAACTGTTAGCACCAAGCAATACAATGTCAACTATACTGAAAAGGACTCTTACCAGTGTAAGAAACTGGTAAGTACGTATTTTTGCTTTTGTTAAATATTCAAGACTTTTTACCATTCAGACAAAAGCACTTAACACTACATAAACAAGTTTTGCATATTAGAACACACAAAATACAAGTCTGTCAATGATTTCCATCTTCACAAAACAGAAAATCCACCTCTTTCAAGGATGCCAGGTGAATAATAAGATCTGAGAAGAAACGCAAACACTTGCTCTTCAGCCCAAATTCAGGTGCCCTCCAGCCAGCATAAAACTAGTGTTTTTTCATCCAGCTCTGCAAGAGAAGTGGCATCCTACTGATGGAGTCGAACACCACTACTTGTCTCGGTGGCCAAGGCTGGATTCCTCCTGCAGAACTAGGAGAAGGAATTGTTGCCACCTCAGCAGCATGCAATCCCGGGAAAACAAAGGGGATTCCCATTGTCATTGTCTTCATCTGCAGCTGATCATCACCAGCACTAGCAAGGCAGTAGCTTGCGCAGTTATCTCCACAGCGGGCAATGTCACAACCCGACCAACAGCACAAACTACTACCTCAGCCAGGGCCCTGGTGCTCCCGACCCCTTCTGGAGGGGAAAACAAGCAGGCAGACAACACAGCAGCGATACGTGAAATTAGAAGGAGAAACAGCAGAAAGACAAAAGGGCTCTGGGGTCTTTCGATGATCCTCGTCTCCTTTATCTGTTGCAGACATCAACCAGACTCCTCTCGCCTGACTGTGAAAAGCAAAGGGAAACCCCGCCCAGCTCCCTCCCCAGCTTTGCCCTTTTCCTTGCATGACCTGAAACCGACGGGAAGAGCTTCATTTATCAGATACATTACAGACCCCAGCTGGTACAGTAAAGATCACGTTTAATTTCAAACAGCCACAGTTCCGCAAGCCTATAACAGATGGGGCGGGGAGGGGAAGGAGGGAGGGAGGGAAGAAAGGAGAGAATCGGGGGGAGGGGGGGGGAAGAGAAACGCAGCAGACAGACGGCACCCACCCCCGATCCCTCCAGCCTCCCCCTTTGCCCACCCCCGTGGGGACGCGGGGCACAGGACCTGCCCTCGCCGCCCCTCCCCGCAGAGCGGCCCCGCCGGCCCGGCCCGGCCCGGGCAGCCACGGAGAAAGGGGGTGCGGGGCAGAGAGGCGGCGGCCGCCGGCCCGCCCTGACCTCCCGCCGCCCCGCGGGGCCGACCCGCCCGCTGCCCGCAGAGCCGGCGGCTACGGGCCAGGGCGAGCCGGACCCAGCCCCACTCGCCCGAGGTCGCGCTGTGTCGCCGGCGGGGACGAAAGGGCCGCAGAAGGACCCCCGCCCCGGCCGCCCCAGCGAGGAGCCCGCGCCGCCTCTCCCGGCGGAGAAGAAGCAGCCGAGCCCTCTGTCGAGGGCGCTGAAGGGTCGGGGAGGGGAAGGCGCTCGCCTTGCCGAGGCCGCAGACAAAGAAGGAGCCGCGGCCCCGCTCCCGCCGCGGCTCCGTCCGTCCGTCCGTCCGTCCGTCCGCCCGTCGCCGCCGCCGCCCGTGTGTCCGGCTGAGCCATGGAGAGCGTGTGGCGCGGGGGGAGAGGGGCTCCGCGCCCACGTGACCGGGCATGTCATTCACCCGGCCGCCGCCATCTTGCAGAGGGAGGGGGAGCGCTGCCCCAGCGAGGGCCCAAGATGGCGCGGGGCGGCGCGAGGCCGCTCCTCACGGCCCGGCCCCGCCCGCTATCCCGCCGGGCGGCGCGCGGGGGCGCTGGGAGGAGCCGCGGCTCCCGCCCTCGATCCGGGGCTCCCCGGCGGCCGCGGGAAAGGCTGCGGCCGGAGCGGGGCCCACGGGAGGCGCAGGCGGGGGTTTTCCGCTGGGAACGCGCTCCAGGAGCGGCACCAGCACGTCCGGTGGGGCAGAAGAGGGCGCCATCGGCCGGGGCCGCGGCGGAACCGGCATCGGGGTGGCGCTGGGACGGCACCGCACAGCCCGATTGTCACAGCCTCAGCCCGAGAGGCAGAGCGGACGCGGGCTTTTAGAGTTCCAACAGTGCCTGCCTTGGCTCTGCACTTTAACTTGGAAGCTCTTTTCCTTCTAAATGGAAACAGGCTCCAAGACGATTACTCCACACAGAAATTGACCTCAAAGGAACAGACTGTGAACCTCATTACAGATCGACAAAAGTTAAACTAACATTCTGATCGATCGTTCTGCCCTTCACCACCCACACATTTATGAACAAATTTATTGAAAAAAACAACTGCCAACACACAACAGGGATTAGATTGCAAGAGTATAAAATAAAAGGTGTAACTGCGTTTACAAAGACTGTATGAACAATAATCAGTGATGCAAAATATGGAAATAATACGCAATAGTCTTGGAGTTTCCAATGCAAAACTATTTGTAACACGGGCTAAGAATGAAAAGCATTTCCTCTAATGACAACTTGCAAGTTGTAGTTGAGAAAATCACACTAGAAAGCAGCCAAAACATTGCCACCTTAGAGACAAAGATACACGGTTCACCGTTTTTGAAGTTGCTACCTACATTAAGCATCAGGCACAATCAGATCACTCACTGATCTCTTGTTTAAAAGACTTTTAAACCAGTGACATTCTGTTGGAGAAAACGTGCCAATAGTTTCTGTATGCTTATGAAGTACATATGTTTTTGATACTGCCTGGCACATTAAAGAACATTCTACAGCTGAGAAAATGGAAGTACCCAGTAACTCAGAGTCCTTTATTTCTGGTACTGGAAGGGACTGTTCGATCTCCTTCAGATCACTTTCTCTCAACTCCTGGTAAAGCCAGGTACCATTTCTCACAGGGGCAGTGAGACTTAATTGTTGTGCTATTTGAAGTCAAATAGGGAGAGGCAAAGTATTACAAATAGAGATGCACCAAGGAAATGTATGCTCTGTTAGCCCTTAGTTACTTTCAGTAATTCAAGTCTTTTTTACTGAGTGTGAATGTGTAGGGACTTTGAAAGAACTCAGTCTTACTAGATAGTATTTTCTCATTTTCCTCAGAGATGAAAAATTCCAATGACAAAAATAAGCATTCAGGCACCAAGTTGTAGGTATCAGAAGTAACTGTACCCTTGCTGAAACATCTGGGGAAAAAGCAGCAGTTAAATGTAATGTAAAAAACAAACAGAAAAATTCTCTGACGAGTGTACAAAAGTGTGGCAGGACTGGAAATGTTTAGTTCAGTTTACTGCGTTCATGAAGACATTAATGTCACATACTCGTCCAAATTGGGGAAGCAACGGAAAACCAAGACAGATCAGTAGCAAGAGAATTTAGGTTCCAAAAGAGCTCACTGTAGATCTCTTAACTCTTTGTCTAATTATTTAGCCTAATGCCATGACAGCAAGAAAGTGACAGCATGTTATCCCTTGCAGACACAGGGTACAACAAATAAATATTTAAACATGATCTCCTGAGGGGGGGTGGAGGGGGAAGGGCAGGGGGGGAAACAGGCAAACCTAAGAGTAGGCCCCTTGCAAAGGACATAAAAAGATCCAAAATAAAAACAAACAAACAAAAACCACAAAGAAGATGCTGTTAGGGGAATTCAGAAAAACTACAGCACCATCAAAACATGGCAATAGCAAAGTCAACTGCATTTACTGTAGCGCTGTCATCTCCATTTTGAGATGTCTAAAGTAAACTAAAAAAAAAAATCCATGGAACACCAGATGCCTAAGCCTAAGGAAGTTTTCTTATGCTCTAGTAGCAAGTGCTGTCACTACCACATAGCAACTTAAGTGACCTTTTTTAGGATACAAAAGTGTGGCTCCTGCCAGGCCCACCTATTTTGTCCTATTTTGGGATCAGACCCAGCCAGCACGGGCGTAGGAGGGGCAGGTCATGTCTGACCAACCTGATCTCCTTTTATTAGCAAGTGACCCGCCTGGTGGATGAGGGGAAGGTTGTGGATGGGGTCTACCTGGACTGCAGCAAAGCCTTTGACACTGTCTCCCATAATATACTCCAGGAAAAGCTGGCAGCCCACAGCTTGGACAGGGGCACTCTGGGCTGGGTTAAGAACTGGCTGGAGGGCCGGGCACAGAGAGTGCTGGTGAACGGGGTGGCATCCAGTTATCAACTGGCTGGTCACCAGTGGTGTCCCCCAGGGGTCAGTGCAGGGCCCAGTCCTGTTTAACATCTTTATCAATGATTTAGATGAGGGGATTGAATCCATCATTAGCTAATTTGCAGACAACACCAAGTTGGGAGGGAGTGTGGACATGCTGGAAGGCAGGAGGGCTCTGCAGAGGGACCTGGATAGGCTGGAGAGGTGGGCTGAATCCAACGGGATGAAATTCAACAAGGCCAAGTGCCGGGTCCTGCACTTTGGCCACAACAACCCCCTGCAGGCTGGGGACAGAGTGGCTGGAGAGCAGCTAGGTTGAAAGGGATCTGGGAGTTTGGATTAACAGGAAGCTGAACATGAGCCAGCGGTGTGCCCAGGTGGCCAAGAAGGCCAATGGCATCCTGGCCTGCATCAAGAACAGTGTGGCCAGCAGGAGCAGGGAAGTGATCTTTCCCCTGTACTCAGCACTGGTGAGGCCACACCTGGAGTGCTGTGTCCAGTTCTGGGCCCCTCAGTTCAGGAAGGACCTGGAGCAGGTCCAGAGAAGAGCAACCAGGCTGGAGAGGGGACTTGAACACAAGTCCTATGAGGAGAGGCTGAGGGAGCTGGGGTTGTTTAACCTGGAGGAGGCTCAGGGGTGACCTCATCACTCTTTACAACTACCTAAAAGGAGGTTGTAGCCAGCTGGGGGTCGGTCTCTTCTCCCAGGCAATCAGCAGTAGGACAAGAGGGCATGGGCTTAAGCTCTGCAAGGGGTAGTTTAGGTTGGATATTAGAAAGAAGTTCTTTACAGAGAGAGTGATCAGGCATTGGAATGGCCTGCCCAGAGAGGTGGTGGATTCACCATCCCTGGAGGTTTTTAAGATGAGGCTGGATGTGGTACTGAGTGCCATGATCTGGTAATCACAGTGGGGTTGGATCAAGGGTTGGACTTGATGATCTCGGAGGTCTCTTCCAACCCAGTTAATTCTATGATTCTGTGATCTTCAAATGAAAGCCAGGTTAGTTAATCTTGTGGTAGACCTCAATATTTTAGTTACCTAAATTTCAGAAAAGAAATCCAGCTTGAACATCTCAAAGCAGACACTCCTTACTGCCTCTCAAAAGTTTGATTACAGAAGGAATGATTTCTGTCAAAAGTGACTTCTTTTTAATAATGACTTACATAAAAACCCCCTATGTTTTAAGCCTGATTTTGCATCTATATTTCTCTCTTCTAAAAGGTTATTGTTACTTCATTAGCAATTATTTAAATGTTTGTCTGTGTGGTGGTTTTAATCTAGGCCTTCCTTGGTGACCAGGTTGTAACCAAGGAAGGGGCAGTGTTCCCAGTATTCCATACGGTTTTTACGTAAATTGGGGTATAAATAAGAAGGCAGGAGAGGCTTTTGCTCTTTTCTCTTCCGGCGAGGTTCGGGAACAGTGGGTCCTTGCGTTGGTCTGGTTTATCTAAGGCTGAGGCCTGCAGCATCCACTGACCTGCCACATGGAGGCTTGGAGAGTGCTGGCCATGTCTGCCAATCCTGCTTTTCTAAGGGACGTGGTGAGATTGTTTTACTAGTTATTTTACTAGTTCTTGGGTTTGACTGTGTATATCTGCTCAGTGTCCCTTTTTTGTCTCCTTTTGTTCCTTTTTCCCCTTTCCCTACCCCTTTGGGGGGTGTTTGGATTCCCTTTTGCTGTGCACATAGCATCTTAACTGTATATAACTGTAATATACATAAAATATATATTGTTATATAACTAGCTTGATTTCGTTTTTTTTTTTTCAATTTGCATAGTTCTTTGCCCTGAGGGAAGAAGGGAGGGGAAGGGGGGACTGCTACTGGGGGTTTGGGCATTTGGCAGGGAGCCAGGTCCGAACCATCAGTCTGCAATTAAATATAGTCACAAAGACTGGCAACCTTTTAGAACTAGGGAATGCATTTTTCATAGTTAAGATTCTATAGCTTATTAGATGCTAAATGGTTACATTTTATCTGAAAATGTCTGAGTACATTTTCTTATTATCTAGCGCTTCATTAGTTTGCCAAGAGCTCTGTTTGGATGCAAAGTGCAGTAATACAGAAAATGGCATTTGAAATAATTCTTAGATTAGATCTGTTTTAAATGTATTGGAAAAATCCATAAAATAAATTATGTTAACAAAGAGGACAACTGATGGTTTCTGGTTGCCACTGCCTTTTAGATAACAGTGGATTTTGCCTTCACAGGCAATCCTGTGTATGGAAAGAAAAAACCCCCAAAACTTTTTCAATTCCTAACCTATTTCCAAATTTGACCTAGTTGTTTGAATTGAGCTGGTTAAAGTGAAATTAAACTGCAAGAAACAGCTACTGCTATCAGACTGTAGTTTAGCACTTCAAAAACTTGCTTCCCACTCTTAACTGTGTAAAGAGGGAAGGATTTGAGCTACTCCATTCATCGGTTTAATGCATTTTCTTTGAGACTTTGGCAACACATAACTGCTTCAAATTTTAAGATATTATAGTTCACGCAGCTGTAACAGACATTATTAATTTCATATTTTGAAAGAAGATATTTAAATCACTTTGTTCTAAGATATATGTTTCTCTTTCCTCATTTGTTTAGGGTGGTACTTTGTGCAGACTCTGGGGGTCATTTTAGTGCTAAAGTAGTATCATATTTTGCTTTGCCAAGCAAGGAGGCACGAAGAGATGTACAGTAAGTAAATCTGCAAATAATGGTTGAGATGTAGTCCAGAAATCAGGTCTCTGTACATGTACACGCCAGCAGTACTACACACTTAATACTCCTGTCCCCTTCATGTTTTCTCATGAGAGAGGCTGATCAAAACCAGACTGCTTTCTCTGCTCTCTCTGAATTGATGGCAATTCAATTTTGGCTGCCATTTTTCTATGGAGCCTCTCACTCCCTTCCCTCATGACCATGCATTAGTTTGTGATTTGGTGGAGGAAAGAAGTGTGAGTCTTCTGGCAAGCAAGCCAGACACATAAGCCATTCCTTGGCAACTTTAATTGTTCCAAGTAAGAAATAGTTAACATTAAAAACAACAGACTAGGCAATGTCAAGTTTGGACAAGTTTGAAGTTTCCAACTGTCCCATCCTCACAAGCCTCTGCAGTCTAAAAGCTATCAGCTTTGGAGATACTACTGGTCATGGAGACTCATGCCGAGACTGAGACAGATGTTCTGTGTACAGAGAGCAACAGGTATGACTCCAGTCTGAAGATGTCTTCAGTAACAAAGCTATGAAGATGCCAGAGACCTGACTTTCAAGAGATTTTCTTTCTCACTGATTAGAAATTCATTCTCTCTCTCTGTACTGGTAATCTCTTCTGAAAACAAAACAGACTGATGGGCTGATGCCTTTGAATATGCTTCAACATTGCAGTATTTTGGATTGAAGAAGATGGTAGCTGTACTTAATTAATTCCTTCCATAAGGATATCACGCTTCAGGTAAAAAGAAGATAAATGAGGTTCCTTATGAGGTTCTTAAGGCAGGCATCTGGACCACCAGTGGGAATAAACATGTTAACATGAATAGAGAAAAGCTTATCATACTGATTTTAAAAATAAGCTTATCTGAGAACTCCTCTAAACGTAGATAATAAAGTAAATTCAATCAATGGTCTCATTGCTTGCTAGTGAAGTTCTGCAGTTAGCACAGTAAACACACAGGTATCTTATCCTTTTTATCAAAGTTATTTCATAATCAAGACAAAAATGCATAAATAAGGAGCTCAGAAATAGAAGGGTTGTTTTTTAGCATGTTACTTGCTAATTGATAGGACACAGGGACATGACAAATATGATCTTTAAAATGCTGAAGTTACTCAGATTAGTTCTTTAAATATCAGGAAGAAATTCATCCAGCCCAGTCAATTTGACAGGATGTAACCATTTTCTATCCTGTTTTCCTTTTTCTAGGCAAGCTTCATCAGTCTTTGTCACTCATATAATTTGCACAAGCAATACACTGGCAGTTGGTAGTGACTTTTTGGATCAGTCCTCACTGTAACAAATGAAAAAAATCAACAGAAATTGCAGCTCTGAACCAAAAACCAATCCCCTATGTCAACAGCCATACTCTTCTAAGTAGTCAGAACTTTTGTCAGTGCAAATCTTTTACTATTTATGCATTTATTGTCTGTCAGCTGACCAGTGTATCTCATCTACTTTCATTCCAGTCTGTTGACACTGTTCTTTGGTGTTACCTGAATTTCTGCCTTCCACAGTCCTCCCCTTATTGTGTCTGAAGTCAATGAAATTCCTCTTTTAACTGAGTTGGTCTCTTATTACAGCTAGTCCGGCACATATTTTCAGTTAAAACCACATCTCCAAGGAACTCTCTTATCTCCTCAGTTCCTCTCTTAATTCAGACTTCTGTGAAATCTTCCCTATCAATTTTCTGGGCTGCCTTCTTCAAGTCCAGATGCTTTTATTTTGAGGTTCTCCCCCTCCTCTCTAAGAATCATGAGTACTGAATTTCACTTGCTTTCTTGCACCAGTTGTCTTAAACCATCTATGCAATATTTTGCTCACTTGCTCCTGCTGTAGTCATTCTTGATCCCAGCAACTGGTTCCTAGGGGGTGTAATGTTGTCTGTCCTGAATTCACAGCAGTCAGATACTTTGAATATGACATAAACCTGAACACTACAACTCATCTACGAACCCTAAAGAGTATTTAATCCCCAAATGAAATCTATCTTGTACGTTGACTTTTTACAATCATTTTTATTGGACTTATACTTGCCCTGATATACAAAATGCTGTCTAGACAAAGAGTCCCTGCCCCAAAAACTTACACCTGAAGCACACACAGAAAAGCACACACAGAAAAGTCCTGTCAAAAGGTAGGGGTGGAAGATCCAGGGAGAAAGTAAGCTCTTCGCATGGAATAAAAACATAATATCAATTGATGTTAAATGGTTTACACGCACAGATATAGGCCATATCTATGCACAGTTTTGGATTCCAATTTAAACAAACCCTACACACTAGCTGCCTTATTTGGAACTTTCTGATGCACCCTATTCTAAACACCCTTTGGGCCCGTAGCAGTCAGAATATACACTGCTCACAAGGCAGGTGTACACAGCAATGCCTTCTCTCAGTGATGACTAGTAGTTGTGTCTGTCATTTGCTGAGGAAAAGAAAGGCATTAATCTTGCTAAAAATATCTTGCCTGAAGAGTTCAAGGCCAGCTATGAGAAAATCTGCTGTTTGACAAGAAACAACTCACGTAAAGAAAGAACCCCATCTGCAGAATATGATGAAAAACTACTGAAGTTTCACAGATGTACTCTTACTTACTCTTGTAAATAATTTACAGTGACCATGTGTTTCATGTGGTTTAATGTCCAGTAACATTCCACAGTTCACCAATAAAAGAAGTGGGGAATCAGGCTCATGTACAAGGGAACAAAACAGATTCCAGTTAGATAACCATCTCTGAAGATAAGCAAATAACTACTGTAGTTTACTTCTAAGAATAAGATGTTCTTTAAGAAGTTCCCAGCTTGAGGCATCTTTCTTTTTTCATAATCATTTACTATGCAATCTTAAATCCTTGAGTACTTTAAGGCAATGGTCATGGCATTGAGAGATACAAGTTTTCCCAAGTAATCCAAAGTCTTGATATGAACATGCTAATAATCTAATAACTTGAATTCCCATCCATGTCTTTTTTAAAGTTGTGGACAAGAAGGAAAAAGGTGAAGACTGTGGTTACAATCAATTAGCAATTAATGCTTATCTTCTAACTTTCAGCTGACACATTTCTATACAGTCAGCTGTATCCCTTTTCTAGCTGCCTTCAGTGACACACTGCAGACCCATATCCTGAAAACATCCATGGGTTTTACTGCTCCTGAATAAGCAACCCTACAGACTTGAAAAGAACTTGGACATGGGTCCACTCAATAGGTAATGTTAAATTGATTAGATTCCTTCCAAAGCAAGATTTACATTGCTAAAAACATGTAAAAATGTGAAATTTAAACATTCAAAAATGCTGTTTGCATCAAAGAAGCCCTAACAATGTTTAGCAGAAAGTACAAAAAGAAAAAAGAAACTGATACTTCAAGTTGGAGGAAATATTTGAGTGATGGACAAGAAGGCACAGTAAAGGGAATAATTCTTATTCACAGACAAAATAAGTCAATGAAAACATATTTTCTAAGCTAATTAGCTTTGTTTTTAGTTCTTAAAGTATTTATACCAAATAAAAGAAAGCAGTTTTAATACAGTCAACCTCAGCTTGCATGTCCAAAACACACCTCAAATAGCACAGATGCTACTCATTTTGTAATTAAGAGGAAAGAAAGGAAAGTTAGCTCATTGGTAGTTTATTTCAAAATTTTTTGAAGATTAATGTCTATAGGTGGTAAAGTAGCCTAAGCTTTAGAGTCAGGAAAGACTAATGCATCCCCTTGTTGAATTACAGATAAAAATATAGATTTACCTCACTGGACAAATGCATCTGTATTACCACTGAAAAATCAATTAGAAACAAACTTACCCACAGCTTGGTCTGCACACATCTTTCCAGAAATTCTGGTTAAGATGATATATTCTAAAACAAATTAATTCCCTTCTTTCCTGTCCTACACTTTGTTTCTTTAATGACCTCATAGACTTTGACTTATCTTCCACTCATTAGGAGAGCAGTTGTTTGGTTTTCCTTTTCAGAGTATGGATAATGTTGTTACCTGTATGTTAGACCCAGTTCTGCTGTATACTGGAACTGCTCCTCCGCAGAAGGTATTCTGACATAAATCCTATTTATGAGAAGAACTTGTTTCCTTAAGGTAAACTGTGTGTTCTCTTAAAACTATCCATGTTTCACAATTAAGTTCTAATTCTGCAATTTTGGTCAGAGAAATGTGCAAGGTCTTGAAGCCTCTTTAATATTTACTGTACTTTGAAACAGAAAGCTTTTAAAAAGGACCATAAGCTGGAGCCTTGTGGGAGCAACCTATCCAAAGCCCTGCTTTAAGAACATTATTCATACAGGGTAGCCCTGACCAATTCATCATACCTTCATCTTGAAGCTTCTACAACTTTTACACATATTCACATGGACCAATCAATGTCCCTTTAGCCAGGAAAGTGCAAAGCAAACAGATGTAATACCATTTCTTACGCATGATAATCTCTTTTAATATCTACAAAAGACTTGAAGAAACAAAACCCTAAAGATAAGCTCTGAAATCCATAGGAAGGCACCTGTCTTCTTTTTTTATATATATATTTGGCCTTTGTGCTTTCACATCACAGATTAAAAATATGTGAATACAGGTGAAACATTATTGAAATCAAAATGAATTAAATAAGAGTTTAAATGCTAGATCACAAACTTTAAAAACAATACTATTAAAAGTGTTTTACTTCAATTGCGTATTACGTGAAAGTGAAACATTCACATTTACTTAATGACAAATTTTACTGCATTTCTAAATGTAACTATCTTCAAAACTACACTTCTCGCGGTTTTTATCAGACACAGTTTATAATTAAAAGATTAGAACAATCTGCTTGGGTTGAAAAGACATTACAAAACAAAGCACTTAAAATTACTGAACACAGTATTACAGCCAAGTATTTTAGATATTTGAAATCACCTTTCTTGGGTCATGATTCAAAGATTGCGATACTTGCCAAGAAGGTCAAAAAAGGCTAACAATCCTCAAATATGTTTGGGGTTTTTTTTTAAAGCAAGGCTGCAGCTACAAAAATGGATAGAGTTAAATAGAACAAACATCTTGAAAAAATATATTATGAAGTGAGGTATGGTAGTCTTGAAGTGCTACAGTGGATTTCTGCATATTCAAACTTATTTCAGGTCAACTACTCTGAAGTTTGAGATCAGCAGACTGTGACTGCTTGCTGCAATCTTTTGTTATATGACCCTTTGTAGATGTCCAATGGCCACAAAGAAGTTACATTCAATTAAGCAAAAATTAACAACATGATCAGATATGAATGAGCATATCTGGCAATTTAGAAGGCAAACTGTAAGTAAAAATGCAAGCATACAACTTATTCATAATAAATACATTTTCAAGCATTTGACATTATCAATATTTTTAAAAGAATTTAAATAATAAATGCAACTATTTTATACAGAACTGTACCATTTATTATACACACATGTATATCAGTTCCCTTTGTTTACAAAGGCTGGTTACAGATATATGGAATGTTACAGTACCATCTTGCATAAAATTTTAGTACAATTCGTACTTCAAAAAAAGGGTGCAAAACACCAGCCTAATAAATCTGACTGAATTGAAATATTTTTAATTACATCATTAACACATACACAACAAGCTGTACATAAGCCCACTTTTCAATCACCACTTCAAGATACTGTAGCAAGTACATGAGATTATAAATGATTCCAACTAGTCAGTTAAATTTATTAAAGGTTTGCACTGCTACTCACTCTGGAACCTTTGAGATATAGCCTATATTCACGACTTACTGAGCTCTTGTTAGTACAGTTAAAAGGCAGTCATCACAGTTGCCAAAGTACTAGTCACAAGAGATTTCCTCAGAGAAACTTCAACCAGGAACAAACATTTTTGGATACTTTTTTTCCCTTCAAGAATAAAAAAGAAGTTTTATGGGGTCAAGACTCTCCGTTCTGTACCTTGGATGCTGGTGGATGCATGAAGTCCTTAAAAGGAACCAGTGCCTCCTTCAGAGCAGAGCACACTTCGGAGGACGAGCAGGTAATACATTCTACTAAAGTCGGGTACAAGGCAATAACTTGTGCCCATGTGCTAGCATCAACTGCAAGGAAGAACAGAACAGACTCAATCACTACTGTCCAAATTCTTACAACAAGTTTTTTTTCAATACCTGTATAAATAAGACACATTTAGCTGCCTAAACATGGGTACCCAGTGCTATACAGACACTATGGCATCCACAAATGGCAGTCAGATATGAGGCGTGATTTCTGCAGGAGAGCCATATTCTTTTTTTTGCAGCCACAACTGGAGGCCAGATGGGATAATATCCATAAAATGCTGCTACACACCTGTGTTTCTACATATAAGTCATTCACTGTGTTTTCTGGATGAAGAACTGACAAATTTAAGATAATACTTCTATTAAATCTGTAATGCACATGCATTTTCTGCCTGCTTTTCTCTGCTACTGACAGCAAATTGAACTGGGATGCACATCTCGCTTCTAGAAAATTGTCAGCAATGAGGCCTGCTATTGATTTCAGATCATTCCAGGTTACAAGAGCTACAGAAAGCAGAGGTAGAAACACTGGACCAAGAAAAAAAAATATCCACAGTTAAGTTTGTTAGTCCAACAAGTGAAATTAAACATTGTAGCATGAATCTTATTTATTATGTCACTTCCTTGCTTATTTCTGTTTTAGCTCTGCTTTCAAAAGAAAACAACATTAATAATTATCTTAAATAAATAAAATTATCACAAGGTAGAAGAAGTGTGAGTGAAGTGATTCTGTAATTTGTCCAGTGGTTCTCTTCATAAGAAGTGCATAAGAAGAGAAGTTTGGCAAGCACTGCTGTATATGGACCAGGGGAAGAATGCTTCTCATTACAGGAAGAGGGATGTGGGGAACAGTCCAGCTGAGCTAGCTACTCTACCTTTCTAAGAGGAAGACCCACCAAAGCAGTACTTCAGTTGCCTTCAGGGTTTGCCAAAAGGCTTTATGCATCCTGGCATAGTTCTGCCTGCACCCTTTTGCCATCAGCCTTGGAAACCACATTATCGTAACTCTGGCTGCTCAATGATGCTGCAAATGAGGCACTGCCTCTTTCCAGAAATCCACCTGCCTGTGTTTTTCTGGAAAGATTGGTTTGTTTGTTTGTTTGTTTCAGGGTTGAAAAGGGTTATTTTTCTATTCCTCATAATATCAAAAGCAGGGAAGTAGAGGGAAGTGTTGTATATGCAATTCTGCTAGAATTTCAGAGTCTAATACCAAGACTCATGATCAAGTTTTCTTGCAAGAACTCTCCACACATACACTTAAGGCACAGCTTACAGAAGGAACAGGATACATGATTATAAATGAAGTTGAAGTATTTCATTTAATTCAACCTTTTAACTGTGTCTGTCAACCATTTACTTGGGCATCAATGAACTAAGACATTTTTCTCAATCCAGGGCACAGGAGGTACTAAAGCAGGAAGAGAGCCATAGCAAGACCACAAGTTTAAGTATCTACCAGCCTGTCTGTGCATTTAACTTGTACACCTGCTTTAACTGCAGAGGCCACCTACGTGAACAAGATCCATAAAGACCTACAAAGGTATAGTGGAAAATAGAAAGGATCTAGAAAGGCTTCATATATTTAAGAATTCCACAAACATTTCATGTAAGCTTTTTGGTTTCTTTGTTTTTAGCAAAGGACACCATAAATTGAGGTTTTCTCTTTTATTAAACATATTTTAGGACCTTATGCTTTTAGGCATACTGGAAAAACTTTGTGGTTTTTGTTTCTGTCTACCTGCCACCTGCATATACAAAGAATAACAAAATACTGAATCTTACAGACTACACTTTCCTTTCAAGTTTCTGGGAAAATTACTACAGGAAATAACAAATATATCTTTGTTGCAGATATAATGTTACCTTGTTTAGCACCACGTTGTTTAACAGTAACTTACCGTTTTCAGGTTGAGTTTTTTTAAGTGAATCTATAAGAGTACTGACAGCTTTTAAAACAAATATGATTTCTGTTACTTGCTGCCTACAAAGGAAAAAATGCAGACAGTCAACTACTCATTTTTGCCTTAAGAATGTAAGTTTTCTATGAAACGTACACAACATGAAAACAACATGTAATGGGAAACTGCTGCAATGAAGCCTGCCATTAAAAGGATAGTTAGAGGTTAACGTTATCATTTGTCTTTAACCTTACCCCCATCACTGCTGTTGTCTCAGTTAGGATAGATTTAAATTTGATACTCTAAACAGTAACACCATACACATCTCAATCTGAAAATACTCATATCAAAATATGTGTTTAACAGTAACATGATAATCGATTTCCCCATTCATGATCAAAACCTTCAAAAGTTAAGTGAATTTCAAATAAGTTCCTATTTTAAAGAATTTCTTAGTACTTCAGTCAATTTTTCCATTTCAAGAACAATTACTTGAGTAATGATTCACAATGTTGCTGTTGGGATATTTTATCTTATTTTTTATAAGACTCCATATCTCAATTTAGTAACTACACATAGCTCTACTGGGAATAAAAAGAAATCAGATTTCAGAAGTATTATGCTGTAGAAAGAAATGTTATTTCAGTAAATGAAAATGTAACAACACAGAATACGACCATTATTATTTAAAGGTTTTTCAACAAAAACTGGTACTAGTATTTTCTTTGAAATGTTTTCCCCACAAACACTTCCCTGGCTTTGAAATTTCAACACCCCCCTCCCCCATTATTTTTTTTCACGACTGAGTGATATTTTGAATGCAAACTTTCTCTCATAAAGTCCTGGTAATATCTTTAGTTCCTAAAGAAAACATACATACCGTGGAAGAGGACATTTGCCACTCAATCTCTCATCTTCTATGTAGCGATGCAATACATCCTGTGACCTTTTCAAGAGCACAGAAAGTGCCATTCTAGAAATGTAGCCTTCCTGAGGAGTTGTGACTTTATTACTGAATGAAAACTGGAGCAGTGTTTCAAAACACACCTTAGAAAACTCCTCTCTCATTCGAATATCTATTTCGGCTTCTGTCAAAATAAAATGACATACCTAATGGTACAGTGTGCATGATGTTGCATTTTCATTGGTTTATTATAGTTTGAAAAAAGGTCATCAATCCTCTAGTATTAATAAATATCAACAGTGATAAGAAAAAATATTAAGAATACATTCTAATAAAAAATGACTGTGCAAAAATTACAATACTTCAAAAAATAAAAGATGAATTATGCAACATAGTAACATGTCATGTACTTGACATTCCTTTAGTAATAAAATACATGAAATCAATTAAACCCCAGTTCTTCAACATAAATACTAATATTTGGTACTGTACAGTCCAAATATTTTTCTATGTAATGGCTTATGTTCATTTTTATCTTTCAAAAGAGACAACAGATGATTTTTTCTTAAAGTCAGAGAAGGTATCTGGTTAGGTACACCACATAGTTATGCTAAGGTCATTTTGTTTTTCCGAACAGGATATTACGTCTGTCTTAAAATTGCCTGAAACTGTTGTTAAAACTGGCACAAAGCAAAATAAACTATGTAGAAACTAACGTAAGTACAATATTATATAGGATACTATCCAAGCAGTAAGGAAATAATTTTTTAAAAATTGCAAGGAATGCTTGGCAACTTCTACAAAATACAGTTTGTAAAAATAAGCTGGATATCAAACAGTGTATAATGAATACATGCCATGGAACTTAAAATTATTTATCAGAATAAGTAGTCACAACATTTTAATTATTTTCAAGTAGACTTAAATACCCTGTCTTTTGTCATGCAGGTACCATACCTGTAAAGGAGGATGACTGAGAATGTATTGAACCTTTATTGAGCATAGTCATTATTTGACCAACAAATTCCTTAGGAATAAAATTAGCATATGGCAGTATCTCTGTGCTGATAAGCTGCACCACCTAAAATAAATAAAATATATTTACACTGGCTTTCTGAATATTAAAATTGTAAATCTAGAATGAAGAAGACAGAAACATTAGACAAGAGGGACAGGCCTAATGAAACTTCACAATATTTTCTATTGCTAGCTTTTAAAATTTGAAGATACATCCACAACTGTGGTCTTGCATGGAACATTAAACTTGAAATAATAAACCTTTTTCCCCCAACTTTTGCCAGTTTCTGAAGGAGTTATTGCTCCAGTAACATTTGAAGTATATTCTTCAAATAAAACCTATGATACTGAAAAGAGAAAATCCAACATTAGGAATTTCCCTGTCCCTCCCCACAATTCAATATCCTCACAACATTAACACACATATCACATGCTTACAATGTAACATCTGCAAAGCAGAACAAGTGAGTTTATTATCTAAATGAGCTTAAGGCAATATACATTAACTGAAATGCTTCCTGTCCTTGTCTTGATGCTCCCATGCAGGAACAAAGGGGGTTTACAACTCCATAAATTAATGCATTAGATCTGAGGGTTCTGCTCACTGCAGGCAGAACTGTTCCTGCTTTTCATCTAGAAATCTTTCTGTCCCAGCTGCCACTCTGGAAAGATGACAGGGAATCAAACCCACACTGCCAAGTCTTCTCTGCAAGTCCTTTTGCTTTGTACCCCTAATCCCTGTTCTACCACATCTCTTTGTCCTGGAGTGAAAGGGGACAAGTGCCTCTTCATTTCAAGTATCATCTTCTCTTCATTTTCTTCAGCCTTATCCAACCAAATATTATCTCTCTACAATTACACCAATCTCTGTGCTGCACAAACACGTTCATTTATGCAGAAGCTTCTCAGTATTGAGAACACATCTGAAGGGCAACGATTTCATTGCTGACTGCCCCCTTGAATGCAGAAAGCACTCACTTCAAGTTTAATTGTCAGCTTTCTCTGTAGTTTACAATTACCTATGCAATTACTTGGCAATAACATAATAAGTAAGGATCATGTAATGTTTTAGAGGCAGAAACACATCCTGGTTTAGCTGCTCTATGTTGCTTTGAAGTTGAGAGGACCAGAAGTAGTTTTTGGCATCCCGCTTCCTACTTTTTGCATCACCCTGAAGCAGATGAATTTTGGGCCTATGAATTTCCTGTCTTGTTTTCAAAAAGGAATACAATATCACAAAAAAAATAACAAAAGAGTAACTTTTAAAAAAACTATTTCAGAACCTAATGCAACTTGTGAATGTCACTATCTCTTTATGAGATTCAGTATATGTTACAGGCTCCTTACCTCAACATCAATACTCTCATTCTTCTGAAATTCTTGAATTGAGAGATTATCAGGAGGTGTACTAAAAATAAACATACTATGTTATACTTTTAAATTCACAACATGTGTAAGGAGATAAGTATGGGAAAATGCATTGCATTTAAAGTTATTACATGCATCAAGTTGGTACTATTATATGGTAATAATTAACAATTGCAAGGCCAGGTTGGGTGGCCTTTGAGCAAACTGATCTAATGGAGTTCTGTGACTGATATTTTAAATCACTGTGCAAGAAAGAGAATTTTGATTTTCAGTGGGGCAACTGTAAAAAACTTTATTTTAATTTTACATTTTCTTCTATATTAATGAAACACTTAATTGATGGAACATTACTTTCCTTGATAACTGAAATGATATATTTGCTCTTATTCTTAATAATTTTTATTAAAAGAAAACCCCATTTTATAAACAATAGTTTTGAAGACATTTAGAACTTTCTGCAGTTCTTCCATGATATAAAAATTTATTTTTTTTTTACAGATTACACAATTTACAGATGAAATGTCCAGAAGTGATTCAACCATGAAAATTACCCAATACTTCACAAGATCCTACCTGCTTGTAAATTTGGAAATCTTGTATTATTTGATTGGAAATTTTATGCCAGCTATCAGTCATGAGGTTTTCTCTGGTGACATTTTATCTCATTTATTGAGTCCTACCATGTACTTACTGGACTACCTGTTCAGTGAATTTCCTTTCCTTTGCTGGATTATGCTTCTGTTGACTTATTGGGCCAAGTTCCTCAGCAGGGCAAAAAGAGCAAAGGTCTCCTACTTAGACAGCAATCAACTACTTCAGCTGATGTGCCTACCCAGGTGTTTTACTTTGAATCAGACATGGGCTTTTCAAGTTTAATTTTCAGACATCCCCTTTTATAAACCTTGGTTCATGTCTGATATTGAGTGCATAGAACTGGATTCATTTTTGATGAAATTAAACCAAAAAATGTACTCCAAGCTTTCATAGATGCTTGCCACTCTAGAACTACTCTGAAATAAAGGTCGTGGGTCCTCATCATGAACTGTTTTGCTTTATGGATACGCTTCTTACTGCACTTTTGGGAGGGAAAAAAAAAAACCAAACCAGAACCAAAGAAGGTGTTTCACACAATGTGTAAACTCTGAATTATCTTGCTTATAACCCTATAATCATAGGATTGCCTGCTAAAGTCTACACAGATTTAAGATACAGTTAGCACAATTACTACAAGAAAAATGGATTATGAGCTAAGGATAACCTGTGACATGAGAATTTTCTGAGTTTCATAAATTGAGAGGCTAAAAAAACAAATCATGAAACTATTACAGTGTGGCTACCTTGCACTCTTCCTTAAGTATCTTTCAGTACCCCACTGATTTGACTTTTAACTTTTAAAAATAACTCTATGACATCTCCAAGCAGAGGAAGTTTGGAAATTTGACCACTTGAAAGGAACGGTTAGTGACAGTGGAATTTAGATTGTCTGTGATACTTCAACGCACAGGTACTGGGTATGGTTGTGTGTTACAATGCATCTTAAATTAGACTGCTTTTTTTTTTTTTTTTTCAACTCCAGAGAAACAATCCAGTTAAGTACACATGATGGTCACTACTGAAAAGGAAGGAAAATGATAAGGTCAATCTGACAAAACATTCCCTGCCTAATTTATGGCGGAATAGGCAGATGTAAGGAAGTGCTCTGGACTGAACAAAGAACCAAGCTGTTCTGTAAGCAGAGGAATCAGTGCACTGTTGTAGTGACAAGCAGACTGGTATCCTTTGGCTTACTTCCAAACTCCCAGCTTTTCCTCCACCCCATGTCCCTCCCTGGGAAACAACAGACATGTGGTGGGTAGTTCAGAGCTAAGCACATGCTCACAGGCAAGGCAGCTGCCCAATATATAGTTGTGGACCTGTGCCAGCCTTGTCTCAATACGGGTACTCACCTGGGCCTGTCTTCTCCATGCCACCAGTTTTAATGGAAGGTTTAAGAACTTTGGAGGTTTTGAAATCTCATTCAAATCTGGTTAGCTTAGCTGGCGATTGTTTTATTACTTTTGATTTTTTTTCCACTGTTCATATATGTTGCTGACCAAGACAAATATGATTTTTCCAAGAATAACTTTTTTTCCCTATCTTCTGGGTGCTTAGCATAAGATATCCGAAGATCTGTCTGCTCATCTACAGCCAATTTTCAGTTTAGACAATTATGACAGTATGTACCAATGTTCCTGCTTGAAAAATAAATACATCTCCCCTCCTCAAAGAGACTTTATGTAGATAACTTCATCCTTTCTATGAAACAGACAATTGCTGCACGTATGACTAGAAAAAACACAAAGAATAAAATGTGAAATACCGTATTTATCAGTGTGTATGTTAGGCAGACAAGAAGTTTGGGGTTCTATGTTTGTGGGACACTGAAATGGTTTATGGCTTAAACATTGTTAAAATCACTGGAAGACTTTTGTCCACTGTAGCAAACTATGCAAAGAAGAAGCTGATCACCGAAGCCCACCCCTTCCCGAATATGCCTACTAATTTGGACTGTGACAGGAACTTGAGATAAGATAAAGGTGGTACTGTTGTCCAGTTATCCTCAGAGAAGAGTGTATCCACAGGTGTGACTGGAATGCTGAATCCTGTGTAGAACTCCCCACCCCAGGGGAGGTACTGAGGGTGTTCCCACAAAGCCTAAGCCCAATAAAAAACCACACACTGACTTAACATTTGGTTTTCTTCCCTCACCACATGAGACTTTCCCTACCACCCTACACTTCACTCACCAATGGACTTCTTACATCACATGAGACTTCCTTCACTGCCAAGGTCTTCCCTCACCACCCTGGGCTTCACTCACCAACAGACTTCTTTCCTCCCCACACGGGACTTCCTCCACCACCATGGGCTTTTCCCTCACCACCCTAGGCTTCCCTTGACAGGTCCAGATTGTAGCTATCACTGACAAGAATGGGACTCTCACCACTGGGAAGACCACAGGAAGAGGATCAGTGGGATGCTGTTGGAATCCATGGAGTGGTGATATTTCTTCTACTTAATCTGTCTGTCTCTTTCTCCCATCTCTTTTCCCTATTTCTTTCTATCACTTTCTACCTCACATTTACTGTTAAATAAAAATCTGTCCTATTGACTTTAGCATATGGTCTCATTTACACCTTTCTTTGGGCAGAGGCATCTCTGTAATAATTTGAAAGAACCTGATCATAACAATGTTGAAAACAAAGAATAAAATAAAGTTAAATAGCTGTTCAATCAGTTCCTTTTGTGACAGAGTTGTCAACTATCCAAAACCTTTAAACAGTAATGTAGACTTTTATGATGCGTGGAAATGCATGTCATATTGAAATACATGGGAAGCTTTCACTCTGACACTTCCTAATCCATGACTGACTTTCTGAGCTGAGGTTTACTTAAAGAGGTGTTAAGATCTTTCTGTTTAGTCATCCATATCTGATCTGCCATCTATACTACAGATTAAGCTACATACTTGTTCATGTAGCAAATTACTCCCAAGTAAATAGATTTTTGTAAGATGTCTATATGAAATATCTATCTAGGAGCCAAAAGCTTTGTTGGTCTGACATAATATATCCAAACTGCACTGGAAAGGTCAAGAGCCAGGGAAGATAAGAAGCTGTGTGATGCAGCAACTTCCATAGGTACAGAGCTCCCAGCCACTGCCCACTGTTCAGGGAGGGCTTCAGAGCAAACAGGCACTTGGAGTCCTGCTGTGCACAGCAGCACTCTGCTCAGAAGCATCCTTTGGGTAAGTATTGATTTAATTCCCTCGTGTGAGCACAGACTTCTGCTCTAGTAAATTATATATATACACATATTTGTTGAATTTTATTTTATACAATGGCTTGACATGCTTCCATGAAAGCCTTCGGGAAAGAACAGTATGAAATACTGAAATAGAAGATAATTTTTGTAAATTAAATTACATGAAATGCATTAACTTTAAATGTCATTTTGATTTATAATAAAAATCAAGATTATTGAGTCTCCTCAGCTGTAGCTTGCTTTAAAAAAAACCAAAAACCAAAAAAACCCTGAATCTTATTTGATGGAAGCTGTTAATTCTCTAAGACAGTAACATTTTCCTTTTTCATTTACCTGCGTTCTTCTGGCTATATGTGAAATTTCTTGATGTACAAAGCTGCAGAGACCAACTCTGCTATGCTTTTGTACTTTTTAAAAATCAGTGAATACCCCCTCTCATCCAACCCCATAGCTGGCTTGACAGTCTGTTTCTGTCCAAGAGATATAGGTGGGGCCATGCAGAGGCCAGATACTCACAGTGCTTTAATTTAAGAGTTCAAACCACAGTGACCTCTTGTCTAACCAATGCCAACTCAGTTTCACTGTCAGAAGCAATATTAGGCTATCTACACACATGATTTCTAGGGCCACAGTGACTAAAAGAATTAAACTAGGAAAACATTTAAAATATTGATTAAACATTTAGAACATCAGTGAAATAGTTTCATCTTAGCCAGGTAGAAACTTGGAGAATATGCATACAAAAATGAGACAATATGCACCAGCATGTTTTAATGAACACAGCTAAAGGTAAAAAACCTAACAAAATCTGTCATGCAGTGTTGCTAGGAGGACTGACTGCATTAAGGCATTAGTGAGTTTCACTGAGATGCAGGTGTTTCAATTTTAGAACTATCCCAGAAGTCTCAAGTCAACCTGGAAGAATTTTGAAGAGCACGTACAAAAGGAAGCCATTTACCTAGCTTTGCACAAAGCCTGGACAGACCATAACATGAAACATCTAGAACATTTAATAGTGGAAAGTGTGGAGTATGAAAAGGTATCAAGAGTGAAGGAAGAAAAATAAGGGGTTTTTGAACCTTTAAGCTTCTAAGTGAAAGAACAAAAAAGTTTCCTACAACTTTTCTGAGAACACTGTCAATTATGATGAAAAAGTTGATCTCTAAATCACATTTTGTATGTAAAACTATAGAATACACTCTGGTCTCTAAAGTGGACTTAAGTGAAGACAGACATGATAGGGCATCAAATACTCATAGAAGTACTACTTTTCTTTTGTGTCCAGAGAATATTTGCCCATGAATGACAGTTGGCAAAAGCTATTAGAATTAATATGAACAGCGCTCATTTCTAGGAAGCAACAGAGTAAGATGAAATTTCTATGGCTGAAATAATTTTCAAGACAAGTATAAATCACTCACTGTAAATTAGGAAAAATAGACAACATATTTGGCAAAAAAAGGTCATGCAGATTATAGTGGATTATCCTGAATTACACTGAAGATCTGTGATAATTTTACTTTCCTGGATTTATAAATAATACCAAGAAACTGTAGCAGTGCCACTCTTAGTCAGCTAAGAATGTGCAAAATGGAAATGTTTCATCTGTTTTGAAGATATTTGAGAAGAATTAATTTACAGCAAATAGTATGTATTCCCAAAGCAACTTTTAAGTGAACATACAAACTTTTGCAGTAACTTGAAAAACCTTAATTTTCATTTTGCAAACCAAACAATGGTATTGATTATAGGGTGTTAACTGAGTCAGAATGCAAGCAGGACTACTAATTGTGGCTGAAAACAAACCCAAACAAGATACTGAGAAGATTATTATAAATTAAAGACACAGAAAAGCATAAAAATAAAAACTTGGATGATTGAAGAGTCTTTTAAGCAGTCATGATGATCTTTTCTATTTTAAGGTCCTCCTATTTACTAAAATTTTCTTTCAAGTAAATGCAAAAATAGAAAGGTTTTTCATTTGATTGACATGTAACCCTATTGGTGAAATGCCAAACCCATTCTTTATTACAAATATTTTCACTAAATGATGTGTCTCTAAAATTCATTTCCATTGGTATTTATTTTTTGTGTTTTGCAGCTGCTATTTATCCATCATTAGCAAATACAGCTGTGTTTCATTGCTGATTTTTGTGTGTTTAAAAACTAAATGCATACACATACAAAGCATATTAGTGTAAGGCACAGGAAAACACAACTGTTTTCTGTTAAAAGATTAATTTGTTACTGTTATCAGCATATACAGAGAAAACCAGAGACATAAATTCTTCATATTTCACCTTGTCCTTTAGTCTGAAACACTCTTAGATGAAACTTTCTTAAACTACCCCTAAAAGATGACTGTTCACAGATATTCACAGAAGATGGAAATTCCATCCCATTCCTAAGCAATCTTATACAATATCTAACCTTCCTCATAGTTTTCCTTAGTGTCTAATCCAGATAATCTTTGCTGTACTGAAATCCATTTTTACCCATTGTCAAGGGACAAAAAAAAAATTCTTCTCTGGAGCAAGCTCTTACTATATTCTGAAGATTTAAAATGTCTTCCTAATGATATATTCTTTCAGTTGAACAAATTAATAGATCCAAGGCCAGGTTGGATGGGGCTCTGAGCAGCCTGGTCTAGTGGAAGGTGCATGTGCCCATGGCAAGGGGGGGGGGTGGAAATAAATGATCTTTAAGGTCCCATCTAACCCAAACCATTCTATGATTAAGTTGTCTGCCTCTAATTGTTATTCTTTTTCACTTCCAGACTTTTTCAACCTGTCCACTGTACATGCCCATATCTACAGTGTTCCATTCAAAATAATTTTCAATAATTTATAGTAAGTGGAATATTTCAAGATGGAACTCAGGAACTCATGTAGTTAACAATGTTCACTTTAACTAAAAAAAAAAAAAAAATTACCGTTGCAATTTTGTTCAAAGTGAAGAAAGAAACAAACTGACTACATACGAGTAACAGTTTATCAAATCTACAGTAAACATCCTTGGGAGTCCATACAGAACTCCTTGGCCTGTTCAGAAAGACTATGCCTTGTACTGAGAGTTCAGTTGAGCTCTTTCTTGCTCTTATATTTCACCTTTTGATTTATGCTTTTTCTACTACTTTCTAAAACTGTAATTTTTTTGAAGTAGATATTTTCTCCATAATTCATTAAAATAATTTTCAGATATAAAATAGCTCTACTGACTCACTTAGTGAACAAATTACTTACGAATATTTCCCTTAAAAAAAAAAAAAAAGGAAGAAAATTGTGTTTACCTTTTTGTGAATAAAAAGTCTTCAAAAGTATTTGCTAGCTCTGGCCACATACTGTCAAATTTTCCAGAAGATGCATGCTGCCTTGCAACAGGTAGTCCAATGGAGAGAACTTTGAGAAGAGAGGAAACAGCTAGCTTCCATGTGCTTTCAGAAGGACAGGAGTATTTCAGACTGAGAGGTATTCTTAGTGTCTGCAAAATGAAAGTCAAAACCAAAATTATAATTGCTCAGACAAATCTAAGAGTACGGCAAGTTTCTGCAGAAGATCTTGGTGGACACAGAAATGATAGTACACGTCCCTACCTTTTCTGCTTGCATATGAGATGGCCTTTTAAAAATGTAATTCTGAAGATGATTTACCATATACCAGCTGGCTAAAGCACAGGTCTGTAGCCAAGTACAAGATTAGAAGTCAGATTTGATTCATTAACAATTATGCTACATACTAATTTTCTTTTTCTGTATTGTCATCCACCATTTCTGCTAAGCCTGACAGATGGGCTTTCCTAACATCTAAGAGACTGAAGGCAGTTCGTTACCATAAGCGTATTCCAGAGAATTTGGTTCCATGCCTACAAAGCTACCCCAAGTGCAAGTTAAAGAAAAAAAGCTTAATTAAATTTAAACTTTTGCTAACGAAGGTGAACTATACACATCATCACTGCAAGAAACCTGTTCATTGCTGTTAAACCACATGAAATTTACAAGGAAGAACAGTTAGTGAAATTCTAAGATTAAGAGTGCAATACAACTCAAATGTAGAGCAGATGAAAACACGGCAAATTTTAAGTCTTTTAGATAGAAAGTTCAATTTCTATAAAACAAAGTCATTAGTGAATTTAAAAACATAAGGCACGTGAACTATTTACACTATATGTATCCCTTTTAGCATTGTTAGTCAAACTGACTTAGAATCTGATAGTAAGTTATTCTGGAAAACTAATTATTTTACTAATTATTTACACTTCAAATACATAGTGACTAGATTTGGGTACTACACCTAGCCCCCAGGCTGTTAGTGCAGTCTTTGATTTGAGGAAAGTGAAAGGAGGAAAGACTAACTCTCACAAGGAGTCAGTTATAATTAACTCTTTATTGCCAGCTCTATTTTAGAATATTTTTTTCTGCTGCTAATTTATCATATATGTCAAATCTAATTCCAAAATCAACACTGACCTCAGAGACATGAAACTCAAATTTAAAATCATTTTTATCTACTGCAATGACTCACATTATTATCAACTGTGAATGTTAAAGTGGTGTTTATATCAGTTTCACTAATCCTATTAAAATAGAAGTAGAAAACAACTGCATTAACCTTGAAATATAAACATTTAATTCATAATATAACCTACTTTAAATACATTCACATTTCTAAATTTCTATACGGGCAAAACCTGATGTCAGCCAAGTTATTACAAACAAACCTAGGTCAGATACAATTTGTCCCCAGACATTTACTATTGCTTCTATTATTTATCAATTTTTTTTTTGCTGAAATGGAAACAAGGTCAAAAAAAGTGAAAAGTTGGACAATTTCACCTTAAAGGTATATTTCCCCATCTGTAACATTACATAGTTACATCAACCCACAAAGTCATTAGAAGCAAATCAAAAAAGTAATAGCTAGTAATAGCACAGGCCCCTGAATATATATGCCAGTCTACAAAAACTGGTCTTTGGCCTTCAAGGCCATATGTACGAAGAAGCCTACTTACCAGACTCAGGTGCATAATACTTTCAAAGATTAAAATTTTGAGGCCTAATGCATTAGTTAATTTTTATCTTAACACTGAAATACTGATGCTGACATTATCCAGCTAAGAACAATACATATAGCCTAATCAATAACCTTTTAACTTCAAAAGAAATTATTACCTGCTGTTCATCTTCATAAAATATCCCTCTGTTTACTATAGATTTAGGTTTCTGAGAAAGTGTTTATAAACACTAGCTGAAAATAAAACTCCTGATTTTCAATATAAGCTTATTAAATTCAGAGCATATGCAGGACAGACTTCTACCTTAATAATGTTCTGAAGAACCTTCTCCGTTACCACAGCTTTATGGCAAGCTGTCTTTTGGTATAAGTCCACCACAACTTCCAATGATCTCTCAGCAAATGGTACGTAATTCAATGCTACCCATTCCGCCTAGGAAAAGAAATTACTAATTACTAAACTATACGCAAAAACATATTAATTAAGGAACAGAAAGTGTCTGTTTTGCATTGAACTCTCAGTTTAATGCATGCAAGGTTTGCTAAGAATATGGTCCAAGCAACAAAACTGCAAATACAACGTAGTCTGGCTATGAAAATGTACTCTACATTGAAGTAAAGTACATTTAAGTAGGAGAAATGTTGCAGTCTAGGCAAGACAACTACATTAGGACAATCTTTAAGGAAATTTAACTCACCGGTGCAAATAGCTGTATCTAGTGTGATTCCATTGTGTTGCAGGACAAACAGAATAAGAAAAATTAATACATACATAATAGTTACCTCTTCCATTACACTGAATCAGATGCTCATGCTTAGTGAACAGCAGTGTACACAGATAAAAAGAATTACTGAACACGTCCCATTTCTTTACAGCACGTGCAATTCAAAAATCTGCAGCTTGAGGGAATTTTCTCCATTCAAAATTATCCTGTCTTTGTATTAAATTTAGTATCATGTGTAGGACAAATTATTTTAGATTAATTCACTGTACAAATTCAGACACATTCACTATGTCTGGTGTCCAGGCAAGACCTTTCCTACATGAAGGAATACAAAGTATAAAACCAAAGAAAAATGTAAAGGGAGTAAATGAAGATAACAAAAGCATGTAAAAAAACTTATTACACAGCATGCACAGCGAAATTTTTATAGATTGAATAAATGCATCTTGCTGAATAACCTGTATATGAAGCTCAATGGGATTCACCAGCCAAGTGAAACAAATTTTGAATTAATTACCTGATTATACTTTGCATTTGCAATGTGCTTTGTTTCCAGCTGTCCATACTGTGGAGGCTTGCAAGAAAATTCTACAAAGGCCAGCAGTTGGTCAAAGATTGCAGGATACATTATCTGCATACTTTCTGAGCCCACACATATAGCCTATACCAAAAGAAAATACAAAAGCTTAATACGTATCTTGAGCTTTTGCAGTCAACATCAACATCAGTGCAAGGAACTCCTAATGAAAAATCCCCATATAAGACTATGCAAGATTCATGCTGTATAAAAGACAGTGGATAGTTCTAACAGCTTAAGGAAAGTAAGGTTTCTTATTTCATAAAAGTAAATTAAGTGGCAAGATGCCTGAGCATATACAGTTCAGTAAATACAGCTATCTCATCCAATGAAAGAGATATATTTTCTTTACTAACTGTACTTTGACGTGCCAGTAAAATATAAGATTATGTAAGTCTTGTATATAGATCTCAGCCACATTTTCTTTATGTCCTACTTCAAGAAACATTTAAATCTCGGAAGTAAATCATAAAAAGAAAAAGTAGTTCAAAAAGTAGTTAAAATAGTGTCTTACAGAAAGGAATATAAATAAAATGAGAATTATATTATTTTGGTACAGCTGCAACTCATAATCTTGCTTTAAAATGGAAAAATTTCAGGACGGTTGTACTTAGATGATGTCAATGAAATACCATGTTGTCAGAAGCTAATGATTTCCACTTGCAATATAAATCCCAAGGAAATCTTAGGGCATTTATTTTCAAAGCTAGATACAATGATTCTATGAAGTTACTCCAATCATTTTCTGCCACTTTAAATACCTTGCTTTACTTCCCCAAGTCTCTCCTCTCAAAGCTTCAAGAAACAGTCAATTTATTTCTCTACAAAAAGACTTTGTGCTTGTACTATCATTTTTGTGTGGGGAAGAATCAAATGCCCTTTTCATTAACCACAGATCATCCATGACAAGTTGTGGCTGAACTCACTCAAGGTGATAACAGCTCTAAAGCTGTTTGAGCACAGCCCCCGTGCTGGAGCCACGTCAGCAGCTGTGTGAGTCAATGGGCAAGCAAATATCCTGAGTCCCCAGCCATGAGAGGGACACGCCAACAGGGGCTACTAGCATTCATCACTACATCACCCGAAGCTGCACCTTCAGGCAATGGACAAGTTGCAGCAGAGCGCTCCATGAATCATCAGTGGCCTTTTTCTTTTCCTCACCTTCCTACAATTTAAAATGCATGTCTAATGCTCAAAAAGCTTAATCAACATTATGAATATAGTGCAGCACTCCTAAAAAAGCATACTCCTTTGCTGGTACTCGAGTTCAAAACTGTACTGAACTCCTGGTTGGAGGAGGATGCTTGGAAGCTAGGTACTCACCTGCAGAAGACTATAGGGTTAATTGCTGATCTAAAATTATTCAACACCCTGTAAAACAACTTCATCTGATCTGCTGCACTAAAGTCACTGCACTAAATTTTAACATGTTAATGTGAGATTACACACCTATTTGAAAAGGTATAAAAATGATTCTATATACCAACAAATGGATTAGAGAGGGAAAAAAGAGCATCCACAAACTCCTGGGTAATTTCTTCATAGATGTAACTTACTTGCACAGATGCAATTTACATTACCCATAGAAGACTATTTTAACATATCCCAGGGAGCATTACTGGGACCAGTTCTGTTCAGTATCTTTATTGACAGCCTGGACAAAGGGATTGAGTGCACTGTCAGCAAGTTTGCAGACAACACCAGGTTTGGTGGGAGCATTGATCTGCTGGTAGCAAGGCTCTACAGAGGGATCTGGACAGGCTGGATCAGTGGGCCAAGGCCAATTATATGAGGTTCAACAAGGCCAAGTGCCGGGTCCTGCACTTGGGTCATGACAACTCCATGAACTGCTACAGGTTGGGGGGAGAGTGGCCAGGAAGCTGCCCAATGGAAAAGGACCTGGAGATGCTGGTCAACAGCTGCCTAACATGAGCCAGCAGTGTGCCCAGGTGGCCAAGGCCAGTGGCATCCTGGCCTGTATCAGAAAGCGTGGCCAGCAGGACCATGGAAGTGATTATCCCTCTGTACTCAGCACTAGTGAGGCCACATCTTGAATCCTGTGTCCAGTTCTGGGCCTCTAACTAAAAGAAAGACACTGAGGTGCTGGAGCATGTCCAGAGAAGGGAAATGAAGCTGGTGAAGAGCCTGGCGCACAAGCCCTGTGAGGAGCAGCTGAGGGATCTGGGGTTGTGTAGCCTAGAAAAAAAGGGGCTCAGGGGGGACCTTACTGCTCTCTATGACCACCTGAAAGGAATCTGTAGAGGTGGGGGGTTGGCCTCTTCTCCCCGGTAATGAGTGATAGGACAAGTGGAAACGGTCTCAAGTTACACCACAGGAAGTTCAGATTGGATATTAGGAAAAATTTCTTCACAGAAAGGGTTGTCAGGCATTAGAAAAGGCTGCCTAGAGAAGTGGTTAAGTCACCACCATCCCTGGAAGTATTTAAAAGGCATGTAGATGTGGCACTTGGGAACATGGTATAGTGGTAGACTTGGCAGTGCTGAATTAATGGTTGGATTTGATGACCTTGCAGGTCTCTTCAAACCAAAATGATTATGTGGACTAATTAGAACTGCTTTTCAAAGAGGTTTATATTTCTGACTGATACTAGGTAACTTTTATCTAATCATCTTAAAATCTGAAAAATAGCCTAACAAAGTGTGTGACAAAGGATCTTGAAAGTACCTTTGAAAGTTGCTTATAAAACCGGGTGTTAGTTACTGCATTAAGTGCATTTATTTACATTCTTAAGGAAAGAGACCTGTATAAATCAAAAAGTAGGGGTCACACTAGAAATTTCAGAAATTTATGCTTTAAAGCTTTCTGGTACTAATAGTTCAGATTTATCTAACAACTCCCAGTGCAACTACTGGCATGGAGTACTCTTTTTTTTTTTTTTAACTGCTCTCTGTATCTATCGCTGTTGGTATATGCAAATACAGCCTTGACTTTACCACAGTCACAGCTAAAGGGGTTTGCATCCATACTGCCTGAAGAGGCAGAATTCAAATTTGATCCCCAAGTATGCACCTGTGTTCTTCTATCTGATGAACCATCTGGCTCACTGTAGAGTTGACCTAGACTGAATGTAGGGAAGAACTGAGAATAATAAGCAAATCTGGGCTTGAGAAAAAAAACTTCAGCTGAGCTACAGTGATGAAACAGACTAACAAAAAAACCCACCAACCTTATACTACGGCGATAAAAGATTAGATGACAAGTTCTAATGAGAAATAAAGAGACAACTGAAGAACAGAATACAGAGTGTAAAATGGCCTCAACATATGGAAGCCCCTTCCAGTCCCATGTTCTTGAGTTGAAATGTCTTTTGTTAGTGGAATCACATTATAAAATATCTTTATTAAACCAGTTTTTATGCTATTCAAACTGCAAAGTTATTCCACAAGTTCTTAGAAAATCAGAACTGACCCAAGTCTTCCTGTAGCAGCAAAAAACCCTGATCCTACATGCAAACACATGAAAAACCTTTTGTTTAAAAGAAGATTGCAAATATTTACATACTCTTCTTTAATTATTCACTAGCTTCTGTGTGTACTCCTGAGAGTATCAATTGATTTCAAGAGAGAAAAAGATACTGTGGCCTGCAGCAAAACCATCTGACATATAGCCTTTGCTCCTCATCAGCACTGGCTGGCTGCCTTGTCATGTGAATTATACTGTGTTACATAGCCAAGAGGAGCAATCACACAGCTTCACAGAACTTAAAAACATCCAAATATACTTCAACTAATTTTTCTAGGAACTTCAGTGCTGTTGTGTTAATAACATAACTATAGATGGGATGGGAGGTACTGTATAAGTTGAGGTACCATCTTATGGAAGTCTATGTTTGCAAAGGCTTGTAACTGCCATGCTAATCATTCAGACTGCGAGCGGGGAAGGGGAGATGTCTCCCTCTTATGGAGAGTTGCTGCTTTTGTTGTTGTTTAAGAAACCTTCAGCTAAAACAGATTATCTCGATAAGAACAAGAGTATAAAAATGCGCAGTTTTTCATCATGCTGAAAACTCTCGTAACCCCTTCTTTGAAAGGCATTAATGCCTGTCCCCTTTGGAAATAAAGATCATCTGGATAAGGAGACTAACAAAGAAACGGAAAAATCTGAGATGAATAAATTGAGTGACTAAGTGGGGAAAACAAGATTTGGGCAGGACTGAGCTGCTGGAAAGGGGAGGATACAAAAGGTCAAGTATGAATTGGAAAAGGATAAAAATGTAGTGGGCATGGTTGGTGTTAAAACGTTATGTTATTTATATAACCACATACAAAGTTGAGATTTAATACCAACTTCTATCCAAGCAAACTGAATTGAAATTCAAGAAAAACAATTTACTCCAGGGCGTTCCTGTTCCTGCCCGTGGTGGGAGGGATTGAAACGAGATGATCTTTAAGGTTCCTTCCAACCCAAGTCTGTCTATGATGCTGTTTTTATACCTCTGTTTTCAAAATACATTCATGAATATTTGTCAAACTCATAAACTAAAGGAATGGCTGCAAAAGATAATGATTCTGCCTTGTGAGATTGTTCCCCTATTTCCATGTAGAGACCTTCAACATCAACAGCACTTCAATATTAGGTAGACAAGCAAATGGCTACAAACACAGTGTAATACTTAAAAGTATTTCTGCAATCAACCAAAATTATGCTTCATAAAGATTACAACCCTCCTGTCAATGCAGAGCCCCTGGGTTGCACCAGGAATGGAGATCTGATTGTTCTATTACTGTGCAATTATAAATAATTTAAAAAATCCTATTTAAGTCCCTCACTATAGTTCTGAGAAGCGAGACACAGTATAGTTCACCTTTCACCACACATCAGAAGTCGCATTATTACCTTTTGTAAAACATCTAAAGCTGTAAGCACTGCTTCTTGTAAACTTGTCAAAACTGCTTCAGTGTAAGATGGAAGGATGAAAGGCGAAGCATCTGAACTGATTGGAACTGAAACAGCACCGTGTAAAATGACACCCAGCTTTTGGAGATCATCCATGCTGAAACCAGTTTTGATGTGTTGGTAAAGAGCTGGGAATATTTGAATTAAAGCTGTAAGAAAAGGCTGGCTGGGAATGAAAGTCAATTTATCACAAGTAATTGGAGGCCTTGTACTTTCAGAACCAATCTTATACCAGCTGTTCCAGGCTGCCCACCAAAGATTCAAATCTTCAATCTCATCTGTTATTACAGGTGGTTCAGATCCATTATATCTTCCTATTCTTTCTCCTAAGGAGTCAGTTCTCATGAATGATCTACCAAGACTAGTGGCAGCTGTTGTCCCTACCACCAGAGGTACAGAAACATTGATGGCAGGTGGTGTCTCAGGCTTTTCAGAGTCTCGAACGGGAGAAACAATTTGTAAGATCTCCTGGAAGCTTTTCAGAGCAGCCAAGGAAACCTCATTATTTTTGCTGAGTGCTGCTGACTGGATGTGATCAAGAAGAACATCCCAGGCTTGAGAAAAGTCTCCTATTTAAAAAAGAGAGAGAGGGGAAAAAATCAACTTAGAACCTGTTTTCTATTCCCATTCCCACCCACCCTACCTCTCTAAAAGGCTTTTCATGTACTTGTTACTCTCATAGACAGAAATTTCAATAGATTAGATATTGGCTTGAGTGGCTTTTATAATATAGATCAGTTCAACCATGACCAGAAAGAATGAACGTGACAGAGAAACATATAAATAAGAAGAATGAAACAATATTCTATGTTCATGTTAAATTTGCTAGCAAAAAATCACATACTACATACCATACCAGTAAAATAAGTTTTCATTATTCAGTATAGCGAAACACATTTATTCTTATACATACCAGATGCCTGCTGATTTCAAAAAGGGTTAAGCACACACAAGGAATTAAGGTCAAAAAATGTATTTATAAAGAATGGATTTTAAAATGCTTTGATAATTGTACTGTGGAAAGATTTCATTTGGGGCATTTGAGTTTTCATTAAATTTAGCCTCAACCTTTAATTTTCTATTATTCTAATTACAGGGTTTGAATAATTAAAATAGTTTTAATTTTTTTATTCAGTTTTAACTCAAGTTTAATATAGTTTAAAATCTACCACATTTCTGCAAATGATCAATACTCTTGATAGCTATTAATATGTTGATATCACAACAACCAAAATGAAATAAATTACAACATATTTCTAGTTAGTATATATTAACTCTATACTATAGGATGGTGAAGGTATATTAATGCTATGAGGAATTCGATTTGCAAGCTATACTTTCTCTATTTCTTTTTCACTTTCTCCTTGTAGAAATTACCAAGCTATTGTAAAATATTACTGCATACAGCTGAAAAATGTAAATGCTCAATACTCCACTGACTTAACAGATGTGTTCTCTTTACATTCTAAGAGTACAGTTAAACTTGACACACTGATGCCACAGAAGAGTTCAGGCAAGTGTTGCATAACCTTAGAAAGACAAAAGGAAAAGTATGTTCTGACCACCAAAAGAAGAGAAAAATTATTATTGTTATCAGGCTATTGTAATTTAAAGTTATCTGGCACCCAGAATTGTGACTACTGAGATTTATTAGAGGAGATGAAATCTGTAGTTAAAATTTTTGACTCTAAGGAGCATGAATTAGTAACTCCCTAACTGTCCTAACATTTGAGGTGAGACACAACAAAATACACTTTTAAGCTAACATTAAGATTCTTGCCCAGTACTTTAACAGAAAAAAAAAAAACAACCAAAAGCAGGAAGTTTATTACTGTATATTTCAGTAACTATAAATTTTACCTAAAGGCTGCAGTAAGTATCTCCTGGTGTTAAATATTCTTGCAACTCCAGCCAGGGTTAATACCCATGTCTCAGCCCACTGTTTCTCAGCTGTATCCCTTGAATGATGGATGAGAATGTTGCCTCCTCCTGATTCAATCTTCTCTTTGTCAGCTGTGGTAGAAGATTCTCGAACTCTATCCAACAGGTGAAATAAAACCTGTGATAGAAAAAAAAGAGGAAAAATGCAACTTTTCAAATAACATAGTTGTATTCATAGTAAACCAACAAAAAATAGTAATTTTCCCACTACCCTTTCTGTCACTGTCTCGCTGAAAATTCCCTTGTTCTAAACAGTCTCCACAGCAGCCAACATTATGAATCAGTCAACTGATGGCCAGTTGAGAAGGCTTAGAAACAGCACAATCAAACCCCCCAGGGAACAGTGTTAGCGCTAACAGAAGGCTAAACCCAGCAGATTTCTGGTTTCAGAACCAGGAAGGTTCAATAGGTATAACAGGCAGGCTCAAATATAGCCTAATTTTTCCATAAAGCACAACAAACATGACTGTGACTTAGAACAGGGCATTTGACAGATCCTCTCAAAAGAAGAGTCAAAATAGAGCACAAAGCAAGGCTCCATCTAACATCAGGTCAGCCCAATCACATGACCATCAAGCATCTCCATTTTCACACAAAGAAATAAGTCATTCATTCTTGCAGGAAGGAAACAGTCTTTTAATCCAACTCATGAGTAAGAAATAAATAATCAAGATAGGAAAATTACATTTCAAAAGAGGCTTCAAAGGTCGGAGAAGAGAAAGGGTAAAAAACATTTCCAAAACCTGAGAAATCAGATTTCTGCCACAATGTTACTTTTAAAAAGTCTACATAAGTTATGTAACTGATAATCGTCATTAAATGGTGAATGCTCCATTGTTACTGAAGTGTGAATGCTATTTACAAAACCTTCAGTGGAATCTTACACATCATACCTTCCATATTACTGTGTGCCATGTTGAATGCTGCAGTAAAGTTCCATGAGCACCAATAGTGGAAAACAATGTCTGTCCAGCGCTCTTTCTAACTGCAGGTCGGGGATCCACACACAATTCTCCAAGTTTAGCATACAGGCATAACCAAAGACAGTCAAATGGTGATGCAGGATGAAAAGGTCTATTCAGCACCACTCCCTTTTCTTCCGCCTGTTTCTGTAGCACTGCTTCTTCTCTGTTTAGCTCCTTTTCAATTATTTCGCCTCTTTGGAAAAAATAATCTGAAATATTCCACTACAAAATAAATAACACATATGGTGTTGTACAGTAAAAATATTGTAGTGGTCTTAGTGATAATTAAATAAACTGCTTCTCATTTTCACAAAGTATTTTGTAAAGCACATCAAGGTAATTATTTCCCTACACTGATGAAATAAGATCAGCACATAAATACTGCAAGGCGCAAAAAGTATTTTTCTTGTCCTCAGCTTTTAGGCCCCAGTCATACATGAAGCAGCAGAAAGGGAAAAATGTATTAAAAGATGAAAAATGCATACTGATGAAAAGCATTGTAAGAACCCCCCCAAAAAAGGTTGTGGCCTTCATTTGTATCATTGACTACAGATTAGTTTTCATTAAAATAAGAAAAGAAAAAAATGAAAGCCAGAAGCAGCATCACGGTAGGGTAAAGTAAAACTCACCAACAAACCAATTGAAGTTAAGCTAATATTTAGCTCTTGATTGTGAAGTCCAAAGCTTCCAGCAACTTCAACAACTATCTGTAGACAAGTACATGGCATTGTTGGAAGGAAGTCGGTCACAACCAACTGAAGACACTGGAATGCAGTCCGTATTAAGGACTCACTTAAAAAAAAAAACAAAACAAAAACAAAAACAAAATACACACACACACACTCGTTTCAAATTTCTTCAAGAGCACAGAAATGTTTTGAATACAATACCTAAGGAGAAAGCATTATTAAAAACAAAACAAAAAAATCAATTTAATGTTTTTGAGATGAATTTGCAACATTTTAAATGGGTTTTTTTGAGATACAACATTAAGTTGAAGCTTAACTAACTTTATATAGTAGAGTCCACTTCTCTGTTCTAAAGTTCTAAGACTTGTTAGTTCAAATGCGGTAGCTAAAATCCAGATTATAGATATGTCAATTACCTGTTTCAGAATCATAAATTAAATTTTTTTTTTCTGATTAATTCAAAATAAAAATCATGTGTGGGTTATTTCCACTGTACCATAACAGCCAACATGATATGGAATCCAGAGGAATGTAGAAACTCCATGTGGACAATAATGGTATAACTAATAATTCTCTAATACGATGCACACTGCACAGAAATATCCACCCTACCACATAAGATCAAAGTATTTATCATTGCTATACTGACGGAGGAAATGCTCACAGCAATACTTTTCCCCATATTCATAACAGGAGACTGTAAAGTGAAACACAACCCAAAAGTGCTGCAGTTCCCCACCACTACAAAGTTCCAGAGCTATGTCACCTTCAAGGGCTCTAAAAGAACAGGGAAGGAGAAAGGAAATTACAGTATATTTACACTACTCATTTTGAAACACTGAGTTAATGGGAAAGTAACCTCTCTTTCTAAACTTCAAATGCAAGGCTACGAGAACAAATTCAAAACAGGTCATTTCCCAAATAATGTCCCACATTATTATGTGTTTGGAGCAAGGTTTCAAAATCCTTTATGCAAGTGGCAATAGCAATACAGCTCTTCAAATCGTAAAACTGTCCTTGATGTTACAGGTGACCACAAAAAAGGTAAATATAAATGCAAGAAACTTAAGCTTATTGAGAAATCTTAAGATTGTACAGGGCTTTATCTATGCTTAAAATAAAAAGGGACATCCCATTGAAAAATTCTTCAAAGCCAGACTTCCTTTTGTTTGGCAGGCTAGTACTGTACAATCCAGAAGTGAACGACGCAGCAATGGCTCTCAAAAGAGCATTTTCTGTATTTATAACAGCCTAGAAAAAAGTTCTCCAGGAAAGTTAATGTATTTCTGTCCTGGAATCTAGGGTGTTCACTGAACAGAGGGAAGATGCTTGTGAAGTAAGTCTTGTGGTCAGTAAGTTTATATTAGAAGTATGATAATATTATCTGCATCTTGTGCTCACAGCTGTAACTTAGGTAAGAAATTCAGTTGTTTCTCTAGGAAAAGGAGGCTTGCTTCATTTTTTCCTCCTGTAGTTAGTATGATGTGGGCAAACAGTGCTATGTAGTTGAAGAAAAGTAAATTATTCTATATGCTTTGTAGGAGGAGACTAAGACACAACACAAGATGCTAGTAACATCTCGAGGTATCTGCCAATAAAGTAAAGATTTGAGATAAAACTGGATCTGAAGACTGTCTAGAGAAGGAATCTGTGTTGGTTCTCATCCCTCACCAACAACAGTGAAAATCAAAAGGCATGCAGGAACACATAGCACCAAGTGTGGAAACAGCAAGTACCAAAGATGCTCACAACCAAGAATGCCAAAATCCTTGGTGATGTAAGAACTACTGCCAGAGAAACAATACTGGTACAAGAGCAAAACCCTTCAAACATTTGAAGGGGCTTTAGGAGTTTTTTATATGGCCAGAAGACCAAATCCGAAGTGGGACAAAAGGAGAGATTTGCCAAGAAGATTCTTCTGATACCAGAGTATGACCTATCCTGCTGCTAGTCTTGGCTAGCACCAAAGAATGAATGATATGGTTTGAGCATGTGGGCATAATTCTTGGTGCTTACAGTTCCAAAGTCAGATGTTCAATTCACTGCTCATTTCAAAAAAAACCCTTGCAACTTCATATTTCACTTTCCCTTGTGGGCAGAGGATCAGTCCAGTAACATTACACCTCTGGTGGCAAGAGAGTCGACTGTGTTAGCTGGTCAAAGGATTCACCCACAGCAAGTAAATAATCTTCCATCCTTCTGCTACCAGCAACTATTTAGGGAGAAAGTCTTCAAGAAAGAGAGAAAGTGATCAGAAGACGACACTGGAGACTAAGAAGAAATAGAAACAACAGATAAACTGTGAGCAACAGCTGACTGACACAGAATTATCTGCAAGCACCAGAGATGTGTCTAGCAGATGCTTAAGATCAAATGAAATGGCACATTGAGTATTCCTCCATGTATACACTAAATGCTGAGCACAGGAGAGGTTAGAGTGGAATAATATTCTGGTCTTCTGAACTAATGTGGAGAGACTAATTCAGTAATAGTGTGCTTTGGGAAAAATTAAAAATTGTATTTTTGCTGAGTAAAATTTTTCACAAGCTAAAAATTACAATGAAACTACAGTTATTACTGAAGAGGCTATTAAAGAAGAAAATATAAGCAGAAGTCTTTCTACTGCTCTTATCTTACATGATTTTAAAATTTTATTTCCACCACTTACCCCTGATCACTTTGGATTGCCCCCATGACTCCAAGCACCAATGGCCAACCAGGTCCTAAGCTGTCACCCTGACTTTGTAAAATCTGTAGCACACACTCCAACTGCTTGATCCTGATATCAGGATGACTAATGTTTGACAGCTCCTTTAGTGGATTCAGTAAAAGCAACTGCAGTCTCTAAAAGCAAACAATAAAGCATATTAAGGATGCTAACATTTAACTGATCCTTAATTATTTGTATGTATAGTTAGTGAAAATATAAAGTACAAATTAAAGATTAAATTAATTCAGTAGCTCACTGATTAAATGCTCAAATTCAGAGTCAGAAAGGACTTTGTAAAATACTGTTGATAAAGGATCTTAGAAAAAAATCTACTTCTCTGGCCCCTGTTCTCCAGGTTCCTCAGGAAGCAGCTACATCATGCTGTTACAGCTGCATAAAAAGTGTCATGCAACTTTATGCTCACCCAGGAGGGCTACACTCAGCTTCCTACTCAGGAGATCTTGGAAAAGCTACCCACTGAACCTCAATAAATATATCAGAATGCTTTATTTATCATGGATTGAATAGTTGTGATTTAGAAGGTTAGGCAACATATTTTTTACCTGCCATGACATCACATACATACTTCTAAACATTCTGGAATTGTTTTGCACTGATGAGTATGACCCATAATTTGTTCTAAAAAATGGACATAATATGCAAACATCACCACTCTTCGTTAGGTATTTGAAAAAAAAGGAGGATAGTTTACTAGAACACGAGGTGATTCTCAAGAGTTACATTTGAGTGTTACAGCTATAGACTTTATAAACTCAATAGTGAAGTTCCTTTAGAATGAAGGAAGAAAGCAGCTGCTCTTAAACTTACTTTACCTGATTTTGAGACAATGGAGGATCATGTCTGAATGTCAACCCTGCTTTAATGAGAGAAGTTAAAGCTTCTGCTCCCCATTCTCTCATTCTGGAGTTAGGATGCTGACAGACCTGAAAATACAGCGATGTTTTGTTTAAAGGCACTTTCATTTAACCAAGATTTCAATATGTATATATTAAAAACTGATGTTTTAATTATACAATATACAATATTGTATACAATAAACAATATTACAATAATTTTAAACAAGAATAAAATAAATCTCTACATGATAAAATTAGGCTGAATAGTAAAAAAAAAGAAATTGATCTTTTGGACAGACATACCTTCTGCATAAGGAAGCAATAGGGAGCAGTGAAAGACACAGAAGGAAACAATGAAAGTTACATACATAATTCAAGTCAATACATTTTCCAAAATGAATATACTAACTGCTAATTCAGATAATGATTCATTAAAAAGCACCAAACAACCCTTCAATGAATGCCTGAAACTCTCAGGCTTCACTTAGCCTTAAGCTACTATAAAACTGTAAGTATCACACATTGTTTAACATAAATAAGTGAGGAACATGGCAGTAGTCAACATAGAAAGTGACTTCTATACTCTCAAATACAAAAAGTAACTACATATTGAAGGCAAAATAAGCCTTACACTGCATTATTTAAAAAACTTGACAAAACAATAATGAACATTTTCAAACGAGTTTCAAACGTGTCTTCATTTATCTTTGTCTCCTAATTATCTAAACCTAATAAATTTTGCAATTTGCTTTTTTTCAGAACAGAAAAATTAAAACCATTCTGCATATCCATTGCATAGCTAGTGTAAACTGTACCCGCATATCTAATATATATAGATATATATATATAGATATATATATATATATTACACTCAAACAAATATGCAAAGTTTACATTTTAACCTCTACATAATTATTCCCACCCACCCTTCCAGCCCTAGCTCAGATGGTGTGAGAACCCAAAGTCCAAGGCAGGAGCATAAAGAAGGCTGATAGCTTTTGTTGGTGGAGCATTCTCTTATCAGCCACTAGCCAAACTGAAAAGGAGGACAATGTAGAAGAGCTAGCTTCATATTTAAAAAATGCAGACAAGAAATAGCTACTCTCCTGATTTACTTATATTTTTGTAATCTTAGATTAAAAAAAAAAAAAAAAAGAGAGAGAATTTGAACTACTTCATGATGCTCTGAATCTGTCTAGATAACCAGCTCCAGAGAGAAGGAACAAATTATTCCCTCAGGTCGTGTTTAATTGAATTTGCAGCCAATGTTTTCTCCTTCCTTACTGTACTTCAAAAACTTAGGTTTAAAAGGAAATAAGGCAATACTTTGAAAGAAAATTAAACACTTTATTTCCTACAAAACAGTGGCAAATTACCCACAATGCATGGGTAACACTACAACAGATTGCTTTCTAGATGAAAACACAGAGTCTCAAAACGTGAATGGTAAACTTTATAGTTTTGAAGGGGAAAAATAGACAAGAGAAGGAGATGCCTGTGTTTTAAGTCTTTAAACCCCGAAGTACCCTAATTTTTTCTCCTAGATAAAACAATATGTGGCTTCCATAAATAGAGATGGCCAATCCTTAATACTGTTTGAAATAATGCACTGGTGCTAAGGAAATGTTTGATACACTCTGGAAAATGAGGAAGAAAAGCTTTCTCCTTTACCTGCTCTAAATCAAACCCTGTTCTTGTATCTTACTCTTCTATGTATCAGTGTGGAGAACTGAAACTACAATTATATTCTATCACCTGTTTTTAGTTTTTAATTCAAAATAGAAGATTTTTTTCCATGATGGAATATATTTTTCACATTGAAGTTAAAATACTGAAGAAATTTCAATAGGATTATGACACATATTTTATATCTGTACAGTCTTCTACTAAAGAAAGCAATCAAATGTTAGCTTAAATGTTTAAAAAGAAACCCCAAGCCTTTGTCAGTAAACTACATCTTCAGTCTATCTCAAAATCTTCCTATATATTTGTACTGTGTGAAACAGTAAAACCTGTTACCTTAATTACAACACATATATGAAGTATAATAAATTGATCCTTTAAAAATTTCTGTGTTAAAAACACAGTGGAATTTAAACATGTAAATTCACTTTTAAATTCAAATTGTGATGCATTCAAGTTGCAAAAACAAGGTGCCTAAACCAAAACATGTAATTTAGATTTTTTTCCCTAATACAAACTAAATTCTAGTACAACTGTTAAAAGCCATTAGTTACCTCCAGAAGGTGACCGGTCAGAGGTCTCCAAAGAATCTCAATCCTGCGCATGTTAACTAGTCCTGTTTCCAGTAATTTAGCAACAGCAAAAAGCGATGGTTCCTTAATAAAATGGAATTTGAACACATGACTTTGAGGTAACCAAGATAATGTCAGAGCGTTTTGCTACATGTTAATTTATGTATTAGGTGCAGCTCGTCTCCAAGCACAACGTTTCGCTGGGAAGCTCCCACAGCGCTGCAGGAGAAGCCACGAGGGGGCGGCAGCAGCACACCCTGAGGAACTTCCATAATTTTCACATTGTTTTCCCCAAGTTTGACAACAACCAGAGCACTGATATTTCTTTAAAAATTTCGGGTTTACATAGTCCTCTCTTCAGTCAGCTTTATAACATATTTTGCTAGAAAAATAGCCTTTTTCCCCATAATAACTTTTAAAGTTAAAATTATATAGGAACAATCTAGAATATTTCATTTAATAATCCCCTTATTCTTTATTTTCCATTGGCTTCAAAAATGCCCTGCAGGAATATGATAATCAAATACATACTAAAATACTTGTTCTAAGCTGCTTTTAATTTTATTTTTTGAATGTCAACATATAGTCAAAATGACTATTGTGCTGGAATTATTGTCTCTTCCCATTTCTGATGATTCCTCATTCTAATTTTCAGCTGACTTTAAACACAAACTTGGTTTATTTTAATTCATTCCCTGTTGCTGTAACTGCCAAATATTATAAAGCATGTTTTTTGTCTCCATTATCTCTAGTGTAACAGCCAAATGAAAAACTTTCAGAAAATCTTCTCTGGGATTAGGTTATGATTAGGACAATATATATTCAATCTTATTCAATCACGAGGTCTTTAACCTTTCTGGGTAAAGGTTGTTTACTGAGGCTGACATGAATATTATGGTTTTCCCAAGTAAATATGAATTATCATTTTTTAAAAATATCTAAATTGTTGGCTTTCTCTGAAGTACACTGTAAGAGGAAATTTAATTGAAAATGAGCACCTCACAAAACATACTGTGCTACTAAGAATTCCTAACCTCTGAAATTATTTTAAAAGTTTCATCCACCCACAATCTCATTAATGGAAACACATGACATTCCTTAGTTAACAAAAACCACAAGAACACAAGAATCTTCACAGAATTTAGAAATCATATGAACTATCACAAATGAAACATTCTCTGGTTCATAATTTAATTTTTACTGTAGAGCATCAAAGGTATTACTGTTCTTAGTATTAGAAATAGTTAAGCTTTAAGGATAAACATACAAGTCTTCTGTGTGTTTCACAAAAACATCTAAAAAGAAAGTAAATATCTTTTTATACCTTATTGTTTCCATAGGCCATATCCATGGCTTCCAGAGACAAGGAGCAAAGGGCATTTATTAAGTGATGTAAAGACACATCATCAAGGTACCTGAAAAATAACTGGTATCAAAACACTGTTTGATATACACACACAATTTTAATTATAAAATGAGGTTTCTTACTGTGAGTTTTCAAAAAGCTTTGAAATCATGCTGGATATAGATGGCAGGTCAGTCATAACTGCTGTAGTCAGAACCTTGAAAAAGACACAGAAATATGTCTTGTAGATTACAACAGAAAATACTGTGTAATCATTAACTGAAAAATGAACAGTGGTGCTTACCGTACTGGGCCCTTCAACAGCTCTTCCAGGTTTTAATGCACCCCCGACACTAGGCTTCAGTCCCAGAATCCACACAAGATGCTGAAATACAAAAGGATCATTTTCAGCAGAAAAAGCTTTTCAGGCAGAGAGGAAACTAACATTATACTTGAACTAGCCAGCAACCTTCCAGTCAAACAGAATTCAAGGGAAATGCTACAGTACTTACTCAAGGCAATTCAAAGTATAACATGAGAAGAATCAAAGCTTCTTTTATTGATCACAGACTAACTCAAACCCAAATTATGTTAAAACCTCAAGGCATAAAAGCAAGGTATAAATATTTCCTGCTATACCTGAAGAGTAGCCAGGACAAGTTGCCATGATGTACCAAGAACGGCTCCATGGAAATGAGCCAAGTTGAGTAATGTCCTCATACACTGGATATTTTTTGAAGTCAACTACAAAAAAAAAAACCACCAACCAATCAATCTACCACACAATTTTTATCATTCCACAATGATAGTGTTTCTAGCAACCTTCCAATTTTTACTAAGTAGCTTAAAGACTACATTTTGTTTGCAGTGGAACAGTGTATCTTTTTTAGAGAATAGTTCTGTATCTGTCCTCTCAGTCTTATCTTACTGGAGTTGAATATGAGTATTTGAGTACTGCATCCAGCTCTGGAGTCCCCAGCACAGGAAGAACCTGTAGGAGCAAGTCCAGAGGAGGCAACCAAGATGATCAGAGGGAAGGAGCACCTCTCCTGAGGAAAGGCTGACAGAATTGGGATTGCTCAGCCTGGAAAAGAGGCAGTTTTGGGGTGACCTAATTCCAGCCTTCCAGTACCTGACGGAAACTTACAGGAGAGATGGGGCAAAACTATTTACAGGAGCATGTGGTGACAGGAAAAGGGGGAATGAGTTCAAATTAAAAGAGAGTAGGTTTAGATTAGATATTAGGAAAAAATTCTTTACTGTGGGGGTGTTGAGGCACTGGAACGGGCTGCCCAGGGAAGTTGTGGTTTCCCTATCCCTGGAAGTGTTCAAGGACAGGTTGGACGGGACTCTGAGCAGCCTGGTCTAGGGGCAGGTATCCCTTACAGGGCAGGGGAGTTGGAACAAGATGATCTTTAACGTCCCTTCCAGCCCAAACCATTCTATGATTCCATGATTTGATCACTGCCCTCTCCTCCAAGTTTCGCATTATTATCAAAAACACAAATTCAAGTGCTCCAGCTTAATTGCATCTTCTCCACAAAATCAGTCTATCATCTTAAAAAAAAAAAAAAATGTAAGTGGACCTTCCCACACAGGTCCATAACAGAGTTCAGATCTAGGGTTTTCCAAATGGAATGGATGGGAGCTTCTGAGCTAAAAGCCAGGAGGAAAAAAAAAAAAAAAAAAAGAGTAAGACTTCTTTGCAGTTAGAGAACTTTGGTATCCAGGGCTGTCTCAAATTAAAACCTTAAGATAATAGTTCAGATGGCCATTATTTGTAAGAATGCTGTTTATCTGTAGCCTATTTCTGAGACATACTGAGATGCAGAAAGAAGTAGTTAAGCAGGATAAGATCACTTACAAGTGGTACTTACCATTACTGTTCCCTGTGGCTGAAGAGCTAAGGGTTGCCCTACTGCTACAACTTGCTGGTGAGACTCACTTGAGGGACTAATCATTTGAACATTCTGTCCCTGAATGGAATATGCTATAGGAAAATTGAAAAGAAAAAAAAATAATGCAAATTTAAAATCCAGTACTACTTGTAGTAACAATCATCTTCTGGTAAATACACCCCAGAGGATTTTTTTCACAGTATTAGCTTTAAGGTAACTTACTTTGAGACCTTTAGTTATATTTAGATTATTATGTCATTGCCTTGCAGAGTTAAAGAGCCAGCAATTACTCTCTGTCTCTATTAGGCATTGCTTGCAATACATTAATATATTTTGAGACTGAAATATTTATGTTTAAGATACTAGCATTAGACTCAAGTCAGCTATTGGTAGTCACCAATAGCTTGTATTGGTAGTGGGTAAATGGTATCACTGTGTGCTATCATTGTACTCATGCACTCAGAAAATGAGGGTGTCATAAATGCTATGTCATGATGTTTTTCCAATACAGAACTTTGGGACATACATTTTATAACTCACCTGTAAAAAGAAGGGCAACCTATATAAAATAACTTAAGTTCTCTGCTTTGTTTCCAGTAGATATTTGTGTGGCTCAGTCATGTATACTTCTTCATAGACTTAGGATCTAATACTACACTTAGTGGATTGGACTGAAGTAAAGGTGCTGGTCCTTGTTCCCAGCCTACAGTGTTTTTGTTCTATATTAAGAGGTCTAATGCTAGATCCATCTGTATATTTTCCAGATAGTTGCATTTCTCAGTAAATAGTAATTAGTTTTCAAAATCAGAAACTGAGTACATCCTCAGCTGGCATATCTCATGAACTGCAACATTCTCTCAAGGTGTGGGAAGCATCAATTCAACTTTCTGTAAGCTGAATAGAGCCGAGCACTTAGAACTTCCACTTACGCAGTAAGTACTAACATCACTAAACAACTGGAGAAAAGACTGTAGTACACCATAAATGTTCTGGCTAAAGCTTTAGTACACAAGTTGCCCAGAGAGCTTTTCAGATTTTGGATGCCTTAATCACATATCCCATCAGATCTTTAGCATGGCAGACAGATCCTTAGAATTCTGACATACCCTAAGCATTCAGGAATTTTTAGTTTGACTAGAATGATACCCAGCAGATGCTGCAAGACTAACCAGGTGACCTAAATCCTGTCTGAGGATTCTAACATACTTTATTATAGACAAATATCACAGTTGCCTATCACATCCTGAAAAAAAATTTGGTTTAAGAGGACAGTACATGGAAACACAATTAAGGAAAATTTCTGTATTTACATTTGCCGGACAGAGCTGCAGTTGTGCTGTTTAATACAGTAAGGGCATAGTGAGGAGGCAAGGATCCTTTGCAAATGGCAGTGATAAAGGCATCTCTTGATGTTACAAGACCCAGTCTTCCACAAAGTGCAGCCATGGTCAATTCTGCTTTTAAAATATTTTCAGTGGCAGCTTCATCAGTACTGAAAGAGTACACATTGTTCAGCAAGAATTAATCCAGAGCACAGAAGCAGGCAGGTAACCAAAACCAAAAGCCATGAGAACATATACTTTTAAACCTGTCAACACTATAAATACTGAAGAGCAAGCAAAACAGATCAACAAAATTCTTCAGAACCATTTCCTATAAAACTGGACTTTAGTTCTCGGAGACGTGGTAAAGGAGACTATGAGGAGGTATTTAAAATTAGTTTCAGAAAAAAATGTTTTATAACAAAAGGCTCTTTGAAGGAGATAATTAGTTTACCATAGTTATTACCTAGTAAATACCTTTTACACTTTAAAGATTAGATAGTACTAGCAAATACCAAGACATTATTTAATCTCTTACCTACAGTAATTAGGACACGGAATCACGTCAAAGTAAAAAGAAATAAAGATCATTTAAACAATTTAAACACGAGTCTTCAAAAATGCAATTAATTGTTCTTTATTGAAATGCATTAAAGGTTGATGATAGACATCTGGAGACTTCTGTATCATTTACTCACTAAGCCTAAGCCACAGACCTGACTGCTCAGGTGACATGAACAGTACTCATGTTGACAACTGTCAACTTGACCAGTATCAAAAGTCAGTTCAAAATAAAGCTTGGAATGTCATCTTAGAAAAGATAAATGAAAGACCAGATACCTTGCATCAAGTAGGAGGGATAAAGCAGCCAGAAGACCACACCAACAAGCATTCACCATTTCTTCCCAGACAGCTCTGTTAACTTAAAAGAAATACATAAACTTTTTTATAGCAGAAACACGGTATTTCCCTTAATAACTTTCAATTATACCACAAACAAGATGCTTGCTACCGCATCTTTTAATGTGTGTTTTTATATGTATGTTTACACAGACAAATATATGTATATATAGAGACACACACCAGTATAATTTCAACACTTGCATTTAAAGTAACATTCCTAAAGCAAGAAATGTCACCAAGGCACTGCTTATCCTAAATTGCACCCAAAAAAAACCCCAAAACAAAGCAGCTTATGAAGGTATATATATAAGCATTTTTAATCTTTTCCTATAAAAATAAACTTTGAGAAGTGCAAAAATGAGGGACAAGAAACACACTAAAATTTTTCAGTGAAGGAAGAATACTCTCCCCTGTAGTCATAGTGTCATAGTTCTCCTTTTTTTTTTTTTTTTTTTTTTTTTTTTTTTTATCCCCATTTCTTTTATTTAATAGGGAAAAAGTTTTGGTCTAGCAGATAGGTAGCTGCTCATACCATTTCCACATGTCCTTCTCCACCCGGCCATGACAAGTCCCTGGTCTGAGCCGGCGCTGCTGCAGCACCATGGAGAGCTCCCCACGCCCGAGGCGGCAGGACAAGCCCCTCATTTTCCCCCTCCTCTCCCTTCGGCACCAAACTCAACTCTTCAAACACAGACCCCTATACAGATTCCTCATATGTTGCTCAAATAGAATCCTCAGTTCATATCAGTTCTGCTTTTAAAGAAGTTCTTCCCTAAATACTTCAATCTTTCCTGAAATTTCTTCATTAAAATGCTCATTTCTTTTTATCTTGTTACTAGAAATACATTTGTCTTCTAATGTGGACGTAAGTGCCCCATTTTTGTCAGTCAGGTTGTCTCTTGTGACCTTGGACGTCAGTGTTAAGCAGAAATTAAGGGCACAGGAAAGCAGAATAGTAGTTTTGTCAAACACAATGCCTATTATCTCTCCCTCACATTCCACCTACCTACACATAAAACAGTATTAATAGACCATAAGGAATCTGGACAAGAAGCTATAGGACAGAAACAGAACATAAAGTCAATTTTTTTTTAATAGGCTCCTGATGTTCTAATAAAAAACCAAAAAGAATCCCCAAACCAAAACAAATAAAACCCATAAAACAAACAAAAACACACAAAAAACCAAACAAAAACACACCAAAACCCAACCCAACCAACCAAATAAAAACTAAACAAAAAACGCCAAACCAAACCCATGTCCTTAAAAGTTTTTATACATAAATAAGAAACAAAAAATTTAAGCAATAAAGCAGGAACTTTAAAATCCTTCTTTCTGTAGAAATGTTGTATTTTATATAGTGTTTGAATTTTCAAATACCTAGTTCTTTCTCTGATTGGTCAGAAAGAGACTGCAAATCTTGCTGCTCTGAAGACTGTGCTGGTAACAAAGTTGTCTCTGCTGTGGTTTGAGTGACTGTTTCTGTGTCTCCCAGCTCGCCTTCAATCATGGTGGTGATACCACGGACAAGATCCAGTAAACAGTGAAATGCCACTGACATGGCATAGCCTTCAGGGATTGTAGGTGGCTCTACTTTGTCCAGCATTTCCAAACTAAAAAAGTTGAAAACATGACAAGTAAGTGTGTAGCAATACCACTCTTTTTAACAACAATAATAAAAGCCAAGGTTCCAAGTGAATGTTACGTACAAACAGGCCCCAAATACCACCCTTCAAGAATTATATTGACTTAAGGAAAAAAAACCCTTAAGATTAGGTCATTGAGTAAAAGACTAAATGAGTCACTAAATAAAACAGTAACTGAAAGGGTACATACACAGAGTAGAGAACCGCAAATAAATATTTTTTTAAATAAACACATATAAGCAAGCATCACTGAATGAATAATTCTACTTGTATTTTTATTTTTTCTAAAGCCACTGCAACAGAACTTATTCAGAAGACTACAATTACGTAGGAAGAACAGAAGAAATACATCATAAAATCATGATAGTGTGAACATAATTACAGCCAATTGAGAACAAGTCAGATGTTCCGTTATCATTATCCTTGAGCCAATATGATTGGAAAAGCTTGTAATAGCTAGATATTATATGGCAAAATATTCCTCACCTACACCCATAAATAAACAATGGAAGTTATTTGTATGAAGAAGAAATGTCTACACGATTCACTCCTGAAAAGCAAGTAAATAAAACATCTGTGCTGGAACTACAGCCTTACTGCCACTTTTCTTCAGCTTTTGCTTTAAAAGCACATAAAGTACTGCTGACTTACAAATCCAACAGGAAAAGACTGTAGCTGACACAGCAGCAGCATCTGCATAAGTAGAGACAGTCCATTACAAAAACTACTTGCTATCCCAACCATCACTTCATTATCCTACAAATTACTCTTAAATAGCTAATATTCCAGCTAAAATATGCCAAAGACTCTCTTACACTGTAGTGTCACCATTCTTTTCTGCACAAAGGATTATTCTTTCTCTCAAACATGCAACACTTCAGTTATCACCTCTAATTTCCTGAAGATAGCTGCCTCAGATATCAGGAAGCACAAGCACTACAGGTAAATCAAATGGTCAGCATTTTACTCTTTATATACAAGTAAGTGTGAATGTATATACAGGTCTAATTAAAATTATTAATGGGTTTTATAGCTTTGCAATGTAGAAGTCACATCCTCTTACTTTCAAAGGTAGGAAATTCTCACTTCTAAATAAATTACAAGTTGTTACAGTTACATGGCAATGGCTGCAACAAATCTTTAATAGTCTGTCTAGTCCTCTAAAAACACTTACTTTCCTCATGTAAAGAGGCACAGTGGTCTGGGAAGAGACATTGTGTAAAAGTATGAGGTGTGGCCATTGTATGAAAATCTAATGGCAGCAGAAGAGAATCAGTGCTAGGATGTGACCCAAATCTACAGTTACAGCAACTCATCTCCTTACATGCAGGGATTATAGACAAAAGTACAAGATAGGGGGAAAACTGCTGACCAGATATGCTTGTGACAACCCCATAATCTTATACAGAAGAAAAAAAAAATGCAAAAATTATGCAGAGGAAGTCATGGAGTCATTTGAGGTATCAAAAAGTAAAAGAAGCAAGCCCAGAGCAGGATAGGAGATTATGATGGTGGCTGCAAGGTTCTTGAGTCAGTTAAGAACAGAAAGGAAAAAGACAAGGAAGAGAAGCAGGATGTTGTAGTAGCTAACCAAATAAAAAATTTGCATTTCCTGAGAACAGACAGGTAACCTAAAATAACATCCATGGCAATTGCTGGAACAAAAAGTCAAGTTGACACATACATGTTAACTATTGAAATCTGAGGATGAATTTTTCCTTCTGCACCTCAATGGCAGAAAAGGAGCTTCTACCTAGAAAGTACTGACATCCAGGCTACTTGCAGATTTTACTGAATTTTAGTATGCCAACATTTCATGGTTGTACAAATAGCTTAAAGTGTGGAGATATTAGTCATCAATGGTCATGACTGACATGAAAAAATTTTCACTATTTCAAAAGTAACAGTATTCACAGCTTAAAATTGATATCACCATCTGTATTATCCAAAGTAATGGCAAAATAACTGGTCATTCCAAGAAGCATTCAGAGGCCAACATTGGTATATGGGTCAATATACTGTTCAAAATTACAACCTGGCCAATATCCACCATAATATCCTGCTCAATAAAGACTGCAAATACAGTAAAGCTGGTGTAAGAAAGCTATTTTTCACTCCTATTATTCCCATTTGCTTAATGCCCCTAACTGTGTAATTGCCATTACACTATGCAGCAACAGACATTCCATAATTGTTACGTACTACAGTGAGGCCTAGAAGTGAAGAGTTAATAGAGAAACTGTATGGTAGGGGAAAAAAAAGAAAAAAAAAAATCAACAGATGCTAAAACCATAGGGGACATTTGAATCAGAATCCAGGGCACTGAGACAAAACAGCAAAAAATCAGAACACCTCATGGCACCAACAAAAAGAAAATTATTAATATACCTCAATGCCAGAGAAACAAAGATCTCAATACTCATTAGTAAAAAAATCCTTAAATCATCAAGTTTGAAATAAAAGTATTTGTTATATACATTTTCGAAAAGATAGAGGTACTTACTATGTAGCTTTAGCACTGCCTTGAACTGTTACATTCAGGATGGGTATCCAAGTGCCTCTGTACTCGAAGGCAGGTAATACAGTTGCACCTCCTCCCATTCCTAACACTCCTGGGTTAGTCTGTGCTGAGCCAGTATTCCCTGATGCATTACTTCCTGTTCAGGAAAACAAAGTGGTAAAATGAACCAATCTCATTTTAGTGATCAGCAAACATCCTCTTTCTACATTTAATTTTGAGACACCAGGATTAATCTGAAGACACTCTGTTCAGTAATGAAAACAACCACCAACCCAAAAAACTATTTCTGAGCTCCCTCTGCTGTCTAAAACACGATCATATATGCAGCTCATGGATGCCAACTGTCTAGTTTTCAGTCAGAAAAAAATGTTTCTGAATGAATTAAACTTACACAGTCTTGATAAGGCAAGATATATTTATTTTAGTGAAGAGTCAGACAGATATTTGAAAGTTAAGGATTATTTGAATAGCTGTATCTGGAACTCTATAATCAGAAAAAGAGGATAATTATTCCAAGAACAAACTTTCAAGATTTCTGAAATGCAAAAGCCACAAGAAGAGTCAAAGACAATGGAAATACTTGAATCTGTGCCATGCCAAGGTAGAATAAAAAAGAGCACATCAGCGTTCCAACCAACAGCTAGGAAGGAAAAATTTTGGTTCCAACCAAAGGAATCAGAAACAAAAAAAATAAAAGGGGAAAGAATGCTGCATATACACACATCCTACATATAGGACATCTATACTTACTAGGAGTAGGTCCCAGAAGTTGAGATTCTCTCTGTACATACAACAGGGAGAACTGAGAGAGTCCCCAGGAAGGTGACTCACAGTGCCTAATACCCCAGCGTAACAGCCATTTTGGTGTGCTTGCTTTTAATACAGAGAGAGGCACTAAACTACTAATTTAGGCAATATGAATACACAAAAGCTTATGCATACATTTTAATACAGCAAAACTTAACAGATTGAAAAGAATTCCATGCTGCTAAACAGAAATGGTTAACCAAACGCTGTCACTAACACACAGTTACACCGGTGTCATTTTCTGTGATCACACTGAGCAGTCAGACACATACAACTATTTCCACGCCAACATAAAGTGGTTGGTAAACTTTGCACCAGTATAATAAAAGAGACACAAAACTTCACTAGATGCAGCTTTCAACTTCTATGAAACAGCTACCTTGTTGCAAAACTGAGGCTCAAAAGCCAGGTATATGAAGTGTATAAGTGTCCTAGGCCTGCTTATATGGGGCTTTTGAGCACCCTGGTCTAGTGGAAGCTGTCCCTGCCCATGGCAGAGCGTTTCAAACTAGATCACCTTAAAGGTCTCTTTGAACCGAAACCATTCTATGATTCCATAAGATGGCCTGTTATGACAGGATTTTTGTCACTATCAGAAAACTCAGTTCTAAAATAATAATGCATTGATCTGTTCTTTGGTCATAGGAGGAAAAAAGGTAGAAAGACAAATGTATGAGAAAGTGATATGAGAAACATTCATGCAGAAAAAAGAAGTGAAAAGTTAAAGAAGAACACAAACTGAAACAATAACCCAAGGAAATGGCAACAGCACTAAGGGTATGACCCTACTGCAGTGCTGTTTCACATGTGGCAAAATTTAGGTTTTCAGAATGAGTATTTTACCATGGCTTCTCATATCTGCATGCCACATGATGAAAAGTGCTTCTGGTTTATCTTAAATGAATTAAACTAACCCAGAAATAATACTGATACGAGTCTTCTATCCATTGCTGTACTGACAGCTATTGAACAACAGATACTGACACAAATTTCCTCATGCTATCACTGCTAACTCCAACATAGAATTCCAGCTTCATGAATGAACCTTGAAGGTGTGTGTCTAAAACCAAACTCTTTCATGTTTCTTAATTTAATAGTAGATATGATAATAATCACACTTTGATTATCTGGTTTTTATACCAAAAGACACCATTAGAAATTATTTTTATGTTGTTTACTGCTGAGGAATCTGCTTCTAGAACCCAAGGCAGAAACAAAGAGCTTTAACTTGGATAAAAACATCAGAAAAAGTATTAACAAAAGGATAATTTCTTATTAAAATAAAAATACACCTAATGAAATGCTAAAACCCTGGCTGCAAGACAAGATGGCCAAGTTTAGTTTCACTAAGTGTCTGTTTTCAGCTTAAAATAAAAAGCAAATATCATCTGTAAAATACACCTTTTTCATTCTAACTCTTGGCTTTCTCAGTCCAGTTTTGACCCTGAGCACCCAGAATTAGTGACTGCCTCCCAGGAACACAAACTGTCTTACTACTTGAACTGCAATCATAAATGACATCCCGGCACAAGGAGACAGAAATCAGATACATTTTTTTATAGTCAGAAATTAGAAACAACTCCATCATAATTTCCCACAGAAAAGTTGTAAAACAAGGAACTTGGTCGCTGTAGAAACAGGAACTAATGCAGGAGCACTGTTCTGCCAGCTGGGGGCTATGTCTTCCCCACAATACAGGTAGATAAAACACCCTGTTGTACCAGACCTGAAAATACTATTTTGTCTCAAGGTAGGTTTCCACGTCAATGAACACGGAAGTACAGAGTTGTACAATCTCAGATGTATATACTGAATCAAATCAGAATTCATTATTACAAGAAAATGATGGAAAAATAAACTGATAGTAAGGACAAGGTTTTACCAGTTTGGTTTGGTGTTGCTGATGTATTCCCTGCGCTTGGTACAAGAAACAGTGACTGGATGAAGGATCCCAATGCATTCACAATATCACGGAAAACTTTAGTGGAATGTTGCTTCATATCATACGATTGACAAAAGGACCTAGAAAATATTTTATAAAACAGAAAGTATTGACAAATTGCACACTAAAAGCATTTTTAACAGCAACTTCACCCACACACACACTCCATTCTGTAGACTAAATGCATATTTTTATGGCAAATATTTAGGTAAACACTAATATTTAACTTTAGGTAAAAGCTCCTTTGACACTGGTAAGACAGAGAGGGTTTGGGATACTCAACTGTAATTCAGCCCTTCCTGGATAATAAGCACTGCATAACGCATCATAAAAATTATCATGAAGACTTATTGCATCTAAGTTTCTACAATTTTTACAATATTTACAATGATTTAGGAAGCATTTCCCATTAGAGAAAAATAAAAATATTTTTAATATTTTATATAAAAGTGAAACTCAATATACTTAATACCTTAATAGCTGAGGCTGCACACAAAGCCTGTGGATAGATTCTACTGCAACAGCTCTTAGCCACTGTGGTTTGTCTGCATCCAGAAACTTAACCAGCAATGACAGAAAGATTTCACATTCTGTTACCTAAAAGATATAGTATATAATAATTATATCAAAAGAAAATGCCTCCTATAAAATATTTTCTAAAAAAACCTTCTCTTTCATCCTAGGAGTCCTACCACAGCACGTTGTGTACAAGATCTAAAAAACCCCTTGAACATGTACTTACTCAAAATTATACAAAAAACATACCTAATAATTATAATATTTTTGACAAGCTAAAACCACATATGCAATTGAACTGAAAGAGTTAAATTCCTCACAGACATTGTAATAAAGGTCATACATTTGCTACAGTAAACAAATGAAACAAAAAAAACATCTTTTTTAACAAATACCTAAAATTCAGGAGGTAGGAACAGCTGAACATGTGTTTTTTATACACATTCTGTCAACAGCTTTAGCAACTCAAGTCTAAAGCCTCTTATAAAGTATTAGCAAGGCACAGTAATCATCATTATCTAAAGCCAGGCAAACAACAGAAGATCAGAAGGTTCCCAAAACCTGAAAGGCAGTTAAGTACAAAAAAAACAACAGCTAATCTATCAGGAAATTCACACAAGTCCATGCTTAACAAAATCATACATTTAGAATATATGTTAAAAAAAATGCACATCAGAGGGAAAGAATATTTAGACTTTTCTTCTCTCAGTATACGTCAACAGTTCCCAAGAACTAATCAATGCTATTACTGATCACAATACCGGCAAATACATAGAAAACAAGAATTGTATAAAGAAAATTAGCGTATTCTTACCAGCAAACTGTAAAACTGTTTAATCAAAACAGAAACTACTCTCAGCAAACGCATACAGATGGGGAAGTATGGTTTTTCCACTGGTGCTGGGGAAGATGACGTGCTGGAACCTTGCCTGAATTTGATATTTGGCGAGAAGAGCTTTATAACTAGAGGGCATACCCTTTCTTTAAGAAGAAAACTGAATTCCTGATGCTGAAAAAGGAAACAGAACAAGTTGTAAGCAGATATTTTTTTTTTAACTACTACCCATAGATTATGCATCTATTTACATTTATTGTAACGATCAAGCAGTCCAAAGTCATGTAAATCTTGGCATAAATTACACAGGAAATGAAAAGGAAGAATTGCCAACACCGTTGTAAAACTACCAAAAAGTATGGTGAAATGACAATGGTCAGGTTCATACTATGCAACCCTTCTCTTCTGTTTTGCAAGTTGAAATAGGCTGCTAATACATCAATTATTATATATCTAATTATTAAATTTAGCTACTATCTGCTAAAATATGTGACTTTAGGATCACGGTGATTTACAGGCAGTAGATACACGCAATTCACAGACATGATTCTTACTTTACAAGTGGTGTAATGTTAATGTTTTTGTAGAAATAACAATGCTTAAAGTTACAGAGCTGTCATAAGTCAGGCAAGATAAGAAAACGAATCTTTGGAGGAAATATAAATGGCAAAACAAAAAGTGAAACAGAGTAAAACATGCTCTACAAAATGCACACAAAGTGTCTGGGAATATAAAAACATAGTCAAAAAAGACTGAGAACTTTCCTATTACCAAAAAAAAAAAAAAAAAAAAAAAAAAAAGTAAAAACTACAAGTCCTTCTGAAAAACAGTACTCACGATAAATTAAAGAGGAGTTAATGAAGTGCAAATTTTACTACCTATGTGAACAAAACTCTTTCTGTTTTCCCCCCAAAGAACTACTCACTTGTAAAAACACTTGTGGAAAGTCATTGAGGACTGACTCAAGAAGTTCGAGGCCAAATGTCCGGGTCATTTCTGTCATACCCACAAGCCAGTAAGGAGCATCAGCATTAACTAACTGACAAAGATCCTTAGAAAGAAACACAGTAACATTTACAATCTCTGTACAGTTCTGTATCAGCAAAGTTTCCCAAGTTAATAACAAAATCTACACACTCTCTCTTTTTTGTAATGAGTAGTTTTTCAATTTCAAAATAATTTTTCCTCAAATACTTCTTTTACATAAATTATAAAGCAAAGAAAACTTTTAAACGACATTTTTAAACTTCGCTGGTATCCTTGTAGCAATTGTGTTCATTCTTGCCCTCAAAAATATCTCACAACCGGTGAATTTGCTAAGTCAAGAAGATTTTTATTGGTGTGATGAATACAACTACTACTTTTCATTATGTACTTGCCTTTAATGTACAATACCAAGCAAAAGAAACAGGACTGAACTATAGTAGCAGTATCTGGCTCACATAAATAAAAATATTGAATTTAAGGCAGACATGTATGCCTAGCTATTGTTTAAGATTTATAGTAAAATGTTTTCCAAGGCCACTATGTCTTCAATTTCCAATTATCACCAATTACAGTAAATACACCTAAGAAAGCCCGAGGCTCTGGCTAAGGACCATGTCAGTATGTTAACAGCAAATTTTTGAAATTTCTTAGAGATATAGAAGCACCAAATCTTAACTGTAAATATATATAAATATATGCTCCCCAACTACCTGAAAAAGCATATATGCATCCTTAGCACATGGTTTCAATGTACTGACAGATCTTCTGTTACTATTTCCTTGAACTGCAACTGGCTGGTCAATAATATCTGTCCAAAAAAAAAAACCAAAACAAAGCTTTGTGAATGAAGGAACTGTTGAAAATCAAGTAAAATCAGTGTTCTTACAAAAAGATTCAAAGAGAATGGCCAGGTAATTCTTCTCTAACTTATAATGTCTACAGAAACGAACACTTGATTGGCTACTAAAGATCAATACCAAGCACTTCTTTTCAATAAATGTTCTCTTCAAAACTACGGCTGCCATGTATTTTACACTCAGCAATCTAAGGTACTTTCATCTTAAATGACACCTCTCCTCAAATCTCTTCACAGTACTAACCTGAAGACCAGTTCTCAGAGCTTGAAAAAAAGAAAAAATCTAGGTTTTTATATATTGCTGTACTGACTTGACAGACACAATGTCTGATGACTTCATCTGCTTTAAATACAAGTAAAGGACAGTTAAAACTAATGATGTCTGTGACTTTTTTTTTAATAACAGACATTTTACTACTTCTTTACCTGAAAGAGAAACATTTGATGGGTAAAAAAAAAAACAGGTCAATACAAGCAAGCTGAGTAAGCAGTATGCCCACCTTTATATCGTTCATCTTCAGCAACCACTCTCTCAAATACAACAGTAACCACCTGCCGCACTGTAGCTGCCGCGGTGTTATTTGTGATATTATCTTTTGTGAAGTGCAATCGAAAGCAAAGTACAATTGCCTGAAAGGAAAAAAAATTAGTAAAAAAATGCCCTTACAGAAATATATTAAATCTTTTAGCTAAGAGTCAAGAAGGTTGACTGATTGAGGAATGCTTTCTGCTACAGTTTGTCAAGAGGTTGCCCAAAAAAAAGATAATTTCACTAATAATAAATGTGAAGAACCAGAGTAAGTTCTGCAGATTACTCTAGCCAAAAAACTCTTTAGTAATCCTCCCCAAAGGTAATCTAAAAGTGTTATTAACTAAAGACATTACCATGTGCCAATAAAAGTACAGTCATCACACCGATGATGACTTCCATCACACACAGTAATCACATAGAACAACTTGTATGAATATTAATGTCGAAAGGACATTAGAATTATAAGGTTAATCAGAAAGAAAGGTCAGTCAACTTCAAACTAAAATGCCATTCATCTCCTACGTTAAATCACAATACTTCCACAATCATGTTGCCCTGACTGCTGTTATTCCTCTCTGAGTCACACATTTTACCGTGTCATTGTGCTGGCAGTGACCTCAGTACTGTTTCCCATTGGATTTCATTATTATGTCTAACTCACACTTTAATACTTATATATTTTATAATGAATTTTGAAAATTAGCATCTGTATGTGTAGTGAAACCTGTATTTCTTGTTCTTCTGTCCTTATTCTCTGTTCTTGCACTTGCAAGAACCTCAACCACATCTGGCCATAGCACTACATGCTCTAAGCCATACAAGAATCAGAGTTTTCCTTTGCGTCTTCTTCCTGTATATTATTTGTGGACTTTGCTCAGAGAGTACTCACACATTAGTCTGAAATCTTACCACCCAATCATATACTTCTGGACTTTCAGAAGACACTGCATGATTCTCTAGGTTAATCGAAGAGCAGTGTCTGTATTAAGGGGCTTTTCAAGATGGTTTACCAGTAATTTTCTTAATTTAAATCAGTCAAGCTAAAACACGAATATGTGATACATGTCTGGCTCAAACCAATTTTCTAGAACGTAACCTAGAAGAGGAACTTACCTTAAGCCGAGTTCCACAATTCACATTGAGTAAACAATGTTGCTTCTTCAAAGAAAAGTATCTTATAATTTAAATTAAAATGGACTGGAATCCTTATTTTTTGTTTTAGTTGAAATATAATATCCAAATTATTCTTGTTTAAAATTATGCAGTAAAGTTATTTCAGTTATGACTGAAAGAGCAATAACTGGACTGCTTTCAAAAGATAATTAAGGCAGGGTGAAAGAGAGCTTCTTTTAACATTTGCTCTATTAGTAAGAGCTTACGCTGTGCTATGTGCTCTGATTTCAGTTCGAAAACATACAACAAATATAGCAGATGAGAATTAGCATTAGCTCAGTGTTTTTATTTCAAATTCCCATTAAGTCAGAAATGTATTATTGTGGAGGAATTACAAAACAGATTGAAAAAGAAGCTAAAAGAAATCCAGTTTTCAGAGTCTAGTCATAAAGACAATAGAGATGCAACAGAATCAAGAAAGCCCCCTTCTCCTCCATTATTTTCATATACCACATGTGTAAAATTTCCCCTGTCTTCCTCTTGGATATTTTAAGTACTATAGTTGGCACTAACAAATTCTTACCTTAGACAGTGCTTCATCATGCACAACTGTATTGGTTGTTAAAAGTACAAGAACTGTCTGGAGCAATTTAAGTTCTTCAAGACTATTCTCCATCAATTGCCAAAGCATATTAATAATGTTTCCTGCGGCAGCCTAGAAAGAAATATTTTTTTTCCAACAATTAGAGTGTTTATATACTGGTATATGTAAGAATTCTTTCTGGAAGTTACTAATCTTTCCTTGCTTTATTTTTTAATGGTCTAAAAGATTTTCTCTTCAATTACTGAGAAACAGATATGACTTAGATATCTTGCAGACTATGTTGATTATAATATTAACAGCCTCCTAAAACAAACCATTCACCTTCAGTTTGAGGCCTGTATTTGCCACTCTGAAATATTTTTTTATATAAAGATTGATCTTACCTCTGAAACAACTTCATGGGACATGAGCCTCTGTATGGCTGCTAGACACAACTGGGTGATCTTTGGTTCCTTTGTTCCACAACCCATCAGAAAAGGCTGAACTACTTCTGAGCTGTTCTCTTTCAATGCTTTCAAAAAGAGATTTGGAAGCAGTCAGTGTTTTAATACTTTGAAGAATACAAAGCAAAATTTATTAACCACACCTATTAACAAAAAGCAATCTCCAGTCCTGGAAATTTGGGATTTATACTTGCACCACAGGGAAAAGCCAAGTGAACACAGACACTGGGCTGACACAGCTCACTTCCACAATTACCCAGCTGAGGTCCAAATCCCAAGCAACTTCTCCCTTATACACTCAAGTGACCTCCTCTTTCCAAATTCAAAACATCCACTTAAGAGTCTCTTCAGTTAGCAAGAAGCTGTAAGGTTCTGCCAACCCCAGAGCTTTCTCAGGCCTTGCAGCAGGGTCCAGTCTTAGGCCGGTAGCATTCTCCTTCTGCTCTGCTTCACTTCAGCACCTAATGCAAAAGCAACAGTGTGGCACAGAGCAACATACCAAAGCACGGGGAACAAAGGAGAAGTGCGAACTGCCACTGACCTAAACAAGAGGAGAAAGAGACTGGACTGTTTGTATCCTGCGCACATTCACCTGGCTGTGAATTTGTCAAATAGTGGTTTAGTGACAAAGGGTAGCTTCTTAAAATGAAGTTTTGCCAGGAAAAAGCACCAGTTTCATGAACTTCTCTCCCCTACGCCTTTTTGTTGTTAAGGAGAAGCTTTGTAATGAACATAACATTCCATACTGCCATTTTAAAAAGTTTTCCCCCATAAAAGTAATTTGATAAATCTGATATAAACTTCATAAAAATACAAAATATGAAAACATGAAAAATATTAAAAATATGAAAGGAAAGCATGACTGACTGATGAGTGGTTTTCCATTTATAGGCGTGGTTGTTGATTCACGCAAACTTTTAAGATTTCATCTGCTCTTCATAATTTCAAACACTAAAAATTTCCTCACAGTTAAAGGTTCAACGTGTATTCTTACACTGAACGTCATATTATTGTGTTTTAGTCTGTGTGTAATAGAAACGTGTTCATGAAAAGTTCCACACACTTTTCTGAGCACAAGATTTATTACAAACAAAAAATACATTCTCACATAAAAATGCAAACATGATCTATACTAATAAATATGATATTAAGTATCACTGCTACTAATTTGGGAAAAAAGAAACATCAAGGTAAAAGCTATAAGAATATACTTCAGTGATAATTTCCAACCGAAACACTAAATAACATGACTCAGAAGTTTCTGTGAAAAGACTAGGCTAGTATAATTATAGACACGAACTTTCTATAAGATAGCTCTTACAGGGTGATAGCAACACATATACAGTCCAGTGTCATCAGCCTCTTCAGAGACAGTACAGGCTCTATATCCAGCTGACAGAGGCTGACCTTGTACCAAACGCCTAATCAAAAACAATGACAATGTCAGCGTAAATGTGAATGAACACATAGGTTTGCTGTCTTTTTCACAACCTGCTTTGATTTCAACAGTTTTTGTAACTTGAAAAATCTTTAAAATATACAATATAAACCTTGTCCTCCAATACCATTCTTTTATTATGCACTCCATGTTATTTAAATAAAATTAAAAAAAACCCACCACAAACATCAACATTGGTATTTCATCCAAAACAGAAGTTTGTTCCCAAGATGTGTAATTTAGGCATCTAATTAACTGTCAGTGTATACATGTGAGCTAGGTGTCTAAGCCTCTTCTACAGAGTATGAACACCTACAATACAAGGCCAATAAAGCCTAGATAGCTCACTACCATAGGCACAAATGCTACTTCACTCATACAAATTTCAGAACTGCCACTAAATTCTAACCATCAAGCAAAAAAATGCAAGCAAAATTTCTCAAAAGATATCACAAAACATTTATTCTTAACCATGAGACTCAAGATATAGTTCTGAATGGCAAAAATTGCATGTGTTAATAAATAACAAGACAGAGAAAAATTTAAACTTTTACAGTATTTTTCTATAATCTATTAAAACCAATAATCTCACAACAGATTCTATGCAATTACTTTTACTTTATGAAGATACAAAAATCATTATTTTGTAGATATGGTTTGGTGCCAATCTGATCTGATACCAACTGGGCACATGCTGTAATTCTTGTGGTTGTCCTGTGCAGGGACAAGAGCTGGACTTTGATGATCCTGGTTGGTCCCTTCCAACTCAGAATGTTCTGTGATCTTGTGATTCTGTGACTGTATTAGCTTCAGTCTACACAAAAATGTTACTATATCCAGGTCTGCCTTCTTTTTGCCTTTGATTTATGTTAGAATATTTTCAAAAAGAAATCTATCTTACTGAACCATAACAAAAAGTAGTTTGGGGCAAGTACAACTCTTTCACTCCCTCAGCAACATTATAATTCTGATTTTCTAGAAAAACTTCTAAAACCTAAGTTTTTGCACTTCTCAAAGCCATGTGGAAATAATTTCTCACATTTATCTCCTGTGAGTTAAAGCACAAGCTTTCTCCTCCTTTAGAATTACTCAAATCCTCATGAATGAATTATAAAGCATGCACAGACTGCCAAGAAGGAACGCTTCAAAACTGCTCAACTTAACTTTTTCAAGGGAAAGAAAGAACTTAGATCAATGACATTGGAGTTCTGGCAAGTTTAAACACATCTCACCAGAAATAATAAAGCTTTTTAAGATTCTAATAAAGATTTCAAGACTGCATCTATTTTCTTAAAAATAATAATCCTACACAATGCAACGCTTCAAGAAGGTATCAGATCAGCTTATTCAAAACAATCTGATAAAGTTGAAATGGCAGTTTACACCAAAACATTAAAAAATATTTATTTGCATAAGTAGAAATTCTAGCAGATGTTCCCATATCATCTTGCAGTCAAAAAGTATCCACTTCACTAGATTTCACAATTACAGTAGCATTTTGCAGCTTTATTATTACTAAGTATATATAGTACTACATGGTATTACAAAGTATATGTACTATCTTCCTTCAAAAAGTTTTAAAGAGCAGACAGGAAACAATATCTTGGCATTAACTTATCTACAAGATTAGGGTACAACTGATGGTTCAAAAAATACAACAGTCCATAAAGAATTAAGACTGTGTAATGACCTTATGCCTAAACTGTGGAAAGTTAGGATAACATGCAGGCAAAATACATTTTCTCAGTACAAAACTGTGGAACAGAGGGGAACAGTTATTATCCTGTTAGCAAACATTAACTAATCAAAATAACTTTAAGGACCTGCTGGTTTTCCAAACCTCGTAACAAAAAATCTGTGCTTCTTTTTTTTTGATTAATAAAACAAATATTGAGTACATTCTAGTTTAAACTTTCTAAAGGAAATGTGACCAACTACCAGACAGTGTTCCGTCAAAAAGATAAAAGTAAAGACTGCCTACCTATGCCTAAATTCAATAGTCTTCATTTTGAAAGAAGATTAAAACCCAGAAAATTTTGCAGGATCACAAACTAGCTTTCTAAAATACCAACTTCTTTACACGGTAATATGCAGAACAATGTTGACTGTGAAGCTTCCCAAATGGCTAACTAGAGCTTTCCCCTGTTCATTTGTGTATTTTGACATGGCTGACATTACCTGGCATAGTTTTCCCCTTATGTCAGCATTCATGACAGCAGTGAAAACAAAGAAAATAAACAAATAAAAAAGAGGCATTAAAGTGAAACACTGAGGAGTGGGACTGTTACTTCAAATAATTCTAGAAAATGCCTCCTTAACAACATCTAATTTACATACATCAAAACAAGATATGATTGTAGACCTGTATCATTGGACCTTCCAAATAATCTAGCATTTCAAGGATTTTGATTACAGATGAGGTAAAGCACTCAAGTATTAATGCAGGGACATTCAAATCTGGCCAAAGACTTTACCAGCAATTGCCAAGAAGCCATCTATTTTATACATCCATATTGTTTTATAAAGCTTAAGACAGTCAGTTTGTGTTTTAAGCACTTACAAAGCTGCAACTCACAAGATATCTCCTGTCCCTCAAGGCACTGGTACATCGCAAAGTGGATGACCTTGTCTCAGATTAAGATGGATTTCTGCCTGCCAGTTACAAGTCCCCAAAGGCTGGACTCTCATATTAAATACACAGATGAGGATCACACTGCAGAACTCCACACAGAGCACTCAACAACAGCTGTGGTAAACACAGACAGTGACTAAAACACTGAGAATTTGGGGTCTAAATATTTCACATTATTTTTCTAAGTGGATGATTACTTTTGTAGAGCATCAACTGAAAATGGAGCCCTTCCTCAGCATCAGTATAGCATGAACATGAAATAGGAGTAGTATTCAGAAACTAGTGGATTTTTTCTAGGTGCCCAAAACTAAAGCATCACTGATATAGCACATACTAAAAAGACACAGTATTATTAGACATATCCAAGACATCTTTTTAACATTTTGATCTGTAACTCTGCTTTATTTTTCCTATTGTACTTCAAATAATTACCTGCCAAAATATCAGTGTTCCGTGCAGCTATTGTTTTCACTTTTATTATTCCTGATTCAGCAGCCTGGAAGAGAAGAAAATAAGTAGTTTAGATGCTATGTCATTTATCAATATCTGCAAAGAAATAAGAATATTGTAGAGAAACAAAAAGGTATTGTCTCAGAGCAAAAGATGTTTTTGTAGTACTTTCAGTAAGCAGAGCTAATGCAGAAGTGAAATCTTTATAACTGCTGGAATTCCATTCCAGAATTCCATAGGAAGGGTTATATTCAGAATTTTTAGAAATCATGATTCTCCTTATGTTACTTTCCAGTCTTGTGAATACAAAGGAAAATCACTAGTGAGTGCTTAACACTGTGACATACTTTCTGTACTGTTTCAAACTATGAGTATAAAAATGAAACCCGTTTTCCCATGGATTTTGTCTCCCAAATGCCCTATACAAATTGCCTCAAGACAGTAGCATGAAGCTGGCTTTCTAACAACACTTTCTGTTCTCCCCAGCATGCCATACAGTCCACAGCAGCAGTTTCTCCCCTTTCCCCATAAATAGGACCTGACAGACCCACAGGGTTCCCCCTTCCCTCACACACAACTCCAGCGGGACGGGGGCCACATGGGCAGGGTGGGGGGCACACGGGCACAGCCTGGCTGGATGACAACCGAGTGCTGCAGGGCTGCACAGCCCACCGAGGGCATCACACATTGCTGCCAGGGAGCAGCAGTTCTCTCTTCAATTACACCAACGCTTCCCCAGGTAAGTCACCGAAGTCATGTTATCTGATGAAATCAGGCCAAACTGAAAATATAACACTGAGGCTTTGCATTTCCAAACTATGATTTCTGACAAGTTTTGTGTACAAAACACAAAAATGCATTGTATATGGTGCCTTTCCATTTTTTAATTCCGTTAACACATTATAAACCTCTTGAAACAATTTAATAAATCAAAATAAATGCAACAGGTTTTTCCAGACAATAGGATGCAAATTGCTGGAAAATACTGTTCTGCTAAATTTGAAAGAACACTTCCCCTTCTATTTCAGCTTCATATTCCTGTGCACTTTCCACATTAAATATTTCTATTTTTCCTCTGATTTAAAGATGTGTGATGGCACTACATAAAACAGATTAGAGAAGCAGGCAAGCTGTGGCAGTAGAAATATGAATGCGACAGTTCTACCGAGTATTAATATTCCCTCTCCATCAAAACACTTTTCCAACAAGATTTCCCAGAAAGTCAGGTTAAAGTGACTGTATAAATTCATAGTCAAATATTTTAATTAAGAGTTGATATATATATTTCTCAAAATAGCTAAATGAGAAATGTGGAGATAAAATTTTCAACTTTTTTTTTTTTTTTTTTAATGTCCCAAAACGACATAGAAAGACTAAACGCTGCCTTAAGATCATTTAAGAGAGAAAGAAATTCTGGAGAGTTATTTAAGTTTTCCTGAACACAGTGTTTCTACTTCAAAAACAAAGACAATACTATTCAAAGTGTCTGGTTAACATATAACATGCTCAAATGAGCACAAAACAAGATACACATATATATTTTGCATCATTAAAATGAGGAGATGAGGAGTGCCAAATATAGCTCTCATTTATTTTAATTACATTAACTTAATGTGTTGAAGTTGTTGAGTTTTAAGTCAATCTCTGTTCCTCTTCATTTATATATTGTCAGCTAATTGGGGGGGTTCTTGTCTCAACAAATTGTTCCTATTAATTAATATGAAGGATTTGTCACAGTCCAACTTCAACTACCTTCAAATTAAAACTCACCACATCTACTGGCAATTGATTTCTTTCTTGTCAGGAGTGACAAACCGAATCATTCTGATTCAAAGAAATATTAAGTCTGCTCACGAGTGGCATCCACAAACACCATGCACTTTGCACAAGATGGAAAAAATTACTTTAAATATGTCTTTCAGTTTTCCATGCTCGCTTTAGATAAGATAGTATATATTTTTTTTTAAAAAATAAGGTCAAACAAAACAACAGTTATCAGACTTTACTACCCCTCTGAATAGAACCATTTTTCTCCATAAGACACAGGAAGTTCTATGATTATCTGCATTATGCTACGATTTCTATTCAGAATCCCAATTAAAAATGTTTACAGTTAAAAACTAATTACACTGCACACATCCTACAAAAAACATACACACTCCACAGTATATGTAAAAGAGACAACACAATAACACAAAAAAATTACCTCAGTTGATCACAGCCAACCAATAGAAAAAATGAGACCATGAACAGTCATCTGTCTATTCCGAATACATGAATGTAAAAGTGTGTTTGGATTGCATTAATTTAACTGGAATATTAAAATATATATTAAGAGATTTTAAGTTTACAAATTTACGTCAAATACTATAGCACTCTGCAGGAGACTACCCTATTAGAAAAAGATCTTATAAAACACAAGAAGAGAACCAGCATCATATTGTCTATTTATGGGTACAAATATGATGATATGATAAACATGATATTTACATTCACCTTAATATAAGGTACCATGTTTTTAAAGCAGTCACCACTTTTAGATGTAATATAAGCTTCCCTTAGCACCACAATTAATAGTGGTCTAATGAGCAAGGCAGTTGTCTTTTATTGTTAAAAGAGGTAAATTCGTGTAATTCCTGTAACATAACAAAGCTTGAGTGTACCTAAAACCTTCAGTCAATTAGATTTCCTATTCTGTTGCTTTAATAACTGTGAAATGAACTGATATAAAATGCCTCAAACACCCACTTGCCATTATTGAGTTTTGGTTTATGTTTCTACTAAAGCAATTTCAGTACCCGGTTTGGGAACAAAAATATGGATGAAGAACAGAAATTGACTCTCAGTGATAGCATATACTCAAGTCATTCTCTTCTGGTACTTTGATTTGGTTTTAATCAAACTGTCAATAATCTTACAGCAGAATTCAACAGGACCCTCTGGGCTCAAACGCCTCATCATCTTTCTGCTTCTTTGGTATTTACCAAATATTTGCTGATTATACCAGGAGCAGAGTGATCAGTGCATCTGAAAGGCACCAGTTCTTCAAATCTGTCTTCTAGGGACACTGTGGGAGTTCTCAAACCCAACTGCAGCAGGCAGTCTACATTACCAAAAGGTATCACTGAAGCTAACTCCATGATCATCATAATGATGTTACCTGGCAGCCCAAGAATGGGACTTGTCCTGGAAGCACAAGGAATAATGGCATAGCATATGCTTGAACATTTAACCCTCCCAGGCCAAGACATCTTGCAATGCATATGTACAGGCAAGCAAGGTACCAGAGGGGTCAGCTGGGATGTGATGTGGCAGTACATCAGTTGGTCCACAGTAATTCCAATGGATTTGTCATTACCCTAGGGTAAACATAAAAGAGCTACCCTTTCTTCACTGAAAAATAACAACATATCCAACAAGTTTTCCTAAGGGAATGATGACACAAAATTTCAATCTAAAGTGAAAAAAGTCAGCACCTTTTTAATTTTATTAACCAAAAAATACATATTACTATAAAGATACTTAATGCAACAACCAGGCATGTGCTAATTTCTACTAAGGACTGATCTAACATTAAAGATATTTTTGCATGAACTTTTGAATTTGATAGCACTGTTACCGAAAGTTATAAAAATCAGGAATTTCCACTGCTAGTGCTTTTGAATCATCATTTGTGCTTTGGTTGTACATTAGAGCTAACTGGAGATTTCCAGAGACACTAAAATTGCTGTAAGGTTTGCAGTTCTTACTACACAAGCTATTGATTTCTCTATTCTAAAAAGAAAGGTATTCAGGAACGATGGTTTGTGTTGGTATTTACATTAAACTGATTGCCAACCTTTTACTAAGACTGGATGAGAATAATATATGTTATCTATGGTCATTTCATAACTATTACATGAAATAAACAGAAAATTTTTTTCTATCCATCATCCATCATTATTTGCCTTTCCAACCAGAACACTAATCCTATATCCAATAGTTTAGATATCATCCGGTCTAAAGTATAGTTTCACTTCACTGTTATTCTGGCTTGCTTTGCAAAAGCACATTCTGTACTATTACTGTACCACTAAACTATTATTTGGGAAAGGACACACTCACAAAAAGCTCCTCACTAAATCAGTCTCATGAAAGCACTCAAGTATACCACATTTGTGTGAAAAAGCACTGTAGTTGCCTTCTGTATTTTTATCTTCCTCCTCATGAGTACAATCCCTATTCTGATCCTTCTTTCTTCTATATGCTCATTCTACCTATGATTTAAACTGAATTGCCAGTTTTGATTGGACATTGCTGTGCACTCACAAGGGTTTATTATAGTGAATGATTTATTATCATTATATTAGAAAATTATCATATAGAAAAAAATGAAAGCATTACCTGACCCTATTAGACACTTTCTTCTCCAACTGAAGATTTACAGTACTGCAGTTTGTGGGTTTTGTTTTTTAAAAACATACAACCTTGTTCATTTCCAGCTTTAGTACAACTGTATTAGTTGCTCTCATATTTAGAGTGCTCTTTCACTTGACAGAAGTGACTACTCCTCTGGTCCACTGATCTTCTGAAACCATCAGTCTGGAGTAGCAGTAGCCAATTCAGAATCCTGAAGGTTAACCACCAATAATGACAGGAAAGGTGCCAGTGTTATCTAAAGTGCTCCAGAGCTGTTGCCTCTGGAGCTACCTCACTTGACGTGAACATAAAGGTAATCAAATACAAATATTTAATATTACAAGTTTTCATTGGACAATCAAAATGTTACACCTCAGCTGGAAAAACCATCACACAGAAATTAATGGAAGAAATCAGAATGCATAACAAATTACATAATTAAAATAACATAAAACAACTCATTACTGAACAGCACTAATGTAGACAGAAAGACAAAAAAGCTAACCAAGACTTGACGGAGCAGAAACACAGACACTTAGCAACAAATTCTTAAGTTATACTTCTCTCTTTCAGACAGATAGAATAAGGATGTACCCCATATTTTGTATTATATTCTATATAAATTATACATCTATTTTATATAATAATAATATATAGTATTTATTTTATATATATGTATGGATATCCTGAGAGAGCCTATGTCTACCATTACCAGATTTCTGAGTGATCCACTCAAGTACCACACAACTGATTTTAAATCAATGAACTAGAACACTTGCACTTGAATTTTAATAACATACTTTTGACACAACAGTCATTATTCTACACTAAAAATAAAACAACAGCCTGTTTCAGAGCTTTAGGAGATGTATACTTGAAGTTCAAACTAATTTTGCCTTCAGCTTGTTGACCATAACAGATGGGACCAGGGAACTTTTGAGGCTTTCCACAAGCACTACATTCAGAGTCACCCAGTCAGAGACAGCAAGGCCCATTTGCTGGGCACCCGGTAAAGAAAAACAGCAGTTGACAGTCCAGGCACCAGTTGATAACTGGAGTCACCAAGAATTCCCAACTTCTGCTACAGGTTTCCTGTATAATCTTCAAGAAGCCACGGGAGGCAGACGGGGATTAAATCAGATATTAAGATGCACAAATTTAAATATTTAGACCCCCATTACAATGGAGATTGTCTCTACTGAATGCTCCTTAATGCTTAAAGCCTCTCCTTAAGCTAATTCAGCTGACCTGCTAGTAGGGGCTCAATACAGAGGTCTAAGCTTAGGCCTCTGTATCCAAGACAACTACACGCAGACACCAGAAGACCCATGCTCTCCTGGGCCAGATGCTGGAAGCCAAGAAGAAATATTATTGCACCTCAAGTGGCAATGTAAAACACTTAATGTGTAGGTGATAGAGGGAATCAATTCCCTGGCTACATGATGCCCTGAATAGCTTTTTGGATCTATTGACAGTACTTCCATAACAAACCAAGCCTGCACAATCAATGAAGGGATCTTAGACGTGTGACATTAGTCACCTTAATCCTGCACTGAAAAGTGTTTCTTGTAAAGTGTACAGACCGACCAAGACAGTGGAACTTTTAATCATTTTCCTTATTCCTTAAATTGCAAGGTATTATGTGATGGAGAAATTTGGTCTATGTGCGTGATGTGAATCACTTCTGAACACATGACATTTCTTCTCAAACACTAAAATGATCACACAAAGCTTAGAATGCATTTGAATAAATGATGGTCCCATAGAAATGTATGAGATCACTTTTAAAAACATAATTTTGAAAAAATACTATGGTATGCAGATCAATATTGAATAAAAAACCCTCTAAAATTAATTGATTCCAAACATGAAGCTAGCAGATACAGCAAGCGGTAAAGATCAGGAATTGTAACAGGCACTGAAGGAAATCACCCTTTTCAGGTTACCAGCTCAGCTTTGGGCTGGGAACTCAAGAATGCTACAGAGTAATCTCCAGTCACATGCAGAAAACACGTTTGAGGGCAAGCTGCCTAAGTATGACAACAGGCATTTTACAAAGCATCATTTCTCAATTTCAAAAAAACCTTTAGAACATTAGTTAAGTGAATACCCATTAAAAGCAAATAAAAAACTCTGCAGTATTTCATCCTTCTGAACTAATGTTGCAAAGACCTGAAAAGAAACCAACCTGGAAAGTTCACAGTAGGTTAAGTTCCCTGTAGGCTATGTCAGAATTATTTAACCCATTAAAAAAAAAAAAAAATAAGCAGAAAACCCAAAAACTTGTTTACTCCTACAGAAAATGGTCTATGTAGAAAGGTTTGTTCTTTGTTAGGTTCATTTGGCTCATACTTTTACAACTAGAGTCGCATGAACACAGCACTCAGAAACCATTCAATGACAGTAGAACATCAAATGACTCAGATGCCCAAATCACAAAGCATTTTAGCATGTCATTTTCTTTCTTAGCCTTCTCCAATTTGTGTACTGCACTACATTCAACATAATTTCTGAAATATTATCACTGTTACAGAACAAACAGTAATATTCACACATTTTTTAGCTGTTCCTTCCTTGCATTATGAATCCTAATCACCACTTTGACATTATAAGCAAAATTAACTGATCAGTATCTTTTTAATGTATGTTTAATTTTGCAATACGTCCTCATGTTTAGTTTCATACAGCTACTCACTGACATCAGAGATTCCCTAAAAAGGATGAGCTTCCCAGCTAATTATTTGTCATTAGCTCTAAAATGTGTTCAGGATCGGCACATCATTCCTAAACAAGAATGATTTAACCCAGGGGATTAAACTCTTATGTACATCACTCAATGCAAACAAGACAGGACTCCAAAGGAAGAAATGAATGAATAATGCCTGTCTTCAGACAAAACAACACAAAATAAAACACAGCCTCTCAGAAAGGGCAAATCCTATCTCTTTCCTTAGCTAGTGTACGCTGCTTCTACTGTAACTAAATAATTATAAGTCTGCTTTGTCCAGAAGTCAATCAAATCCAAACTTTTAAACTTTTACCTTAAGAACTTTGTAAGGCTACTTGCCTGCAAGTACAGTTCTTATAAAAGAAGAAAAAATAAGATTGTAAGATTGGATTCTATAATTTTTCCTAGATACAGCAAATTACTATACAGTTTCAAAAATATGTCTGTATGCCAAGGGCACACACAGCTCAATAAATAGCTAAACAAAAGCAATGTTGCTGTTTCAAACAAAGATATGGTAAAAAAACAGCACAGTGAGGTTATTAAAAGCTTTCTTTCAGGAATATCAGGGGAGCATTTCAACTGACCAAAGTATTCAAACTTAATTCTGTGCTGCTCTTCCAGGTGGAAGCAAGTAGAATACAACTTCATTTCCAGTCCTACTATTCCAAATCATCACAGCAACAAACATCCTAAAATATACAAGCACCTACAGTCAATGACACAACCGCAAAGCAGAGGGCACACCCTGTCCTAGGTCAAGCTGATCCTGCCAGTCCTTGACTGCTCCAATCCCACCTGCCCTTTCTCTTCCCCTCTAATACCAGCAATAGTGCACCTGTAAATGTGCAGGAGCTGGATAAGAGTTATTTTTTTCATGTATTTTTTAAGCTCATTTTGCTTTTACTGCTATTTAAAAGTCAAAAAAAACCCTGAGTCAACACAAAGACTACAAGCCTACTAGAAAGCTGAGACAGCTTGACTGGATCTGTGTAAACAACAGTTACATACAGTCGGAATCCAGGCTGCGAGGAACTTTTGGGAGGAACTTATTTCTCTTTTAACTCCACTATTTCTGCTAATTATAAATAATTTTTCCTTGTATTTCTAAGGTTTTTTATGCAGTCAAATTATCTGGGTTTTTATGCAGTCAGATGTAGCTTACACTTCCATATTTCCATTCTGTGATAAGGAACAGCAGGCAACCTATTCAGCATGCTAAACTATTTTCAATTTTGTGATAAGACAAAATTCTTACGCCAGTTCACTAAAGAGAACACAACCAGCTTCCCACAAGCGCAGCACAGGATATCAAAACTCCAATCGCTAGCAGGTTAAAATACTTTATAAAGCTTTTTGCAGGCAGCATGCCATTCGGGGTAGCATTAGCAGCATTACAATACTCTCTAGCACAAAGCAAATCTGAGAACCCACAGTATTAAAAACAACAGAATAACAACGAAGTAGTATTGTTTTCTAGGAGGAATGCCAGATTACTTAAAATAACATGAACACAACTGATGCCTGTACCAAAGACTGTTTCATCCTCTCTAATTTCAAGCTCCAAAAGATACTGTTTAATTTACACTTGCCCTGAGAGCTTCTATCCCATCCATGGTGCCTATTTTTCTAACTGGGTAACAGAAACACACTGTGAAAATACAAACACATTTGTCAGCAATGTCATTATCTGAATGTCTGCCAGTGTAAACAGGCTTAGCATATCACAGATGCAACCACCAAATCACTTCTTGGTCATAGTGTATAGCTTTCATGCCTAGTATACTTCTGTAGTTGATCTGAGGAAGTACCAAAAAGAAAAACCATCTAATAACAAACAGACGTGTCTGCAGTGCAATAGTTACCAGTATTCCCCATTCCCTTAAGAAAAATAAGTCTGTTGTGTTAGTTAATCCTCAAACATCGTCAGCAACATAATTTCAAACACACAGATTCTTCCTGCAGCTCCCATTCTTAGAACATTAATTGGCATAATCTAGGAAAATACTACTCAGGTATTATTTGTCACATTGCAAAAACGAGGTATGGATGCTACGGAGCCAAAAATACATCCTGTTATTTCTTAGGTAAAAGCTCTAAGGGGAAGGAAGTTTGCCACACATTTGTGTCAGAAGTTTAACATTGGGAGAAACTCAGTAATTTCAACGTTTCTTAACAGATTATCAAAGTCAGCAAAGTTAGACTCCACTATTGTAAGTAACTGGACTTAGAACTACATGATAGCCACATAAATGTAACCTACTAAGAAAACTTTATAGACTCAGAAGTAATAGAAAAATATGAGATAAAAGTACTTAAAAGAGTGAAGAGTTTAAGTTCCATTAAGACCTCACTTCCAGCTCCTAATTGAGAATAAGAACTAGATTTCAAAGTTGGCAATCCCCTTCTCTGCTGCATCCAAGTCCCTCTCTCACCGTCTCCCACCAAAAAAAGTCCCATGAAGTTCTTTAGTTGTGTCATCTACGTCTGTTCAAAGAATCATTCAATATTGTTTTGATCTCTCTGTACCTAACAGATACTTTACTTACATATACACTATGTTTAAAAAACTAAATTAGTTTGAAATTTGGTTTGAAAACGAAAACTTCTTTAATAATTTTAGAAGTGGCTGAAGATAACAAATAACTGAGCAAAGTTTTCAACTATGTCCCACACTGGAAAGATTATTAGAAGCAGTTTACCTTCATAAAGTACCTATCAAATCTAACAATTATGATACATCTAATAACTATTAATTGTGGACTATGAGTTTTTCAATAGCTTTATCACAGTATGTTAAATTTATTAAGTGACATGAAAACACAGACATCAGCTGCAAGATAAACTTATAAATTACAATGCCTGTGGTAGTGATGATGAGAGTCTAATTATACTGCAAGTAAAAAAGTAAGATTGTAAGTAGTAAGAATCTGTTTTAAAAAGCCTGTGTTTAATTATAGTTTAAAAAAATGATGCTGTTACAAATTAGTAAGAATATGCCACTCCGCTGATCACTCTAGCTAAATCTAATCATGATCAGATCAAATGCATGCAATTAAAATATCTGTTTAGCAGTTTAGATTTGACAAAAAAACACTCATTTCCTTTAAAACTAGAACAAAAAATGGCTTCCAGAAGTGAGGAAGTAAGATCATTTCCTATGACTGTATCATACATCCTACTGTAGGACTGCTTTCAACTCAGACTCTCTGTAAGAGCCCACAATTCCACAGAAAGTCCCACCTCTTTTGTTAACACCTTCCAGTACTATTCCTTAAACCTATCTAAAATCCAGACAACTGTGAAAAACTTTGTTTTTCATGAAGAAAACTAGGCAAATTGCCATCAAGATATAAAAGGAAGTAACACAACAGTCCAGCTTACACAAGAATACGATAAATGTGCTGAACAAGTATCAAGAACTACACATGCAGTAGTTACTAAATGGTCAGCATGGCAAATGTAACGAAGCATTACTAAAAATACTAGCTTAAGGGTGACATTGCCCATCTCCTCAGTAAATCTTAAAAGAAAGTAAACATTAACCCAGTGGGGAAACCTGTTCACAGACTAAACAACTTAGAGCCACACAGTAACACACAGAAGAAAGTGGAAGTGGCAACCCCATGTCCCTCAAAAAATACACAGGCACATTTCTGTTCAGCTGACCACAACTTTTTCTTATTTACATGCGACTACACACACTTCCTCAGGACTGATCACAACTTTCTCCTGTTTTTCTGTAACCACACAAAATTTCTCAAACACACCAGCATTCCTCTGCAATCTACAATCATACATAATATGCTCTATTACAGTGTGTCACTTCATGCCTTCCAAAACAAGAACAGTCATTAGCTTCAAGTCATCTGTTAAAGTGTATGCTACTACATCCAACACTAAATGTGCTATTACTGAATTGGAACTCAAGTCACATTCCATATGCAATTTCTTTCTTCTGAGCTTCTGGGTCTGTAGTTTTATCTGAGTTAATGTATTAGTATTTTTACTCCTACTATTGAATAGAAAACTTTTTTTTTTTTTTTTTTAACGACCGGTGCCAAACTACCATTAACACATTAACACCGTATAAACACAACAGAGAAAGATACGGTTAAAATGTATACTTTAGTCACTGAAAAAAGCCCTTTGGTTAAAGGAATCTGGCTCATCGAGATTACTGAGGTACCAGGCTGCACAGCATAAATTGAGGTTTGAAAAATAAAACATACAATTTTACTGGCATGAGTTTATAAATGGGATTTTGTAGAAGGGAAAAAAAAAAAGTAACCCAAACTTCTGTATCTCTCAAGATTTCCTCTGTTGTATCAGCTGGAACTGATACAACTCACAGAGTTGGAACCCAAATGACAACCCCAAAACGACGGGGCTTGCAGCGATCACCAGCGATCAGCACAGGTCAGACGGGCACACAAATGGTGAGGAATAAGGCGCGTCGACTCGGGAGCCACAGCAGCGAGTGCGCTCGCCGCAGGGTGACGGAACAGACCCGAGGGGAGACCTGCGCGGCCCCAGCGCGGGGCTGATCACGGTCCCTCTCGGCCTGTCGTGATCCCGCTTGTTCGGTGCCCGCCCGCCCTGGCGCCTAAGCCCCGGTGCCTACCCCGCCTAGGGCGAGTTTTTCTCGCTCGGTGGTGCCGAAGTAGGCAAGCCGAACTTCGTCTTTCCCCCGAAGGATGCCGGCGGTGCAGCAGAGTCGTCCCCGCGTCGCCCCTGTCAACAGACGGTCTGTCCGCCAGCCCCGCTCCCCGCGGGGCACAGCCCGGCCCGCGGCCCCCGCTACGGCAGCGCAGCGACAACAACACCACGGAAAGCGCCACGGGCGCAGCCGAGCCCGGGCACAGCCGAGCCCGGGCACAGCCGAGCCCGGGCACAGCCGAGCCCGGGCACAGCCGGCGGCCACGGCGGTCGGAGCTTCCCGGGAGCGGCACCGTTCCGGGGAGCGGGACATGGGCACGGCGACAGCTTCGCTCGGGCCGGGCCCCGCGGCCAAGGGACGCCTCTCCGGAAAGGCGCCTGCCGCCCAGCTCAGCCCAGCCCGGTCCGGCTCAGCTCGGCCCGGTTCAGCGCTACTCACCTCCTTCACGGGGGGGAATTTCTTCCGACACTCCAGGCTTAGGCCCCGCAGGTCCCCCTGCATGTTTTCCAGCAGCTTCTTCACGGCTTCGGGGCTGCTGGTCCCGGCCATGGCACCGCCGGGCCGGCCCCGGGCCGGGCGCTGTTCCGAGCGGGCAGGGGCAGCAGCGCCTGTCGCTGCGCGGCCCCGGCCGACACGTCCGCGCCCCGCACCGGAAGCCTCCGGCCCGTCCCCGGCCGCGACCCCTCCCCGCACCGTGCCCCCCCCGCTCCCACAATGCCGAGCGCCGGCAGCTTCCGCACACACGGCCGGGGGCGGGGAGAGCGGCGGCTGCGGGCAGGGAGGGAGGGCGGCAGGCAGGGAGGGAGGTGGCACCCGGGCCGAGCCGGGCCTGACGGGCCCGGCGCGAGGAGCGGGGCCAGTTCCTGCAGCGTCACCGGGCCCGTGGGGGTGCAGCAGTGACACTGGGACCGGGCCGAGGCGGGGCCGCCAGCGCTGGGAGCTGCTGTGGGGACGGGACTAACTTCGTCCATGGCCAAGGGCCGCTGGGGAATGGGGTGGCGGAGCTGCTTGGGCTTAAGCAACAGCCAAGCGGCTGGAGGGATCGGTCCACTTTGGCCAAGTCCGGCTCTCAAGGGAGGTCGGCAATGAATTTGATTTAAAAAAAAAAAATAAAATAAAAAGCGAGACGGAGTGTTATGTTTTCCTTTTGAATCCTGACGTTTCTTGCTTTCTTTTCAGTGCGAGCACTAGAACAGATTGCCCAGAGAGGTTGTGGAGTTTCCCTCACTGGAGATACTCAAGAATCGCCTGGACACAATCCTGTGCCATGTGCTCTAGGATGCCCCTGCTTGAGCAGGGAGGTTGGATCAGATGACCTACTGTGGTCCCTTCCAACTTGACCCATTTGGGATTCTTCAGCGGGAGTGAAGCTTTGTGACCTTTGCAACCCGTGTGTGTATGCAGCTCTCCATGTTTTCCTCTGGGCAAAGCCGGAGTGAATCCTTCATTGAGATTTTTTTAGATAAACACAGACAGGGCAAGAACAAGGAGATGTGGAACAGTTGGGTCCCAGGTACCTTCCGTGTCACCAGCAGTGTCTCTCTGAAATCTAAAAGCATTACAAACAGCAATTTTTAACCCATTTCTAAAGCAAGAATAATGAGCATGAGCTCCTCAGTATCTGTTGCTTGTAGTAGTGCAGCTAGCTTAGGCCTGATGACTGCCTGAGAGCTTCCTTCTGGAGGGCGCCATAATTGTAACAGTTAATATTTCACAATGGTTTTGGTCTCTGCAATAATAATTTTTCTACATTCTATTTGCTGTAAATCATGTACTGTGATGGCTGCCTACCTGTAATGCAGCGTGGTTTTGTTCCCCTTTCATAAACACAGGGAGCTGGAAAACATCCTTGAGTTTTTACATACTGTGGTTTTCAAACTTGGGAATCTTGAAAAAAAAGAAGAAGAATCCAAATGAAGAATAAATTTTACTGCAGTACTATTTTTAAAATTTCTATTTTAAATAACAGCTTTTCTTCAGACTTTCCTGAAATTCTTTGTTCTTATTCAGAGAATGTCCTAAGATTTTTTTTTTGTCTTGTATTGAAAAAGTGAAAAGAACTTCTCATAAATTCGAGCATCCCTACTTGTATGTTGGATTCATTTGCTGTGACATCCATTGCAAATCATATAATAAATAGGTACCCACTGGCACAGCACTGAACACTCTACCTGTACTTATAAATTTTTAGGGGTGCTTTGTGAGGTAAAGAGAGCAGGATTGTTTTCTAAGTAATTTATTGTTTTCACATTTTTATTTTTACATGTTCATTTTACTGGCTGTTAGCTTGACAGAGCTGGATAAATGGGTGTGAGTTTTTAAAACTACATGTAATACTGGCACAATTGAATTAGATGGTCAGACTTTTCCTTCAGACAAGGAATTAGGATTTCACCCCGTGTTCAGTAAAAGCAAACGTATGATTGAACAATACTGTTGTCTTCAATAGAACTATTTATGTGCCTAACCAATAAGCATTTTCCTAAGGATTTTCCTGTCTTGGTGCATCTGTTCTGGGCTTCAGTCCTGGTGGCAATTCACAGCCCAGTGCAAATAACCTTAATAAGAAATATGGATGATTAGCTAGGAGAATGAGTTAATTATTATTGAATATGCCCATGTATTTCTTAGGTAAGCTTTAATGACTTACTTCCTTTTTGTTGTTTGGATTTTTCCACCTATTTACTGTACATAGTGAGCTGTGGGCACATTGGTACTCCCTGAATCTACTTGTCTGCCTATTTATATACTTTTTATCATTTACGTCAATCATACATATCTTTTCAACTACCAGCTTTGACACTCAGTCTGCTGCCAGCCAAATACTGCAAGATTGCTCCTGGGTTTGGAAATGAATTTTACAAGTGGTTACAGAATTGAAAACTCCTGTCAGATCTGCTGGGTATGAGAACTGGGAACTATACACACGCCTGGATCTCAGGTGAGTCTCTTGAACAACAGGGTCCTCTTTCTCACTGTTTTGATGTATGCCTTTTGTAAACACAGATTTATTAGTTAAGCTAAATCAGTGCAGCGAAACTGTTTAAACTAGCCAGGATCCTTTTAAGTGACACTGTTTTGGTTGCGAATGTGACTTCTGCAGTTCAATTCATTGCAATAGATTCTGTTGCATGCACTTCTAAGGCTGAGCAGAAGTTCTTGCCAGTCTTTTGACACACTTTAAATATCTCAGTTTCAAGTTAAGTTGCTTTTGAATCAGAAGGTGGAACAACAGATGTGGATGAGGGCGCATTTTTGACTAGCAAATTAAGAATATGAGTTAGTTGTTAAGCTAACTTAATTGGGAACTCTACACATGCCTGAATCTCAGATGCATCTCTTAGCTGTTAAGCTAATTTTGTATTGCACTGCAATTATTGCATTATGGTTTGCTTTGTTATTAAATTGTGTGTTATTTTGTGAGGGACAGTGGGTGATTGAAATAATTCCCTGTAGCTTTATGGCCCTAATTACCAACAGAAATGCTCATGAGACCTGTTGTGATTCATTAAATTACCTCATGTTCATTCCAAATGATGTGCATCAGTCCCTTTAATTGGATTAAACATGGGATAGCACTTGGCTGTATTAATTTCTGATGTTTAGTCCTAGTTATAGTCCATCCTGGTAGATGTATGCAGATGCAGGTTTTGTATATTAGTCATCGTGTGTAGCACTCTGTACGCTCTGTGTACAGAGGCAAACCCATCAGATTTCATTCACTGTGGCAATGAATTGGTTTCATCCTAATGGGAAGAGTTGTGGCTTTTCCTCTGAGTTCACTTTAGTAACACTCCTGTATATTTTTGTAATTGATATGAATCTGTAAATAGTGACAGTACTAAACAAACTTCACAGTATGAGAAACCAATTGTGTGGAAAAGTAAAGGTGTTTGCAGACATCTCTGGTGATTTTTTGTACTGCAGAGCTAAGAGTCATGATAGAGAAAATTTTGCCTCACACTGAACATAGATACTGATATCAAAAGGCAGAGTTAAATTTCAAATTAAAAGACAGTGAGAGAGGGGTTAATATGAAATACTTCCTGTAATCTTTTATAAAAACTATGCATTGTATTGGTCTGTGTAAGCACTAAGAAGCCCTTTCCTATGTGAACACTTCAGTAGATCCTTTTTAAATTACAGACACAAGAAGTGGGGCATGAGAGTATTTCTGTTGTGACACAAATGGGTTAAAAGCACAAGTAATAAACTTCCCACCTGTTCTCTTTTTTTTAATGGAATAGAAATGAAGGCCTTGTTCCTTGAGGATGTGGCTGTGCAAGAAAGTTAGATCAACCAGCAGACTGAAAAATACCTTGTTGTCCAGTGTAAACTCCTCATGAGTTTAGCTTCTGTTCCTTTCTGCATAGGTGTGAGCATGTTTACATGTTAGTACCCATTTTATTTGTATATTTACAGTTAATACACTCTTAATTTCACTTGGTCAGCTAAAAGAGCAATCCCAGCTGCTGTCTATCACTACTTATGTTACATTTTCTTTACGGTCACTGACAAAAATACGAAGCAGCAATGCCCAAAATGACGGACCTATGACGTGTATTAGATACTCAACAGTGATTCTCTATTGAGCTGCAGTACAGTCATTTCAGGGCCTACATACAGATCTCTCAACCAGAGGCTCAGATGCTTCCATAACTCTTGTGTGACCAGACACTAAAGCTGTTTTTCCAATTTTTTCTGCTTGAATCTTGTCCAAACAGATTCTCAGAGCAAGTAGGGGTTTTTTTGTGTTGCCCTTTCAATTACTGGTAATTGAATCATCTGAACCTGGTAACATCTTTTGTGAGAAAAAACTACTGTCCACTGCTTGAATTAATTTATTGCTGTCTTACAGCTATCAATGTAACAACAGACCAACAGAGACATGATAATCACAAAATTTTATCAGCAGCTCCCAAGCCCTTCATACTTTCCAGCTCACACAGGAGGTATGTGGCTGGCCTGGGAAACAAACCTTACTCTGTGCTTTAAAATGAATTCGTCTTTCATTCCCTTACACAAATAACAAAATTAATGTCTGTTCAGGCAGCACCTGTGATTTTTTTCCTGCAGGGTGTGCAATGCAGCCCATTCATGATACTTTTTTTTCCTGCAAAGTGAAGAAAATAGAGGAAAAGTGATGGAGATGTTACTTGATAGATGTTAACATAGAAAAACTCCATGCTGACCATTGCTGCCACCTTAACAATTAGCACAGCGTGAGGTCACAGTCAGCTTCAGAGATGTTGCACTTCTGATCATAATTTACTGCAATCTTGACATCTGTTTTTAGGAATTTCATTTTAGAGATAAAGGCATAGATGTGCTGAAGCAAAATGATTGTGATTCTATGCACGGTTCTTTGATCCAGAGCTTTTCCAGTGGACAATGGATTTAGCTGCACTTTAGGGATAAGCTTTTTCCTGAGTATCTCATGCTGACTGCAGGATGCCTAACTTAAAAATGCCCATCAGGAATGTCAGAAATGTGCACTGTGCTACAGTCTGTTTATCTTGCTGCTCTCTCATCTATTTGGTGAAACCCTCACTATATCTTAATAATTTCCCTTTTATCTCTTCTTCAGCTTGTATGAAAATTATGAAAGTACTTCCAGGCACTGATTAACCTACAGACAATCTACTAATCTCAAAGTAACATCAGAGAGGAGCCCTAAGGCTGCTGAATGATACCATTACTACAGGAGAGTTTCCATCAGCTGAATGGATGTTAGTTCCTTTGTGTTAGAGGTGGCCTTTATATAGCCGGGCACTGCAGTCATATCTATAAAACACAGAAAATAATTGTTAGAACACTCACTATACTCACATAAGTAGCACGGAGGCCAGCACACTGCGTAGGTGTGCTCACACTGCTGCAGCTACACTGCCGGCATGACCAATGTAATTTGTAGCTAATTCAGCCCAGCCTAGAAAAGACTCAATATGACCAAGTACTTCCGAGGTCCTCCAGCATAACTGTTTGCAAAGATTACTGAAGTGTGACTGTTACTATAAACCTTGAGGATTAGAAATTTTCTATGGAAGAGATCCAGATGAAGAACTGCTTAATGTAGAGGCCTTGATTTACCTTATGTGCTGTACTCATCTTTGTTGCTTTATTAAGATTATAGATCTCTCATTTCATTCAGAGAAGTTTGCCCTTGATATAAATATTTGTAGAGCTGCATGTGTGGCTGTATTTATAACCAGCAGTCTGAAATAAATTTGGTCCATAACTAAGGATGCATACATGTGGCAATTTCATAGTTGGTACTGATGTTTTGGCAGCATTTATATGAGTTGTATTGAGTATTTCACAAATAGACACTTTCTGGAACCTGCTCCCAGGGCACGATGGATGAGCTTGTCCATCACCTCACACCAGTGCATGGATGGGCTCTTGGCTGACTGTTGGCTGGAGCATAGGAAATTCCAGGTCAGAACACTCACTGTTCCACCTGAGAGCCAAGGCCTGGAGCTACTGAACAGATTATTAAGTAGGATGTAAAACTCGTTCAGCCAGTCAGAAACCTTATTTACCTTTGACGGCATGGTCATCATTAGATTCCTATGGCTAATTATTTCTAGGGGCCTTACTTCCCTGCTCCAATCCTAACTAACTAAACCACACCATGACCTAAGAACATTTGACAAACAATTGAACTATAAAATTAGGAGTTAACATCTACTGTGTATTGAGAGATTCTTTACCCAATGGTGTGCTCCTGACCAGCTCAGCCACAGTTTGTTATGGGAGATACAAATATCTGATGGGCTTGAATGTCTTATTTTGCTGGAGGTCAGATTACAGAAAGCCTGGACCAGGCTTGCCAACAGAGTTACAGTAGAATTTCAAAGAAATGGACACTTCCTTGTCCTATGAGGAGCGGCTGAGGGAGCTGGGGTTGTTTAGCCTGGAGAAGAGAAGGCTCAGAGGAGACTTCCTCACTCTGCAACTACTTGAAAGGACATTGTAGCCTCTTCTCCCAGGCAACTAGCAATAGGACAAGAGGACATTGTCTTCAGCTGTGCCAGGGCAGGTTTAGGTGGATATTAGGAAGGATTTCTTCATAGAAAGGGTGATTATACATGGAGTCTAATGCCCGGGGAAGTGGAAGAGTCACTATCCCTAGAGGTGTTTAAGGAAAGACTGGATGTGGCACTTAGTGCCATGATCTGTTTGGCACCGTGGTGTTTGACCAGAGGTCTTTTCCAACCTAATTGATTCTGTGATTCATTTCCCCCCCCGCCCCTTCAGGACATTTGGAGCCTTCCTTAGTAAACCACGTTCCTCAAAATTATTAACTCGGCTCCTGATCTCAAGACATTATCAAACACTTGGACACAGAGACTGCAAAAAAGAATATGGGCTCTTCTATTAGTCTTATTTAAAAATATAATGTGCTAGAATTCACCTCTAGTTTGTTTCTATTCTACTGTTTTCTGTATCTTTCACTAAGAAGTTAAATCCATTGCTAGAAACCAAATTATTTTCCCCGTCTCTACAAGGCAAACCACAACTTTTAAAGATTATTAGTCTCATTTGCCTTTTAGTGACATTTGCAGTATTTGCTTTTTTTAATCACAGAACTCTGCTCTTTTTTTAATCCTGTACCACCTCCTTATTAGTATCCTACAGCTGCTTTCTCATTACATTCATCTTTTCTATTCATGCAGTATATTTTCCATATTCTTGCCCTTGTCTTAGCTGTGATTCATTGTTTTTACATACGTTCACAGTTCTGCATTATTTCTTTCTCCCTAAAGGGGACAAATCCAGGCTCACCAGTCATAAGCGAAGGGATGGTGTCCCAAAACTTGAAGAAACAGTACTTATGGGATCCCTGAGTCTACCTCAAGAAATGTTGGCTACAGTGTACCAACACTTCTGAAGTGTTTCTGCACCAAGGAATGCAGCATGAGGAACAAACAAGAGGACCTCAAAGCTTTGGCCCAGTCCCAGAGATTTCACACTGTTGGCATAAGTGGAACTTGGTGGGATGAGACCTGTGACTAGAGCACCCTGTTGGATGGTTACAGGCTCTTCAGGAGAGACAGGCAGGGCAGAAGAGGCAGTGGGGTGGTGCTATATGTAATAGAAGGGTTAGAATGTATGGAGCTCACAGCTGGCAATGGCACCATTGAGAGCCTCTGGGTAAGAATCAAGGGGCAAATAAATAATGTGGATGTCATTGTCAGAGTCTCCTATAGACCTCCCAGCCAGGATGCTGACGCTGACAAATTATTCTTTGAGGAACTGAGGGACACTTCCAAGTCACCTGCCCTTGTCCTTATGGGGAACTTCAACTTGACAGAAATTAACTGGCAGCATCACATAATTGGTTCAACCCAGCAAGAAGATTCCTTAAAAACCTGGATGACAACTTTATGGAACAGGTTCTAAGGGAGCTGACTCAGAAGGATGCCCTCCTTGATCTGCTGTTTGTCAGCATAATAAATCTCCTGAGCAAAGTGGAGATTGGTGGCTGTCTTGGCCACTGGGACCACAAAGGGATCCAGTTTGAAATCTCTGTTGACAGGAGGAAAAGTGCCAGCAAAACCTCAACTCTGGACATGAGGAGAGCAGACTTCAGGCTGTTCAGGGAATTAGTGAGTAAGGTCCTCTAGGAAAATGTTTTTGCAGGTGCTGGGGTCCATCAGTGCTGATCACTTTTTCAACATCACCTCCTAAGGGCACAGGGGCAGGCAATTCCCAAATGCTGGAAGTCAAGCAAGTGAGGCAGAAGGCTGGCTTGGCTGAACAGGAATCTTCTCTTAGAGATAAGGCAAAAAAGGAAGGTGGATGCCCAGTGGAAGCAAGGTCAAGTGACATGGGAATAATTCAGAGATCCTGTTTGCCACTGTAGGGAGAAAATTCGTGTGGCCAAAGCTCAACGGTAGTTGAAGCTGCCAGAAATGTGGGGGACAATACAAAGAGTTTTTTCAAATACATTCATGGCAATAGGCAGTATAGAAATATCATTGTCCCGTTACAGGAAAGGGATGGTCACCTCACAAATGGAGACAGAGCCAAGGCAGAGGTGTTCAATGCTTTCTCTGCCTCTGTCTTCAACACAGATGATGGACCAAGGGGGTCTTAGTACCCTGAGCTGGAGGACCATGACTGTGACTTAAACCCTGAAATTGCATGGCATCTGCTGCTCCAGCTGGATCCCTACAAATCTATGGGGCCTGATGAGATTCATCCCAGAATCCTCGAAGATCTGGCTGATCTCCCAAATCTCTCAATGATTTGTGAGCAGTCTCGGGAAACCACAGGGGTCCCAGCTGACTGGAAGCTGGCAAACCTTGTCCTGATTTTCAAGAAGGACACGGAGGACCCTGGAGACTACAGGCCTGTCAGTCTCACTTCAGTGCCTGGAAAAGTTATGGAGATTATTCTGGGAGGTGTGTTGAAAAACGCCTGAGAGAGAATTTTGTCACTGGTCACAGCCAGCACAGCTTCATGAGAGGAAAGTCCCACTTATCAAACCCTATTTCCTTTTATGACAATGTAACCTGCCTAGTTGATCAAGGGAAGCCAGTTGATATAATCTTTTTGGATTTCAGTAAAGCTTTCAATACTCTCTCTCACAGGATCCTTCTGGACAAAATGTCCAGCACAGCTGGATAAACACACCATGTGGTGGGTGAGCAATTGGCTCACGGGTCAGGCACAGAGGGTAACAGTGAATGGGGTGACATCAGACTGGTGACCTGTCACTGATGGGGTTCCGCAGACTCTATCATCAGCCCTGTGCTCTTCAATGTTTACATAAATGACTCGGACACAGGGCTGGAAGGGATACTGAGCAAGTTTGCAAATGACACAAAACTGAGAGGAGCTGTTGACTCCCTTGAAGGCAGGGAGACCCTGCAGAGAGACCTCGACAAATTAGAGGACTGGGCAATCACCAACCATTGGAAGTTCAACAAAGGGAAGTGCTGGATTCTGCACCAGGGATGGGGCAAGCCCCGATGTACATATAGACTGGGGAATGAGATGCTGGAAAGCAGTGCCATAGAAAGGGACCTGGGAGTCCTGGTCGATGGCAACTTGAATATGAGTCAGCAGTGCCCTGGCAGCCAGCAGGGCCAACAATGTTCAGGGGGGCATCAGACAAAGCAGCACCAGCTGGTTGAGGGGGGTGATTGTCTTGCTCTGCTCTGCACTGGGGTGGCCTCACCTTGAATATTGTGTACAGTTTTGGGCACTGCAACATAAGGAAGCTGTTAGAGAACCTCCAAAGGAGGGCAACGATGATGGTGAAGGAGCTTAAGGGGAAGCTGTGTGAGGCGTGGCTGAAGTCACTTGGTCTGTTCAGCCTGGAGGAGAGGAGACTGAGTGGTGATCTTGTTGCAGTTACAGCTTCCTCGTGAGGGGAAGAGGAGAGGCAGACACTGATCTCTTCTCTGTGGTGGACCAGTGACTGGACCTAAGGGAATGGCCAGAAGTTGTGCCAGGGGAAGTTTAGGCTGGATGTTAGAAAGAAGTTCTTCAACCCAGAGGTGGTTGGCCAAAGGAACAGGCTTCCCTGGGGACAGACAACACCAAGCCTGACTGAGGATGGTTGGCCACTCCCAAGAAGGAGGGCTCCAGCGCACATGATGGTTCCTCAGCAGGCAGCCACTGGAGACAATGAATGCCTCCCTTCCTGCTCCTTGTCTCAGCTTTTTTATCTGAGCTGACATCATATGGTATGGAATATCCCCTTGGTCAGTTTGGGTCAGCTATGGCCTACCTGTGTCCCCTCCCAGGATCTTGCCCTCAACTGAGGAAGGATTGTTACAGTGCTGATGCTCAGCAGTAGCCAAACACTGGTGTGTTATCAATATCCTTCCAGCTGCCAATGCAAAGCACAGCACTGTGAGAGCTATTAATGGGGAAATGAACTCCAGCTCAGCCAGACCCAATACACTGGCATATAGTAACCCAGTTCATTCCCTAAATAAATTTGTCACATTTGGACTGCTCCAGGGTTTCCATATCACCACAAGATGTAATTTGTTTTTAGTAAGATAGGTGTCTCTGCCTGCCTCAGGAACGCATGATGCCAGTAAAGCATGCAATCTTATAACTAGGGAAGTGGAGCCATTTTCACAATGTTTACCCCCTAAGGGAAAAGAATTTAAAAAAATCTCAAGAGAGCAGTTTGCCTACAGACTAAGAATATGCTTATTCAATCAGATACAGTTTCTTGTTTCACTACATTTATGGTGATTTTCTTTTTCAAAGTAACGAGTGTGTAGAAACAATGAAAAGCCATAACTTGCAAATACAAAGTCTGACATCAAAGAAGGTGACATTAATTTTTGAAGAAAACTAGTGGGTTTGCCAATTAATTACTTTGCCAGCCCTCCTGACTTCCTACTAAAGATTTGAAATTACTTACAAAAATACACTTCACTCCATAACACAAGGCTACTTCCTGGGAAACCTAGAAGAGGTTGTGGCTCTGCCATCAGCAACTAGTGGTAGTTGCAGTATCTGACAGGGGAACATCTTAAGAGCTTTTCTCATCTTGTCAGCTCAACTGTAAGCTGCAAACTTCACCTCAGTGTGCCAGGAAGGCAGGTGGGACTTGAATGTAGGAGGGTGATGGAAGAGATCAGGGACCTGATCTGCACTGAAGCATTCAGAACATTGTCTGAAGCCAACTAGAACAAGAGGTCCTGGGCAGTATCTCTGCACCTCTCCTCCCCTTCCAGTGTGGCTTTAAATGACATATTGCTGTCACAAAATCCACGGAGTAACTGGAAATTACAAGCTGTCTTCTGCCTCCTACTCCGTTTTGTTTTGGTGACTGTCTTATTAATAAGGTTAAGTGAATCTTGTAGGGTTTATGTTGATACTTATTTACAGCAAGCTTTTTGATGAAAAAAGAAAGCTGACTGTAGATTTTTATCTGACATGATTCATAGAGAGATGTTAGGATCCTCTTCTCTATATAAATGTCTAGTTGAGTGACAATAATTTTTGATAAACACTGTAAATAATAATATACTTTCTACAGTGTTAAGCATGTCCACACTGGATGAGTTATCACATCTTATGTGTGAATACATAGTTTTATGACACTCACAGCTTGACTGAATTCCCAGAAACCTTTGAGACACCCATAGAAATGTTGCTGTGTTTTTCTCTCTTTAGGAAGCTGATTACAGAAACCGTTTGCGTGTAATCTTGGACGCCAAATTAACAATAACAAAGAATTATGTGAGTTTTTCTAACTAAATGCTATTTTGATAAATACTCTTTTAAATTCTAGTTGGATGATACAACTATTAGTAGGTAAGTACATTTATTCAAATATAAGATTCCATGTATATGTATTTGCATTTTCGAAGGGAGAATGAAGTGCGTTAAGAGACCCGAGTTATCAGATATTAAAGCTCTGACCTACCAACTCCTAAGTACTTCGGTAAATCAAACTAGATCCTTTGCTCCTCTCTGATTTTTCCCATCAAGTTCTAGGCTAACTCAATATGGAAAAACAAATAGGAGTATGAATGTAGGGGGCCTCTTTGTATGTGTTATTCAAAGAGTAGATCACTTCTCCAGAATTACTTCCTCTACTCCACAGATAACCCTCATAAATATTTAGATCAAAGCTTTGTACTGGGTTACTGTATTCCATACCTAAATACAAGGTTTTAAGCCAAAAGCTTGTATCACCCCCCCACCACTGGTTTATGTAACCTTAAATATATTTCCTGATTTCACCAACCATCTCATGATTAGTATCTTTCCATTTGATTACTGTTAGAGTATTACTTTTAAGAACAAAATATTTATGACAATACACTGCTTTTGCAGCCTTATAAATACTTTTAGAGCCAATGACAGGACAGAAACCCCTTTTTATATACTATCATCTGGAAATATTATTAATCTTATTCTGTGTTGGTCATTAAATAGCCATTTTGTAACTGAGAATGTAAGTCTTAGAAAAAGATTATGCAGACACACTGTGGGGTAGAAAGCATGTAACAAAATGCAACACTAAATAAGGCCTTGAATAGCTTTATTGAAATCTGTATAAATAAACATGCGCATTTCAAATGTAAACCCAAGTGAACTCAAGTGCAGACAAAATTTTAACCTCTGTCATGCAGGAGGTTAGTTTACATTTAAAAAAAAAAAAACAAACCTCAAAGCAGCTTTAAAATACCAGGATGAAACACCAGTTTTAATATCAAGGTATAAAGCAAAGCCATGTCCAACATATCTCATTTATATCCTGGTCAAATGCAATTTTTTAAACTTTTTAATGCTAACATAAATAAATAATTTACCAAAATGTGCACTCACAGAGTGAACTTTTATTTACAATACACAATTTATAACCTATTGTATTTGATTAGTTCAAGTGAAGAACATCAGACTTTTTGCTTTTTTCTTTTTTAAAATTGTTTAAACAGTGGGACACCAAGCAATTCTCCAGGTAGTAGATATGTGATGTGTGCCCCCACACTTAAAAGCCCCTCTCAAAGGCAGTATTGTATACAAATCAACAATACATTCTTCCAACTAGATCAATGGGAAAGCAGCAAATCAAAAAATGTTTCAAACTGTCACACTTATTTTGGCATCCTGGACCCCTGAACATAGTTAACTGAAATCCAATTCGGAGTTTGTATGCCTTATATACTGTACAGGTTCTGACTTGAACATGCAAATGCCAATTCTCTTATAATATGAGTTACCTTTTCAGATACACTGTAAGGCTATGGTGAATTCCATCAGGAACACACAAAGAAAATCAACAGGTCTACCTTTAAAGTGATTTTGTTAATTAACAATTTAAAGGCAGGTTATACTGAAAAAATTCTCAACTAAGCCTGATACACAGTCATTACTATGGATACAGAATACTATTAACTTTGACCTTAATACAGAGTAGTTTGCAAGCTGTCAAACTACAAAAACTGGGGAAAGAGAACTTACAGCACAATTTTAAATTTTGGACTGATACCAGATTAAAATTATGCATATCTTATAAGCAAGATAACAGGAATTATGTCTGCAGAGTAGATTCCAACAAGCAACAATGGATACTTACATTTAATTGAAAACCTTTTTGTTAATGCAGCATGAAATCCAGAACCTGTTCCACAGCAGCAGTAAGATGAACATAATATTCTGGATATTCCACTATAACACAAAAGGTTAAACCACCTTTTTCAAGCTATTTCTTCTATTGTGACCAAATTTAAAAAAAATTAGGGAGAAACAAAAATTTGCTGTTTCAAAAAAACTACTACTGTAGTTATTTATGACATTTTTACTTGTAGTCTGTGTGGCAGCTAAGGAACATTTATATAGTCATCCAGAAACTAGACTTGGCAGTAGTATTCTTGCAATACTTATAAAATAAATGTCAGAAGTCCACAGATTTAATATTTTAGTTATTAACTCACATCCAAAACAAAAAAAAAAACCCATAAAACCCATAATCCATCAGAATAGCAGCAGAAACTTAAAAGGGGTTTATTTGTGATTTCCTATATATACCTTGTGAATACGAGACTGTAAATGCATTAGAGACAATTTCTGTTTAAGTTTTTATTGTTTCACTTCAAGTACTGCACATGTTAAAATGTAATAAAGATTTACATTCTGTTATCTGAAACTCCCCATCTCAGATTTTTATTCTTAATTTGGTGGGCATTTTCACTCTTTCCATCGGTATCCCCAGTAAGAGTCTCTTTTATGGCTTCTAGTTCTTCCCATTAGTTAGTGTGCATACAATTTTCATTTTCTATATCATTATCATTTTCATTGCTGTCTTCATCACTTTCTAGTGGGATGCCTGTGGCAGCTGAAGCACCTTGTTTAGTTTCCCGGTCAAGTGGGAAAAAGCCAGTTCCACTGATTGTGTCCTGTCTCTGGTAGAAGAGCACATATGCTGCTTTGGACTGTAAAAGAGAGAAGTGTAATATGTTCATGAGGCCCCAAACAAAACCTTTACAACCCAAGTTACAATTTTTTTTTTTTTTTTTTTTTTGCTTAAAAGTATACAAGGTGAAATTACGAAGAAATCTAGATCTTTCACTTAAGTTATTTTTGCATGTTGGAGCAAACCATTTTTAGTTTTACTGTCCTTTGAGAGAACACAAACTACTATCTACAAATTTAATGCAAGTTTCATGGTTTACTCTTCATTTTTCTTCCCTCAAGAAGAAAATATCAACAGCCCCAATTTTAGAAACACAAAAGGTACTTGCCACTATTTGGTCCTCACATGCAGTGGACACACTACTGTCATCAAAGTAGTACCATTTTCCATCATCCTTATTTTTCGCAAAAGCAGTATCTAGGACAAAAAAGTACAATGTCTTAGGACTTTTGTATCTTCACAGATCAGTTGCTAGAGTCTGTTACTGTCAAATACTTCACATTTAACTAACTTAAACCTATGATCAGTATTAGAATCACCTTTCACACTTTTTTCCTCTCTACTTTCAAGGAGTTGCACAACGAACAAAAATACAGATAAGCAAGGCAAAATCAGTTGTAAGAGTAAAGTAGCTCTTATGGAGCTCTTATATTTTCTCTTTTCACAATGTGCATAGCTAGAAGTATAAAAGAACCTATCATTATCCTTGCAAGCTCACTGCATACAGATTTTTGTATTAGAGTACCTGTGAAAGCATTTCAAGGCAATGAAAAAAAATTGTCCCTAAATCATTAAAAAGCACCACTGATTCAAAGTGATCAGTACTTAAAATCAACACAGAAAGAAAGCTGACATGTAGAATGATGACACTTGAAATCAACTTACAATGTCCTCCTCCCATTCCTCCATAGTGGTTGGAGACAGCAATCAAGTTGTAGCGGCAAGGCCCTGCATTAGGATTAATAAGGAACTCTGACATGTCCAAGTCACTGTTAAAAAACAAAACAAAACAAAATAAAACAAACAAAAAAAACCCCAACCAAAATTCATCCATGTTAATATTTTTAACCATTTTACATTTTAGTGGTCTTCAAGCCCTTTACCTTATATTCCCTACGAAAAAAACACATACACCAGACTATTCTGACAGTGCATCTCTTTCACTCTGTGAGAAGTGGGGCAGGAACCAGTAATCTTCCATATTTATCTACTATCATAATTTTTCCAAGTTCATACTTTTAACCTACAAGTACAGTGAGTACTGGATACACACACAGAAACTGAGAACACACCCATTTTACATAATTGCTGTATTAAACATGTCCCCTAGTCATGCTTTTACACTTCTAGAAGCAAAATATTTAGGTTTCTTACTTTATTGGAAAGTCAACCAATGTATCCAACTTGTCCCTCATGTATCTGCTGTAGGAAAAGCGCTTTAGATGAACTACCAGCACAGGGGGCAGCGACCACAAGTCTAACTTCTTAGTAGCTTGCTGATGTTCTTTACAGTTTGGACAATACCTAAAAGAAAAAAAAAATCAATTTTAAATATCTGTAGTCCATATGTATTTAAAAATACATTACTACAGAGAAAGTCACTACCATGGGAGGAACTGAATGAGAAAAACTCAACCACACACATTTTTTCTTTTGTTACTAACACTATTGATTCAGTTTAAAATGTGCAAGTGTGATCACAGTGAAGCTCAACAGCATTCTAAACTCAAAAGTAGCAATCCCCCAATATTGAATTCTCATCTTCTATAGGATTCCCTATACATTTAGTTAAAACACAGCTTTCTTGTATTTTATACAAAAAAAGACAGAGGGTTATAAAACTGACTATAAGAAAAGCCAAAAATAATAGATAACTGCAACTTTTTCAAGTTTCAATTTTCAAATTCATCTGTCTCCGACCCCATCCTGCCTACACGTAAAAACAGCGACTACTAAAAAAACTTCCCTTCTTACTAGGCAAGTACTAAACAGGCTGTGACTTATAAATTGCTGTTTCCTACAATGTGTACTTGAATCTTACAGGAACTAAGGCTCAGGGAGGAAGATAAATAAGAAAAATGAATGGAAGCAACTCTTCTGTGAAATGGTTTATGCATATTCCACACCTTGGTATCTAACAAGTAAAAATCTAAGGGGGAAAAAATAAAAAAGAGATGAGCCCTAAATAAAAGACTGCACAAATGTCTTTAAATAGCAACATCAAATAAAGACAAGAAATTAGGAGGACTGTAAGGGCAGGTTGTAATTGAAAACCTGTTTTCCCAGCTGACTTAAAATATCTAGAATACCAATAGTGTTGGACTAGGGATGATGAGCTCTTGTAGACTAGACGTGTGAAGACCTAACAGATGAAGAAAAATCTGATTAATGACCTTTGGTGAAATGTATCTAGCAGCAGCTTCTTGACTCCTGCAATGTGCTGCAAAAATGGAAGTGCTTCACCATACCTGAGTTATATGGTATCTCAAATAGTCTATCCAGTGTTGTATAATCTAGCAAACCCAGAAAAAAAAAAGAGACTTCTAAGTTAGCCCCCTACACTGCACAAATATAGGAGGATCTCTGTTGACAACGTTTGAAGGTCTCCAAAACTTTTAGGTATCTACAAGAGGAAACTGGCAGACAGTCTTTTCAAACTTAATTCTGAGCTCAAAGTTGTTGGTGAAGGATTTATCTGCTAGAAAATTCCTGGAGAAAAAGGATCTTACAGGAACATACTATAATTGTGAATATTCAGATATGATTCCAAATTATAATCTGAAAGAACCATGAATCAATTTTTGTCTACTGAAAACAAATGGCGAATTTGAGCAGTTCTAGTGACTACAGACATCCCCCATCCCACAAACCTACCATTTAAGCACATCCCTATTTCAGAGATCAATGCAAGGCAAGTTATGTATTTGCATAAAAAATTAATAGTATGAAACAACCTCTCTTATCTCATAAAGGAATATTTGTTTAAACCACTGCACTGAATTTGTCATAATATTATTCATTCACTGTCCATCATAATTCACAGACTAGAATATCTTATGTATAAACCCTTCCTCCTAATTTCCAATGCATTAACTGTTTCCCTTACAAACATGGTAACAATTTAAGTGATGGATCAAAGTAGAAAACATTTTGAGAATCTTCAACTAGGATTGAAATAACAAGATTCAAAATACCATTAAGGAATGGTTCATGTGGGATTTTGAATATACTTTGAGAGATGTACCACAGAACTAACAATTTTTCAGCTTTTGCGCTTACCATGGGTCTTCAGCACCTAGTTTTTCCTTTGTTGTGAACAGCTCAATGCAATCTTTTAATTTCACAAAAGGCTTTTTGGGAGGCTTATATTCCACACTTTCATGTTTTTCAAAATCCTAAAGAGAAGTATTTCTTGAGTTAAGAGAACAAATGAAACAAAACTCATTTTAGTGATGTCGTTTTACTAAAAAGTAACTACAAAGCTCCTATATATGGAAAAACTGATTAGAAACCATTCAAGCAAAAAGTGTTCATAGCTTCAGATTTACTTCCAAGTTCGTAAGCCTCAGATTTGCTAATTACTTGGATGCGTATATGAAGTTTATTTATGACAAGATATTTACTAAGAATAATATGAAAAAAAGATATGTTAGCTGCTTCTTGTGAAGACTTACAATGTCTCATGTCACAGTAATTAATCTGTATTTTTACACTTAAGTTTTACTTGTGCTGGAAAGGGGAGCAACATAAACAGCTTACCTCTGCTGCACTATCATCAAAATATCTCTTCTTCAATTCAGGATCCCAATCCAAAGCAAGGAAAGATCTTTCTAAGATTAAAAAAAAATATTTTCTCAATATTATTTCTTGCTTTAAGTGAAACTGGATTAACTTTGGGCAAACATTCTTCAAAATGAATTAAACAACATTATCATGAATTTAAGATGAAAAATTGAAGCCCATAAAAATTCTGCATTTCTAAGAGTCAATCTCAATAACAAATTAATTATTCATACAGAATTCACAACTGAAAAAAAGATATATCAAATATTACACAGAGAAAATGAAACACAGAAATGGAGTCAGAAAAGAGTATCAGAACCAAACGTTGCTCAACCTGTTCCCCATGACTTACCATCAAGCCTAGGTTGTCTATCATCAAATCTAATATGCCTGGTATCATCTTTGATGTAGTTTATGTCAGTATTGCCTAAATTATTGAACTGGAATGTAAATAATCGCTTTTTGTGTCCCGTGAGTGGTTGACCTTTACAAGTATCCTCAGTACATAATCCATTTTCAGAGTCATTGTCACCTCCAACAGAATCTTCTGACTGGCTGTTTTCATTCTCTGAAGGAAGTTCCTGATCCTGGCTGGATTCATCATCTTGCTCATCTGTTTCCATTTCACCTGAAGCAATCAGAAGAGCAAAATGCAAGAAATGAGGGAGAATGACAATAATTGAAAGACATTAGAGTTAACTTCTGTTTCAAACTGAACCCAAAATACTAAGCAGGTTTTGATATTCCAGTCTTACTTGGAGATCCTTCTTCATGTATTCCATTTGGGCCATTACCATTGATACCATGGTCCTTACAACAATGCAGAGATCCTTCAGTATCTTCACTTTCAGTACATGTTTTTACATATCGGCTAAATATAACAAGTGAAAGAAACAGTTAGAAGCAATGGATTTTTAAATATTTACTTTGTTCAAACCAGGTCATTAAATTATTAGAGCAAATTCTTTCTAGTGTACTGCATTTCTGCACTTCTTTCTCAGGTATTCAGAATTAACAGTTTTATTGCTAAACATGTCTCCTGTTACAGGAACATCTGAAAACCTACCCCTATACGGTCTTACACTTTTGGCAGCTACTTATTTTAAATGACTTGATTCTTGGGATCAGTCTCTCTTTGTCCAACAATAATTTCTTTAACTGTTCATTAACTGTATTTTTTTACAGAAAAAAAATTATAAGGGTTCAATTACAGAGAAAGTTACATCAACAGAAAATGAAGCATAAATTTAAACTGGAGTTTATATGATTCCAATTTCTTCCACATAATGACACTAATTCCAGTCTAGTTTCAGAAAGTGTCTATCATGTACTTTTACAACATAAATTAGAATACTTGTACAATAGATACAGGAGGTATAACCATAGCAGAATGATTGGACAACATTTCCACTATATCAATTCCTAACAAACAGTTAAGCATACAACAAAATTATTTACCTTAAACTGATGATACAGATTAACTCTCTATTGTCATCTCAAATACTTTTTGGATGAGGTCATGCTAACAAGAAATCAAATTAAAAGCCATACCAGTTCATATCTCAAGGGGCTAAAATTTCAGATTTAATAAATATAACAGAAAGCTTATATATTTATAAATATATATAAATATATATTTATAAATAAAAGACAAAGTACTCAGATCTAATCAGTTTGTTAGAAATGCATGTAAAAATAAGTGCCTACTGATTCCAACGATTAGCATTACTCTGTTAACAAACATATTTTTCGGTAAACAATAACCTTACCACATTCTTAGCAGCAGCAGGTTATAGAGTTTATCTTCAGTATTGTTTCTAGGCACTGCTATGAGAAAAGGTTGACCAAACAGTAAAGAACCACTATGGCTATAGCTAGTGTGCCTGCACTTTTCCCTTAAACAAACAGGAATTATAACTTGTTCCGTATCTTCGGTTCTATTGATAGCGATTTCAAATCTAAAAGAAAAACAATCAGAAATACAAAGAATGATGGTCATGTAAAAAGGTGTAAAGGGGGGAAATAAAAAAATAATACAGTTTCATCTTTATCTGATGTCCAGGTTTTAATCTTTTGCAAATAAGAAAACAAACTGCAAGGAGACATGAAGCATGCATGTCTTACACATAAATGCACTTACATACTTATGTACTTACACATAAATGTCATCACGTTCCATAATACTACTTAGATTTTCATCCATGCCAAATATCCTGTGGAACCTGTGATTGTATATGTCAGTAACAATCATCTAAAAAGAAAATGGATTATACATCATTAAATCAGGTTAATGTGCATTAAAATGTTCATTGTTGTGCTTCATATAAGAGATCACTCCTACCTTATCTGCAGCAACACCAGACAAAGCCGACAATGCTGTGCAAAGATCCAATATATTTCCAATTTTGGGAACAACTACTTTGTACTAAAAAGTAAAATATAATTTTAATTTCTTAAGAGAACAAATATACATGAGGAAAAAACCCAAACAACTTATCACATGTTCAGCATATTTCACATACTTCTTTCATATTCTTGAACTTAAGGTGTGAAGCATGTAAATGAACTAAAACAAATTCCAAAAGCTGCTGAAAATGTAATAGTTACCTGCACAACTTTACTCTACAAACACGCACACTCTGAATACTCTATTTATTAGTTGATACAATGCTGGTTTAAATGTTATTTTATTTTCTCTCTAAGAAGACTAATGGCACCAATTACTCAGATTTCTATTTCAACAGCACTTACTTATTTCAGCATTTAAGTAATATGCGTGCTATCAACTACATTATTCAATCTGGAATACAACACAAGTTGTTGATATGACTGGGGAAAATAAAAAGCAATGGCAGTCGACAAATTTTAATTTCACACGGACAAAGAGAACCTGATGATTAACAGTCTGAATTCCACACAGGACTCTAATCTGTTATTTGCATAGTAAAAACAGGATTAATTAGAAATAAGGTATTATAACTTTATAAATAATTGCCAACTATAGCATGTGTTTGTTATGTCCTTTAGTTTTATAGTTTAATTTAGACTCACAAAAACTCTACTGAACTTGTACACTTCCCAAACTCTATTACTCCTACATAACCCTCTCAGGTCTTACAAGTCATCTTCAACTACCAAGTGTGTCCCTTGTGCAAACATTTTCACAATTAACTAAATTTCTAGCAGGCTCATCTTCCATTAGTTAATACACGTCCCTTTGACTTTGACTTCCCTAATTCGTACTACCTTTGAGAACACCCCCTTTTCCCCCCCACTTTCCTTCTTATGGTACTCTAATTTCAGGTGTTAAGCCTTTTTGGAATCTACCTAACTGCCTGTGTCTTATTTATTTCACCCAACCTCACTTACCCCGTAAGGTACATCTATAACCATTCAATCACAACTTGGTTATGATAACCTTATGTATATTTTTTCACGCAATTATAAGGTATATGATACTATCATTTCTAAAAACATGGCAGAAGAAGCACTCTTCATAAAGAAATCTCATCTGAAGTTTTTTGTTTTGGCAATCAGGTGAGAGCACAGAAGAATTCAGGACTACCTAATATATTTAGTCATAGGGGGTTTTTTTCCACATATTATGAATATTTGCCTTTGGTGATTAAGGAATCAAGAAATTAAGTCTGGATTAAGTGTATAAGTACTTTTTATAACCATACAGATTCACTACAGCAGCACTCAAAAAATTATGTCAGCATACGTTTTAAAGATTAAGAAGCCTTATTAACATAACCACAATGAAATTACCAATTCTTCTTTGAAACTGATGGAAATGTAAGAATGTGGGTATAGTTTACCTCAAGTTTCCTAAGTGGGACTTCAGAACTCTTGGCAGAACCCAAAACTTACTGGATTTGCTTGTTGTACTTATAAATTTACATCATGTAAAGGAACTCAGGTTCACTGTCAATGCCACATGAATCAGGGTGTTAGTACATGAATTAAGCCACTTACCTGCATAGGCTTTGCAAGTGGATCCATCCTAACTAAATAAACTTCCAAAGTGCGTTCTTTTTTCATGGGTAATGGAAGTGTCAAGTAACAAAAGGGATCAAAGGTTACTGATATCTTAGCACATTCGGGACAAACTAGGGTGGATTTAAAAAGGCCATGAAATATATCTACGATGATGGAATCATTTCTCTTTAAATGGTTTTCCCAGGCTTCTTCAGCAACCACCTGTAATTAAAGCATGGGTTATGATAAGGTAGTAGGAAATGAATAGTGACAATTATTAGTAAAAGTACTTGATAGAAAATTTTCAGTAACCATCTAAACACAGAAATCTCACTTCCAAGGACCCTGTAAGATACATTACTACTATCAGGATCACAGGTTAAAAGATGTATGCTTTTCCTATGACAGAGATTCTGTCAGTGGTATTACATAGCCTAAGAGAGACTTCCAAGTGACTTGAGGAAAGACAAAAGCAAATAAAACTAAAAATTCCACATGAATTAACTCATAATGAATGAAGAGTTTCCCTAAAGTAATATAATACTCCAATAGTATTGGAGAGAGACAGAATTCTGCATAGATATAAGAATAAAAACACAACAGAATAGAAATTGTTTTTCCAACTGAATTCAGCACTGAATTGAAGAAAAGGTCTGCATGATGTCTTAAAAAAGACCATCCTCCCACCCCTCCCCCCTCCCAGTTATCTTACAAATAAACAGAAATTTACATGTTCTCAAACAAACATTTTTATGGTCTTATTTTCTGAAATCTCTCCCAGAAAAAATCCCAACCTTTCAGTGCACAATCATGTAGAACATACAGACTTGACTAAAAAGAAGATGATGAACACCAAAAACCCTACCTTGTCTGGTCTCCCATCTGCATCCTTTAACTGAATGTAAGGCTTTTTCCTAATTCTATTCAAATCCTCATGCAATCCATCCAAGAGAAAAGCCAGTAGCTCTTGACAATCTTGTTGCTGATAACCAGAAAACTGTGGTGCAAACCTTCCCACTTGTGTCTAAAAATTAAATACAAATACTTCTGGTACCTTTATTGTTAGACAAAATAGGTATTTGCAAGACGCTACAGGAGCATGTTGAAAGGGTAAAACTTATAACAGATAAGCTTTTCAATGGAGACAGAAGTCAAAACCAGTTCTGAAAGACCAAAGCCCAAGGGCAGGTGACATTTATTTAAATATACATCCAAGTGTTTTAACAGTTAAATAAATGGACTGCAAACTGATAAACATTACTTCTAATTCTTCTTGTGTATTTCTGTAAGTTTTGTATACTTAAAGTACAAACCCAAAATTGTCAACGTACATTCAGGTTTAATTCCCTACTGACCTTAAATGCTCTTGGGGTAACGTAGCTGTATTTTCCTGACCACATTTGCTTGATAAGCTCTGCATAAGATTTTGCTATTTCACCTCGCATTCCTAAAGGATTGTCAAAATTCAGCTCTTCTTGGTATTTATCATTGAGGAAGTACTCTGTAAGAGGAGGTGTGTTGCTCAGACACTGCAAACAGAAATACAGACTCTTTAGAACAGTGATCTCAATTAGTTCTAAACAGAGAACATCTCAATTTTATTAAGGCAGCCAAGATTAAACTGTAATGTCTAGTGGCTGCAAGGAAGGGGAGGAAAAACCCAATCAATCTTTTTCAGAAACAAATAATGGTTTTAAAGTAAGACTGGTTGCAACTTCTTATGTACAGATAATATTTGTCAAATGATTTACCTCAAAATTTATTAAACAAAGGAGTCCAGTCAACCACACCATGGCACAGTTGTTATCAAGATTTAAAACAAAAGAAGGTAGTTTTTGAGACATGACTGGTAGCTGTATATGACTCCTCGCTGAAAGTTAAGAGACACACAAAGCTGAAACTGCATAGGTGTTTTGAAGAGACAGCCAACAGGGCTTACTAATTCAAATTATACCACATTCCAAAAACATGTGAAAAGAGGATTTTTTTTCTATGGCAGGGGTGGGAGGGGAGAGAAGGGAACATAAGGATGCTTGCCCTACTCCCTTCTATGCTAGATGGGCTAGTCCTTGAATTAGAAGTGGTGCAGACCTTCCTATGTTCTTTTAAATTTTGTGATGCTGTTTAGAGCTGCAATTAGTTCAAGGAAGTCAAGGACCTTGTTTCAGATTGAGCTAATCACTTATCCTCTGTACCAGTTTGTCTCTTCTGTCAGCACTTGGAGATAGCAGGATGTAATCACTGAAGTATGATTTACAATTTCAGGAAACTACTTTGAATTTTTGTGGACTACTTTTCACACTCCTTTAAACACAAACTTTTCCATCACTCAGAAAGGATCCCCATGCCATGCCTTAGCATATATATTTAGCAAAGTTTCTTCATTAAATATTATAAGCTTTTCTGCATTCTTTCCTTTATCGAAGATTCCAAGAAAGGTAAAATATTTAATCAGTCTCATCTGCCTCTCTACAAACAAGAGGAAGAACAAAAATTTTAGCTCCGCATACTCTACAAAACTGCTGCATATGTACAACAGTTAGACTGGAAGAATTACAACTTTTTTGAGTGGGGCAAAAAAAGTTATTCCTATGTCTTCCTATCATACCTGTGAAATGTTACACAGCAAAACCAGTCACACGATGTAGAGAGCTGAGTTTCATGCCTATATCAAACTCCTTTCTTTCTCTTCCTCCTCACCTAAAGCTTTCATGAGCTGTCAACACTGGAAAAAAATCCTGGTATTACAGGTGCTTTTAGACACTGAGGGTTAAGGAAGTACATTTTTCTCTTGCTACATGGCAAAGAGCTTTTATTTGTAGTTAGTGGTGATCCCAAGCACCCCACATCACAGATCTGTGTTGTCAGTTCTAAACTGACCCATGCAGCTACCAGGAGAAACACTTAAGTCTGTCAAATCCATACAGAAGTGGTTAGAATTTTAAAACATTATCTTCAGCATCAACCTAAATGGGTGGACAGACTACCAAGTATCACCAGACGACCAAAACCAAAAACTGTCTACAAATAAAATTACACTTCAGGTAAAACTGCATATTCAATTTGAGCAATGCGATAAATCCTACTGTCCAAAGAAGTCCTGCCCCTTCTCTGCTGATTCTCATCTGATTGCACAAGAAACATTCATCTCACTATTTTTTTTTCTCCTCCTTTGTCTTTTGGATTATTTTTGTGCTGGTTTAGGAGATGAAATCAGCTTAGTGTGAGAAATGTCCAACACAAGGAAGTAAATAATGCAAACCCAGTATATTTTTCTACAGGTTCTTAGTCACTACACAATGTGCTGACAGTATATTTTTCACCAAAAAACTAATTTATCTTTTTCTAGTCTTCACCAGATAAACTGGTTTTGTCACTTTCTCAGGATATGAATTAATATTTATATGTCTAAGTCAGGAAGATTAATACAGATAATTCCCCTTTTTCCTATAATGATTTCCACACTACAGCATAAGATAACACTGATGGTAGATCTGGAATGAACAAGTGGCTACCTGAACACAGGAATTTCTGAGATACCGACCTGATGTATTTTCTAAAATATCAGATACCACAAGTTTTAGAAGTATAGCTGCTAAAGAACTAATATAGTTGGCCACATCCCCACTGTGATGGTTCGGACCTGGCTCCCTGCCAAATGCCCAAACCCACAGTAGCAGCCCCCCACCTTCCCCCTCCCATCTTCCCCCAGGGCAAAGGAAAAAAAACTATGCAAATTGAAGAACCCAAAATCAAGCTAGTTATATAAAAAAAAATATATTTTATGTATATTATAGTTATATACAGTTAAGATGCTATGTATACAGCAAAAGGGAATCCAAACAACCCCTGAAGGGATAGGGAAAGGGGAAAAAGGGACAAAAGGGGACAAAACGGGACACCGAACAGATATACGCAATCAAACCCGAGAACTAGTAAAATAACTAGTAAAACAAATCTCACCACGTCCCTTAGAAAAGCAGGATTGGCAGACACGGCCAGCACTCCCCGAACTTCCAAGTGGCAGGTCAGTGGACACTGCAGGCCTCAGCCTTAGATAAGCGAGACCAACGCAAGGACCCACTGTTCCCAAACCGGAAGAGAAGAGAGCAAAGGCCTCTCCTGCCTTCTTATTTATACCCCGATTTACGTAAAAATCGTATGGAATACTGGGAACACTGCCCCTTCCTTGGTTACAACCTGGTCACCAAGGAAGGCCCAGATTAAAACTACCACACCTACCCAGCTTTTCAGTCTAACTAAATGATTACACTAAATGATTACAAACATGTTTGCTTCTTGAAAAGGTTGACAAGAGAGAATTACTTAAGATCACGATTAAAGTCACAGGATAAAAAGCATCCAGAAGCCAATCTGAAAGGAAGCCTCCATTCTTATTTTCTCACAATGTGATATGCTGTAGTTTATCAAGGAAGCCTTATGGAAAGCATCAATTTAAACCTCACCCCTACCCAAACAAACCAAAACCAAACCAAACCAAACCAAAAAACCAAAACCAAACCAAAACAAAAAAAAACACAAAAAACCCCCACAAATCAACCAAAAGACAATAGAACCAAGACCATCTACCAAACAGCAAAGTCATCAGATTTAGTGCCCTGTTCAACCTAGTGGCTTGGGGTTTTTTGTTTGTTTCAAAACACAGACATAAGTAAACTAACAGTATATCAACAGATGAAGAGTAATAGAAAGCAAAAAAGCAAATCAAATATGGTAAAAGTATGGAAAACTGTGAACTAAAGAGGTAAAAGAATGGCACTTCATTTCAGGTACTGCAGTCTCCCCAGGTTTTCTTTCACCAAGTAAATTTCTATGAAGTTCCCAGTCTCTGAACCCAAACCGGTCATTCAGTGCAAAGATCATGGAAAATATGGGACAGAATGTAAAAACTACAAGACCAGCTATGACACAAACCACAGGAGAGAGTATCAGTCTTCAGCAAAACAAAGATTAACACAGAAATTATAGTTCCATGTTACTTATTAGTAACTTCAAAAAAGTTATTAGGATGCACAGGAAAATGAACAATAATTATTCGTTATTTTTAGTGCCATATATATAAACACACACATATATACACATCTCAATGCTGCAGTCTCACTGGAATACTGTAATTCCAGTGCTAGACTGTGATCATGTTAGCAGGTCTACCTGTCCTATGAAACCTTCATAGAGGGGGAAATACATTTTTCTAAATCCCTGTAAATTAAGTATGGGATAATTCTGAAATAAGAGTTTGCAAGGACAGAATTGATAAAAAGAAAAAAAATTAATGAAGAAAGAGGACCACCAAGACAGTCAGTGGCCTAGAAGCACTTGTCCTATGGAAAAAGGATGAAGCATCAGGGCTTATTCAGCCTGCAGAAAAGACTGTTTCAGGGAGACCGAAGAGCAGCCTTCTCATACCTAGAAGGAAGTTAAGAAGATAGAACCAGGTTCTTCTTGGTGGTACAAAGTAGGAGAAAATGAAACAACGGACATCAGTTGAAACATGAGAGGTTAAGAATATAAGGAAAAAAGTTTCACTCTAAGAACAGTTAAGCAGTGGAGCTGAGAGGCTCTACCTTCTTGGAGGTTTTCAAGATCCAACTGGATAAAGCCCTGGGCAACCTGTTCTGACCTCAGAGCCAACCTTCCTTTGAGTAGGAGGTTGCATCAGAAACCTCCTGAAGTTCCACGCATCATCCTATAATCCTAAGGGAACAAGGAAACATTTCTTCATATCCCATATACAATATTACACAGAAATAATGATAAAAATAGAATTCCAAAGAAGAGAAAAAATCACTACCTATCATGCCAGTGAACTGGGGAAATTACAAGGAGACACTAAGATCAAGAAATTGAGCTAAAAATTGAATATTCTTTTAAGTATCCTAGTTCTTCAGCTTCAGGTGCTACTTAATAAAAACTTTAGGAAAGAGACAATGAAATTTTGGATTTCAGCCTTGTAATAAAAGACCAAGACCTGATGGACTGAAAGAAAGATCCAAGTCATAGGAAAAGAACTGATTTACTTTACACATGCTTACCCTACTTTTGTCTGTTTGGTATCAGATACAGCAAAAAGCTCAGTTAATACATTCCTTAGCCCAAACTCCATATGCTTATGACTACTGAAACAGAGCACCAAAACTTAATCAGTTCAGGTATCAATGAAAGATGTTATCTTTGGTCTAGATAAACTTACAGCCATAAGTAGCTGTAGAGGGAATATTAATCTGCTTTCTGAAGAAATAAAACTGCCGAAATACCCCACTGCAAAGTTCTCAACAGCTGCTGTTCAGAAGTCAAGTATATATAATCACACTGACTGAAAAAAAGATAAAACCAAAATGTTGGAAAAAGAGTATTTTTAAGAAAAACATTTACTTTCTTCTCCTATTTTTGAAACAAAAAATGAAAATTTTGGGACTCTGAGGTTTTCACTGTGACAGAAAAATTTTCACAGAGCTCTGATTTCTAGTATCCCACCAAAATAGGACAGTAATACTTCGAAAATGTCCACAGGGGGCAGCACAACAATGCCTAATGAAACCGATTTTATTAATTTTTTTTCAGTCTAGAAAATAGATCTGTACATGTACAATGCGAATGAAACCTGTACTTGCCAAATACTTTTCTTTTGCTTAATATGGGTTCAAGCATTCATAATTACGTATTTTCATAAAGTCCACAAGCTCCCTTTTGTCTTTCCTGTTTTATTTCACACCCAGATCTACAAAAGCAGACATTTCGGCCTTATTAATAAAAATCAAGGCTTAGATGTTAGCACTGAAGTAAAATGAAATTAGATACACGGAACACCTCCTTCAAAAAATCCACACAAAAGTTCCAATACAACCAAAATAGGAAATAATATTGGATTATTGCTTTTTTTTAAAAAATAAGGAACAGTAATAAAAGAACAGCACTTGAAAAAAAATACAGTGGTATGTTAACCCTTTTGTCCTTACTCCTACTCATCTTGCAGCTGTTTGTGGCACCACAGAGGATCTTGCCCATCTCTTCATCATCTCTCCTCCAGAAGTCCTGAGCTTTTTAACACTGAAAACCACTACTTGAAAGGGCAAAGATCTCTTTATAATAATCACTTAGATAAAAGGGAAAGCCTAAACCCACCTATAGATTGAAGAACTATTAAAGAACTTGCAACAAAATTTAAGACACTGCCAGGACTACCACATTTCTACCTAGTATGGTTACAGGGCAAAGACCTTCAGGCAAGTTTGTCAGACTCAGGAGATCATGCCGTGTAAAGAACTGTCCCTCTTCTTCAAGGAACACGATAACAGTTCTGATGTAAACCGTCTTCACTGTACATGAGACAAGACCAACGAGAAGCTGTCTGAGAAATGCAGTGGTTTCTGAAGCAGAAATGGCTCTTACGTGAACACTCAGTGGCCTCAATGCTCTTTGGAAAGGATAGAGAGCTGAGAAAAGTGGAGATCAGCTGCAAAGTGAATAAACTAAACTTTGCTTCTGTAGAAAGAAGCTATATTGATTATACCCAGTACCAACCAAATGGAAGAGGTCAAAGCAGAGCTTTGGGAACATTGATGGAATTGAAACTACTTCAGAGTCCAATACTCTACAGTACACTATTTTGTTTAAAGAAAACAGATTTATCCTGATAGACAATCCTGTGTTGGCATAACTATGAAGGGGTATCCCTGTGGGAAGATGGCTGGGGGTAAAAATTAAAGGAAACTGAGAAGTTACATTCACATCCTAACAGAAGTTGTAACAGTAAGGAAATCATACAGTAAAAGGCAGCACTGGATGGAACATAGTTGACATGCTCCATGATGATCCCCCCCCAACAGTAAGGCAACACAATCCGCTAAGGAAGGTGGAACGGTGAGCAGAGTGAAGACACTGCAGCCAGGCTCTGTAGAAACCTTTGCAAGGAGGGGAACTCGATGGTACTTTGCAGCTGATAAAACCACGTAGCACCTATACATTAAGGGAGGTAGGAGATGTCCTCTCCTTGCATGAACTCGGTTCATTAAAGACTAACTAATATTATCGCACAGTTCCATCCTGCAGTTACTTGCCTCCAAGGTACAACCACCCTGCACTGGGCAAGCACTCTATTTTTTTTGACTGTCTCTTTAAAAGTGAAGTCAGAGAAGGCTGAACAGCCCCAGATCTCTCTCTTCATGTAGGTCAGATGTTGCAATCCTTGATCACCTTTGTAGCCTCTCACTGGATTCCACTATAACCCTATCTCTCTGGGGATCCCAGAAGTGAACCCAGAACTCTGGGTGTGTCTCTCCAGTGCTGAGAGAAATGGAAGGATCACCTCTCTCAGCCTGCTGGCAATACTCTTCTAAATGCAGCCCAGGATGCTGTTGGCTGCCTTTGCCACAGGAACACCCTGCTGGCTCACGTTCAGCTTTTTTTCAGCAGGACCCTGGGTGCTTCTCTGCCAAGCTGTATCCCATTTAGTCACTAACCCCCTACCCCAGAGTGTACTGCTGCCTGAAAAAAGACAGAAGTAATGGCAAGAGTAAGAATGCAGTCTGTGAGACCTTAGTGTGTTAAGAACACATCATACTTTCACTAAAAGGCGTTTCTAGAGATTTCTTAGATAATATTAAACTCACAGTAGGTGAAACTGAAAGATACTTTACATTTCCTTGCTAAGAAGGCTGCCAAAAAATGCATTTGAAAAAACATACCTTCAAAGGCATATTAAAGGTACCATGCCAAATTAAAAGCTGCACTGCTCAATACACCTAATTTTCTTACCCAGAGCACTTTGTGAATCAGCAAAATTGTATTTATTAATTTATGCTACAGTTTCTCATAACATATTTGAACACTTGATTCTCTAGATATAACTGAGAAGCAACAAAGCAAAAGCTGATATAATCTACAATACTGACCTCAGAATTAAATCCTTTTAAGACAATGGGATACTGATGTTACCTGTAAGAAGTTTGTTTCACTGTATAATATTCCTAAAGGCAATAACCTATGCCTCGTCTAAAAGGTTATTTTTAAATCTACATATACGCAAATTCATGCATACCAGTTTAATAAAGGTTTGCATAAGTAATGAAAATTATCCTTATTTTTAATCAGAATAACTTGATGAACAATGTAGCAGGTTAAAAAAAATATCACTGTGTACTAAGAATATTTTTTTAATTCAACTCTTAAAAGATAATTCTGGTTAACACACTAGACAAAAACATATTCTTTTTCTTTACAATAGCATAATGACACAATTCAGTAATCAAGAGACATTCATAAAGCATTTTTATTTAGAACAGACACTGCAAAATATGTGTCCTTTCCCCTCCAGTTTACCCATCTTTTGTGTAACATGATGAAAAAAAATTTAATTATTTCATGAACTGTTCAATTTCTCTTCAAATATTCTCATGAAAACATTTTTAGAAACAAGAAAAAATTCAATGTTATGGATGCCTTATAAGTATAGAATAAGGATGGAATAACCCTGTATATCATTAACAGGCTGGGGACTGACTAGCTAGAAAGCAGCTTTGCATTATATGACCCACTGGTCCTTTTCTGTGTAAATGTGATCCAGCTGTTCACCCCCGTGGGAAAGGTGTCCAGTTGCATGCTGGGCTGTATTAGCAGCTGTAGTCAGAGGAAATGGAAGCGAGTCTTCCTCTCTATTTGGAACTTGAGAGTGCTGCTGGAGCACTATCCTGTTTAGGGTTCCCCAGTGTAAGAAAGAGCAGAAGAGGGTCACCAGCATGGTCAGGGGGCAGGAGAACAACATACAAGGAAAGACTGAGAGCTGTATGCATTAGTTCAACCCTGAGAAAGTCAAGACTAAGGGGAGAGCTCATGGCTCTCTGCAGCTACCTAAGGCTACAGAGGAGTGGAGCCAAATTTTCAACACAAAGAATAGACAGAAAAATCTACACAGACTATGAAACTCCTAAATATTTCTTCTTTTGAACAAATTTCAACAACTTCATAAACTTTGGTTAGAAAGTACGTGAAATTCCCTTTTTACCTGAACAGTCTAAAGAAGGAATGCCTCATTTGCCTTTTTGATTTTTGTTTGGTTTTTTATTTGTTTGTTTTAATTTTACCCAAAGAAATCACAAACACAAGCCAGGAACCCTTGAGATGACAAAGCAGGACAACAACTTTGAAGAATGCTTGGTTAAGATCTAGTATTTTTACAGTCGGCAGGAAAATATGAGAAGGAGAACTTAAATACACTTTATGGTTTTTTGACATGACTCCTCTGTGACAAAATATGGGTTCCAGAACTAAACAAAACCAAATTAAACACTAGTTTAACTATTCTACAACTTCAGCTTCCATTTAAAATTAAAACACTAAGGTTTTTTTTCTTGGTAGAGTAATGGTAGGTATACTAGTATTTCTTTTGCATTCACAGCAGAGAAACAAGCTATCACATTCCTGTAAAATATCTCATCCATGAAATAACAGCTATTCAAAGAGGAAAGGTTAAAGGAAAGTATTTTCCAGGATTCCTGCATGTTGACCTGTGCACTAAAAGTACATAATGAGTCAGAAATAAAGGTCCAATAATCCACCAGTCATCTACTTTCTGATACTTTTTTTGGCACTACTATCACTACCCAAATGCGTCTCAAAAGGAAAAGGTATTTTTTGTGACATACATGCATGGCAATCCTTACAAAAAGCAAAGAATCCCACTTAAGAGTTCACTCATGTAGAATGCTGATCAAACATCTTTCTGACACTGATCACTATGAATGCAGTTATATAAATCAATTTTTACAGTATACCACTATAGAAGTATTTCCTCACTTTTCATCCTATCCTATTTAACAGATCTCTTAGTATGAGTTTTTTAACATGACAAATAGAACAAGGTATTAGTTTCCAAGTAATAAGACTAGATGATTTTATTTAAAGTACATACCTGAATTGCTGAATTCATGAAACATGTATTCCCCAAGTTACTCAGGCCACACAGGCCTGGCTGCTCATTGTGTCTTCCTGGCTCTGAATAATCATAATTCTTATAAGCAGTATATGATGGGAGACAATAGTTTGAATTTTTCACACTGTAAGAAAACAAGACATCTTTTACAATGTAAACATGTACTCTATAGTACTTTAAACATACAAGTACTTTATAAACTTAAATGATTAAAAATGTTAAACTAACTTCTGCAAACAAGAAAGGATTTAAAAGACTTAGTAATTTCAATTTAAGTCACCTGTGCAAACAACCAAAATCAAATGTACTGCAGTAACTGCAATTATTACATCCCTACCCCTTTTTGACAGGAGCAGCTTCACAGCTTACTCTGTTCTTCATTGGTCCATCGTATTTAATACACTCAGATTTTAGACACCACCAGCAGCAATCAATCATTTACGTTCCTTTTGCATCCTGCTACTGCAAGAGTGAGGTCGGTGGGAATGGGAACGCAGAGTTACAGGTGAAAGCTGAGATTTCCAAGGCCACTGTGGCATAGCTGCCTCACTGCATCAGACAATCTATTTATAGCTCCCCTGCTAGGACAGCACAATCCAGCATGCAAATGCAGAAAAGCCTTGAGAGCTAAAAGAATGCGCAAAATGCCTTGTAATAACTTCATTATAAATCTATGATGCATCTGTTTGGAGAAACTGGAGAAGACTGAAATAGGTAAAATTATAATATTTAAAGTATTATGTTTTCAGATTAAATATGAAAATATCAAATATAGAATGACTGTCAAACAGTAAAGTAAGCACATCCAAGTACACTAGAAAGGCAAATAAATCTTCTAAGAGGATGCTCTGCAAAATTACTGATGTTAGAAAGAAAGAACCAACCAGAAAGGTTTAACCATTTCAGGCACTGATCATAATGAAATCTGCGTGACAGAAGCTTTGGCTAAAGTTCAGGAGAGTTTCTGCAGCCACTAAGCATCATTCACATTAGAAGCAACGTGAACAAGAAACAAAAATTTTAAAGTCAGTTCCTAGACTGGTAAGGAAAAATACGCAATGCAAGGAATAAATCCTGATAAATAATTGAGATTTGTAATTGCAAAAGTCTGAGGATCCACATGGCGCAATGGTTATACTACAGCCATTACTCCCGAACGGTATCATGCTCTTCATTCCAACTGAATTCCAGCTATCCTCTCAGTGCACAATTACTCACTTTTCATAACTACTGATTTGTTTTAATAAAATTATTAAAAATATCAAACAGAAGAGGAAAAAATTTCTCGCTCATAAAATGGCCTTTAAAATTTGTTTAGTTTATAGCTCCACTGTCCATAAAGCTGCTGTTTTCCAAACTTTACATCTGCTAATTTCTTTCTAATTGATGACTTTCATATTTGTCCTTCCCATTTCTGTACATATGCATTTTCTCTGCTCTGTGGCTTACTCTCAAACCAGGTAAGTGGCACTGCATTTATTAGTTATTCTCAATGAAAAAAACACCATAAAGTTAGTTTTGCCCATTCACTTTAATTCTAACTTAAATGCTTAAACTTACTTTAACACCAGATACTTTTTTAACTCCTTCAAGCTTGCTTCTGTGGTCACCCCTCCTCTGTCATTAGTCCCTGGTTCAGCCATGCATAAGAATCTCCAGGGAAAATTACCTTCCATCTCCTTTTGCAGCTGCAGTCCAGCTACTGCAGTCAACTCCAATTCCCTTAAGCTGGCAAGCCTTAGTTCCCCCAGGAAGCAAAACCACAAGCCTCCCTGGTGTTAATGCAACCTCCACAGTATAATCAATCCCTGACCCAGCTCAACAGTGCACAGCAGTAACAGAAACATGCACACACAAGGTACACAGTAAGCTTCTACTTTCAGCCCTGCTTCCTTCCTACTGCTTTCCTTACTTGACTCAAAGATTACACTTCTCAAATGGTTAACAAAAGAGAAACCTCTTTAAGAAATTTAGGAGATGTAGGGGTAATAAACAGATTGAATTTCATTCTCCTAGGGATTTTCACCCCCCCCCCTTTTTTTTTTTGCTTCTCTGCAGCTTTCCCCCTTCTCAAATTGCCACCTTTGGAGGGACACTAGGAAGCTAGGAAATGCAACTGGTATTTTTTGGCTGTAGTGTAGTCATCTAAAAGATTTTCTCAAGTTAGATGAGTACCATGATGACAATTTAGTTTCAGACAATTGCAATGCTGATAGATGCAGTGTTTGTTTGCTCTCAGGGACAAATATTTTACTTCTCAAAATGGAAAGACACTTCTGACCACTTTCATCTTCTGTACTGGCCCACAGAAATACATTTGAGGGGGTTAGAGAATAAGGTTACCACTTACCCTGCAAGTAGGGTCTATTAATATATTTTTCTTTTGTTGTTCTAGGATATTTTATCAAAACCTGTCCTACGAAATAGAGTGCTTACTGTATGCAACGAGACTAGGAGATGCCTCTTTACAGCTTTAGCAGTCTGCAAACTTAAACTGTTCTAAAAGAATTCAAACTTCATTCAAACAGAAATACATTAGAAAAAGTAACCTGTGATAACAGTGTGTCCCCACACCTTCATCTACTTTTCCTGAAAAACCTTCCTACATTTAATGAAGAAACAATGCATGGAAAAGCAGAGGGATAGTATCAGAATGGGCTGGTCAAGTAAGGGCAATAACAGAAAGAAAACTGATGCCTCAGAAGAAATTGCTGCTCAAAAATAAGGCAAGACTTGAAAACATGAAACCATCTTCAGACCCTTGAACATGTAGGGTTCTTGAAATGGTAAAAATGGTAAAAGAAAGTTTCCAAATGAGATTTTATTATCTATACATCTATAAATTTTGAACTGCATGTGCTGTATCTGAAACGACTTATGTGTATTGTCTGTATCCTGCCTTTAAACATCAAAGCAACTTTCAGGTGATGCTGATGAACACAGAGTGTGATGTCTAAACGACGGAAGCAAGTAATTTTAGGAAACTAAAACAATGGTTACAAATAAAGGAAATGGACCAACTTTCCACTTAATTCCCCAAGCAAAATCCCTGTTAAAGAGTTTTTAATTCCCACTCCATGTAATTTAGGAAACACCGTACCTGAGATTGCTTTATTAACAGCAACAAACAGAAATTCCAGTAAGACCTAAATTTTGTGTGTCTCCCCCTGCTCTTCTGAATCCACTAACATATTATGCTAATCCTCCTATGTTATTCTTTCAACAAGATAAACTGTAAAGGCGAAAGAACATCAGTGATCAATTTGATCAATTATTTGGAATCCTCCATTCCATCAGACACAAACAAACATTCACAGAAATTAAGGCTTTGGACTGGAGAAAGTTTGCACAGGCTATTTCTGTTATTTAACATATGACTAGCTCAACACACAATTAAATATCTACCAATTAGAGGCTTACTCTTATACAGACCACTTCCTGGATTAGACAAGTATTACAGAAATGTATACCATATAAAGAAACCTGATATTTTCAGTATTTTAAGGTAATTCACACTCTATAGCTGAGCTGTGGTAATTGCAAAACCAGGCTTACAACTAGTATTTATGATCATGAATACACACAACCTGTTGTTTGCTTTTTCTGCCTTACAAAACAACTTTGTGAGCTAAAATTATCTTCAAAACAAATGCTGGAATTTCATTTAAGAGTCACAGCATCTCATGTGCATATAGAGGTGCCAACAGATCCTGGAAAGCCCCAAATGTTCAGTTTCACTATTGTACTAAAGACAACATGTAATATAAAGACAATATGGCAGAAATATGAAAATAAATTCCAGGCAAACCTGACATTAATTAGTTATTCAGGAAAGTAATGAAGATAGCATTAATTAATGAAAAAGAAGTGCTTTCTTGGACAGGAAGATGTTTGTGAGAAGAATAGAACAAAGAAGAAACTGATCTTAACCCAAAGTGATAGTACACAATTAAACAGAGATGTATCTTTCAATTTACCTCTTGAAGCCAAAAATTCTTAATGCAACAGTGTGTACTTTAAAGTACAAAGTGTATAAATGGATACAACTTCATCATTGAACATGCATTCTGACAGAAGTGCTGCTAAAGATTATTCTTGTATTATTCTTGTATTATTGTTGTATTGCATTACTAATTCGTGATTTTTAAAGTATTTATTTTAAACTCATCATAATTGGATTATTACATTATAAGGAAAACCATATACTTCTGTGCTAAATAGCTGTCTTATCTAAGATCCAGATGTACTGTGTTTTGAGATACGAGAGAAAAACGGCTAGTATTTCATAACACTAGGCTGTACACGCACCTTGGAAGGACCAATTCCTTATCAAACCTGAATTTTATATTAGTTCCTTGTACACGTATTTCTCTTGAAAGTCATAAAATTTAAAAAATCACAACCAACAAAATTCAACAAAACACCTCTTCCCAAGAAAAAACGCAACCAAAAAACCACCAAAGCAAACAAACAAGAAAACCCCAGAACTCTTCCTTAAGTTCTAAAAGCTCATATTTTGGCTACATAATAAATCAAGAAATAAAATTAAAATCAGATAACACAAGGGAACAAACTCTCTTTAAAAGCTGCAAGAATTGGCAACGGGTTTCCCAAGTGCTTTCTAAAAATAACTAGAGCATCACCAGCAAGAAGCTAACATTAAAAAAAGGAAAACAAAAAGAAAACTTGGAAAAAAATTAAGAAAGCCTTGTTGGCTTCATTTAAAATGGCTGCTTCCTAGGAAAAAGTAGCTGTCAAGTTTTGGTTTTGGCATTATGATTGCCTTTTGCTTAAGCACTGGGGGAAGGAGAGGTTACCTCTCAGCTGGAGGCTCAGCTCTGATCAAGTAAATTTTCACACAATCATAGATACAATATTTTTTTTTATTTACTACACACTCACACAGGGAGTACAAACGACTGCAGTTAGATACATGGATTTCAACTGTATAACAGTGAGAATTGGGCCTACCCACAATTTGTAGAAGCACAAGTGACACTTTACCCTGTTCTAAAAATCACTTCTGGTAAGTGCAGTAATTAACTGGAAGATATTGTATAAGATATATAATACTTATGTCACCTTTTTAATATTTAACATCTTCATGTTTGACCACAAAATGAATGTTTGGAAAACTACTAAAAATTTGAATGAATTGTAAGAATAGGGCTTTTCAACTTCCCCCAGCTTGCATTAAAGATGAGTGCTCTCTGGTTTCAAGCATTTTCAAGATGCTCCATTATCTGTTAAAGTGAAATAATTCCATGTTTTTCTATATTCACCAACTTTTTTTACAGTCGTGTACAACAAAAAACCACAAAAATCCAAAAATTACACACAAAGGTGGTCACTGGAATATGAAAGCTCTTCTTTAAGCATTTTATTACATTCTTCATTAAACTTTTAATTTGGAATATAAAGGAGAAAACCCATACAAGTGAGAAGTTTGGTACTAAGTTTTTGCTCAATGTAATACTCAAGCATACAGACTCATCTCTTTCAAATCTTCTAGCACTGTGAAACAGAAGTTAAGTTGCTGGCTACATTACAGCTAAAACACTTCAGCTGTCATAATTTCAAGTCCATGTGTGACGTCACATATTCTGCTCTCATACCTTAGGAGCAATAAATATGGGAAAACCAGACCACCATAAATACAGGCAGTTTATATTTTTTGTTGTCCATTTAAATACAGATAGGATAATAACAACAACAACGTATTTCTAGAATGCTAAACTCTTAATGAAGTATTCATACATTTTCTTACAACGCTCAACATTCCTTTTAGTGCCTTCCCTACTGACGACTAAGAGTTATAAACATCTTTAATGTTGTTCCATTTCCTGATGTCAGCTTTACAACACCTACACTATGAAAGAGTAACCAGTAACAATTCACAAGCCAAATATTGCAAAGCAATTCAAAATCCTTAAGCTAGGAGTTATAAAACATCAAACTTTGTTTATGTCACACCAGGGTGATTAAATTAAATAATGTTTTAAGGTATATTGCTTACTTTCTGTTGTTCATGTTGTTATAATTATTTGATAGAGATGGAGAAATCTTTGGTAAAGTTGAAAAATTGGATGCACCTGGGGACCTTTAAAAATATGAAAATGATAAATTAGACAAAAATGCTGAGATACTAAAAACTATGAAAGAAAGATAATAAATGAACAAAGCATATAAACAAGTATGGAAAAGAAACACTTTTCAAAAAGTGGGCAAAGCACTAAAAATACCCAGGACATGCAGCCCTTAGAATCCATCCTTTAAACATGAAATGCTTCACAGTACTTTACACTTTAATAACCTCTTGAAGAAACAGAGCTACTAAAAAGTAAAAGAAATCATAGGCCACTGTGCTAAAAAAAATGTTTTCAGTTTATAGTATGACTGTAGGTATTTCAATCTTCTAAAACCTAAAATGTAAAGTTTCTAACATGGAAATTTTATTAATTTTTCATTTCAACCTAAACGGATGTTGAGATGAGATACAAAAATGATCAAGATACATATTTCAAGGTTAGCTTAACAGCAGCATGAAACCATTTAATTAAAGTTGTCTCAGTAATATTAAAAAAATGTCAGGGTATTATGGCCAACACTAAATAATCTTTAAAAAACTTTTCTGCCTAAAGCAAAATCATTCACACTCATCCCCATGGTTTAAGACTATTTTAAAAAATACAAGAATACTGATCATTTTCATCACAAAAGACCTTCTGAATGTGACAATTAAATACAATATTTACAACTATCTTGCAGTGTAGTTTTCTTTTTTTGATCAAATCTTACAGGTAACCAAGGAAAAGACTAAATACTCAAAAGAACTCAGGCACCTTCATGTTTTTGTGGCCCCCACGCAACTCCAACTGATTGGAGTTCCACCTATCATTGAAAAGCTTTGAAATGCATACCACAATAATAAGAGAAGAAATTCTGCGTGCTCAGGACTTTTTAAGCACCTTTCAAGAACTAAACTCTGCAAGGAGACAAACATTTTTACACAGGAAATTTTCCTGAGTACATTTTCACATTTATTTTCAACTTTCTATTAAAAAACATTTTCCAACAGAAAAGTTGCTGGTGGAGGGGAACATCACCTCAATCATACCGCTTTGATGCCAGAGCTACTAAAGAGTTGGCCAGAGCCAGGAAATGGTTCGCAGGTCAGTACAGCACAAAGGAATTCCAGCCACTGCAGCCAGTAAGTCACCTCTGTGGAGGGCCCAACTTGCACGTCTCCATGCAAAGGCACGCAGCACGGGTGAAAAATAAGAGGAGTTAGACTCGCACATGCCTGCAGGGCTGTAATCTTACTGCCATCCCTGGCAATAAGTGGTGGGACGGCTACTATGGCCGGAGTGTTGGAATGAAAGGATACAGGCTCTTTAGAAGGACAGGCAGGGGAGATGAGGAGATGGTGTTGCCCTCTGTCAATGACTAGCTGGAGTACCTGGAGCTCCTCTTGGGGATGGATGAGAAGCTGACAGAGCTTATGTGTAAGGATTAAAGGGAGGACAGGGACAGGTGACATTATAGTGGGGGTCTGCTACAGGCCACCCAACAAGGAAACCTGAGGAGGTGCTTGGTGACAGCCAAACATGCTGTCAACTATGGGGAAATCTTGTTGAACAAATCTGGTGGCCTGCTACAATGGAATTAAAAGAGGTGGTGGATGAGGGAAAACTGACATTATCTACCTGGACTTCTGCAAAGTATTTACACTGTCTCACACGACATCCTTGTCTCTAAACTGGAGAGACACAGATTTGACAGATGGGCTACTTGATAGGTAAGGAACTGGCTGGACGGTCACACTCAAGGAGTTGTGGTCAACAGCTCAGTGTCCCAGTGGAGACCAGTGGTCCTCAGGGGTCAGTACTGGGACCAGTGCTGCTTAACATCTTTGTTGGTGACATGGACAGTGGTATTAGTGCACTCTCATTAAGTTTGCTGATGACACCAAGCGGAGTGGTATGGTTGACCCACTAGAGGGAAGGGATGCCATCCAGAGGGACCTGGACAGGCTTGAGAGGTGGGCCTGTGCAAAACTCATGAAATTCGACAATAACAAATGCAAGGTCCTGCACCTGGGTCAGAGCAATCCCAAGCACAAGTACAGGATGGGCTGAGAATGGATTGAGAGCAGCACTGAGGATAAAGAATTGAGTCTGTTGATTGATGAGAAGCCCAAAGTGACCCAGCAATGTGGGTTTGCAGCACAGAAAGCCAACTGCATCCTGGGCTACACCAAAGGAAGTGTGACCATCAGGTCAAGATAGGTGATTCTCCCCCTCTCAAAAGGTCCTGTGATGCCCCACCTGGAGTATTGTGTTCATCTCTGGGGCCCCAACATAAGGACATGGACTTGTTGAAGTGAGTCCAGTGCAGGGCCACAAGATGATCAGAGGGGCTGGAGTACTTCTGTGAAGACAGGCTGAGAGCTGGGGCTGTTTAGCCTAGAGAAGGCTCCAGGGAAACTTTAGAGCAGCCTTCCAGTAGCTAAAGAGGGCTACAAGAGAGCTTGAGAGGAACTTTTTACAAGAGCATGTAGTCATCAGGCTAGGGGGAATGGCTTTAAACTGACAGAGAGTAGGTTTTGATCAGATATTAGGAAAAAATTCTTCCCTGTGAGGGTGGTGAGGCACTGGAACAGGCTGCCTGGAGACACTGTGGTTGTCCCATACTTGAAAGTTTTTGAGGCCAGTTTGGATGGGGCTCTGAGCAACCTGGTGTGGTCTAAGGTGTTCCTGCTCACGGCAGGGGGTTGCAATTAGATGATCTTCAGAGAATTAAAATACATAGAGTGTGTCCACAAGAAAGATACCAAACTGAAGTCAGTTTAACCCTACTTAAATTTAAGAAAAAAGTTAAATTATGACATTCATACATGTAACTAAGCTATTTGATCTGAGTGATTTTGAACAAAAATCGAACTTTTCAAAACAAATTTAAAGCTTTTATATAATTTAAGCCAAATTCAAATCAATGTTAAATTTAAAAAAACTCAAAGTATAATTATTGTGTAAAAAGCCAAAGGAAACCAGAATAAGCTCCATAAAGGTCTGGTTTCTACCAAAATGTAAATAATTTGTTTCTTAGATAATATGACAATCAGTAGTTTTAGTCTTTGATGGCATTTGCTATCAAATACAAATCAGGTAAATTAATCAGATCCCTGAACACCCTCTGAGGTGTGCAGCCTTTCTCCTTGATGATGGCTGCTTACATTGCCAAATACCATGTACAGAGAAACAGAATTCATTCACAGCTCTTATAGCTCTTAATACATTTCAATACTTGGGGGAAAACTATATAACAACATTGGCAGTAACCACTCTCCATCATTTAAAACAAACATACTTCAGTTATGCCTTTAAAATTGAGCAGAAAAGAATGGTCAAATGTATCTACTCATAAAACAACTGCTATGACTTAGGAATCTCTTAAGACAAAATGAAAAAGCTAGTGTGCAACAAAACTCAATTATTTCTTAAATGCAAGGTTCTAAGACAAAGCAGTATTTAATGGTGCACTAACAACAGTATGTATTACTGTTACTGTGGTGTTAACACACCACAGAAAGATGTCCAAAGAATACAATTACTTACTGGATAAAAACAATAAATTTAAAACTCTGGGTTGTATAAAATCCAATAGTCAGTAAATGGATTGTTTCTCTCATGCAGGAGAGGAGTAAAAACAATTCTCAAACAACACAGCTAGAACAGCAGCAGGAACTACGCAACAGATAACTTTGAAAAGTAACACAATGATCTAACAAACAAGCCCTTCAGCAAAAGGCAGGTTAAAAAAACCCACTTTACTGCAGTCCTATGCCAAAACCAGATGATAACTCACATTACATACTGACTTGCTCGTATACTTCATTATTGCTGTAACTAAACTGCACTAGAATTCCTCTAGTTATCTAAATACAGACATCAACAAAACCAACTGTAACCAAAACAACCCTTTTCCTCTGTGGAAAAATCTGTGGGCACCTGCTATTGACTGCCCAGATCAGGGTAAAAAAAAAGGCAGATAAGGCTTCTTTGGACAAACTGAAGAAGCCTAAAATTCACAGGCCCTAGCCTTGGCAGGATACCTGCTGCTGGGGCAACACTGCAGGGTATAAAAAAACGCAGGAGGATTCTAGAATGCAATGATGACAACTTCCTGATACACGACTGAAGAGGCAACAAGGAGAGGTTCTTGACTGGATCTGATACTTAAAAAACACAGAGGAAGTATTTGGAAATGTGAAGGTTGGGGCCTTGGCTGAAAGGACCTTAAGATGGTGAAATGTGAGACCCTGAATGGGTATGGCAGAAATCAGTAACATAGCCCTGGACTTCTGGAGAGCAGACTTTAATCTTCTAAGGGATCTGCTTGGTCGAGTCCCATGGGTTACAGCCCTGGAGAGAAAAGGGCCCCAATAGAGCTGGTTGATATTCACAAAAACATGAAATAATTTCGATTGGAAAAGAAGACCTCCAAGATACTAGAGTCCAACCATTCAAGGACCATCTCCTCTAAGCTCAATAACAGTCCATCCTGAGAAGCAGAAAATCAAGCTTTGCATAAAACAATGAAGCCTGCATAAAACAATGAGCTTCTCACCCAATTTGGATACAAAGAAAAAGTGTTTGAGTGAAAGCAGGGGTAGATAACTTGCTTAACCAGCCTGATAGCCTTCTATGATGACATTAGTAGCTTGGTAGATGAGAGGGAAGCAATACGTGGCTTTCTCTCAACTTTTCTACATCTTTCAACAGTGTCTCCTGCAACACCCTCACAGACAAGCAGATGAAGCATAGGTTACATAAGTGTAAGTTAAAATCACTCTATTCTGCCCCTGGGGGGATAGGCAACCAAATGGAAAGCAGCTTGACAGGAAGTGATCTGGGGTCCTGCTGGACAAATGCTGAACAGGAGCCAGCAGAGCGTTCTTGGGCCAACCACTTTGGCTCAGTGTGCTGGACTGAAAAAAGCATTTCCAGCAGGTCAAGGGGGGTGGTCCTTCCCCTCCACTCAGCACTGGCAAGACACCCCTAGAGTGCTGGGTCCACTTCTGGGCTCCCCAGAACCTGAAGGACAGGGATATTCTGGAGCAAGATCAGTGAGATGCCACAAAGGTGATCAAAGACTGCAGCACCTGACCTATGTGAAGGGGCTGAGAGCTGGGGCTGTTCAGCCTGGAGAAGAGAAGGCTCCAGAGCAATCTTTATCAACTGTATAAATACCCAATGGGAGGGAATTAGGAAGATGGAGCAAGGCCCTTCTCCGTGGTGCCCACTGAAAAGACAGAAGTCTATAGGTATAAACTGGATTAAATAAAATTCCATCTGAATATGGAATACATTCAGATTGAATTGAAGGCCATATTCATAAAGAGAAAAAAAGTGATAAACTCTCACTTGTTTTACAGTGAGGGTGGTTGAAAACTGGAACAGGTTGAGCAGAGTAGCTGTGAAGTACAGTGATACTCAAATGTGCCTGATCTGCTCCAGCTGCCCATGCTATGAGTAGGGGGACTGGAAGAGATTATCTTTAGAGGTCTTTCCGTCATCATGGATTCTTATTCTGTGAAGCTGTGGCTATAATCAGGCTGACATACAGTTTAAAAGCAAGCTTTAGTATGTTTCACCTACTTCAGTTTATACTATTCTCTTCTTACAAAATCCATCTAATTTAGCTAATCATACTTTCTTGAGGGATTTGCATGAAAGGTTGATATTTTAATACTCAGCAACCAAAAAAGAATAATGTTCAGGGTATGCATTTGTTAAGGTTTTTCAACCCTGCATTAATTGACATTAATGAACATGTTTGTTAAACTAACTTGAAAATGTGTGTTGAACATTACTAATGTTTGATGTTTACCCACAGGAGCTCAGACCATGAGTTACTATGCATCAGCAAATGTCAGTCCGGCTCTTGACTGGCAGACAAGCTCTGACAGCTCTTGCTTTTACAATTTAAGACATCAGATAAGTTCCCAGTTAGCTCTATTCTCCTTAATTATCCTTCTTACAGAAAAGTCAGTAGAAAGGCATACCTGTCTGCATATCAACTGCTTCAGGGAAAGAAACTTGATTTTAAATCTCTTTGTTAAAGATGATAGTTTTCATTTCAGTAGACACAAAATTTTGCCTTTGAAGATTTATGGATACTTCTTCCTAAAAAACTTGGATAAATAACCATTCTCTTTTTTCAAAAAAAGCACAGCTAAGCATCTTTTATCCACTTTTTCTCCTCTTAAAAAACATTATGGGATCCGGCTCGGTAACCAAAAAGAATCAGGAAAGAGCCTTTAATGTTTTTCCAAGATTAAAAGGCATACAGTTTTGAACCAGAAAAAAAAATGTGAAAAAACTTTCCATGTGACAAATATTATAAGAAAACATTCATTATTACAGAAAAAAAAAAAAGCTATGAATGTGTACACTCTCAAATGTTTGTATGGTCAAAAAAACCCCTACCAACAATGTATTCTCTTTTCCATGCAAAAATTGTTTTAAAGTTGGCTGCAGACCATCTGTAAATTATGTAAAGTAGCCAGCTATTTGATTAGGTTGACTTACTCCACAGTGAAATCTAAAAAAAAAAAGTATCAGAATTAAATGTTTCTTTATTACACACAGATATAGATTGACAGATTAATTAAAAATTCTTATTTTTTTATCATATAAGAAGCATTTTTAAAGATTATGATGGATCAATAGATTTAAAACTTCTGTATTAAGTTTTCTAAAAAAAGCAGCAACAATACTTTTTTTAAATTAGAAGGAAATTCATTACTAATATATAGATTCTCTGTATGTTTCTCTAACTTGCTTTTATTTTTGTGTATGAACAGGTAAAAACTTCTTAATAGAAAACTAAGAGAAATCTTGTCGTGGCTATTCATTTGCTAAGTCATGGAATGTCAAAATTCAAGTTCCTTGCTTCTCCTTGTCTCATGTTTTAGAATCACAGATTGGCTGAAAGGTTTTAATTGTTGTACAGTTTTTCCTGAGTGTAAGAAACTAGATTTTGTAGGACAGTTGTTCAAGTTACTTGAATTTCAACCTTAGGTTTTCTTCATATCTTACTTTAAAACATCATTTTGATAATAATGAACCGTTCAAACGGGATTGGTTGTTTTTTCTGTGGGATAATTTCCCACAGAAGCATACAGATGTAAATAAAAAAAAGTTGTCTGCACACAGGTCACAAGTTTCTATTCAAATACTCAGGGATCAGCAGCAACTAAGCTACCAAAACAACTGGGATCTGTACGTTTGTGTAAGTTTGTCACATGTATGACACTGAGAAGACAGCTACTCAGACAAGTTAGTATAACAAAAATTTTTCTGCAAAACTGCCCATTAATGCTAAGTAATACCTGTTCTGGGAGCAGATGACATTAAAGACACTCTGGGAGAAATCAGTATGAGCCCTCTAGAAAAAGTTTCACAGAAGTCAACCTTCCTGAACAACAAACATCCCAGTAGCTGATATAAACAACTTCATTTATTAAATTGTTCATGAAGTTTTAAACAGATGTAAAAACTTGTCCCCAACCACTGCCTGTTGATAGTTGTTATTTGAATCCACTAAATTTTGCAAACCTTCTATTATTACAGGGCATTTGAATACCAAATTTCACTCTTTCTGATAGCTGCCGAATTTCAAAACCACACCCCAACTTCACAGTAAAACTATTCATCCTCATTTGTTCATTTACTTCCAACCTCCTCTCATACCAGCATTTTCAATTACCATTTGACTTGTGGTCAGAGCACACATTTTTCAGGAGTTTTTCCTGAATTTATATACTGCTCCTGAATATTTTTTATAAAGCAAAAGTTTGGCAGAATAAAAACAGGTTCTATCAGTAGAATTTCTTCCTACTAAAACCTCCAACAGAATCCATGACAGTGAGTTATCGAAGTTCTTTTAACCTTTAAAATCTGCATCTAAAATTTGACTAAGAATTTAAATTTCTTCTGGATGCTTGCTGAGGTCAGAGATTAAACTTCAAATACTTAGCATCCAATTCTTTCCACTGCTCCACATTCCCAATTCCTTGTGTTATCTTACTAAGCAAAATTAAACTGTTCATACTAAGCTTAAATTGAACTCAGACTTTATTAAATAACTTAATAGAAACTAGTGTTCCCAATGAAGGTGCTCAAGATAAAACACCAAAGATAAAGAATCTCTGTCCTTCAAGTGATAAGCAATGAGAGTAAAAAAATGTTTTAAAACAACAGTGACACTTACATGAATGGATAATCTCAAAAGGAATAAAGAGAACTTAAAACAACTTCTTATGAAAGATATTTTCAAGAACCAGACAACAAAGGGAAAAACCACAGTTAATTATTTGTAAGGCTGAGATCATGTAATCTACCAGTTCCAACTGTTCTTCCAAACCAACAAACACAGATTTAGATTCTGGAAACAATATTAAAAATATTAATCCATCTAAATGAGGAAAACCATACAAGTCTTTCTACTCAATTGCCATTATCAAGGTGCTGTGGATAAGGGCAGTAGGAAGAACAGAAAAGAAAAACATCATCATACTGTTTTAACTGATGACAGTCCAACAAAGAACAAACACAACATGATGGTAATGTAGGCTGCAATTTGAATAAGCTTTGTGTGTAAATATTGTTCTCTGGAGACAAAAGGAACAATCTGTCCATGAGAACATTTACATTTAAGAAAAATACAGATAAAATACATATATCTGTGTTCACCTAAGAGATACACTAAGCTTTGAAACAGAAATCTGAATAAAATAAGCTAAGTTTTACAGTTTCCTACTGTGGATTTTTTTTTCTATTTTTAAGCAGGATAATATATATCACTGGTTGATATAACAAAATTAAGCAACATATAAGCAGGAATTCACCATTATTATCTTATGTTCTACAATGCACAGCACTTACAACAAATATATTCATCATATTTTCAACTAAAGCATCTGAAGGATGACTTCCAAAATAAAATCCCACTTATAAACCAGATTTGTTTGTTTGTTTGTTTTTAGTATAGTAAAGTAACATGTGAAAACAGTTAAGCTATAGAGAACCACGACTGGAATTCATAACTTACTTAGGAGTTGAAGGACCTCTTGGCCATGTTCCATCCTCATTCTTCTGTTCTATCACCAGGACCTAACACAAAAGGAGTAATAAGAAAAATGAAATAAAAATATCAGTAGATAGCTCTCTGTTCCAACTTGTTAATGGATTTGCTAGCATGTGATAGAGAGAGAAAAGGCTTAATATTTAAGTTACTATTCACTAACGTTCAAGAATATTCCATTCAATTAATTACTCTGCCCCTTTCTCTCTCCACTTTTTTCCTCCACACTTTTTAATTTGTGCAACCTTGTGCAAGCCACTTAATATATCTATTCCTACACAAACCATGGATGAAATGGCAAGCCACTTACCTCTCAAAGAGATCAGAAGATGACCTACAACATTTAAACAGCACCTATGAATCTACATAAATCACATGTCTATAGAACAGCCCTGTTAAGGAAGGGATATTCCCAAAGAAATTTTGCCTCACACAGATCAATGGGAAAAAAAACAACGCAAACCACCCCCACAAAACTATTTTCTGCTTTGACAGCCTTAAAACCTTATCTCTTTGGTTACTTCTGTCTATTTTACCATAGCATTTATCAAATACTACTTTTTCAATGCAGCAGTAGGCTAATGTAATTAATTTAATTCAAGCTGTTATTGGTAAGAAACAGAGTACAGAACACTCAGTCCCCAAAACAGGCATCAGGTGTCATTTTAAACCCCTTCAGGTATTTGTGGTATCTGCCCTACGCTGGCAGATACGACACAGGACCTACAAGCAGCTCATGCCTTTCCGGATTGACAGCTGAGATAGCTAGACCCTTAGAAATGGCAACTAGACTTCAATATTTAAACTGATTCCAACTCTTGATTTCCAATTCAACTAATTCTGCACAATTGTATACTGATGTTTCAAGACACTAATTAACTGCCATGCTATGCCTGTATGTGTCTACACAGTGACAAATTCTGATATGTTCTAATGCTCAAAGCCTTATGTATAAGTCATTCTGCCACTTGAAGATTTAACCACATTTTCAGTCTGAATACAAGAGGCCATGACATTGAAAACAAGCTTTCTATCCGGAAAAGAGCAGTCTGCTATCTTTGGTCATTTAAGACAGATTCTCTTGTACTTCCTTGACTGGCTTTCAGAGACTACTAAATAAAAGTAGATTTAGACTAAAAAGTTCAATGGAATCCCTGAAGGCTTGCTTCAGATATCAACTGATAAATTTGAAACATTAATTTACTCAATCACATACACAGTAAAAAATAACTATTAGCTTAGACAGACTGTTATAGTCAGAATAACTATTATCAGATTAGGAAGCTCAGCAAGAAAAATAACAACCGTGTGTGTCAGCAAGTGCAACTGACCAAACACATATGGCCTACCATGACATTTAACATTTTCATAAACAATGGTTAAACTCTGCTTTAAACAATATTTATTTTGGTCAAAGTACAGATGTCACCTAGAGATCTTTTCATGGCTTTATTAGACCATGCTGCTTGCTTCATAGTTAATGTTTCACTAGGATAGAGCAATTTGCAAGTTCCATCTTTGATGCAAATCTTTTATGGGAGATGTGGGCTCTTCCAGCAGGACCTCTGCATTGTTAAAATTACCTATGTGACGGTTTAAGTGCATGCAGCATGAAGCTAAAGGGTGCAATAGTTCAAGCAGTTATTTTGTTGCACTGATCCTTCCACCACATAAAAGTGAAACACAGCATAAATACTGCTGGTAAGTAGGTTACAGTCTAGTATTTCAAGGCAAAAGGAAATATTTTAATATAATCTTGCCTACAATTACTTCCATCAAATTTCATCCATTCATATTTGTAGCATGACAGCATGAACTACAGCTGTTGAAAAAACATTCAACTCTCTCTGGTGAATAAAGAATCAATGTAATAATCTGAAAAGTCATTCTATTGATGAAATTACTCAATCTGTTCAAGTTTATATTTATCTAGTTCAGTATTTGTTCTTTATATGCATCTGGAAAGGTAAAAAAATTATCTTGTGAGAAATTCTCCTATAAAGTGATGATTCTAAAGTGATAATATAGTCTCAAGTTAAAGCAGATTTACAAGCTCTTTTGCCTCTGTCATTCATATCTAAAATATTTTCATCTCTTCTTACTTTATTTCTGAAATCTGAACAGTGGAATCTGACTACAAGACACTGTTCTTCTGGAGTACCTAAAAAGTTCTTCAAATTTTGGGTTTGATTATAGGAACATGTCTCACATCCTAGGAATAATATTTCAGGTTTTACCAAAGTCATGTCAGCAATTGTGTATAATTTGATAAATTTAAAATTTAATTTGAAAAGCAAATTTCAAATTTTAATTTCAATTCATCAGGAGAGTTAAACTAATCTTTAATTCTGAAAATACATACAAACTCTACCTTTACTTCAGCAAATTTGTTTATAAAATCCTCTATCCTTTACAAAATCTATTAGGAGGCAATTTCCTTTAATAAGAAACAAGAATTATTGGTTACAGCTACATTTTCACAAGTGAAAAAATAAATGTATACAAAAACACAAATAAAATTTCACTGTACCTGTCCCTGGTATAAACCGGCATCCTGTATGGTACTGTCTGGTTTATTCAAAGGTTCAAAAGTATTACTCATGTATTTGTTCCACAATCTGGTCTCTTTTTCACCTGGAATATTGAAGATTTTTCTTATCTCCTTTTCAATTGTATCTGTTTTGTAAGGGAGAGAACACAAGTTTAGCATTTCAATACACAAAAAGTATAAGGCCAAATAAAGCATCAGAATTCATTTCCTCATATTCAAAACATGAATAACTGTAGAAATTGCCATGCAAATGCATCATGTTGTAGAACACAGAGGAAGTTTTTAGTTTGCTTCCCTTTAAATTGTGAACAATAGGAGGTTATTGCCTCCGGAATCTCTGTCACTAGTGGGGTTCCACAGGACTCCATTTTGTGCCCTGTGCTCTTCATCATCTTCATAAATGACTTGGATGCAGGACTGGAAGGGATATTAATGAAGCTTGCAGATGATACAAAACTGGGAGGAGCTGTTGACTCCCTTAAGGCAGGGAGACCCTGCAGAGAGACCTTGACAAATCAGAAGACTGGGCAATCACCAACCATATAAAGTTCAACAAGGGGAAGTGCTGGATTCTGTACCTGGGATGGGGCAACCCCCGATGTACATATAGACTGGGGAATGAGATGATGGAAAGCAGTGCTATGGAAAGGGACCTGGGGGTCCTGGTCAGTGGCAGGTTGAACATGAATCAGCAGTGCCCTGGCAGCCAGGAGGGCCAACAATGTTCAGGGGGGCATCAGGCAAAGCATCACCAGCTGGCTGAGGGAGGGGATTCAATATAAGAAAGATATTAAGCTGTTAAAGGGCCTCCAAAGGAGGGCAATGAAGATGGTGAAGGACCTTGAGGGGAAGCCTTATGAGGAACAGCTGAGGTCACTTGGTCTGTTCAGCCAGGAGAAGAGGAGGGGCAGGTACTGATCTCTCCTCTGTGATGACCGGTGACAGGACCTGAGGGACTGGCATGAAGCTGTGTCAGGGGAAGTTTAGGTTAGATATTAGAAAGCGGTTTTTCAACCCAGAGGGTAGTTCGGCACTGGAACAGACTCCCCTGGGAAACAGTCACAGCACTAAGCCTGACAAAAGTTCAAGAAGTGCTTGGACAATACCCTCAGGCACATGGTGTGACCCTTGGCAATGGTCCTCTGCAGGGTTTAGAGTTGGACTCAATGATCCCTGTGGATCCCTTCCAACTCAGCATGTGATTCTTCGCAAAGCAAGAATAAGACAAATAAAGACAAGTTGATAAATAACAGATGACAGGAGCCACCTAAGCATACATCTGTTCATTCCTTAAGAGTGTGCTAACAGAGGAGTGTGGGTATGTAGCAAATTATAAGAAATAAGAGTGGCAGCAAAACCAGCTATAGGGAGTGCAAGACATTCTTTTCCTCTCCCTAAATCAAACCTCTTTCGGTTTTTACTTTTCTAATACCCATATCCCAGTACAATTAGCATGAACCAAAACATACATGCATAAAGTTTAATTTACATGTTCACAGAAATTAATGACTACTCTGCAAAAGTGAAGCACATAATTCTATTTTAAAAGGAAGATGAAAGAATTCACGTCCCTGGAAGATTTAATGCAAAAAGGTCTAGCAGTTCCTACTCTATCTGATAGAAATACAACCAGCGTTACGTGATTTTAAGGTACCATAACTGTTGTCTACAACTGAAATTTGAGAAGTTCTTAATTAACTCTATTCTCTTTACACAAAAGTAGAATTTATAAAAGAGCTTTTTTTTTTAACCAATATGTACAGTGTTACACTATAGCAATCTCATTTAACTGTTTTTTTTAACTTATGGTGGAGTCATAAAGCCCCATGGCAGCTACATCTCATAACAGCTGACACAGAAAACAAAGCAGGAGTCAAGAAATGTACACTTCATTCCTGATGATCACTGAAAGCACAATTATAAAAAATGGGCATTGTAAGATCTCTGAAAGACATTCCTCTGAAGCCTAAGGATAAAACAACAGTGTGTCAGCTCCCCTTGCTCCCTTCTTATGTGAAGTATAAACTTCAAACTGAGACTTTAAAATACCTTGTAAAAATCCAGCCACTGTCTTGTGAAATGCATGACAAATGGCCAATATAATATTTGTATATGTTGTAGGCAACTGAATACAATTTCTTTTTATACTGGTTAATACGTATTTTAGTCTGAAAGCAAATGTTAGACTGGATCATCTGTGCTTGTTACAGAGGTAATATGTAGGCAAGGTAGATGCTATTAACAAGCAAACAGACTTATTTGATTTGTTGACTTTCAAAAAAAAAAGTCACTGTCAATCAATTTTCAACCAATGAATTCAAATAATTAAATGTGAATCTAAGAATTAATCTAGTCAGCAATCTTGTAAAAAAAGAAGTAGAAAATCCATTTATCCACAGCTTCCACTAAAAGAATTTACAAAATACAATTTTTCATTCTTATTAAGGAGAACTAATTATCTGAGCATTGCAGCTCATATTTGTTGCAAGTACTAAGTTAACATTTATTATGTTAACTTTTAACATATTCCAGCTTCACTAACAGAACTGTTATGAGACAGGGAGCATCAGTCTTATTGGATGACTACGCACAATGCTTCCAAGACTCTGGGAAGCACATGTTCCACTTGACTATTATACCAATTTTGAGACCATGAAAATAAGATTCTTTTACATAGTTTCATGAACATAACCATTGCATACTTTATAATTCTTCCTCCTATCCCCAGCAAGTATTACTGGACTGCAGGGTTATGATCTAAAGTTAAAGTGCCTGTTCCAGAACATATGAAAACTTATCAAATAGGTATGGTTTGAGGAACACTGTGTATGGGAGTTCTCCTCTCCTAGAATCACAGAATCATTAAGGTTGGAAAACACTTTCAAGATCAAGTCCAACCTTTTGCTGAACACTGGGATATCAATTAAAATATAGTAGTAAGTGCTATGTCCAGTCATTTCTTTAACACTTCCAGGGATGGGTGACTCCACCCAGAATGACCCCACCATGGGGAGTTGCAGTTATTGACACCCAGTGTGTGAAATGATTAGTGCTAGGATGATGTCTAAAAGAGACAGGAAGAACTGCCCTTTAAAGATGCCTCTCACTCCATCAGCTATACGTACACAATTTGAGATAGTTCAATTTGGGAGTTAAAGGATATGGATCCCATACAGGTTATATCCTATATTCTTGAAAATTATTGTCTATAAAAACAGCTGCATGCTTTAAGTACTATTTCGAAAAACTCCGTGGAACTGTCTTGAGAAGATCTAGAAAAGTTCAGTGGGCCCTAATACAAGTACACCTTGGCTCCCAAAGGCTATTGCTACCACAAATACTGGCTAAAGAAAACCCTTGGACATTAAGTTAATGTCGAGATATCAATCTGTACTATGAATCAGTAATCCCTCCTTCATAAAGAAGGAAAAGTCTAATCACTGATCCCAGAATAAATAGTTCTCAAGGATGGCAAGTTTTATATTCTTGTATTCTGCAGTAGAATAAAAGGCAAAGATGCAGCAAAGCCATTTGCTTAGACAATTTGCTAGCAAAAGTTCATTAGATGTGGAGCCACTGGTGAAATCTTCTGTGAAGTTTATCAGCTCAGTTTTGGAATTGTTTTATGGCATTGCAGACAGAACCTGACTCCTATACACCTGTAACAGAGGCTAGTGTTTCTGACATTTTGTTTTTTGCAAAACCCTTACATATTAGCTGATGACTACTTAGTTCTGTCATACTTTCCCATTAGTGACTCCCGAATGGATCTCTTAACTCATTTTCTTTCACTCAGAAGCCCTGATATTCTTTGGGATCAGCAACTCAGCTGAAATGCTGCCTGAACTCCATCTAGCTCATTTTCCTTCCCCGTTTCCTCCCTCCCCCCAAAGAGTTAGCCATCAATCAGCCTCAAAGTCAATATGCACTGTCTCCAAGCAGGAGTCGTTAATCGTAGGAGATTCCCAGTAGTAGAAAAGTACAAAGAACATGTCAGATGTTCCTAGTACCATCCCAAGAGAATGACTGTCATTATTAGGTCTGCCCTTTGTAATTATTTCCTACTTTATACTTATTTATTGACATACAGCTCAGCTTGGGAATAACACATATGTGAAGACTGATAGTGAGTATTATACTGTACTTAGGATATTTTCCTGCTTTTGTGAATTAAGGAAGATCTTGTACTGATTTTTTTGAGGGCAGTAGATAATATAATCAATGATGGTGGGTAGAAAAATTACAACTTCTTGAAAAGACCATACTACCTTATATCCACTCATTTCAGTGGGGCTGATACTAACTCTTTTGTACTACAAGTCTTCTGCAACCATAATAAAAATAGATCCCTTACTGGAATATACAAAGAAGGGTGAAAAGTAATCAAAATTCTGTAAGATGGCTCTTGCATATTATTTATTGATATAATGAGCATCTCCGCTGTGTATTTGATGAATTCCAGAACTACCTGAAATATACCTGAGGTAAGAAGAAAAGGGGAAAAAAATAAATTACCATCTTACTAATGGATGATAAGAGGGATTATTTTTTCTCTCTTAAAAAGTGGGTTGAATTTTTCTAGCTTTGCTTCTAAGGTACAAACTCCTTTGCATGTCCTGACTAGGATGGCCCTGCTCTGTGCTCTTCACAAGATGCAGAGCTTCAGCTTCAGAAAGGGCATGTTTTTTAAAGGCTTCCAGGAGCATGTCATCCACATTGCAGAAAAGCAAATAAGGTCAGAGTCTGGAAAGGGGTTGCCAGTGAGTTTGACTGCTTCTCATTACCTTTTTGACAATTGTAATTCTCTCTTTGCAAAAAAAAAAAAAAAAAAACACCTTCAACTAAGTCATTGCAAAATGCCCTGCTTCTGATTAGAGAAAGAAAATATCAGAAATTATTCCGTTACTTATAATTGCAATGATACAATTAAATTCAGTATAGCTGCAAAATAGCTTGCATTTGGTCCTAAGATAAGGATAATGTTAAATTACTTTTTCCAAGTTTCTGGGTTTCCTTAGAGAACAATGAAGCACATCTTCCCACATTAACCACATCTCATGAAGGCCAATTAACATGTAACACCTGGAGTCTTGTTTTGAGGGGAATTTTCACAACTTTCAAGTATTTATTCTAATACAAGCAGGTGATTCCTTTTCTGACTTAAAAGATTTAAATTTAACAAAGTAAAATGACTGTTTCTAAAGCAAGCAATCTGCAAAGAATTAAAGGGTAGTAAGTCACTACCCACAATGTAAAAAGAAGCACAACCTAAAAAACCAACCCTACATTGCTGTCAACAAATGTAAACAAAGTGATGGCTGGACATAAAGTGCCAAGGGCATAAAGTACAATTCTAAATGCACAAATACAGCTGACTGAAAGACTCTTATCTCAGATACACATGTACAAATACACCAAAAAATGAGTTTATGTGATCAACAGTATCTTTGCATATGTTGTGATTATTTTCAAAGTCAAATATGTTATAAAAATATAGTTTCAAACAATGATAGAATGCTCAACGAGCAGTCAAAATAACTACAAATAAAGGTAAGTTAAAGACTTAAAGGTAAGTTAAAGTTTAATAGAAGACTCAATTATTGTAAAAGACTGTGCCTGGCCTGCCACTTCCCAACTCAAAGAATACTGCCCTTGTAGGTCACCTTTAGCCATTAATTTATGAATTAAATTCATTCTTGTGTTCTGTAATATACCCTTCTCTTCATATATATGGCTAAAATATGTTGGTTAACGCAACACACTAAAATATATTTCTTACCCACCAAAAGCCAAGAAAAAGTACTATGAAATCTAATAAACAACATCACACTGCTCACTTCCTGACAAGCTCAAACCTCTAAAATTAATACAGATGCTTCGATAATAAAACACACAATTACATTCTTAAAATGGTATTAACACTCCCTCCCCCAATATTCTAAATTGTTTAACTCTTAACCCAAACAAAATTACTCCCATCCTTTTTAATGGTTACAATCCATCATATTCCCTAGAAATCTATTCAGAGCTTGATACCACTTACAAGTACCAGTCATATATTTTTAAAAATAGTTGTGCATACCTATTGTATCAGCTTTACTAAATCTTCGTGTGACAACATTGTTCATATTTCCATTTTCACAAAGTTTTAATTCTGTTAGATATACTTCTACTTTGCAGTGCTTTACAAACATACCCTGTTCAACGACCTGAAAAACAGAATGAGATCAGGTAGCAGTCCGAGTATGTTTTCATATACACACATTTCAAAATAATTTTGAGAACTCTTCAAGAAACTGAAGTTCAGTGAATATATGACACTTAATAAATGCCAAAAATTACAACTAAAATTGTCCTATAGCTTTTCAGAAATAAACTAGAAAGTAACTTTTTTCATGACAATGATTGTCTTACCTGTGTATAACACCACCACCATGATTTTCATAGTATTAAGTACAGTAAAAATGACAAATATACGTCCTTAACCCAAAGATAAGATACTCAATCCAAACATAAAAACCACTAAAAGTTATTTTATTTCAAGATACATTAATTTTATACTACTTCCACAGAACATGAAGAACTAGTTTTCACAGTTAAAGAATGCTTACCTGAAATAGAATATACACTAATAAAAATCTGAATATTACATTTTTAAACAAAACCCACAAATCTTCCACTTACATTTCAATAATGAATACATTAATTTGAAATTTTACCTACTTATTCCAGTTGTTTATTATATATTCATTTTTGTATCACCTATTACAAAATAGTTAAGCATATACCAGATTTTTTTTTTATAAAAGTAAAATGTATAAAAAAAAGTATTCAGGGTCACCTCTTAAATGTTTTTCCCTTTGATATTCCAAAGTGTAACTGCAGTACACTTAGTCATGTAGACTGTTCCAAAAATAACCATCAGCCTGATATGTGATACATCTGACAAATACGGTTAAAAAAAAAGCCACCAGCTAATCGCTAGGAGAGATCTGCTATCTGCTGTACAAATATAACTTGTACGCATGTGCCATAGGAAAAAAAAAAAGAAGAAATTAGTGAATTATTTCATTGCTTGCCCTAGCTTTAATGACTGTCAAAAATTACATTTAAATAAAAATGCATCTTAATTTGAGCAGCTTAGTTTTCAGCTACAAGAGTAACAACAAAATAGCTGCAGTAAACAAAATGTGCAGTATGGCTATGACACTTCTAAGAATAAAAACAGACACTGTGTGGTACCATCACCACATCCTACTACAAAAAGTCCTAACATTATTTGACATAGACCGAGTACAGTATTTTATCAATTTAAAATTCGGATCCACATTTCAAAAGTAGTTGACGTAACAAAGGGGATGAAAGAAAAGTATAATCCCACCTTTATGAAAAAAAAAACACATAAAGGCAGAACAGAAAGAAGAATCATGAATGACAAAAACATCAGAAAGAAAAATGCTGAACTGGAATACTGCTTCTCAGAGGATAACTACTGTTCATATAGGCGGAAAATAATGAAGCTAGGCCAGTTTACCTGGCCACTCATTACACTCCATATATATTTCCAGTTAGTTCCTTCCAAGTAGAAGGGAAATTACTCTAATTTCACTTCTCTCTCCTTCCACTTTTCCCCCAAATTGAAAAAATTACAGAACTTTTGCTTTACCATGAGGATGGAAGACTATTCAGTTTGCTGAAATCCATCCTCAGAAAAAACAGTAACAAGTTGGTAACAGATATATCTTTAAAAAAGGAGAGTTATTTTATTGGATTTTAGCTCTTTCAGAACTTCAGAAAAAGACAGACATTGCAGGGCTGTCTCTTAGGATAAAAAAAAGGCCTATTTTATTGTATTAATGTTAAAAAACCCTCGACCAACTACTTCTATTGCTGACTAAATGAATCTTGAATACACAAAATTTCTTTTACAGCTGTATCTGGCATTTGTTTGAAAAGAATAGACTGCAAGTAAGTAGCCAGCATGTATGCATTTAGAACAGTCATATCATAGGAAGGGAAAAAATGTTGTATTACACTAGAAATAGTGAAATTAAATTCTAGTCCTAATATTCTTTCAGCAGTTTTGCAGGAATTCAAATAAAGATCCCTGTAACTGAAAGAATATGCTCTAATGATCAATATAGAAATGGTAAACATACCAAAATGTATTTTAAAACTTAAGTAATTCAGTCCAAAGAGGATGGAACCGTAATCACTATCCTGAAAATCTTAAGAAATAATATAAACAGAAAATCATTTCATTATCAATAAACTGGCAAAATGTCACATCAGTGTAATAATAAGTGTGCTATGTGCTAGAGCAAACACAAACAAATGTAAAGACATTAATTTTTAAGTATCTTATTCCAATGAGTGCCACAATATCCACCATGCCATGGACAACTACTTGTGTTGAGGTAAGCTTTTTCTTAAAGTAACTCCCTTAGCAAGCTGCTGAGCACAAAAGACTGGGTCTACCAGAAAAGAAACTAGCAATTACTCTGCCAATGTTAACATTATTAGAGCTAAGTTTTTCACTAATACACTCAACACAGTTCTATTTACTTAATGACAGAATTATTTTAATTAATAGACTAATTAAAAGCTTCTAAAGCAAATTCTTCTTGAGATCTTAAGAGGACTCACTTCCAGAAGAAGAAAGTAGTATATTCTTTGCATCCCCTTTTCTCAATATTAAACATTTAAGCCTCTAAAATCTGAATAAAAATTAGATATCAATAAGCATCTAAAGCAGGAGTGGTTTGTATGATATCACAGGTCAGGACTTATAATCTGCTAACAAATTCTTGTGCAACTCCTGCATATTTGCAGGACTATATATGAATCATATTCAGCCCAGCAGGTAATTAGGAAGTACCTTGCGTGCTATTGGCTCTTGACCTTCCATCAGTGTGTACCAGCTAACTAGCCGATTCCAGCCTTCAGTTGGCAAAAGGATGTAATCCAGCTCATCAATAAGATGTTCCTTGAGAGACTGAGAATCACCATCTATAAGAGGAAGATATTTTTACATGAATACTGCAAATCTGTACTTGAGTTTTTAATGTAACATTTTTCATACAATCAACAAACATGATCTTCTGAGTCACAGTTATGCTACCAGAATTATGGTGTTCAAAGCAAGTCTTCTGAAATGATTCAGAACTACTCAGTTCATGCCTAGCACATCTATTAAAGGTAGTATTCCTACACTCAGGAACCCAAGTGGTGGCAACCTTATATCCTCAAGCAATTATAAGCACTTAATTTGTTATCACACACCATTCTAGCTTTCAGAGAAACCAATTAATTTCTCCCACCCACTTCACACATTCACACATCATCACAGATGCCTCCACAACTAAAAATCCTACAATAAGTAGTAACTGTGGAGCAAAGACAAAGTTTGAAGTCATTCACTCAGTGTCAGACTGGGAAAGCAGCATGGTACAACCCTCCTACTTAAAGGATTCTACGTGCTCTGGAAACAGTCACCACAAAATTCTTCACAGTGACAGCAAGATGCAGCACTTGAAAGAAGCACAACTTGTGAATCTCTTTAGATAAGCAGCATGCTTTTAGCTTTGGTTCAATCCTTATTACAGTAGTAAGATAAAAGCTACTTTTTAGGCATAAGAGGTGATTCCAGATGTGAGCCACTGTGAGCCTCAGATAATTAGGGGCAGCTGTTTTTCCATGTGGAAGTACCCAACCACAGGTCAGCGAACATCCTACTGTAACTGGGACCACAATGTGAGGAGAAATCCACAAGTACATCTTTAGGTCCACATATTGGTTACAGGCTCTTTGGGAGGGATAAGGTAGGGCAGAAGAGGCAGTGGGGTGGTGCTATATGTAATAGAAGGGTTAGAATGTATGGAGCTCACAGCTGGCACTGGCACCATTGAGAGCCTCTGGGTAAGAATCAAGGGGCAAACAAATAATGTGGATGTCATTGTCAGAGTCTCCTATAGACCTCCCAGCCAGGATGCTGACGCTGACAAATTATTCTTTGAGGAACTGAGGGACACTTCCAAGTCACCTGCCCTTGTCCTTATGGGGAACTTCAACTTGACAGAAATTAACTGGCAGCATCACATAATTGGTTCAACCCAGCAAGAAGATTCCTTAAAAACCTGGATGACAACTTTATGGAACAGGTTCTAAGGGAGCTGACTCAGAAGGATGTCCTCCTTGATCTGCTGTTTGTCAGCATAATGAATCTCCTGAGCAAAGTGGAGATTGGTGGCTGTCTTGGCCACTGGGACCACAAAGGGATCCAGTTTGAAATCTCTGTTGACAGGAGGAAAAGTGCCAGCAAAACCTCAACTCTGGACATGAGGAGAGCAGACTTCAGGCTGTTCAGGGAATTAGTGAGTAAGGTCCTCTAGGAAAATGTTTTTGCAGGTGCTGGGGTCCATCAGTGCTGATCACTTTTTCAACACAGGGCTCAGGGGCAGGCAATTCCCAAATGTTGGCAGTGAAGAAGGTGAAGCAGAAGGCTAGCTTGGCTGAACAGGAATCTTCTCTTAGAGATAAGGCAAAAAAGGAAGGTGGATGCCCAGTGGAAGCAAGGTCAAGTGACATGGGAATAATTCAGAGATCCTGTTTGCCACTGTAGGGAGAAAATTCGTGTGGCCAAAGCTCAACGGTAGTTGAAGCTGCCAGAAATGTGGGGGACAATACAAAGAGTTTTTTCAAATACATTCATGGCAATAGGCAGTATAGAAATATCATTGTCCCGTTACAGGAAAGGGATGGTCACCTCACAAATGGAGACAGAGCCAAGGCAGAGGTGTTCAATGCTTTCTCTGCCTCTGTCTTCAACACAGATGATGGACCAAGGGAGTCTCAGTACCCTGAGCTGGAGGACCATGACTGTGACTTAAACCCTGAAATTGCATGGCATCTGCTGCTCCAGCTGGATCCCTACAAATCTATGGGGTCTGATGGGATTCATCCCAGAATCCTTGAAGATCTGGCTGATCTCCCAAATCTCTCAATGATTTTTGAGCAGTCTTGGGAATCCAGAGGGGTCTGGATCCAGTTGACTGGAAGCTAGCAAACCTTGTCCTGATTTTCAGGAAGGGCATGGAGGACCCCAGAAACCACAGGCCTGTCAGTCTCACTTCAGTGCCTGGTAGAGAAAAGGTGTATTGAAAAATACCAGAGAGACAATGCTGTCATTGGTCACAGCCAGCACAGCTTCACGAGAGGAAAATCCTGCTTATCCAGCCTGATTTCCTTTAATGACACAGTAACCCACCTTATTGATCAAAGGAAGCCAGTTGATATAATCTTTTTGGATTTCAGTAAAGCTTTCAATACTCTCTCTCACAGGATCCTTCTGGACAAAATGTCCAGCACAGCTGGATAAACACACCATGTGGTGGGTGAGCAGTTGGCTTACAGGTCAGGCACAGAGGGAACAGTGAATGGGGTGACATCAGACTGGTGACCTGTCACTGATGGGGTTCCGCAGACTCTATCATCAGCCCTGTGCTCTTCAATGTTTACATAAATGACTTGGACACAGGACTGGAAGGGATACTGAGTAAGTTTGCAAATGACACAAAACTGAGAGGAGCTGTTGACTCCCTTGAAGGCAGGGAGACCCTGCAGAGAGACCTCGACAAATTAGAGGACTGGGCAATCACCAACCATTGGAAGTTCAACAAAGGGAAGTGCTGGATTCTGCACCAGGGATGGGGCAACCCCCGATGTACATATAGACTGGGGAATGAGATGCTGGAAAGCAGTGCCATAGAAAGGGACCTGGGAGTCCTGGTCGATGGCAACTTGAATATGAGTCAGCAGTGCCCTGGCAGCCAGCAGGGCCAACTGTGTCCTGGGGGCATCAGGCAAAGCATCACCAGCTGGTTGAGGGGGGTGATTGTCTTGCTCTGCTCTGCACTGGGGTGGCCTCACCTTGAACACTGTGTGCAGTTTGGGGCACCACAATATATGAAAAGCTTTCAGCTGTTAGAGAGCCTCCGAAGGAGGGCAGCGAAGATGGGGAAACCTTATGAGGAGCGGCTGAGGTCACTTAGTGTGTTCAGCCTAGAGGAGACTGAGTGGTGACCTCATTGCAGTCTACAACTTGCTTGTGAAGGGAAGAGGAAGGGTAGGCACTGATTTCTTCTCTTCCTGTCCTCCAGTGAGAGGACCCAAGGGAATGGCCCGAAGTTGTGTCAGGGGAGGTTTAGGTTGGATATTAGAAAGAGGTTCTTCACCCAGTGGGTGAACTGGGCACTGGAACAGGCTCCTCAGGAAAGTGGTCACAGTACCAAGCCTGACAGAGTTCAGGAAGTGTTTGGACAATACTCTTGGGCACATAGTGTGACTCTTGGGGATCGTCCTGTGCAGGGCCAAGGTGGACTTAATGATCCTTGTGGGTCCCTTCCAGCTTGGCATGTTCTGTGATTCTGTGATCGCTCTTTTCAATATTCAGATTGTATTTCTGCACTGATCTGATATAGTGAGAAGGGTAATTTGGATTCTCTTCTGTCCTTCTAGAAACACCAGCACTTACTCTAATGTAGTTTTTCAGAACCATCAAACAGGTACCCTGATTCTGACAATTCAGTCCCTCATATACAATGTTTTCTATGATGAACAACCAGCTACTCTAAATGAGTACTTCCTTGTGCCTGCTTTGATTATAACTCTCTTCTTTTGAAGACAGCACATGTGCATTCCATTACATTCAACATTTTTTGCACATACTGATATTAACTGAAATCTCTACCTGTTACTTTTCATGGTTTTCACCTCACTCAAATGTTCTGGAAACAAGGAAGAAGCACAGCACACTGCTTCACTTTCCTGGAAGCAGTCGTTCTTGTATTTAATTATTGTTTTAGTTATTACTGCATTACATGATAGAATATATGAGAAAGTATGCCCAATTTAGATTATTTTATTCTCTATATCAAATGCACATTTTCAGATTTAACACTTAAGGAGAGCAGTATGGGAGCAACAGTGCTTAAGACAAAATTAAATCCAAGCATTTTCAGGTTCAATTTATGCTACATAGAAAACCCAGTAGAGAGGATTGCTGCTTTGCAGTGGGTGAAGGAGACAGCTAGTATTCACTCGGTACTAATGCCCCTAATTTTAAAACAACTTTCACACAAGAACAGTAGATGTCAGACAGTAATTGGATGTGTGGCATCACTGCCAACACAGAGCAGTAGTTTACAACCAAGAATGAGCAAAAAGTGAAGTTCATAAACCCCAATGCTTTTTATTTTAAAAAGGGTAATGGCAGTGTTGAAACAATAGAACACAGGTTTTCAGGAGCTTTGAGGAAAAAGGCTAACATGACTTCAGATTTGGACAGCTAATGCTAAAGGAGGCTTCATAACACAGTAACTTTAAACATCATCTGAACATGTAAGTAGATTAAGTTATAAATAATACAGATCAACTAACACACAGTGCTTGACACAACTAGAAATCACTTTTTTCAAAGGGGAGATACAGAAGAGAGAACAAACAGATCCTGTTTCACTGAGGATTGAAAGATGTTGCTACATCTGATTTCAACTGAGAAGTATCACCTGAGCATCCCCGCCTCACTGCAAGATTTACTACAAGAACATACAAAAGATCTAGATCCTCACATTTCAAAAACCAAGACACATCACTCACCTGGAGCAAAAAGACCTTAAAGTCTGTGGATGGAAGAAAACATAGATACCTATGACAGTACAGCACCTTCTCCAAAGGCACTGATACTAGTCACTGTCAGAGTCACAGTCAGCACGCTCACTCACACTGACAAGTAGTACAATATGGTATGACAAGTTCTATGAAAGAGGAAATCAGCTTTAATATTTAACTTGTAAAATAATGGGATATTAATTATAGAAGTTTTGAATTAAGAAAGTCAAGGGTTCATCACAAATCCCATGGAGCTGCATAAATTTATATTACTATGTGCCAACAAAATAAGCAGTACTATTTACATTATTTGTAAGTGCAAAGAAGAAAACCAATTATCTGCTAGATTTTGTATCCACTAGATTTTGCAGATTAAATATTAAAACAGCTTTAATGGTATTCCCATACAGGACATTAAATATAGAATTTGGCATGAAGATTAAAATATGTGGGAAAATATTCCGAGATCTGTGTCTACAAATCTGGCTACAGTTCAGCAAAAATCAGTCAGACCTAAGAATTATAGCAGTGACAACGTTTAACCACACTTAGAAGAATGGAAAAAATTAGGAATTATCCTCTATCATTTCACACCACTTAGGCACTGAACTGTATAATACCACTTCTTCAGTGGTTCCAGAATCAAAGTAAGGGTCTGGGGCTCATTTACAAAAAGAAATTTTAGAGTTCAACCTAAAAATCTTATTTTAAATCTAACAAATTATTTTAAATCTAACCAAATCTTTTGGTTAAGCTACCAAAAAAAAAAAAAAAAAAGAAATCTTAGTGAACCCAAGCTAGCTATTTGTCACTTAAATTTCAGCTTCCAGGATAACCCAAAAACTCACTGCAAACCAGGAATTTGTACATTATTAAATATTGTGTTACCATTGCAAAGAAGTTCCTATGATTTTATTTATAAAACTGTGATTCCAATTTTGGAAAATCTATTCCAGTTCCCATGTCATAGTCTGAAAACAAAGAAAGAAAAATTTTTACCTTCATATGCTGAGATTAATTTACAGCATTGACTCCAAAAGATGAACAACTGGTGACATATTTGCACTTAATGTTAGTAGGGGCTTAATACAGAATCAGAAGCAATTACCTTTGAGAAGTCCAGAATTATCAATAGGACCAGGGTACACATTCTGATCTCCCATCTGGTATTTGTCCCAGCTGTCAAAACCAACATATTTTTTCCACTGTTTGAACCAGCGACTATCCACTAGATACCTTAAATAGAAGAAGATATACATGTTAATTATTGGTATGTTACTACTTTCTAGATCACTGATTAGTTAATGATATGCACTAGTACTCATCAGCCTTCGAAAGGGCGAATGTTTTTCTCTCTGTTCTGCTAACCTTTATCAACATCTCCTACCAATGAGGACTTTAACCGTGGGCAATTAAAGATTCCATTAATCACAGTGCGCAAGTACATTTTACAAGACTGCCAATACAACATTTCAGATGCTGAAAAATGGCAAGTTGAGCAAACATTTCACTTTTTAGGATGAACAATCATCACCCTTATTTGCTCTTCTCAATTTGCAAATTCAGGAGACACAAGGTAATTAGACAGCCCTTTAAAACAGTGTGAGATAACTTTTAGTAAAATACTGTTTCCTGATGGAGTTTTATTTACAACATTCATATGCAAGTTAAAAACTTCAGAACTTGACGTCCTGTCAAGAACCAATGAGTGTGTCTTCTTCCTTGGAGTCAACATCAACACATCCTGCTTTTGAGGCAGGACTAGATGTTCCTCCCCCAAATAATTATCAACATCACACTTCCATATAAAGAGATTTTATCTCTAAACTCAGCTCCACAATATTTCTATCTAGATTAAACTGTGGCCAGTCTGGCTTTTGTGAAATCCAGTGATGCCTACATTTTTTATCTTTTTGTCCAGAATTTCCTCAAGATCGAGATACCAAATTTGTTCAGTGATGCTTAGATTTCCTTTTTTTTTTTTTTTTTTAAAGATATCATCTTCATTATTTCTCATTCCTAAATATATAATACTTGGTGTGTCCCAAACCTTTTGCTACTACCTTAGGATGAAATGCTAGAGGTCAAACTGAAGATCATAGGCAACCCTTGCTGTTTTCTTCAGTATTTCACTAGTGAACTTGTATTTGTAGCCCACCAATAATATGCTACTGAACTTCTAAGAGATTGCAAAACTTTCTGATGGTTCAAATACTAGTCTCCTAATACCTATAGCTTTATTAGGCAATCATTCTGTAGGGGTTACTCATGAACACCATGGAAAAAACTCAGAAGAAAAACATTAGCCCCATCTGCTGCGGCCATCCAGTTCTGTTCTCCATAAGAGCCGTAACTGTGTGTGGTTATGAATGCAGTTACTCTCAGGCACCCATTCGACCACCAAAACTGCCAGCCTTGTCCCCTGTTCCATCCCATGGCATCTATTTCTTTGATCTAAATTTGAATGAACCATGTATCTTAAAGAAGGTAAGCTATAATATTACACAGAAAAGAAAATATCAGATAGGGAAACTGCCTGTTGCGTTAATTAATGCTTAAGAAATTACTGCTCTTGTAGAACTATTTTACTTTTCAAATGCTTTGTGCTAAATGTCTTATTATACACCAGTAACATAGTGATCGATACAGATTTTTGATAATTGGATTTAGCAGTGCAAGGAAGCAATTACACCATGCTCAGCTTAGGGGGATCAACCTGCTAAAGTACCTATGTACCTAAAATTCAGACTTCTTAGCGTTAATGGAAAAAGTGACGATCAAAAATTCACAGACTATAGCTTTTGATTACACAAACACATTCAATATAACCTTCTCACCAAGATCAACAAGACTCCTCATCGGCACAAAAAAAGGCAAACCATAGGAAGGTCTTAATTTATCTTTTCATCAATGCTATAATATCCATGATACAATCAACCACCTGAAAACTAAATATTACCTATGAAGGACGTTCAGTAATTTCAGAGGAAAATACAAAGCTCAAGTAAACAGAACTACATTTGCTAAACCTTCATTTCTTAAAGAACATTTGATTACTTTTTAAGGGAAAATTATTAAATACTTGCAGCACGCACTTGAGACCAGATAAGCTGCACTGAATATGTCTTGTCCCAGATACAAAAATAGCATACCATGCATTAGTAAAAACAAAAATATAAAATATATGTATATTAAACTTGGTACGTTTGCTTTTTTGTTACTACTACCTAATGCAGGAAAGAGTTCCAAACAAGTCTAATGCTACAGCAGTTTTTTGAACTGTGGATCTGACTCAGAAAGTGTACCCCAGGACACTTCAGCAAAGTCAAAAAATATGGCCTATCCATTTTTTAAAACTATGATTAAGAAATGTTTGTTACTTAGCTCTGATGGAATTGAGATTTCACTTAACCAGGAAACCCAAATGTTGCTCTCTCAAATGTCATCAGTCAAGCTAGTGAGCAGCATAACCATCTTCAAGGGTAAAACACACCAAGAGGATTTGTAATAAAGACTGAACACACAAACAGCCTCAAATTTCTAGATATTCTGTTTTGAAAGGCAAACCCTAAAAACTAAAACAACTTCATAGCAAGGTGAACTGATCAACTCTAAAACAGCAGATGCTTGACATTTATAAACATTTTAAATAAACCAGTAACCTCAACTGGCCTGATGAAAACAGTACAAACAAGTCACTCAGAGCCAGCAGGTTGATAATCTAAAATACTGAGATAGTCCCAAACCCATACACTCAAGTATGGAATGTTCAGTAGTAATAATATTGTAAATATCTGTACAGTTTAATTAGCTTCAGGTATTTTCTTTTAGTTGGATTATGTATTCTTAAACTGATTTAAATTTTCTTTGAACATGTTTGTGAACATATTCTCAGTTCAAGTCTGGCCTACATCAGTACTCAGGGTTTACTTTGGAGTGGAGCTTCAGACTGTTTCATAAGATATATCTGCTATCATTTGTAGAATGTTTCTTGCCTGTGTGAAGAAGATTATCATATAAAAGGAACAATTTATACTCTAAAGTCCCTTGAAATGCCAGATAATGGAATAAAACATGAGGAAGTGGAATTAAGTTGCAAGAGGGAAAGTTCAGACTGGACATCAGGAAAAGGTTCTTGGCTGAGAGGGTGCTTGGCCACTGCAACAGGCTCCCAGGCCACAAAACCAAGCCTGTCAGTTCAAGGAGCGTCTGGATGACACTCTTAGCCATATGGTTTAGCTTTAGGTAGTCCTGCAAGGAGCAGGAAGTTGGACTCAATGATTCTTATGGGTCCCTTTCAATATTTGGCCTTGGCCAGGGGTCAGTCCATCTGGAGCTGGCTGGCACTGGCTCTATCAGACACAAGGAAAGCTTTTGGCAGCTCCTCACAAAAGCCATGCCTGTAGCACCCCTACTACCAAAACACTGCCAGGCAAACCCAGTAAAACAGGGTCACTCAAATAAATTTACCAATATAAGCCTGTTCTTATTTATGATCAAGTGTAGAGATTAAAGGCAGCCCAAAATGGGATTACTTATAGCTTTTGTACATTCACTTAAAAGTAAAAAAACCAAAGGTATTACAACACTTTTAAATACATCTTCATTTCATAAAAATTCAACAAATTATAAAAATCAGTAATAAGTTTATGGACACTGTACACTGAACAAAAGAAAGCACTAGTAGGAAACTTGCTGACTGCTTTCAAAATTCTCCCATGGTTTGTAACTTTTTCGTGTCATTTAAGCTCACCTGTGGTTTACTGCACGTTTTGACTTAATAAACCTAATTAACACAGTATCAACAACACAGGAGTATAATGGCATTCATTCTTTACCTCAACATCCAGGCTCATACAAAAAAATCTGATCAGTATGACTAAGATCTTACTATTTCCCATTGCCACCATATATAGAATTAAGCAACATGTAGCCTAGACTTATTTATATTGACTGATACATCAGCTCTCTGAATGCCAAATCAAAACAGTTACCTGTAAGATGCAATAAAGATACTTCACCGAGAGACACTCATTCCTGCACTGTGTACTGCTGGGACATCCTATCTTCTGAGCACCAGTTATTTCACTTTTAATAGTAAAACTGTGCAAATTGTCCAGAGAGATAGGTGAGGTTTTTTTTTTTTTTTTTTACCCTCCTCACTGTGCATGAGCACAGATTAAGCAATACAGAGGACAAAGTGGAACAACTGTGTTGCTGAAAGCAAATTAGGACTCCTGTTTAAAGGTACAGCATCCAATTTTTGTTCTTGCAAAATGCAACTATAAAAATAAGAAGACAAAAATGGGTATGTACCTGTATTTCTACTTTGATCAAGCTGACTGAAAATGCTTGACTAAATACACTCATGAGGATTAGATGCCTTCAAATTAAATCTTCTTTCAAAATTAACAAGTTCTTGAAGTTCAAAATGGTGACAATTATTCTATATACAAACCATACCAAAATGTTCGTTCAAAATGTAGGTAAATCCACAAGAAAAAAAAATTCAGGCTCAAAGAGAAAAAATATATAGCTTACCTTGCATTTTTAAGAAATCTTACTCTAAATATTTCACATTCCTTTTCAGAAGTAAGTTTAGTTCAACTAAATGAACCAAGATTTCAAATCAACTAATCAAATTCTCTCTACAGCTCTCCATGCTCTGCTTCCATAACGTGCTGCAGTAGCCCAAGCAGCACATTCTTCACCCATATTACCAAAAGGTTAACCAAAAGGCATGATTCAGCCAAAATTAGAGGACTGCAATTTTATGCTAAAATTTCAGTGTGAACATTATATTAACAACCATTTAAGTATTTTGTATACCCTTAGAAATTTTCCATTAAATAAAAATTTTTATTAAAAAATAATCTAACTTCTGAATCAATGCTTGACTTCCAATTTTCAGGCAAAAGCCTGACATAAACATGACTAACATGCTCTCACCCCACCTAATCTATTAACACAAGAAAATTACATCTATTCATTTCCATTTAAGTATTGTACCAGAAGAATTTACATCTTCACAAACTGTTGGTGAAATACAGCACTATTTCTTATGCAGTGAAAGAAACCTAACCCAAAACTTTAATCGCAAGGTCTTAAAGTCAAAAATCAGCAACTTAAACCCCATTTGAAAGAAAAAAACATCCAATTCTTAATTCTATCCTTGGAACACTGAGGTAGTGTTCCTTGTCTCTCATTTTATGAAGCTATCAAAACAATTCAGGATATCATTCCAAGTATTATTGGAGTGCAGATCCGTGACATCTCATAATGTTCTCAGTGAAATCAAGTAAAATCTTCCATTAACATTCAATCTAGATTCTGTTCATGCACAGCACAGTAGTGGATGATCAAATGTGGAAAACACTGAGAAGACCACAGTGTAAAAGGCCATTAAAGCTAAGCACTTCAGCATCAAGGTTGTTATCAATTACAGCAGGGCAGGGTTTTCAAGTGCTACAGATGTCTGTTCATCAAGATGTTTTCATTGCAGACAACTAAAATGCTTATATATTTTTGGTGGGGTAATTCACTTCTGGAGGGAAAATCCTTTAACGTTGAACTTGTGATATCTACTGATCATTCACTGGGAAGGATTTTTACCCCACTTCATTTTTACTTATTCTCTTCAGTGACCAAGTATAATACTTGAAAAGTCAATGAAATTTTCACAGGTCAAAAAAATAAGCATATTGTCTTCACTGTCCAAGAAATGTACTCTGTGGATAACAAAAATACTCACCCTGGACTCAGCAGAACTTTGTAAGTGATGTATATCAGAGAAACATCTGAAAACTTGAAGTACTATATTTCCACAGTTTTACGAATTTGCAAGTCTTAAAAATCAAGAACAGATTAAAGATTGATCTTATCACTCTGTGAAGTGATGACCGGCACCAAAACTCAGTGGCTAACAGGACTGAAAATCAACATCTTCTTTCTGGTCTAAACCTGACTAGCTTCAGTTTACTGCTTGTCTAAAACTTCTTGTACTAGAAGGCATCTTCTTATGTAAGTATTTCAGCACAGGACTCAGAATTCTATCCAAAGAGACAAGGACTCTCAAAGCTCGTCTCTAAAAGACAAGGCTTCCGCTTTTGCTATTACATTTTGAGAATCATGAACTCATTCCAAATGAACACCTTCCATGACACGTGGACACTAGAACTGGACAGTATGGTTTCACTAATATATTGCTGCATACAATACATATTTGTATTGCTACTCTGTATTGTCTACTCAAACACCTAACAACCGCATTTGTTCCCGTAGCAACTAAATTAACTCCTTGTGATAGTTTTTGTCCACTGTAACAGCCTAACTCCTATCCAAGTTACTACTTTTAAAAACACCAATAGCTTGCATATTCTTATCTGCTCACAACTCCCTACGACAAGCAATAGATGAAAGAAGCACAGTGGGGGAACCCTCTGGGAGAAAGAGAAATTGGTGAAACTGACTGCCGTGCTGTTAGCCATTTTTAAGTCACTATCACCCACTCAAACGAAACCATTTGCTGGCAGGTGATACTTAAAGGCAAGAAATGTGGCTTCATATCCTAGATCACGGAGGGACAAAGTGCGTAAGAGGAAGCCAAGAGTATGAAAGCATTTGTAATGACGTATTTAAGTAACTGAGACAACATCTCTGACTAAGGGAGCCACAGAACAGGAACTACAGGGAAATCAGAACAGAAGGTGGTCTTAAAGGTAAAATCAAGAAAACACACCTCAATATGGGAAGAAATGACCAAGAAATTCACACAAGAAGCGACACATATGAACTGACAGTGTCTTCATCTCTATGAGAAAACTGTGTCAAGATCTGTAACTTTCAGTATTGAAAACTTTACTTCCATGACATGTAAAACCAGAAAAACTTGGCAAGGTTCTCAAGAATATCACTGCACTACAGAGGCATTAAATGACATCATCAAGACCAGTTGGTCATGCAAATTATACTGTGGCTAAAAAATTGATGAACATCAACAGCTCTTTAATTTCTGAGAGTGGAAGACACTGATTCAAATTTGCCTGCAGCTGTAACAACCAATATTTTTTGTCATTCTAAATGAGAGGTTTAAACCTCCTCAAACAATAAATTCTCCTTACTTGTCAAGCACTAGCAGAATTTCAAAACACTGAGAAGTAATCATATCAGATGCTAAAATTGTGATATATACAATGAAATACAACATTTATTCTCTTCTTACACAGAAATCTAGGTCTTCCAACCACAGATCCTGAAGATTCTTTGGACAATAATGCATACATTAATTCAAGTTCCATGGAACACAAGTGTGGGTTTTATACTGAATTTACTAGAAGGAGTCAACATTATTTAAAAGAACTGATAAACAAAGGAAGTTCTTGCTTTGAAAAGCTTACATTTGATGTTTATTTAATGTATGTTTAAAAAACCAAGATAAATAGGGAGATGGAAGAATCCTAAATCTCTCAAGAGTTCAATAATTTATTAACTGCCCATAAAAGAATACAAAGAAGACCACTGGGACAAACTAGCCCAAAAGGTTGTCGCTGCAGACAGAACAATCAAAAGATACTGACCTTGTCTGCCCATTGGAGCAATACAGTTTAACCCATGCTATTCCCAAGCTACCCCTGAAAACATCTAATGGAACAAACTACAGCTTACTAATTCACCTGTTCAAATATTTCCTCATTCCAGCGATTCTTTTTTCCAGTATCTAACTCTAAAAACCCTGCATTTCACGTCAATTTTATTTCTTTTCCTCTGCAGTGCACATGAAGAACTAATGAAGAAATTCAATGGCCTCTTCATAGATACTGTCAGACTTGCCTCTCTTCATCCTGTTCTTAAGGTTTTTCTTTCTTACAGGAAACCCCCAAAGCTTTATACTTTCCATATATAGCTTATTGTTCTCTACACTGAAATTCTGAAAAGCATGGACAAGATGTTCAGTATAAGCCAGTAATTTTAAAAGGACTGCATTTTAGTGCTTTAAAGCTCAAACAGAACAAGCTGATATGGCACTGTTGATTTTTTTTTTTAAAGCAATATTTACTACTGAATGAATGGAATTCTGAATCATGGCTTATGGCACTTCAACTGTTTTTTTCCTTACTGATATCCCAAAAGATCAAAAAGCTATTGACAAAATACCTCTGAAAAAAAGCATTTGGACTAAACATACCCTTTACTTTGTGCATATATATAGCTCTAAGTATAAATCCTACAAATGCACAGGTATGCACATTTATGTAGCGAGATTCAACAATTCTTGAGTCAAACTTCACAGGACTTTGCCGTAACTTATTCATTCTTAAAACATTTGATCACTATCAGTGTCAGTCACAGCTGGATATATTTTCACAGAACATTTAGAAGCTTTTTCCGCGTAACTGTCCCTTTCGTGTTAAAATATCTAACACACTAAAAAAAGTAACAGCACAGTAAACATCCTGTTTTGGTCATGCTGTAAACTTGTCATACAGGTACTATCACTTTGAATAATATTAACTGCTTGGCCCATTTTTCTAGTACTTGGGAACCATAGAACAGAACATATAACAGAACCACAAAAAAACATACAACCATAACAAAAAATATTTTTGAAAGATTACAAGCCTAAGCACACTTTTACTACTGCTGGTCATTTTCAACACTATCATGTGATTTGATTTCCTTTTCCTAGTTGCTTCTGCTTTTCCAGTTTAAAGAACAGTCTGTTCAAATGCCAAAACTGAACATATATTCAGCAGTATTTGAATAATGCATCAGAATATATGGTTCTGACACATGCTGCAGTATCAACACTGTTAAATATAGTCTTTTATAGAACTGGAACAGTGAGTGATGACAGCTGAAATGGGGTGGGCAAGTTCTACTTCTGTGTATTCATAGTTAATTTTCAGTAAGTTAATGCTTCAGCCTTTGTCTTTGGGTGACAGTTTCACACAGGAAAAGATGAAGAGGTTGAGTGGTGGAAAAAGTGTCAGTTCCTTTTTTTTTTTCCCTCCTAAAAACAAGTCTCGTTTTCTAGTCTCAGAGAACTACAACTACAGGAGCTCAATTACCAAATACATTCTAAAAAGAGATGTTTATTTAACCTAATTCTTTTCAATCGTGGATTATTATGTTGACAATTTAAATGGTATACTATGAAATATTTTATGACTAACCAGGACATAATATTTTTTAAACATTTATTGTAAAAGAGGTATCATAAAGGTCCGTTTGCACCCTCGGGGTCTCCTTCTTAGGTAGCCAACACGTTCGCAGTCAAAATAAAATTTAAACTTAAGGCTTGTCACAGCCAGGGACAGCCTTCAGGGCGCCCCAGCCAGGGTACAAATACGATTTTTGACAATTTGAAGGTGACGCCGGGGCCATTTCAGCGCGGAAAAGGGAAGAGACGCCTGCCAGCAGAGCTCCTCTCTCCGCACAACCCAAACAAGCCCCCGCGGGCTCCGGCCCCGCTGCCTCCCCTCCCCCGCCGGGCGCTGACCTCGGTGCCTTCCCCGCGGCCGCCGCAGCCCGGCCCGGGCCGAGGCCCCGCCGCGCCCAGGCGGCCGCTCCCTGCCCGACAGGGGCTGCAGGAGCCGAGCGGCGGGGAGCGGGAGGACAGCACTGCCCCCCTGCCTTCTGCCTCGCCTCTCCCGACAGCGGCAGAGCCGCCCCCGGGAACGGGCAGGGCCGAGGGGAAGGAGGTCGGTCCCTCCGCCAGCCAAGCGCCCTGGGGGTGGGGAGCGCCGCCCGCGCAGGTCAGCCAGAGCCTCCCCGCCCGTCCCTCACCAGGTGTCGCCCTTGCGGAGGGCGGTTTTGAGCAGCGCCGCCACGTCCGTGCGCTGTGTCTCCAGGTCCGCCGCGCCGCCCTCCGCCATCTTCTCCCCCCGGCAACGGCGGCAGCAGGGGCAGGGGCGCACCGCGCTGCATGCTGGGAGTGACGCCGCCGGGAGCTGCCCTCGGCCCCGCCCCGCCCCCGCCCGCGGGGCGGGGCCCGGCGGCGCCCGGGGAGCAGCAGCGCCCCCTGGCGGACGGGAGGTCTCTCGCACCGCCCCCGGCCCCGCCCCCCAGATCCCCGCCGCCGGAAGGGGCGCGCGCGCCACGCGTGCGCAGGCAGGTGCCGCGGATCAGAGTTCGGGATCCTGGCACAGGGATACCGTCTGTGCTGCTGTGAAAATAATAATAATAATAATAATAATAATAATAATAATAATAATAGTTGTTCGGCGTTCAAGTACACTGAGCGACTCACATTAGCTTTTCCAGACCTTCGCAGAAACCAGCGGATGATTTGTTGTGCTTGTTTCAGCCTTGTACCGACAGTGCAACCTGTTCGGCGTTTCACAAAAAAAAAAAAAAAAAAAAAAATTAAAATAAGGCCATTTACTACATTGCGTACAGGATTCTCTCCGTCTTTCTGTTCATATATAGATTTCAAAAAAGCAGAATAGCGTAGAAATTGTTGGCTAGGGTGCTGGTTACAGCTATCTGAAAAGAGAGTTTATTCTTACAGATCTTGTGTAATGCCTGTAATTGTATACCTTGCCCCCTTCTTCCACCCAGGTGTGACTAACACTAGAAATGTATCTTTGGCTGCCAGTCAGGTGTTATAAGCTACCAGGCATTATTAGCTAATCAGCATGTGGACTCTAGTCACATGTATCTGCTACAAACAGCAATAAGAAGTGCTATTTCGATACATACACAGCAAAAAAAAGAATGGAAGTAAGGCTGTTATGCAGCCATGGTAGCCAAAGCTAAGTAAAATTATCAGGATTATCAGTAAAGATGATGATATTGGAATAAAGGCAAAATCGTTTGCGGCTGGAAAGGGAATACAAAAATCATACAGAATATGTAGTAGAACTCCCAAGAGCTCCGAGGGACTGGTGGTGACACAGATTCTCTAAGAACTGGAATATGAAATTCCAGGAGGAGGGGCAATCAAGTTAAAGATAAATGTTATGGAGAGCTGTGGATATAACGGCTACATTTAATGAGAGAAAACGGCTACATTTAATGAGCTGGACAACAAGAATATTTCCAGCCACTTGAGGAACAGATTTATGAATTAGAATTTCAGAGTTTGGAAGGAAGAACTGTGGCAAGTTCCCACCACACACACACACCAGGGCTTGACTAATAAGGACACTGCAAAAGTTATCGCTGTGCCAAACTTGAATTTGTATAAAAATCATATTTTCATGGAAATTTAGGGCGGCAATATTTCTGTATCCACCCAGATGGAAAACAGCTTCATTGTTCATCAGTCTGTAGCCTGACCATCAACAGCTTATGTTGCCAAAAAGTTCACCTGGAGCCACGTGTGCTGCTGCATTTTGTGTTGCCTATCTGCAGTTATTAGGTGAAAATCTCTTATTCCTGAGTTCAGTCTATTTGAGGCACCTTGTGGTGGCTTATGGTATTAGGTGCTACAAATAGAGACAGAAAAGCGTACAATATGCCATCTGAGGCAGAGCTTTAAGAATTGCTAGGGAGAGACAAGAGCAAGACTGTTTCTGGGACTGTCACTGCTTCACATGAAGCAACTGCATCTTTCATAATGGAACAGCATCCTAAGCTTAACTCATATTCTTGGAAAATGCCAGTTAGTGTTAAGTCTGGGTTGCCCTTGGCAGTACAGGAGAAGAGTAAAAAAGAACAAGCTTACCATTACACAGAGAACTTGCACTGGAACAGGGATGTCAGGGTGAGGGTGAGCTGAGTAACCATATGCTGTGCACGTGGGGAGGGGGTGATGTGAAGGCTTGTACTGGGTTGTATTATATTTATAGTACATTATTTTAAAAAAACTCACAACAAAACCCACCACCAAAATACCTAAATTGAACTCCAGAAAATTATTAATGTTTATGGGCTTTGATTTTGAACAATTTTCATCATCCTTCTTGAACTTGTTTACATAAGGAGTAAATTGGCTTATGCTTACCCATATGCGCAATTTCTAGGTGCATCATTAAGACATTTTGCTGGCTATGATTCACACAACTGCATTAGTAATTGTACAGTTGTGTTACCAGACTCTGAAATGGCTCTGAATATATCTGTTGAGGAGATTTAAAGTGTGAAGGTGATAAAATTTAATATTTCAGTAAGGTCACAGCCTGTTTAGCTACATTCTAAGTTTTCATAGAGTTGTCCCATTTCTGTAAAAATAGCTCAAAAGGGATCATGATTATATATAAACATAGATGAATCCACATGACTATAATTCATGCTTCATAAAAATTCTATTTAATTTTTAAAATCTGTCACTATATTTTTATGATGCAATATAATCTCAGGTCAGGAAGGATAAGTAACCATTGTAACGCAATAAAAACAGCTCTACAATACAAAGGGATTAATTTAGGGGTGATAATTTAAACAAAAGCTAATAAAATCAAACTAATTTTATGTACATTTTAAGAGATAGACTAATCAAAGCTTAAAATGTAATAGAATAATAAAGCAAAGCTCATTAGTTTGGCACAGTAAAAATACATACAACCAAAAAGAGCTAGAAGAAGCACAAGCTTACATTAAGAGAAAAGTGCTGAGCATTTGATCTTATTCTTGCAGATCATTGTAGAAATTCAGAGCAACTTCAGCTAGAAGTCACAGGACTGGTAGAAGGCAAATCTGCTCTTCTCTCACTGTTATTGATGCCTGTTTGACAATGCTGGAGGGCTGTGGAACTGATGTAAAAGATGGTGTTTTGTGCTACCTACTCTATTCTGGAAAGAAGGGAGAAAAAAGGAAGAAAAGGTCACACAGTCATAGGAACAGGATTTCATCAGAAAAGATTGATGGTCAATCAGACACATTTCTGTATATTCATAAATACATAATCTGGTAGAAAAATGAGGAATCATCAGAATACTTAATGGAACATTTAAATTGCCAGTAAAATTTCAGGTATTTAAGTAATTCTAGCAGTATTATACTGTGAAATAAATGGCCTCATTAATCTCAATCTGTAATAGATTAAGCTCTCCTTGCATTTTCTTTTGCTAGATTTCCTACAGAAGAAAGCCTTGTGCATTTTGAAGCCCCATCTGATTTCAACAAAATTTGAGAGGCAGGTAGTAGTCTTAAATCTATTCTGTTTCAATAAGAAAAAATGCCTGGGAAGAAAGGGGAAGAGCCACAGAAAGGTGTTTCCAGTATCTCTCTGAAAACCTGTCCCTTGGGATCACCGTCACATAAAAAAAAAAGTGAAGATTTGAAGTTCCCCACCATAGGAAAAGCTTCAATCAACCATGAGTTAAAGTCCATAAAAATGAGGCTGCATTAGTTCCAAAGCTTAAAGAACTTGTTATTATTCAATTTGTTTAGCAACTTCAAATTTTAGACAACTCTTTTTCTTGCATAAGTCACCTGAAGCTTAACAAGATATTGGATCTTCTGCTTTTTATCTGTGTAAGACTATAATGAAAACAAAAATATGAAGCCAGTGTTCCCTTAGTGATTTTCTTTCTGCGTGGTTATGCATATATGTGCCAGGAGAGAAGGAAGGGAGAAGTCCTTTTCCAGGATTTGTTAAGGCATTGTGTTGCCTGAGGTCTGCCTTCTGACATCTGCTGGCAAAACATCTCCATTACACTGCTTGCTCTGAATTTTTCAGAAATCCCGCCCCCAGGACTCTACGGGCTTCTCTGACATTTATGGGTGCTTAATGGCAGTGAAAACCAGGGCACTTTTGGATAAGGACGTAACTGATGTCTGGCAGGGAGCAACAGATAAGCCATGAAGCTTAAAGTGGGAGGAAAACAAAGAAGATTTATGTACTGGGTTTATCTCTCTGCAGCAGCATTTCTTTGCATTCCCAGGCTATGCCTTCTGTGCAGAGCAGAGACATCTAAGATAGCTCTGAACTGCTTGGAAAAGCAAATTTTTCCACATCAAGCTCTAAGCACTGAGTCTGCTTTCAGTTTCCAAATTCCAGCACACCTTCCTGACTCTGCAGCTACTGTGGACGTGCGTCCCCCAATCACAAGTAAAAATGCTAATTTTACTCATTGTGAATACTGAATTTCAGGGCCAAAAGTGCATACAGATACAACTTGTTCTAAAATACATTCTTAGAAGAAAATGATAAATGATTAAGCATCAGTCAGAATGAAAATGTCAAAATTATTCTTATAATCATAAAAGATATATTCCCAAGGATCTAGGGCTCCCTCACTTGTTTATTGCCCTTACATTATATTTGGGCTGGGTGTCAGAATATAAGACTTGCTCACATCCAAGATCAAGACAAAATGCTTATGTTACATTTACCATGTCCTATGGCAGAGAAAGAAATGGAAATTTGAACTGACTTGCTATATGAGGCAATCTGACAGGTGGTGAAGTTCTGCAACTTGGCCAGAAGTGAGGCACTCAATCCCTCAGGGCAAATGTTTGGCAGGATGATGAATGCCAGGCAGCACATGCATGTGCAGGGAGTCAGGTGGTGTCATGTATGTCCATCCATGAGTGACTATCAGCATGGGTAACCAAAAACTAATTTCACTCTCGTCAGTGAGAGTGGATTTAGTTGTAGCACCAGAGAAAGGCACCATAAAGTCTTCTGAGCAGCATCACAGCATCGGAGTGCTCTGCTATCATGCAATCCAAGCTCTGAAAGGACTGTCTACTACTTCCTTCAAAGGAATCAGTCAATGAGAGCCACAAAAGCAAACAAATTCAAAGGCACACATCCTATAGCTTTCCTACCGTGTGTTTGATGAAGAAGGAAAGCCTTGAGATGGAAGGCAAAGCTAAGTCAGTTAGACTTCCTAGTCTTGCAGATTCTGAGATCTAAGTGGTAGTAATTCTCTCAAGGTACATATAATTTTCAGCCATATTTATACAAGAGAAATTGCTTATATTCAGCCTACTAACTATGTATGTCTGTTGTGTAGTCCATTAGGCACACATTTGCAATCTTATTGGAAGATATAGCAAACCTAAGTAGATAATGTAGCTTTTTATATATATGGACTGGATTTTTTGATGCTGTATTAATCAGAGGCATTTTCTCGTGCTGAATTAATAGCTGATTTTCCTCAGCCAAGATGAAATGCTCTTTGGTTCTTTTTCTCAGGGAAAAAAAAAAAAAAAAAAAAAAAGGAATGTTTCCTCAGGTTCAGGTTATTTTGGAATAAATATGATAATATTCCAAGTAATACTACTTTTTCTGCTCTCGCCTCTTGAGAAGCTCTATTTTTGCCTTTACTCATTCTGCAGAAAGATGATACCAAAATGCATATTTTTGTCTTACTATTAAAACATCATAAAATGCAAAGTCTTCAGTAACCTTTAGGCCATTTTTAATGTTTTTAGTGCACATACACAAGCTTAGCACATTACTGAGTGCAATTTCATTTTTCCTTTCTTTTTTAAAATATAGGTGGTTAAAATTTAGATGAAGAAAGACTTAAAATCAGAAAGAAATACTGAGGAACAGAACAACTTATTCCTATCTAATTATTTAATGCACTGTACTTTTCACTAAGTGTACTTTCAGAAATTTGCATGATACTGTTTGAAAGAGTGTTTTGTAATTATTTATCACAGATGGAGAGGAAGGCTTAGACAAAAGTTATTAAAAAAGCCCTGCTGTTGAGTCACAAGGTGCAGAAATTACTCCCTTGCTTTCTAAATTCCTCAGAGACAAGCCTAGATGGGGCTGAATCCCATCTCAGCCTCAGATTATGTCAGTGGTTTAAATTTAAGGAACTATAGAGGTGTGATTAAATCACTTTATCACGCAGGTTTTAAAGATGGCAAATCAGATATATTTATAAAAAATCAATTATTTAGTGTGACAAATGAGCAGATAGATGAACAGATGGAAGACCTTAATCAGAATTATTTACTACATGGTGTAAAAGCTAAAAACCTACTAGTAGAGTATAATATAGCATAAAACAGTATAGTGCACTGTATCAAAGCAGTTGTAGTAAAGCAATTGTATCAAAGCTAGCAAAAGAAACAATAATTAAGTGGAGATTGATATAATTCACCATATGAGATAGCAGGAAGATCTCTCTCTTTCCTTAATCCCTGGGGAGTAACCAGAAGTCAGGTGTCCCTGCTTCATGGGAGAAACTCTCCATACTTCAGGAAAGTATGTGGAAGAACCTGCCATATGAAAGTTGGACTAGACTTTTATAAAGTGATGGACTAACTGATAGTCATAGATTTACAGGCCAGTGACTAGCTTATCTGTCAACCCTGCTTCAAAAAGCAGGATATATGTTTGAAGTTTGGTGAACCAGGCTGATTTTAGCATAATTCAACACCAAAACAGCATCCTGGTACCAGCAGTAGCTCACCATGGATAGATTGCATGATAGGTTGCATTGTTTGATTCTCTGACCAAATTCTAGGCCATATTGGGAAAGGCCCTCCTGCCACACTATTAAACAGTTTTGTAACTATTAAACAGGTGTAGTATTATTGCTGTAGAAAAAATAACTCGGGTAAGTTCACAGCGACCTTTTTTTTTTTCAGCAAATAACACATCTGACAACCCCCTAATTTATCTCTGACTGGGAGGGAACTGAGTTACTGGGCTAATAAGCTTTGACACCTTTTTTACCAGAATTTGTGATGCCTGTTTTTAAAATGACACTTCACAGATTACAAAATGTATATCATGAGATAATAAATGGCACCATGAATCTCTACAGTGAAGTCTAATCTTTCCTGTAGAGGGGTTCTCAAGTCTGACAACACATGCTATGCTCAGTAAAGAGGTTTCAGACAAAAATAAGCATGATTTGTTTTGTGAAGTCAGCTTACCTACTTACTACTATGGGTCTGCCTAACCTCCTATTTTCACAAGGTCTCCTTTAATATAATTTAATTATGTAAACATCATTTATTCAGGAAAATAATTCAATACATAATTTTGGAAATAATTAAATTTATTTTAAAATTGAATAAAAATTAAGAAGTTCTACTTTGTTTCCTATTTTGTCTATAATGCAACCTTTAATGTAAAATTGAAATAAAATTAACCTACTTATAAACAAGGATAAAACATTTATTCATTTATTTGTAGTTCTTTGTAGCATGACTGCAAGAGGACGCTGTATGAGACACAGGAAAATAGGAACTAATATACAGTATCCAACTAAGAAAAATACATACACAAATGACCTCTGTAATACAGTAACCCAAATTTAGGTCAGCTGTGTGCAATTTTTGCCTTGATTTTGTTTGTTTCTTTGTTTTTCTTTCCGTGTGTGATAGTTCAGACTTGGCCCCCTGCCAAATGCCCGAAAGTCATGGCAGCAGCCCCCTTCCCTCCTCCCTTCTTCCCTTAGGGCAAAGGAAAAAAACTATAAAAAAACTTAAGAAACCAAAGTCAAGCTACTTATATAAATATATATATATTTACGTATATTACAGTTATACACAGTTAAGATGCTATGTACACAGTAAAAGGGAATTCAAACACTGCCCCCCCCCTTCCCCCTGAAGGGATAGGGAGAGGGGAAAAAGGGGATAAAAGGGAATAAAAAGGGACACCGAACAGGTATACACGATCAAACTCAAGAACTATACTAATAACTAACAAAACAGATCTTACCACGTCCCTTAGAAAAGCAGGATTGGCAGACACGGCCAGCACTCTCCGAACCCCCACATGGCAGGTCAGTGGATGCTGCAGGCCTCAGCCTTAGATAAGCGAGACCAACGCAGGGACCCACTGTCCCGAACCTCGCCGGGAGAGAGCAAGGTCTCTAATCTCCAAATTATTTATACTCTGGTTTACATAAAAATCGTATGGAATACTGGGTACATGGCCACTTCCTTGGTTACAAACTGGTCACCAGGAAGGCCTAGACCAAAACCATCACACTGTGGATGCTCAATTTAGCAATTGTTCTATTTCCTCTGAGTCCCAGAGATGCAGATGAAGGAATACTTGGTTGGCTTTTTAAAGAAAAAAGAAGAAAAAATGGCTAGTATCTCATCCTGGAATAGTTTGGGGCTTTTCCCAAGCACATGAATAATAATTATTCTATCCCCAATAAGAAAATGGCACACTAATATTCTTGTCACTTACAACTTTATTGTGCAATAAAGCCCTGTAGACACCCCCAGATATTTGGCCCATGGACTCTTCCTTTTGGTGTAATACAACTGTTATTTATGAAATATGTAATTTAACCAAGTAAATTTCTTGTTAAAAAGAAAATTTAGGACTATATCCAAAAGGTGAGGAGACCTACAGTTGTTTTACTTTTGATCTGAATTCTTCTGGTGTTTGTTTCTTTCTGCTTTTCACATGGATTAAAGCCTAGATTCAAAAAGAAGTTTAGAAGTCATGGCACAAAATACTGCAACACCTAAATTTTTTGTGTATGCTTCACCTAGAGCAAGATTCAGAAGCTATGCCTGGCAACATAGGGTGTCATACGCATAAAGTGCCTTATGATATATAAATGATCTAAAAAGCTCAATAGTGACTTGTCAAGAGGTAGCAAATGAGAAATGAGGAGTGCAGGTTTTCAATCTTTCCCCTTTAGGGAGCTTAGGTGCTTTACAAAGTATTAGGAGAAAGCATCTTTATATTTCAAAATAGCTACAGTTCTCACAGCCTGGGGGATTTTGCTCTTTTTGAAGAAATAGCATCAGATGTGATCATATGATATTCTATTGGGTAAGTCAGACAAACAGCATTCATTCCAGGGTTTCTTTACGAGTTTGGGGGAGTAAAGTATCACCCCTGATAGGGGATGATCAATAAGGACCATCTAAGCAAAGTGGATATATAGTACTCTGTGAGATCATGTGCATCTAAATGACCTGAGGGAGTGGGCTGGTGTCATTGTGAGACTACTTTCTAACATCTTCAAATGTTTATGGTGACAGAAGAAGGTCCCAAATAATCGCAAAATCGTAAATATCTCAAATTTAAGTAAGTCAGGAAGGAAGATGTGGGGGACTACAGGTCATTCTGCAGGAAGATTATGGAGAAAATTCTCCTGGAAATAATTTCCACACACATGAAGGACAAGAAGGTGATCTGGAATAGTTAGTATGGATTTACTAAAGGCAAATTCTGCCTGACCAACATAATTGCCTTCTACAATGAAATGACTGGCTGTGTGGGGAAGGGGAGAGCAGGGGATCTTGTCTCTAGTTAGGCTTTCAACATAAAATACATATAGCCAAACTGGGCAGATATGGGCTGGCTGGGTAGTTTAAAAATGGGTACAAATTCGTGGAACCACAGTGCTTAAAGAGCAGTGGCTGGTCACTAGCGGCATTTCCCCATGTTCAGTACTGGAGCTGATACTGCTTACAGTCCTTGCCTACAACCTGGATGATGGTGGCAAACACTCCCAGCAGCTGACACCAAAATGTGGGGAAATATGCGGATACACTGGAGGGCAAGGCTGCTTCTCAGAAAAATCAAAAAAGGCTGGAGAATTGAGCTCACAGAAATCTCATGAAGTTCAACAAAGAGAAATGCAAGTCCAGCACTTGGGACAGAATGCAACAGTACAAGCTTGGCACTATCTAGAAAACATCTTTGCAGATGATGCTATTGTTGCATCTGTAGATGCGGTGAACAAATTGAACACAAATCAACATGTGTCCTAGAAGTGGTGAAAGCATGACATATGAGAAAATTGAAAACTGTGTTTGTTCAGCCCCATTAAAGAAGGGAAAGAGGAGAAATTGATGTATTCAAGTACATATGGATGGTTACAGGAAAAATGGAGCCAGAGGCTTCTAGGAAGTGTACAGCAAAGGGTTGAGAAGCAAGGGGCACAAAAGGCAGAAGGACAAATTCAGAGAAATTTGTTTGGATGTAAGGAAGAAAACCCTTTCCAATGAGGTTGATCAGATGCTGGAAAAGGGGCAGAGAGGTAGGATAGGTAGATAGGAGGGTAGGGGTAGATAGGTAGGATGGATCTTTGTTCTTGGAGGTATCTGAAACCACAGGACACAGCTCTGAGCAACCTGTTCTAACTTTGAAGTCAGGCCACCTATGACTGAGATTTGGATCACTAGTCCAACCAGACTTCCAGAGATACCTTCAACCCATTTCTTCCCTGATTCCCAGCTTTCTCTCTTCTTCGGTGAAAGCAATAAAGTCTTGCTCCCAAAATGACATTGAGTATACATGTATCTGAGGTTTGTTTTGTTGTTGTTGTTTTGTTTTGTTTTCATTCTGGAAGATGCCATTACTCTGTAACCAACACGTATATTAGCATGCATAAGCAATCCATCTCATTTATATCTTAGGAGAATGATTTTAAATGGTAAAAAAACCCCCCAGCATATTGTTTATCTGCATCACTTAGGTGTTGTAGAAAAGAAAGTGTGGTTATTTCTGTTAGGTTTTTTGCAGTCAGTTTTTCCATTTTACGTGGAAGCTTTGAAAGATCAATGATGATTCCTCTATGCTAGTTAAAATCCCCTTTTCTTTCAAAATCCAGTAACCAGCATGATTTTAGTAAATGCCTGTGGGAGATGTATTAAAGAACCCCAGAATAAGTTTTGCCAGGGTTGCCTTTTCATTTTCATCTGCTTTTCAGGAGTCTATTGTTTTTGTATGCAAATATCTGGAATGTACTTAAATTTGGTGGACTTGTGATAAAAACATAATTGTGTAGCTGTGTATCTGTACACACATTGTAAAGGGAACTTTTAGACACTGCTGGATTGTCTCAGCTCACAGTGTCAGGATGATAACCATAATAATTTATATCACCTGGCTTTTGAGATCCTTGCTTCCTCTTCCCCAGCTTTAGAGGATGGCAATAAAGGAAAGCTGTGGGATTTTGCTGCACATCAGGCTCTGGTCACTGTATCTCCTTACAATGAGGTATTCCTCATGAGAGCTGTGGTCTAGGCTTGTGATTATTTTCGTACCTGAAGTTCAATATTAACAGAGTTAGAAGACCCAATTAATACCTAATCTTTAGGAACAAAAAGAGAAACCAAACACCTAACAGTTAAACTGAAAAACAGTACCACAACTGGCACTTTTTAGTTTAGGTTAGTAGCATGGTGAATGGTGGGAGGGGAGGATCTCTTGGGAAAGATAAAGGAGTAAAATAGTTGTTAGACATTAATAAACTCATCAGTTCTTAAAGACAAAATCTATACGTGGCGACCAGATATAAATTTTTCTTTATTCAGCTGCTTGGAACATGCATGCCTCTGAGTAAAATTGCTGTTGAAAAATATACATATCAGACCCACATATGTGCAATTAGTCAGAAACAAGTTTTTATTTTCCTGATTTTTATACTGTGCTATATACCTTCAAATAGGAATGCTAAAGTTACTCCAAACACTGCATTTGTTGCAAGTGCCAATGCCCATTTTCATGTTTTATGCTTGTCTTTCAACCCTACAAATTGATGAAAAATAAGAAATAGTAATACTAACTCAAAACAAACAAGCTGAAGGAATAAAGACAAAACATTCATGTAATAATTGTGTTTCATAACTATATTGTGTTTTAAGGCCACAGTATTCAGCTGGCAATTTTCTAGTTAGAAAGACATAAACGCAGGTTGTGAAGGACAAAGACTGCCACTTCGATGTTCCCAGAAAATGGTAAATTTATCATGTGCAGCATGTACAAATGCATCTTTGGAGATGAGTCAGACTTACCAAGTAAGCATCTGTAACACCATCTGCACTGTATAGGTGCATGGCTCATTTCAGTTCTTCCCAGGAGTGTCTTTTGGGACACGGTTTCATGTGCATAGTGTCACACAACCTGTGTGTGAGTAGGTGAGTACTGCAGATTTGTTCAGATTTTCAGATGTTGTGCAAAGAGATCTGGAACAACTGCTCATGTGCAGCAGCATCACATCATAAATAATGACCACATTTTTCAAGATTTGCAAGACAAAATTGCTGAGTTTCAAACCACGTCAGTGTGTCTCTTGCTTTGTCTGCTGCTTCTTCTTCTGTTGTTTGCACGGGACTTGTTTGTTTTAATTGGGTGATTATGTGCCTTCAGATGCGTTTGCCAAATTTCTGTAACAGCAGGACACCAACATGAAACTAGCAAGTATCCTCTGGTCTTATGTAGTCACCTTGAGTGTAATGATACCTGCAGGTAGAATAGTGCTCCTATAATGACAAGGTGTTTGCTATGTCCAAGGTGCAACAGCTGCTGTAGTTGCATTTTACTTGCTGTAGTTGCATTTTCAGTGCTTTCACTGCTTTTAATCCGGTAACTATACTTGTGGTCCTACACTGACACAAGAAACAGGAAAGACTACCCATTCCACTATGTATTCTGATCATTTTGCATTGGTGGGACAGGAGCATCCAATCCCTGTGGACCCACATTAGTTTGGGTCTGCCTCATGTCCTGAAATTACGTTACTAATCCCAGCACGATTTTGGTTGTTTCAGTTCCCTTTACATCATTTGTAGCTGTCCGCAAATCTAGAAACACAGTTACCAACTAGGGAAATCATGATGTTATTGTATCAGCTTCCAATGACTGAGATTTGTCTTTACAACCAGCAGCTTTTTAATTTGGCTGCAGTCAGCATCCAGGCATGTATGTGTGCTGCAGTGCTTTCTGCAACAGCGATTGTGACAGCTGCAGACCAGACTACTTTTAACTTTCCCTTTCCATACCAGCCTCTTTGTATTTCTTCCTTCAGCTGCATCACTGTGTGCAGGGTAGTCAACATTAAGCCTTCATTTTGCCTTTTATTTTTTTTTCTGGCTGCATAGACCTTTAGGTCTGTATCTGCTTTGAAAAAAAAAAAATAAATCAAACACTCTACAGATGCTTACTTACATAGAAAAACTGTAGCATGAACAACAGCAAGAGGAGAACTGTTTCACTTCCCTCTTCTGTTTCTCGCAAAGTTGAATATGAACATTATGTAAGATGTGTTAACAGTTAAGGACTCACCAAAAGGTCTTGTCTTAAAACTGGCTATTATACTAGCTAGTAGAATTAAAAATACACAACAGACGATTAGGTATATCAGTATGTCTCAATGCTGCATGCATCCATCCCCATTTAACAGTAGTGAAACAGAATTAAAGGAGAAAACTAAGATTTTGACTCTGTATGATATTACTTTAACGAACTACTTTCTCACCTTCTTTGGCTCTCTCCCCTCCACTTCTCTTTGACTGGCACAAAACACAGCAAGATAAATTAGGAAACAGTGCTTTTACTTATCCGTACCCAGAAACATTTCCCTGTGTTAATCAATAGCTGTGGCAGACGACTGCGAACCAGCACCCGTTTTTGAGCTTTTATTTAAATTCGTCTTTAAATTCGTCTTCTTAAGAGACTCGTACTGTCTTCCCTCACTACCTCCCGAGTGCAGGTGCACAGACCAAGCCCGCTCTCCCATCGCTCTGGGAAGAGGGGCTCGGCTGAGTCCGCGGCTCTCCCGCCGCCGGAGCTGCCGTGCGTGACTCCCTTCTCCCTCTGGAGGGAGACACAGTCCAGCTTTTGTCTGCCGCCGGCGTCACCGCATTCCTTCTGCCTCTGCCCCTGCTCCAGCCGCCGCGGCCCCCTCCCCTGGCACAGCTGTCCGGCCCGGCCCGGCGGGACCCCCTCCCCGCCCCGCCTTCTGCTGCTCCTCTCATAGGGGGCTCGAGGTGGTGGCGGGGCAACCGGGGGGACCCGGGCACTTCCCCCTCCCCGGCCATGTGCGCCTGTGTGGAAACTTGGCACCCCTAGCTCGCCGCTCGGAGGGGACGGGAGAGCGGCGCTTCGGGGGAGGCAGGGGAGGGGGCCCAGCCCGGGTGTGCGCAGGCCGCGGGGGCGGGCGCTGCCGACAGAGCTCCGCTCCTCGGCTACACGGAGCGGTGGCCACGGGGACCTAGTGCCTCGTAAAGGGCTAGGAAGGAGAGCACAGAGTGGCCGGATAAATACGGGGGAGGAGAGGGGCGTCTCCCCCGCTTCCCACCCCTCCCATCTCCCCCGCTGTGCAGGGCGCTCTTGGAGCTCCCTCTGCTTGTTCGGGCCCCCGGAGCGGCTCCGCGCCCTGGTGCGGTGAGCGCAGGCTGGGCATGGGAGGCTGCTGCTGAAGGTGAAGCTCTCGCTCTCCAATTACTTTTCCCAAGAGGGAGAAGGAGGCTGCAGGAGGGGGAAGTCGTGCTGTTGTGTGGACCGCAGCACCAGTCAGAGATGCTCTAACGGAGGGACTGCTGCAGGACGCGCCGGCTTCTCCTTCCTATGCCGGCGGGGCTCAATCGGGACCGCGTGCAGCTGGTGAAGGGGCCGGAGACACACCGGGCTGCAGGACTTCCTCATCCTCCGCCTTTTCAATAGCTCAACCATACTTCGTCCTCTTTTCATTTTTTGAATTTTTTTTTTTTTTTTTAATACTCTGACATCGTACACGAGAAACACTTCAAGTCCTCCCTCTCCTGTCAGTTCCTTCACCCTTCCTCTAGCATCTCTTGGCCGGATTTCTGGTGTATTGCCAGAGAGGCGGGGGTAGACCCGGGCCCCGCTGACGGCCGCTGCCCCAGCCCGGCCGAGCCGAGGGGAGCGGAGCCGAGGGGAGCGGAGCCGAGCGGAGCTGGCACGGCGCCGCTCCGTGCCCCCGGGCTCTGGCGGGGCGCGGGGCGTGTGCCGGAGATGCCCGGGCGGTAAAGCTGGAGCTCCCCCCGGACGGGAGGCGGCCGATAACTAGGCGTTTCTAGCAAGAATCGGGACTGCAGGTAGGTGAGCGGAGCGCTCCGGGGGCGTGTATCTGGCCGGGCGCTGGTGGGGCCGCCGGGAAGTCGCCTCCGCGGTTGGCGGAGACCCCGCGGGGCTGCGGGGGCAAGTGGCCGCCGGGGGCCGGGCGTGGGGTATGCGGGGGAACTGCTCCGGGAGTGCGTCGTGACGGTGCCCTAAAGTTGGAGAAAGCAGGGACTGAGGAGGAGCTGCTTTGTCGTCCTTCTGCTGGGCGCCTAGGGCACTCAGCTACAGCCTTGCGCCGGGCGATCCACAGGGCTTTTGTTTTCCTTTCTCATTTTCTTTGATTTTATTCAAAAGAACGGTTCAGCAGAGCCGGGGGGGGGGGTGGGGGGTGGGGGGTGGGGGAACACGTTGTCGGATGGAGCAGGGGAACTCTCCCATTTTTCAACTTTTATGGGAAGGGTGGCCGCCAACTCGTAGGACCTTCGGGGACTTGGGGGTGGTTACTCTGCCCGGACGCCTTATAGGCCGCCTTCAGAGAGTGGCTGAAAGAGCGAGGAGTCCCTTTATAAATCGTCTAAAAAAAAAAAAAAAAAAAGGCAATAAAGAGACAATCTATGGCTTCATTTCTTTCTGCGTGTAGTGCTCCCCGAGTTGCGGGTAGCGTATCTTGTCTCTCCACGTTGCTTTCTTTGCATTTCAATGGACTAATTTACCAACTAACATGTTTCAGGTTCTATATACCACAGTGAGAAGGGCTTTTCCCTTATTCCTTCCAATTTATAGCTTTGCAAGAGAAAGTTTGAAAATAACTTGCTTTGTTCCCATGGAGCCGTAGGATTGGACATCAGGTTATTAATGCAAAGAATAAAGACCAAGAGCTTGCACTGCCCTGTTAGGAGTTTCCATTAATGACTCTTCTGTATGTTTCTTACCGGCAGTTAAAATCATTACTTAAAGGATTTTAAAATGTATGTGTAGTTACAGTTCCCTCTTTCCAGCTTTTGCTTGGAGATGACCAGTATTTTCTTTTAAAGCACTAAGTACTTGACTTCTACCAACCTTCCTCCTCCCCCCAGTAACACTTGCTCAGTATTTAAAGAATCGTGCTTCGACTCCTGCAGAACTGTCAATTTAAATAATAAACATACTCAACCCCTGTCTCTGAAAGCCCTGTAAAGCATTCGGGGTTGTAGGGTCTTCGCACCACAGTGGATACATTTAAATTGGTATTGACTAAATGATAATCGTTATTTGGTTTCTGTGTCTTACCAACTAGTTTCAGACTTTAGCATTCAGCATTTAACACTTTAAAGCTACTTTATGGGCTAATTTAAGTGAAGTCAAATTGATAAATTGAGATTCTTTTCTGTAGTGTAGGGCAAACACTAGAAAAATAGTAGTTCAATGGTACTAGGAGTATAGCTTAGCTGAAGTTGGGAAAGATCATACTAAGGTATTTTTATCAGAGGTGGCAAAGGTTATAGGTTTCATTATGCTTTTTCACAGTAATTGTGCAGTCATCTCATACTGATGCCTAAATTGTTTTGTAAGTGTATAATGAACAGTTGTAAAGTAATTAATATAAATTTTAATTATTAATATTTTATTTCAGAGAGCTGATACTGCTGAGGCAGTATGGGAAATCATGTGGTTTTTATTTCATGTAGTTCCACTTTCCAAAACTACGGTACTGTTATTCTTATAAATATAAATTACTTAAGTGCCATAATTTTAGTGGAAAGATTTGCTCAGTTAGTTGATAGCAAACCAGATATATGCTTCACTGGTTCCACACTGGTTTTTTGTACATAATGGGCTTTCAAAACTGTGGTAATAATTTTAGATACACTGCTGATAGTGGGTGACTTTGAGATAAAATCCTAGCTTGCTGTTTTAATCAGAGAATGACAACTAATCTGGTGGTATCTTTTATTGTACTGGACACATGGGATAACCTTTTTACCTGGCTCTTATGATCTGAGTGATCACAGATTTATGTGTAGATGCTTGTAATGCATTTGATAGTTCTGGTGGGGAATGTATGAAAAACTTGTTCTGAATGGATGTAATAGACGTGTGTACAGACAGATATTGGAGATTGTTTTACTGGCAGGTTACAAAGTGATGATTCATTGAACCCTCTCTAGGTTTACATAAAGCAAATAATACTTTACATTGAATTGTGGTAGCAGAGAAAAATGTAGCAGCCAAGAAGTTTCATAATTTCATTACAGGTGATGACAGACTTGATAAAAGACATCTTTACAAATGCAGGCAGTATGTTTTTGGTAAGCAAAATATAACCATGGAGTTTTTTAGGTCTGATCATCTTCACACTTAAATTTATTGCTGTCTGTGTTGCTACTTACCAACCAGTATAAAGCCTAAATAGTGTACTAGAAAGATGCTACATTTATTATGCTGTATGTTTTACTTACTATAAATGCAACAGTGCTAAGTAGTTATCAGACTAAAGGAAATCACTGACTTTGGAAGACAGAAAATCACATTCCTTGATACTCATCTTATACGCAGAAATGTGATCACCATCTTGAAAAATTGTTCTGGATACAACTATCAGTGAGCAAGCAGTTGTATTCCCCTGTTCTAACTTCTGCTGGATTTTATTAGAAATGCTTCATTAAGTCACATTATTCAGCAGCTGTTTGTTCACTGAAAATTAAAATAAAAATCAGGAAATTTATCCAGCAAAGCAGTAATATTTCCTTTGTTAAGTACTGAAAGTTTAAATAATAATAAAAAAAATCATTTGGCATCAGTGTGCCAGAAGCACTGAGTACATCCTATTTTAGTGATATATGGATGGCATTTACAGATGCAATTCATCAATGTATTTGTTAGTCAAACGTCATCAAACAAAGAAGATAAATTACAGTAAACAAAGACTGCATGGTAGTACAGAGGGTAAAGCAAGGGAAGACCCTACAAATCTAATTAATTAGTGTTCAGTCTCATATTTACAGTCTATATTTAAACATCTAATATAAATATCTTTCATCGTTTTTCTCCTGCAGCTCCAGGTAATTCAGGTAACAATAGCTTTTCATTGGAAAATGCATTTTTCATTTGCCTTTGGAAATGCTGAATTTTAAAAACATTGAGGCAAAAGTTGTGTTGAGATGAATATAATAGGAGGGTCCTATGCCAGAAGAACTGAACAGTGACCTGTCCCTGTTTGTGACCATTTTTATATGTTAAGAGGGGAATCCCCAACTGATGTAGGCTTTTATTGCTCCCCAGGAGTGGTTGAAGCTCTGACATTTTAAACCAGCTGGAGTATTTGCTCCATTATCTTTAGATCACTGAATTTAAGAGTGAACTTTAAAAGGGTTTTGCTTGCCTTTTTTTTTTTTTTTTTTTTTTTTTTCTTATTCCATGAGAAAACATTTGCATGGTATATTGAGCTTCACAGAATCCATTGTAAGTACACTCCTTCACATTTAAAATACTTTTTAAAAACACAAGCTCGCTCTGGGAGGTATTTCAATAGGAAATGTAGCCTTGTGATTTGGTTTTGTAAGCTGTTAATATTTACTTTAAAACACTTCTCATGACTCGGTTCAGGTGTCTAAAACTCATCAGGCATAGGAATGAATGTGGAAACATCAACAGTAATGTTGTTCATTTTTCCTGGTGACAGCTACAGAGCTATCTCCTTTTGCTCTTGGCAGAACTTGGGTTTTGTGCTTTGCTTCTTTATGCACCCTTGCCAGCCACTTGTTTGCCATATGTAGTGAGTTATTTATCAAAAGAGAAGACAAAATAATAATGTCCACCTGATGTACTTTTTCATACTACTGGTGCAGAGCATTCACATTTTTAAGATAAACAATGGAAGGCATTTTTATGTAGCTTCTTTCATGCCATATGTTTTGAAAAACACTTTGGAGATAGAAGAGAGAAAATAAAGATATTGTGCTTTATAGTACTGGTTATGGCAGGACACTACATACTTGGCTTTTTTCAGTAACTTCATCTCATTTTATCTTTCTTAGCTTTTCCTTTTGTTTGGATATGTCAGTACAGTGATTTGTAGAATGCACTGTAGCTGTAGCTATTGCTTGAAGTAGCACTATAAAAGGCTTTGTATGGATTTGATTCTTAGTCCTTAAATAAACACTTACGGGAGTAGCTCCTGTACTCTTTGTGGTATGGAAGAACTGCTTATATAATTGCACAGGTAAAAAGTTGGAAATTTTTTTTTTTTTTTCCTCCAAAGCTTATCAAACCTCATAATCTGTGGTATGTTAGTAGCTTGCATTTTCTAGTTGCCTCACTTCACATCTTGCTGATCTTGTAATATGAAACTTGAACATAGGTCTCTCGGTACCAGGACAGCGTTGTGTACAGCCGCCTCAACTGTGACCATCCCTTTAACAATGCCAAGGGGAGAGCCACAGTGCAGGGTGGTGCACAGTAAAAGCACACATAGCTTTTTTTTTTTTTGACTCCTGGGTGTTTGGTAATCTTCTATGCCTATATCATGAATTTGAGTAACGCTGCAAAAGGTGCTTTAGATTGACAAACTTCACAAGTAAATAAATAAACAATCGCAGTTAAACAAACCCAACTGGCTATATAAATAGCAAAATATTAAGAAATGCATCAGTAAGTATCAAACACTTTTAACATAGATAACCAAATTTTTATTCTTGATTGTATGCTGGCCTCTCTCTCTTTGAAATATTTATGGCCTCCTCTGTGCTATATAAGATTCAGTATTTGAAGATGAGATATTGGTCTAGATGGACCACTGGCTTGATCCAATAAAGCAATTTCCTTGCTGAAATGCAAGGAACTGGTGTTGCAGTACTGTGTATTTTAAATACCTTACTAGAACCAAACTGCTTGGTTTTGCTTTATTTTTTCACTTTTAAAAGCAGGATATAATACATTTCTAAAATAAAGCTGTCAGTACATGCAGTCTCACACCAACTCTTTTATAGACAGGAGCACAGACCTGACAAGTCTCTCACACTTGCAGTGATACTCTTATGTTGTATTTCTTCTACTCCCTCACTGTGGTTTTCTGCGTCACATATTGATAAGGCAGAGCTGTGGCTTCTGGTCCATCTGGCCACAAAACAATTGGCTACGCAGCATGTGCCCCTCGTCTCATCTGCGTCTGACATGCCATGTCATGGATGGGGTAGAGGGTGCGGTTCAGCCCTTGGATCACCAAGTGGTTTTTCTTGCTCATCTGAGCATCTTTGTGCAGAACAGTCTTCCTGGTTACAGGCTCTCCTTGCCTTCTCCTTCACCATGTGAAACTGCATGTATGAGAGAACTGGAAGTCTCTGATATGCAGTCTTGGGATAAGTGCTGCCTTCTGCCTCGTGACTGTGTGTTTGGGAGAGCTGTAAGCACTGTCTTGGAACTATGTACCCTAGATCACCTTTCAGTTGAGATTTTCCAGTGTTTGTTCCTGTTTAAGACACCTGTTTTGCCTTTCAAGTTCTAGAATAACCATAATTTGTTTCTGGCTGTCGTGCTATCGCACTTAATGACACTGCAAAGTCACACAGAAAGGCTCCATGGCTCTGAGGAAAGATAATAGCTGTCTGTGCTATTTGTGTGTTGTAAACTATTTGAAATTTGTATCTTTTTGTTTGTCTTTGTCTAGGATGAGTTACTAGTCTTAGTTTGGTTTGTACTGTAGAAGTGTCCAAGTCACAAAAGTCACCACTAGCAAAAAGTAGGGTGTGCACAGAGAGGCAAAACCTGAGGTCAGATCATGCAAGGCATTTCAGCTGTGTGTGGCTTCAGTTGGACTAATCAAATTAATTATGTGCTATAAGTAATTTCTGAATCAAGCCAGAATAAATGACTGACTGCTTAGAGTGATCTGTGTTAGAAGGCGTGTAGGTGAGGTGCTGTTGTGACGACTATCTTTGTGTCTGTATTCTGGGTATAATTTTAAGACTTGAGCTTTATTTCAGTGGTTTGTCAGTCCTACACCTTTTATAAACAGTCAATCCCCTTATATTCAGAAAAGAGACTATGTAACAGCAAGTAAATTTCAGAAAGATGCTACAGGTAACTACTCTGTACTATAGTGTTAGAGACTGCAGTTACAATAACATAAATTTTCAAATGTGATTTTATTGGTGTGGCACTAAAGTAAAATATTACTTTCTGGCCAAGTATATCAGGCTATGGTATTCATGCAAGAAAGGAAGTCATGTTTAGAGCTTAATTGCAGAAAGAAGATTTGTTTCAGCACCATCACAAGAGAAGAATACCCTCTCTGGACTGTGTTACCTGTGCAAAGTTAGCATCCAGATTTATTGTAACAAAGAGGCTATTACTAAATAAGCTGGGAATTTTTATCTGGAGTTCTGGTAACAGCAGCAAGTACAGAGAGTTAAGTTCTGTTTTATAAGATTACTGGAATCAAGAGAGAAGAAGTATTTATATGCTAACATAACATACCATAAATTCAGATACAATAATATTAGTGAATACACTCACACTTCTCATTATTAATGATCCTACTTTTTTTCTGTTCAGTCTAGAGATTCATGAGGGATAAACCTTGCATTGGAATTAAGGTAATACTTAAAACACATTAAAGCCAAAGTGTCCAAATCTTCATAATCAAAGCATTACACTGATATTTGTGCAATGGGTGTTCAAAGAAAGATATGACCATGAACCCTAGTTGAATTTCTGATTAAGGGAATGTTGACTCCCCCCTCCTCCCCCAATGCAGATTAATTTTCCTTCATTTAAATAAGATTTTATTATTCTGTTTGTAAACATTATCTGTGATTCTGAGCCCACGTTTTGCAGTTCTTTGTACATTACTTTGTGCCTTTACATGTGCCTTTACACTGTGAGACCTTTTAGGTGGCTTTAGCCCTTCTGTTTGTGCAGGCTGGTGTGGCGTGCACCTGTTTGTGCCCATGCAAATGCATAACTGCCCTCTCGCATTCTGATTATGTCTGCATCCTCTTGTGTAACTGTTGGGGTCACTACCTTTGGAAAAGGTACTAGGAGAAAGTTTAAACTTAGCTTAGCAGTTCTGAGCTTCTTTTGCTTTGAGGCTGTGCTATAATGTTTTAGGTTTGGGGCCTTTTTGACAGTTTAATTATGTGTGTTTCAAATATTCTTTGGAGTTGCTTTGGTTTGTTGCATGATTATAAATATGTATTTGACATCTAGTAAATACCCACTTCATGCTTCTAAAAATTACATATGCTTTCAAAATCATACTCAGAACAATGAGTTTGTATGTTTTAATACCTTAGTACATATGCTAACAAACAGTATGATTTCCCATTGGAAGATAAATTAAAAAATTGCTAATTCACCTGTATGAACTCTGCATAAAACCCCACTGTGAGAAAATTGTTGACACAGCTATGACTAGCTGCAGGAATACTCCAAGTCTCTTTAATATGACATCTTGTTCCCGTTCCCACTTTAAAAATTGAACACCCAATAATGACACTCATATTCTTCCTTTCCTCAGCATGCTCTCAGCAGCTCATAACCTAACTTTTTCTCCTCTATCTCTCTTTGCCCTTCCTTTTCTCTTCACTGTTCACCTCATCTGCATTGGTGTCATATGATCTTCCTGAATGTCAAGCAAATGCAGACTGCAGTCAGCATTACCAAATTGCTTTCCTGCCAGAAAAGTCTCTTTTCGTGTACATGACCCATCATCTCACAGTTAGCTGCAAGTAATTCTGATTCCCAAATTTACAGTGTATTTCCTTTTTAATGAGCTATTAGACATTATACACTTTTTAACTTAATCTCTTCTGACTAACTGCATTTCTCCTGATAATTATAGCTTTAGAAAGAAACAATTAATTTGAAACCACTTCTGTAACAGAAGTGGCATTATTTAGATAGCATTCCTCCATATCCATGCTCTAGGGATTATCTCCTTAGGATATATTTATATATGGAAACTCCTGGAGACCTCTCTATGAGCCCAACAGCCACCATGATGTCATCAATAATATAGACAAGGCTACTGCATAAGCTATTTTAATAAAACACAAAAGGAAAATAGATAGATGAATGGATGTAGTGGTTAGTTTTTGCTTTGTCTAATGAAACAAGATTATTTATGTACTTTCTTCACCCCAGAGAATGCTGTGAGTGAACTTAAGCACAAACACAAATAATATTCCATATATATTGCATAGATTTGGACATTTTGGAATTGTATTCTTTTGGTAATGATAATATTAAATTTGTTAGAATAATTCTTCAAATTCAGTGTTGTCTAAAAAAAAGTTTAAAAAACTGCAGATGACTCAGTAACAAGGAATGAGTTCATTCAACTTTTGTGGCTCACAGGATCCATTATATCTGTGTATTTATTAAATCTAATGTTATCTGCTAGTACAGGCTATATCATCCTGGTTTTGTCACTGCACTTAATGACATCTAGTTAGTGGATACAAACCAAATGTATATGCAACCTGCCAAATGCTTACCTTGTGCTAAATCCCTATAAGCTTTACATGAATTCTAGTATTTTTGTTTTTCCTCTGCTAGTTAGAGTTCCACTTTAGCAAAATATGGAAATGATTAACAGAAGGGTACTTTATCCATGACTCTGTGATGGAAGTTGATTGAAATGTACATTTAAAAAGTTTTCATCTTTCAGGTTGAACCTTATGCTCCAGCTGCAGTAAAAGTGTCTAACAGACACTCTTCATTGGTTGCGAGTTGGAGCTCGTGCCTCATTCTCACAGTTACTTTGTGGGAACAATATTGAAAACATTCCTGGGAGAAAATGTCCTTTCTCTGAATCAGTAGATGTTAAATGCAGATTCAAAATGAGTGCAAGATATATATGATTGAAAAATGTGCTGAGAAGTTTAGGTACTATGCAGGATCCTTGTCACCTTAGTAGTTGAAGGGTGTGATGGGTATCCTCTGCTCTGTTGGATACTATAAGTTCACACCTTATGCACTTCTGCAACCCTGTTTGAGTAAATAGCTAAGTATACAGGTGACTAAGTCATCAAGCAGATAACTTTACTTTCCTAGTTTCTCTTGAAGCCAAAACTTTTTGGTTCATCACTGCTTCAGTTCAGTTGCAATCTTTTCTGATTTCTTAGCATAGTAATATGACAGGCCTAGTTCTGTCAGCTGAAATAATAAAATATTTCTCACTAGTGAATGATTCAGGTAATTCAAAGCCAGATTTTAAAAGCAAAACATTTTTTACTCTCCCAAACTTCCTACCCATTAAAAAGAGAGACAAAATAGAAGTCTATGTATACCCAATCCTACCTAAACTTCAATGTTTTATTGGAGAAAGTAAGAAGCTATGATTTAATGCTATGTCTGCAGCTATTCTGAGTTGCATATTTCCGTCTCTGTGTCTTTCTTTCGGTGTCTTAAGCAATTGTTGGTAATTCGTGGCCTCCTTCCTGGAGAGATGACTTGTAGCTGTCTGGTTCTTTTACTTTCTGTATGTATTCTAGTCTAGACCAGAAGATATGTAGAACTTCTATCTAGCACCTGAAAAGAACATTTTTCCATTTACTAGCCAAGCCATTATGTCTTTAAGTTACTTCACAGACATATTTATTCTTTTTTTTTTATTTACAGCTGGTTCTTCCCCTTGCATATAAAATACATTTACATCCCCATAAGTAAAACAATCCTTAAACCAATATGAACTGGTTGTATAGGAATAGCTATGTGACAGTCAGAAAATTAGTGTGCATAAATCTACATTATCAACAGAAACCATGAAATAAAAACACATAGTTTTTCTGGATATACAATATATTCCTGGTTCAGCAGTGGGTTGTGAAGTTCAGATCCACAATGATGATCATCATAGCCATGCCACATTGTAAAGGCTTAAGGGTACAGCTTATTACCACTGTATTACCACTTTTGGGTTGTTGTTTGTTAGCTAATTAACAATTTTTCAGTTGGTCTTTGCCAAGGGATGAGTCAGACCCACCATAATGATTTCAGGTATTAGACAACAGGTAGTTCTGGAGGTAGAGGGGATGGATGTTGAAACTCTGTACGTAATGATCTGTTGGCTCCCGCAGTGCGATTGTTTCAGGTAGACGCTATTGTTTGAAAATCCTTGGTCTCTTTGGTTTCTCTTTCCCTTCGGGTCAGGAGAATTCTTGAACTTAATTCATTGTCCATGAGGTAAGTGATTGGAGCCCACTGGAAAAGAAAATAGCATAGTGGACAGTTTCTCTGTTTTGTTTTTATCAGCTGTTGCTGAGGTTCTCCAGTGACTGTGGTCTTGATAAAGACTTTCTGTTTTTATGCATTATATCTCTTTTGTGAAGAAGAACAGGAGTTTTTCTGTTAAGGAGCTTCAATAGTGGCTGGAGTCAGAAACAAGTGGGACTAGAATCTAATAGAAGAAGGAAATGAAAATGTAAGAAAAGTACTGCTTTGTACTTTGACAAATGCTTTGTCATATTCTTTCTGTTGGTTCACAGTAACCAATGTTTCACATAACACTTTACGGGACGACTTATATAATACTAATTTTGTAGAGACATTGAATAGTTGTTTCCATTTTGGAGGAAAGAACTGTACCTGGCCTCTGCCTTCTGTTCTGTTTTTATTTTGTGCTCTTTTCATATTTTTGGATGATACTTCATTAGTGTTTTGCAGAAATATCTAACCATACACTGGAGAAAAACATGTCTGCCTATGACTTTCTATGGAAGCCTGGTTTGTAAGGCCTTTTCATTTTTAACTAGTGTAAATGCTTTCTAGCTTTGAAGAAAACAAAGCTATAATTGGGGAAAGGAAGAATGATGAAGAGAATGTGCTTGTCCTTCCTTTTAATTTAAACAATCTTTAAATTAGGCTTCTGCCCAAGAAATATTTTCTTTGAAAAACTAAACTAAATCTGTTGTTACAGAAGTACGGCATATTTTGAGTTGGAAGGGAAGTCCAACTCACAACTCATAACTGAAAGGCACATAAGGGGATTGAACCCGCAGCCTTGGCATTATTTGTACCATGCTCTAACCAACTGAGCTATTGGCAGCTTTAGATTCTTTGATTTAGAATTTTTTTAAGAGATTATTTTTCTTTTTTTTTTTTTTTTTTTTAATTGTGTTTGATTAGTAACTACATTCTAACAATTAGGAACTTCTGTATACTTACAAATACAATCTTCTAGAAAAATTGATCTCTGAGTTAAATGCCCCTCACCCCAATGAATAGTAATGCCAGCTACATTAAGTATCATGCAATAAGAGGGTACAACTCCTTAGTTTTCTTTTTACCAGCATAACAATTTATAGTAGTAATGTTCTGTGAGAGTTTTCATTTGCCAGTTTAATTTGCAGTGAGCTTGTCATGATTACCGAACTAGGTTTAATTTTTTCCTTTTTTTTGCCATTTGAGGGCACTTTCTCATATCTCTTGAGTGCTTTCAAGCCTCTAACACTTTTTCTGTCTTTGAGCAGAGCCATCATTTTGCCATTCCAGAATACACATTGACCTTCACCACCAGATTTTCTTGGTGGGTCTAACTGATTTGTGTCCAGATTTGAATAAAACAGGAAGAATCCAAAGTTACTTTTAATATTAAGAATGAAATATAGTAAAATATAAAATGGATTTTAAAATGCAGCCTGTCCTTTTTTTATTACTCTTCAGCTTATCTCTTGCATTTGGTAGCCCAGGTTGGTTTGACTTCAGCAGTTGGTCACAGATCTAACATAATAGCTTTTTCAGAAAAAGCTAAAGGACTAGAGCAACAGACACCACAATCATTAACGTTGGTTATTAAAATAGCATCATATCCCTTTATGGTTAACTCCAAGTGTTCAGTTTCTCTCCTAGCCTTCAATACTATAAAGCTTTCAGACTGAGCACTACCTACCTCCTTTTTAATTTCAGTCTCAGAGGTAATGAAGGAGGTTTAAAACCTGCTCAGGTGGCCTAGATCTGTCAGAGAAAAGAGAGCCGAACCCTTCACATAACCATCGCAGATACTCTGAAATTCACTTTGTGAATCTCATATAATAAAAGCTCTTTGGGTGGCTGATTTTGATTGAAAAGGTGAAAGTGGAGCCACCTTTCAGCATTTTCAGCACTAATAAAACTTATTTTGGGATTTACCTTTTCACTGATATTACCAAATCTGAAAGCTGAATAACAGCTTCAACTGTGTTGTACCACCACCTTGTGTTACTTGATTGGCCTGAATATCTTTTCCCAGTAATTAAATTTTATGACTTGGAGTGATACAGCTAGGCATACTAGTAGTCTCATAGGTCTCATAGTATTATGTTCCTTTGCCTGTTCAAAAGTATGGTAGTAATTTTATTTTTTTAAGTTATTCTTTTTAATCTTGAAGCCTCTGCTCAAAAATGTATTAAAGTCTCTGGTATTTGGAGAAGCGTTATAAGGTTGCATCATCAAATAAAATTCCTGAGCCAGCATACAGAATCTGAAAAGAACACCTTTTTAGACATCTCCCTCTCTTTTTCAAAAAAACCCCAAACCCCACAAGCTACACATGATTAAAAGTAAATACACCTTTAGTTGTGATTAATTTTGTTGTCAGATAATGAACCTTGCAAAGCTACAGTTGAAGTTAAAATATCCTACTTTAATGGCAATAAAACTCCTTCTTTAGAGACTTGAGTGATCTGCAAAGAGTAAAACACTTTGTGTGTCACCTTGTTCCAGTTTTGTGAAGTTTAAAGAAGAATCCAATGCTGCTTGATTTTAGGTGTTGGAAATCTGGTCATAACCTGCCAAAAAGGACAGCAGAGGCAGGCTTCAGCTTGAGATTAACACCTGAAATAGTTGTCTAGTTGCAATGGTCTACATGTGAGGTATTTGCTTTAGCTTCATAGTCAAGTGAGATCCAGGGTAGGGTTCAACTGCTTAACATAATTTAAAACTCTCTGGAGCATCTTGTCTGGCCTCCAAGTGCTGCTTCAGATGGGTGCAGAATCCTATCTGAATCAGATGCAAGATGCCTTGCATCACATCTGCCAATCCCTTGTCTTGGGCATCTCAAATAGTTCTAGATGGTTATGTTCAGGCACTGGAATCCTATTGCTTATCAATAGGCATGTAGAATGATTGTGCTTGCTTTAAAACAGATTTTGGATCAACTGAATTGTACTTGAAGTCACAGCAAGCTGGTCAAATTGAATAACTTGCCTTAAAGGTAGAACTTGAACTAATTGTAGTGAACATTTTAAATGTGTCAAAGTATTTAAGATACTTGGATAGAGTTTATAGTAATGTACCAGATCAATAATATGTCAGACATCATTCTTTTTCTCTGTACTTGGCACTGGTGAGGCCACACTTTGAGTACTATTTCCAGTTCTGGGCCCTTCACTACAAGGACAGTGATGTGCTGGAGTGTATCCAGAGAAGGGCAATAATCTGGTGAAGGGTCTGGAGCACAAGTCTTATGTGGAGCAGCTGAGGAAGCTGGAGTTGTTCAGCCTGGAGAAGAGGAAGTTCAGGGGAGACCTTCTTGTTCTCTGCAACTACTTGAAAGGAGGTTGTAGCTTGGTGGGGGTCAGCCTCTTCTCCTGAGCAAATAGCAATAGGATGAGAGGAAAAAGCCTCAAGGTGCACCAAGGGAGGTTCAGGTTGGACATCAGGAAGAATTTCTTCATGGAAAGGGTGGTTAAGCATTGCAATAGGCTGCCCAGGGAAGTGTTCCTTTGAAATGTTCAGGAAACAACTGGATGCAGCACTAGTGCTAAGATTTAGTTGGCAAGGTAGTGATCAGTCAAAGGTTGGACTTGATGATGTTAAGGATTGTTTCAAACCTTAGTGATTCTATGATTTAGTTAACTGAACTTGGTACTTATATTTCAATGTCTAAATTTAGGTGCAATAATCTCAAAAATATTGGTACCTGTGTTACAGATGGAAGTATTTGGATGATACTCTCAGGCACATGGTGTGTAACTCTTGAGAATGGTCCTGTGCAGGGCTAAGAGTTGGACTTGATGATGGACCTTGTATGTCCCTTCCAACTCTGCATGTTCTGTGATAACAGAAAGAATAATAGTATCATATACAACAATTATTAATTAACCTTGGAGGGAATTTCTGCTAAAACTTTTATTTTTTTCTCTTTTGTTTGTCTTTAGTCATGTAGTCTAATGCAAAATCCTAATGTGTGGAAAAAATACCTCTTCTCCCCATTGAAAATCTGGATCTTTAGCTGAGGTCTGAAAAATCTCACAAGTTATGAGCCCATTAGTCAAACTGGATAAGCTAGATTTAATGTTTCTGGTAATTCTTAGAGAAATAAATAATCAGAGCTTTTTATTAATAAAAATGGGATTATATAACATAATAGCAAGAAATAAACAGCTTTTTAAAAGTAGGTCTGGAAAGGGTGATTTTAGCTCTCCTTCTAGTTCATAAAGAGCGTGAGCATTAAATTTTTTTTTCTCAGATCAGGTTTTATTACTGAGACCATCATCTAGAAGGGTAGTTACCTTCAGAATAAGCATTTTTTGAACTACAGTGTAACAGGGGGAAATGAGAGGAAGAGTTTCCACTTGAATGAATAACCATATAGTGAATATATGTAGAGATCTAAGTATGGAGTTTTAGAGCAATAAACCAAATGCAAAGTCCTGAAAGAGGCATATTCAGTACTAATTATTTTTGTGACAGTGGCACTTAGCATGACCATTCAGGAGTGAGGTGCTGAACAGTGATAAACCAAAATATTTTTATGTCCTTTACTTTGGTGCACTTGCAAGACTGACCCCTGCAAGAGGATCGTTCAGTCCTTAGTTTTTACTGCATCTGCCTGTCACAAGTCTACAGCTGTAAGTCATAACATTGGGATAGCTGTGGCAGTGGTCCGTGTATCTTGACATATGAGGACTGGGAAGTATATAATTTCTAACCTCTACAGGTGTTTTGTCAAAATAATGAGAATGTTATATGAATTTCCTTTGTGGTTTTGATTTACCCAGGAACAACTTGACTGATTCATAAAGTTGCTCTAGTTTTGACTCTTTGTAGAATAGGTCTACTGGCATCAGTCCCCAAACTCCCATTGTGCTCACTGGCACTGGATAGCATCAATCTACAGAACTGGAAAAAAAAACACCAGTAGAAAATGAAACCAATCAACTCTCCTTCCTTTATCTAACGGGAGTGAGTAATATAAGAAATACCCCTGCTTTCATACATCTTAGATTCTTAAACTCTTTACTACAGAATTACAGAGAATCTTAAACATAAGTAGTTCTGTTTATCGTTTGTGTTGTGAAGCGATTCTTAGTTGAAGTCACTTGGTAAATAAAATGCTTGGGCCCCAGTCCTGATATGATTAGACAATGTACCCTCTCTCCTCATCCCGTATGCCCTCTTTTCTGTCTTCCCCAGAATTCCTCTCTTCTCACTAACTGAAAAGTAATTTTTGCTTGTATTTTGATTTATTTTGATTTGCTGAGGGTCTTCAAAGCTCTCTATTTTTAGACTATGAAGAACCTGCCTTGATTCCTCCAATACTTATATTTGAGAAGCCCTTTTTGCAGGACACTTGTATTAGCAGAACATCAATATCTGAGTAATTCAAGATGAAGTGTCCAAGCAGTATTGAGTAATGCAGTTTTCTGAGTTTCTAATTAATTCCAAAACAGGTGAAAACGTCAATTATGTTTGGAAAGATCCTAGATATCATTTTGTGAAGACCTATTTTAATTTTTAATTGCAAGAAATGGTCCAAATAACCATATATATAGTATTAAAAAAAAAAAGATTTCTCATGCTAGTTATAATACAGACATAAAATATATTGCAGCAGATAAAATTGTAAGCTCTTGCAAGAATTTGAGGATTATAATTCTCTCAGTGAATAAACATTATCATTCTTATGTACTTAGCTGCTTTCTTTTAATAATAAAAAAAAGAAAAAAGGTTTTAAAATTTGCTTTTAAAATGCTGATACAAATTTAAAAAATGATAGTACATTATTTATGATATCCTATGATAACTCTAATTGCAAATTTCAAAGCTAATGACCTAATCTGTCTTTAAATGTTAGAGTGGGTAGAGATACACATATTGATGGATACAGTTTAAAGCCCTAAGGCCTGCCTGTAATAAAAAGAATTAGCATCAGCAATTTGTACAGCTGAACTGATGGTGAGTGGTGTTCAGGTAAAAATTAATGAAGGATGAACTTTGAACCACAAAGTGCCAGTACATGTTGGACCAAGTTTTAACTGGGGCTGTGAGCCTGCATATGGCTAGAATGCCCAAGAGCTGTGGGATAAGAGCTTAAACCCACGAAAACTAATGATTAGCAACAAGGCAATGCTTCATCTGCTTTGGCCCTCTTTTTTTTTTTTCATCAGTTCATACAAATGCATTTCACAAAAACAAGTACAAACATTAAAGTTTGAAGGAAAACATACTCCATGGGATAGAGAATTCCTCATTTGGAAGCTGCTTGGGGATATCAGACTCTTGGCAAAAGACTTGGCACTCTGAATTAACTCCTAACACTGATGAGTACTCCAGCACAACGTGCAACTCTTGTGCTCTGAAGCCGAGTAAGTACTTTCAGAAACTTTACGTAGTCAATTAGATTATCCACTTCAGTTATCATGTGTCCTTCAAAGGGCTTAGAAAGAGACAGTGTTCATGAGATGGGAGTTCTGTGGAGAAAGGTCATCCTCATATTATCAAACAGTGTTTTCTAGTGAACACAGGGGCCAAGCAATTGAACCTGTGCATCTTCAAAGAGTGCCAGATAAAGGAACGTGACAATGTTTGAAAAAACAAACAAACTGAACCCAACACACATTGTTTTTCAATACAGAGCTCAAGACAAGTTTTTAGAATAAGATCTGTCCTTGATGGTTGACTTGAAATACAAAACAAAACATTTAAGACTCCTTTCTTTTTTTGACCTTTCCTACTTCATACTTCTCAGCATAATGCTGTTTACAATGTAAATATGTTTAAGTATTTTAGGAACAAGAAGCAAAACCTCAAGTTCTGGAAAGAGCAGAAAAATTATGCGAAAGTTTGGCTGCCCTTCAAAAAACTCTAAATCCACAAAATCTTTGATCAATGAACTTACCTCATCTAGACACTTCTGAGAGGAAATGTTGTATGTACGGATCTGTGGCCTAACATAGATGATTTCCGAACAATGCCTGTGAAAAATGGATCAAATACTTGATGCCTGGAGCAGAAGAGTGTTGATTAAAAAATATTTCCTTTCTATTTTCAAAATAAATGGTCTGTGATTGCTATGGAGATTATTGAAACAGGTTTTTTTGTGATGTCCTCGAAGAAGAAGTTATTTATAGGGTTTTTTCTTTGTTTGGGTTTTTTGAGGACTTTTTATGTAATTGTCAAAAGAAAAGACTCTTTTCTTGCTACTGAAATGCTGTGGCTAACCTGCTTTGGTTATTACAGAAGAGGAAAAGAGTCAGCTTCTCTTCTGAGTGCTCTTGGATATTTATTTACTATTCAGTCTCTATCCAAAATTGTAATTTGGGGTGTGGGAAAAGTGATTTCCAAAGTGATGGATGACATTTGTGCATAAAACCAAACAGATATCAGAGTCCTTTTCATTGTCACATTGAGAACTCAGTAAGAGCTGTTGCAAGGGTGGTATGATAAAAGCAACTCTGGCACTGTAAGGGCTGATGATTGTGTCCAAATTCAGCTACTTCTACCTAGGATTCCCAGGACTAGGATAATGGTTTGCATAGGCAATGCCAGCAGCTGGAAGGAACACAAAAATTTTGAAGAGTCAGTGGAGGGAATGGAGGGACCAAGAAGGCTACAGGGTCCAGCATATCAGTAGATTTTGCTTGGAAATGTGTTTCAAAGACAATAAAATTTACTAATAAATAGGCTGGAAAGGTGTGGCAGATGACTCAGCTTCTGTTTCCAGTACTTTTGATCTCAAATGTATAAATATGCAAGACTTGTATTGATATGTAAAAAGAAAATAGTCTAAAGTTATATCTGGCTGTAGAATTTGCTAGCAATTGGATGTGTGGAGGCAGAGGTGTGTGTGGCTGTTCCCCTTCTCCCTCCCATACACCACTCACGTCAGTGTTTAGCTGCTTTGTTTGCTCCCCACACAGAGCTGACCTTGTTCTGGCTGGCCTTGTACTTTCTCATTTCTTTGTCTGTGTTAAAGCCAGCTGGTTCTCTCTATGGAAATTCACAGCTAGGACCTTTCAGCAGATGCCTACATGGCTTCAGCAGCTCTTCTCCTCTGCCCTTCTGTGGCATTATTAGACTTTTACCCTCACATTACAAAGTGAAAGCTGGGTTATTCAACTTTCTTGAAGTGTGTAGCAATTTGAAGGCTATTTATAGTTGAACTTCAGAGCATATGGAGTGAGCATAGCCAGAATATTTATGACCTTCAGATCACTGCCCTTTCTTCACTCAACCCCCAGATTTACGTAAGACATTGTAGCCTTTTATTTTTGAACCAAGATCTGTCCTGGTGCATATGGCGATTGTACAAAAACGTTTTCTCCTGGAAACTGCAGCTAAGTTAGGCTGCTTTACAGAAACATAACTTCATAGAAGTTTTCACACAGTTTATAACAAGATTATAACCTTGAGAAGTGTAATGTTTGTTCAATGTGTAAGGGAGACTAAAATCAGGTTTGGGAGATGGTATCACCTGCAAGACATGCTGAGAAGTCAAATAATAACATTGTCAAGTGGATGCCGCTTTAGTAAAAGCTTTTGGCAGTATGTACTTGCTACACTTGTTATTGCATGAGAATTCTCACTGCTTTAGCAAAAGGCAGGCTCAATTTGCACCAAATCAGGTGCTGAGACCTCTTTTAGGACATCTTGCCTATGCCAGTGAGTGAGCAGAAATTCTCATGGCTGTTCAGCCTCTGAAAAAGGCTGGGAACTTTACACTGTAATGTCACTGGGAAAACAGTCAGCTCAGCAAAGATTTCTGCCTTTTACAGTTAAGATTCTAAAACTACTTTCTGGCAACTTGTAACATTCTTAAAGACCTCAGACCTATGTTTGAATCCTTAGGGTTCAAAAACTCCATCAAAGGCTTTCTAAATGTACTGCTTGCAGAAGTGACAGACTTTGAGATCTTTGTGCAAATACAAAGCTGGGCCAACATTGTTTATATGAGTCTATTTTCATATAAAACTTTTGCTTAAGATTTTTAAAGTTAGCAAGGATCTTGACAGATCGTCATGTAGCAGTCTTTCTCTGAGTACTTGCACTATTCTGAGAAAAAAAAATCTTTCTAAATGGACAATAAACTCAACGGCATGGAATAATAAGTGGGAATGATTTTTTTTTTGAATGAGCATATGATTTTGATGGGCATTTTGAGTGTCTCATCCACTACAATAGAAGAAATCTGGGTGAATGAATTATCTATACAGAGGGCTTCTGATGTGACCTTGTTTCCCCTGGGTAGCAACACATTCTTGAAAGTACTTTTCAAACAGAAAAAGACAATGGGTGAAAATTGCCCTTCCTAGATAGATGGATTCCTCTTGTATAAATTGACTGAGATTCCCAATGAAAGCTGAAAGTGGAAAAAAAATAAAAATTAACCACTACCTGAGAGTATCAACACTACCTAATTTTCATGCTTTTGGAATATGTAATTTTTCTGATAGGGAACTGAATAAAAATATTTTCCTTTAAGTTTTACTCCAAAGTCAGAGATCTGTTTTGGACTTCAGCATGAGGTTTTTAAGATAACATGTATGGTGACTAAGGTGGCATTTTGGTTGTGGAAAGTACTTAATTTCAGATTCACTTTATGTGATCATTCTGGAATGGAAGACTGCATAAAATTGTCCAAAAGGCATTGTGGGACAACTTCTACATTCCCTGGCTAGTTTTTTACCATCTGTCTGCAGTGTTGTGACCATCTCTAGTTAATTATTCCTTCAGGCTCACAACAGATCCTGTACCTTCCAAGGTGATGCCCTGTGGAGGTTATGGTTTTCTTCAGGCACTTGGCAGAGCATGTTCTCTTAGTTGGAGATCTCACTCAAACTCTATAATTGAAAATTATGTCACCACTCCTAGGTCTTTGTCTCAGATGCCTAGCATTGTGGGCTGTAGGGAATATATTACAACATGCTTTCAGGATTTTTTAGGCTTTTTTTTGGAGTGTAATTGATGACAGATTTTGTCTTATGATTCAGGTGGTGCTACTGATCTTTGTTTATCTGAGGTTGCATCTTAACTACCTGAGACACCAGTAAGATGAACGGTGCATCCAATTGCAAATATTCAACCCAAATAAGCTGATACTGTGACCTAATGTTTCCTCATAGAAAAAAACTAGAGAACAAGAATATTAATTGCAAAGAGGGAAGCCTTAGTGGTCTATTTGGAAGAACCCTAAAATGTTCTTTCTTGATCTCCAGGTGAATATTACAGGCAAGTGGCATATGTCATTCATAAAGTTTGGAGGGATCAAGCTTTGTAGTATATCAGCTGTCTTCCATTCAGCTAGGGATCAGGAAATTTTGAAGTGCCCTAGGTTGGACAGAGTGATGAAAGAGAATGAAAGAAATCCCAAAGAATGTATGGAAGGAGGAGAAAAAAAAGGAGAACCAGGCTGGGTCTTGCCTGAGATAAAGAGACAGACAGTGTTCTTTGCATGGTTTGTGGTTGAGCTGCAGAACTGCTTGCTGCAGGGTGTTGTGGACTCTAAAAGTTTATGTGACTTCAGAAATGGTCACTTCCATGAAGAAAATCCCAGCAAGTTCCAATTAAAAATAAAAAATGCCCTCTCTGCCTGAGGAATTAACTGAGATATAAATTGCTAGAAACTGTAAGCAGTGGGAAATTATCACTGCATGTTTACATGCTCTTATAAAGCTTCTTACAAGGCTCATTCTGTTGACTGTTAGAAACTATTAAAGGGAGGAGATGTACTTTCAGTCTGACTCTGTACAATTATTCTCATGAGCAGTAGACTACGTTTCCAGAGTGAGACAGCTGTAAAGGCAGATTGCCTTCTGCTAAGGGGAGGACTGTCTTGTGTCTGCTTTCTGTGGATCATGAAGTAAAGTAAAAGTCCTCAAAAACGATGCAAATTCTGAGGGATGTGGGTTTTTTTGACACAAGAGGGTGGCCAAACAACTTTAGCTTTTTACCAGCTAAGGATGACACCTAGTATAATTGCAGGTCACTTGGGCCAAATTTGTTTCCCGTAACATCTCATTCTGAGATTTGACTCAGTAGGAACTGCCTCATTGAAGGACTTGTGAGCTTATTATTCGGGAGAATTTTTGAAAAATTTTTCTTTTGTTTCTTTGATTAAGTGTGAATGTGAGGCACAATATGGAGGCTACATATGGCCTCACGACCAACTAGGATAAAAAGTGTTACTCCTCTGTATTGATTCGGTTGTTGGTTTTCTCTACTACTAGAAGTTAATTATGAATAATTTTAAAAGTATCATATCAAATATTTCTATTTAATACTGAATTTTAAGCACAATTTAGGATGCTAATTTAGACTGACAAAACCTTGCTGTTTCTTAACTGTAAATGTGATTCATGTTATTTACAAATTTTTCAAGACTGTGTTGATCTATTTTTCAAGGTTCTGTAACTGTGAAAGCAAACTCAAATTAGAAAGTATCAGTGACAATGGTGGAAAAACCTCCCACTCTAGACAGAAGTCCCACTTGAAAAATACAAGGCAGAAAACAATTTTTTATCAGAAAGTTTAGGTTAAGAAAAGGTTGTAATCTCAAAAAAAGCCTTACAAGCTTAGACTTAAGTCTCTGTTGTGCTCCGTCAAACATGGATGGCACAAACTTTTCAAAACACTTTTTTTTTTTTTTGCTTGTATGATAAGCCCTTATTGTGTGTAGCCTATATTTTGTCTAAGTACAGATTTCATTATACCAAATAAGATCCAAGAGTAAGCATCTTTAAATACTTTGAATGAATGCCTGAGATTTTTATTGCTGTCTCTGTGATTTAGTCATCTTCCAATGGACTTTGGAAATCAATACCTCTAGAGTGACCAGAGCATGAAGATGTACTATATGCATTTCTTATTTATGCATACCATGACAATCATACTGAAATGGAATGACTTTTTCCCACCTCAGCTTGCTGACTGTGAGTTCCCTTCAGAGCTACATTAGGAGTTTTCCCCAGTCTTCTCTCATGGTTTTGATTTATCAAACATAAGATCACCAGTGAGGTTCCTCTATAGATGTCATCACAAGAGTTCTATTTACATGTGACAGTGTGCTAATCTTTTATGAGTCATTACACTTATTTCAACTTTCTCTCTGTATCATTATCACATGATAGAAAAATACCATTGAGTATAATGTTTACCTCACCTCTTCTGCAGCATTTATGCACAGTCCTTCAAAAAGAGAATGATAGAAAAGATCAGTGAACAACAGTACGAAATAATGTAGCACTGACATTTGGAGATTGTAATTTACACAGTGTAACCTTTTTATTTTACATATTCTGAAATACATTTTCACCTGATTTACAGGTTCAGTGATGTTGTAAGAAGAGGCTGAAATGTGAAATGGGATGCAATCTGGGAAACAGATTTGGCTGGGGATAAAAAAGGATTTTTGAAAACATAAAAATGCTCATACTTTTTAAGGGAAACATCCATGCATTCACTACCACACAGAATTTTCTAATGTTACAGGAATGAAATTACCTGAATTTTACTTTGAAATTATATTTTTCTTTTGAAGTGACCTGAATTCTAAAATGATTGAAAAACACAACACCGAAACTGTCAAAAATGCCCTTTAGAATGAGATGAAACTTACAAGTTTAAACAGAATTTCTCTGATTCTCGTTTGCTGAAGAGAAACCTGTTTTTTGTTTTATTCTAATTTTTTTCCTCTTTATTACCTCATCGACAAACTCCAGTGTTGGTACAGATCTAGTGAAGGTAGATTATGTAGGGTCTGGCCATTTTATCCTAATTTAAGCAAATACAATGGAATTTTTTTTTCCATATATGTGAAAACCACATGCCATTTTTTTTGTGTACCTGTAGGTAGTGATGCAATTGCCTGGGGACTAGCTTATATACCTTAATGTTTCTTCTAAATTAATTCTCTTCCCAAAGAACTATGCTGCAGGGTGAAAAAGAGAGGATTTGGGGAACTTTTCTCCCTGTTCCTTTTCACTTACTCTGAAGATGGTCTTGTAATATGTAATACTTTACAGTGCACAGTACAGCATTTCCATCAATGTCCCATTCAGCAATTATTAAAAGTAAATATATAAGTCATGGCACTGTACGATGTTGCACTCCTATGATTAGTTAATTAATCATCTTACCTTCTAAATTCTTTAAAGTAAAGTTTCTCTTACAAAGAGTATAACACAAATAATTCAACCCTGGTATACAAAGTTCTGTTAAAAGTACCACCAGTTCAAATATGTCTGATTTGCCAAAACATCAAGTCACTTTGTAGAATCTAAATTTTCTTAACATTGTTTCAGATTAGGACACGTTCTGCAAATCCTGTGAACAATAATTTTGCATAGTAATGTTTTTATCTATGATCAATAATAGATCCTATGGGATTCCACAAAGAACAGTATCACTAAAGAATTATTTTTTAATCCATTTAAAGGATGCTAAACTGATTTTTGTGTAATGTGTTTTCATTAGTACGTCAGACAATGCTGTGTCACAGGCCTTATAGACATCTAACTATGCGATATCATCTGAATTTGAAAATATCCAGCTTCTGAGAATACATGTCTAATCTAGAAAACATTTAATATGGAGTTATTTAATGAGACTGAATCTAATAAAATCTAATTTCTAATTGAAGACTTGGTCAAATATCTCTAAATTGCTTCCAAGCAGACACACCTTACTATGGCAGCTTATGAGTTCTGTAAATACCTTATCTTTTATACAGAATAGTAGAGAGACTACAGACCTCTTATTTTTCTATGTGCATTGCTTCACCCAACTCATTCCAACTTAATATGAAATAGCATGATGTACTGAAAAACTGTCATTATTTTTAGTGAGTGCATGCTAATTTTAAATATGGCTGTAGGCGGGAGTATTTCGTATGGTGTGCATTGGCCAACCTGTATTGCATGTTCCTGTCATCAGCCTATTTTAGCAAGTGTCTCACTTTGATTGCTTCAAACCTGGAAGATTTTATGTCAGACTCCTAATTTTCCTAGTTTGTTGACATTCCCTGGCTTTAAGCCGAGCTGCCACTAATTATGGATTGCACTTCTTGTATTCCGTTTACAGAGAAAATGATCAGGGAACATTCATAAATTATACTTTTTTTTTTTTTTTTAATTAATATAGAAGTCACCTCAATGCTTAGAACTTCCTGTACAATTATTTTCAAACATGCTCATGAGTGTGTTTGGTGAACAGATTTAGAAAAGGCTTCTGCTTGGATACTTATATTTATTGAATGACAGAATGAGACGTCTCTGTAGAGGAGGGGGAAAACCAGATATATTCCTCTGCAAATTATTCAAGTTGACAGAAGAATCACTGAAGAGACAAAACTTGTCACATCTTATATGAATTTAGACTGACATTTATCTGACCCATCTGCACCCAAATCTGTATTAAATGATTCATAGCACTTATAGACATTCTATTTCTAACTAATCTGTTTTCAAAGTTTTTTAGTTCCTTGTTATCTAAACTTGAGAAATTCTCTGAATTTTCCTAACATAATCCTAGACATTTTGAAGAGTATAAAGCTTTTGATTATAGAGGCTGTATTCCACTGCTCCTTTTGTCTACCTTCATTCTGAGGCATTGCCAACAAACCACGAAGAAATATTTGTAGTTCAGTACAATAGATGAAAATTATCTGCAGACTAATGTTTTTCAATGATAGTTTTGATATTGTTGTGTCAGCATTGCTATTCTAGCATGAAAGATAATCTCATCTTTCCTGAAACTCCTGACGTTCTAATAAAAGCAAACCAAGAGAAAGGAATATTTATTTACTTTTCAGAAGGCTCTCTATGTCCTATAAGTTCAGTTAAATTTATGGGACAATTTACAAATAAAAGATAATATGCATCTGTGTAAACTGGTTAAATAGTTTTCATATAGTGGTCTTGTTTAAATAGATTTGCATAGTCTGTGTTCCATTGCTAACATAACCTGATTGTAGTTTTACATGGAGGTCACAACAATTATTAAAAGCTCCTTATACCTGAAGTTGCATTTTGTTATTTAAGGTTTATGGTTAAGATTATTATTGTTCTCTGTTGGGTTGTTTTTTCACCTTTTTCTCTCCTTAATTTTTCTCTTTTAGAATGTGGATTTGCTGCATAATCTCATGTTTCACAAGAGTGTGGAAAGCAATTAAAAATACTTTTGGACTGGTTTGGCTCACAAAAGCCTTCCCCTGAGATAATTTCAACATGCTGAAAGCGATCTCTGATTCTTGGCAGCAGAAAGAATTGAACCTTTTAAAAAGCAGGCTCCCAGTAAGCACAATTATGTTATTCGACCAAGCGAAGGTTGAATTTAGCCTCTGAAATAAACAACTCTGCCAGCTGCATCAGTACTGAAGTGGTCCCAGATTCCCACGTCTTTGATCTGGCATGGCAAATTCATGAAGAGGAAAAGGCAAAACTCTGGCATTTATTTGACAGTCTGTCAGATGGAGTACAGGTGGAGGCCAACCTCTATAGTTCCCTATAATGTCAGGGGAATTCATGTGGAGATCATAGGGACAATAAAGCATTTGTCCCTAAATTTATTTCCAGGTATTGTCTCTTGGACTCTCTGCATCTTACCAGTCTTCCTGTCTTTTGCTTGCTTTCTTCTGTGCTGAGATTCCCACTTTACACACCTTGTATGAAAGTATTACACTTCGGAGGGAGCAGTAAGCAGTGAGATAGTCCCTGTCACTGAGTCCTGGTTTCAGGTTGTGTGCTGACTCAGGAAGCCCAAGCTGACATGGCACACATGGTTCTGCTGGTGTTTGTTTATTGTAGGTTCAGAGGAACAAAAACCTGGGTTATGAAGTGATGCACTGCTGTGTTGAACTATCTCATTCTGAATTTTATGACTTCTAATAATACTGTGATCAAGCTTTGCTTGATATTCATAGAAAAAAGGATAGCTATGACTGAAATAAGCAATTTGTGCATTCAGTATTTCTCCTAATGCTGAATTCTCACTAAATAATCCTCGCAGATAGTCTTACATCCAAATATGAGAGTCTTAGTTCTTCTTTGGTTCCTTTCCTCCTCCATGAGCAGCACTCATGTTGGACAAGAAACTCCATTTCTCTGTTTTAAGTGTAGAGAATTTTCAGCTAAACTAGGAGAAGGAGATATAGAAGCTAGCTAAGAGATGAGGAAACTGAATCTTTATTCTTAAATAGAACCTTTTTTTTATTTTTTTTATTTTGCAATTTTATTTCCTGCCTGTTTCTCAGCAAACATGCTAATTTGTCTTAGGCACTATGTAGTGATAAATCTAGGCCTGACTGAACTGGTATACAACAAAGCTTTCCACCAAGGAGGGTATAGAAGATCTAAGCTCCTGTATTCTGGAACACCTTTAGATGTGTTCTGTTCCTAAAATGCCCTTTGAGAGGAACAAAAATTCAGTGGAGGAGTATTAAAGTTACTCAGAATCATTCTGAGACAGCATGTCAGTGCAGCAGAGGACAAATTGTCACTAACTACTTCAGAAATCCAAAAATCATTACTGTATTTTAAAAATTTAATGCAATTCCTTTGTTTTAGACAGGTATCATAGTCCTCCTGTAGCTTATTCAATGGTCAGTTAGGACCACTGGACATATCCAGAGGGCAGTTTAGAGCATTCACATTAGGTGCTTTGAAACATCCTTCGGGTATCCTCTGTACTTTATCCTCATCAGTCTTCAGAAATAAATCTTTCCTTTAAAGGATTCTGCCAAGAATGCCTTAAGTTTTGAAGAGAATTTTCTGTCAGCTTTGCGCCACTCAATAATAATGATCACATCTGTCTCTAAGGGTATGCTCCTTGCTTAATTTGTCTTTTCCATCTGTAAGAGGAAATCTGAACCAAATAGTCAAACTTTTGCAGAACAACACTAAACAATATAACTGTGGATTAAGTCTTTTTTCTGTAATTCTATTTTAGAATCAACCTAAATAAACTTTGTATATTTTTGAGCTTTGTGGTTAAGATTTTAAAAATACATCCAATTGAAACATCTCGCCTTGTAAAATGTACCAAGTTGCATGCAGAAAATAGAAGTTATGGTGGCAGGTTTTTTTGTTTGCTTGTTTGTTTGTTTGTTTGGTTGGTTTTTGTGAGTTTTGGTTTGTTTGTTTGTTTGTTTTACTTGCTCCCTAGGTAAGAAAATGTAAGGATAAAAGTTCTGGAAATTTTTATTTAATTCTCTAAAAAGAAAAGATTTTCTACAATAGTAATTTTTAAGCTTTATTTCAAGTGTTCTGTGAATGTTTTGTGCAGGATGGAATACAGTAGCAGGTCATCTTCTTCTGATGAGACATGGAAATTCGTATTTAGTGTTCTTAGCAGAGTGCCCGGTATTTCCATTTGATTTCTGCAGTCCATAAAAAGAAGCTGACCTCATTCCCTCTTCATCTTCATGGCAGTGTGTTTCTTACACTCTGAATTGCTGAAATGACCCTTACAGGGATGCTTCAAGGGCACACAGTAGAACCGAGGAGAGAGGTTGGATCCTTTTTCACTAAGGACAAGGATTAGGTGAGAGTTTCAGCAAAGACAGAACTGAGGTAGAGAATCTCTTGGATCCTATAATTAGGTTAGTGGACTTTACTATCAAATTAAGAAGGACTTGGAGAAATATTATGAATAATCAGTTTATCATAGGGGACCTCTCCATATGACCATCAGAGCAGTCCTGTGTACTTGAACTGAAGCAACAACAGCTCACATCTACATGTGACCTGTCCAGGAATGTGAGAGAATCTCACATTTAAGCAGTGTACCATGACCAGGGAAATGGAAAAAGATGAGTTTTGAACTGTGTTTCCAGAATACATATGGTCCACATAAAAGCAGTCCAAATTGGATTACATATGTACTTAAAGACTTTGTGTCCAAACATGGTTTTATTCCTTGCATTTGTCATGGGGATATGTATTACATAGAGAAAAATGTCTTCAGTCTATTGGCTTAGACACAAGGATGCAGAGGTAACAGAGGAAGTATGATTACGATGGTGATTGTGGCCTAATAGTTTTAAAAAGTCAGAATGCTCCAAGGAGGGGGAATAAGATTTGCAGTTTGCAGAATGAGTGATTTTTTTTCCCCCAGGAATTAGTGAAGGTTGCCATAAAGCTTCCTGCGGTTTATGTAAAAGTAGTTTAAGATGTGTAGTGGGGCACATAATGCTGACATGCCTTCCAAGAGTTCTTGAAATTTTTGATTGCTAATTTCATGATAAGCAAAAACCCAAGATGATGAATGAAATAGAATCTGCAGTGACTAATCTTTATGAATACAACAACATGAACAGCAAAATAATAAAGAGTAGTTTTGGCCTGATCCTGGAAGAGAACATACATGCACCTTGGTCATGTGAATGTTCATGTACATTCTTCCTCTTCTTTTAGTTGAGAAAATAACTAACATTAGCTGAAAAGGGCACCAGTTTCTTTGTGGTCAATGAATCCTCAAACTCTGGAATATGCAGATGGTTTTGAGGGTTATCATTACTGTGCAGCTGAAAGGGGAGTAATCTGTTGTGTGCATGACTGTTTTCAAAATAGCAGCAAAACTTCATTAGGAATATTTGGCAATGTGTAAAATGCCTAAATGGAAGTATTTGAACATTGACAGTAAATACTTATTTGAACTTATTAATGCTAATTTTAACATGGGTAGACATAACTCTGCTTTCAAACTAACAGAAGTTATTTGCTTCTAGTTATTTAACCAACATATATGCTGCATCCTACAGGAAAATAAGGAAGAGATAGGTTATGACTTAGTCTTAGGGCCGTAGGATCACAGGGTAATTCAGGAGAAGGAGACTCAAAGTCCACTCCTACTCAAAGCAGGATCAGGTCTTAAGTCAGACTGAATTGTACAGAGCTTTATCTAGTCTTGTCTTGAAAATATCCAAGAGAGAATGCTTTACAGCCTCTTGAGCAACCTTCTTCCCTGTCTGACTGTCCTTAAGGGTGAAATTTTTTCCTTAAATCCATTTGGAACCTCTTGTTTCAGGTTATATATGTTGTGTCTTGTCCTCATGCCATGAAGAGTTTGGCTCTATCTTCTTGTTAACCTCCCTGTAGGCACTGGCAGGCTGCTGTTAAATACCCTCAAGGTTTCTCTAGGCTAAGCGAGCCCTGATTCCCTCAGTCTCTCCTTGTAGAGGAAATGCTTCAGCTTCAGCCATTATGGAGGCTCTCTGCTGACCTTCCTCCAGTTTGTCCGTGTCTTTCTAGTATTGGACACAGATGAGGTCTAGTGAGTGCTGAGTGGAGGATTAAGGTAGGATGATCCCTTCTCTTGATCTGCTGGCTGTGCCCCTGCTAATTTAGCCCAAGAGGCTGCTGGCTGTCCCTCCTACTAGGGCACAGGGCTGGCCCATGCTCAGCTGCCCACCAGGGCAGTTTCTGCAGAACTGCTTCCCAGCCTGTCCCTCCCTGTCCTGGGATGGAGTAGGAGGGCTTCTTTCCATGGGGCAGCACTTGGCTTTTCTCCTTGCTGAATCTCTCACAGTTGTTTTCAGCCCATTTCTCTAGCCTCCTTCATCTCTGTGAAAGACACTTCTGCCTTTCAGTGTATCAGCTGGCCCCTCACTCTTAGGTATTAATCTGCAAACTAGATGAGCGCTGACCTCGCTATCTCCTCTAAGGCACTGATAAAAACACTAGGCAGGACAGGTCCCCGATTTCTGCAGTACTCCATCTCTTACTCACCAGGATCTTGGACCCCACTATTGCATGGTCAGTACAACCATGGCTGCCACCCACTATCCCATCCCAGGCAGCTCTACCCTGGCAGTGAACAGCAGGTTCCGACACCAAGTACCTGTATCACAAAGCCTCTCCCTGACACTTTCAGCAGTCTTGACTGCTTGTGTCCTCCCATGATGCCCTTTTAGCAGACATCAGGGAATCTTGAAAGCTGTATAATGAAAATTTTCAATCATTTAGTATACTAAAACTGTTTAGGAAGTTAATTTGTTGGTTTTTAAGACAAGAAAATATTAGAGAATTAAATTAAGTTTTCTCTATAATTCTGTAATAAATCCTCACCGATATCGAGATATGAATGTTTCCCTGCTCAATATTTGCTTTTGTATGCTGTGTGATGATCAACCCTTGCAATTTTTATCTTAAGAATTATGAAGATGGGAATGATGGAAAGCTGCTTTCCATGATTGAATGCTACTTCAGTTGCTTCTACAATATGCAAGAAGTTTTTTTATTATATTATTATGACAATTATGAGTCTGATGTTGTGTATAGAGAAGTTTATGTCATAAGGTATTCATTTAAATGCAAGTAACAGCAAAGAATCAATGACAAGTCATTTGTCTGTAAGTGTAACTTTCCTATGAAAATGAAAAATGAAAAGGAATTTCATCCAGTGGTATAGTTTAGTTCTGAAGTGCTGCCTTTAGATTTTGATTTCTTTGTTTGAAATTATGTTAGTCAATAGTCAGTACCGACAGGCTGAAATTATGTAAAGATCTGGGTGTGGTTTGTTGGTATGAAGAGCGGAGTGCAGGTGGACTGAGCAGAACAGGTATGCTGCTTCAGGAATCTTGGTGCAGCAAGTGTTCTGGCTTGAGCTCCTAATTCACTGCATTTTTTAAACCTTGGGGAATAGAATACCCCAACTCCTGCCTCAAATTCAGCAGTGAAACTCTGTTTTCTCTATGTAAACAGACTTGAATAGATTACAGATACCAGCCAAATAGTGGTTCTGTTAAGGCAGAGTTTCAAATTAATTTTAGTTGTCCATGTAAAGTGCTTTATGAATAAATTTAAAAAGCAAAATATATTAGAGTTGATAACTATCATTTAAAATAATAAATTGAAGCTTGTGATTATGTAATTTTATATTTGAGGGTGTCAGTAAGATACATTGGAGAGAAACTGTATGATCCCAATGACATTTCTGTTCAGAATCTCTTAAAACATAATATTATCCATAATTTTTTATTCGTAAGAGGCTGTCACTATATTCCCTTGTTCATGTATTAACTCTTAATAGCATTCTAAACAATTGTTGCATTCACCACTGTTGCTAATTTGCCATTTTTTAATAGGAAGTTGTTATTGCTGACTTATAAATGTTTCATGTTTGGAAATCTGTTTCTTTTGCTGAGCTTTTCATTAAGTGAAGTGGCTGTTTAAAGGAGGTTCTGAAGAATATCAGTTTTTCATGTGGTAATAGTTACATTATTAGTCTTGCTAAACTAGATAATTAAGGGGTTCTGAGTGTGAGAAAGACAAGCATTTAAATAGTTTTCAGGATTGAATATGTATATTGCAGAAAAACCAAGGCGGCAACTAAAGTTTGTAGAAGGTTTCTAGACCATCATGTCCCGTGAAAGCAATTGACTTGAACTTATAAGAATATATTTCAAACAATAAAGTGTTTTTCATAGAATCTTCTGTTTCACTATTAGCATAACTTTGTAGCTTGCTACGAATGGATCTCTATGTAGGTTGGTAGGGTGTAAGTTTAATATTAGGTTTTTTTCCTGTGTATCACGGTATTTCAGCTTTTGGACAAAACCAGTTCTTTTTTTAAGAGAGAAGAAATCAAAACGCCGAGCTGATAACAAGCCAGACTTGTGCATGACACTGCTTTATGTACTAAATTGTTCCTACAGCTTGAGTGTTGACTTAATTTCCCCTTCACAAATATGCACTCTTTGTTAATGTGTTGTTTACAATGTGCTAATGTTCCCACAAAGCCTACTGAAGTAGAGCAAATTGTCCCATTGCATTAGTACAGGATTCTGTCTTTAAATAATTTTATTTCCTATCAAACAGCTTTTTTTTTTTTTTTTTTCTCAGCCTCATCAATGTAACTAGTATTTATTGTTTTGCAAAACAAGTTGTTGCTGTTTCCCATTTGTCATTTTTCTGCCTTGCTGACTCACTCCAGCCCTTATTCTACTGTCTCAAACCATTTACACTCTCCTAAAGATTTTGCAGCTAAGTGTAACAATTTGCCTTTATGTTCAGTTTTTATTCTTTTCAGATATCATGGACAAGTGAAGTCATACCAGGGAGGTTGTTTCAGTCTGCCACCTGAATACAACTTGTCTTGATGTAAAGAGGAGTAAGCACTATTTTCCCCTATTTGCTCTGTTCAGAACAGGAGAAATTTGTATTTCTTGCATTGTTAGGTAGCATACAGGAGCCCTGGAAACACTGTGGCTAGCAGACTTGTAGCAGGTGCTTTTTAACTTGTAACTGCGCTTTGTGATGGCTCCCGACCTGGTTCGGTGTCTTTGCTCCTTAGGTGAAGGTATAGGGCATCAGTATATTAATAGAATTTGGAGGGGTAAAAGCTCATTTGTTCTACATGAAGAGATTCATGGGCTTAAAGCTAAGAATATGTTTAGATGCAATGAATAGTTATGAATTTGATCAGGTGCTGGACAGAGATTTATGTGTGAGAACACCTTTACTGCTCTCGCTGTGTGTATCCGGTGGTGCTGTAGGAAAATACATGAGGGAGAGTCCCAGTGTAATGAATGTATTTTACCACTAGATGGTATTCTTATATGAGATTAAGTATTTGCTTTGTGCGAGGGGATGCTGAAGGCAAGAGGACCTGTAATGGCTGTTAGTCATGTGGGAGGGTGCCAATGGCAGCTTTTGAGCGAAGGGCAGATGGCCCCAGGAATAAGGCTTAGCAGTTAATTAAACCATAAGGATTTAGGATTTTTTCCACCCTGTAGCTTGTAGGTTTGTTTGAATAATGTAAGACTTTGTAAGTAAACTCAGTGTGTATGCTGATAAAACAGTGGAAATTGGGGAATATCTTCAGTTACTGTCACTGTTTTCCGTGATATTTTACATCTTGCCTCCACTAAGGATTTGATTTTCATTAGACATGTATCTGTTTGACAAAGTATTTTTTCAGGAAATACTGAAAAGAGAAGGGAAGTTACCTGTATGACTATGAACACGAGAAGATAGGAGATTTAACTAGAAACTGATACTCACGTCCTAATCTCTTTAAAAATCCAGGGGGGAAGAAATGTGTGATGTAACCATTGGGCCAAGTTGTTATTGTGTATCCCATTTCTTAAGGAGACAGATAACAAGAATTAGCAGCTGTTAATTGTTTGGTTTCTTAGGATGCTTTGTTCTCTTGTTCTCTCAAGTACCAAGAAAGTCTGCAAGAATTGTTTTGTCAGGCTGTTGTGTGAAAGGCATCTCTTAGCTCGGGATAGGGCAGCAGTTCTGAACACAAAATAGACTGCTGCATTCATTTGAAAAACTGTACACAAAAATGGAGAAACATTTTGTATTTTTTTTATAATGGCTTCGACGCTTCCTTACAGCTTTGTTTTCTTAAAATTGTTGAGAGGAAACATTTTATATTTTAACTGATTTGGAGCTTAAATTGCTTTTTCATTACAGGCTTTGTTTGAAAATCTGCTGATTTCCTGCTTGAGTCACAGGCAGATGTATTGCAGGGTCTCAGCGCTGTGACTGACGTTTACATTGTTCTCATGTTGTTGCTGTGGCAGTGCTAAGCTGCTGCAGTCATAAACCAAGCCCTGTTTTCCTGGGAATTGTATGAATTCATAACAAAATAAGGCACCTGACCCAGAGTTCATATTAGTTCATGTATTTAGAAATAGCTTTAAAAAATGTTCAAAAAAGTGAGAATGAACTGAATATTTTTCAGTCATGCTAAGCCTTCACAGAGCCCTCCCCTGTCACCAGCAGTTCACACTAATCTTGGGGGAGACACAAGTACAGAACTCACAGTGCTGTAAGGAGAAGGTGGAGTTCCTGATGCTTATTTTTCAGTGATGCTCTTCGTTCTTGTTAGACCTGAAGGTGTAGCAAGTTTACAGTCTATACTTTTCTGACTGCCTCCCTGAGTGGATGGCAGCAGGCTCAGGAGCAGCCATCCACAGCACACAGTTGGTCTTTTTTCCCTTTCGGCATGTGGTGCTGCCTTGAAGGTACTCTGTCTGCAGTGAGGGTCTGCCGTAGGGTCAGGCAGGCAAGCCCCGGTGCTGTTTCTGTCGCGCCAGCTATGCTCGTGGGACACCGTTCAGAGGAAACTGGTGGCTTCCTCTGCACAGCAGCCAGGTCTCCTCTTGAGAAAGGCCTCCATGGATGCTCTGAGAGACATAATCATCTCATGTGTTACAAGCAAAGTAAAACATGATTTAAAGGACTGGGTTCCCAGCAGATATGCACCACTCCAGTTCTTATCCCAATGGAATACCTGGCAGAGGAAATTTGATATCAAACTCAGAGTGATTTACTAGGCTAAGATGGCCTGCAAATAGCAAAGTCTGAAACAGAAATGTTGCGTTGTGTGATGCTGCCAACCAAACTGTACCAGACAAATATATTTAATATAAAAATTCATCAACAGTATTTTAAAATAACACGAAAGCTGCTGGGCTTGTAAACTGTCATACTAATTTCCTATATCAGTTTCTTGCCTTTTCTTCCTTGTATAATTTTCCACTGAATGAATGGTGCTGCTTCTTTTCCCCCGGATTTCATCTTGCTTCTTGTTTCAGTTAGATTCACTATGCTGTTTATAAACATTTGAGAGCACAAATGAAATCTACCTTTTTTACCTTTTTTTCTGTGTTTTGCCAACTTCTGCAATTAGTTGGTGTGAGTCTTCTGTAACAGTTTCCTGGTGTGAAGCCTTGGAAACTGGTGAAGTAGTTTCTGTTTCAGTGAGGGAATACACTATTAGAGATTTTCTTCTACTGTTAATATTAGAGGTAGATTGTATTTGGGAAGGAATGCCTGATCAAAGCCTTTATGAATATGTATTTGCTATTTAAAAGAGTTATTTTTTTATTTACATTTCTTTTATCATTTAAGTTTTTGTCTCTGTCAAGAAATAGGTAAACAGGCAAATTTTAACCAAAATAACAAGTAACATACTGAGTGGTCTTGATTGTGATAAATATAATGGTGCAATTCAGTTCTACCAAAAGACTTTCAGGAATACAGTTATTTAAAGTGTATTGCAAAAAAACCCCAAACAAAACAAAACCCACTCAGAAAGATCTTTCATTCTTTTACCTTTCTAAGATAAGTTAGACAAACATAGTTGTACATGGTTAACATGAAACCTATAAAACCCACGATCTAAGAACATTCAACACAGGATTTCTTAGTCTGCAGGAAAGGGAAGCTCTTTATTGGTTAACAATACTAAATTAGACAATGGTGTAACTCGCGTCATCAGTCCTATTTTTAAGAGGTATATCCCAGGCACGTGCAGCTTGGGATAATGAATAAATACTGAATTAGACTTTCAGTGACCTATAAGGAGTTTAACAAAGGCCATTAAGAGAAAACACAGCAATTTTAGTGACTTGCTGGCTGCCCTTATTAAATAAGGCTGGAGAGCACATTGTAACCGAAGAAAAGGAAAGCATCTCTTCCTTATTTTTCAATATTTACTGGCAAATGCTGGAGAAAATTATCAAGAAGGACAGCAGTTTTTACAAAAGATACCACTTTTGGAAGGGAAAACTCACTTCTAGCCAGTCTTTACCACAGAAGCAGTTATGATGGTCTCACACGGAGCTCTTGGAGATGCTCAATATCAAATTTCGGCACTACCACTCTCTGATGATGGTGGTAAGCTATGCATCTCCAAAATTTAATTTAGAACTATTAGTTATGATTGAAATACTCCTTCATCTAAACAATCAGATTGACTGATGAAAGGACTGCAGATATTGCCTCTTACTACTAGTTTGATTCAAACCTTGCATTTGATATTAGTATTTCATAGATCTTTTGCTCAACCTGCCAAAAAGGAAGTTGTATTTCCCTCCAGTGCACGTACACTGGAAGTGTACCCTCTGCAACTTTAGCTACTGTGTTATTATAGTTATAACAACAGCCTTGATTTATATTCCTTTAGCAATACTACCTAACTTCATGTTCACTTTCTTTCTTTCCTACAACTGGATACTTGGCTAAAGGTTTTAAAGGATTTTTCTGTAACAGCTTCCCAACTCTTTTTATGCTGCAGAATCTTTCTTTTAGCTGATAGTCTGTCAGTTTGGTTCTTTGTTTCGGGGCTTGTCAGTCTGCATTCATCTACATTTGCTTTTGTCAAGATCACGGTCTTAAATGATATAAATCTTTTCCTCTTCAATTCCAGTTTCCATATGATATGTTGCGGCTCCTCATCTAATAACACTTACAGACTTTGAAATCTTCTCCTTTAACACTGTTGTTTGGGTCTTTTAACAGGAGAAAAAGACAATAAAATGAAAGGGAGGAGAGAATAAGGCATTCAAGGACCCATCTTCTTGTTATATTCTTGTTAACCTGTTTATGTCCAAAATTTGACCAAAAGCTTAAAACTGATAGAACATTCTGGATGAAAACATGCACTTCATCCAGTACATTATCCACGTCCTGTCTTGTGAAAAGCACATCTCAGGTATAAGTCTTTGGTCCCAATTCAACATAATGTGTAAGTCCCTTCTTAACTGACTAAAATGCTGAAAAATGTTTACTATTTCCTGAATTCTGAGTAGTGAATGGATTTAGTTAAAAAGCTAAATATTTGCCTGGAGGCTCTTCTGGTGCCTCATTTGAAGCCTGTTTAGTTTTCTGTCAGAGATAGGCTGTGAATTCTCCAAGTGTGGGACAGTGGACTCTCTGGTCCTTGCAAAATCCTCATGAGGACTGTGCTGATAACCCTGTGCTGTGCCCTGGATCCCTCCAAGTTGTGCAGACACCTAGACCACACTGGGGCAGAGGTCTTGGGCTCCGCCAGCCTTGGCACCCTTCCTTATCAGGAAAAATATCTTCTCCCTAACAGAGTAATTTTGGGGGTAATATAGCAGGGTGGGAGGCAGAAGCCAATAGGGTAGGGAGCTGAATCTCTGGTTTTCTGAGGACATATCAATGCTTGCCATGGCTCTCTTAAGCTTGCATTTTGGATAGAGTTCTTACTGCTAAAGTCATGCTAAATAGAAGTACAAAAAAATCCAGGCTGATTTCTCTGTGTTTGAAAATGTTTCTTAACATAAGGTGTTAAAAAAGTTTGTGGAATGACATGTCTGACATTGAGGGTGAGACAATAATTATTCTTGGTTTCTGGGTAGGTATTTAAACACTTGACAACAAGAATGAGTATAAACTGTCTATAAACATCTCTTGCTAAAAGATATTTCCATGTGAATCTCTTATAGCCCATCTGATTTCTTCCTCTTGGCCTCCTTCCACTTTGGTGAATGTCCTAGTCCAGCACCAGGGAAAGCTTCACACTGTTCCGTCAAACTTCTGTCATATGATTCTCCAGATAAAATGCAGCTGAAATTTTTTTCTCAGCCTCTTTTTCACCTTGTCAGAACAGTCAGAGCAGTGATCAAACCATCGAGCCAGTGGTGTGGAAACACACCATGATGGTATTTTTGGCATGGCCTAGAACATCCTTTTCTAGAGAGACACGTGGAAGGGACATCTAGGGGCAGAGAATCTTGCCCGTGCATTCCCAGGGAGATGGCAAGGACACTGAAGGGAGTTGCCTGAAAATGGGATCTCATGTCCCAGCATGACCATCACATGGAAGGCCTGTCACAGTGTGGGCCCTTCCCCATGTTTGTCTTCCCCCACCATGTACTTCATTGTTCCCTTTAGGTCATCTGCCAAATGACCTCTTGGAGAGAGCTGTTTTCATCAGTCCTCAGTGGGAGGGTTGAGCAGAACATGGGCAGTGCCCAAGGCCATGTTACTGTATTTCAGTTACCAGTTTGTGCTGGGAATTAGATAGACGTTGTCCATTCTGTTTATTATTCCACTGCCCAGTTTAATCTTTTGTCTGTCACTCTCTGGTGTCATAGAACCACATGGACAGGACTCCAGGGATTGAGGAGGTGGACATGCCAATAAATCTGTGATGAATTCATTGTTTTGGCTCTTGTCAACATTAGTTCAGAATGTGGCGTGTTTTCCACGGGAGGACTTTTCGCTGTCATAAAAAGACACCTGCTCCAACTCTTTCTTGCACTTGCAGGGCTTAAACTTTATTTTTAAACTAGATTTGAATATACTGCTTTATACAGTGGAGAGAAAAGAGGGGAAGGTGGTTGATAGCCTTTTAACAAACAATAGAATGAGGGAGGAAGGTCTCAAGGATTGTCATGTTATCCATCCTGGCCAAAGATAGGATTAACCGAATCTAAAGCACCCTGGACCATGTTTGTACAGCCTGTTTGTTCACAAAATCTGACAGTATTTGGGTTGCCATCTTTCCTAGGGTTTTACTAGCCTTTATCTTAGAAAATGTTCCTCATGCCAACAAAAAGAGGAAAGCAAACAGCAGGATGGCATTGGGTAGTTTAGACTGGAATCTGAAACTTTCAGGCATGAGAGGAGTTCTGAGTTATTTGCTTGACTGAAAAATTATCCTTTTAGTGTGAACAGAAGTCCTGACAAGCACTGGTTGTGGCTATAGTTGAATCAATATGAGAGTATCTGGGTTGTGGAAGCTGGAAAACCAGGGAGATTCCCCTGGTGCCTGCATGCCCTGGCCCTGCAGGGCACTCTGCGGGTTGAGTTCTTTTCCCCATTGCAGTCCCTGCCACGCAGCATGGCACTGCTACCACTCCAATCCCTTCAGGTGGTGGTGTGGAGTGTACTCTTCCTTGGTGGACCTGCCCCCATTTCCCACCAGCTCCAATTTTGGAGAATCAAAATGATGCAGCTACATGATACCACCTTCCTCCTGTCCTTCTGTCTCCTCTGCTTTTCTAGGTGTCTTTTGGGGGCATCCTCTACCCCAGCAAATAAGGGATTGCCCACCTTTGCGAGAAGCGCGAGTGATCTTGGTCTCAAAATATGTAAGCTTGATGGAGAAGTCCCAGGAAGTGTTACATAGATTTATGCAGCACTAAACTCCCAAATTTTGCAGGAAGGAAGGAGTTGGAGGATAAAAGTAAACAAGATCTTCTCTTGCAGTCTGTGTTGTCAGTAAATTTTTATAGAGTTGAGATTTATTCTAGTGTCAGCCTTGTGTGGTTCTATATAGTGGGGGCAGGACACTATGATCTGTTTAAATAAAAGCTTTTGGCAGTGTATAAAGCCACCCTTCTTTTTAGTTCTTAATGAATGTTTTGTCACTTCATGCTACTCTTTCATTGTTAGCCCCTTTTATGCTGTTCTTCATCTGAGTGATCCTGTGCATGTTAATTTTTCATGGAGGGAGAGAGTGGGAGACATATATTTAGTCAGAACTCCCTTTGTTTGGCAATGTACAGAACTGATGTGTCAGTTAAGGGAGAAAAACATTCCAACTACCAGTTCCTTGCTTGGTGGGTTTTTTTGTGTGTGTGTGGTTTTGGTTTGTTTGTGTTTTGGTTTTGTTGGTTTTGTTTGTTTTTTTGGGGGGGTTTTGGTTGTTTGTTTTCAAGTATGGTCTTTGCTAGCAGATTGATCTTTTTTTTCCAGAGGGCAGCTATAGAAAAGCCCACCCAGCCATTAGGGTGGTGTGCTAGGGTGCTTAGCATGTTGCTTGACACACTCTGTGGCATCCTTCCAGTCTACCTGCCAGTCTGGCCTGGAGGCAGCATCAGGGACTGCTGGGGAGGGAGGGAGGCAGAGCAATATGTGTCATGTGATGTCCCCTGGCCACCAAGCAGCAGTGTGTGGTTTCCTCTCCCTGAAAACTTGAGGCTGTGCAGGGAGTTCACGAGCTGGCAATTGTAGAAGTGATTTCTTACAGTGTGCAGCCCTTCTGCTGGTGTATAAACACAGGCTGAGTGAAAAAAACCCCAACTTAATAATGAAGACAAGCCATAGTGTAATAGAGAGCTTTCCTTAGTACTTGAAATAATATAGAGGAAATGCATAAAGCAGCCAGAACTGTCTGCTGAATCTTCAAACAAGGAGGGATGTTTGTACATAATTAAGTCAAATCTGCAAAGTCAAATACAACCAGGGATTTTGATACATGTTGTAACATACTGAGTAGAAATCTGAAATTTCAAAATATTTCTGGTCTAAAGTAGGACTGCATAGTGTAGACATACAGTGTTTCTTAAGAGACTTGGAAATTTTGGCATTTTTTATGTTGATTTCAGATTTTCTGCAGAGAATTGCTGTAACAAGGTAATACATGGTCAAATTAAAGCAGAATTTAGTAAGAAAAAATATTGAAAGTAGAAGGGCTTGGTATTTTAGTAAAAAATCTAAGTATAATACTATCAGAGGAAAGGATGATTTGTGGAGAAGAGGAATTTTTTTTTTTTTTAATGCAAAAGAGAAAATAACATTAAAATCAGCATTGTGCAAGGCAGAATTACAAATAGAAAACTAAGGGGAAGCATTCTGATCTGTTCAGGTCTAAAAGGAAAATCATTAGCAAAATTTGCATTGCAGTAATCTTTTAAATTAGCCATAGGCTTCCATAAACTGAATAATCAGACATGACATTAAGCAGAAAAACCAGCAAGCTCTGATTAAACACTGTTGGTGCTTTCTCTCAGCCCCTCCTCTCCAAAATATCTAGCAGTAGTATTAAAAGGCATCCTAAGCAAATTTAACTAATTTGTATCCTTGTTTGCATGATCAGAGGATAAGGTCTTGTGCTGTGTGTGTGTGCAGTGTTTGCCTGCATATATAAAATAACCATTCCTTTTATATGACATTGATTTTGCTCACAGTTTTATAATGATCACAGCTTTTATTCCTGGCAAAAAAACCAGTCTGCATTGCAGAGTCAGACAGAGTAACTGTGTCAAATAAGATTTATTTCAAGGAATATAAACGTGGCTGCCTTTGCTCACACAAAAGTAAAGACTTAAAAAAAAAAAAAAAAAAGGCAGAAAAGAAGATTTTGCAAAGTCCTTTTGCTTTCTTCCTCACCTGACCAGAGCTCCAAGTCAGCCAAAGACAGTGATTGAAGCAGCTGCAGAGGCTAAATGAAGTTTTGAGATGAACACTTTAAATTGAAGCTAGCTAGGAGGTCCATGAAGTAATTTGAACTCTCAGTGTGTGCATGTGTAGAACATAGGTAATAGTATTTTACCCATTATCAACCAGAGTCTGTCTCTGAGCCTCTGAGCCAGAATTGATTCTGGGGTATACCTGCTGTGGTATAGAGTTACCCACAGCCACAGCTGCTTTGAGGTGTATCTGTTCCAGCACGGCCTTATTCATGGGCCACTATCCCTTCAGAAGTAAAACTGCTCCAACATGGGCCTTACCCATGGCTGCAGTCTCCATGCTGTGATGTGCTCCAGCATATCCTTATGCACAGCCACAGATGCTTCGAGGTGTATGATCTCCATCATGGCCTTACCCTTGGACCACAGTCCTTTCAGAGGTACACCTTCTGTGCCACAGACGTAACCATGGGCACAGGCATGTAGCGATCTGGCAAGGGCTTATCCACAACCAGACAGTTCAAGGTGTCCTATTCCCACATGGACTTCTCCACAGGTCACAATCTCTTCGACTCGAATTCAGTTTTGGAGTTTCAGCTGCCCAGGACAGCAGCACAGAGACAGAAGTGATGCCTCGGTCATCTGCCAGCCCAGGAGCATGGCCACTGCTGTTAAGAAAATGTTCTCAGTAAAGTGATGAGCAGTAATGTTCATGAAAATGTTCATCACTGTAAAGTGATGACCAGTACAGCACTACAGCAAGTAGTGAAGGCAAAAAGCAGCCACTAACCAAGCACTAGACCCTAATTTACACTGAGGCAAGCAAGTCCCACTGCAAGCACAGGATAACAGCTATAAATCCAATCTAGCATATTCCAATCAAATCTGTCTTTATCTTGAACCTTTCAAGTCCCATGTTGTATGCCAAAAAGGACTGCTATGGTTTAACCCCAGCTGGCAGCTCAGCATCACCCAAACACTTGCTCACTCCAGCCCTGGGGTGGAGGTAAGAATTGGAAGGGTAAAAGTGAGAAAACTCGTGTGTTAAGATAAAGACAGTTTAATAGGTAAAGCAAAAGTCACACATGCAAGCAAAGCAAAACAAGGAATTATCCACCACTTCCCATGGGCCCGCAGGTGTTCAGCCATTTGCAGGAAAGCAGAGCTCTATCATGCATGACAGTTACTTGGAAAGACAAATGCCATCCAAATGTCCCCCCACTTCTTCCTTCTTCCCCCAGCTTTTATTACTGAGCATGACACTATATGATCTGGGATATTCCTTTCATCAGTTTGGGTCAGCTGTTCTGGCTGTGCCCCCTCCCAAGTCCTTGTGCACCCCCAGCCAACTCACTGGCAGGGTAGCAAGAGAAGCCAAAGCCTTGATGCTGTATAAGCATTGCGCAGCAGTAATTAAAGCATCCCTGTACTATGAACACTGTTTTTTACACAAATCCAAAATACAGCCCCATACTAGCTACTATTGAGAAAAGTAACTCTCTTCTAGCCAAATCCAGCACACATATGTATGTCTGGATTTTCTCAGCTGTATTCTGTAGAAATCTTGACATATTTTGAATACTTTATAAATGCGCCTGGGATTTAGGGACATCTGATAACCATAGCCCAGATGCCCGTGCTCCAGCTGCTCCACATCAGCATTTCACAGTAGTCTCACCTGGGACTCTGGACATAGAAATGAGCTTAGTTGAAGCCTCTGTACATGTGTGCTGTGTTGTAGAGCCATACATTATAAGTTTGACACTTCTGAAAGGCCTTCTGGGCCTCTTCTATCCATGTGGTTTATGCATATACAGTGGTTCTGATCACTCTCTGAAGCCAAAGGCATGTGCTTTACAGTGCACAGACATTTCAGCCTGGTAAATTCTGTATATGGAGGTTGATTCCATGCCCCTGGAGTCCTCAGACTTTGTTGTCATATTTGAGGTCCAGATTCAAGTATTGTACTTTTCCTGGATATAAATGTGATTTTTCAGGTTAGTCTTTAATTTAGCTTGGCATAACAGTTCTGCTAGCTGGGCACTCTAATTAACAATGTACTTTTTTCATATAAATTGTATTCAACATAGCTTGTATGTTTATTTCTATAACTGAATCATTCTTTCTGGTCAGCACCTTTCAGATGCTTGATCCCCTTTTCTGAAATAAAACTGACCTTTCTTTTCTGGTATTTTCTCATGTGACTGAGGTGCTGTCAGGAATAAAAAAACATTTTCTTTTTCTTTCTCAGCATGCCCTAAGTGACCTGCATTTTTCTTGACCTGGAAAGGAAATGCTGAAATAAAGGCATAATTCTGTAATGAGTTAGATAGATTCATTACTACTTTTATAGAAATTATTCTCACTTGATTAGCTTGCTCTCCCCTTCCACCCGTTTTGTATAAGAATTATTATGAACCCAGAATTTGATTAGTGCTGCCTTTGTCAATTCAAGTTATTAATGATTAGTTAATTCTCTCAAGGAATCTATTTTTACTGTGTCAGTATTCATTTTAAGCCATTGAATCTCATGTTTAAACATTTTTAGTACTTACTTTTCAATTATGGAGTCACAGTAGAGTAAGAAAACATTAAATACTCCCTTAAAGGTGACTTGTGAAGCAGGAATGATTTATGTCTGATTTTCACAGTCTAAAAATGTTGCATAATATTACACAGTGTATATGATGCAACTCACAAGTAAAACTATTCTTATATTCTAGTCTTAACTGTGAATATCATTGCTCTAGAGGAACAGGAACAAGTGACTTCTTACTGAAAGAGAAGCTCATTATTCCCTCACTAGTAACAGATGTGCAAAACTATTAAGGTGATTTTGTTGGTGATAATTTAAGTCTCATCAACATTTTCTCAGCTCTTCACGGTGTTTGAAGAGACCCTTTTCTTCCAAAATTTGCGGATAAAAGTATCAACTGTATGCCTAGAATGTCCTGACCTGGTACATAAAAATAAATGTGCTATGCTAAAAATGACTGGAAATGTAAATATGAATCAGCGGGTACAAGATGTAAGGCAAAGTAAATAGGACAATGGCTGGTTGTGTTGTCTTTTTCTTACACCCTTGTGGAATTACAGTAAGAATAAATAAATAACGTGTGCTTTTTGAGAGATTCTGACTGCCCTATTTGCACTTTGTAAAGTGCGTGTGGATGTTGGGAAGGGAGAAAAATACAGCTCCCTGCAGAATGTGCGTGAGAATATGCATCAGGTCTCCAGGGAGTGTTTGTATGGCTGTAAGAACAAACTATGTAGTCTAGGGAGGGACTAGGAGTCACATTTGAGGGGAATATTTTCTTACTAAGCCTTTGCATTGCAGCACAGTAATACCAGGAATGTCTCATGAGGATACTCTGCAGATGAGAGTAGTTGGAAATGCCTTTGCTCACAGCATTAGGGTAGCCAGCTGCCAGCCCTTTAAGAGTTGCATATGAAGTATAACGATGCCTGATTTAGTGTGGAGAAGGCCCACTACTTCTTAGGCAGCCTGACTAAGAGATGCAGAGACAGAGCTCATGATACCTCAGAAGTGCCAACCTCTGCCCTTTCTTTGGTGATATAAAAATTTCTTTGGTGATATGGAAAGCTACAGCTAGGACCTTCTAGAGACATTTTTTAAGAATGCGTAGCTCTCAAGCTCCCTCAGTTGGCTTTGTGTCCTTTATTTTATCTCACGTAGACAAATTAAATGAGTAATTAAGTGCATGTTTTCAGTTGCTGACTTGCAGCATCAGATCATGAAAGTTTGCCTGTTGTTTTAGGAGATTGTCTGCTAGCTGGCATTTTTAAAAATACTTGTTTTCCATAATGTTTTCAGGGCTTCTCATGATCACAATTCCACCTCATAATTTTTCATGAATTATTACTCAATGTTAAGATTATTTTGCTGGGAAGATTTTTTGGTCTGGTAAGGAGTGACTTTGTAAGTGTTCTCTAGACATGGAGAGTATCATTACTCAATGGGCTGAGACGCTGCTAGTAGTTCATTTCTGCCTATTGCTTGCTGAGTTCTTGTTGTGGTTTTACTCTGGGTAAATTTGCTCTCACCCCCCACACAATTACTTTAAATTGAGAGAAGGTTTAGGCAGACAAAAGAGACTTGATTTGGGAAAATAATATGAACATTTATTACTAGCAAAATAAAAACTACTAAAGAACTATATTTATTATAATTCTACTTAAGTAAAAGTACTATGTATTTACAGAAATACTTCTCCCCCCCTTTATATCAGTCCAAGGAGGAGAAGCAGTTTCTTTCTCCATTCTTGGAGCTCCAGGTCTCTTCAGTAACTCTGCAGCACTCTTATGGCAGCTGGAACTCTTTCTCTTTTTCTCTTGCTCTGTGTTGGCCTCCAGGGCTGGGCTTACCCCTCTCCTGGGCTAAGACCGGAGGTTGAGAGTTACCCAGGCCCTGATGGTTTTCTCTTCCATGGACTTGCAAGGAGACACTTGCCTACCATGGATCTTTGCCATAGGATCACAGGGGATAATGGCTTATGAGTCCAACCCTGTTTTCCTGTGGAGGTCCCTTCCCACGGGAGAACAGTCCTTGATAGACCTCTCCGGCATGGGTCTAGCATGGATCCCTCACTTGGATCCCAAGCTTACCTGAGCCGTTCTGGCTCTGGCTTAAGGCTCTTTTCTCAGGGTCACAAATCTTCAGCAGCAGCATGGATCCCACACACAGATCCCAACATCCCTACCCAAGCCATTCTTGCTCAAGCATAGGTTCTCTCAGGGTCACAAATCTCCAGCACCAGCAGCATGGATCTCTCACTGAGATCCCAAGCTTACCCGAGCCATTTTCGCTCTGGCGTAAGCCTCATTCCTTTCAGGGTCATAAATCTTCAACAGGACTCTGTCTCATTTCAGTTCTTTTCATGAAGCCTCGGCTTCCTTGTATATCCACAAGCTCCTTTGTGAGCCACATGAGGGTCTCCTCACCCCAACAAACTTTTAAAAGTAGCAGGGATTTATTTTTCAGTTTTTTCCCTGCTGAAGAGAGCGAGCGAAAGGGGGGAGAAGCAGGCCCCCCTTCGCACTTCTCTCTCCTGCTGCAGCTTTGACCTTGGAGGTCTCTCATCTCTTTGCCTGAATTCTTCTCCAGCGGTTCTTCGTCCAAGCAGTCAGTCCTCTAAAGTTTTTTTTCTCCTCTCTGTTACATGAGAGAAGGGGGCTTCAGTGCCACACCTGTCCCCGGCCTAGGCTGGGGGAGGAGAGGGCCTTGGCCCACTCAGGGCCTGTCGCCTCTTCTACACGGCTGCTGCTCCTAATTTCAACTCTGCAATCAACCTTCTGTTTTCTTAAATATGCAATTAGCAAAGGTGTCACTGAACTTTTTGATTGGCTTCTTTTCCGGAAATCCACCTGGACAAAACCATCCTCAGCCCCAGGGGCTGACTAGCTGGGCAAAACCACAACACTTTTGAGGTCAGATTTTTGGATATACCAGCCAAATTAACACAACTCCCGTATTGCAGCAACTGAAGTCCAAGTTCTTAAGTAATCTTCTGCATCTACTTTTCTTCTTTTTTTTTTTTTTTTTTTTTTTGCTATTCACATGCACTGTATGAAGTATAAAATTTCTTTCATTTTGTCAAATTAAAAGCCAGTTTGTTAGCCTGCTGTACTCCCTGTACAAATAGTACTTTTGGTGGAATAATTGTTATAGGATAGTGGGTGATATCTAATGTGTTTTTAAATTTTTGAATTTTTTTTTGGTAAATCTTTAACTTCACCCAGGCAAATTTACATTGTGTTGTCACTTTTGACAACACAGTGTTAAAACCATGGAAACTGAATTGGCTGTTTCTGAAGAATGGTTCCATTACTAAACAAAGCTCTGGAGATTAGATATACTGAACAGAAAATTCTTTTTCTTTCTTAATTTATTTCTGTTTCATGGTTAAATAGACTACGTGCTATCTGAATGAATTCAGATTTTTTAAGTATTCCCAATATGCTTTTTATCAATAGCTATGCTCTGTAAAGTTATCACTGCTTTTTAACTGCTTCATCACTTACTTCCTAGTTATTAGTTGGGATAAAGTTGTTCCATGTTCAGGATTTCTCTTGATTCTGTCTCCCTTGTAATGATCTTTGTTTTTTTTCCCTAATCACATTGAAAAAAAAAAACTTCTTCCCCTTTCTCAAGGATTATCTCATTTGATTTTAATTCTATCTTTTTATTTCTCTTGTGGCATTTTCACAACTGTGCATATCATTGTGTATATAAATCACCAGTTTCCATTTTTAGCACAGTTTCTTTTTACCCACAAACCTCCAATCAATCTCTCTGAAGCTGAATTGGCCTTCTTGTTGAGCACTTATCGAATAAAATCCTGCCCCAATTGAATTCAGTGGGAGTTCATGTCAATGACTCAATGCTTCACTCACAGTTAACATGCTTTAGGTTTAAATTATAAAGCCTTTTAGTCACCTCTAGCCTTCTTCCTGCTTTATGGCTTTTAATTACTTCCCAATGAGCACACTATTTACTCCTTCTAATTCCACTCAGCTTGTTTTTTTCAGAGCATTCTTATTCTCACTGCTTGTCAGTACACAGAAGAAGGATGACACCTTAGGAAAATATAAAGGATTACGGTAAATATTCAGCATTCCTTTTGCAAATGATTCTCTATAAGGAATATACCTGCTAATTTTGATGGGCTTCATAGGATACATGGACTTCTGCATGCTGTCCAGTGAAGGAATGGAGCCTTGTAGAACATGATTATCACATCTCAAGCACAGTGTTAACGTGATTAAGAATATAAAAGGAAAAAAAAATGTGTGTGACTGGCCTTGTGGTCCTATGATAAGGAACTTATAAGATTTTTTTGCCATAGAGATCCCACAGTAACAAAAATGATTGACAGTGATTGTATATCCAAGTAAGACAAACCGAATTTGTGGTCATCTGCTGTTTATCAATTTGTTAATGACAATATATTGTGTACCAAAGTACTGTGGCTTTCTAGTTTTTATTGGCTTGCTTCTTTTTAACGTTTTGGATACTGTTAAGACAATTTTCCTAACTGCATTCACATAAAAATGTTGTGTGTCCAAAGAATTCATGATCACATAACCTCTATAAATGAAATAAACCTGAATCACTCCATTGTTTGTGAATTTTTTCATGGCTGGTCTAGAGCTCTGAAGTTTCAGATTATTTAAGCTAGTAAGAGAAAGAAGATGGTTTTCTGTGTTTATCTGTGCCTCTCATGATCACATGTCTTATTTCTTACATGGGAAATATCTGTTACTTGCTCCAGGTTTGTGTAACACCTTGATGAGTAAGACCTGGTCTTACTAATTTCTCTATGCTCTGACTTTCAAAGCCCCTCCTTTACTGCTTGAGAGAGGCAGTACTCTGTTGGGTCATGAAAAGGACAGTAGTAATGGAGCAAAATTTCTTTGACCATGATGTTCTATAAAGAAACAGAACTATTGGGAAGAGCAACTCACTATCATGACTAATGGCTTTTTGATATGACTTGCAAAATGTAACTGGTCAGTACTATCTGGAAAGAAGCTCTATATGCATCTGCAGGCTGCTGAAGAGATCATCTTACTGCACTATGTAAGTGCATGAGTTTCTTTCATGGTGGAAGCATGTGAAATGAAATACCACATCATTAATCAAATGCTGAATGTGTGAGAGTGTGAGTATGTTTCTTCAGGAATAACATTAAATAAAAATCCTAAGATCAGAGGAAGAGAATATATTGTCTGTAAATATCTAAGCAGAAGTAATGGTATTGACTTGTAGTCAGATAATAAGTAGTCCAGTGTGGTGGTGTTCTTTTTAGAGAACTGCTCAGTTTCAAAAGGTTTTGTCAGGATCAATCCCAAAGCACTGAAGGACTATCTCAAATCAGCATATATTTTTCAGACTTCTGAACTCAGCAAAGAAATTCTTGATAAAACGTTCCTTGCACAGAAGTGAAAACAACTATCCCCTTATAGAATTATTTTTTCTCTCAGAAGTATTGCTGGTGACTACAGTCACACTGCATGCAGCCATTCCATTGTCATGATGTATCCTGTCCCTGGCCTGGCCTCATACTGGAAGTAGAGAAGAAAGAACTTGATTCAGTCTAAAAATAATTTTGACAACAAAGAGGAGAATATAGCTAGCTTGGTAGTGGCCAGGGCAAGAGTACATTCTCATTTATTTCTTACTGAAGCTGGCACTCCCAAGATAATTCACTTTTTTAACAAAACTAATCCCCCTTTTGTCTTCTTGTCTTTGCAGAATTTAGATTTTGACAATCTTGAGCCATCCATCAATCACTTTGCCTCTGAAGTACTAAAACATCAACATCAATATTCTGAGCCTTCTACTTTCTCTTTGTTGTCTTTTCTGATTGGTAACACTAGCTGAGTCCTCTAAATTGAAGTCATTCTGCAGTAACAGCTAGAATTAGGTCACTGCAGAATTTGTAGATACTGTTACTTTTCTGACAAATTACTTATTTTTTTTCCCAAGTATTGGTAAAGGTAACTTAACCTCTTCATCCTTCCCTTCAAAACCTAGGAAAGACAATCCTAGTTTGCTTGAGGCCTGTTTCCTGATACTGAGACTCTTGCAAAGAAGTTTGAACTAAGTGTCACAGCAAAGGCATCAGCGTTAGCCTCATGGGAATTGATGCTGCTCTTTGAAAGAGGTCCAAACCTTTTCAGATGACAGAATGGGCTACTACCAGCAGTAGCTCTTTTACAGTAAATGTAATAAGTGACACTGGGGTGGACACACACTCTTAGAGTAGACACGTTTCGGTAATGGTAAGAACATTGTTTGCACTCAACAGTTTATATTGAGCAGTTGCCTTATCCCTCCCTCTTACATTCTGTCTGGCCATCAGCACTAGAAGAGTAGTCAAGAGAGCTCGGACTCTGCTGCTGTGACATGAACTTTACTGGTGGTCCGTTTTCTTTTGTGGAAAGGAGGTTCTTTTCCATCATGGAGAATAGGACCAAACTCCCAAAAACCCTGTTTGCTTTGAATTTGATGGTTGTTTCTGAAGTGTTTCTCATCCAGCTTTTCTGTAACAGGTAAAACTGTTTTGTGAAGAAAAGAACACTCCAAAACAAAACACAAAAATAACCTTAAGCCACCAACTCAACAAAATTGCATCCTGTCAGAAAACAGTAATATTCTTCCTATGTATTTAGCTATAGCCTAATCTTTCCACTTTAGGGAAGCAATTCTGAAACTTTGAAATGCCTATGTTTGCCTTTTCTAAAGTCTTTCTGGTGTCTGCTGTTGCTGTATGTGGTAAGGCAAGCTGCAGATCCACTGTCCAGAACAGATGTGTTGGGGCTGGAGGCAAATAGGAAGAGACTTAGAGCCTCTGGATGTTGTTCTTTGCTTTGAAGAAGTCATCTGGTCCTCCATCACCAGCTGCTGGGGGTTGTGTTATGCATATGGGGGAGCAAGGTGGAGATTCTAGAGCAATGACTTGTTATTCAGAGGTTCTGTATGCATTTTCTAGAGTTTAGACCAGTTCACTGCTTTGATAGTTGCCTTCTGGGACCTGAGGATTTCAAAATAGTTTCCAACTAATGGATTGGCTAGAAATAGTTTTTAAGAGTGGGGAAGAATATTTATCAATTGCAAAAAAGGAATTTGTTACAGAGGTGAGATAGGGCAGTATAGACGAACTTGTCATTAAGTCTAGTCCCCTGCAATTAATGTGGAGTATTACAATTATTACAACATACGTCTTGTTCAGACTTCACAAAACAGCTGTCTCATAGGATTTGATGTTTAGAGAGCATCTGCCACACAGATTGCCCAATATCATTCATCACAAAGTGATTCCTACTGCTCTGTGACAAATACTAAGACAAGAGAAAAGTACTGAAAGGCCAAAAGGAGACAACTGCAATGTCACAGTAAAGAAAATAAGAGAGATTGGAGGATTTGCCCATGCCTTATGTCTCTATCGAGGATTTACCGAGCTACAATTCCAGGATGAGCCCGAGAGGCAATTGCGTTGTCAAAAGTCCAATAACCCCTGCTGATTCTTTGTGAGGAGAAGTTGAAATTCCTTCTGATGTGAAATCAGGGAGTAATTTGAAGTTCCAGTGAGGCAGTAGCATCCATGGCCTTGGACCCTCTCTGTCTTGCTTTTACTTGGGGGTAAACTCCAAGGTTTCAGAGAAAAAACCCACCTAAATTAAGCTGTCCCTCAAAATGAGTCCAAAGTCTGAGTCTCACAAGGGACCTAGCTCCCTTGATGTGCACTTTTTTAACTTACCACCATCTCTCTGCTAATATAGCATCCATCTTCATTAATGTGAGCTATCTGTGGTTGAAAGCTGTCAGAATTACCTAGCAGCACAATTTCATTTGAGAAATTACTATACTGTTGTTCCAAGTTTACATCCTCTTTAATGAAATGGGAAAAACTTGTTGGTAAGGTCAGCACTTTTGTTTGTTTATTACTCGTTTGCATTTTTTTTCCTGAAATTTGTGAAGTTATATGCACTAAATTCTGCTCATAGAAATGTATTTTCAGAAAATGACCTAGAGGATTACTTTAAAGGAAAGAGACCCAACTACTGCTTCTTTGCCTGATGAGCTGGGAACCCCCCTGCATAAATATAATTCCATATACTGCCTGTCATTTAACATATTTCTTGGTTCAATATCCAATTTTTCTTTGCTTTGTGTCAGGGTTTAGGAATGGTACTCACTAATTTGGTGTTCTCATTGAGACTCTCCAAACCATGTGCTGCTCACCTGCTCCCTCTTCTCCTCCCCCTGTGGTGGGCTGGAGAGGAGAACTGGAAACACAAGAAACGAGGATCATGGCTTGAGATAAGAACAAGTTACTGGAAACAGCAAAGAGATAAGACAATGAATAGCAAAAGCAACAATACTAATGACAGAGGGTACAAGAAAGGGCAAAAAGATTCATACAGAATGCTTCCCCAACAGTAGATAATACCCAACTGCTTCCCCTCTGCCAAGTTATGCTGACCTGGAAGAGAACCCTTCTCCCTGGAAGAGACTCCCTTTCCACTGCTCCACGGCAATAATGTGAGGTGGTATGGAATAAACTCTGCGTCCTAGCCATTCCCCCTCCAAGCTACTGAAAAAATTAACTCTGTCCTGGCCAGAACCAGGACACATGGAAACAAAATAGTATATTAAAAGAAGTCTGTCTTACTTTATTAATTAAGTTTTGGAAAGAATAAATACATTGAATAAGATTTCTTGTAAAGTATACACTGGGAAGATATTTAAAATTAAAATAGTCAGTTCTATGGCCAGATGCAGATCTCTGTTAAATTCTGTTCTCTTAGTAAAAACTGACAAATGCTAAACATGTATTCAGAATCTAGGATTTATTTGTTTATCAAATTAGCAAAGGAAAGTTCTCGTGTTGATGGCCAAGCAAATCATGGAATCATAGAATGCAATCATTAAGGTTGGAAAAGACCCCCAAGATCACTGAGTCCAGCCTTTGACCAACCACCTTAACTAAGCCTTAGCACTAAGTACTATATCCAGTTGTTTCTTGGACACTGTCAGGGATAGTGACTCTGCCAGATCACTGGACAGTCCATTCCAATGCTTAACCCTTTCCATGAAGAAATTTTTTCTTATGTCCAACCTGAACCAACCATTACAGAGTTTGGGGCCATTTCCTCTTGTTCTGTCACTAGTTGCCTGAGAGAAGACACTGACCCCCACCTGGCAATAACCTCCTTTCAGGTAGTTGTAGAGAGTGATGAGGCCACTCCTGAACCTTCTTTTCTCCAGGCTGAACAATCCCAGCTCCCTCAGCTGCTCCACATAAGACCCTTCATCAGCTTCATTGCCCTTCTCTGGATATGCTCCAGCACCTCAATGCCATTCTTGAACTGAGGGGCCCAGAACTGGGCACAGTACTCGAGGTGCAGCCTCACCAGTGGTGATGAGATCATGTACTGAAGTGGCAACTTCTTCCTATACTTAATTTAGAATTGGCAACTGAGATGATTAAAAATTAAAAGTGAGTGTTTGTTCAAGCCCTCAGATAATATTCTGGTTTAGGAATAGGAGTTATACTGATGTAAGGTCTCTTATAAAATCTAGGATTAGCTATAATTAGTAACACTAATTAATCACATGTTAGGTACCTTTTCAGTAATAGGAGCTAATCAGGTGTTCTCTGTGTGTTTTTTAATGTTTGTGATCTTGTTTCTTGTCATATTAATGCCACTCTGTAGTAGGAAGCAAACATTAATTAGTGTATAATTTACAGTAGGAAAAACATAGGCTTGGGTAGTTAATCAATTTTAACAGAGGATTTTATCTAGAGCTGTTTGTGGGATTTCCCAGAAGTGCATCTTTATGTGGTACACATCATCTCAGTTGGTGATATATTAAAAGCGTCCATGAAGCATTATTTTGATGTATTTAGAAGTATGAGCTAAGGTGCATGAGAGTGCACAGAAGCTTTAAACAAAAGGACAGTTAATACCAAATTTAGAAGGGCCTTACCACTGTCCAGTTCCGGGTGGATAAGTCATACACCTCAGTGACTTCATTGTCCCCAAAGAAATGGTGTTGTCTAGTATATTAAAGAATTATTTAGGATAATGTTTTGTTTCAGGCTTTTAGGAAGGAGCTGGGATTTTCCCCGTCTTCGCCTCTTAGAGCATGATTCTGCAACTAACTCATTAGTCACATTGGCAATGCTTTTGCAGGAAAGACCACAGCTAGTCCATGCTCACCTGCCCACCAGGGCCCCAGGTTCTATTGGCTATGTGACTTGTCACGAAGACAAAAACCAGGAACATTTCTCTCTTATGTCAATAAATGCAACAGTGGCACCTGAAATCCATAGGACTGTTTCTTTTGCTTGGGAAACAGAATGTCATCATTTACTGAGAAGAAGTGCAAGGTGGAAATAGTTTTATTAGATGGTGTTCAGTTTTATAGTTCCTTCATCTTATGTATCAGATTAATAGGAAGAAAGTATTTTAAATGGTTGACTTTAATTAGAAGAATGGAGAAGTCTGCCAACAACAGTAATGTTTTTTGTGACCAAGTGTTTAAGTAGTTTCGAAGTTATTCCATTTATTCTTAATAGTGTTCTCATGTATAGAAGTGTAATCTATTTTGAAAAATACCAGTGTTAATGGTATGCTTCACAGACCATGAATTATGCTGCAGAATACTTAAAATAATTATTTTTTTCTTCCTCTGGTCTTTCCATTTTTTCTATTACATTCTGTAATGCTTTTAGCATCATTTGATACATCTGGTCACAAAGTGTCATATTGCTCTTAGTTTTACCATTTGGTGAGTATTTGCATCTGTTACAAAGGCTCCTTTCTGCAGTCTCTGTATCACTGCCAAGCTGAGACCTTGATCAGCAGTAAAGCTACAGAGATGCGACTAATGCTTTTGTCATGTCTTGGGCTGATTATTGTAATTCACTCTTTTAGGGACTTTCAGCCCATACTGTCAGGAAATTACAGCTGATTCATTATGCTGCCATGAGGAGTCTCTTGAAAATTAGATTATTTGAATGTATTAATAAATTTTTTAAAAAGTCTTAATAGAAAAAAAATCATAATAATTATCATATTACGTTTTACCAGCCTGCTTAGGAGAAGTGGTTGAGTCGCCATCCCTAGAGGCATACAAAAGATGTAGGTATGTCACTTAGGGACATGGTTTAGTAGTGGAGTTTGCAGTGCTGAGTTGATGGTTAGACTTGATGATCTTAAATTTTTTTCTAACCTAAATGAGTCTATGATTGTATGATTCTATGCATTTGGGAGATCTTGGAACATTACTGTTATGAACCTGTCATGTGAGTAATCATTTTGCTGTTCTGATATTGAGCTGTCTTGAGGAAGTCTATTAAAATTTGTACATCATCAAGAGAATAAATTATCTATGGATATTCCCCAAGCTGAATTTGTTTTGTTTTTTGATCAATGTGGAAATGCTTTGTATTTACCTGAACATCTGAATTGCAGGTTTTTCTACTCCTGTTTTCAATTGGCAAGTTTATAAATATGAGCTTGGCTGCATCTTCTTGAAAGTTAATTAATCACAGATATTGAAATTTACCAAATGACAGTCCAGATTTGATGGTAGTTTTGAATGTTAATGTTTCATGGAAGATATAAAAAGTGTTATTTTTACAAATTTTTTAAGCTATTTTAAATTTTGACCAAAAAAAGAGAAATAATTATCTTTCTTCTAAGCAGATCTATTTTTCAGTATTACATAGGTGGGAAAATAATGTTTTTTAGCTTTCCTAAGCTAATAATCAGAGTGATTTTATCAATATGGGTAATAGCTTTACCCTGTTTATGCATGCCAGTCAGCCCTGTCTCATTAACAACCTTATGTTAGAAAAAACTTTTTCCCTATAAGAGAAAGTCTGAACCAAAAGTAATTTTGAAAGGTTGGTTTCAAAAGAAAAGCAGCTTATGCTTTGTATTACAGTAAGTAAATGAAAGTTTTCATTCTATCAAACTCTTGTGTACCTATTTTTGGTCACTTAAAAAAATAAAGGTCTGCAGCAACACACAGATTTTGGAAAAGCTTAAAAAATCCACTCCAGTAGATCCAGGGTATTAAACATATTTATGAGAATTTTGATTTTAGCCTGGGCCATGGCATTTCACTTGAGTCTACTGTGCCTACAGAAAGTATCTTTCTGATGTATTCTCTTGCCATTTGAAACATGTAATATTCTTGAACAACGAGAATGTACAGGCAGATGGGCTTGAAAAATGTGGTAGCTGAGACCTAGTTTGTGTGGAACTACTATTATCTAGCCTATTTTGTCCCTGTCCCAGAATGTGTGAGATGAGGAACCAACAGAAAATGTTATCTGTTTATCAAGTCTGTTTCCTGCTGAAGAGAGGTGCCTTATTTGCATTGAAATGGAGAAGGAAGAGAAGTGTAGGAGCTGTGTTTGTCTTGGAATGAAGGAAGCTGAGTATATAGGCATTTCCATCTGTATATAGGTATATAAACACCTTGTGAGCTGCAGGGAGCTTGGAGCTGGGAAGTGTCCCCTTGCTGAGCACCATGGGGGTGTGAGGCTGGGTTACCTGAGCCTGGCTGCAGGGCAGAGCCAGCTCTGTTGCTGCTTATCCTGCAAGAAGCTGACAGCAGAGACAAACCCTGAGCAACTGCAGTGAGAAAGTCAAAATAACTTACTTCAAACTAGATAATCCTTTCTAACACAATAGAAGGATTTTCTCTTTTTTTTTTTTTTTTTTTTTTTTTTTTTTTTTAATATAAGATTTATTTAAAACCTACTGCAGAAATTAAAAAGGCTCCTTGGGGGGGCCCCTTTCTGTGGGCAGTTGGTACTTTGGTGCTTGCCTGCATTTATATTTCTGGGCTGTAAATTCTTTAGCATGGAGACCATATTATTTTACATTTAGTTGAATGCTGTGTGCTTTTCCTGGAGTTTAATTACGATATTTGCAAGAAATCATCTCTTCCCTAGGAAACATCCTATTTTTTAGCCAAGTTAACATGGCCTATAGTTGTGGGATTTGAGCTGAGGACATCATATTTTGCCAAATGTCAAGATTTATTATCATGGATTTATAATACGAATTACCAATTTCAGATCCACCTTAGTCATTACCTATTTTGGGAATTTAGTACCCTTTAATGTGCTTGTTTTATTGTTTTCTAATTTAAAGGCATTAGGAAGCATCAGAGTTGAAATAAGCAAGTCCCTATATTCCAACATCTTGAAAAAAAAATGTTGTTTTTTTTTTTCATCTAAACAACTGCTTAAAAGGGCAGAGTTGAAATGAAAAGAGTTTCTGCATTATAAGATTTTTTTGCTTTACATTATAAACTAGGACTCATCCTTGAGTCCTCAACAAACCTAGAAAATTTCAAAGCAGTTTTATTGCTGAAATCTGTTAATACTCTATGAAAATTCTGGACAAAATTTGTCTTGTACCAAATATCTGACACAATTCTATTTATTACTAAATATTTCTTAATTTTCTTCCTTTATTCTCTACATTTAATATAAGAAAGGCAATTTTTTAGCTCAAGTACTGTGGTAATCCTTTGTGAGAAACTTCTAGGATTTTTTTCCACATGAAAAGTTTTGATACTCTAGTATAATTAATTGCTCTGTAGATATATACAGAATAATCATTGTAGAACTAGTTGAAACTTGTCTCCTTAGACAATCTGAATGTGTGTTCAAATAAACTCTTCTTTCTCCTCATATTTCTTGCTATTGGCTGACTTGCTAAGCTTCTTAAGCTCTATATTCATATATGAATTAATGACTAGGGTTGCGATTATGAGCTTTTAAATGAAAATGAATATAAAATGTTCCTTCTGTTAAAGACCCAGTGCTACAGAGTAAGCCCGGAGTAACCTGGCTTTTTCCTAGGACCAGCGCCTCAGAAATTTCTCACATATCTTTTCTAAGATGATCCCAGTACTGTCAGATCTGTCTTTAGCTATCTATTTGTAAAGTTTATTTTAGAGGACATAAGCAGGAGTGTCTCTGGGAGTGTTGTTGGAGAAAATGATGAACTAATATACTAGGTGTGGGTCAGACATAACATCAAAACCTCCAATTAGGTTTTCTTTCTAGAAAAGACTTTCATGAATATTTATGTCTCAATTTGTTTATCTACAATCAAGCAGTTTGGAAAACATGAGGGTTAATTCTTCTATCGAATTATCTTGGATTCAATAGCACTCTCTTTTGTAAAATAAGTGCTAATAAAAAGTGACTTGTATATCAGCACTTCTAAATGTTCAGTAATCCACTGATTAGTCATATGACAGCTGTCAAAGCTGATATGTGTAAAACATTGGAGGTCAAAGAGTTTCTGAGCTATTTGGTCCATTATTAGCAAGTGTACAGTAATTTATGATGATGTTCCTATAAATAACTTAAAAATGAATGAAGGTAATCAAAAGACATGAGTTTTAAACAGAACAATACAGTGTATTGATATTTGAATAGAAGACAAATCCAAGACAAAGAAGACAAATAAGCTTTACCATTAACTTAGTAAGACTTTGGATCAAATCCATTGGGGACTCTCTGAAGCTGTTCCTGTAGAAATCACTCTGAAGCTTTTCAGTGACTCTCCTGGGACCAGCAGCAGCCACAGATTTTGTCTGAAATATTTTTGGGATCACAACTATAACTGGTGTATAATTCTTAAGTCTTAGGTCATTAAATATCTACTGCCTCATAAAAGACTATAGATCTAACGATTTGAAAAGTTTTTCCATCAAAAATAAAAGCTGTTCAAAACATTTAATTATCTTATTAATACTTACTACAGTTTGACTCTGTGAAACAAATAACTATAATCCAATTGATAAAATAAGATTTCAAAGAACATGCTGAAAGTATAGCTGGATAAGGAATACGCATAATATGAGAAAATTTCAGGATTGCTTTATTTATTTGTGATTTTATTTTATAAGGAATTCATGTACCACTGCTTTAGAAATCTAAATATTATGGCTGGAATCATAACCGCTTGTGTCCCTTGACATCCTTCATTTGCCTTTTCTTTCTGTGGGAGTAGGGGCTCACATGGAGGAACTTCTGACTTGTTAATAGAGTTGACATCTGAGCAGAGGATATGAGAACAGTCACATCCTTTTTGAGATGCAATTTCTCATGCCCAGTGGTTAGCTTATACTTAGCTTCCTTGTGTAGAATAATAATCATGTTCCAAATACAGTTCTTACCGATCTTTAGTAATCTGCAGTTCCTTTACACTTAGCACACTCAAATCTTTGGCCCAATATATCTTTGAAATTGAGTCATCTTAAGGGGAATGCCTAATTTCCCTGTCCTTTGACTTCTCAGCTGTAAAACAGGATTAACATTTTCCTTCCTTATGAGAGGAAGGGACTTGGGAGGATACTGCTAATAATTACAGCATTATGCTCAACAGACAAATTATGAAATCAGACTAATAAACAAATATTAAGAGATGTTAATTAAATCTAAGTTCAAACAATTCAGATACATATAATATTGTGTCTGGCTGTCACAGCTCTGCTCTCTATGCTTTTTGCTGAACTATTTGGGTGGCAATTTTAAATTCATGCATGAATCTTTATATAGAGAATATGGGAACAGCTGTACTGGGTCAGTCTGGCCTGGGCTTCCTTGGTGGATGGAGACCTATGGAACATCAGAGGACAGGACAGACTTTCAGAGGTCCTGCCTGATGGTTATACCCTTTCAGCTGTCCACATCTGGAGATGTTTTGAATCAGAGGTTGCATCTTTGTGTTTAATAGATAGTGATAGTTTTCTTGCATGAGTTCATCTAGCTGAACCCATAAAAACTTTAGGTATCTAAATATCCTGTGACAGCGATTGCTATAACTATATTCTCTGTGCAAACAGAGAATTGTTACTTATATTTGTTTTTGTCTTCTTAATTGGCTTTATTTATTATGAAAACCAATGGAAGATAATTCCCTATTCACTTTTCCATCCTACTGCAAGCTGATCATTCTTACACTTTGATGGTTGTTTTTAATAAAATCATGCATTTAATTCCCACTTTCAGTTTCACTGAAGAGAACTATAGAATACAGTCCTGTTAAGCTGCATTGCTTTTTGACAGAATAGAGGAAAATGCAGTTTTAATATTTCAGTAGCTGAAAGGAGGTAGTTCAAAGAGTGCAGTCAAACGATGAAAATGTGTTGACAGTGCATGAAATCTCTGATGTGGATTTCTATATAAAATAAAATGATTTTTTGGGGATTCAAAGGTGGCTGTTAAAACCTTTAGTTATAAGCCCTCAGGAGAAAATAAAATCATCCTTTTGGTTTCAGCATTGCTCCCCAGCTGAAAGAGTGAATGGATGATTTTTGATGAACATCTTGTAGTGCAAAGGACCATAACAAAGGCTATCCTGATGCTGGTAATTGGTACTGCATTTTTCTGAATTTTTTATTCTTTCTTTGTAGGAAATTAATAAAGAATGGGATTTTTAGAAGGGAGCAGGATTCAGGAAACAAGATTGTCAAAATTGATATTTACATGGTTGTGTAATGTTTGTCAAAGAAGAGAGTATTATAACCTTTTTCTGTGCACCATTAAAGAATGGTTATCTGTAGAATGAGAGCCCCAGTGGAAGCAATGGACTTCTTATTTATTATGCACACTGAGGCACAAAGAAGGAATGAAAGTGTTCAGTTTGATTCCATTATATAGACACAGTTCTGCACAGGTTTTGTTGCTCTGTGTACCTTAGACACATGAGAAAATACTCAACTCTTGGAAAAGTTGAGGCTAAGTCTTTTGCAATTCATGAGAGAGGAACAAAGGCATTGAAATCTGCCTGCTGCTCACTGGGGCCCTGGATGAGATCTGCACTGCAAAGATCATGACCTATATTGAACCTTCCTAGTAGACTTCGGGGAGACAGTTGCATTGCTTCCTGTCTTCTCAGCTTCTCAGAAAGCCAACAACATGCTTTATCATAACGAGCAGTTGTTTTCTGTAAATAATCTCAAAAGTCCTCCCCTCACTTAGCTGGGACTCATGGTAAAGAGTGAATGAAGTAAACCCCCAGCCCAATCAGACTATTTCTGGCACTTAACTGTTGATGGATGTTTGTGCTTCCTGTCCCAGACAGTGAAGTACTCAAATAGTGAAATCCTCTTAATAAAAATAAAATAAATAAAATAAATTGGCCAGATACTTGAAAGTTCTTTTATGGAAAATGAATACTTATGATTAAAATAGTTGGGAGATGATTTCAGTCTTTTACTTGAGCTTATATTTATGGCTGAGTTCCCTATATGGAGAACTGTGGTTCTAACTTCTGGGAACACCTCTGTAGAAATAAAAGTAAGATGTGGGTATGGACTGATCTTTTTAGAGAATCTGATATTCTGCCTGAAACTTGTGAGAAGCCTCCTTGAAATATGATTGCACCCAAGACTTCACAGTTCAGCAGCCAACAAAAGTGTGCCTGACCACCTCCAACTCCAAATAAGAAAAAACTGTCTGAAAAATAATCTTGAGTCTTAAGAAAGTGCTCTTGGAGAAACAACACAGGTTTTGTTGTGCTTACAGTTAGGTACCCTTCAGGAGTGTGTAACAAGCAGGCGTGTGATACTGCAAGCATAAGCGTGATATTCAATATACCATTTCTCTTGGAAGTAGTAGCAGTGCTCAGACCCCCAAAATTCACTGCAAAGCTCCAGAATTTAATGCATGAAGATGCTGTTTCCATTACATATTCATTATTGTGTTAGCATCTACCTGAATTTGCACCTTAATGTTGCTTAAAAACTTTAGGATATGGCTGATGAAAACAGTGATAAATTTTTCTACAGTGTCATACATAGACAAGCTCTAAGCAAAGTGTCTTACTCAGTATGATGTCCTTGTTTGCTTGAGTTCTTTAAAAAATGCTAGCCCTTCAGTGAACATCTCAGAACAAACACTATATACTATAGGGAACCCAGCTTCTGATATTTCTAATGTTAAAAACAAACATGTAAAACATTTTTATCCCTTGGAAATATGCTTTGCAGCAGACTCAGTTCTCCACTACAATTGAGTTTGAGTTTCTTTTTTTTTTGATTTCTCAGTATTTGCAAGCCTACTTTACAATGCATCACATTTGTATCTTAACATAATTGGAAGATTATATATGGTAGATACATGATCCACTTTTGTTATAATAATATCTGAGTGTTTAAAAATTTACTTTATACTCTAAGATATATACTTACCTTACTATGTTTTCCAGTTTTATGGATGTAGTCTCCATGTAAGAAGACTGACTGGATCCCCTAAAGTCCTGTAGGAAACCCTTAGAAGTCTAGAGAACTGAGGCAAATTCTTCTGAATTTGGAGCCCTTGGCCCAATGGCTGGACTCTCTTTTCTTACTGTCTGAAATTCTTATTGTTCAAGAAAAAGGAAAGTGAAACAACACAACTGTTCCAGACCACTCTACTGTACCGAAATTATCTTACAGGGAAGGATTCACAAGATATGACTCAAATGATTTCTACATCTCTATCTCTTGTTCACAAGCATGCAAGTACTCTTGCTTTTGAGATACAAATAAAGAACTGTTTATTTTCAAGCATGCAGGCAAACATTAGGCATCCAGTGCTTCTGAAAATACTTAATTAGTGAATACTTAATTGTCTGAAGGAAAAGGACATTTCATAAGCTGAGAACTCAAGTGGCTAAAACTGGCAAAATCTCTTGCTGAAGAGGTATTGAGCAATTTTTGGATAGAGGAAATGGGAATTCTTTGAAAGGTCTGGATTTCTGTGAAAAATAGTGAAAATAGGGGGATAATGCGTTTCATATGATACTTTCACTACAAAATTGGACAGTCTGGGAAAAGTGTGTGTACAAAAATGTGTGACAGAGAGGGATTGTTAGGTGCAAAATTTGTAAAGAAATATTGTGGGAAACAGTTTTGAAAAGCCTTCCTGACATTGAGGTAGATGATATTCACTGCTCTTCCAGTGTATATACACCATTTTTGTCTTAATTCTAAATGGAATTTTAATCCGAAAACAAAACTATGATGCAGTTAGTGGACAGAGAGAGGCCAGAAGCAGTGAGAACATAGCAATGGACAACTCCTTTTGCCCACAGTCCAATGCACTCTGTTGCCTGGTTGCTTCAGTTCAGCCAGAGTCTACCCACCAAGTGTGGGTAACAATACTTAGCACTTCCATATGTGCTTAACTCTCGTGCAGTCATTAAACATATAAGCTTACAGGTTGCAAAATATTAACTAATTCTACTCAATATTGTTGGCCTCTTGAAGATAATATTGATGTTAGGCCACAGAAATATAAGGCCACAGAATATAATGTTTAGTGCATGTATGTGCAGATGACCCAGCAGTAGTATTACGGCTTTTTCAAGTTGTGAATCTGGCTGCAACACTACTGGAGTTGTGATAGAGAGAACCTAAACTTAAAGAACTGAGTAGGTAAAAGACTACAGGAATCATCATAAAATAGAGATAACTTGCAGTTGGGGAATTGATTAACTTGTTTATAGCTGGTGCAATCTTTTAGTAGCAACTGATATCACATCAATTCTTTAGGCCCGTGCTTGAGAAGACAACTTGCAATAACAACCCCAAACTTTTAAAATGCAGAACTTTTAACTAGAACATGCATTTCTCTTAAACAAAACAATAGTCGTTGCATAGAGTTGTCTGTGCCACAGTATACTGGGATTTCAAAGGTGGCTTTTATTCTGTACAAAAAATTTTCATATCAGAAAAGGTGAACCCTTGAATACTTCCCAAAATGTGAAATCCTCTCAAAGTAGTATCTATTCAAAGTACATGAATCGGACACTAAATGCTATGTTGTTTAACCTATGCAGACTCTTAAGGGAATCATCTGAAGGAAGGGATTGTGCCTGATGATTTCTATGATGGCCTAGGTTGTGACTTAAAGAAGCAGGGGGTGATTTATCCTTTTACCCTTATATCTGAGGAGTGAAAATGGGTGATACTTACAAGAACTAGAATGGGATAAGAAGGGAGAAGTGAGTTGTTGAAAGTGGTCTGGTATATAGCATTGGAACCTAGAGATCTTTACTCAGTGAACAGTGATGCTACCTTGGTGACAGTCTGCAGTCACTGTGTGAAATCTAGGGAAAATATTTGAGATTTCCTCATAGTTGTGTACAGCCTTTTGTTATTAAAATAGAATGTAATAATATTAAAATAGAATTTTTACTTTTCCCTGTGCAGTTTTTGTCATGTGATGCTATTTTCTGGGCTTAAGACAAGTTTTTCATTCAAATTGTTGGTTTTGTTATGTATAAATGTGCTCCTAAGGTGGTGTGAGGTGGTTGTTAAGGAGCAGTGTGGTGGCTCTACTTGGAGAATGTAGTCTATGCCACACTTGGCTAAATACTTCAGTCTTGTATTACTTTTCACAGCTGACTGTGCATAGTTATGTGTAATGATAATTTTAGTACAAATAATATGGTTTGAAAGGGAAAATGAAACAAAAGTTATGCTCTGCTTAATCAGTCTGCTGTAAAATTCTTGTTCACTGGGACAGAAACATGTTAAGAATGAGATTAAAATGTATATACTCTGGGATATGTGTGATGGTGGCATTTGGGAACTCTTGTATGTTAGTGCTTATTATCTGGAAACATTTTATATGTCCTGATGAAAGCAAAACCACTGAAGTAGTGAGTAGGTTTCTTTTCACTGTGGCTGAAATGAAGATTAAGAAAAAATGTGGGTTAGTGTATGTGTAGTGAATGCCATTAATTGTGTTGGTGGTGTGCAGACAATACCTTACAGTAATTCTAGTACCACTTGTAGAATATTATGGAATGCTGCTTTGACCTGCAAACAATCATTGTGGTTTGAATATAATTTGCATAATACTTTGCATACCAGTCACATACTACTCACTAGATTTTATACTGCTAGGATGGTGGATTAACAGAATGATTGTAGTAGCACTACTCCAATGAAAGGGATCAACTTTATGTTTCTCTTTTTTTTGCCTACTATTTTCCAAAATAATTTATAATTATGTTTTTGGAATATGAATATTATTTTGATCAGGAATAGTAGGAAATCGTGGACGGCCCATGTCAATACTAGATACAAGTTCCCTGTTAGTTTCTCATTTGTGTTTATTCTACTTTACCATGACAGCTTTATTTGTGGTCAAAGCTGAGTACTTAAACATTTAGCATATTTAAGAGTGACAATAGAGAGCTTAAATGCAATAGTTGAAAACCCCAAGCTAGATATAAAAGCTATAGATTTGATATCAGTAGTTAAATGTATTTGAAAAATATTGCAGTACAGATGTATTAAAAATGTTATGAAAGCTTTTGACTTGATTGGTAACTGTCATAGCTAGTGGAAGAGGTTTCCAAGATGAAAAGTGTGGCCAGTGTGCATCTACAGTGGATCAAAGTGTGTAGGACTTGGATCAGAGGCAAAAGACAGACATGGAACTTGTCAAATAAGGTGGGTTCTTTTTGCTCAGGAAGAAAACGTGCTGTTTGTGTGCATTTCCCAGACAGCTGTGTTGCAGTTCCAGTGCACTATTGATCCATGAGTTTATTATTCTGGAAGTTCATTTTTACTATTTAACTTTTGCTTACTCTGAAGTAACCTCTTGGGATAGATATATGCTCAGAAACAAAGCATGAACTTCAGACTTTTTAACTGTGTCTGTCCTCCCAGGTTATAGACACACTGCAGGTCTCCGAATTTTGACCCTTGTGCTTTGGGAGAGCTGAGACTGGGCATGCTGTTCATAGGCTGATCCATGATGTATTGGGACATGACCTGCCTCATCTGCCCAGACACCATAAATACGAATCTGGACCTGTTCTAGTTGCATTTAAACTTTTTTTTCCCTCTCTCTATTGCCCTGAGTAGGTATTTTTTTGCTTGACAGTAGTAGCTGTTCTTGAAAAAGGGACCAAACCTAAATAAAACAGAAAATGTCACCATATCTCTGGAATCTTGATCTTGAAGCAGCAAACTCAAGAACATATTTTGCACTTAGTAGTGATAAGGTGAAAGCTCAGTTGTAGCACTTTGCTCATGCATCCTTCGACCTTAGATAGTTTACAGAGATATGTTGAAGGTAGGTACTCTGTAAAAATCTAAAAGGGCCACTATTTCACTTCAGCTTCAGTATGAGGGAAAATTATCACTGTCACTGTGTCTTTCGTCCTAACTTCAAAAGAATATAATATACAGAAAATTTTAATTCCACTGGCTCAGAGTAAAATTCCTGGTTGTGCAAGGTAGCTGCATCAAGTTCGTAGAATGTATCTGCTGAAGGTATCACCCATGAAGTATTAGTTTCTTTTTAGTTGAAAGGTTACATACATTTTCATTGATATGTCAGGGTTTAAGTTAATGTGAGTGCTATTATAATGTCAGTAAACTTTTCTTCATTTGTTTATAGATTTCAAAGGAGCATTTACAATTCTCAGTAGAGCAGTCTCCTAGAGTTCCAGTGACATCCAAGCTGTTCTGTTGTTACACAACCTTCCTCACAGCCAGGCTGTGACATCATGAGAATTCCCAAAGAGCCTTTTTGCTTTCAATGTAAGATGTACAATTATTTTTCAAATGTTTGCTTTTTTAAGCAATTTTTTAATCTTTGTTTAAAGAAATAATTTTTCACATGACTTAGAAGACTTCTCCTCAAACAATTTCTCTGCATCCTTCTATGAGTCTTGACAGAGACGTGTATTGTAGAACTTGCTTTGCACTAGTTAATTTTATAGTGTAGCCAACTATTTTTGATGCCTGGTAATGAAGGCCCTGTTAGTAGGCAATATGTATACTACTGTTGTCCTTAACTGCTCCTGGTTATTCAACAGCTCTCATCTGTTGGTTTCACACTTTCCATAACTATAATTGACATAAAAAAAAATCCAGGGTGGGGGAGGAAACAAGTAGATCTAATCTCAATCTATATGTATGAACTGAATTAGAATTATACATAGAATTATATGAATTCAAGTAGCCACTGGCTAAATATAATTTGCAAGAGTACTGGATGGTAAAATGTTTCCTAGATGGATTTAATTTGGATTTTGAGTCTATTTTTGAGTTACAATATGTAACGCTGTGTTATGTATTTGTATAGAACTGCCTGCTCTTTGAATGAAGGTTCATCTCAGAAGCTTTAGTATAATTAAAGATTGATGCACTGTAAGTCATAGATATTAAAGATTGAATTTTAGTCTTAATTCTAAAGTTCTGAGACTTTTAAGGGAAAACCTAACTTGGAAACTTGTTAATACACTTCCTCATACACATGTACCCCATGTATGAAAATTAGTTCAGCGTGTATATTTTCTCTCTTTCAAACCCCTGTAAAAGAAGTACTCTGGATATTATAATTTTCTGGTAATGTTCACAAGAGGTGAATGAAAAATACACCTCATTAAATGCATGGCCCTTCCAGATACTGATTTCTATTCCCAGGTGTTGCAGCTGTTACTTTTAGGGTGCGGCTGCTGTGGTGGGACTACCCCAAGAAACTAACTGATGCACCAGGCAAATCTCAAAACTTCAAAAAAGTCTTTTTTTACACTCAGCAGCTGGAAATCAAGCATTAGTAAAACAAATCAGCCAAGCTTTGAGTATACAGTATTGCAAGTCTAATGCTGTGTTTGGCCTTCGTGGCCAAAATATTTGGTGGTTCTCAGCTGCATGGGGTTAAGTCCTGATTCAAGAGGTCTTCAATTAGAGAAACTGAAGCTGAAATGAATGTGGGGTTTTGTTTGTTTGTTAGTTTGTTTTTTTCCCCAACTGCTTCCCCCTCACACCCTCCCAAAACTATACTAATCTGGTGTCATCTGGACATCACTGGCATCTGGATAAACATTTTGCATTGGTTAGCATAAGTCTGAATCAGAGTTACCTCAGCTTTATTCAGGTGGGAATGAATCTGTTCTAATCTGTCCAGGCAGCTGTTATCCCCCATCCTGAACTTGTCCATCCTGGTCTTTTCAGATGCATATGCACAGTTGCAGACTTGTGCAGGTGATTTGATACCTTCAGGTAGTTGCAGACTGGATGTTGTTACCCCAGTTTTCCTATTTATACAACTGTGCCAAGCAGGCAGGTGTTACAAAATAATTAACCTAACCTAAATCCAGTAGTCCTCAGGTGTGCCTGGGTGCAAAACAAATTCGACATATATCATGTTTTGCCTTAAATCAAGCAGGCTTGCAATACAGAAGTAAGGAAAGGAGGATATGTTATGATTCACAGGAAAGTACCGCACAGGGCTAGACTGTCATACTATATTGATGGTACCACGTCCAATTTTCAATTGGACTTTAAGCAATCTCTCTAAAAAGGAAAAAGAAGAAAAAAGCCTTATGCTAGCAGTTTGGGCAGTGTTTTCTTTACATGACTACAATTTTGCCAGGGAAAGACAGGTTAAATGTGTTTTTTTGTGAGGCATCTAGAGATAAGAGTAGCAATGAAGAAAATAGGTCCATTTAACTTCAGAACCCAAGCTGTTATTTCAAGATCTGAGGCACACAGTGGATGTGAAACTTGTGCATTCTGAGTATAGTAAAATAGTATTTCTTAATATTAAGTAAAGAATTCCATGTCTTGCAACATAATTGAGCAAAAGTCTCCAGTCTGGATTCTCTCTAAGGATTCACCCCTAAGCTTTAGCAATTGTCTTATTTTGAAATATTATAAATACTGCAAGATCTTCTTTGCTTTACAAATTCAAAACCAGAGATAAATATAAGAAAAAAATTATTACAGAGTATGTGATTTTAGAACATAGTATGTTCTTTAAAATAAAAAAAGGAATGGGTCTATATTTGTATCAAAATGGATTTTGAATTCAAACCGATAGTTTTTAATAGAATTCTGAATACTGTAATAGTAGAGATTAAAGGAGTATAAAATTACAATTTTTAATGTAGAATTTTACATAATTCACACTAGACGTTTGCAGAGCTCTACTTTATTTACATAATTAGCTGTAATTCAGATCCAATATTAACTGAACCAAACGTTATTAACAACACTTTAGAATATAAATGCTAATTTAATAAGAATGATGGATTCATTTAACTCAGCATGGTCATCCTCTTTACTGCATTTTCTCATTTGCTTTCAGTATGCAGAGTCTCATGGCATATATTAGGAATAGGTCATGCTTGGTTGCTTAGTGGTTTCTTAATTAGTATTATAACCCATTTGCTTTGTTAATAGCTTTGCATTTGCAAATATTGTGTCCCATTTTTGCTGAGGAAACATCACTGCAGCTGTCCTAGAATAGGCCTGTTAAAGAACCAAAAGAAATCAAATCCTTTATAATCCTGCAAAACATGTTTGCCATATTCTGCCATCCAAGTGGATGTTTTTTGTTGTAGTTTTTTTGCTATTTTTCTATGAAACCTGGGCTGACGTATTAACCTGGCCACTAGAATGTATCTTTAGGGGTGATGCTATCATTCATTGTGACCTTAGCTAAACATATTAAATGCAAAACTTCTTGATACATGTAGGCCAAATGTGTAATCTCTGCTGTCTTTTCATTGCTATGAGAAAGGATAACTATGTTACAGAAAGAAAACACCTGCAGAGTGGAGAGATCACTGCATTGCTTACTGTTAAAAAGCTTTGTTAAAACACCCTGCATTGCATTGCTGAGAAGTGCAGATGTTGATTTTGCTTGGTAATGAGAAACGAGAGGTTGTGACACAACCAATCACACATCTCGTGGGTGAATGTTTGCCATGGCTTCATGATGTACAACGGTGCTGAATCGGTGGGGCGAGTGGTGCTGCAGAACTGAGCCCTGTGCTTGGTGCCAAGTGAGAGAGCTCTGAGAGTTCCTTCAGATGGTACTCATGGGCACTGATAAGTTTATAGTCCCACACTAGCTACTGTGAAGAAAACCAACTCTAGTCAAGCCGAAACCATCACAAATGTGATAACTATCTGCTTCTGAAAATGACAGCCTAGCAAGAAAGAGGACAGATTACCAGTTGAAATGCTTTAGTGTATTTAGGAAGAAATCTCTTTTTACCTTGAAAAATACCAGTATTTTTTAATAAAAAAAAAAAATTAACTTCCTCTTTTCTTACTACAGAGAAATAGAGTCATGTTATGTGATTTGAACTAATGTTGGTCTTGTTTAATGATTATTCACCAGCTCATGAAAGAGGCTACAGAGTATAACAAAACCAGACTAAGCTTGCTCAGCACTTGGTCAAAGGTTTATTTGCAGTTCATGCTGCACAGATGGGTAATAGCTTGAAAGCGCAGATGGAATTTAGGGAACAGCAAGTTCAGTGGGAAAACTGCTGTATTGAGGAGAGGGAGAAAACTGAAAGAACCAACAGCTTGAGAGAGAAATACTGAGATCCAGCTGGTTATTACACAAATTATTTCAGCCTCTCCTACCGTATAAACTGTGAGGGCAAACAGCAAATGTTTTACAGGAATTGGCTCCTTCCTCACTACTCTCTTATACAAGAAGTACCTCTCAAAGCTAGTTAAAATGTATTTTTCACTGAATGATATTTTATCGGGAGTTAGCTAGAGAGAGAATCAATGATCTATAATAAAAAAAGCAAAGCTAAAGAATATGAGTAGAGCTAAATCAAGTGGCTGTAGATTTTAACTGCAGGGTTTGTTAATCCCAACAGAGGGATTAAAAAGCCAGTTTCATTAAGAAACTTGTGTTGACAAGACACAAGAAGTCCTCTTGGCAGGACTTGTTTCTGTCTTAATCCTTCAATGACATTTTCCTTTTGCATCATCTTGAGAAAGGCAGGGCACAAAGAAAGTCTTGCTTCTCTTTTTGGAATAGGATAAAAGGAAGAATACTCTCCTCTAGGTTTCATCCACCTGCTTCTTTACCTGAGCTGTGTCTATTTGTCAGGCCTTTTGCATTTACCTGCTTTCCACTAATGCCACAATAAAGTTTTGCCTGCAGTTGACTTTAGTTATTGACTAGTTTTGTTGTCTGGGGATGTGCTTACTCTAAACTTTCCAGTTTTATGCTGGAAATGCCACAGACTGTCATCATAATAAAGTGACTGAGGTATTCTTTGCTTTCTGATTTTCATGTCAGAATTTTTTTGAAAAGTTTTATTCAATAAATAAGATCCAATTAGCAAAAAAAAAAAAAAGTAAAATTTGATGAAAACACATTTTTGTAGAGCATTTACATATTTTATATTTTTCTTTTAGTTGCCTGATTTTCTAATATTTCAGTAATAATTATGAGGCAAATACTTTAAGCTAAGTCATAAAACAAAGAAATTTTGAAGTACTAAATTGCAAATATATATAATTCCAAGAATAATGTGGAATCCATCATTCAGAACAGGAAGAGAAGCCTCAGCAATAAATTCATTCCTTCAAGCATTGATTTAAAAAGAGAAAGAGAAGAATAAAATTACATAATCAGATTAATTAAGACTATAATTTACTGCTGTACTCTGATTTATCTCCTGCTGCTAGAGACTGTCTCATAAATGAAGCCAGATTGGTTGAGCATTTAAATTCAAACTTTTTTAGATCTGTTTTTTTCCTCAAAGTTGTATGTTTCTATATATTTTTCTGGTTAAAAACCCCCAACCCAATCCTCAGAACATTCAAGGTTATTTGCTGAGTATAACTAATATTTATACCATTTTAATAGAAAGGATATATAATAATTTTAAAAGCCCCAAACAAATAATTCTGCATCATGGTGTGTTTATGCTCTATTGAAAATAAACCTGCCTCATGACAAAGTTTCTGTGAAGCCCTGCTGTAGGAGTTGAGAATATTTCATTATAAGTAAGAAGAAATAAGTAGGAAATTATTAATGATTTTTATTGGATACTCAGGAAGAAAAAACATTTCTGATTTTTCTCTTTCCATGAGCTGGGCTATTTCTTCCAGAAGCACACTGAAATTTACTCTTCTAGCTTATAATTTTTTTGTTTATATAATTTTATAAACAGTTTTTGTTGTTTTTTTCAGTATTGAAGCAATACCATTATTTGGAGTTTAGTCTACTGGTAGCATCAGTGTCCTAATTGATACTTGATAAAAAAAATAGTTTGGAATATCAATTTTTAACACTCTTGAAAAGTAACCTCTCTTTGTTTTTCCAGTCTGTTGAGGATTTTTTTTTTCATGGAGTTTATAGTTCGTGTCAGACAATGAAGAAAGTGAAGGTTTGTCTTCTTTTTGAAGGAAATATTGATGCTGACGGGTATTTTCAACCCTCAAGTGTGAAGAGCCCTCTGAACCTCTAGCAGGAGTCTGAAAAGGAGAAGTGCTAGTGCCGTTCAGGGAAAGAATGCTAGTTTTCCAAGGTAGCAAGTTGTGCCTTGTAAAGTTGTATCTATAAAGCAGTGAGTCACCATGCAGATGTGCCCAAGAGGTGCCAGCAGCCATACAATAAGTGCATTACACTGCCCATCTAGTCAGCTTTACTGAGAAATTGGGTATAACTACTCATGGAATGCTGTGCTATGGGAGTTATATGCCTTCTAGTAGCTAGGCTAGTTTTGTCCACACTAACCTGAGCACCTCTCTGTGGGACTGCTCAGATCTGTGCAGACATACCTCTGGTTAGTAAAGAAAGATTCCTTGAATACACAGAGACATCAGAACTGTCTGGAGCTAAACATGAACAGTGTTAAATTCCACTGCCTCCAACTCCTTCTAAGTGTGTCTGTGGAAAATTTCCATCTTGTACTGGTGTAAGCTGGACTCAATGGACTTTCAGTTTTGGTTGCACTTTGAAAGAAAACAGACACTGGATTGTAATCTGGGGATTCTGATGACGCAAGAGAAAAGTGATTTTATGGTTAAACATTATGCCTTGCAGAAGATGTATGGAGGTCCCACAGTATGAATCTGCATTGGCCTGACATTTGGAGAACAGACATTTACAAATAACTCTCTTCAGAAGAAGTTGGCTGAGATATTCTCATTAGTATTAATAGACAGTATAATTATTTATCAACTCAAATCATTGGCTTGTAAGGAAATACAAAGGAATTTCTGCCTATAAGAAGGTGACTGAAACTGACTGCTCACACTTTGATAACGACTGGAACAGCAGCTTTATAAATAGAGAAACTGGTCTCTACAGCCCTCTGCTATATGAACCTGACTGTAAGGAGATCAGGTTGAATGAGGTTAAAAATTCTAGCAATGCATTTATGTTGCTGGGCTTTGGGCATGTCAGGTTCCCTGTATAGCAGATGAGCAGAGTTAAGCAGTTTATGAGGTGAGTGAAAAGCATTGATGCTGGTAGCCATCAGGCTTCATCCCTTGGTGCCAGGGACTACAAAGAGCCAACTAGTGCTTTTGGTCACGAAGTTCTGTTAAGGAGCACAGGAGCCCGACATTAGATGGATGGACAGAGCTGTTCCTGCCCTACCAGCTATGAACACAGCACTCATGACTGCAGCTGCCTCACACTTTGATCAACCAATTATGATCAGTGGTTCTTTCTGTAAATCACACAGCCTCCCTGACTTATGTGGTTATTTATGAATTTTGGGGTTTTTTTATGAAGAAGATAATAACACAAGGCAGCTTCTATTTCTGGCCTTTCACTTCAGATTTTAAATATCTTCTTATGTTTTTTGCAGTCATTAGTAATAGTGGAAGCCTGACAAAAGAAAAACTGATATGTATGAAATACAGAGGTACATTCTTTGACTGTGTCCCCTCAGTGGTACTGTATAACCTAGTTTAATTTCTGAACTCCTATTTTCTCCTTGCTCTCTCAATCTGCAAACAGAAAATAAGTCTGTGCTTTCAACACAGGTTTAATGTGCTCTCAAGGCCTACTAGTGTAGAGAAACTCAATTTAAAAGTCATTATTCTTACTAATTTTTTTAAGCATACAGCTTTAATTTCCCAACTTGAGTGAACTTACAGTGAACAGGGCATGTGAGAAGCCTAAATATTGATTTGTTCTTTCAACCTAAGGAGCAATTTCTTTCCCCTTCTGTTCAGACCTAGGGGCTGTGGACAGGAGAGGCCTCCAATGGAGGGCATGGCAGCACTCCTGGTTTTGAGGACCTTTGTATTGAAATGATGTCACTGCAGTCATTTTGACTTTGTTCATGTCCCGCTTGAGCAATGAGTCCTTTAGGAGGGAACATCTCTGTAGGTCATTAGGTTTTTGGTCATTCCTCCTGTGTTTTCCAAAGGGATGTCAGGGAAATACTGTGTGTCTTCTTCTGTCAAATCTCTTTTTATTATTTAGTCTGAACAGTTCAAAACTTCCACTATTCTAATCATTCTTTGATTTTCCTTTCTGACGAAGAAATAAGTGCATCCCACTTGAGCTATGCAGTGTCAAGCTTCTGTCAAGGCATAGAGAAAAAGATTAAAAACAAAAGGCCCAACTTTTGGTCTTCATCTCTCTGATACAAGTGCCAATCTTTTCCTCAGTAAAAATTTTTGTAATTAAGTGTTTCAAGAAGAAAAGATTGTATATTGCTTCAAAGTTGTTTGATAAATCAAGGGGGATGGGGATTCAATGTGTTTTAAGCATAGGCTTTGAGTAAGTCATTAGGGATTTTATGAGGGTAGTTTTAGTGGAGTGCAAACAGCAGATGATGAATTTGAAAAGGGTTATACAAGGATAATGATATGTTGGATGTCCCTGGAAATAAGATTTTTTTTTTAAATATATTGGAAATAAAATGATAAAATGTGAAAATCACAGCAAAGAATAAAGCATTGTAATAAGTATTATCTTGAGTTATTTCTCTTGACTTTATTTTCATTACACAGAAGCAAATTCAAGTTCAAATTCTTTCAAAATGTCAAATATCTAGCAAAATAGGTTTTTAATTGCTGCTGAAATACAACTAAGAGACAGATATATCATAATCCATTTGCTGAATATGCAGTATAATTCAATTCTTCAGTATTTCTTCTATTTAACTCTGTACTGTGACCTTTGTGTAAATCTGTAATGGCTGTCCTGTGATTGTGGAGATTGCTTCGTACAGACTACCTTTGCAGCACGGTATATTGCTTTTGCACCCCAATTGTTTAAAATACCTTTTCAAAAACAAAACTAGAAGAAAGAAGCATCTGAAAAATTGTTCCCCTGGAAACGTTAGAAACCTATATTCATTCAATTTTCTTAGCATGCCTTATCCTGACTGGATTGTGCAATGGGTTCTTGCTGACTCCAGGGTGCCAGAGTGACAAAACAATATACTAAGACTTAATCTTTTTTCTTATTATGGAACAGTTATAGCTATTGCACAGTTAAGGTTGAAGCTTTCTTCCATTACAAGCATGATCTACAACTCCCATCAAACACTTGGCCCCAAAACAAGCCATTCCCTGTGAAATTTCACATCGCATCTCATGTGGAGTTAAATGTTTCTAGGAAGACTAAAGAAAGAATACAGAAAAGAACTTTTAGAGTTACAAAGCTTGTTTCTTTGCTGCCATAAACTAGTTTTAGTAATCATAAACAATGAATGTATCATGCGATGTATATGTGTATATTTTATTAATGGGAGTACTAGCCCTGCCTATTGTCAGAATCCCTAATAAGTCCTGCCATAGAACCCCATTTTCAGTTTCTTGTAGCTTTGATAGATGTTTACTGTCTTAGGATTTTATTTCAGCCTGATGTTTTGTTTATGCATGAAGGTATGTGTAAAGTATCAGACAGCTCAATGCAGTTATTGAGAAGCAAGACAATTGTACAGCAGATCACTCTGTAGTTGCTGTAAACACTATGGCTTAGCTTATGAAATGAAATGTAAATGGGCTAAAAAAATTGCAAAATGAGATCTCAAGTACTGTTTTAGAAGAGGAAGAAACTTAGCAGTCCTCGGGTTTCTGGGTAATATTCTATGTTGCCACTGGTAGAGAATAAACATTGTGTTCTACTTGGTGAAGCTGATGGCAGATTTTAAAAGGCCTAAATACATATCTGAAGTTAAAATAGCATCAATAAATATCCAAAATGTTAAAAACATTTTAATAGTTTTCTGTTTAATCTCACAGTTTCACCGTATGACAAAAAGTTGCAGAAAAGTATATGTGTTACTCCCTCCCTATAGTATGCACTGGCATTTGCTAGACTGCATTTTTTTTCTATTATTTGATCAAATTATTTTTTTAATTTGCTTCTTGAAATTTTTGCTCTTCCTTATCAAATAATTTTTTTTGTAGAATAATCAAGAATTACATCTTGAATTCATAAATTTCAATATCCATGTTAATAAGCTTTAATTTTTTATAATGACAGAATGAAAATATAAAAGGGGTAGAAACATTTAAATTTAGTCACATGTAAAAAAAAAAAAAGTAAAACCTCTTAGACCTATTCACTTGATCTTAGATGCCTTACAACATTTTATACTTCCTTCTGTAGCTCATTAGACAGACCCTATTGGCAACTGGGAAGTGTTTCTTTTGTGTAGGAAGTTCATCACGTAACTGACAGTTTTGCCCTGGGATAACCTTCTTTTATTTCACTAAGATATATCTATAGAACAGACTATCAGTTGTGACAAATTGATGTTTCCTTCTGAAGCTCACTCACATCCTTTGGATTAGTTGCGTGAGAACAGTAAAGCTCATTTTCAGTCCTGACTTAAACCCAGTGCTGAAGATGTTTAGAACTTAACCCTCTGTATCACCTATCTTCCCATGAACAACTTTTCCATCATGAACATATGAATAAAACTCTTCATTTCATTTTTAAAAATCTATTTAATGTTGAATTAGCAGAGTTACCAACTTTTAGATATTCAAGAAATGTAAAATATCTATAATCTTCATACTTTTAATAACACATGTAGTTATTTTGCACTAAAGAATGAGATTAATTGCATGTTATGTTGTAGTACTAATGAAAACAAATAGCAGAAGCTATGTCTTCTGTTGCTTGGAATGGATACGTCATGAAAATTATGTGAAGCAAATAATAAATACACTAAATAGGGTCTGGTATACAGCTCGAGATATGGTTATGCTGCAGAAGTCTAATTACTGTGATTGATAATAAAAGCCGTTTATTGCACGCTTTAGAGCAGCTGTACAATGTGTAGTGCTTGAATTTTGGTTGGCCATATTAATTATTAAGTAGAGATCTACACTGATTTCTTTGCACTGTTCTATTTTAAAAGGGGGAAGGTGAAAGTCTTATCAGGACTAAGATAAAATTGGTGCTCATAACTTTGCTTAAAACCATAATGTGTAACAGATTGTGTGGGCTTCTTGGGATGAGACCTCTCTCAAATCAATGTCAAACTGTAATTCCCTGCCTCGAAAATTAAGAGACTTGACTTTTTCTCCATTAGTTTTACTATTCATGCACGTGAGAGTGGAGTGGTATGTTTTTAATTTTTTTTTAAATTCTTTACATTTATTTAACTAAGTTATATTTTAATAAATGTTTTACCATGAAAATTTCTTGTTCCACTATTAAGCCAAAGTGTGAGGATATAATAAAAGATGTATGGGAGTATGAATCTTGATTTCTTTAGTGCAGAGATCAGTGTGTCTTCCTCAAGTTTTAAGAAGATTGAATTAATTATTTTCTTATAAATTTTAATTTTGGCTAATATACTATCCTGCATTTTCATTGCTATTTGTAGCAGATAGTGAAGGTGGTTGGTGTCTCACAGTGAAATGCAAACATTCAACAATAGCCTTAATTTACCTGACGGCATCTTTAGATAACCGAAACATTTCCTTTCACAATATGCATAACAGTAATGGTAGGGCCACAAAAGCCTCCTGGGCAAAGGATTAATTCACAACATTTTAATAAAAAAGCCAGTGTGTGTGTGTCAAGAGCATAGAGCTCTTTTGTTAACTGGCAAAATTTTACTGCAGTGTCTGTCTGCAGCAGTATATTTGCAAATCTCTTCTGCAGTGAAGGTGCAATCCTCTCCTCAGAGTACAGATTTGAAGGTTTTTTTTTTCAGACTCTCCAGGATGTGATGAAGAGGAATTTTAAAAATATGTTTCCAAAACAGAACTCAGGGTCTTTGTTTTTCACTAGTTGGAGAACTTCTTATGGTCTTCAATAAGACATTTTATCCAAGGGAGGCTGAAGAACAAGGGACTGATGTAGAGCCATTGAAGAATGACATAAATAAAGCTGGTTCCCTCTTTGGACAGGAGAACATCTAGTGACTTTCTAGTCTTGTCTTTTCTGTGAAAAATCGAACGTTTCCTAGTGGGATCTGTGTCAAGATTTGTGTTTGTAATGATTTCAGGTTTTGGCTGCTTCAGTGTTTAGACAAGATTATTTCAGTAGTGTTTTGGAAAGGAAAAACACAGGCAAGGCTGTCCTTAGTTTTGATATAGAGAAAGCTGTTTGAGAGGTATCCAGATGAATCATCTTGATGAGTCTAGACAAGAAAGTAATTTGAAGGATAAAGCATAAATTAAAGGATATTCCTTTACATTTAGGTTTTTTTCCCCATATCTGTAAGCTGGAAACAACACATGAACTGATGTAATTAAAGGTGATTTGTAAGTGCCTATATGTGTAAAATAGAGAGAATATATACAAACATATATAGGTATATATATATATATATATAAATAGATGTACATGTATATAGAATATGTTTGAAAATTTGTGAATATGGATTAATGCTAGCATCTCTGTTCCTATTTAGGCATATAAACCACACCTTTATCTATGAGTCTACTTTGCTGTGGTCTAAAATTTTTTCATACGTACTTTTAAATTCATTCATTCATCAGAGTTCAGCTACTGGGTGCCAGAGCAGATTGGCCCCAAAATGTGATCCCAAAGTAATGAGGACTAGGTCTAGTTGCTTTTTTGCTGTTTTCTCTCTTTTCCTCTATAAAAAGGAAGAAATGTTAGTGCTGACTGATCATTTCCACATCTAGTGAATAAAAGACAACTTCTATTAGTCAGCTTCATCATACTGACATTTCATAAGAAAGCAACAGAGATTGCTGCTTGATCCATCTGTGGACCTGTCATGCTAATGGAACATGCAAATGTTCTGATGAAGTGGAACGTGGTGCCACAAATTCATTTAAGAGATACCCTCCAAAAGTCTCCTGATCTTTTAGTCCTCAAATATTTTTGTTTCAAAAAAAACAGTGACGACAAAAACAGTGTAAACAAGAAGGCAGCTCCACAGCTAGGTCAAGTCAACTGACAGCAATATACAAAGCCATAGTAACAAATTATGAAGGCTCTGACAAACATAATTAGGATTTTCCTAATATACTTAGTTAAATTACTTGATATAGCATTATGCTGGAAAGAGTTTGTAAAATCAGTATGTATGAGGTAGAAAAGTTAACATCAGGGATGAGATTATTTCAGAATTAGATTTATCTAATAATATTATTTTCTTGTAGATTTTCCTGAATCCAGGACTTCTCTTCTGCTTAATAGGGGATTTAAATGGATGGCGGTCAAAATGAAATATTGGAAAAAAAAATTCCAAGATACTTCAACCTTTCTTTTCTTTGAAAATACTTGGGTGATATTAATGTGAAAAACAAAAGTGTGGAAATTGCCTGGTTTCTGATAAATTCTAAGTGAAGTAAGAGATTTTCAGATCTGAATTTCTTATCTGAAAACTTGGGCAGTTTTTTGTTTTCTTTAGTTGTGCCTACATTCTGTTTTTGAGAATGTTTGTATCACACTTGAACATAATCAAGGAAATGCCAATTGTTGTTAAAATATATTTCTGTATTCATAATTTAAAGGTAATGTGATAACAGTAGTCTCACATTCTCTAGCACACATAGATACTACTGAAATTCACTTATTTTCTCTAGGGTTTCTTCATCCTCCCTTCCTTTCAAAATTTTAGTAATTTATACTAATACCTATACTTTCCTATCTATCTTAATTTCTTCCAGGACATTATCCTAGTAAATATCTTCTCAATATTTGAGGGAGTTATTTATATATAAAAGCCATTTATTTACAAGTAATTTTTGATTAACCAGTTTGGGAATGCTGATATCTCTCCAAGCAGCATAAAAAGTTGTGCAGCTTCTGCAAACACCATCGCATGTGCAAAACAGCTAAGCTTGCTGGGGGATCCCAGTGTGAAAGGGAGAAAAGCTACCCTACTGCCCTGGCTGCTCTTTCCATGAGTCTGCAGAGCAATTTTCTTTTGACATGACCTAAAGAACCAGAGAGAAACAAGCTGGAAGCTGAAAAGGCTGTTAGCTAAATCTGAGCTCTTACATGACCACCCTTGTCAGCAGCACACAAGTTGCTACAGCCGAGGTCTGAAAATTCAAATTATCTTAAATGCAAACTATAGTTATTATTTATATTGATGAATGAAAGTGCCTTACTATATACTAGAATAAAGCTAATTTCTGCCACATATTCAATTTGATATTAAATTCTAGTTCTGGAATTATTTTCCAATATTTCAATTTTATTTTTATTTTGGGATTAATTAGTAATAATATTTTCAAATACTATACACAGAATATATAGAAAAAGAACAACTAAGGTTTTTTACAAGGCATACAAATTAGTGGATGTTCCTCACCTTTGATTGGATGACTAGGGTTCTTTGAGCTTGTCAAAACAGAAGCTCTTTAACATGTAAGTAATGAGGTGATGGGTAATTTGCACTATACAGAGAATGGGGAGTGCTTGGCATGAGATTGGTTGTCCTAGGCTACTGAAAATATAAAATGTGTTGGAAGAATCACAAACCGAAATAGTGTTGTTTAACTAAAAATTAGAAACCATTGTGTTTTGAATCAAAAGGAAATACTTTAAGTGTTTTAAAATTAAAAAAAAAACTCAGATGATTTTTAGGTGCATTTTTAAGTGAAATAATCTTAAAAAAAATTACAAGTTGAAGCAGATGTTTGTTTAAAACATTTTCATTTATTCAAGATGAATTAATGAATTCATTGGGTTTCTGCTTATGCTGTGCTCTGCAAAAAAACCCCCAAACCCCAGTTTTCCAATGAAGTTTCATGGAGCTGCTACAGCGCATTTTTTATCCCCTGTACAGCACATATAACTGTCACATTCCAAAGCTCATGGTAAGAATAGACTCAGTCTAAATAAAGTGATGAGATTTTTATAGCTGCCATTAATTTTTGTGAACTCGTTTTGCAGTTGGATGGTCAAATATTTATTTCTCTATTAATATGTGCAGACAATTTTAATGAGCTGACCAGGACAGGGTACTGAAGGATGTGTGAAAATGTGTTCTTCAGCCTAGCTTGTGTTACTGCCTTGGTTTTTACAGCTCCTAAGGATCCTTAAGGAGTGAGAATGGATTGCTTAGTAACACAGTAACAGGATTTGAAGTGTTTCACCTCTAGGGCATTGATTTATGCCCATTGATTTATGCTGGGTTGGCACTGTCTGAGTGGAGTTATTACCTGAGAGCTTTTGTTTGGCCTATGTGAAATGAAAGACTTAAATTTGTAGTGGACAGATGTCCAAATCACAAAATTGTCATCTTATTTTGCACCAATTATAGTCTTCCAAGTTTCAATAATGAGACAAGGATTAAGTACACATTAAAACTTTGCTCATATCCCTGGTGAGCAATCTTCTTTGTTAAGGCACTTTGTCAGGATATCCTTGACAGTCAGATGCTTCTGTCACCATGCCAAATACCCATTTAATCAGTAATGAAAAAACATTCAAGAACAGACAAACTCCAACACTAACTTAAAAAAGCCATAGGAAAGTTTCAGGATGAGAATTTCTACTGTATAAAAACCTGTTATTCTTCAAGGACTTGGGCACCAGCAGTCTCAAACTCATAGTCATCTCTAATGGTTGATTACCATGAGCCTGATTTTAGTGAAGAAACAGTAAAAAGTTGCATGCATGAATTACTTTTGTATTTTTGTATCTTTTGCACTACAGACTGATGCAAAATAGAAGGTTCTCTTAATAGAAGCAGTTCATGTTGAAATATGGGGAAAGTTCTACTCCAAATTGGCCAAACATGATATTAAATACAAAAATAGTACATGGCTCACTGAAGAAGTGTTTGTGTGTGTCCTGTACAAGCTAGTTCATAACTTAGTAGGAGGAATATTAAACCTTTTTTCTGGATTTGCTATAGATGAACTTACTATAGGGGAGGGAGAAACTGAGTCTGACTGGAGCACTCTGTGAGAAAGGGTAACTGCTGCATAGCTATAGAAAAGACAGAGCCAAACTCTTCCTGGACATGCACAGTGGTAGGATAAGAGGCAATGGATACAACTCATGATACAGGAAATTTGAGGTTAGATGGAAGGTTTTATTTTGTTGTATTTTTCCCCCAAGAAATATGGTCAAACAGTGAAACAGGTATCTGAGCAATGGGTGGTTTCAAATGTCAGGATGTTCCCAAACAAATGGATAATGATCTCTAAAGCCCAGCTGCTACAAGAGTACATAGCACCCAGATTCCCAGGATGTGCAGCTTGAGAGTTTCCAAAAGGGAACAGCTCCATGGGAGAAAGTAGGTCAGATCCTGTATCTGAGGGCTTAGGAATGACAAAAATCTCTTGCAGGGAGAAACATTAATCAGGAAGATCCTCTGAGATACATCAGGTAAGGGGGAGACTCACTGACTTTGGGTTCCTAGAGCATCATATAACAAACCCAGAAGACTCTAGATAATTAAAGGCTAATCAATTTTTTTTTAAATTTATTTCCTTTTAAGATCATGGCTGCTCTCGTCCCTCCTTAATCCTTGCTAGTAAATTGCATGCTAACCTATGTACCTATAGCCATGTAGTGTGCAGTCCTCCTCACTGTTTCTAGATAATTAATAAGAGTCAGTGTGAGATCCTGGCCTTATACCTGTGGAAGAATTTGGGTTTATTTTAAAAAACAGTGTTTTAATTCATAGAATCACAGAATGTTTTGAGTTAGAAGGGATCTTCAATGTATTCTTCAGTTCAGGGCACATCAACTGTGTTGGTAAAGAAGGCAAAATAGAGGAAAGAATAGGAAAATGCAATTTTGAGAGGTGTAACTTTAAATTTTATGTGTGCCTGTTGTATGTCGTAAGGAATTCTTACACTATAAAGAATAGTGAGCATTTACTGAGTACAGGTCTGGGTCAAAAACCTTACTGCTCTGCAAGGTGAAATGGTTTCATATTTGGGACAGACTTTCAGTGGACTTCAGTAATATTTTGCCAGTAGAATGGGAGAAGAATAGCAGTAATATTTCACATAAAACCAGTAAGGAGAACTCCCTAAACTTGCAAAATCCTAGATTTTTTACAGTCATTTCCCTAGTTGATTCATTCTATCAATTAAATCACATCTTGCAGATGCAGCATCACCATCTCTTTTATGTAAACTACTAAACTGATGATTGGTTCTTTGAAAAGAATTTATTACCTCATTTTTGTATTTTTTTCTTCATCTTTTTGATTTGCCAAGTCAAAAAGTTGCCTTATTATTATGAAAGCCAGCTTTTAACATAGGCTAGTTTGTTGGTATCATTAAATAGAAGACATTAAATGATTACTGCAGTTGTAGTGAGTTATGCAGTGTAGTTTCAAACTTTAGTGAGTAAAACTTACACATATGCAAAATTTTGCTACTGAAATCTGTTACTAGCTTTGTCAGCTGGCCCAGCAATACACAGAAAGAAAAGAAACTAATTTTCTTGGAGAAGGTGATAAAGTACATGGCATTGTCTTTTGAAGAAAAAAGCTCAAAGAGAAATATGCTGTGGTTTATGTTGCTATTGGTTCTTTTTCCTTTCTGGTTTCTTCTGGTTCACTGTTAAAAGCTCAAGTGGTTGTTCATTTAAAAATGCCTTTAGGATCTTATTGACTGTATAGTTTTTATAGATCTAAACAGATTTTTTTTCCCCCACAGATTTCCTTTTCTATAAGAGCTTTTCTCCTCCCACCCTTCCCTACCAAGAAATTTCCTTTTAGATGCAATGGAGGAGGTGACAGGGCCAAGTGGAGTCAGAGAAGATGGTTGCTACACCAAGAAAATAAACTTGGCCAGCCATCTGGGGCTCCTGTAAATTATATTTCAGAGGCAGCTGGGCTGGGTGAGTTTCCCAGGGCACTGGTTTGCTGAGGTGAGAGGCAGCTCCTTGGTCTCAGTGCTGCTGCCACCACCTTATGCTGCTGCCACCCATGGTGCAGTTGCCTCCTTACAGGAAGGACTGTGTCCTTACTGCCACCCATGGTTTGGGCTGCACTGGGATGTGCTGGGAGGGAGCAGTGAAGTAAGGGAAGGGACAGGGCTGTGGTCCTATGACCACATAAAAGCAGGAGGGATCTACTGCCTATCTGCTGCTTGCTAAGCAGACACAAGTTGTTCTGTGCGTTTTTGTGAAGGGTGCACACTAGGTCTGAACCAACATGTCCCATTTCTTCATAGGGCAAGTTGGGATATTTATCAGTAGGGAATCTCCAACCACAGTTTCTGGCTGCAGAGACAGTGTAGTGTATGAGCAAAGCCAGCCCTTGCCTGTTTGCAAAGCAGGTGTTTCCATTACTGAGCTTATTGAAGGCAGACTTACCTATTTTGCAGCAGAAAAAAACCCCTAATCTCCTCCTGGAATTGTTGTCAGAGCATTTCCTGATTACACAGAGGTACCTTAAAATAACTGTTAATCATGTTCAGCTCTCAGGATGGGCTCTGTGCTGTTTTTGACAGATTAAAGGCTAACAAGATGATTGGTTTTTCCCTGAGCAGTTCATTGGACTCTGCTTATTGAGACAGCCACTGCCACTTCATTTGGTATCCTTAAGCAAGCCTTTGAGTTTTGTATGGACTCATCTCTGGTTTCCTAGGCCAGCAGGTGATGGAGACAGGACCTGGTTCTGTGGCTGCTGCTGCTATGGCTGCAGCAGGGCCAGTGACAGTCTGACAGGCACATTGGCTGCTCCTGCTGCTGTGGCTCTGCTGAAAATGGATGATTTTATTGGGCAGACAGGTATAGTGAGAGGTTCAGTTCCTCCTCTTGCTAGTAGTCCTGGCTGGGGAGCAGCTTTCTGGGACTTTGGTGGGCAGTTGAGCATGGGGCAGCTCTGTACACTGGCAGCAAGAATGGCCAGCCACCTCCTGGCCTTTGAGGTGACGAGTGGCACGAGTGGCAGATTGACAGAAGGCATCATCCTCCCTTATTCAACACTCATTAGGCCTTGTCTAACTGTGCTCAGTTTTGGTCCCCCAAAAGAAAGACATGAACTGGAATGTGTTCAGCAGAAGACCCCCCGAACATTCAAGATTTAAGCATTTACCCTGCAAGGAAAGTGAGGAACTGGGACTTGTTCACTGCCTAGTAGAAAGGAGGCTTTTGCAGGGAGCTAACAAGAGCTTGCTGGTACCTACATGGTGGTTAATGAGGAGATGGAGACAGGCTCTCTGGGAGACTGAGAGATATTGAGCCTAAGCTAAAAGAGGAGACATACAAACTGGACATAAGGAAAACCTTTTTTTCACCATAAAACTGTCCAGGGCAGCTGCGCTCTCTGTTTTTGGGGATTTACAAGATCCAACAGGATAAAGCCCTGTGCAAAATGGTCTGAGCTCAGAAGTAACCCTGCTTTGAGCAGGGAGCTGCACTAGAGACCTCCTGCCTCCTGATAAAGAGAGAAACTGTCTTTGTATATTCCATTTTTTTGTGTAGACCACCAGATATGGCTTTAACAAAGTACTGCTATTGCCTCTGGCTTGTCCTATTCTGCTAGTCTGCCAGACCAATGCATTCCTGAGGGATTAACCCTGTGGCTGGTTTTGTGAGTCTATTTCTCAGAGGATTATTGACAATCCAGAGGAAACCAGGCCCTAATGGACTAATATAAAGCATGACATGATTTTTTTCACTTGTATCCTGTATCAGAGTTGCAACCCTTGGGCCAAGCAGCATGTCCGGGAGAGGCTGGTTATTCTCATGCCTGGGACTGACTGTCTCTGTGGCTTTGCCACAAAGAATGTGCCTCCAAGTCAGACTATGCTTTTGTTCTGTTACTTTATTACCTGACTGTGCTGCATTCTCTTCATTATATGAAACATTTTTGTTCTCCAATATGTTCTGTTGCATGCCTGTGACTCATATATATAGCTTTTACCCGATCAAATACTTCTTAGCAGTTCCTTTAATGCTTATGGGTCATGGAACATTAGGCATCAAACAAGGTCTGTCTCTAATAGTGCAGAATGAATGGTCCTTCTGCTATAAGGCCTCACTTATCACTGTCATAAAAGAAAGAAAACAATATAGCATGTTTTTTGCTGCTTAAAGAAATCAGCAAGGCACTTGAAGAGATCCTTGCACCTGTGTCATGAGTGTTATGGATTATGTGAAGAACTGCAGGTCTTTCTGCAGCGAAATGTAAGTACAAGGCTTTGACACTCTTATCCTTGTGAAAACTCAGCTGCTATCACAAAATGGCCTGGATGAAAAAGCAAGAGGCTAGGAAAGAAGGTGGCTTTATTTTTAATTACATAAAATTTATCTAATCAGAAACCTTTTGGTTTTGTTTAAAGAAGAGCTCATCACATGTAGATTGCAGTTCTGAAATTCACAAACAGAGTAATAGGTTAGATTTACTTTGGGGGCTTTTGATTTAGTAATGTTTTTCAACAATCCTAGGAAACAGGTTATGCCATCACATGGATTTGCACTAGGGGATACAGAGTTTATTTTCTCCTATTCCAGATGTCTAGCCTGTAGACAGTATTCTTCAATTTTAATAATCAACATACGGAGTGGAGGGAAAAAACAAAGTTACAATTAACTCATAAACAACCAGCAATACCTAGCTATGAACTGTAGCAGTGTTTCCTTCAGATTGCTTTCATACTGTTTGAAATTAACTTAATTTGAAAATGGTTTTATCAATACACATGTTAAATGCAAGTGGCTCTGAACATGTACTATTTTTTCTTTAAGTGAATTTTATTCATATGAACTGTTTCGTAGTTTTGTAGTTATCTGTGTACATGAGTTTTTAATCTCTTCAATTAAAGAAAACCTAGTCTGTTTCTTTAATTTGAGAAAACCTAGGATTCATTGTATAAACCAACAATGAGATGCCCTCATCTCAGCAAAAATGTTATTTTTATCAAAATGAAATTTCATCAATAAAATGGTTTGTTGTAATTTAGTAAATTAGTCAGAAAGATTTTCTGCTGTTATTTATTGTGCTTTGGTAGGCATGTGTTCATACACACACAATTTGCATATTCTGTCCATACTCTATTTGCAAAATTTTACAGTCTAAAGAGCTGATATTGGATGATTCTGTCTTTCTGAATTGTCTGTATTTGCAATTGATCCCTTTGTAGAATCTAATTTTCAGAAGAACAGAGGTTGTAGAGCTAAGCTTCAATTTAATCAAAGCACTAGTGTTAACCAGTTCAGATTTTACCAACTTGGGATGTGAACTGTGATAAAGAATGAATCTTTTCTTGTTTCTCAAGATTTTTTAATTATAGAGCTCGTTGTCTTTAGTGTTAGAGATAGGGTTTGAATATACTGGACTATTTGAACATCACCTGATCTTGGTGAAATGATGCACTTAGAAACCTAATGTAAGATTCACATTGTGCTCTAATGTATTTTTAATATGAAGTTTTTAATATGAAGTTTTTGGAACAGTCAAACTGAAAAAAATTACTTAAGAGGAACTACATATCAAAACATCATCAATAATGTACAAGATGGAGTAGATCAGAGTAACTTTTGATTAAACCGTTTTTAGTTGGAAAACATTGACAGGACTGAACTTAAACTGCTTGTGGGAGGTTCTTTTTGATTAATTTCCTGGCTTAAAAGAGTTTTGAAAAAGTTTTAAAATGATGGAAACAATGCACTTTGCCATTTTCCAAATTAAGATTTTAGTTTTTCTTAATTGTTGAAAAAATTGATTTGAAATGTTTTTAAAATGCTTTTAAGTGAACAATTTTCATTCTATAGATTATTCATAATTGGTTATGCTATTTCCATAATTGCATACGTTTGTATACTGAAAACAAGATAACAGATCTTGGTCTCTTTACCCTGCTACTGGATGCCCTGTCATGGCAGAGTTTAGCAAACTGGAAATCTGCAGGAATCAATAGGAATTCTGCAATCTGAGGCCAAATTATACAATTTTCATTGACTTCTTACTATTCCAAGTATGTATTTTTGCTAGCAAATATTGTTTTCTTTCAACTTGTATCTAGTCAGCATGGAAAATGGCTGTTGCAGCCATGGAATTATCTGTGTGATGTATTTGGTGTTTATCTGCAGATGGTTTGAGTATAATGTCTACTGGCAGTATCAAGCAGCTTTTCCAATAGTTTTGGAAGCTGCTTGTGAAGCAGCATAAGAGTAATGGAGCGAATGGAAGAGGAGCACACAGGACAACTGTAAGACTCTGTGTTAGATGAGTTTTATTCAAGATGAAATATGTGTCTGGAGGCAAGCAAGGACTGGTGGTTGACAATAATTGTCTAAATCTGGAACAATTAGCAGTGGCTTCCAAATTTGAGAGTAGCAAAGACTACTCTGAGATTTATGGAGCTCAGAATGAATCTAGATATTACTATGAGTACTCCTAAACTTCTTAGTAGTATGTGCTAATGCTATCCAAAATTCCTACTGTTTCTAGAAAACAGTTAAAGCATAGGTAGATAGACTATTTAAGCTCCTTGAATGGATATATGTATGCTGATAGAGAACCCAGTACTCAGGCACTAGCTCAGAAATTTGTAGATTTGAGAGTGTGGGATTGCAGAATTGCAGTAGGTGCTGATAAAATTAATATTTATTGTTGTTCCTGCCCATGACATCTGAGTTTCTTAACAGAGAGAAAAAAATTTCCATTGAGCTGCAAAATCCAGCTGATCACAGCAGAAGACTGAGTGGTTTGATGATTATTGCTGCCATACTGGGAGACTTATTTGACATTTCAATATACTAATGAGGGGCTTTCTTGTTACACAATTGGACTGAGGAAGAGAGTTGTTTAGCTGTTACCTGTATCCTGAACAACTGTGCACTTTGGAGACTGTAAGGGAAATAGTGCTGTCTCTTGACAAGACAGAGTTTGCTGAACAATATTTCTTGGAATTATGACTGTCTGATGTTTGCTGCAAAATATCTGGCGGTACAGAGAAAGCCTTACTGCACTTTGAGAAGCAGTTTTTGGAGACTTTCCAAGATTTACAAGTGGACAGTGAGATACTGATGCAAAATTGCAGTCTCCAGGGATATGTCATCAGACATATTTTGGATTCCCATTTTGAAAAAAATAAGATGATTAAAAAAAAAGTACAATTTATTTCATTTATAGTTCAAATTATTGAAAAATTCATGCATTAGTTCATGAGTGCTTCATGGACCACATCATAAACTTACAACACACATACATAGATGCAGTTGTCCTACATAATTACCAGATGCCTTTCCTTGATGTCACCTAAACATGATTGCAATGTGCTACAAAGCCGAATCTTGATTTTCTTTCCTTTTATTGCCTATCAGTCTTATTCCCAATATTAATACAGTCAAGACTAGGTCATAAATAAAATGGAGTCTGCAAGGTGACAGCAAAATTAACTATGAAAATCATTACTACTTTTAAAATTACATCTTGAAATCAACTGAAGAAAATATTCCATGACTTGACAGATATAAACCTATGTCAAGTATTAGTGTGTACTTTCAGGCAGAATTAACCCCAAAAATTCTTAAGGAATGCACAAAATAATTTTTTTTTGTTTTTCATAAATGGGAATTTATAAAGCTGTTTCTTCCTCTGCTGTTATGCACTATGTGATAATTTAAAGCATAAAGGATTTTCTCCCTAAATCACCTATTCAAATCTATATGATGAAAATGTAATTAAATATAAAATTTGAATCTTGTTTTTCATGTGAACTTTTAAAAGCTATTCCAGGAAAGCAAGTGTTTCCTTAGTCCTTTTAGCCATTTGATATATTGATCTGCAAGTAAGTAAGAATTGTCACATTACCTTTCTCTTTTGATAGGATTAATTATATCTATGTAGTTTTTTAACCCAATGTAAGTCTTGTCTGATTGAATCTTACCACTTTTTAAATGTTATACAATAATTTACTCCTGATCAAGTGCATTGAGATTTGTCCATTCTGCAACTGGACCTGATGGTCTTAAAGGTCTTTCTAATCTAAAGAATTCTATGATTCTGTGAAGTTGTTCAGTTTTCACTGAAATATTTAAGTTAGAACATGATGCTAGAATGAGAAGTGGCATAGTTGATACTTGGCTATGTTAATACTATTCTCTTTACCCTTTAGAGGACTTGAGAAAGAACAAAAGATGATCATAACATGTTGCACAGTTTGGGATAAGAGCTCATGCTCCCATTTAAAACTTTATTTTTAGAATGTTTGCTATAATTTCTCGTACTTCACTTATGAATATTCAGCGGAAAAAAGCAACGAAGATTTCATGTATCTTTAAAAGTTTTAATGCATTAGAATAGGGAGAAAAAAATTGACAAGAGAATTAACACTTAAACAACAAATACCTACTATAAAGTTTGAAACTAGCAGTCGAACACTCAGAGACAGAATAGAGTTTACAGGGCTGAAGACTTTCAGCTAACAGCAAGGAGTTGCCATAGGCTCCGTGTTTGACTGCACCTGGAAAAAGTGAACATCCAAAATACATTTAAGTTGGATGGTTGCTGATGCTGGGGGGTGTTGTATGGAGGTTTCTGCACAGGTTACTGATTACAGTTTGGGGAGTTCCCTCCATTCAGCTATGCAGGACCTGAAAGCAGTGCTTGCACAAAGCAGAAGACTGAACTGTAGTCACGCAGTTTCCTTCAGTTTGTGACAAAACTTTTTGAATTTTCATTGCGACATTGTCTCCTTTCACTTCCTCATCCCTGAGACCTGGCCCCACTCATCTTTGCCTCTCTGTGCTTCAGCGTAGTCTAGCCTTGTTTCTGAAGTATTTGAGGGGTTCTCTTTTCATTCCTTATTTGTTTTTCTGATCTTAAAACCATCCAGATACTGGGAGTTCAGGTGCCATGTCTGGGGTTCTGGCTTACTTTGTTACAGCTCTTTTGGAAAACAAGACAAACATAATGTAATTAAATCTCCTCTCTGTTCAGTTCTACATCATTAAAAGTATTTTCATCCTTCATTTTTTTTGAGTGTGCACCCTCAGTTTCTACTGTCTACATAATTTGAACATTACTCATGCGAATTGCTACCTTTTTTATTCTGAACTAAAGTACCCTGGGGTGCATGTTTCATTTCTATATTGAGAAAACTGAGCAGTTAAGGTAAGTGTGGTTTGAGGGGTTTAGCTTCTATTTTAGACAATGTATACCTAATTCCTGTGGTCTGAAAGCAGCAAAGAAGGCACATCCCTAAGACAGCAAAGGGAAGCTTGGACACTGATGTCATTACACAGAATAGGTCTTCCAGCTTTCTTTTGTAGTTGAAAAAACTATCTGTTCTGGACTGAGTGACAGGGTTAGTTTGCCCTGCAGTGATTCAAGCACTACAGAATAACTTCTATTACCAAAACTCCTGAATTCACAGTGAAGGAACTGTCTTGTAGCAATTGCTGAAGTTACATATTTGCCTCATCATGAAGAGTGCAAGAGAGGAAGCTGACTGAGCTCTATTTGTTTATTGATTAGGACTATAAAGGCTGTGACCAAGCAGAGACATAAAGCTGTACTTCCAATTCATCTTTCCTTCGTGGTATTTCAGTGACTGAAATAGAGAAAGCTATGTGTCCAGTTTTAAAAACCATATTTAAATCTTGTTAATAAAATGTAGCATTACCATTTCCAGGCTTCTTCAGCTGCTCATCTGAAAAGTAAAAGCACAAAGAAGTATAACATTCACAAATCATCCATGTTTGATATCTGCATTGGCAATCTTGAAGTGGTAAATACAAAAGTGCAAGATCATCTGGCTAATACAAAACAAGTTTGAAAAACTCTGGAAGATTAATGGTCATAGAAAGTTTACCTAAATCTCTTGGTATAAATCCTTTAGTGTTGTGGTATCTCTGTTTATATTGTGCCAGCATACTCATATAAAAATTGTGCTGAATTAAAGTAAGATCAGCATTATACAGCCTGAAAGTAAGTAATAGAAACTAACATTGACCTGTGCTTCAAAATTTTTAGTAGATTACTAATGGTACATTTTCTTGCATTTCAGAAACAATTTATTTGTCATTAAGATTTACTTCACCTCATTTTGAACAAGAAGAAAGAAAGAGTGTCACTACTTTGAGAAACTGAGGTGTTGAGATAGATAGTATGTAGTCTTTTGGGTGGGTGTTGAAGAAGAAGTGATATTCTCATTCTAGAGAGCTAGTTATAACTATGTAAAGAAGTAGACATGACATTGTGGGGCATGGAAGAGAGAGGCCTATATACGATGTGTTTTCCAAGGTTAATGAACAGCTAAGTGACCCCTGAACCAATAATAGTTCATGACAGATTTCCTCTATAGAACAATTGCCATTTTTAGCAGATAATAGGTATGTTTGAACTTAAGCAGATTTGACTTCTAGCAGCATCCACCATGCATGAAAAGTTTGAGTTATAATAGTATGAATCCAGGGGTGAGTAATTGCTGTCTGTGACTCTTTCCCTGAGCTGCTCTGCTATATGAAAACACAATCTTTTTATACTTCCAGCAACCTCTTGGATTCTCATGTAATGAAGGTGCCTTACTTCTTAGTGATACCTTTTGATTATTTGGATTTCTGCTGGTACTGGAATCCTCTGCTGATTTGGCACTTTCTCCAGTAAGCTGTAGCTCACAGCAGTATCCTGGGAAAAGGAGTCCTGATATATTTCCTTTTACAGAGGCCAATGCCATGAGTACTGCTGGTTTTAGAAATTAACTAACTTAGCTAAAGATAAAGCTTGGAAGCTGTTCTGTGTTCTTTGGTCTTAGTTTGGTACTTCTAGATGTCCTGGAAACTGACCATGCCATGCCTTTGTCTTTGGTAGAGTTTAAAAGGTCTTCTGAACTATGACCTAGCATCTCAGTAGCCAATGACTTATAAATAATGATATTGTATAGACTATTGTTATTTCAATGTGTAGAAACTTAAAGCAGTGATAACTTGTATCCACTGTCATGTAAGCAAACCTCATGTTTTGATTACCTCACTTCTTGTCCTAATTTAGGAAAAGAGTTATTTGTGTGAAGTACTTTTTGAAATTCTTAATTGAATACAACTACTTTTATACTTAAAGATCCTTGCCAGATGAAGACCATTGTGCCTCAATGCACAAAACTGTAACAGAAGCTCGTTCTGAGGGAACAAACAAACAAACAAACAAAACCAGAAATGAAAATTATCATCAGCATATGTATTTTAATGGAAAATTAATTTGTTCAAAAATCAGAAAATTAAATTCAAAATAAAAATAAATTTGCTTTCATCAAAGTAACAGAAAATATTTGCAAATTACTTCTCAGTTGCATTCTGAAGAGAGGTTTCCAGGAAGATGGTACATCAAGCTAGTGACAAATTAAGCTGCAATGAGACATGAGGGAGTGCCTTCTCTCAGACTAATAAATGGTTAAATGTTAGGAAAAAAAAATATTTTTGCCTGTCGTAGAAGATCATTGGTAGAGTCCAGAAGAATCTATGCTAAGCTTGTCTGTTCAAGATGTTCATAAATCTTCTGGAAAAAGAGGTGAATAAAGAGGTGACAGTGTGCTAATACCAAACTATTCAGTGAAGTGAAAATGGAAATTAACTGATGAGAGCTGCAAAAGATTTCACAATATAGAGAGATGGTGTGATAAAGTGCCAGATGAAATCCAGTGTTGATAGTGATGAACAGTGGGAGAAAAAACTAACTTTGCATACATAATGATGGGTTCCGAATGCTTATTTCCACTGAAGATAGAAATCTTGGAATTATAATAGATCATTCTATGATAAAGTCAGCTCAGTGCTTAGAAATAGCCAATGATTCAACAGTGCACAAAAGTGGCACATAAAATGAAAAGAATTGCTGGAAAGGAATAGCGAACAAAGCAAACATCATTATGGCATTGTACAAACCTCTGGTCTGTCTTCGTCCTTGAGAACTGGTACACTTCCAGGGTTCTAGTCCTGAAAAACCATATAGTAGAATTAGAAAATATTTAGAAAAGATAAAGAAGACATGACTCATGAAAGGCATGTCAGGACTTCTTAAATGGAGAGTGGCTTTCTATGCCAGTATACTTCAACCTGAAAAGGAGACATTAGACCAGCTCTGTGTTTAAGTTTTCTGTGTGTAAAGGAGAGTTTATTATGGCATTACCCTTATGTGCTTTATTTATACCTATTCCTTAGATATCATTATTCACAGTTGCCAGAGATAGGATATTGAGTTATATGAACATTTGATTTGACATACATATTGCTTCTCCTTTTATATCTTGTTCTTATGGAGAGAAAAAAGATGTAGTATTGTCTTGTGATTCCGTGTTCACTTGTCAACTAAGAGTGGACTATAATTTCTGGACTGAAAAAAAGGTATAGATCTTTCTATCTGTCTGTCTGTCTATATGTCTGCACAAGTAGAACATGATAATAGCACATATGAGGAACCAAAAACCAATGAAGTACATATATAATTTTATATTTTACTGAGCTTCTGGAAGACAGTTTGAAATCATAGAATTGTTTAGGCTGGAAAAGACCTCTAAAGTCATCTAGTCCAATGATTAACCCAACGCTACCAAGTCCCCCAGTAAACCACATCCCCAAGTGCCACATCTACACTTCCATTTTATTTGCCTACCACTTCACTGTTGTATATGTTCCGTTTCAGTTTGACCAGTTCACCATTGCATTTGTAATTTGCATTTGGGATTCCCATTCAGTTAGAAGATTCAATATAAGTTAATATTGCAGAACTTGAATTAGGAAAAGATAAACATATTTAATTTTTTGCAAGCATGCAGCAGTCCATTTTAGTGTCAGTAAAGGGTTATATGAAATGATCAACATATGAAATGATCAGCATATGAAATGATCAACATCCCACACACTTTTGGAAATAAAGTGTTTTGTAATAAGTTCCTCTTGTTTTAGAATGAGGAGATTCACACATGGAATTAATATCATCATATAGTTAATATCTTGTAAATAAACATTTTCCAAGTTAAGGTTTGTTTCTAGCTTTTGGAGTAACCGTTAAATAATCCAGCACTTATCTTGAGTATCAGCAATACAGTGATATTTCATATAACTCCCTGTGTATGTCTTCTATGTACACCTCCATCTCAGCATTTGAAGGCTGAACCCCAAATTTAGAAATAAAAATGGCTAGCTTTAATTTTTATTGGTATAAGAGGCATCTCTGGAGTAAAATGGAAAATAGGTAATGAAAGAGACATTCACTGGTGGAGTAGAAAGTAAATAGAAATGACACACTAAGACATGATGTGGTTGGGTGGGAACATTAAGCCATATAAGCTATCTATGTTAAAATAAATCACAGATTTTCATGGAGGTTGCCATGGCATGCCTAAGTAGGGAAAGGTGTATTATGCTGTGTTACTGAACACCTAGCCTAGATGCTGACAGTGAATTCCATATTCTGAAGAAATACTGGATGAAAAGTGTCTTTCCTATTTCTTGTTGTCAAGTTTCTACTTCACAATTTCATTTAGATGCTTGTAACTCCTGTACTGAAAGAGACAGTGAATCTAGGATTCCCCAGATGAATAACCAGAGACTACAGCAGAAAACACAATAATGTTTAGAGATTTCAGTTGCCTCCAAATATGTTGCACAAAAGAAATCTAAATAGTTCCCATGTACCTTTTAACACTAAAAAAAAGGTATTGTGAGAAAGATAAAGTGTAAACAAAGTAATTGAAGGAAGAGACAACAAGGATAAACATGCTTGCTCAATACATTTAAATAAACTGTAAACTTAAGTGCTAATTGCACAATACTTTCAAAATACGGAAAACATATTACATATCAGAAAGAAACTGTTAGAAATCACAGACACGCATGTCAAATGAGAAAATAAATGTGAACTCTTCAGTTTAAACGTAAAATTGCAATGAATCAAAACAAAAACATGTTGAGGGACAACTTCCTGAAGGAAACCTACAAAAGACACACACACCCAAACACACCTCCCTACACTGGAATTGGGAAATTTGCAAGAGAATGTCAAAGATAGGTAGATAATCAAAGCCATTGAGTGTAATAAGGCCACTGTGCAGAAAATCTGATTTAATTGTAAGCATTTATGTACTCTCCAGAGAAGGTTAGGAAAATACCCTCTTCAGAGTCATTGTTTATGGATGATAAATCTGAGGAACTGTCTCAAAGTGTCAATAAAAGACATTTTTGAGCAATAAAATTAATAGTACCAGATCAACATGATCTAACAGCTCTCATTCAAATGTTCTAAGCTACTTAAATATAAAGTTGCAAGGCTGATAATTGTAATAAGCAACCTACAATTTTGAATGAGTAAGAGGTGGAAAATATGGTACCTGTGTTTAAAATGGGTTCTCAGAATGAGAGTTACATACCAAGAAATCTGATTACAAATTTACATGAAATAATTTTATAGACATTATTATAAAGATTAGAATTAATGAACACATAGATAAATAGATGCAATAAACACCAATATGGTTTGTAAACTAGAGGAATGTCCTGAGGCAAAAATCTGGAGTTCTTTGAATGTGTCAGTAAACATAGGATAAAGATGATCCAGATGATACAATCTAGTTAGAATTGTGAAAAAGATTATAACAATTATAACAAATTCCTTCAACAAAGACCCATATTGCCACCTTACTAAAAGATTGCTGGATAGAAATCAATGGCTTGTACTTATAATGGAGTGCGGTTACAAATAAAGTCCTGCAGAAGTCTTTGCTGAGCCTGGACTGTTCAATATATTCATAAATTTGAGTTTCACAGACTCATAAATTATTCAGAAAATGAGATGAGCATTCTAGTGACAAAGTTAGCAGACAAAACAAAGTAATGCCTAGTATTTAAAACAGTCTGTGATGAGATTCTTATGGTACAATACTGAGTTACTGGATAATAAAATGTCTAATGAAATTCAGTGTTGATAAATACCAAGTGATGCATGCAGAGGAAATGGTCTGAACTACACATACAGAATAATGACCTCAGAATTACCATTGTTATAATCATTTAGTAATATTAGAATCACAGCAAATATTTCATATAGAATGTCACCTCAATGCTTAACATTGAAAAGGAGAAGTAGGTGATGAAAATTTGAAGGTAAGGCTTTGAGAACAAACACCAGAATTTCATTTCACTAATACAATTACATGTTACACAGGTTGTTTGAATACTACATGCAATACTACATTCAAGATTAATTCACTTTATCACAGAAATGGGTAGAAGAACGCAAAAGGGTACAGGGAATTTAACCACATATGAACCAGAGGCATGGAGTACTGGTGTTATTAAAAAAGACAGTGTAAATTAGGACTCTTTCCTTTGGAAAACAAACAAGTGTGATGAAATGTGAAAATACATAATGATCATTCTTTCTTCTTACACTACAACTAAGGAACACCATCTTAATTTAGGGGTTTCAGACAAAGAAATAGAAATTTTTTTTCCTGCAACTGATCAGTAAATTCTAAAACTCACTGCAATACGATATTTTAAAAGGCAAGCACAGAGATAGTTTCTGAAAGTGATGAAACCAAATTATGGAAAATAAGGCATTTATAGTTATTTTAATGGCTTTGGTTCAGCATAAGATCCAGTGAGTCCCCTGTTTGAACTCTGACCTATGTTGGTGAATTTTAAATGTAGGACAGACGCCAGACTAAAGTTCTAAAGTTGACTTGTCTCAAAGTTCACAAATGAACATATAAGACCTCATTCTCACCAGCTTTTTGCACTCTTCCCCATGCAATCATCAGCACTTATGCAAAGAACATCTAATATAGTGCCACTGTTCTTTAGAAGTGAATATATTTTTGGCTGGAATAGTGTTAATTTTCTTCATAGTAGCTAGTATGGGGTTATGTTTTAATTTGTGCTGAAAGCAATGTTGGTAACTCAGGGATGTTTTAATTACTACTGAGCAGGGATTACATACCATCGAGGCTTTGGGCCTCTCATGCTGCCCTGCCAGTGAGTTGGCTGGGAGTACACAAGGAACTGGGAGGGGATGCAGTGGGACAACTGACCCAAACTGACCAAAGGGATGTCCTATTCCATATGGTGTGGTGCTCAGCAATAAAAGCAGGGGAAAAGATGGAGCAAGGGGGGGACATTTGAAGTGATAGAGTTTGTCTTCCCAAGTCACTGTTCTGTTTGATAGAGCCCTGCTTTCCTGCAAATAGCTGAAAGGACATGAGGGCACGGGCTTATGCTCTGCCAGGGGAGGTTTAGGTTGGATATTAGGAAGAAGTTCTTTACAGAGAGAGTGATCAGGCATTGGAATGGCCTGCCCAGAGAGGTGGTGGATTCACCATCCCTGGAAGTTTTTAAGATGAGGCTGGATGTGGCACTGAGTGCCACGATCTAGTAATCACAGTGGGGTTGGATCAAGGGTTGGACTTGATGATCTCAGAGGTCTCTTCCAACCCAGTTAATTCTATGATATTATGAACACTTGCTTGCCCGTGGGAAGTGGTGAATTAGTTCCTTGTTTTGATTTGCTTCAGTGCACAGCTTTTTCCTTACCTATTGAACTTCCTTTATCTCAACCCATTAGTTTTCTCCCTTTTAACATTCTGTTTCTCTTATCCATCCTTCTGGAAAGAGTGAGTGAGTGGCTGGGTGGTGCTGACCTGCTGGTTGGGGTTAAGACATCACAGGTAATTTTACAGTACAGGCACACGTGTAATCATGTTTCCAAATAGCACACTTGAGTTCAGTATCTTCTTTTACTTGATGATTCATGTTTTTAGACACACTGTTCACTGTGTAGAAATCGCTTCAATAATGAATACTTTCAGCATTGTGCAAATTATTTTTTAATGGTTCATTGTACTGAAGAGCAAACAAATTCATTTTAATCGAAAATATCTGACAGTATAGTATTGCTTCAGATTCAGCATGCAATTTACAATTTTATTCCTGCTAACAGCATCTATATAAGACAATGCTTTCTTTCCCATTGTAGAAATATTATGTATATATTGTTTACTTATAGGGTAATATTAGTACTTAATTATGTGTGAAGCAGTGACAAAGCTGGGTAATTATGCTGAAAGGACAATGTAATTATCTAGGCTCAGCCCTCTTCTCCCTTTGAGGAAAGGAATGGAATAGAAAAACCTGAAAGTTTATAGGCTGACAGCTGTACTTTATCTGCAAGAAATTTCCTCTGTGCTTGGACTCTCTTTAAAGTTATCAAGGGAGGTGGCCTTCAGTCTCCTTTTTGCAATGTTGAGATACTTAATCTCCTGCTAAATGAACTAACTGGAGTAACAGAAGCAATCCAGCTGCAGTGGCATGGAGCTGTATTTAGGCTGGCTGCTCCATTACATACAATGTACAGGTCTATCTCAAGTAGTGGGATTGTAGTTACAGAAATGCAGTGAGTCAGTAAGCAAGATAACTATCTTTTCCTGAGTGCTTCTTCAGCAGAGCTAGGTTTTCACTACCTTCCTTTTTAATTAGAAAAATCATCACCAAGATACATATTTGGAAATAAATGACGTTTAAAAGGGAAATATTGTGTTTACATCCAATTGTATTTAAATAAAAATATTTCATTCTTTTATCCTTACATGTATCTGAAGCACTGGCATTCTGGAGCTCTCCTGGAAGGATATCTAAACATGCAGGAGGAATGCTTCAGGTCACCACCACCGTGTGGGGCTTTGTCCATTAGAAATCAAATATGCTGCCTGTATCCATGTGGAAATAGTTAGAACAATCTGAATAGGAGTTTCATAAGGAAGATTACATGAAAGAGACTTTCATGAATCTTATTTAGAATTCCCTTTTTGTCTTGTCACTACATGCACTTTTTTTACAAAGGCTTATAGTGATAGAACAAGGAGGAGTTGTTTTAAATTCACAGAGAGTAGGTTTAAATTGGATATTAGGAAGAAATTATTTACTGCAAGGGTGAGGAGGCTCTGCAATAGATTGCTCAGACAAGTGATGGATGCCCTACCTCTGGAAATGTTCAAGGGTAGGCTGGATGGGGCTTGGAGCAAACTGCTGTAGTGGAAGATGTCCCTGCCCATGGCAGGGTTTGTAAGTAGGTGATCTTGATGGTCCCTTCCAACCCAAACCGTTCTATGATTCTATGAATTGTTTTTTCCTCATAATAATTTCAGAATCAAATTTCCAGTTCATACACACTGGTGAAATAAAATGCATAATTTCACACCTGAAACCTAAGTGAAAAATAAATTGCATCTGCATCAGTCAGTGCTTCAAATTATCATAAAATAACTACGAACTGGGACTCATTTCCATGTGGGTGCTACTTTGCATTGCTTCTGTCACTGAGTAAGAGGAAAGGTGAATTAATTTAATACTGTTCCTGAAAAAAACAGAATTGTTTGTAGTAGCAAGTGAACCTCTGATGTATTTTTAAATCTGGCCTAAAAACTGGGAAGAATATTTCAGTGCATTTTTCTTGGATTAGTTTCAGGTGTATATTCCTGGAAGGAGTGTCTCAGTCTGTAGAATTTACTGTTGGTGGCAACTCAGTCCTCATAGATTTTGTCACAGTAGAATCAGTGATATTTACTAGTTTAGTGAATAAGATCAGCCTTATTCTTATGGAGTAAAATACATCCTTCTTCATTATGCTGAATATATTTGCAAAAATGAAGAAGTCAACAATTAATGGAAGCAAAGTAGAAGTGGCAAAGTCTCTCTCTAAAAGTGTCTGGTATGTGTCCCAAATTATATTTTCAGCTCCTTTAGAAAGATTTTCTTGAGCTGCAAGAATTTGTATTGTGATCATCATTGTGGGAAATAGAAGGTGTTACATGCCAGATTGCCTCCATTGGTAGCTGTGAGAAAGGGAGAAGAGTCCGTGTATTCTCTGATTGTCCTTCAGATGGCAGGAGAGGAGGCTGACTAGTATAATTGCATTTCTGAAATAATGGCTTGTGTTCCCTAAGTTTTTTGGATGTTAGTAGTTTTGGACTTCCAGGAGAAAATGATCAAGACTAACTGAAATGTTCAGGTTCATTGGGCAGACATAGGAATGGTCCGCATTTATTGTAGTTCCATCACAGAGTTATGTACCTAAAGAACAATACTGAAAATGAGAATGCAATTTGTCCTATGAGACAAAAATATTATCATATGAAATCTCAGAAGTGTGAACTGAAATCGGACATAATGAACAAATTTCCAGGTGCCACACTGTGGACAGCTTTGATTTCTGTGTAACTGAAGTCTAGGCAGAAGATACAGTTTTGTTTCCTGTTCAGGCTGCAAAAGTAAGGATGTCACATTTTGAACTGGAAATGGTGTATCTTTACTTAGTATGAACCTGCATGCATTTCCTTGCACTTAATTATTTAGGTAGTGTCTTTGATTATTTTTTCTCTAATTTTAATATTGGCATTTCACCTAGATTTTGCTGAATCTGATGTTTTACTCTTTGATACTAGTTCTTACTTTTGAATATTTCATTCCTAAAGCAGAAGCAGTAAATTCAATGACATATTAAAATCAAGGATTTTTTTTTTTTTTTTATGTCGGCTTAGTTGCTTAGAGTGTGCTGATAATAATGTCAAGGTTGTGGGTTCAATCGCTGTATGGCCATTCACTTAAGAGCTGCACTTGATGATCCTTGTGGGTCCCTTTCAACTCAGAATAACCTGTGAATATCTGTGAATGCAACTGTTAAAATTGTTTCTGTGTGAAGCCTTTCATTTCTATAATATCTTGGTGGTTAAGATTTTTGAGCCAGCCACAAGTCCAAGAAACCATTCTAGGCACTTCGGAAGGAATCAGTACAGTCCTTTCACTAATTTGTTTTGCCTTTTTTTCATAATGGCCAGCCTTTAGGCATCTGCTTAACTTTGTACCCAGTGAATACCTTCAGTGAAGCTACTAGGAACTGGTTATTTAAATCTGTCCTGTAGGCTGGAAATGTTGTGGCAGTTCCCTCAAACAAACCAACCTCTGGTATTGCTCCACTGAAATGTGGATGAAACTACCACGTTGCAAATGCTGCCCTCCCCTGCTGCCCAAATTGGACAGGTACTACTTGTGTGAAAGCTTAGTAATACTATTTAGATGTCAATGTAGTTTGAGTTTATAAATAATGGGCTTGTAGTGCTCTGTGGTTAAAAGGTAGATGAAAGCACATATCACTTCACTTGAAATCCATACCTGATAGTTTTGAAAATTGCAAGTCTTTTCAGGCAAATTATTTTGATATCCTATTGCCTCTGGATGTTCATATGTAAAGGTGTGCCATAGCTGAGATGGCATTGTTTTCTGGACGTAAAGGTTGTGGCCGTAATCTGGCATTCATCAGGTCTCCTGACAGGTTTACATTTATAAGACCTAATGCATTCTGGACATTTATTGGCCATGAGGATGTTCTGTCTTCTGCATTATTTTTGTATATAGCTTTCAGTTTGACAGAATATTGCTATTGCAACTGCTAGGGAAACTAACTGGTAATAACAGATGCTATTACCAGGCAGTTAAATTGCAAAAGGCCAAGAATTAACAGCTTTGCTATTTATGTGGCACACTAATTTTTCTGCAAAAGGAAATCCACATTGATGAATAATTTAAATCCCAGTCTCCCTGCAAGTCTATAATCACGTGCCCTACAGAGACTGGAGTACATTTGACTGTGAGCATTGTGCAAAAGATTAGTAGCTCCATGGTGGCAATGCTGCTATGTGTGAATTGCACTTTTAATTTGCCTTCCCATCTGACAGAGCATCTCATTATACTTCAAAAATCTATTCTAAATCATACTTTTTAAATTCTCAGTTGAAGGATATTTACATAAAAAAGGTGAAGATTAAATAAATTGTTTTAAGACATATCACCAAATCATTTTAATGAGAACAGTCTTTCTTCTTACATTTGGAAAAGAATGTGAATTTTATTCCCACCATGTTTAGCTCCAGTCAGTCAAATCCAGCAATGATTGGATACAATTTTTCACAATACAATCTAGATAGGAAATATGTGATAAGCCCTACTTTGTGCCATGAAATTATGCAGAATCTTTAATAGCTAACTTGTTAGCTATCTTGAGGCTGAAAAGCATTTTATGCAAAATCTTATATAAGATGAAAACTAGTTTTTTTCATAAGTAGTGTTGAGCTGAAAATTATTACTTCTTGTTAATCAGATTGAATTGTGAAGGAGTATACACATAAGGTCCTTAGTACACATTTTCAATAGCAACATTACATTTCTTTCACTCCTTCTTTTTGCCCTATTTGCTCTTTTTTAACTACAGTGTTGAAATTAGGAAGCATAATAGCTGGTCTATTTAATGGCACATCATTATCTTCCCATAGCTTAATGCATACTATTCATTCTCCCATATTATTCATTAATCCATTATATTTATTCCTTCCTAATCTCTGTGCAACCATGTAAGGAATCAGACTTTCACCGTACAAGTGAATAATATTTTTCAGTATTCAAAGATTCCAATTATTATAAGTGACCTGTTAATTTGGTGGCTCAGTTGTTGGTAGGATTTCATGTTACTTGGACACTATCTGTTATAGCTCTTGTTTATTTCTCTGGCCATCAGCTGTTGGAGTTAGTACTGTACAGAGCATGGTGCAAAAGCTATGGATGGGCTGTCTCAAAAGTATGCCAAACTTTTTGAAAATAAGAATGATTTTTTAACAACTAATGGACATTTATGTATTGTTTCTGTGTGAATAGGTTTGTATTTATATGAAACAATTGCATTTAATACTTTCTCTTGTAAAATGAATGGGCCAGGTCCTTTGAGGTAAGGGCAGGTTAAGGAGGTTGTTGGGAGTGTACACTTTGCTTCTGGGAATTCTTTTCCAGCAGAGCACAGTTTGTGGGCTATAGCTGCTGCTGTAGCCTTGGCTGAGAGCTGCAGTGCCTGGGTGGGATGGCAGCAGCTCGCTTTGCTGGGGGACAGAGCTCTGGGGTCATGTCAGGGCAGGCAGGCTGTTCCAGCTCATGTCTCTAGCTGTATTCCTGTGCTATATAAGGGTTGGCAAGAGGTGGTTTTACTGCTTTTTAGTTTGTTTTTTTGTTTTTTTTTTTTGTTTTGTTTTTTTTGTTTTTTTTTTTTTTGTTGTTTGTTTTTTTTTGTTGTTTTGGTTTTTTTTTTGTTATTTGCACACAAGTTATTCTAGAAGATTACTTCACAATTATTAATGATTGGTGAGGCACAGGGTTTGGGTTCAGATCCAGATGTGAACTTCAGAGACTGCTGGGAGATATTTGGACCTACATTTCTGACTTATGTCACCTACTATTCTTTTTCATATTTCTTATTTTCCAAGATAAGTTTATATAAACTCTTCAATTTTAAACCATTCTTTTAGTCACACTTCATTCTGCAGCACCTATAGATTTAGCTTGGCAGAATTAATTTAAAAATTAGTTTTTATTGTATGCCTTTCTGACTTGTAAAGCTCTAAAGTGCCCATATTTAAACTTAATAAAAGAACAGAAATATAATGAAAGGGCAAATAATAGAGTTCCAAATGGACACTAGTGTTTATTAAGACCTTGTATCTCCCAAGAACTGAAGTCGTAGCCCCAGTCCCACAGAAACTGAAATATTCTGAGTTTTAGATACAAAAATTGTCCCAGTGCAGGGTTCTAGGCTAGAGCACTCAACACCTTGCATACTTGGCCTCTAACTGCAAACATGCTCATGAACTGTTATTCAGTGTGCATACTGAACAGCAATTAGACTTCATAAAGCTATCCAGGCATTTTGGAAAAGAAGCCTCACTACAGTTTTAAAATCAACTTCCACCATCTACTTGGGAAAAGCAGTGAGTCAGTTCCTTGTGAACTTGGCAATTAAATATGCTAAAATATTGTAGTAGCAGGATACAACGTTTGCCATACCTATTAAGAACAAAAAATAAAATCCAGCGAAACAACACCAAATCTCAGACAAAGAATTGCCATCTGGTTACCAGGTAAAACAAAGCTCTTGATACTCATCAAACAGCCTCTTTAAGTGATGAATTTTAAAGCAACAGAAGTAAAATTCTGAGTGGAAAAGCAAATTCTCTATTTCAAGTCTTTAAAAAGCTGTAAAATCCATAAGTCTGTATAATATGGACTCTTTCATTTAGATTGTTTTTCTGGCTTTTGTTTTTATTTTTTTTTATTTAGCAGCCCTCTGATCTTACAGAGATTAAGGCATGCACCAGAAGACTGGTGTTCCAGCTATTGGAAAATGACATCACAGCTTTTGCTGGGTGAAATATCATTTCTGCTCTTTACAGTAATAAAGGAAATCTATCAGATATACAATACCTTTTAAGGATAGGTCAGGACTTCAGATATTCTGGAAACGGTGTTGAGGAATAAGCTCGCTTCTAAGTCTCATTTGGGTTTTCAATTTCCAGAGTCAGTTCCTTGGGGTATTCTATCAATAATAATTTCAATGGAGAAATCTGTACAGCAGAAGAATGCAGTGAACATAATGCTTTCAAACAAGTACACTTCAGTAGCGGGTATAGGTGTATAGCTCATTACTGCTGCTCCTACTAGGAGGAGATAGTTGTCATAATCATGGGAAAAGAAGAAATGTCTTGCTGGATAAGTAAAGGACTCCAGGAGTGGGCTTCATCTCTTTTAGCCTGAAAAAGGCAGATCTGTCTGTCTAGACTAACTTCCTTAATTTCTTTTGTAATGAATGGAGGGAATCTTGCAGTTCCTGGGATGATTCAGCAGCCCTTAGGTACCTGTGTTAAGCTGCTGTAAACCACCTCTGGAATCTCTCTTTTCCCTTCCATCAAGTCCAAGAGAAGTGTAGACATTTAGATATTTAATCTTTAAAATGTTTTAGTTAGAACAAGTGACTCCCAATTTATGTGGCTAAAACTGTGTTTTAGTTTTGTTGTCTACTAAAAGCAGACTAGAGAATGGTTGAGGCTGCAGCTGCCTTTCCAGCATTGTGCTTGCAAACTGTTTCCAAATTCACTTTACTGCCTTTCTTTCCTGGATAATGTTTGGTTGCTATGATTAATAGAGCAAAGATTACTTGTACATAGTTCAACTTGGTGATGTGTCCTTAAGTGTTCTGAACCGTCTGCCTGAAGGTGTTCTTGCCAATTTTAAGCTACTGCTCCTTTCTGGTGGTGTGACACATAATCTTATGTCTCATGGAGAAGAAGATGGGGGAATCTGTTGATAAACTCAGTTTTTCTTCTGAATGTTCAGCCCTTAAAATATGCTACTACAGTCTGTGGAGTGCTAGATGTGTCTGCATTTAGAGGTCTGCCTTTCCTCTTACGTAACAAATTCTGATGTGATGCTGAGATCCGATCTCTGACCTTGACTTGTGTGGGAGAAAGTGTCAACCTTTGTGGTCAAAACGTTGCAAATCACAGTCAAGTGTGTCAGCTACTGAACTGAATAAGTCAAGTGATAATGTTCCTTGTTTTTCAGAGGTTATCTGCATTTTCTTATTTGATTCAGAAATCACTTTGCTGCTCACAATCAGTAACACTTTTCATACCTTAGAGATGTTTTCTTCAGTGTTTTAGGGATTACACCATGCTTAGCTCTTCAGTTTAGCTGAACCAAATGTCTTTAAAATACAACTAATAGCATACATAGTATGCAAACATAGTATCAGCCTGCTTTAATGAAGACATGCTGAAAATATAGATATTCTAAAATGGACTGCTTCCATGTTGTTGATATACTGTGAATAGGAGGTCACAGACATGAAACTCAACTAGATCTGTAATAACCTTTTATTAAAAGAGCTGCTTCCAGTGGAATAAACTTCCAAGCAATTTTGGGGTGTTTATTTTGAATTTTCAGTGTGTGTCTGCCATATAGGTTCTATGTTGCCTTCTGGGCAATAATTTTTCTCTCATCTCATGAAGTGTTGCAAATTTCAAAACAAGGCAACAGGCTTGTAGTCACTGGGTATGTTTTCAGTTTATACTAATAGTACTCTGACATTTGATGGCACAATCCTAAAACCAAACTGTTCTCTATAAAATATATATTAATAATTTCAGAGAAATTATAAACATATGCATCAACCATTGTGGTCCACTCAAAGATTTATCATAAATACCCTATATTTGCTCAATTTTAGAATAAAATGAAGTCAAGGTATTTGCATAAAAGTTGAAATGACAGATGTCTTTAATACATATTGACAGTACTTAGTTATTATCCTGCAGAAATACAACATCATAGAAGTGATTGTTCTCTTCTTCAAACTGTGAAAATCCAGTATATTGTCTCAAAATTAAATTTTTCCTGCCAAACAAAACCTAGGTATGTAGCTGAAGTTTTAACAGGAGAGATACCTGCATGGCATGGTCATCAGAGGTTTACATTACAAGATGTTGACTAATATGAATAAAGTAACTCTTTAATGAGGATTCTTTAAGTCTATAAAGAAAAGTCTCATTTGCTTCATGTTCTGTACATTCTGGCAAGATCGGTGTTTTACTTTTTTCTGGCTATGATGTTCATAAATTCTGTCATTCCACCTGGTAACGACGTGGTGGGTACTTTAGGAGGATAGGTATGCATGGCTCAGATTTCTTCTTATGTCTAACCACTCATCTCACCTTACTTTGATTACTTCTGGGAAGCATAAATCTTTCTTATACTGCTGAAAAAAAATTATAGAGGGCTAAGAAATATAGTTTCTTTCACTTTTTAATATAATGACCATTATGAACTTAAACACTTTTTTGTAATCACGCTGAATATTTTTCAAGAATCAGAGTTTGAGGAGACATTTAGTAGATTTTAAATTAGCATTGCATGCCACACCAGCTACGTCATAGGCTCATAAATAGAGAGACCAATTATTTCCTTGAATCTTAGATTATAATGGCATTTTGTTGTGGTGTTTCTTTTGATGAAATGTAGCTAGGCGATTCTTCTTCTGATGACTGTGAGCTTGGCAGTTACTTTCTGCTGATTCTTCTATTAATAGAAAAGTAATACTTCTGGGAATGTCAATCTGAATAATTTCTAATCATTCTGATTCTTTGATTTTTTGGCATGCCTTATTGAAGATATAGTTAAGGGATATTTTTCACACCTTTTTTTTTTTTTTTACCTGTGTAGCTATAACACCTTTTTTTTTAGTACATGAAATATACTGTGCACTTACTTTTAAATTGTATCTCCAAAATTTGCTTTAGCTGTAGGAATCTAATTCATAATCCCAGAGGTGCTCTAGAGTTCTGCAAAAATAGGGGAAACTAAATATGGCATTTTACAGGGACTGGATTTACAGGGACATGGTTGGAGTCCACCGTTTGGGGTACCTTGGTCAAAAATTAGCTGCTAGGACTGAACTATCATTATAGCTTGTAGGAATATTCTATCTCCAGTTGCTAGAATCTAAAGGATAATGTACTGGTGGAGGCAGTGACCACTGCACACTCTGAGGAGGATGTAGATGTAGATATAGATGTAGATATGTACAGGGGAGAGGGAAGAAAATATAAAGTTCTGTGATAACTCAAAATATCATTTAATTTTCATCATGGTTTCATTTGATAAATCCTAAATGAAAGTGTTTTTCTGTTTTGCTGTTACTGAAAGAATATTTTTGGTTTTCATGCATTTTGTGCTTGCATTTAACAAAATATTTGACCAAAAGAAAACATTTCTTTTACTGACATTATTTCCTTTACTGATAGTATAAAATAAGAAAACAAAGTCTTAGTCTTCAAAAGTTAGAAGAAACAGCTGCTTCTGTACAAAATTCCTGTAAGACATAGGGCCCAGGACTTTAGATCTCTCTTTTTGTCTCGAGTAATTTGATACTGCAGTGAAAGTGTGAGTGGCTTGCTCCTAATGCTTTTTTATATCTTATATAAACCATAAAGATTCAGAGGAGAAGTGTCTGCAGTCTGGTGGGTAGGACAGTCACCAGGAAGTGAAATACATATTTTTGATGTTGCAATGAATAATAAAGGTTTCTAGGGGTGGTTTTAGCTAAAGAGTCTGAGTACCATACACTACTGCATACTCAAGGGGATATTTTTCTGGAGATGAAGGTTTACATTCCTTTAGCTGCCTTCAGGGACCTGAATGTGGATTTTCCATATGCTGGGTGACTGACTTTTGTTTATTTAGTTTGATTTATTTTTTTGCTTCACAGAGCTGCCTATGTGACCTCAGTTCAAATTTCTGTATAATTTTTAATCAATGAAACAGTATTTTCTCAGCAAGTGAGCTAGAGAACTTCTGCTATAAGTAAACAAATTCCATCCCCCTTCTAATGCATTTTCCAAGTTGAAGAGTTAGTGTATTTTTTAAGTTAGTTTGAACTAAAATTCTCTTCTACAGAAGAAGCAATCTTAATTAATAAACTTTTATTTTTATTTATCTTAGTGGCTTTTTGTTAAACATGCATATTTCTGTGGTAAGCAATTTTCAGTGTTTAGGTAGCATTTCTTAATTCACTTGGGGCTAATATATCTTGACCTTGAAATTTCAATTTCATTTTTCTCTATGAAATTTCAAATCTTACATAAAGAAATTATGTGAAAATTCCTCTTTCTAGAATTTGTGACTTGTTTTATGTAAATTGTTTACATCCTAGTTCATCATTTATATTCATTAGACATGAACAACAGTGATGTAAGTGAATTTGTTGTATTTAATATAGTTATTCAGAATGAATTTCTGTACAACATCTATAAATAATTTGAAAAAAGAAACATAAAATAAATATGTAAACTCCACTGATTATTTCAAAATAAAAAATTTGGCAATACTTGCCAAATCCAATTGTCCAGAAATTTAGGTTCATCTTTTGCAAATTCTCAAGGCTTTAATACATGGAAATAAATCAATTTGTTGCCTTTAGAATAACTTTTTCTATGAAACTCTGAAAGGTAATTAAAACTGAAGTTCTTATCTAATTATTGGACTTTGAGAGTTTTCAGAGAAACATGAATTGTCAAAGACTGAGAGAAACACTGTTCTTACTTCACTGTGCAACAGGGCACTGAATTGGAGGTCCATTGTTAGCAATAGCAACTGCAAATTATGCAAGGAGAAAAATACAAAACCAGAAAACATCCTTTCTTGCATTGGTGTTGTAAGAAGAGTTTTCACCTTTTATTGGGATGGATTGTGGGAAGTGCAAGGCAGGTAGCTGTTAAAATGAAATAAAACTAACTGATGCAGAAGGAAGTACATGTCGGCTTAGACTGTGTTTTTTCTTTTCCAATTACAAAAGCTGTGGTGATTTTCCAAAATTAAAGCAGCATATAATGAACTGCTGATCTCAGTATCATGCATATGGTTTCCTGCAAGTCTGGCAAACACATAATCATTTCCTTTGATGGTGATGGCAGTGGAATATCTATATTTATGACTGAAATGTTATGGAAATATTATTTTTTTTTCTTAGTAGTGTATGTACTGTATTATATCTGTGCTCTTGTAAAATGTAATGTTCCTTTATTAAAATTAAGTCATGATTTCACTGAAACATCATTCTAAACTCTTCTATCTCACCATTTATCTTTAGAAGTTTGGGTAATTTTCTGTTGTCTTTCATTTATGGCCCTTCCTATGTTGTAGTAGCTAATCCTATTTCTTACCTCAATAACCCTTTCAAGTCTTGCACATTTAGAGAGTTAGAATGCTCTCTTATTGTAAGAGACACATAAAAAGCCTTTCTAAGACAGCACTTAAATAATCCTAGTGGACTGTACTGCTCTTTTATGTTGCCATATTTAGATCGTTACTGGCAGCAAAATAGGCATTACTTGGTGAAGTTCCAAGACAATTCCAATTAATTATTATAAAACAAAGAATGGGGCTAAAAAGAAAAGGCCTCTCTTTAATCATAAATACTACAAACGCTGGCTGTACCCCTTGTTTAGAAACAAGATACATGAAATTCTAAATACCTTTGTGTCTAATACTGGTACTGTTAATGCAGTCGTTATGCAAGTATAATAAAATGTAGCCCTCTTTAATAATCATATACAAATGAAAGTGAATAATTTTTTTTGTTCCTCTAAGCAAGCATAGGAATGCAAATGCAGAATTTTTTTGAAATAGTTAAATCTTTTGTAAATATGGTAATATCTGAGGATTTTCTGGGCCAAATAGGTATTAGGGAACAAAACCATCTTGATTCAGATTTAGTTTACTCTAATAACTTCTAATTTAAGGACATTTTAAATTGCTAGGCTGGAATAAATGAATTTTGATCTAATGATGAATTTGACCTTTATTTTTTTGGGATAAAGTCAACTGAAGTGTACTTAGGCTCAATCCTTAGCTCAATTCCTGCTGCCAGGGTGGCATGAAGGCACTGCCTTCCCTCTGGGCCAGGAAATGTAGTGGAGTGATCAGGGCAGGTCTTTGCTGGCCAGTGCCTGTCCCACTGCCAGTCAGCAATTTCTTAGGCTTTTCCTTTTGGCCTGTAATTTTGTGTTATTCACCTAAAAGGGTCAACCTACTCATCTCAGAAGTGTTGTTATTGGCAGCTTGGCTACCAGACACAGGGAAAAACTGACAATAATCCGATGGCTGAGAATGGCAGGTATGGAGCCAGTAAAGCACCCAGTTTGATGGTTTTACAATTAGTTGTACTTTCCTTCAACAGTGGAGTTGCTTGTAGATTAGGCAATACTCACTGTGAAAAAAAAAGATGGAAAAAAAATGTTCTGCGTTGAAAGACAAGGTTTTTACTGTTTCACAAAATGGAACAATTCAATGGGTAATTTGAAGTAATTTATTCTGTACTCTATGCTCTAAATTAGGGGGATGTACTGCAGGTAGCTGTTCCCTGACTTTGGTACATAAGCTGTCTTTTCCCTTTGCTGTGGTGTCACAGTAGGAATAATGGCCCTAAAATGCAGATCCAAACTTGTTTGAGGGCCTCCTGAGTGACAGGTCCCTTTTAACATGCCATTGAGGTTTGCTGAGGATCTGAAAAGGCTTTTCAGATTAATCACAACCAAAAAGGCATCTTATCCAAGTATAAAATAATTATAATAATTATCTCCTTCCTCATGAGATTATAGGGCTGCATCTACATTAGCAAACATTTTATCCCTACAGAAGTGATTTTGTAGACTCAAACTGCTGTTGCTGAGGGCATGATGTCTACATTATATTAATTTAGTGGAGAAGAAGGTTGTTTTTGACTAGCCCTTGTCTCTAGCATCCCTAAACTTTCAGAGTGCATTAGATGCACTCTTGGACTTATCTTCTGCTTTATTTTCATCTAAAAGGGATTAATTTGCTGTGAACATTCCAGAATCATTCCCTGATGTGATCCAGATCATAATAAATGGAGACAATATGAACATTTGTTTGAAAAGTGAAGACCAGCCCCAAAGTGAAATGCCAGCATAAATGCACCTTGTAAGAGTCTCTGATTCAGGGCACTAGAGGATCAACACACTATTTATTGATTTGTTTTGTCATTTTTTCTCCTGTTGTACTCTACCTACAAATTTCAAGCTACATACCATGCAGCAGGAAGCTGGGTATAGACTTTTGAGAAGTGCTGGTTATGACTGGCTAGTGAATGAGCTCCTGGCCATATTAAAATACCATGGCAAGGCTGGCATAGTACATGCCAAGGAGAGTGCATTATTTCTTGAATTATTTCTTGGATGAAAATAGGTCTATATGACTCTTAGATAGCTGCTGCTACCCTTCAAAAGAGGATATTTGAAAAGGGGTTAGAAATCAATTTGATTTTTGAAGGAAGACTGGGTGCTATGTAGATACTTTACCTATCACTAGGCAACTCCTGACCTGACTTGAATTCATTCCTAACAAGCCATCACAGGAATACTATAATTTTTTTTTTTCAGTCTGAGCTGGTATTAATAATTTCTTACTGTTTCAAAACACTATCAAGGGAGTACAGACTGAGAGTCAAAATTGTATGGCATATTGGATGATTCTCAAGATAGCATTAGTTATTATAGTCTATGCAAAAGATTAGTTAACACAACAGGGCCAAAACCCCATTAATATTTGATATAACCCTGTGTATAGAGAGAAAAGCCATTTTACACTTCTATGAAGATTCAGATTTTCTTCATGTGCCTGTGTGGGCATACCTCTGCTGAGTAGAAAACGCTTTATCTAAATCCAGACAAATTATATCTACTTCATTTCTTCGTCTGGAAATTCAGTTATCAAAAAATCTGTCAAGTTAGTCTGGCACAAGCTACCCTTGGTAACACTGCTACATTTTATCTTATGTTCTATTTACTTCCCTGTCTATAATATATCTTTTTTCTTCAAAGCCTTCAAAGCTCTTGCAAACTGAAGAGGTCAGAATATTAGGCTTACACTTGTCCAGATAATTTTCATCCTTGCTATTAAATATGGGCATTTCAGCTGCCATTCTCCACTAATATTCGATGCTTTCTGTGCCTTGATGGATTTGGAGGCTTATTTCTGCCACCACAGAGGCCTTTATGAAATCACGGTACACCTAGTAATTCAGGTCTCAGTGAGACTTTTTGTTCAAAGCCCACTGCACAGTTATCCTTTTTTTCAGTTAAGCTTTTGATTGGTCAGTGAGATATGAATAAAGAAAATAATCATATGCAGGAGGATCACACGTAAGATATAAGCAAATACTGCTGCCATGATGATTAAGTGAACAGCTAGTACCCCCTGCAACTTAAAGCTCCCTTAAGCACAGAAACTGGCAGGAGAAATATCTCCAAGTGGCATAATAATATCAGAGGGAATGATGAGACTTGAAACCTGAATACCCTCTAATACTGAATACTTAACAGTCAGAATTTATTTCACAAGTGGACATCACTGGGCAGATTAAAGATATTAGAATATTTTGGATGTTTAAATATTCTGTAATGTTTTATGTTAGCACTTAAAACCAGAGTGAATGGCGTGTGTAGGTCTAATGCTAGATTATTACTGTTAGGTTTATATTTTCTTAAATACATAGAAGTATAGAATCTAACTCCCCCCAAAATTCATGACATTTTCTTTCTCTGTACTGAGTAACACGTCAGCATCAATGTTCTTCAGGTGAACATTCTCTTGTTGGTCTTAATGAAATGACCAAGAAAGAAATTTGATATACAGACAGTTAAATCTGTATTGTTTTACTTGAAGCTGGCTAGGAGGGCTGTGCATTTCTTGTTTACTCTTTCTTTGCTTTCTTTATTGCTTTCAGTTAGGTGTTGCATTGGAAAATTAATGAAAGTGAAAATTACAATCAACTGTGTCTACAAAGAACTGGGTTAATCTGGAAATGGGAGATTAACACTGATAGCAGTGTAGAGGGAAGACCATTTATCAGTATCATCTAAGTTTTCAAGGTGATATCATCACAGCCATACATACCCTTTTGAAAGAAGTAAGTTTTCTCCATCATCTCTCAGTGTTTCTAGCTGGGAGATGAAATGCAGCTAGATGGCTAAAGTATTTTATACCTCTGATAATTTGAGCATTCATGCTTATCAGATTCTGGAAACAATAATATATATGTAAATTTCACATCCAAGTGCTATGAGACTGTTGGCAAATGTAATTACCTGGTATGTGCATCTGTCTACAGTTTCCCTCTACTGGGAAACTAATTGACATATGTAAAGAAAAATGTTTTTTAGTTTATTACATGTTTTCGTATATTCCATAACTTTTTATTTTCCAGATACTTGAGACATTTTCTTTTCTTGAAACTGTCTCTTATAAAAGCTTACTCAATAGTCAGTTTTCAAGAACTCATGTTGTGTATATATATTTCTGGGAAAGTAAGTGCTAAAATTTAAGTGTGTGCTTAAGTTACACTGATTTAAATAGAAGACAAGTGCGGGCATGCATATCAATCATATGCTTAAATACTTTTGGCAAGAAGATTTCATTTGCCTCAGTGTCTTAAGTCTTAGCTCAGTAGCCTTTCAAAAGCCCTCTTTATAGCATTAAAGCCTAAAATTCTTCAATCTCCTTCCACTGTTAAACTTCAGCTGAAAGGAAGAGTGCCAACATTACTGGTCTGCCTACATTGCTTTAACTGTTTCTGAATATTTCTCAATAGTGGGACTAAGCTCTCTATGGCTACTTATTCTAACTATTGAAAGATCCTTACTAGAAAACAACAATTTTTGAAAAAAACCTAACAACAACAGAAAAAAACAAACCAACAAAACTGACCCCTTTCGCTTTGCATGCAGAGATTTCCTATGTGTCTTCTACCTGAGGCTGGCATGCTTTGCTAGGCTAAATGCCTATTGTCTTTCTTTCCTTGCCAACCTTGATCAAAGAAAGTAGCTCGTAAGAACAGATCCATGTTTGTCCCTCAGCTTCAAAGAGTGAACTTGTTTTTGTGTCTGTTACAGGCTGTGATGTATGAAGCAGAAAGGAGATTGATTTTCACAAGCTACCTTGCATCTGAAGTAATGAGAGTGGCAAATTACTTGTTCACTGAGCAAACATGACAGGAATATCACAGAGGAAATTTATATATATGCAAATGCGCAGGGGTCACGTTGGTGTTACTTTTACAAAGTGACCTTATTCACCAGAGGGGCATTTTTAAATCTGCACTAGCCTACATAGGAAAGGCTAAATAAAACTGCAAATACCTGCATTGCGTGGGATGTAGAAACTAACACACTAATAACTAATGTAAGATTCAACACAGTGCAGAACATAATTTAACTGGCTGCATTATTTCTGCACAAGAGACTTGGGGTCTCAAGTGATTTCTACTACTCAGGCTTTCTCTGAAGTAGCAAATAAAATATTTGTCATAAAAAGAAAAGTAAGAGGATGTGGGACTAATTTTCTATCAGGGTTTGTCTTGAGCATTTTGTCATGATTCAGTAGGAAATAGGCTTCTGTGTCTCTTTATGAACATTTGCATTCACAGGATGTATGTGTTTGCAAAAAGAAAATGGATCTTACTGACTTTACTGGAAACAGTGAAAGTTTCCACATATGTAAAGCAGGAAAGAATGAATTTTGAACAGCTTCACAGAAGCTCATGTTTGTAAAGAAAAGAAAGATAAGGAGCAACAGAGAAAAATGGAGTTACTCCTAGGAAACAGATGAGAATTTTATTTGTATATAATCTTTTAAAGGAAGAGTGAAAGCTAATATTTCCTTACAGGTTTTTTTCTCCTCAACAATAAAGATTACATGTGTTTGTATTTCACCTCAAATCAGAAAGCAAGGCAATTTAGCACTGGCCATACAAGGTAAGGTAGTTCCCATGTGATTCTCCTCTAATTCTGAACTGTTGGAAAGGTGGCTGATCTCAAGCCCAGAAGCAAAGAGGGAAGAAAGTAGAAACTCTAAAGCTTGTGGATGCTACATTGAGAATACACATCTGTGTGTGGTATTTTCAGTGTAGCCCAATGGTCAGATCACATCTGCTGTTGAGAGGGAGCTGAGGGTGAGGTGGAGTAGTGACAAGGAGAACCTGTGCAACCTAGGAGTATATTCACAGTTTGCCGCTCTTGAGCCACAGAGGCCGGGGCAAAGGATTTCTGCTAACATGGCAGCTTGGTGAACCTTCTCTGCAGGATCAGTTGTGGTTCACCCTGAGAAAAAAGTTCCTGCAGTGTTTTGTCACTAATCACCAACACAGTCTATTCTTGAGTACATGATAGTAAATTGGTGATGGTCTCAAAAAGTGTGCTTCAGGGAAAAGGAATCTTAGGGAGGAAAAGCAACAGATCCTATGGATTTATTCCTTTTGTTATAGTGTTAGTGAAGAGCTGGGCACAGCAGAGCCATCTCACACAGCCACTGCCCGTTTGAATTATGTGGGTGACATCTTTTTGTTATATTTTGAATGGGTCCCTGAACCAGAAAAGGAGCTATCTTTCTTTTTTCCTTACCTCAAAGCACATTGAAAATTGAACTCAAACATGGCAACCTTTCATGTCCTCTTCTGTGTGAAAGTGCTGAGATTTCCTTGGGTTTATTTCTAATATGCTGGGATTTGAAACAGAAGGAAATTTTTGTTGCACATAAAGTTTGTATTTTTGTGTAAAATGGATTTTTAAATGTAGGTGTTTCTATAGCATGGCTGTTCTCCATTTGGTCAGCTTTGGCTTATGTGGCATTATCGAAGGCTGTATGGATCATAGAGAGGGAGAGGTTCTGCAGAAACAAAGGTAAATAGAAGACAAAAATGTCTCAAAGAGAAAACCACTCAGGTTAATAGTTACAGTTTGTCTGTGGAGCTCTACATCACCTTTAGCAACAGTAGACCTCATTTTAGAGCTCATTTATTCTAACACAGCCAGTTACGTTAGCGTAATAACAGTACTGTAGTGGACTCAATTTTATTTCCTGGATGCACTTGCTTGACATGAATCAGAGTTGCAAGAGGCCAATAGTTAATGATTCAGAGCTGAGGTCAAATGATATCTAGCTCCAGTGTCTTCTCAGTGCTACATATATATATGGACTGTTTTGCAAATGCACAAAAAATAACCAGCATCAGAGTTTCTGAGCCCAGGTGATAATGCATGCACTCAGATACTGAGCATATCTTATGACCTGTCTTTCATTATTAACTGTTGACCTACTTTGCTGATGAAGTGCATGCATACCAACCACTCAGCTTCTTGTAGTACAAACCCTTCATTTTTTATTTCTAGGGCTGTATTACTACAGTGTGTGGCCCCTGTATGTAGCAGGACTGCTGAGAACAGGGTGCTTCATACCTTGTTTGTGCTTATGCAGCCTCTTGTCTGTCCTTGGATTAACCATTGTGAGCAGACAATGCACGCAACCACAGGTCTAGGTCTAGGCAGCATAATTAGTTTGAAGCTTAACATAATTTTCCAACTTTTTCTATTTGAGTATGTTATGAATGCTTTATCTCCTAAGATTTTTTTTTTCTTCTGCTGGTGGCCTCTGAACCATCAGTCTCAAGCTAGAACTGCTACTTGCACTGACTTTTCTATTATGCCTGTTAAGGGACTACTATTAGAAAAAGTTCAGATTTTTGTCCTTCTAAAGGTGAACACCATAAATAACTAGTGCAGAATAATGTAATAGGCTTGTGATACAAAAATGATGTGTTGTTTTTATCATGACTGGAAAACCTGGCAATGACATTGAGTTCAGATTTTCTATATTAAAGCTGAAACCCTTCCCTTACTTTGCAGAAAACAGTTTATTCTCACTCAGTACTGGCTTACTCCTCTTGGGTGTGCTAGGCTGTGTGCAAAGGTTTCTATCTTCTCTCTGCCATCCATCCTGAGGGGCTGCTGTTCACAGGCAGATAGGTTGGTTTTCTCTCTTTCCCTTGTTGCTCCTATTTTGCCTTATGCATTTTGCATTTTCTGATGTGCATTTGCTGCCAGTCTCGCAACACAGTGAGTGAATCTGGCATCAGCAGAATAGAGGAAGAAACTATTAGAGTCAACCTTACTTTAATGGTGCAAATCCCACTGGGTTTTGAGCAGTACTATGTAGGTGAGGAAGAAAGATTTGATTTTAATGAGAGATGACTTGGAACCAGCAGCATAACAGCTGCAGTATAAGAATCCATAATGAAAGAGTTAATTCATATTCTTTTCACAGAGATAGCTGTGAAAGAGCATATGCTGAATATGCATTCCAATTTCATTTTTTTTTTTTGTTCTTATTTACAGTGCAAAATAATGTATTTCTCTTTAGCTTTGAGTGTTTCATAAACTTGGAGCTGATGATGAATATGCAGTTTACACTCCAAAGTCACTGGAATCAGTGCAAGAAGGCAGAGCTTAGTGTGGTTCACAGCACACTGTGACTTCCCCTGTGGTTCTTAATCAGTCAGACTTTCAGAGTCACATGCACCATCCTACCTATAGTACTTGCTTACTCCTCTCTCCTTTTGCTGTCTGAACCTCTGGGAAACACACTGTAGATGTGTTACTTCTATCAAAGGATGCTGAATTCTTTGTTGCTTTGAATTCAGGTTTAAAAGGGTTTGGTGCACTTTTCAGTGGGTTCTTAATTCGAGCAATTGTATTTTCTTGCACAGAGCCTGTGGAAACTTAGAGGTGCTTAACAAGATGTCATCAATCTCCTGGAGAGCAAGATTGGCAAATTTTGGGGAAGTTGTTTCAAGCCTCAGAATCATGACTGGAGTTGTGGCATGTGTATTGCCTTATCAGCACATGGTGTTCTACTAGAAAGAAATTTGTTCAGAGGAAAGGAATTGTTTTAAAGTAATGGAAAATTATTTGGGACTTTGAACACACTACTGGTTAATTCTGTATTAGAGCAGTCTGCATTTTACAGAGTTGTGGTTGCCCAAGACAGCATTGTTCATGAACAGAGCAAAAGAGATGCGCTTAAATTCCATTAGGTTTCTTATGAATGTAATAGGAAACAAATGTGCAACCATACTGAAGCAATGCATTTTTTCTGCTCAGAAAGGCAACCTAGTTCCACAGCAACAATTTTGTTCAAGTGATCAAATTTGCAGCTTTTCTAGTATAAGTGGCTTGAAATAGGCATCACTGTCCTGTTGAGCTATCAGCAGAAACATGATCATTGTGCAGAGCTGTTTCTTAGCCAGCTCCCTAGGGTTCTTCTACAGAGAATGAAGTGAGAGGGATTCATTATTATACCTCTTGCCATTCTCTGCTCAGCTGTAATCTTTAAGCACTGGTGCCTACATTCCTGAACTTGTCTTTTCTGCAGGTGGGAGGGAATTTTGACTTTGGAGGAAGTTACTGAAAGATAGTAAAGTCATGTGTTATCTTGTGCTTAAGCCACCATATTGGCTTGCTGTCACAGTGAAAACATCATTGAGCAAGATGAGGGGAGTTGTGTGCAGTTTCTCTTGGTGCAGTAAATCTTTCATTACCCTAAGGTAGACAGGAGAGAGACTAGTGAATCTGCCCTGCTTGAGTTCATGTTTCCAAATTACTCCTATCTTCCTAACAGGATTTGTCTGCAGGAGGATTGGTACATGTGCTAGAGGTTTAATCAAATCTATTAGTGCCTTATTACTTGTGGGCACAAGTCAAAAAGACCTGCAATTCCAAAAGCTAAAAAGACTACAGTGTGGTCAGAAAGAACCACAGAACCACACAGACCATGACTGGTCCCAGACACAGTAGTGAAACTGCTCTGTTCATCAAAACCTGCTCATAGCTGCATGCATTCATCCTTACTGCCAGCCCTGGAGTCCGCTTGTGCTTATGAACAATGCTTGTGCCTTGCAAGGAAAGATGATGATGATGTTGAATTTGCTCAGTACTGATCAGGGTGGAGGAATACTGGCAGATCAGTGAGGAAAGTTATACTGCTGCTCTATTTGGTGTACCTCATTTAGGGCTAAACAGACTTTAAAACTTGAGGGTTGTCAGCCAGACACTTATAAAAACTTAGTCAGTTCTCCCTGAATTAAGCCAAAATTGTCTTTTAAAAAAATCTCAAGATAATATTTATTTTTGTGTATGTTTGTTTTCAGGATGAATAAGAGATACTTACAGAAAGCAACAAAAGGAAAACTGCTAATAATAATATTTGTTGTAACACTGTGGGGGAAATTAGCATCTGGGGCAAATCATCATAAAGGTAAGAAATTCTTTTCTGTTCTATTATACTCTTGTATCTGTGGACTCTGTCAACAAATTCAGAAGTGTCTGGTCTATGTGACCTTTTTCACTTACATGTGTTTGTGTCTTCTGATATTGGTTCACTAATCAATACCAATGAATGAGAGTTTTCAGTAGATAGACTTTTATTAATTTTTTGGAAATTGAAGTACCTCGCTGCCATTTTCAGCATTCTCTGACTTTAGGTAATTTTGTAATGATGGTAAAGTTGAAAATATGCTAAAAAAAAAGGGTGGTAAAGTAAAAAAAAAAACCAAATAATGAATACTGCTTATCTCATAAAATTAGCTAGCAGATATGTGTGCTGCAAATTAATTCCTGGAATGAACCCTAGAAAGAAATAATTTTTAGTAACATTTGTGATGCAACTGTGTGCAGTTATATGTCAAGGCTGACTTCATAGATAATGAGTGCTGAATGTGATGGTTTCATCACCAAAAAAAGACCACTGCTTTGCAATGTTGTCTGACTTCTATGCTTCACTCCTAACACTGAACCAGGAACTTTAGTAGCCTGTGACAATGTGAGATTTCTTTCCTCTTGGTCATTCTAGCCCGTAATATGTATACACACCAGCATAAGATGTGATGGTTTATAGAAGCTTGTAAAAAGGTCTCTTTTTGAGTGTGTATGTTTATGTAAATCCTATGCAAGGAGTGAGCTCTTCGAATTCACATACTAATGTCTTCTTATAGGCTAATATAACTTGAAATGTGATCTGCAGTATAATATGATTTTGAACTCCATTTCTCATCATCATCATATAGTGCCTATCTGCTTATACAAGGTCAGAATAAACTCTAATAACTTGGCTAAAGTGAGGATGGGACATGAACAGTATCAAGACCTAAGGAGTTAAATCCAGGAAAAGGATTCCAAAAACATGAGTCAGTGAATTTCTCTGTGTTTGTGTACATTTTATAATGTTCACTCTGATTTTAAGATTTCATGAGCAGGTATTTTTTTATGTATCAAGCTCTTGGATATTTTTTTGTTGTGTGAGTATCGCGGTGATGGGGTTCAGTCCCACGACAAGCCCAGTGGCACATCTTGTATGGGAGACAGGTGCACACACGAGAGATGTGACCCACAAAAAGGCCGTTTATTGAAACAAGAAGACAGCTTTTATACAGGGGAACACAGAAGGTTCAGGAATAGAGGTAGGAACCCGGCTAGGAACATCAAATCCTGAGGGTTACTGATATGGGGACTTGGAGGGATAGGCTACTGGGGTATGTCAGGTTACTTAGCGGGAAGTAAGAGCTAGGGGAACAATGGGAGAACTGTCCTGGGTGCACGGACAAGGGAATTTGCTGAGAGTGCAGTGCTGCGGCCTTGTAGCTGAGCTAGTTCCCAGGCAGTTCTGCATAGCTGAAGTTGCTAAAAGTCTTCTAGAGAGATCTGTTCCTCTAAGCCTTCCTTGCAGTGCTTTTTCATCTCTCTCCACGCTCTGTAGGCCTCCTCTGGTCCACCCCCGACATGTGAGGACATCTTTCTTCAAAATACCTCAACGATTAAGGACTTCAGGTTGCAGAGACACTTTCTGAAAAGTCTTGTGCAAGTTGTAATTTGGCTGCAGACAAAACAGATTCTGATGTGGTCCTGCAGGCCACTGAAGATGGATATCAGCCAGATAACAACTGTGCTGACACCCTTTGCTCACCCTTTGTTTCCCCTCCAAACTGAAATATGGATTTGTGCTGTGGCTTCCCAGTTTAGATGCCTATTGGAAAAGAGGCAAGATATCCTAGCCTGGATTTTGAATTCTTTGTCTTTGATTATCTTTCTTTAAAAATCAAAAAGCCCGTATACAGACCATTTTGGTTTCATACAAAAGGACTGGTCAAGCTGTGTTTGCTTCAATTAAATTCAAACTTTTCTAAAGTATGCTTGTGACTCTTTTTGAAAAACTGATGAGTAAAACCTATCACCAAGTATTTCACAGAAACAAATTATGATCCTAAGGACTATTTGAGGAATTAGTGCTTCACAATTGAGAATAGAATGATCCACCACCAATTTTAGCTTTTCTCTGCGAGGGAAGCCCCAGCAGAACTATACTATTAATTATCTGGACAGTAATTAGCATTTAAGCCTCAGCTTTAGAACAGAAATAACTTAAGAAATATTTAACTTGATCTTTTTGGAAAAAAAATAGATATGTGCCTGAGTCCCCCTGCAAAATCAGATTATTAGCTATAGGGACTTCTTAACACTCCTGCAAGTTAACAAAAAGCTTAGTTTTCTTTAATTTGTAATTTTTCATGCTTTTAACAAAATATATGAACAAACCTTGAAGGAAAAAATAATAGTAAGAAGCATGACTTGCATATTTAATTTTGAAAAACAACTATTGAAAATGTTCGGTTTCTTTTGGAAAGAAAAAATATTCAGATTTTTTTAGCCAAATATTTTGGCTTGTGGAATTAGTAAATCAGCTACACTCACTGTATATGGGGAATTTTTTAAAAGGCACAAATCAGAACTATGTAGCTCAAATACCACTGATTTCCAAAGATACTGGAAGTTTAACTTTCTGTCATGTTATAGAAAATCTTCCCCCTACTGTCATGGCAGAAACAGAGCTAAGGTACATTCAAGGAGAACTTGACTGTGTTCACCAATATTCTCCAAATACTGAGAAATGTGTGAATTTCTTCTGTGTGAATTATCCCTAGCATCATTAATCTTCATTTTTAGAAGTCCTTCCTAACATATTGACATGACAAACCCCAATGACTTTGAAGAAGCCCCTACAATTTCAAAAATCAATAATCTGCATTTAAAAAAAATCTTTACTTTCCGATTGACTTGCTCATATTAGGCACTAGTTGCACTAACTCTCAAACCCATCTCTTTTTCAGAAGGCAATTGTAAAATAAAAGAAAAAGAAGAAAAATATAATCTGTGTGTGAAAAATTATTTAATGAGCATTCTGCTCTCCAGGCAGACTTCAGGAAGAATATAGACAGATGACTCTGACAGACTATCTCTAGGCTTGTTGCACTTATTTCAGGGATATGGCACAAATGAGAACTCCCAAGTCAGCAGCAAGAAAACCAGAGGCCGAAGTATAGCATGGGGAACCAGGCTCTGAGGTCCAGTTGAGCAACCCATCAGGGCTACAAACTAGGATTTCACATTACATCTTTTCAGTGTGATGTGGGTGCCAAATCCATCCTTCTTTTTCTTGAAAAGTCTAATTTGAAGACACTTCTACTTCCATTATCTAGGCTGATTGTTGAAGTTTCATCATTCTGAACAGAAAGTCCAAGAGCTAAAGAAGATAAACACTCAGTGTTTAAAACATCCCTAACCTCACTTTTTTTCTGCATAGAGGATTATGGGTTCTCCTGCATAATTCCTGGCTGTGCACATACTCACATTCTGTTTATCCTGTCTTCTGTAAAAAAAACCCCAGTAACACTGCTTTTTCTTTTTCATTTTCCTGAGGACCCTGATAGGAGGTGATGGGTGCCTCACTCAAGCACACGAGTCAGCTCGCAGTATCGGATCTATTTGTGCTGCAGTAGCTATGTATGAGAAGAGAGTTTTATATCCATCTCCAAAAGGATGGTGTCAAGATTATAAGTCTAAAAACTGATAAAAAAATGATCCTGATCCTCCTACTCATTGCTAGCCCTTGGAAAACAAATCTGTGCAAACATACAGTGTGCGCTGGCACATATGTCAGGCAGGCATCAGTTCAGCATCACTTCCTGTTTGCTATTTCTGTCGCAGAGAGCACGAATTGATTGGGTGACTGTTATATCATAGCCCCTGTTTAAGGCTTCAGGTGTTGGACTGGTCCTTTTGAGAAAGAAATATACTGATAGCCCATGACAAGCATTCCTTTGCAGATAAGAGCCTACTGTGACACACAGTTTCTACCCTAAACCTAAAAGCTTTTTTAAAATTTATATTTCTGTGAGCTTTTTTGTGAGTACTAAATTTTTTTACATGGGTAATAAAATAAAATATTCTTACTAAATTAAGAGGGTTTTTTGAATCTAAGCATAGTTTAACATTTCTAAAATACAAACCAATACATTTTATAATAATTTTAAATCCTTGGGAAAACGAAAGTTATTTAAAAATATAACTAATCATGAATGTTCACATAGCAGAAGGAACTTGTTATGAAACCAGAAAACACTCCAGGTAAATAAATAAAGTAGTTGAGCAGTTTTGGGACTTAATAGATAAAAAGTGATGATAATTTATTTTCATTTTAAAAAATGTCACTCAGAAGCTTAACTTATTCATCTGATGCCTATCACATAGTTAAAATAATCTAAACCATTGTTTGCTTCTCCTACTTGTCTGTGAATTTGCACTAAATTAGAAGTCTGAGCGAATGTCTTTTTATTTGCAAGGAGACAATGAATCTTAGTTTCTCCTTGCAGAGGGGTAGCTGTTCTGAAACCCAGCTGAGCTGCAGCCGAAGCCACTTAGCAACAGATGGGTCCAGTGATCCGACTGCTGCCCTGCTGGACTCCCTACACACACCATACTCACACAGATAGACAAGGTTTCCTTACTACCTCAAACCTGGGATTCCCATAGCAGAGTCTCAGACATCTCGATCCTTAAAATAATTTAATCTTGGTGCTGTAAGAAACAATATCTCGAGTTATGATAGGTTTTCTAATAAGAATTTACTATATGGAAAAAGCAAACCGCATGCTGGACACAGAGTGGAGTCTTCACTCCAAAATCTCTGCGTGCCCAATAAAGCATTCGACTAACATTTATTCTAGCTATTTCATGCATATTCATTACATAAACATTTCACAATACTAGGTTAAGAATTTAATTTAATTTTATTTTCACAACTAAAGCTAAGTTGTTATCTCTATAGCAGTGATAGTTTCCCTATAATTCATACATTCTTGGACAACCTAAAAAGATTATTGACTCAACTTAAGTCTACCATAATTCAATTTTAGGACAACAGGGGTGCTTTATGGCTTATGACCTTGTTGACTGGCCTTATCTCTTTATGGGGGTGCAATTAAGTTTTACAATCCATTTTTTTATTCTTTTATTGACACGAATTATGGCTTGTGTTTATTACAGTGCGATACCGAAATAACAAAATAACAGCTCGAGGTGTGAGCCTCTGGTGACAGACCCTGAAAAATGGAAACCCTGGATTTTTATACTCTCACAATACGATGCATGATAGTATTGGGTCTTAGGCTCCTTCTTTGTCTCTGAGTGTCCAGTCCCCTGCCCTCTGTTATGCAAAGGGCCGGCAGTTCACAGGCTCTTGCTCAGGCTCCCAGCTGGCACTGCAGCTACACATCGAGCTACCTGCACTGAGTGTATTCCTCAACACCTGGGTAACTTATTCTCTTTGGATATATCAGAATTTTAGATTGCTCTGGAAGAGGTTTTAATTATGCTAATTTAATTATGCTAATTTTGTCATGTTTCCAGAAAAACGGACCAAAAGGTGGCAAGCCTTGAACAGGTCTCCATGCAGTCTAACATATGTCCTCCTGTGTGTATCTTTGAGAATGTAACTTTTCAGGGGAAGAAATGTCATAGTAGTGAACAAGTTTAATCAAATATGATGTCATAGTTCAGGGTGGGCAGTAGTATACCTGGTTCTGGAGTGCGGCTAGAAAACCTCACGAACAGATGGGGTGGTGCAAGTTTGTTCTTTTGGCTTCTAGCATTCAGCAGGGCTCTCTTAGCAAGTGCAGTAATGCTAACACTGCACTGAATCAACACGTGACAGGCTCTGCCTGACCCCTGGGCTTCTTTATTTTTTTTAGTGATTTGCCCAGTAGAGAGATAATATAGCACTGTCTTAAAAGCTGTGTGTATGCATTGCCTCAGTGCCCTCATGCCTGTTTTATGAACAAGGGTTGAAATTCATTGGTGATAAGAACAGCTGTTAAGATGGTTTAATAGCTCATTTATGTCATATTTGCACTAACCTCGTATTTGTGGTTCTTTTGTATTCACTAGGACAGTGTAAGGGACTTGAGGCATGCTGGTGAATCCCATGCAATGCTTTCCAAACTCTTAGTGTTGTGAATCATGCCTTAAAGATAACATAGTTCCTCTGACCATTGCAACAGATTTTCTCCTGGCCAAACTTTCTTCTTACAGTTATTGACTGACTGATATTCATCTAGTCATTTATTTGTAACTATTTGCTATATATATATATATATATAGTTCCATATTCAGATGTTAGTGTATAAATCCCAGTACTTAATTCCATCCCTGAACTCCCAGAACAAAATTTTATTATCAAAACTACTGTATATTATGGATATGGATAAATGTACCTTGAAGTTTACTAAAGACTTCCATATTTCTGAGTGGAAATGCTTCTGAGCATTGATGGTTAATTCTGCTTATTTCTCCTCCTCATTTACTGTTTGCTATATGTTTAAATATGAAGCAGCAGTGCAGAAGATATTGTTCTTCTTGTGCAGACTGCCTGCTATAGACCTCATGAAACTATCTTAAGTGGACTGGGAGAAAGCCTCCAGAGCTGAGATGACTGTTGAAGAGATAAAGAATAGCCTTTTGAGGTGAAAGGGCTCAAGGAGTCAGATGTGATTGTGTTGAGGGGTTCTGGTGTGAGGGGGAATCAGACGAGGAAGGGGGAATCCATCCCACCAAGAGAAGATTTCTTTATAAGCTCCTTTATTTCTATTCGTCTTTGCTCAGCACCACTAATTTTTCAATTATTTTAAAAAATATCTTTGAATGATTAGTCCTGATGAGGTTTTAGGATACTCTGCAAGAAAAGGCCCACCACAGACTTCTGACTGACTTTGGTCTCTTTGCATTTTGTATGAAAAATCATACCAAAAGTTCTTTACCGTTATATTAACTGGAACATTGCAGAATATATGCAGCTGCTTGTCCTCCTAGGAGTGGCACTGGAGGTTACAGTCATTCAGAAGGGCTGTATCAGCCCCTTATTCTGATGTCTTGTTATTGGATTAAGACTGTGCAGGTTCCTGATAAAAATGCTCTGAAGCTTGGGTAAATACCTACAATGTACTGCAGTGAAATATTGCTGTTGAGTTTAATTTATTCAGGAATATTAGGGAATTGCCTATAATTGTTTGAGATCTATATTCCCAGCATTTTGAGATTCAGTGTCTGGATAAGAACAGCACTAACCTGGGAGACTTCTGAAGTATTCAATCCTTTGTTTTTCTGTAGAAGTGCCTTCATCATGAAATCATAGGGGTTTAGTATGAATGTACATTTTTTCTTTCTGTTGAGAATTTGACACTGTGCAGAAGAAAACATTAATAATGCAGAAATAGAGGATATAGAGTCCTTTGAGCTAAAAAGGGCACCAAGTACAGATCTCCTACTTCCATGATATGGGTCCTAATATAAAGGGTAAGTGGATACAGTACTGTTTTTCCCTCTGTTCACACTTTTTTGAAGTACCTCTACTACAGCATTTGGTGAGGGATCTGACCCTGTGGGTAAATTGTGTATGTTTAACGTGCACCTTTTGGTTGTGCAGACCTGTCAAAAGATATAGGAGTTGTTTTGCATAATATCAGATTCTTTATTGAAATTAGAGGAAAAATACCTAAGATTTAAATGAGGGAATTTGAAAGCATGCAGAGATGTATGTGTATGCCCTAGGAGGTGCCAGGTGAAGCTGGAAGATGTAAACAGGGTCTGTAAAAATATTAGGTGGAGACATACATCCATCTATTGTTAATCTGTCAGTCCTGCTTCATCAAACTCTTTTGTCATATTTGCTGTCTCAAACATGGACAATCTCTTGTGGAAGTTTTGCCCAGAGATAGATTCTTTTAAATGAGATTGCTTTGTGTGCAACTTTCACTAACTTAATTCTAAATGTAATTAATGTTTAAATATAGAAACAAAGGAAGATAAAAGTTATTTTAGTAGACACAGGGAAGAAAAATATTCGTTGTTCTTATCTAGCTTGGACATTATTTGAAAGTTCCAGTCATATCAGGATCTGAACCCAATCCCAGTATTGCCATTTGCTTGAGGATAAAATTGAACAGTCAGTCATACACTTTCATATCAGTATCAGCCACTGCAATCTAAAATGTTAATACCATATCTGTTAGAATTCAGCAGATAATATTCCTTGGCCTTCTGCCAGGGTAAAGAGGAAAATAATTTTCTCTGATTGCCAAGATGCCAGTAGTTCTGATGGTTCACTGGAACACCGGTGCAGAAATCATCACAATAGCAGAGTTACGCCTATTTCTTCTCTGTGCTGCCAGCTTATAGTGGGTTTCTGTGGTTGAGTTTTGGTACCGGGGGGGTGAGGGGGAGGCTACAGGGGTGGCTTCTGTTAGAAACTGCTAGAATCTTCCCCTGTCCAGAGGAGCCAATGCCAGCTGGCTCCAGGATGGGCTTCCTGCTGCTGGCCAAGGCTGAGCCAATTAGGAGTGATAGTAACGCCTCTGTGATAACATATTTAAGAACAGAAGGTTGTTGCGCAGATGAAAATTCCATCAGGGAAGAGCAGAGCGAGAATGTGTGAATGACAATGTAGACACAGCGGTCAGTGCAGAAGGAGGTGGAGGAGATGCTCCAGACACCAGAGCTGAGGCCCTGCAGCCCTAGGTACAGACCATGGTGGAGCAGCTGTGCTCCTGCAGCCCACGGAGGACCATCGGGGTGCAGAGACCCCCCTGTAGCCCATGGAGGAGCCCATGCTGGAGCAGGTGAATGTCTGAAGGAGGCTGTGATCCCATGGGAGGCCCAAGATGGAGCAGAGTCCTGCTGGAGACCTGCAGCCCATGGAGAGAGGAGCTCACACTGGAGCAGTTTTTTCCTGAGTAGGACTTGTGGCCCCTGTGTGGACCCACATCAGTACAGCTCATTCGTGAAGGACTGCACCCCATGGACGAGTGATCCACAGGACAGCAGCTTCAGGAAGAACTGCTTCCTGTGGGATGGATTCATGCCAGAGAGGTCCATCAAGGACTGTCTACCGTGGCAGGGACCCCACAGGAGCAGGGGAGGGACTCCTCTCTCTGAGCATCAGCAGAAACAACAGCTGACCGTAACCCCCATTCCTCGTCTCCCTGCACCGCTGGGGGGGAGGAGGGAGAACATGGAAGGAAGGAGGGGTGGTGGGAAGGTGTTTAAAGATTATTTTACTTCTCCCTCTTTTGCTCTGACCTTGTGAGTAATAAATTCAATTAATATCCCCACTTTGAATCTGTTTTGTCCGTGATGGTGATCAGTAAGTGACCTCTCCTGGCTCTTAATTCATGAATCCTTAGTTGTTTTCTTTTTTTCTCTCCTTTGTTCAGTTGCAGAGGGGAGTGAGAGCAGCTTTAGTGGGTTCATGGCATCCAGCCAGATGGATCACTCCATCACAGCAAATGTCTGCCTTCGTTTTTGCCCCCATTCCCACCATCACCTTAGCCGTGAAACTTGTCTGTCCTTGAAATAGCAATGGAGAGAGAAGCTGGAGAGTTGCAATGAAATATCATACATTTTCTTTTATATTCATAATTTAAAAATATTTCTGTTTATATTTGGCAAGTAGAGCAGTTTCTGTATGTTTTTCTAAGAAAAGGAAAAGGACAGTTCTGTATTTTGGGCCTGGTACTGTAATCCCAATGTCAAATTTTTATTGACTTTCCATGAATGAGTACCTAGGATCCTTTTCTTAAATACATTCAGATTTTGTGTTGCAGTGGAAAGAAGATGACTGCACAGAAGATTATATTCTTGTAGAAATCACATAGTTGATTTTACAGTTTGAAATGCCAAACTTCTTAGTATTTTCCGTCCTTTCATTTGTAGTAATGTTATCTTCCTTTGGATAACTGTCCCACCAGTCAACTGTTTCTTCAGCTAATTTCTGTTTTAGAAGATTAAGCTTTCATCCTTTTTTGTGTTAAGAAAGTACTGTAAAATGTTCTGATGGTATGCTTATCCTTCTGTTACTTGTTCCTATCATGAGTAAATGTTGACATTTCCCTAATATTAGAATCAGATCTACTTTTTCATTTTTATATTCTTGGTTTCAAATTAGTCCTGTAGATTTGTTATGTGTACTAAGCCATGCATTCTTAAGTTCCTATTATTAATTAACACTAATTAATATAATAATTAATATATTATTAATAATTTTAATATACCTAGGAAAATAAAGTGCTTAAATTTGCATGACATTTTTTTTTACTAGAACCATTAAAACAAGATGAAATAAATTGTGAAATGCTCCCTCCTCCCTCCAACAGTAATTTTATTCAGTTAGTCTTGGTTTAATAATACCCTCTCTTGAATCTGTTGATCAGAATTTTCCATGTTTCATTGACTTTTTAAGTGCTCAGCTAATGTAGCATATAGTAATATATATTTTTGTTAACATTTCTAGATTTAAAGATTATTTTCTGACCCTGCAGTTATATTCTGAATTTTTCATTTGCCTAAATGGATATCATGTCATAGAGAATGTCTTAAATAAATTTTTCCTTGGAGTAGAAAAGGAAAGGAATGGATGTTAGATGCAGCTGTGATCAGGAAGGAAGAGAATGACTGTTTAGTGACTTGGAGTCTGCTATCACCATGGAGCAGGATGCTGTGCCAAAGCAATAGCAACTGCAGCTGCCTGTGCCCACTTCCCAAAACTTTCCCCTTTGCTGGCAACATTTTTAATCACTGACTATATTGGTTGCACTGTCTTTAAAGAGGTTTCTTCCAGTACAGTCAGGTAACAGAGGAGTTGTAAATGGGAAAATGATTAAAGGTAAATATCAGATGAGTTCACACAAATAAGGAAATTTTGAGGAAATTTCATTCTCTGTCTCTTTGTGTAAATACTTAATGCTGATAACAAGAGTCTACTGAATTACTCTGAAAATGTGAATCCTGTGCAGGAAAGCTCTGATGTACCTTATGGTTGAAGATTCCAGCCTTGGAATTTGACATGAATTGTAGAAGAGCTGTGTCTGGGTATTCTTATGGCTTTGGAGACGATGGCAGGATTATCTTGAGGTATACTGTACAGTCATGACTAGTACAAAGTTTATGTTCAAGACCCTGAAATCAGCTTTCTGTGGTGGAGAAACCAAGCAGATTTTTCTCCACTGTTATAACAACTTCATTTTTTCCTGTCTTTTTCCTTGGAGAAATGCTCATAGAATTTTAATAATGTCTGGGACTATCAAACAAGAATATAATTGAAATGAAAACCTAAATAGTTTACAGTTTCCTTTATGTTTTCTGCATATTCAACATTTTAAGATCATGTCATTTTTATAGGTTGAATATAACTATAATGTCAATATCACATTATAGTTAGAGTCTGATCCTTAGCAGTATCTGTGTGGAACTAGATGATCTTTACAACCTTACAACCCAAACCATTCTATCCAGATGTGTAAAATTACTATAATGGCATGATTAGGATCAATTCCATCTTCAGAGTCTAGATCTGGTTTCATACATTCATTTCCAACATACATTCCATATGTGCACCAATAACTGTCCCATATGTCTGCTGGTATCTACTGCACACCTTCATAATCTGACTCGGAGGTATTTCACATATTAAGATTGTGTGATTTGTGCCTGAAAAAGCACATCCCATGTGGAGGTTATTTCTATAACATTCAGGGCATATGTTAATCTAACTTTCATCTGCATTAATTTTCTGCTGATGATGTCTAAAGGCTGTGCCCTTCTCTCTTGACACTCTTCACTGAATTTACTCTACAGCAGTGTTAAGTAATTGCTAGTATAATGGCATATTCTAGAACTGTTGTTCTTTAGTCATACAGGTGCCAAGAAAATGTTCAGAAACAGTCAACTTATTCTGGGGAAGAGCAGTAGAAAAATACTTTCTTTGTTTTCTTTCTGAACACAAAATTTTAGTTCTGTTCTTTTGGGGGTTGAGGGAATTTACCATTTCAAGGCTCACTGGAGCAGTCTTTCACTGCAGTAGAGATTTAGAATCATAGAATTAGAGAATTATTTAGGTTGGAAAAGACCTTTAAGATCATCAAGTCCAACATAAAAGACTCAATGTAAATTTGTAAACAGTTTTCATAGTTTTAGAAGATAAGAGAGTTGATCTAAGCTGCACAAACCAACAGCTCCAAAGCAATAGTCTGTGTGCATGCATATGTGCACAGAGATATGACAGGCTTGAATGAAAGAAGAAAATGCAAGGTCATCACTGCTGAAATCACTTACATGGACCATTTTCATGTTTTTTAAGTGCTTATAATTTTTTTATGTGAGTTGCAGAAAATACTGGGTGCTTTTCAAACCTAACTGAAAACTCAAGGAATTTAGCAGTATATCCAGTTTTAGTCATCTCTCCTAAGTGCTCTGAAAAACCTTTCAGAGCTCATTCAAAAGGTGGGAACTCAAGTTTTCAGGGTAGGTGTGAATACTTCCTTGAATTGATATAGCAAATAATTTACAACCTATTGGAAAACTTCTGAAACTTTTGGAAAGTCTCTTAACAGGAAGACTTGGATATTGTTGACTTTGGATGTTATTCTATCTGGCTAAGAACTCTTGTCCTGTACTAGAATCATAATGTCTGAATAAAATTGTAAAGGTTTTATTTTATTTCTAGTGTTCAAATGGGGTCTCATATTGCAGTTCAGAAGCCAGTGAAATTTGGTCTGTGACAGATTCATTTATATCTGCATATCATTCTGCAAATGTCATTGTGTTGTGTTGTATAACCTGGATTTTGCATTTGTTCCATTTCTTCTTGGTGAACTAAAATACACAGAACCAGAGAATAGCTGGGGTTGGAAGAGACCTCTGGAGATCATCTAGTCCAACCCCCCTGCTAAAGCAGGTTCACCTATAGTACATTGCACAGAATCGTGTCCAGGCAGGTTCTGAATATCTCCAGAGAAGGACACTAACTCCACAACCCTGCTGGGCCACCTGTTCCAGTTACTGTAACCCTCACAGTAAAGCAGGTTTTTGTCATATTCAGATGGAATTTCCTGTGTTTCAGTTTCTGCTTGTTGTCCCTTGTCCTGTATATGGGTACCACTGAACAGAGTCTGTCCCCATTCTCGTGACAACTGCCCTGTATGCCATGTGTGCATGCAGAGAAAGTCTGAAAGAATTCTTAAATTTGCTAAGGAATAATACTGAAATTTTGACTTTCCTTTTGGGAGCATAAAAGTACTATTTAAGTATGGCCAAGAAAAACCCACTTCTCTGCTTAGATGGGAACAAAACTGTGGCTTATGTACTGGAGCGTGGAGGCTGGCTTGGGGGTTCAGATGATAGGAAGCAGGAAAATCATAAAAGAGCAGTCTGCTTTGTGCAGCTCTTTTACCAGACTGAGCAAGAATTCTGTCTGTAATGATGAGGAGGCTGAGGCAGGAGCTGCCAAGTCTATCTTGTTCTTTTTTCCCCATAGATTTGTATAACTCTTGTACTCAAATTGTTCTCAAGCAAATGCAGTAGACTTGGAATTCTTTTTGCAAAATACTTCTGGCTTCAATATCGAGTGCCCTTGAATGACTGAAGTATAAAGCTGAATGTGTGGGTTATTTTGGGTGAATGCAGAGCTGCAGAAAGGATATGCATAAGAAAAGTGTTCTGTTAAGACCAGCACAAATCTTGGGCTCATTGTGCCACTGCATTTTTAGGTGCAAGTTATTAGAATTGCTTCAGCTGAGTCTCTGCTCCAGAAGCATGTATGAGGGGAGTGCTATCTGAGTGCCTGGAAGGTCAGAATTGTTCTGGATCCAGAATTTGAACCCGAGACTATGTATGTGTCAGATGAGAGGGGAGCAAGGACGAAGTGGTTAAGGCTGTAATTCATTCTCAGTGACTTGAACTAATCATAGAAAAGGCTGAAACAATCATTAGATTCCTTCAGTGAGCTGGAAGACTAAGGAAAACCAAAGTTAAGTTTTAAAAATAAGATAGCAGAAAGTATTGTACCAAGGAAAAACAAAATGAAAATATTTCTGAAGTAAAATATTTATTTAAAACTTTACTCGTTTTTGTTCTGTTATGTAAATATGGTACCAATTGAAAAAAAATATTACTGGTGCTTAACTTTCATCTAAGATGCATTGGCATGTGTCAGATTAACTGTGGAAATTTTTTGAAATGGAACCCAGAAGGTGTGCTAACTGCTACACACCACGGAGTGGAAAGTAAATATATTTCCAGTGAGTGAATACTGAGAAAATAACATCTGGAAGAAATTGGAATTTTGGCTTCTTAATTGCCTCATTCACTCCAGAACATCTGCCAGAGATATTAAGAGCAAATATAACTATATCTGAGAGAAGATATAAGTTTAAATAAGGAAGGAGGAAAAGTAATTTTGTACTGTCTTCTTACACTGATGCACATTGTATATATGAAGGCTATATATTTCTTTTCCTTCTAGTTTTGGTTAAAAATCATCTTAGGAGAATTAAAATACTGTTTCCATGCCTGTTTTTATGTTTTAAGAATCTGCTGAAATCTGGAAAATCTCAGTTACGGTGAGGAAATAATCCATATTTTTTTCCCTCATCATAACAATACATAGTATACTAGAAAGCTGGGTTGCAGTAGACAAAGGGAATCCTGCAGATGATATACCCTGGAAACATCTGAGAAAAGAATTAACCTTTCATCCTACTTAGGCCACTCCTGTTCATAGTATAGATTAGATGACCATCAGTCCTGGAAACTTCTCTTGAGGGATTGAAGGAATGAAAGGCACTCAGGCCCTCTGCCTAACATTAGGGAAGAAGATGGGATTGGGTTAAAACAGTTAAAAAGTGGGGAATTAGGAGGAACCCTATGTCATGGATGGAGTGGGAGCTCCAGACAAAGTTTATTAGAGAAGCTCTACCATTGAATCACAAGGTGCAGAAAGGACCCCTTTGCTTTCTAAACTGCTCAGAGAGGAGCCTAGGTGCAACTGGATTCAATTTTAGCACCAGAATGACAATAGTTTAAGTCTAAGAAATTATAGAGGTGCGATTGTACAGCTTTGTTCCACAGGATTAAGAATGGCAAATCAGATTTGCTTCTATAAAAATGGATATTATGATAAATGAATAGACAAAAATATCTTAATCAGAATAATTTACTATACCATATAGAAGCTAAAATTAGTAGTATAACATAGTTCACTATATCAAAGCAGTTTTATTAAAGCAATTATATTAAAGCTAGCCAAAAACAAAGAAACAATTATTAAGAAGAGGGTGATCTAACTCACCCATACCACAGACCATGGGCAGATCTTTCACTCAGCCTTGAGGAGCAGCCTTGAGGGGTGCCCCTGCTCAAGGGAGGAATCTCTACACATACTCCAAGAAAGGGGTATATTAGAAGAACCTGCCATATGAAAATGGACTGGACTGTTATAGTGTAAAGTAATTGACTGTCAGTCATTTGTCTATGTCAGCTGTGTCAGGTTAGCGTTTTTAGATAAGGATACTTTAGCATATCTGCCCAATATTTGCTTCACTATCCGGATGTTAACTTTAGGGTAATTCGAGTCAAACTGGTTTTAGAATAATTCAACACCAAAACCAGCATGACACACCCTCTCAGTCCATTGCTGCTAGTCTTGCTAATAGGGCATTGTTCCAGTTGTTTGACCACATTCCAAGGGCAGACCATCCTGCTATACCCCACTGCACAGTGCTCACTGGTCTTACGCCTTTCTTGACTTTTCAGTTTTTGCCTTGCATCATTAGATGCATTTTCCGCAAAGCTATTTAAAGACAGAACACATTTCCTGCTCTTCTGTCACATTAGGTTTTCCTTGGGTTTATTCTGAAAGCAGCTTATATACAGGAAGATGACTGAAGAAAAGACCATATCCACCAGAGGGGGATTAGCTATACTCTGCTTCACAAATCTGAAGTAAAATCTACGTGTTAGAGAAAAAGAAAGAATTTTTGAAGTGGTGTAAGTTTAAATTTTCTTTCAACTCCTCCCCCTGCCAAAAACTCCCCCCAATAAGGAGCACTGCATTTTGTTGCCTGCAAAAATGCCATATTCTAAAAATAACTGTTCTTTAGTTATAAAAGTACCCAAAATGTTCAGGATCAGTCAACTATTTTTGGAAATAGCAAAGCACAAAAATATTTTAATTAGTTTGGACTAAGACCTCCATTAATAGATTAATAACATTTTCTGTTCATGTTAAAAGCATTTAGAACTTAAAGTTTGGTTATTTTTTCTGGAAGTGAGAACAAAACTAAATTAAAATAGTCTGACTGACATATGGAAATCATACTTTTATTTTTGCAATTCATGTGGTTTATTTCATCACAGGTGACATTTAACCCTCATTATTTTTTCATCTTTCTGAAACAAACAAGCTAGCCTGTTGGGCACTATTGACAGTAAGTACTGAAAGACCTTTTAAAAATAATGAATTTGCTGAAGCAAGTATCTTTCTCAACTCAAGTTCTTGTTTCTATTTTCAAATACGAATTAGTCCAATGAACATTTTTAACCCGGATATACAATAAATCCTGTGAAGAGCTCCCATTTAACACTGTTACACTAGATAATGGTGTATGGGAAAAAAAAGAAAAAAGTCACACTAGTCAGCCTGATCTTGGCTACCAGAAAAGCTCTCCTAAAAATTTATCATTGGAATAGATCTGTGGGAATTATTATAAACTAATTTGCTTTTCTTCTGGGTGCTAGGAATACAATCAACTACACTTAAGCAGCATTATGACCCACACTAAAAATATAGGAAAATGCCAAATTATGACTTATACTAACAGAGACATTATAGGAGTGGAGTGTTAAATTAAGAAATATCACTCCATTTTTCATAACAATGATCACTAAGAGGTAATAATTTAATTAGGTTTTAATGAAATTTTAATTTTTTACTTATTTATTTTATGGAAAAATCAACTATGTTCATGTATAGCAAATGTGAATAATTAAAGAGGATTGTAAACATGATATGTGAATAATTAAAGAGGATGATAAACATGAGATTTCTTTCTTACAGACAACCTGGATAAAATGATAGAAATGTTACTTTACAGCTAGGAAGTGGGATTTAAGGGCTTCAGACTATTTCTATGTCCTTTTATTAATACAATGAGGAAATAAATCATTATGTATTTTAAATCCAAGACATCTGTCTGAGTCCTCTAAGTTTCCCTTCTTTTTTTTTTTTTTCTTTGAAGGAGAAAGTTCACTGTTTAATGAGAACTTTGAAAGTCAGTCTTGATATGTTACTAACATAAATAATAAAATTTTAAAAGCTCCTGAAATGAAAGCTAGGTGGATATGTTTCTCAAATGTCCTTCTGCTTCTTCCTCTGATGTAAGTGTTGTATTTGGACCTGCTTCTGCAGACACCAGGAATGAGGCACCATCCAAGGTGTTATGTGAGTCACTCTGCAAGTGACTCCTCTGCAGTGTCCTGGCAAATATCTGAGACCTTAAAAGTCAACCTTCCAGAGGAGGATAAATCAGTGGATATATTTTAGCTTAGTTATACATTTATATTATCATTCTTAGATCAGACATGGTCATCACAGAGCACTGACCTGTGTCAGGTCTGTTTCAGTATTGTGGTAATGTCAGATTCCAATGAGGGCAGTCTCTGAGATTAAGTGAATAATCAGGGACTAAATCATGGCTCTCCTGGTGTAGCCCTTTCCCTTAAGGAGGGATCTAATCTTGCACACTTACAGTTCAGGTAATACCTTCTGGTGCTGTTTCTTTCTCTAGCTGCATTGATTATACAGGGTTGTCCAGGATAGATTAGTCACTGTAGATATTCAGTGTATGTTGACAAGTGTTTTTGCTTTTGTAGAGAAGAGTGGGAACCCCACTTTTATTATTGTTATACAATAAATGATATATAAATATTCAGAAAGTAAATAAAGATGTCAAGATGCATTGCTGTGTTAAAGTATTGGATCATTCTACTTAGAGACACTTTCTTGTATGTCCCTGACCATATATGTATGTTTTTAGGTGTGCATATGTACAGTATTTGAAAGAAGTAAACAGGGACAAAACTCCAGCAAGTGTCTCCAGTTTGCAGGTTCAGACACTGCTGTCCTCTGCTTTGGGGTTCAGAACCATGCATGAACTGCTGAAATTTGGTTTCTTTTCATTCAGCTGACAGTGTATTCGTGTAATATGCATGTTGCTGGACTCTAGAAACAACTGTATGAGAAAGGAAGTGTGGATGAACATGTGACTACCTTGGAGAGGTGGGACAGAGGATCAGAAATAATCAGATAGCATCTGTGTTATGTAGCATATTTTTTAAAGTAAAAATCCAAGTGAAGAGTAGTCACAAACCACAAATATCAGAGTGGTTGTGTGTGAAATAAAAGGAAATTCACAGTGCCTATGTTTTTCTATTGTGTGTCTAGTTCCTTAGAAATTAGAGGTGCCCAGTCAACATATAACTCCTAGACTATGCAACACTTTTCATGTAAAGAACTGGGTATTAAAGCAAGGCTGTCTCACTGAAGTTGGGAAAGGGTGGCTCACTCTGCTGCATCTTCAGTTTCTGATTTTCTCATCCTTTTATTTTGTTTTACAATAATCCAGTAACTACAGCTGCACCTGAAGGATATGCACTAGGAGTGTTCTGAAGATTTCCCTGACTTGTGAGCCCTATAAAGATAAAACTCCTGCTAGATTTGTGTATGCGATCAGACAAGGTATTTCATGAATGGCATTTTGTCAAATCCTATGGCTTATCCACTTGCTGTTCAGCTTTTAAGGTTGTGAACTGAAGGGGAAGGCAATTTTTTTTCTGTTTTTGTGACAGTCTTCCACACACTAAATAAGATTATGCTTGGCTCCCTTCACAACACATCAGTGCTGTGGACCTGGACAGTTATTTAACATTCATCTTCTTTTTCCTGTGTGCATTTTAAAACTGAAGTAGTAAAAATATTTGTCACGAGGCAGTGTAGATATTCCTAGGGAATTGTGGGTAGTTGGTTATTTCCCCATAACAGTTTCATCTAACCTTGGAAAGAGGCGTAGCCCTATGGATATTTATAAATGGTCTGCTGTCATTTTTGAAGCGTTTTTAGGCACTGGCAGACAAATATAGTGCACTACTATATATTGTATGTAGCACTCAGCTTTGCACTTGGGACTTTGAAAGAGTCCAAATAGCCCACAGACAACAACTGCTACCCAATCTGCTGATCTATCAGTTATTTAACTAAAAACCACTCTTCAGTGCAATCTGAGGGCTGAGGTTTTGAGGTTCTAGTGTTGACCTCTGTGAGGAAAATCCTAAATTAAATTAGTAAGAAGATCAAAGAATATACTGTCATAAAAATGTATACAGCCGGTATGTGGATGCTATGATTTTATGTGCAGGTGGTTATTTGTCTCTATATTTGGTCTTCCTTGCAAGTTCCTTTTAGCAATAGCTGCATTAAAATTCAACTATTAAATTTACTTATGGTTTTTTAAATTTTCATTTCTCCCTGAGAGCCTACCACTCTCCTTCCCCCCCTGCTCCATCTTTTCACAATGGTGAGAAAGATGTGAGAACTGTGGAAGCCTCTTCAGAATCTCCCTTTGGCATGTCCAGTCTCTGGTGCTGACATAACACCTCGGATGGTGCTTCACTCCTGGTGTCTGCAGAAGCATTGCTCTGGCTTTCATGGGAGAATGATGGATCTGGGTGCTGGGTAACATGGCAGAGGAGGAGCTGTGGGAGTGGAACCTGTTTGGTAGCTTGCCTTGAGCAGTGGCTCCTTCACCAGCCCTTTCAGCAGCAACAGCACAGCACCATAGCCTTCCCCCTGCTGTATGGCAGGAGGCAGTTACTTGGCTGATCTGTGAGTCTCATGTTCAGTGCAGGAGGCTTGACCTCTCTGGGGTAATGCAAAATTAGTTTACTAATAATTTGCTTCTCTTTTGCTCCGGATGGGCTTTTTATGATCCCAGAACACTCATACTCAAGGGCTGCCCATGAAGCTCTGCTGTACTCTGTACTTGTGTCTCAGCAGTGGCAGAGATACACAAGGTGCCTGGCATATTGCATGGGTATGCAGTAAGGGAAAGCAATTCTGAGCTGGCCTGGCATGGCCTCTTACTTCTCTGTGTGCAATGTATGAGCTTCTACAGAGATATGGGATTAAGATACCAAGCATTAAGCCATGTCTCCATTCTCTGAATAAGTTCCTGAATAATTATGAATTCCACTCCCCTCCCCCCCAATATCTTTGTTTTGAATAGATTTTTCTTCAAGACGTGAATTGCTTCAGATGCTTTTGTTACCTGACAGTTTTTACAAAGCATACTTCTGGAGTTCTGGGAACTGTGACATTTTTGCAGCTTCTGACTTTAGATAGCAATGAGGGTGGGTATATATGTTTCCTATCAACAGCTTCTATTAACCAGAGTTCCTTCAGAAACAAATGCCAGGGAGTCTACTAGGAGCATCTTAAAACATACTTTTTCAGCAAGAAGAGTTTTCTGAAAGTATTATCTACTGGGAATCCTTGAGCAAAAATATTCTTGATTGCACTGCTCTGAATGGCTCTCCTGGTAGTTTCTTCTCTTTTACTTGGGTTGTTGAAATGTGTTTTCTTTTCCTCTTTCTTGAAGAATAGCCAGCCTCTTTCCAGGCCATGCATAGACTCTGTCTAGATCCTTATTGATTCATCATTCCCATGGCTTAGAGACTTGCAATTTATATGGAATCAATAATGTAGAGGGAAGGTTGTAGCAGGAGAGATCACTCCAAAAGAGGGCATTTCACAGTACTAGACATGTGCCTTGTTAGCAGTTTTTTCTAAAGGCCTGAGTTAAGTTCCCTTCCTGACTCTGCATTTCAGAGAGCTTGCCTGGGGCTCTACAGAAGCAAGCTGAAACTTAAAATTAAGATCTTTCTTTGAGACGGTGAACTGTGTGCTGGGATATCCTGTGGATTTCTCTTAATATGTGGGGCAGTCTGACAGACTGTGGGGAAATGTTAGAAGGCAGAGATGTAAAAAAGAAGAAGAAAAAAACTCAGTTACAAAGTTTTCAGGAAGGTGAGTGTGCATATATGTGCCTTTGGTTTGTGGGAGGAATATTTCAAGGTGTATTTGATAATTTGGTTTAACTGACAAGTTAAGTAAAAATGCATTGCAGAGCTGCAGATTGGAATGTGATGTACTGTAAAAATACATTACAGAATTAAAGAAACTTAATTAGTACATTCTATCCAGACGCGACAATAGATAAGATGAGGAAAAACAAAGCCAAAACAAATCTGAAATTAAAAAAAAATTGACACACCAACTGAAACTCTATGTGTAAAATAGCAACAAGCCAACCAGCCAATGATCAAAGAAAGCAAGCAAGCAAAAATCTTGCAGAGCTTTCAAAAGGTGGAATTTCAAAAATTAAATGCTTTTTATAGATAAGTTATGTTAAATTTCATCACATATTTATATACACATATAAGATTGTTAAAAAGTATTTTCATTTTCTTATATTTCCATTTAAATATACCTTCTAGGTGAATAGGTGCACAGGTATAAATAAATGTCTTTCTGGACAGAATAGGGACAGGGAGTGACTCAGGATTCTTAATATTGTCTTTGGAAAAACTTTGTCAGTGGGAATTTTGACATTGGCAGGATTTTCAGAACTCTAGTGGTGACCTGACTGAAACCAGTTAGTGAGGTCAAGTTAAAATCCCACAATGCATCTAGAGCATGAATTCTAGGTTTGATCCAGCTTAATAGTTCTTCAATACAGATATTAAAGAAGTGATGTTCATATTCATCTTAGAAAACTATCCTTGTGCTATATACTTTGGAAGTCATGGCTTTCCCTTAACTTCTTTATTCAGTAGAATTTATTAAAAATTTTCAAAATAAATTTAGACTGCTGTTGCTTTTCAAAGCTTGAAAAATCTTAGCCTGGGTGAATAAGGAGCACTAAGAATATTTTTTTAAAAAATGAAATAAAACTTAAATACTTTGATAATGGAATTCATAGGGACATTTTTGTGCTTAAATTTGAATTGACCATCTTATTAGTGAAATCTATGACCTACAAGAAAGATAGAGAGGGATTTTTTACAGGAGAATGTAATGACAGGACAAGGGGGAGTGGTTTCAAACAGAAGAGAGTAGGTTTAGATTAGATATTAGGAAAAAAAATTCTTTACTGTGAGGGTGATAAGGAACTGAAAGAGGTTGCCCAGAGAAGCTGTGGATGCCCCATTCCTGGAAGTGTTTAAGGCCAGATTGGATGGAGTTCTGAGCAACCTGGTCTAGTAAAAGGTGCATGTAATTTTGGAAGCAAGATCACAGATAAGCAGCTAGATGTGCGTTGCAAGGAAAATATAGCACAGGGACACAGCTGCAGCCTTCTTTGGGAAAATTATGGTTGGCCTTCCCTGGGCTTCATCTGCTGTCTCCATAGAGACAGCACCTTAAGTCCACTGAGGTGCTTGAGATATTTTCTAATAAGCATGAGAAGCCTGAAAGGAGGCAATTCAAAAGCACTACTGAATTTACCTCTCTGCCTTGTTATACTAATCCTATTTCATAGAGACTTCCACACAGTACTTTTCCTAAGCTGCTAGTTAGGGTAACGGTGTTTTGGCAGAGGGTCATGCAAACACGAGGAGGTAGAAAAACCTTTTCTTTTTTTCCCCTGATACATCCCTGAGAACATGTTAATTTGTCATCTGGTATGATGCACCCTGGGACCATTTGGGTCAGCTGTAAAGAAAAGAAAATCAATGAGTCATCTAAGGAAACAGAGGAAATAAATTCCCCATAACTGTGTAAACTACAGGCTTCTGAAGCCCTGAGACTGAGGAAAAATTGTGGGGGTATTGTATTCTGTCAAATGCTGAAGGCTGCTCTGAGACATGTGCTACTGCTTCTTGCTAAGTTGAGGTATTTGGCAGAAGGCCCACAGAGAGCATATGAGAGAATAAAAAGTCTTTGTGCCAAATGTTCTTTTGAGTGCCTGAGAGCTGGATTGGTCTTTTTGCTCTGTGAAATCATATAATCAGTAATCTCAAGTCTCAGCCTGGTAATTTACAAAATGTCTGCATGCTTTAATATATCATTTGCTTAACATGTTTGATAACAACCTCAGAGATACTGGGGCTTTTGACTTCTTGTGGTATTTATAAACTGTGCCTCGTCCTGGGTGTTTGTCTACCAGCTCTACACAAACTCCTCTTGTGAATGGTGTCAGCCTGCAGCTGCTAGAGAAGAAACGTGGGAAATGCGTTGCTTGCAAAAAGCAAAGTGGCTTCGTTTCTGTTCTGTAAGGAAACATGAATTTTTGCTGCTGTCATCAGCATCTCAACAAACAGGGTGGCTGCAGTGGAGTGGCTTCACTCTGGGCACTTGCAGTGGGAGATGGGGAAAGAGCTGGCAGGCAGCCTGCAGCCAGGGAGCCCAGCCTGTGGTGAGGACTGGGCTAATGTGAAGAAACCTCTTCTCTTCCAATGAGTGGACATATACAGAGCAGCAAAATCCCAAATGATCGCTGCTTTTGATGTTATCTCTGGACTCTCTGTGGTCTTGTGAACCTAGAAATCATCTAATTTCAAAATTGAAAGACGGACCTAGGGAGGGCAATGCTCTAGGCTGAGGGGGGTCATATGGAGAAGAGGAAATTATCCTTCAAAAAAGAAGTTGTGTTTTGAGTTCCTGTGTCTTTGGCTGAAAGTTTGGCATGAAGTAGTCATTTGTAACCCTTGCCATAAAAAGGCTCTGACTTTCGTGAGAGAGAGGAGATAAGCTTATTTGAGTAAGACTGGCTCACTCCTGCCAGAGGATTGATTGAATAAAATTAGCCTTGGTAAGGCTAGGAGAATTAAGTCAGATGACTGCAAGCTCTCCAGGTCCAAGAGATCCTACATGAAGTGCTTCATCTGTGGTTTTATATTTGTTAAGATTGTGTGACCAGCTGGGACTGTGCCAACTTGCTGCATTATTCTGTTGAGTCATCTTCTCTCTTAGTAGAGATAACTCAATCCTTCAGTCCATTTCAGTGCATAGGTTTTGCTATGGAAATGTCTAAGGCTGGATCTCACAGGTTCATTAGTGAGCTTTTCTCAGGAGAATACTTACATTTTAGTTTTCCTTGATTTTGTTCCAAAAGGGAAAATGTCTTCAGTCACAGATGGCTATAACTGATGTCTGGCAGACAAGCCGATGGATGAGATTTTTCTTTGGCACTGTGCAGAAGATTATGCTTGGCAATGTGACTACGGCAATCCATTCATTATCTCGGGTTTTAAAGGCTACCAGACTTGCTGTCTGCATAGCGTTGTTATATGAACTCTGTTCATCATCGTCCACCCAAGTGGACTAACTGGGTTAATTGCATGCTAGAGGAGCTGGGCTAACATCTGCAGAAAAACACTTATCAACAATTACTCTTGTGATTTTAAAATGGTCCTCTCAGGAGAGAAAACAGCACACTGAATCAAAGAAGTCTGGGAGGAGTTGCAGTTAGTAGCATTTTTTGTGTACTTGTTGCCCTCAGGTGGCACTGCAAAAATTCGAACCAATCAGCTCTGTTTTTTTAACAATTCACCTAAGAACCTGTCCCAAGATGCAAGAGATATCAGAGTAAAAAAGAAATTAAAAGCAATGCTGTACTTCTAACCTAAATTCATTCTCTACTGCTGTGAGTAAAGCATAGTCTATCTGGACTTTTCAGTGCCCAAGGTGACCAAGTGACTTTTAATGACTATAGCTGAGGCATGGAAACACGAATGTTGCAAAAAAGACCCCAAAGTCCTATCAGTAAGGTGTGTTTGTAGGGGTTTCAGAAATATTTGTATGGAAATATGATATGAAATATAAGGTTCCCTCTTAGTCATCTCCTTTCAAGGCTGAACAGGCCCAACTCTCTCAGCCTGTGCTCCTAAGAGAGATGCTCCAATTCCTCAGTCATGTTCACAGCCCTCTGCTGGACCCACTCCAGGAGCTTCATGTCTCTCTTGTACTGAGGAGCCCAGAACTGGACACAGCACTCCAACATGTGGCCTCACTAGAGCTGAGTAGAGGGGCAGAATCACCTCCCTCAAACTGCTGGCAGTGGTCTTCCTAATTCACCCTGGGATACCAATGGCCTTCCTGGCCTCAAAGGCACACTGCTGGCTCATGGACAGCTTGTGTATATACAGTGTGTATAGGTATCTGAAGGGAGGTTATCAAAAGGGTGGAGCCCCACTGTGGTCCCTTCCAACCTTACCAATTCTGTGATTTTATGATTCTGTGATAGTGTAGAACAAGACAACACAAAATTGGCATTTTTTTCCTGCTGATTCTATAGCACTATCCCATGTGTCATCTGAATATAAAGCACCATGAGCGCCTTTCCTGACATGCACCACAACTGTGTCATGCTTCATTGTCACCACTGAGGACACAGGAATTACTGCTGTGTCTGTAATTGATTTTTCAGTTCACTGGCCAAACAGGGGAAAAACCAACCAAGCAAAAAGAAAAGTACCAAGTAAGTTTTTAAAAAATAGAAGAACACGTTTGTTTTTGATAGTTTTCACAATTAAAAAAATCTCTTATTTTTTCAAAGCAATTAAAAATATGTAACAAAATAAAATTAAAAAAACATGTGGAAACAATTCTTTACCTGCCCTCTGTGTGAGAATACTTACTTTTAGGTTCAATATGAAATCAGATTTGACTAAATTAAAAAAATAGCTGTATTGCTTGGATACTGTAGTTTTAGTAAAAGAACTGTTTAATGAAAAGCACATGACAACTCTAATGATGGTTTAAAACATGATTTAATAATCTTAATTGATCATACTTTTCAGTCACATGTCTAGACTATATATCATCATTTGCTCAACCACTGTAATAGGTGCTGCTTATGCAATCATCAGAATAAATAACTCAGTTGCAAATCCAGATGTTACCTTTATTGAAAAGAAAAAGAATTTGTCATTGACATTCTGATCCAAAAACAACCCATCAAACCAAACCCATCAGTTTCAAAGGGTTTTTAATTTGATCTTTAAAGGTAATGTTCAATTAGGTTCCTTTTGATGTGTATCTACCAGTGCTTCTTTGGGAAACTACTTTTCCTCATGTCTGTGCTGCCAGTGCTCCCTATGGCCCATGGAGCTGAAATGGAGGTGTGCTTTGATTTGTGTTCACACAAGCAAACTGAAGCTTGTGTTCCCAAAATCTCCGCTGCTTTCTTTCCCAATTGCACTAATGACTGGTCAAAACAAAGATTTTAACTTTAAAAGCTTCACATTGCTTTTGTCCTTAGATCACATAACCACAACAATATCAGCACCATTACTAACAGAGTAGAAATAAACTAAATTCAAGTTTTTCCCTACCAGCTATTATGAGATATTATAGAAAATACTGAAAAATGTTAAAATTATTGAATGAAGGAACTGGATAGTGTATTTTATTTTCATATGTCTTTGTCTGACCTTTAAAGATAGAAAGTTTAAATGGAAATCCTGGCTTGGTTGTGGTTGCATAAGATTTTGATTGCTTAGATGTGGCAGTTACTGACACTCACTAAAGTATTGAAAAAGATGCAACAATACTCTGTGTATGTGTATGTATTGTGTGTGAGAGAGATTTTTCAAGCTCATTTGTATCCTTCCTTTCTACAGTGACATACTGAGACTGATATGACATTGAAATTGTTGAAGTGTAGCAGACAGATAACTTACGTTTGTTTTCCTTGTCAGTCAGTATGAAAAAAGCAAAAAGACTATGTGAACAAGAAAACCCACTTTCTTCCTGGTCACTTAAGAGTAGACAGTGACCTAGAGCCCAGCCTGGAAAAATGTTAGACTATAATCACTAATTTTATTTATCAATAACACCAAATCACACATTTGTTTGAATATTGTGATATATAATAGTGACTAATCCCTTTGTGAAATGGATGAAGTAAATTGATAATCCGATAAAATACTGATTATTTGTCCTTACAGAGGGTTATTTTAAAAAGTCATTCCACTATAGTTCCTAATGTGGATATTACACTCAGTCACACTGAGTCACAGAATATTCTGTGTTGGAAGGAAGCCACAAGAATCATCAAGTCCAACTCTTAGCCCTGCACAGGACCATCCCCAAGAGTTACACCATGTGCCCAAGAGTAACCTCCAAATGCTTCTTGAACTCTGGCAGGCTTGGTGCTGTGACCATTTCCCTTGGGATCCTGTTCCAGTGCCCAACCACGCTCTGGTGAAGAACCTCTTTCTAATATCCAACCTAAGCCTCCTCTGACACAACTTTAGGTCATTCCCTCTGGTCCTGTCCTTGGTCACCACAGAGAAGAGATCAGTGCCTACTCCTCCTCTTCCCCTTACAAGGAAGTTGTATACTGCATTGAGGTCTTCCTTCAGTCTCCTCTTCTCCAGGCTGAACAGACCAAGTGACCTCAGCCACTCCCCATACGGCTTCCTCTCAAGGTCCTTCACCATCTTTGTTGCCTTCCTTTGGACACTCTCTAAAAGCTTATCGTCTTTCTTACATTGCAGTGCCCAAAACTGCATACAATATTCAAGGTGAGGCCACCCCAGTGCAGAGAAGAGCAGGACAGTCACCCCCTTCAACCAGCTGGAGATGCTTTTTGTGATGCCCCCCAGAACATTGTTGGCCCTGCTGGCTGCCAGGGCACTGCTGACTCATATTCAACTTGCTACTGACCAGGACCCCCAGGTCCCTTTCTGTGGCACTACTTTCCAACATCTCGTTCCCCAGTCTGTATGAACATCCAGGGTTGCCCCATCCCAGGTGCAGAATCCAGCACTTCCACTTGTTGAACTTCATGTAATTGGTGATTGCCCAGTCCTCTGATTTGGAAAGATCACTATTCAGGGTCTCCCAGCCTTCAAGGGAGTCAACAGCTCCTTTCAGTTTTGTATCATTTGCAAACTTGCTTAGTATCTCTTCCAGTCCCATGTCCAAGTAATTTATGAACATATTGAAGAACACAGGACTGACGATAGAGTCCTGTGGAACCCCAATAGTGACAGATCACCTGTCGGGTGGTATCCCATTCATTGTTACCCTCTGTTCCTGACCCGTGAGCCAATTGCTCACCCACCACATGTTGTGTTTATCCAGCTGTGCTGGATATTTTGTCCAAAGGGATCCTATGAGAGAGAGTATCGAAAACTTTACTGAAACCCAAAAAGATTATATCAACTGGCTTCCCTTGACCAACAAGGTGGGTTACTGTGTCACAGAAGGAAATCAAGTTGATAAGCAGGACTTTCTTCTCATGAAGTCGTGATGGTTATGACCAATGGCTGTGCTGTCTTTCAGCTGTTTTTCAACACCTCCCAGAATAATCTTCTCCATAATTTAACAGGCACTGAAGTGAGACTGACAGGCCTGTAGTTTCTGGGGTCCTTCTTCTTGCCCATTTTGAAAACTGGGACGTTTACCAGCTTCCAGTCAGCTGGGACCTTTCTGGATTCCCAAGACCACTCAAAATCATAAAGTGAGGCTTTGTAATGATATCAGCTAGCTCTTTGAGGATTCTTGGATGAATCCCATCTGGCCCCATGGATTTGTAGGATCCAGCTGGAGCAGCAGATCCTGCACAACTTCATGGTCAACTAGGAGTTGATCATTCTCGCAGTCATGGTTCTCCTGCTCGGGGCACTGAGACCCCCTTGGTTCATCATTCGTGTTGAAGACAGAGGCAAAAAAAGCATTAAACACCTCTGCCTTGTCTCTGTCCCTGTCTGTGAGGTGACCATCCTCATCCTGTAACGGGACAATGATATTTCTATACTGCCTATTGCCATGAATGTATTTGAAAAAACTCTTTGTATTGTCCCCCACATTTCTAGCAGCTTCAACTCCAGTTGAGCTTTGACTGCACACATTTTCTCCCCGTGGCAAGCAGCATCTCTGAATTCTTCCCATGCCACTTGACCTTGCTTCCACTGGGCATGCGTCTTCTTTTTTTGCCTTATCCTCAAGAGAAGATCCTTGCTCAGCCAAGTTGGCCTTCTGCCTTGCCTGTTTGGCTTGATTTGGGAATTACCTGCTCCTGTGCCCTTAGGAGGTGATGTTGAAAAAGTGATCAGCACTGATGGACCCCAGTACTTGCAAAAGCATGTTCCCAGGGTACCTTACTCACTAATTCCCAAGCAGTATGAAGTCTGTTCTTTTCATGTCCAGCACTGAGGTTTTGCTGGCACTTTTCCTTCTGTCAACAGAGATTTTAAACTTGATCCCTTTGTGGTTGCTGTGGCCAAGATGGCCACCAATCTTCACTTTGCTCAGGAGATCCATTCTGTTGACAAACAGCAGATCAAGGAGGGCATCCTTGAGTCGACTGCCCTAGGACATGCTCTATAAAGTTGTCATCCAGATTTTTTCGGAATCTTCTTGCTGGGTTGTACCAACTGTGTGATGCTGCCAGTTAATTTCTGTCAAGTTGAAATCCCCATAAGGACAAGGGCAGTTGACTTAGAAGTGTCCCTTTGGTCATCAAATAATTATTCGTTGGTGTCATTGTCCTGGCTGGGAGGTCTATAGGAGATTCCCATAATGACATCCACATTATTTGTTTGCACCTAGATTCCAACCCAGAGGCTCTCAACAGTGCCATTGCCAGCTGTGAGCTCCATATATTCTAATCCTTCTATTACATGCACCCCTCTGCCTCTTCTGCCCTCCATATCCCTCCTGAAGGGCCTGTAATCATCTAACAGGGCACTCCAGTCACAGGTCTCATCCCACCAGATTTCAGTTATGCCAGTGATGTCAAATGGCTGAGACTGGGCCAAAGCTTTGAGTTTCTCTTGTTTGTTCCTCATGCTGTGTGCATTGGTACGCAACACACTGGTGTACACACATTTCAGTAGTGGTACATTGTAACGTCTTGTGAAGCAAATAGAGGGATCCCATGGAACGATCCTTGAATGCTCATTTCCTCAAGTTTTGACACACCATCCCATTGCTTATCACTGACCAGCCTGGTTTTGTTCCTTTCCCCCTTCCAAGCTAGTTTAAAGCGCTATGAGCTTTAAATGAGCCCTGCTAGCTCCCATGCTAGAACTTTTTCCCCTCTGAGATAAGTGCATCCTGTCACGTATCAGTGTACAGGTGTTTAGTAGATCATTGCATGGTCAAAAAAACAAAGATTTTTCTGAGTACACCAACTTCAGAGCCACGCACTGACCTGATGGATATGCCTAATCCTATCAGGATTATTCCTTGTTACCAGAAGGATTGAGAAAATCACTACCTGTGCTCCTGATCCCTCAACCAATAGTCCCAGGTCCTGAAATCTCTTTTGATTGCCATCACATTTCTGTTTGTTATTTTGTCACTACCAGTTTGAACAACCAAAAGCAGGCAGTAATCAGAGGTTTACATGAATAAAGACTGCTTATGTACCTACTTTGAAAGATTCTGAATCACTACAGTGTTTCAAATGGGACATCTGCCTGATCATAGCCCAGATGAGAACAAGGTCGAACTTCATAAAATATTAGAGATAATATGGATTGAAAGCCATGGGTAAGTGTAATTTCCATTTTTCTTTATTGCTTATTTGTTGCTTCTTCTTTCTACTATAGCTTTGTTTTTGTAAAAAGCTTTAAAAAACACACAGACACAAGCAAAGAAAGCTTTGCACATTGTACATAGTCTTTGTAACCTCAGAGGAATTACCTGAAATAGAATAAAATAAGATGCATTTATTTCATGTAAGAGTGCAGAGCTGTATTGCCTGTAAGCTGATATAGGAACTGGTTTCTGCAGGAGTTAATCATGTATCTGTGGCTGCCCACTCCTACTGCTTCCCTGTGGCTGAAGCTGCTTCTCACTAGTCTCTGCACCCAGTTGTAGGAGCTAAACTGGTAGAGAACTAATAGAGAACTAGGGGACATTTTCCTACCAGTCTAAATCCCTGACTTACCATCTTCACTATCAAAAGACAATGCTCATGCAAGCAAGGGATGAAAGAGTCCAGGACAAGAGATAAGGGATCTTCTTTTTATTCTAGTAGCTGTTAGTCATTAGATGGGTTTAGATGTATCACCAGCTGTTCCAGTGTCTTTGATAAAAGAGCCTTTTAGATATTTTTTTTTTTTTACTGTCTGTATGTGGCTGCTGTAATGATGGGGAACCTGAGAACAGAAACAGCTTGTAACTTTATTTCATCTAGTCCATGGCAATACGATTTCTTCCTCCTTGTTAATAACCAGTGTATGCGTTAATGCATGACTTTCATGTGCAACTTTCAGGAAAGAAAAGATTCAAAAGGCAAAGCAGATAGAATCATAGAATGTTAGAATCAATTGGGTTGGAAAAGACCTTTGAGATCATCAAGGTCAACCCTTGATCCAACATCACCGTGGTTACGAGACCATGGCACTAAGTGCCACATCCAGTCTCATCTTAAAAACTTCCAGGGACAAAGAATCCACCACCTCCCTGGGCAGCCCATTCCAGTGTCTGATCACTCTCTCTTTAAGAAATTTCTTCCTAATATCCAATCTAAACATCCCCTGGCAGAGCTTAAGATCATGCCCTCTTGCTCTACTGCTGGTTGCCTAGGAGAAGAGACTGATGCTTACCTGGCTACAACCTCCTTTCAGGTAGTTGTAGAGGGCGATGAGGTCTTCCCTGAGCCTCCTCTTCTCCAGGCCAAACAACCCCAGCTCCCTCAGTCACTTCTCATAGGACTTGTGCTTGAGTCCCTCCATCAGCCTTGTTGCTCTTCTCTAGACCTGCTCCAGCACCTCAATATCCTTCCTGAACTGAGGGGCCCAGAACTGGACACAGCACTCCAGGTGTGGCCTCACCAGCGCTGAGTACAGGGGAAAGATCACTTCCCTCATCCTGCTGGCCACACTGTTCCTGAGCCAGGCCAGGATGCCATTGGCCTTCTTGACCACCTGAGCACACTGCTGGCTCATGTTCAGCTTCCTGTCAGTCCAAACTCCCAGATCCCTTTCTGCCTGGCTGCTCTCCAGCCACTCTGTGCCCAGCCTGTAGCGCTGCAGGGGGTTGTTGTGGCCAAAGTGCAGGACCTGGCACTTGGCCTTGTTGAATCTCATCCCATTGGAATCAGCCCATCTCTCCAGCTTGTCCAGGTCCCTCTGAAGAGCCTAAGGGTGTCAGAATAGAACATCAAGGATTAAGTGTTGAGCCTATGAAATGGTGATCTTAATGAACAATAGTATTCAGAAGACTTTTCTTGATTTAATGCTAGATTTGTATATAACACTGCAGCTACACTAAATACCTTACATTCATATTTGTGAGTTGCAAAATAATAATCTTGAATACTAACTTCCCTTCTTGCCTGGAGCAATCTTCCCTAAGAAATACAGGGGTGAGGGCCATAACTTAGTGCCAGATGTGCTGTGCAAACATGACTGAAATTTTATTTACCTGATGGAAAGAAATTTAAAGTTACCATGAAGGAACAAGGGCAGTGAGGAATAATAATTACTTAGATTTAATTTTTCTGGAAACATGATAATGACCACTTAAGTTTTTGGCATACCAATATCATACTGATTTATGAGATAGCTACTGATGATTTTGCCACATGAAAAAAAGCTTTCAAAGTGGCAGGTTAATTACAGCATATATAATTAATCGGTGAGAAATGGTTGTCCCTGTTTTCCTGGTCCTACTCTCATAATACAGTGTTACATCCTCTGGAATGTAATCTATACATGTGTTATGTACAATCATCAGGAAAATTTTGTACGTAATGATCTCTGAGTCTCTTTCTTCAATCCTTCACAGTGATTGCAGGAAGGACAATTTACATTAACAGGGAATGCAGGACTAAATGTTAGCACTGGTTTTTAATAATTACTTCCTTTAGAATTCCACAAACGGCATTTGGTTCCTCAAACAATTTCTGCAAAACAAGGAGCATGCTTTGGAGTCTGTGCTAGGAGAAAAAGAAACAAAACCAAAATGTGAATCTCCCAAAGTACTTTCTTCCTTTTGCGGAATGGTTCAGTGGCTTAATGAGGTTAATTTGTATTAAGTTGTGGGAAATACTTTATGTGCTGTATAGAAGCTTTAATTTTACATGAATATGACAGATACTCTACTTACTGCACTGGAACTCAATGACTTAATAAGCATAAGGAGATGAAATCCCTACATTTCCTCTCAAGGAATATTCATTGCATGCTCTAGATGGTATAGAAACTTGAGAATGGTTGGCCTAGATTCTTTAGTGTTTGAAGTATCTTTGTATACTTATCTAGGATGTTTTGGTTTTATACCCAGAAAATGTCAAAGTAGCTTTATTAAAGATTCCCCAAATACTATCAATAGTATATGGTTATTTTTGTTCTGTTCCATTTTTCATACAATTTTTCACCCTTTGAAATGCTTTTCTGCATTGTACATGAATGCAAGTGACTGTTTCATTTAATTACCCTTTTTTTCTGTAGTATTGCAATGCCTGATTTTCTCCTCCTAATTACTACAAAGGAGGCTTTTCAAAACTTTTGTTCCAGTATTAAAATTTCTCTCACAGAATTTTACAACAGCTCTTTCAACTGGCTTTCATTCCCGATGGCTATTGGCATACACTTCATTTTCTCTTAGAGGTTATATTACGGCATTTCTGTAGACCTGGCAGAGCAGTGTAAAGCTATACAATAAGAGAGTGAGGAGACAAAATTGCAGGATCAGTGATACAGAGAATACAAATAAAAGCTAATATAAGGAAAAATTGAGTGGTACGAAGTTCTCATCCTGCCACTAAATTTACTTCCTTTTTGTAGATTCAGTGTCTGGGTTTTTTTATGTACCTTTCATAAAATACAAAGTAGTGAATTTTTGTTAGAATGAGTGGGTATAAGATGTGTAATTGCCTATCAAAATAAAAACTAGTGTGAACCTACAAAATCAGCATGTGTTTGTTCTACTATATATTATATATTCCCAATATATCCTAGAATAATTTTTTCCATATTCACAGGCAAAAAACCTTCCAAGGGTTTTACTGAGAAAAAAAGTAATTTATTTAAATTGCTTTATTGGCATACATACCAGTAGAATTGTTTGGAAAATAATTAAAAGTAATTTTTGCAGCAGCCTGTGCTAGTAGCTGTAAAAATATTTGCTCATCATCAGTGGTATGAAAATATCAGGGACTGAAAATTTCAGACAGACAGAATGAATTGTTTTCCTTATCCTCTGTTGAATTAAAAATTATAATTAGAAAGTGAAGAAAAGCAGTTTTTGTGCATAAAAATATTTTCTTTCCTCCTAGATTTCTGATGTAAATGTAACATTTTAGCATATCAAAATATGATAGATCATGGATTAATTGTTTGCATTGTGTTATATCTTTTCAGATGTAGCACAGCATGATGTGGTGGAGTATAATCAAACCTGACACAGTACAATACATTGAGCAACAGCAAAGACCACAGACAGTTCACTGGAATTTTTTATACTGAAAAATGCATAATTCTCTGAATGAGATGTTTAGCAGTTTATGTTTTGTTGATGAAGACACGGAGTCTAATTGCTGTCTGTGGTTTTTGCCTCTAGGAATATTCTTGGGGTCCATAGCCTACATCAAGTTTGTTTTCCTTTTTCAGGCCTTTTAGGAGCTGATACTGTGAAATAACAACAGAGTGAATCCAGGGATCAATGCTGGGCTCCTGAAAGGCTGTTAGTAGGATTTTCTCCTTGTGGAAGCTCTCATTGTTTGACACTAGGGATATAAAAAGTAGCTGAAGCATTCAGTACATGTGCTTTGCATAGAGCATGCAAAAAGTTAAACAGAAGTAGAAATAGAGGATTTAGAGATATTGTTAAAACACATATTGCTTTAAATAGTTTGTATTCCTCCCCATACAACATTGTAGGTCATTACCAGCTAAAAGTTCAGATTTCTTTATCTCTTTCTTCGGATGGGAATTAACTATCCCCACAGATATCTGTGTCTGTGTCAGTAACCACTGAAAGTTCAGATAAAATTGCTTTGGTAACTGGCTGTTGAATCAGAAAGGGTAGTTTGGCAGTTCTCCTCTCACCAAATTGGGCCTCTCATAGGACTCCAGTATCATGGTTCTGGTGATCAGTTGGAGCAGCTTGAATGGGAGTGATAGGTACATATATCGACTAAAGAAAATTGTCATGTTGATTCCCTTGTTTGAAAAATTTGGTTCCCCATGTTCCCAGACTTACTTTGCAGTGCCAGGTAGAAAGATTTAAAATGTGATTCCTTAGCAGATATTATTTCTAGGTTTTGTTTTAGGACTGTCCCTGTTTACTGCCAGTTGTTCCCTGTGCACTTGTAGGAAGGTTTTGGAATACCATATCAAAGCCTATATCTGTTCTGGACATAAAGCCTGGTGGCATAGATTCTGAAAGCATATGCATGTATGGATATTTTAGCACTGGTACACTTTCCTGTCAAAGTTTCTCCCTTAGGGAAAAAGAAAAAAAGTATTGGTAGGGATACACAGCTGTTTAGAGGAGACCAGAAATTAATATAGTTTCTAGGTTAGTTTTGTGTTTCTGCTTCCCACTTCACTGGAGCAGTCCCATATGCAGCCTTGTCCAATTGTTCATCTTTAGCTAGTGTGTTCTGCCTGAGATAGCTGTACTACTTTTACAAAAGAAATCAACTTTACATTCTACTGTTAGTATCATTGTAATTCTTGTTTCGTGCATGGCAGATTGCCTTACAGAACCAAATTTATTGCATTTCTTATTGAAAAATCCAAACCAAACAGTATGACGCTACCTTGCAAAGTTATCAAATTGCTCATCTTCTTATTTTCACAGCTCATCATGTTAAAACTGGGACCTGTGAAGTGGTGGCACTTCACAGATGTTGCAATAAGAACAAGATAGAAGAAAGATCACAGACGGTGAAGTGCTCCTGCTTCCCCGGGCAGGTAGCAGGTACCACCCGGGCAGCTCCTTCTTGTGTCGATGGTGCGACTATTTCTATTGCTCCCTTTCTTTGTGTTCCTAGAAGTTTTTGCTGGGTTAACATCATCAGTGAGATCCACTCCATTCCAGTTACCTATTTAAAGTAAGAGTAGGACAGCTTCTGCATTTTGAAGGTGATCTCCAAGGTGAACAGGAGGAAGATGGGAAGAATTAATTATTTGCTATTGCCCTGTGGAAATGCTAAACAAAATTATTAGATGGCAGTGAAAGAGACCATTTGAGGGGCTAAATTTGATCTAACTAAGAGAGGACCCTTGAAGTAGTATGAAATTTACTTAATTGAAAGTATTTATGAAAAACTGACATGAGCACATAATTTTCATATGCTACAGTCTTACATCTGATTTACATATTTATCATACAGGAAAAAACAAAGCAAAGAAACAGAACACAGTTCTGTCCAGTTTTTAGTCTTTTTAGACCAACAATGTTATTCCTATTCACAGTGCAATATTAGTGTCTTAGTTAACAATTTTGGTATAAGTTCATATGTTTTATTAGGGAAAATATTAGCTGATTTTTCGTGTTGCTTTCTCTGAAAGAGTAGCAGGACTCTAAAAGAGTAGCAGGACTCACCCTTTGATGATCTTTTTACTGTTGATATGTTGCTGGCTGTCAGAGAAGCTGTAAATATGTCATCATTGGGGAATAAAGTTAATCAGACTATGCTAGAATGCATAGTAGACCAGGCAAAAGAAGAGATTCTACTTATCACTTTGAAATCTGGTTGAGCAAGAATAAATGAGGTTGGAATGGAATGTTGTGAAGAGGTTGACTTTGAAGCACATAGCACCTTTTGCAAATTTCTTATGAAGGTTGGAAGGTGGCTGAAAATCACAGCCTAGCTGTCAGTGAATGTATTTCTAATATTTTCCTGGAAAATAAATGTTGCAACATAATGACATAATAAAGTGTCCACTTCAACAACATTCAAATATGTTTGTTTTCCTTTCTTTTAGCTTCAATCGTGGAGCAGAAATGGTGGTGCCACATGCAACCATGTCTTGAAGGGGAGGAATGTAAAGTTCTTCCAGATCGTAAGGGGTGGAGCTGTTCCTCTGGGAATAAAGTGAAAACAACTAGGGTAGGTATGATACCAACCTGACGTGTTACCAACAAGTATAAAAAAAAATAGTGCACAGAAAATTGGGTGCCCATTGAAGACCTGAGTTGAGAAGACTGAAGAAGCATGGGAAGAAAGTCATACTGGGATTGGACTTCCTGGTCCTGCACACTACTCTCAGCATACTTTTCAATTACCTGAACATAGTAAGCAGTGTGCCAGACCTTCTCAGGTAAGCACTGGGGATAGTAGAGTTGATTAGTAGATTACTTGAACTAAAAGTAATCACCAAATATATTGTAATTTAATATGCATTTCTTTCTGAAACTTGCTCAAAGTCTGTACACCTTGCTAAACTCTTTATTTACAGGATAGTAAACAAGTGCATTTTTATCAATACCCTTGGATTACTATGTTTCTACATAAAAACTGCTGAGTATGGTAAGCATTTGATGTGTCATTACAGTATGATCTTTTGGTTCTTTCCATCTTGTATGACTGGGATTTACCAAAAAATTTTGACAGAGTTTCAGTGAGTTCTTTTCCTCCATTTGACAGTGTTTATATTATTGGTTCAAAATTACATTGACAGAAATACATCTAACATTCATCATATACAATGCCTGACAACAAAGTATACATACTGTCATCTCTGCTTTTTAGTGGCTAAAAGAAATAGAAGAAAACCAAATTTTTCAGATAAGCAGTAAACACACAAACTTCCTAAATCTACAGCGTTGTATCTCAGTAGAGTCATCATCAACATAGGAAAGATTGAATTGCTATCTGAAGGCACACGTGGATCTGTTTAAGTATAAACACCTTCACATCTACATGCCACCACACACACTCATGATTGGTTTTTCTTTTAAGCATTTAGTAATTCTTTGTAGTGTCAGGCCATAATTTGCTAGCATGGTGTTTACTGTGCGCAAGTGTTTGAGTGTTTGTGTCATTTCATTGAAATCTTCCTTTCATAAACACTAAATTTCATATACCAATATACATTGCCTGTAGTGATACGTAGTGTGCATTGACTGAATTATATTCCTTCTGTTCCACAGAGAACTCCATATGTCTCAGTTTCTGTATGTATAAGTCTCTCAAACATTTTGACATTCTTTGAAGGAAGGATGCCTTCTAAATGTTTGTTATACAATTCCATTTCTGAATCCACTTTCAAATATGTTTCTTCTGAAGATAACCTTGCTGGAATGCTGCCCACACTTAACTTTGTACCTGCCAATGCAAAACTGATTATATACATGTAAAATGTGTCTGCATGTATAATATAACCAAAAGGAACTAGATAGAATTTAATAATAGTAATAGAAATAGAAAAAGAATTGTATGTGTTTTGGAATTTGTGCAAACACTAACCACTATTAGTGTTACAGAATGCATGCCATTTTATATTTATTGAGAGTGTTAGATTATATATATTTATTGAGAGGTAAGTAAACATGTGGGTCTGAATTACATTTCTGCAGGAAAAAGAGAGGTTACAAAAGGAGGAAAGATCGATTAGAATTGCCTTGATGAGATTTCTTCTCAACAATTTGTCAGAGTATTGGGTTTTCTGCATTTGTTGAGGTTGAGAATTTTTGTCCACTGTTAGGAATCTACAGAAGACCAAGGCTGTTGTCCTCAAGCTGTTATGCTTCTGTTGCAGGCTTGTAGGTCTAGTTCTTTGCAGTAGTTGGAATTTTCTTGTCCTCCATGGTGGGGGCAATCCTCAGGATTCATTTCATACCTCTTCAAAATCGATGCTTTGAAAAAGCCAGTCCTTTTTTATATTTGCCATCATAAACACTGATTCATAATGGCTACCATACATAATGGCTACCATAACCTGCTTACAGACCTAGCACCACAAAAATGTCATCTTAAACACCCCATTATTTGTTCTGCCTTCTGGTTTGTCCAGATATGGTATGTTGTCCCCCTTCTTCCCTCATTTTCCACACAGCTGCAAGACTGTTTTGAGACAATAGCTCAAATAGCTGTTTGGAGACAATTAAACTCAAATTTCTGATTTGAAGTTGGTCTAAGTCATTGAAACCAGGGTGACAGGTTTTTTTTCTGTCTTTCCAGATGAAGGGTACATGATTTTAGCATACATCTTTCCCATGGGCAGAAAAAATATACATTGCTATTGGAAATGTGAATGGTTCTTTATGCTAAGAGAGTAGCTTATTATCAAAAGGCAAGCAAATTTCCCTAATATGTAGTGACTACAATATTTTTATATCTCCTCTTTCTGCTCCCTGAAGTCTATATATAAAGAAAGATTCTAAAGTGCTCTATGGTTTTAAAATCTCCTTTTTTTTTTCCTCATTTTTTTCTTTTTTGAGAAAAATATAAATAACTCTACAGTCAGTCAGTATTAAGAAATCATGAATAATAAGTTTCTTGCTTTAAAATTAAATAAACCATATGTGATTGTAAAAAAACAAAGAGAACTGAGCTGCTAGGGTGATTTAATTGGATTATGGAAAAGTCTTGTGAAGACTTTCCTGAAAGGCCAAAGAAAAGTCTATATGCGCCTCCAAACATTTTCTAAGCTAGCCTTCTTCATGTGCAAAAAACCTAACCCAACTGACTGCTGAAGTACTAGCTACTCTTTTATGGGATACCAGCTTCAAAAGCAGCACTTGTATTTCCGCATCTTGAGTTGTTAATAGTTAAACTTTATGTTAGAGATAAAACTAGTGGAGGAAATATTTTACTTGTCCACCTTTCTTAGCATATTTAATCATACTATTTTAAAAACTGATGATACCAACTTCCTAATACTTATAGTATTAGGCAAAAAAGCCAAATGAATAATGGGAGAAAACAAAGTGATTTTTAAAAATGTGGTCAACTTGAGATTTTGCATTTTGTTCAGCTTTAGGGATACAATAAGGTCATGCAAGGAATAATGAATTAGAAATACCTGAATTCAGATGTTAAGAAAACTCACTTGGAAATTTTCTTCAGAATCCAAAAATAGGTATTTTCATAATTTGTTTGCATATTAGTGGGAAAAGGCTGATTTTAAGAGCTAATCATAGAAAAGGACTGAATACAGGGAGAAAGTGTATCAATAAGCTGGATACTGAGTTAACTTGTGCTGGTTTAGAGTTTACGTTGATCTATGTAGCCTGCAGAAAGGGAAGGGAAAAAAGCCAATGACAACTTAGCTAAACTAGAAATTTTTTCTGAGTTCACAATAAAAAATGTGTGTTTGTGTTGCTGAGCATTATACCATGACAAAACAGAATATTCAGAAGCACATTATGAAATAATTATGAGCATAGCTGAGATTTTACCAGGCATCCTCCTCCAGACTGGACTGAGAAACTGTTGTTAGAGGAAGCAACTGAATTTTTTTATATGGCTAGCCTTAATTTTTGATAAATAAACACAATTTTTTTTCCACATTGCCCTCTTTAAATGATGAGAAAAGTGTTTCAAGAAAGGGGAAAATCCAATTAATTTTTTTTTTACATTAGAAATACTCTTTCTTCTTACAATGTCTTTCTAATATAATTATTTTAATTCAAAAAGCTCTCCTGGTTGTTTCCTTTCTTTTCTTGCAATATAGGAACATTTCTGCTTTAAACAAAGGAATTTTCCCATCAATTGAAAACTAGAAAATATAGCAGTCTTATGTGTAAAACTGATAATGTCATTTAAAAAATGCTATGAGTTTGTGTTAAACAAAGGAACCCTTTACAAATATGGGATATTTTGCAGTCAGGTAAGTGCTGAGGAGAAAGAATTTAATATTTCTCTTAGTTCTGGGGCGTATTCCACACCAGAGGTGTCTCTGTGGATAGGGTTAATCCAAGGTTTTCCAAGGGTTAATCCAGATGCCAGGCTTTACTTGTATTTTTAAGAACATACATTGCCCATTATTTTTGTAAAAGAAGTAGACTTTACAGAAGAGCACTAGAAGCTGCATGTAAACTGTATGAAAGTGCACATTGCAATGCCTCCTGTGGTCTAGGTTCTCCAGGCATCCATCCTGGGACTATCTTAGACCATGTCATGGTCCTAGGCAGCCCATAAATCTGTGTGTCTTTCCTGCAGAAACTAGATCACAAGAACAAGGTAAAGTGCTGCATCCCAGGTCTCATCTTGAGATCCTGGAGATGCAGCATGACTAAAGAAGTGTGTACTTGCTCCTGGCAGTGGGAAAGTGTCTCTGGGCTGATATTTTATGAAGATGTAGAGAAATACACATTTGAATTTTTCATGAGAAAAAGTATAGTGTAGAATAGACTATTTCAGTTGAATGGAACCTACAGTGATAATTTAATCCAACTACCTGACCAATTCAGGGCTAAGAAAATTAAAACACATCAATAGGAGCATTGTCCAAATGCCTCTTAAACAACTGACAAGCTTAGGGTATTGACCACCTCTCTAGAAATCCTGTTCCATTATTTGACAATCCTTTCAGTAAAGAGAAGCTTCCTCATGTTCAGTCTAAATCTTCCCTGTGGCAGCTTTGAACCACTGTGCAGTAATAAATAGTACCTTGTCCTCAAGCTTTTAGCTTGATTTGGTAGAATTGCCTGTGGAACGAGGTATAGTTTTAACACTAAGCACTAAGTTCTGGTTAAAATATATGGAATAGAATTTACTGGACTTTGCTTGAGTTAGGACTCTAGAGTGAGATAACTAGCCCAGGGTCTAGACTGTCTTTTTAATATTGAGAATTGTTCAGTTCCAGAAAATAACTCATTTTGTTCTAAGATAAGTCAAATGAATTACCTTCTGGAGGTGCTTATGTCTCGCAAGTAACCTAGAGGAAAGAAAGCTACGATGACTAGATTAGCCCATAACATTTAGATATTTAATGCTGAATAGGAAGCAGCTGGCTTAAAGAATTTACTGTCTTTGATGGTCCTCACTGGGAAGATGATCATAAAAATCTTGTCATTCTTTGTCAGTTTGGGAAGCTTTGGACTTTGACTACTATTAAATGCAATATAATATTTCAAATTTTCAAAGATCTTCATATTCTGAAGATACACATCTGTGAGCTAAACTGGTGAATCATACTATGATGAGCAACATGTCCAGTATTCAATATACAGTAAAAGTTGGCAACATTGCATGTTCTTTTAGCATTGACTTGTTGGTATAATAGAAACGCTAATACTAACACTATAAATTAACAACAAAAAAAAATAGTCAGATACATAGCAGGTATTGACTATTAACCTCTGAAAATCTCTGGATAGTGAAACCGAGCAGTGTTTTCCTGTAGACAGTGAAAGAAGTATTTTCAGCCAGGTCACAAAGGACCAGCTTTTGGAAATGAGCATCTAGCTACTGAACCAGCTGAGCACCCACATTTTTAAGATGGGCTGAAGGAACCACAACTGTCACTCTGATAACTGGCTAATATTTTTAACATGTGAAGAAAAGCACACTGTAGAACAGAAAGAAATCAATATCTAATATATTACTATGTAACTATATGCTAAACCAATATAAGAAATAGAGTACTGCATTAAAATAAAATGGATATTACAAGGGCAGAGAGAAATAAAAGAGAAATATTATGGGCCAAAAATAAATCCATATTGAATATATTCATCCCCATGCCAAATCCAAATCTCCTTTCCAAATCAATACCGGAGATAGACTACTGTTGTGAAACGAACAGAAATATTGCCAGCGTGGTGAGAAATCCATACTGGGAGTGTTCATCTACATTCAAAAACAATATTGAAGAGAGCCTGAAGTCAGTTATTTGTAATATTCTAATTTATTTAATTTTACATTATGGATTCCAGAGTTTAAAAGAAAGTCAAAATTGAATAACATCCTTGGAAGATGAGAAAGTGTACCATCCAAACACACCAACTGGCTGCACATGAAGCCAAATTGTATTCAGTATGTTCATCTCACTGCTCTCAATCAATGCAATTTCATTGCTATCTATAAATACTGCTTACATTTTTACCCTGTCTCCTTTTTCTCACTTGCAGATGCTGGGTTGTTTCTAAATTATTTACAGCTGGTGAAAGGAGAGGAAGTAATTTTATTTATGTTTCAATTTACAAAATATGCTGTTCATAACCCTTTCAGCATAAGGAAGGAAAGGACCTCTATGAGGTACTTTTACATAGTAATGGTCTTCATTGGGATTTTCAGATTTCCAGTATCAAAAGGCAGCATTAAATGGTGACTCAGCTACCACCAGTGCTGTCATAACTGCAGCTTGAGAAAGACAACATAGTACAAGAGAGCTAAAGTATGTCCCCAGATATGAGAAGAAGCTGGCATTTTTCTTGCAGCTGAGCCTGACCTAATGTTGACAATGCAGTGATGTTAGTTGTTGATCTGAACTTCTCCAGATGAGGAACAGATGCATAGGGTCTTTAAGCAGCAGCAGAGGGGAAGAAAATGGAACAAGTACTATTTTTTTTCTGTCAAAGATGAAAAGAAATATCACCATTGTGGTAGCTTCTTCCCTCATGTCTATTCTTCTTCCTCCTCCAGGCTTTTCAGAAACAGCAGTTGTAATGATATGTACTTGGAAAAAACCAGAGATTCTTCACATAAATGTCATGTATAAGTTATTCCAGGGTGTTTCTGGTGGGCTGGATGTATGGTAGCTGTGGTCAGTGCTAATAAGGCAACATATTTCCACATGACATGTTTTACAATGTAAAACTGCTATTAACTTATATCCCATGAAACAATTTGCCTTTTATTTTGACTACTGTGAAATGTGAAATACGTATAGGATGAATCGATGATCTGACGTGTGTTAGGTACAGGAAGTGGTTTCCCTAATATTATTTAAGGGGATGTATGTATCAGTGAAGAAACCACCACATCGTAAAACTGCTCTGTTTTCCTGTCTCGCTTCAGAGCCTCTGTCTATAGACTCCTCACCTCCTGCCTAATTTCAGATGAAGATTTATAGGAATAATGCACATATATACAGTGACCAGCAATACCTTGTGGTTCCTGAAAATTATGTGATTACAATATAAGCAAGTGCACAGACTGTAACAAAATATTACCCCACGGAAAAGAGTGATTGCATTTGTGACAGCCTCTTTATGTATCTCTTTCCATGGTATGGTATCTCTTTCCATGCCTTTAGCTAATCTGTCACTAGGAGAAATTTGCAGCTGTTGCAGCGTGTTTCTCATTGTTAACTCAAAGACCCACTGTATCTAATCTGTCATTAAAACAGCAGTAAGTTGTATGTACACCTTTTCTAAGAATACATACAAGTTTTAGGGGGCTAATGAGCTGGTAGTGGAAAAATGAGGACATTTTCTAGGGTCAAGCTAGATTTTGTATTAGTCATTAATTATTGTTTTGATCTAGCATCACAGTTCTTTCATTCTGAAGCTTCATCTTTTTTTAGGGAACCTAAACACTAATCTTTTGATGAAAATAGTTAGCATGCCAACCAACACATGTTATGAGGAATCATCAGTATTCAGGGCTATGCAATTCACTGATTTTCCCAAAAATAGCCTTTATATACCAAATTTGTTTCTTTAATGTTGGTATGCCTAGTTTTATCCTATGAAAAGTTGCAAGTCTATATTTGACAGGAGTCTAGGTCTACAGCTTGATGATGTTCATTTTTTCACTCACAGAAATCTAGACAAGTCATGGTCCTATCCTTAAAAGAAAATATACTCTAAAATACCCACTTAGTTATGGTATAAAGAATTATAGGAACAAGTGTTGTGATGTGAAATGTTATAAGCAAAGTCAGAAACTGAAAGGTCAGTAAAACTTGTTGGGTGGACTAGGATAATCCAAACATTCAACTCCCAAGACATTTTCAGTCTCAAATTTTGTTTAGTTCTGTTCTGACTTTGAGTCCCATGAATACTGAAATTAAGAATAAAAAGTGAGGAACATCAAAAGAGAGAACAGGTTAAAGGCAATATTCATAGGTACAGCTCTTTTGAAAAGAGGGAGCCTGATAATACATTGCCTTGCTGATCTACCTGTGAATACACAGTCTCATGTCTAACTACTCAAAAGGGTTAATCCAAATTTTTTTTGAGTATACACACTGAAAAATTATGAGAAATGAAATCTTTTGCAATCCCATCATCACATTCACAGTGTTAGTAATATATGCTCTAGTTTATACATTTTTATCATGGAATAGTTTGTCCTAAGGTAAGATTGCAGCTAGGATCCATTGTAAAGCATCACTTTATCATCTGCAGAACCTGAACATTGACAGAATTACTCTGAAATCATGGGAAAATATTTCTGCTATTTTCAAAGAAAAATGCAAATAGATTTCAATTGCATGTAGTTAATTCATAATCATTAATTTTTGCAAATATTACTTCCATGTGTGAGCTCTACAATTCATCAATCCAGCCAGGAGGTTTTCTGCCTTTGTCCCAAAAGATTCAACTTGTGATGTATTTTTCTTATTCTTTTTTTCCCCCTTGTCCTTTGCTGGCATGTTTGAAACACTGACTTCATGTCTGAAGAATGATTTTGTGCCTCTGATGGAAAATAAAAATGAGTTCTTGAGGTTGTTTGTTAATGACTGGTTTTCTGCACTTCTCCGTGAAGTTCTACTTTTCCAACATCCTGACACCAAAATCAAAGATGTTTCTGCTCATTTGCAGCTTCATTCCGTCAGTCTTTGACGTTCACAGCTGTGCAAGAAGGGCTCTTTGAATATCTAGTAGTTCTTTTAAATTTTCTTGGAAAATTGTCAGTTTTTACTACCTCAGGAATTACCATACAGAAAAATGATATTCCTATGCATCGTGTAAATCATGCTGGCATGCTCTAAAACTAGCACTTCTTCCTTGTCTCACCCGCCTTTGTAGTCTGTAGGGGCTTCTTTGTATCATTTCTGCAAGTCAGAAATGATACATTTCACCTTAGAGGGAAAAAGGTGTTCTGAAACCTCATGTTATCTGCTACCTAAATAGCTGGAGGCAGAACTCTTGCCTTTTTCCCTGGGTATTTGGCACAGGCTTCAGAAACTCTGCATCACTGCTTAGTTGTAGAACTGAAATGAGGGAATGCAAAAGTGGCCCCCAATTGTTCAAAATGTAATACCTTCAGTTCTCCAAAATACCATGGTTTTCTTGAGGTATTTCCTAACTCATTAGGACTGATTATAGAAAATATCAAAACCCCCGCCCTGTCACAGCTCTGCTTTTCTGCCTTCTAACAGGGAAGGAAATGGGTAATAATCAATATGAAGTGGAGAGTCAGCCATACAGAGCATTCTGAGCATACACAGTGGGAGGAGTGAACAACTCTCAAACAAGCTGAAATCAGATTATTTAGATATTATTCCCTTGCAAAGCAAAGTGAGCATGATTGTAAATCTTACATATTTCTAAATAGGAATAATGAAGATATCTGAAAACTCATCAAAATTAAGAAAAATTTCAGGCAGGAATAAGGAAGTGGAAGATTGATGTCTATAACTAAATAAATAAAGATGATCAACATAGGATTAATTTATATATGGTAAAAATTGGTAATTTTTTTTTTTTTTTTTGCATGGCTTGAAGTTTACTACTCCTTCCACCTCAGTGAACACCAGGTCAAATATCAGGAAAGACACTATTGCTGTGGAGAACAGACTTCAAAGGACTTTCTGTGTTCTATAAAATGGACTCTGAGTTTTCTTCTACTGCTTTGTTAGTATACACCAGTGATTCCTTCTCAGATCTTACAGTTCTGAATCTCATTCAATCCCTTCCATATCTGCAGTGATAAATGTCATAGAGCTCTGAAGTGCAGATTCTGGATAAAGCTACAAAATATCCATTTTATCATGGCTTATTCTTTTGATGCAACATGTAGAATTATATTGGCAATACTGAACAGAAGTGTGTCTCCAGTATATGAGGAATGATATAAACTCAAGGAAACAGTGGATTATATCTAGCCAACATGTATCTACAAACTCAGTAGTAATAGAAGATCTGAGAATTTTAATGGCATTGTATATTTTAAGAGGTCCAAAACAGTTTGCCTCTTCAGGTTCAAGAACACCAGAAGCTATATTACTGATGGCAGCCAGAAGAACTTGTTTCTTCATTCTGAATTCCATCTTTGTGACTTAGGAACATGTTCCTGCCAAAGGAAGACCAAATGACTTTATCTCTGCTCCTGCTGTCTCTAATTCAGGCAAATACACTGCAAAATCAGATTAGTTCCTCTTCTAGAATCTGGAGATCCCTCTATCCTGCCTCCTTGTCATCTTTTCAGAGTGACCTTGGAAAATGCAAATTTCTCATTTTCAAAGCATCATTCCAATTCCACTCGCTAATAATTATTTTTCATTATACTCAAAGTACAAAAAGAACAACAGGAGACCTTGTTCTAGAATGCACCTTGGCAAATTTGAAGCTTATTACTTGGGAAGCCAATTTCTTCTTGGAGGGTTATTCAAGAAATTACCAGAATCGTTTTTCTTTCCCTCGACCTTAAAGCACATAATTGGTACTGAACATTCCCAATATTTGAAGGCAATGACCTCTTCAGAGCCTTTTGGTCTTTCCTTCATTACTTGAGATTTTAGAATGCCAGCATCTAATTGCAGTTACCTACTTCAATTCATTCATACTTCTCTTGTCTTGGGTCACATATTAGTTAGAAGATAATGAGAAGATGCAGGTATGAAGAAACTGGACAGGTTCTTTAAGAAAGACAAGCTAAACTGAATACCACATCAGATTCTTATTTAAATTTTTAGCATTCCTTTTCTCCCTTGATAGGATACTTCTTCTCTGTGTACTATGGAGTTCAAAAACAGTGTCCAGATGATCCCCAGTACAGAGGAGTTGTAAGGCCTTGTAACTTTCACCTGGACATCTCCATAATGCTCAAGCAGGAAAACATTTACTTATTAAAGTGACTGTAGTGGTTGTTCTTTTTGTCTTTGACCAAGATCACTACAACTATTAGTTGAGAAGCAACCATAATCTTAACTACTTCTTAGTGAAACTTACTTTATGTGTTATTTTCCTGGGCAATGAGAAATCCTTCTCATTGTTTATCTTATACAGTCTCTAAGGGAAAATCTCTTGGGTCTTCCTTTTTCACAGTTCTATTAAGACTTGAGACAGTGATTTTTCTCAAGTCCTCCAAGTCCGCCACCTTTCTTCCCTTTCTTATCTGTATTGGAGTGATGGCATGATGGGTACTCATACTGGAGAAAGTTAAAAATAGATTTCCTTAAAATAATTTTATATTCTCTTAATGGTACCCTCTACTCTGTCAGCTCCCATTACTTCAACTAAAATTTCTCCAAGCACAGAAAAGTCTTTTCTTCATATGGAGATTCTAAATGGATGAAAAAAGAAAGGAAAATGATCAAAGGTTTCAAGCTGATGACTGATTCATTGTTTTTATTTTTTTTTTCCTGCCTGGATATTGCTCTGCTGTTTTCTAACTTGTTTTTTAGTTGTCTTATATTCCCTCAGCTGTGGCAGTATTCGTGGAGCCAAATATGAGTCCACTACCTCAAAATGCCAGCAACGGAAACTGGTAAGCAAGTGGGGAAAAATCACCAGAGGAATCTCTGAAGCTTGGGACAAAGGCAGAAAACACATCAGTACTGCACTAACAGAGCAGCAGGTACCCTTATATAGAAGATAAAATTACAGGTAAGGAAATAATTTACATTTCTATTTTGATCTTCTCCACATAGCTTGTTACACTCCACTCAAAATCCTAGGAAAAAGTACCCACAGCATAAACATTTGAAGAAGTAAAAGATATCAGACATGATTAATTTAGACTGCCTGAGTTTTTTAGTGGGGATAATGTGAAGTTCAGTCTTACCCAATATATGGAGACATACATTAAAAGATGAAAATCCTTCGTACCTGGAAGGCAATTTTAAACCTCAATCTACTTTTAAAACAAGGCTGGTTTTGTATTTCTTTTTAATTTGTTTTGTTTTTTCATTTTTAGAATATAAACACAGCTTGTTATAGGTTTTCCTTTCCAAACAAAAACAAATCTAGGCTTTTTTGTAGGTAAGTGCAGTCAGATAAAGCCAAAACCAGATGAACTCTGTTCCAATCCCTCCATCTCCTTTTACTTTCTTACAGTTGAAAGAGGAGCATGACACTTTATTATGTTTCAGTTTCCTCATATGGAGAAAGGAAGGAGGTTGTTTTATCTCCCACTTGGGATAATGAGGTAGAATAAGTGGTATAGAAGTAAATTTCATTTATTTATTTAATTGTCTTGCAGTCTTCTATGCCGCCATGCTGCAGTCCCTCTATGGAGTTGCGATCACTGCAAAAACCTCAAGAGGACATATCCTTGTCTGAATTGCTACAGTTATTATCTGTTACAGAAAGTAAAATAAGGTTTATGTTTAAGTCTTCTTTTAATATAAAAATTTTGTCTGCAAAGGAAATATTTTGTTAAATTAAAGCAATTCTACCATAAACCTAATTTCTCTGTTGAGTTACAGAAACATTGAGAAAGTTAAGGTATGTGCATTGTAGTGGCATAACTTTTTGGAAGACAATAATAATGAAGCACATTGGAAAGACTAATGACTTGGATTTAGCCTTGACATAGCTCATACATCTTCATCAGCTATTCACTATTACAATTGTCCCAGTGAGCTGTACCAATTCATTTTAGTTTGTAAACTATCCAGTTCAAGGAAATATGAGTACAGAACCATATTCATTTGTTTCCTAGCATTTAAATGTGTAGAAATTTTATTTAAGCAAGAAGTTATTAAAGTTATGAGTTTAATCTTGTAATGCATATTTCTAATGATCCTGCAGCATGATATTTAAGTTAAAAATCCTAAAGAAAAAAAAAAGAAGAAACTTAAAGAAATTTTGGTGATCTTTTGAGATTCTGTGCAACCCTTATCAGAAGCAATCATTATCAGCGGGTCCAAAATCTACCTCAACTATCTAGATAAGGAAGTGTCTGTCTGAATTGAATACTGTCTTTTGAAATGTGTCATCTGTTATTTTATGGTGTTTCCTGTAAACTTCTAACTGTAGAAATGCCTGTAGTGAAGTTCTCCTCAGTTCAGACTAAACTTTTGGGGTTTTTTTGGTTTGTTTTTTTTCCCATTTGTTTTGGTTCTGTTCGCTTTTACTTTAAACATTTGTTATAAGAACACACTCATATCTTTCACTTTAAAGGAATTGTATTCTGAGTTCATGACTCTTCTGTATCACAGGTCTATCCATGGACTTATTCTCAAAGAACTTTTCAATTACTGTTTTGTCATACTTAAATATTGCTGATATACTTTCAAACATGAGTCTAATGTATCAGTTTCTATTGCTTTTTGATGACAAATAAGAGTTTGAATTTAAATAAGTTTGGGTATTTTTAAGACCATGCACTTTTCGTAAAAGAATTTGCTCTGATTTGGAAATGTTTTTTCCTGTTATTTTGTACTTTTCCTTGTAATTTAAAAAAATTTCTATTTATTCCAGTTTTGTTTTCTGTAACTAATGTCATAAGAGTGTACTAGTTGACGTGTGTTTGTTTCTTAGGCAAACGTGTAAAACTCCTCAAGTCCGAATGGAGAAGTAGAGAAAGGAGGTTTCTGCTGTGCCTGATGACAATATTTGTTTTTTCCACACAAAAAATACTTGACTCCATGTTGGAGCACTAGTTGTGATGAATCCTAGTCTTGGTCGGATTCTAAGGAAGGGCCAGAACGTTCGTTGAGGAATAAAGAGTCAAACCACTCCAGAAAATGTGTTCCAGCCCTCGTTTATTACTCACAGAGCAGCAGGTGTGTACAAATACAGGTTTACACAGTATTAACAGGAATTGTTGTACCTTACTCCTCACTGTGCTTGTGCAGTGTGCTGCAGACACCAAGGAATTGGGGCTTATTCAGGCAGAGCTTCAGGAAGGTGGTTGGAGAGACTCTATGCTGTGCTCCTGAGCAGCCTCAGTGTGTCAGATGCTTCTGGGAGCCTTAAAATATCTTTCTTCCCTCAGAACTTTCAAAGGTTGACCCAGTCACTCAAGTTAGTCACTCTCATTGGAAAACAACAGATGCTCTGGAGAACAGCACTTAGAGAGGAAGTCCATCTTGATACATTCAGTCTGGTGTTGCCTTTGTAGTTGAAAGCTCAATATCCCATATTGGATTAATTAATTTCAGAAAAAGGAAGAAAGGGCTATTTTCACTGTATTGCTAAAATATGCTAGATTTTGTCTGTTTAGTCTTAAAACCATTCTAAAGATGAAGAACTTTGTCATTTTTCAGGAACATATGTCATGCTGTAAAGTATTTTTCCTTTATCTATTTTTCTAGTCCTACCTTTCAGATTATTTGAAGCAAGGAGAAAGCTCAATTTACATGTGAAACGTTTCCAAAGCCTTTTAGTTTCAATTACAATTTTTAGGACTGATAGTCTAGATCTTCACTTTACTACTAAAAATCTCCTTGTGAAATCATTAAGAGCAATGAGAAAACAAGGAATACAAAGTTATATTTCAAATGACATTGTATGAAATGAGTTTTCAAAATGTTTCTCTCTTTATAATGAAAGGTCCTAAGCACAAGAATTATCACGAATACAGTTCTGATTAAACACAATGCAGTGAAAGTATGAAAGAATTAAAAAGTTTTGGAGTCTATGATTATCAAAGACATGTGAAACTTTTGAACCATTGAAGTGCATTCGGTGATATTCATTAATAAAATGAGCTAATCTTGTTTGCTGAAGGGCAGGCTTGAGAACCTGGAATTCTAGATTGCTCCATTAAAGACTTGGGAACATGTTTAGACTAATACTTTACATACTGCACTGCCTAAGGTAAAGCTAAGGGAACAATTTAAAGCTCTTGAGTCTTGATATAAAATTTTAGATAGGGCCAAAGTTTTATAAGCAGGAATGAAACATTTCATGATTTGAAAAATTGTCTTCCAATATGTAACCTTCACTAAAGGTAATTGAATCCATATAGTTATCGTTAAATATCTGTTTTCCAGACTGCTCACAAAACACTTAAATTTTGCCTTTTGTCCCAAGCCCAAGTCAAATAGCCATCTGTAAGACTGAAACAAGGGCCTGTTTCCTTATTCATGCTTCTCTACTGCAGGTCCTTTGAAATGGGCTTGAGTCACCTCAATATTTCTCAGACTTTTGAAATGGTTCCTCTTCCCTCCAGAAGCTTAGTTATCTAGCATAAACACCCAAATCTATACCTACCTACTGTTGAGTGCACATGCATACAGGAGCCCTATCGCAGAAAGGCCTTTAACACCTTTTTGTCCAGTTTCCCTAATTCATTAGAAAATAAATGACATGATTCTCCAGCTGTCAGAAAGTTGTGAACCTGTCTTTGTTAACATTTGCAAAGTATTTTCGAGTATCACTGGTACGAGATAGTAGTGTTAGAACAGAAGCATTTTCCAAGATTACAAGTTATGTGGTTTCATTGAATGTAAATGAATAAGTGGCAATGCACTCTGTCATTTGTTTTCATAAGCCACTTGCAAATGATAGTACATGGCAAAAACACTGTATGAATTTTTAAATTCCAGGAAATTGTGTGCTTCCATCTGTTTAAAAGATTCATTTCCAACCTTAGCCTCATTCTCAGAGGGCATAAGGGGAAAAATGCATTGGCAGATGTTTGTTTCTGGTTATATGGGCCCTTCTGTTTCTGCATTGTAATATTTGTATTAAGTTTTCACTACCAAAACAAAGTTATTGATGTTATGAAAAAATATGACTGGTATAGCCTTCCCAAGTTCATTGCATTTGCTAAAGAATCACTTCGTTGACCAATTTATTAATTTTTGTGGTCTTTTACATACGTTATAAGAAAGAATACAGCAATAAGGACACAGAATGAATGGAAAGGTATTGCATACAAATAAGGTTGTTTTGGTATGGGATCCCTGTCTTATCTCTATGACTTGGAGGACAATCCACAGCTAGGCATTTCTCCAAGCCATTCCTTAGGCCTCTTTCCTCAAGCACTTATTTAAGGCATTCTTGTGGCATTCCCTGTACTTAGCTTATCTCATGTTGTTCATTAAATAAATTTGTGAGCAACTTTTTAATTTTAATTGAAATCTCCAGGCCATTTTTGTTTCCCACAGGTCTTTAATATTTTAGAGAAGAATGCTAGGGGAGCCAAGATGGCTTTTCTTTGTCTCATGAAATTCCACTTAGCTCAGGATGTGCTATTAATAGCTTTTACAAAGAATAATTTCCTTTCTCTCTTTTATGTGTCTCAAGAAAGAAAAAAAAGAGAAAAAGATAGCTTTAGTATGCTCAGATAATACAGGCTGTGACCACACACAGTCCTATATGCTTGATGGAACAGTTCTAATTGAAAAGAAAACCTTCAAGTACTAAGTTCTTTCTATTTCTTTGGAGAAAATCTTGAACAGAGGGTCCATCATTCTTCCCATCTATGGAGAGATGAAACTTTGGCTTAAAAATTTGCCCCTTTCTGCATTTTCACTGATACATAGTCCTGACGACATTATTATAGACTTCCCTCCAATTCTTCTTACCCACTAAATTCTCTTTACTGTGCATGATGAAAAAGAGATAGAATTGCAGTTGCAAGATCACACATAAAAAGGCATTTTGCTAACTTTCAAGTGCTTGACTTTGCAAACTCAAGAGCCAGTTTTCAATATAGATTTTATGTATGGTTTACAATTAATATAGAAAAAATTCAAAGAGCTTCCAGTCAAAAAATTGTAATGTACAAAATTTTGTTATGAAATGTTATAGCACACACTTAATTTCAATATACTATATATTGGTATCTATTTTCTCCTAACACTATTAAATAATAATGAATTATGTGCCTCATTTGCATGTATAGTTAGTTCTGTAGTTAGTAAATTATTAGTTAGTTTCTTCTTTGAAGAAACAGAAGATTTGAACTATAACTAATTGTGGTTCTTTAACTTTGACGCTTTGGTGCATGAAAGTAGGGAAAAGTGTTTTTACTATTGAGGGAATATACATTCAGTGATTCTTTACATCCTATAGTCTTGATTTTATCTCCCTTCCTCTTCTACGGGAGAAGGAAGTGTTGAGTAAAAGTACCTGTCTGGATTTTTATTGGGAAGCTATTTTTATGAAATAGACAGTGTTGTCTGATGTATTCATCCACTCTGCAGCTTTCACAAGTGAGGACATTTTTCACCCATTGTGAATAACATTTGAATGGAAGCTGTCGAAAAAAATTTCTTGAGTTGGTAGCTTTTCTAAGGTGATGCCTTGAGGTCTTTTCATCTCTTCTCCATTCTGGGTTACCCTGGAAAAAAATGTTCTCCCCAAAGACTGAGTTTGTTCTGAACATTTTGTGAGCAGAAGAATGTGGAAAGCTTCAGCTGCATTTATATGCATATATACTGTTGTGTTGTAATAAAAAAGTGAGTTCACATACAGTTACAGCCAATTTACAGCAGCCACTCACTAATTTAAATTAAAAAGTCTGCAACTGCAGAGTAATTATACTCTAATTACACATTTAGGATAGGAAAGTGAAGAGAGTCTTATGCAGTGTATTTATTATACAACAACTATGTGAAAAATTTTATTAGCATAAAGGGAGTAATTATGTTCCAAAAATGAACAAATTAATTCAGATCAACACCTACGATGCTAAAGGTTTCATTTACTTTTTTATTTGTATTGTTAATTCTCCATATATAATAATTATTTACTGAAAACTTGATTAGACTTGATTTGCATTTATTCAGGGTGTTACTGTTTCCTTAGGATTTTAAAGATAAGACACATACTGTTATTAGTCCTCCTTTTCTACAAAGGCCTTTGGCACAATACCTTACTACGTTACTTCCCAGACACTTAAACCAAATAGCTTTTACTATATCCAAAATTAAGCATTTCTGGGAATACCATCACTAAGTATTAGCTAAAATTTTATTACTTCTTTATGAAACTGCCCTTACCAACCAAGAGGTTTATTCACTCCCAAATGTGTATGGCTTATGGATATATAACTTCTATTAATGTTAATGTGTAATCTGTGCTTGCACATAACAAGTATTATCATCTCACTTAGAGGCAAATGTGGACCACTATATGTGTTACTCAGAGTAGCGTTGTGTGACCTGGTGGTTAATGGAACCACACAACCAAAAAAAAAAAGGCCATGTGGAATAATAAAAATTCTGGCAGGGGAAAGCAGTTAAAAACTCCAGTCATATAATGGAAAAACTAAGAACATGCAGTCTGATTTCCTGTACAGTCTGTATAAACAAAATTATGTTGGTATATGATTGGTCAGTTATTATAATGCAGAGATTTGAATGGCTAACAGATTTTTTCTTCTTTATATCACCTATTTAATCTATGTGACAGTGTATGTTGCTTTTGTAGCAATATTTTCACCACAGGGTTATAGAGCTAGATAGGGGAGCAGATAGGCCTGGAGATTATGATTTTACTGAGTTTCTTTGTGACTGAAGAGAACACATTTGCACTTCCAAGCAGCTGTGTATCTGAGCAGTCATGTATGTGTAAAAATACTCTTTTTGCTAGCTGCAGTTTATCACCTTAACCAAAGCACTGGCAGAGCTGGATGTAATAGGAGTAATACATCACAGGATAGATGAGTTTGGAAGGGAACTCTGGAAATCCAACCCCTTTGCTCAAGCAGAGCCACCTCGAGCCAGTTGCCCAGGACCAGACAGCTTTTGAATATCTTCAAGGATGGAGAACTTCCCTGGGCAACCTGTGCTAGTGCTCAGTTATGCTCACAGTAAAAAAGTTTTTCCTGAGAGTGAACCTCCTGTGTTTTGGTTTGTTCTTGAAAACGGTGTGGCACCATCAGGCATCACTTGAAAACAGTGTGGCTCCAATTTCTTAGCACCCTCCCTTCTTGTATTTGAGCCCTGAGCCTCCTCTTCTCCAGGCTGAACAGTGGCAGTGCTCTCAGCCTTTCCTCATATGAAGAAGCTCCTGTCCCTTATTTGCCTTAGTAGCTCTTTACTGGATAAATAGGTAGATAGATAGATAGATAGAGATAGAGGTAGAGATAAGAGATAGACATAGACATAGATCGCAAGTGAAGCTAATAAAAATCCACCTGTGGATAAGATCAGAAGATGTGTATTTTATATTATGTAACTCATTGGCACCTGGTTCCATGAGTAAAATTCCAGCTTGTTACAATAAAGCAAAACATAAATAACAATAAGATGCTGCATCAGCCTTTTGAGCTTTGTTGCAAGGCACTGAAATATTTTACCTGACTTTTAAACTAATTCTTTATTATTTCTTATCGAATCTTCCACTGTAAAAGGGGACACATGGGGCTGTTTCCTACAACAAGAATAAAGCAAAATAAGAGCAGTGTAATGAATAAGCCCATGTATCATAAAAATCACAAAGCACAATTTTATTATTGCCTTAAGTGCAATTCCTAGAAACAACTTGATGGAGAAAGCAAACTGAAGCAATGAACTCCTTGAACAGTCTTTTTAGTATTCTGTTCTATATTTATGCTCTGCAGAGCTGACAAGAGCTGTATGCAAACAGTTTTGCTGAGGGCAAAAGAATGTTTCATCATTAAGGAGCATGACCCTTCTCTCTGTGATTAAAAAAGCGTATGTCCCTCTATGTCATAAAGTGTTGTTGTGACCATTCCAATGAGTTGTTCTTCAAGAGTTGGGAAGTTGACACCTGACACAATTTGATATTAAAATGTTACATGGTGATTAATTGTATCCACTGACACAGCAGAAATATTCCTCAAAGTTACATTTGTATGATATGACACATTTTTTTTCTTTTAATGTTTAAAATCGAAATCAGACAGAGGGAAAATCCAATTACTGTGAAATACTTTGTCTCCCACTCTTTCTCTGTGGTCCTTCTGTTTCACTCTTGTTTCATGGTAGGCTGGGTGAAACCACTGTAAATTAAATCCTTGGTAATTTTGTACCTTGTGAGTAACAGGATATCTATCTCTCTTGTTAATCTATGAATGATTTTTGTCCTGTTTCTCCACTAAGTAATTATTATTTGCTGAGGTGCATTGAGCCTTTAACAGGACATTGCCTTTTAGAACCTAAATGATTCTATGATTGTGCTGTAAAGAAGAATGCAAAGAATGGAAGAATACATCTCCACTGTTATATGCAATGGCTAACATTTTTAAAAGCATAACAGTTACTATAGAGAAGTTTTAACAATAAAAAAGAGAATAACAGAAAACAAACATTTGCGGGTTGGTAATTTGTGAACTTCAAATTCTTTTATTGTATTTTTAGGCATGGTCACATTTTGATTTCTCCTTGTCAGGTCCAATTCCGACAAAACACTTAAACATACAATTTAGTTTGGGGAGCAATGCCATCTAATACCATGTCGGATTATTCACCTATTTCAAAAACAATTGAAAGCTCTTTGCTGGACAGAGGTCTCTCATTTCAGTCTCAATTTCCAGTACTTTGGAAGTAGATTCACTATGTCCAGTTTTGATTTTCTGATTTTCTTTTTCTTTACAGGTAACCCGATAGCTAAAGACAAATCAAGTCAATCTCAAGGCTGATAACATTAAATACAACACGTGAGAATTTCATTCCTCCAGGCAATCCTTGAAGTGAAATTTTATACTGCTGGGGTGTATCCTTCAGAATCAATTGTTTCAATGAGAACCTGGCTTGTAATCAGCAACAGCCTTGAGATCAAAACTACTGGAAAGTCATTTTGAACTTCTGTGTCACAAAGATTTCAACTGATTGAACTGTGTACACTTGTAAAATTGTACTTGCTAAGGAATTTGCAGCTGTAATCACATGCTGATACTCTAAAGGTGCAGAAAAGCAGCAAACTGTTGGGTTCTCCATTGCAGACCAGTGGCTTTTCATCTTTATGAAGTCAATCTCCAAAATGCATTGGATCCTTCCCTCTAAAATGATCCCTGGTCCATTTTCAGATTGCTGGTGGGACTGCACACTGCTTTAATTAAATTTCTGTTGCAGAAATGGTCCTCTGGCATGGCACAGTTTTAGACATTTTTATTTGTGTTCTAATCTTGCAGCTCTGAAAGGTACATATTTCAACATCTTGAAGTTGCTTTTGTTATAGGAATGGAATTATATATCCATTGTTAATAATTATTGTTGACAAGTAATAGTTATCTAATTATACCAGTCATATTAGATTGTATAGTCAGGTTGACATGTTTCCCTAAGGCTAACCAACAACTGCAGCTTAACAGTTAAAAAAAGTAGTGGTCAAAACTCAATTACCACCTCCATTATAAAGCATTTTATACCTATAAGATAAACATTTGCATTTAGTTTGAAAGAGATGGGTGTTCCTGATATGTACGTTACTTTCCTAACCTTTAATTCATTTAAGTTCATGGTAATCAGTCAATGACAGTATTTCATCTCTTTTATGTAAAGATAGGCAGGGATGTAAATGAGTTTTGCAATTATGAAATTGGATGGTAATCACTCAGAAATTTTGTCTTTTTATTAAAAAATAAAATCTCTTGCTTGAACCTAAGTACTGATGGTTGCTTATGTAGATATCTGTTCAGTCTGTTTGCTATAAACGAAAAAAAGTCTTAGTGCCCTCCCAGATTTAGACTTCATGAGTATTTTGCTTGCTTACAGTCATCCAATTCAGATCTGATCCTTTCCAAAATTTCTTTTCTTTTTTTTTGGTAACAATTTTTGAACTTTTTAATGTGCTGTTACATGAAAAAAATCCTCAGTATTTAAAGGCCTTAAGGATCTCTGAGCTTTTTTCTAAGTTATTACAGAATGTATAATTTTATACTCCATTTAATATATATTGTACCATCTGTACTGTTGATACAACAGAAATTTGGCAGTTCCTTTTAGGAACACTGCATAAACAAGCTGACCAGAGAGGGTAAGGGAATTTTGATTTTATGCTTTGGTGAATTAAAATGAAAGCCACACACACAGTGGAAGTAAAAAATACATAGGGGTAAGCTTATGTGTGGTTACCAGACTTGCAAAAACAAACAAACAAATGAACAACAACACAAAACAGAAGAGGGAAAATATTTTGTCATTATAAGCCATTGACATGGCTAGTTTAGTTATATATTAGGTTCCATGATAGATGAACACCCTAGAGTGCTCCGCCTGTCACAGTAGCCCCTGCTGTTCCAAAACCATTTCATTACCTCTGCTGTATTACTGCACAGGAGAGCTTAAATAAAATAAATGACTGTTGGGAATAAAATTGAGAAGCATATTCTATCATTCTGCTGAGAAGTAATAAAAAATTGTTGGCAGGAAAAAATCTTATTTTCTGATTAAAATCTAATTAGAATAAACTGTAGCAGCAGCTAGGTATATCAGTATTTTAGAATGGGTTAGTATTGTATGGATTTGTGCTAAAAAGTTCTGGATGGAAGGTAGCATCTTAAAGAGATTGTCTGGGACAGTGCAAAATATAAATGTGCTGTTTTGTAGACTTTGAATATGGCCTCTCTTTGGCCGAAAATCTATATCATGCTTCTAAATATATGTTTTCTTTGTTTCCTTGTTCTTAAACCAACGCTGAAAGTACTGTATTATATACAAGTGTAACACATGCATATCAATAAATAAATGGATTTTCAAATATATTGAATAGATTATCTGCCGTAGTTAATGTTGTGACTATTCATAGTAAGTGAATAAAATTATAATATAAAATAGAGTTCCCTATATGGATGGGCACTTTGGAGATCTGTTTATCCATGGAAAAAAAATATTTTTTTCATGAATAAGAATCTAAAGTGTTATATTTCTTTAGCAGAGCTGGGAATATCTCCTACCATATTAAAAGGTCCTTTTGAAAGGGAAGCAAGCTGGGAACTACAGTTCAGCTATCCACAGTGCTGGTTTAGTCCTGCCTTTGAAAACTGAGTATAGGTGACTAGATCAGCTACGGGCATTCATATTGCAGGTGTGTGAGAATGAATCTTGCTTCAATTACTCATTTGTTCCATATATATTACTTCCTGGATTATTTCATCTGGTTATGAAAATGATCACTCATTATGAGCAGAGGGAAATCCATGTTACCCTTTGAATTCAGTAATCATCAGGAACTCTGAACTGCAGAATATGCATTCCTTTTCTGCAGTTCTAAGTGGAAGTGCATCGAGAGGGAAAGAAAAATCACTGTTTTCTCATACCTTTCAAAATTAAATGTCTTGGATCAGTTCAACAAAACATAAAGGAAATCCTGATATGAATTTTAATGAAAAATAATTTCAATTCAGTTCTAATAACTAATAACTAATAACTAAAATAACTAATAATTAAAAAACATTCAAGTCTAGATCTTGGTGGTATGTAGTTTATTGGTCATAAGTGAATGCTAACCTTTAAAACAACACTGCTGCACTGTTACTACCTACAAATTCACCTATTGTGCTATATCCTTTAATTTTTCCTATTTGTTCAATATCTTTTAAATCTTGGCTCCTTCAGCTCTGCTCAAGAATGTTACTGGTGTAGCGTTTCAGTATTTCACCAAACCAGTGCAGTTGTTTTGACAGAGTGCATCAGATACATTTGTTTTGAAACTAAAAATCTGCCATATAGAATTTTATTTTGTTATGTTTCATAAAAATATGTGCAGGGAATTTTTGCTCATTATAATTGTACAGGTGGCTTTTATACTTTCCAGGTAATGCATGAAACTCTGTAAAAACAAAACAGAAATATGTGATTGGCATCTTTATCTGTTGATTTACTGCCTCCTCCTACATGCCTTGAATTTTACACATGTGTGGTTAACCAAGATATTAGCAAAGATACTGGAAAGAGTTTCGGTTTGTACAAGAAGTATTGCCTTAATCTCTAGTTTCTTTTTGTCAATAGTCAGATATCTCTATCAAAAAAATATCCCACCTGAACAATCACATGGCGTTAAATGATTTTTCAAGGATTTAGTGGTACTGAATAATAAGAATTACCTAATCACTTTGTGTTGTCTTTATAGTGCAGTTTGCAACCTAATAAACTTTTCTGTTTATTTCATAGAATAAGAAAATATTTCCAGATTACATTTTTGATCTTGTTTCTGGAAGAATTTATGTAACTTTCTGATACCACTTTACAGAGAGTCATTGCACATATTTTAGTGGATGTTTTTGTATCTTCTGTATTCATCTGTACTGCTTATGTGGTGATTAGAAGAGGTAGTATATGAATAGGCTGAATTTCCCACAACTTTTTTTGACACATTTGCAGGATTACAAGTGTTGCCAATGTCTCTTAATCCGAAAATAACTTAAGACCATCTGGCAAAAGGGCCACTAATGGTGACATGGGAAACTCTTGCATAAAAGAATGACAGTTCTTTCTCAGAGTGCTGTGAGTGGGATGCCAGACTAGCCAAAGCCATTGCAGTGTGGTTTCACAGCCAGAGAAGCAGATCCTAGGGAACGGAATCCAGCATGTGAGCACTGGGGTACAGTCAGCATCCTGAAGCTGAGCTCTATTTTCACTTGCTCCTTGCTAGTATACAGGTAATTCAGTGTGGCAATGGAAAGTGATATCCAGTTATTCCTTGGTAATAGATTCTCTTGAATAAATATCACTAATTCCATCAATATTATATTTTTATCAAAAAGGATTGAAAGACTTGAAATATATCTGGCTTTCAGTTCTGAAAACCAGTTTATTACACAACTGAATGAAATAAATAGTTTGTGTAATAGAAATATTATTGCTTATATGTAACCCCAACTGTTAAAGTTCTATATTAGCTCTTTAAATTTTATTTACGTTCATATCTTCAAAATTCAGTTTAGATCATCTATAATAGCAGGGACATTCTTGTTTCCCCTCCTAAAACACTGAAGTAACCTAAGGACACTGTGGTTTGGGATTTATGGCTTTGCTTTCACTGCTTCAACTGCACAGTTGGGAAAAATACCCTATAAAAATACTTCTGTTACTCACATTGCTGAGAAATTTTTCTTGATTATAAGGAATGCATGGAGTTGAAAATTTATCCTGTATTAGCATAAGGGTTAAACCTCTTGATGTCTTTTCTCCTTACTGTCATAACAAACGTGACAGAAACTGTGCTTGAATTCTCCAGCCCTATGTCTTAGTATTTAAATCTGATATCCAGAATTTACCAAATATACATTACTTATTTTAGTTGCTATATCCCCACATAAAGGAGTTTTTTTAGTCTGTTTCTCTCTTTAGGATTAATTATGATGCCTTGTCCAATTTGGGTGTGGAGAATATAACCCTTCCTATTCCTGATCTAGAGTTTGTGTCTCTTTGTTGTTGTTCTTTCTATTTCTCTTTGGTCATTTTCTCTTTTCCTGGGATCCAGACAGTTCTTACAAAACTGTAGTAGTGATGAGAAAAGATTTTTAATACATTGTGGCTTGGAACTGAACACAGGAGTTAGCAGTTGTTGGAGAGAAGAGAGGGAGATGATGTGTTTATATGATTTTAACTTGAAACAGTTTCCAGTTTAAACTATTCTTTCTAAAGAGAAGCGTTTTTTCCTAACTATAAATGGACTGGGTTTCAATATGCTCTCTGATCATAAAGCTGATGAAATGGTCCTCTCTGTATGTCAGATTACCTCAGCAGAATTTACAAATGGGAGATGATGATTTTGCTAATGTCCATAGGCAGGTAGACAGAATTTGATCCCAGATGCTCTGTCTAATGTTCACGGCAAAAGTGACTTAAAAACAATGCCTCCATATGCTGTAATTGCTGGAATTATTTCTCAGGCATATTCCCTTGTCATCCCTCATATGTAGAACTCATTAGATTCCTAGTGGGAGAACATATGGAGAAGAGAAATGATGGAAAACATTATAAAACAGATTGTGTATTTAAATTTATATTATACAAGACCTCTGTGCACAGGCAAACTTAGCAGAGAAAGTTCAAATTCTTTCTTTCCACTTCATAAGGAAATCAACATTTTTGGAGCTGTTATCTCTGTGCACTCAAATCCACTTATAGATGCTGCTAATTTGAGGTCAACTCTGTATTCGTTTCATTATTTTTCCAAATATGTAGTTCAGCTATAACTGTCTAAGATCTTTCCACTAATAGGAATGTCCAGAGGTCAAACTTCCACCCATACAAGTCTGACAGCAGGATCAGGCCTTATGCTATGGATTTGTGATTTCAGTGTCACCATAATGACTTTGATGAATACCTTGTTTGTGTTTCAGAAAAGAAGTGATAACATTTCTTTCATTCATCTTAGCTAATGAATGGGGATCATATTTAGGGCAGAGCTGTTTTAATGGCTTCTGAATGTTAAAAATCAATTATTTATCCTTTATATTATAATTAAATAACACAAAAATAAGGTAAAAACACATGAATTTAAAGTATTTAAAGTATCACTCGTGTTTGTGATGCTCTTCTGGTTACACTTAGGACTCTTCCCTGGTTTATGGTAATTTTTTTTCTGTTTGGGTTTTTTTTTCTCAGTACTGATCATGAAGCTGGTTTCAACAGGGAGCATATGGGGTACTATAAAGTGTATAGTAGTAAAGGTGGATACTAGCACTACCCACTGGATAAGGTGGGGGGTGGATAGACTGATGTCTGGGACCACTATGGCCTTACTGCAGTGGCTGGTGAAATATGGTTGATCACCTAGGGAAAGTGCAGAAAGTGTTTCTAGAGAAACAGTTCTGCAGATGTTGTTACCCCACTCCAAAAGAAATGATTCTGACAGGGTGTTGCTTATTCTATGCAGCTGAATCAAATGTCATACCTAAACAAAACTGGAAGGATATAGAGAAACAGTGCAGACATCTATTATGGTGTGACTTCACAGGCCTTAAAAATGTCAGATATGTCTACAGAATGTCCATCTAGATCACTGCCTTTTTAAAATGAGACAAAAAAATGGCTGTTTAGGTATCATTTGCAGTAGAGTTGTGTGTGTATGTGTGGGAAAATATGCCTGCCTAAGGCCAAGATTTGGTGTCATATTGTGAGAGAGGGCCTCCCGAAGTTCACATTTGATGCTCCTCCTTTACTGTTGGAAATGGACTGTGTTATTATACTGCTCTTCTAAGCCAGAGTAGTGCAGAATAGTGCTGACAGGCTGTTCCACTTGTCCTGCATCTTTCAGAGCAGAATAGTTGCTCTGGCAAGCCTTGGCAGGAAACAAAACATGTATTACCACACACACTTTTGTCTTAATACTGGCAACCATGATTGTTCTCTGTGTTTGGGTGTTTTTTCTGACAGCTACAGGATAAATGTTTATTATTAGGTGAAAATTTAAAATTTGTTATTTTGCACCAGTCTGAACAATGCACTTGAATGATACATTTTGCAGCTTCTTGTTTTTTTATCCTCTTACAATTTACTTATTTGTGCTATAAATGTATTAGCCTCTCCATCAGCTACTGTTGGCACCTTTTAAAATAGTGTCATCAGTTAGTGGTCTTTCAGTCACTGCAGGGAAATGCTCTTTGGGTAATAAGTCTTTCATCAGCATCTTATGGTTTTTCCATTCTGTCAGTATCTGCATTAGAAACTAGATGATGAAGTAGTAAAAGAGCCTTGAAGATGTACTGATTTAATTATTCTCAGGCAAATAACTAGACCTTGCTTAGTGAAGAAAGTTATAGCTCCTAGGTGTAAGATTGTGTTCTGTCATTCAGAATATCTAGCCCTCTGCTTTGATTTAAATTTGATTATACAGAAATTTGTGCAGTAGTAATAGCAATATAAAAGATTAACAGCTACTTGAAAGATGGAACCTTAAGTATTGATGTATGTAGTCAAGTATCCAGCACATTTCAAATTGAGGGCTCTACCTAATGTTCCTAATGGATAAGGAAAGTAGCAAGTATTTTCCACCTTTTTATGTCTTTGGAAGGAAATAGAGACATACTGTAAGACTGAGAGCTAAAGTGCTAACAGTACTTGAATTAATGATGTGTTTATTGCCCAAGTCCATATAGCTTGGATCTTATCTCATCTTTTGTTAAAGTACATAACATAAGGACCTTAATCTGATCTATTTCTGCAATTAGTAGTTCTGATAGGAAATACAAAAGGCAGTTCAAGGCTGCTTGTGCTTGGGCTAGCTCTACTGTCTTAGGTTATTCTCCAGGTAAATTTAGTCTTAATATTTTAGCAAAATAGTTCAAAAAATTAAGCTCCAGTAAATTTGAAGACCTAGATGAAAGAGTACATGAAACATCAAGGGCTTGGGTAAGAACAAAATAAAAATGAAGAAAACTTAGATTGCTCCTACTGTTTCACCAGATATCACATTGCTGTATAATTGTGATAATTATGGTCCTAGTCCCATCTCCAACAGAAAAATATGGGAAATTCAGTCCTGCTCTTATTCTTGCCATAAACCACATACCAAAATTAATTTATAAAAGGAATTTGGCATAAAACTTTTCCTCTCAAAGCCCCTATGTAAGGTCTCTGTTTCATGCCTGTGCTCTTTAAATCCTGAAAATAGAGCGTTCTGGGAACTTTGCTGGTAAACAAATCTTCTTGTGGACTTATACTGAGGTTTACATTTCATACTGACTACTTGTGTCGGCTGTTCCAAAAACTATAACATTGTTTCAAACTCCTGCCTCTCATTGCTTTGTTGTTGGTCAATATAGTCAAAAATATGCTTTGTAAATATTGTCTTTAAATTTGATAAATTTGATCATCTGCAGCAATGTTATTTCTTTGCGTCAAACTTGCAAATGATTAAAATGTCCTGAATAGTCATAAACTCAATCAATTCATTCACAATAAAGAACTGTGGTGCCTTAAGCTACTTTTTACCAGTCAGAGAATTGTCAAGGTGACCTTTCACGCTGTTTCAACTGCCATTATTTAACTATTAGAATGATGGAAAGCTTGCACTTTGCTATTTGAGTGGCAACAGTTCTAGACATGGGGATCTGAAAGAATGGAACCTATGAGAGACTATAATTAATGTGTCACATTAAGGAGTTAAGGATAAGCAGCCAAAGAAAGACTAAATCTGGTGGAGCTAAGCGGCTGCAGCCTAGTCTTGAAAACTAAAAATCCATTTGCAGTGCTTTCTATATTCCTAATATCTGCTGGTGGTGTCAAGTTGTTAATGATAACTCATTTTTCCTGCACTGTGTCTTGACCATCCATTGTTAAAAAATCTACATGCCAATGCAGCCTCTGGTTTGCTATTAAAACTCCTCTCAGGTTTAAATATTAATGAGATAAATGCCATATTATAGTTTTACCTTCTATTTTAAAAAGAGAAAATTAACTTCTATTTTTTTGGAAATTTTTACGTACATATTTATACAAATATAAAAAAATAGAAAACCCAGTAAATATCTGAAAGCTTTGTGTGTGTGTGTATGTGTGTATAGAATTAATGAGTTTTAAAAACAGTTTCAAGTTACACAAAAGCACATTAGGGACTCGTATACTAGACCAGAATTAGTGATACACTGGATACACTAATTCTTGCCCACCCAGGACATGCCCACTGTATAGAGAGGAAAAGTACACTTAAGCAAATAGGAACTTGTTGTACTCCAGTGTATAAAATCTGCATGTATTTGTCTCTGTGTGTCTCCACACAAGGGCAAGGGATTTTGTATGCTATAAAGGTAACATGAAGCAATTGTAGCAGGCAGCGGAAAATCCATCTTTTGGGTCACAGAGGGGTAAAAAAGGGAAACAGTCATCTTTTTAGTTAAAATGCAAATTTAGAAAAAATTTTTTGTTGTTTCAACTGAATTGAAAAGAAAAATTAGTTGTTTGTGTAAGTTGTACTTACACAACAATAGTAGAGAAATAATAATTTGCCCTCTATAAAATAATTTTGCTATAATTTTAAGTCTGTTAATTACCATGCTAAAATGTAATTTTTCCATGACTGTATGATTAAATGCATTCTGTCTACATGAGGCTTGATTCACGTTGATAGAAAGCAAAATCACTAGAAAGATGTGGCTGTTGAAAAAGTCTTTGTCTTCACAATGCTGTTAGAGGAGCATGAACATCACAGACTGTGGGAGCTGTGTAAAAAGCAGAAGAGAAGAAGGTTTCTTTTTCCATCAGCAGTTAGGTGATTTATATACATGACTCACATTAACATTAATGGGAGTTATCTGCCTCATTTTTTATGAGCCTGATGTGAAGTTAATGGCAGTCTTCCCATTGTCTCTAGTGGGCTGTGTATCAACCACTAAGTGCACAAATGGGTTTGGTTGAAATATTGGTGCTTGTAGAATGGTGCTTGCTTAGAATTTCAACATGCTTCATTTACAGTCACAAAAAAAAAAGAAAAAAAGGCTGTGTGACTGCCTAAGTGTCTGAGTCAAGGAGTTTAATATTGCAAAGTGTGCTGATCTGTGTGCACTTTAGGGCATCTACATGGCAGACTGAAGAGATGCCTGAGCCAGCTCACAATGACCTGATGTGTGCAGTAACAATAATCTGCCCAGCAGCATGAGCTGACTTGCTTTTCAGAGATCTGAACTGGAGCAGGTGTAATGGAGTCTGTTGTCCAGTCCACAGGATGGGAGAGTTGCAGTGCCATGTACAATCCCACTTTTTTGAAATCTACCCTGGGATTTAACTCTGTGCTGAGTTCTCCTCTGGTTTTGACTGGATTGTTGTGTGGTTTCTGGTTGTTGTTGTTGATTGGTGTGGGTTTTGTTTGTTTATTTTTGTTTATTTGTTTGAGATTTGTTTGCTTGCTTTTATAGAGGAATCATACTTTCATTGCAGTAATACTTTCATTGACTTACATATGCTTTGCAATTTTTACAAAACTAAACTGATGCTTTTTGCTTTTTTCTGTGAGGAAGGGAAGGAGACCTGATATTACCAGGAGAACTTGAAGGATATCTGTTCGCATTTGTCCTGGGATAGAGTTAATTTTCTTCCTAGTAGCTGGTACAGTGCTGTGTTTTGGATTTAGTATGAGAATAATGTTAATAATACACTGGTGTTTTGTTTCTAGATAAATAGTGTGTAAGTCAAAGACTTTTCAATGTCCCATGTTCTGCCTGTGAGGTGATGCACAAGAAGCTGTGAGGGACCATGGCCAGGAAAACCAACCCAAACTGACCAAAAGGATATTCCATACCAGAGAATATCAAGCTTAGTATATAAACTGGGGGCAGTTGGGTTAGAGGGATGATCACTGCTCAAGAGTGGGCTGGACATTGGCCAGTGGGTGAGCAATTGTATTTTGCATCACTTGTTTCTCTTGGATTTTCTTTTTCTCCCCTTTTCCTTATTTCTTTCCTCTTTTTATTTTTTAAATTACTATTATTCGTAGTAGTATTGCTACTATTATTATTATTATTATTATCATTTTACTTCTTTCCAATTATTAAACTGTTCTTATCTCAACCCATGAGGGCTATTTCACTTATTCTCCGACTCTCATATCCATCCCACTGGGGAGGTAAGTAAGCAGTTGCATGGTACTTAGTTGCTGGCTGGGGTTAAACCACAACAGCATGCATGTTCCTTACTATAAGCCAACCAACCACTCCAGGAACAGATGACCAGCCTTGCCTTCAGTGAAGAATGTTTTTCACCACACACAAACAAGCCTGTACAAGATAGCTTTCCTGTGGATTCGGAACTTGTCTTGTAGGTACTCATGTTAATGCTAAAATATTCAAGCAGTACCAGGTTTCTCCTTATCACAAGGTCACATAGGTGTATACATAAAAACCTGGCCTCCGGAAGAACTGTTGAGAGGAAGAGTTTTATGTTGAAGCTGAGCTTCAAATAATGTTAGGGGAAGCTACATCCTGAGGGCTTTCAGACACAAAAGGTTCCTCCTCACAGTCTGCCAGACATGACCTCTGATGGTTTCAGTTCCAGGTCCGGGCTGTAGCAAGCCTGGGCATGTACTTTGAAGACACGTTTGTACAAACAGTACAGCACAGACCAACACAGGCAAGAGACTGACACCTTTATCAGCATCCATGTAAAGATGCACAAAGCATGCGTGGAGCCACATGAAACACAGACCACCCACTCACTTCCTCCTCTCTGGATGAACAGGATGGAAACCTATGCACCAAAATAGTTTGCTGCACCTGAAATGTGCAACAAAATGCAATGTCCTCCTCAGGCTGAAATTTTGCTATGGTTTTTCTATCTGCATGGCATCTTGAAATGTCAGCTATTGCAGATGGACTGGATTTTCCCCAGCTCTGGGTTACTTACAGTTTCAAAATAGATGAGAAAATCAGGGGAGGTGCTGTATGACATTGGTAATCCATCAGGTAGGGAACAAACAAGCACCCAAATGTGGGGTTTTCTGGCTATATTTACATATTTTCGGAGATGCACTGACAGAGTAATTGTAGGAGGAACAGAACAAGTACTCCCTATTTGTTCAGCTCTGGTATAGCTCCACATCATGCTTAACAGAAAAGGTAGGTGTAGGGAAGAAAATAGAGATTAATACCATTCTCTTTGCTTGTAGCAAGTTTTACAACGTTATTTACAAGCTGTGGTTTGGTGCTTTGGTTTTAATTATTTTTTTTCTTTTTTTTTTTCTTATTTATTTATAGATCAAGCATTGTTAGATAATTTAAAATAGCACTTTCATACCTTGTTAGCTATCACAAGTTGGACTGCACTGCTCTGGAATTTTTTTATTGCATATATTTCAAAGTTTAATAAAGTTCTGCATTTTTATTAAGGACTTGTTTTCTGCTTAATTGTAAGGAAATGAGAAACCACAGCAATGCCAAAGGGTTTTATTGAAGTATCAAAAATCAGCAAGCAATCTTCACAAGCCAATTAAATAGCACTCTATGTCCCTGAAGTAGAAAGCAGAGGCTTGCACTTAAATTGACACTGTCTTTGACAAAGAAACCAACCCTTATACAGTCACATCCTTAAAATTTATCAGATGTAATATACTAAGTGTAAATTAGCAGTCCTCTCACTATCACAAGAAAAATAAACACACAATTCTTTAAAGACCGTATAAGTTATCAATACTGTAGGTTATTTCCATTAAAATATATGCATTTGCAATCAACTAGTGACATGTGCCACAGATACCAGCATTCATAGGATTGTCTGTTTTCTTGCCTTTCATTCATGCTGGGACTGTATTGCTTCTAGGGTGCTTTCTAGGGGCTGTGAATGTGCTGTGGATTACACTGAAGTACATGAAGCCCACTCCACGAGAAAAATTGCTGTCCTTGGTGAAGTAGGAGTTTCTTTGGTGTCTAAGAAGTGGTGCAGACCCTTTGAAAGATGGTTCAATATGATTAACATTGGAGTATTCTTACAGAAAGGTCTTCCAAGGGATCCTGCTTTTAACTTCACAGCAGAGACACAGAAGTGATCAGTATGGTTAGCCAGTAAAAATCCCCATCACACTAACAGGAGTCCTTCCCACTAATCATCATATAGCTATTCTTTGTTCAGTTATTTATATTGCTAGTAAACCTGGGACAGCTCTGAAGAATCTTGTACAAGATTTTTGTGAGAATCAGTTGGGATATTTGAATGCAGGTACTCAGTGCTGTGTGGTTTTTTTTACAAATTTATGAGGAGGGGATAGAAGTCTTTTGCTCACTGTCTTTGTGCTGAATGTACTTCCAGTAAGCCTTTCCTGGGCTAGAGAAAATCCTACTACAGTGCTAATAACCATTAAAAATCAGACTAATTCCTTGCAGTCGGGCTCTGAATCAGAGAAGTGGTTTCCATTTCATGGGGATTTTTTTCCCCTAGTGGATCTTGCAAATCTGTTCATTTTTCACTCATTTCTGTTGGATGAATGTTTGTATTTCAAAGGCGTCATCATTAACCATCTTTTGCTGGCACCTTTATCACAAAGGATAAGGGTACAACGAGCACAAAGTATTCAGATTTCACTTTCAAGATGACCTTTTATTGTAGTACAGAAGAACATGGTATGATCTGTGGACACTATTTTTCTAGTACTAAATTTCACTTAGTTTTTAGTGGACTGGGAGACATTTTTAGATTCCAGAACTGTTAATGATCAGCTGTATAAGTACAAGAATTAAGGCAGATTTGCTTATCAGTTACTGATGATACCCTTCTTGCTGCTTGAACAGTAGAAAATATGTTTAGCTGACAGAAAAGCCCATCCCAGAAAGTCATACTGAGTTAAAAAAAAATAATGCAAACATCATCTTGCAGCAACTCTGTTATGACAACCTAGAAAACCAAGTACTTCAGGAGTCTGCTCAGAGTCAACTGTGAAGAAAGGAGCTATTGGTACAGGTCCAAGATCTGTTGCCTCATTCCTGCGGGCTAATGAGGCTGGCAGCTCCTCTGAGTGGATGACTCCTCCCTGAAATTCACCCTCTTCTTGTGTCATAGTTTGATGATATTTATGCTGACAGATGTCACAAAATTATATTCTAAGATGATTTGAGTTCAGGCTCAATGGAATGTTTGGCTTGAACTCAAAAGCTCTTGAGGTAAAAACACCCTAAACTTCTATACCATGTATCTATTCACAGTTGAAACTGCGAGCCTGCAGAAAGAGACATTTGTAGATATGACATCTTTACAAACTTTTCAGAACATGCCTGCTGCCTTGGCTGCTTTCAGATATGCAAATGAACTTTCTGGTGTACAAAGTTTCTTAGGATCACAGAATTACAGGACAATTCAGGCTGAAAGAAACCTCAGGAGGTCTCTAGTGCAACCTCCTACACAGACCAGGGCTATCTTTGAGATCATACCAGGTTATTCAGGGCTTCATCCAGACTTGTTTTTAAAATCTCCAAGGATGGAGATCGCATAGCTTTTTAAATAAAACTTTCCCTGGTGCTTTTATAAGGAGTCTAATTAGAAAATAGACAACAGGTTAGCAAAGGCATACAGAGCTTTTGGTAAACTCCATAAAAGAATGTGGCAAAACAAACACCTGAAGAGAAGCACAATGAGTTATTTACCGCTACCACTTGCATCTCTTAGAAAGCTTCCATCAGCGCTGCCTCTGTACAATCCTAAACATCCACTAGACTGGCTATGTGACCAACACGTCTGTCCTTGAACAGGCAGCAGTCACGAGCATTGAGGCCATGCTGCTGAGAACACAGCTGTGCTGGGCAGGGCACGTCTCCAGGATGCAGGACTACTGCCTCCCTAAGATTGTGCTCTATGGGGAACTTGCCACTGGGTGCCACAAGAGAGGAGCCCCGAAGAGGAGATACAAGGACTGCCTGAAACAATCCCTCAGCCTTGGCCATATTGATCACCACCATTGGTCTACCCTGGCTTCCAATCGGGAGGCCTGGAGACACACCATCTATAACGCTGCTGCTGCTTTTGAGAACACACGCAGGATCACTCTCGAGGAGAAAAGACAACGCAGAAAGAATTGCATCTTATCGATATCACCTGGGGAGTCTTTCTGCTGTTCCCTTCTGCAGCCGGACTTGTCTATCTCGCATTGGCCTTTTTAGCCATCAGCGCGCTTGTAGCAAGCGTGGGTAGAGCCCTTCTCAAATCTTCGTTCACGAAGCCTAGCCATGATGATGATGAATTAGAAAGAAAGAGGTGTCTTAATGCAGAGAAGATTAGTATAGAGAAACTGTCTGACAAAATGGACTTGACGTGTTTTCCCTATTCTATTGCTCAAAATGTCCATTTCTATTGCTCCTTCCTTTTGTTTGCCTTCCTCTTGTGATGGCTTCTCTTCCATTATATCCTAAATTCTGTGAAGGGCCATGACATGAGGCATGCATAAATTGGTAAACATATGGCAGGCTTTCTTATTTGGGAACTGTAAGGCACCTCCCCTATTGTAGAGATATGACAGTGCTATGGTTTCTTTTCAAGTAATGATTGAAAATTTTGTTTCACCTAAAGTTGTTTTGCCAAATATTTGGGTAAGTAACTGTGATGAGTAACGCTCCCAAAGACTAGTTGAAGCTTCTGTCCACTGTGTGTTTTGGTAATCATTTATTAAAAAAAATTAGGTGCCTTTGGTATCACGAGTAGTTGCAATTGCAGTTATAACAACTTTGTGATGCAGCAGTAGCAAACAAGCATGTACTCAATCCATAAATCATTATTAAATTGTTTGTGCCTGTGCTGAATCAACTTGATAATTTTTTGTTGTCTCGTTCATTATTTGAAACATCTGTGTCTGATGGAACATGATTAAGAGAGTTCTACTGGGGATATGCAGCAAAAAGATGTAGCAATTAAATTTTTAAAACATTAGTTTTGTCCTGGATTACATAGAATTTTCACAAGGCCATGTAGTGATAGGACCAGGGGGAATGGCTTTAAACTGAGAGAGTAAGTTTAGATTAGATATTAAGAAGAAAGTCTCGGTGAGACATGGGAACAGGTTGCCCAGATAAGTTGTGGGTGTTCCATCCTTTTAAATGTTCTAGGCCGGGTCGGATGGGGCTTTGAACAACCTGTTCTAATGGAAGATGTCTCTGCCTGTGGCAGCAGAGTTGGAATTAGGTGACCTTTTAGGTCCCTTCCAAACCAAAACATTCTTTTTGATGATTGTTCTCTGTTCTCAGCAGGATACATTTTTCAAAACCAAACTAAGTCCATAAATCCTCATCTGTATTCTTATGCTTTTATCAAAGAACCATCTCCCATAAGTTCTGAATTTGTCTCAATTTTCTACAGGTTTCCCTCCTTCTTGTGATCCTGGATGGATTTCTATCCTGCCTAATTGACTACCTCCTTCTCATCTCTGAATGTGATTCCCAGTCACTGACTTCCCCTTGCTAAGCTGCGTGGTAAAAGCCACACCCAAAACGAAATGCAGAGGGTGAAACCACAGCAGGGTTGGTTGCTATGGACTGATCTCTCTCTCTCTCTCTCTCTCATTCTGTATGTATATAAATTTATATATACACATATACCTATAGAGACATATGCACATTCTCACTATCAGTATTCCATTCTGCTCAGGCAGAGAGGGGAGCAGGGTGAGGCTGATGTGCTGTGTGTTTGTGCGAGTGACGTGCATGTTATCTGGATGACCAGTATTTATTTCATAATAAGTGCAATTCATACATGGGCTCTGTATCTGCTGGGAGCCTAGACTCAGCCTTGTTACTGGCTGAACCCAGGCTGTGGAGCTGCAGCAGAATCACCTCCCTCAAGCTGCTGGATGTGGCCTGGTTTCTTCTGACATTCTCCTCTTTACTCTGGGCTTAATTTGGAAGCTGATAATAGTGCAATTTTTTAAGAGCCTTTTCATCCCTTCACTGAGATGATCTGTTTCAAATTCTTAAAAATGTGAAACTTTCTGACGTGGTACCTATGAGCAAAACAAGCTCTGATATAAGAAAAGAAACAGTTTGATTTAGGAGAATTTATAATCTCTGCCTTCTTTAGCACCACTCTTGCCCCCTCCATTAGAAGCAATTACCTCACTGCTTTTCTCTCTCTATTTATCTATCCATCCATCTATCTGTGAATCCTCAGCATATAATTAAGACCTAATGCTGTCATGTTGGAGTGCAGCCCAAAGTAGAAACAAAAAACACTAGAAAAATTAAATTTACTGCTAAAATTCCTAGGTAACTTTCCAGTTGTTATTCACAAGTTTTAATGGGTCTGTCCTAATCAGATGTCAGGAAGGTAGAAAGAATACTTGTCTGCAAGGGAAATATGCTGTGAAATCTGGAAATGCTCTTTCCAGCAATAGAAAACTAAAATGGAAGAGGAAATACAAGCTTACCCCAAAGTCTCTGAAAACAACTATTGTTGTGATTGAACAGTCAGTTTTGTAGGTAGTCTGTGTTTCCTGGGGGTTGGTGTGCAATTTTTCCTACATTTATTTGATTCTTACCTGAACAAGAAAGTGAAGGTTCATTTTGACATTCTCTGTACTCAAATAAAGGTTCAATGCTGCATCTAGGTCATGACACTCAGGATGATGTAATGTGGTACTATTCTTCCAGCTTCATCTTCCAATGTAAACAAGGGAGTGTGATCTTCTGGTTGAAATTCTTTACTTGCTAAGCCAGTGGGTAAAATCTCAGGCTTATTACGCTCTACCTCAAATCTTGTAAGGAACTCCATTGTGCTCAAGTGGCACAAAAAAGCTAAGTTTCTTATGTGAAAATTCATTATTTTTTTATGGTACTGTGGGAGTGAAGTAGCATTAAAGAAGTAGAAATCAGCTGAGAAGTGTGATTTCAAGTGATATGATTTTGGAGATGATTTAGAATGGCTTCCTGTTAACAAATTACATTTTTATCTGCATCTTGCATATTTTAAGGATTATGCATATTATGAAGTCTAGTTCTAAAAATGACAGATCAATTTATGCTCATAAATGTACCAGTTAATAAATCATGCACTGAACTAAATCTAGTTGGTAATGTGTAGTTGCACTTTTTCAAAGGCAGATTAATTTACATCCTACAGTCACAGGATTATTAAGAAAAGCTGTAAGAAATCAGGATTTAGGTGGAGAAGTGTGAAAATGGGACAATTGGCTTGTCACAATAAATAGGCTACTTCTGTTCTAACTCACCCAGCTATTAGCTTGCTGCTAATATGGAAGAATTTAGTCTAGATTTTTTTTTTTTTCAACCAATTGTAAAGGAAAAAACCTACTCAGGACAAGTCAGCTGAGCCATTAAAATTGTGACAGACCATGAAGCTGCAATGATGGAATGGATCTTGACTTCCCTTTTGACTTTTTCAGCCTAAAAGCACTCTGTTCTTTCAACCTCTTTTTACAGTTTGTGTTTTCTAAACCATTTCCTTGTTAGTGCTGTCTTCTGCACTTGGAGTTTTTATATCTTTCTGAAAGTGTGCTGCTGAAAACTGAACTCCCGTGGATGCCACTCTAGTGGTGTGCCGCAGACAGCAGGCTGGTTTCCTTCTGTTTCTTATGTGGTATAATCCTACTAATACATCCTTTCTTTGCAAGAGCAGCACATTGTTGACTTTTATCCAGTTTTACGCTCTTTATATACCCCAGATCCTTTTTTTACAGCATAGCTGCCTAGTCACTTGTTTCCCTTGTTATATGCGTGCACTTGAATTTCCTGTAGTACTTCGTAGGCGTTGTTATTGACTTTGCCATATTGATCTGAGTCTATTTCACCAATTTGTCAGAATTATTTTGAATTCTAAACCTACTCTCCAAAGTGCTTGCAGCTGATACCAGCTCAATTATCCACAAATGTTATAAGGACCCTTTTCACTATTCATATTGTTCATGAAAACTGACTGGACTTATATGTAGTGCAGCCTCATCTCATCCCTACCAAATATGATCTTCCAGTGTGACATAACCTAGTGATAATTCTGTTAAAAGGGGATCTGATGTTAGGCATCTATGTTCAGTCAAAACCAAAATACCAAAATAATTCTCACTGATTTTTTCATTGGCTGGGGTGATGCCATGGCAGACCATTTCCTCCTGCTTTTTCTCCTGAGAATCACTGTGCCAAAAGCATTCCCCAGTTCCATACACAGCTTGGCCTCTGCTTCTGCTCTGTTTACTGAAGGAGAAACAGCCAGATAATGCAAACGGGTTAGTCATTGAACAGGTTTTGTCTCAAGAAATGGATAGTGGATGCTTAATGCTGCTTCACTGGTTTTAGGAACCTATAAATTGATTATTTAATAATTTGTTTCAGTATCATTCTGCAAAAAAAAAGTTATGTTTACTAATTTCCAATTCCTCTGTGTTTATTTTTCCTCTTCTTAAAGGTAAGATAAATATTTCTCCTTCTCCATCCCTTTCAGATTTTTTCTATACTCCATGGAGTCTAGAAGACAATCACTATCAATTCAGATAGCTTTGCTCTACAATAAATTTCTCAAGCCTTGTGACTTGAATATATATAGCTTTCCTGAATACCTAAATATTCTCTGAGGTATTCTTTTTCTAGTCTGGCCTATGTTCACAACCCTCTATTGTTACCAGCAGTCTTTTGAAACATCTGATTATTATTAACCTTTTAATGAAAAAGGAAGTGAAAAAACATGCTTTTACTATATTTTGTGTTAATAGCTTACCTTCTCCATAAAGCATAAGACATTTTACTTTGTTTTGCCATACCCTCTAATGCTTTTATTGTCTCTTTCTCTCTCTCTCTCTTTTTTTTTTGAGTGTCATTTACAAACTTAATATCTATTGCTGGATTTTAAACATTTAAGTTTATCCACTCTTTGTTTTGTTTATGCTTCTGTTTTCTTCCTTAGTCACCCTAAGCAATTTTTTCCTGCTTATGTTTTTTGGACAATCCTTTTTTGGTAACAAAATACTCAGAAATCTCCATGTGAGCACAAATTAGTCCTGCCATATTTCCTATTTGGAATTATTTAACTTTGATATAGTTTTATTTTGCACTGGTTACAGTCCTAAAATAATTTTCCCTATTATTGCCTTGCCTGAGCCCATATTTACCAAATACTGAGTTTACTTAGGTCTGCTTTTGTTTTAGGTTCATCATCAATTGTTTTGTACTCTTATTCTTGTTCTCTTGTTTCAGAGAAATCATGAATTCTAAAGCAACAAAAACTAAATTTCCTGTTGCAGTAACTACAGTTTTGAAAAAGCTGTGTGTCTTTTTTAAAACTGTTCCTGCTGGGGCATCATACTACTGAACAGGATTAATCTGCTATGGTGTTTTGTGATACCAAACATAAGAGAGAAAGAGGATGTTTTGTAATGTGATAGTCAGCTGAAAAGTGCTAACTCTGCATTATGAAGAATTGTCTGGGAAGGGGCTAATAATAAAAATGGCATTCTATTTACATGGTGGGGCAGGGGGTTGGCGTATGTATTAGGAAGAATGTTTTTTCAACTTCTATGGAAATACAACCATTCCACTGCAGGCGGAATGCAACAGTGTATTATAAGACTGAAAGCAGTAGAGCCATTAACAGAAAGGATGAAATCCCTGTTTTCCTTGGAAAAGTGTTACTTGCCATTCGCAGATTATTGTATTTGAAACTGATCAGGAGTTCAGCTCCTCCTTCTGAAAATGGATTTTATTTATTGATAATTCATATAAGAAAATTATTTTTTTGCATTCAAATGTATCATAATTGGTATGTGTTGAAAGCAGTGTCATTTCCTCTAAATGTAGAGGAAGAATTCATAGCTGAGTCTGTAAATAGGGTGTTATTTCTGCCAGGGAATGTATGAACTCCTGGAGAACTTACAGTGCTTCACTCTGGGAATGAGAGGACCACGTACCTTATGGCAGTCTGCCTGCCTTAGAATCTGACCAGGCTCACTGTCTCACTATGCCCAAAATTCAGTTATGAGCAAATGGCATTCGTATCACATATATAGAGCTAAGAGTTTATTTCTAGTCTAGTTAATGTTTTAACAGTCTAATAATGCAAACTAACACAGAGGATCTTCATTAGTGTTGTCCTCACCCTTTCAGTGTCCCATGGGCCCAAGGCTGGACCCTTCAGTTCTTCTAAAGAAGAATGGAGAAAAGAAACTATAAGAAGTCATCAGACTCCTGAAGTCTTTCTCAGATGGAACATGATGTTCATGACATGTTTCTTTCTCAGTCTTGCATCTGCTTATATTTACTTTTATATGTTTTCTTCACAGAGACTTCTTATATATTGCTTATTTTAATAGTTTCCAGATTATTTTTTTTCTGTTCACTTTTTTCTTTAAACTTAATGTCACATTACCCAGGAGTCTGCACTAGCATAGTGACTGCTTGTTGATTGTCATCAGCATTTACTGTCTGGGACTGCAGATTAACATCTCAGTTTTTTCTCTAGAGTCCTAGATTGTTCAGCCCACATACTTGTTAGCATGAACTAAAAAAAAGCTGAAGAAATTTCTGACAGTAGTTGCCTCACTCCTAGACAATTGATATAATTTCTAAGCCATGCCAAGACAAGCCCTGGCAAGTTCTTAGACCCTGCACTGTAAGAGCAATACGTAGCCTTTTGTTAATAAGGGCAAAATTGTAATTACTGGACTGCTTTCTATTTCCACAAAGGGAAAGTGGTGTGACTAGACTCCTAGCTTGACCCACTTAAATGGTGCTAAATTAATCCAAACCATCATTTCTGTTCTTTTAGGATTTTATGTGCACCATTTCTGTTTTTTCTAACAGCATTTCTGTTCCTCAATTTCCTCAGTTTAAAATGCAAATAATGCTATTTCCTGGACTGTCATTTGGAAAGTAATGTAATGGCCCTTGAGGATGTGTGTCTCACTAACTACTAATATTATCAAATTGCTGGTATAGGGAAGGTCCTAAAATAAGTTTGTTACTTCTGTTTTTGAGAACTTAATTATTTGGTACAATATTTAGAGACATTAATATAACCTGTCCCTTTCCAGCAGTTATTTGTGTTTAAGGTACTAAAAGGACTAATGAAGCACTGGGAAACACAGCATACATTGCAGCTGACTGATTTTATTTGGGAGTTCTGAAACAGGTAATAATAAAAGAGCAAGTCTGTTGAATCACTTTGTCATACTGTATTAATTTACTTGGGTAATGGAACTGCAAATGGTGGAATGCACTATAATTTTTTTGGCAGTCATAAAATGCATTTTATCTAAATACTCAGCAAAGAAACGATGAGAAACCTTAAATCCTCATCTACTGTAGAATTAGTTATTACTTCTCATCTTGCCTTTGGCCATGAAAATCAACCAAGAGTCAGATGGGCACTATTATATTGCTACAGTATATATATCTGCTGAAATGTTTTTTATACCTTTCAATGGTGCCATGTGAACAATTATGCAGGCATGCTACTGGCAAACAAGGAGTTGATAAGCTGGAATGAGATCAAACAGATCTACCCCAACACACGTGTAGAAAAATCAGATTTAAGGGATGGCAAAGGAAAACAAAAATATCATCAGCAAGTGAAAATGGGAGGTCATAGGCTCATAGAGAGTCCACTGTGCCTAGGAAGGCCTGTGTACAACAACTGTCCCTCTGATGACTGCTCTCTTTTGAGCTTCTGCAGATAGAGGAGCTCCGTGAACTAATCACTGTTTTCGGTAGAAAGTTCCACCAGATAATGTAACAGAATCATAGAACAGTTTGGGTTGAAGGACCTTAAAGTTTATCTGGTTCCAACCCCCCTGCCATGGGCAGTGACACCTTCTGCTATATGAGGCTCAAAGCCCCATCCAACCTGGCCTTGAACATGTCCAGGGGTGGGACATCCACAACTTCTCTGGGCAACCTACTATTCCACACAGTAAAGAATTTCTTCTTAACATCTAACCTAAACCCTACCTTCTTAAGCTTCAAGCCATTTTCCCTTGTCCTTGTAATATCTAAGGGACAAGAATTTCTAAGGGAAGAGTGTTTCATTTTGTGCTTAGTTCTGCGTCTGTTTTTATTTCTAATCACTGATAAACCCAAAAAGGAAGCACTTCCATGTCTATAGCTGAAGGGATAAGTTTCCTATGGTAAGTGTAGAGTTCCTTCCGGAGGCTGCAGGCTTAATTCTGTGTGAAGATAAAGGCTTTTTCTACCTGTAAAGCTTCAAGAGAGGAAACCCATTAGAGCCATGAAACAATTTACAGTTAGGATGCAATTGGACTGGAAGCAAAAAATAACTGATCTTATTCATTAAGGCAACCACAAGAAATGTTGTCATATTCTCTGTAGAAACAAATGGAGTTTTGCTGGGGACATCCAATTGTTCTAAATTAGAGTGTGATTATAAGATATATAATTGTACATACTTATATATTATTTTTATGTACATTATTTTTATGTACGTGTACCATTTATACTAGTTTTTCATTGTATCTATAGTAATATACAATTTCTGAATGACTGTATAGAGTAATTCTCTTCAATGTGGCACATACACAAGTACAACAACCTTTCTTAGAGTGAATATCAACATTTTTAATAAAAGAAGCAACCTGAAAAGGGCAAATGAAGATGTTTTTAAAAATTCTTGAAATCAGACATGAACGAAAACTACCTGTCATGGGTTTGCTCCAGGCCAATTTCCTCTCACCCCCCACACAATTGCTATAAGTTGAGAGAAGGTTTTTATGCAGACAAAAGAGATCTGATGTGGGGGAAATAATATGAGGATTTATTACTAGTAAGATAAAAACTAAAGATATATATATTCAACAATTTTAACTAGGCAAAAGTACTATGTATTTACAGAAATACTCCTCCCCCCTTATATCAGTTCAGAAGGAGAAGAAGTCTCTTTTCCATTTCCGGAGCTACAGGTCTTTTAAATAACTTTGCAGTACTCGAAAGTTCTTCTTCTATTATCTCTAGGACAACATCTCCAGTTTGTCGCAGCTGGAACTGTTTCTCTTTCTCTCTCTCTTCTATGTTGACCTCAGGGCTGGGCCTACCTCCTCCCGGGCTAACACTGGAGGCTTGGGGGGTTACTCAGGCCCTGTGGGGATCTTCTATGGACTGCAAGGGGACACTTGCCTACCATGGATCTTCACCACAGGATCAGAAGGGATAACAGCTTTTGAGACCACACCTGTTTCTTGTGGGGTCCCTTCTCATGAGAGACAGTCCTTAATGGACCTCTGTGAAGGTGTATTTACCTTCGGACAACAGTTCTTCCATTCTCTGCTGTCCCTTAGCGTTACAAATTCAGTTGCACCAGCATGGATCTCTTACTGGGATCATAAGGTCTTACTCGGGCCATCTTGCTCCAGCGTAGGTCTCTCTCTCCATGGGCCACAGGTCTCCAGCAGAATTCTGTTTCATCTAGGCTTCCCATGGAGTCACATCTACTTCATGCACCCTACTTTGGAGTGGGCTCCTTTGTGAGCTGCACTGGGGGGTTTTCTGCTCCCCAACAATGTTTTACAGGTGGAAGGGGTTTTTAGTTTTCAGTCTCTTCCCTGCGTAAGGGAGAGAGAGAGAGAGGGGCAGAGAAGGAGTTCCCCCCCTTTCTGGCTTCTCTCTTCTCTGGCTGCCAGCTTTGACCTTGGAGGCCTGTTATCTCTGCCTGGAATTCCTTTTGCAGCACGTCTTGTCCAGGTTCTTCTCTTAAGGTTTTTTTTGTCTCTACTCTGTTACAGGAGAGAAGGAGGCTTGGCCCCCCTTGCCTGGGCCAGACTAGGCCTGGGAAGGGGTCAGACGCCCAGGTCCAACAGGGCCGGCTGCTACACTGGCTCTTCCATTTTCTTCTGCGCAACAACCTTCTCTTCTGTCTTCTTAAATATGTAATTGGCAGAGGCGTTACTAAAACTTTTGAATGGCATTTTCTCTGGAAATCCACTTGAAAAAACTGTTTTCAACCCCAGGGAGGGGCTGGGTCAGTAAACCCATGACACTACCTCTGTAGCTATAAATGCTACAGCGTACTTGCCTTACCTCTCTTCGTAGGCTCCCCTTATTAGGAAGACAGTACGACTGACTCATTAAAAGAGAAGGGCTTACCTTCTAGTTTAACACTGGTAGTTTGTTAAAAGGAAGGGCTCAGCTAGTGTTCTTATACTCATGGTTAATGAGCTGATATGTCTATAATAAGAGGAGAAAAAGTACCAAATGTACCTGTAATGTTACCTGGGTGAGTTATTAGCCATTTTTAACTCCTGCGTTCAGTACACTGGAGTAGAATCAATGAGATGACATACACTTAGCAGCAGGGCATTTATATGAAAAGTAATCTTGAAATATAGTTGGAAATAAAAAAATCTAATAATGTCTTATACTAACAGGGTCTTAACACTGAGTTGCTGAATGATGAAAGTAGAAGGCAATAAGAAGGAAGTCAGAGGTTAGAATGTTATCGGTAGCCTTATGCATGGATATGAAAACACACCTAAATGTCTAACTGCCTGCAGCAGACCTACACATGCTGACTCAGAGTGAAATGTAAACATTGTGTCGTGTCTTGAACAGTTTAAAAGGATATTTTCTATTTTATTGTCTACTTACTTGTTGCAGCAATACAGACGAAAATTTTATCACCTGCTGCAGTTTTTGGCAGCAGCAAAATGCATTTCTAAAATATTCACTAAGGAGAGGATGATGAGAAACTCTGAATCCTAATTTACTGAGGAGTTTGTTCTGACTTCTCATTTTGCCTTTGACTGTGAAAATCATCCAAAAATAAGATGGCTACTCCTCTGCTTTATTTCATATATTTCTACTATAATTTTTATATAAATAAATTGTATCCTGTGCTGGGTTATACAAAGCTCATATCAATGAATGCAGAGCTAATAAGAAGCACTAACTCACTACACAGTAAGTTAAGTCTCATGGGGCTGTGATACCTCCACGGTACCTGTTAGCGCCAGGATGGTGTCTAACAAACCTCAGTGTTACCACTGCCTTTATCCATAATACCCTGAAGACTTCAGTGGATGGTGACAGGTGGTACATTCACCCCTTAACAACAACCAGTTACACCCCAGACTACTCCTGAAACCAGGATCACTGGCAACCTTTGATTAAAACCAGAGTGCAGAGGAAGGGTTACTGCTGCCTATTGAACTCACCGGACAGATTTTAAATGAGGAAAAATTACACTTCTCTGTTTTCTGGGTTTCTCTTGACCTTCCTAACTCCTTTTTGGACAACATTTAGGACAGAACTAAATGAAGTTTCACAGATGTCAGGCTGAGTTTCCCCTCTTGCCATCAGGGGAATCCTTCTGGTTTAAGAGGTCACAAATTAATGCCCTATACTGGAAACAATTGTCACAACTGCAGCCAAGAAAAAAAACGAAGTTCTTTGCCCACATTGCTGTCTAGTGAAGATGGCTAATAAGAGCAAGAAAGGCAGCATTAGTGACTTCCCCAAACTATTGTTTAGAGTTCTTCTGAGTAGTCTTTGTTCTTGTCAGGCTGGGACATAAGGCTTAAGAATGGGGAACATATTGAAAAAATAATCTACTTGACTTTCACTAAGCCACTAAAGCAGCCAGCCATAAGTGAACTTTTTTAAAAATCTCATATTTATTGTAACAAGCAATATATTTAAGCAGCAGAGAAGTCACAAAGGAAGCTCAATATTAAGAGTTTTGGATCAGAAACTAAATCAGGCTTAACTAAATTATTTCCTCCCATGATTTTTTCATTCCTTCCCATGGCTGCTTCTTTTGTCCAAGGAATGTTTCTAAATCTCAGGATTGTATGAACTCACCAACAGAAACAAAACCCTCCAAAGACAATTTAGGTATGATTGCCTCACAAACAAGTATCTTTAATGTATTTCCTAGCCTTGTGCATACGAATAACCCTGACTATGTAAGACCAAAAAAGCCTTTCATCTACATAGTCCAGTTGGTGAAGATTTTCAAATTTAAGAGTTCTTTTTGAGTGCCAGGTGGATATCACCTTGAGGAAAAAGAAGAGGAATTGTCTCTGGATGCAGGCAAATTAATTCAGAAGTTCCTGCTATTGCAGTCTATCATGTGATGGATTTAACGAACTTCACAGTTTTCTGCCATAGCCCTGTACTTTGTGACTGCCTTTTTTCTTCTTTTCACCCTAAATTTAGTCACGGTCACTTTATACTCATTTGTTATCCCTCTGTTCTGCTAAAGCATATAAGTATAACCTCTGTTGGGCTAGGTTAAACAAATCTCCTTTTCCCTCATCATCATAGTGACTACGCTTTGAAACAATTCTAGTTTGAATGTATTTTTCTTAAGCATGACTGATTACAATTCTACTGAGAACCTATATTTCTCATTTTAATTTAGTTTCCCTAATTAAAATTTAACTGGCTCAATAGATTTAATCTTCTACATGGTAATAATATGGAGTCCTCCAAAATTTTGATAATTCAACCTAAGAAATAGATCTTAAAGATATTTTCTTCAGAAAGCTCTAGGAATTTGCTCTCTGATCCCTCAAAATGCTGAATACTTAATGGCTCTCAGTCCCTGATACTCTAAGTTGCTATACCTATTTAAGTATTTATATAATTGATACATTTCTACCTCATTAATAAAGTTTTTGTTTTTAAACATATTGGCTTCTGGGTAAATAATGGAATTCTTTGTTAATTAATAACACCACATATCTTGACTTGGAAATGGCAGATGAAAAAAAAAAAGAGGAACCCCATGTTTTGGATTGGTATTAACTTGCAGCTTAATGGTTTAAAATCGAAGTGGTGCATTCTAGTACATCACCTGGACATTGTGAAATAAAAACATTTGTCTTTTTCTGACCTAACTAAGATGGTGTTTCTCCGTCCAAATTGCTTTAATTTTATTGAACCATGGTGACAGAACTGATTGGTAAACTGAAGATTTAACTCTTGTTCTGAAGAGATTTGTATGTTTAAAACCTTGTCTGGGCTGGACAAAGACTGTCAAAACGAAAAAAAAGGGACCTGGACCACTGTGCTATAGAGATGATGGGGTTTGGCCTAGGAAAATATTTTCTCTCTAAGCACTGAACCACTATTTGCAAACACTTAACAGTTGATTCAGATCTCTCTTTCTGCACATATATATATGGTAAACCAAACAGTTAATATGCTATTATTTAATTTTATTTATGATGTTGTATGTTAATTTACTTTTCTGTGTTTCTTCATTTGCAGTTCATACTCCTAGCTATTAGACCACATGCTGGATTATAGCATAAAATTCATCTTTACATCCTATGCTTCATACACTTTTCCTTATGAATTTTACCTTAGTAACTAGAATAGATTAGAGATTTATTCTTAGCATCCACATCGAGACTAAATGGGAGAAAGTTATAACAAAATCTAGATGTGGACATTTTAGTGAAATGAGCCCAATAGAATAAGAAGCAACCCAGACTGCTTTATTAGTTTAGGGAGTGAAGAGTAAATAGAGAAAAAATATATTGCCTCCTCTTCATATGAAATTAGTCTAATACTACCACCATCTCCTTTCTGATCAGGTGAATTCCCAGAACATACAACTGCAGTGGTAATGACAACTCTGAGTCATTTAAATCAAGTAAATCAATTGCTGTCTTCCATTATTACAAATTGAATATCACGGGAGAAGGTTCTTCTGACAAGTGCATGCAAAAAAACAGTTGACAAATTCTTGAAAGTTAAGTTGCACACTGACAAACTTATTGACCAATTATACCATCTCAGAGGCAAGAAAACCATTCCATGAGATATACTTTCTTTGTAAAGAACTGTAAAGATTTTGGATTTAATGATTTTGATACAAGAGAGCTTTATTTATCCTTTTTAAACAATTTTCTTTGAATGCTGTCTCCTCTGATGTAGGAGGAACACAGTATATGCTTTGAAGAATTAACAAATCAATAAAAATAGTACCTTCGTTACATGATTTCAAAATCATCAAGATTGATATTGCAGGAAAGAATGAGACACAGCAGTAGGATGTGATTTTAAATAGCAAGAAGTTCCCTGCTGAGAGGGAAGTTGTTATTAGGGTGAGACAGTGAAGAGTAATCTTCATTGTTTTGGTCAAACTGACTGGGTTAAATAGAGTTGAGGAAGGCATGCTGCTTCACTGAACTCTCCTTTTCTACTTCACACCTAGAGGAGCATATTTTACAACAAAAGGAAAAAAAGTGGTAAAAAATTCCTTTTCTTTTCCTTCTTTTACATGGCCTCAGAATTTTCAAGCTGAGAGCCAGGTATGTTCTGCCTTGGAACTGTGGGTTTTGCTGGAGTATTATAAACGTGTAAAACTGAAATTAATTGGATATTTTCCTCTGAGATGTGTTTGTTGTAGTGTGTGATCTGCGTTGAACTAAGTTGTGTGCTCAGTAAATGCCTGATGGTGAGCAAAGCTGCTGGAACATGATAAACACAGCACTTTAGCTGATATTAAGAAAGTCAGTCTGAGTCAGTCACTGTCAGCGTCTTGTCTGAAAAATACCCCTCCACTGGCCTCAGCATAGTAGTGTCAGTACCTCTATCTCTGAAAGGGAATGTGAACCAGCCTGTTGTCTTCCTCCCTGGGCTAAATGATTGAGTACTTCATGTTTCATCATTCAGCAACACTCATGTCTTGTCACTTCCCAGTGCAGAGGCCTGATATCACTGACAGAGTAGGAAAGAAGGTATCTTCCTACTTCAAAGATCCAAGAAAGAGCCTCAAACATTGCAAAATTGAGACTCATGTTTTTGAAAACTGATAATCATTGGATAACAACTGGGTAAAGAAGGCATCTTATTAAGTTGCTTGATAAATTGTGCATGTATTAACTGCTTTCTTTCATGTTTCATTAATGTCACCAACTTTTGTACCCAAAAGGATAACATTTTTCATGACAGTTCAGGAAAAGTAATTTCTGCTGGTTCCTTCTCTGGGACTAATTTTTGCAGAAAGATTGCAGAAGGAGTGCTTTTTCCCCAAGAAATTTTCTTTCCTTTTCCTTCTTTTAGAAGGCTGTAGTTTATGAGGAGCATTATTCTGTGGTTCCTTAAATTGGTTGTAGGAACAGCAAGGTAAACTGTCCAAAATGACTGGATGGTCCATATTCTCTTTCGAGTTTGAAAGAAATTCCATTTCACTCTCCTTTCCCCCTCAGTTTTGTAAAACTGAAGAAGAATAATGGAGAAGGGAAATTTAGATTATGTAGGTGTGCTGGTTTTGACTGGGGTAAAATTAATTGTCTTTATAGTGGCTTGTATGAGTTTATGTTTTGGATTTGTGTTGACCACAGGGTTTATAATACAGGGATGTTTTTGCTACTGCTGAGCAGAACTCACACAGAGCTAAGGTCTTTTCTGCTCTTTGTACTGCCACAGTGGCAAGGAAGTTGAGGGTGCGTGGGCAGTAGGGAAGAGTCACAGCAAGGACAGGTGGCTCAAAGTGGCCAAAGGGATATTCCAAACCACATAACATCATACTCAGTCTATAAAGTGGAGGGAAGAAAGATTAAGACGGGGGATGTTTGGAGTGATGGTGTTTGTCTTTACTTGTCTTACCAAGTAACTGTTATGTGTGATGGGGCCCTACTCTCCTGGAGACAGCTGAATACCTGCCTGCCCATGGGAAGAAGTGAGTGAATTGCTTTGGTTTATTTATCTTGTGTGCAGGGCTTTTGCTTTCTCTACTAAACTGTCTTTGTCTCAACCCACAAGTTCTCTAGCTTTTACCCTTCCAATTCTCTCCCTGATTCTGCTGCTGGTGGATTGAGTGAGTGGCAGCAGGGTGCTTGGTTGCTGACGGGGGTGAAATCACAACAGCAGATGTCACATGCTGCTGTTTCCTACAAGAGGAAGAAAGGGGAAACCTTGTAGTATTCTGAAACTCTAGAGGAATTATGCCTATAGCTTCCTCTTCCCCTGTTTCTTTTACTGAAGATGTGACCAACATGACACAGAAGTAAGGACCAACTTAGCTTCATATAAACTTAACTGGCGTATTTGAAGTGTGTAGTATGGCTTGAAGTGCTTACCCTGAGCAGGTCAAAACTTAAACCAAGCTTACCTGAGCAGAGAGTGAATGGGGTGATGTGGAACTGAAAATAACTATTCCATTCCCTGGTGGAAACAAAGCCTCACAGCTGCTAAAGAAGCTAAAATGGTAATAAATCAGCAGAGATTTTTCCAAGTTGCCACACAAGAGTCTCATCAAAAAAGTCATCAAACTCAAAATGGCTGGGGGAATGTCTCTGTCTTCCAGAGATCCATGTTTGGTGAAAAGTGTTTAACAGGGTGGAGGTTAACTTGTTGTGACCTTACTATTAGTACTGTTCTTCTTAAAATTACTAAACATGTATTGTAATAAGCCAGGATCAAAGACAGAAATATATTAGAAACTGGGAATCTATTTTTTTTCCAAAGTGGTTCTCTGAAAGATGTGATGGATTATCAAGAATTGGGGCCCATCCTGGATGACATTGAACTGGGGCACTGAAACAATTACCACCGTGGGAAAGGGACTAACACAAGGAAGGTGGGGTGGGCCAGGACAGGAGGACTTCTACTATGGAAACTTGTTAGCTACATGTCTACCACATGGTCCCTGGGATGAGTAAAATATGCAGCAGCAAGCTTCAGCATTACAGTCATGTAGGAGATCTTTCTGCACAGGGACTAAGATTCTGCAAGACTGTAAGTGTAAATCCTGAAAGTCAGTTGTAACAATTTAAAAAGTGCAACTGATTTAGACTCTGCCTTTTCATGTTCCCTCTCCCTTGTGAAACTCCCAAGTACTGCATTTCTTTTGAGAAGCAGCAGTAAACCTCAACTCCTTCTGCTGCCTGTCTGTAGCAGTCTGTTGTTTTCCAATGACTGACATATAAACAAACTATTTAAAGTAGTGTCCTCCAAAGGACAGTAACAGACTGATCGTTTGGTATATGCCTATCATTTAGTTGAGTATATTCCTCGGTTCATGCAAGCATTTTATTTTATCACCTTAATAATTACAAAATTGACTAGCAGGTTTTTGTTACTTTAATCCACATCAGAAAAAATTATGCTTTTTGCTGCATTTATGTGTAAAAGAACATTCATATTTGAATGAAGCTTAAACTTTGTCAGTCTTTGTAATTGAATTGTCCATATTACATGTTGCTGTGTTCAAAAATATCATGGGAGGATATTGTGCTGTCACTCTCCTGCACTGTTCTGAAAGTAAAAATAGTAACCTAACTAAATTTCAAGAATGAATAAAATTCTGTTACTATTAGTGCTAACAGAATAAACTACAGTTCTATTTGAAATGGAAAATACTAATTATTAAAAAACAAGCAATTTTCTCTTGTAATACATTGCTAGATAATTTTTCATTCTTGCTCTTTTCTTTGAATTTACTAAAATGATAACAAATATTACAGCTTTATAGGTGCACCTGTATAAGTACTGATATCAGGAAAGTGGACTGTAAATAAGACCCTCTTCTAGAAGGAAACAAAACTTAACTTTTGCAGCCAATTTTAACACCAGTTTTTCCAGACCGCTGATTTTTCAGTTACATTCATAATGGCCCACTGATTTTATGTTACCTAACGCTGAATTATGTAATGGGATAAATCTTCCTGCAGTCTATCACAAGTCAAATGAAGCCCATGATTGGGAAAAGGCAGCATTAATCCAACAAGGGTGAATCACGCTCAGCAAATATGATCGCTTCCTAGGACAAAGTAACCTGCTTGGGTGATGTGGGGTGAGGGTGAACATTGCCTTACTGGATTTCCCCAAGGCTTTTGATACAGTTTCCCACAGCCTTTTTCCTAGGGAAACTGATGTGTTATGGTCTAGACAAGATGTCTGTGCAGTGGGTGGGGAACTGGCTGACAGGTGCATCCAGAGAGTGGTGGTAAACCACTCCCTTTCGAACTGACAACCTGTCACAAGTGGGGTCCCTCAGGGGTCACTACTGTGCCAAACTCTGTTAAGTGTTTTCATAGGTGATCTGGAAGATACGATCAAATGTACCCTGATGAAGTTTGCTGATGATACCATACTGAGTGGGGAAGTGAATACTTCAGAGGGCAGAGCCACCCTGCAGGAACTCTTGGATTGGCTGAAAGAGTGGGCTAACAAGAATCTTATGAAGTTGAACAAGGATTTTCACCTGGGAAAATATAAGCTAGGACTGCGGTACAGGTTGGGATCTACCCACCTAGGAGCAGCTCTGTGGAAACAGACCTGGGGGTCCTGGTGGACAACAAGTTCAGTATAAGTGAACAGCGTGCTTCATGGCAGACAAATCCAATAGGATGCTGCGTTGCATCAACAAGAGCATCAGCAAGAGATAAAGAAGTGATTGTCCCACTCAGCACCTATCAGCCCACATAAGTTACCGAAGTGTTCAGCTTTGGTCTCTGCTATGCTAAAAAATGTGAGCTGGCTGGAGAGGGTTCAGGCAAGGGACACAAACATGATCAGTGGACTGGAAAGCCAGCCACAAGAGCAAAGGCTGAGAGAACTGGGTTTCTTCAGCATGGGGAAAAAAGGCTTAGGGCAGACCTTATTACAGTGTTCCAGTATTTAAAGAATGCCTACAAAGAAAACTGAGAATCATGGGGAATCACATGGAAAAGAGGAGTAGTAATGGGCACAAGTTAATCTTGTCTAGAATGTGTTTTTGCTGAGAAAAATTGGACCAGTTAATCCATTATGTCCGTTCCAACCAGTGGTTCTATGATCCTATGATTCTATGAATGATGATCTAGATAATCTTCACATAAAGCTTAATGAAAAAAGATAACTTTAATTAGAAAGTACTTTGTTGTTATCCATTTAAGTTTGTTGTGCCTTCTAGTAATTTTGTCCTTAGAATACTTAAGTAGTTTCACTACATTTCTTATGGTAAAGCAACACTATAAAAATATTCTGTGCAAACTGGCCAAATTATATATGCTTGTAAACCCTGTTTTTTAAAAATAGATAGTATTTTATACCACTTCCAAAAAATGCAAATATGTTTATATCGATGACAGATGATGAGACTGGTGAAGTGCTTTTCCAGATTGCATTAAGCTAGAATTGCCTTGGACAGCCTTCTGCTAGTCTTTATTTTGTCCTGTTTCTCTTTTTTTTTTTTTTTTTTTTTTTTTTTAGATTTGTGAGCTGCATTGTAGGAAAAGTCATTTCTCTGGAAGAAGAAAACTGCTGGTGGGAAATGTGTCTTTTACCAGAGCTTTTCTTTGATTAGTAACCCTACTAGGAAAGTTTCCTAAATGCAATACAATGCCACAGCTTCTCCACTGTACTATAAGATACAGAAGCTCAAGTAAAACATTGGCATGCCTTTCTACCAAACGAGGAATATCAGCATGTGATAGAACATAAATGGGAACAACTGCACTTATCACAGAAAGATTTGATACATCTGCAACCCATTCAAGAAACCAGCGCAGAAAACATTTGCTGTGTTTGCAAATCAACACATTGACTTCCCTGCTTATACTGTTTCCCACACTTTCTACTCTCTGAACCATTGTGTTTTGCGTGAACTAAATCTTTTTGGGATGACTTCTCTTGATCTTGGTTTGTAAAATCCTTGACCTAATATCATCCTTCTCTAGGAAGGATGACAGCAGTGATGATAATTGATAACGTGGATGTTAATGTAGAAATAATATGAATGTAACTTTCTGACTGCTCTGAATTTATCTCATAATGCCTTTGTTTCCTAATTCTGTCACACATGAGCAAATCAACCATTAGTTACTGATCTCTTTCTTAGTCTAGTTGTTTACCACCATGCTGTTTTAATGGTTATCTTGAAATTCTACCACTGAAAATACAGAAAAATAACTAAATTTAGTACTGCAGTAGTCTCTCCTGTGCTCACAAAATTTTAGATATGTGACAAGCCTGCGTGACCAAAGTTCCTCAGTATCTCATTCATCAATAACAGATGGCTGTTCTCAAAAAGTTGTCACAAAAAGATTAGCCACGATCTCTACCAACAAGTAGTTACATTAGAAGAAAGAGAGATTGATAAAAATGGTGTCATTGGAAATGCAATTCCATTGCCTAATTTAGGCAGTCATATATGGGTCTCCCAAGCAATGCCATTTAAAATGCAAAAATAATAAATAAATGGTTTAATTTTCTTTTCTTTTCTGAGCTGGGTTACATAATAAATATATTCTTTGAAAATGCTACAAAAAAATTTTCATTTTTATAAGCCAAACTTATTTAAAATTACTCTTTGGGCCCAAATTTAGGTATTATTTAAAAATAGAGTTGTTATTTCTATATTTTACAATGATAAGTGCAAACAATAAAATATAGCATAATACATAAAGTAATATTACATACCATAATGGTGCAACATTAAATGTCATAGTTGTAACTGTTATTATCTGAGAGCTGCAATGTAAAGTTCTCCAAAGACATAAGGAATGAGCTTCATGACAATTAAAAATTCAAATTTAGTTTCAGGAACTACAGAGTAAGAATCAAGTAGAAAACATTTTCATGCTTGTGTTTTAGAACGGTTTGTGAAGAACTCAAACTTGGCATACAAGCCCTAGAAAAAATGTGAATTTGGGGAAAAGAATAGGCTAAGAAATGTAAGGGTGTGTGGAAGGAGACTAGCTACTCCCTTGAGGGTATCTGGTCAAGGACCTTTTCAGTACAAAAGGGGATAATAAGAAAAGGAAGAAGCCATAAAAATATACATACACAAACTTGACAGATAAAAATACGGGAGGCAAAAGGCACATCTCCTCAGGCACAGTAATTGATGGACCATTATATTAACCTTCCCTTAACTATCTCTCTGCGTAATCTCACTCACTTTCCCATGTGTCCTGCAAGGACTAGGTGCCAGTCACTGGAGGGATTGCTGTAAGCAGATTTGGTACCAGCAGCTGGAGTCAAACTGGGAGCGTGGGTGCCCCACACTCTGTGGTGTCAGCTACTGGAGCAAGTGGTATCTCAGTATCCAGTGCCTCAGTGGCTGGGGTGTCTCTGCCTCCCTCCACTGGGGTGTGTGATTCAAAAAAACCCAGCTAATGAGGGCGACCAGTGTGAGTAAGGTCGGTGAGGGGCTCAATGCTGGCAGCTGCAGTGGGACAGCCCCTGTGCCAGGTGCCAGCTTCTGGGGCAGCCAGTGTCTGCATCTTCCCCAGACCATGGGTGGGTGTGGTGTGACTCTGTCATTCATCACCAAACCACAGGCTGGAGCAGCCAGTAAGCATGAGGACCTGGGTCTAGGCAGGGGGATTGGGCTGTCAGGGGGTCTGTTCTGGTATTCAGAGGAGCTGCAGATCTGTGCATGTGTGTAACTCCAGAGAGTGCTGTGTGTGCGCTTTCACTAGTGTGTTGGTGGGGTATATGTGTGTGTGTGTCTGGGGTATGTGCTCACCTTCACTACCAGTTGAACCTTCAAACCTGGGTAGAAACCCTGGTTTATGAGGCATACGAGGCTGGGATCCAGTGGTCAAACAAGAATAGTTCTGGTCCACAGCTGCTGGGGAGAGCATTTGTTCCTAACACTCCTTAATAAGAACCCCCAAAAATATTCCAAATAAGGGGAAAACATAGGACAACTCCAACTTGGAAAAGGTTTGTTGTGGAGAATTATAAACCTATGAATGGTTTAGAGAAGGTGAATAGGGGATGATAACTTTGTCATTTAAGAGGCAAGGAGCAAACAGTTGGGCTTGGTGAAGACAGACTCTTCTTTCACATAATTCATGATGAAATTATTGCATTTGTTGTCACAAGAATCTGTGGAGGCCAGGAGTAAAAATGGATTCAAAGACAGATTAGACAAGCTCACAGAAGGCAGTTCCCTTGGTAGCTATTAAATGTGATGGACAGATGCAATGTCCAGCTCATGAAATCCCTGAACACTCATTGCTGGAAGCTGCGAGGCTATGCTTAGATCACGTTATTCCTACTCTTCCTGATATAATTTTTCCCAAAGCATCTATTAGCAAACTACTATTGTAAGCAAGAGTGACCTAGTTTGGCAATTTTTATGCCCTTATGTTACTGAGGCCAGAGCATTATCCTGACTTGCCCTGAGTTCTGCTATAAAAGCTTCAAATACAGTCCTCCAGTACTGAGAACAGATGCGTCCACCAGGTCTTTGTGAGGGGATAATGTTTACCTGATTTTTGACAGCTTGAAGTTGTTCCTTCACCATGTGCTGTACCTAATTGTTGAATACATTCCTTTAAAAGACTGTGATTAAGGGAAAAAAAAGGAAGGCTGCCTTTTTTCTTTTTCAGGTGGAGTCTTCTTAGGGCAAAAGATGAGATATCTGGCCAACTATATATGTATGTGAGCAAAGGGAGCTGGCAGAGAGAAAGGCACACTCTGCAGGATGCTCCTGTGACAGCCAGTCTAGGAGGTTACTGAAAAGTGAGTTAGAATGAAGTACAGCCAAAGCTGTAGGGTTTTTTCCCATGGATCAAAGAAGAATCCCAGAATCACAGAATCATAGAATAGTTTGGGTTGGAAGAGACCTTTAATGTTCATCTAGTCTAAACCTCTGCAATGAACAGGGACATCTTCAGCTAGAGTAGGTTGATCAGAGTCCTGTCCATCCTGGCCTTGAATATTTCCAGGGATGGGGCAATGTATTGTAGAATGGGGAACGCACAGTAGAAAACCATTGTAAATTACTGGGCTGAGAATGAAAGTAATCTATGAAGTTCACAGGACTAGGGAGATTTAGTTTGTTGGTTTCTATTTTCCTCACTCTGCATATCAGAGTTTTCTGTTTTAAATGTTAGATTTTTCTAATTTGAGTTCAAGTAAAATGCACCTTTTAAGATTCAGATTTGGTGGACCTAGGTGTGCTTACTGTAGAAATAACACATATTACATATAACTCATCTCAAAGCTTTGGCTCCATTGGAGTCCTGTCACATGGTTCAATTTGATTTGGATATTGCAAAAAAAAGATTAGTTGAAGGAAACAAACCTAGACCATAGTGAATATGAGATTTATTAAAGCTGCTGTTGTCTGAGCTAATTTTCCTTTCCACTGGCTTGAGCTTCATTCATAGCACTGCTTTTTTATAGTAACTGACTGTTCAAGCTGCATTAAACTATATTAAACTATGAATGACAGGCTATTGGTGTTGGTATAATATCATTTAGCAAATACAGAATCACAGAATATGGGGAGTTGGAAGTGACTCACAAGGATTATCGAGTCCAGTTCCTGGCCTTGCACAGAACCATACCAAAGAGTCACACCATGCGCCTGAGAGTATCATCCAAATGCTTCTTGAACCTTGGCAGACTTGGTGCTGTGACCACTTTCCTGGAGAGCCTGTTCAAGTGCCCAACCATCCTCTGGGTGAACATCCTTTTTCTAATATCCAACCTAAACCTCCCCTGACACAGCTTCAGGCCATTCCCTCAGGTCCTCTCACTGGTCACTATAGAGAAAAGATCAGTGCCCGCCCCTCCTCTTTCCCCCACTAGGAAGTTGTAGACTGCAATGAGGTCTCCCCTCAGTCTCCTCTTTTCTGGGCTGAACACACCAAGTGACCTCAGCTTTGTAGATAAATTCCAACATAACATGTCTTTGGAAACAAAACCCAACTTGTTTTCCCCTTTGTAGTCTTAATTTGTAGCAAGGATGAGACTAGAAATGCTCTTTCGAACTTAGCAGTGACTTAAACTAAGAAAAATATCTCTAGAAGACAGATTTTTGGAAAAGAGAAAGCTAATATATTTGTGCGTGGTTTGAATACTGCCTGCAACTACAGTAAATAATTCTCATACTAGGGAGTCAGTTTAGTTTAGCAGATCTTTTCTTTGATTAGTCTGCATGTATATGAAATGAAGCAACAGTCCATCAAACGAGACTTGCAACATAGAGGAGAGTGGTATGAGAGAAAACAGCAGCTGCAAAAAGAAAAAGCCAGCATCAATAGAGGAATGATATTTAGGAAAAGACAGATTTCTGGACAGAAAGTCTCACATATATTTTTAAAACAATGGAACCAAAAACTGCATCAGTTTGCAGAACTGATCACTGAAAATAAAGAAGAGGGGAAGAAAAAAAAAGCGAATTATTGTTGCCAGGGACAAGGCTGCTTCTGTGGGACAGGCTGATAACAGTATGTGTGTATTGGAATGAGACTGTGGAGAGAGTGAGGTTGCTTTGATTTTCATTTAATTTTAGTCTGAAACTGGGAAGTAGAATAATGAATTAGAGCATTAGAGAACTGAGCATTCTGGCATATCTGACTGCTGCTCTGAAAGCTCCTACTCTGTAATTCTTTCATTAGAAAGAGTCTCGATTGTGAAAACTTGATTCCAGGGTATGCAAGAAACTGCACAGAGATACAGAGTTATACCTGGGAAACTGAATCCAAGGAGGCTTCTGAACTGCTCAATGAAAGGATTAGGGCAATGATAGCCAGGAGTGGAGATCCCTGGGTCTACTGAAAGAAACCTTAGATTCAGAGCAGGGACAGATTGTGATGATGTTATTACTGCAGTTTGTCATGAAAGGAACAAAGAGGAGTAATATTGCTGGAATTATGGGATACAAACCCTCTTTATTTTTAATCTCCCAGTATTGGAGAAGCTACATGAAAAATGGAGGAAACTGATGTAATAACTAAGATAATGGCTTTTTTTCACTGGAAGTCTGTAGCTGCAGGGTGACTTGACAGTACCAAAGACTCATGAAATGCACGAAAGGCAGGAGAATGCTTATGGCCTTTATGGTGTGTTTACATGGCTCTTGGTCTGAATTTTATAAGCCCTCCTGAGAAGATGGACTGTATGAATTTGCTGACCATCCACTGACTTGGGAATATTTGCACTGAGATCTGCCGTGTGCACACACATCCAGTAGTTTCCTGGATGGTGAAAAAGACTTTCTAAAGGAAGTAATTTAAATCTGGCAGAAAAAAAGCTACTAATTAAAGGATAAAGGCATGCAATTTCATGGAAACACAAGTGGACTTCTTTTTAATAATGGTAAAAATATCTTATTCTGGAATATGATGGCTTGTTCCTAATGGAAAATTTTCAGATCAAGATTCAACATCTTTCTAAAGGTACAGGCACCAACCATAAAGCTATAAGCATGAGATTGCCTGGGGTTACTGATTTGATGCAGGAAAGGATAGGTGGAATTCAGTGACACATTATGCAGGTCAGATTACATTAGTGCCTGTTGACTCTAATATCCTTTAATCTATAGAACTTTGTGCAATAGAATAGCTAACAATGCTGATATTTTAAGTGGTCATCTTCAGATTTCAAAAAGTGGGGCAGTTCATCCGTTTGTTTGCTGTTTTCTTAGCAAGTATGAGGGTCAGAAATTTTCTTCTGAAATATAAAGTTTTTCATGATATAAGAAAAGGTCCTTGTTCAAGAAAAGAGAAGGAATTCTTACTCCAGTATTATGAAGTATGATATCACTTGAAAATGAATTCTATTTTTTGGGGAAAGACATTATAAGAATATCATGGCTTGTCAGCTGTACAAAAGTCAATACATATTAAGTCAATTAACCCTGTAGTGACTATTAGGGTTTTGTAGCAAGCTAACTCCATCTTGGAATAGTATGCACAGTTGACTGCAGCTCTGAACTGGTAAAGGGACTGTGTAAATATGGGGCTCCTACAAAACATACATGTGGCAATAGGCAGTGCTGACTCCCTGACCTTTGATGAATCATGGGAAGGATATGGAGACACGAACTGGAGATGAAATAATTCTAGTCAACCTAATTGTGAAGGTATCTTACAAGGGGTTGGTAGTTAAAAGCAGACAGGAGCACTCTAACATACCAGCCTGTAGTGTGTTGATGGCAACAGAAGCCAGTGTGTCTTAGCCAGGCAAGGGCGGTGTTTCTCAAATATGGCACTAAAGCAATATAAAGCAGTATGGGCATCTACTGTTGTTTCGCATAGCTATGGTGTGGCATACCTTTATTACCTGCAGCAAATGAGAAGCGGGGCTGTTCTTCTGCATTCTCCAACTTAAGGTGCTCTTGCAGAAGAGAAATGTTGTGTTCAACCATCAAAAATATCTATCTTTTGACAATAAACAAAATATGTGTTCCCTGTTTCTTCATAATATTAATAATTATTATATTAATTCAAGTGTAATTTAATCCTTTAAGCCATGGTTTAAATTGTTTATGTCAGAAGTAAATGTACTTATTTTGCTTGGTATTCAGCACAGCTTAGTTGACTGTAAAGCTATGTTGATAACAAATTGGTCACATTGCCATACCTAACAGATATACCAGTGGCAGCTGTATACCAGAAGATTGTGTCTATGTGTGTCTGCAGACATATGCATCATTATTTTTGGAGAAGTAAACTGTTCAGTTGTCCTTGGAACATAGGAGTATGTGTGACCAAATCGTGCTAATAAAACTTTAAGGTGTGTTATCAGGAAGCCACAGCCTGAAGACCACTGAAGAGAAATGGGATTGTAACACAGGCCTAGAGAAGTACAAGAACAGGATGATACAAGAGCTTTAGAATACAAGCATAGGCAGATAACAGAGCTCCCCAGGCTATAAACACAAATCACAGCCAATTACAGGTCACTAAAGGAATACAACCTTGGGAGCTGGGTAAAACTGATTCTAAGGATAAAAAAGAGAGAAAAAAATCACTACATGCCATACAAAATGAAACTTGTGAAATTCAGATATGACATGGAATTAGAGCAAGTGGTCTGTGTTAGCAAACATAAATATACCCCCAAGCAAACTCAAGAATGACAAAGAGCAACATGGTCTCTTTACCTGCTCCTCTTCCACCTGTAAATCTCTGATTGGTTTCATACTGCGGTGCTGGCACCTCATTGGACCCTTTCACCTTTTTGAGACAGACTGGTCTTACCTACCCTGACATCATGAGTAACTTAAAAAAGCTTGAGCATAACACCAGAGCAAGGGGGAGACATCAGAAAGTTTGGTCACATGATTTAGACTTTATCATTATACATTATATTTTACAGAATGAACTGTAAAAATTTGAGCTGTGTTAATATTATTGTAAGTTGACAGATCTTTGATTAGATTGCCAGTACTTTATTCAGGCTGCCTAATGAGAAGGTCTTGGTTCTGCATATTAAATGTGTTTCTTTAGCTTACTGAAATACATGGGGTACTTGGTCTTGTACTCACCCATGAGACTTCATTGTAATTTGTATGCAATAAATATTGTGGGGTGCTAAACTTAGAAAATAATTCTTTCAAGTTTTCATTCTGAATGAGAAAGTCTATCATAAATAGAGGGAAGGAAGAAAACAAATGCAAAGGAAGCATAGAATTAAATTTTAAAAAAGGAACACAAACTTCAATTGATTTTCCGTTGAAAAACCCCCTCATGCACTTTGGTTTATATCAGGGAACTAAATAACTTTTCAAAATTATTGAGAGTTTACATTGCCCTAAGAGTACTACACAATATACCTTCTCAAACCATGCTCTCTTTTGCCTCTTGGTACACATTTGAAAAACACTGTAGTTTTAGAGCCCTTGTCTCTGTCTCAGCATAGTCAACCATGATTGAAAGTGATTGAATCAGTGTGGCTTAATGGATCAGCTGAGCCTTGGCAGCTGATGGTGAGCCTGTTGTTACAGGCACCTGCAGTGCTCATAAAATAAAACCTGCTAAGTTTAGCCATCCTTTTGGGGGATGTGAGTAGGAATAGAGGAGAAAAGGAAAAATTGAAATTTGATTAACTTTTCTGAAACTAGTTTGACTTTGACATTTCCATGCATGTATTTTCTATGAATATTTATTTATTTCACTTAGAGTATGAATGTTTAGTTATAGCAGTATAATGAAGTCCTGCTAACTTCATTTGTATCTTAAACTGCAACGAAAATTCTAAAGGACTCAGCCAAGCAATGTATTTTTGAAAATGTCTCAAGTTTATCTTGAAAGTTTTTAGCAAAATGTGATTTAGCTAGTTTCTAAACATAAAACATCTTAATTTACATCGAAATACAAATGCAATTGTACAATGATTGCACAATATTAATAATTCTCTGGGAACACATAATAAAATATGCATTTTATAATGTTAGTGTACCCAAACAACATCTTCTTATCCGAAACTCTTCCTTATTACAGTAGACATGCAATAGTTTTATTATTCAACCTACCATTTCTGAGATTGTTTCTATTTCTCATACTATGTAACAAAAACATAAGCTGTAGATTTGTAACTTGCAAGATTTTATGGAAAAGAGAAAGAAAAGAGAATTTCTGGAATTGGCCCATAGACTAGCTTACAGATAAATTAAAAAAAAAAAAAAAAAAAAAAAAAGAGTACTTTTTGTGCTGACAGACCAGTCTTGCTGAGTATGATGAGTTTGTGACCTTTTAGGCAAGTCACTCCGTATGGGTGTTTGCAGTAAGATGAGAAGCAGTGGTGGGAAAAAGTGATAAAAGAGGTGAAGCTTCATGTTTAAAGAAAACCAAATCAATGCAGCTTTTTAGGGTAATAATTTTCAAGACACATAGAGGAAGCTGAAGAGTCAGATAGGCTACTTAACTTACTTTTTTAGAACAAGTAAGCTTTGAATCCTTGAATTCAATGGGGGTTACTGTATACTTGCAAATCTAGTACTTTTGCTACACATTGAGTTACTTTCACTTCTTTCCCTGAGGGTTTTCTGCCTGGCTGCTTTTCCTTGGTTTGTCATTGAAGGATATGGGGAAATTGCTCAGTGTGGGTGGATTTAGATATGTGGTAACAAGCAATTAACATCTTGGCAAAGATAAGATGGTCTTCAACAATGTATTTTCTAAACATCAAAAAGGGTTTCCAACAAAACATAACCTGACAGATTTAATTTCTTTTAAAAAGTCTTTTAAACACTTGCAACCCAACCTACTTATTTTGCCTGACTTGACCTTAATATGAATACACTACTCATTTAACTTATTTAGGTGTTTTCTCTTAATGAATTTATGGATATTTCATGCTTTCAGTCTTTTTCTGTTAAATTATTCTCTCTGTACCCTCATAATCCTTTCATGCTTTTCTTTCCCTAAGTTTTCCAATGTCTATTGGGCTGTTCTGCTTAGAATTTAATATATTAGCCTAAATTCTATTAGTCTTGTAGAAAGAAATATTTTTTCTTTCCCCTTAAGTCAAGACAGTTTCTGTACATGCTGCTCAAAGTCACATTGTCCTAGGTGTGCAATATGCTATTGTGTTTTTCACACTTTATTGTCCTGAAGTAATATTGGTGTTCTAGTTTCTTTTTTCGTGTTTTGAAAAACAACTTAATCTAATTTCTTAATCTTCTACCTATTCAGTTGAACCTAAGGAAATTCTATACTGTATTTCTGTGCCTTTGTTATAGAAAGGTCATTTACTACACTTTCCAATTTATTATCATCTGCTAATTTAATTATTGTGCTGTTTAACCTCTTCCTAATTGCTAACAAAGATGAATGTCCTACATTTTTTCTGTCTTTAATGCTGATGATAAATGGTGTGTTAAAACAGTACAATCCAACACAGATCTTGCAAAGAAACTCTGAAGTTAATTTCATTGATATTTATTATTATATTATTATTCCTCTGCTTGTGTTTTCTGTTTATTTCCAGGACAGACAGACTGAACATCAACAGATAGTCCAAAAATACTAGCAAAACTTGTGTAAAAGTCAAAATTGCCTCCATGTATTTATATCCCATAACTTAATAATTTCATTCCACATAATAGACTTTTAATAAAGCAAGAGTTTATTAAGCTCAGCTGATGTCTGCAAGACAAGTAAATTTTAGGTTACCTAATAAATTTTCTAATTTCTGAAGTGAAGTTTGCTAGGCAATAACTGTCAGGTAAAAACTGGTGGGGTTTTTTTGGTGTTTTTTTTTTTTTTTTTTTTTTGGGTTTTTTTTTTTTTTTTTTTTTGAACACTGGTTTTGTGTTAGTTGTACCTCAGATTACTCAGAACCTGCACTTTTCTACATGTGTCCTCCAATACCTGCTAAAAAGGATAGGGTATTCATTTGCTGGCTGTGTAGCTCATGGATTTGCTAATTTACTGCCTCCCTGTGTTCTTGTATTCCTGTTCCTGATCCTTGTTTGTCAATATGCTTGTTTTGCAGTTGTCAGTTTTGTCTTAATAAGTAAATCAAGAAGGATACTTAGAAGGTAGTTGAGCTTTTCTATTGCAATGCATAGTTTTTTATTCCCTCACCATGAGAGTGCCTCTAGAGTATTTTGGTGATGTCAGTTCATGGCACTGTGACTTCTCTTGCAGTAATAAATCACTGCTCTGGGATGTTTCCTTCCCTGCTTTATTCTTTCTCTTATGAAGCTTTCCCCTTGCAGATTTCTTCCATGAGTAAGCTACAACGCACTAGTTACATGTGCCAGGTAAGTTGAGAAACAGCTAGCCTAAATTCTCTGTTGGACCTAGGATATGAGAAATGAGAAGAGTCCTCCTAAGCAGCATGCTGCCCACAATGAACCCATAGAGGGAAGGGCAGATATAAGCAGGTTGCTATCTTTCATGAGAAACAGGAAAGCTGATAAGAAATATTTTGACGGAATGCTTTTCTGAATTCATCTGGCCTGTATTGAAATCTGTGATGATGTCCATTTTCTGTAGACACCTAGCAGTCAAGGTTCTTGAGCTGGATGTCTTTTGCTGTTGTTATTGTGAAGGGGTGCAGATCATTATAACTAGGATGTCTAGGTTGCCTTGGCATTTTAATAGTCTTTGGATAGAAAGAAAAAAGCAGCTTTTTCACAGTACTAGTCAAAACAGGACCCTATTTGAGATTTTGTTTTATAATGGGCATAAAGCCTAGCAGCTACAGTACATGCTGTGGGCATCCTGCTATAGAGATGTATCTCTAGCAAACATTGTATTTTGTAATATTCCTAGACTCACAGTAAATTAATGGCATTTAAGAAACAGGATATAAGATTAGCTCTTAGATTCACTGTCATGAGTGGATTCAACTTATGAAAAAGTGTAAGCATGCACTAGGTGTGGGAAGGCCTTGAATTAAAGCAATCCAGAGAGTAAAAATTGTTAGTTGCATCTACAAATGGCATCACATCAGAAACAAAGTGATTATGTTCTTAACTCTAAAAAATCCAGTAACTTTAAAGTCCAGAAGGACTGGTTTAATCAAATGTCACATTGATGCTGGCAGTAAAGTTTGTTATCAAAACGCCTTACAGAGCTTCGTTTATGAGGAAAACAGTTATAGAAGATCAACTGTTAAAAGAGGGCATAGTGTCTGCTGCTGGCTTTTCATGGGCATGTCCACTCTTATTGGTACATTTGTTCTAGTGCAGTTTTATGTGGACTATGGGAAATTAAACAGTGCCACTCAATGCGAACAGGGTCTGCTCTGTGAGATTTATGACTCATTAGGTTTTTGAAGTGAAGCTAAGTCCGTCAAGACCTAAGACATATGTATAGATAACAATCCTGCAAGTGTTTATGAACCTAAGTTGAAAACCACCATTCTATAGAAGGAAGATGTATCATTTTCAAGTCTTGTCCTTGAACTGACCTGCAATGTTACAGAGATTAGGAAGTCATGTTATGGCAGCTTTAATTTTCAAAATGTATGTTTCTGTTTAGATGATTTAACAAAAACATTGTCTATTTTCCAAAAGCAGCCACAACAGCAGCTTTTGCAAGATTTTGAAGCATTTAATAGAATATGAAAAGCAGGGATTACTTGTATATCTGAGAAATGTCAATTATACTTCTGTTTGGAGTAGTAGGTAAGGATTAATAGTAGATTTTTGCAAATGCTGAAGTGGGATTGAAAACACAATCTAATAGTCAGTTAAAAGAAATTAGGTCATTTTGAGGAACCCTCAAGTACCTCTAAAACTATATGCTATTCTGTTAAAGCTGCTCCTTCAATCAGCTCACAAGATGTGCCTTTTGAACAGACTCAGATATGCTAATAAGCATTTCAGCTTAAAAGTGTTAGTCAGCAGTTTTAAAATATTCAAAATTCAGCTCATTGAAGTTGCTTTCCTAAGATTTAGTGGCATGCTTGGGAGCATCCATCACAAAGCTTTTCCACAAAGGATCATACAGTGTGGTAGCTTATTCCTTATTTCAGGTGATAAAGCAATAAAATAAATAATATGAGGTGAGGTGATTTCACATTAGTTTCTGCTGTTGAACACTTCCTCCTATAGAAGCAGTTGCTCTGCTGTTCAGCAACAGAAAGTGTCCTCAAGATGATGGTCCAGCTCCCCAGCTGCTGTAAATTTGCAGAGATTCACAGACTGCAAATTCATTTCAAGTCCAATGTAGTTCATAGAATCCTGAAGGTGTGATACAGTGAGAGAGTCCAGGCAGTTAAACATATTCAGAATTGTATTTTTAAGGTTTCCTGGTACTATTGTCTGTCACAACATCTAACCTCACATTTATTACTTTCAGTAGAGAACCAAAGCAATACCTCAGTTTTCAAAAAGTTTTGGAATTATCTGAAGATGAAAACTACAATTTACCCTTCTCTGCACACAGGTTCAGATTAAAACCTGGAATTATAATTTGCTTGCTGAAGTTTAGGTTTAGTCATTTCAAATTTCAAGGAAAGACTATAAGTCCTGTAAGTATAATAAAACTACTTACAAAAAAAAAAAAAGAGAAAAATATCTTTCTTCCTGTTTCTTGCACTTCAGCAGGACTGTTTTGAGTAACTTTTAGCCACTTCACATTTATTTGTGAACGGGGTGATGATGTTAAGAGCTGTAAAGTAATTTATTTTGTATTTCTAGAGCCCTGCCAACTAACTGATACTGTAAGGTGAACTGAATGAATGACAACTGAATGTGGGAGCAGAAGTAACATGTACTTTATTAATCAAACAGTGGAGTAAGTAGAGACTAGATGTCCTCTGCTGCTCTGAGACCTTGGAAAGCTGGTGCCAGTTAGATTGCTAATGACATCCTGGTCTAAGGTAGCGTAAAATACAGTGCAGCTGGCAAACAGTGAAATAAATGAGAGTGAAAAGCAAATCACTCCTGTTTCAGCACGGGGAATCCCCTCTCTAGAGAGCAGAGGTGGAACAGGCATTTCTGTCCTTTGCCCCTAACCCCCCCAGACAATGCACTGGGTCTGTCTGGGATGGAGTCAATTTTCTTTATGTGGTGCTGGTTTAGATTTGGAAGTAAAACCACTTGGTCTTTGGCTATTGCTGTTTTGTACTTGCTGAGCTTTGGAGGCTTTCTCTTTTATTCTCTCTGCTCCCTTCCACCCCGGTGAGTAGCTGGGGGTGGGCAAGAAACTGGGAGGGGACACAGCTGGAACAACTGACTCTAACTGCTGGAAAGGATTGTCCTTATAATGAGATGCTGAGCTTCTTAGTAAAATGGATAGGAAGAATAATTGCTGGATTTGTCGTCTAGTTGTTGCTCAGAGACTAGCTTGTGGATTGTGGAGGGTTGCACTTACATCACTTGTTTTTTCTCTCTTTTCTTCACTTATTAAACTATTTTTATCTCAGTTAATGAGGTTTTTTTCTCTTCTTCTTCCTATTCTCTCCTGATCCTACTGTGGGTAGGGAGTGAATGAACAGCTGAGTGGGTGTTTAGCTGCAATCTGGGGACAAACAACAACAGAGAGCAAGCTGCAATAATATTGAAAATGTCACTCTGACTCAGTTCCTAATCAGGCTGCTAGTGGAGTGTGAAATGGCTAAAGAAACATGTTAGGGTCTCTCCTGCCCCACCAACAAGTCTCAAACTATTCCACCTTCTCATCATGCTCTTTTTCTCTACTGTTTTTTCAGCACACTTCTGAAAACTGCAATCAATTCCTTTCAGTTGTCTGAGCTCTGTTAAAATTGATCAGTGTAAAAATACTGATCTAAAATTTAGATGTTTTCATGCAATTTATTTGTCCTTGCTGAGAGCTGATAAAATCAGGCTGGTGAATGGTCCCTACTGCTCTCAGCAAAGGAAAATTTGGCTTTCACTCTCATGGTGTCACTAAGTCTGCACAGACCAAGTGTAATGCAGTTTTAGCCCAGATATCAAACATGGTGGCAGGTGCAGGACTGAAGAGCATGTTACTTTACATGGTCTAAGAAAGCATTATCCTGAAATATAAGCTGGTGCCTCTTTATTGTAGGTTGGGGTTTTTTTCATTTATTTTCATTTTGTTTTGGTTTTTTGTTTGTTTGGTTTTAGTTTTTACGCGTGTTTCTGTTTGTTTTTGTTTATTTTGGGTTTTGGTTTAATGTCTGGGGTTTTTTTATGGTTTGTTTTGTTGTTTTTTTTTAAGGGGAAGAACAGACATGGAGGGAATGGTGGTAACAGGGAGAGAATTGAGAACATCTAATAAACGTATTTAGATAAGAACAATATGGAGATCTCTCATTTCAAATGCTCTAAGTCCGAAGATACTTAAGAACTAAAATATTTAATTAGTTTTTTTTCTTAAAGTGTGCATTTATGAACTCAGTTATTTGTCCAGAGAAGGCAGAGGTCACTTTCGTTGCACTATCAATGACCAAAACAAGAGTACAAAAGTACAAAAGAAAACACAAATTCTCAGCTTTCTTTTATAATAGAACCTTCTATGTTTCAGAAGTAATCTGATCTCTACCAGAGCAACGGTAGGTATCTAGAATCACAGGTATCTAACACCAAGAGTCTCCTGTGTCTTCTTAAGAAGCCCCTTTTTTTCCACCCAATACTACTTTTCTCTGCTACAGTAATCCTTGGAGAAACTGTATAGTGCAAGATTGTATTCAGTCTACAAAACCAGCAGGGAAAGAAACCCCAAAACAAATTATTGTGCAGGCTTCTTGTGACCAGAGAAGGGAGGAATGAAAATTTAGGAGAGAAGCAACTCTGCAGACACAAAGGTCTATGAAGAAGGAGAGGAAGGAGGTACTCCAGGTCTCAGAGTAGCCTGTGGTGAAAACCATGATGACTCAGGCTGTCCCCCGTAGCCTGAGGAGGTCTGTGGGGGAGCAGATATCCACCTGCAGCCTTTGGAGTATCCCCACTCTGGAGCAGGTGATTGTCTGAAGGATGTCTGTGATACTGTGGGAAGCAGAGGCTGGAATAGGCTCCTGTTAGAGACCTGCAGACCCATGGAGAGAGAAGTCAGCACTGGAGCAGGTTTGTTGGTAGGACTTGTGACTCTGCTGGGGAGCACATGCTGAAGCAACCTGTTCCTGAAGGACTGCACCCCATGGAAATGGACCTACAGTGGAGCAGTTCATGAAGAGCTGCAGCCCATGGGAAGGACTTACACTGAAGAAGTTCATGGAGGATTGTCTCCTGTGGGAGGGACATCACACTTGAGCAGAGGAAGGACTCCTCTCCCTGAGAAGCAACAGCAGCAGCAACATGTGATGAACTGACCATAACACCCATTCCCCACCTCCCTGCACTAATGGGGTGGAGGTAGAGAATCAGGAATAAGTTAAGTTGGGAAGGAGGGAGCGGTGTGGGGAAGGTGTTTTTAGGATTTTATTTGCTTTTCATCATCTTGCTCTGATTTTAATTGGTAATAAATTCAACTAATTTCTCTAAGTCAAGACTGTTTTGCCCATGATGCTAACTGGCGAGTGATCTCTTCCTGCCCTTATTTTGACTTATGAAGCTTTCGTGATATTTCCCTGCTCTGTTCGGTTGAGGAGGGGAGTGATAGAGTGGCTTTGGTGGGTAACTGGCCTCCAGCCAGAGTCAGGCTGTCACATATTGTCACTTGGAGTTTAAGGAACTTCAGAGGAAGAAAAGATAAACCAGATGTAGATTATTCTTGAGGAAAACTTTTTTTAAAATCAAATAATAAAGCACATGCCCAAGTGTGATCTTATTCTGTCCAAAAAGTGTCTGAAGAGTTAATTATAAGCATGTTACATGAAAGCTATGCTTGTTTATTTTGCTCTTTTGGGGATTTGTGTTCAGACTTCTGAAGATGGATTTTTCATGTCAAGTGGTGCATACCAGAAAATAAATTTTATTTTTCAAATTTGGCACTAGTTTTTATTAGCAGAGTCACTCATACGTCCCATTAAAATGTGGATTCATTATTATTTATGCTTCTTGTGAGATGATTTATTTCAGTATTTCCTAGAGCTCAGAGTAGCTTTGCAGGTGCATTAAAATCTGATGCAAAAGCACATAAAGTGTTTTCAAATATGTGATTTCTGCTTCTGTCTTCTCCTGTCTCTTTCTGCTCTTTTCCACCAATTCTGAGATGTCCCCTGAACCTTAACCTACTTATATCTGCAGTATGCAGACTGTTTACTAATCAATCCTGATTATTTTTCATTTCCTGTAACTTTCTCCATCTTCATAAACTGAGGATATCCAATCAACACGTTCTTAACTGGACAAAGCAATAAATCACATTCTTGACAATCTTCAGTATAGATGATGTGGTTCCCTAACTTTGAAGGTAGTAGGAGAGACCTGCACCTGTGTGAAGAGATGCTTCCAACTGGAAGACTTAGAAGAGAAACTGAGTTGCTTCTCTGAAGTGAGACGGTGTTAATCACTGATGTGGAATTAAAATTAGAGATTAATACACTTATAATTACAGGTATACATGTCAGTGTGGTCCAAAGTTCTGTCATGGCTAACAAATACTCAGGAAAGCCACCCAGTGGAGCCTAGAGAGATAATTAGGTCATCATATGCTCAATAGGAACTTCACGATGAGCTGAATTGTTTCACTGGGTGTATCAATTGTAGTGGAAGTTTATACATTAAATTTGTGTGTAGACACAGATGCCTCAGAGTAGATTTTAGAAGTAGTTGTGTGGTAAATGTAGATTTTAATGTAGCTGTATTATATCCCTTACCCTGTAGCATAATGTTTACACATACCCAATCCTATTATCCCATTTCATATCAATCCCTCTAAATTACATTAGCATATTTAGTATTCTTTTCAAGGAAGAATTGTAGAAAAGCCTGGACCAGAAGATATCACACAGGCACAGCAACCTTCTAAAACTTTGGAGGAGCTCTAAGGACAATATGTGCTGTGAAGAAGATGAAGATGAGGAAGAAGGGGTCTTAAAGACCCCAGACCTAATTCCTGAAAGGGTGTGTTGGGGTGCAGAACCAGAGATGGACAGATCTGGGATTGGATTATTATAATATCATAGAACCCCTGTCTGGGCGTCCACATGGTATGTATTCCTCTAGCTTCAGGCTTAATTAAAGGACCTACTCTCTTTATCTTATCTTACATACTAAATTGGCTTGGAGTCTTTTTCCCAGGGTCTCTCTTAAGGCAACAACATTAACATTTCTATTTTGTAATTTGGAATTATTTCATCTTATAGATGTGTTCCAGTTGCCTAAATATAGAGTCTTAGTTCCATTAGACATGGCCCAAGGTCACAAAGGCATCCACGCAGCTCTGCCAGGTAGCTTGTCCCCATGTCCCCTGCCTGCTACACTACACTGTGTGTCTCTTTCTCTACAGGCTTGGCCAGCAAATAATATTTAGTTTTCAATGTGATTTTCTTCTGCTTTGTTTGTTTTGTATTCACTCTGAATTAGGAGAAAAAACAAAAAAAGAAATTGTCAAACTTCTTCAAATCTTTGAAGTTCTCTTCTGGGAAACTGCTGGAATTATTCAGTATGAAGGCCAATGTCATGCCATTTTCCCAGGGAAGTTCTGTGGTCTAGGGAGCTTATGGTGCACTCTGCAAAGTTTAAAAATTTTATTTTTTTTGACAAAGTCATATAAGAGGTATTAGAGCCCTCTGGCTTGGGACATATTGGACAGAACATGTCTTCACTAAGCTAAAGTTTTGAGGCTCTTTCTATATTATTAGTTTTTTTATGACAGACAAGCTCCAAAAGCCACCACTTCCACGTTACTTAGCTTGTAGAACACAGGTGGTAAATACAAACAATGTTGCCTTGAAACCTTGCCTTCAATGCGATGAAAATTGTCACCAAGACATTTAAAAAAAGAAATTTTGAGCTTGGTAGGCACAATATTTTTACAAAAGTTATTATCCTTTGAAGTTTCCAGGCACCTCTATTTCCACAGCAAGACAAGTTTTCTCCATTCTAATTCTGCATTGACCATAATTTAAGAAAGAATCTGACTTTTAGTTATTCCTATTGAAAACAGTCATTACAGTGGAAGAAAATTTTAACAGAAATGCAACACCACATTTGTTTTAAATTATTTCTTGTGCCTAGGTAGGCTTTGCACATGAGTGCTGCTTCTTCCTACCTGCTGCAAAAAATAGCTTTAAATAAATTTTAGCCTTTTATTTTTTTTTTCTTTGTTGTAAGCCTGATATAGTCCAAGAGAAAGATAAGAGATGAGTGGAAGAGAGTGTGAGGATTTATGCATCTCAAAGACTGCCATGCCAGAATAAACATTTTTCTGTGTGCTGTTAACTTTCAAAAGCTCAGTAGACTGAGTATTTGAAACATTAATAATAGTACAGTCTTACTGTTGTCATAAGTAAAGGCCATCAGATATTTGAATCCCAGATGCTTTCTTCACTCTAGCCAAGTGCTGCAGTGGCAGTTCACTACGTCGGTTGACTCAGCTGCTGGAATCATCAGTGCCATTGGTATCAAATAGGCTAAACACTACAACAGATCCCCTTGTGAATAGCAACTGCAAATGGAAATGGTATTAAGATAAAATCCTTGTGCCATTTATAGATTAAAAGGAATTTTTTTGTTATTCTTTTTGCTACTTCTATAATCTGACTGCTCCCAGAAGAGTAAATTAAAGGTAGTGGCCTAAATTTCAGAAGTCATTAGAAATTTGGTGGTTTACTTTCAAGGGGCCCAACTGCTGTTACCCAGAATAGAATGAATTTCTGTGAAAGTACCTGCCTTCCCTGCAAAGTGTGACACTGGTTTTCACTAAGATGGAATTTCTTTTAAATTAAACTCTTGTGTGACCAGGAGTTTTAGATGCCTTTTTTTTTGAGTATGTTTTCTATCTCAGGATCCCTATACAACAAAATCAGACAACTAAGCACACAAAATCTCTGCTGGACTCAAATAACACAATGTACAAGAAATCTCCCTAAGTTTATAATCCTTGAACCATTCCATTCACCCACTTAGAAACACAGGCTGTTCCACTGATAGTTTCTTTTCCATGTTAGTCCATTACTGTACTACTGGGAATGATTTCTATGCCACTTTTGTCCTTGTTCACCCCCAACAGCTGTCATGTCCCAGCACCTGAAAAACCCCAAAGTATGTAGTGCCAACCAGTAATGCACACTCTGTGAAGATGCCTGGCCAGGACTGTGACATTAATAATTGACAGTATTTATCCCAGCTATTCCTTAGGCCCAAGAACTGTAACTGGTGCCATCCAGACAAAGGTCCACACTGGCAGACTCAGTTCAGCAACTTTTACGTGGCCCCTGCTCAAGGCCCTTCTGCTGAGACAAGACTCATGGGCTGTGAGAGTATGTGGCTGCAGGTGGGATGAATGAACAACAGGTAATGAGAAAACTTTAGTTTTTCTGTGGAGAGTTCTCAGCATAGTGAGGAAAAGGAAAAAGGATATGGAGGTGAAAGAGGCACATTAGAGAAGTGCAATTAAGTAACAGAGGACTAAAGCAATTGAAGCGGTTGGTTTAACACTTGGAATTTCTTTGATCAGCTTAGAACTAATGCATGGTTTTCCTCAAGAGCATGAAATTGTAAATGCTTCTTTTGCAGCTAATCACGATGCTGGTGACAACACTTGTAGGGCTGGTATAGGATGCACCACAAGATGCTCTGTGGCACTGGCTTTTGGAAAGGTCTGCCAAAGTGGTGTATGTCAGTCAGCACACACCTTGAAGCGCCCAGAGCACTCTTCCAAAATAGACCCACTGTGACAGAAGGTAGTTGCTGTGTCAGAGAAATTATAGAGAACACAGACACAGGTTGTAAAAAAAAAAAAACAAACCAACTTGTATTTACCAAGTGCCAAGGATAGAATGTATGTAAACAGTGCAGTCCATTGTGAATATTTCTGCTGCCTCTGACAGTTTAGACAAAAGGATGCTTTGCTGTAGCTTCCAAGGCTCTAAAGCCACTTCAGAAGGGAGCCAGAGGACAGACAGGTTGTAAATTAGCTGGTTGTAAATCATCTTCTCATTTCTTTGGCAAATATGTTGATATATAAGTCTCCATAGGACAAAAATGCAGTTGCCTAAGCTCTTCTAAGATAGTAAGACTTTTATGCACAATCTAATCTGTTTTCAACTTTGCAGTTTCTGATTTTACCCCTTCCTGGTCACACATATAGTTCTTATCTGAACAAGCTTCCTGAGCAACACATATGATGGATATCCAAACTGAAATTCTGACAACTTCTGTTTACCCTCTTGCCTGCCTATTCATGCTTTTGTCTCCTCTTTAAGGAGTATCTGGTATTTGGTTTTCAAATAATGCATTTCACTTTCAAAGCACTTAAAGAAAAAGAAAAGGAGTACGGCAGATTCTCAAAACTATAGTGACAAAAAGAGAGATAACTGTTTCCAGCTGACATCTGGCTCTTTATTAAGTTTAGAAATATTTGCTGCTCTGTGCCTTTTGACTGACATCACCAAGGAAGCAGCATTTTCTAATTGCTATCTGCCTATCCTAATTTTGTGCTGATGTAAACCACTGCCACTAATTATCTTATTACAAGAATTTTTTTCTCTCTCTCTCCAAATCCCTCCCTAATTAAGACCCTGTTCTTGTTAAAATCCACCCTACATCATTTATTTCCCTTGTTAGTAGCTTGCTATCCCCTCTTTTCTTCTGCAGTATTCTTAAATCTTTTGTGTTGATGTTGACAGTATCTTCTGTTATAAATTGTTTGGTGGCAGAGAGGGTAGTTCTTGATTTTTTTTTTTTTTTTGGTGGCTTTCAGGGCTACAAGGACTTTCAAATATGGAAGGTTTTCAAAAATACTACTCTATGAATGACAACTTTAATAAAATTAATCAAATGCAAAAAATTCTAGTTCTATATGAACTGATTTTGTATATATTTTTACTTCCCAGAATCTAAAATCTGGAAAGACTAATTTCAGGAAGATTGCAGAAAAAAAATATCATGTGTCTTTTAGGAGTTTTAAACAAAGGCAAAACATTGGAAATGGAAGAATGAAGAGTAAAGAGATAATTGTGCTATCCCTATCCACAAGAAAACACTAGTTAAGACAATAGAGACTTTCTTAGTATTGAGCAAATACTGGTTAGTACCTGGTAGTAATTCCATCATGTAAATGTGCAATACTTGAAACACAGCGTTAGTAGGTTTCTCTAGGATGACAAGAGCAAGACTACAACACTTTGGAAAAGTTAGTACGAACTTAAAGTTTCTATAATTTGGTAGAGAAAACACCGTTAAGGCTATCCCACTCTATAGAAATGGGAAATTAACAACACTCTTTGCTGGTAACTGAAGCATATATAATCTTGAGTGTAGGAAGACAACACACTATGCCTACTTTTGTCACTCACTCTAGATGTTACACAGAAGTCTATCTATGATATGCTACTAATTTCAAGCACTGTTCCAATCACAGAATGGTTTGGGTTGGAAGGGAACTTAAAAATTACCTGATTTCAATCCTGCTGCCATGGACAGGGACACTTTCCACTAGTCCCGGTTGCTCAGAGTCCCATCCAATCTAGCCTTGAACAATTGTAGGGATGGAGTATCCTCAAGTTCTCTGGGTTACCTGTTTCAGTGTATGACCACCCTCACAGTAAAGAATTTCTGCCTAATATCTAATCTAAACCTATCCTCTTTCAGTTTAAGGACACTTTTGTGCTATCACTACATGTCCTTGTCAGGAGGCATGTTTATTACCTTTGGGGTTATAGGGGACAGATCAACATTTAAATAATTTTCAAATTTAATCACTAATAATCTGTGTTTTGTTTATGTGAAAAAGGTTGAGTAGTAGATGGGCTTTAGGGGTGGTTTCTGTCAGAAGACACCAGGAGATGTCCCCAGGTAGGGTACCTATCAGTTTAAGTGGTTCCAAAATGGATTCACTACTGGCCAAGGCTGAGCCCATCAGTGATGCAGCTGGCATCTCTGTGATAATATTTAAGAAAGGAAAGGATAAAAAATACTGTGCAGCAGCTTTTAGAGGGGAGTGAGAAAACGTGAGAGAAACAACCCTGCAGGCACCAGGGTCATAGAAAAAGGAGGCTGAGGAGGTGCTCCAGGAACTGGAGCGGAGATTTCCCTGTAACCGACAGAGGGCCATGGTGGAGCATATACCCACCCTGCAGCCTGTGGAGGACCCCATGCCACTGTAGCCATGGTACAAGCCTTTCCCAGAGTGCATTGACTGTAATCAGGACTTTCAAAACACAGGTAAGTTTACTTGATGGAGCACGGTGTTTTGAAACACAATATTTTTGTTGTTTTAATTTTAACAATCAATATTATTGCTTTGATCACTTATTTGGAGCTGTAACTGTAAGTTTCTCTCCACAGAATTTGAGCACTGAGAAAATGATGGTGGTAGCTTTGTGAAAAAGTGTTTGTAACACCACTTGGGAAAGATGAAGACTTGTGTTGGAGAGCTAATGTATCTTTCTGAAAAAACAAACAAATAATCAAACAAATTATTTGAGTAGAAGCCTAATAGAAGCATAATGTAGGTAGGATTTTTTTCTTGTTTTTCAGATAAGTACCTTTTACATAGAAATGATTCATCAGCCATAAAGTTGATTTACTTACACTCAAAGGAGCTAAAGCCACCAACAGAGGTGAAAGATTTGGAAAGAGCAGAATACGCTCAGTTGGAAGGGACCCACAAGGATTACTGAGTCCAACTCCTGGCCCTGCACGGGATCATCCCCAAGAGTCACTCTGCTCTGCACTGGTATGGCCTCATCTTGAATATTGTGTGCAGTTTTGGGCACTGCAACATAAGAAAGACATTAAGCTGTTAGAGAGGCTCCAAAGCAGGTTAATGAAGACGGTGAAGGGCCTTGAGGGGAAACCTTATGAGGAGTGGCTTAGGTCACCTTGCCTGTTCAGCCCGGAGAAGAGGAGACTGAGGGGAGAGCTCACTGCAGTTACAACTTCCTTGTGAGAGGAGGAGGAGGGGCAGATGCTGATCTCTCCTCTGTGGTGGCCAGTGACAGGACCTGGGGCAATAGCCTGAAGTTATGTCAGGGAAGATTCAGGTTGGATATTAGAAAATGGATGTTCACCCAGAGGGTGGTTGGGCACTGGAACACTCTCCCCAGGGAAGTAGTCACAACACCAAGCCTGACAGAATTCAAGAAGCTTTTGGACAATACTCTCAGGCACATGGTGTGACTCTTGGGGATGGTCCTGTGCGGGGCTAGGAGCTGCACTCAATAATCCTTGTGGGTTCCTTCCAATTAGACATAGTCTGTGATTCTGTGATTCTGTCCCTTTGTGGTGCACTGCTCTCCAAGCTCTCTTTCTCCACTCTCTACACACAACCAGTGTTACCCCATCCCAGGCGTACAATGTGGCACTTGGCCTTGTTAAACTTAATATGGTTGGTGATTGCCCATCTCTAATTTGTCAAGATCTCTCTGCAGGACCTCTTTGCCCTTGAGAGAGTTGACAGCTCCTCCCATCTTAGTGTCCTCAGCAGACTTACTTAGTGTTCATCTGTACAGTGGCTTTTGCCTGTTGCTAACCCTCTGGCTATGTGAAAAGTTTAATTACTCCTGTCATATCTTTCCCTGTGCTCTGATCCTCCTGTTCATCTCCTTTTATGAGGAATGAAGATGATGAACCAATATGTTGATGTTTTCTTTCTGTACAAGGTGGTCAGTAATGACTCTTGAGTAACCTATCATGATTAGGAAATGTAAGATTTTACTTTTACTCTGGATTTTATTGTTTTGAAGAGGTGCCTTCCAAACTACATTGATTATTCATTCACTTTTTTTTTTTTTTTTTCCTTTGGGCAAGTTTCTCCAACAAAGAAACTTGAAATAAATCGTTAAACCAGTCACAGATTAGTAGGATGCTTCTTAATGTTAGTAGCAGTAGTACTAAGCTATTGCAGAGCCATTTCATTTTGATGGGGTAGATAATTTTATTGAATAGAGGAAATATGTATTGCTTCTTTGGTACAAAGATTTATTTGAACCATAAGAATGAATGCTATATGAATGGTATGTTCCTCTTATTTTTGAACATATTGGTAAAGAATCTTTCAGGAAATGATTATACATATCTATTTTCCATCAGAAAGGTTAATTTTGGAGCTAGATTTACTTGATGGTGGGATGAAGAGGCTGGCGATGCATATTTTGCTTGTGAAAGAGCAGAAAAAGAAATCAGCATCAGAAAATATGGCCTTTAGTGTCTTCAGTCAGATTTTGAAGATCATGATTTTTGATGTTATGCTTTTTTTTTATGTTAACATTTTAATGTCATATAGCTACTTTTAACTCTCCAACCATCTGTAACTAATTTTCTTCTATTAAAAAAAACCTGCTAACATCTGTTTATATGTAATTGCAATTGAGGGCAAGTAGAATATTACCTCAAATTTAATATTTGGCTAAAAGCTTGAGAATCTGGAATGATATTAAAATTAACTTGCATTTTATTATGCGTAGACACGGGTTCAGAAAGGCCTGTTGAATTAAACAGCATGTTTGTTAAGATACTCTTAGATCTTAAAGGGACATTACAATCTTATTTAATTATAGCCTTCTTAGACAGTTCTAATTATTAAAAAAATAGTGATATCCAAAATTCATCATTGTTATTCTAATTAATGATTATAAAAATTCTAAGAATTTTTCAAAACTAGGTGAACTCTGATTGTCTGTCTAATAATTCAGGGTTATTTTCATAAAATTTTAGTAATCTAGGAAAAAACTCAAAAAGGAAAGTTTATAGTGAGTGAAAAATAGAATATCACTTTCTTTTGTTCTACAAAAATAGTTTATTTTGTATGAAAGGATTCCCCTTTAAAGGGATAAAAGTTTAAAACCAATGACAAGTCTATGCTGGTGTATAGAGATTACCAAGTGGGAGTGGCACATGAGTTCTTATTCTTCAAGGTAACTAAAATGTGGAAACAATATCCCAACTTAATTTCAGTTTGTACCCACAGTAAAAACTCTTTTACAGTGAATTTCCATAAGAGTATTCCTTTGAATTAATACTCCAGGTGAATATGTATGTTCTTTTCCACCCTAATTAGCATATGAAGTGTCAAAAAGTAATAGAAAGAAAAGGCATTTCTGCAGTTATGGAAGAGGGTATAAATAGATGGAAATTGGAATAGTACTGTGAATTTTCTTGCATGGAAAATGTGCATTCTTGGTCACAATGGAGTGTGACTAAGGTGTGGAGATTATTTCTAGTAACATTAGCACTTCTGTTTCTATTGGTAACAGATTGAGTCTGCTGTGAATACATGGCACGGATACAGGCATGAGACAATGAAGATGGCAATGTTAGCTCATGAGGTAGAAATTAACCTAATTACTCCATGTTCTTTAACTTTGCCAAAGTTTTGGATTTTTAATGACCCTGCTGATTGGTTTTATTTTTGCTTGGCAATACTGTGATGACAAAATGCTTATTTTTTACCTTAATTAAAAAAAGGAGTTTGAATTCAATCTATGAGTATGTGATTGGTAGCTTGTGAAATTACACTGTGATCAAGCCAATACAGTCATCAAACATATTCTTGGATTAATAAATATGCTATATTGAAAAATCTTTTCAGCTCATCCACATAATATATTCACCCATTTGAGTATCTGCTATTCATTTATTCATTAAAAAATCAGCTCTTAGTTCTTACTTTCACAGAGACCAAGAATACTGACACTACATGTTTGTTTTTCAACCCTGTAACTGTACTTAATAGTGATTTTTGTAGTTGCTCTTTCCCAAAATATCAGTAATCAAACTGTCTATAAGTTAACATTCTGCATATTGTTCTTAATCATAAGGGAAGAAGACAACAAACTATCCTGAATCTTTCTATGAAATTTCAGAGACTAAGGCCTACATTTTGCTTTACTGATTTCTCAGATCTTCTCCAAAAATATTCCTTCAAATGTCATCCTAGAGTACGTATTGCAAAGGATTTCACCCTGAGAGGTACAGAAGTATTGAATCTGTTATACATTAGCTGGGATTTGGGGACATCCTGCCTGCACTTCTTTTCTCACAGAAGAGGAATTCTGCTGTATTTGGGACAGGAAAGAAGGACAGCTAGGATGATAACCAAACAGATGATAGATTTCTTGTGAAGAGGGAGAACATCTTCCCCTCTACATTTCTTAACATAGGAAGAGAGATTTGAAAAAAACTTTGTTGAAACATTAAGGGAGTTCACATGCTCTTCCCTCCAGTACTGAACTAATGTATCAGATCTGCCCAAGGTTTAAAGAAGTTTAACATTTAGGCTCAAAATAAGAGGGCTTCTAATCAAAAGTTAAATGTGGTTCTGGAAGAGGCCAGAGAACTCAACACAAAGGTCTCTACTTAAGACCTTAACTTATGTTGAAATGGAGCTTTGATGGAAGAGACTATATGAGAAAATTGCTCTCACTTGGGGATTGTACCCAGAGCTGATAATCTGAATGAGAGGCAAAGATCTGTATGAGCTATACTATTATGTTCCACCAAGAGCTATGCTCTCTTGTGTAAGATTCATGGGAAAAGAACTAATGGTCATAAATAATAAATTACTGCTCATAATCAGTTTCCATGACTTCAGTGACTTCTTCAGTGACTGGCTATAGAAAATAGCCAAACAGATGTACCTTTTTGCTTAGTATTAAAAGGTATGAATACTGGGGGATAAAGATTGGTCATAAAGGCAGCATATATGTGAGTACATTTAATGAATTTCATTTAACTATGTGAGACTCTCTTGTGAGTCACTGAAATTTGGGACCAGATGTGCATAAAAGCAGTTTTCCTGTCATCTGCCCTGATCAATCTCAGTCTGATCATCTTAAATAAATCTTGAATCAGAGGGGGTGGGGAGGTGGAAATTCAAGCCAATATCCCTAGTGAATGACACTTAGCACCTAATCCTTAAAGTGTTGATAATGCTTTCTTTCCTTGAGCCCTCATTTGTATGCTTAAAAATAAAGCTTCTGCTTGAAAAATGCTGCTAGGTTATTCTGTCTCTGTCTTAGTGTCTTTGGTGTTTTTAAAACAAAATAAATATTTGAGTTTACAAGTGCTGATCAGGGATTTTTGGAGTCTTGTTTTTTCAGTCCTAGAAAATTTCTACTGACATTTCAAAATCCTCTGGAACTGCATCTGAAGAATTGCTGTTTAGGAGCCTTAAGCCTCTTAAAGGTTGCATGGCAATAGAATCTGAAAAGGTTTGGATTTTGTGTTTGAGTACCAAAAAAGATTACTGGCAATTTCCACTGATTCTTTTTTCTTCTTTTTTCAGATGAGGGTCTCATTCTCTGTATGATGTGATTCAAATCTTCCTCTTTTCTCTTCCTTCCTTTCACCTTCTGTCTTTTCTACTCCCCTAGTCTCTGATATTTTTTTTTAATGGTTAGTATTGAGAGTGATGCAAATAATTCTTGAATAATTCTACTCAGTGATTTTACTAAAGATCTGATGTTTTCAAACTGGAGTTTCTATCTACCCTCCAGTATTGCAGAGGACTACAGTGACTTATCTATATTCTTGTTGGTGAGTCATGTTACCTCCTTATTGACTTCTATAGAACTCTGTAAGTAAATTCAAATATGGACTTATTCTAAATACACTCCTCTAAAATCTGCATTAGTGAGACCCTAAAGGAGAATGCTTCCTTCTAAGGGTGTTATTTCCCATACAAAGGAGAGGGAAATAGGTATCTTGATATCTAGATTTCTTCCTTGGCTACTGCAAAGATAATACTTCTTACAATATGGTTTCTTACCACTAGAGGTGAAAGAACTGGTCTAGTGAACTTAGTATGTCTGAGTGCACATGTCTTATAACACAATAAATGCAAGAGTCTGCAATGAAAGAAGGCTGCACTGAATTATGTTGCATTTGCCATAAATTAGGAGTGGGCGTGTGTGCAGTATAATACATGATAATGTATTCAGCTACAAGATCTGAGTCATGATACTGTGTATTTATATGAAAGGAACAAATTTTTAAGTACTCTGTCTTTCCTATGTGTATCCTTCCTTCATATTTACTATGTTACACTCATAATGAAAATATCTAAATATACTTGGCTTCTAAAAACCTAATATTAATGTTAAATTGTCTACCCTAAAAATACATCTGATATTACAGATACAAGGAGACTTGGACAGTACCTCGCTATACCTGTAATTGCTATTAAAATGAGAGAATATAAAAGAAGATTGTAATTAATCTGCTCAAGTCTTGTAGAATCTCAGACATACTAAAGCCTGTCTTGGTTTCTACACTGAAAGCAGTGGAAATATATATCCTTTAAAAACAGTTCAGCCACATAATGAAAGCGTGTAATGAAGAACTATCATTAAGCTAATATTTCCATTCACCAAAATTGCTCAGTTATGATGTCAGCCCGGATTTGAGTAGAGCTTCAGTCTAATGCTGATGTGCAGGCTTAAGGAAAAAGGCCCTGCTGCTGCAGTACATATTCTTGAGTAGGTTGCTTGAGTTAAAACTTCAGCATCTGCTTGTGTGCTGAGTCAGAGCCTTAGAAATCAATAAACGTACCAATCAGCTTCTATTGACTGACACAGTCTAGTTCTCTGCACAGGCCTTCAGATGTAATTAGGCAGGGATGGAATTGCAGTGGTGTCTTTATCCCTATTCACTCTCACCAGTTACCTCTGCACAGTGCTCCCTGCACTCTCTTGTTGTCATAATGTATCCTGTTATGACCATACCCTGATGGTTGTGGTGGATCGATGCGGGGAAGAAGGTTCCGGAAATTGACAGATGTGAGGAAGTTGAGGAAAAGGTGGACTTTATTTTGATGAATTTAGTGATGAGTCAGGTTCCTGTCACACCAAGAGCCTATTTGCTAATTTTTTGAATCAAGTTTTGAGCATTTTTGAGCATTTTTTGAATGGGGCTTTGAGCAACCTGGTCTAATGGAAGGTGTCCCTGCCCACGTGTGGTGGGTTGACCTTGGCTGGACATCAGATGCCCACCCAGCTACTCTATCATTCCCCTTCCCAGATGGACAGGGGACAAGTAAGATGGAAAACAACTTGTGTATTGGGATAAGGCACTTTATTAAAGCAGAAGCAAAGCAAAAGCTTGAGCACGCAAAAGTGAAGTGAAAGATAACATGGTTTATTCTCTACTTCCCATGAGCAGCAATGTCTGGCCACTCCTGAGAAGCAGGGCTTTAGCACATGTAACAGTTCCTTAGCAGGCAGCCATTGGAGACAATGAATTTCTGCCTTCCTGCTCCTTGCCCCAGCTTTTATATCTGAGCTGATGTCATGTGGAATGGAATATTCCTTTGGTCAGTTTGGGTCAGCTTTGGCCTACTTGGGCCCCCTCCCAGGATCTTGCCCTCAATTGAGGAAGGAATGTTACAGTGCTGATGCTCAGCAGTAGCCAAACACTGGTGTGTTATCAATACCCCTCTAGCTACCAATGCAAAGCACAGCACTGTGGGGCTGCTATGGGGAAATGAGCTCCACGCAGACCCAGTACACCATGCCAGAAGGGTTGGAAGTGGATGATCTTTTAGGTCTCTTCCAACCTAAACCATTCTATGATTCTAAGTAAGAAAATATTTCAGATCTGAAAGTGTTTGTGTTTGTATACCCTCATGTATTTCAACATGCTCTTTACATAATAAAATCTATTTTTTATTTTTTTCTGAGTGTATATTATGTATATGTCACAAAAAAATCAATCTGTCTATTTATTGATGTGAGCAAATGTTTCTTCTCCTTGCTGTATGAATACTTTCTCTGATGTTTGTGAACCTTTTTTGTCTCTGTGTTATTTGTTGTAGAAGAGAGATAGTCCATTAAGACTTCCTAGGCCAATTACAAAGCTGTTATTTAGACTCCTGATTCCATTAGTGCTTACATTAGTTAAAGTTCCTGGAAGATCATGACAAACAGTACTCCCCAAACTTGCAGTCTCTTCTTTGAAAAAATGCTGTGCGTAAATTCTGTTTTTCTTCTGTGACGATAATTTTAGCTAGAGGATAAAATGGATGAAAGAGCTGAGTCAGTGAGGATGAGATAACATTGGCTGAATTGTATAATGTTGTATGGGCAGGTCTGTTCAGCTATGGAAAGGCCTATATTCTCACTTGATAAAGTGCTCTGTGAGTGTACCATTTTTCAGAAAGGTATGGTGTATAGGCAGAATAAATGGAACTCAAATGTGGTGAAAAGAATTTTACATGTATATGAAAATGCAATTACTTTCCATGAATGTGGAAAGAGAAAGTAGAATATTGTGAGCTACATGAAGTCAATAGAACTATTTTCTAGTGAGCTTATGCTTTCTTTAGTTTGTTCATGCTGGAAAAATCTGATGTTTATACACCTCACCAAAATACCTTCCTGATTAAAAAAATTGTATCTAATTGCATTCAAAATTCACTAGATCTACTATTCTAACTACTTACACTTTCAATTAAAAAAATCAAAAGTCCTAATGAGTTCATTAGGTCTTCTGACTAGAAACCTCTAATTAAAAAGGAGGCAATAGAATGAGATTGTGGTGACCAATTATAGAGTTTGAATACTGAATTGCCCTACTGACTTCTACTGAACAGCAAGTATTATACTCAGTCATTAGCTCCTAAGTTCTGTAAGCTTGTGTATTTATCAGTTTTCACTCTTGACCTTCTTCAGATTGGCCACTAACCCTAAAAATATTCTTGCCAAAAATACCTAAAGATACTTTAATAAATATGGCAATTTAGGATATGATACTGTGGTCACTCCCTGATGTCCTGACCAATGCTATCTCATTGTTTCCCATGATATATCTCTGCCTGTCTATATTCATTTTTAATTCTTACATTTAGATTGATGCAAGGACAGTGACTCTCTTGCTGGTTTCTTTTTCACAGCCTGTAAAGAGTACAATCCTGATTCAAGAATAAGTGTACCTGGAATGTATTGTAATTAATAAGAATTAGAGGATAGTTTTTCATCGGTGAGATAGTCACTTGTTTTATAATACAGCCTTGGGAAACCTCTGAAAGGAGCATTTTAAATTTAAAATTTTAATGAGAAAATTGTGTTAGTTTCAGCCAGCACCTGAACTTAACTATGTATTAGTAATATCATGCTGGAGTTCACAATTGACTTCCAATAGTTATACTACAGGGGGTTATTAAATTGTGAAATGTCCTCAGAATATTTTGTTCCTGCACACATCACTGGGTTGTCCCTTTAGGTTAGTAACATCCTGTGAGTGAAGACCTCAGCTTGCTGCTCAGTGGGCAAGGGAAAGAGGTCAAATCTCTGAATCATCATCTGAATCTTCCTTGGAATTGCACTCTGCTATGCTGCAAGGTTTGTACTGGGAAAAAATAGTAAGTGTTAAATAATCCCTAGGACCCATCCTACTGAGATGTAGCTTCTTATTATAGGATTGCTTTACCTGTGGCATGAGGAAAAACAGCATATGACATAGAAGTAGCTTAGTAATTAGTTATACCACATTACAATTACACCTGAAGAATCAGAGGAACAGAATGGAATTCCTCCATTTGGTCTTAGTAACAAGCATAGCTTGGTTATTCAGTTATCATTAACATGATTCCTGAGGCAGGGGGGAAGGATCTCTCTCAGTTTTTTTTTGTTGTTGTTTGTTTTGTTTTGCTTTGTTTTGTTTTGTTTTGGTTTTTTTGGCACAGAAAAGAAACAGTTAAAATATATAGTTTTGTTTTGTTGTTTGTTTCTTTTTTTCTTCTCACAGGAATGAATACAATTTTAAACTCTTTGGTACTGTTGCTATATAGATAGTTGCCTACGCAGTTTGCATACTTTTACATTTAAATATTCTTTAGTCTGCCTTTTTTAAAATTTTATATTTAGCAGAATGAATTCCTTTTAGTTCAGATATGCTAGTCAGAAGGATACTGATATAATCAACATTTCCTGTCTCACTCTTCTCCACCAGCTTTTCTAAAGAGGAGCATGCTGTATTCAGCTGTATTCAGCCCCTTCACAGTTCACTGAGGTCTGACTGTTTAGAAGAGTAAGAGTTTATCTTGCCTGCTAAAACCTCTCTAAGTGGTGCAATGGAACCATGTTGCCACACTGCTGCTATTTCTTTCCTGAACATCAGTGTAGGACCCTGTGCTGTACGTTGCTATCCTAATGGAGATTCAGTTGAGAAAATTAAATGGATATGGTAATTTAATGGGAAACTGAAATGTCTGGGAAATGCTTAAAAAGGTCTATTCAGACATGTCTTACTTTACAATGAAACAGTGGCAGCTTTCAAAAAAGGATTCTCTTTCTATTAAAATGCAAATAAACACTGTTTTCCCCTAGAGCGTCCTGTCTAACTATGGAATAACTCTAGACAAATCTGTATATTGTCGTCTTTGACATTTTACCTTTATTATATGCTAAGTTTTCCCATAAATTATAACATTCCTCAATTATTATTAGATGTGTGCAGTGGTGAATCAGGAATTTTTAATCAAAATCCCTTTAAAAAGTCACTTATGAGAATAGGTATCAGTGCAATATGGAAAAGGGCATGATGAAGAGAATATCTGCAGTCTAAAAGGTACCCTTTAGCTGGATGCAATTTTAAACAAGGTGTTAAGAGAAGTAATATGTGTGTGTGTATTAAGCACTGTGGCAGAAATTGAGTTCATAATGATAAGAGCCTCGATGAGCTTAAAGGCTGAAGAAGATGTAATAAGCCAAAATGAAAACTGGACTTTTTTTACTGTTCCTTTTAATTGTAATATGAGAGAGAAGTGGAAGGGAAGAAGGGGGAGAAGGAAGACGAGGGGTGTGATAGAAAGAACTAACAAAAGCATACTGAATATTTGAGGTACTCAAGCATGCCACTCCAGATACTCAGTTGCAGACATACTGTTCATCTGTTGAGGGAATAAAAATTGAAAGTATGATTCCAAAACAGTACTAAACCTCTGCTAAGTATCTTGGTCTGGTGGGTGACTCCCAGTCAAGAGATGGGAAGTACTTTTTAAGCAATTTGTTTAGCTTCAGTGGATTCCAGTGGCTTTCATGGGCTACGTAGCTGCTGAACTTGTGGCTTCTGTCTCCCTTACCAAATGCAGTGGCTATAGCTCCAGATCTTTGCTACTTGGAGGATCCCCCTAATAAAATAGTGTTCTCAGGTAGCCAGTCTGTAAGGTCTTAGTTGCACTTTATCAGTGCATGTGACTGCACACCATATGGTTCAGAATACTAAAAAGAGTGATTATACTTACATTTATTAAAAATTGGGCATTTTGATGAAAGATTCTTTTTATTAGCTCTATATTTTGTTCAATGTGGTCATCATTACACACTGATCCTAATTCAGTTTTGTGAGGATTTTAATATCTTTCTATTTGTCTTTGTTATAGTTGAATACCAGCCACATAGAAACTCTAATTATTTGTTTGGAAATAGGCCTCTGGTTTGGTCCAAATGAGTTTTTGAGTAAAAAATTAGTTTAAACCCTCTCTCTGTGTTTCTATTACACCTAATATTGTGTTTATTGTTGTAGTGGCCTATCTTACATCTGGCATATGTGGAGCAATCAAGAGGTTGGTTTGTTTGCATTGGTTAACCTGTGAGTCTGGGTTCTGCCCTTCTTCTTTGTATGTACAGGAATATCCTATTTATGAGATAAAGCAGACAGATTGGCATCTTTGAAATTCTTCTTTTATGCACTGATGAGTGTTTAGTACACATAATTACCCAGCATTCTCCTAACAATAAGTCCAAAACTTCAGCTGTAGGGACTTGTTCTCTAGTATGTATCTAAGCAGTTCAAATTCCTAAGTCTTTAGCTAAGATTTCCAAAAAGATGAACAATTCATCAATGATGAAAATTTCTGTTGTGGGGGGTTTGTTTCAAGCAGAATAACTAGATTCAAAGGTCATTTAGATACTTAAATATATTCACAAGGGAGTTAAAAGTCTAAATATCTTTTTCAGATTTGAAACTGAAGGGGCTTTAACCATGATTTTATATAGCCTAACAAACCCATGTGTTATTTACAATATTATGAGATATATATAAATGTATATAAATATAGAATAATACCTTCAATCAATCTATTTAAAAAATATCCAATAAGAAAAAACTGCTCTGGGTCCATGTGTGCTTGATTTTACTTGTATGAAGCTTTAGTACATATTTTCAGAATGAATAGAATTTTCTTCCCAATCTGCTACAAATTGGAACCTGGTGGTTGTCAACAGCCTTTAATGAAATTCAGTCCTGGGCTTAGGATCACTCCAGAGCCCATGTAAGCCCTCCAGCAGCTTTTAAGTGGAGGATTGGCCTCATGCTCTTAACTCCCTTAGCAGAATGGAGCTGAGTGCCAAATCACCCTGCAGATTTGGAAGGGCTTCCTAGTGAAAGGAAGAGTTGCTGATTAGTGGGGAAAGCAAAATATCCTTGACTGTTGCCAGAAAAACTTAATCCACTTCACTGTCAATAGTAACAGCACTGGAATGAATCTGCTAAGGCTCTGCTAAGACTTCACAGCTTGAAAATCAGGTTTCAGGCAAGGAGAGAACTTGATCAATGTGTCCTCATTTTAGTTTTGCGCTGGTAGGATGGGTTCAACAGTCAGATACTAAAGGGGACCGATTTCCACTTCTCTTAACCTATTACAAAATAAACACCCCAATACAAAGTAGTTTATCTTAATTTTTATGTTTATCCATAGCAGAACACATTGCAAAAATTGTGTAGAAAGCTAATTGTTTTCATTTAGAACAAGATTTTAATCAGAGGCTTAGATGCTTTTCTGTGGTTATATGTGCTTTTCTCAGTCCATGTAAATACCTCACACAGGGTCAGGCTGAGGTACTTTAAGGCCTTTCATGGCAGCCATTCTATCTTCCTGGATGAGCAACAGACTTCTGCTGTCTGAGGTGTGAATGAAGTATTGATTCTGAGGGGATCAAAGCCTCTGGGGTGCTTCATAAATCAGGAAAACTTCAATGAATCAACAAAGATTTTACAGCTGGAAGACTTCAAAACAGAAGTTACTCACTTTCCATGAGAAAGTTCTAAAGAAATAAGTTCAATGCCCATCTAAGGACTGTGGGTGAAATTGCCATTCAACATCACCAGCAAACCAAGAACTGGCCTGTGTGTCAAACTTCATGATAACACTCAACTGTTAAGATTTGATTTAATCTGCTATTTGGGTTCATAGTAGTTTATAATCTCCAGTGACCTCCTTAGTAGTGTACAATATAATTATTATTTATTTCATTTTAGCAATCATTATTGATGATTAATTTATGCTTCATACAAAAAGTTGCCCAAATTCTTTCAAGCTGCAATGCAAGTCCCTTAGGAAGCCTGCACATAATATACCTGAATGTCAAAGTTTGGATGTGTAAGGCTCAGAGTAACAAGTTTCATTAAGCATATTTTTAGGTCTGCCCAACTTGATTATTTGGCATAATTCTCTTACATCATTCTTGTAGCTGTACCTTAAAAATCCACTTACAAACTAAATATTAATTGGGATGCTGACATTTTATGTGCTGCCAGGCAAAAATGTAGGTGCCTCCAGTCATCAAAAGCTTAATTAACTGTTGATTTCCATTTCACTGTGGTGCTGTAACACCAACCTGATGAATAAAAAAGTATGTACAAAGAAGGCTAGAAATTAGTGTTATTTCTTTTTACATGATGAGAGGAGCTTCTTTAGAAGGCAAATACATGCTAAGGGAGCAGAAGAATTGTTACTCTCCAAGTGGAATAGTGAGTTGTCTGGCATTGGGAAAGCATGAAAAACTGTGTAACACATCATCTTTTGCTTTAGTGTAAATAAACCTTCAAGCCTGGAATACAGATTTTTTTTTTCAACTGGAACTTTATTAAATTTGTTAGATAATCCTTTTCAACACACCATTTACTTCAGTCATTAAATAGTTGGAAAAACCAGATTGCTGGTTACTCTCTAGTTGCATTCCTAATCCAGGTTTTATGGTACTTTTTACTGTCTGACCAGTGGTACACACTTTTAAATATCTCATTAGCCATCCTGCCTGAATAATTACATTTGAGAGACTAATTTGGTTTGAATCAAAGTAATGGTTTGTGGCTACTGAGTGCTAGGGGCAGAGGTTTACTCTGTGCAGCTGATCATAGAAAATCCATGAGTACTTTAGGACTCTTTTGACACAGTACAAGAAGCAGATTGTGCCAACAGGAAGGGAACATTATGGATCTGGGACTGTGTGCATGACCGTTATTATTATGAATGTGTGTGTCTCTCAGTATAGATACATTCTGTTCTCATTCATCCTCAACATTGATTTTGATTTTAGATCCTCTCTGAATTTATTCACATTCACCGTAAACCTGTCAGCTGAAAAGCTAAAATAATCCAGACAGGGAAGAAGAATGTATCAAATGACTGATATATCCAATTAAGTCTTCTCTATGGAGCTATGAGATATTCAAAATATGATGTTGATAATCAATCCACAGGGCAGAACATAGTTGTATGAAATATTATTTTAATAAATGAATTCTGACAAAACTCTTTTTTTTTTTTGTCAACAGAAAATATGGTTGAAAAACATAATTCCTACTTAATACATTCTCATGCATGCTTTTCTGGGCTTAAAATAATTGCTTTTATATTAGTTCTTCCCTGAACCTAATTTTCCCATGAGTTGTTGCTTCCCTTTTCTCCTGCTCTGCAGCTTTTAATTTCCATAGGAAAAAAAGTGATGCTTTCAAATTTCTTCATATTCCTTTCCAGTTAGGCTTGCTCTTCCTTCCACTCTCTGTGAAAAATGTCTTAAAAATCACAGATAATTTCTTGAGTATTCATCACTTTTTGGTAGGTGTGTGTAATATAGATAAGTGCATATAGAGCTGCTACTATGAAGAATGAGACAGTTGCCTGTGCCATTGGCTTGCAATTACCAATTAAGTGCTGTGAAGAGGATGAAATTTAATTTCTTTGTTGCAGGAAAGTTAGACTTGGGAAAATATTTATTTTGGTTCTTAAGGAAAATCAGTCTTTTCAGCAGTGAAAATTTTTGAGACTTAAAAAAAAAAATTAGAAAAAAGGAGAATCGCCTGCATTTACCTTTCAACAACAACAACAACAAAGAAGGATGCAACTTCTTGTGTTATGTGTGATCAGCCACTAAATCCCAAAAACTTACTAGGTTGCCACAAGTTTATGGAAAATGCCCCACAGCAAGGGACAGGTATAGGTATATATGAAGCTGGAACATATGTACCCTGAGGAACAGAGTGTTAAGACTCCAGCCCAGGACTGCTAAATCATGACTGTCTGTGGGATCCCAGCTCTCTAGAGGTGTGCACTCAAAGTCCAAACTTCAGAAGATACAAAGCTAGCATATCATGTACCTCCTGTTACTTGCTGAACACTGCTGAATGTGCTGCTAGTTCCAAGCTCAAGGTGTGAAAGTTGCAGAGCTCCTATTTGTGAAAGAAAACCTTAAAGTCACAAAATTCTGGAGCTCTGAGGCAATTCTCTAGTTGAGCATAGAATGAAGTGAAGACTGCAAGGTCTCCCTCCATTGAAATCCTACAGAAAGGGGGAACATTTTAGTGCTTTGAAGATCATGAAGGTCATGACACTGTCAGTTGAGGGATGGATCAAAGTGTTCTGCTGCTAAACCAACAACCATATTGAATCCCCTTCTCAGGTGCCAAGCCACAATACTTCCCTCCCATTAAGTATGGCAAGAGAGTTTTATACCAATCAGAAATGTATTTATGACCAAAGCCACTCAAGCTCCACCTGAACATAAAGAAATAATATAAAAGTAATATAAAAGTAATATGAGGATGGGGAAAATTGAGGAGGATTCCACCAAAACTGCTGGGATCAGTCAATGGGCTGAACCTGTCTTACCCTCCATAGGGATGCCTACTGGGTAAGAAACTTATTTGATGCCTACTAAATGCTGTTATTAGTACTAGAACTTGTGCTTGCTTAATATATCAGTACATTTCTTTAAAACACATTTTTGCAGTCAGACACTATCAATGACAACCATGAACCTTGTTAACCTGTCACAAATTGCATTAATAAAGAGTGTAATTCTGTAAACTGTTAGAGTGAGTCCTTTACAGGGGTTAGCAGTTGCCTGTGGCAGGTAACACTTTGGCAGGGACTGCTGAGGGGTCTCTACACTGTTGGCTGAGCCCTGTCTGACAAGGGCAGTCAAATTACCCTCCAGTCTTGTGAATCTGTTGGTGAAGGGTCTCATTACGAGAGGTTGACAGACTGATTGGACACAATGGCCTCACCTTTCCTGTGGGCATTGACAGGCAAAAATCTAAACTCCCCCCTTTCATGTGACAGCTATTTAGTTCTAACAGCAGATTTGTTACCGCATAGAAAAAGTTAAAAAGTGGTAAGATATTTGTTTGACATAGGATGGCCGATAAAGTAGTGTCACAACATATGGCTGTTGTTGTTAGCCTTCTCTTTCAATTTTTCCTTAAATTTCCCTCTCACTCCCCAGGACACTCAACATTTACTTATGATACTTGCCAACGTATTTTCTAATGTATTTATGGAATTACATATTTATTGGACATTAGGTATTTTATTGTCATTTGATATGTCTCCAGGAGATTATTTCCCTGAACTGCTATTTACTCCCTTTACCCTCTCTAGCTGTATTGTCCATGGTAATGCATTTCCCTATTTTCTCCCTATCCACATGCTCACTTACTTTCAATTTAAGCTGAAAAAAGAGAAATAAAAAGTGCGTGAAGTTGGCTGTGGCTGCCCTTGTCAATAATTCAGAATAGAACATAATGGTTAGATAATAATTCACAACTTCATTCAGTTATCACAGCACTCTGACATAGATGCTGTTGATGAATAATCCTCCCCTTTCCATCACCTACCACTCTTTGTATGTTTAGGAATATGATGGACCTAAAATGAAAATCCTGTTATCAGATTTGTATCTGATTGCACACCATTTGCTATTCTGACTTATAAAATAGAACTGCAGTTTCTTGCCTGGGTATCTCTTGAGTATTCATGTAAAAGAAGTTTAAGCCTTTAAAAAAAGCTTAAAAAATTGAAAATATTTTTAAACAGGCTTTATAAGGTAAAGATTTTCAGATTCATAATCTTTGGCTGCCTTGTTTTTTTTTCCATCTGTTCCCCAAATTTTCTGCTTTCATTGTTAGTTTTGTTATACAAACTTCTATTTATCCTCTCTTACAAAGTTACACTTAACTGTTTCGTTCTGCCTTTTGTGTCTGCAGATAAGCAACTTTCCCCTATTACATTGATTTATGAAATAAAAATAATGTTCTATGATAAAAAAAGAATCGTTATTAGTGAAAAATGATAAGACAAAATGACGGCAGGTTACTTTTATGATCACGGAACCTTTTAGGAGTTATTTTATGAGCAGGAGAATCTTTTCTGAGTAAGACCTTGAAACTCTTCTCAGGTGTTGGTAGTGGGATATTTTTGGTAAAAGAATAACATAAAGATGATGTATACAATATCAGTAATTTGTTTTATTTTTTTAAAAAAATTATTTCTTTTAGGGCAATATATTAAATAGCTATGAGCATGTGGGAAAAAAAGGAACAAAATATCCAACCCAGATCTAAATTATGTTTATTCTACTACAATATTAATATTGTGTGTTTACACACAACTCCTACTGTAAGATTTTAGTTTGACTTCTTGTCCAAGCTTTTTTCTTCTTTCTTTATTACCTTTTTCCTCCATTTGTCAGATTTATATTTCTACTTTAATTTTCTCTGCTAGTCACTTTCATGTTTCTTTCTTTGTAGTTTAAATTCTATCTTCCCATATTTTAAATGGGTTGCTTCTCTATACACCTCTTTTTGCTTGTTACATTACAAACCTCCCAAATTTGTCCATAATATTCATCATATCTATTTTTAAAAGGTCCTTTTTTCTTCTGTGCCACTTTTGGACAAGATGAGAAACTGTTCCTTTATTTTTGCACCAATTCCTGACATAAACAGATTGTTTGCACAGCCATTTTGGGGAAAAAAAAAGGTACTATGATAAAGGATATTTTGACTTTAATCAAAACTGCTGTACCTGAGTCCCTAATTTACAGTGAATACACTTTTGTAAAATTATTTTCTCTACTAGGATGGCCTTTGGCTTTCCAGTAGCTATGGATAATGACTGTTTATAATTGTAAATTAATACTTACAGACTGGAGATTTTAGAATACAGAATATATTTCTGAATGCATATCTAAAGTGGGTGTGATCTGAAAGCTTATGTCATCCTCTACTGTGGCTGAGTGTAGCAGGACATTGACTAAGTGGGCGGTAAAGCAGCTTGAGCATTACTCTATTTGCAAAAGTTATCGGTGGACAGAGAAGGGGGATAACACTGCTTTTGGTGTTGAAGAATGCTGAGATCACCCTAATTCCTCAACCCCAAGGTTAAATATTCTGAGGATGTGAAGAACAGCATGTCCTAACAGGAACTGGCATTGGTGAGGATGTGGTAGGCAAAGTTTCTCAAAGAGAAACCTACAGGTGACAGCGTGGATAACTTATCTAAAGCTGCTGAACCGGCACGTCTAGCCTAGAAACTGACAATCAGTCTTTTTATACTATAAAAACACAGTTCCAGTTTTTAATGGCAGGGTCTTCTAAAGCAATGTTTCTAGGCATATGTGGAGATTCCTTCTTTGAGTGGGGACACCCTTCAAGGTTACTCCTCAAGACTGAACAAAAGAGATCTGCCCATGGTTGTTGGTATGGGCAAGCGGCATCAACCTCTACTTTTTAATTATTTTGCTAGCTTTAGTACTGTTGCTTCAATATTAGTTAAAAAAATACTGTACTATACTAGTAGTTATAACTACCTATATTTTGTAATAAATACTTCTGATTAAGGTACTTTAATCTAATAGTTATTATAATAATTTCAAATAAATAATTCTTCTACATTGGTCTGCCATCCTTAATCCTGCAGGATGAAGTTGCACAAAGACTCAATTACACATATACAATCCTTTAGATATAAACTGTTGACCAGATCTGGAACTGAGATTAAATCCAGGCGCATCTAGACTTTTCTCTGAGAAGAAGTTTAGAAAGCAAGCAGGTCCTTTCTGAACCTTGTGACTCAGCGGGAGGGCTTCTCTAATAAACCTTGTCCAAAGCTTCCATTCTGGCTGTGACACTGAAAAAATGCACATTAGTGCAGTACATGAGCATTAGTGTCTAATGAGTCTGGGTCTTACAGATGTTTTTCCTTACAATGAAAATTGTATTTTAATGATATTCTCTTAAACCTGGTTGGCATGGTCTTCAAGAACTAATTTTTGGTGGCACAAGTGTTCCCATGTAGTGCTGTGCGCTTCCAGCTAATGCATCCCGCAGGTGTGAGGGTGACTGCCATTGAATGCCTCCGGCTTCTGGATTTTTTGGTGTTCATATCATGGAATGATATACATGTGCATGAGCACACTTCTGGTGTGTGGTGATGCTTTGGAGATAATTTTCAGGATTGAAGGATAGAGACGATGAAGAAGTACAAAGGTGCATGCTTGATTGGCTACAAAAGGTTACACATGTCTCACAGAAATTGATTTATACTAAATTTTTAGTTTCATCTTTCTCTAAAGGAACCTCTTGTAACCCTTGACTTTCTGATTCCCATCCTTCAGCACCCACTAGCAGTTTTGGAGCTCTTTGGTCTGTTGCAACTCCAGTGGTCTCATCATGGAATGGCATGAAGAAGGACTATCAATTAATGCCCTTCTTTGCCTTTTCTGGAGAACAGGCACCCTGGGAAAAGCAATTACATGAGCAGTAACAGCTGTGCTTCCATCCGACTCTTGTGGTGACCAGCACAGATGATGCCTTTGCAGCTCTTCAAATTCACTGACCCTTATGAGATATTGACAGAACAGTTTAAAAACCAATATGAATACCTATTAAACCAGTGTTCTTTTGACCTTGAATACTTAGTTTCTACCTAGTCAGCTTTAGTGTTTTGTCTTGTTTTTTTTGTTTTTTTGTTTTTTTTTTTTTGTGTTTTTTTGGTTGGTTGGTTTGTTTGTTTGTTTGTTTGTTTGTTTTAAATAATCTGCATAAATTCAATCCAATGAAGAAACCTTCCCTTCACATTTATGGTGGCTTTCTTCCATCGCAGAAAGAAAAAAAGCATTTGTATAATGGAAAAGTTAGGAATGAAATCTCTGTTGGAAAACTCAGTAGTTCTGTATTTTTTTTTTTATTGAACCCTGAGGTACCACCTCTTTAAGTAATTCTCTAAATTTTTTAGATATGATCTCTTATATCCACTGAAAAGCACCAATAATGCTGTCCTCAAATATATGATGTTTCTGTAACCTGTCCAGATTTTGTAATCTGTACGAGATCATTGCCTTGAAATAACTATTACTAAAGCTTGTGAGCAGCAAAAGGTAGCCTTATCCACTGCAGCCACACTGCTAAGTTTTGTAATGAATTTTATGAACTTAATTATTGCAATTAATTCTTTCTTAAAGAAAGATAACATTGTATGTTATTGCTTTTGTCTTGAAATCTGCTTCTTATATTGTGATACCATAACTGTAAAGCCAGTAGAACTTCTGGTGGAAGAAAGAAAGAATTTTTTTGCATCTGGCTTTGTTGCTGTAGATCTACTGACTGTAGTCAGTAAAATATGTAACTCTTGTTTTATGTTTGACTGACTAATATCAAAAGAAAATGATATAACTAATTCAAAATAAACATGAGGAATTCCTTATGGGCAGTGTTAATTTCTCCCAGTATTAATTAAATTTAGGTAAAAAAAAAAAATCTTATGTATTCTCTAACATCTCTAGGAACACTGATTCAATAATTCTGACTTCTAAGTTTCTGCAGTTTTTGTTTCCAGGGATCTCATTTCTCAGTGGTACATTGCATCCCTTATAATGAAAGTTTGGTTAGATCTTTATTAGAAACATCTTAAAACAGTGGATATTATCAATAAAATCTTTCTGATGATAGTGAAATCAAGGGCTTTTCTTTGTCTTTGGTTCTTCAGGAATATGAGGACAAAATGTCCAAGTATAGTCAAACTAAATTTCTGATCCTATGTTGCTCACGTTACATCTTAGGTAAAGTTTGTGATGAGGCTAAGGTCACATATTTGAATTATAATGTCTCAATCTCCATGGACGTGTATGGATTTTTCATCCTTAAAAATACAAGCTGAAATGGGTTGCTCCCATAAATCTTTTTGCAAGACTGAGACCTGTAATTTGTATCTGTGTCCATATCGAAATTTTCACAAATCATTTTGGAATAACTATTTTGATTCACAGCTGCCTTTGCACTAATGTACTGTGAAGCCCAACTTGCTTCCCTATTCTAGTCTATCAAATATAGTACTGCCAGGATTACCTGAATTCTGTTGTACTGACCATATCTCTTCCTATTTTTTTCATTCCTTCACTGGCTTCAAATTTCTTTTTACATCAAGTTCAATCTCATGTTTTGCTTTCATCTTCAGTATTTCTTTTTTATTTTTTTTTCTCAGCTTATTTACCTATCTCTTATCTTCTTTTGTATTGAAGAATCTTAACGCTTGTTCTGTAAGAAAGATCTGTGAAATTTGCAACCTGGGAATACTTAAAGCTTCTCACATAACTTCAGTTCATGTTTGCATTATCATGCTGGTGGTAATGACACTCAGGTTAAAAACTACATTGAAATCTAAATATGAAAACCACTGTAACACTCATTATTTAGTAGATAATTTTAATTGTAAGGTTTGCTCTATTCAAGGTTCTATACAAAGGCATCTAGATGAGAGCTGAATCCCTTAATCAATGAATTTCATTATTTCTTGGTTTTTCAGGTTGACTTGTTCTTTCTTGTTATGGGCAGCTGTCACAGCAAACAATTAGAGAATACAGACACTGAGAGTACTGAGGTTTCCCAAAATGAAGACGTTGAAGGCCCAAAAGAAAACAATACAAAATCGACTATATTTGAGTGAGGAAGTCTGTTACCTAAATCTGACAGGAGGCTGGCTCTATAGAGAACCGTGCCTCCAAAAAGAAACAATCAGAAACAGAACTCAGGTTTTTGTAAATTGCATCAGTCCTGTATTATATTTGATTCCCTCAGAAGACATGGCATTATGAATATTTGTAGTGTATACACACAGTTATGTATTCTCAAAATCTATATTATCTTAACAGGGATTTGCAATGCTGCTGGACAGTGGAGTCTTGGATCACTTCCAGAAATTGGGAAATTCTGTTTATAAAATCTGAGTACCTGATTTCAAAGTTGCATATGCTTAGATATGCTAGAAAACGGAACCTTTCATTTGCTTCTCTGAAATCAGCCTTTTACCAAGACAAGGCACTGTTTTCCCTCCTTTGGATAATGCAAAGTTTTATTTAACATATTCAACTTATTTTGTGATCTCAGAGGAATGCATATTTTTGTAAAATATGGACAACAACATGATAAAAAACTACGTAAATTCCTCCTAAAAACAAGTGCTATTTTGTGAAGATTTTCAAATGTAAAAACTAATCATCCACTTTGGTTCTCATGTGAGGTATCTGCCATGTTTTACTTGCCAGTTTCTTTAGACTGAAAAGCCTGTGTTACTATAAGATACTGTAGGGACCAAAAAATTATATGCAGAAGATATACTTGAGGAGGACAAGCATTTTCACTCAAGGAAGTTTTCACTGCTGGGAAAGGTCTGACATGGGACAAGATTCTTTCCCATGAATGGCACTGTATATATTTCTCTGGCTGTCCTTTGAAAAGTAGGATTCCTGTGTAGAGATAACATTTTCTAACAGACGTGCTGAGGGCCCATGCCGAGAGAGAGAAAAGTTTGTGAAAGGACTGGTGGTGAACACAGCCTTGAAGTTATGTGCATGAAAAGGTGTTGACATAAAAACAACCTGGGTACAGGCTGAGCATGCTCTTTCCACCTGCTGTGATTTTTAGCAGCGTATTTTAGTGGTTTTGACTTTGCAATAAACTTTTTCCTTAATATCTTATCCATGGCTTGGTACCTGGTGTTACCTGCGTGTGTATCAGCTCTTACAGATACTACCTATTCAGATACAACTCTGAGCCTAAGGACTAAATAAAAAATAAGAGGTTGAAGATCATGAAGAGGAAGAGAATTTGCATAGAACTAATGCATGACACAAAGAAAAATAGAACTGTTTTATTTTCTTGTTTTTCTAAAGTGATACAAATATTTATAAAAATAACCTTTGCAAAATTTAACCTTAAAAATTTTTAAACATTTCATGCTAACTTTTCCAGTATGCAATCAATGCAAAATGCTTAAAAGTTTTTTATGTATAATTAAACCATGCTGTTTCCAGTCTGCATATAACATGTTTTACAAGTATACTTTTCAATACACCTGTATATATTTAAGAGGTATTCACCTTCAGTGACTTTTTGTGAATATCTACACTGAAATGGCTTGACAAATGCAATATCATATGGGCTTTAGGTCTCCAGGAAGGTGACACGTCCCAAGTCAATATTACATAGGCAAAACATTTACACAATTGGCTAAAATAATTCCTTTAGTTTCATTATGGCATCTTAAAAACCCTTTACTGCATATCTATGCAGCTGGCCAAAGCACCTCTGAAACCAGTGTTGTTAACTGAGTCAATAATTGCTATTTTAAAAAGTCATTAAGTAAAAGCTATCTGAGCTTTCAAGGTAATTAGATTTTATCCCTTGTATGCAAGCTCTGCTGGAGACTTCAAGCAGCACAATGTCTCATAATAGTTAGCAGTACTGATTTTGATTTGCTACCATAAAAAATGTATGTGCTCTGAGTAAGTACTAAACTAATTCTCAAAAATACCCAATGCTTTCTTCATTCATGCAAATGCTGAAGTGAGTGTTATAAAAAACTTCTTTACTGTCTTTGCTAAAAAAATAAGCTGACCAGTGCACATCAAGTGTGTGACATTTAATATAGATGAACATCTGGAGTCCTCTCCTTATAAAAAATGAGAAAAATCAAGAGAGATCCAAAACTGAGATGAATGCATTTTAGCTTATATTTCTGTATTAGAGCTGAAGGGATTGTAAACCAATTAGTGAAACTGAACCTATAGGGTTTGGGTTTTTTTATTGATAGAAATTGCTACTACTAATCAAAGTTATACCTGTAGCTATTTTAACCAGTCTTACAGGACAAAAATAGCAGCACCTGTTATTTTATTCAAAAAATATATTCTTAAGGATAAACTGTCTTTTTGATTCTGTAACTGAACAATTTAGTAGATTAATTCCTTGAGTGAGAATTCCTGTTTTGTAATAGAGTATATAATTACTCTGTGATGTCATCCCTGACCTAAATAGTCACTTTATAGATGTTAGTATTAATATCAGGTTCAGTGATGCTACTTTCAGAAACTTTTAAAAACTGAACTAATTTATAGAAATTATAGAATTTATAATATATTTGTGAACTACATAATGAAATCATCCTTACCCCAAGGTATACTTCTTACAGTTTCTCAAGTTTTTAGTACTTCGAATCATTAGAATTAGAGTTGCACAGCTTAAAAACATTACACTTGTACACCTGCAGGCTTTTTGTTTGTTTTGTTTTTTTTTTTTTCCCCTTGACCAAAACTTCTTTTTTTTTTTTAAATAGGATTTATAAACTATGAAAATAATTAAAGAAAGTTCCCTTTTAACCAGTTTTTTTAGGCATCTTGCTTCCTTTAAGTCCAACATTCTTGGTGTATTACTTCATTTGGGGACCGTATTAAGTTAGAAATATTGTTTACTTTAGAAAAAAAGATCTAGACATGAAAAATATTTAATTTTCTTTCTATAGCTATTCATTTCAGGAAATTGACAGGCTACAGAGACACAGACATGTCCCCTATAGTCTGTCCAAAACCACTCATGAAATATGTAGGATAACATTCAGAGACTTTCACAGAGCTCACAAATGTCAACAACATTCACCTTCAGTAAATCCAGCATTGGCAGGTGGAGTTTGAGTGACTTTAGTCATACATGGACAGGTTTTAGTCCATTAACATATGCTGAAGTGTGAGAAGTAGTATGTTTTGTTTCTAGTGAACTTCTTGCTTTCAGTAGTTTTGAACACTAAGGGAAAGGATATGTTAATATTTTTTCATCAAAAACAACGATTAAATATTCATGGAGATGTCAAAAAAGACAGAAACTGCAAAATCACACAGGTTTAGATTTGTAGTTCTATAATGCAGTATGAAATATTTTTTGTTTGACAGTTCTCAAATTATATATGTAGTTCAGTAAAGAAATTTTAAGTTCTAATAGAACATACAGATTTAATGTATTTACTTGTAAACAGAGGAATATAATGCTGAGTTTGTAACTTAATTGCACAAATGAAAGGAGATCCTTACTATCCCTCAGTGCTCTAATATTGTTACGGAATGCGGGATGCTGTGTGGATCTATTTTGTTAGTTTGTATAATGGGATAACTCGTGTTAACATAGTTAGGCATAAAAAAAATTATCTTCAATACTGAGGGCTCAATTTAATTTATTACAGTTACATAGTGAACATTATCTCTAGGCATGGATAAAGAACATAAGGAACATCTTTCATAAACTTTTTTGCATAAAAATAAAAAGATATGAAGGGAAAAATCAGTTTAGAGTCAACCAAAAAATAAAAGTTAACCCTTATGTTGCTTCCTTTCAATCAAAACCACTAGAGAGATAAACTCCAAATTAATAAATAGCTTTGATTTTTCTGAAAATGTATCTTTAGCAGACCAATAATTTTCTGCTTTTCCCTCCCCAAATATGACTGTATTATTTTTATGTTGTTGCCTCTCACTGAAAAGAACTCTGCCTTCCTGAGCATTATTCCTACAAATATGGAATACTGGGACATCTCTCCTAAGGAAAAAGGCTGAGAGTTTTGAAGCTGTTCAGCTCAGAGAACAGAGGGCTTGGTGCATAAAAATACCTGAAAAGATGATGCAAAACCAGGCTCTTTTCAGCAGTTCCCAATGACAAAGCCAGGTGTAATGGGCACAAATTGAAACACAGATTCTGTCTGAACATAGAGATAAAAATGTCACTGTAAACTGACTGAGCACAGACACAGATTTGCAAGAGATTCTGTGGAATCTGCAGTCATGGAGATCTCTGGATGTGGTCCTGCTCAACCTGCTCCTTATGGCCTTGCATGAGCAGGGATGTTGGTCAAGATGACCTCAAGAGGTCCCTTCCAACTTCAGCCATCCTGTGATTCTGTGAAAAGGTACTTACAGAATTGTATCTGATTTTTCTGTTATCTTAATTCTACCTATTGGGCTCTCTTTTTGGAAATGTCACTGAGTTTGAGTGAATTAGTAGAACTACTAATACAAGTAAGAGTATAATTGAAAATTAGTAGAGATTTAGAACTTTTCCATTTCATTATGAGAAACTTTGTAAGGGACTCAATATGCTGGATTTCATATACAAAGCATGGGATACAACATCTCAAAAGTTTGACATTTCTAGAAAATAAACTCACAGAATATTATCAAAAAAAAAAACAAACAGTGCCTTCAAAATCTGAAGAAGTAGAGGGCTTTAGTTCTTAGGAGTAATAGTCCATTCAAAGTCTTATCAGCATACAAAAATATATGCATCTGTACACCTATGTGTACACTGATATTAACAAAAATTACGTTGCCCCAGATGTTCAGTACAGAATCCTTCAGTACAGAAAACAAAGGACTACAGGTGTTTGTTTTGTATATTCAAACTATTTATGCACAGATAATAGTTCTTGCTGTTTACTATAGCTGATGTTAAGACAGCTGAAACACCTGCATGACTAGGACTGCATGCAGAGATATATGAGTCATATAGAGCAATATGTGTTTAGGATGAATCATTCATTTACTTAAAAAAATAAAACATGAGCAGTTCTGACACAAATCTGAAGACAAGAAAAAAAATCAAGAATTGAAATATGGGGCACTGTCTGATTTGTGGAAGAAAATGAACATGCAATTCTATAAACTGACCTATTTATGAAAAGGCAATTTCTCGAGTAAAAGCTGTTACTAGCCATGGGATTTTTGCTTGATTAAGGAATACTGAACTGTACACAAAGGCAAGTCCAAGAACCATCTCCTTCATTTGTACTGTCACTTATGAGGCTATAAATAAATTACTATCCTGTGTAGATTTGGTCTTTGCAGCACTGTCTAATAATTTCAACAAAATCTGTATCCCTACAGTGGCATATAGTGAATATCCCAGAATCACAAAAAGGGTAAGTTTGGAAGGGACCACAGTGGGTCATCTGGTCCAACCTCCCCACTCAAGCAGCAACATCCTCGAGCACATTGCATAGGATTGTTGGTTCTTGAGTATCACCAGTGAGGGAGACTTCATAACCTCTCCGGGCAATCTATTGCAGTGCTCAGTCACCTTGCACAGTGAAGTTCTTCCTCATGTTCAGTTGGAACCTCCTGTGCACCAGTTTCTGCCCAATGCCTCTTATCCTATTGCTGGGCACCACTGAAAAGAGCCTGGCTCCATGCTCTTGACACCCTCCCTTCAGACACTTGTAGAGATTGATGAGGTCCCCTTTCAGTCATCTCTTCTCAAGACTGAACAAATCCAGCTCGCTCATCCTATCCTGGTAAAATAGATGCTCCACATATCAGAAGTCAGATAATATACTGAAGCGCTTTAAAACCAGGAAGTCCTGTCAGAATCATGCATCAGAAATATTGTGTTGAGAAGTTGTGTTGAGTTTCTGTGAGTTTCTGGTAATTAATCACTCATCTCTTTCTTTCTTTCACATTGATATTTTATTATCACTAAGGTTTCATATACTTCTGCCAGTGCATTTCTTGAAAAAGTGCAAAGACCTTTCAAGTAACCAATACTAGCAAATCAACTAAAATAGGATCCTGCAGTCATGAAGAATATCTTCTTAAAGCCTGTTGGTACACGTCTTAATTCACTTTTTATGGTAGCTTCAAAATCATGCTTTAGAGCACAATTACCACTACAACTCTTATTCCTTTTTATCCTCAAAGTTGTAGTTGATTTATATAATTTCTTTAGGTAGCATATTAATAGAGCTGAAATTAATGTTTTAAGGATTTTTTTTTCTCAATTAAATCACTTTATAGTTCAAGATAAGATTGCATACATATTTGTTTTAACTCAACTTACCTGCTTCCTGTTACTCCACCTGAAGTCAGAGACCTACATTAAAAATGGTGGTTTGAGGAGAGGACAGCAGGAAATTAAATAGACAGTCAGTAATTCCAGTGTGAATACTAGGTCCTTATAAAAAATCAGTGTGTGGATTAAACATGAAAAAAGCCTACCCTTTTTAATCTCTAGCTAATTTTTTTCCCTCTGTCTTTTCCATTTGACAGCCCTCTCCTAAAAATCCAGCCCACCAAACCGAAGGTGACTAGAGTTTTTGCTGTAGATGAAGAAACTAAAGGGCAGATATCAGCTTCTAGGGGAGACACACTGACTGCAGGAGAAGCATTTGGCAAGTCCTATCCTAAGACAGGAGAGTTTGCATATCTGCCGTAATAACTTGCTTCAAAATAGGTATAATGAACAGGGTATATCCCAGAATATGGTTTTGGAGTTTTACCCTTTATTTGTGCATGCTTTTTGCTGTTGAGTGAACATATATCCTCTGATATTAGTTCCTCTGTGCTCTGAACACCAAACCACAGAGGCTTGTGAGTTCTGCAGCTCTCATCCTCTGCCCAGTTATGCCGTGCTCTTGGTGGTGGCTCTGATGCCTTGTAGGCAGAAGGAATCTCAACAGCTAGACTTTGACCAGAGCTGTGTGTGCACAGATGTAAAACAATAGATGTTTAAGAGAGCAAGAGATCCTTCATGAACAAGAAGGATCTTAGCAAAACAAAAAGGTAATTCTTTCATCAGAAACCTTAAAACTTTCCCCTATATGCTCTTATAATCCTGAATACAAGTTGCCACATGCCTGTCTCTGCAAGCTTAGGGAGAGCAGTACAATCCCTTCTGAGAGCTGCTACACAGGGCACAAATGCATGAGAACTCTTATACTTTAAGATACCTTTAAGAGTAAAAGCCCTGTCTCAACCCTAAGGAAAATATCTCCATCCTGTAACTTTAAATACCTTCTAAGAAGGTTGTACAAGCCTTGCAGTTCCCACTTGTTGCACACTGCAAATAAAACTCCCTTAAGCTATGCTGCTGCACCAAGTCCCTTTCAAAACAGCTTGCAAATGAAAGATTCTAATTAGAGTTCTTAGGTTCTGGTGGGGCTGGGCCCCCTCTCACCCCAAGACAGGAGAAGCGCCTGCTAATGTAGGAGCACTAATGCCCTCCTGGGTGCCAGAATGAACATCCAGGAATGTTAGGGTCAATCTGATGGGGGCATCTTATGCTTCTGAGTCAGAAGCACTGGTAGAAAGATGAGAGTTACTGAGCTGCTTTTAGCCTCTTTCTTTAAAGTCTTACAATTTTGCTGTCCTTGCTCCTTCTGTTGGAGTATTTTTTTCTCAGTCTCACTTTTTTGATGATTAGGATCTCTCTTCTAATTTATATCCTGAATCACAGACAGCTTATATTTATTTGTGTCAGTTAGATGACATATTTGCACATCTTTTCACTTTTTGTTTTGCAGCATTAAAAGAACCAAACCCTATTGTCCCCCTCTGGGAACAAGCAAGCCTGTTCACTGTAGACATATAATGTAATAAGAGATGAAAAATAAATACAAAAATATGATGAGAAGCATAAAAATTAGATTTCCTTTTTTGCTGTACATGGTTTTTGTCTGTTCAAAGTAATAGTACTTAGGAATTCAGAAATTAAAGTCTTAAAGACTACACTGAAATTTGGTTATTTGAAACAACAATTTTGACCTATAATTTGCACTTAATGAAATTTTCCCTTAGTTCTGGTGTAAGTGGACACGGGACATTGTTATGATTGGTCCAGAGCAATCTTTAGTTTGTAAACTTGTGGCTCAACGTAGGATCAGTTGATACCACATAGAAGCTGTGAAATGGAAAACAGTACATTGTCAGCAGTATATTCCCCTTGAATGATGTTATGCAGAGCAAGCTACTGTTGCACAGCTCCAGAGGGCTTAACCTATGAAAGACTGAATTTGTAATGCTTTAGTTACTGATCTAGTACCAAAATAATAGCTCTCCTTAAGAAGACAAGTAATCACACTGGACTAACACTGGACACTTAGGTAAAAAATTTGTTGGCACTACTGGAAGACTTCTTCTGTCAAATACTAAAACCTACAGGATTAGACCTAATGAAAAGAAGACCTTGCATTTGTCAGGGTATTCTTCCTGTCTTCCAGACCTGTTAGGGGAACACAAAACCAATTGTGCTACAGACTTCTTGAAAAACCTCAATGTTTTGATGTTCAAGAAACATCTCTAAAAGTGAATTAAATCCTTGAAATTTAAACTCTGACAATTTAAGAGAAATATTTACTACCCACTGATTCAAACACGTGAAGAAATTACATTCTTCCCCATATGAGTTAAAAGCAGAATATTTGAAGATTATCTAGCATAAAGAAAATCTTCCAATTTTTCTAGCACAAGCATTATCTTAAAAAAAAAAAAGAAAAAAATCCATTCGGATGAGAAATGAAACTGAGTGACAATCCATCTTTACATTTTCCTTTTTAGGAGTTTGGAGGTATACTAACAATTAAAACATCAGAAAAAGTTGACTTTTTATTTCCAAAAAGAAATTAAATTAGTAAATAAATTTGTCTTAGTCAATTAATACTATTGGTTGTGCAAAGCACGAGGATGAAAGAAAGTACAAAGATGACAGACCAGAGGCTAAAGATGAAGTTAGAGCCACAGGATAAAATTACCACTTCTGTTTTCAGTACAGTTTCTAACTTTGAGTGTGGGATTGAAGGCAGAGCTAATTAGAGCAGAGAACAGAAAAAAGCCAGTAGCAGATCTGAAAGGCAAAGCTCTGAGAACTTGACACAAGAGGAACTGAGGATCTGGCTCACACAGTGAATCAAAGTGTAGGTCAGTCAGAATTTTTAACAAATTTTTGAGCCTGGGAATAACTTTTGTAGATGAAGAGTCTCTAATAACACTGCATCTGCTGGAAAAGGAAGCATGGGTGACTCAGTAGTTCATTTTCAAAAGAGTGTGTATTTTTTACTTCTTCAGGAAAGTAAACTGAAGACAAGGACATGAAAAGAAAGTATAGTAAAGCTGAGCATAGCTCATCAAAGACAAGTCATGTCTGAATAACAGGATATCCTTCTTTGATTAAAACAAATAGTTTCTTAGAAAAAGGGAGGTAGAAAATCTAAGTCACATATTTGCCACAAAATGTTTGATCTGTGTCTTCACTGGAAAATGTTAGTCAAATTAGAATAAGAACTCAGTATAATACATAGCAGAGAAGAAATTGCAGCACGTGCTGTGATGAAAGGTGAAATCTCAGGCTTGAGAGAAATTGCCAGTGGACTACTATAAGACTGGTCTCTGTATCAACCTCTATCAATATTTTCACAATTGTATTAAAATTAAAAGTATTATTAAATTTCCTGATTTAAAAGCATTTGATTAATTGCAAAGAAATCTAATTCTAACTAGAAATAAAGAGAGTAATGCTAGCAAAAGGTAAAACAAAAAAGTAAATTACCAGGAACCTGATGCTTACACATGAGTTTAAGCATGCACTGGGTGAGTCAAGTGAAAGCTAACATCCAAACATAAAACTCTAACCTTGCAACTGGGTGCAAACTGGTACCTAGACACAGAAGTGCTTAAACTACCTCATTATTTCCTACTGGGATCTTACCATTTGTCTTAGTTTAAGACAAATGCTAGGGTGGGGACTCCACTAATATGGAGAGACATAATGAGAGGAGACCTAAGTGAAAAAAAACGCAGTTTATTGGCCAGAAATATAGCAGCAACAACAACAATACAAACAAAATGGTTCAAACCAACAACAGACAGAGATCGCCTCTAGTCTCTCTCCAGATAGACGAAAACCACAGGGAAACAGGGGCTAAGCAAAAAACTGGAAGACTATGTCTGAAGAAGTTAAGTTGCCAAGAGGCTGATGATTGCTGTGGCCTTGGGAGCTCCACAGAGCTCAGTTCCATTTTGGCTCAGCTTGGCTCCCGGGCATGGCTCTGGCAGACCATGGGTCTCCCTCTCTCTGCTCTGCCAGAAAGGGAAATGTAGCTCCAACAAGATGGAGAGGACTTCACTTACCTAATTGCACACCTTCCTCTTCCCTCCCCCAAAATACCCTGGCTGTGGCAAGGGGTTTGCACTTAAAGCAATAGCATTCCGAAACAGTGTTGGAAAAGCGAATAGAAACCAAAATCTACTTTAACAGTGACACCATTCCCTAGGGTGTCTTCGTTTTGGTTGTGCTGAGCACCTTTGTGCCCACTTTGTGAAAGAAACACCATAAACATGCAGCAATTCCTTTACTGAAACATTTCTACCTCATATGTGTTATGACTTATTGATTAAAAAAAAAAAAAGTCTGTAAATAGTAAACAGGCTTATTTATTTATTTAAATATAAAGCATAGAAACCATACAGGGAGCAGGATCTGAATTAATTCTCTGGGGAATACCACTTTGTATGGTATAACACTCTTATTTTCTTAATGTACCTGCTTTTTCTCTCTGACGCAGTGAGCTGTGAGCACTTTGCTGCACAGCTGGACAGAAATGTTGAATACTGGGTTAAGCCCTGTTATAGTCTTGCTAGCAATGGCATTCTTCTGGGAGAGGAGTGGTGGATGTCAGAGATTGCTCAGCAGGAGCAGGACAATGCACCCTGGCCCCTTCTTTCTTGGCTCTGGGAATAGCGAGTGCCATCATACCCCTCATCTACCAGGTGGGTCACCTGATCATAAAAGAAGATCAGGTTGGTCAGACTGGACCTGCCCTTCCCTAACCTTACTCGCGTCTTTGACTTTGGATCTCATTTTGATCTTTTCATCACTCTATAGTGTTAACTAAGGAGTCTAACCCTTAAACTAGGAGTTTTGGCTCACTGTAGGGTGTCTTCAGATGTCTCAGTCTTTTCTTGAATCTAGTCCTTGAAGAAGATTACCTGTACTATGAACAGGATTGGAAAATGACAGGGAAGAAGATCTGGATGCTATTGATCAGTATATGTGCTATTTAACCGCTAACATGATATAAAAATATAAATGCAGTGTAAAGTATTATTATTACATGGTATTGCTAGTAGAGAGAGGAGTACAGGAACATTAATGCATTTGTACATTGCACTGAGAGTATTGTATTAAATGCTGGTATCATTTTCATATTTGAAAACGTTTTAAGGTGGAGCTTCATCAGCAAGTGAAAATCTCTCTGCGCATGCTTATCTCTCATCCCAGGGACAGAACAAAGAAGCTATTTTCTACAGTTTTCTACAGTTCCTGAAAGTATGTTTTAAATAGGTAGTCAGAATAATTTGTCTGTTTCACCCACTTGGGTAGTGCAGCAATATGCTCAGTCTTATTAAAGTAGTTTTGATGTTCATTTTAAGTCTGAAAATTCCCAGTAGAGCACTTCTGGGAAAAGGGTTTATATGTGTTCTCCCAGAACCAAAACTTCCCTGGTCCACAGGAAATGTTTGAAGCTTAAGTGATTACGTAGACGTGTGTGGGCAGTGTAAGGTCTTAAAGAGCATGAGTTACTGTTTCAAAACACTGTCAAATGAACTTCCCATAAGATAACCCACCACAATGGGAACTTGAGATAAGCACAGGCATCAGAAACTTAGAATAGGAAGATGCTAATTCCAGGCCTAACAGAGGTGAGATTTGGTTAGTACACCCTAGTTAATACACCCAGACAAAAATTCCCCATATGGCAGACTTTGGGAAAGGAAGCATCTGCTTATACAGATGCCAGCCCAAGTTGTGGGAACATCTATGACCACCCTGTGGATACCCAGAACCTGGACTATGTAAAGGTGGTACCTCCAAAAGAATGACTCCAGTACCCCCAACACCAAGAAAACCAGGGTGAAGAAGGACGAGTAGGATGCAGTGGGATCCACAGGGCTGTGACTGTGTTCTGCTTGATCTCTTGCTCTCCCTCTCTTACTCCCCTCCTCCCTCTCTTTCCTATTTTTTTCCAGTCTCTCCACCTTACATTTACTCTTAAATAAAATGTGTACTATTGACTTCAGCATATGGTCTTGTTTCCACCTTAATTCAGGCAGAAATATCTCTCAAGAATCAGATCTTAACAGGCAGCAACATTTTATTGTCAAGTGAAAGAAGATACTATATTACAGGTGGACTTGATCTTAAAGGCTGTTTCCAGTCTATGATTCTGTCTGATTCTTTGTTTCTAACATACAAAAACCGCAAAAACAAAAGCCAAGAGGAAAAATAAAGTTCAATATCACTTTCCATGATGAAATTCAAACTAGACCGAGCTTGTTATATTTTCATCTTTTTAGTCTTCAGGGGAAAAAAAACATTTGTCTGATATCAACATAAGGTTTTGAGTACTTTTTTTTTTAAAGGCACATTATAGACACATTAGTGCAACTAATAAAATGAAACTAACCAGGAATTACTAAATTAGAGAAAAGTGGATGGAATTTGTTTAATTAATCTACAAAGTTTTAATTAACCTCTCCAGTGGCCCAATTATGGTTCAGAAGATACAGAAGATATCCTTAAAATAAAACAGCAAATTACTTTAAGTTGCATATCAGTTGATTCCACCATCTAATTAGTTTTATTCCTGGTTTAATAATTTAAATTAGAAACATTAAATATGTGGGAGAATAAAGAATAATCAAAATGTTGTGAAAGTAGGTTCAGCTAGAAGAAAATACGCACAAGTTTCTCCAGCTGGATAGAAGAAGCACATTGGAGACTGTTAGAAAGAGAAGATTATTTTAGGAAAGTACTTAAAAGAGAATAACAGTAAAGTCCACTAAATCTGAAAATGAATCAGCATGATATCTATTTCTGTCCTGAGTAGATGATGTCAATGTTTTGTAGCTACCAGAAATTTTTAAACGTTGAATTCTCAAAGTATAAGACACAGTTCTAACAATGTTTCTGAATTCTGACCTTGTTGTCAAACTCTCTTAAGTTCATTGCTACAAACTGAAATAACTCCAATGGATTTATTTTGGATGTACTCTTGGGAAGGTGAGCGTTTCTAACCCCAGGTGTCATGTAGTCTGTTAAGATTGCTTCTTTAAAGTATTTTCTCTCTCCCACTTCTTTCCTTCTAGATGCTATGATTGTAGGTTTGGATGATTAAATTTGTTGTGAACTTAATATGTGACATTGGAAAAATGTCCTTTGGTTTGCAGTCAGTTGAAACTCAGTGAGTGGAGGTTCAGCAAAACCTTCTGCATTAAATGTTTATTTCAAAATAGGCTACAGCGCTGGGGAACTAGACTCACGGTCCCAGGAGCCTATGCAGTTCTTATGCAAAATCTACCACATAAATGATATAGCAAGGCTAGCATCTTTACAGTGAAATAGCTAAACTAAGGTAAAAGAAAAAAAAAACAAAACTAGGAACTGGATGCAAAGTTTCTGTAAGACTTCTGGGTACTCAAACTATTGCAAATTATAGTATTCCTTTATTTGGATCTAGGAAATTGACTTAAAGTTGTAGGTTTTATAATTAGATTGCAGACTTGATTTCTTCATGTTAGAAAAACAGCATTAAATAGAAAAGCATCAGGAACTAAAGATCAAGAAAAGCAGGGATGCATATAGGAGTAGGAAGAGGACATATTCTGGGATAAATGATTTTACTCTTTATTTTTATGTTCTGGAAGTTTTGTTAACATTAAATCTCAAAAATTCTGTTTCTAAAGGACTGAGAAATGCAATTTCATTGGAAATTAAATATTTTATGAGGTCAGGGAGATTTCAAAAACATTTCTAACAAAATGAAATAATTTTCTATTTTCTTCATAGAGTATCATGATGTCTGATAACATTTAAATAATTTGCTTGGGAGTGATGACATGTAACTATAGCTTTCTAATTTATCTGTCTTGCTACTTTCCTAAGATCCCTTAATAGACAGTGAAGACATGGAGGTAGAACATGAATAATCTCACTTCTCTATGTCAAAGTGACATAAATCGCTCCTTTCAGAAAGGGATCACTTTTCAGTTAAAATAAAGGATTAGGTAACTGGGTTTGATTGTTTTTGTCATTCTTCTTTCATGAGAAATATAAAGGTTTCTGTATTTACTTCTGACAAACTCAGTCTTGGACAACTGTAAAAGAATTTGGGGTTTCTTTTAAGAAAAAATGGTCTCCATACACTGAAACTTCTGGTGCTATTAAAAGGTATTAGTTTGAAGAAAATATAATCTGGACAGGAGGAAGTAATAGGTTTGTGCATCAACGATGTGGAAAGGAAAAGGCTCCACAGCCCAGGCTGGCCCTGACCAGCCCCCTGGGGACCTCACCTCTGTCCACAGTCCTGGAGACTGTGAGTTTTGGCTCAGCCTTGACCACCAACTTAATTTTATGGCAGATCATAGAATAGAATCACAGGATCATGGAATCAACTCTGTTGGAAAAGGCCTCCGAGATCATCAAGTCCAGCCCTTGACCCAACCCTGCCATGGTTAGTAGACCATGGACTAAGAGACCACATGCACAGCCTTCCCCTCATTCACCAGGTGGATGATCTGGGGTCTCCTCTGTGGGAGTAACCCACTGAGGGATGCTGTCTCCAGAGTGTTCTTCTGTTTTGTCTTCTTCTCCTGGCTGACCCCCAGCCCTGGTTAGTCACTCACCCTTCCTGGAGCTATAGATGGATGCTTTTAGTAGCCCCTGGCTCTGTCCCCATGGAATGGAAACTGTTGGCAAGGGTGTGGCTGGTGTCAGGGCTGCTATTAGCTCTGTGTGACCCTGAGTTAAAGGAGCAGCTGACACCCATGGTGCTTTGCTTGCGACTGGTCTGTGGACAAATTCTGCTGTTCAGGACAGAGTAAGGAATTAAAAAAAAACCCCAAAACATATGAAAGTAGACATATAAAGGCAAAACATAAATGTTGTTGGAAGTTGGAAGTTGTAACTAGTTGTCCCTTGTTACAGGGGCAGGGATCAGTTTATGTGAGTATAAACAAAACTGTGTACTCTCCACCTTCTAAGTAATTTCTGATGGGATGCTAATAAATGGTCATTTGCAGCAGCTGCCCAGGGCACACCTGACACCTCAGGCTACAAAATGGGTGTTAAGGAACACCAGTGACTCAGCTGTGATAACTCCCCTCCAGGGAGGCATTAGCACCTTCACAGCCAGACTGAGGGGTCATCTCTGCTAATGGGCCACCTTGGACTGCCATAACAGGCAGCTGCAATGACTTAGACCATCAAAGACTCCAAAAATATCCCATGACTCAGAGAGTTAAATCGCCTATTGTGAAGCCCCCGCCCCAGCGGAGGTACTGGGCGTTCCCACCTGAACCTGAGCATATATAATCTTGGGGTTTTGAGACTTCTGGTACCACTCGTTGGATCCAGAGGAGAATCAGAACTCTGATAGGACTGTGATTGCCACCCTCAATAGGACAGCAATCATCATCCAGACCAACAGGTTTCCTTTCCTTTTACTTTGCATCAAGGGGGCCTAAGGTGGTGCTCAGTGCAGGGACTGACAAACGTCCTGTTCTTGTTTCAGGGTGTGGGGTTATACATCTGTCTTTCTGGGTTAAAACCCAATTTTTCTCTGTATTTATTGTAATCTTTTTAGTGAATTGTAACTCTGACTTGTAATCTCTCTTGAGGTAGGTTCATTTTTCCCACCAGTTTACTTTTAAACTAGCATCTTGGGTCATGAGTTTTAAAGGCTGTGCAGTGTCCAAGAGCTAAGCCAAGAGGCTGAAAGGAGCAGAGCAGGTTCAGCACTTGGAAAAAAGATCAGCAGTATGCTCATTAATTGTTTTTTTAAGTCCTTCAGAGCTGCAGAAAATCCTTTTTGAAAGTTAAATTTTATTAGTTAGCAGCTGTGAGATTTGTTTTGCCTTGTGACAGACTAACAGCTGCTGGTCCCATGGGAGCCAGTTGTAGGGTGTGCATGTATTCTTTGAGGCACCTCTGTAGGATTGGAAGCTTTTGAAAGGAGAGCAGAAGGCAGTATAAGTCTGTCAGACCGCAACAAAAAATACCTGAGTTTTCCTGGAAGCAGTAAGCAGAAATCTATGCCACCAACTTCATTGTAGTAAAGACTTCTCAAGATGTTAATATCTGATCAGAAAAAGATCATGGTGTAAATATTATCTGTACAGGTTTATGCAGTTTATCTATCAGAAAACTAAAATCAAATAATAGGTAACTGTGTTTTCTAGTGTAGAAAGAAAGAATAAGGGCACTATAAAAAATATTTTGAACAGTCACTGAGATACTCTGATATTATTGTAAGTTGATCTAATAGAACTAGTAAGATGATTTTTAGAATCACAGAATATGCTGAGCTGAAAGGGACCCATCAGTATCACTGAGTCCAATGCCTGGCCTTATGCAGAACACCCCTAGAATCACACCAAGATTCTAATTTAGAATGAATTATCATATATTAAGAAACTTCAAAATATGTAAGATAAAAGGGCATTATACAAGAATGATTGGATGCATGGTAAGAGACTGAGAGTGTGAAACAATCTTTTAGCTAATATATTTTAAGATGGTCCTGCATTTAGATTTGTACCCATATAGTCCTTGTTGCAGGGTTAATTTTTGTTGCATGGGACTGTGGGTCATATCAACTAGTAGAAACTTGTGACTTGTTTCCTAGAGCTTTAAACCTAAATATTATAAAGATATTTTTATTTTTTTATATATTCAAAACTTCATAATCCCATTTTCTAAATTCATATTTAAATAGACTGTGTCTATAGTGTAATAGATAATTAGCCTATTGCATAGTACGTGGGAACAATTTCATAGATTTTAATTGAATCCATTACATGACAGTATTATTAGATTAATGGGATGGCCTTGGGTATCTTTTTAAGAGGATGACATCATTAGTCAATGCCTTGTTCATCAAGATGCAGTCAGTAAATGTCAAGCACATAAGCTTTTGCCAAACGGAGTTGTGTTAAGCCATGCTGAAATTCAGCTATTCTGTCTTAAATGTGCTTCTCCATGCTTCATGAAGTGTGGGTTTACATCTGGACTCTGTCAAGAGACGCAGAAAATATCTTTCCGAGATCTACCTGAAGGCTCCCTCTTACCTTCTATGGCCAAGGAAGAGACAGCACTGATGAAATGTCAGCATAACTCTAAAATATTATTATGCTTGAATTATACACTTTTCTTTTTACAATATAAAACAAATTTTAATTGCTATACAAATTATACAGTACAGCCATAAAGCAGTAAACAAAGAACTAATTTGTGTTCCTTGTGCACTTATCAGTCATTGACTAATTAGTTCCTCTCTCAGGTTCTGAGTGACTCTTACAAAGAAGAATCTCCTGAGGATACAAAGGTTAATTTTGAAGTGATTACAAATATTCAGCTAACATTATAATTAATAGCAATACTTAAAGCACAGCAAACATCTCCCATCCCAATAAGGAACATTTGCTAATTAGAGAGACTATTGGAATTATTCAGGATATTTAATTTTTCACTCTTCAATCAAGTGAGCTCATGAAGCTGGGAGAAATGTTAAACAACTTCAAATCCTTAAGCATCTAAAGAAATAAATCTTACACTTATGTATTTCATTTCATTCTGATACTCAAACACTTTATAAAATACTGGACAGATCATGCCATTGCATGGATATAAATCTTCTGTGGACTCACAAACAATTTTATGCTGTAATTGAGTAAAAACAAATTACTTCTAGGCCTACGGATTATACAGAATAATTTATCCACCAGAGAAAATTAATTTCTGTGCTAGTTTGAGCTGGGATAAAGTTAAATTTCTTTACAGTAGCTTGTATGGGCTCCAATTTGGATTTGTGGTTAGAAGTGTTGATAATACAGAGATAATACTGCTGAGCAGTGCTTACACAGTGTCAAGGCCTTTCCTGCTTCTCATGCCATCCCACCAGCGAGGGGACTGGGAGTGCACAAGGAGCTGGGCTGGGGCACAGGCAGGACAGCTGACCCCAGCTGACCACAGGGATATCCCCATACCATATGGTGCCAGGCTCAGTAGTAAAAGCTGGGGAAAGAGGAAGGAAGTACGGGAATGCTCGAGGTGATGGTCTTTGTCTTCCCAAGCCACCTGTGTGTATGATGGAGCCACCTGCCTGCTCATGGGAAGTGGTGAGAGAATTTCTTTTTTAACCTTGCTTGTTTGTGGCTTTTGCTTTACCAGTTAAACTGTATCTGAACCCATGGGTTTTCTCAGTTTTACGCTTCTGACTCTCTCCCCATCTGACTGAAAGGGGAAATGAATGAGTGGCTAGGTAATGCTTAGTTTCTGGATGGGTTTAAACCATGAAGTTTTCTTACTAGAAAAAGAAATAATTACAAAGTAAAAGAAATTTTGATATTAGGCATAGTTTAATATAAAATATATTCAATATTTCAAAAAGGAAAATTTTATACTCACTTAAAATGAGATGCGGAAATGAAAAAATTTGCTTATTTATTGTAGCTGATGAAAAGTGCTATGGAAATTTCTGACTATGGTTAGATTAGGGTACAGCATAGCCTATTCAAATCTGGGGTAATTCTGTTGGCCTTAGACCATACATGAAACAGACGATGTGTTTCTTTCATTATGACACGCAAAAGTATTGTGAAAGAATGCAGGTAACTTCAAATGTGAACTCTGCTCTGGGAGCTGTTAGTAATTCAGCTTCGTGTGCTCAAGACTTTGGGAAACAAAAGCATGCAAATTCTGATTCCGAATTAGGACTCAAAAAAGAAAAGCCTTTAATACCAACATATTGCTTGCCATTGTTAGTCTACACTTCTTACTGAAGAAGTACCTATGTACCTGCTCGGATTTACAGACATATAACATGAAAGCAGAGAGCATATGCAGCCATAATTTGTAGATACTTTCTTAATAAATCAACGTGTGTTTTGCAGAGAAGTTGTTTTGACCCAGTCTACCACCTGCCTCTGACTACTGTATTTATTAAAAATATACGGTAATTTATATTTACTTGTCATATTTTCAATAACTAGTTCAAACTTTTATTATTTATTTTTTGTTACTTGGAAAAAAATTTAAAAGGAGTGAATGTAAAAGATTGCTTGCAATGGTCTTTTTGTGCTTTTTATGTCCTTGGCAGAGTAAGAAATGGGCGTGAAATATGTGCATGCTTGACTAATATGAGTCTTATCGGAAGCTTTGTGTGGAAAGGTCTTTTGCTGATTAATAGCAAATCAATTTGAAAAGGTAATAATCTTTTTTAATGTCAAATAGAAAGACAAAGCTTGGAATACATATTTTTTTGTAACATTTTAAAGTTCAACCAGAAACTGCAATAGAGAGAAGGGCTGCTCAAAGCATAATTTCTGAAATTAATTTTTGGTATGTTTTTTTCTGGACTCAGAGTATATCTGTTCTTATTTTTAACAAGTGGGGTTTCAAACAGTTCTAAATTCTGAGAACTGAGTAAAAATTTACATACTATCAAAGCAGAATTTGAAACTGCTTCTTAGAGAAATTAAGGGTGTTTGTATGCTATTTTGAATGCTGCATGTATGTGGAAGACATTTGCTGAAACCTGAACTTTTCTGTCAACCTTGTATTATATTATGCCTCTAAAACAAACTTTCCATTGGGAATTAATAGTTTGTTTCAGGATTGAAGTCCATCATTAAATTATAACTACTGAGATATCTCTTTTACTTGTTTGGAATTGCAGTGTCTGGCATCTTTTTTTTCTGAAGTGTCGGAACTGCTCTGAAGCATGGGAAATTGATAAGTAGCCTTTAGCTTTGAATAAGAAAAAAGCTTTTCTTCAAAAAAACCCAAAATATCAGATTCTTCATTGCACTGTGGCTATAGGACAGAAAAATGTATTTTCTGTGTAGTAGGTCTTACTAGGTCATCCTGTTTTGAATCATCCATTAATATAAATATTTTCCTTTATACAGACTGAAAATTTTTGTCTAGAATACTTCTTAAATGTCACCGTTACAGGCATTAAGAGATCTGTGCTAATGTTTCAGGAAAACGTAGAAACTTACCTGAGTGGAACTGTAGGTCCAGGTGGGGAAAAAAATGGATCCTAAGATACAGGGGAATTCAAGCAACAAGTCCACAGCTGTGATTACAAATCCTGATTTAGTTGCCTCTTACACTTGTACTGACAGAATGGCTTGGGTAACCAAATGTTCAGCCAATCTGGTTACCAGATTGGTACCTGCCTGTACCCAGAAAATCTGCAAAGCAGTAACTACCTGCATAGAGATTCTGCCTAAGAGATACATCTGACTATGGATGGTGTAAGTAGGATTTGGCTTGCCATAGGAAGAAGCAAAATTTTTCTAATTACTTTACTTTTTGATTTTTTTTTACTTGTAATTATTTTAAATCTGGGCATATTATTTTATTCAGCCTGATATTGCTTCATAAATCCAGTTTTATTTTGATTTTTATGATTTGCAGCATTACAGAAAATATGTAGTTAAGGTTGGTAAGATTTTTCTGAGGAGACATATAGTTCAGAGCTCCAAGGGCATGTGAGAAGATTTTCAGAGTGGTCTGGAGGAGGAGGAGGAATTGTTTGTTTTGAAGCAATGAGAGGGTAAAATGTTCTGCTGCAGAAGCTGATATTTTATTTATTTGGCCCGACTGCTGTGTATACTTATTGAGCCCACAAGAGAGATAATAGCATGTTCCAATAACGTATTTGGAGCATCTACAGTAATTATGTCATATAGAATGTGGGAAAAAAAAAAGCAAGATGACTTTTTCAAAATTTAATACAATATCAGTAGGTTCAAAAAACAAAAGGCAGTAAGAGTATAGCAGTAGACTGTATTGGGCTGACAGTAACAGTAATGATGACATGTTAAGGGAACAGAGGATGGTTAAGGCAGAAAATTAATCATACTAAGAGACTGACTATTCCTATGCTGACTCTGAAACAAAAATGCACAATGCAAACTCTAAATTTTAGATCCCCCGAATGCTTACGAATTGAAAAAACTGTTCAGTTAGCAAGCAAGAAGGGACAGGAGTCTTGATTTACATTTTTGTTGTGCACAGGGCCTGCGTCTAGAATTGCTTCATGAAGCTGTTGGGGATTCATTGTTGTAACATATCCTATTCAGCATTTGAGTAGGAATGCAAAAGCACATAAACCCAAGGTAGAAAATTTAATGTGAAAACAGGAAGTTACAGGAAAATGTTTATATGAACTACTTAAAAATGTAAGTGATTAAGTTAAATAGTGAGTTGACAGGGCAAAACATTCACAAAGTTTACTTTATAGACATGGTAAAAATATGAAGTAATCAGTAGACTGAGGAATGAAAGTATTTACTGGGGTTAACAGTAGGGCAAAGGAAACTGTGGAAAGCAAAACTATCTTACTACTTTTTCTAATCTGAGTGCAAATTTTGACAGGTCAAAAAAAGTATTTTGCCAAATCAAAACATATTTTGAGCTACATCTAAAAAAAAAATATAATTTAAAAAAATTATTTTAGATGATGTGGAAATTATACCTGTAAATAAAGTTGCTGCTGCACTAGAACCACTCTTAACAGGAAATGGACATCAAGAATAATATTAAATTAATCTTATATAAGATATTTTTAAAAAGTCAATACAGTGATTGGTAGGAAATCACTAAGAGTGGATGACATGCAAGCTAAAGAGAACCAATTATGAAAGTGCTGAACTACTAATTTTATGTACGACTTACCGTCTAAATCAGCATTAACAGAATTATGGTAGATTCTTCTTTGAAAATATGTGGATAAAACTCAGCTGTGTCCCAAAAATCTAACAAAGTGTCAGGAATTATTAGGAAAAGAATTAAGGGAAAGCACAGTTCTGAGTCTATGATGCACTCAGATGTAAAATATTGAGTAATGCATTGGTCAATCCCTCTCAAAATTGATTTAGTAGAAGTAAAAAAGTTTAGGGAGAATGGTACTTATGCAAAGAGACATCACAGACTAAAACTGTAAAAATAGCAAAAATGAAAATAATTGGAAAAGACAGTGTTTCGCTTCAAAATTTTACAAATAAAACTAATTGGTTTTCATTCAGCTAAGAAAATTATTTCAGTTTTTGAAGCAACATAGCAACAAATGCTAAAGATTTTTTTTTTTGAGCATATACTTGCTCTAAGTATAATTACCTTATTTAATTTTTTTATTAATTGAGAAAAAAAGCTTGTTTTTTTTTTTTAATTCAATGTATGTTCAGTGGTTTAGGAAAACAAGACTTTTTTTGATTATGAACCACTATTACTGACTTACTTCTGGTGAGATTTTTATAAAAACCTGAGTGCCTGAAGAAAAAAAGGCAGATGTATTGTTGAAATCTGTATTCTACGGTTGTGCTATCCTCCTAAATTTGTCTCACCCTTGGTTTTGGAAAGTTTCCCATCTGCCTGGTTCTCATTTGTATTGCAAGGTGTACATTTATAAATTGTTTATGTTCATGCAGATGAAAAGTTCTGTATTTATGTAAGTACAGTTTCTACATCTGCTGTCACCTTTCGACTTCCACCAACTCAACCTGGAAATTATTTTTCAGGTTGAAAATAGTCATCATATCACCATATGAAAGCAAGAAAACATGTGATATTTAGCCATTCCTGAAAGACTGGAAAGGACATATCAATAAAATCACTGGCAAGGCTGATTGCATTTACTGCCACACCCTGATTGTCCTCTACCCTTCTTTGCTCCTCAGTTTCTTATCTCTTATTTTGATAGTGGAATTTAATTGATCTAATACAAGAAATTTCTCCTGTGAAATCAGGAGAAAAATATTTGTTGCAAGGTGCAAATTCCTAATATTACAGAAACTTCCAGACAGCTGGTGGGGAGGCAGGAACTGCTAATGTATTATGTGTGTGACTTTTAAGATCAGTGTGTCACGTTATGGCCTGAGAATACAGGTTTCAGACAGCAGTGAAACAACACCTTTTTTTCTCTTGCAAAAGCAGGATGCACTTATATAATGCCAGGTATTAAATCCCAATGATAACTTGTTATTGGAGACATATGGGAAGAGTGCATGTAAGTTTCTTTACAGGAATATTATGGTGTAAAAATAGTCTGTTGGCAGGCTGAAGCTTTGATATCAGTGGGAAAAAAAAAAAATCTCTAAAACTTGTAAGTTCTCATCTTGAGCTAAATGGAAAATAAAATAAGGCAATTCTCAAAGGAATTACAGAAAGTAATAAGCATGGTAGGCCACCAATCTGCCAGAGCAGCCACAGTGTTTATTTTTCTCTGTTTCTTATATCTTTTTCCTAGTTGACCAGAGGGATCAGTTTAAATGCAGGCTGTCTTTCTGAGGAATCATCTCTGAAATGGTTTCTGTGGAGGTGGGCTGATCATATAGACTCAGCCAATTAGGAGCATGAGAAATGCTTTGTGACTTGGGCCATTTGACATCTACTTATGTGCCAGTCTCCGGGGTAAAATACAGTACAAACGTCAGCCTGAAAAAGTTATTTTGCAATGCACGTAGCAAGAAAGAATGAGGGAGAGACAGAGAGAGAGAAGGAAAGGGAGAAGGCTTGTCTTTGTGAAGGCTGAGGTGTAAAAACCTAAAGGCAATTTCTGTTAAAAAAAGAAAAAAATCAGAGAGAAACACTCATGCTACTTCTTGGATCCAATTCAAGCTTGAAGCAGCACTAGTTCAGAATACATCTAGAGTATATGTACATCTCATTTCTTATTTGCTGTAGAGAGAAGGTCTATAGCATATCCTAATGCAGCATGCAATGTTTGCGTTTCGGTGTTTATTGGAATACCCAAGACTCTGACCAAAAAGTTACTCATGCTAAAAATAAAAATAGTATTAGTCAAAAATACTTCACTTCTGTGGATTTTCCTGCAAAATATAACTGCCTAGTTGTTTATATGCGGTGTCACCCCACCCTAATATTCCAGATGGTTATTATCTGCTCCTCCATCCATCCATCCTGCAATTACATCTCTTTAGTCTTCCTTATTTTCTTTTTTATACTCTTAGTTTCCCCTTCACAATACTGTTACCTGTTAAAAATATTTAATGATGTTGAGAGGAAGACAGAATATATTTTGGCAAGTTTCATAAAAGTTTGGGAAGAAATTTAAGTTAGTTGGAAAATTTTCTTTGCCTTAGTTTATAGTTCTTTTCTTGCCTTGTTTGCAGGACAGTTTGGTAAACAGAGAACATCTTTTTAAGACCTGTCAACATTTGGAACACAAACGTTAGCACTTGTTCACATCTTTTGTAAACATATTTGACATAATTATAATACCATATGTTACCAATGGTTGAGAAAATTTGATTAATATACAGTAGTAGTTCCAGTCTTCTCATGCCATTTAAGTGTTATATAGCACTTAGCAGCATTTCCCTTAGCATTGACAAGATTTTTTTGGGCTTCTGAGACATGTAAAAGTCAAAATGAAAAATATGGGAGGAGTGTTTATTGAAATAGATATTTCAATTAGACTTTTTATTTTCTACATAATTGAAAGACAGTGTTTTCCCATTACCAAATTTCTCACATACATGTATAGCATATTTGTATATTTCTGAATGGTTCTGTAGTAGCAGCAGAAACAAGATGCAAAGGGCTGCAAGCTAACATACTATATATTTACTTTTCTTGTCTCTTATTCAAATGTTTCTATATTTGTTTACCTGTGGAGTTATTTTACAGTCTTATACTGCACCAGTAGCTTATCCCTATTTAACTGTAATCATGGGGTCTTGATCCTGCTAGGATCTATGGTAACATACATTATAAGAGTTTCTAAACAGCATTTTAAATAGAAATTGAGAAGTCTTGACAGAAAACCCCTCCTGCAATCCAATAACTGTTGTCTCCTTGGGAGAAAAAGTGATTATATATCTGTTGTGCTCAGAGAATTACCAGTAAGGTATATTGGTCCACTTTTGCTCATACCATAAAGGGTGGTATGAGTCTGTGAATAAATAGAAGAAAAATGGTAGGAATATATGGAAAAAAAATGTGGAAAAGGAAGGTCTGTTAAACTTCCAAGAATGTCCCTGCGCAAATGGAATATGTGTTTTGTCTAAATATGATCTATTTAGAATGGATGTTTCTTGTGGACAAGCTGCATTTGTGAAAGCATCTATGGATTAGAACAAAGGGAAGATAGTGTACAGAAGGAATGTTTTAGTTTTTTTTTTAACAGCTGGATGTATTATGTGTTAAATGTATAACTTTCTGAAAACATTATTTCAAGGAGAAAGAATTGATTTCAGTAGACTTATTTCTGTGGTGTTCTGTAACATTAAAATTATCTTCAAGGATACATATAATTTAGAGATATGTTGAGGTCTGAAAAGCAACAACTGTTTCAATTCTTCAACATTTCTAATCATATGTCCAGATTCATATGAATGCCCTAAATAAGGACACAGAACTGTAAGTAAAACTCATCAGCTTTTATCTTGACAAAAAAATTCAAGTTTTCCTTGTAAGCCTTTAATCTTACTGTCATCTTTTTTCATTCACAGCAGTAAACCTGTAAAGAGCTCTGCCTCTGCAATGAAATACTACTGTACAGAAAGAGGGTTATCAAAAAGCAATGTTTGTTTGTTTATTGAAATCCCTATCAACAGAATGTTAATGCTTTTGAGAATGAAACATTTACTCTGAATCCTGTGTCTGAGCAGACTGTTTCTATTAGATTTGGAAATGATAATGTCTTCTGTAATAAGTCTTTGTCTGTGCACGTTTTTCTCCCTAAGGATAGAGAACTCTACCAAAATAAATTAAAAAATAAACCTGCCTAACTATTGCTACCAAGTTTGCTTTAAGAAATCTATCTTAAATATTCACAAAACTCCATGTCAAAACCAACAGAGACTCTTTTTTTTGTCTATTAAATTATGCATTATTTATGCTAACAGTCATGCTTTAGAACATATTTTACATGTTAAGAATCACAATTATATAAAGCCCAACTTCTGAGAGTAGTCACCTCATTACAGCTAACTGTAAGCAAACAAAGTATCTTGCTCTTTTTCATCTTTCTTTGTAAATTCTATTTGAATATGAACTGAGGGTTAGGGGAATAGATGTTGAGAACAGATTAAATTGGCAAAAACTGCTTAGGGTTCAAAGTACTGGAGTGAGAGTTACACGCCCGACATCACCAAACCCACGCAAACAAACAAAAACCTTATTGTTGTATAAAGAGCATTTCATTAAATACATTGATTTATTTTCACATATCTCTTAGGTAAGAGGAACAATGTTGTCCTGTTAATGGAATCATATGGAAGGAAACATATTCCTTAAACATTACATTTCCTTTGTTCTAATTTGGCATCAATTGGTCTCATAAGTTGCTGAGGTGAATGTTTTTTTCATTGCTTTCAACTGGGGTTTCTCATGTAAGAAAGGGTTCCAGGAAAGATTCTGTGTTCATTTTTCAGTCTTTTAGAAAGAGTTTCCCAGTAATTCTTGAAAAAATGAAGGAATAGTTTATTTTTCCATACTCCAAATACAACCCTGTAAATTTTTGAAATTTTTGACCTCTCTAATTTCAGAATAGTTAGAATAGAAAGATGTTGAGGAGCTCATGTCTCTGATGTAGACTTTTTTTTGTGCCTGCATTTTACTCATCCAGCTCTCAGAGTGAAGCAAGGATAATTTTGTCCTTCTTAGATCAAGTATGTATGTTTTCAGTAGTCAGTCCAGGGGGATTAATGCCTGTGAAAATCCTGAATTTTCCATCTGAGGCATCCACAGTGGAAAGCATAGTTAGTGTTTGAAGATCAACTATTCTACATAAGTTTGCATAAGTTTGGATTTAGTCTTGATGAAAGGGTTAAGGCCTGGCTCCTAAAATGGGAATGTGGTTACAATGCCTGTCCTTTTCAAATCTATGTCATGGATTAGGCATCATCTGAAAAAGATCCTGAAACTTGTTGGGACACTTTGAATTGGGTTTGTAGCTTTGAGGTTGGAGTATTATGTCTTTCTCTTTGTGATGAGTCTTGCTTTATTGGATGCACAATTACCATGACAAAGACTGACATTTAGCCTACAGACTTATATGCTGATTAGTCAAGATACCTTGAGAGTCAATAAAGGCTTAAGCAGTTGAAAAACCTTGATTTCTCTTACTAAGTATTCTTCTCAAAAAAAAAAAAAAAAAAAAAGATGGGCTGTTATCTTCTATGGTGTTAATGCAGACACACCAGGCTCAATCATGTTTGGCTACATGGTTGGCAGATCTAACAAAAGTACTGAATATAAAATTGCCAGTCTCTAGAACCTCACAAACCTCTTCCACTCCTGCAAGAGCCATCAACTTCTTTGAGTATATGACCAAGTCTTTTATCCTCCATTTCCTTTTCCTTCTTTACTAGACAGAGAACGCAATGTAGAGCAAGGTTGCTTCACTCATTCAGAAAAAGGATTAATTTACCTCACATTAACAGAAGAGCAAAGCTTTACCATAAAAGTAAGAAAGAAATGTTCTGGTAGTCCTGTACATGCAGCTTTTGATGCTTACTTAATAAAATGTAAATTAAATTATAGTTTGAAAATAGCAAAACCAACTGGCTTACCTGTATCAGAAAGTGCACATTAATCTTCTTTGTTACTGTGCTAGCCCAGGCAGAGACTTCCAAATGGAAGGTAAGGAAATAGAGCTGGATGACTGCAAAATTGTGTAACCTAAGGCCTAATCAAAATTTTCTTAGGTTTTGTTATACTGGGAAATACTGAAAAGATAAAATGCAACACTTGCTATTCCGCTGCCTATATATGGTCTAGGTGATGAAAGCTGAAGGCTTATTTAATTTTTAGAAATTGCAACATTTTCTTTACAAGATGTTTCTCTGTCATTCTATTGCTGTTTCAAGGATAAAATCTAGTAATAGTGGAAGGCTTAGGTGGATAGCCTAATTTTTTTGTTTGTTTGTAAATAACTTGCTGTGTTTGTTCTTCATGCGGACGGAATTCCTAATAATAGGGACAGAAGCCAGAACTACGTGTTGAGAAAACATTGCGATGATTTTACCATAGGACTAGTTATTTTACTGTAATTTTTATATCTCTTTTTCTTTGCATACTACATAATGGATTATGTAACAGAGATGTCAGAAATAGAAAACATACCATATTTATTTCATTGTTTCTAAATAGAATTCAATGCAAAGAATTTAATGCACTGTAGAGTTGAATAATGTTTATTTGTGCTTTGGGAAATATATTAAGATCTTGCTCAAAGAATGAAAAATTCATTTGAAATTTTTTTTTGGGGGGAGGAATCATATACAGTAACATCCTTTTGATTTAAAAAGTTGTTTTAAATGAAATTTTAGAGAAGAGTAACAATTCTGTAAGAAAATGGCCTTCTTCTTCTATTAATATTTGCTGGTAGTGTAACTTTGTAGGCTAGTATTAAATTTTCATCAGGTTAACACCATGACACCATTCCCTTCCAGCTGGTCTTGTCTCTTTTCCAACAGTCTGTAGGTTCACTTTTATATTTATGAATAATTTTGAAAAATTTAAGATTTATTTTCTTAGTCTATCAAGGAATTTAAAAATGAGAGTTTAGAGAATTAGTTTTTTATACTACAAGCTCTGTTTTTTTAACTGCTCAAATCTCCATTCTTCTGTGTTTTTTTATCTTTTTTTCCCTTGGGAATATTAAAAGAATTCAGATCAACTTCACATTTGTGTCAGATGATTTGCTCCAGAATTTAATGTAAAGTGTGTTTTGCAAGGCCCTTTCACCTGAAATGAGAACTTTTAGGGCCACCAACTTTCATGTTTACATTTACTCTTGACAATTTTAGCAGAAATCTGTCTTCCACATCCTTGAGAACTTCATCCAAGTGAGTCCTTTAAGGGACTTGAGGCCAAGGAATTGGATAAAACAAAATTAAACTCAGAAAACATAGAGCAGCACATCTTGTTCTCGATTTGGGAAGAAAATTAGTTTTATTTTTCTTTCCTGTGAGCGTATGCATTTATATTTCCATGTTTTGTTGGCAGCTTTCAGTGTGCACCAGTTTGTTTTTATCTTTGGAATGGTTGACTTCCTTGATATCTTGAATAATGAACATACTGTTGACAGCCAAAATAAGCACACTCATTTTTTTACTGGTGAAACCAGGTAACTATATGTATGCCTACTGATATACTATGGGAATTTCACTACTCTTCTTTTTTTCATTGCCAGCTAATTCAGAATAACTGTATGGTTCTCTTGTTATTTTTCTACTTTATCCAGACAATGATTTTTCTACTTTCAAAACATGAGACTGTTCAGTTTTGAGTTTAATCTTTATCAAATAACTGATATGTTGGGGTTTTTTTTTTAATAAGGATCACAGTGGTTTATAATTGTAAATCCTCTGTAGCTCTTGGATCATTGATTAGGGTATTCATTTCTTTTTAAAGCAAACTAACGATAAATGATAAAACTATCATAATCAACAAGAAAGAAACTGGAAATTTGTCTATTCAGTGGGTACTAAAAATTACATTTTCTTTTGTCTAGTTATGAATAGAAGTTGGAAAGCACTGGAATAGAAATGCAGAATATTATGTTCTCATACAGTTTCTATCTACCTGTACCTGAATTCCCTCATTAATGCATTCAGCTGTTCATTATAATTCTACTGTTCTTCCCAAAGTCCTGGTGTGACCCTCTTTGCTTCAGCTGAATCTGCTAGTTCCTTCAATAGGGTTTGAAAACAGCTTCTCTCCCCATTAGCCAGTGCCTATACTGCTTCTGCCATCAACTTCCCCAACCACCACTCCACTCTGAAAGGATGATCAGTGCAAGCCCCCTTGCACTCTTGCAGAATACCTTCTGGCTTTCTTCTTCATGGGAAATTTGCAGTCTCTACTGTCCTCCCTCCTGTAGTGTTAGCAGGCCCCTTCAGATAAAGGTCTGGCCCTTAATCTGTCTCTAACCTGCTCCTGTCCTTTCTGCCACTCTCTCAGGAACCAGTCCTGACCTTTTAATCCTTTCCCTGCTTGCTCAATAGGCAGAGTCAAACTCAATCTGCTTAAAGGTGTTGTATTGGTTTAAAAGTAAACTTGTGGGAGAAAGGAACCTACCTCGAGAGATTACAAGTTAGAGTTACAATTCACTAAAAAGATTACAATAAATACAATGATACAGAGAAAAACCTGGTTTTTAACCCAAAAAGACAGATGTATAACCCCACACCCTAGGACAAGAAAAGAAAGATGTTTGTCAACCCCTGCACTGAGCACCAAGTGGCCCCCCTAGTTGCAAAATAAAAGGAAAGGAAACCTGTTGGTCTTGATGATGGTCGCAGTCCTGTTGGAGTTCTGGTCTTCCTCTGGATCCAATGAGTAGTACCAGAAGTCCCAAATCCCGAAGATTATATATGTTCAGGTTCAGGGGGAAACATCCCATACCTCCCCCAGTGCGGGGAGCTTCACAAGAAGTGAGTTAACTCTGTGAGTCATGGGATATTTTTGAAATCTTTGATGGTCTAGGTCCTTGCAGCTGCCTGTTATGGCAGTTCATGGTGGCCCATTAACAGAGATGACCCCTCAGTCTGGCTGTGAAGGTGCTAATGCCTCCCTGGAGAGGAGTTATCACAGCTGTTATCACAGTTATTAGTGTGAAGACAAAGAAACACCCCTCTCAAGGTTACTTTAACACCTATCTTGTAGCCTGAGGTGTCAGGTGTGCCCTGGGCACCTGATGCAAATGATCCATAATTAAAAGTCCATCAGAAATTATATTGAGGGTGTAGAGAACGTAGTTTTGGTAATATCCACATAGTGATAAACTGGCCCTAGCTCCAGCAACTAGGAAAAGTGTGCATCTACTGATTCATTTGCTTATTCTATGATATTATTTATATGTTAAACTTTTATGTTTTTAGGACTCTGAGTGTTGTCTTTAAGGGTTCTGATATATACTCTGTCTTTTCACATTTTTCCTTTTTTTTTTTTTTTTTTCCCCCTGCCCCTGCAGTGCACTTTTCACTGTCTTAATCTTAATGTCAACTTTGCTTACCTTCTACTGCTGCAGTCTGCAAAAGTCACTGGTTATGCTCAGCTCAGTAGCGTTAGATTGTATTACAAGCATACTGACATTTTACACAAATAATGTAAGCAATGTTGTATCCTAGAGCACAGGATTCATTTCAAGTCTTTTTACACCTTTGTGTGAAACTGTAATTTCAACCAGCCTTCCTGTCACATACCCTACTGGTTGTACTAAAAGCCACTTTCAAACAGTGCCTCACAGAGGGAGGAGAACACCTTATCTAGCAGGGGAAAAAGTTACCTCACTTAACCAATGCTATTATACCTAACTAAGACACACACTTCTTAATGGATTTAATGAATGAGGAAAATGGGTATGATTACTTTATATTGTGTTGCAACTCTGGTGATAATATCCAGAATTTCAGTTCTAAAGTTCTCATGCTTAGGTTGTTTAATTCAAAACTAATGTTCCCACTCTTTTGACCCTGGATATTAAAATTTGCTGCTTGCCAAGGCTGTGATTACAAGAAAAAAGCCAAACCAACAGCCTCTATCCTGGCCTTTTTCTCCTTTTTATAAGTTTTTTATAAGGTTTATTTGCTGCAAGTTAATCTGTTTGCGCCATTCAAAGTGCACCATGCACATAAACACCAGCAGTACAGTAGGTAGGAACTCCCATGAGACCAAATCTCCTGCAGCTTACTGCAAACCTGTGCCTCTGGACTTGGCAGCCTCAGCTCCACGAATTAATGAGGTTTATGTTGCTGACTTCAAGAGGCCTTATTTACAGGTTCTTAGAGGTTATGATTTTTATTATTTACCATGTTACTAGTCGCTACAGTAGTGCAGTAAAAAATTAGCCTTCACAATCCATGTATTTGTAGAGGTTTTAATAAAATGTGTGGAGCTTGCTAAAATTTGGTGATAATGGAGTTAGTGGATGTGTGAGAAAAAATGATGCTAATCACTAAGAGAGGCTAGACAAAATGCATGCCTGTCATCTTTTACATCAGTAATTAATAAGAGCTGTGGCTGGTAGGATGAAGTTTTTCTGTAATGGGACCCCAGCCATTCATATCGAGCTTTTGAGCATTTATTTTTATGTATTCTACATACTGTTTTGCTATGTGCCTATGATTTCTGTTTGGAAATGCAAATATATTTTCTACAGGTGTCTGTGTCTGTGAATGCACCAGTGCACAAACTGAGGCAGCTTAGAGCCCTGGGCACCCTCTGTTCCACTTGAATGGCAGAAGAATTTTGTCCTAGTCCTGTCGGTTTTTTCCTTCTCTCTGGTTTTGTTAGTGAATCATAAACTACTATCCTGGAATAGTTCGGCCATATGCCTGGAAAGAAAGACAAGTGCCTAAGAGCAACCTTTACTTGACCACCAAGGAGACTTCTCAAAAAGCTTCCATGAAAATTTGAAAGCAGTGTTGTATTTAGTACTTCAGGCTTAAAAACAGGGCAACTTAATCAAATATTATTCACAGATATCCCTGGAAGCAGAACCTCTAATAGTATCTGTTTTCTACACTTATAACATATTGAATATATTGAATATTTGCTACAGAAATTCAAAGAGACTCTACGAAATGACAGTTGGAGTTGCAAAGCTCCTTTGCTGATGTGGTGAAACATTGTAGCTGGTAGAGGAAAAAGATGCAACAGAGGATGGTTGAACCAGTATAAAAGTTGCAGATGCAGTGAAAAGACACAGAAGTTTTGTCTTACTGTAGAAAAAAAGACACTCTGGAGAATGAATACACTTCTTACTCCTGGAGTAATGCTGGGAAGCTTCTGAGTGAATTATTTTGACAACTGGTTTTGTTGTTGGAAAATCCAGATCTGGGTAGATTGAAACCTAGATGGAGGTGTGCATACATAGGTATAACTGCACTCTTTTTGCTATGATAATTGAAAAAACCCACAGCCACCATACTGTCAGGTTGCTCTGTCCTGATGTAACATAAAAGATGATATTAAAAATGTTTAAAATGCTTCTTGTCATCCTACCTACAGCATTCTCCTGTCCTGTGTTTACTTGCTGCCTGAAACAGCATGTTTCCACTGCATGGCTAAAAATGTGTACTATGATAATTAAACAATAATATTTGAAAACCATGCTCACAGAGATTAGGCTGACCGTAGTTCAAAGACTTTTTGCATCTGCCTCAAACTGGAGTGGTGATGAATTCCAGTTTACCATTTTAGTTTTGCCTCTTTCTCACTTGTTCATCTTTGGAAATAGAAATCTTTCAAAGATTTAAAAATACTAGAGAAAAGAGCAGCCCAGAATATGAATATTCAGGTGATTAAGGATGTTACCGTTATCTTCTTATTCTGTAATATAAATTCTATTATCTGTTTCATAAGGATGGCATCGGTAAGTTTTGACAGAGGGAGTTAAGGTGCTTCAGAAAAATTATGAACCTGGAGATAAAAGAAAAAAAAAAAACAAAACCAAAACAAACAAAAAAAAAAAAAAAAAAGAGAGAGAGAGATTCATAGGTGATCATCCTGTTTCTCTGTGACCTTGTTAGCTGAGAAGTTCCCTTGAAAACCCAGCTGGATCACAATGCATCACTCTGCCTTAGAAAGCTGGCATAATTTTTACATCACTATTTTCTGTGGTTGCTATAGAGGTATAGCAGTGCAAAATGGAAGATGATTATAATAATTCAAATACATTTATGTGCAATAAAAAACTATAAACTTTTAGGTACTATGGCTTGATACAATTCAATGTACTACAATGGTTACTTCAGGATTTAGGCTATATCTTGACCTGGGTGAGTGATTTGAGTGTTAAAGACCAAAATATGAAAAACAATTACTGAAGAATAAATTTCAAATGGAAGTTGAAACCATGGAATTTTTAAGTACATTTGTATCTCTTGGTTCCTATTTTTATAACTTTATCTGATGTTCATTTAGATACTTGTCTGTTGGCGAAGAAAAGATAAAATATTCAATTTTTATCTCTAAATCTCTTATCTGTTGTGATTCAGACAAATATTTTAAATTTGATGATAGAATAACAGAATAAACTGGGAAAAGAATGGAATCCCAGTGTGAAAATTTTAATTTCTCTAAAAATCTACCATGATGGAATATTTAACTCTTAAATGGAAAATTGGTTGTGTAGTAACCCAAATGGTATTCATGTAGTAGGAGACCCCTAAAAAAAAGAAAAAATGCCAATCATTTAGATTTGAAAGGATAGCAGTTGAATAATTGTGTGCTGTAATTTGCAAAATTGATAAAGGCAGGAAAAAATTAAATTGCAATAAACCTTTTTCATCTCTCCTCTGAGTCTAGAGGGTAGTCTATAGTTCTGAATCAGTCTCTCTACTGATAATTCTACATACAGTGTTAAATTGTTACAGACCAAACTGTTGAAAATGAAAATAGTATTTGCTAGACACCTTTCTGTCAGGTTACAACTACCAACCAGGCTGCTGATTTTCTGAATTGTACTGTTCCGGTAATATTTAAGAATATTTAGCATATTGTGGCACTTAGTGGGTGATTGGTTCAACCTTTACCACTGTCAAAGCCACAACTCTCATATTTGTTTAGTAATTACTTTTTCATCTACCTTTCAGTTCTGAAATTGTGAAAAGCAGTGATTTTTATAAAATAAATTAATTCTGGTTTCTTTGATAAGGAGATCAATTTATGCACATTTTACTTTAAAGACCTGAGGGGAAATGATTTGTTGTCATTTGTTGTGAAAATATTAATGCTGTATTTTTGATGTTCTTAGAAAGTTTATCTGAAGTCTCTTGTGCCCAGTGCTAAACAGCAGCTGACTTCAACTGCACAACTTTTCTAACTCACATAAGCAGTTACAGAGTTTCATTCTTCACTATTTGCCTTTTGATCTAAACCAAGGAGAACAGATTGACTTCTGAAAGATTCAAGATTGAAACTATTTCGAAATTCTGCCTTTTTCACTTGAAAATTATTGATTGATTGATAATAGGATCATATAGGAGAGAAAATGGGTTAGTCTTTTACTGATGTGCAGAATAACAATAGACAAAGTAAGTTAAATAAAATTAGATTTTACTCAGCTGGCATAGTAAATTGAATCTAATCGATGGAACTGGCAATTCCATTCAAGATATTCTGTTAACCTCCTATAGAACTTTTTTAATCAGAAAGCAGTTCAGATGTTATTCTTTATAGCTAAGCAATGAAAAGATTGGTGCCCATTCAAAAGATGTAAGTTGATTGCTTTAAAAATAAAATAAATTGCCTTTGTATTTAAAACTGTGAGATCTCAACAATCTCTTGTTAATGATGTTCTTTAGATAATGTTGGTATCTGCTATGATTTCATTAAAATGTGCACTGTTTTAGAAATATAAGCCCAAAGAAGAAATATGAATTCTGATGGAAATTTTTATGTAAGAAGACAAAACACAGAGTGGTCAGAAAGGGTATAGAATGGATGTGTAAAATTTATATTCCAGGATGGAAATAATTGCTTGACTCTCTGACTTTTGGCCTGTCAAAATGCAAAAGGCAGTTCCATTTAATTTCTTGCTAGTTGGCTTTATCATCTTGATGATCCAGGGCTCATTCTCTTCAATTTATTTATCAGTAAAATTTGTAATGTGATGTGATGTTATAAAACGTGTATGTAAAGGGAACCAGTGCTTTGAGTACCGTCACAATGCTCTGTTCTCTCACAGATTTAGTACAGCTATTTAATAAGGTGCTATGCTCAAGAAGCTTGTTTCTCTCATCTGGGAAATTAACTTATACACAGGTGTAGGGATGCAGGGTCTGGGCATCCCTGTGTGTAGCACTCTGCACTGGAGAGAACGTGCCATCTGAGAAATTAAACTCAAACCAATGCTTCTCATTCAATTTGACACCTGGAATCTATTAGTATGCTGTGTACCGAAACAAAAATGTAAATTGTCTTCTTTTCCAAGGAATAATTTAGGTCTAATCAGAGCAGGTTGGTTGAAAGTGAATTGTTAGAGAGTTGCCATAGTGAATTTAGCAATTCAACAGACCTGCCAATGTGAAGAAATTAAGACAGCTGGAAAACAAGTCAATTGGAGAATGAAATCCTATTTCCCAATATCTTAATATAAATATCTTTATACAAATTGACTTAACATCCAAAGTTGTTTGCTAACTGTAGGCTGTATTAAAACAGAAATAAAATATTTGAAGTAAGAATCCTTACTACTTACACACTGAATTAAGTCTAATGTCTAAAATCTGATGTTCACTGTTTACTACCAGACTCTACACCAAGGGTAGCATTTAAGAACATAAATTTATCACAGACTCTGTTCCACTCTTAAATGCTAAGCACTAAGTTATTTGCCTGCCAGAAAATGAAGCAGCTGGATGAATAGCCCATGTTACTGACTAGACCCTTGCTAACAGAAATATTCCTTAGTTAAACATATGATCTTTATCATTGATAAACTGTGCAAGAAAATACTTATTGACTGCAAAAGCAAAGCAGCACATAAAGCCATTTCCCTAAGACTAGAAATTATTTACAAAACTGCAACATTGAAAAATATCTCTGATAAGACCATTTTTTCCTGACACTGAAGTTTCGCTTTAACTAAGGCTGTGTTTTAAATCCCCTCTTCTCCAGGTCCCACACACAGAGTAAAATAGCTCTGGCTGATCTTGACTGCTTCTAGTAGATGAGCCAGCTTGTTAAGTGTGTTCAGTACCTCTGTACTGCATTTCTGCCCCTTAAATGAATCAGAAAAAACTGTTTAGATTTTTCCCTGCAGAATCGACTCCGGTAAATGTTGTCAGTGTTTCGGTTGCTTGTTTTTCTTTCTAACTCCAACAGCCAGGGCCCAAGGTAACAATAATAACAAGTTCACAAAAGAGAAGTTGGAAAAACTCATCATACAATAAAGAACCAAAATAAAATAATAATTGTTACCCATCTTTTCACGGACTTCTTTCTACTATCTATGGCCAAAATCAGACAACGCCTCAGTTTGTGAAGTTTCTTAAACACCAGTTTCTTACATTTTGCTCTCTCTGTTGACAGGGATATTCCTTGTTGCCAAACCTTGGATTCACCTTTCTGCTCTCTCCAGCCGAATACTGACTGCTGCCTGTCTTCCTTTCTCCCTCTAACAAATGCCTGCTAAATCCCATTCCCATCTTTGCAGAACATAAGCTCTCCATTTTTCTCTCACTAGAGAAAGATTTTCAAGTCCTTACAGGTGACTCTTCTGCCCCTCACAAAATCTGTCTTCCCTATATAAAGGCATCCTGTTTATAATATTTTCTGTTCTTTTTCTGAGACATCATTACAGTCTTGTTACACCTCAAGAAATTCCTACCACCTATTCCAAAAGCAGGTTTTGGTATGTCTCTTCCAATTTTTTTTTTTTTTCCCAAATATTTTTTACTCTAGTATTTGCTGGTAGTGATCCTGCAGTAGTTGCTGGCATTTCAGAGAAAATATTTGTTCCAAGAACTAACAGGATATGTCATTCCAAAACATATAAAAATTCACAAGTGCTTAGGGCTACATTCATCTTGTCCATCATCAGACACACAACTCTGAACAGAGCTGCCCTACAGATTCCCTCTCAAGCAGCTGATAGAAAAAGAGGTGCCTTCTTTAGGATCTGGATTACCCTATGAAGGTGTCTGTTTCAGTGCCCTGGCAATAGGCATACAGTGATTAGTCATTTTGTTTAGGTGCCTAAAGTGAGATGGAATGCTCTTAACATGTTAATGTATGGTAAATAATTATATTATTGCATTGAGATAATCAATTTATTCTGTTAAAGTAGTCTCAATATTATTGAGCCTCTTTTACTAATACAGTTCTGTATGAACCTCATTACAAGGAAAAAAGAAAGAGAGACATTTTCCTAGGCAATGATTAAACATAGAAATATAGAATTTGCAATATTAGCAAGCTGGGAGTTTGGAGGAGGCATATTCCCAATTGTTCAAAGCAATAAGTGAAATTAGAGTTTCCCACAGTGTAAATGCTATCTGAATTACCCATATGTCATGTTCAATTTTTTTCCCTATTAAAATAAGTGTGAAAATCTCGCTTACAGACATTCTAAATGTCACCTGGAAACAACAGTGCTGTGAGTGTGACAGAGGCAAAAGAGGCTGATAAGTACATGGAGAAGGTAGCGAGAGGATGAAGTCCAATCAAACAAAGAAAACCTCTGAATAAAATAATTTAAAAATTTTCTTTCAATTTTTAAACTCTTTTCTAAGATTTAATTATTTCTACTAAGTCAAACAGCTCTGGAAACAGCACATTTCGACAGATATCAACATTGTCTTCTACTACAAATAGTCTTCATTTAGTTAGGCAACTTTTCCAGGAGATACCTGAGGGAATGACTTAGGAGTAAAGTGAAACAGACCACAGAAGAGAGAGGGAAGAATAAGAACATATCTGTGTATAGCATCATTTATTGGTTCTGGATTCTGTATTATGCTTTCAACTGCTTTTACTCCTCAGTTCCTTTTTTTCTGACTTTATTGTTTACTAAGGAATTCCCTGAAGAAGGAATGAGTGTTTATTTTTCATTTGTAGTAAGTAAGGACTCTCAGCCTTAAATTTCATCTTGAAATGGCTTGAAGTAGGGGAAGACACCAACAGCCTTTTCAAGAATTTACAGTGTCAAGTTCTACCAAGCCCACAGAATATTAAAGGTTTCAAGTGGTCTTTAAAGTTTTGGAAAAAAAGTCTTTCATTTTTCAACTTAAAACATGTTGATCTAATTTGGGTCTGTTCGGCTATTGCCATTTCAGAGAGGATGTTTGTAGAGAACCTGTCTTCTGCTTTTTAGTTAGATTCAGAGCTATATATCCTTTGAATGATAGAGTATAAAACAGTTATGTTGGTTGTATTGCAGGTCTGATACTATATTGGACTTGGAATTTATTTGCACAGATTGATCAAAAGTGAATGTCAGAAAATCATGCGTCAGTCATAGCTAGAGGATCTTTTAAAGGTTTTTTAAACCTTTTAGGTTGATGTGAACTTTACATTTCTCTCTCACAAGTTGACCTGTTACATGGATCCTTCTGATATCACGGTTGAATTGCTGCATTACGCTTGATTGTGTGCTGCCAAAAAGGCTCATCTATCGCCTGCAGCTAGAGTAGATTGCAGCAGAGTGAGTGTTTGCAGGTGTGGAATGGGAGATTCTGTTTCTCTTCAGTTTTACTATATGAACCCAGTACCATAAGTTTGTTTTTCTTTTGTTTTGGCATAGTGTGTACCTTTAAAAGCTTTTCTGCAAAAGTCTGAGGCTTCAAAAGTGTCCCCAGCTCTTGGACCCAGCAGAGGAGGTTCTGATGGTCAATCCACAAAAGTCATAGCTTTCTGTGGGAACTTTGTGCTTCCCTTAGCCCAGTTTATATGCAAACACTGAATGAGCACCTGGTGTGACTCTTCCTAAATTTCTTTACAGCAAGAACTGAATCAAATCTGCCCCTCTACCAAACTTTTTGCAGGCTTTTGTTTGCAATGTCTTGTCTTGTCATCTCTTATTATCACAGTGATTACTTATTTTAAATAGATTTTTGTTCTTTTAAATAAATTTGAGAGATGATTTTTAGGTATTATCACTGGGAGGAAACCTGCTCAGTTCATGTAGTATAAAACAAATAAGGACAGAAATGGTGTATTGATTTGTTAACAAGTCACAATCAACAAAGAATCAACAAGCTATAATTCAGGTCCAGTATCAGCAATATAACAGACAAAACACAATACTAGACATTTAAAATACACTTTTGTAAATACCATCTATGGTGAATCCCCAAAAGTCTAATGCTCTTATGTATTTCCAATTAACTGCACTGCCTGACCAGGCCCCTGAACAAATGGTCATTAGCACCCTTTCCCCTTCAGAGACTGTAGGCTCCCACAGCTGCAAACTTCTCCCTCCCTGGGATATATGGGTGTTCCAGCTCTGTGCCTTCCCACAATACTCCCTGCTATCCACACACCAACTAGATAGCACTGCATCTATTGCACAGGCAAAAAAGCGTGCGTCCTTGCGTGCTGCACCCTGCCCTATTGCTCCACTGACTGCATGTAGGCTACTCGTGGTGTCCAGTGTGGTACAAAGCAATACCGTTTCATTAATTCATAATTTTAATTTTAAACCCTTGATATCTGAGGAAGTTTCCTACTCTGAGGGACTCGCATGAGCTTCAGGTCTCTGAGCAACCTTACTTTGAACCACAGTGTTAAGAGTTCTCAGTAGTCAATATTCTTTCTATTGTCACTGGGCGATAATTTTCACAAAGAGTTTTCCAGAAATTTCTGGAAGGACAATCTTTAATAATCTCACCTGAAAATATACTGTGTGTTCTTGTTCCACTGAATATAAAAATGCAAACTGAAACAGCCTTCCATGTAAAGCAAAATCCAAATATTGCCTTTATTTATTTCTGATTAATAGAACATAATTAGCTTTGGAAATTCTAATCTAACTGAGATTTTCTACAAGCAAAACATGTTATGGTTTCTGGCAATGGTTTCTGTTTTCTTTTGGAACTGGTTATTTGTACCAATAGGAAACAATTATATCAATTGACTTCAGTCATATTCACAATATAGAATTCCAAGGAGAATTTAATCGATTAAATTTAAAGCTTGGAAAAAAAAGTATTCTAGAGATTTGAGACAAATACACTCATGCAAAAGAAATAATCATTTACAAATTTTACCACAGATGTAAGTTTACAATGAAGCAATGACGGAGCAAATATAATAACTAACATAAGATGTATAATGAATATTTGTAAGGCATTTTGTAGTACTGGGGAGTATTTTTCTACTTAGATTTCTTGTACATACAGTCCTTCATCTCAGTGTGCATACCAGATTCAGTTTATTCTCATGTTAAACTGGGATAAACTTACCAGTTATTTGTAATTTGCACCTTTTTTTGAACAACTTACTTTTGATATACTTTTTTTAATTATGAAAATTATTTTTAATTATAAAAAAGTTTTTATTTTCCTCACTGCTAAATTTATATTCATGACAAGATCTATGAGATCTCCACTGATTCACTGGAGACTGAATTTGACACTGTGGACTAAGTTCAGAAGTGTTATAAATTAATTTGAAAATCATGTATCTAACCTGATATAAAAAGTATGCTAGGAGACATCTAATGTGTAGAATTTAAATAAAAAAAGAATCAGCAATGTGCGTAACATGTAATTTGGGAATCAAGATATGTTCATATATTTATATTAATATATATTTGTATATCCTTACTTTGATCTTCCAAGAGACAAGCCAAGTGATTTAAAACAAACTTATTAATTGCTAGGAGACAAATATTGGAGAGACTGTATTTGAAACAGATCAGAGAAAGACCTTGTGCTAAATTTAGATGAGCTAAGATTAAACCCTATTGATCAAACATTATGGCTTGATAGAGTGATTCTGAAAAGGTTTCATATAATTAGTATTATATAAGCTCAGTAGAAAGGACTGCTAGGAATGAAGGTATCAGAACTAATACTAACTTTGCAAATGCTATGCAGAGCTTTGATTTGCCTTTGCATGACTTTGCCCATCTCCGCAAAAGAGTTCTCTTACACTGAGAAGAATAACATGGTATCCTTTTTGATTCTGAAATTGTTTTGGAAAAATGCTTCCGAATAATCATTGTCCATAATGCATGCACCATCTCCGCATGGTGTTACAGAAAATAATGAATAATAACAAAACATATGTGTAAGATCAGATGTAGCTATTAGAGGAAAAATTTGACTTAAATATCAAAGAATAAATGCCAAATTAAAGTGTAAACATTTCTGTATGGCATTTCTGTTAAGCTGTGCTATTTGAGGAATGTAAAGCATGACTAACTTCATCAGCAGGTGTGATGTAGGTGTAGTGCAATTATACATTGACATTTTTGCTGAAGCTTATAAAGTACTGGCTATCGTTCTAGATGTAGACCTGACTAAAAAGAATTGAAGGATCAGTTCTCTGTTGAAAAACACTTTTCCCCTGCAATTAGAAATCTTAGCAAGAATAGATTGAATTTGAACACAGTTCAGACAGAAATATGGATTTCAATCTGACAAGGAATATTATACTGGGTTTAAGACTTTTGGTCTTATGCTACTGTTTTTTGTTTTAACAACAAACATTTCTAAACTTATTACCACTTACGTTTTATGTGTTTACTATCTGATGTAAGTTTAACAACTATATGTAAGTAATAAGTCAATACTATTAATTCAGTGGCTTGCTAAGCCGCTTTCTATCATTTACCAGCAGTCCTGGCTAACTTTGGAGATCCCAGTTGACTGGAAGTTAGCAAATATAGCACCCGTATACAAGAGAGATTGTAAGGAGGATCTGGGAAACTACATACCTGTCAGTCTGACCTCAGTACTGTAGAAGATCATGGAGCAGGTCATCCTAAGTACTATCCTGTGGCATGTATGTGACATTCCGCCAGCATCAGTTTATGAAAGGCACGTTCTGCTTGATCAACCTGATCTTCTGTGACTTAGTGAATGAAAGCAACATCACAGGTAGCATATGATAGGATGAGAGGAAATGGCCTAATGTTGCACCAGAGGAGGTTTAGGTGGAATATTAGGAAAAATGTCTTCATTGAAAGGGTGGTCAGGCATTAGAACAGGGTGCCCAGGGAAGTGTTGGAGTCACCATCCCTGTAAAGTGTTAAAAAAACATGTTGGATGTGGCACTTGGGGGCATGTCTTAGTGGTGAAGATGGCAGTACCAGGTTAACAGCTGGATCTGAGGAGCCTCAGAAACACCAATGATTCTATGATTCTATGAATTTAGTTAGACAAATTTAATGATTTTCCAGAAGCAAAACATCTTTGGCCATTGCTGAATTGAATGGTTTGAGTTGAAAGATCATCTAGTTCCAATCCCAATGCCATGGGTAGGGATAACACCCACTAGTCCAGGTTGCTTAAACCCCCATCCAACCTGACCTTAAACTCTTCCAAGGATGAGCATCCATAACTTGTGTGGGCAACCTATGCCAGTGTCTCACCACCCTCATAGTTAAGAACTTTTTCTTTATGTCAAATCTAATCCTACCCTCTTTCAGTTTAAGCCATTACCACTTGTACTATCACCACACGCCCCTGTAACTAGTCCCTCTCCAGCTTTCTTGTAGGCTTCTTTTGGTACTGGAAGGCTGCTTTAAAGTCTTCCTGAAGCCTCCTCTTCTACAGGCTGGACAACCCCAAGTCTCTTAGCCTGTCTTCATAGGAGACAGCCCTTTGTTCCTCTTCATGGCCCTGCTCTGGACTTGTTCTAACAGGTCCCTGCCCTTCTTATGATGGGAGCCCTAGAGCTATACAAAGTGCTCCAGGTGGAGTCTCATTTCTCTGGACCTCCTGGTCACGCTTCTTTTGAGGCAGCCCAGGACATGGTTGGCTTTTTGGGCTGCAAACACACATTGCTGGGTCTTGTTGAGCTTCTTGTCAAACAACACTCTGAAGTCCTTCTCCTCAGAGCCAGTCTTAATCCATTCTCTGCCCAGCCTGTACTCGTGCTTGGGGTTGCCCTGATGCACTTGCAGGACCTTACACTTGGCCTTGTTGAACTTGATGAGTTTCACGCGGGCTCAAGTCTGTCGAGGACAGGTTTATTGACCTCACCACACAGCCTGATGTCATTGGCAAACTTGCTGAATTGTTTCTCATGTTCTGTGGCAACATAGATTCACATTACCAACGCAGATTTGAAAAATACAAAATACAAATTCTTTAAAATATCCACAAGTAAAAAATGAGAACTTCTACTGCCAAATATTAATCCATCTCTAGCTTCTACAGCTCTTGACCTTGTGTGTTATATCATAGAAATTGTCTTACAGATATGAATGAAAAAAACCCATGAAGTAAATGACCACAGGATGTTAGCAGTGGTAATTATACAGCACAATTTATCATGGATCTGGGTATAATCCATAGAATCAAGTGGTCTTTAAAATAATAAATGAATTATATAAATGAGGAATTCTCCATATTCACTTAATTTTCTATGTTCAGCTACTAAAATAATCTACAGATATCAAATACCTCTGTAAGCTATTCTGCACCTAAATATCTTATTTCAAAAAAACTTCCACATGAGTAAGTTTTTTCCTACATTGCAAAAGTAAAAATTAACTCTTGGCTAAGAAAGAATTTTGTTTCTCAGAAGTTGTTTCAAAAATGGATGAGAACTATAGTTGACCCTGTAAAAAACAAAGGACATTTTGAACAAGAAAATTTATTTTTCTTTTACATCAAATGAAAGAAAGCACATAAAGGTGACAGCTGCAGAACCAGCTTTGTCAAAGGGCAGCAGAATAATATCTGCAGTGTGAATGATAGCTCTCATGATGAGACTGAGACCCTTTCTGACTTTTACGATCACACTACTGCCACTGCTACGTGATGAGGACTCAGTTTAACAACTAACATGAGTACTGATGGCAGCATCAGTAGAGAACAAGATCACGGAAGCTGCCCAAATTGGTGATAACTTGATTATTAGTTGTGCAATGCACTGTGCAGTCATGGAGACTTACATGTAATTTACTTTAGAGCAGTTGGTAATGAGTAAACTATTTAGCGGTCCTTCCTAGAGTAACATACTTCTGTAGAAGAGGAGTGATGAGATACTGTCATTCTGTGGGCTGGTACAGATTTTTAAGGTAGCCCAGTATGGTGCAAGAACATAGCTGAACAACCCTAGGCGGAGTTGTTTCCCTCTTCTTCCTTTGCTAGAGAGACCACTTTCTGGAAATATCTCAGTGGAGTTTCAAGTGACAGCTTTGGTGGTTGTGAATTCACCAGAGTAATTGACTTTACTCAGGGTGATTTTGTGTGCAGAAATAATCTTTCTATTAGTAATATTGGTGGTTACCTGAATGACAGCAGAGATGAGAATGGAATAAGTAATATACAGTTGTATCTCCAGTTAAACACTAAGAAAATATATCTGAGTAGAGAATATACAATAGGAAGGGAAGATGGAACATGAAAGGGCCTGTATTACAGAAGATGTTGCATTTTGTTTGAGATGCTTTAATATCTTTACAATAGTTTTGCATTGTAATCCATAAGTAGGTTCTGGTACAGGAGATAATTCAAACAGAACTGAGATCTGTTTGTGTAAGAACTCTTACTATAAGTATATACTTAATAAGTATATATGCATCATAATATTTATACTTAAACATATATATTTGATAAAAATAAAATGAAAGGAAAAGCAAAAGTATAGTTGTGGGTTGATATTGCTCTTTTGTTCTCATAATACCTCAAAAACTGAACAAAGATATACAAGACTCTACCTGTCAGACTGGTCTATAACTGAATTAAACAGTGAAAGGGAGTGGATAGATGGAAGGCATGGATCAGGGGGAGACTATAAGTGGATTCATCATAGCCAAATGGCCAAAGATGAGTCCTGTGAAGTGAGTGATCTGATACACTTTGGCCTAAGGAACAATGCAGTGTAGGCCTGTATTTTGTGATTGTTTTACTAGCATCAATGCTGGCTTGTTCTCTGGCATTTATTTTGCCCCTGTCAGCTAAAAGCATCACAGAAAACACAGTCATGGTCTGGGTTACTGCAAACCAGGTATTATTTCCAGTGGTTTTGTTACTGGCTCAGGTGTGACTGCCTATTTTACTGAAGAAAAAAGTGTAGGTGTGTGGATGTGAGTTATATTGGATCATGTGTTCTCTGGACCAGATTGTAATCACCCAGATCCTGCTCTTTATCACAGTCTCTAACTGAGCTGCTAGATTTTGATATTTTCACAGCCATGGAATGGATGAGAGAGTGGTACCTACACACAAGACATAATTTTCTGAGAGTATACATATAAGGGTTATAAAGAGTGGCCTGCCTTTTGATTTCTATGCCTTCCTTTAACCTCTGTCAGCCAATAGAGAGTTAACCACTAGGGAATTAATTTCCTTACTTGACATATATATACAGTGGCTCTACACTGCACACTCAGAGCCATTCTTCTAAGAGAAGTTTGAACTTCTGAAAGCTAATTGAAAGGCAAAGGAAAAAAAGTCTTTTTATACATAGGGATGAGCCTAAGTCAAAATCCCAATTCCAAACACCTTTAAACTGTTCCGATTCATCACATGCAATCTTTTCAAAGGACATTACTGCAAAAGATATTGTCTTATCCTTGGAATGTCACTTAGAGAAATACCCTAAACAAATATTGTAACATACTTGTTTACATTATCACACTATTTCAAAAAGCATCTTGTCTTGTAATTAATGATTCTACTTAATAATAATAATTTAAAAAGTAATTAGAACATTCGTTTCTTCAGTCATCATTTCTCCTGCTAGTGCTCTCAGAGCTTATAGTAAGTATTTACTGTTTTAAAAACTGACAGTTCAAATCTAGCACAAACACAAGTGGCACTAACAAGCAAATTGCTTCCATTTGTGAAACCTATTGTAGTAATTGCTACTGACTCCAGAGACATTCCCTAGGCAAGAGCAGTAATGATAATTTGGTAACTTTCTTTTAAGTAGACTTAGTATAACATCTAGCAGATATTTCTGCCTTCAGGGCTGAGGGGAGGTTTACGGACTACAGTAGTAGCTTCTCACTTTAAATTTTTCAAAAGCAGTTGCTTTAGTAGTGAGCAAACAGCCCTATGTTTTCAAAATGTTATTTCTTAATCATTACTATCTTTTTCAATCCAGATTTTTATGAGGCTCCCAAAAATACATGACAAAATCCTTGTCAAAATTTCCAGACTATTAATTAAGTTTCAGAGTAGAAAATTGTAGAATCATAGAATCATTTACGTTGGAAAAGTCCTTTAAGATCATCATGTCCAGCTTTTAACTCAGCACTGCCAAGACCACCGGTAAATGATGTTCCTAAGCTAGTCCTTTAAATATCCCCAGGTATGGTGACTCAATCCCTTTCACTGGCAATCCCCAGGTATGCTGACTCAATCCCTTTCACGGGCAGGCAGTCTGTTCAAGTGTTTGACAATCCTTTCCATGAAGAAATTCTTCCTGATGTCTAATCTGGATCACCCCTTGCGCAGCTTGAGGCCATTTCCTCTTGTCCTGTCTCTAGCTCAAAGCTGAACACAGGATTTGAGGTGCAGCCTCACCAGTGCCACATACAGTGGGAAAAACACTGCCCTGGTCCTGCAGGCCACATATTGTTGATACAGGCCGGGATGCTGTTGGCCTTCTTGGCCATCTGGACACGCTGCTAGGTCATGTTCAGTTGGCTGATAACAACATTTCCAATAGGGACAGCTCTATTTGTCTCAGGAGGACTGTGTTGGATCATGTCTCAGTTGTTGATGACAGCAACTTGTTATTTTATTATTCAGTACACAGACAGGAGCATCAGAAAGTCTTATCTGGGGAGCAAGACCAAGTTGTAAACTGCAGTGTAGAGCAAAAGAGTCTTTGCAAAGCAAAGTTAGTACCAGGATTCAGTTAACTGGTGTTTATATCCATCTTTCTGTTTAAGAACTCAACAACCGTTAACAGATTGGACTTTAGGATTCTAGCTTAGGTTGGTGATAAAAAAATAAATTGTTGAATTGGCAAAAGGTCTTAGTATAATCCCAGAATCACGGAATATGCCAAGCTGGAAGAGACTCACAAAGATCATTGAGTCCAACTCTAGCTCTGAACAGGGCCATCCTGAAGAGCTTGATGAGAACATTGTCCAAAGGCTTCTTGAACTCTCTCAGGCTTGTTGTTGTGATCGCTTCCCTAAGGAGCCTGTTCAGTGCCCAACCACCCTCTGTGTCAGCATCCTTTTTCTAATATCCCAACTAAACCTCCTCTGACATAACTCCAGGCCATTCCTTCAGGTTCTGTCACTGGTCACCACAGAGAAGAGATCAGTGCCTGCCCTTCCTCTTCCCCTCACAAGGAAGTTGTAGACTGCAATGAGGTCTCCCCTGAAGTGTCTTTTTTTCCAGGCTGAACAGACCAAGTGATCTCATCTGTATGTATTCATAAGGAAAAGGTGAATTTGAAATCTGACTGTTAATTTATAACTAAAACTTTTCCAAAGTAGAAAAAAATTATTATTGCAATTACGTGGGAGTTGAGCACTATGACCCTTGTAAGTTCCATCTAACTCAGGATAATTTATGATTCAGTGGTGATAATATACTCCTATACTTTTTTTGGAAATCTGACCCTGGATCATGTTTGCTTTCCACAGGAGTCTTCATTGGCACAGAAGATGGAATGCTTATGGCAGTCAGTTGCCCACCCTTGCTGCAGTGCCCGCTGATTACTTAAAACTAGACACACATGTCAACCTGTCTTGTGAGAGCTAAGCTTTGAGTTCTGTTTTCCTATACTCATGTGCTAATATAGCAAATGAGAAATATTTCTGTAAATAGTATAAATAGTGTAAATTAATACAAAGATGTAAAACTGAGGAAAAGTGAGAACAGTAATATAAAATCTAGTCTAGAATAAGATCTGTTTTTTTTTTAATCAAAACTATTATAGTATGAAATTGACACTGATTTATAAGAACCAAACCAATGGACAGTCTACAATGAAAGAATTATTAATAAAAACAGTGCAGAGAGAAATGTAAAAAAACCCAACCCAAACAATTAAAAGACAAGTGTTGATGGCTAACAAATAAGTGTTGATGGCTAACAAATAAGTGATATGTTTAATTAATAGACTGATGTAATTGCTAAATGCCATTTGCTCATTTCTTCTTTTTTTTTTTTTTTTTCATGATGCATACAAAGCAGAAACCACTTGCCAGCCTGTTGTGTTCACTTGTTTCTATACTTATATAAATAAACCCCATGGGTTCTTACTTCAGTAGATATTCTGCAAGAATATTTCAGGCATCCCAGTGTTTTCTGCTGGCAAAACTGATTGTTTGTTGAAATAGGAGCAAGTATGGCAGGGATGCCTACCTCCTGCAGTCCTTTATGTAAAGCAAATAGTGGAAAAAGTAATCCTTTCAAGGAAAGTGCATAAAAATTGGCATTTCATATCTTCATTTGAACCCCAATATTTCTTCCTTACAACTGAAGCAGTTATTACTTCCAAGAAAATTATTAACCCATTTCTCAACAAAGTTTGTTTTTCATATTCATTTTGGGCTTAGGAATAATCGAAGGCAACATTTCAGCTTTTAAATCACATAATGCCCAGCATCTTCAGAACAATTTAAAAAGACTTGGACACTAGTTATTGAACATTCTAATTCTAGAGACGACCTTTGTTAGAAGTGTCTCAATCTCCAATTTTTTAGCTACAGTAAAATAGAGGTAATGCAGAATTTTTTAAACAGATCACAGAGAAATGTATACTATTCACAGTGACTTCAATTCCTTCCTGGTAACTGATGTAATATCTGTGGGAGAATATCGGAGAATAACTCAATTTTCTACTTTCCTTCTGGTACTTCAGTGCCTCTGAGAATTGTCCAATTGCTCTTCCTGTTGAGTGGAAATCCTGAAATGGACTGTTTGTGTTGCAGTCAAAATTATTCTTGGTAAAAACAGCAGTCTTCAAACTTAGCATAGTGGGATCAGCAGCATCCTATTTTCAGAAAAGGTTAGATATAGTAATATAAAATAATAATATAATAATAAATAATATAAAAGTTGATGATTTATGTTTAGCAATTGGAAATAAAATTCTGGCTGACTTGAAACTGAATTACAGAAATAAAACAGTTCTACTTTGTGAATAATCTATACAACTAAATCACTGTTCTATGACTGCATGATGTGAGGGTATATATTTTCAACTTATTCCCTCAAGTTTCCATTATTTTTTTTGTATACATACTAGTCTACCAAAGTGAAACCAGAGTAGCTTATGACTGATCTTTTACCTTGAGTAATTAGCACAAATTTATGAAGGGAAAATCATGCCTGACCAGCCTGATAGCCTTCTGTGATGACTGGTATGGTGAATGAGGGGAAAGCAGTGGATGTTGTTTATCTTGACTTTTTGTCAAAAAGTTTTGACAGCTGACTCCAGTTACAGCTATACTGATAAACTAAAGAAGTATGGGCTGAAAATATGGACAGTGTTGTGGACTAAAAACTCACTGAACTGCCAGGCTTAGAGGCTTGTGATCAGTTGCACAAAGTCCAACCAGAAACAAGTACTCCAGGGGATGATACTCAGGGCAGTACTGTTTGACATCTACATTAATGACCCCAGATGTATAAACTATCAATGCAAAACTTGTTTGTAGAGCTCAGGGACTCTACAATCACTGTACCTTATGGCTAGTAACTAGGCTAGTCCCTAGGCATAACTGAGTGTTTATCTAGATGTAAAGATGCATCTTTTACTAAAGTAAAATGGATGTAATGTAGAATTTTTGAAACATCACAGAGAACTTTATGCTATTTATAGTGAGTACAGTTACTTCCTGGTAACTGTGTGGTTTTGCAGGATACGGTATTTCTTATATTGTATATGAAATATATTTAATATTTTCTGCATTTATTTGTTACATTATATATTTATTATAGATTTATAATATATTTATGACATACAATATATATTATTTTATTGTGATCTCTTTTCCTTGAGACTGAATTATTAAAAAGCCATTTGCTTTATGTTCAGTAATTGTATCATGACAGAATCTTACACTGAGATTTGTAGGTATGTCATGTTAAAGTTCATGGCTGGGAACATTAGCTGTGTCTCTTTCAATTCTTTACATACAGAATTGGGATTTCTTCAGGACTGCTTTGCAACTGTGAATTTAAACTCTGTGAGGACTCATTTTGATGGCAGCAATTCACACTTTACTTTTTTCCCTTACTCATTGCTCCTTTGCACAGTCCCTTCCTTATTGCTGTCAGTGAATTCTGGACTCTCCCTAACATTTTTTTTCCCCCTAGTCTGGAAAATGACTTGTTTATACCTTATTCTTCACCATAGTTTTATTATGTCTTCTGTGTAGGAATTAGAGTGTGAACACCTTTAACACATCTAGTCCCTGTGTATAATCATGTTGCATTTTTACTTTGTTCCTTTATTCTGTCTCAGGGTGCATCCCTATGGTATTTACTGTAATTTCAAATGTTACATTTATCAGAATCATCCACATTCCCTCAACACTATCCTGGATTTCCTTTTATTCATCTCCAGTGCATTTAATTTGGCATTTTTGTTCAGGAAGATTACCATATGTTATCTGTGATATTTTTTCCCTGATGTGTGTTGCATAAGTTATTTAGCACAGGCCTCAGGAAAAAAAAAAAGAAGAGTGCAAAACTGTCAGTTTAAAATCTGTTGTTCATTTGAACTAGCATCATGTGGGTGGTACTTGGGGGTTGTTTTGTTACTGCCTAAAAAAAGATGTGTCTTTTACAAATGAGAACATTGTTATATGACAACACATTGAAAGATTCAAATGAAGATTGATTACTTGTATTTTCATCATGAAATGTCTACATGATATGAGCAAAAGTCATACTACCTTGCTAGGCTGAATAAGGCTGACCTTATTCAGTTTACCTCAGAGTGGAACTGCAATTCCCTGGCACTTCCTAGGCATCTGTGTTGGTAAAACAAATGTGTGTAAATAAATTCACAGTGAAAAATTCTTACAATTACTTTTCAAGTAGTGAAGACTCATCTTTGGTGTAGAGCTGTGCAATAATCTGCAATAATGACACAATAATTCTACTTTCAGAACCTTCAGCCTCTCACAGTCAAAAAATGAAGGAATACCCACAGCCTAATTTGTCAAATATTCTGAAAGGGGCAATGCCAACCCTGAAAAAAGTTTGATTTTCCTCTCTCTATCTTTTTTTTCCCCAGACATATTGGTTTATTGGTGAAAGTATTAAATAAGCGATAGCACAGACTGAGTAGGAATTCTTTCAAGAGGCTTATGTTTTTTATCTCCTGTACCTAGGGCAGGTCAGAAAGCCTCTGGAGACTACTAGTGGCCTTTTGTTTCTAAATGTGCTTTGTAGCTCTACCTTATGAAGTCATTGTAGACAGTGAAACATGGCCAAGTTTACTAACTTTAGGCAAAATTTTTTTTACCTAATTTGTCTTCTCTTCCACTTATAACATTTTTTGATGTTCATCTCCTCTAGACTGAGAGCTCAGAGCATTAGATTATATGATTAAAGGCTAATGCCCATAAACAAAAGGACACCTGGAGACCAAGGGAACTGTGGTGGGTAGATGGACCCCAAGAAGCTAACTATTGTTAGTGGAACATCCTGACCTGGCACTTCCAGCCATCCGTGGGGAGTGATCAGCCCCTGGGCCTCATGGGGAACCCACCAAGACAAGTCAGCCCAAGGAACTGCCTCTCCTGAAGGCCTTGCAGAATACAGGGTACAGGAACTATGATGGGATGCAGGAGGAACAGAATTTTGGGTTTGTGTAGAATTTATTCTATAAATTTATGTTTTAAAGGAAGTTTCAGGACTGTGTGACACTTACAGTGGGATGTCTAGTGAGTGGAATAAAGGAAGGGGAAGAGAGGGGCTTGACTGTATTGGGGAGGAACAGTGTGGGAAAATAAAGGAGAGTGGCAAAAAGAGGCCAGTTGAGTATAAACAGGGGTTGGCCCTGTCCTATACTATTACTAAATCCCAACTATTCATTTTGTGGATATATGTGGATGTTACAGAAATTCAACCTGGACAGATTGGTGATAGACTAAAAGGTCTGATAATGAGCCACTGGAGTGGGACCCTGAGCCTCAGAGTCTTCAGAGCCCAGGACTGTAGCAAGTCAGGAAGATGTAGGTCTTGGAGACAGCTACTGCGTAGATGGAATGTCCAGGACCAGTTTCTGGTGTGAACCTTAGTGTATGTATATTCCACTAGCAGATTTTGATTGCAATCAGCCATAATGGAGGACCTGGGCTGGGCCTTTCACACTGTTTGTGTTTGTGTGGGCGCTCTTTTCATTTAGGTGGATGCCATGAAATACCCTTTTTTCTGTTTGTGTTGGTTCGTGTGCCCAGCCATGTGTTTAAAGTGTGTGTGTGTGTATATAATTGCATGTGTACATGTTGGGTTTGACATTGCCTGGAGCTGAGGATATAGCACTGCTACAAGGTCACATCTACGTGGCTAGGTTAGGACTACTTTCTGGGTCCTGCCAACATCTAGGTTTGGCAATGTCTAACACAGAGACACGAAAAAATTAGTGTGTGTCTATCAAGTGTGATCCGCTTGTAATCTACAGGCCTGGGAAAGTAAAAACACAATTCCTAGTTCAAGTAAATGTGTTTCACTCACATTTCAGCTTTTAAGTCTATTTTAGTAGAAATAAAGTATGATTTACTCATGGGCAAAATTCTGTTGATGAAGCCAAACAGGAGTAAATCTATGATATGCAACAAAGGTACAAGGAAACAGAAACACAGAAAACATGATTTTTTTTTTTTAAAGATGGAAATCACTTCTCAGAAACCCACAGTAGATTTAAATCTGTTAAATGTGTAGAAGTTTTTTGAAGTCTTTTATAAAATGTAAATAAAGTTTGGAGCATTCCTTCTTAGCTTTTTCTTTTCCTCTCTATGTTGAGCTCATAGGGTCTGGAGGTCATATTACCAGTGTGTTTTTAAGCTGCACACAATTACCCTCAACCCTGTAAAGCATTTCACAGCAGGAGAGTATTTATGACCTGTCACAATGAAAGCCACTGTCTTATGCAGCCCTACAGGAGTCCAAGTATAATGCAGTGGTTATGAAGAATAAGAAGGTACATGGTAGGGATAACATATTTAAACATCACATTACTACGTCTTTGAACATAACTTTTTCCAATCCATGTTTTCCACTCAGAAGTTAAGCTGCGTGTGTCCTCGGCAGGTAGCTGAAGTAGAAATCCTATTTATCTACTACCTATTATTTTTCTTAGCAAAATTATCATCTTACATCCCATTATTTGGGGGAATTATTAACCTTAACTACTGAGATCCAAGGGCACTTTACAAGGTATTTCTCACTTAGTCCTCATGATATCCAACAATTTGCTTTTTGTGGAGTTTTTTCAAGAACAATCTACCACATAATCTTACATTAATTTCAGAGTAATTTTTCATGCAAAAAAAGTTGTTCAGGTTATAGGTATAATGAAATGGATATATATTCACACCATGTGAAAGTAAGGAATCCATTAAAGTGATGCAGCATATCAGAATAAGATATTTTGCTCAATAAATAGACCTTCCACAATGTGGCAAACAAATGTTGATATGAAAAATGTAGAATTTTAGACTCATTTAATGACTTTCTAAAAACATTTTCCCACCAACAGTATGACTTTCATTCCTCCCCTAAAAAATGTTAAGTGGATTAAAAATATAAATTATAAAAATAAAGAGGAATATAGTAAAGTGTGTTCTCAACTGCCTTTCCCTTACTTTGATATTATCTTGCTGATGCTTCTTTCTTTCTGTTTACAATGTTGCAGATTTTCAGAAGTAATTTCTTGATTCTACTTTTTTTGTACTTTACATGAAATACCTGTCATGAAGCTCTTATTTTTCTTATTTTCTGCTCTGTTGTTTTTTTTTTTTTTCCCCCTAGGAATCTAAAACTTCCATCCTTTAAAACTGTAAATCCCAAATTATGATACATTTTTAAAGTGTCAGAATGTGTGCATTTTTCACATTAGTTTTGATACTATGAAAACTTGCTGTTATATTTCTTTATGTCTCTGTCTGAAATCCACCATGCCTGTGATTACTATCATGACTTTTGCATCAGAATGCATCACATACTGACAGTTTATCCAAGCTGTTGACATTTTACAATCAATCAAGTAAATATCTTACAATGCTAAACACTCTCATTAATTTATGAGGAGATAGAATATCTGTTAATGATTTTGTCTCAGCGGAATAACAGCTTTCGATCTATGTAAGCTGTCACTTGATTAATTGTGCACACAGGGCAGCTGATCACAGAAATTTTCCACCTTTCCCCCTTAGTATTTGTATTTGTTCTTCACAATTAGTAATAGTTGCTTGATGGTCATGTATGATGAAGTTAGCAAAGCAAACCTTATCAGGGTAGTAAATACTGCAGAAAATAAATGGAATTTGCTTAGTACAGTACATAAAAAAAGATGACAAAGACATTTTTGAAATTAAATTTTTTATCACTTCAGTAACTTGGGAGAGGTACTATTTGTCCTTTAAAATGCAATTACACTCTTTGTGTTAATACTGAATGACACTGATCCTCTCCTCTTATCATGACCTGGTTAATAACCTTTTCTCATATTTTTCTGAAATATATCTGACTTAATTTAGCAATGTAAGATTCAGTGATTTTTTTTTCCCCCAACATAGGTATTATGCTTAAATCTGCATTACATACTCAGTGACAAAACTCAGCATTCTGTTACTGCAATGCTGATTAGGAAACATTTTTCAATTCACTGGTTCACCATAAGCAGCATTATTCTGTGACTCTTTGGGGCTATGTGTATTTAGTGTTGATTGGAGAGGATGTCAAGAGTAAGAAGGAAAACTGGATGAAAACCACACAAACTCTGGTGCTGATGAGCTGCAGCAGTGCAGTAAGCTGCATCCCATCCTGTGGAAACAGCTCAGACATCGATTCTCTGTCTGTGGATCTCACCTCTTCTAGGACTGCATGAGTCCTCATCACATGCTCTTAGTGTCTTCTCAGAGATATCCGTTGGTCCTGGCTGTTCCTAAAGCTTTAGGTGAAGTGCTGGTTTCCTGGATGCCTGACCAAGATGTGCCTCTCAAGAAGTATAGCATGCCACATTGAAAACCTAGACAAATCTGAGGTAAAAGTAGTAGGAAAAGGACTGAATTGTGAGAAGGTACTTTTCTTAAAACGTTTTCCTGGTTGAAAATACCTGCTTTCAAATATGTCAATCAACCATCTGGTTTCTGAGATTAGCTCAGTTGGTAGTGGGTTTGATCGCTGTACAGGCCATTCACTTAAGAGTTGATTTGATGATCCTTTTGGGTTCCTTCCAGCTGAGAATGTTCTGTGATCTGTTATTCTATGGCTCTGTAAGTCATTAGACACATAATACCCATGCTGACTGAAATTGTTATTCAACCAGCCCATTTCTTAGTTGCCACACAACCTGCTGGGTAGCAGCTCTCTTTTGTAGGAGATCAGGTACAACTGACTTTCACTTAAAAAAACTGAAATATGTTACTCCCCAAATGAGAAGGGTCAGCATTCTAGACATATATCCTGTATACATATCCATATGTATCCTCAAACTTATCCAACCAGTAATTTCAGGAGGAACTCCTAGGGATTGATACAAGACAATCTTAAATGCTAGCCAGGTGCTGTCTTTTCATTCCTAGATGTCTCTGAAAAATCTATTTGAAATACTTCTATATACTGTTACTGCTGTCCTGCCTTTCTCTGTGGTTATCATATCCCTTATTACATTCTTAAAGACTGCTAATGGAGCACAGAATGTCTCAATATGAAGATGTAAATGACTACAGGTAATCTGACCTTAACAAACAGATACAAACCCCACCTATAACCTGCTTTATTATCAGGATGCTTTGCAAAACTAGGGCAGCATTTTTTCCCCTTGAATTTACATTTTTTACCTCTACTAATTTCCTTTCCTTCCAAACATTTCCTTTTAAATATTTAAAACAAATTATACTGAAATCTTCTGAACCCCTTATGTGTTCATATAAGCCTCTTTGTAACACTATGTTAAAGGTATGTATTTCTGCAATATATTTGCTTTTGAAAATTATAGTGTTGCTAAATCACTATAATAAAAATTTTGAAAGCTTTTCCTAACTCTGATATTCTTTCTTCCTAATGGATTGTTTTATGAACAGATAACACTGGTATGAAAACTAAAGCTCTCAAATCAAATTTTTTTAGTACAGATTTGTACATGCTCTTTAAAATTTTATTTCCTGCAATGGATACTGAAGTTTTAAATATTAATGTGATTTTAATATTGCATAAAAAAAGACAGAAGGTTAAGACCTTCTTATTTATAAGACCTTTCTTAATAGAATTCCTACAAAGTAAGAAATGGTTATGTATTATCAGGACTTGATTTAGCTAGTGGCAGGTCAATGAAAAATAACAAATATGAAAGCAATGGCATGAAGTATACTGAGTTACTCTTTCATTATTCACTCCAATCTCATAACTTCAGTGACATACAAGGCATGAAAGGCATTGTCAAAAATATATAGTTCAGAATATAGTGTCATTAAATATTTTATCCAACTGGTAACGGTGCTGCAAAAAGACTGAACATTAAACTGAACACTGCTCTTAAAGATGACATTGTACTGTGCTTTCCAGTTCTTTTTACAGACAAAAATTTTTTGTCAGCAATTTCTTTTTAAGTAAAGTGAACTGTCTCTCACTCGCTCCATTTTTTTTTTAAAGGAAATTCTGAGTTACTAAATGTGATCAGTGCAAGCGAGCGATTACATACCATCACTATTACTTCAGGATTTCCTTATTTCCTCAGCTCTCATTGAATTCAAACTACTCTATTCTACACCTGCAGAATGTCCTCTGCCTTTTTAATCTCATTTTGCTCATGACAGTTGGGCATTTAATGAAGTTTTTTTGTCATCTCTAACTAAAGCCCAGTATTTTCTCTGTATTTCCTTTCTTGCCCTCTTCTACAGCACTTACATTTGTGTGCATCATGGCCACCAGCACATTTTAGAAGATTGTCCAGAAGCCTTTTAAAGTCTACATTGCATCAATACAGGCAGAGGACAAAAGAATACTCCATTTTACTACAAGTGAATAATTAGATTCCTATAAATCTTTAATCAAGATTTTGGTAGGTTGTGTGCAAAAAGGATTTTTAAAAGGGACTTCAGGGATAGTACTGTGATGACATCATATATGTTTAAAGAGAACTTTTTCCAAGTGTGAAAGATAGTGTGAGAAGAAGGATTTTGTCTGAAAATCTGTCATCAGTCCTGAAGGAGACTATGTAGAATGTCCAACCTTGACTCCTCTGCCCAGTCAAGCTTTCATTATTATGAGTGTGAATTTATACAACTTCCTTTAACCCAGTAATGTGAACTCATATAATCTTTTAACTTGGGTATGGAAAAGAGTCCCTAACTTGCTTAACCATTCATATAACCTAAAGTATAGCCAGTTAGTGCTTAGGCAGAGAAAAATACAGAAACTTTGTTCAGTTAGGTGGATAGTCTGAAGTATACATATGTATGATACACAGGGCAGATAAAAGTTCCCAGCATATGTGGTCTGGGAAGTCTTACCTGACCAGTTGAGGGTGCCTCCAAAAGAAATTCTACAGAGAGGACTCCTGCTAGCACCCCTAGCAAATGCTGACAGTCATTTGCTGTCAGAAGCTTTCTGTTTGAGCTGGACTCTGTTCCAAGGATTCAAACATGTTGCTGCAGTAGTTCATGCAATAAAATTACAACATGGAGGAACATGGAGTGAGAGATATTCTCTTGTACTAACTTGACATTATCTTTTTATAGCTCTTAAAAAGTAGACTACTGTCTCTGTTTACAAGGATGTGTAGTGATAGGACAAGGGGGATTGGTTTTAAACTGAAAGAGAGTAGATAGAATTTTAGGAAGAAATTCTTTACTGTGAGGTGGTGAGGCAGCAGGTTGCCCAAAAAAGTTGTGGATGCCCCATTCAAGTGTTCAAGATGCATTCAAGACCAGGTTGGATGGGACTTTGAGAAACCTAGTCTACCGGAAGGTGTCCCTGCCTCTGGCAGGTGATTTTGAAACTGCATGAACTTTAAGATCCCTGCCAACCCAAACAATTCTGTGATTGTATGATTTTAAAGCTACAATGTCTTTCACTTTTCTCATTTATTGAGTTTTTGCTTCCCAATAGCTAGCTGTGATGCAAATTTCAATGAGTTTGACCCAGTACACATTATAGATTGTGAAAATTTTGATTATAGTGTGGAGTTTTTTGGGGTAGGATACAGCTGACCAAAGTTTTGTAAAACTAAGGGTGGCTTTGTTAGCAGCTGGCTTTGATGGCAGATATGCTTTGTGTTTGGCAATTATTCTCTAGGTGGTATATTATTCTATCTGCATTCCTCTATTAATAAACTATGTTTGTTACTTCTGGGCTCAGGAGCTCTTGGTTAATATACAGTAAATGAAAGATCTTTTTAAAGACTTGGATGTAAACTTTAGTTTAAAATTATTGTAAGCCTTTTTTGTGTGTACAACATTCTTGCAAGGTCAGAAGTGTGCAAGCGAGATTATAGGAAGTAGATATTTATATTGTTTATGGAGGGATAAAAACTAGTTTTAAACAAACATCACTCCAGCCTCTGTGTGTGAATCTGTTGCCTATGCAGACACATTAGGTGTAAAGGGACAAGGGTTTCATTTCACAATATCAGAAACAATTAATTCCTACCTTTTCACTGAAATTTTTCATGTTTTCAAGTTTCTCTATTTTCAATATCCAAGTAATCTCATCAACCAACTGCCACAAGCTGTAAAAGACAGCAGCAAACCTCATCTGTTTTGGAACAAGTGAGACAATGACATGAAACTGCTTTTATCTCCTTTGTGGTCTATCTTTTTTTTAGGTTACTGGGGAATTTTCCAGAGAAAAATATTCTAGAGGAGAGCACAACTTCAGTAGCAATGTTGAACACCTCCAGTACCTCTTAAGTTTTCCTTGCTGATAAACTGTTGAAAAATTCTTAGTTTTTCTAATCAGATTTTATGCAATGGACTAAATTACTTATTGTAGTGATGCACACAGAACACTCAAGTATCAACGTATTTCGTATGATTAGAAGTATGAAATTAGGTGTACTTGTCTATAAGGACATGTTAATAATTTTAACAAATTTATTCACTTTATGTTTGTTCCTATTCTGTATTTGGCTTCTGCAACACCTCCAGAAATTTTGCTTGGCCACCCACCCAGGAGATACATAAATCTTAGAGTTTCTTATGTAAAGATGTTCAGATGGACTTAAAGTAACTTTTTCCGGGTAAGTCTACACTCACATGACTGCACACAGTTGCTTTGCTTACTACAGGATGTCAAAACTGTTTCAAGGACAGGTTACCTGTATACTAGCAAATTAGCTTGTGCTGTATCACTCTATCTAGTCTGCTCCTCATAGCAGTGGATAATAGAAAAAAAAATAGAGTTACATTTAACCATCAGGCAGCAGAGAGAGGTGGTATCACGTTACATAGATAACTGTTAAATTCTGTTTTGATAACAAGCATAGCTTAGAAAGAAAACTACAAAGTAGGGGAAGTGCTTCTTAAGCAGCTCAGTTGTGGCTCCAATCTCAGAATAAAGTAATGTACATGTTGGTTTGAGTATGGTAAGCTACCTGAATGCATTTGCTGACATAATTATGTTGTGCTGAGACTAAAGGGCTCATCTAGCTGGAGAACAGTGAAGCCTTGTTTTCCTCTTGACTATGCTAGAAAAGACAGGACTTTCTCATGCTGTGCGTGCTACATATTTATCCAGGAAATTATTTTAGCATTGCTGGAACACAAAGCATGTACAAGCAAACCAAAGAATAGTTGCAGTAAATTAATAGCATTAATGAACTACTAAATGAAAAAAAATAAAACCAACCCAAAACTAGAACAATAAACAAAAATCAGGCTGCAGGATTAAGGTTCTGTAAGTTTTAAGCAGAGCAGATTTAAGATGATGCCAAGCACTTTTTAAAAAAATGTTATCTGCAAATTTTTTTCCCTTCTGTATATGCAAATATTTACCAGAACATCTATCCACTGGCAGTATGGACATGTCATACAGCCAGAAAAACACTATTGTTCACAATGCAGTTTGCTTTCTATTTACAGTATATTATCAGGGGAAACTTTCCTCTTAGTTCCCCCCTTGCCAAAAAAAAAAAAAGCTTACTGAATGATACTTCAACATGTTTTGCCGATATTCACAAATAAAAAAAAACAAAACAAAACAAAACAAAACCACAAACAAATAAAAAAGAGAAAGCAATTATTTTTGTAATAGATCTTTATTACTAATACATTTACAACAGTGATTAAATGTAATAATGTGCTCAGGGAACTTGGGTATATGGGTGGCAGAGAGAAAGTACTTACCCTTTTACCCTCACACTGTTCTACTCAATAAAATGAAATTAGAGTTGTAGGAGGATAACAGGATTATTGTAGAGTCATCATTTCCTGCAGCATTTATCCTTTAAATTTGACCTTTGCAGGAGTTCATTATGCCAAAATTGATAGATTGTGCTCACAGGAAATAGTTATCTGAAATACCTGTGATCTGTTGAGCTAACTAAATAAAAAAAAATCAAGACAATTAATTTATATATTTTAAATAGTTTTGTGTGTGTGTGCAGATATGCATACGTATGTCTTTAAATGCTACAAGCCCTGTCCCGGTTATTTTTTTAATTACCATTTGTGAATATAAATACAGATTTAGTTATGATGGATACCATCACAGTGCTTAGAAAACATAGCAGGAAATGTCAGAAATATGGCAACCCAATGCAAAGACATATCACCAAATCTTCATAACAAGGAAAAAAATAGATTTTTCCTTTCTTTTTTTTTTTTTTTTCTTTCACTCCCTCCTCCCTCTATTCCTGGTCCAGATAATTGATGGGATGAATGAGCCAGGAACTAAGGAAGACTAATATCTCTCTTCAGGGGATGGAAATACTGTAGAAAAACAATGCTCTTATTTCAATCAGTCCTACCAAGAGAGCTGCTTTTAGGCCTTCAAGGAGTGCCAAGCCTGATCTCAACTTGAGATTCGCTTCTGAATTACAGAAGATCCATGAAGCAAGTGCCTTTCAGCAGTTGTATTAAAACAATCTTTAAAAAACAGATGTCTGCATTAGTCACTGCAGCAAAGTTGGGATTAAAGCCCAAATCAACTTTGACATGTCCATCCCAAGATACCTCAGTTCTCTGCAGAAATAATGACTATGTCTATCATCTGGATTCCATCTTCTGTAAACAAGTATATCACTGTCTAATTTATAGTAACTCAGCTATACTATTAACTTTAATGATTAAGACTTGTAATGTCCTAGTTCCTTTGTGATATCTACTTGGGATACCAACTTTTAGAGAGTTCAGTGACCTCTTTAATAGACTCATTCTCTATTGAGATCCTTAAAAGCTACTTTTTAATGTAGTGTCTTGTTATTCTCCATCTTTCATTTCTAAGGTTGAAATGACAATGTCAAGCTGTAGCATAATCCACCAATTTATATTGAAAGGTTGAGAGAAGGTTGACAACAAAACAAAGAACTCCAAACTGTAAAGGAGTTTACAAGATCTGTGATCAAAATGCATATTACTGTCTCTCTGTTACCCTCCCCATCAAGTTAAGGACAAACCCCATGCTGGTCCTGTAAAATGACAGTGCTGACATTTAAACACCCTTAACGCACGGAAGTGTTGTGGATGCCTTGAAATAGAGGCACCAAACAATCATTGACATGTCTGAATGTCTTGGAAGAAGTTTTGGTTTTTTTCCATAGTGTCACATGAAAAGAGAATGTGACTGGTAAATTGAAGTGGTGGTGTGCTGATTAGAGCTTCTTAAGCAGAGAGAAGAGAGATGGGATACCCTGACTGGTCTCCTGTCCGTTGCTATTTGGGATATTCAGTCATTAATTCTATGACTGGTTTAATTCCTTTTTTTTTTTATTTCATTGTGCTGGTGACCCATAAAATCGATTAATGCCCATTCTTTGTGAAAACTATTTTCCTTTCAATTTTTTCAGATGACTAACTTTTTTCAACCCACAATATACTAATCATTGCATACTAAACACAATGTACCTTATAACTCTTAAAAAACATTTTTTGAAAGAGGTGTTGGATGTCTGATTTTTTAGAATGTAGTGTTAATCTGTTTTAGAGGTTTTTATTTTCTAATCAATACATATACATTACACTATGAACAAAGGATCCCATGTTAATTCCTGGAGACCAGGTTTTTCAGCTTCTTGTTTGCCTGGGTCAGAGTAACTCATGAAAATGAACTTGTGAAACTGATATCTCTGATGGTTTCATTCTTACAATAAATGTCTTGCAAATTTACCATATTAAAATTAGCTGAGCTAAGACTGGTTCTGATAAATATCTTTGCAGACTTGGTTAAAAAATATAGATTAAATCTCTTTCAGCAAACTTTAAAGGTCTTTATGCTGGGACTTCTACTAAGATTCTTTTAATTTAAGGGTTTCTTTTCCTTAATCTGTAATAAAATATATAATTAAAGTTGATATTGATTAAAATTAAAGATGATTTTAAATCTAAGATGGCTACAGATTACAGAATGACTGAGGATAATGAATATTAATTATTATTGGAGATAACAGGACTGTATCTTGAAGCTGTATCGTACTTCAGTATTTAGTACCTCCTCAGACACCAAGTATTTCTGATGGGGATGCTATTCTAGGAAGAATACTGATTGTGGAGAAGCATAATTGATTAACTCTTAACAGAATTTTCTTACGCAATTCAAGATTTTTTCTTTATTTATTTATTTTCTTTAAAATTTTTGTTACCTGAGAATTGCTCTATATATTATTTTCAGGTGAGCACAGAGTAGTTTAACAAAGCAGTAAGAAAATATGTGCAAGTGTATTTTAGGCACACATTTAGTTTCCCATATACAATTCATAAAGGAAAAACTATTGTGACTTGAGGAATTGTTTCTTCATTACACATGGAAACAACTGTACTGATTCTTCATACATTGTAACATTTTGAAGTACTACCAGCCAAAAGTAATACTCATAGGGCAGTATTGTGCACCTGTTCCTGGGATCTTAATTTTTTTGCACAGAACAATATTGCACTAGGTGAACTTCTATGAGCTAACCCATGGATCAATGACAGTACAGATCACTAAAATACTGTCAGAGCTATCCAAACCAGCAACATATTTATAGATAGTTATCTGATATTTGAAAAGTCTCTTCTTTTTCTACCTTGACAAAAGTTCATACTGACTTCTCCTATTGTTAGTAGGCAGAACCCTTTCTCATATGCAGTGTCTTAGCCGGAATGGCAAAGGTGGCTGATCACATATCCTGGGCTATATTAGCAAGAATGCAGCCAAGAATTAACTACTTAAAGTTTACTACTCCAGAATATCAAAAGCTGTCACTGACAGTAGAGAATATTCCTGAATTTAGTCAAGCTTAATGCAGTGAAAGGGGTTTAGGGAACATATGTTTTACGGATAAAAATAGAGCATCATCATATTTATAATGAAGATAATCCCCAAGATATGGACTGGGAAGATTTTGGCTACTTTGGGGAATACTCATCTACTGAAGCAAAACTGTAAAATGAGAAACTCAGGACCTCAGTTTACCTCTCGGTGTCTTTTCTTCCACATGACATCAACAGAAAGCTTCTCATTTGCTTTGAAATTGTTAATGTATATATAGCTAAACAATTGTTCCTCTTTTATGAGTGAAAATTTTAAAGGCCCATCAGATATATAGAATTGGATTAAAAGTGTAACATTGTTGTCAGTTTCGTCATCTTTTCTTATTTTACATATCTGTATAACTACAACTGCTGTGATTCATATAGACAGTTCAAATATAGCAGAGCAAAATGTTAACGTCTACCTTCTTTATTGACTGGTAGCTGATAGTCTTTCTATAACTTGTGTAATTATTTATTGTCCTCTTGTTATTTTTTTTCCTTAAGGAATACAACAATCCTCACTTGGGAATATGAAGAATAAATTATTAGATAGAAAGTCAGTGATGGGCACTTTCTGCTGTTGGCAACACCCTAACAAACTTGTCTTCTAACCCCTGTCTTCTTATGGTTTAGTATGCTGGGCTGCTTTACATAGCTATTAAAAAATAGAGTGTGAAGATGATGTCCAAGCCATGTTTAGGTTAATGTAAACTGATGAATATTTTTCTATGAAAATGAAAATTAACCCTATACCTAAAAAGCATTGTACTTTTAGCAAAGCAGAACTGTGTGTACCTTTTTTTTTGCAGGTTTATGGTTTTGTTTGGGTTTTTTGTTGTTTTTTCCCCCTAGCTGTTTACAGTGAGTGCTGTTTTGCTATCTTGTCTATGATTTATGCACCTCTGTTTATTTTTATTCCACCTCTATGTTGGAATAACTTACTTTCCTGAAATTTCTCTTAATGGAATCACTCTGGCCTCTATGAGCCTGTTATCCTTGAGAATCATTATTTCTGCTCAGGGTAGAAATCTAGATTCTCTCTATATAGTTAAGCCACTCAGAGGCAATTGATTTCTGCTTACATTACAGACAATTTGGGTGGGACAAAGGCTTTCGTGAGTTGCCTTTCCCTTCCCCTCTCCTTGACTGTAAGGAGGACCTGAATGGCTGGTTTAGGTTAGTCACAGAAAGGTGGGTGAATGGGATCCACCCCCATTGCTTCTGGAAAGCGAGATGCTCTTGGAAAGACTGAATCCACCACCAAGTTAAAGAATGAGAAAATCTGCACCTAAATTAAAGTCTGAGCTAGTCTTGTTGTATTTGAGGCAGATGACTATAAACCTGTAACAGCCTGGCCATACCAAACTTCCCTGTTCGCAGTGTACTCTGGCACAAAATGTTTAAAAACAGGTATGTGGTGATTATTGTCACAGTAAAACTCATAGAAAGTAAGTTTCTTCTATGGAGTAAGTGTATCAGTATCCCAGCAGTGCTTTGTTTCCTCCTGCATGTTAAATGTGATGTCTCTTAGGACCAGTGAGTTCCTTTGTTTGAAGGAGTTCATGGGTTGCAATTTGTCCCTGTGAGGCTACATCAAAAGCTCAGTATCTAGTCCTATTTAGCTCTTTGTAGTTTTACTATTTTGACATTCTTGCTACTTTATTATTTCAACCAAGATTTTCTTTTTGAAAAGTAGCAAAATAGGCCATTTGACACCACCTACAATTTTAGAAGTAGTCTTAACGTACTCTCCTTAACAAGGGATGCTTCTTCACAGCTTCTCTTTTCTACTACCAAAACTATTTTCAAAACACAACCAGCTCAGATGATTGCCGTACATTCACAGCAATTTTCACTTAATTTGCTCGCAGTCATGGAAATTAGTGTAGCTCTAGGAGGACTTATTCAGCTCCATTTATTAGAACGCTATGCTGTAGAATAAACTGCCGACCTTCCAGTTTTGTAGCACGAGGAGTGTGAGCATTCTTGGACTGGGAATGCTGCTAGGAATACTAATAGGAGAATCTTGCTTTTGATGCTCATCTGAAATATTTTAAAGCTATCCCCAATGTCTGTAAGGTACAGATGCTTGCAGCTTCTATTTTATCTACGCTTGATGTTTTCCTGATGTGAAGTGTATTTGTACCGCAAGACAACTCTCAGACCTTTTCAAGAGCTTGTTGCAATTAAAAGGATATAATTTTAGGTGATTGATATTGCTCTTGAAGCTAGCTCCCTGCAGAAAAGTACATTTCTGCTTGTGGATTATCCTCAGACATGCTTGCTATTAAAAATATTTTTTACTTCAGTTACAGAAAAATATTTATTTAATAAGCCAGAAAAAAACAAAAGCCAGAAAATAAAGGTAGTTTTTGCTGATGCATCTATTATTTTTTTAAAAAATTATTGTTTGTGTGTTTCTATTTGTTTTGTTTTGTTTTGTTGTTGTTTGTTTGTTTGTTTGTTCCCCAGTTTGGATACGCTCTTTTTATATGCCTCTGAATCAGCAAGGGAATTTTTAGTTTGCAGATTTGCAGAGGAAGCTCTAATTCTTGGAAGAAGTGAAGCTTGAGTATTTAGTCTTAGGACAAACAAGGGAGAAGATTGAAGGTTAGGAGCTTGGGAGAGCAAGCAAAATCATTTGTCTAAATCTCTGTCTTCAGTAACAGATTGGAAAGGATTTTAAAAATCCTCACTTTTTTCTTTACGAGTAAATTTTTATAGTGAAATATCACAAACTTTCCTCAGCCTAAAGATTTTGTTACTGAGAAAGTGATGGCCCTCAAGTAGGTCATATTCCCATACTTATTTATTTGATTACTTGGAAATTAATTGGAAATCTGCATGGTCACTTCTTAAACCGGTCAGTAATCCTAGCAGTTCCATGTGGGACTTCTCAGGGGTTTCTTTCTTTGAAATTACCTCTCTCAAAGCTTAAATTTTTATAATAATAGAGGGGCACTTTCTACAGTACCTACTGTCAGAAAGAATGATATGTGTTATTAATGCCCTTAAACAATTTGGGGAATAATCCTTAAATGACTGTCTTGTTGGGCCTTTGACAACGCCTGCAAAAACGTAGAGTTACCAGAGCCTTTTGGAGCCTAATTTCAGAAGTTTTGAATCACTCTCTGATTGTGTTCTTCCCTCCCCACTTAATAAAGGACTCTAAAAAGACCAGTCTTGCCAGCTAAAACTGACTGTGGGGATACCCTCATGGGGGCTTGTAAAATAAATAAATATTTTTAAGCATTTTAGGTAATGCCTTTTTCTTTCTAGTTGTAATCTATCTAACATGATCATAATGCATTTATTTTAGGACTGCTGAATCAATGTGTGTGCTTGTAAACTGCATTGTTACAATTCGTATGACAGTGAAAGAATATGAAGCTGATTTCAGTTGTCCTTTGGAATTTCTGTATTTGAATGTGATTTAGACTTATAGTAAAAATTTTTCTAAACAATTTAACTTTAATTAACACTTTCATTCTTGAGCTAAAAGGTAGGGCAACAAATTCAAAATTGATTTTTTTTTCCTTCTCAATATTATGTGAAACTGCATAGAGTGCTAAAATGCTAGAGATACAACTGATCTTTTTTTTTTTTTTAAATTTGTTTTGTTTTGTTTTTCAGAAATCACTTTTTCATGATTTAAATCTTCAGAAAAAAAAAACTACCTGGAGAAATGTTTCTTCTTGATTTTCTTTTTAAGCAAAAGGATTCAGATGATGGTAAAATTAAACAGGACCAGACTCCCAAAATGACAGAAAAATATAGGAATGGGAATATGTATGTTAAATCCAAAAATCCTAACCCTTGCTTTTGTGATACTATTATATATGTTTTTTAAGAAGTAAATTTTACCCTCTGTTAATAATGTGTCTTTCTAAGCATGAAGAATGTAAATAATCTTTTCATTCAAGTTTCAAAGCTTGCTCTTTTCACTGCAAATTCCATTAGCATCTTTTGGTTCCACAGAAACAGCAGTTATGTGCCTAGGCTTACTCCCACTGTGCATCAGTTATCTTCATTTTTAAATGGAGTCTGAGCTATTTTAACCCCAGAGGAAAAAAAAAACCAAAACATAACCAAACGTCTTCCATATTTTTATAAAAATGTTTTAATTACAGTTTATTTCATCATTAAAGTTTCATTTGCAAACAGCACTGAAGTATGTATTCCTACATAAATGTGTCTTGTGTAATTATTAGAATGTAGGTGATTCACATATTTACAGCTTATTTACACTCTGATTTATTATGGTTTTTTTTAGCACAGGCAAACATATACTATTAGCTTTAGTATTTCCACAGTGTAGCAGGCATTTAGTTATGTTTTTCAGGGTTAGACTTTGCAATTGCTCGTATTGCTTGCAACGCGAAGGGAGGAGAGGGGAGGAGAGGAGAGGAGAGGAGAAACTATCTTGTTTATGCATGCCATGGTGCGCTCCAGGATCCTAGTCCAGGACCACCGAGAACTACTCCTTGTTAGGATGTGCTGTGTTTCACAACTGGATGCTCAGATTAACACCAGGGAAAAAATAAAGTGAAAATCATTATTCTACCAGGTTTAGTGAACTATTCTCTGCATATCACTAAGGACTGTTATAATTGGAAAATCCAGCAACTAATTCCAAGGACAAAAATAAAATGTATGTAGTGCTCATCCAGCCTTTGCAAGTGAGGCACATAATGCAGGAGTTTTTTGGAGCAAGATAGCACAAAGTTGTCTTTTGTGCTCTGTAGGATCTCTTTGCTCCCAGTTATGTCACTCCAGAACAGACAAGCTCAGTGGGTTGATTTTTATGCCAAAAGAAATCCTCTGCAAGCCTTGAAGAGTTCAGAACTGCCCACTTATTTCCTGACAGGCAAAGAACAAAAAAAAAATGTGCTTTTGACACTTGATTTTAAATGTAGCGTTCCTGTCTTCCTTCAATTAACATGATTGCAGTTGCAATACAGAGAGTGACTGGAGAAGATTGAGAGCAGTGGGGACTTTCCTTATCTGATGTGACTTTAAAGTTGGTTTCATTTTCACAAAAGAGAAGGAATATAGTTGTAAATTAAAGATATTCCCTACATCCTCTCTCAGTTGCTTTGTACAGGTCATGCCCCTTTTCTAAAGGGCTAGAGAAAATTAGGCAGAGGGAAGAACTTGACTATAGGGAAAAAGTTTTCCTCTCTTTCTTACTTATGTTTCTGATTTCTGTTAATTTGAGGTGGGCCTAAGAAGATAAGGGCATATGTAAGAGCCTGAGAGGACATATATTTTCAGAGAGTATATATTGGGTTTTCTTAGGTAAGAAGGTACAGTAATATTAATACTACTAACAAGCAAGGTATTATGTTCTCATTTTTTGTATTTTTTTGCACAACATATAATTTATAATGATCATTATGCTATCTCTACTGTTGTACAGTATTGTTCTTTATGATATTTGGATACCGACCTGCCACCAAGCAGTGACTACAATTCAGTAAGTTTGTGCTAACATAGTTTAAGAAGGAAAATAAAATTTTACTTAATTCTTTGTATCATGTATGTAGAATAATACTGTTACTTCAGATAAAATGAACTGAATAAAGAATAAATTAGATTGACAGTTTGATGTCTTCTTAATAGCTGTCAAATATGGTTTTATTACCCTGAGTTTTTCTCATCTGTATGCATTTTTCTTATAAGTGAAATTTATTTGTTTTAAGAACATGTACTATGTTTTGTTATGTAGTGTAATTTGCAATGTAAAAAAAAAAAGTTAAAATTTCTTGGGTTATCTTGCTAATTGTTTTGATATCCACGTTCAAAAATAATTTCCAAGTTAATTGTAATTGTAAAAAAAAAATCACAATTTTCTCCATAAAAGGTATGAAAATTAATGGTTTTCCTGTGGTTTTTTTTCTTTTCAAATTACAGAGTTTAAATTAGTTGTTGAACACAGTCAAAGCAAAAACTTCTCCAAAATTTTTGTTCTTACAGTGCTATTTCATATACTCTACATTAATCTTTCAAACAATGAGATTTTTTCCACTGCCTAATTGACAGATTTAGAGTCTGAATTGGATGTGAAACATTAATGATCAATCTATTTTTTACACATTTTAAACTCTGTAGCATTTCATAGTATCACAGTATCATTTAGGTTGGAAAAGACCTCCAAGAGCATAAGGTCCAACCTGTGACTCATCACCACCTTGTACACCGGACCGGACCACTAAGTTCCAGTTGTTCCTCGAACACCTCCAGGCATGGTGACTCCAGCACCTCCCTGGTCAGTTTCTCCAATGCCTGACAAGCACTTCCATCAAGACATTATTTATGAAAAAAAAAAAATAATTCTTCTTCTGTTCTTTGGAACAAAAGAATATTTTTTGTATGTATGTGCATGTATTTGTACAGGTATCCATATGTTCTTGGCAGACACAAGAAGCAGGCAATTATTATGTGGAGAAAACAATAGTTAAAGAATGTATGATGGTTTTGAACTTTGAGTTGAAATTTTGGTGTCACCCTAGGCAAGCTAGCTTTTGAAAACCACCTTCATTTTAAGATCTTCCAGTTTTCCAGAAAGAAAGTAAAAATATTTTGAAAAAAATTCCATTAAAGTGGAATGTTCAAATGCTACTGTAGTGGGAGACCTCAGATGCATTAGGAGTATTGTGTGTGTTCAGAGCTGCAGCATCTCAGTGTCTGATGCATACAAATCAGTGAAACCTGAACTAACCTGCAATTTACTCTCACCTTTTGTGCTCCTGTGGGACATCCCTTGTGCAGTAGTCCTGGAGTACAGAAGGGCATTTTACAAACATCACATTTTCAAGGCATCAGCAGTAGGGAACTTGGAACACGTATTTCTGATTGTTAATTCTGTCTGAGTATATCTGTAAAGTTGCATTGTTGAAGCAGGTCTGCTGTTTTTCCCTTAACGGTGTTTCATATTGAAAATAAGACTGGTAAAAATGGAACTGTCTGTAAGTAAACATAGTGTCAATGAGAAAACTGTAACTGTTTTTCTTGTTAGGCAGAGGCTCAAAGTTATGCAGCAAGGAACGAAGCACTCTGCTGCACTCGTTCCTTAGGGCTATTTTAGCAGATTAAGCAACGTCTTATAGAGTGCAGTCATCTGTGCTGCTGAGCTGTGAGAATGAGTGCTAGCTCCTGATGTCAGGCACTCTTCCAAATGGTTCTGGGCATGGTGTCGGACTTTAGACATTCTAAGACCTACTCACAATAGACAGTTTTTACATAATCACTTTTTTTTTTTTTTTTTTTTTTACTTAGAATGTATTAACAGTGACAATGACTCTTCCACAGCAATCTGTGGCTGTTCCTGAGAGTGTTTAGTTCTTTGGTTTACCTGCAGACCTTGGTTTCTGATACTGAAAGATACAATTCAAGTTTTGATCTTATTTAGAAAGCAAAGGGAGGATGAACTGTATTTCATTCTGACTTATAAACTACTTACACACTTTCTAATTCTATAGTGCAGTTCTGCTTTGTAGTATATTCTTGTAAATCTGCCTCCTATTAGTGGGCCTTCGTACATCACCTGGATTATTCATAACAATATTGTTAATACTAAGGATGAGCAAGTTAGGTTCTTCCAGGTGCGAGATGCAAATGAACTTGCCTATTAACTTGCCTTTATTTTCCCAGGATTAGTTTTCACCCTTTCCCTGAAACTGTGAAGATGACATGCCTAGTGTCTCTCATTCTCTTTTTCTAAATAAAGCTAAAATTTTCATATGTAAACATGAAACCAGGAGTTTACCAAATGCTGTGCAGCTTGGACTGGGTTTGTGTGAGTAGGCAGTGTTATAATCATGAATAGTTATGTTTCATGATGTAATCATCTCCAGGATTTGAAAGTCTGGTTTCTAGTAGACATAGAAGAAAAAGGAAGATTTTTCCCTGGTATCTCAAAGCTATTGGTTACACTGTATTTCACTGGTTTTCAACGTTTATCTTAATGGATACGTAGATGCTCAAGGAAAATTATCAGTAAAAAAAAAAAATTGTAAAATATATACATTGATTCTAGTCTAATATAAAAAGGTGGGTCTAATTGTCAATGTAGATTATGAAGTTACAGTATATCTCTAGAACTGCACTTAAATGCCATCTGTGATGCTAAAGTATCACACATTCTGAGCAACAGTAGGAATTTAAAGAAAAAAAGAAATTATTGCTGCTAATGCCATGGATATATTTTTAAATATGTTCAGGAACCAGATGAAAATGCCATTTATATTCATATTCATATTCATTTAACTTCACCAAGTCAATGCTGTAGTATTTGTCTGCTTTATCATCATATTTTTAATAATACAGAGGCTGTATATGGAATTTTTGTGTGACTTGATTTATTTGTTTCAGTGGATAACTGGCTAATATACGTTAGAGTGAAGTGGGAAAGGGTGTATAGATTTCCCTAACTTGTTTAGGAAGAAGAGCAATTTGCTATTATTCACGCACTGACACAGTAATAGGTAGCTGGTTACTTTTAATGCAATGACAATCTATTTGGAGAATTTTTGGCCTTCTTTATTATAATAATTGACATTGATTTTATTTTTTAAAGCTATTAATGTCACACAGAGAATTCAAGGCTGAATGGGAACAAGATTAAATAAGGGTTAATATTTGACCACAGTTTATGTACATGCAGTAAGGTTTTCCTACATCTCATTACAGTTTTTGTAGAACTGTGGAGGTACAGAAAATTTATTGTTCAATTCATTCTCCTTCCTTTTCAAATTTATAATAAAATTTATATTAAATAATAGCAGTGCACATAAATGTACTTTTCAAATGATTTTATGATTACATCCTGCAAATTATAATGTGAAATATACCCTGCTGGTACTCAGCTCCTTTGAGTTCCTGTCTCATTTATGTATTTAACACTGATACTATAAAACTGGGTTAAAAAATATTTTAAAATATTTGTTAGGTTGAAAACTCTTTCAATTCTAGTATGTACTAAGATATTTCCTGAAGTCTTATCCTGTAAAATCAAAGTCTATCGAGTATCAATTTTGTATGACTTTTCCAGCCTTTTATTTTCTAGGTAATACTAAGAATAACAGAATTTAAAAAAAAAAAAAAATGAAATGAAGGGATGTTTCTTACAGCTTTGTCTTATTTTTTTCCCCCTGGTTAGACCTGTATTTCAAATGAACTTTGGTCTTTCCGTTTCATAGCTCAGTGGGCAAAAAGCAAAAAACCAGGGAAAAAGCACTGAATGTGAATTTGTTTTGCAGACTTTAGTGGGGCAAATTTGTTTTTGATATATGAGCACCTAATCTGATATTTTAGTAACAGTAGAAATATTCTCATTCATCACAGGAATTGGCACAGCTCCTGATGATTTCAGTGGGACTTGGTGTTTCATACCTCCCAAAATACCATCTCTCAGTCTGGATAAAGGTTGTCATCATCTTTCAGCATATTACAGCATTCTAGACACGTTTTTATATTTTGTAAGAATTCAGATGCAGTTCTTTGGTGTTTTAAAAGGTCTGAGATTTGTTGATTTTTCCTCTGAAATAGTTCTTTTGTAAGACAGAGATACATTGATTTGACTTTGACTTCCTTTTTTCTTAGCTATTCCAATAATTGTATCTCCATATGTACTGGGCTAAGCCCCATTTGCCATTTTCTGTTTTGCTGCATCTATCCGACATACACCAGTGTCATCTGAACTCAGCAGAACCTTTTCTTCATGTTGTTTTACTTGTAAAAACCACATTTTATTTACCTTTACTGATGCAAATTAAAAAAATTAAGAGAACAGAATGCTTCCTATTAGATCATAATTTATGAATCATATAGTCATAGCCACTAATACACATTGTTATCCACTGTTTGCCAAATTCAGTGGAACCTGTAGTTTGTACATCTAAGGCCAGCTCTTTGGGCCCCCTTACCTCCCTTGTAAAAAAGGAAAGAATTCCAAATGGGGTCAACCCCTCAGACAGGATCCAATTCCTTGGGAATTAACTTCTTACTTTGACTAGGTCACCACCAAAGTAACTCTCCCTCCTCAGCAGGGCTTGCTGCCAGGTTGTTACTTAAGCACTTAAGACACCTCCAAGTGATATCTACAATCATTTTTCTTACCTAGTCTTATTCCTTTTCCTCTAAGTTGGCAGTTCTCAATCCTTTTTGAACAAACATGACTACCCCACAGTTTCTCTGAGAGCACATCCTGTCTGCTTGCTAATATCATTCCCATTAATAAAATATTTTGAGATAGAGCTTGTGTGGCATAATGTGCACAAAACAAAGCCATGCTGTACAGTGTGTGCTTTGTTACTGAAAGCCTGAAAGGGGAAAGCAGCTGTCCGTTTTATAGCACTCTTAGCATCTTTTTTGCTTAGAAGTTGCTTTTAAAAAAACCAAATATAACTGCTTAATCCATGGATATAAGATTCTCAAACTAGAAAAAGTCCCATCATCACCATTTGAACTATTTTAATGAGCAAAATTATACAGAAACATCTAGTGATAATTATTTATACCCTTGTTGTTTTTACTGAATTTGAACTATGGCAAATACAATTTTGAAAAAAAAAATTGCTAATATTCATGGTGGTGTGTATTGAGAGTAACGATGGAGTGAGAGTAAATGACTTGTGCACTTGTCACTATGGTGGTGTAAGTGGATTGGGAATGTCAGTCTGAACTGCAACATTTTTCTTATGCATTTTAACAAATGTAAAAATAACAAGAAGCTAGGACAGAAAAGTTAATCCCTGTCGACTGAACTCTTTCAGTGAAGAGAAGGTGCAACTTGGGAGCTGAAAATGCAAAAATTATGTCCTGTTCTTGTTTGGGCACACAACAGGGAAGACCCAGAACAGAAGGAATGTACAGTTAACATTGCAAAATCTGTATAAAATATACTGGAGACAGGCAAAGTGTATGTAAAAGGAATGAATGTAAGAATCAAAATGTAATGATCTAAAAGCTGGTGAAGGCATCATTTAGGGATTAATGTTCAGGAACTCTCCAGGTAAGTTTGCCCTTGACATTGTGCATAGCTGGGATTTCATGCAAAAATTTAATGCTTACTTTCTTTATTTCTGCTCCTGCTTGTGACCTACAGACTGCTTTTGTTTTGGAAATCAATTTTCTAGTCCTTATATATATATATGCTTTCTAAGGACATTTGAGGCTCAGGTATTAGACCCCATTCAATCTCAAAACCTACCTGAAAGCTTGAGGGTCTCAAGTTATGGATAATTGCTTAATGTGCTGGAGTACTTGCTAGGAAGAAGTTTTCCGTTTCTACTTCTTCTCAATGGGGCTAAATGTTGCCTACCTCTGATAACTCCACAACCTTTTTTAATTGCCAGAACATACACCATCCTTCCTGTAAGCTGGACATGGTGATATACAAACCCATGACTCCAGGAGAGATATAGCAATTTGTGACTTTGTAGCCCTATAGACAAATGAGCTGAATGGGAAGCTATACAGGATTTGGGTTTCTTCCTCTCTCCTCACCTCATAATTATAATGTATTTAGTATTAAGTAGTATTCTCCCACTACAAAGCACATTTCCCCTCTCTTTCTAAATGTGGACAATATTCCTCCCATATATCTTGGATACTCTAGGTCTTTGGACTTTACATGTTTGTGCTTTACTTTAAAAGTGTGAATCTGCTTTAGTCCTGCTGTACTGCTCTTTGACTGAAAACCTTATTTTCCCCAGAGCCTGACATGCTGCTCACCACCTTGACTGAAAAAACCTCCAGACCTGCAGAAACTTTGGATTAATTTTAAAATGTAGGAATTTAATTAATTTTACATTAAAGAAAAACCCAATCAATACACTGCTGCATATTTTCTTCATCTTGATAAGTGATATTTTGTATTGTTCCTGGCTCTTCATTTCTATAAGTTATGTCATAATGACTTCTAAGACAGTCTATGTAATTAGTAACTATTCAAAGAGTTAAAAGACTAAAGATTAAGCAGAGAATTTCACTTAAATATTGGGAGAGTGACTCTGTTGATGTCAAAAAATTTGTGACCAAAAAAATTGACAATCCATGTTTCTGAGCTATTGCTTTCAGATGGTCTGGAAAGTGTTATTGCAGCAACTCTCTTATGTCATATTGCAAAGAAATTTTGCAATATGTGATTGCTGAAATGTTAATAAATAAATAAATAGAACTAGAGAATATTTGATGGAGAAATCGTCTGGAAGACTCAGTGCATGCTGTATACTGATGGACTGTCCACCGTCTGGAGCTTAGCAAGATATTAAATACATGATCAGAAGCAAAATTCTATGGTTCTTGTCTGAGACCATGTCTGGCACCACATCCCTGATTTTTTCATGGCACCACATCCCTGTATTTTTTCCTGCACAGAAAGTTCTGCGTGGAAAATTCTGTAAAAAGCATTCAATTTCTTGATTATGGCATTTGATACAGCTTGAAGAACTGTGAGTCACTCTGTTGGTCTGAGGGATTATGAAATTCTATGTATTTAAGCTAGATATCTTGGGGGGAAAAAAGTACTAGAAAACCAGTTCCTGAAAGGGATGGCTTCTTGTGACCTTAAAAACCTTGCAGAGACACCTCTCCAAGAAGGTGAGCTAAGTATAGTGAAGAAAATTTTCTCTGAGAAACAATGAATATTAAGTATTTTAAGTAAGTTTCTTTCTGCAAGACATTCCAGGAGACAGGATCACATACTATTTATCTTTTCAGATATCATGTATTCCTAAATAAATAAAAATACAAAAAATTGCAGAAGAAAATCATCAGTCTTCTGGAATAGTAGAAAAAAAGTTTTATGGAAAGGAACTTCACAAACAAGTTTGTTTTAGTTGAAATTCAGACAAACTGCATCAGTATATGTGATATGCACTATTACAGGAATTTATTGAGTTGCACTAGGTTCTTTTCATCAGTTTTTATGAGGTTAAAAATTCAGCACTGTAGAAAATAATTTTTTTCATTAGGAAACTGAGAAGTTTAGGAACAAACTTTTCTCATGCTGCGGTAAAAGTGTAGTTCAATCTGAATATCTGGCAAAACTGACGTTAGATTGAGCAATGACAGAATATAGTCCTTAAAGAAGTGGCAGTGAATGAGGATCACTTGTTCACACATTCAGTGAAGTAATGCATATATCCAGTGCTCTGAGCTAGCGGCATAGGGACACTTTGTCAATATTGCTACAGTAAATGTTGAAGTGAAATGACAGATTTTCCTCTTGGGGCTTCCATAAAAAGCTGATGTGTAATCATTATTGAGACTTAATTTCTTTCCTGCTCTTAGCTGGAAAGAACGTGAAGTTCAAAGGCAGCAAGGAATCTGCAGTCTTCCTGATAGCAGGAGATTTGTGTGTAACTTTCAGGATGTGACTTGAATTGGTTTGCAACCTAGAAAATGCTGCCCACTGTCTTTGGCACAGTCCAAAGCATTAATCGGCATTTTGTGTTCCTTATACACTGCTATAACAGACAAATATGATCAAATGTAGCAGTTAGCATCAGGGCAGATGATCCCAGGACTGAATCCTATAGAGGCAGGGTTAATGAAGTTCTGAAATATGAACAGAGTAAGTGATTCACCAGAAGATCTGACTGAGAAGAAAACTGACAGTATGGCAAGTAAAAGAGGACTGATTTGTGTAGAAAAAGAGAGAAAGGGCGTAATAAATAGTTGGACAGAGAGAAAACAGTCAAAGAAGAGTTTGGAAAAAGTGACCTATTAATTGGGAAGGACTGTGGCAAGATGGAGATATCTCGGTGGGGAATGATTGGCATCACATGGCACATGAAATATGCACTTTCAGGGAAGTTATCTCTTCAGTTGTCAAAACATAGGCTATGATAAAGTTTTGGTGGAGAAATGATAAAGGATGTAACGAAATCAGGATGACATGATAAGATGCCATGATAGAAATGTGGGGATTGGGATGAATATAAGAGATCCAATTAAATATAATATGGCTGTTTTCAGCTTTCAGGAAAAGTTTGGCTACATTGTTATGTACCGTGTCTTTCCTTGACAAAACATGACTGAGATACTTGATTTCCATGAGGAGACATGTGGTCAAAATGTTCCTCCCCAAAGCACTGTTCTCAAGACATAGAGCTCTCCTGGATCCAACAGAGTCCCACAATTACCCCCAGATCACACCTGTAATCACACTTTTGACAGTCTTTGATCTCCTGATAAATGAACAATGTTTTTGTTCTGAGTTGTACAAGACAGTACAGATGGTTAAAATTACCTGCAAAGTAAGGAACAAGGAAGGAGAGGAATAAGATAGATACTAATTTGGAGACAATCCAGTTCTAGAATCTATGGTGTGTCTTTCAACCCAAGTCACTTTCTCTGGGGTACAAAGAAATTGAATACTACTTATATGATACACCAAAAATTCTTTCTTTATAACCATATTCTGAAGGTACGGTAAATTTTCATATCCCTGTGCACATGCTGGAAACATTGCTCAGCAAATATCCCTAAATGGTCCTGGAGTTTTGATCCAATCATAGAATCATAGAATCAGCTGGGTTGGAAAGGACTCTGAGATCACCAAGTCCAACCCTTGATTCATTACCACCGTGGTTACTAGACCAATGCACCAACCAGGGAAAGACTTATGTAGGGTTTGATTTTTTTTGTAGTTGGGAAAGAAGTCTCTGAGGAGAAAAGAAAAAAATGGAAAGCATCTTGGCATCAAGAAGAAGCAAGTATTTTTCACCTTTAGTTTTCCTTGCAACTGTTAATGTTTTGAAAGTTGATTCCAGCTTTCAGTAATGCTTTACTATATAGAAACATCGAGAACTATCCTAGTTTAACTGCCCCAAGTCTTGCTCTGTGGCATGTGTTCGGTGGAATGAAGTAAAGCACAATCTGTCCAGGAACAAATTACAGGGAATTTAACATGCAGGCAAAGTCAAATGTTTGATAAAAAATATTAACTTTTCCTTTTGAAAATGATCTGAAATAATGAAAAGACCAAGCAGGATTAAAAAGATGTATATAGAATGAATTAATGTTTTTGAACTAACACCAGCAAGCTATTTCCATAACAAGAATTCCTCAGTGTGCTCCATATATATTTTTTAATATTTCAGGAAAATCTTTAAACACTGTTTAATTTCCCTTCTGGTGTTTATCCCAGCACTTGCTTTTCTGAAAATGAGTGGGTATCGTGCTTGATACATGTTCTTGCTTAATACTTGCTCTCAGAAACTACCCATGGTTAATCAGTACTTTTTCACTTAAAGCACTTTGTGCACATTCAGCAAAGGAAAAAGAAATTGTTTTCTTTTTAACACTTCTGATGCATCACACTGCTTACAGAGAATATTTTCAGATGTAGTAAATGTATCACGTGAGGAAACACAATATATTGTAAAAGGAGCTGTCATAGAAGCTTTTTTTGAAGAAATACAATGTAAATTTGATTTCAAATAGCCAGTCCTTTTCTCCTATTGACAGAGAGCCCTTGAGACTGAGGCAGTTCTCAGAACATTCAATTAAACAGGGTTAATATTTCTCATCATTAGCTTTCCTTTGTGCCGATTCTCCACTGTGAGCTCATAAATGCTATCATTAGAAGAACCTTTCAGAAGAGGTTTCATTTTTGAAAGCATTTAATGTGCATTTCCGGGTGGACTATTACTGCTGTCATATTATTTTCAAGTATAAAGAATCATACATCAGGTGTACTTAACATCAAGCTGTTTAACTAAGATTACTCCTGTTGGATGTACACTGTGCATAATATTCTGTACCATGTAATAAAACCCAAGAAGCATAAGCCACAGGAGCTGAAACAATGTGTAAACTTTTGCATCTTTCCTGATTTTTCAATTTCAGTACACAGATCTGCTTCCAATGAACTTAATCACAGAATTATGGTGTTGGGGTTTTTTTTTAATCATCTGAAATAATGCATTTTTTTTTGGTCATGCACGGAAAGAAAACTCATTTTCATCTCTTTTTTTCTCCCCCTGACTTTATTATTTCCAGTTAGTAGACTGAAATGATTGCTTCTATCTCCTGGGTCTAATAAAGCAATTTGACTCTTTAATGGGCCTTGTTAGGGTTGAAGACCAATGTCTTTCTGGTACTACTTTTTGCATTATTGGTGCACTACCTGCTGAGTCACCAGCACAGAAACCAGAGGTTAATTTCACTTTCACTAAATGAAGCAGATAATCAGCCATCAGAGAATGGTTCCTCTACTGTAAATAAGTCTTGACAAGCTGAGGGACAGCACTGTGGATCACTTGGCCCTCTTCACACCATCTGTCCACAAATTAAGATAAAGTAAGGATATTAATTTGTTACATTTCAAAAGCTGTACTGACAAACCCACACGGACATTTTTAAATGGCAATGAATAACTGAAACATTATACTAATATTCCATCGAGTCATGGATTATGGTTTTGCAAACTTCTTTTCCAACAGTGAATGTGTGGAAAGTGTTTTGACCAGATGTTCAGCTAATGACTGTCAAAGCAAATCCATTCCAAAGTATTTTGTTACAGAGCATTTTTGTACTTAGATTGAAAGTGGTACGGCACGAAGTCCTGATGGCCAAGAGTATGTTGGATGTCCCAGAGATGTTATACAGAGAATAAACCTTCAGCTAATGGGGATGCTGTTATGTGGTTTCAGGAGCCAGAAACATTTATGAGAAAAAAAGAGAAGTCACCAGAATAATTCATGGTGGAAAAAATTTTTGTAAATTGCTGAGGTGAGAGCATACTTTATCTGTTCCACTAAATCCATGAGACGTGAAGGCAGTGGTTCAATTGATCTTACACTAAATCACACCAGTTTGAAGTGGAAGTGGGAATGGATGTGTCTGCAAGAGAATTAGTTTTAAAGATGCATTTTAATTATTCATGACATGATATGTCTATTCATGTGCAGCTCTTTTATTTTCAAATAAAATAGAGTTCAAAGGGTTCAAATGTCAAGTATGTATCAGTGATTAAGCATAAAATTATTACAGAGTTATTCTAATAATCTCCAAACTAAGCACTATGAAAACAGGGAGTCCAGGGCTGGAGCTGAATTGAAAAGAAATGATGGCACAAACCAATTTTCATTTTTCTCTGCAACAGTGCCACACAATATCTACAAGGCTATGATTAAGTAGTAATAGGACTTCCATATCCAGATTAGGCTAAACAGCTTTTTAAGAAAGTGTTTTAAATTTTACTTCTTCATTAAAAGACAGAGGTAAAATTGGACATCTAAACAGAATTTAACAAGAGACTTTTTTTTTTATAATGATGTGAGACACTGGATTATTATATTAATTATTGGCTCAGACCAAATCAGGTGTGTGTGTTTAGGGAGGGACAGATAAAATTTCATGGAGGTGAGATCATGTCTTGTTCCACGTGCCAGCCCCTGCTGCCTCACTGGGCAACTGTGGGGTAGCTGTCAGTCAAAGGCAGCCTGGGATCACATCCACACCACAGCCCCTGGACCCCCTGACCCAACCTCTGATGGGCTGGCATAGTGGGAGCACCACCCTCACCCCACCCCAGAGTCCCAGAGTGGCCTATGGGCTGGGTGTTCCACCTGGGAGGGGCAGCCACAGAGGGCCAAAGCAATAAAAACAAAGACATAGGGTCTCCAAGTGTTCAAACTCTCAATCTTGTGGACTCCTGTACCTGGACCTATGCTGGATCTAGAAATGGTAGCTATATTTCTCCTTTTATCTCCCTTTCTTTACTTCTTCTAATCTTCTTTCTTAATATTTTGGGTAGCTGGATACCAGATGAGTTGGATTTTGCCAAGTTGTGTTATTATGTGCTAAGTCAGCACTTTGTGGAAAGCTTTATTTTGGTTGTATGTTACGCTTTAAACTTTTGCGAAGTACTCTTATTTTAAATGAAGTTTACCAGTAAAAGCCTACTCTGAGAAAACCTGTGCAGCTTTTCTCCTTTGTGCTCTCTCTTAAGGTGTTAAAAGAACTGAAGGCTCTTCTAATAAACTGGAGGGCGGATACTGTTGGAGCCTTGTAGATTTTTGAAGCATAACTCTCTTGAGTTCATAGCTCAAGACTTGGGGTCTTACAAATGGCTTTGTAAAATGCCTTTGAGGTTGCAGACAATAGGACCATAATGATCCCCTATAAGGGGTGCTTGGACATATAATTTACCTGCTGTCACTTGAGTTTAGATACTATAACCTACAACTAAATGCAGTTCTCTTAGAATGGAGCAGTTCCCTTCTGTCACTTGTGCCTCTGCATTTACTCTACAGGAATCAAAGGTAAAAAGCTTAAATTTAGGAGCTAATTTTTCATCTCCTAAAGTTAGATGAGATAGGAACCACCTATGGTTCAGAGAAGTATTTTGCGAGCATTTTTAATTAATGTTGATCAGATTCTCATTACAACCAGACTGTCACTTAATTGTGTCCTCAGTAAAAAAACCCTATAGAAAATGAATGAAGTTGTTACACTAGAGTTTTAGACTAGGTTATTATTGAAGTTTATTCCTATGAGAAACTTCTATATTATTAATTGCAATTGTCTATTAAGTTTTATTTTTAATACTTTCCAGTAGCTCTGTGAAGTGGTAAGATTAAGAGGTGAACACTGTTAAAGCCTCCAGGAATCTTAAACATTAATTGATGCCATTTTATTTAAATCTCTATCAGTTAAATGACTCAGTTTTGGAAAGTCAATCCACAGCATCATTGCACAATAAATAACCAGATTAGAAATTATTAAAATAATTTTTTAAAAATACATCTGGCTACTTTCAGTTTTTTGTGCTTTGCACTGAAGCAACTGATCCTGGAATCTGGTGTCTGTTCTCATTTGGCAAAGTGATGAGTCATACACCAGTGGGTTTTGGTTTTGATCCAGGCCCCGGTGAACTGAACTTATATAATCATTTATTTAATGTCATCCTTGCTGGCAGCACCTTCTAGTATCATATTCTTCCTCTTTATTCCTATTATTTTCTATTGCTGCCTTCTATTTAATTGACAAAACTAAGATTGATTGCAATCACCTCTAGAAGAGACCACATTTTACTGAATTTAAGTGTGTAAGGTTAAACACAATCAAATGGTTCAGCACAAAAGCTATGAAACTTCCTTTTGATCACTAGGAGGTGTAAAACAGAAAACAGTTAAAATAAAACATTAGGAAGAGTTGGTTATTTTGGTTTTATTAATGTTTACCTAAACTGTGCTCTAGTATCACTTCAAGAAGATATTCTTCTTTTGGATAAATATTGAAGTTAAATTGTATATGCCCCTTTCAGCAATTCACGGTGCAATTTTTGAGTGTAAAATGATGGTTCAAAATATACTCAGTTCTTAGATTCAAAGATGAGAATTTGCAAATTTTCATCTCAGAATTTTAAAAAGCTCTGTTTTTAAGAAAAATAAGCATATGAAGAAAAAACAATAACAAAATTGTCCTTCAAAATAGCTGAGTTGAGTTGTGTGATTGTATGTAGTTTTAGCAGCTTAGCTGATCACAGCAAGGAAAATAAGTTCTCCTACCTTAAAAAGCTTGGCTGAAGAGTGTGTTTAAATGATAATGCTAGTTTTGCTTACCTTTTCTCAGATAAGTCTCCACAACAAAGTCTCCAGAAAAGATCTGCTGTAGTTTACCAGTGGCAAGCAGAACACTCTCTTATATCTTATTTGGCAGCCAGGAGGCCAAACGGTGTCTGGCGAGGGGGACCCCAGGCAAAGTATCACCAGCCAGTTGAGGGAGGGATTGTCCCTCACTTCATATTGTTTGCAGTTTTGGGCACCACAATATAAGAAAGACATTAAGCTAGTAGACCAAGTTCAAAGGAGGGCAGTGAAGATGGTGAAGGACCTTGGGAGAAAGCTGTTGGAGGAGCTGCTGAGATCATTTGATCTGTTCAACCTGGAGAAGAGGAGACTGAGGGGAGACCTTGTTGCAGTCTACAACTTCCTCATGAGGAGAAGAGGAAGGGAAGACACTGTTCTCTTGTCTGTGGTGACCAGTGACAGGACCCAAGGAAATGGCTTGAAGTTGTGTCAAAAGGTTTGGGTTGGATATTAGAAAAGGTTGTTCACCCAGAGGGTGGTTGGGCACTGGAACAGCCCCCCCAGGGAAATGGTCACAATAAGCCTGTGGTTCTGATTCCCATTAAAAGAAGGGAAAGAAGCGAAAAGGTTAGAAAGAGTAATATTGTTGATCTTTGCTTCCAGTGACTTATGGTGTCAAATGCTTAGTGTATTTCCTATTTGAAATACAGGGAATGAGCTAGATTCCTTGGAAATTACTGCAGGCTAGATTATCTTGAAGAAAATGAAATTAAATTTATTCTTCAATACCTAGAGAATTTCCTATAGTAAGTTTCTCCTCAATTTTATAGCACTAGTATTAGAAGAAGTATATTACCTTACTTAACCTCTGAAAAGATTAATTCCATTACTTATCAAATTGCTTTTTTCCTGTAGTGTTTTCTAAATTTAGACTAAGAAGTAACATACAAGTTCTAGGTAATTCTCTTTTAAAGCTAAGCACTTCTCTATTTTAATGCTGAACTGATATTTGAGAAATACTTCACTGTTACACAGCTGTGCCTTTTTCTAGTAAATGTTATTTGGGAGCTGCAAGTCAAAGTAGTTTGTTTACATTTTAAAGCTATGAAACATAGTCTATAGATTGGAGCTTGCTTAGAATCCTTCGATACTGACTTCAGAGAAAGGACGTTTTATAATTAATTTTATTTGTCTTTATTCTCGTACTCTTAGTTGTAATTAATTTTTCTTTTAAATATGTTCATACTACATAGAAATGAGCTCGCTCTGAGCACAGAAGAAAGCCTACATCAGCATGTTAACATGAAGGGAATTTTGAAAGTTTTCCTGTACTTTCCTCTCTCTTCCCTTTTTGTTTCACGCTTCCTTGGATTACCAAGATGAAACAGGAGAAGTTTCAATAAATTAAAACTTAATTTTGCATGCAAGAAGTGAGCTCATTACCGTGGGCAAATATCAGCCTCACTTACTTTGACAAGCCTCTTGTTATTATGACTTTGAGAAGTAGCTGCTTGATGGCCCTCTAAGCATTGTGCATGCCATTGTGCATGCCACTTTTCATTCAGCATGAGGTTTTGAGAAACATGAGAAGGAGCTGCTCACATGTTATTTGGAAAAGCCTGATCAAAACACAAGCTCTTATTTATCTATTTTCTGAGTGACACGTCTCTCTGGGTTTCAGGGTTGCTTTACTCCTATTCCAAGCAGAGCTTACCTGATGTTATATCCTGATGTTACTATGATCTGACCATTACCTGTATTAAAACTGAGATAACAAGTGAAATCCCAGAAGAGGAAGAAGGACCACAGGAAAGCATAGGATGGCATTTGGGAGGCTCACTGCACTTCTTTTGCTTCTCATAGCAACAAGCATTTACAATCTCTGATGGCAGACCAGCAGGGAGATATGGGAACCCCAGCTGTCAGACTTGGCAGTCATTCAAGCAGTGAAGACAAAAGGGGTTTGAACAAGTCCTTTCAATTGGTCATTTTTATTCAATGCTGACTTAAATGATTTCTCCCTTTAACTTGCTTAATTTGTGGTATGTATACTACCTCTCTTTAATCAATAGTGTTTTCATTCATCAAATAACTTTCAGCAATCTTCCTTCACTAATTAATTTTCTAACTGTACTTCCTTGATTTATATGCATTTTATTAATGAGCCAGTGATTTTACTTTCATTTTTCTTTGAGCTGTATTTGAAATGTTTTAATTTTTTTGCATGCTTTCCCTCTTTCTTAAAAAAAAAAAAAAAATCTTTCATCCATGTATATTAACCAAATAGCAATATTTTTTTGTACAGAAGCACGTTTGGAACTGCTACAAACTGTTGGCAAACTGAAGATTTACCCTCAGTAACTCAATAGCTACACACAGACTAGAGACATAAAGATTTGGAGGCTGGATTCTGCAGTTTTCCAAGCAGCTCCTATCGAGTGAGAAATAGTTATTAATCAGCATTTTGCAGATCATGAGAGAAATGCAATAGAAAGCTTTGCCTCAGAGCACTTTTTCAATTGGCACAATACAAATGTTACAGTTTTCTTACTAAGTGTACTTTGTGAAGGAGTTTTAAAATGCATCCTTAACAGCTGAGGAAAGCAACATGATTACCAAAGTAACAGTCATGTGACAAAGGACTTGTTATTTATTGGAAAGGAGAAGGATTATTTCTGTTTGAAAAAAAAAAAAATTCTTAGTCCTATTCCCGAGGTGGAAATTTGGTTCAATAAAAGCTTATACTGCTAGAGTTCAAGCAGTTTAAGGCCTTTCTCTGGCAGTCTTTATATTTCACATTTCAGCTGTGAACTTAGGAGGTTAAGTTCTCCAGGTTGATCTACTAAGAAAATTACTCATTGCCAACAAAAGCTGTTGATAATGGATAAAATGAAAGAAATGCCAGTATTTGCATTTGAGCTGTTTTTCACAAGGACAAATCATATTTTGCATTGCTTCAGAAACAATGTGTGATTTGAGCTCACAATCACATTCTGCCCTCTTCATCACATGAGCATTTGTGAGTACTGTTTAGTGACTTACAGAGAGAGAAAATAAACCATATTCTTCTTGTCACAAAAACATGATGCTCCAGGAGGCAATGCCAAATGGGTTGTTTATACTATTTTTATAAGTATTGAGATTTAAATATCTTTGCATAATCATCCTGGAAGAAAAGGTGGGACATTTTTCTATGTTATCACTAGTTATTTACATATATATTTAAAAACAAAGGTATTTCCTCTCATGGGAAATACATAAGAAGATATCCTAAAACTTCTCATGGCCCTATTGTTAGGGAGATTTTAAAATGAGTCAGTGTGTGTGGAAACACATGTACTCATTTATCATCTGATTTAGGATGGGGGTTATCATTCTTTCTGAGAATATTCTTACTTTTTTTTTTTCCCCCGGCCAACATTACAATGAAATAAATTTGGCTTCATAAGTAATAATGGCCATATTCAATAGAAGACTACTAATTATGTTTTTACTTATTATTTCTTGCTGTAGGCAACCTGAGGAGGCAGGAGGGACAGAATCCAATATGAAATTAAGATTGCTAACTCTAGACGTCTGTGTTGTGTAAACTTCCTTTAGAGTCAACAGTCAATAGTCAGTGCAGCCTAGAGAGTTATTTATCTGGCTATCCAGTAGACATTGAGTTTAATCACAATTTTTAAGCTCTGCTGTCTATATTGACTAAATTTCTAGCAACTACCATGGCAATTGAAAACACTTAGCTCCTCTCTATACAAATTTAAGTATCTTATTTAGTGACTCTTCTATCATCAGTTTCTCTGCAGGTTGTTAGTTTTAGTGCTTTCTTATCTTGATGTCCATCTGCAAACTGCTCTTAAAGATGATTAGTGTTATCCTCCATTCTAGACCCATAGAGAGACAGAGTAATCTGCTTAAATTCACTTATCTGAAACAGTCTGTAAGGAGTTTTTGCATGGAATTTAATGTTCAGAGGGTCAAATAATCCTGTTGCCAGCTATTCGCAGCATCCATGACCTAATGACTTACATGCAGTTATACAATGGAGTTTCTGAAAGCAGTAGAGACAAATAAGGAAGCACTCAAATAATTCAAAATGTGTCAGCCTTTGCTATTCATTGGATGAACTCTGACTTTGTAATACTTAGTTTGTAACCTTATGTCATCCACCACTGTCTCTTCATGTGTCTCTTTTATGACATATTTATGTAAAATACTCCCTGTAGTGCCATCTCTGGGATTATTTGGGTCATTAAGCGTGTTGCTCATGAGATTTGCATCAGACTTTCCAGTTTAAATTCAGAAAGCATTTAAACATGTATTTAATTCACCCTTGTTTAGGACATCTTTTGATTCTCATGTTTAATCAATACTTCAGTGCTGCACCAAGGATGATGAGATGTGCATAAAATTTTATTTGTGAGATTCACAGCTGATGACATGACTGTAAATTTCCTGCGAGCGAGGGAGGGATGAATCTAGACAAGTGAGAGAACAAGAATGGAAAAAATAAAATTTAAAAAGGAAGAGAGAGAGAGAGAAGGGAGAAGTCTTTACCTGATAGCTAGCTGGCAAATTAAGTGGTGTGGTCCCCAGAAGAACATACTTCTCCCTCGCATATTGTCTCTAGTGCAACAGTGTAGCAAGCAGTGACAAATGAAGATTTTGCAGAAATGCTTTTTCCATGGAACTGTGTGGTTTTCCTCAGGACCTGACCAAACTTGCTGGGTTTTTTGTTTGTTTGTTTTTTGTCTTTGTTTCTTCCCCCCTCTCCCCCAAACGTTTATTATGCTTTTAGCACTGATAGGAGCAGTGCTTAATTAGGTGCAAGTGTTACATACAAATTGGTTACTGAGGTTCGGGCATGCATGTTGTTGTGTAATGCTTGTGTGGAATGTTACTCACTGAGTCCTGTATTCCTCCAGTATAAACTAAAAGTTACAAAACAAGAGATAGAGAAGTAGGGGAGATGTTTCTTATGGCAATGAAAGTGGCTTCTCATGAGAATCTCTGCCATAGCTACAACTGTTGGGGTTGGCAGATGCGCAGCCATGAGAATAACAACATGAGAAAAATAGCATGGGAACAAAAGTGGGAAAATATTGCCACATCAGCTTAGATGAGAGGTTGCAGAGCTGGAAGTGAAAGACTACAGAATTGCAAATGTAGAGGATTTATCATAGGACAGTTGAGACGCTTGAGGCACTGTGCAGGATAAGTGTATGTGCCTAAAGACAAACACATGCACTAAGGTACACTGAAAAAGGGGAATGGTTTTCTGAGCTAAGAACCATGAAAGCTATGTTATAGAAGGGGTTCAGTTGTAGTTAAGTAAAGTCACAAGCTGTTCCATCACAAAGCATTTTCTTCTACATGTTTGTTTGGTACAAATTAGCAGAGTGTTTCTGAAAAGATCCTTGTTAGCGCAAACTCTTTTCCATTGACCTGGCTGATCCACTAAAGTCAGCAGAAAGTTTTGAAGATCTCCAATTCCCATTTTTTAGGCTATTATTCAGACAGAAAAAAGAAGTGTGATACTTGCAAATATCAGTTATTACACTTTGAAAAATGAGAATGGAATGATTATTGAAGGTTTATTGAGACACATTTTGATAGGAAATGAATTTTTTGTCATACCTGTTTGCAACGCATAATGGATTTTTCAAAAGCTTTTCTTCTCAAACTGCCTTCAAATGCTGTCAGTTATTTTTCAGAGATGTCACAGAATCATAGAACCATTTAGGTTTGAAAATACCTCTAGGATTGAGTCCAACCTTTGACAGATCACCACCCTGTCAAGTGGACCACAGCACTAAGTGCCACATCCTGTTGTTTCTTGAATACCTCCAGAAATGGTGACTCCATCACCTACCCTGACAGTCACATCCAATGCTTAACAGTCCTTTTCAGGAAAAAATTCTCCCTGATGTCCAGCCTGAACCTCCCCTGGTGCAGCTTGAAGCTATGCCCTCTCATCCTCTCACCAGTTGCCTGTGAGAAGAGTCTGACCCCCACTTTGCTATATCCTCCTTTCAGATGGTTGTACAGAGTGATAAGGTGTCTCCCAGGCCTCCTCTTCTCCAAGCTAAGCAACCTCAGCCACTCCTCATGTGACATGCACTCCAGAACCTTTACCATATTCATTGGCCTTCTCTGGACCCACTCCAGCACTTTCACATCTTCCTTAAAGTGAAGGGCCCAGAACTGGACACAGCACTCTTCCCCAAGCCTGTAGCACTCCATGCAGTTGTTGTTATCCAAGTCTAGGACCCAGCACTTGGCCCTATTGAACCTCATACACTTGGCCTCAGCCCATCACTTCAGCCTGTCCAGGTCCTTTTACAGAGCTAACCTACCCTCCAGTAGAGCAACAATCCCACCCAACTTAGTGTCATCTACCTAAGCTGAAAGGCCCTCAGTTGTCTTCTAAGATCTGAACTGTTCAGTTCACTGAATATATGGTTCCTAGACTTGAGATGCATTTGTAATCAATGTACATTTTCCTAAGGTACATGTGGATATGGTTATTACAGGGTTCCCCGCCCCTCCCGAAATTTCAACTTACTCTGACTATTGACAGTACTATATGGATGTCTGGATGGTTATCAATCTGCTCTATGGTATCTGGATATGTCACTGGTGTAAATGTAATATATTTCTGTGGTAATCAAGCAAATATCTGTAAAAGGGACTGCACTACTCAGTAAAGACATATTAGCATCTCACACCCCATGTGATAAGGTTTACTCAGACTATTGATGTAAAGCACATGATTCAGGTGCACTGAGACTTCCTTTCAGAGGATGATAAAAACAGTAGGGTCAGAGGGTGGAATTGCACTGACTTGAATCAGGGACAGTAATTTAGAGCAGTTGTTGAGGAGTTTCTAGTCTAATGCAGAGAGACTCACATTCTCAGGGTATGATGCATCATATCTGAAGTGGTGCTTTAGCACCTGTGATGCTCATTGCTTTCCAGTAAGTTAAACAAGGACAAGGGTGGATGTGTGCAGAGGAAGAAAAATTGGCTGATCTGGGACCAAATACAAAGATATAGGTTCACTTTGATGTTTTAGCTAGGTAATATGTGAGAGTGCTTCAACAGACTGTTCATAAAACATAAGACATCTCACAACAGTTTTCACACAGCAAGTTATTTGGGCAGTTAGTCATGAAGACATTACAAGTGTCATTGGCATTTGTATTGCATCTGGCTGAGCTGGAGTTCATTTCCCCACAGTAGCCCTCAGAGTGCTGTGCTTTTCATTGGTAGCTAGAAGGGTGTTGCTAACACACCAGTGTTTTGGTTACTGCTGGGCACTGTAACATTCCTTCCTCAACTGAGGACAAGATTCTGGGAAGGGACACAGTAGGCCAGCTGACCAAAACTGACCAAAGGGATATTTCGTACAATATGATGTCAGCTCAGATATAAATGGTAATGAAAGGAGCAGGAAGGGGGGCATTCATTGTTTCCATTGTCTGCCTGCTAGAGGCCACTATGTGTTGCTGAAGTCCTACTTCTTGGGAAAGTGGCCAGACATTGCTGCTGATGTTAAGTAGAGAATAAGCCTTGTTATTTTTCACTTTGTTTTTGTGCGCACAAGTTTTTGCTTTGTTTTTCCTTTAGTAAACTGCCTTATCACAATTCACAAGTCATTTTCCATCTTATTCTCTCTCCCATTTCAGGCTGGGAAGGGGAGCGATAGAGTGTCTGGGTGGGCACCTGTCATCCAGCCAAGGTCAGGCCACTACAGCATTGTCTTTATTCCATCCATAGTTTAATAGTAGGTAGTTTTCATGATCCCCTGAAATTCGCTTTATTAAGTATAGACAGGCTACTGGGAGTTGTGCTTACCTCTGAATCATAAACATACAGATTATGATTGAGGTGTTTTGAAAGTGTCATGAACTAAAAACAACTTCCAAATTACTAGCTATCAAAATTGCTATCTAAATTTTGGACATCTGTCCATTTTGTACATCTACCTGGAATGAAATAAGTAAAGAAATGCTATGATAATAACATTTCAAGTTTCATCAAAGTTTCCTTTCCTTATATCTTTCCTTCTCTCCACTGTTATATAGTACATCTTTCTTCTGAAAAAGAAAGCTTTTCAGAAAGCTAGAAAGCAAAGCAGAGATTAGCTCTGAACAGAATTGCTATTTACCACTGTTTTGTGGAAGTTCAGTGATACAACTGAATTAATATAATAGGGTAAGAATTACTGGTTTCAAAGATGTGGCACATTTTCAGTCCTCGTAGACTTCTCTAGACTACTTTGCTGAGCAGAGGCTTAGATGGGCTTCTAAAGGAAATCAGAATAGTTAGTTACAATAGAATTTGAAACTATCACCCTTTTAGCTCTTTTCTGGTTCATGTGAATCTCAAGTAAATATGACCCAATGCACACTCTTCTTGTCAAACCTGGCCAAGTTACAGGCAAAATAAATTGCACAGAGAGAATGTTTGTAGAGTAGTAGGTTTTTATTTTTAACTATAACAAACTCCTCTAATAAACTGTTATCAATATTTTATTAGTTTTTTTATTTTATGAAGAAAAAAATTACAGTGCAGAAAAATTACTACTCTTTAATTAAGTTTCCATCATTTCTATTGCATTCTGTTACATTTTTAATTTTTAAATTTTGCTGCAGAGTATCATATTTGCACATTAGCAATTGACTTTCTTTTTACTGTTATGCCAAATAATTTCTCTATTGACTCCATCACTTAACTTGAAGTACAGTGTATTTTCATCTTTAATTGGCAATATGCCTCAGGTGGAATTGCTCAAGTTGAGCTTTACCTGTGTTAAATACAAACTCCCACTTTAATGTGAATTCCTTTGCTAGCAGTTCCCATTCCTTGAATAAAGGAGATGAACTATTCCTTTGCAGAGAATATCCTTTATTTATTAGAAGGTTAAAGTGACTGAACAGTTTCAATATACCTCACTGTCTGAATACAGAGAGTCAGCCTGATCTGACTAATGCAATGCCAGGTGCTACTCCTGAGTTACCACCAACTGTCCTTCTGACATAGCAAAGGATATCTGATTAGGGGGTGTAACATGAATAGATACCATATGGATGTGCACTCTCCCTCTCCCAGTGGTTACTGGGGTAGACCTAGGCTTGACCTTTGGATGGTTTAATCCTAGACAACGACTAAGCCCCACACAACCAATTGTTCACTTTCCTCCAGTGGGATAGAGATAATAATTGGATGGGTAGGTAAAGCAAAACAAGGAATTAATTCACCACTTCCCATGGACAGGCAGGTGTTCAGCCACCTCCAGGAAACCAAGGTTCCATCTTGCATGACAGGTACTTGGGAAGACTAATGCCATCACTCTGAATGTCTCCCCCTTTCTCCCTCTGCCCTGCAGCCTTATATACTGAGTATGATGTCATAGAGTCTGAGATATCTCTTGGATAAGTTGGGTTCAGCTGTCCCAGCCGTGCCCCCTCTCAGCTTCTTGTGCGCCCCCAGCCCAGTCACTGGTGGGGTGGGATGAGAGGCAGGAAAGACCTTGACTCTGTGTAAGCACTGCTCAGCAATAACTAAAACATCCCTGTGTTATCAACACTATTTTCAGCACAAACCCAAAACACAGCCATACAAATTACTATAGATAAATTTAACTCTATCCCAGTGAAAACCATTACAGAAGGTCAAGGCTAGGTGAGATGAACCTACACTTTAAAATTTTGTTGAATCTAAGTCCATGACGAATTCTCCCCTACTCTGTTCAGGTCTCTTATATTTACCTGCAAATATTCACTTTAAGTATATATTTTTCCCATTTCAAAACAAAAATAAGAATATTAAATTAAAATAGAGCCTAAATTCAACATTAATAAAAGAAACCAACTTGCAAAGTCAAAAGAGAAAAAAGTATTTACTATACCTATTAACTACATTTAGATAAATATACTCAAGCTAGAGTAAAATTTCAGTTCAAGGAAGTGAAATTCGTGGTGAATCATATTTTGTATTGTTTAATGAGGTAATAATTCAAAAAAACTAAATAATATTTAAGCATATAAGTCTTCCTACATTTATGTACAAAGCCATCCTCGTAATTTCAGTGTATGTAAATTGCTACAGCTGTGAAAGAACATCTAATATAATATTTTTAATTTATTGTGTATGCTTTTACATTGTAAAGCATATTTTATTTTGAGCATCAAAGACATTCTTTATGACAACTTATAGAAATTTCACATATGGTATGTAAGTGTTTTATATTGGCTGACCTGACCGAGCTGTTCTATTTAATTGGCAGAGAAGCAAATACACTCTGCAGACTACAAATAAATAAAACCAGGTTTCTAGAGAATGACATTATTGGCAAGTTGGTAAAGAGCTTAATAGAATTCCACAAGGGAAGTTCCCTCTTATGAACCCAAGCAGATGCCTATGGCAGATTGTTGACCCTGCTAAAAAGCTTTATCTTCTATGTTTGTAAAGGAGACAATGTATTTCTCATTTTATTCATGTTGGTGCTTTGTGCTATCCTGGTCTCAGCTAGGGTAGAGTTAATTTCTTCTCAGTAGCTTTTACAGTGCTGTATTTTGGATTCAGAATGAGAATAGTACTGATAACACAATAATGTTTTTCCTTTTTGCAAAAATGTTTATTCTAAGTCAAGGACTTTTTTCTTATCTCATGCTCTGCCAGTGAGGAGGTATGTGAAAGAAACTGGGAGGGAGCATAGCCAGGACAGGTGACTTGAACTAACTAAAGGGATATTCCACACCATTAAACATTATGCCCAGTATATAAACTAGGGGAGTTACCCAGAAGGGAAGCTGATCTGGGTGTGGGAACAGGTGTCTGGCCGTGGTTGGTGGGTCGTGAGCAATTGCATTGTGCATCACTTGTTTTTTCCCTTTTTATTATATATCTCTATTATAATTTATTTTCAATTTTTAAATTATTTGTATTTCAGCGTACAAGTTTTACTTTGATTCTCATCCCAGTTCTACCAGGTTTAGGGGGAGAAAGGAGGGGAGTTAAGCTTGAGTCTTCATGGTGCTTAATCTCCACCTAGGCTTAAACCAAAACATGTGCATTGCTTGAAACCAAAGGAAAACAAAACAGATCACAAAATTTCTAATGTTCATATTTGCAGTTCATAATACAGGTAATTGACAACAAAATCAGAAAAGTGCTAGAGATGAAGAAGATAATTCCTCTGTTATGATCCTCAGCACTTCTGAATGTACACTAAGATATGCAAAAATGCCTGTAGGAATTCCAGTGCCACCTTCTATTCCAGATCTAGTGATTTTTTTTTTCATTGATTCTACTCTAAGTTAGGGTAATGACAATGCATTATTTTTACTTGACTGGATAATTAAAAATTCCTGCTCTTCAGTGATGTCCCAAAAATGTGGTTATTTGGAAAAACAGTTATGGATTCTGTTGTCTGTTTCCTTTTATTAAATAGATTTTTATTTTTTCTCCCAGTGGTTTCCTTAGTTGTTGGGAAATGCCTTGTCATTTTGGCATATCCTTAGTGGAAGCCATACTACTATTCCAAAACTAAATCTGGAAGGATGAGTGTGTCCTTGTTATACCTCCTAGAATATTGTAGGAACTACAAGATATTAACCTTGTTAGCAAGCAATTGTCTGGGACTTCAGGGTACATCCAGTGAAGTAGAAGCCATAAAAAGCAAGCAGAGTTCCCATTTTTCACACAGATGAGTGCCAAAAAGTGCTCTGAAGTGGCTCTACAGTTGCTGTTTATTTTTTTTTTAAATTGTTATTATTTATACTGTTGGACTGTTATCTTTCTCTTTGGAAGTCACAGATGTTGCTGCTTGTCATAAGAAATGCCTATAGAATAAGGGTGGACTTATTATTTATTTTTTTGGTAGATGAAGTCAAAGCACATTATTTTTCAGCTTGTGTGAACTACCACAGTAGGACTCAGATGATGTCATTCACTGTGAATTATTGGAAGTACTTCCCTATGCTCAGTTTAGGAGACAAAAATATGTTCTTTCACCCAACCTGAGAACTCCTTTTATTTGTATAGCATCTATCCTAATGTAGAAGTTTGTGTTGCAAAAGAGGTAGAAAAGTGCTGAGAAGAGAAGACCTGACATTTGGAGATATATAAGTGTGTGTATGTGTGTGTGTGCGACACAAGATTTATTCAAGGGGATTTTGCCTGAAAGTTTTCTCTTTTTTTCTTCAACTAACATAGATGTTCCAATAAAATTTATTGTTTCTCCATACTAACATTGCTTTCCTTGTCAAAATACACTTGAAGGCAATATATATTATTGAGTTATTAAGCAACGTATATACTGCAGTATAACATATTGCTGTATCTCACTTAACATGACTAGTTTTCTAGGCAACATTTTTGTATATATTATGGTACAAAACCTTGCCCTATGAAACTTCAATGTTTCACTTTTTTCCTTGTTTACAAATTATTTATTAAAAAAACCCAAGCCCTTAAAATCTGTTCAAAACCTTTATAAAAAATTAAGGATAATCATGGCTAGGCTTCGCGAACGAAGATTTGAGAAGGGCTCTACCCACGCTTGCTACAAGCGCGCTGATGGCTAAAAAGGCCAATGTGAGATAGACAAGTCCGGTTGCAGAAGGAGCAGCAGAAAGACTCCCCAGGTCATATCGACAAGACGCGATTCTTTCTGCATTGTCTTTTCTCCTTGAGAGTGATCCTGCGTGTGTTCTCAAAAGCAGCAGCAGCATTATAGATGGTGTGTCTCCAGGCCTCCCGATTGGAAGCCAGGGTAGACCAATGGTGGTGATCAATATGGCCAAGGCTGAGGGATTGTTTCAGGCAGTCCTTGTATCTCCTCTTCAGGACTCCTCTCTTGCTGCAGCCAGTGGCAAGTTCCCCATAGAGCACGATCTTAGGGAGGCGGTGGTCCTGCATCCTGGAGACGTGCCCTGCCCAGCACAGCTGTGTTCTCAGCAGCATGGCCTCAATGCTCGTGACTGCTGCCTGTTCAAGGACAGATGTGTTGGTCACATAGTCAGTCCAGTGGATGTTTAGGATTGTAGGATTGTGTCCATTTACCCTGCAAATGTTCCCAATAACTGTTTAGCTCTACACAGACTAAAGTACCACTTAATATGAATGTGCATAGTAGAACTTGAAATCTTAATGTTTCATCCAAGTCCTATTGTTATTATGATTTGTTACTCTCAATACTGAGAAAAAAAAGGAAGGAGTTATTTCATCTAACATCTCTCATGCCATCCTTAATGATGCAGGATGAAGTGAATGTAATTTGTATTTATATAATCTGTCCCTCTATCTTTCCAAAATGTATACACTTTTACAGCCTGTATAATTTGCACTGTTTTCTTGCAGAATAACGATACCATATGTTTCATATATGTGTTGAGCATGCATATTTCTTGAGTCCATTTTTTCTCTGGATCTCTCTTTTCTTGCACTTTTTTAGATTTCAGTTGACAATTTGAGGAGACTTTGGTGCCTGCTGTTTTCCTGAAGACAATCACTTCCACAACATCCTGTCCTATATGCTTTTCAATCAACTTCACTACGTAGGTGGCACTACCAGAAATGAGATGTGGGATTGGAGTACAGCTCTCCCTGAGTTCTGTAATAAGCAGGTGCTTGTTGCCCCACAAATAACAAATCACGTAAAGCAGTTGGCTGATACACAGTGAAAAAATATTTGGACAAATTGCTAAAGTTAATACTTACTGAATAGGGGATCTAATAAAAAAAAAAGGCACCAAAATCTTAAAAACATTTTTTCTGAAATGTAAGTAGTGCTATGCAGGGAACATAAGATGAAGTCTTAATTAAATCCATACTTTAGTTGAGTACAGTTTATAGTCACCTGCAGGGAAAACTTGTAACTTTTCTTGACATCACACACTTTCTATCAACCTTCTGCTATCTCTTTTGAAAGGGACTTTCACTTCTCAGAAGAACTACTATATGAAAATGTTATTTCTGAGTGTTCAGTTTCACACTACACATAATGCTGCTCCTTTACAAAAGGGTGGTAGTGCCATGAGATTTAAAGCATCAAGCAAGACAAATATCTATGGAATTTCAGTACAGTTTATTTTAATTCCTTTCTTCTCAGAACTGACTTAACATTTCTTGGTTTTGTACTTTTAATCCTGGCAAGCATTTTACTAGATTATGTTTGTGGATATTTTTAAGCATCTGAAAGCAGAGCACATTTTGTCCAATACATTCTAAATTATGGTGGGATAGCTTAAGGTATTTTGATCTGAAGTCAGCATGTATAACCTGTCTCCATCTGTTGTACTTTCTAATTTCTTCATCTGCTTTTCAATTAATTATTATTTTTGCTTCAGCCTTTTCGTAAAGAAGTACTTTTATTTGTTGTCACTTTCCTGAACCTATTCACTTGTGAGTTCAACATACTGTCATTTATGTTCACCTTTTGTTTTCTACTTGCATCCGCTTTCCACAAAAGCTACATTATTTTCCAGATTTTCCAAAGCTGAGTTTTTGTAGCTATTCAGATGCTGTATTACTTTTAGCCTTTGCAGACAGTGAAAACAACTGGCATTTTGCCTTCCCAGGACTGAGAAAACAAGAGGTCTGCTTTGTTATGATACTTAATTTAATTGAGGTATGTTCAGTAAAACTGAGAGCTAGAGATAGACATTGCATTGGGCTAATGCTGTTAGGGCACTAACTTAAAAAGTTACTTCCTGCTGCTTCAGGGGTTGCAGCAAATGAGCTTAGAGATATTGGTTGAGAGCCTGAATGCACTTATCAAGACAATAACATTATCCTTTCAGTTTTATAAATAGGAAATTCCTTCAAATGTATTCATCTGAAGAATGAGAAGCACAAATTATTTTTCAGTGTGAATAGGATAGCCTGGCATCACCACACAACTAACCATATTCCTTTGTCCAAGAGTTTTAGTTGGCATCCTGGACAGTACATCAGTCCATCACTTTATTAGCAACAAAATTTAAGTGATCTTATCTTATTCATTCCCTTCAGCTCAATTTATAATAATCAAAGGATTCTGTAATATTGTCTGCCAAACCATATAAAATGTCCCATACAGAGATACCAATAAAACAGAACCCGAGTAGTAATTTCTGACATTGTAGTTAATACAAAAAATATAGTATATGTTAAAAACCAAAAGTGATGCAATACATCTTCAGGTTATTATGAAATTGCTGTCACCAGCAAGGGGGCACTACAGCTCTGTTTACCAGTTACATCAGGAAGATGGAACCGTTGTTGCTCATAAACAAATATGCAATCATATCCTTACTTTCATGGACCAAGTACTCATATATGTATTATATTAACTCTTTTTATTCCTTAATCTTAAAAGGATTACTGACTTTAATGTGTTTTAAAACCCTAAAATAATACTTTTAATTGTTACCAGAACCCCATAACAATACTCTGGATGATACTATAGCATACTTGCTTTACTGTGCTGGTCCTGGGAAAGAGCTTCCCTGGCAGACAAAACTAGTGACTAAGTTTGTTCTAACTTGTCTGAACTTTACTTTGTAAATGAATGCAGCTGCACACCCACTGTGTTAGAGTAAATATAGTTTGTCAGAGGAGAGCAAAGAAGAGGCAAGTAGGGTCATTTTGTGGAAGTTTTGAAGGAATATGTCCATATAAAATGTGTAAGAAATAGGAAAATCTCAATTCCATAAATTTGAAAGGACAAGGTCTCAGATTGATTTCTTCCAGTAAGACACTGAATGTTTGACTCTCATGATCTCTACACTGTGAAAATAGTACAGGAAGATATCTCTGATTATACTGAGGTAGCCTGAACCTGTATCTGGTAGCAGTTCTGTGGGTCACTTTTTCAAGGCAGTCTACGCACAGATGAACTGCTTCTGCCATAGAAACCATATTTGAAGCTTTAGTCATTGTCTAGTTAATGTATAGTCTCTCTATAGTGCAATATTGTTGCTATTGGTAAAGTGTTCCAGATATATATGTATGAACAGTTGCATAAACTGAATAGGTAGACACTACTGGAACACACAAAATCTGATTTTCTACAAGGAATATTTTTAAGTGTGTTGGTCAGTGGTTAAGCCAATGTATAAAGCATTAAGGGATATCAGCGGCCGTAGAAATTCTCTTTCCAAGTGTCACATATATCAGCCTAAAGACAGAAGTATCTCTGTATCTCTCATATAAACATGTGTGGAATAATTCAGAACAGGCAGAAATTTCAATCTACTGAACAATATTGAATTAGCTTTTCATCTGGGAATTATGTTTGGATATAGTGTTATTCATTACAGCTAGGCTGTCTCTAGCATTATTTCATGTGCATTGCTTTATTGTATAACCTATTCCATCTTTCTAGAAGAGAAATACAATTCATTAGAGAATAAATAAGTGAAGGAAACTGTATGAATCAGGAGGTATTGCCCTGAACCTCATTTTTATCCGAGTAGATTTCTAATGGTCAGATTAAATGTGAGCTGTATTAAATATGGGGGTCATTGTGAACAGGCTGCATCACATGACTAATCTAAAACCTTATATGAATATTTTAAGCCTTTCTCCATGTATATGGAAGTAACAAAAAATAAGGTAGGCATAGATAAAGGGAAGTTCTTATGAAAATTCTTCAGGTGTTTATTTCTCTTTATTGCATTTCTGTACTGTTCAATAAAGCTGACTAGAAAATGATACTCATTTGGTCAGAAATGACAGTGCTTTAGATCTTCTCTGTTCAATTGTGAAGAAAAATATTAATGTTCTTTAGGACTAGGTCCTAAAGACTGAAAATGCCCTGGATCTTACTCTGTTGAAAAATTCCCTTGATATTTTTAAAAATCTTTCATTATGGAAGTGTTCTAAAACCAGGCTAGAATTTATGGTTAAAGCCAGAAATATAATCCCTCCTTCTGCTCTGAGAATGAAAGGTTTAGGTTCAAAGAGATAGTCCAGATATTGCACAGTACAGACTCTCATCCCTAGGCAAATGATTACTAGGCCTTCTATGGTGACACATTCTCTTATTCCTAAGCAGAAATTCCATTTTTATAGACCCTTTGGTAAAGTTGTCTTTAGATATCTGCTACAACCTTTTTCATCTGAAAACCAGAAATTTCTTTTTAATTACTCATTTAAAAGTTCCTGAAAACATCTTTATTGTAGAGAGAAGAAATAGTATCCTTTCCCTGAAGCTAGTCAGGCTGCCAGAATTTCCCCATTTCTTTTCCAAGAATTCTCACACAAGGGTATAATTATAATATATATATATATTATAATAATAATATATAATATCTATTATATAATATCTATTATATATAAAGTAATAATATATAATAACTGATAATAATAATAATGTGCTAGTGTTTTTATAATATGTGAAGTGAACGGAAAAAGCAACAATAAAAAGTTTCATAAACATTTTGGAATTTTATTCTTTATAGATTTTTCTGATCTTGCTCTTGAGATATGCAGGGATTAAATAGAAAGTGTGTGTGAGCACAAAAGTATATGTTCTGTAAGCATCTTCCGCATTAAAACTATCAGTTTTAAGAGTGAGGTATTTATTGGTGTGCACTAAGAGTCAGTAGCATTCTCTGCATGAACTAATTAAATGTAGCATAAGCACCTTCTTTGGCAGTGACATCCACTGATAATTGTTAATATTCCCATCTGCTGTACTTATCTTTCTTTTGGCATCAGGTTTTTGCTTATATTGCACTCTGCTACACAGGAGGAGTGTGATTCATAGAAGCTGAGTAGCAGTCACTCTCTCTCATTGCTGGGATTGCCTACTGCCAAGGCAACTGCAGAGGTTTCTAAATTCCTTACTGACAGAATAATGGCATGAGGTGGTGGAAAGTGTAGATGAATAGACAATAGTGTACCGGACTGACATGCTGCCAGTTCCAGAATATGAGCTAGTACATGTGCTGGCATGTGACATTTCATCCTGAACATTACAGACTGTAATACTTAAGTGTGTGTCTTTTTGCTACAGTTGATTGTCTTTATCAGATTGTCATCCTACCTCTGGCTTGGAAGTCCTTCCACTCCTTGTTCCTTTTTCTATTTCTTCATCTTGTTTCATTCCCCTCTCATGTAGACCATCAAGTCAGATAGTCTAATGATCCTTGAAATGTTGGGTAATAAAGTAAGAGAGAGGATTGTATTTTTCTTTGATGCAGGAAGGGGTGAGTCCCTAATCCTTGACACAAAGCTACAATTTAACACTGTTCTGTAGGTCTCTATATTTTCATTTCTTAGATCAGTTTCTAGAAAAAGCAGGTGAAAGCCATGAAAGAGAACAACTCAGAACTTTAAAAGAAGATCATTCTGCACTCCAGTCGAAAGTATAAAAAGTTGTCACGATTTTTAACGTGGGAGGGTATGGGGGTGATAACCTACTTTGCTATCAACATAAAGTCCCATTTGTTGTTTTCAGGTTGGCTGACTGCAGATGTAAGTGGCTTGAAATCCGCAGAAACAAAAAGAAAAGTGACCTTCTTTGCACACTGAAATTTATAGAAGACTGGTGACTGAATGGCTTATCATTGAAGAGGGGAGACTGAAAAGGATCCATAGAGATTTTCTTACTCACTAACTTTGTAGAGAGCCTTGAATGACAAATTTAAAGCTTCCACTTTTTGTGGCAGAAAAAAAAAATAATTAGAAAAATGCCAGTGAAATGGTAAACTGGACAGATTTTTCAGATCTTCCCCAACTCCCAAGAGGAATAAATGACTCACTGGCTGCTCATGTAAGCACAGAAAAAGGAAAATCAAGACTGATGTTTGAGGGTTTCGCTAAAAAGAAGTGTCATCAGTGTGCATTTTCAAGGCCATTTTTGTCATGCGATCTTAGACATAGGAAGTTGATAACAGCTGAGCAAAGCCACTTCCCAGATACCTGTCAATTTGAAACAGAAAAAGTTGAGCATGCTGAAAACACTGCCCAGGGATTAAACACTGCCAATGTTAACAAGTTAGGCAGAACAGCAAAGCTGCAACCTCTGGTTAATGCTTGAACAGCAGATGTATAAATAGTTAGTAGAACACGTGTTTAGGCCATTTATCAAAGAAAGAATTTGGGAAAGAAAGCTAAACCACATAACTACACATGTAATTCCCATAATGGTGGTACACATTGCACATATTACAGCTTGAAATAGCCTGTAATTGTTTATTTTTTTCCATTCTGTTTGTGCTGGCTGTATCATTAGGGAGAACTACTAGCAGCGGGGAAAAGTGGAAAAGGAAAATGTTTATTCATAAATATCTTGTGTGTGTTCAGTCTTTTGCCTAGGGACTAGAATGACCGACCCTTTACTTTTCCCTGTCCAAAGGCTACCCTGATAATAATCACTGAGCTGATACTTGGAGTTCAGCATTTAAGTAAAATTAATCTGAGGTAACCTTGCAGTCTTAACTGAAATTTTTCCTTGGGAAATACAGTGGAAATCCTGTATAAAATCTTTTTTTCTTTGCATGTCACTTAATTAATAGCAAGGTATTTAATTTTAATAAAAGCATTTGTGAGGTCTTCAGTCAAGTCCTTCAGCAGCAAGGATCCTTCAGAGACAAATTTTGTTTAGTATCAAGTAGCATTTGGTACCACTCTTTATGATGTTTAGATGAGACAAGACATTTGTGTTCAAATTACTGTCCAGTTCTACAGGAGATTTGAAAGAAACTTGTGAAAATTATTTTCAGAATTCCTGTTAAACTTACAGTTCTGGATATAGTCAATTTAGATTAATGGCAATCCTTTCACACTGATATGTCTGGCTGCATGATGGGAGTGTGCATTACACTGATGGATAAGTTCTTAGTTGCCCTGGGTAGGCTGTGTGAAAAAAATGAAGAGCTAAAGATGGAAAAATGGATTATGAGTTCAAGAATCAATCAGCATATAAAGGACGAGGTTGAAATTGCTGGCCAACTGAAAGCGACAAAGACAGTTACAAAGAATTTCAGAAATATCAGTGAAGGATTAGCTGTTCTGTAAACCAATTTTAGCTATCCCACCTTCAGCCTGGAAAGTCTGCTATCTGCCCTAACCTCCAACTGAACTTGCCAGCAGTCTATTGAATATATTTATGAGAATCCCAATACTTAGACATAAATAAGATCTAGAGACAATCTTTGTTCTCTTTCATCCTCATCACTTTATGCCTCTTGAAATCTCTAGACTTACATGAGCACTATTATACTTACAGTTCTCAAACATGATACAAGCGGTCTCAGTTTTGCTAACATAGCTCCCATCCTCACTTGGACTCTTTGTAGCTACTTAAAAACACTCTGTGCTGTCTGAAAAAGACAACCTTGATGTAAATCAGGTTATCTTTAAACAGACATAGAAACAGATATGAGTAACTTTTCCCACACACAGAGCTGCCAGACCTGATCAGCTGTGACCAAGCACCATACAGCTGTGTTAAGGCAATCATTATCTGAGTTAATGCATTCTGCTGGGATGCTGAGCACGTTTGAACACAGCACCATCCTAATGTGATTACATGGTTTTGAGCTGACCTTCAGTATGGGTGGAATAGTTGCCTATGTGGAGAAATCTTAATGCTTGCAAGGGGAGAATTGAGTCAGGGGAATTTAAGTGCAGCCATAGTCATGACAAGAGGCTGAGGTCACTTGGTCTGTTCAGCCTGGAGAAGAGGAGACTGAGGGGAGACCTCATTGCAGTTACAACTTCCTCATGAGGGGAAGAGAAGGGGCAGGCACTGATCTCTGTGGTAACCAGTGACAGAACCAAAGGGAATGGCCTGAAGTTGTGTCAGGGGAGGTTAAGGTTGGATATTAGAAAAGGTTGTTCACCCAGAGGGTGGTTGGGCACTGAAACAGGCTCCCCAGGGAAGTGGTCAGAGCACCAAGCCTGAGAGAGTTCAAGAAGCTTTTGGACAATGCTCTCAGGCACATGTTGTGACTCTTGGGGATGGTCCTTTGCAGTGTTAAGAGCTGGACTCAGTGATCCTTGTGAGTCCCTTTCAACAGAGCAGATTCTGTGATTCTGTTTGTTTGTTGAATACTTCTCACACTTTGATTGAATACTATTTTTTAAGAAGAAGAAACATTTTAAAAAAATTATTTGTTTTGAAAAATTTTGTTCTGACAGTTTTTAAATTATGTGGGTTTTATCTTGTTTTGCAATTAGCTTTTATTTAGATTTTTAAAAACTATGTGACGTACCGTTGGAGAAATTATAATAATCAGCAGGCTTGTGTTGAAGAAAAGTTTCCTAAAATAACTTTCTTATTTTAAGAATTACACTTCTGGACTATATATAATCCAATTAAGTGATGAGATCTCTATCACTTTTGAGTCTTAAGGAAAAATCTGACAAACATCTGCTGTGGATTTTTTGGGTACAGCTGAACCTGTTTGGAAAAGAAGAGGCTGGGAGAAGTCCAGAGCCTACAACACTTGCACTGAGTGCGATCTCACATAGGAGATACCATGCAGAATGAGACTTCTGATGAGGTGCCCTTGAAAGGCAGTGGTTTTTGCATTCCACTAAATTTTGAAATTGACATAATGAGGACTGTTCTCTGTAACAGAAACAAGGTACTACTGGTTGCCCCATGGCAAGTTTTCCCTCTGAGTCACAGAAATTGGTGGCTAAAGGCACAGTTACCTTGTTCATTTCTTCAGGAAAAAAAGATACCATCTGGCACAATAGTTCAGGAAGATTCCTGAGATTCCTTCCTGCATCACTCTCCTTTTTACTGTTATGGTGCAGAAAGTAGCATCACAGAACCAATAGGGAAATTTTTTTTTTTTTTTGTAACCATTCTGAGTTATTTTTAATGCAGCTACATATCTGCTTAAGGCAGGATATAAAATGTCTACGTGCATTTCAGTTGAATGTCTGTTCTCTTCACATCTCTAACAAAGGTATGCATGGAGGTGTAAATTTACATTGTCATCACTGGATAATTTTCACTAGCTTAGATTCCTTTAGTCGTCTGCCTAGTGTGAATGGCTTATCTGAAATGGCAATTAAAGTAAGCACAAAAAAAAAAGACTAATATTTTTATTACTCCTGAATTTTATTATGAAGCTTTAATCCCATATCTTCATAATTTTTCTTTTATCACCTAACTTTGCTAATCACAGATAATTTCTTACATTAGAGAGTCAACATTAATGATCCTCTGGTAAGTTAGTGTTTTTTCAAAGCCTGATGTAAAAGCTTTTTTCATAATCAGTTATGTTTTTAAAGTTGTCTGTGAATTAGAACTGATGAATGTTCTCTTCAAATACATTTGATTTTCTGCTTGGTCTAAAGATTTGCAAATTTAGTCCCTTTCGTCTAAGTGTTAAAATTAATTTTTGAGTGGAAGTTTCTGAAATGCTAGCTTTTGATAAATGTTTCTGATCTTTTCTACAAAATTTTATTTTCTTCATTTTCCAATGAGATATTTTCTTTGATAACAAGACAATAAGTTCTAAGAAGACTGTTCTCTAAAATCTGAATGAAATTATAATTAAAAGCATTGAATTCTTCCTTCATGTCAGTGTCAAGGGTAACCCGGGAGCCAAAACAACTGACTGGTACAATAGAGTAGAATTGGTGAATGGCTAAAAACTCTGCATCATTTCAGGTGGTCACCTCAGAGTTAGGGCTGTAGCTCCAGATAGAGCAAGATCACAGAATCACAGAATGGGTAAGGTTGGAAGTGAACACAGTGGGTCATCTGGTCTAAACTCCATCCTCAAGCAGAGTCATTCTGTCCATCATAGCACAGGACTGTGTCCAGATGGCTCTTGAATATCTCCAGTAAGGGAGACTCCACAACCTCTCTGGGCAGTCTCTTCCAGTGTGTGGTCACCCACACAATTATTCTCATTATTATAATATATAGGTTGCAATCCTCATATTCAGGTGGAACTTCCTGTGTGTAAGTTTTTGCCCATTGCCTTTTGTCCTGTTGCCTGGCACCACCAAGAAGAGCGTGGATCCATCCTCTTGACACCTTTCCTTCCCTCTCAGTTGTCTCTTCTCAAGGTCCTGGATAAATGCCACAAATATACATGTAGTTTGAATGCAATCTACTTTGAACACACTAGACTTACAGTTCATGTATGTAAGGTTCACAGCAGCTGCTCTGAGAATAAATTGGCCTGACATGTTGGGAGAGCCCTGTGCTCATGCACTGTGTGCTACAGATGCATATGCTTGTGGTTTTGCCTTGGTTTTCCCAAAGAGTACATAGAATGGGGGAGTGTAGGTGGTTGGACATGCAGTGCAGGAATAGTATGAGACTGCTCAATTCTGCAGCACCTGGACCAGAGCTGCATCACTTCCAGCTTTGGTTTTAGCTTTCTTACAAATGTGCAAAGGTATCCTTCTTCAAGAAAATATTATTGGATGCTGATGTAAAAAAGTAATTTTAAAAAAAATAATAATTACAGAAAAACACCAAACCAAACCAATAAAAAACAAAACAAAACAAAAAACCACCAAAAAAACCCCCACACCCACACAAAAACCCAAACAAAAAACAAAACAAAACAAACAAACAAACACCCCAAACAACCCAGCACAAAATGGGGGATGAGCAATACCTCATTTTGGATTGCTTGAACATTTTTTACTGAAAACTAAGTATTAAGTAAGGAAGTGGACTTCAGGAAGAGAAGGGAGGGTTAAGGCAATTGGCTGTTCATAAGTAGAATTCATTTTTGTCCTACTGCTGTGGGAGTGTTCCTCTGGGTAAGTTGCTTGAATCAAACTCTACAAAGGCAGTCACTAATTGTATGTTTAGGCATTAGCTGTGTTCCCAACTTAACATCCTCCACCTTATTCTACAAAATTGCTGAGCATTCACAGCAGTAACTGAAGTCACTGAGAACTGGGCTTTGTGAATGTTCTGTACAGAGTGAAAAGGAATTACAAATATCTCAAACTAAGTGAAACATTTTGTCTTTAATTTTTTTTGCCCTGCCTCTATAAAATCTAGATGTTAATAACCACTTATCTTACATGAGAACTACTAAGATAAATGAATTAATATTTGTGAAACAGAACTACTGCAATGAGAACTGCTGTAAGAGGCTATATGGGAACTAATAATTCTGTCATCAGAACTGTGATGGTTTTGGCTGGGGTAGAGCTAATGTTATTCAGAGTGTCTAGTATGGGGTCAAGTTTTAGATTTTTTGCTGAACGTGGGGTTGATAATACAGTGACTTTTTTTTTTTTTACATACAGCCAAGGAATTTTCTGCTTTTCCTACTGCCACACTGGCAAGGAAGTTGCAAGAGAGGTTGGGAGGAGACACAACTTGGACAGATGACCCAGACAGAGCAGAGGAATATTCCATACCATATGACATCATGCTTAGTATATAAAGTGGAGGGAAGAAGAAGGAAGAGGGATGGTTTTGGAATGATGGAGTTTGTCTTCCCAAGTCACCATTACGTGTGATGGGGCCCTGCTCTCCTGGGGATGGCTAAACACCTCCCTGCCCAGTGGGAAGCAGTGCCTTCTTTTGCTTTGCCTGTGTGTCCAGCTTTTGCTTTCCCTGTTGAACTGTCTTTATCTCAACACATGAGTTTTCTGGCTTTTACCCTTCAATTCTCTCCCTGATCCTGCTGGTGGAGGTGTAAGTGAGCAGCTGCATGGGGCTTGGTTTCCAGCTGGGGTGAAGTCATGTCAAGAACTGAGTTCAAGTAATGTGCTGTAAACAAATCTATGAATGATGAGATGAGCAATAGAAGTAAAGCAAAATGCAGAAAACTGTCCGTTAGTGCAGTGCCATTCATACTGCCCGCTGAAATAAGCAGACATCTCTTGAAAGTCTGGAAAGTTCGGAGTTAAACTAAAAATTGTAAAATTGAGAAAGCATCCAAAGGTGAAAGTCAGTTTAAACCCGGTGTTTTATATAGTTTAATGGCTTGATTGAATAATAGTTCTCCTTTAAGGTTACTGACTGTGAAACTAATAGCACTGTAGGTATTGAAAATGACTGACAGCCAGCATACATAAGAAAAATAATTAATATGATGTTTTGTGGGAGTAAGGCTTGGAGATGCTTTTAAAAACACATTCACCAAAGGAAGATTTGTAATGTAGAATACCTTTAATAAAGCAGGAGATGAGAGGGATGGAAAATAATGTAATTTAAAGAAAAAACAACAGGCATATTCTGGTAAAAAGAAGTAAATCTCATTTCAGCTTTTCACTTTTTTTGGTCCTTTTTGTGTTGAAAAACTGTAAGCTATGCACATAATTAGACATCCATGCTGCCACAGTAAATCACTTTTCTGAACACACTGATGCACCCTGACACACTAAGCCCAAGCTGGCAGGTCCGCACTAAATAAGGATCTGCTGACTAGCTGACATGAACTTCTGATGCATTTCAAATAGAGACAGTGAGAATCCTTTAACAAGCATTCCCTCTGTTTTTCAAAGAATCCCACAGAGTTTCAATATTACTGATTTATCAGAACAGTCCTGTGTATGTACCATACATGAGTGGAACTATGTTCATCACAACACTTAGCTAATGAACTAGGATTCCTGTTCTCCTAATTTTCTGGTATTTCTTTCCTGTAAACAGTTTGTAGCATGAATGAAATTTTTCCATAAATGCAAATGCTTCTTTATGCACAGAGGGAGCTTTTTGACCAGATGACAGTCTAAAAGAATAAAATACAGTCTTGAAAAGACAAAAAAGTTTAACAAACCTTTGAAAGCAAAGACTGTAGTGAGGAATGTTGAGCACAATTACTTTCAACTTAGAAACACGAAACACTGTTCAATTCTTGCTCTGGAAAAAGAGAAATACTGAAAAGCACATTTGTATCATAAAATAGAGATTTAGGAGAAACTCTTAATGACATTTTAACAATTAAAGGTATTGCTGGTGCCTAGGGAGTCCAGCAGAACAAAAGCAGTGTGGGTCTTTGTGTTCAGAGGCATTTTCTTGATGTGTAGATGAACAAGGGTAGACTAATACCTTTGACAGAGCTATATTTGGCTTTGCTGGAAGTGAGATGATGTCACAGTTTAACCCCATCCAGCAGCTAAGTACCATGCAGTCAGTAGCTCATTTGCCCCTGCTCCCCACCCCAGTGAAACAGAGAATTGGGAAAAAAAAAGTAAAATTCATGGCTTGAGATAAGAACAGTTTAATAATTGACACAAAATAACATACAATACTAGTAATACTTCCAGTAATAATAATACTTGTCATCACAAAGAGAGACAGAGGAACAAAACTAAAGAGAAATAATTGATACACAATGCAGTTGTTCATCACCTGTTGAACAATGCCCAGCCAGTTCCCAAGCAGAGATCAGTGGTTCCTGGCCAAGTGCCCCCAGTTTATATGCTGAACATGACATTCTGTGGCATGGAATATCCCTTTAGCCAGTTCAGGTCAGCTCTCTTGGCTCTGCTCCCTCTTGGCTTCTTGTGCACCTGCTCCCTGGCAGGCATGGCTACAGGAGTAATAGGTGAAGGAGGAGGTGATAAAACAGTCATTTTAATCTGGAGGCTTACTCTTCTATGTGTTTTTATGTGGTATGACTCCAGATTTGTATGAAAAGATGTAAATTGGACCAGGTATTCTGATGATCCTTGCACTTCTGGTGCTTAAGGATTACTATCAGAAAGGAAGTTGCATACCTGGATGTTTTTATGTACTACAATGCTGTTTCATCTCTCTGTCTTGGAGACAAAGAAATACTGAGCAGATTTTTTATCAGTGTGCTGCACCATTGTATTTTTTGTCCCTATTTGTCCATGTTCATCATGCTCAGTCTTCTTGGGAGACTTTTTCCCTACGACAACCCCCAAACACACATACAGAATATTCTGAGTTTGAAGGAACCTACAAGTATCATTGACTCCAACCGTTAATTGAATGGCCAGTACAGGGATCGAATCTACAACAACCTTGGTGTTATAAGCACCATGCTCTAAGCAACTAAATTAATCTCAGGATCAAACAGTTTAGTACATTTCTAGATAAGGGGGAAAAGGAAGCAATTTTTAATGAGTTGATGAAAGAACTTAATAGGAAAAACAGCTTGTTGTGTAGTTTCCAAAAAGAAATAGAAATGCCTTTGGTATTTTCACAAGGAGATTTCTTCTGATGCTGAATTCTATTAGTTCAATTATTGCACAGCTAGTGATTCAAGTCCCATTATATTTTTATTAATTTTTAATTAACACCTTTGCTATACGTCAGACTATATTTTGATCTAGGTTTTGAAATAATTTTCCAAAAAGTATGGGTTTTCCTCATCAGCTCAGACCTGCCTTGAAGATAGAAGAGAGTGGTGCAAATAATTCAATAAAGAAGGAAACAAAACTACTATCCCCCTTTTATCTCCTAATATACAGTCTGAGTCTTGTCAGTGCTGGCAAGAAGGAATGAGGCTGAAGGTTGATTGATTGGAGAATACTTTGGCAACCAGACAGTGTTCTGAGGCAATGTGGCATGCAGCTTTGGTCTTAATAACTTTCTATTATATACACTTCTTGTGGCACAACTACAACAAGCTTTGATTTATTTTTGATGAATTTTTTCTCCACCAGTTTTAAAACTCATTGCTTGAGAAACACCTGAAGTTATTTTATTGCTTCCATGAAAGCATTAAGTGGTTTCAGGTGCAGAATCCCTCCATGTTTTACCATTAGTATAAGAAGCCTCATATTAAAAGGGTTTTTTCTGCTATTTTAACTTTCGAAAAATACTCAGATAATCTGTATTTTTTGGTATCCAATAAGTAAAAAAAATTGAAAATGCACAGAAGACCTGGGGTTATTCTGGCAAACAGCTACAAAAATTTCCAGGAATCTTCTGGCTTATGTTAAGGATCCATCACAATATACTATCTCCAGTAAGATGTCTTCCAGTGAGCCATCTGACCATTTTAACTTGATAAAGGTCTAAATTCTCAGGTTTGATATCAAGTGATCCATGTCAGTTTATTAAAAAAAGAGAATTTTATCTTACATTTACTGTTGTGAAGTGGTGGTTGCTTAACAGTCTGCATGTGAAATCTGACCTCATGTCAAATGGTACTTATGTTGTACAGCCTTGTTGTAATCTCACTTATGTTTATGCAGAAAATCAGCAAGGAGTAAAAAAGTAGTGCAGAGAAGAGAAAGTATCAGATGCTGACAGACTGACAGGGGAAAGGATGACAGAAATTTCATGTGAAAAACTGGTAAACACATTTGGAATAAATAAAGAAGCATCTTCTGTAAAGTGTTGCCAGCTAGGGTAAAAAAGGATGAGTGGCGTAATTCCCACCTAAGGCTGGGTCTGCACAGTTTAGGAGTGAAGGTGCTGGGGAAGCTCCTTTCCCAGTGACAAAGTGGGAGAGAAGCTGTTGGGGTTATGGGAACAAACAAATAGATTAAACAGGAGGAGATAATTAGTGGAAGACTGTGGAGCATAGAAGCTGACACTGGAGGAAAGACGCAACAAAAGTGTGACTCAAATAATGTTTGCATAGGAATGAACCTGGGTAGAAACATATTTATGGGCATAAGACCAAAAAAATCTTAACTGTTAAGATCATCTAGACAGCAGCATGCAGTTCTGAAAATGCATTCTTTGACACAGTCCACTAATTTGCAAACATGCAATAGTTTTTCTACTCCCACATGGGTTCTTGGAAGCAACTGGGATATGAAGTAAAACAATAAGACCTGGATTTGTGTCCATTATACTCTTTGTCAGGTAACAGACATTTTCTCATCTCTTTCACTACTTGATGGAGGAAATCAAACATCCCTTAAAAATAGGTCATCTCAGGTGAACTAAAAAGCCTCAGTAGACACCTGTTTCCACTGAGTGTAGGGAGGTACCTTACAGCTAGAGGGCTTCTAACTTGGCCTCAGTCATTACAAATCTAAAGCTAGAAGTGGTAAATCCTGGCCTGAATGCGACTGTGGTTTCCCTGTCTTTTGTGAGGGAAGCTGAAAAAAAGGATGACCAGAGGAGAAAGGACAGAACCTGGGGGATTGGCTTATTTTCAATCATACTGGTGTCTGCTCATTTATATCAGATTTTTACTGCTGGACAAGTAGCTGTGAGTCCTTCTGTCTGCATGACCAGCAAAAAGGTCTTGTTGCTTGCTCTCCACAAATACTGAGATGTCACAGAACATGTGAAATTGTGCCGTGAACAACCAGTTACTAAGAGTGTAAATAGTCTATTTCTGACAGCTACATCTCAAGTTTTTCACATTTTATATACATCAGTGGGCATCATGGAACTCACCTTAGTTCCAGACGCTACCCATACCTGGAGTCACCTGGATGCAGAGTTTAGGGAAGCATATCCCAGCAGACATAAAGCAAGTGGCTACCTTGGTAAGAAGAACATAGAAATACCTGTGAGAAAGGCATATATTTTCCCTTCTGTCTTGTGTGATGGTACATGTGAGAGATGAAATACTCTTCTGTCAAAAAAGGAGAAAATGAATATTCAATTTTGTTACATACTTGGAGACAAAGTACCATGATTAAGCACACGTGGAAGAACATTGTCAAACTTTACACTGGCAGTCCCAGTAGAAAGTATGGGCTTTCAACTACTTGTCTTCATGTCACGTGTAAGATACAGGAAATGTTTATGACTTTAATATGCAAATTATCCTGAATATAAAGCTTCATTATAATTTTCCAACATGACACCTCTTTCTGGATTCCATCACAGTCTCCTCCATTCTATATTGGAAAAATTTTATAGGGAAGACATTGTGCATGGTTCCTAATTATCATACATTGATCACAGAGCTCTGATCAGAGGCAGCTATTTAGTGAGAGGAACAGTGGATACAGCAATCAGTATTGTGACTGTTCTTTTAACTGAGATTTTAAATGATATTTTTTATTGCTTATTTTTTGAAATATCTGGTTCTCAATTTTTCTAGTGTTACATTGATTTAATTACTTTGATTTACGCACGTTTTGATGTCTGATAAGAGAGCACTGTTTAAATACATTCAGTCCTCAAAAGTCCATTAAATGAGTCTTCAATTGATTAAATAAAATTTTATTGTACAAGCAACTGCCTTTGTAAATAAAAATAAATATGCAATAATTAGTTTTAATTACAACTGAGAAATCAAGATAATATGAACCTATTAGTTGTCAGACAAAAGCCTTGATATGCCTAGAAAATACTCTTCAAGTTTTATATTCATAAAGGGCTGGAATTGAGTTTGATAATAGGATTTGTCTTTTTTCTGTGTAGGCATTGACAACACAAATAGCAGCCTTAATTTAGGATAATTGGTAATGGTGCAGCAGGTTGCTTGTACAGATAATATTGCAGAACCTTCCTTTCAGAATGAAACAGAAAAGGAAATGTGCCGTAGAGTTAGTATTCATGAGCTTTGATTCTGTTCCTGCTCTGCCAAAGATTTTTTTGACTTTTGACTTGCCACAGATACCTATACACCTAATACCTATCCCTTTTTAAAGCAGCCAAATATTTGCAGTAATATGCAATAGTTTTCAGTTTGCTCACCTGTTAAAAAAGGAGAGACCATTCGCTAGCAAGGTTAACAACCTAAAGACTGCAAGGTAGTTTAAATATTATGAAGAGGAGATATATATATACATATAAATATCGTTGATTGAAGTAAAGTATGGAAAGCAACAGGGTTGCTGAGGGGTTTGGTTTCTCTGCATGGGGGAACATTTCATTGCTGCATTTCTCATGGTCCTTGGTCTGAATTAAAACAATGCAAATGTGGATCCAGTGGTTTTTTAATTGATGTTTCCCAAGAGCTATCTCAGCTACTGAGATTTAGGGAGTTACCCCTAGTAACAGGAGATCCAGTACTCAATTCAATGAGTGCAAGCTGCCCAGACACTGGACAAGTGCTTTGCATGGCTTGTCAAGGTGCCATTTGCATAATAGAGGCATAAAGCATTCCTCATGCAGTCTAATTCCAAGTGACATTTGCATACTAATCAATATGAACTTCATATATAAAGTCTGTTTATTCATTTACTCTGCTAACATCCATATGGCCTTTGAGCATTACTTTTTATCTAGCATTTTGAATAATAATGCCCTATCCTGACCTGAGCATCTCTCATTGTAGCTGCAGCTATCGTGGCCATGTCTACAGCTCTGCTCCTGGTGACCTAAGCAGCTTCTTTTATGTTCTTAGCAAGAAAGCATGGCATTTATTTCCCCTTATGATAAGTATTAATCACTCTATGGTAAAGTGGTTACAGTGTGTGAAGTCACCTGCTGGCAGTCCTTGCGAGCAGTTTATCACTGACTCCTGCTTTGTTAAATGTCGAGGCTTTCAAAAATAAATTACTTTCTTTTTTAAATTACACATTTACATATTTGACCTTAAGACTGCAAATTCTATTGGGCAGGAAGGCAAGGTAGCAACTTGTTCACTAACCAACTTTTTTTATTCTCATTTTATACTGCACCTGATGCAAGGAGTTTTGTTTCTGGTCAGGCCTGACTAATGCTGGCACAGACTACTCACCATTGCTCTGAAAGAAAAGCTGACATAGAGTCAGCCTGTTCTCAACAAGATTGAGGTCTAGCTATGCCAAATCTTTGACATTATTCATCTGCATAATTTGAGATTTATCTTTTTCATAGAACCCTGAAGTTCAGGGTTCAAATATAAATTTGACATTATGAGATACTTGGGTGTTTGTAGGCAGTAGATATGGCTCTAAGACACTGTGAGAGAAATTAATGGGAGTAGAATGGGCTCAAATTAACTGAGGCAAGAAATGCGTACAATCTAACTGAAGCGTTACAAATGCAAGTTGATAGATATAAGATGTTAAAAATTATTTTATTCCTTCTTTTCACTAATGTGTTCAGAGACCAATTGTTATGTTGAATGAAACTGGCCCCATCCAGTAAATCTACTAGTATTGCAAAGATGAACATACTTCTTGACCTTGATAAGATACGATTTATTAAAATTACCAGCAATACTTTGAAGTATCATCCTAAAATACAGAATTAAAAGCTTGTGCCTGTTATCTGTCTTGAACTTATGTGATTCTCTTAATAGGAAAGTCACTGTCACTTCTAATCTTCATTGACTGAAACCGTGATTGATCTTGAAAGTAAACATAAACATTTTAACTTTTTGTTTATACAACTGTTGTCACTCAGACAGAATATTTAAGTCAGTGAAATTTTTCTTTGAATAACAAATGGAATATGGAAAACTTGAACGTTTTATGTTTAACTTAATTAATGAGTTAAATATGTTGCTCTTCTGCTGTGATGTACTTCAAATCTACAAATCACTATACTATAAATTTCTTTTCCTTGATTACACCATAATTTGTTTGCTATTGTAATTTAAATGCTGCAATTACTATATTAAGTTATGTACCCTATGTGCTTGCAAAAAAAGGTGAATTTTAATTTAAGAATTGTTGTAAAATGCAGAAAAGGTGCAGAGCAGCATAAAGTGTATAATAAAATGTAGTAACCAATGGCAATTCCATTTCAGAATCAGACAATAAATCTCAGTAGTTCAGTTAAGTATCTAATTTTCTTTGTACCCATAATATGAGACTGATCACATCATCAACTTGTGATGAAAGCAAAGCAAATGGATTTCAGTGGAAAGATCCCCCTCTTTTCCTTCCCTGTCAAATTAAGCCAGAGGTTCATTAAATCTATAAAGACTTCCTTTTAGTCTACTGGAATTTTCAGTTGAGGATGCCCTGTCTCCTCCTTAGTTGTACATTCATATTTTTTGAGATGTGGAATTTCTTCTTAAGCCCACTTAAGCTAAACATACTGGAATTTGACAGCCTGCTACACCGCACCCCGATCTCCCCCATTCCTCCTTCAACCCCAGTCCCCTCTGAGAACTCTGTTGGAATAAAGACCCCACACCAAGGGGGAGACATGGACAGCTAGACACAAAAAACAAAGCTGTAATTGCTACTAGAGTTCCAGTACAATGATACTACTCACTCTGGTTTTCAGGAGCAAAATTATTTATTGATCATCCACACTGCAGTTCCACTGAGTAATTGGTAATAACCTGAAGCACACTTTTGAGGTATTCCTCTTTGTTTGAATAGTCACAGAAAATGGAGAGCCAAAGCAAAACTGTTTTTGTATTTTTCTAGATACATGGTCTGTTAGGGTAATAAAGGATTTCCTTGACAAGAAAAAAAATACAAACAAAAAAGCAAATATTGAGATTACAACTGATACTCCTCATGTTAAAATGTACATTTTAAGGAAATATCTTTAATCTCATTTTGTTTATTTGTTTGGTTTTGGTTCTCTTTTGATGGGGTTTTTTGAACCTACTTTGGTGAAGCAGTCCACTGAATTCCACTGGGGTGTACGTGCTGATGTTTTGCTTTTCCTGCTTCTGGTTCCATGTGGGTAGATTGGAAAATATTTATTTTTTTGTATATGCCTTCACTTGCTCTGTATAACAGGGCAGTAACTGTCTGTAGCCTGAGGTGCTCAGTTATTGCATTTGAGAAATCTGAATGAGGGAGTAAAATGCAAAGTTGTTTGAAATAAGCTCACTGCCAAATCTGTGGCCGCAACCACTGTGATTTCAGACTCAGTAAACTACTGCCCAAAAAAGCCTAAGGGATGAGTTTGTGTCCTGGTATGATTGAAGAGAATTTAACTATTTCTAATAATTTGAAGAGACAATTGGTTTTGTTTGTTTGTTTGTTTTGTTTGTTTGCTTGGTTGGTTTTCTTTTTTTGTTTTCCAGTTTGTTTGGGCTGAAACCAGAGAGTTCACAGTTTTTTCTTCTAATCCTGTACTGGTGTCAAGCTACTTTTCACAGGCCTTGGCATCAATTAAGCCACTTTCCCAGCTACTTTAAAGTACTCCCTGCTTCCTATGACCCATTACACTCATCTTTAGCAGAGAATCACCATCATATTAACAGTTACACTCTCTTCTGGCTCTGATGCTTTCCTTTAGTCTACAAATGATCCTCCTTTTCCCCCAGGCTCCAAGACATTAATTATGCCCCATGGACTGTTTTGTACCTTTTTTATGACACTCAGAAAAGCTCACTCTGTGGGCTTAGTATCACTAAGTAATTTCTCATTGGTATAGGAAAGAAAATTCAGGTCACTAAGTTCTGTATATGTAGGTGAATGTAAAAATAGTAGAGATGAGTCTTTTGGCCGATATTAATTTTTTGTAACTTTTGAACAAACACTGACATTGAATAGTTATTTCTGTTACAGATCAGCAATTTTCATTTTATATATAGCAAAAAGGAAATGTGAGAGAGGTTCATTGCTGATTCAGATGAATTATATGAAGCATATGTAGCTAAATATGAAAACTCATAAAAAGGAACTGTAGAAAGCAGAAAAGTATCTGACTTCTTGCATATTGATGAAGACCCGAATCCACTAACTGCATGTGACATAAAGTATTTCGAAGTCCACCTCAGAGAAAATAAACAGCATGCTGTAGAGGGAACTTTTACTCATCTCCATGATAAACAGTGATGATTATGGCCTGGTCTTGTCTGCCTCTTGCTCATTTCAAAAGAGAAAGAACTTTTTGATGAATAAATCACACAGATATGCATCTTTTCATCCTGTCATTGGGGTCCAGTCACTCATTCATTGGAGACACATTGCAGTGTAGCCCTGATGTCTTTTAATCTTGAAGATTTCACCTGCATTGTAATAGTGGCTTTCTCTTTAGGTGGTTTTGAGTGTGGAGCAGAATGAGTGAAGAGGTGCTGCAGGCTGATGATTCCCTCTCATTAAATAATGGAAGTGAATATGGAAAAATCTGATGTATCAATGTTCAAAAACAGTGTCAAACATGCCGTTTCTTAGGCTTTGTTCCTTTAGCAGGTGTTTCTAAGGCCCTCTGTATACCCCAGGTAGTCAAAGTGGCTGAAATACTAAGTTAGTTTTTTTACAAATCTGATGTTAAAATGTAAGAAATCTTGACATCCGTTCCTCGTCTGAGATTTCTGTGAAGTTTCACAAGTGCTCAAAATACCTGAGGACAAGGTCACAGTTTGGATTTACTGAAAACACAGACTGGAGTGTCTCATAAGTATGATTAGAAGTGCAATTGTAGTGATCTTCTGTTTTCTGTGCTTTCTGTGTTTTTCCTATTTAGGTTTTCTAAAGATATTTTGGGTTTAAGTAGTTCATATTTGCCCATACAAGTTTCTTTGAGTGAAGAGGAATGACTTGTACTCTGTCAAGCTGAACCCTAAGTAATCCTGTTGCAGGTTTAGCTCAGAGCCAGTGTACTGTCTGCTCTTTGATATGGATCTGAATTATGGGTCATTTACCGCCACCACTTGCGTCTCTTAGAACACTTCCATCAGCGCTGCCTCCGTACAATCCTAAACATCCACTGGACTGACTATGTGACCAACACATCTGTCCTTGAACAGGCAGCAGTCACGAGCATTGAGGCCATGCTGCTGAGAACACAGCTGTGCTGGGCAGGGCACGTCTCCAGGATGCAGGACCACCGCCTCCCTAAGATCGTGCTCTATGGGGAACTTGCCACTGGCTGCAGCAAGAGAGGAGCCCTGAAGAGGAGATACAAGGACTCCCTGAAACAATCCCTCAGCCTTGGCCATATTGATCACCACCATTGGTCTACCCTGGCTTCCAATCAGGAGGCCTGGAGACACACCATCTATAACGCTGCTGCTGCTTTTGAGAACACACGCAGGATCACTCTCGAGGAGAAAAGACAACGCAGAAAGAATCGCGTCTTGTCGATATCACCTGGGGAGTCTTTCTGCTCTTCCTTCTGCAACCGGACTTGTCTATCTCGCATTGGCCTTTTTAGCCATCAGCGCACTTGTAGCAAGCGTGGGTAGAGCCCTTCTCAAATCTTCGTTCACGAAGCCTAGCCATGATGATGGATGATTTTTCTCAAATACAAATCCATTTGTATTGAGGTTTATTTGTTTTGTTTTTTTTGAACTTGCTTGTTTGTATGTTTCTGGAATGTGTTCTGAATATCCCTGAATGTGTTCTGAATATGTTGGAGCCATGCCTATGACTCTGAAAGATGAAATTAGAATTTGTCAAAAATATTCTCCCAATTTTGCAAAGAAATAATTTACTGCGCACCTTAGGATTTTGTTTCAGTAGTTTCTTTAATATCTATTACTCGGCAAGAATTATTACTATGTAGTGTTAAACTTTTCCATCTTGCAGTAAGCCAGTACTCAATGTAAGAACTGGGACTGAGTTTGAAACAGTAGAATGCTATAATTGCTTCCCACAAAATTTAATGATGAACTGTTGAATTGAATATGAGGTAGAATATAAAATAGATAATAGATCTTTTTCAAGCATTGGAAGGTAGGAGGAAAATTTTAATACAACAGTTTGGGGAAATCAATGAAATAAGATCAGTACTCATAATTTCCTATGCACACATATGTATACTTATATGTATGGACAGATGTGTGGGCATGCATTCAGGCACATATTTTGGTTGAAATAGTAAGCAGTCATGACACATTTCCTGGAGACAAAGTGAAATATAGGATTCTCCCCTCTCATATGTGTAAAAATTACCACAATGTACCTTTACATGAGTGTGCAAAGGTAGGTACATATTTCTTCTGTTTTCACATATATGTGCATAGATATGCCTGTATGCATTGAAAAACCTGTAAGTAAAAGAAATACTTATGTCCATTGAAGTCCATATACATACAGAACATGTCACAAAACAAAGATGCAAACAGTAAAAGGTATCAGTCCTGACATTACTTTTGCTTCTCAGAAGTTTCTTTTCTGTTTCTCAGGGTTTTTTTAATGATATCCTTTTACACAATAATAAAAACCTCAGCATGATTGAGGGATCCCAGCTAAGCTTTCTTCAGGGTTATCAGTGCAGCAAAACTTGACCTTGCTATGTAGGAAATCTGTTTTAAATTAGAGCTTGCTAATAGAACTGCACAACCCAATCAATTATAGTGGAGAAAAAAAGGAGAGGGAATGAAAGAAGAGAAAAATGAACACATTAAAGCAAGATAATTTTCAGTTGAATGACATTTGTTGTATTTTCTCTGGTTATGTGTAGGTTCACTCTATACTATGCTTTAATTGGGTCTTCCTTCTTGACATTTTCCTCTATCTTCTCAGAGAGTCTCATGCTTCCTGCCAGCTGCCCTAGGACTGTGCTGAAGGAGTTGAGCACCAGTTATGTCGTACCTGAAAGCATATTCAGTCTGGCTGAGATGTAGTTTATTTTTCCCATAGCAGCCCTCACAGTGCTGTCCTTTGCATTGATAGCTAGAAAGGTGCTGATAACACACTAGGGCTTTGGTTACAGCTCAGTGTGCTGGCACATCATCAGTGATGTCTCTCCAACATTTGCACATCACCAGTAGGTTGGGAGTGGGCAAGATCTTTGGAGGGAACACAGTTAGGACAGCTGACTCAAACTGACCAAAGGGATTCCATATCATATGATGTCTTCTCAAACATAAAAACTAAGAGGAAGGAGGAGAAAGAAAAGCATTTTCTGTTACAGAGTTTGTTATCCAGAGCAACCATGCACTGAAGCCCAGCTTCCTGGGAAGTGGCTGAGCATTGCCTGTCTGTTTATAGGAAGTACAAAATAAAATATTTTATTTTCCTTTGCTTTTATGCACAACCTTTGCTTTTACTTTATTAAGCTGCCTTTGTCCTGGCCCATGAGGATTTTTTCTATCTTATTTACTCTTCCCCTGTACTCCATGCTGCTGAGGATGGGAGTGATTGAGTTGGTGGGTACCTGGCATTCAGCCAGGGTCAAGCCAACACAGAAAGTCCAGGCTGTGTGAGAACCATCAGGAAGCTCATTATATTCAGCGCAGCTGGCAGATTCCTCCAGTACGAAATGTTTCCACAAGTCTCTTTTCTGACTACTCACCCTCAAATATAGTGAAAGAAGATAAAATATACCTGTAATCTTTATTTAGTGCTGGTTAGAGTTGCCATTTGTACTGGTTCTTTGTTGGGGTCTAGCCTTTGACAATAAATAAATTACTCCCCAGCTAGTAAATTTCAGCAGTCTTCTGAGGTTTTTGGAGCAAGAAAACACAAAGTGATAAATTGGTAGCCCTAAGAGGTTTATTCATAAATATTCCCTCTAGTTCACTTAATACTTTCCCCCCCTCTTTTTAAAATATATTTATATTGAGGTTAATTTGCATATTTGATGAGGCTTTTATATGGAAGGAAACCATAACACAATATTTCTTCTAAGTATTATTTTCAGCCTTAGAAACAAAATGAGAGAGAGTAGTTTAAGGAAAGATTGAGACTTCCCTTCTGCTGTGAAAAGAAGAGGATATTTAAAGTCCCTGCCCTGAATTTTCATTTTTTACCAATCAAAATAGAACAAGCACACTTCCCCCCTCCTTTTTCCTAAGCTTTATTTTTGTCAGAAATATTTATGGATTTGCTGGGGCTAGATAAGCTCTCTAATTGTTCTTATTTAGAGAGAAAACCAGAAAAAATTCTAGTAGTCAAGACCATATATCTTAAATGACTCAGATAATCATTTTTAGTAAATGCCTTTTTTTGTTTATATTCAAATGCGGATCAGCAAAAACTAAAATGCCTTTCCTCTCTGACAATGTCTGAGTTCACAAGGGAAATAAATTCTGTCACTATCAACTATCAATTCCTAAGTGGAATAAAAAATTCTTGACTAAAATTCAGCTAGTTAGAATTCAGTTTACTGAGATGTTTTATGATCACAAACCATAAACCTTGGCAGCAAGGCTGCCCAGAGGATAACTGTATTAACTTTTATTCTATTTTAGTTTTAGGGAACTTGTTTAGAAAAGAAGATTCTTTCCTTATTATATGAAATCCCTGTTTAAAACAGAGATGAGTTGAACTAATGTATTTTACAGACAGATCTTTTATAGACACTAATTAGCAAAATGTTCTTCTATATTTCCTCTCTGAGGGCAGCTGAGTTTGAAGATCAGTTTATTCTTTCCAGTGAAATTAAAAAAAAAATTGATTTTAAAAACAAACACTATTTTTATTTAAGAAGATTGCAGAACATTGAAAATGAAAAGTCTACAAATTTCAAATCAGGTAAGTTGTTCTTTTTATTAGTCAGTGAGATACAACACAGTAAATTGATGCTTGTATTCACTGCTTTCATTGCTTGCTACTGATGCTTGCTTCACTACTTTGATGTTCACTTTGTGCTACTGTAAGCAATGCACAAATCAAAACAATAAAAATCAGGATGCCTTCCTCTTCATCATTTCTCCATGTCGGAATGTGTCTTTTGGTTGTCAGGTCTCTTGTCTTAACTTCTGTTTTTTTCTTCTTTCTCATCATCTACATTGATCAAACAATGTCTTTAATTCAATTATAATGTCTTACAAAATCCAGCTTTGCAGCTCAAAACTTAAAAGAAAGTAGTCGACCTTGGGTCCTGTTAGTTTCAATGGGGATTGATAAAATCCTCATATCAAATTCCATCCTTTTAAAAGTATGGATGAAAACTTCTCTGTGCTATGTTAGATGCTGATGTAAGGAAGAAAGTGTAAAGTTGCATATATTTATTAAGGTTTCAGCAAAATAACCTTTAAATACGTGATTAAGCATATTTGGCTTAGTGATACAGCTGTTTGAAAGTTTTGCGTGAGCAGAATTGGAATATTCAGAGCTACTGTGAAAATGTCCAGCTATTGATTTCTAAAAAATTCATTGTGGTAGGATGAACTTCTGGGTGGAAAGAAAGTAAGATATTTTGGATGTCTGTAAAAGTGAACAAATGCATATAGGACTGGGTGTTCTGACAACTTTATTTGTGCAATCTTCATCAAATTTATGTTTTTTAGTGTTGTAGTGTGTTTCTTTTCCCATTAAGGTTAGTTAGATTGAACTGAATTTGAAGAAGAGTTTCTTATTCCATCTAATAAGGATTTAAATTTAAATTTTAGATATAAACTATGTTTCATTTCAAAATATAGAGCAATAGAAACTGTAACCTTCTGTCTTATTATTTGCTTTTACTTCGTTTACCATTGTTGTGCAAAAATGTTATATCTCTGCTTTTTAAGAATCACAGAGTCACAGAAAGGATAAGGCTGGAAGGGACCACAGCTCACTGCACAGGATTGGGTCCAGATGGTTCTTGAATATTTCTGGGAACAGAGACTCTGCAACCCCTCTGGGCAATTTGTTCCAGTTCATGGTCACCTTTACAGTAAAGAAGTTCTTCCTTATATTCAGGTAGAGCTTCTTGTGCATCAAAGTCTGCCCATTGCCTTTTGTTCTATTGCTGGGCACCACTGAGAAGAGCCTGGCTCCATCCTCTTGACATTCTTCAGATACTTACAGACACTGATGAGGTCCCCTTCTCCATTGTCTCTTCCCCAGACTGAACAGGCCCAACTCTCCCAGCCTGTCCTTGTAAGAAAGGTGCTCTAGTCCAAGTGGAAAATAAAGAATTATATGATGGATATAGACTATGAGACACCCAAGATGATGTAAAAAAAACCACAGAAGCTGAATGTAGTTTAGGTATCTGTTGATTTTGCCTCAATATGTCTTCGTTGTCACGAATGAGTGGTTTGGCCCCTTTAAGAGCCACCATCATAGGTGACTGCAAAAGCAGGGTTTAATATGAATTTGTGAAAATACAGCTTTACAGAGTTTACTTACTACACAAGTTAAAGCATATAAAGTAAGATCAATTTAGAAGCAATTTTGAATGGTTTACATGGAAGTCAGGAATGCAAAAGGGGGTTTGGATGCAAAGGGTACAGATGCAAAGATAAGGGTACAAAACAGTTTAGCAGCACTTAAACACTGAGTATTTTAACACTTGCAGAGTGATTTGTTGGCATTCACTGCAATTGTCATAAATCATCTAAGTATCATTAACATCTAAATGGTTTAACTACAGAGTTACGATAATAATATTCATACCATGATCAGTTCACACGCACACAGGTAAAACCATGTGTACACCTATTTCTGTGTGTGTGAAGGTACCTAACAAAAGTTTCCCTTAGGTTCAGTGAAATACATCAAATCCCTTTGTGTTTCCCAGCAGGCAAGGATTGCACTTTGAGGAGCGTGGCGTGTGTTGGAGGTTATCAGCCTAGGTCTCATCATCAGTGAAGATCCTTCCAGTATTGTAAACTTGAGGATTTGCAAGATCTGAGAGGTGTCCCATTCAGTGGAAGGTGCTGGTGCAACCTTTGGTAGTTCAGGAGACTGAAAAGGGCTCACACTGCTGCTTGTATGGTCACAAGACGATTGTCTCTGGTCACCAGTAAGTTTCCATCCTGTCCTTAACCCAAGTCATTAACTACTGAGCTTTTTTCCCCAGGTGCAGTAACAATGGTACTGTTGCACTCAGGCTACAACTCACAATGGTGCCACTCCACTGAAGATACAATTCAGGTAAATGTTTATCATGGCTACAAAGGATAATTGCTTATCCTTTTTCTCCCACCTTGGCTGGGCAGCTGATGTTTCTGGTTGATGCCATCGCTACCATGCAAGAGCATGATCAGGAAGTAACTGGCTCAACTGGCATGGTCAAAGGATACTTCATCACTCAGCTGGCTCAGTCAGGGCTCATCAGGAGCTTCTAAAATTGTAGAGCAGGCCTTTGAATAGGCTGGGGGCCCTGCACCACCGCATCTGTGCATTTTCTTTTCCGTCTTTAAAATTCCAGAAAAAGAATTTAATACAAATGAGAAGTGATTGAATTTAAAGCAGAAAACAAGAAAGTTCACGGTCAGAATCCAGGAAGTGTTGAAAGCTTCCCATCTGTTTCCCTCTCCTCTTTTTCAGTTTTGTCAAGTGACTAGTTTGCAAGGAGCTTAATCGTATAGTGGGAAACACAACAAAAATCTAAACGTGCTACTTTGGCTGCTGTAAAGCATGTTACTGTGTGGGTCTTGTGTGTAGCATTGCTTTCATTTAACAGTGGCAGAGCCTCGTGCACTGTTAATACATGACAGGACTGGGACACACAAATGAAGATCGGTGGTCTTTAATAATACAGTCTCCTATTTATTCCAGTGTTTAATAAAAGCAGGCAAGATTGAAACCTTTTGACAACAGTGACAGGATGATCCACAGTGGTTTGACAAAATTGACATTACTTTAGTCTGACTTAACATAGTTTAAATAATTGTATTGAAGGGAATATTGATATGCATGTCAGCAAGCCTGATACTTAAATGCATCATCTTAATGAAGTTTTACTTAATTAAAAAATTAATAAAGGATTTGAAACAAATAAATAAAGTGTCAAGTCAAGAAATGAGGCTTTCAACATAATTTGAAGTTTTTATTTAAGACTTTTCTTGGAGACTTTGAAGATTGGCCTTATTACTAATAGTCATATATATTATTCAACTGAGAAGTATCCATATATAATGGAATTTACAGAATTCCAAAATGGATGGCAAAAATCTGACAACTTCCACTTGGATTTGAAATCAATAGAATCTTGGGTTTCATGGTGAAGCAAGCATAAATATGTGAGCATGGTTTAAGTATGCTGGTTCAAGTCCATGTTTCCTGGGGAGTCTCCACTGATATTAGAACTGATTTATCCAACTGCATTTTAGACTTCTAGAATTTATATTATCGTATCTTAAATTATCATGATATTCTGAAACAGGTATTTAAGACAGGTGGAAATTCTCACTGTCTGCCTATAACTACTTACTGAATATAAACAGGGTTCTGATTTGCACTAGATACCTAGCAATTTATAAGTTAAGTGAGCTGACTCTGAGCTTGGTGTATAACTCATATTTTCTTAATAATTAATCTCAGATATTCTCACATGCCTCTCATTTTCATGTTCACAAATATTCTACTTAATGTTATTTAAATGTTCCTTTCATGTAGTGGCACAGCCTGGTAATGACAAAAAATTGGACAATCTATTGAGTTACAACATGTATATGCTATATATAATACAGGTAGATTAACTCCACTTAGAAATCATCTCTTGGATTATTTTCTCAGGGTACTGAAAAGGGTGAGGATACAACTCTGCCTGAGCTGAGGGCTGCAGGAGCATTTCCACAGGCTGAGCATCACAACTGTTGCTTTCTCTGCTCATTCCTTCAGCTTCTTGGGAGTGTGGGCAGTTGCACAGCCTAGAGAGAAGCTGTGCCATGCTCTGGGTAGGTCTGAGTGATCAGGGGACCTCCTGTGCAGTATGATGGCAAGGGGGTTCACCAGGTAATGATCAAAGTAGTGGTATAGTTATAAATCAAAGCTTACAGTCTAGTCACTGAGTTTAGGCAGGTGTCCAGATAAGAAGTAGGCTTTCTTCCAAATACTGTTTCACAAAAGGTGATGGCACAGGTTGCCTGTGGGTTGCATTGCATTGCATAATAGATCTAGATAGTAAAGGTTACTTACTTTCCTGGAAAACCAAATAAAGCAAAACAAAACAATACAAGGTGTGTTGGGTTTGCATCACAAAGTTTTTGTAGCAGAGGGACTACAAGAGTGGCCTCCATGGGAAGCTGCCAGTAGCTTCCCTTAAGTACAACAAAGCCAACGACAGCCAGCTCCAAGATGGTTCTGCTGCTGGCCAATCAGTGACATTAGTAGCACCTCTGGGATTAAGTATTTAAGAAGGGTAAAAAGTTGCTGTGCCTGAGCAATTTCAGCTTAAGAGAGGAGTGAGAGTATGTGAGACAAAAAACTCTGCTAACACCAATGTCAGTGAAGAAGGAAGGGGAGGAGGTGCTCCAGCTATTGGAGCAGAGATTCCCCTGCAGTGTGTGGTGCAGACTATGGTGAGTCAGGCTGTCCCTCTGCAGACCATGGGGGTCCATGGTGGAGCAGAAACACACTTGCAGGCGGATGCCCAAAGGGTGCTGTGATCCTATGGGAAGTCTACACTGTGGCATGTTTTCTGGCAGGACCTGTGACCCTGGAGGGAGACCTTTAATGGAGCGGTTTATTCCTGAAGGACTGCACCCCATGGAAGGGACTTATGCTTGAGCTGTTGGTGAAGAACTGCACCCATGGGAAGGACTCACACCGGAGAAGTCCATGGAGGACTGTCTCCTGTGCGAGGGATTCCATGCTGGAGCAGGGGAAGATTGTGAGAAGTCTTGCCCCTGCGGAGAAAGAACCAGCAGACAAGGTGAATGAACTGTCTGCAGCTCCCATTTCCTGCCCCCTTCCACCACTTGGTGGGAGGATGTAGAGAAAATCAGGACTGAAGTCAGCCCTGGGAAGAAGGGAGGGCTGGGGGAAAGGTGTTTTAAGATTTGGTTCGATTTCTAATTATCCTACTTTTATTTGATTGGTAACAAAATAATTTCCCCAAGCTGACTCTGTTTTTCTCCTGTTGGCAATTGCTGAGTGATCTCTCCCTCTCCTTTTCTTGACCCCTCAGTGTCTTGTTGTATTTTCTCTCCTCTGTCCAGCTGAGGTGGGGGGCACAGAGTGGCATTGGTGGGTACCTGGCATCCAGCCAGTGTCAGGCCAACACACAAGAGAAAGAGATATAGTGTGAAAGAAAAGGAAAACTGGAAAGTTACAACAGTGGCCAGGTGGACAGAGAAGTGACAGAGTGCCCTCTGGTCAATTTTTCCATAGTATTATCCAGTTTTCACAGGGATCTGGCCAGGCTTCCTGCTGGAGAACCTGTTCTGTTTCTTTCATGTTCCTGCTTCCATTCCTATTCATGGTTGGAACCTGCTTTGGTCATGAATATTTTCTGCTCTGTTGTTCACTAGGCCTCCTTTTCCTCTAGTATAAATGAAAAGCTATGAAAAGAGTGGAGAGAATGGGTAAGTCTCATGTCAGAAAAAAATCCCTTTCTGCTGTAATGTCTGGGTATTCACAGGCCATGGGAACAATGTCATGGGAATCAGATAAAAATACTTGAACAGCAGCTCCAGAGTCCATAGGTGAAAGGTTTCACAGTGCAAGTGGAAGACAATGTTACTGGCTAAAAAACTCAGTGTCATGCAGTAGTGCCACAGCAATACTAAAAAAAAAAAAAAAAAAAACAAAACAAACAAAAAAAAAAAAAACAAAAAAAAAAACAAACAAGAATTGTCAGTACGAAATTTAACTGGAAAATGATCATTTGTATTTGTTAAAAAAAACCCACAAAACACCAAAACAGAAGAAAAGGTAAAAAAGACATTCTGTTTGTCAAGTTTAACTTTTGCTCGAAAAGTGAAATAAGAAATCAGCTGCCTGCTACACAAACAATAAGCATTTGGAGAGAATTACATAAATATTTGAAAATTGTCTTAACCAAGCTGCTCAACATTTAGGAAAACAATGTGAATTCTTGTAGCAAAACAAAGATGTAGTATGGAAAAATCAATTTTCCAAGTTGCATTGTGCTACCATAATCCTACTTAAGAACTTGGAAAATCATAAAATGTAAAAAAAAGATACTGCCTTTTTTAAGGTGGACTGTTGCTGTCAGGTGTGCTTTTGTCTTGGAGAACTGACTTAAAAAGAATCTGTACTGAGCCAGTCCTGGTAATTTGGGGGATTTCACCATTTGCCTTAGTGTGTTCAGGTACGGAAGTATTTGTAGACATGTTGCTTCCTCAGGCTATGGGTCCTCACGGCTACCTCATTTTAGAAAGATGAGTTCCAAGGCAGGCCATGACTTGGTCAAACAAGGAGCTTTCAGTAAAAACTATTTGGTTTCTACTGCGTATTTGGCAAAATTTTTTTTCTAGGAGACATGAACAAAATCAGTGCAGCTTATCATCATAATGCAAGGACATGACAAATAGAAGGAAGAGAAGTGTACTATAGTCATGGTTTAACTGGTTCTTGGAAACCAGGCAAGGAATTTTTTTTTCCCCTTCCCCCTGCCCACTACTGCAGAGCTATTAGGTAAGCACTTAAGAGACGCAAAGGAACTAGCTCGCTAGCTAATGGCTGAAAAATTAGTCTCCTAGGAAATGGGGCAGATGAAGGGCTATTGTTTACTTTTTTCTCTCATCTCTTGGGCAACGGGGGGAGGAGTTGGTGTGCTGGGGGTGGCTGGAACACAGATCAGAAGTGGAGGCTGGCGGTTCCTGTAGCTTGGGACCTGCTTGGCAGTTGCGGATGCTGCCTGTTTGTTGTTTTTTTTTTTGTCGGAGAGGAGCTGTTTTTCTGGGGGGTTTTCCCTTTTTTTTTCCTGTTCCTGTTTTTTTTTCTTTTTTCTCTGGTGATGGTCCTTGTGAACATCAGGGGGAGAAAGAGGACTGTGCAGAGGAGACTGACCAGCTAGAGTAAATGAGAGTTGTCTGGTCCCTTTCCCCCTCTCCCTCTCCCCTTTCCCGGTGTGTGAGAAGAGAAGGGGGACCCAGGTTTTTTTCTGTTTTCTCCAACACACTCCAGAGGGTGTTCTTGTTCCCCTCCCCTCCCCCCCGCCTCGTGGCAGCGACCAGGGATCCCACAGTGTCACTTGGTGACTGGCACAGAACACTACAAGTTCTTCATCTCCAGTGATCCAACAGTGCCACCTGGTGACTGGCACAGGACATTACAAGCTCTGCATCTCCAGTGACCCAATGGCACCCCCTGTTAACTGTGGTTGGAATTGCACCAAAGGGCTCAAATTGAACTGTTTGCTTTTCCCTTTGCCTGTTTATTGTTTTGTTTTTTGAAGGGGATTATTTCTGGATATAGGAGCATTGTTTGATTGTTTTACTTGTTTCTTTTCATTGTTTCTACTAATACACACATACCTATTAATAAAGGGCTGTTATTTTTTCCTTTTCCATAATTTGTTTTCTGTCAATCGGAGCCTCTTAATTTCAGATTTATAATTGCCTAGAGGGAGGAGGTTGGGTCTTTTCTCATAACTCATTCTCAACAAAAGACCCGTGTCTCATTTAAACTGGGACAACTATCTAAAGAGGATGGGAAATTTAGCAATGTGTAATTGTTGTGTGACACAGGGCATGGCTCAGCACTGCGCTGCATCTGAAACCTGGGCTCTAGGCTAGTCCTTTATACCTGCTCCTCCACACGTGAATTTGGGTATGCTTTTAATCTTCTCATCTTATTAAGAGTAAATAAGGTATTGATAGGCTATTGGACATTATATGTTTATAATTTTTGTAATGCAAATGCTTTTCAATGTCACAAAGGAAGTATTTACTGGCTCCTTCGTTTTGAGGGAAATGCATTTTTCTGATGATGCTTTCATAAACAAAAAATATTTCCTTCTTCATTTGGGGAAAACCTAACAATTTTAACTTAGAAACTGACTATAGCAATCACAGAATGTTAAAAAAGGTGTAATTTTAAATTAATTAATTAAAGTTACATATTGGATAACTATTAACCACGTGCTTGCTAAATGAGGATAGTCTACTCCCACGTACGGATAAAAGTATGTCAGTTTGTGATAACAGTAACTGTGTTGTTTTTAGCATCTTGCTGAACTCTCAGAGTTTTGGTGTAATACCATTTTCTGGACAACTTCATTTGTTGAAAGTGAGAAAGTTTATAATAAATCACCTTTGAAACTAAACTTAGATATTATATTCATCACAGTGCGGACTGTGTTGAACATGTAGATGATTTGTAAGGAATTATTAGCAACTTTGGGGGGGTTAATGTCAAATCAGATATAAATGGATACTTGTGCTATCTCTAAAGGTAATTCCATAACTTTTGCTCTTTCAAAGAAAAGGGAAAACAATTTAGGACTTGATATGTATGCGGCAGAAAATGTGTTGTCTACAGTGTATTTCTTGGAAATTTTTTTGGAATTTGAAGCCCTGAAGCACCTTTCTGATCATAGAATCGTAGAATGGTTTGGGTTAAAGTTAACTAGTTCAAACCCTCCTGCCACAGGCAGGGACACCTTCTGCTAGGCCATGTTGCTCAAAGCCCTTTCCAACCTGGTCTTTAATACTTCAAGGGATGAGGCATCCACAACTTCTCTGGGCAACCTATTCCAGTCCCCCATTACCCTCACAGTAAACCTCATATTACGCAACGTGGTCATGAAGTGCTATATATATGCACACAGTTGAAATTATGCCATCAGTGCCAATGTTTTGTGGCTAAACTACAGCGTGTGTCTCCCTTGAAAGGCATATGTTCTTGTGTTGCAGACTCCAAACAGAACAATTCTGGATGGTAGTTGTTTATTGTCATACATGTTCTTTACTTCCATTTGAATTCTCATAACTCAGCAGACTCTGAACACCTAAATTTCCTTGAGTAGGGAGAATGAGGCGAAAATTAATGTCTTCTCTCTGGCTCTCTTAGCTTCTCATCTTCCTCCCAGCCACCCTGAATTTGTGTCATGGTTGTTCTTGTTTATATCAAATATAGGAGAAAAAAAATCATGTAGTAGTCATTCTCCAGCTTTTGCATTGGTAGATTTTTGCAAAATGTAGCTTTGTGCGAGAATCCTATGTCACATTAATGGTTCTTTCCACATGACCCCCAGCATCCACCCAGTGTCTGTAGCATAATGTCACTGACTCACTTCCTCACTGGAAGTAACAAACACAATTGGCTTGTATCCTGTTGTAATAATCCCCTACTCTAACATAGCATTACATGTGACCTGGCAGATCAGTTATGTACTTGTCCCACAGGTCTTGCACATGGGAAGAAGGAGAATTTGTAAAATGTATGTCAGTTTCCAGAAAAGTTGGGTAGAACAAAAGGAGAAAAAAAAAATAAAAGCAAAAAAGCTAAAGTGAAAATACCAACCACATTCTGGGGTTAGAAAAGGAGAAACATGAAAAGGGTATGTACAGGAATAGAGAGCAAAACTTTTGGAGCTTTTTTCCCAAAGGGAAATACAGACTTGACAAACTTTACAACTGGTCTGAGCATAAAAGCTTTTTTAACCTCACAACAACAAGAAAGGTTTTAAAATGTGTACTTTTTCCCCCCCTTGGATTTTATTAGAAGAAACACTTTAATAGTTCCCTCTGGTAGTCATTCTTCAAAATAAACAAGTGATAAGGTTTGGGTGCCAGAGGCTGTGGTGACGTGTTGGATTGACAAACCAATTTCTGTTTCTTACAATGAAAATCTTCTGCTTTTTCTGTGTAAGTACTTCTTTATTCCAAAATCCTTTTCATTTTTCTACTGTATACATGGGTTCCAGTCTATAAAAGACACATTCTGTTAACACTGTGTTCATGCCATCCATCTGATATGAATTTTCTGGTAATATTTCTGTATGAGATTCAGTTGTATTGTCACACTGATTTTTTTTTTTTTTTTCACCTGCACATCTCTGAATGGTCAGTAGCAGATTTACCAAAGGATAAAGATGTGGGCTGACAGTGGGTGTGTTTAGTGCCACTCCCTGACCATTTAATTCTCACCTTTGCTTTTAGAGTGTTACAAACAGAAGACTCTTCTGTGAAATCTGTCTCACATTCAAAAGAATGTCAAAGTTGTATTTAAGAAACTACTTGCTCAGGTAATTGGCATTTACACAAAGCTTGGCCCTCTTTTTCTGAACCAAACCTCAAAAAGCTGATTGAGTTTCTGCTTCAAGTGTGAAAACGTTCCTCCACCCACCTTCCAGGTTGAACTGCAGAGCACAATCCCAGTTCTGCTTGGAAACTCCCAGAGGAGAAAAGTCACTGCATCTTTTCCTAAGACATTGGTGACTTCTGGTGCCCTGATGAGTCAATGTAGAGCCCATCATTGATAAAATTAAGTTAGAGTAATCTATGCAATATCATATTTTTATAGATAATACATGCCATCAAATATATTCATATATGTAGCTTCTTTTCTATAATCTTATAATTTTATAATCTTTACTGTATAGCATGAAGGACAACACCAAAAATAGAAACTAGAAGGAACTTTGGAGGAACTTGTTTGCTCTTTTGTCTAGTGTGTGCCAAATTCAGTTATTTTTTCTTCTGAATAGTTATGAAAGTAAATGCTTTTAAGGCTTTGAACCAAATCTGAAATTCTCCTAAACCCACATAACTTTATCAAAGTCAATACCTTACTTCCCTAACATGGAGAATCATTTTCCAGAACAAATTTCATCAGCCTCATTCGTTGCATGTGCAAAGGAGGTGATAAAACAGGAAAATCTTTTTAAGCTACTATAATCTTTAGATAAAAGAGACTTCCATAAGTTAAAAAATATTAATAATTTTTGTTACAATGTCCATTTTATTTTACATTCACCAATTTAATTTTATTTTTGTTTTCTTAGTGAGTTTTTATTTCACAAATGTCAGCTTCTTTCAAGTCACAGTCCCTTCCATGGTGATAAACTATTAAAACCAGAGAGGGGTATAGTTTCAAACTAGTGCGTAGGCAGTATTAGCACAAATCCTGTTATACATGAACAGATTTTAGCACATACCTCCCTTGCAGTGCTTCAAAAATGTATCCCTTCATATAAAAATACCTGCATGGATGGTAATATAGAGAACAGACTGTTTTGTTTGAGGTGCCTAAAGTAATTCAGATTAACCCTTTTTGTAACAAACAAAAAGGGAGAAGTGAGATCATACAAAAGTTCTCAGGTATTTATTCAAAAGCCTCCACACTTTAGGGCTTATTTTTCCCAGCTTGATCCACTAATCCAACAAACATTAGGGAAGCAACATTAAACTAACACAAAAATACAGCAAATCAATGAAAACCCAACCAAAACATAGCAAAACATACAGTGTTATCAATATGGATGGGGAAAAAATCCCTTTCACTTATTTCACTAAAAATACCTTTTTTAACATCAAACATGTACAAAACCATGAGCTTTTGATGACGTATTTTCAATACATGATGAGAATATAATGCGTGTACATGATAATTATTTTTTTCCATATCAAATTTGCATTCTATCAAAGAAGGCAAAACCCTGTCTATCAAATATCAATATCAGATACTGTAGAAACAAAGGTATTTCTATCCCCTAGGGTTAAAGATGGTACAATAGCCCTCTCTGAAAGACATTTCTACTCAACATAATGTCCAGCTTTCCTTCAAAGCATGAAATTTCTGGAAATTATCTTGACTAGACTCCATAATTCTCTCAAATGCTACCTAATTCTGCATCTCTTTTGCATTCTTTTAATATTTTTTCAAAATAATATTTACTTCTCATAAATTATACCCATACGTAAGTATAATTTACGTGTATAATGTCATGCGTATTCGGTATAAAATTATTATTTTATCAATTTGCATAGGGTATCATTCAGTTCTGTTAAATCTCGTAACTTGCATTATGAGAAAAGAGAAGTCAGAAAAGCTAATTTATTTTTCCTGTATTATTTGTTACTTTATATAATTTTATGAAAATTTGTCTTTCTTATATGGACCCAGAACCACTATATGACTTCGATAAGGTCACCTTCATTGGCAATTATTACAGAAACAGGTAGAATTTAGGTTCTCAGGTCAAAAAGAAATAGAGTGTTTAGTACTCTAGTCAATCTTTCATGGTACTCCTGTTTCATCAAAAAACTATTCAAAAAAACCAACAAATGTCTGACACCTGTGCAACCTCCTGCTCCAGCTTTGTGTCTCAGATGCAGATGCCTGTGTTACATGTACTAGTGTTATTACACTCATCATGTAGCATGAGAAAGCAATTGCCTTCCATTTTCAGGATCTTCAAACAGCATTTAACTAGAATCATAGGATGGAATGGGCTGCCCAGGGAGGTGGTGCATTCTCTGTCCCTGGAGATATTTAAGAATGGATATGGATATGGCACTTAGTGCCATGGTCTAGTAACTGTGGTGGTAGTGGATCAAGGGTTGGACTTGATAATCTCAGAGGTCCTTTCCAACCTATTTGGTTCTATGATTCTTTGATCTTCAAACAACATTTAACTAGAATCACTGCAATTCTGAACTATTATTTGATCAAAACAAGGTAGGATCTACTGGTTGTTTTTGGAAAGACATATTTTGTTTATATAGGTATACAGTTCCTTCTTTTCTTGTTTTAAGAACTTTGGATATAGGGCAAAAATCTAAGAAGACTGCCACCAATAGAAGCTCAGCTACTTATCCACATCTGGCATTGTTTTATCTATGAGGGATAAAAAAATGGCTTTCTGAGTGAGAAGGGACACGTTGATGTTTCTAATTGGGCATGCTGGAGGAAAAAAAAACAGTTGAGGACTGAAAAACAAGTGTTCGGAGGAATGCTATGCATATTTAATATCTTAACAATTGTATTTGCATCATTTATGATGAAGTTAAGTAAAAATATTTCTGGCTTCTTAGACAATAATGTATGAGAGAAATCAGTGTTTGTTACAGTACAGGTGGTATCCAAGCATTTTACGGTTCGTTTCATCTTTATAACCCTAAATTCGTGCAGTGGAATACTGTACAATTATATCCTATGAGGGATTAGCTAAAAGTTGAACAATTACTCTAAACTGGTTTTAGGATTACCTTAGGAAACCTGTCTGAAGACATCTGATAGATGGATCCTGTGGATCCTTTTCCTTTTTTTACATAACTATTAGAAAATCTACATTCATGTGAGATGAATCAAACCCTAAAAGGTTTCTGATATGCTCATCTGTAAGCATCGGAGGAAGTGAATGCCTGTTCATTAGAGTACTTAGGGCCCTGAGCAAGAGAAAAAATTCATACCTAACTAACTTGGTAACAAATAGATTTATGCTTGTACTTGCAATCTTTATAAGGATTATTCTGAAGAGTTTTGTAGCAATATAATTAGGTTGCATAAAACATAACTAGAAAATGCATGAAGACAGAGTACTAAAAACAGATGTAATTCTCTATTTCAGCTGATGCAACACAAAGTGAGAATATTATTTCACTTTCGCATTTTTCTTCTAAAGCAAGACACAGGGGGTTCATTCCATTTTTCTCCTCCCTCCCTCTTCCCTGTAAGAAGATTGCAGGCTCATCAAATTCAGATATACAAACAGACAAAAAGTGATCCTCCTGGCCACCTAATTCTAATTCAAGCTGCTTTGCACAGCCACTCTACTAGAGGGCCACATTCTTTCAGAATGATTGCCTTTTCTGCATACTTATTAGCTAGCTTGGTGCCTGGAAATGTTTATTCTGTACTGTATAATAATTTTTGATGTCCTTAAAAAAACCACAAAAAAGCACCTCTGCTACATTACAGGCCTGGCTGTTGTCCAGTTTAGTGTACCACCTGGGTGAGACACACCTGATCACTGTGCAATGAGTTATACAGAATCTCCTAGTCCTTTATGGGATGAATCTCATGTAATTTATTAGAACAGTAATTTACTACAAAACTAAAAAATTAACTTTCAGTTTTTTCTGTAGTAGAAAAATTACATGTCATTAACTTTTATTATAAAAAGAGACAGAGATAAAAAACATTCTCTATTAAGGCCTGTACCTTACCTAAATGATTACTTTAAGAACACTTCTGACTTCTAAATAATTTTATAGGAGATTTCTATTAGGAACACATAAAGCACTGCATATGGAAAACTACAGAAACACCCAATATGTAAGTACTGTTTAACAATAGGATTCATTTTGGATTATTACCTCCCTAGCAGGACTTGGGGATTAATTTGCATCAAATGGTACAATGAACAAATTTGTCCTCCTTGGCTTGTGAAATGGCAGTGAGGTCACTGGGATTCCCTCTGTTTTATTTAGTATTTTTATTTACATAATTGGCCTGTGTGTTTGTGTGTGTATCTAGTTAGTTGAAATTTATTACTTTTTCCCTAAATTGAAATAATAGAAGAGAAAAAACTACTCTTTCTTCATTTATATGGCATACCTGAGAGACAAACATTGCTTTACCTGCTGCACTACTTCTCTTTGTGTTTCTCTTGGGATTCTGACTACACAAGCAGCAGCTTTCGTATGTGATTAGAAAGCTAACACCTGTCCCCAGACAGTCTTAAGTATCCACATTGACTAGTTCCTTCATCACTTCCCCTGCTTTATTTCTTCCACCTTGATGAATAAGATAACACATTAGATTTGCCAACTGTTAAACTGATCATAATATCAGTAATAATTATTGAAAATGTAACTGGCAAATAATTAATTCCATTATTTAATTTCCTATGAAACAGAATTCTTGTAAATACTTCAGCAATGTCCTTTTCTGTTGGGAAACTGTTCCACCCAGTTTTAAACCAGTTTCTCTGTTATGATCCTTATGGATATTTAACCTGGATGAAATTTTTCCTGAATTTTTTTCTTATATTTCATAAGAAGTGAGCTCAGACTGCAACCTATTCATCAGTGCACATGCTAATAAGAAACACAGTTTAAAAAATTTATTTAAATTTATCATCTTTGAAATTCTGGTTTCAGTAGATGGAAAGGTTTTAGAGGTTTTGAGGATGCTTGTGTAGGAGGGAGGCAAATACTCAGATATACCTGCATACACAAAAGCAGAATATGGCTTTGTAAAATTTGCACGCTTAAAAGGTTTGATTGCTAAGTTGATGATTGTCATAGCATGTGGGTGAAAGTTTCTCTGTGTCAGACTGAAAAAGGAGGATAGTGAGAATGATCCAGGTTCCTAGGATAAAATTTAGAAGTCTGTCCAGCTGTGTGTCAGTGCAAGGAAATAACATGAAATATTTTGAACATGGTCACTGAAACCCTTGAACAAATGGCTGGGATAATTTTTTGAATTCCTTTTTAATAGATGAAATGTAAAATTTAGTGTCTTGTCCTCTAGAAGTTAGCTATTTATGAAAGCTATTCATAGAGATTCCTTCTATGTTTGATAAAGAAAACAACTTCTGAAGGGTAAATGAATTTGTTCTAAACATTTATTTTCTGTTCATTCAGAGGGTATTAGGGACTAGCTTGACATACAAAGCTGAAGTTAGGTGGAATGAATTCCACCCACTAAGTATTACTATTTTCCATATCGTCTTCTGCATTATCCTTAACATCTTTCACCTGCAGCAGATTTTTGCAGGAAATTGGATGATAAGTTTAAGAGGATCCACCCAATGTACCATTGCTATCACAACCATAACTGATATGGATTTTTTAATATGTTTTTAGTTTGAACTATTAAAGTATCTCTAGTAAACCTCAGTAGATTCCAGAGAAGTGGAAACCATATCATAGATTATATAATGAAATTTAATACTATATTATGAAAATTAATATTATAAAATTATTATATTATATTAAGAAGTTTAATTTTGTTCCAGTGTTTCTGGAAGTCCTGATGATGCTGAGTGGAATTCTGGATGTTTGCAGGTTTGAGTCTTCTATGATCTAAGCAGAAACTATTTTTAATACCAAAGAGAGATGTGCCTTTTATATGGAGTTATCATGGATTGTCATCAAGGAATAGAAAAATGGGAATTCATTACAATGATGCATTTATGAGATCTATAGCAATCCAAATTCTTACAGAGATCACCAAGGATTTGTCTTTTAAAATCTAAAAGGCAGCACCATGGAATAGGCAGTGTATTGGAATAGCAATGACGAAGTTGCTCTACATGGCATTTCATTTCTGGACGGCAGCAAAGATCAATGTACTTGCCTACATCTCCTGAATTAATATGGCTTTCCACTAAGGAATAGAATCTTGCTACATAACTTCTTGCTCTACATTAGAAGTCTCTCACCACAATGATAGAGTACTCTGAGTCGGAAGGGACCCACAAGGATCATTGAGTCCAGCGCTTAAATGAATGACCCATATGGGGATTGAACCCACAACCTTGGCATACCTATCACCATGCTCTGACCAGTGAAGTAATGTCCCATGAGTTACAATGAAGAAGATCCTATCAGGTTACTCTCACCTTATAAAATAATTTTAAATTATGATGTACTGAGTTATTCTGCATTTCTGTTCCAAGTAGTATTTTTTATTGCTAAAAACTCAAATGCCAATAAATACAAAATACCGTGCTGCAATGTATTTTTCTCATAGCTGCTGTGTCTTCAAATGAGAGGTAATTCATAGTTACTTTATTAACTCATTTGAAATCTCTTAGAATAAGGGTCAGGTTTTTTTTCTTTTTGACAGAACTTTTCTTGTAGAAAGATGTTGTAAATTCAGTGTTTTGCAAAAAAGCCCCTCTTTTGCCATATTTACTTAGGAAGTTGAAAAACTTCTCATTTGAAATCTCTGAAAATGTTATGTATGATAAATCTCTGACTTTTCTTCATTATAATTTATTTTAATTTAGATACAGATTTTTTTATTAAGATATATTTACATGAAATGACTTTTTCAAAATTTTAAAAACTATTATCCATATTCAAAACATTTTATTTTATTAAAGCTTATTTTTAGAGAAGCTTTTGGCATTCCGAATGAAAAAAAAAAACAACAACAAACCAGAAAACCAAACTTTGGATCTTCACTAGTTGATATTTTCTTTTTATAAATTTGACTTGACTTTCAGAGCTTCTGATGAACATCATTACACTAAACTGTCTGAACACAAAGCTCTATAAGACAGAACATTAAAAGGTATTTCCTTATTGGTTTAGTTGTAGGTTCAAACCATCTTTTATGGGAATTTGGACATGCTTAACACCTCTCTCTCTACAGGCAACTAAGAGAGTGTGTTTTCAGCTATAAAACACTAACAATAATCTAGGCTTATTCTGTAGCTGGTTTTTTGGTGTTTTTTTAATGACCTGGGGAGTTCTGCTGTATTTAAATATACCAGGAGAAAAAGCCACAAATGCTATAATATTAATTGAGCGTATTTCTGTATACCAACATCATTTGAATTCCTTCTCCTCAGGTCTCATTTAAGCAGCTTGAATTGCTAAGCCTGAGAGAGAAATTGCTGCTCAACATTAACTCCCACTCCTCTTTTAACAAAGGCTGTGATAGATTTTTTTTTTTTTGCTGCTTGTGTCAGACAGCTAACAGGACAGTTGGTAAAGATAAAGAGGCTTTGAAAAGGATCTTGAGGTATTAATGGAGTCTGTGAGAACTCAAAGGAGAGCAGGCAAGCTTCAAAAATGATAGAAAGAAGGAAATTTCCCAATCATTTAGAGGAATGGCTGCGGTGTACTTTGTTGGTATCCAAGAAGCCACTGAAAATTGCTGGGCTGAGAGTAAGGCCACAGCAAACAGATCACATTCTTCAAAGACAGGACGGGCAAGACATTTATTTCTGACCTTTTAAGTCTTTCTCACCAAAAGAACTCTGGGATATTGTTGCACAGTTTTGCTGTTCTGACAGGATAACCATCATCATGCTGTAATTATTGTGGCACAATGCACCGGAATCTGGAAATTCCTCCTGTAGACTTCAATAGGGTTTACATCCGGGCTCCTAATGATGGTAAATTCTGTGTGTTTTGACATGCGCAGATTATGACATTGTTTAACTGGTTCATAAATTTCAGTGTTTAGAAGCACATAGCTAAACTGTGGAGTTTTCATCTGTTAACAGTGCTTATATAATATAAAACCTTACAGTCTATTGGGATCTGACCTGAAACCACAGATTCCTAAAATTATATGAGAAATTTAAAAAATCTCAGGTACTTGCAAGTTAGTGTAGGGTTTCAGGTCTGTTTAAAGCTCATCGAATATCCTTACTCAGTGCAGTTAACGCCTTTGGTGCATTGAACTACCCTGAGCACAATATTTTTTTTTTCAAATTCTCTCTTCTCTGAAGTTATTTAAAGTGGCATCAAAGCCCTGTACTATAAAGGAATCAATTTAAATGACTTCAAAAACACTAAAGTTTGATTGAGACTTTAATTGAAAGTTTAGTTCTTTCTCCTCCTCTCACTAATACCAAATTATTTCCTATTAAAAAGACTGGTTTTTTTTAAAGACTTCACTTTATAAAGTGAAGAGCAAAAGTATATATATACACAGGATTTTTAAAGCACTTTTAATCAGGAAAAACTAGTGAGCAAGCAGCAAGCTTGTCCCAGTTTAAATGGGGCAAGGGTCTTCTGCTGAGGATGGATTAGGAGGAAAAGACCCCAAACTTTTTCCTAAGCAATTATTAATCCAAAACCAAGGAGCTTTGATTGAAGGGAAAAAAAAACAAATTATGGAAAAGGGAAAACAAAATAACAGCCCTTTATTAAAAGGTATGTTTGTATTAACAAGAACACACAAAAAAAAACCCCAAGTAAACAACCAAGCAATACTCCTATACCCACCAATAATCCCCTTCAAGAACAAAACCGATAGCCCGGCAAAAGGAAAATTTAAATAGTTCAATTTTTAGCACCCTTTGGTGTAGTTCCAACCACAGTCAGCAGGGGGCGCCGTCGGGTCACTGGAGATGTAAAACTTGTAATGTCCTGTACCATTCACCAGGTGGCGCTGTTGGGTCGTTGGAAGTGCAGAACCTGTAGTGTCCTATGGTAGTCACCAGGTGGCGCTGTTGGATCACTACAGGAGCAGAGCTTGTAATATCCAGTGCCTGTCACCAGGCAGCGCTGTGGGATCCCTGGTCACTGCCACGTGGGATGGGGAAAACAAAAAAAACAACAACAACACCCCCCAGGGTATATCGGAGAAAAAACAACAAAAAAACCTGATTCCTCTTCCCCTCCCGAGGAAAAGGAGGAAGGGGGGGGGCCGAAGGGGAAGGGGGGAGCGAAAAAAAAAGAACAACACCGACAACACAGAAAGTTCTCTCAATGGAAGAAAAACTCACGAACTCCGGGGGGGCCCCGACGAGCAGGAATAGCTGGGAAAGAACCGCAGCAGCCAAAAAAACTTCCCTCCGACAGGAAAAACAACAACAAAAGAAAACCAAAAGAACCAGCGTCTGCTGCTCACAGCAGCCTCTCCTCCTCCGCGCGAGCGAGCCGACTCTCCCCCCCCACCTACCTCTTTCCAGCAACACACCCTAGCTCCCCCCCAACTCCTCCCCCTTCGTTGCTAGGAAACTAACGTTCAGCCATTAGCGCTCCGGCTAGTTCTTTTGTTTTCACCTGAATGGGTGTGCTGAGCACACACACACACACACACACACAGGGGGGAAGGGGAAGAAAAATTCCTTGCTGAAGTCAGAACTATGACAAAGCTACAGTCACAAATATCTCTACAGTTATCTATGTATTAGCCTGGTCACATGACACATCCGCCTCATGCAGAGTCCAAAGCCATGCTGCAAGGGCTGGCTGATAATGGAAAACAGGTGGAGCATGAAGGCTTTCATAGTCACCATTCTCTTGGAGTGCCACTGTCCCATGGCAGCCCTTGGGAAGTACTTTCTGTCTACAAGAATGGTTCACATCACTTTTGCACTCTTCAGAGTGACTTCAGTCCTTTTGTTTTCATACTGAAAATTCTCCAGCTCCTGGCTAGTTTGCCTTCCAGAACTGGTATTCTCACAAGCCTGAATGGGAGCTAGGGTTCCTCCAAACTACTTTTTGTAAATATATATCATATAATTATAGCAAAATCTGTCTGTGCCTACTTTTATTATTTATCACCATTGTCAATTTCCTTTTAAAGTCTTGTAACTGTAGTGTACCTTTCTTTCCCCGTTTAACTATGCAAAATTGATTCTATTGTAAGGCAGTTAAAGAGCACTTTCTTTTCCGAGGAAGGAAGATTTAATAGTTGCATTAATAGGTCATTGTGGCAGAATAATTTGATTCTTAATTGTGCAAGGAATAAGCACATTGAGGATAGAATCAACATGCAGGCAAAGGTGTTAACTGTGAATAAGAATAGAAAGAAGTTTAATGTCAAATAGAATATAAAAGAACAAAGGGATTGTTGTAAGATGATTAATAACATAGTAGGCTGTGTTATATAAAAAATAATTTAGATGACTTACTTAGACTAGATACCCAACTCTGAGATATCTGCTGTTATTAACAATATATTAGAAGGAAAGTGGCTGTAGATGTTGCAGTTTGGTCAAGGTTTGCCTGGAGCATAAGCCTGAAAAGGCCCTGCCAGAGACAAGTCAGAAGCTAAGTTGGGACTGGTTAGACATTAAAGCTGTGCTGACCAAAAAGAAACAATAAGTCAGGCAGAACCAAACAAAAGAAATTTGCAACTAGAGATAGGATGTAATCTGGTGGTGGGATTTAATTACACGGTGTTTACAGTTAGGTAAATGGATTAATATTTGAATGATATGTAAGTTGATGTTTAACTGCTATGTCTCCTGTGAAATGTAAAACCAATCATGTAACCTTGCTTGGAAAATAGTATAAAAGATGCGTTCAAAATGTGGGTCTTTGGGTACCTGTCTTGGGACAGGAGTCCACAGGGACCCCGGGCCCTGAATAAAGCACCGCATAAACTGACACTCTGTTAGTTTGTGTTCTCATTATGGGCAACAGTTTTCTGGCGACCACGAAAAGGGACTCCGAGGGTCGCTGGGGCGATTCACGAGCCGATCTACTCCACGCCGGCAGCCAGGTGATTTCTGGGGAGAATATCTACCCGTGACCGACCCCGCGCCCGTCGGACAACCATACGCGGTAAGCCCAGAGGTGCTTTATTCTAATATCGGTGGTAAAAGCCTACCTGTTAGACGGGGCTGTGTATACCCGCTGGGCTAGGCGAAAAAGAGGAATTTGGGAAGCCTAGGCGCTAGCCAAAAGTCGCAAGCGGAAGCTGCACTGAGCTAGCACTTGTCGAAAGAGGGAAATCGGCAAGATTGGTTGTGGAAATGTTGTTAGCCATAAGCGCAGCGAAGCTGCACTGAGCTAGCACTTGTCGAAAGAGGGAAATCGGCAAGATTGGTTGTGGTAGTTAGTTCGCTGGACGTGGCGAAAAGCGGTGCCGGCTGGAATTCGGCAGGAATTGGTTGTGGTAGTTAGTTCGTTGGACGTGGCGAAAAGTGGCGTCGGCTGGAATTCGGCAGGAATTGGTTGTGGTAGTTAGTTCGTTGGATGTGGTGAAAAGCGGCGCCGAGCCAGCATTTTGCCGTGAGCAGCGGGGTTCGGCGAAAATTGGTTGTGGTCGCGTATAGCGCTGGCCGTAAGCGCAGCAGAAACTCCGCGGAGCCGACATTCGTTGTAAAACAGCAGAGCTCGGCAAGTTAGCCGTAAAAACGCCGCAAAAGGCTGTGGTAAGTCGGCGTTTTCCGGCTGGCGGGTTGTAAAATCCGGTCTCGTAACTACTTGTGGTATTTGTAGTTCACGTACGTGTCTCGTGTTGCTGTGGGTATGATGCTGTGTAAAGCTTCTAAAACGTTATCGTGTTCTGAGATTTCTGACAATTCTCCGCTCGGTTGTATAATAAAGCACTGGAAAGAAGGAACTTTTGGGCAAGAACTGAGTAAGAAACGGTTAATCAATTATTGTAATATTGTGTGGCCGCAGTATGATACTGTGGGGGTGCGATGGCCGAGAAACGGCACGATAACATCAAAAATAATGGCTTCTTTAATGCAATATCTGAGAGACAATAATAAGTTAGAGGAAATACCATATTTAGACTTGTTTTACTATTTAAAACGTAAGCCTGAGTGGCTGGAGGAATCTGGGATGCTGGCATTAAAGGTATCACAAAATGAATGTGTGAAATGTAAAGAGCGAATGATACGATCTGTAGAACCCGAGGAGGATGTAACTTTGCTAATATCCCCAAACCTTGCCCCTACTGCGCCGCCAATGCGTACAGACCCCCCACCCCCACCCCTGGTGCTGGCAGCTCCTCCACCCCCACCCCTGGTGCTTGCAGCACCTCCACCCCCACCGCCTGTGCTTGCAGCACCTCCACCCCCACCCCCTGTGCGTGCAGCCTCTCTACCTGTACCCCCGACACGCGCACTTTCCCCACCCATGCCTCCATTAGAATCATCTACGGATGAAGAAGAAAAAGAGCGCCTTGATAAAACACTGTTAGCGAGAAGAACTCGGAGGGGGGGAAGGGAGCGGGGGAAACACCGGGAACAAAGGAGGGCTGTGTCACCCTCCCCTCCGAGGTTAATGGCTTCTTTGCGCGAAGCAGTTGGGGCGGGGGGTGCGCGAGTAATGGTAAAAGTTCCGTTTTCGCCTAATGATCTGCTAATTTGGAAGCAGTCCGCGGGAGCATACAGGGAAAACCCTGAACGCGTAGCACGTGTTGTTAAAATGGTTATAAAAACTCAGAATCCAGATTGGAATGATTTGCAGGTTTTGTTGGATACAATTCTGGATTCTACCGAAAAAGAAATGGTATTACGAGTGATGGTCGAAAAAGCCAGGGAACGGATACGTGCTCAGCCAGGACAGGGGACAGTGAATGATTTAGTACCCCGAGAGGACCCAGAATGGAATCCGAACGCGGCAGGCGATTATCATAGGTTGAGATCTTATCAGGAACTGTTAGTAGAAGGAATACGGAGTGGAATTCCGAGGACTTTGAACTGGTCTAAGTTATATTCAGTGCGGCAGGAAAAGGGGGAATCCCCATCTGCTTTTTTGGAGAGGTTAAAGGAAACAGCTCGAAAATTCACGGACTTAGATGTGGAAGCTGAATCAGGGAGGTTACAGTTGGCTCTAATTTTCATGGGGCAGTCGCAAGAAGATATTAGGAAAAAGCTGCAAAAACTAGAAGGTGAAGAAACTAGGAACTTAGAAAAGTTGTTAGAGGTAGCTTGGAAAGTATATAATAATAGAGAACTAGAAACTGCAAAGAGGCAGCAAGCAAGCATGTTGGCAATTTTACAAGCTGCAGGGGGCGGAGTACATAGGGGGAGGGGACGGGGGATTAGGGGAAGGGGGGGTTGGTCGCGGTCTTGGTAACCAAACAGGGTTTGGATTTCAAGGAGGACGTGGAAAATTAGGGTTGAACCAGTGTGCGCTGTGCAAAAGACAGGGACATTGGAAGAGTGAATGTCCTATGGGTGCGGGATTAGGGGTAAACCCATTTGTTGAAGACCTGCAGGGTGCAAATACTGGGACACCGCAAGGTGTCGCCCAAGCATTTATGTTGCAGGATTGCCAGAGTCAAAGCTGACTAGATCGGGATCTTAAGGTTGTCCTGGAGGTAGAAGGAGAACCTATGGAATTCCGGGTGGATACCGGAGCTAGCTTTTCCGCAATGAATACATTAATGGGTCCCTTGAGTAATTCAACTGTCCGTGTCGTGGGTGTTACCGGCCGTACAGAGGAACGGGCATTCTTGCGTCCACTGGATATTAAATTTAGAGGGAAGCAATTAGATCACCAATTTCTTTACATGCCAAATAGCCCGGAATGTTTATTAGGAAGGGATTTGTTATCAACTCTACAGGCCTCAATTGTGTTTGAAAATGGTAGGGTTAAATTAGAGATTCCAGAAGAAAATGTGGCACAGATATTTGTGGTAAATGAAATAGAAACAGAAGCAATTCCTCATGAAATAGAACAAGCGGTGGTCCCATGGGTATGGGAAACTGGGGCCCCAGGATTGTCCAAAGCAGCAACCCCAGTAGTCATAGAGCTCAAAGAAGGAGCACAGCCAGTACAGGTAAAACAGTACCCAATCAGTTTAGAAGCAAGAAGAGGGGTAGCACCTTTAATCAAACAGTTTCTAGTTCTTGGAATATTACAAGAATGTGAATCAGAATTTAATACACCTATTTTTCCAGTCAGAAAACCTAACGGAAAATACAGATTGGTACAAGATCTACGAGCAGTCAATTTGTTAACTAAAGACATTTACCCTCTCGTAGCAAATCCCTATACCCTGTTAACATCTGTTTCTGAGAAATTCCAGTGGTTTTCAGTAATAGATCTGAAAGATGCCTTCTTCTGCATCCGATTGGCACCGGAAAGCTGGCACCTCTTCGCCTTTGAGTGGCAAGACCCCGACACAGGAAGGAAAAGACAACTCACCTGGACGCGGCTACCCCAAGGGTACAAATCCTCTCCTACAATATTTGGTAATCAATTGGCAAAGGAGCTCGAATATTGGAAGACAACTCAGGTAAAGGACTCTCCTTTCTCTTACATAATACTGCAATATGTTGATGACATTCTTCTGGGCACTGAACAACGAGAATTATGTTGCAAACTGACTGTTGACCTGTTGAACATGTTAGGTCAGGCGGGTTATCGGGTCTCCAAAGAAAAAGCCAAACTAGTTAAACAGAAAGTCATCTACTTAGGCTGTGAAATCTCTCAAGGTGTCCGGAGACTGGGAACAAACAGAATACAAGCCATCTGTGCTATCCCAGTCCCACGGAATAATCAAGAATTGAGATCTTTTCTAGGGATGATTGGCTGGTGTCGCCTATGGATTCCTGACTTCGGACTCCTTGCTAGACCACTGTACGAAGCCGTAAAGGAGCCACAGTTAATCTGGAAACCAGCGCAGGAAAAGGCGTTCCAAACTCTGAAGAAAGCCTTGCGAGAAGCACCTGCCCTGGGACTGCCCGATTTAACTAAAGATTTCCAGCTGTATGTCTGTGAAAGACAACGATTGGCTCTGGGAGTACTTACCCAACGATTGGGACCGTGGAAGAGACCCGTCGGGTACTTCTCAAAGCGATTGGATACTGTAAGTGGGGGATGGCCTGGTTGCCTGAGGGCGGTGGCAGCCACAGTGACACTAATTCAGGAAGCACGTAAACTAACACTGGGAAGGCACATCACAGTGTATGTACCACATATGGTTATTGCTGTTCTGGAACAGAAAGGAGAGCATTGGCTCTCCTCTAGCAGGATGTTGCAATACCAGGCCCTGCTCAGAGAACAGGATGACATTGAATTACAGGTCACTAACCATCTCAATCCAGCTGAGTTTCTCAGGTCCACACAGGAAGAGGGAGTCCTGGAACATGACTGCATAGAAACCATCGAGCATGTCTATGCAAGCCGGAAGGACTTGAAAGATGAACCGCTGGAAAATCCAGATTGGGAACTGTTCACAGATGGATCAAGTTTTGTGGAAAACGGAACCAGGTATGCTGGGTATGCGGTGGTTACTTTACAGGGGATTGTAGAAGCAAAACCACTGTCCCCAGGAACATCCGCACAGAAAGCTGAAATTTGGGCACTAGTGAGAGCCCTGAATCTAAGTCAAGGAAAAAGGGTGAACATATGGACTGACTCTAAATATGCTTTTGGAGTAGTCCATGTACATGGGGCTCTGTGGAAGGAAAGAGGGCTACTTACTTCCCAAGGCTCAGCCATAAAGCACCGAGACGAAATACTACAACTCCTGGAAGTCATACATCAACCAGCAGCAGTAGCAATAATGCATGTGAAAGGACACCGGCTTGATTCAGGACCCGAGTCTCAAGGGAACAGACTGGCAGATCAGGCAGCTCGGCGGGTAGCTACAGGAACTTGGACTCAAATGGCTTTGTTACCAACTCGTGATAATCCAGCAGCAGTGCACATGGAAGAAAAACCCCATTATACACCAGAGGATGAGAAATTGGCTCAGATGTTGGAAGCAAAGAAAAATGTGAAAGGATGGTATATTACCCCTACTGGACAGGTAATACTGCCAATCAGAATAATGAAAACAGTACTTGAAATTGAACATGGTAAGTGCCATTGGGGTGCAGAGGCTTTGGTAAAGTTTCTAAAACATAAGGTTTTCTCAAATCAGATGTTAACACTAGCAAAGAGGGTGAATGCAACCTGCCCGACCTGTATTAAGAATAACCCTATAGTTAGGAAACAGGTACAAATGGGGAAACTTCAAATTGGACAACTTCCAGGAGATTATTGGCAAGTAGATTTCTCAGAATTACCAAAAGCTCAAACATACAAGTACTTACTAGTGTACGTGTGTACTTTCTCAGGATGGCCAGAAGCTTTCCCATGTAGAACTAATCAAGCAAAAGAAGTAGTGAAAACCCTCCTAAAAGAAATCATTCCGAGGTTTGGAGTACCGTTAGGATTGTCCTCAGATAGAGGGCCACATTTCATTGCAGGAGTCGTACAGGGTTTAGCCACAATGTTAAGAATAACATGGAATCTCCACACTCCATGGAGACCACAATCTAGTGGACAGGTAGAGAAAAATGAATCAGACTTTGAAAAATCAATTAAAGAAAATTTGTCAAGAAGCAAAAATCCAGTGGCCCCAAGCATTGCCGCTTGCTCTGTTAAGAATTAGAATTAAACCCAGAGAAAGAATCGGAGTGAGCCCATATGAGATCCTATATGGAAAACCATACCATGCAGCAACCTACCAGGGTGATCCTCATGTACTGGGAGACCAAGTTGTATTTAACTATATTTTGTCTCTAAATAAGACCCTTACAGCACTCCGAGGAGCCTTACAGTGGAATCGACCCCTGCCTCTGGAAAATCCAGTGCATGACATCTCTCCAGGAGACCAGGTCTACCTGAAAAATTGGTCAGCAGAACCACTGAGAGAATCATGGGACGGGCCTCGCCAGGTGTTGATGACAACCTACACAGCAGTCAAGGTCGAGGGCATCGACAACTGGATTCACTACACGAGGGTCAAGAAAGTTCCCAAGCTGTGGTCTGTAGAGCCCACTGCACCGACCAAAATGGTGTTCCGGCCGGTCAAATAAGGACTGTAACACGGGCGATAATATTGTTGTTATTGATAAATACTACTAATGCATTTGTTAAAGTCAGTGTTTCTAATTCCTCTTTCTTAGTACCCGAAGGTACAGCTGTCAATCTGACCTGTTTCTTCTCTGACGACCAGGGAGCTGGATTAGAAGAAGTGAATGCTAGATGACAGAGGATGGATCAGGACCACATTATGATGAATAGTGTGACTACAGTATGAAATGTGACACAGCAAAAAGGCTATACCGTCCTGCAGGTACCCAAGGTAACCTCTGATGCAAATGGTGTATACTCCTGCATAGTATGGATTCGAATAAGTTTTGATTATGGATATGTCAAAATACAGACACTCAATTTACACACAATGAAAACACAACAGTGCAAGTACCACCCCCTCACATGCAGTCTGCCAGATGAAAGGGTCCTACCCCTATCTATGTAAAACTAAGCGAGTGACTCGACAAACTCATGCAGCACAAATCCCGCAGTTCCCACATAGAAAAATCACACAAGAAAATTTAGTAGTTGAATTAATTAGAGATTTTGGGAGAGTTCAAAATGTCTCTAAAATTACTGCATGCCTCCCGATGCCTCAATCAGACGGAGATCCAATTCCATGGGGAGTAATACCAGCACCAGAAGTCCCTAAAATGTTTAAAAATACTACAGGGAATTGTAAATTTGTAACAACTACTTCGACTGATCTAACACTCGCCTGTCTACTAACAAAGGTGAAAACTAAGGAACGATGTAAAGAAATGCCAGGTTTTTGGCAATGGCATTAGATTTAATTTTATTGAAACAACATGGGGTTTGCGGTTACCTGCACGCACGGGATGAGCACTGCTGTGTCCACATCCCAAATGTCACACAGGAAATTGGAAATAATATTTCTCAATTAGAACAAATTGAAGGAAACATGCATAAATTACAACAAGAAGCAGAACATAATTGGATCGGCGAGTTATTCAGCTCCCTCGGTCATGTGTCAGGATGGCTGTCTTCCATCATTCAATATGTTTTAATGTTTAGCATAATAATTCTTGTTGCTTTAATAGTATTTAAGTGTCTCTTAAGGATAATCGCAAAAGAAGGACAACACACTCAGCGAGTTATGATGGCGCTGACTCGAAAAGAAGTCCTTCTTCCGGACGGTGATTCTCCTCCCGAAGAATCATAAACGACAACAGAAAGATTTGAGCATCCTTGCAATTGAAGATTGAAGAATGCTCAAAAGGGGGGAGTTGTTGCAGTTTGGTCAAGGTTTGCCTGGAGCATAAGCCTGAAAAGGCCCTGCCAGAGACAAGTCAGAAGCTAAGTTGGGACTGGTTAGACATTAAAGCTGTGCTGACCAAAAAGAAACAATAAGTCAGGCAGAACCAAACAAAAGAAATTTGCAACTAGAGATAGGATGTAATCTGGTGGTGGGATTTAATTACACGGTGTTTACAGTTAGGTAAATGGATTAATATTTGAATGATATGTAAGTTGATGTTTAACTGCTATGTCTCCTGTGAAATGTAAAACCAATCATGTAACCTTGCTTGGAAAATAGTATAAAAGATGCGTTCAAAATGTGGGTCTTTGGGTACCTGTCTTGGGACAGGAGTCCACAGGGACCCCGGGCCCTGAATAAAGCACCGCATAAACTGACACTCTGTTAGTTTGTGTTCTCATTACGGGCAACATAGAAATCGCGATTTTTAGGAGATAAGGATTCATGAAGATTTTTTTCTTGTTTCCTGGTGAAGATAAAATTTATAATTCATATTGCTGCAGTGCTTCGCAGGTTAACTATAAGTTTATATAATTTCCAGAAAAACAATTTATTCTGTCGGTAAGATTCATGCATAATAAGCTCTAGATGGAAGTGTGCTATGGTAAAAAATTTTGAGTTCAGTGACTTTCTGTCATGTTGATATAGAAATTAGAATTTTATAGCCTATTCTTCCTCATTTTTTTCTTGGTATAAAAACTGTGTATAGTCTATTTTTCTCTGCTATTACCCAGCTATGATCACTGTTGAGGTAGGATTCTGAGCAGGATAGAGCTACAATCTCACCTTTGCAGCCACCTTGCCCTAGTTTATACTCACATGATTGCATTTATACTGGTCCTTGGACAAGGCAATGTGTTCTGAAGGTGTCTGACACCAGTACCCTGCAAGACTTATGAAACTCCAGTCATAGCACAATCTTACAGAATCTAAAGGACTGTGCTAAGTTTAGGCTAGGCATCTACACCACCAGCAGCTAGGGGGAACCTGCTGGGCTCACCCAAAAGCTGTTGGCTGCCTAGGCAGGTTGTTTGCAGGCTGTCTGTAAGAAGGTTGCAAAAATGAAGTGGGTGCTTTCACTTTGTGAGAATACTCTTGGACTCTATCTTGGCTTCAACAAGGCAAATAAAAAACTGTCACAGTTATGTCAAAGACACAGAAAGAAAGAGCTAAAAATATTGAACTTTGCAATCAGGGGAGAAGCCAGGATTTTTGTATTGCACTTTTAAGCAAAAAAAAAAAAAAAAAAAAAGGAAATTAGCAAGTGTTTAATTAAAATAAAAGCAAATCCAAAAAGCTTCTCATCCATTATGTCACTTCTCTGTATCTTTGTTCTTAGCTTCTGTCTTGTGGTTTATTCTTGAGTGAAAAAAATCTAAACAAAAATGTAAGCTTTGCCCTCAGAGGGTTGTTTGTTGCTCATTCAACCATGACAATCTGTAAAATTCCAGCAGCAAGAGAGAAGGAGTAATTAAAACAAAATACGTGTTGTGATTTAACACAGACATGTACAGGATCTATTGTTTTACTAGTATAATTCCACAATTTTTCTGCAGACAGATCTTTTTCTAAGTACAGCCCCATATAGCTGTCTGTTTATTAAGACACAGGCTCTTTTGAATACTGCGAAAAAATATAACTCAAAAAGGATCTTCATCCATGTTTGAGGAGGCTCAGGGGAGCAAAATCTCTTCAGTATTTCTGATCCTTGCTCTGGTGGGAGACTGCTGACAGACCTGACAGAGAGATCTAAAAATCCCAGAGCTTTTCTTTTTTTTTTTTTTTTTTAATCCATTACTGTTACGTATTTTGGTCTACTGGATAATTAAAGAGACCTTTCTGTGATCACGGACTACTTTTTCTGTGTTCTCCCAGCAGCCTGAGAACAGTTAAAATATTTTGGACAGTCCTGACACTGTCTATATTGAAGCATCACATGAATTTTTGGCATTGATACATTACTTACTATGCAAACTTTAGCTGGTCTAAACTTGCATTGAAATTTCATACCTTACTCTAGAATTCTTTAAATTTTTGCATGTAGTCACCTCACCTGCCTTGAAGGCATAAAATATTATAACTGATTGAAACTAGTCAGCTATACTCCCTTTGTAATGAATCAATTTTATTCCTAGAGGGAAGTTTAATCTTGAGTGTCTATAGAGAAACCCTGAGTACCTGGAAGTTTCTTTTGACTATGTAACAGAAGGAATTCAACTGTGTTTTCTTAACGTCCAGCGAAGACCTAATTGCTGATTCCTTTCTTTGCTTTGCAATTGAAGAATCTTCCCTGTTCATGTTCAATATTTTGCCTGTTGAAATATTTGTAGTATTCACAGTGAATGAGCCGTGTCTACTGATCTAATACAGCAAGAACAAATCTCAGCAGAGGTATGTCTGGGCTCAGGCAACAAGCAAACATTTAGAGCTGAGTGTCCCTATCACTAGTGCTATGCTGATGTGGAGAGACATGTTCCTAATACCTTCTTTATGCCTAATGAACTGAAAAGACAGTAGGGATGTCAGATACTATGACTTACATGCTATTTAACCTCTGAATGGGACACTACAAAGTGGTATTCCCTGCAGCTGCTTTTTTTCATTAAATAAAGCCATGCTTGTTCAGTTACAATGAGAATTTTTAAAGGAATAAGTATGTCCCTGTCTGCCTTCCTCAACTCCTCATTGATGAGTTTCAAGCAGGGATCTTCAAGAAATACAAGTTTTATAAGAATAGGCACCTACAAAAAGGAGTAAGTTTTTAGTGATTTGATGCTTAATGGAAATCTCTGCAGTGCCTACAAAAAACGGCTCAAGTTTTTAGCTTCTGCTTCCTGGAACTTCCATATCTTTCTATGCCAGGCTGCAGATCTGTTTTCCATTGTGTGTTGCCATTGTCACTTTAGCTTACTACCTCCTTTTTTATTTTCTCCAGGATCCTCAGCACACATATTGTATGCCTGTAAATTTGTGTCTGGGATTCTTTCTGGAGTAGCTTTCTATGAGAATAAATTTTTCAGTCCTCACCGATGTGAGAATCACAGTTTAGCACACTGCATTCCCTACTTTTCCCACTGAAAGCTCAGCCACTGGTAATTGTTTGTCTCCAATTCATTTCTAACAAAGCTGCAATGAGTGAAAAATTGTTCTCTAAGCAAGACTATCACTGTAGTGACTTTCTGCATAGTTCAATTCATAAAATACTATTTTTTGCTTATTTTAATAAGATCAGTTGTAAAGTTGTTATTGGGAATAGATCATACAGGCTTAAACTTGGGCACAAATCCATATTAATACAAATTGTCCAAATGAAACAGAGTAACATGTTCAAGGAAGTACATATGATTGTTTCTGTAGCATTCAGTCTTAATTATTGTATCCAAATGTAATCTTATTGATTAAGATTAAAAAAAAGCCAGCATGATTTTCCAACTCTGAAGGCCTTGAAACTGCACATCAGTTTTGGGTCTCATATACAAGGACAGCAGCACAACATTGCTTAGGTCCACTTGCAATATCTGCAATCACACATACAAAAATTCAGCTATCAAACAATTTAAACTAAGCCTTGCTGCACGAAGCATGTTATTTTATCTCAAAAATCTGTTTGCCACCCATTGCGATAAAACTACATTAATGCATTAAATTAAGTGATTTTATAGCTTGCATACAAATCAATGAAGCGAGTGAATATTAGCTAACCTAAGCCCTAATTAAAGAGCAATGAGACACTGATAACTGTTTTATGTTGATATTTGAAAGTTAGTATTTTAATTATTATCCAAGGTCAGATTTTCATAATCAACCAGAATACATTATTAAAATGCCACATCTTGTATTAGTAGTCTGTGCTAAGGGTAAGTGTATCTGCAATAGAAACAGAAAGTTCTGCAGTCTTTTAGTATGACTTTTAAAGATTATCTGAGAAATATTATTTCTTCCTATCTTATGTTTTCTCAAACAGCATAGTACACCTGATTGGTATTTGAACAGAAAAAGAGCAGTAATTACTAGTTCAATCAGTGGTCCTTCAGTACTGCTTGTAAATACTGTTTGAATGCAGAGATAAAACTAGTTTTAAAAATTTCACCCTACAAATAGTAACTGAGATGTTTTTCTTGTTTCAAAGGGAAGGTTAAATGAGTATGCCACTTCTTAAATATCCTGCTGCTCCAAATGTGTTACTTAAGGAATCTGAATGTCTCAGAACTTGTCTCCAAGGTGGAAGCTTACTTTCCATTCCATTTAAGCAAAAGTGTTTAAGTGTGCACTAAATTTTTTTAACAGCCTTTTGATTTGAGTAAAGCCATTCTGTTGATATTAAATTAATATATATTTTGCTAAATTGTTCATAGACTTTCTGCCGTCCTAGAGATTTATACCTCTGGAAATGGCATATAAAATGGGCCAGATGAAAATACTTTAGCCCTGTACAAAAATAGCAAAGCCAAGTTAAGACAGCATGATGTGTGGGATCCCCTGTGTTGCAGATACATTCTTCATTGAGCTGCACAAACTTTAGGGGTTATGATGAATGGAGCACTTTTTCAGTTTTTGTGGGTTTCAGACTCACAAGAGAAGGCAGCATAAATTATACAGTTATACCGTTCACATTTACAAGTATTTGTCTGCAGCTTCTACAGGCAGAAATATGTGAGAGTATAAATGAAAATAGGACTCTCTTCTGAAATGTAATGCTTAGCTACTGTCCTGTCCTGGAAATCCCTTAATTTCTGGTTATGCCACATATCCTGAGTGTGATATGGAAGTCAGTTATGTAGCAAATGAGATTGCTTCAGTTTTAGCCCTTTCTGGCAGTGCCAGCGCCATGAGGTTTTCCCCTAATTTTTCTCATAAGTTTACAAGCTCGGTACCTACTTCTTAGTACAAGACTGCCAGAGCTCATTCTGTAATTACATTTTGAGGGAATCTAGATGAAGTCAGTAAAATTATGTTAGGAGACTTTTCCACTCCACTACTCTTGGTCTGTATGCACTTCATCTGCATGTGCTTTTCTACATGCCAAGTTCCTAAAGTATCTTTTAAGGCCCCCTTGAGCTGAAGCAACTCTGATGAGCTGGCTGAGCAAAATAGGAATTTGAGGATAGATATCTGTAAAGGTGAATCAAAAGACCACAGTCCTTCCTTTTCCATGACTTTAAAAAAAGAAGATAAATAGTTTTCCTAGGAAAAAAAAAGTAATCTTTTTAGTAGTGTGAAGGCTACAGAACATAAATCAATAGTTTTACTGGTATTCCAATTCTTTTTCAAGTTTCAGTAGCAAATAGTTATTTTTACACAAAAACATCCCCTAGTCTTTCTTGATTTACAGTGATAAACTGACATACTATGTATCTTCCAGAGTAAACTGCAGTCTTTCCTCAGGTTATCATTTTCTTGTCTCCTGTGAGAACTGAAGTTTCCTTTAATCTACATTTTTCACTGTTCAATCACATTTCCTTTATACGTTAACTCTAGTTTTGCCTATATATGTATTTTAGGGTTGAGCTGAATACAAAGAAATTTAGAATCATAATATATCTTTATTTAACAAAATCCAGATACTTAAGTTGTGAAAACAGGCCTCTTCTGAATTTCCTATCTATTTTTATTAAATGGTGACACAAAACACTGTACACTGTCAATCACAAACATTTCAAATGTGATCAGAATTTTCCCCTTTTTGAACATGTAAAAGATTATTATAATAATTTTTTTTTCATCTACCACCAGCTAGATTATAGAAAACTCGATGTTTGTATTGAACATGTCTATCTTTTACTATCACTTCTGTAACATCATATGTAAGGCAACCACATATTATCTGGTCCTGTGATGAAAAATTAAATTATAATAGATAGATATAAAGGGAGACAAAAAGTTATCATAGCTTGAAATTTTTTTCTTGTACCTCAGTGCTAGATTCCTTAATCTTTTAGTGCAATCTCAATTTATATGACAGTAGAGATAGAGGGACAGATGGAAAGATTGAGAGGCGGGACAATAAAGAAAAAGAAAAGAAGAGAGATGAGAGAAAAAGGTGAGAGAAAGAGTAAAAAGGTAACAGAAAGGGTAAAAAGGTAAGAGAGAGGAAGAGAGGAGGAAAGAGAGAGAAAAAGAGTAAGTTATTTTTGAGTAATGCTTACAGTATGGCACATGTTTTTGTAACAGTTTACTTCTGTGAAGTTGAGCCTAGGAAGAAGGGAGGAGTAGGGGAAAGATGTTTTAAGATTTGGTTTTATTTCTAATTGTCCTATTCTGATTGGTAACAAACTACATTAACTCTACACTAACTTCCCCAAGTTGAATCTGTTTTTTCTGTGACCATAACTGGTGAGTAATCTCTCCCTATACTTATCTCAACCCACTAGCCTTTCCTTATATTTTTCTCTACCCTGCCTAGCTGGCAAGGGGAGTGACAGAATGGATTTGGTAGGTGCCCAGTGTCTAGCCAGGGTCAGCTACCACATTAATGAACTCTGAGAGGACAGTAGTGGAGCATATCTATTTGTTATTTGTTCAAGAAACCTTACCAAAAGGAATGAGGGTCAGTTCTGGGGTTTGGCCATTGCAATTGGGATCAGGTCATGGGAAAGTCAGGTCACTACAGAGTGAATTCTCTTTCCCTTGCTCCCGTGAGGGTGCAGGATACCCAGCTGGCAGCCCCACTTCCAATGACAGAACATGGGTTCCCCTTTGGCTGGCAAAGGAAGGAATGAAGTGTCCTTCAGAATATGATTAAGAGAGTGAAGATGAGGAGACAGCACAGGTCCCTGCGTACTAAGGGGTGTTAGCAACTTACCTGTGAGTAGGGAGATGAGGTGTTTATTGGTTCTCCAGGATACTGTCTTCCTCTTCTGGGGGAATGCAGCCAGGAGTCTGAGATAATCTTCTGTGAAGGTCTCTTTTTCTCAATGCATCAGAAATAAAGAGGCCTGGGACACAGAACAGGGTTAGCCTTTATCAACTTGGCTTTTCTTTTGGAACTGTGATTTTAAAACAATCCAGCTCTCAGGCTTAAGTGTCACTCTGTCAGTTTGCCTTTCTGGCTCCTCCATAGGTTTTCTTCAGTGCTTCTAGGGCTAACAGGAAGGGAAAAAGGATGTCACTTACATATAAATTAGTTTTTGAAACAAAAATGAAAACATGAGAAAGCTGCAAGCAAAGAGTGTATGTGACAGTATGCATAGGACAGTGACACACTTTAATTGGCTGTCTATTACAGGATGTCCAATTTCCCCCCTCATTTTCCATAATGCTACATATGCCTGGAAGCTTTTATCCCCTCTTTCACACTGCAATAAAAATGTCTGACAACAACTGATAGCCCCTATAAAATGTCATAAGCTTGTGCTTGAGGTTTCTAATAGCAAATAATTTCATTCAAAATTAAATTAGTTGTCAAAATACAGTGAACATTTCCCACATGCTTTTATTGCATTGCACAGGGAAACGAATATTCTATTTATTGTATTAATTAAACAACATGCCCTGCCACTGCCAACCACCATGCCACTGTGTTTAAGTAAAATATGTGAGAAGACTTTTTTTTGGGGGGGGAATGGGGGAGAGGGTACAATGTCATCTCAGAAAGCAAGCAGTTTGTGATTTTCCTAATGATATCTATTATTTGAAATTTTATGAAAACATCTCAAATCTATTTCATGAGATGGGATTTAAACAGTAGGTAATGCTAAATTATTAAGCTACTTTTTGTAATAGCCTATTTCTTATACCCAATATGGTTTTTCTGAGCCACTGTGGAGTCTAAGCATTAGTCTTTTATCTAACAAATAACTCAAAAGAAAATAGGACCTAGCATAGGCTAGTAAAATGAGCTGCCTTGCCTTATGCCTTGTTATTTTCTTTCTAAACTAATACCAGTATGAAGTGAGAAGTGAATATGGATAGATGCAGCGTCCTGGCACAGTATGCTCCTTATGCACAGAACAGTGCTTTGTTTTCCTTCAGAAAGGGAGAGCACTGTGTTGTGGCAGCACCATCACTGTTTTTAGGGTCTTCCTACTGACTCTGTATCACCCAAGTGACTGTGAGTCCTAGAGTGCTGCCATCTACCTAATCACTAGCACAGTACAGTTACCACTAACACAATAGTGAACATATCAGAGGCTGTAAGGCCAAGAGAGCAAACTAAAAATTCTAGCTGTTAATTGAAGGAGAAATTTTTTTATTTTTCTGTCCAAACAGTTACAGCATTGGTTGTCAGCAGACTTTTTCATCTAGCATGAAATGTCATGAATGCTGAAGAGAGAAATGAAAATGATTACTATTGGAGTATTCTGTAGTTGCATGTGAGGTGACTTATTGAGCTATATAGGACAAATGATACAGAGAAACTTGCAGAGGCACTGAATATTTAACAATGATTAAGAGATCTATGTAAGGTCAATTTGTCACTATCTTCTTTTACCCATTATTGCCATTTATCTCCATGTCCCCTTACCCTCCCAACCTATCATAAAGTTGTATAAATGGCATGCAGAATACTACTATATAGCCACTAATACTAGAATAAATGAAGATATCTCAGTGCAGTAAAGTTATAAAAGTATATCATAAGTTAGTATTGAATTATATATATAATTATAACATTTAAAAATATATAAAATATTTTGGAAATTTATAGAATAGTAATAAGTATAATCTGGGGCAGTATGCATTGTTTCCTTAGAAGAGAAAACTGGAAAGTTATAAGAAATAAAATTTCATGTGGTAAGTCTGTGTAGTCGTCTGGTGATTTTTACTTCATATTATATTCAGGCTATCATGACTGACAAAGCAAAATATGTTAAATAATGAAAAACAACAACCATGTAAAAATAAATAGAAGTTGTCTTATATTTTATTTGTACCAAAATGGGAGAAAAATATGATGTTTTTAGGAGTTTTGAAGTCTAATGTAGTAGGCTTTTGAATATCCATGTAATACAGAATTCAAATAGCCTGACAAGTCTTTGTTTTGCTGAAAGCCAGAGTATGGTCTTGGATTTGATCCTTGGGGTCACTCTCTGGGGAACCAAGCTCCTCTTGGGCATGGTCAGATTACAGACTGCTGGTGTGAATCCCAGTCCAGAGAGATAGGAGATTTAAGATGTCTTCTGATCTAGGTGTCTTGGCCCACTCCAAACATCAATAAAAAATAATTAAAAAGGGAGTTACATGAATTTAGGCAGCTGAGAGTTAAAAATTAAACTTTTGGACTAGTCTTTTATTGTCAATAAGAAGAAATAGATCCAACTTGAAGTAAACATCTCAGACACACCACCAGAGAACATAAATTCTAGAGTAAAATGAAATTTTATGGCTTCTCTTATTCAGGAGTTCAGATTAGATTGTCATAAAAGTCTCTTCTGCCTTTAAAACACACAAACCTCCTAATTTAATATTCTTTCATATGTTGCATAGCTCTAGACATAATATGTGTTGGTCTTGTTCTCTGGATCTTACTTTACAGAGCTAAGATATTTTTATTACCCTGTCAGTTTCACCATTATAGAGATGTTTTAAATTATTCATTGTATAGCTCTTCAGTTTCTATGCATCTAGTCAGCTCTAGTCAAATTGGTCAGAAGCCTAATATTTGCTGACTCAAAAATTAGGATAAGTTCTAGTGTACATTCTGGTAGTAGAATATTTTATTGTTCAGACCTGGTTTTATTATTGTTGTATGTCTAGTTTCTGTTCTTGTTATTGTTTTCAGTTTTTTTCATGTTGCTAATATGCTTGTGAAGGGTCTTGTAAAACATTTAGGTTTTGGGAGAAATGTAATTCCTAGCCATTGAGAAAGTCCAAAATTGTAGTGTAGCCCAAAGAGCTCATTTGAAGATTTCTTGGACCATTGGAAAGCTGCTTTCAAATCGTTATGCTTCCTTTTACCATAGTAACAGAGTCTCTGTATGTCCTCAGAGTATTTTTTGGGATTTCCTCAGCAATGTAGCATCAGCTATTCAAATCCATCATGTTTTATTGTTGCTGCTTTGACCTGCAATATGGGGAAATCCATGCATTGCTACAACTGTGCATTGCCTCGCCAACTGGGTCCTCTTTATATAACCTTGATCCATAAATTCTAACTTGCAACTAATAAAACCTGTCTTTGTATCAATCAGACAGAACATTTAACACAATTGACAGTCAAAACAGAGTTCTGCTTCAAACCTTGCCTTTCTCCTGCAGTCAACCATATCCCTTTAACAAGCCTTTAACTGTCACAAAACTGCAGCACAAGTTTTATGCAATATTTCAAGTCAGTCAATGGATCTTTGAAGCGGTAGTAGTATATAATTTAATAACTGTGCTTGCTCTCCTTGCTCCACATACAGCTGAGGCCACCCTTCAGAGAAAACCACTGTTAGTCAAGTGCTTCACTTTTGTGGTGCTCAGCTTGAAATACTTGGTCAGGGCCAATACGGATCATAAGTGTGTGTGTTTGGAACATTGATGTCATAGGACCTGTTCTACTTGATATCAGAAAAGTAACTATTGTACCTTCAAATGGCATTAAGTATAAGTAAGCAGATATGTTGAATTAATTTTTTTCAGATTTACGACTTCTTTTGAGGAATTGCAGAGTAATATAATACCAGCCTGACAGTAAATGCACACTTAAAAGAACATTTAATTATGAAAATAGTTTCATATCTACCCACAGTCCTCACTAGTTTTACAAGAAAGAAGTAAGAAGATGTAAATACTTCGTTCAAATCCAAGTGTTACACCAGTTTATGGAGTAATGTGTCACCCCATGTACTTTTAGAGACAATATGACATAACTCAAATCCTTCAGGATTTATCCTTGCACAAACTGGATATATTTAGAGATTTAATGCTTGTGAGTCCCTCACAACAAATGAGGGACTTGCCCTATTAGACCTGAATAGCTAGTAAGTAGCTGTAAAATCTTAATTAGCAAAATAAAGGAGACATTTCCTGCAGCACAGGAAACACAAAGACAAACGGTGATAATTAAAATAGACTGGACATCAGAACTTAGACCATAATGCTTAGTCCAACATGTATTCTCCAAAGGTTGCAGACCCAGCTGGTGGGTTTACAGAATCAGCTAGACACGGATTTACTGGGAGAAGTAGGATCAAGGAGAGAGATAAATAAGTTCTGGAAAACCAACATTGAAAACAATTTCTTCAGAAGATTATGAAAGCAGAAAAGTTGAACCAGAGAAGTCAGTTAAAAAGTTTGGAGGTGAAAGGATATGAAAATGGAAACACTGTTTCTCTGCTTCTAAGGAAACAAAGGCAGTGATGAACAATCAATCATAGCTTTGTGTAGAGAATTTTTCCTGCCTTTGTGATCTGTATCCTGAGGCACTAAAAAATTTCTACATGCAGAAAATTGTTATAAAGATGGTAAACTTTTCTTTCATTATAACATATAACAAATAACAAGATTGAATAACAAATAGAACAATAATAACAAATCTGGTGGCAGTGGTTAAGTATTTTTAAAACTAAATGAGCAGGGTTGTAGGTTATGTATGTGCTAGAAAAAGAGGCAGGAAACAACGTATGAGTCAAATATAAGACATAGAAAACAGATATCACTTGAATAAGGCAGATATGTAGAAGATATGAATCCTCTGTACCTAAAGATTTCAGTCCTTTTAAGATGTGCAGTCTTGTCTGTAAAACAGTCCAACATGCTCAAAGTTATTGAAAACCTCCCAGTTAATGTATGTTTGTTTGTTTTGTTTTATTTTGGTTTTGGTTTTGTTTTTTTTTTGGTACAGTCAAGCCTGCCTTTTGGAGTAAACAAGTGGTTGTAAACTAGGATCACTTTCATATGCATGCAAATATCTTAAGGGTGGGTGTTAAGAGAATAGAACCAGACTCTCTTTAGTGGTGCCCAGTCATGTTCCATAGACCACAGGAAGAAAAGTATTTGTATTTCTATGTGAGGAAGATACCAGGTAATAGAAGGCTACATATACAAAACCAGATAACTACAGCTGCAGCATAATATTTGACTGTGTAATTACAAAACAGAGATCAACTATTTTTTCAAGTTTTTGTGGACCAGAAGCAAAATATCTAGGTTCAAAGAATTCCAAGAGATGATATTTTTTCAGAAGTTATAGACCTATCTGACAATGTTGTCAGTGGTGGAAATAAGGATTCTTTGGTATCATTTGGCAAATGATGTTTTTCTAAAAGCCTGGTAATTTAAGGTTCACATTTCTCTCCCTTATCCATAACTAGGGATAAAGAAGGAAAAAAGGTTTTCTTTAGATCTGCTTGTCCTAATGTTCTCATTATTTCCTTTCCTTATTTTGTTTTTGGGGAATAAAATTTTTTAAATGATTTGAAGATTTTTATCAATGACTTCTTCATTCCTTTCTTGCCTTTAGGAGTGTCTTTAATCTCACCAGTTCCGCATGCATATTAAACGCATTTTATATGCAATCTTGATGCACTGATCATGTCGCTCTGAAGAGTTGCTGACATTTAGATAGCTCTGTTGCATCCACTGCCAGTTCAATTTGATTTTTTTTTTGCTGGCTCAATAAAAATAATGACAATAATTTTAATTATATTTTTGTAAAGTTCATCTGTATATTGTTAGCCAAACATGTACCTTCCAGTTTATGAAAAAAAAAGTCCATCAGAAAAATGGCATCTTGTCTGGGATACTAACAGCTAGATGGCTTTACCAGAATAGGTGACAATATCAAGAAAAAGGTGACATTCTCCACTTGAGTTGATTTAAATTTTATTATCCTTTTACAAATAAGGAATACTTCTCTCTGTGTCCTTCCCTCCCCACCAAAAATCCACTGTGTAATTAATAACAAGGGAAGGAGTTAAACAGAGAATGAAGGCTCCTTGTTCTTTCCCTGTATACATGAGGGGAAAAAAAGAATATTTGCCTTTACAAGCCGTGTGATGTGCATAATAATATCACTTGGGTTCTTTGTGTCTGTGTAAGAACCTTACATTAAATAGTGATTCCTTTCCTTTTCCTCCTGCATCTATCCTTTTCTGCCTTGACTACTAGGGCATACATTATAAGAAATGTGGCAAACAAAAAGACTTTCTTGCAAAAAACTTTACCTGTGCACATTTTTACTTTCTAGAAGTTTAAGTTCTCTCTCCATGTTTCTGACCCTTTCAGTTATTTCTAAACATGCTCAGGATGGCTACTTACCTTGGGACAAAGTTTAAAGTTATGGTAGCAAATTTTTGTCAATAGTAACTTCAGAACTCCCCTCCTAGGTTTAATTTATACATTTTATTTTCTACTCTATCATTAACACTCTTTATGTAAAAGTTAAATTCTATGCTGATATGTCAGTGTTAAAAAAGTCTACTTACACAATATAATTAGTTATAAAAAAAATAAAAGGAAAATTGAAACAAATCTTGCTTTTCTGATTGGTTCTCTGATGATTGACAACACATTGAAACTCTCACTCATAAGTTTAAAAGGAAATCCACTGTGGATTAAAAAGAGAGAGTAAACTTCACTGCAAAGGTTTTTATAATAGATTTTGTCTCACAATGATGTTTCACTTGAAAGACTTTGATAACCAGCACTTTCTTCCAAGCTAGTTCTAACCCTTTCTTCAAGCTTACATGGTATTTTAGAAGTTTTGCATGGATTCTGCCTCTGAAAAGGTCAAGAGGGGAAATAGACTATGCAAGTGGAGAACAACCTGTCATTACTGACCTTTTCAAGGAAGAAGAGAAGGAAACACTCTATAATGATAGAGCTGTTGCTTCCCTTAAAAGATCATAGGTCTGGAACCCAGCATCCAGACTGGCCAGGACTGTGGGGTGTGCTCCAATTAGACAGGTAAGATGGTAATGTTTTGGATCTACACTTCTGTTATCAGCTTTCTTGGGAATTCTAAATGAAAAGCTAAATACAAAAATACAAACCAATACATTAATTATAAAGTTAATATATAATGTTTTGGTTTGATTTCAGTTTTTGTTTGATTGTGGGTTTTTTTCATCCTTTTTTCATTGCTTATGATGTTGCAGTCACCCAGTATAGGATTAGCATCTTCAGACTCCTGCCTGTTACAGCACATGTTCATATCTCAGCCTTTTCCCCATCTTCAGACAGACAAGCATACACTATCAAGTGATTTGAGCTATAAGTGTGTTAATACACAGTGAATTCTACCAAAGCGTACAGCACCCCTTTTTAGTTTGAGTTGTTATCCATTTTCACATCTGATACAAAGAGTGGATACTTTTGTAGTAATAAATGCCATACTAAGAACACATACAAAAGATATCAGGGTATTTCAGAAAGCAATTGCTATTCCAAGGGAATACAACTAAGTGAGGCTGGAGGAGGGTGAAAGAAGTAGGGGGCAGAAAGTACGAAGAAATTTGAAAGATATTTCCAAGAAATACATTTGGTATCATTCAAATTAGTAGTTTGTTAAGGGCACCATGCAATGGGAGGAGGTATGGAACCAAATAAAAGTGATGAAACATGAGATTACCGGAATGAAAGCAAATAGAATAGGTGTGCTTATGTGATCTCTCCCAATTATGGAGGGTATTTGTATACTATAAACAATGTGACAACATACAGGTTTACAAATATCATATACCAAGATGATTTTTGAGGCATCTATGTCAGTCAATGTTGTATTATGTATGTAAGGAATAATAATCATCGGGGGTTTTGAAAAAATGAGAAGATAAGCAACTATGTTGAATATACTCATCAATGTGATCTGCAGAAGTGTTGAGCAAGTATGTTCCAAAGTCTTCAACTCCTATGGAGTGAAGATAATGAAAATATATTTTGCATTTATTAATGTTAGATAAAATGGCGTGATTGTTCCTGTTCTGGAATTTGTATTTTGGGAGTTAGCCACTAAGCTAAAATTAGATTCCTAAATTTACTTCTGGTTAAGATATAGCATTCTTTCTGCCCCAAGTTTTATGATTCATTTAAGACATCTAGATTAGAATAATACATTAGTCAAAAATATATACAGATACCAGATGTGAAGTATACACTGAATTGAACCCAAATAGCACAGCTCTATTGTGCTTCTCTGCCTGTCTATGCCAGTGTGATTTTTTTGCAGTTTCTGCATGCAGTCATCACCCAAATCCCAGAGCCACTTCATGTTGTATTTACCTCTCTGCATTGCTCAAAGAAACACACTAGACAAAACAGTGATGGATGTCAGGCTTGCATGGGCAGTGGCTGGTGCTCTATCTGCTCTCACAGCAAAGTCATGATTATCTAAAGGCAATGTTCCCATTACAGTGCTCATCTTATAAGCTGATGAACATAATTTCAAGATTGTTTTGGCATGAGACATTGCATAATTTGAAATCATTGCTAAAAATAATTTTAATTTTAATTTCAATTTCTTTCTGAATTCTGGAAAAACAAAACCAAGGGGAAATAGCAGTGTTTATCCACAGAGATTTCATCTTCAAGAGATCATTACAAGGCCTGAATGGAGAAAAAATTGTAAGCTAGAATGCTTCACATTTCTAATAAAATTGCATCAAGTAAGTAAGCTTAAATCTGCACAATTAACTAAAGTGTGAGCTGTGAAGGGGATGGTGCTGTGAAAGACAAAATGTAAAACTATCCCTATTTCATACAAACAAATACTCTTATTATCATAATTCAGAATAACATGCTGAGAAACGTGGGGTTACTCGAAGCCTCTTCCATGCTATAACAGCAGGGTTGGCTGAAGTCAGAAGCTGCCCAGAATAAGGTCTGCTGCTCAGGACTTCTGTGTGCCAGACCACTAACTACGATGTGCAGGATGGGGCCTTCTGTGATCACATTTACATTTACATCTGCCTAACACCTCTCCTGTGTGACACTCATGGCAAGATCAAGGCCAGCCATGCTAACATGTCTGAGTTAGTTTTAATGCACTGCTGGAGGTTCAACAGGTGCTAATATTCATTCAGTATTGCTGGTTCTTAATAATTTAAGGTAAGAAATAGACTATTTAGAAATCTTAAAATAGAAATGAATTTGGATAAAAGATTCCTTCCATGGAAATAATGAAAACAATACCTAAATAAACCCTAAGAATGAAGAAATCATAAAGTAAATCAAATGCAAAAGTTACTGTTTTTTCTTATGACTTTTAAGGCCTGCTTATTACTTTTGAATGCTTGGAACTAGATGAAATATTGCTTTGAAACAATTCTCTGATGAAAACTCATGTCAAGAACTATCTGATGAGAGTCCATCCAGAGTTCCATGGCTTAGGTACAAGTAACTCCAAAAAGCATTAGGAGAATCAATACAGCAATTGGATTTTTACCTTTATGAAAACTTTCATTACATTCTTTTATCATTTGGATTTATTTTGCAGACAGTGCTTTTTTCTTGTCAAATTCAGATATGTTATATCATAAAGTATTTTTATTACATGAAAATCCCCTGTGACAGTCACTGTGCAGATACATGGATGTGGCCTAAACATTGTTTTGATATTTGAAAAATAAACCTAATTACCATACATTGTTTTCCCAAAAAGATATATGGTGCTCTTATAACTTAAAAAATTGAAAGGGGCACTGTCTTTCTGAGGCATAGCAGTAAATGTCAGATGTTGCAATTAAACAAAGGTTGTCCTTTATGGACCTCATAAGATGATGAAGAGGGCTACAGGCAATCTGTGAGATGATTATTTTAAAGCAATTTTAGTTTATGTTTTTCTTTAAATTAGTATTCTAAGCAACTTTTCCACTTTCCTGTGTCTTCTGTTTTTTGGGATCTTTAGACTGAATACTTTTAGAATGTCATATGTCAACTTTGGCCGTACATTTTTTAAATGTATAAACTCTGCAAGGTGTTCACCTATCAATTTGTTCCAGTGTTTGCAGTGTTCAGTAACAGGGGCCAGATTCAGAGTTTACTGCTACATTTTTGTATGCAAATCACTCACTAAAGAAAGGCATTGCTTGGCAAGGTGTATTTATTCTTCAAGGCACAAGGTTTAACTGCAGAGTTTGTGCTATGTAGAATGGCACTTAGTGGTAAACCAGAGTTGGGTGGTAGGTGGGGAGACTATCTGTCTTTGTGATATTTTCCTTAGCCCGTTGCTAAGCTAGAGCAACATAATAGAAGCAGAAGTGTGATGTGTGAGGTACTTACTCAGGCATTCTAAAACACAAAAAAAATTAAATGTTTACAAAGGACCTACTTGTAATATTATTCACATATTAAGTCCATTATGATCTACCTGGAGACCATGTAGCTCCTTATGGATCAACTGACATAGGACTACCTAGCACATGAAGATTTAAGACACAGGAGTCATCTGACTTTGTGTATATAAAGTGTAAAACATCAAAATCTTAGCATATGAACAGGACTAGAAGGATGCCATTTCTGCTAGCACTATTACTAGCACTGTTGCTAGTGCTACAGTTAATAGGCACAAAATTCTGAAGAAAACTAATGGTGAAGCAAACTGTTAGGGCATAATAGTGAAGGAGGAAGTAAACATGAAGTCTAGTTTTTGTCTCCATTCACAGCAATCCAGATAGTCTAAGGAACAATTTATACATTAGTTTTCCCTGATTTCAGTATGCATCTGGAAATATTTTTTTTCCTCTAATGTACATACTGGAAAGCTAAATAATGCCATCAGGTTGCTGAGATACACATTATCTTTTTTTGATCATTGAGCTATCATTGAGTAGCTTCTAACTTGATGTATTTCAGAACATAGTTGCTTAAGAAAAAAAGAAAAGGGAAAATTTATTTATAAACTCAGACTAATATTATGATTTTAATTTGATTTAGATAGGTAGAAGTTTGACTCAGAAATCCAGAAAAATTCTTGTAATCTCTGCAATCATATATGTTAGACATGAAATAGAGCAAATTTAATGTTTATTTCTTGGAGATGTCTGGACAGTAAGGTATTTGAATGAGGATTTTTTCATTCTCTCTTCTGCATTTATGATGCATCCTTTATTTTCACTTTTTTGGTTTTCCTTCTAGGTTGTAGACTTTGTGGATGAAAATGTACTTATGGTTTTACATTGTACTTAGTATTATGAAAATGCTGTATCAGAATAAGTAAAAAATAATAGAATCTGTTACCAGCATTCAACTAGATGAAGGTATTCACATGCCAACAAACAAACAAAAAAATAGAATCACTACTGAAAGCAACATTTATTTTGATCTTTTAGAAATTATTCCAAAACCAACACCACATGCACTTCATGGTTACAGGTTTTCTCTCTGACTTACAATATTCACTCATCACATTTATAATCAGAATGTCTGATATTTCTGAGACAAGTTTTATATTGTCAGTTTAGATTCGCTTTTTAACTGAAAATTCTCTAAAATTAAAGTTGTATTTACATTTTACTACAAATGGTAAAATATGTGAAAGAGAGTGACATGAGCAAACGGTCATACCTTTTTTATTTTTGATTAAAACGTATGGAAAAAATTTTTTGATTAACTGACCAATAATTGTGTTTCATTCAAATTTTCTAAAGCATAAAAAGAGAGAGTTGTTAGGTGGGTCTCTTACCTTATGGTTTCTATTGATAAATATTTAGAAAACATTAAATCAATCAAAAGACTAATATACAAGTGTATGATTAACTGACTGTTATGAAGGCAAGGATGTTGTTGACAAGGCATTGTAGTAATACATTTGTTTTGATCACATGATTTTGACAGATATCTTTCTATAGATAAGATTTTAAACACCAAACTGCTCTTTTGTACTTACCTCATGTAAAATTTGAAACTTTTTATAAGCAATGAACTGGAGTTTCAGATAAAGATTTTTAAAAAAGTAAATACAATATAAATACAATCAGTCTAAATGGGTAAACCAAAAAAAAAAATATCCAGTTTAATCTCAGGAGATTACTGGCTATCTGTCACCTTGGGAAAGTCTGGACTTTCTTATACCAGATCTGTCACTAAGCTTAAATTGTAAGAAAATAGGGCACATTGTGTATCCTATTATTCTGTGTGCTAAATATGACAACTCTCCTCCACAAATTTACTATTAGCTATTTCTGAAACAGGTAATTTTTTTTCACTGCAGTCCTTTTTTCTTTGCAGTCTATCAAATCCCTGTGCATAAATTTCAAAACTGGGAATATAGCCAGTCTTCTGCAGATCATTCCAATGTAGTTCAATATGAAATTGCCATAGCAAATAATACGGCCTCAAGCCTTTAGTTCTCCTAATTGGGCCATATGAGATGGTAATACCCTTTTTGTCAGGGCTTATTATTTTAAAGTGTGAATATAAGGGGAGAGTCATCAGGATTCATTTTGATTTTATTTAATTTGTCTTGAGCATTGTCAGAGAGCAGTGACTAATTCAGTTTTACATCCTCAGGGAACAGACCTTACCATCTACATAAGCAAAAAGTAATTTTTCAGACACTTATGATATTAAACATTAGAAACTATGGGAAAGGAGTGTGAATATTAAGGTGTTTGGAATTTATAAAGGATCTCTGGTTTATGTAACTATTTTAATGAATATTGCCTTATATTTATAGGTAGTCACAACTACGTAAAATAAAATGATAGCTTTTATGAACCTACCATCTAATTTAAGCTATAGAGTATTTGAAAGATGAACAAAATGCATTTTTTCTAAATGAATTAATGAGACTCTATATTCCATCAATGAATACTATGTGAATATTTGCATTTGTCCCTATGAAACAACAATGTAGATAACCTGGTATGCCGATTTAGTAATTAGACCTCATGTCTAATGAATACTGTATCTTTGGTTTAGTCTTTTTTGCCACAGAGTTAGAGTATGTGAGTGTATTTATTCCCTAAAATCTGATTTTTGTAGTACCTTACAAATTCTTGTCCCCATTGGCACAACTGAACTTTCTGTTCAGGTGTGTTTTGCTGATGTAGATGACAAACTGCTCTTGATGCGGCTCTGCCCATGAGTTGCTCCTCGTCACGGTTGCAAAATCCTTACTCAGCAAACTCTGCTGGTGAACACAAAACAGACAGAGATTATTTCTTGGAAGTGTCTGGCACCTTGATAAACACTAAGATGCCTTTGTCAATAATTATAATATTGTTCCAAAATTTCACAACAATACATTTTGTTTTGAAATCTGTTGAAATTCAGATTTTATCTGACAATGTCAGCTTGTCCAAAAAAATAGCAAATAAGGATTTCTAGTCTTTGTTTTTGCAAAGAAAGAAGTTATTTCCTTCAATTGTTTCCTTATATAAAAAAAAGAGATATTTATGAAAATAAAGTGCCAGGAAATGGTGTAAGATAATCATTGAGCCATGGACTATGTATCAGTTGCTCAGAGAATACAAAGAAAAGGCGCAATGTGAAGGGAGAGGAATAGAGTAAGAGAATGCTGGAATAAAGAGCCCTCCTGATCTTGCAGGGTGAGAAAATGAATTAAACAGCAAAAGCTGAGTGCTGCACAGCTATTTTGTTGTTCAGTCCATGAGAAAAGAACTGTAAATGCAGCAAAGGAATGCAGTGAGAATTTCAGCAATGAGGAACTGTCCATGGGTTCCATGAAGCAGTTGTCACAGTGGATGGAGTGAAGATCACTATACTGTCAGTGAAGTGGGGTGTGGATAATGGCTGCCAACAATCCAGAATTGGTAGTGACAGTGGATATGCAGCAGAGGTCAAAAGCAGAGTTTTGAGTTTCAGGCTAAAGGAGACAAAATTCAAAACTGACAGGAAGCCTGTTATGTTGGCTAATGTTTCCTACTTTTTAATCAAGCAAGAGTGTTGGTGGTTGAAAGAATGATGTGCTAAAAGCAATCTTATTCTGTTTGAAAGAAGCAGATGTACTGGAACAAGAGGTTGCTTGTCATAGAGCTGGGAACAGAATCTGAGCCAGAGAAGTAGGAGCTGGGGAGGTATGAGACAAAACATTGAAGTATTTCAGACCACAATCTTTGATTTTTATATTTCTCACTCTACGGATAAAATACAAATTGATATACCTAAACAAAAATTTTTGTAACGGTGATTGTGAGAGAAGACCTGCAGCATTCCTTTTCTTCAAAGGAGATAGATGTGTGCAAAAATTGATGTGTTTCACAATCCAGTACATAATAAGGTTATAAGGCTATAAGACTATAAGGCTTTAAACATTAGTCTGAGCTCCTGTCAAAGTGACAAAATCATATCAGGCTTGAATATAAAAATTTAATTCAAATAATTAAGTCTTGTAACCTCCATTAAGCAAGGAAAGAAAAAAAATAATTTGCAAAATGAGAACAGTAACAATCAAACCACAATCCATGTCCAGATCTTTTGCAATGAAAAGTGATGATTTATTAGGGGATTTAAGGAATTTTTTGCAACGAAGGATGTAAAGGGATAATTTAAAAATTAGAGGCTTTGTTTTAATTTAAAAAAAAAAAAAAAAAAAGCGTGGTCTAAAGGGAACTGGATATTGTGTTATTTATGTTATAAAATTAAATTAAATTAATATTTTAATTAATATTTTAGAATCTAAATACTTAATGTAAACTGTTCTTGCATTCGAAAGAACTTCATGACATATATGAAAGCTCTTTTGCAGGATCAGTGAGCACTGCACCTGGCACACATTTCCTAGCAAACCCTGATAGAAAGTCCCCCTCAAACTGCTGATGTTATAAGCCAGGCTTCCCCACTCTGGCACTTAGGCTGGCATAAGAGCATGAAGACTCGGGAGCAGATGGCAGCAATTTTGCTAATTTGACAATATCCATCCTGCAACTCTGTGTCTGTGACGGTCTCCACTTTCACAAGGTGGTGCATTCCCCTGGAGATATCACTATTTCTGCCTTATGCTGGGCTAATGCCTGTCATCAATAACTGGTCACTACAGTGGTTAAACTTGACTTTGCATCTACTATTGGAAAGATTTGCAGGGCCAAGATTTACTAAAAACCCCAAATATATTACCACTATTAATAATAAAATTATTTTATGGGTTATTAATTTATATGGTACTTTATAAATTTGTTTTCCTGCCCAAGTAAAGGTATCCTAAAATGAAAATTAACAGGAAAAAAAGACCAAACAGGTGATGTGGGCTAGGTGCCCTTTCCTTACCAGCTGGGGAAGTTGAAAAGAGAATAATTAGTCAAGATAGAATAGAGTTGGTACAGGTTTATATTTCACCTGTGAAACTACTTAGTAGTGGGCTTCTACCTATATAATGCCACAAAGAAGGACCTTAGTGTCTATTTCAAATTGTAGAAAATGCTATAGTTGCAGTGGTTTAGTGTGTTTGAATTGGGCTTTCAGGCAAGGGAGGGGGAGGGTGTTGACGCATCAGGGTGGGAGCCTTTTGCCCATGGTATTGCCAGCTGTACCACAGGTGATAGGCATTCAGAGAAATAAGTGGCATCAGCAACATTTATGGTGGTTATTTTTTAGGCATTATGAGGATGTACCATTTACAAATGCTATGGTAAATCTTTTTCCGTGCTATGAAAATATTGACCACACTAATATAATTGTATTCTACAAAACCTGAAAAGAATGTTATGCTTATTGAAATACAGAAACTTGCTGATGACTGGAGTGTTCTGAGAACATCAGCAGGCACAAATTGCTTTTAAATTATGATTCAGTCTATTTTTAACTAAAACTTTACTCCTAAAGCTGCTTTCGTCCTTGTGAGGAAAGTGTACTTTTATCGATTTATGATTGAATTGTTTTTCATTCATAGCAGGTAAACAACTACATTTTAGAAAAAAAAAAAAAAGCCTTGAATGCCATGGAATAATTTCAAATCTAGTGAGATATATAATGAAAAATTTTTGTATTTTCACCACATTTAGCAGCAGTCATAAAAGTATTTAGGCATATTGTTACAGTTTCTCTAATTATCTTCCTTTAATGCTGAACTAGAAGTAGCATTATTTAATGATTTAACAGAACTATTCTGAGTGCTATTTTATGTAATTATATGTATACTTGGAAAATCATCCAGAAAACCAGCACTGCATCTACAAAGAAATGCATCAATTTAACCAAGTGCAAATTCTGGTTAATTGCTAAAGCTACAAATCCTACTTGTATTTATAAATATGAATGGTGGATCATAGTGTTCTGTTCAAATTTTATAATTAAAAAAAACCCCTTGTCTTTAAAAGAAATAACTAGGAAAGATTTCAGTAGGAAAGTATTATCAAAAAATCCCTGTGTGCTGTTTTGCAGCCACTGTGACAACAGTCTATCTTCCTGTTGTGGTCCTACACTCATTGTTTTGTGGGAATCCAGTGATGGTGTTCTTTCCAGTATTAAGAATGTGGCATCACTAACAGTCTGACTTACCAATTTTGTACTGCTTGCAGAGAAGGAGATCCTCTCACAATGTGCTATGTAACAAATAGTGCTGAATTAGTGCTAATATTGTAATTGTGCATGTAATAATCTAGTAACAAACAATGATTCCTGCACAAAGAAGTGGTGATGAGGGTTACTGGGAAGACAAGTATATTCACTTCACCTGCTCATAAAAAGTATTATTAATGAACAATGGAAAAAAAATTAATTTTTATGGAAATTTAACAAAGTTTGCAGAACAAGGCCTATGCTCCTTGCAATACACCATCGACTACCATGCACTTAAGTGAAGTGCTCCCTTTCTATTGTTTGTCTGCACAAAGTTATAATTTATTTATTGTACAATTTCTTGTGCCGTATCAGCAACTTGTTGAAGAGAAACAAGATTTTGTGTATGGGAAAAATCCCATTTTTTCATTTCAGTACCCTCTGATGTTCTTTGGTGAAACAGGGATGTAAATCTGGCAGATTCTCTTCTATTTTTATATAGAATTGCATGAATATGATCAAGAAAAGTATCCCTCACTATGTGGATGTAAAATTGTTTTAAGATTTAAACACTGAAAGTTTCCTGTTAGTTAGCAGGCAAATTGTATTTCAAATAGCTCTTGGGCCAGGGAGGCAATCTCTTCTCCACCTCTTAAACATTACACATAGTGGGGCATTTGATGAAGCTTACATAAAAAAAAAAATAAAAAAAAAATTTAATGGTTACTTATTTTTTAATGCTAAAATATTCCCAAAATGAAAGCACTGACTTGAGCTCTAATGATCTAAATGTTCCATATCCCTCCCTTTATTACTGCAACAAACCAAAAGTAGTCTATCAAATATACGTTACTACCTATATATCCAAATTAATTTGAAGATATCTATAATAAGAGGCTGTGAATGGAAATATCCTTAGATGATTTTATGTTCATATAACTCTCACATGTATCACAAAGGTGGTAGTTTTTGAGCATAATACGAAAAATATTATATTTTCATTTTGCTAAGTAGAGGCACTAGTCAGCCTTTCTTATCCACCATATTTATACTTAAGACAGTGACTGTTGATGATTCATCATCTTGAAAACCCCATGGAGAAGAGTGAATATGGATGTCAAAGTGGCAGCTGTTTAGACTCCAGGATTACAACAGAAGGAAGTTGTACTTTAAGGCACCACCTTTTATATCCCTGGGAACAGTAGTATTTGCAGCTATTCCAATGATTTAACATCCATGTAAACCTTTCTTGCAGTCTCACTGCATAACACAGTTTCTGGCTGTGAATTGTTGCCTAAAGATCCAGGGGAAAAAAAACTCTCCAAACAATATTACATACATATAAGATATAGAGCAGCTCTTTTAATGAAGGCCTTCTGGCCACAGAGTACAAAGGCACACACCCACATACAGAATTCTTACAGATTTATGTCTGTATTAAGTATCATATCTAATGAGGACATTCAATCCTAAGACCCCTTTTGCCCTGGTACCACCATCAGAACTGCCCCACTGGAGTCCCTCCATGAGTCTTGAGCCTTCTATCTGGTTTTGTCTACCATATCTCTTGTTATTACGGTCCAGGTGCTCATCCCAACAGAATCTTCTTCCTAAAAATCTTGAAAAGATTGTTAAAAGGTTGTTAAATGGTTAAACTGAAGCTTGAAAAAATATTGTAGTCTTGTAGTATTGCTATTCTATAGTGTATTCATTGTATTCACTGGGGCTTCTCAACTGCTTTTTAAAAGCATGAATTTACATGACCTGTTGGAGGAAATTTTAAGTAATGTGGGTTGTGTTTTTTTCTTTATTATTTTGAGTTTGTTGCTCACTTTTCCTAAGAGAAGAATATTAGGGACAAAATTGATGATACACATTATTTCCTCATAAACTAATGAAAGTGTAAAATGGTGTTATCAAAGAAGACGAGCTGTCACAGAAAGCTGGACTGGGGAAGCTAAGCGAGGAAAAGAAAACAGTGGTAGTTTGATAAAGGGAAAGGTGTTTTTAAGAAGGATGTTATAGGAAACACTGACTTAACCGAGATTATTGTAGCTATCTGTCTTTATCACTATCCGTGCAGACTTCCTTTGCTTTATTCAGAGGTTCAAAAGCTAGTCCTGCCTCATCAGCATCCAAATTATTTCAGTTTTTGACTTTATGAAACATATATCCTAAGGTAACAGAAAACTGGCTGCAGTCTACTACTTCATACGGTTTTCTGGGAAATCTATTGCAACGCCATAAACTCCTGATTATCCTTGCCAGGCTTGGTATTAAAGAGTTTGTGTCCCTTATTGTCATTCTCCTTCCTAAATAGGCTCTTCTAGTGAAAACTGTGTGTCTGCAGCCATCCCTTCTCAGCGGTGGGATCATTCTCTTTGACCATAAGCAAAGAATGAGAACAAGTCCTTTCTATTAAACTTTGATGATTTCTCTTCTCACTGCAGAGAGAATGTAAAGGAAACAATGCAGAACAAAAAAAAAAAAGGAAACAAGACATTATGGGATGCACTTGGCAAAGCATCACTCATCCCCAGTAGCTGTGTATGCAATTGTACTAAAGATGCCATCAGCTTCATAAAAAAAAGTAATAGACATTTTTTCCTTGTTATCAGCTGAAATTTATTTACGGGGTAGTAGCTGAAAGATACTGACAATAGCAGCCATTTAGCACAAAGAGCAGATTTCTAGGGAACAGAGTTTTGGCACACAAGACACCTCACCATCAGTCATCTGGAAAACTGTTGCCAGCTGATATTAGGTTTTATCCCTGTTGTGGTTTTGTTGGGTTTTGACAGGTAAAGGGGACAGTGTTGGTGGTATTTTGGGGATTTTTTGATTGTTTTCTTGTTTGGTTGGTTGGTTGGGTTAGGGGTGTTGTTGTTGTTTTCTTTTTTTTTCATTAGATGTGTATAACTCATGCTACAAGATTCTCTTTGGAGTGTTTGAAATCTAAAATTCTTATCTGTAGAGAAATTGATGTGTACACCAAGCCCCTGTTTGAATTTGCATGTATACCTGTACATAAGGGCCACATAAACTGTTTCTCCTGCACTACCTATAGAAGAGATTTCTTCAGCCTCCCACAGATTTGGAGAAGCTGGTTCAGTTCAGATCCATATGAGAGCTTGAAAGAGTCCACTGATATGATTATGAGGCTAGTATCAGCTATCTGTGAAAAAGTATGAGTACTGAGAGAGGTTCCAGAAAAAATTTCATCTTTAAAAACATGGAGAATAAAAATTGGGGAATTTGATGATTGGGGAACCTCATGGCTCTACCTGGAAGGGTTTTGGGGTCATTCTGCCCTCTTGGAATACACTTTCAGGCATGTAAGGATAGAAGCTGGAGAAGGGTGCTGGACTCGATGATCCTCACAGGTTCTTCACAACCAACAATTCTGTAGTTTGATGATTCTTTGAGTGCAAGAGAGAATAGGTTTGCCAGGACATATATCAAAGCTTTGGTACGTATGGTAAGTAGCTCTTAATTGTATGGGAAATTGTAAGTATGCAAAAGTATTTGAGTTCAGTCATCAGTCTTGGATAACTTTAACTTGCTCGCTAGGTGCTTGTTGCTCACTAAGTTCTTCTAATAGAGAAATACTTTTAGGAGAGAGAATTTAAGATAAGTAGGAATGAACATTTGTATTATCTGAGCAAGATGAGCAAGCTCATTTTGTGAAGCTTTACACTTGAGTGTGTTATTTGCGACACCACATAGCGATTTCAATGGGAATGCAGGTGCCTAAGAGGGAGCAATGTTTTTAAACAGTGCTGATTTGGATTCTCTGCAACTTTCTTTGTTTTTGGAGACAGAAACATAAGTGGCTTAAAGAAAGAAATTCATAAGGAAAGAAATTTGTTTATATTAGTTTGGCTTTAGGATGTAATTTCATGTTGTGCCACTCTTAATGTATTGTGTTCTGTATAGTTTTGAGAGCTTTTTAGAACATAATTATAAAACCATGTTTGGGTAATTAATCTCTTTATTAGATTTTGACAGGAATCATGAGACTACACAGCATATTTTCTGCACTAAAATTTCCTTTTCACTGTAGAAATATGACATTTGCCAGCTTGTCTGGGACAGCTTAGTGTAAACCTTCTCTTTCAGCAGTGAGCTTGAAAGATATTTGCTTTACTGTGTCCTAAAGCATCGATGGCATGATACTCTTTAATGTTTCAAACTCTAATAAGGAATGTAAATGTTATGTTGATTCCAGCATATATTACTTTGTCTAATGATACCACTTGTTCTTTTTTTTTTTAATTTTTATTTGCTAGCATAACAAATTAACACTAAGAAGTAGCATAGTCTATGATTAGGAAAGCATTAGAAGAATAAGCTGCAGTGGCAATGTACAAGAAAGCTCAGGAGCATAAAAGGTCTTCACCTTACTAACATAAAAGGTAATTAAAAAAAACACACAACATTTTTTTCATTAATTAACTGAATTATGATTATGAAATCAGGCTTATATTTCCTCTTTGATAATTTAGTGAAGGGGAGGGGTTCTTATAACCTGAATCTTGAATTCAGTGTGTTCTGTGCTGGAATCAGAATAGCAGTGAGATTCTGAAGACAAGCTTTAGCCGTTGCACAGAAAACTCCTCTGTCATTCTTATCATAGGTAAGTACCTGCTCAGCTAGAGCAATACAGATTTTCAGATATTTTTGTACCCAGCAAAATCTGGAGAGAGATGTATTATTAAGAGCAAAGCCACTGGGTCCTGACCCTGATCTGAACATAAATGTTTTGCTAGTATATAACATGACCACTTCCTCATTGTACAACTAGGATTAATTAAATGAGTCATTCATATTCCTTAAGAGGAACAATCACCTTCTTATGCAGGGGCAGACTGTGAACCTTTACTCACACTGATGTACTCTGATGAGTACTTTCTAACATTATTGACTTCTGTGAATAATTGCAGAGGTAAAGGTTCCTTGCTCCAGCATTTAAGTTATGTTAATTGCCTTTAGTTTCACCTCTGCCTACTGGAACTGAGATCCCAAATATCATAAAGAAGATGTTTTATGATTGGCCTTTACTCTGTTGTAGTTGCTTATAGACGAGCCTTTTAAGGAGAAGCATATATCCTTTATTTTACTACAAAATAGCCCTGTCAGGTAATTATAACAAATATGCAGAAAAAAAAGACCAAGTTTATGAAGCAGAATCATTTATATATCTGGAGAAACACTAACACTAAAAACCTAATTTTTTAAATGCTGAACCTTAATTCTAGTCAGATTTACAGAATAACAGGTAAATTCACATCTTTGACAGCTTTTACATGAAAACCTTTCTCCATGGTTTATAAGCAACTTGGTGTGGAAATCATAATTTTAACTGCCTTTGAGCTATGTTGATAAATGTAAAAACGTTTTAAAATTTCCGTCTTTATGACCTAAAGCCAGAAACTGTTTATGAAAGCAGCTTGCAAGATTTTTACTTTAATAGTTTTGTGAAGCTTCAATTTAACTACATTTTTACTGGAAAAAATACTCACTCACTGACTCTGGTGCCTAAAGTGGGGTTTTTTTCAGCTGTTAATTATCTAAAATGTTTAAATTTGTATGTTTGATAATCTAGACAATTATTTCTGGTATTTCAGTGCAATATTTCTAAGGATATGGTCCATAGTGTGGGAAACATACTTATTTTCTTCAAGGACCTATTTCCATGATATTATGCACTGTGGTACAAAGAAATATTTGTGAATGGACTTACTTAACTTAATGGTGGTAGTTAGTTGAAAGGTATGTTGGGTATGAGGTATGTTCCCTTATCAGAGATTTTTTTGGCACAACCTTTACAGAAGAATCTTTCTGAAATGGAAGTGACTGTGACAAAAAATGACATAATAAAAGCTAAAGATTTCTAGCTTGATTTTACCCAAAAGTCTCAAGAGGATTCAATAGCTGACTTACTAACAAGAGCAAACTTCCTTAGTATCTAGTGACTAGCTGGCATCTGGCTGGAAAATGTGTATGCAGGTATTAAGAAATCCTCCATAGAGTATCTGTGGAAAAGACTTGTAAACTTGATGCATAACAAGACAATTTAGCAGGGACTGGAAAAAGATGAAAAATAATGAAAGGAAATCTGCATAAAATAGTAATTACTGTAAAAGAATCAGCATGGCCCTGTGAAGAAAATTCCTACTTCACAGACTTCTTGGTGGTTTTGCTTGTTTTTTTATTTTAAGACATCAGGAAATTTTATCTAGTTCATATACTTGGATTTCAGACAGGTTTTTGCAAAATTCCATGATCAGAGGCTTTTAGGATACTTAAGCAGAACTAATGGAGGGATTGGGAAATGTGCCTGCTTGTATAAATGATTGAGTAAAAAATAGCAAACAGAAAGCAGGAGTAAACTTTTAGATCTTTGGAAGGAGACATGTGACAAATTGAATTCAGAGATTAGCAATGGTATATGTCCCCATATGTCATCATGGGTGGCATTTTCTATGTATGTATAACACAAAGTACTTCAAACTGTCGTGAACCTCAGATGGATCATTCTTTTTGTATGAACTGACTTTTCTACTGGCAGGAATGCTGTCTTCAGATTGCACCTCAATTTGGACTTAGGAAATTTTATACATGTCCGTTTAGGTCTGAAAACCAAGCCATATAGGTATGCAATCCTCTCTACCACTTGCATAGCATTTTCAGTCTGGTTGTGAATGTACAGGGAAGGTGACAATAATTTTCAAACATATCACCATGATATGTTATCTTTCTTATGGGGGAAATTTAAGCTTGTATAAATCCAAGTTAGAACACATATGTAAGCATAGCAAACTGTATTAAACCAGATGAACAGGATCTTATAGTTTAATTCATATCATCCCTACCGGGACCCATAATCAACACGGCAAAAATATGCTGAATTGGTCATTAGGCTAAATTTATACCTCTATTTTTAAGAATTACCTAACACTGGATAGCAATCTGAATTTGGGTACCAATTTAGGGTACTGTCTGTGAATTTGACTAGAAATCATTAAGATCCCATCGTGACTGCTTGTGATGAATTCCTTATTGTGAGGAAATATGTTAAATAAACAAGATTTTCCACTTTATGGAACCATTGGTCTTAATGGACCATTGCAGAGCTTGGAAAATATGACTATAAGAAAATTGTATAGAGGAGAAAATATCCTTGAAAAGTGTTTATCAGCATGCTCTATGAGTGCATTAGATGCATAGCATTCATGCAAGCAAGCTCAGCAATTAGAGTGAAGTGTTTGCCCTGTTATTTGTCCATTTATAAGCTGATGTTACTGGTAGAACATTCACCTGATTTCCAAAAATTTCATTTAGGTCCTTGGCATATAACTGATGTTAATTAACTTTAGCTGTTTATATTGTAAACACCTACATTTGTTCTAACAACACTTTATGATCAATTACACAAGATTTTAACATAAGACTAATTGCAATTCAGATGAATACTTCCAGGGATGGTGACTCTATCACTTCCCTGGGGAACCTATTGCAATGTTTAACCACTCTTTCAGTGAACAAATTTTTCCTAATATCCAACCTTAACCTCCCCTGGTACAAAATGAGGCCATATCACCTTGTTCTACCACTAGTTGCCTGGGAGAAGAAACCAACTCTCATCTTGCTACAACCTCCTGTCAATTTTAGAGAGCAAGAAGGTATCCTCTGAGCCTTCATTTCTCCAGACAATACAAAGCCAGTACCCCTAGCAGCTCCTCTGAAGACCTATGTTCCAGACCCTTATTTGTGAGGGCTGCCATACCTGAGTCCTGAGGGTCTGTGCCAAGGTGCTACAGGGGCATGTGGGGATAGGTTGAGGGCAGGCGATGCCCTCAGGGGTAGACACAGGACCAGGGCACCCATCCTGGGCTTCAGGGCTGGTCCTGATAGTGCCCGGGGCCCCAGATCCCCAACCACCCCACAAAGCTACAGGGATAGGGTGGGAACATGGCAGATCTCAGACCCCAGTGTCATAGTGGGGTAGGAAGGAGAAGACACGTGGCTGGGCCTGGTGGAGTAGCATAATGGCCAGGGCAGGGGAATGGGCAACTGTCCTTTTAGTTTTAAAAATACCTTAATTTGTAACGAGTGTATTTGTAAAAAGAAATTTTTGCACGTTTTAATGTGTGATGCAATCTGCATGCTGGCGCTGCACAAAAAACTGACATATCCACAATGGAGTTGCATAGAAATAAAATTTTAATCTTACTTCCTATATGCCATTAAGTAGGACTTCATACTTAAACTAAATCCTTATTTCCAGAAAGGAAGTTGAAAACTTGGCTGTGCATTCAGAGAATTTTGATGGATAAAGTAATCTATCATGATTAAGTCAGCTCTTTAATGACAACAGAATGAGTGCAGAGTTGTTACTTGTTCCTGGTCCTCAGAAAGACAGATATTGACCATGGTTTTCTGCCATTAAATTTGATCAAGATGGTAGAAGAAATTTAGCTGTATTACAATTGCACATGCAGAGAATGATTAAACAATCAAAACACAATGCTGTCCTCTCTAATCACTTCAGTGTACAGTTTAGACCCACTTATCTAGAAGCTGAAGACAAGTCTTCAGTGTTTGTTTTTCAGTATAACAGTTTCATTGAACAGACTTTCCTTGCAACAGTTCTAAGTAAAAGGTCAGTCTTTACTGACATTCCACTTTAGCATATATGGGATATTAGGATTATTTTCCATTGAGCATAAAAGGAAGTGTATCAGCATCTCCCTATATACACCGATGTATAGTCACTGTTGGTAATGACTGAGGTTCTAGAACCAGCTCCTGCCCTTGTTCTTGAGAAATAAATCATCACATAAATTAGGTTGCTGCACAGATCTCAGATCAGTTACCTCACCTTACTGTACACATTATTCACATTTTACTTCGTACTTTGCCAAGAACTACATTTGCCATTTAATCTTGAGCTCTACTCTCAGATCTGTCAGATACTGTGTCTAAAATTATATTTCTAAATGTGTACTATGAGTCCTGATTCACAAGTAAAGACATAGTCCAGTACTTGTGATCATCTGCCCTCCATTTTTCCCCTTTTCCTCCAAATATAATGTATTCTGTTCTTTATTAATTGTCGTGGGTTTGACCCTGGCCAGATTTTAAACATCCACTAAAACCTGCTTTTCCCCTCTCCTCACCCCTCTGCTCTTCTCAGAGCAGTCAGAGAATTCTTGAGTAGAGATAAGAACTGGGAGACTCACTTACTAACTTATTTTCATGGGCAAAACAGACTTGAAGGGAATAGAAATTAAATTTATTCCTAACAAACTTAAGCTAAAAGCTAAATGTATTGCTAACAGAATAAGAACTAAAGAGTAAAAGAATAAAACAGTCTTAAAATACAGCACCTTCCCCCTGCCACACCCCCCGTTCCTCCATCTTCTCAGTCCTCCTCCCAGCAGTGCAGGGAGATGGGAAGGGGCGGGGGAAGTCACAGCCAGCGGCTGTTTCTGACACTTAAAAATTTATCTCTTAGACAGTAACTCTTCCCAATTCATTGTCTTGGGGGGCCACTTTCCAACGGGTGCAGAGGTCTCTCTCTCTCTCTCTCTCTCTCGCTCTCTCTCTCTCTCTCTCTGCACTCTGATGGTCTCCATGGGCAGCAAGGGGACAACTTGCTTCACCATGGTCATCACCACAGTTACAGGGGGTAATGGTTTTGAGTCCTCCCCTGTTTCCTGTGGAGTCCTTCCCCACAAGAGACAGTCCTCCATAGACCTCTCCAGCATGGGTGCATCCCTCGAGCCACAGTTCTTCCATAATCTGCTATTCCTTGGGTCACGAATAAGCTGCATCAGAGTAAATCCCCCACAGGGCCGCAAGTCCTACCCTGGACAACTTGCTCCAGTGTATGTTTCTCTCTCCATAGGTCACAGGTCTCCAGCAAGACTGTTTTGTCTTAGGCCTCCCATGAAGTCTCAGCTTCCTCATGCATCCACCTGCTGCAGTGTAAGATCTCCATGAGCTGCAGCCGGGGGTGGTTTCCTCTCCCCAACAGTTTTCCACAGGCGGCAAGGTTCTCAGCTTTCAGTCTTTCCCCTGCTAGAGGGGAAGAGGGGGCCCCCCTGGGTCTCTCTTCCCACCTCCTGCTACACTGACTTTGGAGTCTACATTGTTGTCTCATGTTCTCTGCTCTCTTCTCTGGATTGAAATTTCTTCTGCGACACAAACTTTCTCTTCCTCTGTTCTTAAATATGTTATCACAGAAGCGCATACCATTGGATAGTAGTAGGAAGTCTATGCTGGAGCTGGCTATCATTGGCTTTTTCATAGAATAGCAAAAGCTTCTAGTAGCTTCTAACCAAAATCATCTCTATGGCCCCCTATTACCAAAAATTCAGTCACTTGAACCCATGGCATTAATGAAGTAAATTGACGAAATAATTACATTACAAGAAAAAAAATATGTTCAATGAATGTTGACTGCATTGTTGTGATGCTGTCATAAACTTATTTCTCATATCTATTGCTTTGTTTTATGAGAAAAGTGTCAATTTTAAAGACTCCTTTAAGGAATGTAAATAAATATTACTGGTGAATTGTTACTTAATCCTTGTAAAAATGCAATGTTATCTCCTCCGTTTATGGTTACTTAGATGATAAAAATATTTTGAGCTGTTCTCACTTTAACTTGAATAAATGACTAGCTCTAGAGGAATCAGCAAGTGAAAATACTCCTTTGAAGACCGAACCATACTATAATGAAATATATATGTTCAGCCAAATAATTTAAAATAGTAACAATAAAAAATTAACAAACATTTTGCATTCCCTTAACACTAAGTTCTCCAATACTTCTCCTAATTTCTCAGGTTTACCCAAAATTCCCTGAGGGAAAAGAAAAATGTAATATCATTTATTTTCTAAAGAGAAACATAAAGTTTGATATAATTTATCTCCTTAAGGACTCACACTATTATGGTCCAATGTTATACAGATGCAGTGTATTTATGTAGTACAAATAATGAGCATATTTTATTATATGTGACCATTTGACATGCCTGTTCATAACATTCCCTTCCGGAAGGGAAATTTTAGCCATTTCTTTCTTCCAAAGAGTTTGTGTCTGGATAGAAATTATGGCATGGTCCATCCTCCAGTATATCAAGAAAACTGAGTGTAGAGTAAATGCACTCAAGTGTTGCGATGCTTGACTTCAGTGTGCTTTTCTGCAAAAAGTACCTGCAGAGTGCCTTGAAGGATTTCTATCTCTGAATGGGAAATTCACAAAAAACTGCAAACTGAATAGAAATCTATAAATGCTGGTCAATGGGAAGTGAAAGGAGGAATTTACTAGTGGCAGTGTATTCCAGTAGGTGGGATGGTATTAAATTCATATTTTTCTATATACTTCTGGGACTAAGCTACTTAATGTTATAGTTAGGGATTAGAGGATTGATTCTCTTGCAGAGATATGTGGTAGGGTATGAATATCTTAATAGCAGCCCACAACTTTGCTATCAAGAGATGCATTTGGAGAAGCAGGAGTCCCCTTCAAGTTTTGTTCCATGAATAATGTCTACATGATCTAGCAGTGAGTTGTAGATTAAAACTGCAGGAGATCTTGGCTTACCAAACCGTTTTCCTACTAGCTTTATAATACGCAGGAAAACACTGTAGCTGTTAAGTTTGCTATTGAAAAATGCAAGACAGTTTCAGAAGAAATGTATGTATATTTTCTATTTCTGGATGGAGACTGTGAAGAAAACACAAGAATTAATGTAGAGTGCTTTCTACACTGTAAGAAAAAATACACATATGGAACAATATTTGAATGACACATGCAATCACTGAAGTCAAAAGAATTTTAATGAGATTGTAGAGATATCTGAGAGGAATCTATGCTCTAAAGGGGAACTCTTGGTAGAGAGACAAAACAAACCACTACATGAAATGATACAGAGGTGGAAAATTATGTAAGGCAGTGGAACATATAGCAAAGAGGTAGGAAAAACAGTAAAGAAAGAAATATACAGTAATTTAACCTTGATATTTACAAACCCCATTTTGTTCTGGAAAACAAATAATGAAATAAATTTAAAAAGAACACAGTGAACTCGGGAGAGCAACTGGCCACAAGCTGAATATTTAAAAGGAAGTGAAGGACTAAGGGAGCAACTATAGTGACTTCATTTCATCTAGATGTCTGAGTCTTAGATTAATGAGATAATATACAGCCCTCTGCATATTAGCAAAATGATGTCTCAGTAATACTGCTGGATATCTGAACAAAAATACTTGCAGTATGAGTGAAGGACTCAAACAAAAATACCTGATATGATTAAAACCCACTTCTGGACCAAAAAATGCATTTTGTGCTAGAGGCAAAACAAGTGATCTTCACAGAGATGCTTGTGTTACTTAGAGTGAAGAAGGACAAGTGATATGAGACTTGTTTTTGTACTGATACCAATGTTGTAGAGGAAAGAAATTTGTCTTCTTCAAAGAATGCAGCAAACATTTCTCAAACGATAGCTTAACATCTTTGCTTTCAACAGACTCCCCTGTAAGGAGAAGTTCTACATGTTGTTACAGAACTTATAAAACCAGTAGTATCAGCATGACAGTTTAAAGGTACTGAGGAAAAGACGTAAAAGCATATTATGTGAATGAAAAAAAACCCATGAGAGCCATATCTAATGCACAATGTAAAGGAGTATATAGAAAATTTGGCAAAGAAGCATTAGTGTTAGAGAGCTAAGACACTAAAGTATTTGCACTTGAAAGTAGAAATATAGTAAAGAAAACTTACTATGGTATTAAATAATATAAAGTAAGATTCTAATGTTGAAAAAAAACCCAACCATAATCCACATGCAAAGTTTCTGTATATGGATTTTTTCTGATAGCAAAATCTATATATGAAGTAGACATTTAATAAAAGGCAGAAAATTAGATTTGCATGCCAGAAACTTAAATATCAGTGAGATGCAGAACAAAATGGGATAATGTTGCTAAAGTTGCAAGGGTGAGGATAAGAACTCCTTTATCATTTAGACCTGGGTATTTGCTAAGTGCTGTCAGGAATAACTGACAAATTAAATTACTAGTTAACAGTAGTCACCATAATGAAACAGAAGTGGGGACCATGAAAGAGGAAACATGTTTACTAAAGAGGAAATACTCAGTTTCTTATGCATGAATAGGGTAAACAGTTTCACTATAAAAAAAAGCTGGATTATTGGGTACCAAAATTGATGGTATGCCCTCTCTTCATACCCTAATGGAAAAAATTTTAGTTTCAAGAGTTTTCTCACAAGGATTGACTCCTGTTTACAACAGGAAAATACATAACCTCAAATTCATCCTGGAAGTTGCTATGAAGATGCAATTCATCCTTTTCAAAATGAAGCAGAATTTGTTCAACACTGGGGCATTGGTACTTGAATTTTTAGTAAATTATGTCATAAATGAGATAATTAGTATAAGTTTGAGGTGAAAAAGATCTACAGTAGTGCCTCTATCTGTCTTTCCAACTCAGAATTGGTTTTGTATTCTTGTGAATGCTGTCCAGTGCAAAATAAATGATCCCATAGTGTAGATTTGAACTCTCCCTTTGAAAGGCTGTCTTCTGTTCTTCTGTTTAACATTCTGGACATTTCAGGGGATTTTATTGTTGTTGTTGTTGGTTGGTTGTTGTTGTTTTTGTTTGTTGGCTTTTTGTTTGTGTTTCTTGTTGTTGTTGTTGTGTTTTGTTGGGGTTTTTTTAATGGTATTTAGCCCAGATTTTCTACATTCAGTTTCATTTGACAGTCTAGGATAACTTAGAGGCACTGACATTTGCACCAATCCTGGAAATCACACAGGTTTAGAAATCCCATAAATTAACATCCAGCAGATAAGAGGAGAGGCAGAGGAGGAGAAAGGAAAATATTCTTTGTTATTATCTGTTATCTGCAGTCTCAGAGAATTAATGATGACATTTCTTTGAAACTGCTGAGAAGCAGCACTAATTGCTTTTTTTCCCATATTTTGGCTGCAGCCCTCTGGATCAGCAAATATCATCTGAGGTTGCAAATTCTACCTTATGCCTTTGCAGAAAAACATGTGGCATAAGCCATGAAATCAAATGTAATACTATAAGGATTATAAGATCTAAGGATGACAATACATTCACTTTCACAGGAGTATTAATATTCTGGAGCATAGTGAGAGATCTATGCCCTTAGAGTAAAAACCTGATCTAAGAAAAAGAAATAGCATACTTTAAGGTAGGTTGTTGAAGCCTTTTTTTGTCCTTAAGATAGCCCTTTTAATCTGTTTTCTTTTTCTTCAATAGTGTTAGGATTTTCAAACATGAAGTCAAGAGGTTTAAAGTGTCTTGTCATGCCATCAGGCCTCAATAAGTGTCAAAATATGAGCATAACTTTTATTGAAAATGGTGGCAAATTTTTTTAAAGTAATTATTTTTCTCAGTTGTCTTAGTGTTGGAAATAGTATGAAAATTTGTTTAGATAGAGTTTATGAACTACATATATTTTATATAATATAACTTTTTAATTTATATTGCCTTACTGGGTAATAAGTCAAGTTCAGGATATGCAGGTCATATGCTAAATTTATTATGATTCAATACACATGCATGAGAAACATGCTTTGAATTGGCACATGGTCCCATTCTGGATTTAATTTTTTCATGATAGATGATTTTTTCCCCCACAGTGTTTCACAGTAGCATCCAGTTTGTTCATTTCATGCCAGGTGCTAATGACAGAAGCAAGCAGTGAAGTTCAGATTATCTTGGAGGTGTTTCTAGTAGAATTGAACTGTGGCTTCTGCCTTCAACCATGATGTGATTTCTATTTCAGGGAAATTAAAATTCCCCAGCCCCCTTCTACATGTGCTCACTAGTACTTTGGAAAAAATCCAAATAGATACCTAAGCCCCTAATCTGAAGTATATTTGTGATTTTGTGGTGCAGTTGGATGCTAGTAGAATGGGACATGTCAGTGGCTCTTAGGAAAGCACTGTTCCAAAACAGATAGCATTCAGTGTTCCTGACATAGCTCTGACGGTAAAAATCAGTCCAAATCTCTTGTACTCTCAACACTTGAAAACTTGGGATCAACTTTAAGCAAGGACTGGAAAATCATATTTAGGTGTTTGGTCGTTCAGACAGGTGGAAAATGCTCAAATACTATTACTAAATTTCCCGGTTGAAGTGCCATATATTCCAGTGCATCATGTCAAGTTCTTTTGTAGTACATTGTCTAAACAAATGTGACTGATGCTATGCCTCAGAAATAGAAGTAACTGACAGTGCCTAATTTAATACATGAAAATGTGACCTTCAGAAGATGTACTTTGAGATACATGACATGCAATATTTTCGTATACCCTTTCCTTTAATTTCTGTTGACCTGACTGCAGACTTTTCTCAGAGGCTTGTCCCTCATGACAATGTATTTGGTGTCACTCCTTTTCAGAAACCTCTTTAATTTCCACACTCTTTGAAACAGGATTTTAATGCTTTTCCATATTGCAATCACTCGAACAGTTTATCTATGAATATTTCAGAAACTCGGAAGTAGAATTTGTTTGTTTATTTTTTCCCTTTGGAATTATAAAAGTTTAGATGTGATAAATTATGCTCATGTAAACATCGAGATACTAATATGTACTCTGGACAGTTTTCTTTTATGCATACTTATAAGGTGTTATATCTTTTAAAAGTTCTTTAAAAATCTCAGTGAGTGTGGTAAATCAATTCATAACCTGTAAAAGCTTTCTAATTATTTGACTTCAAAGGGAAACTAAATAAATAGTCTTGGATAATATATTTGATTAAATTGTATTATCCTTATCTATTATCTTCTCAATATTTTATAATGTTGAAAACATGTTTTAAACTCTATGCTGTCACCTAAAGTTTTCAATAGGTATCTTATTCATAAAATGAGCTAATAAACACACAATTTTTTTTTTTTCATTCTGTGTCCTTAAGTTTAGTTTTTGACAGAAGATGATCAATGCAACTTATTGTTTGAAAGTTTTTTATTCAGGATTTTATAACTATGAATAATAACATTCAAAATTATAGAAAATATTTCCAGTAAATAGTGACAAAAACAGTAATATATATTTTGGACTTTAGTATAAGCTTTTGATTCTGAACATCAGATAACATCAAGAAACTGATATCTTTCCATGGTGACAGCGTCTTATTTTGGCAGTTGCACTGAAATACTTCATTTGAGCACTAAGAGTATATCTGTGCTTGTTGATCTTCCTATGAGAGATTTTTTTTTTGCCACATTGCTATAATCTGGTGTTGTACATTAGCTAGAACTAAGCCTTGTAAAACATCACCCTGAAGGTCAAAAATAACTCTGTTATGAATTTAAAAGAAGTATTTGAAGGGAGGAATAGAGGTTTGCAAACATACAGTTCTGTCTCCTGCAAGTCTCATGGGGATTTTCAACTGCTGACTCCTTATCTTAATATATAACATAATAACCAATTACTGTCAAAGTTACCAGACCCATCAGACTCCAATTGCATTAACCTTATGCACTGGTTCAAGGGAAATGCAATCAATCCACTGCTAAATTAATTACTAATTTTAAAGTTATCATTAAATAATATGATTCTGAAATTGGCATAAATCATGCGGTTAAGTATCAAATTAGGTTTAAAGAAAGGCAAAGGAGTGGCAAGTCCTATTCAAAGGATTTCATTATATTCATTTGCTCAGAGCACTGAGAGGTCATAATTTTAACCTTATATGGGTCCAAACTATATTAAAATTATTCATGTCACTGAAGGCCAGCAATAATTCCTTTAATTCCATGGCATATTAATGACCAACAACGAATGAGCCCCTTAAGTGTTCCATTTATTGTCTTAAATATGAAAATGTTTTAGAGATTAGAGGAGAAATTGTTTGAATTAATTAACTGAACTGATGCTCAAGGGAACTGGTACAAGTTTTTCAGACAAAGGCTGAGAATTTACAATAATGACATTTCTTTCATGGTTATAAAATATAGTACCAGAGGGACTTTGAGGCACTCTTAACATTTTAGCTGATGTTCGTTGAGGACTTGAGATTCCTCTGAAAGCATCAATTATGACATGAAAGGCATCACATTAAAATAGCCATGAGGCCCACAAATTTCGTCATTGAAATGGGATCGGATGACTGACACAATGAAAATTCAGAATGTAAATGGAGACTATTAAAGTAATAGGATCATTTATAAAAAAAATGTTTTTTTCAAGAAAGGTAATGTGCAAAAGGCAAGAAACAGTAGTGTGTTGAACAAGGCTAACAACCAAACTATGTTGAATCGGGCTAACTTTTTTTCTCTTTTTTATGATATCTCTTAAGAGAAACCTCTTGGTGTATAAATGCAATTCTGCATCTTCTTTCTTTACAGTGGCCCAAGGACCACAGTGGATGCTTTCAATTGGTTTGAGGTTCTAACTCATGTATGTTGTCACCACTTTTCAGCATAGAATCGTAATAGGGTTTCTTCCTTGGTTTCAAAGTCCTAAAAACATATATATATATATATATATCAGAGGTTTCACCCATAAATGAGTTAAGAAAAAAGTTAAAAAGCTAAGGCAAAGAGTGACTGTGTTATGATGTGTTATGATAAATTAAAATACCAAGCAAGCAATTTGCAGGGATTTTTCGTTTTTGTTCTTACTCAGGTGAAGAGACTTCATGGTTTTTGAGGTGCGTCGCTCTGGGGTCTGTTTTATCTAAAAAGAACAGCACAAAAGTATGAGAGGAATGCCATATATCTTAAAGACATTGGTATCTAATTAAAGGGTTCTGTAGGTTGCACCTGCATCCTTGGGGGACCAGAGTTTAGAAACATACTCCTGAGTTTTTTTTATCAGAAGAACCAAGCTCAATTTCCTCTTCCACTTAAAAAGGCTCTTCTGCCCTGGGCAGAGAAGTCTGTTGGGTTGCAGTGGAAGTCTGTACGAGTGTAGCAGTCTTTCCTAAAACTAGAACACTAAGTCAGGGGAAGTTTGAGATGATTTTTGTTTGTTTTTGATAATCAACATCCACTTACATTGATTGATATTGATTGTACCATACAGAGGTTGTTGTACTTAAGAAGGAAAAAAAAAAAAAAATATTCCAGACTGGCAAAATGTTTCTCCATTGGGAAGAAATGTATTGCATAAATGTTTCCACAATGCAAAGTAACACTCCACAGTGCCTTAAAAAATTTCCTCTCCTTCCACATGCTCTGCTATGTGACATTGCTCACTTTGCTAAACTGTTAATATACTTGGTGGTTTTTTTAAAATATGTAAACCTTTCACCAAGTGAGTTAAGTGAAGATTTCTTTGACAAGTATGCCTTCATCCTATTCAGGTTGGATTTATTAACAAAATAGTCTATCTGTTCTGTTTGCAAACACATTTTTGAGTATTTTACAGAAACTCCTCATTATTAATTTCTTATGCAACTTTGGCTTTGGCTGTGATTCTTACTATTTTTGATTAATTTTGATGAAGCTTTGGGTTTTCCCAGGGGACATCTAAGTTAACTAACTCTTTATTCCTCTTCTGTGAAGAGCAAAACTTGAATGTTCTATCCAGATCCATCTACCTAAGTGTCCTGAGACTTAGGCTTGTCTCAGATACCTTTCTTAAGCCTAAAAACTTGAATGTGGAAGTCTAAAAATAAACATTCTGCACTTAAAAAGTCTTCACTTGGGTTCTGGCTTTTCAGGTTCAAAGTTTCTAATTATCAATTTATTTGATGATGTTAACTTCTGTAACTCCATAGAAAAACAGCAAAACCCTCTTCTTAGTCATTGAACTGATGCCTTAGAATTTTTAAGATTTTTAGCCTTTTTTAGATTTTTTAGTAGCTGTAGTTTTCTTTCACTTTAGACTGTTACTTTCTCGCAGTTTGTGTGTCACATTCCTGAAGCTTCAGTTTAAATGTTTAACTGTCTTTTAACCATCTTTTCAAGGCAATAGATATTTAGCAAGAACATTCTCTTGGATTCCATTGGGATGTGCACCTGGACTGGAATAACAAGAGATGGTAGTGTTGCCTAAATGGTTGTGGGGAAAAAAAGACTCCAAGCCAAATTAGGTAGGAGATAAGATAAGGATGCAAAAGGCTTTAATGAGCCCCCAGGCTTTCTGGAATACCTCCAATGTGAGCTCCCGAATACAGATGTTCAGCTCCGGAAGTCGAGATGTTCACAGTTTTTATAATGATTTTCACCCAATTCCCGTCCGGCCACCACCCAGGTTCTGCCCCCGCCACGCCTCTTGGGAATTGGGTCTGGGGGTGTTTTGGGACCCCCTCTTCCTCATCTTCATCTTCCTCAGAGCACGTAATGTTCTTGGAGGCCTTCCAGAGTCCTAGGCCTGAAGGTTGTTGCGTCTATGGCTGTATCTTCTTCTGTAGGGTTAGGATGTTCTTCTACAATTCTACCTTGAAAAAGAGACTCAACAGTAGTGGAATTTAGGGGAATTGATATGGGAATGAGTAGCTGGTATGTTAAAGGGTAAAGGGATAATATGCTGCTACTCTAAAATCTACATTTACTACATAACTACTTCTAAGATATACAAAAATTAAAAAATCAAAACTCCAAGGTATCAGTAGACAAAACAAGATAAAAGGCCCAAGACCATTGGAGGGACTCCAGTGGGGCAATTCTGATGGTGGTACTGGGGCAAAAGGGGTTTTAGGATTGGATGTCCCCTTTAGATATGATAATTAGTAAAGGACATAGAAGTGTAAGAATTCTGCATGTGATTTCACACATTTCATACTCTGTGGCCAAAAGGCCTGCATTAAAAGAACTATTCTCTTTCTTATCTAATTTGCCTGGAGAGTCTTTTTCTCCTGAAAATTTTGGGCATCAATACCAGTAATTTTCTCCTGAAAATTTGAGGCATCAATACCAGGCTCCTGACAGTGTTGCTAGAGGTTGTGGCTACACCACATTCTGTACTGCATTTTGCAATGTAGTCCATTCTATTCACCTGAAACAACAGGGAACTGAGAAGTACAGAGGAACTTGACATGGCTGCTGGAGCCAGGCAGAAACAGAAAATACTTCTCATCTATCATTCCTATATCACCTGTTTGAGATAGGCACATGTGTATTTATCACTTTGGTTCATCTTACCTTGCCAAATAAAAAACGTGTGTAAACCTAAACTCTAAATTTCTGGTCAAGCATGACCTATTAGATAAAAAAGTAAATATAAAAATTTCTTATCCTGCATATATGTATCAGGTCATGTGGTCTTCCATCACAAAAGATGTAATGGTTATCTGTGCAAATAAAGCAGATAAATCTTTAAGTATATGTCAGTGAGGTAATGCTATGCGAGCATTTGAAAGCTGATGCAGATGTATTTCTATACAATGTATGTTTTCTGGAAAAAAAACCCTGCACAAATCTGTATATTGACCTGCCTCTCCTTATTTCACTGGGTGATAGGTTTAGCTCTGTTTTTAATATTATGGTATATTGCAGGGCTTGAAAGCTTTGTGGGATCCTTCTGACTCAGTTCTTAGTCATTCAGTTCTAATCACTTTAAAGTTTATTTTTATCAATATTTCTTTTACAATATGTCTTAAAGAATAAAGCAAAACCAGATAGTCTTGAAAAAGTCTGGAAGTGCCTTCCTTTCTAGCTGTCCATTCATTAAATTTTTGGTAAGATCATTGAGTGGTTTGAATTTGAAGGGCTAGAAGAGACCTGTAATGATCATCTTGCCCAGCCCCCTTAACATGGGCAGAAATGTCTGTCACTTGATCAAGTTGCTCAAAACCCCATCTAAGCTGACTTCTAAAGATGGGTCATCTTTGATGTCCCAATAACTTTTCGCCAACTTGATAAAAACATAAAAGATTCAGGTATTCAGCCTCTGTGGACAACCTGTTCCAACATTTTACCAGCCTCACCTTAAAGAATTTCTTCCTTATGTCCAACCTCAATTTACTCTCAGTTTAAAAACACTGGCCTTGTCACTAAAGGCCTTGGTAAAAACTCTATCTCCTTCTTTCTTGTAAGCTCCTTTTATATGTTGAAAGGCCATAATAAGGAGCTTTCTCTTCTTCAGGCTGAACAACTTAGATCTCACAATCTGTCTTCGTAGGAGAGATGCCCCTGCCTTCTGACCATTTTTGTGGTCCTCCTCTGGACCTGCTCCTGCAGGTCCACCCCTTGTATGGAGGGCTCAGAGCTGGATTCAGTGCTCCACGTGAGATCTCATGAGAGCATAATAGAGGAAGAAAATCACCTCCTTTGATCTACTGGCCATGAGGCCCAGCATATGATTGTTACTTTGGGCTACAAGCACACATTGTCAGCTCATGTACAATTTTTCACCAACCAATACCCAAAAGTGCTTTGCAGGGCAGTTGCTCTTCATTAGTTTGTCCAGTAGTTTGTCCTGATACTGGGGTTGCACTGACACAGATGCAGGACCTTGCACTTGGCCTTGCTGAATTTCATGAAGTTCAAATGTGCCTACTCCTCAAGTCTGTCAGAGACACTCTGGATGGTATCCTTTCCCACTAGCAAAAAGGAGGAAAAAAAAAAAAAGTGATATAAAACATCTCAACAGAAAGTGAGATATAATTGTGAAAAAAACTGTGTTTGTGTGAGTAAGTCTTGGGAGGCAGAGATATAGATAAGTACTATGGAGAGAAATTATATCAGATTTTCTAACATAAGCAGTGTTTAGTTTTTTAATTTGATTTCATTTCTGAAGTACTACCTGAAATACATACCCTTTTTAAAAACTCAGAATTTTTATGTATACAAGGAAGAACAAATTTGGATATAATTTCCTTGTTTGAAATTATATCTTGTAAAGAATTATCCAAATATGACATGTAAGAGTATACTAAAAAGAAATTGATTTCTATGTAAGTATAAGGATTAGAGAAAGTTCTTTCCAATCCTCCCCCCCCTCCAAAGAAAAAAGTGTAAGAATTCAAACTAAAAAGTGTAGCTTGATAAGATCAATATTTGCTATGAGTAGTTCGCTATGAAGAGCTCAGAAGGACTGTAAAAAAGCAGAAAGTCAGATACAGATATACGGATCATGAAAGTGAAAGTGCCCTGGCTCAATTTCATCTGAATAACTTCCCCATATTACAACTTTTTAGAAATAGGGAGGGGACCAAACCAAATAGTTTCAAATCATCATGGTATTTCCATGTCAATTTAGTATTTCCCTGAAAACTCCTGGTTCTTGTTCTGAGCTGAACATTTTTTTTCCTCCTTACTCCCCACAAGGATTCTGGATTTTTTTTTTTTTTTTTTTTTTTTTTTTTTTTTTTTTTGGCAATGGAAAATAAGCCTTTTGATCAACTTTTCCTCATATTTTCATTACTGGTATTAAAAATAGGATGATATTCATTCTGTGGGTCTGTCTTTCAGATTTACAGGTTGAGCTATGCTTCATAATTGTCTGAAGGATCAGATACAAATTATAAGGGATACATCACAACAACATTTAAGCCGGCTACAGACAAGCTATCTGCATATGCAGTACTGCACTACAGAGTTTGCTAAGTTACTCCAGTGAATGCACTCTCCTTAACGCAATCGGAAAACCACACTAATCTGGGTCATGTGTAGCAGAGACAACCATCATCCAAGCTTGTGACAGGTCTATGTGAATTCACAGCACCTGTGACCAGCCTGCTATCTTTTCTTGGTCATGCATGGAGCAGAGATCACCAAATGTCTTGAACTGTGTCCTGATTCTGAGATGTGAACTAAGAGGAATTTAGAGTTTCTCCAGAGTAAGGTGGAAGCAAAGAAGAACATCCCAAATTTTTGTCATTCTATGTAGTCTCTTTAGTTATTTATGGAAGAAGCATTCTATCAGACATCTGCTCCTATTATCCTCCAGATATTAAGTTTTTCCATCTTTTTTTCTCTGCATTTCAGAAAACTGAAATATAACTTATTCAATTTAGCATTGCTTGCATAGATAAAGCCATTGACTGTGAACTATTATGAATATGTTAGCTGTATCCACTCACATACTAAATGGTGAGGAATCATGTATGCATAGTGCTTTGTCATGATGAGTTTAAATTAGGAATATATTTTGATGAGATGATTGAATCTATTTGTAAGATACAATTTAATAAATGAAAGTACTTCATTGCAAGAGAGAGAAAGGGAGAGGGAATTTAGAATTAAACAGAAGAGAGCATCATCTGCTACAATTAAAGTTTTCATAGTAAATAGTAGTCGGTCAGTAAAGAAGTTAAAACAATAATTAATATACCATCATCATTACACTGACTAATGTATCAATATGAACTTTAAATATTTATACACATTTCTATTTGTGTACATTAACAATTTAATTATTCTCGTACTTCAATCTCTATGAAAAACTGCTTATATATGTCCATAGTAATTGTTATATGCTGAATACATTACCCTCCAACAAAATGCTGAGGAAGGAGCTCTTTCTACCCCATGAACTGTACACTGTCATCAAGATTTGGTTGGTCTTAAATTTCAGTCCCATGGTCCTTGAAACTTTGAATATCTATGAATACAATATTGAAATTCCTTATGATTACCACACAGGTATTACCCCTGAAACTTGGCATTCTTTTGATTTGACAATAACTTTTTGTCAAATTGATAAAAACATGTTCATACAAAGTTCAGGTTTGATATATAAATAAATTATTACAGCTGTTTTTGGAATTTTTGTTGCAAAAGATTTTTAAGACTTTGTTTTTTACCTTATATTATTTTTCTTTAACCTTGTCTTTTCACTGTTATTTAGGACAGTGACATTTTGAGTTTCTTTTTAAGGATAAAAATATTGGTTATTTCTCTTCAGCTACAGTGGATCTTTCCAATGTTACTCATATTGCATTGAAACAAAATTAAACATTTAAGAGACTATAGAAAGAAGTACCCTCAGAAGAATATATTTCTGCCTTCATTCTTTTCAGTAACAGGAAGTAATATTTCCAAAAGCTGATATGATAAATTTTGAAATTCAAAAAAATCCCATTGTTATCAAATATTAACAGATTTTTTAGACTGTGGTGTGTTGACCTTGTCTGAATGCTACATGCCCACCAAGCCATTCTGTCACTTCCCTCCTCAGCAGGATGGGGCATGGGAAGAGAAAATAAGATGGGAAAAAAACCCCTTGCAGATCAAGATAAAGGCAGCTTACTAAATCAAAAATGAGGGCCATGTGAATGCATGAGAGTGAAAAAAATCAAAAGATTTATTTTATACTTCCCATCAGCAAGCAATGTTTGGCCACCTGTTTGGAAGCTGGGCTTTGGTACAAGTAGTTGTTGCTAGAGAAGGTAAAATAAATAATAATGCTCCCCCATATCCTCCCATCACCATTTTTCTCCTTAGTCTTAGCTTTTATACCTGAGAAGGTGTCATACATTATGGAATATCCCTTTGGTCAGTTTGGGTCAGCTTTACCAGTTATGTCCCCTCCCAGGATTTGGACTAGCCCCATCCTACTGATGAGGGGGGACTATTGGAGAGAGAGTGCTGATGCTGTGCCAGCACTGATCAGCTGTAGCCAGAGCGCTGGTGCATTATCAGCACCTTTGTTGCTACCAGTGCAAAGCACAGCCCCGTGAGGGCTGCTGTGGGGAAAATTATCTCTATCTTAGGCAGAACTAATACAAAGAGCAGAACTAATACAAAAGTCATCATCTGTAAGTATAAAAACCAATGAGTACGATAAATTCCCTGCAACATATTGTTCTGAAATAAGAACATATGCCGTACTAAAAATCCTTAAAGAGTAAAATACTGTTCTTGTGTTATACCAGCAAGAATCTGAAATGTTGCAGTTAAATATGGCAGATTTTTTTTTTTTGTATACACAAGGTAGGGCATGATAGTTTTCATGTAGACTACTGTAGGTTTGTTGATAAAATATAGAAAAACAGTTTTCAAATTTCTTATTTTTAATCTATCTTTAAGACTCTTGTAACTGTACAACATCATAGTAACACAGTTTAGACTGAAAATATATTTTGACTGTTGGTAAGGTTGACTGAATTAATTTAAATTTCCAAGATACTGCTGTAATGCCCAGGAGCATGCTATTAATGCAGTGAGTCATGTTTTGATCCAGTTATCTTCATCCAGTTTCTGCATATGTGACACTGATTGTATTTTAGGACTAAAAATAAAAAAAATATTTCAAAAAATTATATATACTCTGAGAACTTACCACATAAAAAAGATGCACATCTTGTACAGGAAAACTAAGTCCTAGAAATATATGTAACAAAATTGGCAATAAAACAAACAAACAAAAACAACAAAGAAAATAAACAAAAACCAACAACAACAAACAACAAAAAAACCCAGACTGTATATTTTGATTATATATTTCTTACCTGGCTTCAGGAAGAATTAAGTTTCTTGTTGTCCAAACCAGATTCCGTAAGAAAGGGGTTCATAACTGGAAGTTAGATCTGTGAAGTCTGCCCTCCAAACAGCTGTGTGGTAGCTTGATCCCACCCTACTAAAGTGTACTCTATAAGAAGTGATGCAATATTTAATAGATCATATGCCTCAGACAAGCCTTGTTAGATTTCTAATATTAATTTCTCATGTATTATTCAAGTATTTAATAGGCCTATGTCAGATTCTGTCTATGCTTTAGAGTTTTTCTATTCTCTGACTGGGAGATATCCCTATGCACATAAGCAGTAGAAATACCATGTATCCCCTGAGATTCAAAATTTGAACTGTTGTGCAAAAATGTATCATTTTAACAGCACTACTATATTACCTTGCCTAATTTTTGGAATGAAAAAGTTGTAACTTTCAGCTTTTAGAATATTTAAATAGATCTTGCCCGTGACAATTGTATTTTGCTTTATTTTATAGTTCCAGAGTTTTTCTGGTTTATAGCTCTTGTGGTTTTAATTTTTGTTTCAGCACTTTACTTGCTTCAAGATAGAGAAATTTGATGGAAAAGGAATAAATGTTTTTGAAACTCCTTTTTCTTCTGCTTGCCACAGAAAATAGATATAAAAAACCTGATCTAAATAGTAAGAATGAAGGGCTCACATTCAGTTTTATGCACTCAACCATGGTACACAAAATCTTACAATGCTATGTAAAAAACCACTTTCAAATTATATATCTTCTCCATTTCCTTTCTTGAGAACAAACAAACAAAATCACAGTGATTACAGAATTTCTGGTATAAATTAGTTGGAATACAGACTTAACCCATCTACTGATCCAGTTCTGTCATGAAAGTGTAAATGTATGAAAGGTTGAACTGAATTTAAATTTTCGCCAATACGGTCTTTATCCCCAACTTGTATAGAATTAATTAATCCATTTAAAAAACATTAATCTCTGAATGAATTATTTTAGACACAGTGATAATCTTTTTCATGACCAGAATAACACTGTTTCTGTCAGCAAGCTTGCATGTATGTTTGTGTATATACAGAGGTGTATATATGTAATCAGCAAAATTGCTCCATACTTTCTTCAGATTTTATATCCTTTGATATATGCGAACTTTGTTTCCAACCAAGGGAGGCTGATTTGGGAAAAAGATACCAGAAAGCTTCATGTTGCTGATATTTCTTCCATAAGATACCATTACCCACTTCAGGAACTCAAGATGTGAAGACTCTGGAGCCACTTGTGTAGGATCTGCATTACCACTGAAACATACCAAATAATTCTATTGATGATGGACACACAAAAAAGGAAAGAGAATAATTTCCAGATGTTACTCTTCACAGCATTACCTGCAGACTTGAGAAATCAAAAGTAATTCCTGTTGTTTAACCTGAAACACAAGGGAAAAATATTATTTGGATTTTTACATAACCACCTCCAGTGTAAAACCACACTTTTCCCCAAATGGTGATCCAAGAGAGATGTGAAAATGCGGTGTCTGGGTCTTGACGGTGCTAACTATTTGTTCTGGATTTACCTAATATGAAATATTCAAATAACTTTACAGTAATGCATGCAGGGACCTTCTGTAGTTATGGTAGTTAAGCCATTAAAGTACTTCACTGGAGCAAAATTGTAGTTTAATGGATTTCAGAATCCATATTTTAAACTTTTACAGGTAAAGCAATATATAGAGAGAAACATATATTGCACACACTGGTGTTTTTTGGTAAAAAGTTAAATTGCATGCTGCATATAATCTTTAAAGACACACCATTAAAAGTGATGGAAATATCTTTTCTCTATTTAATATAACTATTTTTTAATGCAATTAATGGAAGACTGTGTTAAAATTCTTCATTTTAGTGGGCCTTCTATGTAGATTTTCAATGCTCCTTTTTCCTTAAACATTCATTTATTGTGATTTACAGGTTGCAGCAGAAGTTGCACAGATCTATTTTGAAAATTGTTAGTCTGGTTTTTAATCCTTCATCTTTCCAATAGACAGTAATAATGCTTAGGTTTTTTTCTAGGTTAATCCAATTTATACCCTGGCAAATTTACTGAAGATAAAGGGTCAAGTTATTATTAAATGCTTTGCATTGCGATTTTCAGGAAACCTGAGTAACAGTTTCAGTCCCTGTTACAGCAATGTAGCTAAAACGATGCTTGCTGGAATGCAACTTTGAATGTCACCTAAAAGCAGAAAACTCCTTTTAGGGTTTCACCTACAGTTAAGTTTTCATTTAAAGTTCAGCATTCACACAAGTCTGCATTTCATAGTAGCTGCATTTGTTGGAAATTATTACAAGGAAATCAGACATCACTAATATTTGAAGATGGAATCTTATGGAAATTGAACCATCCCACAATATCCATTTGGTGCTTATCTATAGAGTTGGCCACGAATTTATTGACACTTAGGAAAAAACTGTTTTCTTACTGCCCTCAAATAGAAAATGAATGAGTATTTGGCAGTCCAACCACATAGCTCTAGTTGCAACTGTATTTTGAACATGCTAAATTAGGGCTCATAATTTATAACAGCACCTTAGACTTCCTAAAAAATCTAGTTAATACTTGGGAAAAAGCAGGCTTAGTGTTTGTTTTCTCAGTTGCCTAATTTGGAAAGATTGAAAATCTGCCAAGTGTGACTGGGGTGCCAGGGTCTTGGGGCATTCAGTACTTACAAGCTGAAGCTGGCATTTATTTTGTGAAACAATAAACAGCTGACCAGCTGGCTAGTAGTAAAAAATGACCACTGTCCTACTACTGTGCAAAAAATAACTCATTTCGACATAAATCTGAGTTGTTTTATTCTTTATTAATTCTGTGTGGATTTCTAGCTTTTTAAATTAATGAAAAATACATCAGTGGTAAAATCCTGGTTCAAGCCATCTGATAGGATTTCTGTCACTGATTTTAGTGGGCTCAGGATTTCTTATGTATTATACGTGGTGATTTGTATTTCATAGGAAATATCTCCAACTATTCTGGCCCAGAACATCCTGCCTGGCTGCTGGAGTCCAGCCCACTGCCACAGGAACTAGGGACCTCTGACCAGGTTTAGGGATATGACTGCTGTATTCCTTTTTGAAGGTCTAATCAGTAACAAACATGACCATGTATCCCAGAAACACACACATGGTCACAAGTACACTTGCAGCTTCCAGAAAAGGTAAAGAAAGCAGCATTTTTTACTGTAGAGGTAGGAACTGAAACACTGAAAGATTTTGATACTTGTCCTGTGTTGGTCACAGTCACAGGACATTGACTATGGATTTCAGCAACTGTCAGGGCATAGAAGATTTAACCTGTCGTGGTCCAGCAAAAAAGCTCAGATCTTCGATGAGGTAGTCCAGTGACCTAACTATACCATACCTCCCTCCTCTCACAAGGTTAATCTCATTACACATTTGCACGTCACCATAGTCTTTACCTTTATTTTCCACCTTACAAAATACTGTCATTGTTCTTTTCCTCTGTCAGACAATACTCTGGTTACTGTCACCAAATTACAACTGAAAGTCCCACTGCAATCTCCAAAACAAGTTTCAGTTAGGAATAATAATATTTTTCCACATTATTTTGTTCTGCTGATGCTACAGCTTTACAGTGTTTTATACATAAACTTTAATTATTTTTTCATCATTAGAAGTCATAATGATCCCTTTATTTCAGCCTCTTTAATCCACATTCCTATTTCTGGGGAAGAAAGAGAGTAGGAATTCCTTTACCTGGATTTTAGACCTCCATAAACCTACTCCCATGTTATTAATGTAGATCAATATCTCTTGACCTGTTTAATGTTTTCTGTGCTTGATAATGTTTTTACATTGCAGATCTGTGGTACTGCACACTTCTGGGTTCTGCTCTGTCCTGTTGTATATCTTCTTTTGAACCTCAATTAGGTTTTTGTGCTCAGCATCAAAATGACTAAGTTCACTCAGAATCCTTTTCTCTGTAAATAAATAACATTAGTTGTGGAGTTTTTTTCCCCACAGTGCTCAAATGTCAAGGATTCATGAACAAGGATTCTCCCACAGTGGAGTCTTACATTTTAGAATTATAGCTTCAATTCAGAGTTAGAGAGCTTCCTTGTTGTGGCAAGCTAGATGATTCAGGATGTCCAATGGAAAATTATAGCCATTCATCAACTAAGGCTAGGGAGTCATCTTACGTTATAAAACCTTCAGTTCCTGGAGGATTGTAAAGTACAGCGGATAGAAATACTCCCATTGTACTCCTAAGGACTTCTTCATTCACAGGAAAGAAAAACAGGGATACTGATTTTTCTTTATTTTCTTTTCTTTTTATTTTCCTTCCTTCCTTCCTTCCTTCCTTCCTTCCTTCCTTCCTTCCTTCCTTCCTTCCTTCCTTCCTTCCTTCCTTCCTTCCTTCCTTCCTTCCTTCCTTCCTTCCTTCCTCCCTTCCTCCCTTCCTCCCTTCCTTCCTTCCTCTCTTCCTTCCTTCCTCCCTTCCTTCCCTTCCTTCCCTTCCTTCCCTTCTTCCTTCCCTTCCTCTCCCTCCTCTTCTATTTTTCAACTTTTTTTCCTTTTTTTCCCCCTTTTATTTTTTCCCTTTGAAACCACAATCTTCCAGGACATGTTAATCATAGGAATGTGTCAAACATATTCCAGATTATAGTCCATGCTTGTTCAGTGCCTGCTTTAATTTCTGAAGAATTTGACAGTTACGATGTATATAGGCTTCCAAATGTCTAGAAATATTGCAAGCTGTGCTCTCTCTTCTGATTGTTTTGGACAGAGATGGAAGAGAGAGTTGGCTGTAGATCTTTCCTATGAAAAACCATTTGGTTCACTGCAGGACAATGAAAGAGATTTCATATAAATTGCAATAAAACATACAGTTTCACAGTCATTATACACAATGTGAGATGATTGCTGTTATCTTTGCTAACTCTTTTTGTGTTTAATCTATTTCTTTGGATTCTTTGTAGTTATGGGGAAGATCATACAGATAAATGGGAAAGGAGACTTTCATGGATTGAGTTCAAGCAGCAGATACTTCTAGCTTTTGTCATTCTGTTAGCCCCTTGGACAGTTTATGAAAAAGTGTTTTAAGCAACTAGAATGCTGTTCAGGTAGCACTGTGTGTAGAAATGAAAGGATTTGTGCCTTGCACTGGGCACGACCTTAAGTATTTACCAAGTGTGAAAGTAGAATTCTCAAACTAAAGTCAGTAGAGTAGGAAATATGGGCTTACATTAGTTATGTACCTACCTGAGACTTGCACCTAGGTCATTACCTACTGCTAGCATGTAATTTACTACATCTTTTTTAGTGGCATAATTTTCTTGAGCTAGGGCACATATCTACAGTACAGGAACGCAGGGGTTAATATAATTTTCTTCCTGATCGGATTTGATTCACTTTTTTAACCAGTATATGCTAACCTTTAGGCTTGCAATAGTAGAACAAACTGTCACACATTATTTTCTTCTACATTATATGAATTAAGAAATTCAATGAGAAAGGAAGGAAGGCAGGCAAGTGTATATGACTCTAGCATTCAATGGATGTGTCTTCCTTTGGCAGAAGACACCATCTGGATTTAGTTTTATCTTCATTGTACACTTCCATAGTGATGTAGGAAGAAATCTGCTCAGAAAGCTTTATGAAGGCATTCTTCAAGGAGAGGGGAATTGTGGTGCTGAATCATTGGAGAATAAAGATTTTAATGAAGGGGAAAAGAAAAGTAAATTCTTTCTTCAAAAGGCAAAAGGATTAAAGGGAAAAAAAGGAAATTGTTAGGAAATTTTTCCCAAGAACTGAGAGAAAAATTGTTCTAAACAACTCCACAGAGAATAAAAATAACTTTTAATTTACTTCTCCTACATGCCTCCAAAATGTGTTAACGTTAGATATATGTCTTCAGAATTCTGTCAAGGAAAGGATAGGGTTTTTTCAATCTTTTGAATTTTTTTGTATTTTATTTTATTTTATTTAATTTCTATTTTTCCAGATAGAGCTTTAATACCTCAATGCCAAGAGCCACTGCAACACTGCCACCCTCCCCTGCACCGCTGCTGGGGACTTCTCAAAAGGGGGCCCCCTCTGCTGCAGCCAGACAGGAAACAAAAGTTAAACCAACTCTCTGGCCACTGCGCCATTTCGCAGTCCCTGCTGCTCCAGGGCTATGGCTCCAGGTTTGCTCCTTCTGCAGTTCCTGCCAGCTGTAACTGTTGCCAGCTGCCTTTGGAGAGAGCCAGAGAAAAGAAGAGAGAGCCTGCATCCATACTGGGGAATTTCTTTGTTCTCCCAGGGGGAAGGAGGAGGGATTAGAGAACGTGTATCAGCCACCATCTTGTCTGTGCACCAAGGGGGAAGAGATTAGGGATGATTTCTGTCTATTATTGTCTCAAGCTGTTTTGTTTGTACTGTTACATTTTTTTTCAGTAAACTGCTATTTTTTCACTTATATCTCCTCCCATTTTGTCTCTATTGGTGAAAGGGAACAAGGTTTTAATAAAAGGGGACAGGGATCATTTGTTGGAATTTTTGTCCTAGCATTTGTCTTAAACCAAGACAGCACCACAGAGTTGTTGGATTGTATTGTGTGTTGTGATTATCCTCACAGAGCTTGTGAATTAAGGAAATTCAGACTTAAGCTAAGTGTATGAAAAATCCTAAGATTATGATGTAGAAAAGAACTCTGTTAAGGCACTGCACCTGAGACTCCAGAGACTTCAATAGTCAAGTAACTATGATGAATGCATTGGCTCTTTGAAAAAATTAACTTTGGGGTTTTGATTTTACTGTGTCCCCACTTACCCTATGACATGTACAACTGTAACTTTTATCCAGTAAAAATCCAGGTTTTGCTACCATTATTGTTATTTTTCTTAAAATGCAAAAATTACGTAAGACATGTCTGTGTATATGAAAATTGATTGCATTTCCTTTTTCTTTCTCCCTATTTTTTTCCCCCCTCCCTGGTGGAACTATGGAAAGACAAAACATTCTTATTTTCATTTCCCATGTATAATTCTTTTGTCCCAGGTTCCGTATGCAGCTTTAGTCAATTACTGTTCTTTGCTGATGTCACATAAAATTCTTTAAGAAAAAATCAGAACAAAAAAAAATACCCTCCCCTAAAACTTCCAGATGGGATTTGAAATATAAATTGTGGCCTAAAAGTTGTCATAGACACATATTAAACCAGCTTCTGTTGCTTTGTAATTATAAACTGTACATCTCCCTTGTTTAGGTGCAATGAAAACTTTCATTTCATTTGTAATTCTGAAATAAAGCCACTCAATATGTGTTTAAAGATATTTTTCTTTCAAACTATATTTGGATACTTATGTTGTCACAGCATATCTTTCCTCTAAAACATGATGATTGTAAGACAAGTGAAGAAATAATCAAAGCATCCCTGAGATGTCTCTCAGGTGAAGTGAATTTCCTAGAAACAAAATCATTTAACTTGTGTACATGTGTCCTATTATTTTTTATTAATGGGCAAATAGTAAGGTATTAATCTGCAGCTTTAGTAAGGACACTGCTTAGTCACAAGTTTTTATGCTGAAAATCTGCTTATAAGCAAAGAAGCAGCAGAATAAGCATCGTATTTTCCCTACCAGCTGAGCAGACAGTTCTTCATCTGGCAGCAAACAGACAAGCAGCTTTCCTTTCAGCATTCTCTCTAATTTGATTTGCTCAGAAGACATGGTTTACAAGAGATGCCCTGCTGTAGTGCACAAAAGCATGGAGGAAAAAGACCACCTAATAGCAACAGTTTTGTAAAGAAAGGAAACTGAAGAAGGTGAGTTACATTGGTGTTGATGATTCATACTTAACCTTCATGGTTTGCTTTCTTGCCGTATGCCAGCATGAGTAACCCAAGGGTGCCAAAAATTACCATTGATCAATAGTTTGAAATTGCAGCACTTGAACTTTCACCTTTAATTCTGCTGTGCTGTAGTATGTGTTCAAACATCAGCCTTTTAGAATTATTCATTCTGGCTGCAGATCAGCATGGCATAGACATCTGCAGAATGTTAAACATACATTTCTTTCTAGCGTGGAATAGCAAAGCAAATTTCAGTATAGAGACATGGAGGAACTCGTATTTTCTCAGTTTAATCAGACTGTCTGAGGACATTTAGTATCTCTTCGCAGTCAATTTAAATTTTCCTTCAATTCTATATTACAAAACTCTTTTTGAAAAAAGCATAGTTATGTGTATGAGAGGTGGAGTGGGTGTGATTTGATCCAGAGCCTTTTGAAGCACATGCAAAAAATTTCAGTCACCCCAGTAGGCTCTGGAAAGGGGTCACCAGACCATATTTTCAAGAATTCTTTAAACCCTCAAAGACTCCAGACTTCTCTCTGCAGTTCTGAAGTGTAATGCTGGGCTTTTGCAAAGCCCTGCCTAATGCGTGAATAAGATCGGTGAGTAACAAAGGAGTTTGCATAGCCAAAGCAAAATCTGATTTTTTCAGTTAAAAAAAGTGGGTAACTCTCAAAAAAACTCCTCCTGTAACTTTATTATTGTTATAAGAAGTAATAGTTGAACATAAGGTGCACAGTAAAATAAAAGTCTGTTCATCTTTACATCTTTTAAGAGACCTAGAAGAGGAAAAAACTCTCACTAAATTAAATTTGGTCATAACAATACTGATTCTTCAATTTATTTTTCTTATTTATGGAGCTACTCAGCATGAGATTGACTTAACTTTAGTTGTCTAAGGTTTGGCATCTGATCTAAGCTATTTAATTTATTTTTTGGTTTTGTCTTTCAAAAAAGCAAGGCATCTTTAGCTTGGAATTTATCCCCACCCTGTTTTAGACACCTATACAGGAGGACTGACTCTCCCTCGGGAAGTATTTAACTTTTTCTATTGACTCTGCAAGTTGACTAGATAACCAGCCTAGACCGAACACCTATGAATGGCTAGAAGTAGATAAAATGAAGACTTATTTTTCATGACATTCTACCTTTCATATACACAGCCATAGTTATTTCAGAAGGAGTTCTGTAACAATCAAGAACAATTTAAATTAAGTATGTACCTTTATTGCTAGAGAGGTGCTAATATCTCTAGACTTTTTATTTTACATCAATGCTTGCTCATTAAAAGTAAAGAAAAGAAGAAATAAGTCCTCTGCTTTCTGTGGCATTTAGTCTTCATGTATTACCACTAGTCCAACACCAAGACAGTCGTTGTGTAGTTGTCAGCCTTATTTGGAAAAGAATATCCATGGCTTCATAAAGAAATATATTTGATAAATTATTCAGATCAAAAGTAGAGTTCCGAAATGCAACTTTTTTCTTTTTTTTTTTCTTCCTCATCCCCCCCCCCCCCCCCCCCCACTGATGCAGTGTAATGTGCAAAAAGCCAAAGAATACAGAGCAACACAGTGAATACTAGCCAGAGCAAGAACTCAGGGAACAGTCATTAACAGTGTCAATCATAAAGTCAGTACTCCGGCTCTACCTAGCCTGCAGCTTCTCAGTGCTATCTGCTAATAGATGTCGGCTTGCATCTGAAGTATCAGTGCCTGGAAAGTTCCTATTTCAAAGAAAACAGAATCTGTCTAATAAGACTACATATCCTGACTTTTACCATCAGCAGTGCTACTGCTGGCTTTCCAAAAGAAGAGGCAAATGGTTATGACTATTTGAAACTTACCACTCATCTTTCAGTGTTTATGGTAATTATGGTTATTAAAGTCACTTATTTCATTACCCTGTCTGTCCTTTTTAGTTCACTAGTACTGTTTTAAAACTATTTTCTTAAACTAGTGTTTAATAGTTTATAAAAAGTATTGATTATAAATGCTGTTCTAAAAAAAAAATCTTCCAATGTGACAAGATATAAGTATTAGGAAGGTCTATGTATAGACATGTAGTTCTATGTGTGCATACATGTACACAATATAAGATATGCCATCATTCATTTTGAAACATCTTCCATGCATATTGATTTTAATAAAAAGAGAGCATTTTCTTCAGGGAATTATTTGAAGTTTTAATCTACTTGTTAAGACTTTACTGGAAATCTTTTTCTTTGGGTTTGTTTTTTTTTTGTGGTTGGCTTTGGGTTTTTTTCCCCCTCCCCTACTCCTCACCCCCCTTCCCTGAATTTTGTTACATTCTGATGACTCTTTGGTACTCGTCTGTGTATCTGGCACATTGTAGCACATACAATTAGGACCAATTTCTTATAACAGAGACAGTAACTTATGTGCATAGATAGTACAATAAAGGCATCTAGTGATTATCTTCTCTTTTTTTTTTTTTTTTCAGTAGTGAGGCTGTAGTGAACTTTTTCTCCTTAAATGTAATTCATTTTGGATGATTTTAAAACTTATTTAAACCAAAACCTCCATGCATTGCATAAGTATTAAGTACTTGTTACACTGCTGCCGTAACAGAGAGCCAAAATGAATTGTCTTAAAGAAGAATGCTGGAAGAAAAAAATAAAAATAAAAAAGTATAAATATGTAGCCATTTGTATATCTATGGATACTATTTTTCAGATAAGCAATCAACTGGATGTCAGTCTAACTTTCCATTCTATTTCTTTCTCTCTTTCTTTACAACAAAGCAATTGACACAGCATTTCATTCAGGAGACTGCAGTAGAACTGATAATCAGAAATACTATCTGTGAAATTTCATGGTAAAGACATAAACTATTTTGCTCCTCTTTTACTGTAATCCTCTTGTGTTTGTCTTACGCATTTTTACATGAAGCTAATTCTATATCTGGACATGATGCAACACATTAAAAGTATAGATTACTGTCAAGAAAATGGTATTCACATCCTGTTGGGTGGTCTGATATTTAGAACACTACGAAGCCTCTTCTTCCTGTAGCTCCTTGACCTGGTGACACAGCTCTTCAACCACAGCACACCTTCTGCAAAATAACTGTTTGTCTGCCCCAGCCTCCCAAAGGGCATCAGGCACTCCTGGGAACCTGTGACCTGGAGAGCTGTGTCTGCCATCAGCAGGTCTGGCTGGCTGGAGGCCTCTGACAAGGCTGGTTCAGTGACTTCTGCAGTTGCAAGGGATTGAGCTTTACGATGTGCCAACACCGTAACTGAGGAAGCTTAAATTAGTATGCTAAGAAGATGTGGGCTGCAAGGATGTCTTTGCTCTTCCTTATGAGATACTTAATCTGTTTTCTGACTCTATTGGCTGCTCCCAGATGGTCGGAGAGAAGCCTTTCCTGCTCGCCCTGCCTGCGCAAACTGCTGTGTGAACTGCTGTACCATGTCCTCACTGACGTGCCACTCCTCTTCATTGTACCTGAGGTCACCTGTGCTCCCTGGAGCCATTGAAAGTCCCTTAATTGCTCTCAGCACCACCATCTCCTTGCCTGGTTGTCTAATGAGGGCCCCCAAGTCCTCACAAGGCTGCTGCTTGGGTGTTGGTGGTGTTAGGAACCCCTGTGCAGGACCCTATCACCCCAGAACCCCCTTTCAGAGAATGCCCCTGCTGTGGCAACTATTGCTAGAAAGTGCTGAATTTGCCCTGTCCATGTCTCAGCTGCCCAGGGAGCCTACCTGGCTCTCTTAGACTGAATGACTAACTTTCAGCCACCTAAACATGAGAGAAGGGCCTCTCTGAACTAGTAGCTCTCTGGATGAGCCTGAAGGAAGAAGGCAAAGTCAGTGTGTGCTTGGGAGGAATGTATGCCTCTCTTTGGAAGCATTTCTCACCTGTGAGAGTACAGCCAAATATTTCTGCATCCACAGTGACGGGTGACTGTGAGGTCAAAGTGAAATCCAAAAGTGTTGGTATTTTGTCCCACAGAAGCACTAGAGGTGCTGGCAATGTGCTGGTGTCTCAGGGGCCTTGTTAATAGTCTCCACTGAGGCTTGTTTGCCACTCCAGGTGCTGCGTTACTATAATCTTCTGTACTTATCAATGTAAGTACTTAACTGCCGATGTCAAAAGGAGTCAAAATAAAAATGCTACTACAGATAATTTTTGTCATATCATTTCTCAGTATTTATTTGAGACTAGTGTAGTTTTATGCTATTCTTGTAAAAAGCTCTTCTGATGTAGTATTCACATATAGAATTTGCATTCTTTATAGATCACACTATTATAAAGTTTATCTTTATATAGGTATAAATATATGGAAGTTATATTTTATTGTAAATAACATTGCTATGCTATCATAAGATACAATATTTTTCAGGAGCAGGCACTTACACATGGTAAAATAACAACTTAATGTTCTCTTGATTACTTCTCAAACATTCTAAACTGTCAGGAAATAAAGTTTCAAAGACTTTAAAGTCTTTTATGTCTTATAGCAGTCATAACTAGAAAAAACAACTTAAATCCTCTGAACTTTCAGACTATATGCACTCCGTGGTTGTAAAATAAAATAATGAAAGATATGTTATTATTTTATGTATAAGGAAATATATATTATTTGTTGCTGCATTTCAATTACTATGTCCACAAAATTGGAAAATAATGTGAAAACTTGTAGGCTAGTTTTGCTCTGCTAATAATGTCTTTTTTACACAATGTTCTTCACAGGAACTCTCCTACACCTTGTCTCTCTAAACCTTGCTGCACTTCATTCAGTGGGTTTTCAGGAAGTGCTTTCAGAGACTAACATTTGGGTATCTGTGAACGATGAAGTTTCTGAGATTCTAAAAATGCCAAATACCATACTTATGTTTCCATGTCAGAGAATACACTTCACAATGAAGACTCTAGAAGACTGACCCATTTACAGTGAATTAATGGGATACCTCAGAATTATACAAGAAAAGCAATGAAATACATGTTTACAATTATCTCAACTGGAGGTCCAGCTCATAATGGTCTGTTTTTTTCCTCCCCTTGGTTCCCTGACTGGCTGGTTTCTTTAGGCTGCTGTGAATGGTACTGTACTAGCCAGCCACTTGTTCCTGGAATTAAGGCAAGGGTAAACTTAATCATGATGTGTGACTTAGATATTATCACAGGAAAAATAGATGAACACCCTTGCATTAACAAATAGCAAATTTCAGAGGCAAAGGTGAAGTTCATGGACTGAACAATCAAAAAACTTTTCCTACTAATCCAATTTAATAGAAGAATAGTCTAGACATATAGATATAAAGGTTGAGAATTGTAATTAAATTTATTTTATTAGAACATCATGCATCTGCATTCTGTAAGTTAACTCTGTATTAGGACTTCAGTAAATTTCTTGCATTTTCCTCTGTTTTTCATCTCCATTTATATGCTTTTCACCTCCTCTTAATAATATGCATTGAACATCAAATACAGAAATTTTCAACATGGATCTTTGTCAAATTATGTAAAACAATGTTATTTACAAATCATGTTGAGACTAAATAATCATAGATCAAACATCCTATTTGAAATGACATAATATTTTTAAGTATTCCTTTTAAGTATTCCTTTTTAAAATATTTATAAAGATAATAGTATTTCACAGCCATTCTTTAATAAATGTTTTCATAATATCTATTTGTCTTATTCAGACTCTGTTTCCAGCTCCCAGAAATAAATGGGTTCCCAGTCAGATCACTCTGTAACTCAAAGACTTCACCTTTGTTGCATCACTAGTTTGGGTAGCATTTGATAGAGAAATCAGCATACCCTAACCACCATACTCTATTGAAAAAAAACAAGCAGGTTTGAAGCTGATTTTTTTGCTTGTTTGTTTAAACAGCCTACAAATGTCTTTTTTTTCAGAAAGCTTTTTTTTTTTTTTCTCTTGAAAATCATATTGGTATTATTCTTTTTTTTCCCAGCTGTCTGCTTTCTTTGGGTGTTATTTTACAGTGCAGATTTATTTTCATTGCTTCACCATATGTTTTGTTTCTTCTTTTTCTGTTATTTATGCTTCTCCTTTCTGAAACCCTTTCACCTCTGTCATCCCCTGAGACTGGCTGGTAAGCAAAAAGCTGTTTATTGACAGTACCTGTGATACCTTTTGACTTCCTTTAGAGCCTCTTGCTTCTTAGGTTTCAGTCTAGTTTTTATGGTGCAAACCCATCTTAAAATTCATTTGGATTATCCATTTTTTTCTACTTGCTCTAGTTACTGTATGTTCAGGTTAGGTGAATAAGAACTGCAGCTCTAAATTTGTAGAAGCAGGACCAGTTGCTAATAATAGTGATACAATAAGTTTACATACACACACAAACATACACAGACACAGAATTTACCCCACACCCCTGCTGTTTTCCTGAATATTTTTTATTTAAAGATAAAAGCAATTAACAATGCTTGGCATGCCTAGATTTCCAAACGTCTCTTTATTGAAACTTCATATCTGCAGGGCCTTGACAGCTCTAGGACGTGGATGGCATAACAATGAAAAAGAAAAATATACCAAAAAAATCAGTTATATTTCAGAAAGAATTTTTAACTAGATATATATTCCATTTCAATGTTCCTCTTTCCCAGATAACATTTCAAATGCTTCTTAGACCTTTGACATACCATTTCCACATGCTGGAGAAAAAGATGCTCAGGTTGGAGGAGACTGGCTGTGAAAATCCCAAAGCAAATTACTTGCACCATTTTTCTGCAAGTCTTGCTCAGGATGTCCTTCACTATGAGTTGTTTTTTGTTCTGTTTTGCTTGGTTGGTTGGTTGGTTATTTTTTTACTGAAGAAGTCTACTAGAGAATCCTAAAGGCCATTTCGTGAATTAGTCAAACATTTAACAAACCTACAATTCACATATGGCAACTCAGTCTTAACAGTGACATGTATTTAGCCATATTTTGTTCTATTTTCTGATAATTTAAATCTCTTTCAAAGCCTTTCTAGCTAATAACTTTCTCTTTGTGAATGTAGAGTCACTTTTTCTGTTGCACCTGACTTCTTCAGTCCAAGCCCCTCTCAATCTCATCATGTTCAGGTGTGCTGCCAACTCTTCTTTCCAGGCCTCACTCTTTATGGAGAGGCAAAAGGCAGTGCTCAAATGCTGCCTAGAGAACCTTTCTGACAGAGATAAGCACCATCTGTTGCATTACTCCACTGGGTCTTTTTAAAAGGTTACCTCTGCTGGAGAGCTTAGAAGCTGACTAGAAAATATTGAAAGGAGTAATGATTCTGTCATAGTCTGTCTGGTATAAGGAGGTAGTGCAAACAGAGGGCTTGCTCTTGCATATTTTATCTACCCCAGTGGTAATACCCTTTCTGATCTAATCAAATCCTGAACTCACACTAAATCACTCTATAGAGAACATAATTTCAGAAAAAATTTCAAGATAGACTACTAAGCTGTTTTATAATTTTTACAAATCCTGTGCATGTTCATTATTATAGGAAGAAAAAAAATCATGGGAAAATATGTCACAATTACTTGCAATTGGCAATTTAGATGTCACTAATCTACTCTGAATTCATCTGGCTATAGTGCAAGGTCTTGACATTTTAATATATGAAACCATCACTTTGGCAGGTGAATTTAATGTATCTATTTGCAGCTGCCTCTTTTCCTAAAACACTTAACGGTACTATATTATGCCATCATTCCTAAGATTGTAGAAAAGTGACAAAAGATGCCACAAAAAGATAGTGTTCTCAATGCATGCAAGTTTCCATTCCCTTTTGACAGATGAGAAAGACTTTTTAAAAAATTTTAATAATGTCTGAAGTTGTAGCTCCAAATTATTCTTATTTCTATAATTTGCTATTCTGGATTTGTTTTCTTTCACAATTTTATTCTGATTTTCTTTAGAGATTTGTTTTTTCACCAATGAAGCCGCTAACCATATTAGATGCTCTAAATGCAGATTTAAGTCTGTTCAGAACACTTCAGATTCATACACTTCATCCTATTTCTATCGAAGTGTGGTTATGCATATGAGAGGCTAATCTGTCCATGTTTCTATTCATGATAGACTCCAGGAAATTCTCTTTACTGGAATGGAGAGATTTGAAGCAGTGAGAAATTAGAAGCTTGTGACCCATATGCCATTCCTATTGGGTCTAAAGCCCAAATATTCTAACCAGCTGATGTGACAAGGAAAGAATGTTCACAGTCAAAAAGAATATGAACTATTTCCATGCTTCCTGTTGCTTTGTGTTGAAACTATTCCTTGTTAAAGTGTTCCTAGCTGTGATGCTATAAAGCTAATCCTTTCTTTATTTTTCTATATATTTATTACAATGAGATTTTCTAAACCTCAACATCTGTCTTTTGAAGAAGGGATGATGAGAGCTCATCTGAACTACTCTTTATATGACAGGTAGTTAATGTAAAATAAGGAGAAAGACAACGTTCACAAAGTGTGCAAAATTAATTTCGGGAAGACCATTTTAGTATACTCTCTCAAAGACAACAGAAAACTCATATGATGCAGTAATAAAAAAATGAGTAGAAATGTAATTGTTCCCTACTAACTAGGAAAAAGGGATGAAAATACAGAAGAGCTCAACACGGAAGAACAATACTGTTATAAAAATATGCACTTGAAATAAATCAATTTAGCATGTAAAAAAATTTATGAGTATTAATCTTCTGAGGGTTTTAGAAGAAGCTTGACCAGTTATCAAATAACACTTGGTTATTGCATGAAAGATTTTATTTGGAACTTTGTCATTCAAATAAAAGGGATAATATCTGTTGATCTGCAAATTGCTTTTATCCTGTGTCTCTAATAAGGACCTAGGATTGTATATAGAGGAAGTATTAGAGGTATAGTGCAGTTGTAGAATTCTCACACCTTTTCAAAAGAGGCAATATATTTCATAACTGTGAACTTTCCACTTCTTTTTTTTTAAGGTTCCTAAACATTCCCAGAAATGTCATTATGAAACATTAAAATGAAATGGTATACATAGTTTACTAAACACTGAGATTAGTACAATTCTATAAGCAGTCATTCTAGTCTATGTAAGAAACATTCAAATTAAATTCTGATAAGAGGTCTTTTCAATGACTTTTATTTCTATTCCAGTTTTAATTCTAGCAGTTTACCTGGAACTTCCTGTGCCCACTCTGTGATCTTCCTTCAGAGCTCATACAGCTCTTCCCATATCACTCAGAACATCTGTGCTTGGGAGGGCAGGTCTCACAACTGCAGAGGTAATAAAGCTTGGCAAGATGTGTAGCCAACTTTTATGAAGTTCCAAAAAGTCTTGGTAAAGAATCAGTCCCCAGATTTTCTACTTTATTCAATAGCCAGTGATTTCAAATTGCTTCTTAAAGGTAGCTGGTCCTTCACACTTTTTTTAGTGTAAAGGCAGTAGGAACACAAGAATATAGCTTGTTCAGCATCACCCAGCAGATCCATAGCAAAGTTGTGAATAGTTACCGGGAGTACTAGTCTGACACTCCAGTCCTCAGACAGCACTGTCTTCCTGCATTTTGCAAAGATCAATTAGAGACAAATATTTTGCCAGAGCCTAGAGATATTTTCTAGCTGTAAATACTAAATCAAGAAGTTATTACAGAGCTATGCTGGTGTGTAAAAGGACAGACTAGGCTACAAAATAGCCCCTAAACCTCAAATTAATGACACCTGAATTACAGTATGCTGATTATCCTTTCAATTAGAAATGTATTCAGTAATATTTTCAGTAAATAAATTAAAAAGTCACAGCCTAATGTTTCATTAAAATCAACAAATAATGATACAAATAATATAAATCTTGTGAGATAATAAAAATTATATTAATGAAATAAGACAGAAATAATAAACCTATTGTGACCTCATGCTTACATGACATTTCAGCATCCTTTGAAGTGCTTATCAAAGGAGCCCTGAGAACATAATACGAACTGAATGACCACTCAGGAGTTCTTCAAATACATCTTAGGACAAGAGTATAATATTTACATATTTATTGCATGCTATAAATAATAAAGTGTGTTAATCAAGAAGGAATAATTTGAAGTTTCAAATTAAATATTCTGCCTGGTACGATACTAGGGAATTTTATTTTTCTGAAGAACTGAAAAAAAAATTTCTTACATTTCAGAATGGAAATAAAATAAAAATAGGTGCTTCCTAAACTATAAAAATCTGATTCTTCTCTAAATTCACATTTTAGTTATGGAATTGTATTCTACATTTTTTTTCAGTGGAATGTATTTAACATCATTCAGGAGAAACACTTAAATAACCTAGATGAAAAATATATCAAGTAATTATTGCCAAAGCTACTTACAAGATTAAGAATTAAAGAGAGGTTATTAAATATTAGTAACCCTACAGAAATCAAGAAATTAGTCTAAGTTCCCTTTTCATAATGACAATAGCAAAACTAAATTGACCTTGACAGAAAGTGAGCAGCAAAAATATTAACACACTTCACTGTGTTCTGAGTAAAGAAGAAACATCACTGTTTCTCCCACTACCATTTTTTATTTTGTTTTACCGCATTTTGTAATAGAGTGTTAAAAAGGAGAGCCTTTTATATTGTAAGAGAAAGCTATGGTTTACAGCTTACTTTTTCTGCTATTAAGATCTAATCTATCTCTCGTTCTGTCGATTGTGTTTGACAAGAAGCTTCTTAGACTTGAACTTTATCATGTGGTGACAGATAACTTTGCTTGTTTGTTTCCAATTTCCTTCTTTGCAGAAGCTTCACTATGAAATGTCTCAGTTTTAATCACCAGCATTAGACATGATTTTTGTACCACATAGGCTTACAAAAGGGAGAAAAAAACTCCAGAAATAACCAAACCTGGAAAAGACCCAGGATGAAAGGAAAAACAACTTTATTACATCACCTTGAAGTGTAATGGTGGCAAACATTATTTCTTGCACAGACAGAAAAATAGCAATTTTTTAGAAGTAGGAATATACGGGAAATAAAATACCTACTTTTATCATTTCTTGACTTGTTCTCCCATAACAATTGTGGAGATATATCATGCACACGATGTATTAGGTACATTTTATGCGCCATAAAGTGGCATATCTGAAAATACTACCATTTTTATGGAAGATCTGGATCCATGTGGCAAAACAATTCATTATTGTTGGTGAACTTAGCTCTAAAGAATGCAGACGTGTTTGGGTTTGTAGAGTTCTTTGTTTAGAGTTAAGTATCCCAAAGTCACAAAATTACTTTGCAGGGATTCTACCCCAAATCCACATGGCCTATTGTCATTCCTCCAGTGGATCTCAGCCTTGCTTTAATCAGGTCCTTCAACAGTGGGAGTAATCTCTGTGCCCATTCAATTTTTTTCTGAATTTGCTGGTAATATCATCATGGATACTGGCTGTAATCATAATTTGTTCTCTTCTACGTTGTCAAGCAAAAAAAGGGTTTGTGCTCTTTCTGTTTGTGTAGATTTAAAGAATGCTACAATCTAGGAAAAACAGTTTCCATTCCTCCTCTTTTGTCATGAGTGGATAAACAGAGCGATAAAGGAAAGATTTTATTCAGGAAAAACTACAAAATTATTGTGTTACTGGTTTTGCTTTAAAAGACAACTTACTTGATTTTTAATATAATTTTTTTAAGGATGGTTTTAAAACACTCCTATATTTTAAAAGAAAGGACTACTGTTGAAAATGTTTCACTCTTGTTTTGGACATAACTGGAGAGATAATCCATTTATTCTCTTCAAGAACTTAAATTCTTACAGTGTGAATGACGCTCCCCTGTTTTATGAAGAGGTGTGACATTCGCACATAATATAAAAAAACTCTATTCTTCTGTCAAAATATATATACAAGGAATGGTTTGTTGTTGTGAAGTTATTCAATCATTCCTTCTCTACTGAGACTTTGGGGAGGCTTATCTCAGTGCTGTTTTAATTTTTACATGCCGGTTGAGAAATGGACAGTAGAGCTCAGAGGGATGTCAAAGTACATGGAGGCAGCAGGCTGTTGGGTTGGGAGGCCGGTCAGTCTGTACTTTCCTCAGAGAAGTTGTAGGGTCCCAAGATAGTTTCTGAAACAACCTTCAGTGTTTAATTTACAGATAAAGTTCCTATATCAAACACAGAAGTTTCTCTACAGAGAAATATACTATTCCAAGCCTTGTTGTTCAGCTGGTTTTCATTTGTTTCTTTGTTTTATTCTCAACATATAAAATTAAAATTAATAGTTTTCCATGTTATAAAAAGAACTAAGATCTTCATTTGAGGTCTTAGAAGTGGTCTAACAGGGTTAAGTGGTTTAGGGTTGCAAATAAGACTGGTTTCTAGAAGCCATTAAAGTGGGGCAGGGAGTGGAATGGGGACATTGTTCCTGGTGTCTACTTACCTTCTAAGTATTGTAAAGCTTTATGCTTGATCAAAAGCAATTGCAACTTTTTATCTTTTACTTGTCAGCTGATGGTGTAGGATAGCACATATAAGTAACACCATGCAGTTCTGAAACAGATTTAGCAATGTAGACTTCCTAGTTGATGATCATAGTGCTAGAGAAGTGTTCACTGTGTCCATACAGCATGTGGCAAGTCTGTTGGCTGAATTTTCTTTTTTTTATTTTTTTTTTTTTTGAGGGGGGGTGTCACTAAAAATAAATATAAGAGCACGTTGTCATTATAATTATGCGTATCCCAATAGAAGAATTGCTCTGATAAGACTGGATTTGACACTGATTTGACTACACGTAGATCATACACCTATTTACAAAAGTTGCAATAGTATGAAGTTTCACAATGCAATAGTGAATTGCACCTGCTCTAAGACTTTGTCTGTAGAATAAGCTGAAAGATATAGGTCCACATCACTTCATGTGAACAGATCGATATGAAAAGAATCTTGGATAATTCCTATTTTTATCACAAAAATTTCCCAGCTATTGAAATAATAGCTTTGCCATTGTCATGTCTAGGTGCTTATTAAGAAAATTAAAGCATTTTATGACTCCCATAAATTGGTTTGAAAATATCTACTGCCATATACAATGATAGGCATGAAGCTGTGTGAAATATCCCTACTAGGACCCTGTTCATTTTTCAGTCATGGTGCATTAATTGAAACTTAAGGTACAATACAATGACTCTCTGTTCAAGCTGCTTAGACTAATTCTGTAGTGGATGCATTATTTTGATGACATATAGTAGAGTAACTTGTTAATCTTCTGGTAAAGACCTGATAAGTTTCTAAAATTTGGCATGACATGGCATTTCTACACATTTGATCTAAAATCTGATGAGCATCACATCTGTTTGCAGCTTGAATAACCTTTCTGAGCTGACATAGTGTCACTCTGAAGCATGAGTAAGAAGTGTAAGACCCTTCACAATACAACTTCTGCTGAGATTTAGTATACATGGTCGTTTTGTACTCATGGATTTGAACAAGATTCACCCTTTCTGCCACAGTGCAACAATCATGTCTTGAAATATGCTGATTATCATTTTATTGTATTTTCTGATATTACCTCCAAGGAATAAAAGCTTTCCAAGAAGAGGCAGGTGGGATGAACACAAGAAGGCGAGAACAAAAGTTCCTAAAATGATTCTATCATGTCCTTTTTGTAAGATTCTCTGTAGAAGGTGCATTCTGCAAATTAGAAAAGCCAGTGACTCAGCCATTGCTCTGACTGTTTGTTTGTTTGTTTGTTTGTTTGTTTCTGGTTTGGCCTGTTTTTTTTATATATTTTCTGGTTTCTGAATTAACAAGGCTCTTGTAGTAAACACCAGATTATCATCTGCTATGAATATTCCTTTGTGCTCTAAAATTTGTGCTTTTTTGCTACATTTCTAGTACTATACCTTTTGTATCATACCCCAGGAAACTTTCCTCTAAACACTGACTAACTAGGAAAAAGTTATAAGAAATAAAATTTTTTGGGCATGAAATACTTTCTCTTGCAGAAATAAAATTTAGTGGACAATCTTTACAGACAGCAGAGATAATTATTCTGCTTCTTTGGTCATTGTCCTAATATCCCCATAAGGTGATGTTGGCAAATGTGAAGAAATATACTTGGAAAACAAAACACAACCATGTGTCTCTTAAGCCTCCTCAGAAATATCAGATGAAAAAGACTTGAATGTTTACCAAAAGATATCCAGTGATTTTTTCCTCACTAAATTACTCCAAAATCATCTTCAGCATAGCCATGGGAACTCCATAACATCTTTCTTCTGCCCTCTAGATAAAGGGATCATAAAGCATGTTTGGGAGCTAAACATAAAGCCTTAAAGGAGAAAAGATACTCTCAAAAATCAATTTATAGCTGAAATACTGAGAGACAAATCTTTGTTTCAGTGGATTCAGTGGATAAACTGCTGGTTGCGGGTTTGTGCCAATTAAGATCTTAAGACAGACTTCTCCTTTGGAAACACAATTACAAACTGATACGGTGCTTTAGGATATCAAAATAAATTTAATTCTTTCATGTCCAACACTGGGAGATTTAATATTTTTTGTATCTATGCACCCATCTCAAAGGGGAAAAAGAGTTCTAACACAGGAGCTAGTAAGGCAGACTTCAGGATGTTCAGGGATTTAGTGAGTATGGTCCCCTGGGAAAATGTTTTTGCCAGTGCTGGGGTCCTTCAGTGCTGGTCAGTTTTGAAAAATCATCTCCTAAGGGCACAGGAACAGGCAATTACCAAATATTGGAAGTGAAGCAGGCAAGGCAGAAGGCTGGCTTTGATGAGCAGGCAAAAAAAGGAAGGTGTATGCCCAGTGAAAGCAAGGTCAAGTGAAATGGTATGAATTCAGAGATAATGTTTGCCACTGCAGGGAGAAAATTTGTGTGGCCAAAGCTCAACTAGAGTAGAAGCTGGCCAGAAACTTGGGGGACAATAAAAAGAGTTGTTTTGACTATAGTAGTGGCAATAGGCAGTATAGAAATAGGATTGTCCCATTACAGGACAAGGATGGTCACCTCACAAACACGGACAGGGAAAAGACAAAGGTGTTTAATGTTTTCTTTGCCCCTGTCTTCAACACAGATGAGGGACCAAAGTCTTAGTGCCCTGAGCTGGAGAACCACGACTGCGAGAGTGATCAACTGGCAGTTGACCCTGAAATTGTGCTGGATCTGCTGCTCCAGCTGGATCCATGTAAATCTATGGGGCCTGATGGGATTCATCCCAGAATCCTAAAAGAGCTGGCTGATGTCACTGCAAAATCTCTCTTGCTGATTTTTAAGAGGTCTTGGGAATCCAGAGAGGTCCCAGCTGACTGGAGGTTGGCAAATGTTGTCCTGATTGTTATTAGGGGGAAGAAGGAGGACTCCAGAATCTGTCAGTCTCACTTCAGTGCCTGGTAAAGTTATGGAGAAGATTATTCTGGGAAGTATTGAAAAACGTGAAAGACAATGCAATCATTGGTCAAACCCAGCATGGCTTCATGAGAGGAAAGCCCTGCTTATCAAACCTGATTTCCTTTTATGACAAGGTAACCCCCCTAGTCGATCAAGGGAAGCCAACTGATGTCATCTGTTTGTATTTCAGTAAAGCTTTCAATATTGTCTCTCACAGGATCCTTCCGGACAAAATGTTCAGCACAGCTGGATAAACATATCATGTGGTGGATGAGCAATTGGCTCACAGGTTGAGCACAGATGGTAATAGTGACTGGTGACCTGTCACTAGTGGGGTTCCACAGGGCTCCATCTTTGGCCCCATTCTCTTCAACATCTTCATGAACGGCTTGGAAGGAAGGGATACTACAGGACTAGAAGGGATACTAATCAAGTTTGCGGGTGACGCAAAACTGGGAACAGTTGTTGACTCCCTCGAAGGCAGGGAAGCCCAGCAGAGAAATCCTAACAGATCAGAGGACTGGGCAATCACCAACCATATAAAGTTCAGCAATGGATAGTGCAGATTTTGCACCTGGGATGGGGCACATCTGGGTGTTTGTACAGACGGAGGAATGAGACTTTGGAAAGCAGTGCCGTGGAAAGGGCCCTGGGGGTGTAAGACCCCAGTCCTTAAGAGGAAATGGAATTAAGAGGCATATTACATTGAAAATAGACTTAATTATCAATGTTTTTGAAATGTAATTTTCGTTAGTGAATTCAATGGTAACTTGAGCCATAAAGCAGAATGGAATCTGGTTTGCAGAAATTCAGAGGTGAGAGAAACAATGCTTCACCCTGCACTATATGCTGTATCATGGGATTGAAACTTCTTCTTCTGTAAGTAGATTTGAATGTAGATTTCCTTCTACTAAAAAGGAAAAAAAGGTGTGTTTTTGTTTTTTTTTTAATAATCTTGCAGGAAGGGTCATGAGACATCTCAGTTTGATTTAAAGAGCAGTTCTCCACTGTGTAATTAATGGTGCAATTTTTTTCAACACTGTCACATAGTCAAATAGATAAGTATATAATGGTTATTTTAGTTTCCTGGTAAATAAAGATGTAAAATACCAGTTTTAGGATTTGACACTGTGGGGTTTTCTACTTAAGACTGACCTTTTTCAAAAGGACTTTCTTTACCTTGAATAGGCTTTTTGCCTATAACTTATGGCTGCATGCATAGTCACATGGAAAGTCAATTCTTTTCTTTAAAATATCTAGTAAGGTGTATGTTGAAAGCTGACAAAAAACTTCTTTTCCCTGATTTGTCCTTTTCTTCTGTATATTTAACCTCTGACACACATAATCAGAGTAGCACTTTGAAACTATGCATTAAATGATTTATTGTAAAATTTAATGATTTAATGCAGAACTGCATTTCTTGTTGGAGACAAGGCAGGAAACCTCTTTAGCATAACACAGCAAGGAGGCTAATAAAGGTAGTGAGAATAGAAAAGTAGGAAGAATTAAAAAAATGGCTTTATTTTTCTGTAAGGCAGCATTTGATAGAAAGATATGGAAGGTTAACAAATAAGTCTGTACTATTAAGAACCTGTAAGGGATGGACATGAATGGACCTGTATGTCAGAAGCAGAATCAACCATGAACTATCATTCATAAAATCGTACTAATAATAACATGGAGATTCTTGTTCTCATGTTTCTTGGAGTCTTGATGTCAATTTTTATGGTTATTTTTTAGATTTACTTGAGACAATCAACAGACAGATCTCGCAACTAAAAATGTTAGATCTCAGTTGTGGTCAACAAAATTAAAATGGCAGTGAGTTCTTGAGGACTGAAAATCTGCTTCCCCTTCTATACAACTCAGTCTCCCTGATTGAAGTAGTTTTGCTCATGGAGCAGAACTGAATACTATAACCTATATTTGTACAGTTTTAGATCACTAACAATGGGGAGTAAAGTGTCTTAATTTAACAATAAAAGTGGATGAAATATTAGTACTACAGCTCCTGAAATGTGTTAACTTACATTGCTGCATACAAAATACGTACAAATGAACAGTTACTGCATATCAGATAAAGTTAAGCTGCAGTAAGTTACTCAGGAGTTTAAGCCTTGGAATTTGCAAGCAGTTCCAAGGGTGAAGGCTGGTGTCAATACATTGAATGACACGAGTTAAAAAGGGAACTACAGAAAAGGGGTAATGGCCCAATGGCAATGTCAGGTCATCAGATTGAATGCAAAAGGGGCATGCTGTTTGAAATAAAACTTGTGTCAAATCCAGTGCCTTTGTAAGAAGAATTGATTAGCAGTTAAAGAGGAGTTAGAGACAGAATTTGAAGTCCTGTAAATTGATTGTGTTGACTGGGAGAAAACATAACTCCAAGTGTCTATTTCTGGCCTAGGTACCACAATATTGCTGCACTACAGTGTGACAAAGATTCAATTAGATTCCAAAAGAAATGAATGGGCTATTAGATGATCAACAGATTATATCCAAAACATAAAAGAAATGGCTAGTGGTCTTTTCATAATTATATTTTGCACTATATCTGGATTACAAAAAAAAAAAAAAAAAAAAAAAAAAAAAAAAGAAAAGAGAGTAAGGATTCAAAAGGTACCCAAACATTGCCATTACATCTGCTGGTGAAAACCTCATATTTTTATCCAAAAAAAGTGCCTCTGGACACACCTTCAAATAGGAGCTCTGCAGTTCCCCTGAGATGCCTAAAAGGGAATTACAGACAGGGAACATTCTTCAAAGTGAGGTGTATTGTTATCAATCTTACCACGTTGTCAAAGGCACTGAAAAGAGCCTACAGAGATTTGGTGACTATTATTTCACTGAAGCATTTCTACTTGGGATGAAATTTGTTTCTGAAGTACAACCAAACTTGTGCATGTACAGCTAATCATACTTCTCTTCAAGAGCTGCTAGTTAACTGTACTTCAGGCAACATGATTTCTCTTCTTAATACTTTATGGATGTAATTTATTTCCTGTATATTGTTAGTTCTAAAACTCCCAAGGTGCAAATGAATACAGCTCTGGAAGGAAAGAGAGTTGTCACATTCTTTACATTCTGTGGCTGTGATTAGCTGATATGTTGCATATTACAGTTTTCTAGAGGTTCTGCCTGTTGTTCTGCCAGGACTTAATTGACAAATCCTTCTTTATTATCCATCTGTATTATAAAATACATCAGTTTGTACATCTTTCAAGCTATTTTTTTCGATGGGTTTCCACTAAAATCACTACTGTGGTTGTGGTTTTTAGAGCATGCTGAGGTCACTGAAAGGAGTTACAGGTTACAGGTTACAGGTTAGAATAGGTTTATTTAACATCATCTATACATGCCTGTAAGGATGTGTCTTCAGAGTTCATCACCTAGTTCAGCATGAACTTTGTGCAAGTGCAAAACCAAATACTGGTCTACACGGACCCTTTATCTGGGGCTATGTTGCAGTTGTTTTAACTGATGTTTGGACTTGAATTACAGTATAAAATTGGAGTTACCTATACATGATGCTACAAAATGTATATACACATATTGGTAGACTTGCTGTGCTTAGCTGTAGTGATTTATCAGATCTTCAGCATTAACCAAAGTTAGATATGTTCAGAAGAGAGCAGCATCACAGAAACTCACTAAATCTGTTCAATAAGATCCCCATCAACAGCTAATCTGCACTCACTTTCAGTGAAACCAAAGTACTTTTAATAGACCCCACTGCGTTTTGTAATTCAAAACTACTATTTTCTTGAGATAAGCTGAATTCTGATCTTGTCTGTTTATCAATTAATTCACTAACTTTATTTCTTTTAGCATTTTAAATGTCAATTCTCCATCTACATGTGGCAAGTGGCACAGACAAAATGTGGATTTCTTCAAGCACTCAAGGAATTGAAAATACACTTTAGTCTGAGGTTTAGTGCTTTAATCATACTTAAAATAACTTAATTTCTTAGTGATACAAACCAGAAAAAACTTTCCAGTACTAGTTATGGTAGTAGATGTTTGTTTTCAACCACATGAAATGTAGGACATTATAGTTTGTGTGTCTTCTTATTCATAAATATGAGCTTCCAACTGAATGCGTAAGTATTTATACCAATTTTTACAGAAGGATGTCCAGGAGGAACCTAAAACATATTGAGAGTTGACTTCCAAATAAAGAGAACTCTTTTTTGTCATCTCTCTAGTAGTTCATCTTATACATGTATTTCATGCATTTACTTTTATTTTTTTAATTCCGAATAGCAAATGGGATTGTTCTTAGTTAACATTTATTGTTATGATGCTCTTTAATTTAAAATGTATATTAAGTAACCTGTCTGCATCTCCTAACAATCTTACTTCAAAAGGAAGACATAATGTTTGCCTTCCTAATTCATATATTTCCTACTGCCAGTAATGTATTCCTTACTTCTTTCTCTGGAACGAATTGAATGAAGTATCTGAGAGGATAGGCTATCACCATATGATTAACATTTCCCTCTTTTGTGCACTAGTACTTATTTCCTTTTATGTAAAAATTCAGTATTATATATGTCTTTGATTCCTATTTTCTAAAGAAGCTATTGGTAGTTTGATACTTTAGGCCATGGCATTTGGTAAGAATAAAAGGTAATGATAAATGTAGTTTTCAAGGATCACTATTCCTCAGTTCAATTTTTACCTTTTCTTTTCAACAAAAATTACATAATTTTGTATTTCTCAGAGAAACAACACAAAGATGTTCAAAATTAAATCGTTTCAGTGTTCTTTCCAGCATTGCTTTGATAAGCTATTACAATAATATAATCATCTCATTGTCACCCTTTTGATCCATTTTGGTACCAAGAAATGCATCAAGAGATGACAGTGCCTGAGACATCCCAGAGGATGATTGCCCATTATAATTTTTTTTTACAGTAGCATTGCTATAGTAAAGGTTGTGTCAGCAGTTTCATTATAATGCCATTCTTCAAGAGGTGATAACTCAACTGTAAAAGTTGCTAAAAACTCAGCAACGTCACAGGTCTCCAAGCCAGTTTATCTAAATGATCAATATGTTTGACAAATTAAAGAAAGTGATACAAATTATGCGAATGTTTATAGAGAACACATATTTAGAAATTAAAAAATAACTATTGTACTTGCTTCTTCCTTTTCAGATATCTTTCACAACTGTGATATTATTACATATTTTAATTTCAGAGCTATGTAGAAAACTTCACTCATTCTTAATAACACCTCTTACAAAACTTCTAAATAAAAACCACTTCTGAATGGTAGCTGACCACTGGTGCTCATACTTGGACACAACTTTTCATGTATCACTATCTGGTACTGGCTAAATATACAATCTTTCTGTGTATTTTAACCTCCCAAACATAAAACCAGAATATTGCATAGTGAAGACAGGTTTTAAAAGTTAAATTTGATCTAGTCATTGTTGATTAGGCATCAAATGTCCTGCATCAGATGCTAATGACAATTTCAGTAGAATGATACGATATTTGAGTCTTTGTTTAATAAACATCAAAAGATAACCAACAAAGAAGTTTAAGGGTTGAACTCACCTGAAGTACTTCCATGTGGCTCTAAAAAGCTTGGAACTGTATCTACTTCTGTGAATTGTTTTGATGAATGATGTCTGACACCTGGAAGAACTCTTTGTTATCCAGGCGTGGTTTTAGTCTTGGTTCATCTTTGAACTGATCTTCAAAGTACCAATTCAATCTACCTTCTGCTGTCTGAGAAACACTGAGTTGGTCTTACCTTGTATTTCAAATATGCTTCTGAAAAATTAATGGGCTTTTTTATAATGTCTTGGTCTGTTGTAAATTCTAAGCAGCTCTGCTTGACAAATTGATCAGTAGACTTTGAATAGTTTGGGGGTCTCATTACATTCACTTCCACATGAGTTAGATTTGGCATAACCTTTGAAAATTTATTGCCCATGCTAGAAGCATTATACAAATTTTCTCTGGAGAAAAGGGCCAAATTGACCCTTCACTAGCTATGTGAACAGAGAATATAGGTAAATGACATAGGAAAATTAACTCTTTTTCTTTCAGATGGAAACATCAACCCCTATAAAATAATATGTATCATGCAATGAGAAATCTTGATGTATGATATCTATGCAGTAAACTTGATTGACTCTCAAATCAGTTTAACTGCTCCATTTACCAGAACCGATTGCATGTGTTCACCTCCTTTTCTTGTCATTAAGGTCTTACTTGATTTTAATGTATGTTCATTATCTCTACAATCTTTACTAAGATCTATTTTTCATGAATTTTTTAATGGTTCTCAAGTTATGGAGTACCTCCACTTCCACACTGTTATCGGTCAGTAATGCTCAGATGTCAGGGGCCTGCGATAAAGTATTGGAAGGATGTGGATGGACTTTAGGCAGTGTGTGGAGATGACATGCCATCACATGAATAGTTGAACAGTGATTTTACAGACTTTATCTGTAAAATATTTTATGGATTTAAGTGGATAAATAAATCAGGCTGACAGTTTAGGTAGTTTAACCCTGTTAGGGCACTGGATCTTGGTTAAGAAGCTTAGCTTGCCTGCTTGATGTGGTCTAGCTCCCTTATTTAGAACAACTACTGTGGAGGATTCTGTGCCAGGTCAACTCTAGGGAACTTGCATGAGCCTGGTGAATGCTGAGCTTATAGTGCTGAAATTGCCAAAGAGACATTAAAAGAAGAAATATGGATCAATTAAGGCAAAGTAATGACAATGCATTCAATTTTTTATACGTCCTAATAGATGTGATGAAAATGTTGATAGGTGCATTGTGGGCTTGCTATCCCTCCACAGAAGCTTAGAATATGAGCCTGAGCACAATACATATAATAGGTTTGCTTTTACATACATAAAAATTATTTTTAGAGGTAGGCGACTGACCATGGGTCCATCTGCCTCACTTCCACTTAAATCACCAGGTGTCCAGCTCAGAGAGCATTTTAGACTCAAAACTAGGCAGAAACAGTGAAAAATTTTTTAATCTAAAAATTCTGATTGCCTACACTTTCAGTTATGACTAATGCCCTTATATTCCATCCATTTTTATTTACTGCTTCAGCCAAGACAATTCATTATGTCATTAGAGTCTTTCACAGATACAGAGGTCAAAACATGTAAATTTTGAACAATGTTTTGAGTGTGTTATATCTTTTATTCTTTTTTTTCCAACAGTGCCTCAATGGCCCTGTCTAATTGTGCTAGACAGTGTCATCGACAACATTACCTTTTCCCCTTGCCTTTATTGATTATACATCAGAATTTACAACACCCATAATATTAAAAAAGCTGAGTCTTTATGAAAGAGAGTTTTTTTCTGAGGTTATGATACTTTCAGAGTAAGTCACTGCATACACACTTTGGCATTTAGGGATAGCCATAAAGCAAGGTGCAAAGGTATAACGAACACCTTTAAGAGCAACTCTGATGTTTGCAAACCTCAGTACCTGTAAACTTACAGACGACTTGGTATATACACAAAATACTTACTGCTCTGAATGCTCAAGTTAAATATTTCTTTGAGGGTTTTTTCTGCATTTGTGTTGGATTATGTAGTCTGAACTAATAATGCAATCACATTATTATTATTTTTATTAATTATTATCATCATTCATTATTATTATTTGAAAACTATTTTCAATGCATTTAGAGGTAAATGTATTTTTGTTTCAGGAATTTTTCTTAATATTTATCTTACCTCAAATTACATTTATTTTAATTGTATTTAAAGATATAATTTTTAAAGGAAGTCTGTGTCATCAAGCCTACATGTCAATTTGACATTGAAAAAGGGTTTTCAAATACTATTTATTTGGAGAAAATTAATTAAAAATATATACATATTGAAACCAGTATATTTAAAAATAGTAGTATTTTATACATAGTATATTAATTGTCTAATAATATAGTAAAGCAACCAAATTTTTTATTTTCTCCATTTGGTCCAAAACACAGTGTAATGTCTACATATTTTCATTTTAAAAACTTTTGGACAGAATTACTCACTGGAAGTGAGGCAGCTGGACCCAATGGTCAGTTGCCTACCTCTGAAAAATCAATCAGGTTTTTGTTATTGGATGTAATATTGTTATTTGTTTAACAAGAAGAAAATTTTGCCAGTTATCATGAATTTTTCCATTAATCAATAATTAAATATAAATGAAAAATAAGCTCAGCATAACCAAACTGGGCCTTTGTTTCTGTACTATAGTAACAGTAGCATTACATTCAGCACAAATATTTTGCATTTTGTTTCTCTTGCTTTGGTAGTGTCAAAATAGCTAATGTTCAACCAGTCCATTTTTGAATAAGAAGTATGATAATTTAATTAATGTTTAAAGTCTAGGAGCTGCTGCAGATCATACATAATCCAATTACTTTTTATTCTATTAGTTTAATAGCAAACCACTTTGCTATAATTACATTTAATCCCCTGATTTTTCTCCTCAGCTGTTTATCAAGGGTCTGTATGATATCTTTGAGGAAATCATACTGGGATATAATTATCAGCAATGCTGAATGGAATTAATGCACTGAAGAATACTCAGTTGTGAGCAGCATTTCGTTGCTGAATGGGTTAGTTTGGAAGATGGTTTGAATACAATGCATAGTTTGAAGTTTCTGAGCCACTTTCCCTAGAGTTTTTGGGAAGAGGAGACAATACAGTTATTTCTCCCACTAGCTGATACTGAACAAAGAAACACCAAGTTATAAGCTAAAACGGAATAAAAAAAAAAGACTTGCAACCAGGCCCTTTTAAACATTGTGGCTGTTTACAGAATTGTAAATACAGAAATTACTTTCAGCAGTATCATAGTCTCATATACATACATCAACTTGGTGTTAGTATCTGTAATGTTGGGAATCTGACAAGCTAAAGGCAGAATTTAATTGCTTTATATATAAAAGAAGTGCATGCACAACTGTGTCAGACTCTTGGAATTTGTCAAAGAAATTAGCCAAATTCTTTTTAAGCAGAAATAGATGCATTGCATGTAGGATGTTGTATTTGCAAGAATGAATTTTATCCATCACCTATTCACAGAAGTTCAGCACTGAGTATGGCATTAGATTATGAGGGGCATCCCACTGTTGACTTCTTCTGCAATCTCATACAAACCCAGCATCTTGCCAGACTTTGAGTCTTAAAACACAAAAAACTGAAGGTCCAGAAAAAACTGGAAAAGAAATGCCTACTGTTGAGATCCTCACATTGCTGACAAAAAGTGTATTATTTCAGAAGGATGCTCATCAAATCTTAAAAAAAGATATGGTTCTCTCTGTCTGAAGTTTCTTTCTTTTTAGAACTGTTAATTCTTGCCCAGCCATGTAACAAAATGTGCAACATGAATGCCTAATTATCCTTAAATAAAAAAGTGAAGAAAGAAAAAGACACTTTGTAAGCCTATTTGTATGTGTCAAAAAGAACTTAGGGAAGAAGTCACATCATTTTCTTTTCAATTTGATAGCCTAAATATGTGTTGCAATGTAGCAGGAAAAAACATTTTTGTTCTTCTAACTGAGTCACACACGTTATATGTGATAGTGTAACATAGACCTATTTTTACGTGCCATTTTTCAGGACTATAGGTAAAGGAGCCTGGAAGATCACATCATATGGAGGGTTTCGAATCTGTTCCCTGTTCTAGAAGTAGTGTGTAGTAAAGGAGGGAGTAAAATCACTGCAAATTTTATTTTCATAACCTTAGATAATCTTTTAAAAGCTGAAATATGGACACATATGGAATTTCCATTTTCACAATGGAAAAGCCTAGATTCACCCATCCTTGTCTGAAGTAGGATAAATGTCAAGGTAGGCTCCTTTACTAGTCAAGACACTCAAAAGTAAGGTGTATCTTGAGCAACACATATTTTTATCATTCTCCATTGACTCCAGTGAGAGCTGGGTATGAGTTAAAGTTAATCCTAACTATAGGCTTCAGCCTTAGATATGTCCAGGCTAAATCCAGAGTCAAAGGCCATAATTCATCACCAATCTGTCATGAGTGCTTTAGATCAAAATATTAGAATTTGCTAGGTTATATGTCCTGCCATGAAGTTTTTCAGTCTTTGATTTTCTGATGGATAGTGGACAGGTGGGATGTTTTAGGTTCATTTCCTTACTTTTGTTTCAGGGACATAATTTTTCTTCTAAAAGCAGACCTGGAAACAAATATGTTTATGCAAGTTTGACTCAAAAGAGATAGTGTGAAATCCTGAAGAAAAAAAGATTTTTCTAATACATAAAATATTTTAGCAGATATTTACTGAGAAAAAAATTAAAAATATTTTCTCACGAATATATACCAGTTTTACTCCAATCTCTATCTTGGAAAAAAAATGTGGACACTTCATTTTTCTCCATCTTTCATTTATAAAGACATATGACTACTCCATTAACACCTTCTTACTACTCTATCGTCCCAAAGTTATACATATATACGTGTATTTAACCCCTTAGTGTAGTAGAAGTGATTCATAGTCTTTCATTTGTACCTCATTGTGGAAAGATAAACTACCACTGCTTTTATTGGTTTATATTTTGCTGTTGAAACTGCTTTCTCCCATTCCTTACAAATAGGAAATGGAAACTCAAGTAATTTGCTGTAATTGAAAATAAAATCAATTTAGGACTTCAAACAACATGAAGGGTAAAAGACAAAGCTTTCACGTAATTAAAAAAGTGAAGCTGATATAAAGGAAAAGAGGCACATGTCACTTCAAATTTCAAACTTCCTAATGAGGTGATATGAGGGTCTGATTGTCAAAGTGGAAATAATATCATCTGCCAGTTTGATGTCAACCATGTCCATATTTTATTGAAGGAAATTTGAGTATGAAAGCAGTAGTTGTGATATTGATTATGATCAAAAAGCTTCTGGCCAGAGTGGTGTTGGCTGGCTGTGTCACAGCGGCAATTACACAGCACTGTTCCCTGAAGACTTTCACCTACTTGTTAGATGAAATCAATAATACCCAGACAAGCACTGAAATGACATTTTAGTGTTCAAAAAGAACATTTACACTTCAGGGCTGCCTTTGAAAAAGTTTTTAACAGTGATGGAGGGGGAAAATGAAGGGTTCTGTGAAGCAAGCAAAGATGATTGCTTTCAAACTTAAGTATTAGCTGTCATTGATGAACAAAGTAAAGTGATTAAATTAAAAAAAATCTTAAAATTCAATTTTGATTAATTAATTACTAGAAAAAAAGACATATTTGATTATACATCCATTTCCTTTATAAAAGACTTAGGGGAAGATGTAGAGTGAAATCTGGCAGATAAAGTTAGGTTGCTTTTAATGCCTCTATTTAAGAAAATAATTTCTGATGGAAATTAGCTCAGTTGGTTAGAACATGGTGCTAATAACACCAAGACTGTGGGTTTGATCCCTGTGTGGGCCATTCACTTAAGAGCTGGACTTGATCCTTGTGGGTCCCTCCCAACTCAGAGTGTGAATCTGAGTCTATTAATGGAGATTCAAAGTCACAAGGCTATCTCCGTATTTTTTCTGAAAATTCTTAAATGCAGAGAGTTAGATAGTGATACTCAGGCATCTAAAGGTGCCAATCAAGGTACTCACTTTACCCCCACAAAAGGGCTTGCTCACTTTCCCTCAAATTGAAAAATAGAAGGGAAGAAGTGGAAAACTCATGGGTTGAGATAAAGACAGTTATATAGGTAAAGCAAAAAAACTGTATTTCCAAGCAAAGCAATATAAGGAATCAATTCATTACTTCCATGAGCAGGCAAGTGTCTGGGCATCTCTGTACAACTACTATGAAGAAAATTAATTCTATTGTATTTAAAAGCAGTAAATCCCCTCTGGTTTCATCATAACTTAGAAAGAAGGCTGCTAAATCCTTGCATTTTGTCTCAGTGCCTGAGTGTTGTGGGAAGCAAGAGATTTTTTCAACCTGGAATCAATTGCCTGTTCAGAGAGACATTATTTAAATCTACATTTCTCATTTTTGTAATAAAAATTCTCTAAGTATCAGGCTAATGTCAAAACCCAGCTCAACCTTCTTATAGAATCTATGCCAATAAGACCTCACACATTTTTTGTCATTCCTGATGAGAAAATAAGTTAATTGTAGTTTATTTTGATTATTGAAATTAAAAATATTTCTCTTCTTATTCTCTCTCTTGAAAAAAAAAAAAGAAAAGATAAAATTAAACCTGAGAAAATTAAACCATTGCAGTGTAGTATTATATATGTAATTTAATCCCTGAACATAAGGAAAATACCAAATTAAGCTATCTCTTTTCATATTTATACACAAGTGTGTAGTCTAGAGTGCATTTGTCAGAGAGGTTATTCTCTGATAATTTTTTTCCTTCTTCATGTTGAAAAAGATACTGAAAAACAATATAAAATACATACATTCAATCAGTAGTAATGCAGCTCTGTAACGGTATTTCTCATATGTTATCTCAACAAATTAACCTTTACAAAATACAGGCAGAAATTTAAATTTCTGACTTTTAAGTGAATCTGATTCGATGGACAAGTGATATGAAAAATGTCTAATATCTTACTGAACTGTGAGAGATCTGTCACAGTTCTGCCAGTGTGAACTGAAAAGGCCCATTAATGATCAACCTCATGAAATATTTACTGCTGCTACATCAAATGGGTCTGTTTGCTATATTAACATTGCCAGAGCCAAGAACACTGCTGCCTTACAGATCACTGAACAACAGGAAATCAGTCAACAACTGCCCTCTGGAATTACTGCATCTACGAAAATCTTTCCAATCATCAACAGAATCCCAACTTTCCTAAGTTCTCTGAGGAAGTGCTGTGAAACTGAAAACAATAGAATTTCTGCTTGTTTTTTGACAAGCAATTGAGAAGGAGGGAAATAGATTCTTTCCTCTTCTTCACTTTCATATCTCACAAAGCAAGCCTGAAAGGAGATCTCGGGAGTTAAATTTTTTGGTAGAGATTCTTGTTCCTATTTGCTTTTCCCCTTCAAAATGTTTAATCAACTATAGGAGATTTAAGATGCTTATGCTTAAGAATTCAGTTTTTCTCCTTCACAGAAACATTAGTGCAGGTCTTATAAATAAATATATCTGAGATTTGCATGGACATAAACATGTTTGGGTCTTTGAAACCCAGTTTAAGCATGTCCTGTTTCAATGTTACAGGTGGGTACTCCCTTGTGGTCTCTGAATACCATACCTCCACCATCACAGCCTCTCTTGGGAGCATGTCTGAAATGGAGTCATATCTGTCAAACTAGTTATAATAAAACAAAGGCTGCAAAAAATCCCCAAAACAAGCAATTCAAAAATTGTGTGCACAATTAAGAGTAGAATTTTTTTAACTACCGATTTCAAACTGAATTTTATCTTTGTTTAATAAGCACTTTGAAGAAAGAAACTATTTATTAATTAAGTAACAACAAAGTCCTTAGATTAGATGTTAAACATAGCACTATTTATTCTCTCTGACCTATTGTGTAACCAGGGAAGCGCAGAGTTGATACTTTCCTTGAAAAACACAGTGAATAAAATGTATTAATCCCTTTCCTCTCCAACAGTAAGGAATTCTCCTGTTTTCTTTATAAAGAATAAAGACTTCAAAAAAGTTACTTTAAAAGGAACTCCTTTTGATAGTCACCTTTATGAATGATAGTATGTTTAAACAAAATTACTTGTTATATAATAAATTAGAATCTTTAAAATAAAGCAGTTCACAAGAACACTTTTGCTATGAAATAAATAAGACTATATATTAAAATGCTTATTATAATTCTGGATGACTTTTAATTGGCTTTTAATTTTTGAATGCAAGTAAATCATTTTTTTGTAAGAAAATATCTTCATAGTCAAAGTATTATTTTTAGAGTTTCATTAAAGAAAATATGTTTGACCTTTCATATATTATTTCTTACATTTTATACTTCTACAGTATGCGATGTTTTGCAATCATTTTGAATACTAATAGGTGGTTGTGTGCATTGAAAAATTGAATCAATATACAACCATCAGTGAATTAAATCCTCACGTCTACAGAAGTGGGGATCAGGAAAGGAACTCTTATACCCTCATGTGTATCATCAGTACTAGATGTGATCCTCAAAAGTCCATTCTACCTAGCAAAACAATGTGTACCACTGTCAGTAGTGTTCTGGTTGTTTTTTTTTTTTGTTTTGTTTGTGTTTGTTTGTTTGTTTGTTTTGTTTTGTTTTGTTTCAGTGGAAGAACAATGTTTTTGGAAAGAAGCTCGTGATCATCTCTATTTACTAAACTTTAGAGGTTACCACTATGGAGCAGATACGCTGCTTGCTAAGCTAGATGTGGTCATCCAGGGCTGCTCAGAATTGTTGAAATAAGCTTACAGAAAGAAAATTTGATTCTAAAGAGGTTCTCATTTGAAAGCAATTTTGTAGGAGAAGGAGAAGCCATGAAACAGAAAGATTAAGATGAAAGTGAAGAACCACTAGACATAAAATCTTAATTACTTACTGTTAAGTGCTCTCACCTCTATGCTATTTTTTATTTTGTGTTGTCATTTTGCAACCTAAATGTAAATAGAATTTCAAACAACTCTAAATAAAATATAGAGGTAATTAATATTTCTTTTGCCTCAACATACATGGCTCTGCATTAAATGTGCAAGGGTTGTTGTATTTTGCTCCTTGGGAAATATTCTGCTGGAATAACTAGTGTCCTATTTGAAATTTTGTGAACATTTTAAAGCAAGAAGCCTCAGGTTAACTATTATGACTTTTTTTTGTCACTAATGTGATTTCTAGGAAAAGATGAATGTGTCATAAGCAAAACCAGCATGTAATAATTTTACGTGTTTTTTTGTGTGTGAGATATCCTGTGGTAATATGATTCATATGTGTCTGTGTGAGGGCACGAGTGTGTCCATGTTTTGTACCTAAAGGAACAGTACAATTTGTGTTGTAGACAATCTACGGAGATCATTTGATCCAGCTCCCTGCCCAAAATCAGACCTCACTTTAGGGTCAGAGCAGGTTGTTCAGTGCCTTGCTGAAATAGGTGCCAGGTTAAGAAGATAAACCCTCAGTGATTTTCTGACAGAGGGAACAGAAGATAAATGAAGTAACATTTTTTATAAGGACTTTACAAGGGAAGTCTTACTCCAGACAGCTGCAACTGGTCATAACTGTGGGGAAAGGTACCTCAGAATTTGTCTTATGCTTCACCAAGAAATCCAGAAAAGAGATAAAAATCCAAGAGAAAACTGGTTTAATTACTGAAAAGCTTACAATTTTACTACTTTTAAGTTAGCTGTAGAGTTCACCAGTTCAGGATTTTACCCAAGCAGCTCTAAGTATTGCATTTCATACCAATGTTCATTAATTATTCTGATGACAGTGAGAAGCTACTGGTCAGATCCTGAGGTCTTTAACAAATTTTATTCATTTTAAGAAAGCTTCAAATTAAGTAAAACAATAACTATAAGCTTCATGTATTTCTTTTACTTTTTTGTTTAATCTATAATCCTATAGAATTTATATTTTATAAATTAAGTATTCTAATTTAGATACTTTACAGTATCCAGCATATATGTATTCTAGACTTTATATAGATCTCTGAAAATGTTTAGAATGGTTAGTTTGATTTTGCTTAACTTCGTTTTTTTTTTTTTTGTTTAGTTTGTTTTTTGTTTTGTTTTGTTTTTTTCATAAATATTCTGTAGTGATTGCCTTCACAAATTTTAACAAATGTATTTGGATTTTAAGTTTTCAGTTCAGATTCAGTTAGGCTTTTTGGAAGGTCAGTTATGACCTGCAAAGTCAGCAGGCTTTCTGTGAAATTGTTGGCTGATTTTCACACTGTTCAGTTCAGTTTTTATATTGTCTAAAAATGCATTGAATTTTCTTTGTTGTCACCAGGGGAAGTTCTTATTTCAATATTAGCATTCTATCAACATCTTATTTGAAATAGCATTTCTTGGACAAGATTAGTAAAGAACAATATTTGTTTTTTCTAAGGTTTTTAATATAGTTGTAAAAAGTGAATTGCCTTTTCATTCCAGTCAGAAAGTAGTGCTTTTATATAAAAATGAGTTTTAGTTGCAATATGAACTTTACATGGAGTAAGAACTTGATCAATGAATAAGAAATGCTGCTTAAAACCTTGCATAATTTATAATTTAACTCAAGTGTGCAACCATTCCCATCTGCTAAAATTATTTGTACTTATTGCAGCACAAATGTGAGAAAATTTGTTTGCTTTTTTTTATGGTAATTAAATAGTTTTGCCCAATGCTGTAATTTCTGATAAGACATATATCTTGTGAAAAATAATACATAAAAATAACCCCGTGGTCGCTGTTATCATGGTGAATATTTAAATAAACAATAATTATTGGAAATTTACTTTATAACAGAATGACAACTAATCCTTTTTCCATATCTAAAGCTGCAGAAGGATAGCAGAATGCCATTATAGAGATGCTGAGTGGATTAGTGCAAAGACAACATTACACTTTAAATTTTTCATGACAGTTGCATCATCTGCAGATCAAAAAATTATTCACGATATAGCTGCTCAAAGATGAGATAAAAATACGTTGCTCTTTTGAAGCTCTAAATCATCAATAAAATCAGAGAAAATAACATTCAAATGAAGCTTAATTTCCGATTCTTCTGATCCCATTAAAGTAAAATAAAACTTAAACCTGATATGTGATCAGGAAGACTGAAAATATGTGGCTGTTACCTTTTGTGACACCTGAGTATCAAATGTTTGCTTTTCTCTGCTTCTCTGTTTTATCTACAGTAACTCCTAAGGTAATGGAAGAATGGAACTATAGATAAAAGCCTCCATTGCCATATAGAAATATTTTGTGGTGAAAGACATTCTTCAGCTTTTTAAAGATGTAGATGCACAGTAGATCAGATTAATTGAAATCACTGGGAAACTTGAAATTTTGCACGAACAGGCACTGTTTGACGTTCTCTCTTTCATCTTTGCTTTTCCAGAATCTCTGTAGGAAAGTTTTTATGATGTATGGTTGATGGTGTCCTCTTGTCCATCTCTTGCTCTTCCTCTGGCAGTATAGCATTTGAAACAAATGGTCATGACAGAGAAGAACAGCTTATCTGAAGAAAACAAATGAAGCATTAGTGTTTTTCTTCACCAGAACACACAGCCAGAAAAAAGTTACAGTTTCTGTCAGACATCTCCTGCCATCATCAATCTCCTGCTGTTTGAGTGGTGAATCCCTACTTTGTTACTGAAAAGAGTTCTTACATGCATCATTGAGAGATGAAGAAAAGGTATGGCATAATTTATGCATTCCAAAAATCTTTTCAATTCTTATTTAAATAATAAATTAAATGATATTTTTTTCAATCTTACCGTATTTCTCACACTTTATGGCACTGAAAGCTAGACTCCATTTCCATACAGTCATCATCTGAGAACTGGGGGTAGCAGTTTTGATTGTTTGAAAGTTAATCCTCAGAACTTATTTTCAGCCATGATGTTTACTCCCTCCTCACACGAACATACAACCTTGTGAGCAGGCATGTTGCCAAAACTAACAGATGAGAAAGAGTACATTTCTAAATGTGAACCAGCAGTGCCTCAGATAACAGGAGCAAGAACCAGCTCAATAACAAGATAACAGCACCTCTTGAAAATCTGCATCTACAGGAAGAATGATGCTCTCTAACAGTAATGAGGAGTTGAATTATCCTATTTTAAAAAATGTGCAACTACAGAGGACACTTTGGTTGCCTACTAGAAAAAAACTGCTACAGCTTTAAAGAAAACCACAATGCCAAATCTAAGTTTTAAAAATTATATCAAAAAGGAGGTTGCACAATTCTAGAATATAACTGCTTATATTACTTAGACCTGATTAGCTGCTGATGTTCTAGTAATAGTCATTATGCTTGTCTTTTAGGCTAAAGGCTTCAGTAAAAGATGAAAATAATCAGAGAGGAAGGTAACTTGTCCTTTTTCATTCTTCCTTTCCAAACCAATATCACAGGTAAATCCTGTTAGACTGTTAGATCCTTGGATCAGGAACAAGAATTTCCTAAATATCTGATACAGTGCTGGGCACAGAAAAGCTTAATCCTGATGTATTAAAAGAATAAAATTCTCACAAGCAAAAAAATGACTGAGAGATTCAGGAATGAGTAATTTGCAACAAAACATATTACAGGGTTATGAGTCCTCAAATATATATATTTTTTTATAGAATATTCAGTGTAAACACATTAAATGGTTTTCTGATGTGCAAGTGTACATGCTGTATACAAGTAATATAACCAGTATCTGATAATAATGCCAGCAAGAATATGATATATATTGATCCTGGAATACATGTGAATTTCCACTCATTTTAACAACAATAAGATGCTGGAATAAAATGCAAGAATTCTCTCTATTTCTAGGAACCAGAAAAAGACTGTTATATTTAAGTGGATGGTCAGTTTTGTAACTGAAAATAATTGGAAATTTGGGTCATTCAGACAGGAGCAACTTAAGTGCAGTCAGCTAAAATTTTGAAATTGGCCAGTGCTTCACTGATGTCTCCCTTGAGATTATATTTTTTGATGAATTTGCTTTGTGTATGAATTATATCTGTACTAAGTGCCCATAAATATAAAAATATGTTGTATGTAAGCAAAGTCTCAGGGAAATTTAACAGTATGGGAGTTCTTACTTTCACTGTCTATCTGTTTAGCCTAAAAGAAGATTTTTGTTAAGAGGTTTTGCAATAGCTATTACATAACCTAAGTGAAGATACCTAACTGTGGAAGGGATGATAAAGTATGATACAGTTCTCATAAATGAAGAATATTAATTAAAATATTGATAAGCAGTAAAACACCTTCCAATTTATTCAAATAATAAACCTAACGCTGATTCATAAAGTATGTCCAAAACCAGTCTCTATTGATGCCTTCACCGGTGGCATATTTATTCTTTCATATCCGGCCTTTAAATCAGCTTTAGTCAAGCTAGATACCTAGAATAAGTAAGCCGTACTTAGCTGTATGATGTCCATTATTTTGAACCCAGAATTGCAGGTGCAACTCTCTCTGTCTCTGTAATTTTGATTTAAGGTATAAACTCACTGCTAAAAGATAAGCTGATTTGGTTACAAATGTGCACATAAAGTCGTAAAATGCAATACGAGAGCTCAATACTTTTACTCTTTTTCCATTAAGGCTTAAATTAAAAAGAAGAAACAGAGCAGTTCATTTGTATAACTACACATTCGAGCAATATTATTACTATGTACTTTACTATTCAGACTTTGGAAGATCCAAGCCATCTAAAATTTTATTTTTCTGGGTAAGACGGATGCTTCTGTTGATGTTTGTGTGCATTTTCAGTTTTTATTAATAGAGACACACAACTCTGTTTCTGAAACCCTCATAAATTTGTTTATTACCAAAGTCCAGTTTGTTTTGTTTTTGTCTACCTGTAACTTTAAGGCAGAGTAAGAAGTTAAAAACACAAAGACTAAATTTGTTTGAATAAACCAAGAAATTTCATAACACTGAGAAATTATTAAAGTAAAAATAAAAATATATTAGTTATATATCAGAGTTGATAACTTTTGTATTGTCAAAATTAGAAGTAATTCAGTTTCAATTTACTCTTGGCTATAAAAATATATTTAATCCTAACCTAGTGCACTAAGGAATAAGAAAAATACAGGAGATGGGCAGTGAAGCCAATGAGAGTTTGCCTGAATGAAACTGGAAAAGAACTTATTAACGTCTCCATGATTTGATCATCTTTAAAATGAGTCAAAGATTAACCATGTTGATAAGATTTCTCTGCTCAAAACTGGTTGCTATGCATTATGTTATAAGAAATCACTGACAAGATTGACATTTGCTTTTAATTTTACAATTATAGAGGAGTACCTTAAAGTTACTGCATAGAATAATTATTTTCCTGAATTAGCTAGAGCCTTTTTTTTTCCCTTTGCAAATCTAGCAAGCAGAGATAATTGATTCAAATGAACAACTCTCTCAGTTTTGAGCAATGTAATTGAGAATGGACAACAAAATTAAGTAGCTGTCACAGTTTCCTCAGCTACTGGCTTTGGAATCCTGGAGATGTGAAGGTTATAATTTATGTGCTACCTGCTGCTTCTGTAACTAAGTAATATCACAGTTTAGTGAATAATTCAACTTGGTAATTATGTAAACAGGATTGTATGAGGAAAAAAAGGCATTAAAGTTTTGGGGTTTTTTTAATCTAGAAGTTTTCCCATGGTATCTTTATGTGTATTATCAGCATTTCTCATCCTGTATGTCTTTACACATTCTCTTCTAACACACAATATTGCTGCTATATATAACAGTAATGTATTATGTCCACAGTATTTATATAGAGAATTACTTTTACTCATTCATACAATGCAGTGAGTCAATGATGCTGTGGTTAAGTCTCTATAAAAGATTATCTACACCAAAGGACTGCAAAAAGAGAGAGCTATAGAACCATATATAAAACTCTTGAGCTTTAAAAGTGATACAAAGTACTCTGAATGTTACAGGTTGGAATTTTCTGCTCATTCCTTTTATTCTAAGTTATGAATAGAATATTAAATGCTTGACCTTCATTAGTGCCTTGCAAGGTTTGGACACTAAGACTTATCCTTCTTCAGGATGATCCCCATTTTTGGTTATTCTGTCAGCAGGTATGGTTAACATCTATTGTTCTCCCCATCTCCAATTAGCTTTCTAAAATTAATTAACTGCTTTCTTTTCTGTTGTGGTTTCTTTGCTTTAGATTTTATAAAAAGAGATTGTTGAGGGCAAAATTAGTAATTTCAAGTGGGTCATATAAAATAATTTCTAATCTGGTGTATGAATAATAACATGTTTGTGGGAAGATAAACCCAGCTAGTCTATTTTTGATTGTTCCTATGAGTTTCTGGGGCTAGCATTTTCAAGATGTAAGTAGAAATATCTTGTTTGGAGGGTAAATTTATCTGCCATCTCTTTTTCTCATGATTTACATTATTGGCATTTCTTTTTGCCCCAAATTTTGTCAATATTAAAACTATTATCTTATTTCAGATACTGTAAAGTTCTACTCTTTTCTGATTGTACCCTTGCCATAGGCAACTTAGTGGTAGGGTGGATGAAGTTATAAATATGCTGTTAAAAATAGCAGCAGACAAATCCTATTGCAAATGTTTACCTTTCTGATTTCACACAGTTACTGAAGCAATTATCTTCTCTACGGTAGAACAACTTTGTGTCAAATAATCAATATTTTTTGTACCTTTGTAAAAACTGGACACTGGTCGCTGCACTAACATTAGATTAAAACTGATTTGGATAGATCGTTTGTGATCCTGAGACAGGAAGGATGTGGCATTTCTGCTGACTGCTCTGCCACTTTGCGGTCAGCAAAGTCCTGAGGGTGGTCCCTACTTCCTATAGAACGGAAAATGCAGCTGATGGAGAGCCTTTGTAGCTCAGTGGGATTTCAAAACATTGCACTGCCTACCTATTCCAGAATAGCTCAGATCTAGTGACTTTCTGGCATGACTCGAGAAATATAAATGATATTTATGAAAGAGCAGGGTAAATAACCCAAATATTGAGGGAAATGAAAATGGGGTTCTGTAGGTCTTTGGTGGACAGAATTCCTGACAAAGTTATTTGAACACTGATTAATTAAAGCAGTGTTTTGATGCTAAGAGTTTTGGTTACCAAACAGTAATTATTTTTTAAAGACAAGTGAGGGATGCATAGGCCTTACCATATAGAACTGTTTAATTTTGGAGGCTTCCATTTTATTCATTTCGTTGAGGTAGGACAGATTTCTAAAATGCCAGAAAGTCTCATTTCTGTCATATACCCTGAATGCTATTCAATGCACGTAGGTCATATGCAGTCACTTCAGCATGTAGGAGGTCTACTTCCACATGACTTCAGCAAGCAATGATAGGAGTGGAATTATGGCAGGGGAGGAATTTTCAGAATTATAACTGTGAATGACAACTGCTAATGTATATAAGATTTTGGTGACTGGAGCTTCAGTGTGAATTCAGGAAAAGGTAGAACTAGAAGCCAACACTAATAGGCCACACCAAACCCCTGATTCCAGCTAAAGTCTTTTTTTTATTATTTTTTTTTTATATATATATATATTTTTTTTTTTTTTTTTTTTTTTTTTTGTTAAAAAGCAATTGTGGAAGTGAGAAACTGATTCAGAGAGGAATTTCCAATCTTTTAAATTATCCTTCAAAAATAAGACAGAATTTATCTTCATTATAAGGGAAGGCATACATTTTTGGTGCATGGTCTTCTTTCTTTTGTTTATATGAAGAGTTCTCTTTCTTCTCCTAAAGATGGCCAGAGGATTCAGCCTGTTTCAAAATTCATAACAATTGTCAGGTTGTTTTCTTACAGCCTTGATAGCATTGGTTGTCTGTGGTACTTAATGCTGATCAAGCAATTCTCTTGTTGATGATTGCATCAACAACAGCAACAGCAAAAAAGAGACTGATGCAGCTCCCAGATGAGAAGTTTAGAAATTTAGGTATAATATGTCAGTGAACAAGTCTTTTCTCTGTAATTGTGACCATGCTTCCTGTGAAGGTCTTCATTTCTGCGTGAATGTATATTTTCACATTTCCCAGTACCTTAGGATGCTTTAGAGGATTTTCCACTTTGAAGAAGGCCAAACCTTTCCAGATCTTGGTGTGTAACTGTGCACATGTGTTTGAAAAGGGGACAACTGATTTAGTGTTGTCCTCAATGAATTCCAAGCGTGACAGTCTATCATAGGTGATAGGTAGTAGATAGATGTATTTTCTAACAAATTGCTAAAGATCCCTTTTCCTGACTTTACAGAAAAAAAATCCCTGACATCTGCTCATGGCTGAATATAAGACACTCAATCCTTAAATCTTATGACATTACATATGGAATGCCACGTTTAATTATCCATATATCTTGATTTAGAATTTCAGAGTATATTCCTTGTTACTGTTTTTTCTGTTTTGATAGGCTATTGCCCCATGAATGCTTCCCTATTATGGCACAGATTATCACAAATGTGATCACATGGCACATACAGGACAACTAGAGGATCAGGCCAAGCCTGTATGGGTTAAGGAAAGGCAGATTCTACTTGATCAACCTGTTCCCCTTCTATGACCAGGTGACCCACCTAGAAGATGAGGGAAAGGCTGTGAATGTAGTCTACTTGGACTTCAATAAAGCCTTCGATACTCTCTCCCATGGCATATAGCTTGAGAAAGTGGCAGAAGACATGGCTTGAATTATTGTACTCTTTACAAAGTTAAATTGTACTCTTTACCAGGCTGTCTGGCCAGGCCCAGAGAGTGCTGGTGAATGGTGCTGCGTCCAGCTGGCAGCAGTCACTAGTAGATTTCCCAAGTACTCAGTATTGGGGCCAGACCTGTTTAATACCTTTATTAATCATCCAGACAAGTGATCGAGTGCACCCTCAGTAATGTTGCATATGATACTAAGTTGAGTGGGAGTGTTGATCTGCTGGACAGTAGGAAGGTTCTTCAGAGGGATCTGGGAAGGCGGGATTGATGGGCTGAGACCAATTGTACGAGGTTCAATAAAGAAAAATGTCGAATTCTGCACTTTGGCCACAACAACCCCATGCAGTGCTACAGACTTGCAACAGAGCATCTGGAAAGCTGCCCAGTGGAAAAGGAACTGGGGATGTTGGTTGACAGTGGGCTAAACATGAGCCAGCAGTGTGTCTAGGTAGTCAAGAAGGCCAATGGCATCCTGTCTTGTATCAGAAATAGTGTGGCCAGAAGGACCAGAGAAGTGATCATCCGCCTATGTACAACTCTGGTGAAGCCCCAGTCCTGTGTCTAGTTCTAGACCCCTCACGCTGAGGTGCTGAAGTGAGTTCAGAGGACAATAAAGCTGGTGAAGGGTCTAGAGAGTAAGTCATATGAGGATTGATGGAGAGAGCTGAGGTTGTTTAGCCTGGAGAAAAGGAGGCCAAGGAGAGACCTTACTGCTCTCTACAACTACCTGACAGAGTGTTGTCACAAGGTACGGGGCAGCCTCTTCCCCCAGGCAACTAGAGACAAGACAAGAGGAAATGACCTCAAGCTGTGCCAGGGGACTTTCAGGTTGGTGTTGCGCTCTGGATTAAGCTATAAATTGCCCAGAGAGGTTATATTTTTATTTAAGACTTTTTAAAAGCCTTTTGATTTGTTATAACCTCTAATTACCATCCGGAGAAAAAGTCACACACTTTTTTAATAAGAGAAATTCTTTTTAATTTGGTGAGAAAAATAACAGATTTTCGCAAAAGGTTTTTACAGGAGTAAAATACAACCAAGAGAAAAGCATTTCACTTAAACATTCAGCACAAAGACCCATTCCACAGGAAACACCACTAGAAACAATCCATATACCAGGTTTAGTAAAACTCAGTTCATTGGTTTTAAGTTACGCACAAGAGAAGGAAAAGAGTATTGGAAGAAAACAGATTAAAAGGGGTAAAGAGAGAAGAAAGAAATAAGGAGAAAGAGAAAGGAGAGGAAAATAGTTACTGACAAGATTCAATAATTCACATGATGCCAGCTGGAGAGGGAGAAGAGAGAAGAGGAAGACCGCATGGAGTCACTTATTTAGAAAGTTCAGTTTTCCCTCCCAGGCAGGATGTCTGGTCAGTGCCATCCAGGCCAGAGTGAGTTGTGCTGTAGCAGTCACAGGTGGCAGGGGTGTGGTGTGGGTGGGCTGCCAGGCAGCTCTGCCCTGACTGACAGCCCTGCAGGACCTGCAGCTCTGCTGTGTGCTCTGCATGGGCTGCAGCCCTTGCCTTCAGCTCTGCCCTGTGCCCTCAGCACAGCCCTGATGTGCAGGCCTTACCATGTACCTGGGCATAATATCAGCAGTAATAATAAGTAATTGGTAGTAATAAGAAGATGCTTTCTTCCAGCACCCAGTTTAATCATTCTGGTCTGATCTCTGACTTTAGTACTATGGATGATAGGGAAATATTCCCCACTTCTTAAAAAAACCACCCTACCTTCACCTTTATTGAATCACATGTACTTTACTTGGTCCCTTTCTTTATCATACGTTTTTTCAAGCAATTTACCGTTATCCCCAACCTTTTATCAACAAAAAGTGTGTTAGTGCCTGGTCTATACTTTCAGTTTGCTAACTAATATACTGGGAAATACTGGACTATTCACTGGCTCTTAGGGGAGCAGGTCTAACAGTAAAACACAGTAAATGCTGTGTTTAAAGCAAGATATATATTCTTTTTCTGCTACTATTTGGTTTTTCTGAAGACAGAATAGAATGAGCTCCAGTACCAGTCTCTGTTGTACAGTCTTTGATTGCCTGCTTTTTCTCTGACATTTTAGACTGCCCTCCTGCCCTTATCCACTTTCTAATAAATTAAAATAGTGCCTTCCAAGATACTTTTGTAAAATCTCCCTTAAGATAAAATACTTCAGAATGTTGTTTTGAAGTGTTTTCCCTCTAAAAAAAAGAACCGATTTATGGAGGTAGGTGAACATATTTACTCAGTCTGTATTTCTCCAGGTGATTTCTGATTGTGCTTTTGATTAAATTCTTGGAATGCTTGCACGTATAAAGACACACATTTCTGATTAAGTGCTTGGAAAAGACCTCTAAAAACTGGACTTCTCATGAAGAGGAAAAAGAACTGGAATCCCTTTCAGAAATCACAAAAGAAATTTGCTCTTTCAACAGCATGTTTCATCCATCTGTCAGCTGCCACTGAACCAGTGAATGATGTATATTTACAAAAAGAGGATGATAAAAATCATGTAATGTCAACACTTTAACGGGAGTTATGTTTCATGGTTTACATGGCTCAAAAAACATTTTTTTTTTATATTGTACTTCAGTAGTCTTGCCGCTTTATTCTATGGAATAAATAATAGTTTCTCAGTCTATTTGATTTTAGAATCTTGAGGGAAATTATATCAACAGCTGTATATATATTATATATATATATCTAGTCAAGCTGCAAAGCTATGTAGCACAATACTTTTTTAGTCAAACAAATGACAATATCTCAAGTTGACTTATGTTTCTAGACCACCGTTGATTATACCATCTGCTTATTCTGAAATACTGACAATGTTGAAAATAATTTCTTCTGATGGTCCATGGTATGTTTCAAAAACAAAAAGAATATGACATATCCTATCCCTATGGCTATTGTTTCTAAACAGAACCCCTATTTTCTGGAATGGACAGCATCTGAAACAAACAAGTGGCAATTAATTAGTCAACAGAAATATAATTTTAATGCATGATTTCCAAAGACAGAGCTATTTCAAATTGTTTATACTTGGTTTGATTAATATATTCAACACTATGCTGATGTTTTCAATGGAGATACAGAATGCACTTGTGTCCTGAGGCCAAGCCATACCTGATAGAGTGGGAATAGCAGACTGACAAAATTCAGTGGAGATTTCTAACAGAAAAAAGTTATTTTCTTACAGCTTAAAATGTTAGGGAAAACAGATTAGAAACAAATGGCTTATGATGCAGAGTTTGCAAAAATTACAATCAAATACTCAAATCAAATGAGACCAGTGAAGGTTCTGAGCAATGGCATGTAACACTAAAGTAATTGTATTCAGGAAGCATACATATAAATTAATTATCTGATTATTATTAGAACCGAACAGTACTTGCCTAGTGCAATGTCATGAAAAGTTTATTATCTTGTATATTTAATGTCAATACATCCACTATCTAAAATAAGTTTATATGAGGTCTGATTTTTTACAACACATGTGAACATAGGATGGTGCCATTTGAAATTCTAAACAATCTCTCCACCAGAGGGATAACAATAAAATGCAGAAATCAGTAAGTAATTTCTTTGTTCTCCTAGACTAAGCAACAAAAGATGAGCAAGCATAACCTATCAGCTGTTTGCACATCTTTTCTTTAAAATGTACCAGCAGAATGTAGCATTATTTATTCATATTGTGTGTAATCAAAAAAGTGGTTACTTTAAGTAAGAAGTTTTTTTTGGTTGGGAAAAAAAATAAATGTGTGTGAAAATTCACCTTGAACAATACCTCTCTCAAGCACTAACCCTAACCCTAACCCTAACCCTAACCCTAACCCTGTTCTTCAGCTTTCAAGTTGTAGTACTGAGACTGCAACTGCAGGCATCAGTATGCATGCCTTCCTTTCTGAGTAGCCCCTCTATATTACACCTGTTGTCACTGCATTAGATACCCTGAATAAACAATTTAATAAAGCTGCAGCAAATAGACTCTGCTTAAAATCCCCTGACAGTAACAATTTTATAGTTTTGACTATGTTTGTAGACATCTTTTCATGCTCTGCTATTGCTAAATTTTTTGCTACCCCAATCACTTGCTGCTGCAGAAAACCATCAGTTTAAAATGGAAAGTACAGCCACTTTTGACAACTGCTTCTCAAGTAACTTTTATATCACCAAAGGACAACAATGTAATAGGAAAATAAATAAATTTCCCAAACTCAAACGATGAGTTATTCTGCACAGGTTGTGACATGATAGCCTGAATCTATTTTTCTAGAGTTTGTGAACCAGTTTTATAACATTTAGGAGCTCTGAGTAGTATCAGAATATAATCTATTATATGGTTAAAAGTGAGGTGGTGTAGAACACAACACTGTCTATTAAGCTCTGCAAGGCTTTAGAGTGGTTTCCCCAGAATCCTTATTAAATTTTTATAGATCTTTTTCTGCTGTTTTTAACTCCATTAAATTCTGTGTAACTGTTCAAAAACACTCTTCTTTTTCTTCTTATCCTCAGCCCTCTCCTCTGACAGCTTTGTTGAATTAAAACTTCACAGAATTCTCCTGAAAGGAGTCTCCTTGAAACAGAAAAAAAAATCCAGAAACATATTTTCCATGAAATGTGGCAATCTGGGCTCAAAAGGAACACATCTAGGAAGGAGGAGAATGCAGGGATAAGAGGGGACATTAATTTTAATAATTCATTTGAGCAATATTGTACTTTACATCTACAAGAGTTGGTAAGCAAAGTAGAAATCCATAACTGGTAAATTATTGAATTTCACACTTCCATGGCTCAGTGAGCAATCATACAAATGTTCTTGTACAACTCCTAAAGGTGATCATGGACAATGATTCCTTACATGTGTTATAACTGATAAACAAAGTTCTCAGTGAGACAAAATCAGGAAATGAAGCTCTGCACTTTTCACCTTAAGCTTGGGAGAGAAATGAGTTTTGAACTGTACTTGTGAGTAGCCACAGAAACAGCACTTTTTATTCAATTATCTGATCTAAACTCAGCCACCTATCTTATGCAGACTGGAATAAGTTACTGAAACCTGAAACTCTCCACAAAATGAGATGATGAAACAGCTGTTTTGTTTCTTTGTACCAATGAAGTTTTAGCTTCATTATAAAACAAACATACGGAGGAAAAATAAAGTCCTTCATCATCTATTTCTTATCACAAGGACAAATTCCTTGAAAAAGTGGAAAAAAAATACAAGGGAAGGGAGTTAAAAATGGGCTTCTGTCAAAACAGTATACTTTACTTATTAATTAAAATAATTGTCCTTGATTTCAGATGCAAGCCTGGGGAATTGATACTTTAAAGAATTATTTCACATGCTCCAAATTACTTTGAGATGTAACTACTCTCCTATGTACACAGATCCTCAGGAGATCACCAACCAAAACAAAGTAATCACAGTGCATGGTGTCCCACCAGTATACCAACCATCTACAAAGAACAAACATATAAATCTACTTGTTCCTGACAGAATAAATATCTATATACCTCTGCTTTTGGACAACAACAACAACATGTTTTTTTACGGTACAGTATTCTATACAGCAGCAATAATTATCAAGCCTACGTCTGACAATGATACAGATGATCAGGTTCATTTGCCTGCCATAATTATGATCAATCAGGAGTAATTGCTCTGCAGTATCTTAGCTTTCCTTCCACTTTGTTTTACAGCCAGCGTGAAAAATGTCCATGCAGATGAATTTTTCTCATATTAAGACATTAACTCCATTCTCTTTAGGTATTTGTGATGCTATTAAAACAAGCACTTTCTATGTCTTTCAATGCTAAAATCATTGATTCTAATAATTTTAATTATTTTGTTCACAAGTCTCTAGGTTTCACAGAACTATTTTATTACTAAATTTATTAGGAAAAATCAGAATTTATATCCTTTTTATAACTCACTTCCCCCCCCCAACCCCTTGGTCTCATCTCCTAACCCCAGTTTCAAAGACATATAAAAACACTAGTAAGCATACTACTCCACTTCCAATCCTGCTTTAAGCCTTAATACACTGCATAGAGTGTTTCCATTTGTACATCAAAAATCAAACTAACAAGCTTCCTGGTGCTTTGCACATTGTTACCTTTCTATTAGGTTTAAGAAATTGTGCACTTTTTCAGCCGTTCAATAAGAAACTGGTCTGTCAATATTCCATCAGTTCAATATGCGCATGCTGAACAGTAAGTAGTTAAAATATATTAGAAATATAAAACTGAAAGTAATTTCTTAAGCAATAATATCAGCATCTAAATTTCTTATAATGTGAATAGTTGTCAGCATTCTTAGCTTACTTATAAAAAAAAAGTTAGCAAAAAAGAGTAGCATCATTCAAGAAGTTTCTCTTGCTAGCCATCCTCTATCCAAGTTATGTATTTTCTCCACATAATATTTGAAGATATCAGCACAGTGTTTGTACAATCAACACTACATATTCCCATCCCAGTTGTATTCAGATACACAAATTCAACCTGATCAAATATTTAAAGTCTTGAAGATACAGATAAAATCAGCTGAGTAATATCCATTTTTAATTTTTATTTGTTTTATCAAAATTATGTACAGACATCCATAACTGAGTACATCACTCCATCAAGCTCTCTTTTCATAATTCTATTTAAATTTTATAGGCCTTTCTTGAAGAATCCCTCTTTCCCAAGATTAAATGAGATTATAAAATTAATTAAAATTATTGATGAAGAATTTATTACTTTTTTCTACTATGGTCACATATGCTTTAATAAGACAACTTTCCAAATTCCCACAGAAAATTTACTGTTCAATGCAAGAATGAGATGATGATAGAATGCTTAGGCACAAAACCTGTAAATTTATAAACTTACACTATTCAGCTTGAAATTATTTCAGTGACTAACAAGGGCAAATAATAATCTCTCTCTCATCTCCGGTTGAAAACTCCTTTTTTAGCACTGTCTACATATTCTGCTTACTAAACCTTCTCCATTCTTACTTGCTTCTTATTTTTACAGATCAGTTCAAATCCTATCTTGTAATGGAGCTGAAATCAATAATAATGTCATTAAAAATAATGTTTATTAATCTAGATCATAGCAATCTAAAAAATAGAAGCAAATTGGTTAAGGGTGATCTGTGTTTTTTATTTTTGTTTTTTGATTTTTTTTGTTTGGTTTGGTTTGGTTTTTGGGGTTTTGTCATTTTTGTTTTTGTTTGGTTGGTTTTGATGGTTTTGTTTGTTTGTTTTGTTTTGGTGTTGGTTTGTTTGCTGTATTATTATTTTTACTTTTTTTATTTGTCCCTTGTGAATATCTCTCTTATTAAATAATAAATCTTTTAATTATTTCTAATTCTGCTTCTTATCAGTATTTTCTGTATTAGTTTCAATCAAGCCAGATAAATTACCCAAGAAAGTATATTTTATGTTTTTGTTAATGCCTTCAATGCCCAGAAAGAAAGTTTCTTTCAGTATGACTTATCAGTTTTCTTATTCATACTATTCTATCAAGTTTTCATTTTGAAGAAGGGAAAAAGCTTTTTCAAGAAAGAATTAACTTACTTTGTTATGAGAAGTTACAAAGTAATCTGGCAGCTGAGTCATCCTGTTCTTTGCATTTATCATCAAAAAGGAAGGAAAGGTTAGGGCTAGAGAGGAACCCGCTCCAAAGCCTAAAACAGGGCTAAGATGAAGTGAAAGAACCAACAAAGCAAAACACGATATGTCTTTCAGTTGTTTCAAATAGAAATCCAAGACTAAAACTTCTTCATGTTCCTGTTTTCTATTTGAAAATCCCACCTAGAAATTGTGAGAGCTTTTAACTCTGAGCAGTCTGGATGTTGGCTTACTGAAACAAAAACACAATCAGCAGCTGATCCTGTCATAAATGCCATGAATATCATACATGTCATGAATATCTGCAACATTCCTTCAACAAAGATCTGCACAAATGCTGGAAAGGCAGAGTATTTAGTACAGTGACGTGTCCCTTTGCATGGGAGATATACAGATTTATTGCCTTAAGCAGAAATATACCTGCAGAAATGTGCATATATGTATATGAACTCTATAAAAGAAAAATGAAGGCAGTTGAAATTAGGATTTAATTTAACAGGATTCCAGCTGTACTGTTTAGACAATATGAAACTGAAAACTCAGATTATTACAAATATATGTAAGAGTACAACATAGACTTACATATTTCTGTTCAAGAAAAGTAAAAATTATTGCATTCTGAGAAGTCGCCTTTACATATAACTTCAACAATGTCAGAGAAATTAAACAAAAACCTAACCTTTCATACAAGTATGGAACTTCCTGCAGATTCATTCTTTCTGATTCTCTGGACTTCATCAAAAAGAGTTTTGCAGTCAAAGATTTATCTCCTGCTATTGATTTAGTGAGGGGAAAAAAAAAAAAAGCTGTCTGATTCTGTGCATCTAAAATGGAATAAATGAACATCTAAAATCACCAAAAAAAATTTAAAAATCTTGATTTGCCTTTTGGAAATTGGTAGCAAATCAGTGCAGCCAATTATGCTTCTATCTAAAAATCTCAGTTTTATTGCAGAAATAAAAGAAACACAATCTTCAAAAGCTCTGAGATACAAATGAAGGCACGAATACACCTGTAGAAAATAGGATTCCTAAAAGATGAATTTTAAGTGAATAGTTTTAGAAGTCAACACTTGGTCATTTTAGTCAATGTTTTTACTTTCCAGTCTCTTCATGTCTACCTGATTTGGTAATAATTGCTTTGCATTCAAGAGTAGAGTGTTCAATCTTCTTTCTTATAGCTGACATGTTCTGTACTCTGTCAGATATCTTGGAAAATTTGTGCTTGGATGTTCAAGAGCAGCTTTCAAATCAAATAGCAGCTGATAATGCAGCTCAAAGAGAAGAGGTAAGTTCATTAGTATACAGAAATTCATATCAGATAAACACATTGCATTTATGAATCTGATATTCACAGATACATTGTGACCCATTTTTGTTGTGAAGTAAAAAAATGTAATTTAAGAACCTATCTACAATCTCAGAAGTTCCTCTTTCAGTTTACTAATAAGCAGACGTTTGTGACAGGTTACTAATTAAAAATAGAAATAGTTTCCATGTTCCTGTTCAATCACTCATTATGTAGGAGTAAGAAATGAAAAAAAATTCTCTTCTTGACCTTTCCACTAACTGATCCTGTTGTCAACTGCATCAATTCAGTGATCTTGCGTCTGATCTTCAATTTGTAGAAACAAAGACAAGATGAATTTTCACTGAATGTCTGGTAAATTTTAGATGTCACATGAGAAAAAATAGTGGTTGAAATATGTAATAGAAGGAATGATGGAAAAATAACTAGTGCTATGACCAAACTGAGAAAAATGAAGTACAACACCACACTGGAGGAGGAACTAGAGGAAGTAGCTAAGTTAACAATGATAGGAACAGTAAATTTTACAGAACCTTGTGATACAGCAGCTGGTGTTACTCACTGGGGAAAAAAAAAAAAGGTATACAGAGAGAAGAAGAAAAAACTTAAGAAAAATAAAGACAATCAACAAAAAAAGAGAAAAACTAAAAAATGGAGATCAGAATGTACAAAAGAAAGAATACTGATTTCAAGATACATGGACAAAAATAAAAGGAGATGGTTCATGACTTTCATTTTTATACTGTACTGTAACCATTTTACTGCTATTTTAATTTAAGTGATGAGACCTACATTTAAATATATGAGATTACCTCCTTCTTTTATCTTTTGATATACAGCTAATATCTGACTAGTGATTAGGTCTTGACATAAGCTCCCAACTTTCCATGTAAAGACCAAAAGATGATTCAAAGTAAGAAGGAAGAAATGTATCCTATTGGCAGAATATCAAAGCTTTGGGAATTAGAGAACTGTGCATTTTCTACAGCTTTTCAATAGTCTAACAAACCTTTGGTAATATGACCAGAGTGATGCTGTAAAGATGTTGACAACATCTGATCAGAGCTTACTTACAAAAGTTATCTGTAAGTCAATTTAAAGCAACTCAAACTTTCACTTCATTGCAATGTTTCTTTATCTGTTATCCAGTGCCCCCCATGTTCTATATTATCAGGGACTCTCTATAGTGATTAACTTCAGAGATTTAATTAAAATGTAATTAATTTTATGCTTTGCTTCTTTAGGAAATTTTTAGAGAAAATAAGCTATCAGATGAAGCTTGGATTTAACCATTTGTTTTAGTATCAAAAGCTATTGAATGTTATATAAACTGCTATCTATGCTCTGACAGTAACAAGCATGAATGATCACCATGTCTATGGGATAAAAGAGATAAAACAGGCTGATTGAGTCAGTCATGAATTTTCCAAAAATTATTGAAAGTTGCATATTAGAAAATTATTTTTTTATTATTTGTGCATGTCCTAATCTGCAGTTCTTTCTGATTATAATTTGAATCTCATTCATTACCTGCTTATTTCTACGCATAAGAGAATCAGCATCACGTAAAGGCCTAACTGCTAGTAGTCTCTTTTTCCTCATGAAGTGAAGTTAGCCTCCATGTTCTGGCAAGACACCAGCAGGGATATTCACTTTCTGCTGATTTTGATATGGTAAATGTCAAGCAATAAGGCTAACATTGCAGAGTATGTGAACAGAAGCTAAACTTTTCAAAAGACATCTCAGCCATATGTCGCTATCTATAGACATTGTCATTCACATTTGTCCCCTGTACCTTGAAGTACCTGACATTCTTTTGTTGCTGCATCTCCCTTGTAGTTAAGGAGGGAAACGGGCACTTCCAAAAGACAGTTCATACAATGTAAGATATATGTCACTTTCATCATCTTGGATGTCTTCCTTGCTAAAGTTTGGCAAGATTAGTCCAGGCTAATGACTTTAAGACACTTGGGCAACTCAAAATGTCACTTCTGTTAGAATTTGTGCTCAAGGTATTCCCTTACTGTAAGATTTATACAGAATTTAGGACAAACTAACAGATTTACAGTCCTTCTCTGAGCTGCAGTGATCAAATATTTAGGCAATAAAATGTTCTGAGAACCTTTTATGAATCATCAAATAAATGAAATTTTTATTTCTTTCCTGCAAGCATCTGTATACACCTTGCAATTCCACTGCAGGAAGGCACTCTATCCGGAGAGCTGTCACACCATTCCTTACCAACTATAAACTTACATCAGAATTTTTTTTCATGGCAGTGCATCTGAGTCTTTGTGAAGGAAGGCCAGCAAAGTATACTGACTATGGGGAAAGTGAGGATCTCAAATAGCCAAATATCCTATCCCAGTCTGTACTGGGATATCCTGATTATTTTTCTGGAGTGGCTGTAACAACTCCAGGATTTTTGGAAAAAAAAAATCCCAATGTTATGACTATGTCTCAGCTGCTTTGGTAAAACTGAGAGCAGTAAAAACTGTGCACAGTTACCTCAAGTACAGTTTAGAAGGCAACATTTGTCAAGCAGCTGTCAATATTTCTAATAGATAGTGTTTTACTTCCCTCAAAGCAGTTTTAAATGGCACCCTGTTAAAAAGGGACCTCAGAAGCAAGACTATAGAAATCCAAAAGCAGTGAAAACCACTTGACCCAGAGTGCAACTGCTGAACAGGGACAAGCAAATCTGCCATATAGATCTTCCTATATCTAATCTCTCAGCTACCCTGTCGTCTATTCCTCTTACATATCCCACAATCTCACTCACCCAGTATCTTTATTCTCAATCACATCTCATCTGTTACCAGCATAAGAACCCCTCCAACAAAGCATGCTTGTTCAACAATTAATCTTTTAGAAAATAATCTGAATATTTTATGAACTTTCTACCTCACTCATTTGTATTTTCCCCAGTTAAAGCCCTTTGGAAAAGCAGATTGCACGAATGTTTTTCCCTGTGTTTTCTACGAAGCTCTGGATTCAAGCTAACAGTGTGTGAATGCAAGTTGAATTAATTACTATTGCATGGCCAGACTGCCCTGAATGGCAAATTGAGACCCTTTGTATCTTCATCAGTAGCATTGTTTAATTCCCAGAATGCGTAATTAAAAAAACAAAAACCAAAACCAAAACAACTTGTCTGTCCTTCTTTTTAAAGGAAATTGCACTGTAAAAACCTTTGACTACAAAATCCATATTTCAGTCATCAGTCCAATTCAGATCTCCAAATTTTAAAAGAATGATCATTTCAATTGGTTGACTTTTTAACAGCTTACCTTTTCCGGAACATAACCCCTTATAAAGCTGGGGTCTTTAAGATACTAAAATTATAGACGTACAACAAATATTTAGAAATGTGGTATTCAAGATAGTAAAAACTTTGAAACTTTGTGGTTCCTTTAATCCTAGATCTACTTATTTCTGCTTCCATTATGCACCCTAAATATTCCTTTTTATAATTTCAATCACCTGGAAAGGTTTTTTTATATCTTGACTGATACAGATGCTCAAGTATACTAACACATACTTAAATGTTGATTAAGCATTTCAGATTCTGTAGATGACTACTGAATTTTTTTTTATTGTATGCTGCTTCAGTTTAAAAATCAAGATAGTTACACATTGAATTCTTTTGAAATGCTTAGTTTGAACTTCAGGCTTAGTTTACCTATAATAATAAATTACCATAATAAAGTTTAACTGTAACAATCAGCAACTATTTTTATTCAAGGTTGGCACTGATATTTTAACTTTTTATGCACATGAACAAAGAATTTGAAATTATGAGTCATGATGCATGATACTCTCAAGAAAGATCATTGTAAATTTTAACACATATTTAAATGATGTAGGCCAGAATCTATTTTTCCTCAGACTGACAAGTTTTCTCATTATTGTAGCCCTCTGAGTTGACAAGGCATTTAAACATGGCCATAATGTCAAGTCTGGCAGTCTGACTGAACTCAGTGATGCTTTTTGAATGCTTAAAATTAGGCACATTGTGAACTGTCTTACTCAGCAGGGATAATAGTGATTGTAGTTATTAGATTATAATTTAAAAATAAGGAATTATTTTTGGTTAGAGTTTTTAAACACTTCAGACAAATACCTGAAGAGCATGGGGTCAAAAACCAACCAAACAAAAAAAGTTGAGTGGATGCAGATGATCAAATTATATTTTCCAATTTTGAAATTCTTTAGTTGCTTAAGACAGAGAGATGTGTGGAAGAAAGATGTCTCTAAGCAAGTTTAAATTCAAAAGGTTGATATATAAGCATTCTGAAGATGTAAAAATACGTATTTCTTTCCAAAAGGACCTTTAACCTGTGCTTAAATAGTGACAATTTTTACATTACATGAGTCAACTCTATCTATTAATAGATAGATTATTAGACACATTTCCAGTGTACCTTAGTAGCTTGGTTGGATGTACTTAACTGATTCTATGATTTAAAAAATAAACATACTATCATGGAAAAAAAGTGTTGTCACCTTTTTTGTCTCACATCATCCTGTCTTCTAGAAAATTTTTTAATTATTTTATTAACATGTTTTCTAAACTTTCTGACTTCAGCTTTAAATCAATTTGGTCCACTGAATCAACCTTGGCCAAAAACAGCCTTGTGTTTGTCTAGCTAATAAGGACTACTACACAGGATTTATGAAGCAAGGAAATGATTATAAGCTAAAAATTTAAAAGCTCAATTTTCATTAAAAGATGAAACTCAGTTCTTCTGAATTTCTAACAAAACTCATAGGCTATTTTTCAGAGGATGTTAAGAAAATTTGAAGGCAATAATATTCAGCATGGACAGCGTGCTTGGTCCCATCTCTTTAAATCTTGAACATGGGCTAACTCATCTATTTCAAGTATGGAACATATCTTTTAACAAAGATATCCTTATATCTTTTTGCGTCCCCCATGATAAAAGATTGCAAATTTGTTCTGCAACAGTAACTCACCCCTTTCCCAAAATAACTCTGAATCTGGATATGAGAATTAATGTTTTTAGCAAAACTTTCTTCCACTTCCATATTAGTTCTGAAGTCTTTCATTAGAGACCAGTTACATACAAGTTCAGGTGATATGATCAGTAGCTCATCTAACTGGAGTCTAAATTTACACAGCTATATTTACACTAGAAAGTACATTGTTGCGGTTATAGATCAAAGCACTTGGTGCTCAGGCCCATATGCTTACACTTTATGCAGCTAAGTGATTCCTCTTCATATTAAATTCAGTCTGGAGCGTATGTACAGTTTGATTCCAGGAGGAATAGGACCACCTTCATGTGTGCCCAGACTGGAGCATCACATTTGGACCTATGAGAAAAGAATCGAGCTTTTGCTCACCAAACTGCCCTACAAGTTGAGTCAGTCAATGGGATGCAGGGGTGAGTGGGGAATCTGCTTCGCAACCTCACTACTGTCCGGTCCCAACACATTCATATGGATATGATGTATGATCAACTGAACTTCCCTTAGGGTGGAATGAATTACATTTTAATTGCATCTGTCTATCTCTGTAGAATATTGAGGAAGTAAAAAATACCACTTCTAAACAAAACCAAAAAAAGGTCTAATTTTAGGCTGTTAAAGCCAAGTAAGAGGATATTTATATTATAACTCTTATTGTATTTAATCTAAGAGAAACTTCGTGTTCCATAATTCTGAATATGTTTCAAAATCTGATTAAGTCAGTGAGAAATGTCCTTCTGACTGATTTAGCCCAGTATCAACAGCCCAACATAAATTATAATAAAGAAATTATAATAAAGAAATTATATTCAGCTCACTTTTACCCACTACCAGGGTTTACTCACTATACATTGTTGATTAAAATGAAGCAATGATAGTGTGCTGCAGTTTTTGAATGATGAATTGTCCGATGGACACTTGCTTTATCTCCTGCAATAATAGATTAATGCCTAATAGCAACTAGTGCTGTTTCCCATAAAGTTAGGTTTGAATCCTAGTCAGATGTTTTAACATTTCTAACACCCTTGATGTTTCTACTGACACTTTTGCCAGTTAGATTATTTTTAACAATACCTCAATTTATTAAATTAAACTGTCCCATAACCTTTAGGTCTATTGAGGACTAGCTTCCTAATAATATTTAACTTTGCTTCAGATTATATTGTGTCATTTGAGAGTTTTTTCCTTTGACTTCCTCTACTGTAATTAAACCTTCCTGATACTTTAGTAAATCTTCTAGAGTTGAATCAATGCATGTTAACATCTCCTCTACTGGAATAGATTTGGGCACTAATGAGATTTTTAAACCTCAATTTAAGCCATTAAACTCCTTTTCACTTATTTTTAATGGCTAATATATAACTATTTTTACAACTCTAGAATGATTAATTATAGCTTGATTCAGTTTCAGATTTTAATCAATTTCTCATAGTTTTGTTTAATTACACTTTACTTACACTTTCCTATGTGCCCATATAGGCTACCCAAAACTTTGAAATTTTCTTACTCAAAATGTTTCACCCATTACTATGCAACTTGCTCAATCATCCAGCATTTGGTTCTGTCTCCATTGGCTTTGAATATCAACTAAAAAACTTTACTTTATTGAGCAAATCTACTTTTGAAGATGATGGTTGCACAATAAAATTATGCTATGAATTTGCTGATTATTTATATCACCGAAGAAGTTTCTTGTCCAATATCCAAAATTTGATGTCTAGGCTGCACAACAGTATAGGCATATCTGAGTGATTTTTTTAAATGAGCTCACTTAAGTGGACAATAAGCTGGGCAGTAATAATTTTTTCAGTGCCTGTAAAGATTTTTCCGGCTGTATTGAAGTTTGTGCTGCCAGACATGATTGCTCATGCAAGTAATTCTAAAGAGAGTTTGGGTACAACTGCAGCTTCAGAAAACACTACGAACTTAGATATTTTCTTGGGGTTTTACATATATTATGGTAAAGTTAAGTGTCTATGATCACAAATGTGAGCCCTTCCACAGCAATTTATTGGATTTTGAGAAAGATCACTACAGTTTGCAAATATTACTGTGTTTTCTTAACTGTTCTTATTCTAAGGAAATCACCATTTCATATAGATATTAGGCAGTTTTGTAGGTTCTGCTGTAGTTATGATGACTATCCTTTGGAAATTAAATACTGTTGGGCCTCTGTACTGTCATAATCACAGGTTAAAACTATTATTTATTATAGGGGAAAAAATTGCAGTCTGTCATTTCCATTTAGTATGTTTTTCAAAGATGAGATAAGCATAAAAATGTATGAAGAGTTAGCAGTATGGAGGCATTCTTCAAAAGATCTGAATATTTCCTATTATAAAATCAACTTTAGAAATGTAAGGGTTTGCTGTTTGCTGTTACTGTATTTTAAGCTATTTTAGCAACTTTTTTTAGAATTCAAAAACATTTTCCTTTCACAGTTTACTCACTTTATACTTTCTATTCCTTTAATAGCTTTTTGACAAGTCAGTATTAGTGAGTTTCAAAAATACAATGTTGAAATGTATTTTAAACTTGTGAGCTTTCCAACATGTAGTTTTTGCAAGTTCCAGTATTTAAAACAAAACAAAAAACCACAAAATCTTTCCCTGAGAAGATCTACTTTTTGATTCTTTTAAGATCTATAGGCTACAATTCACATTATCTAGAATCTTCAGGGCAACAAAGACTATACTGGAGATGCAGCTGACTGTATTCTACAACAGCCATGGCTAAACTAGTCATGCCTCAAAGTAATTTGAAATTATTTGCTTTTTTATCTTCAGGAACTCAAATGACAAACAAGTCATTCCCACATCAGGAATCTTTCTAATAATCATAGTGATAGATTTTTTGTTGCCTAATTGGGACCCAATGCCTAATACATTTAATTTCAATAATTGTGTAAAAATATAATGACTGTTTTTATAGAGACAGGCATATAAAAGACTAGTAAGCATGTTGTATAATGTTACCACTGGTACATTTCTCTTGCTTTGTCTTCTACTCCATGTCTTAAAGAGCTTTTCTATTTTTGAATGCGAAGGGACATGATACAGACCTATTGCACCCTGAGCCTGATATCTCAAATCTTTTTCTATAAAGTGAGAAACACAGCTTAAGAACATGTGCAAAACCATGAGAAATAGCCAATGAACAGCGTAACTTGAATTATATTGTGTAGACTTTAGCAGGTGATTTGAGGACATTAATTGATGCTGGGGCTGTTTTAGTCTCTGATGTTATATTTATGAATCACACTGTATGTGCTGATATAAATCTCTGTATGGATCTTTGAGACTGCTTTATGTCTAATTCATCATCTGGTGGAGAGTGATAAAAACACGCACGCTGCAAGACATTCTCTACTCTGAAGAACTTGCAATGTCTCATGTTACTGAAATAGGACGGTGTATCCTGGGAGCCAGAACATACAGACATTCATGTGTTCATTCTGACAGTGCTCTGAGTAAGATGCTGGCAGTGCTAATAAAACTCTCTGATTTTACTGATAATCTCACAAAAGACTGCTGCCAGTACTCTTTTAGATTTCAAAACTGAATGAAGCCTTCCAGTTTTATGTCAGCTAGGACAAAGCAACAAAAGAGAAATATGTACAGCTCTTCTAATAAAGTTTATTAAATAGTGATGCAGCCAAAGATTTTGAAACAGAACATATATTTGGCTTCCCTCATTAGTTATAGATTAAAAATTTTTTGCACTTTGAATTTATGGAGAAAGATAGTTTTTTGGAGGCAATATGGAATCACAGAATTCTTGGCTGAAGTTTCACTAAGCAGTTTTCAGTAATAAATCTTATACCACTAGCTTCAACTGGAATCTCAGGTAAATCCATAGCATAGTGGATCATAAAAGAAAAGTCACTAAACCCTGATTCTTTTAGGATACAAGCCCTTTGTCAGGCAAATGTTGCATATTTTATAGTTTCACCTGTACTGGAAACTATAGCACAAACAGTTCACAGAAGGTCTGTGATTCTTTAAAAAATCCCAGAAGATGATTATGTCTACGTATGTCTATGAAATTCATGGTAGGTTTTTTTAACTGAAGCAGCAAACTCTAGTTAGGTTAGGTACATTTCAGATTTATCAATGAAAGAGATGTGTTAAAAAAAAAAGTGGGAGAAAAATGGAGTAAAAAATTTACAGCTATGGAATGATGACTTTTAAAGAATATAAGGACCAGGAAAGAAAAGCTAGGCTTTCATTTCTCTAGGCTCAGATCAAGAAAATGCATATTTTTTTCCAAATCTCAGTGCAGCTTCATTTTAAACTGGAGATGTTAAAGCAGTCTGTGGAAAATTTTCTCACTGCTTATGTAAACAGGCAGAAGGCCCAAACATTAGATCTTGAAGCTTTTGTACAAATGCCCTCCCAAAAACTGGAGTCCCAGCTCTGCAGTGGACTCTTTAGCAGTGAACCCTTACTCAGACTGTTAATGTTATAGGTTTTGAGAGTCTGCATTTGTTGGGCTCACACAGGTTAATAGTTTTCCATTTCACATCCTTTCCATTTGTATCTTGATGAAAATCATCTTTATCAAAAGCAATTTTGCAAAATCAAGAGAAATGTTTAAACATAGGGAAGAGGGTTTGACACTGACTATCAAATATAATGGCTAGAGTGTAGTTGATTCAGATCTTCTTTAACAGTGGTGGGCTTTTTTTTCTTTTTTAAAATGTCCTTTAAAAAAATCTAGTAAAAGTTTGCATTTAATAGTGTCAAGGGACAATTTTAATCTTTGTTTTAAATTTCAACACTGTCAATATTTTTTGTCTAAAAAGGATTTGAATAATGAAAGAAGTGTTCTGTACACAGCACATTTTCATCTGATTTTTATATTTTTAGGAGAAAAACAAACTTCCATTTTCTTAGATTAGAATTTGTTGCAATGAGCAACTTGACTATTTGATTAGTTAGATAAAATGCACTTTTTTTTTTTTTTTAGAAACCCTCACTGCAAATTTTAAAAGGTTACACTGTTATTTCTCGGTTTAGTCAGTTGTAAAATAAATTACCTATATTCACACACATACTGCTTTACCATTCATACACATGATGCTTTAGAAGAGGAGTAGAGGAAAGGTTGCACATACTGAAGATTCCATATTTCACATTCAAGAAAAGAATAAAAGATGCTGGCTCTTTGAAAATTTAATGTACATCTCCTACCAACTTAATGATGTCTCATGGAGTTAGTCCAAAATGTATCAAAGAAAATACTTGACAACTTTTTCACTCTGCCCTCAAAAATTGTTTTACAAAAGCTTTTTAAATGCTGCATGCATGAGCACAGATATTCATTAATTTAAACAACATATGGGGTATTATTATTTTTATGTTCAGTACTCTAGTTATACTGAACTCAACAGAAACATGAGTGCTGAAATGATATACCCACATTTCCATACAGTAAACAGCATGTCTAGAACACAGACTATCTTGTACGGACTTATATGAGTAATTTCAGGGAATTTAAGGGTGCCACACTGATCGGTAAAAAAGGCAGGACCGCGTAATTAATTTTATTTCCAGCTGTTGAGATTTCAGATGATAATTCTAAGCTCTCTAAGCAAACATCTTCTTCTTCTTTACTTCTTTTCAGGCAGACTGATCAGAGGTGCTTTGGGGATTGGCTGTGTGCCCAGTTTCCACAAATGCCAAAGACTCCTGCACACTGAGTTAATTAAAATTGACTGCTTGTCTTAGACAGAAGAAACAGGCCAAATTCTGGCTTGTTCTAAAAAAAAGGATTGAACAATTTAAGCAAACAAAATAACTTGCTACTAAGCTAGGGAATAAAAATAACATATTGCTTTCCCTTGAAAAAAACAGATCATATTTTTATTTTGTTTTCATTTCTACCTCAAGGGCGCTTTTTTTCTGTTGTATTGTTTTTGGTTTTCTCTTTACCCTGCTGTGGTGAATTGTAAATTGTTAGATCTTTATATCCCAAGGACAGGAAGGCATATTTTAAATGAAAGATATAGACAGATTTTACAGACTGAAGCTATAAATGACAGTAAAAAGTCTGATCTTGCAGATGTTTAAACCTCACCTTAAGTCTCCCCTTTTGACTAAAACTTCTCCAGTGCCGAGTGTGACTTTCTCACTAAAATGAACCAAAACTGCTGCAGTCTATGCAGCTCAGCAGCTGTCACATGCCTAAAAGCAGCCAAGTACCAAAGATCTCCAAAGGACATTTAATATGCATTTTCTAAGAACAACTGATGGACATTGACAGTAGAGCTCTCAGTGAACTAAAAATATGTTCAAGATTTGTAGCATTTGTGACCTCCTCAGGTTAGGGGGTTAAAATTCACACAATCCTGAAGTTTTTGGGTTTTTTTTTTTACTTTTAGTGTGTTCTGTCGCCTAAGGTTAGCTAGGGGAAGCTCTCCCTACTTCGTCTGCTACTCTACAGGTAATATTGTATGATTCATAAGAATATACAGAAAGAGGTGAAAGAAGAAACTGGTGGGGATTTAAAAGCAATGGAATGTACATTATTCTATAATTCAGCATTTATAGTGTTCAAAAATTCTGTCTTTGCTTCAAGAGGCTCTTTTATGCTTTTTATTAATCAGTCTTCTGGAGAATAAAGATGAGCAGACTTGACAAGAAACCCATAATTATTTCCCTGATGAGTGCCTGACCCACAAGGTTGCACAGTCATGTGCAGTGTGTTTCTAATGCATCTTGAATTCTCCTTTGTATAGTTGAAAATCTTAATCTGGCAAATAAATAAAAATGTCATCTTTTCTAAAGAAAAATGTCCTATCTTTTGTTCGAACACTCTTCATGGGTAAAGTGATGTGAATTTGCTGGTAGATGACATCATATCACAGCTTTATTTTAAAAGAAAAGGCTTTGACTTTTTAAAGGATCTGTCTCAGGATAGGTTTCCATCCTCTGGATACGAAATGAACAGATGTATCTCCTTGTGGGACTAACTCTGCAGCCTTTCCCTAGGGTTTCCTATTGATTTTATATATGTGACTTCCTCAGCACAGTGGCTGATTTGATTTTTACAATCTGGGGACATAAGAGGTGCCCTCAAATCAATGTATAGCCTAAAAATATATTTTTAATATTATATTTTTGTGTCTTCCCAAGGCAATTTGTTTTAAAACCAGATTTTTCTTTTTATGTGTTCCAAAGCAATCTGTCTGCTAAGTGATATCACTGCTCTATCTACATAATTGTAATAGTGGGGAAATGTTTCAAATCCTGTTCATAAGAGCAGTGTGATATTAATTTTACCTCTTGGAATGATCTGCATATCTAAAGAGAATTATTAATTAATCACAGTAAGGTATTCACAAAACAGGCCATGGAAATAACCAGGCAAACTAATGTTTAGCCAAGGGATGGTAATCTCTCCAGTGTTCTTTCAAAATGTGAATTTATAGGCCTCAGGAACCAGTTTCAAAGGAGGGTGCAAGATGCAAATAAAATTGTTAGCAGATCAAAAGTTAAAAAATACATTACATATTAGGGATTTTCTTATTTTACATCTATCTATCTATCTATCAATCATCTATTTATCTATCTAAAATGTATAAAATAAAATTAAGGAGAGAAGATAAGACATATATTTGACCTTAATTCTGTAGAGTCCTATGTGGTTCCACAGTAAAATCAAGCTTTTTCTTACTCTAATACTGACTTATTTTACATAGACATACAGTATTTTTTAAAAATACATTAATGAGATAAAAGGCTTAGTGTACCTCTGTAAAATGTAGGTATTCTTCTCAATAAAAGAACCTGTATGCATTATAAATTGAATATCAAACTTCCTTTCTAACCTTTTTTTACATTGTGTTTTTAAATGCCTATTGGATTGAATGCTCCCATTTGGGAGGATTTTGAATGTATTGAATAAATAGAAATATGAGCAAATATGGTCATGAACAGTGCTTGCACGTGTCATCTTTTTGCTGTCTTTTCACTGTTAGATTATTTTCAGTTTTGTCACTGAAACTAAGAAGCAAAATACCACTTGCATTGCACTAACCAGATTTGCTGAAATCCTCTAAGTAAATCACATTTTAAAGAAAAGAAAATATTATTCTTTTTTTTTTTTTTTAACAATTATAAACCTCTTATCATTGACAAGAAGAAATTAATTGATATTTGGGAGAATCTTTTCTTTCTCATTTTTCGGATGTATCTGCAATGCACAATGCTAGTCACTGTCAGCAAAGTAAATTTATCCTGGTCTTTAACTGCTCCTGGTATCTCACCTAGATCTTGTTAAGAAGAAACTTGGGCATATTGTTGAATCGTGAAACATATGCCCATTTTTTTTTCTTAAACTCTTCATTTTGATTTTAAATTCTTTTCCTCATTTTCTTTCATAGTTTTCCCATTAGTTCTTTTATCAATAAACTGAAATGAACAATTATTTTTTAAATGTTTCTAGAATAGGTATTTAAATTGGTAAACATTTTTGCAGTATTTAAATGTAAATCTGCAACACCTCAAAGAGATGGGAGTCTGAAAGGAGTTAGAGGTCAGATGAATTGTAATAAAACAAAAATTAAACAAAATGCCTTACTAGGGAAATATGCTTGATCTATCCAAAATTAAATGGTTAAAAAAGTTACAAACTGCATTGATTCATTTTTAACTAAAAATATCCTGAACTATGCATGTTGGAATCATGGCTATCTCTTCACACCTGCTCTGATGGTCTGCTATTTCATTCTCTTTTTAGCAAAGGAGTCAACTCTAAGAATGGTTCTAGATGACATCAGAAATGGAATTTTTGCCAGAAATCCTTAGCTCCCTGTCCTGGATTCAGGTCTGTAGAGGGTTGACCTTGGCGGGATGCCAGGTACCCACCAAGTCAGTCTATCACTCCCCTTCCTAGTCAGACAGGGGTGAGAGAATAAGATGGAAAATGACTCATAAGTTAAGGCAGTCCAATAAAGCTAAAATGAAAGTTTGTGTGAGCACAAGCAAAAAGGAAAATAGAAAGGTTCATTCTCTGCTTCCCATTAGCAAGCAATGTCCAGCTTCTCGCTGGGGAGCAGGGCTTCATCACACAAACACTGTAAACAACAAATGCTCTCTGTTCCTCCTCCTTTCCTTAGCTTTTATATCTGAGCTGATGTTATATGGTATGGAATATCCCTTTGGTTAGTTTAGATCAGTTGGCCTACTTGTGTCCCCTGTCAGGATCTTGTCCTCAGCTGGGGATGGGGAAGATGTTGTGCCAGTACTGCTCAACAGTAGCCAAAATACTAGCCTGTTATCAACACCTTTACAACTACCATTGCAAAGCACAGCCCTGTGAGGGCTGCTATGGGGAAATAAACTCCATCTCAGCCAGACCCAATAAAAGCTTGTTCTTCTGCACTGCTTTTCCTTCCCTCTGTAATTGTTAAAATGGACACATGATGGAAAAAAAAAAAAAAAAAGTAAGGGAAACCTAAGGTATAGCTGTTTATACACTTTACGTAAAGTTTAAAGTAAATACCAATTATAACACGATATGTTCAGTGGGACTCAAGAATGATTCTTAAAGGTAATTTTCATGCAGCCAAATCTCACTTTTCCTTTTCTGCTAACATCCTATGCCGATCAGAGGTTCTCTCAGATAGAAGAATCTTGACACTGGAAATGTAATTCAGCTGACTGGTGCTTACTGTTGGCCTGGGAACCTTTGTGTACTGACTCTATACAGGTTATGTATAATTTTCAGACTGAATACCCTTGGTATCATTTAGCTATTTGTTCCAACTCACACCACTCTGTCTGGAGTCATTGCTTCAGTCTCACTCCCACTGATGCCATTCTCCACTCTTTTCTTCATTTCTTTTTATCTTCTCTCCTATCTGACTGACCTCCCTTCCTTCATTGATCTTCCTTTAACAAAAATCCACTTGAAAAAGTTAAAAGCTGGACACAACTCAAACAGAAAAATGGAAAACCAGCAGGAAGACTGCTAGCCTAGATATTATTTGCTCTTCTCTTGTCAAGCTCCATTACTTGAACTTGAATAGCCTGCAATGCTTTTAAGATGCCTCACAAATTCTCTAGCAACCACACATGATGAGTAAGTGATAAGTAAATTAATTTAGAATCTTTTTAGCAGAAAAGGCAAGCCCTAGAGGGCATCTGATCTGTGATTCTTTCCATAAATTCTTGGCTTCAAGTTTCATCCTCAGGTCATGCACAATTTCTATCATGCTTCTTTCTTACTCTAGAGGTTAAAATGGAAGCCTACATGTGTTAAACTACTTCTATGTGTTAAACTAAAACACATAGAAGAAGAAATTATGGCACTGTTCATGTTTTTCCTGCTGTCAGTAGTTACAGAATGATTAAGAAGCTTAGGAGGTTTTTTTACATATCCAGTTTGTTTATTTCTTTCTCTAATCTAGGACTTGAAAAATAGTGAAACTAATAACAAAAATGAAGAAAAATAAATGGATAAACCTTAATTCTGTTTCTCACACTACTTCATGAATTTGAAGTAACTTCATTAAAGTTGAATGAGGGAGATGAAGAAAACAATATTTCACTAGTGGTATATTTACCACTAGTAAGTCCTACTTTTTTGGTATTGTCTTTTAGGGTCAGTGAAAGAGCTAGGGCAAACAGACCAAAAAAAAATAAAATAACCCCTGGATCATTAGTCACTATAATGGCAATGAATGACGTAAGAATAATGTTGTGCCTACAGAAAAAAAAAAATCAGTTTTTCTTGCAATGAAAATAAGTACCTAAATCCCAAATAAAAGACTAATGCAATGGCTTCATAATGGATAGTGATGTTTACACACCAAAAAGAATTAAAAGAATCCTTCAATAACCAACAGTTAGTATATCTAGAAAGGAACTAAAAGATCACATGATATAGCTTTGAGTTACTGTTCAGCGAATTGGTATGCTGCAGGTGTAATCAAATTAAAGTTAGATAATACCCCCATCAAAAGCCCCATTTTCACATTGTTAGAGAAGGAGCCGAAAAGCCATTTTCATTCTATAGGATTTAAGGATCTCAGATGTTCATTACAGCTGGTACTGATTTGTCTCGTGATTACATTTCTTTCTTCAAAATGTTTCCTCCTGCTCTTTGTTAGAAGTCCAAATAGAGAAGTTTAATCTTTCCTCTTGAGAGCTGCCTTTGCATAGCACAATATACCATTTACAACAAGGGCTTAAAAACATTTTCAAGAGGAAATAAAGGGATCTCTTAACCTTGCCAAGGTGTAAAAGGGTGATAAACAGAAATTTTGAGTTCATAAGGTGATATTGAATTTATATGTTGGCAAGATGGACACTTGATTTGAGGAACAGGGGTATAGCAGCCTTACAGTTTTGAAAAAAAAAAGGGTGTAAACATATCAGGGAAGTACCTTTTCTCTTTAACAGTAAGTTCAAGACTGGCAGTGAGTACAGGTCATCCTGTACTTGTTGAGGAGGTACTCTTCAGTGGGAACAAGGCTGACTGATAGAATCTAAATCATTGTCATTTGAGGGACTCACTTTAGAGAGTCAGCTGCATTCCTGTTGGTCTTCTTGAATGACAGCTGATAAATACTCAACACAGGAAACTTGTATTTCCGTCTCACAAGTTCTAGTATTTATTGAGAGCAAAATCTTCAAACCATGAAAATGTTTTTCACTTTTATTTTTCATAATGTAATATTCAGAATTTTTATGGACTAGTTGTGGATGTGCTCTACAAAACATTGGGAAAGAGTAAAAATGTCTTTATGAGATTGAATAAAAGTTTGTTTAAAAAAGCCTAACACAATGCCCACAGATTTTGGGCCTCAAGGCTCTCAAATACTGAATGACACCAGCTGACACAATTTTTATGGGCAACTTTAACATGCCAGATGTCTGCTGGGAACTCAACACAGCAGAGAAGAGGAAGTCTAGGAAATTCCTAGAGTGTATAGAGGATAATTTCCTGCTCCAGTTTTTAAATAAGCCTACCAGGGGTAGAGTCCCCCTAGACCTGCTGTTAACAGAGAGGGACTGGTGGGAGAAGTGGTGGTTGGAGGCCGTCTGAGGCACAGTGATCATGAAATAATGGTTTTCAATACTCAGGGATGCAAGGAGAGCCATCAATAAAACTTCTACCCTGGACGTCCGGGCAGATTTCTGCCTACTCAGCAGGCTGGTCCAGAGGGTACCTTGGAAACAGCCCTTGGAAACAAAGGGGTCCAGGAGGGATGGACATGCTTCAAGAAGGAAGTCTTGAACACACAAGAGAAGGCTGTCCCAGTCTGCCGAAAAGGCAAGCAGGTGGGGAAGATGGTCAGCCTGGCTGAACAAGGAGATTTTGAAGGAAATTAGGGAAAAAAGAGAGCTTACTGAATATGGAAAAAATGGCTGGCTACTCAGGAAGAGTTCAGGAATATAGTTAGGTCATGTAGAAAGAAAATTAGAGAGACAAAGGCACAATTTAAAGTCCATCTAGTCACTTCTGTTAGGAATGACAAGAAATGCATCTACAAATAGATCAGTAGCAAAAGGAGAGGCAAGGAAAACCTCCATTCTTTGTTGGACATGGAGGAGAACATAGTCACCGAAGATAAGAAAAAAGCTGAGGTACTTAATACCTTCTTTGCCTCAGTTTTCAACAGTAAGACAGGTTGTCCTCAGGACAAGTGGCCTCTGGAGCTGGTAGACAGAGACAGGAAGCCAAATATCCCCCCTGTAATCCAGGAGGGAACAAACAATGACCTATTGAGCCACCTTCAGCAAAGCCTCTGACACCGTCTCCCATAATATACTCCTGGAAAAGTTGGCAGCCCATGGCTTGGACAGGGGCACTCTGTGCTGGGTTAAGAATTGACTGGAGGGCTGGGCCCAGAGAGTGCTGGTGAACGGGGCGGCATCCAGCTGGTGGCCAGTCACCAGTGGTGTCCCCCAGGGGTCAGTGTTGGGTCCAGTTCTGTTTAATGTCTTTAGTAATGATCTGGATGAGGGGTTTGAGTCCATCATTAGCAAATTTGCAGATGACACCAAGCTGAGGGGGAGTGTTGATCTGCTGGAAGCAGGAGGGCTCTTCAGGGGGACCTGGCCAAACTGGAAAGACAGTGGGTTTCCAATGGGATGAGGTTCAACAAGGCCAAGTGCCGGGTCCTGCACTTTGGCCACAACAACCCCTGCAGCGCTACAGGCTGGGCACAGAGTGGCTGGAGAGCAGCCAGGCAGAAAGAGACCTGGGAGTTTGGATTGACAAGGAGCTGAACATGAGCCAGCGGTGTGCCCAGGTGGCCAAGAAGGTCAATGGCATCCTGGCCTGGATCAAGAACAGTGTGGCCAGCAGGAGCAGTGAAGTGATCCTTCCCCTGTACTCAGCACTGGTGAGGCCACACCTGGAGTGCTGTGTCCAGTTCTGGGCCCCTCCGTTCAGGAAAGACATGAGGTGCTGGAGCAGGTCCAGGGAAGAGCAACCAGGCTGGTGAAGGGTCTTGAGCACAAGTCCTCTGAGGAGAGGCTGAGGCAGCTGGGGTTGTTTAGCCTGGAGGAGTCTCAGGGGAGACCTCATCACTTTCTACAGCTACCTGAGAGGAGGTTGTAGCCAGGTGGGCGTCAGTCTCTTCTCCCGGGCAACCAGCAGTAGGACAAGAGGGCATGGTCTTAAGCTGTACCACAGAAGGTTTAGGTTGAATGTTAGAAATAAATTCTTTACAGAGAGGGTAATCTGGCATTTGAATGGGCTGCCCAGGGAGGTGGTGGATTCAGTGTCTTTGGATGTTTTTAAGATGAGACTGGATGTGGCACTTAGTGCCATGGTCTCATAACCACTGCGGTGTTGGATCGAGGGTTGACCTTGATGATCTCCAAGATCTTTTCCAACCCAGTTTATTCTATGATTGTATTCTACAGTTCTGTACTATATGTTAATATCTTTTGGTTGATAACCAATAACTGTTCAACTAAAGATTAAAATTCTTACCCTGTCAAACAAGTATCATAAGACAGGAGAAGACCATGGCAGCAGCCATTGTTTCTGAAATATTTTTCAAAGGATACTCAAAGAAAAATTTTCATGTACATCCATATATATTTTCATATATAAATTTGAAAGTGGTCATGCATGCTGAAAATTGATCCAAGAAATAACAGTGGATATATGATATATAGCAATACTGACAAGGAATACTTTCAGCAATACTGATAGGTATTGCTGAAATCCTATCTCAGAAATAAATTTGGTGCCATATAATTAACATCTATATTTGTAAGACTAACACTGTTCTGTGTCAGGCACACAAAGGGGGTATAAACACCTTCATACACACACACACACACACACACACACACACATACTTTGTCTTTTAAATCATAGTCAGATTGAAAATTTATGATGTACTAGCAATGGATTGCTGTATTTCAGGTTTTGATAATTTTTAATATTTTGGTTACTTCTCTGATGATAAATATTCCAGCCTTTGTCATTATTGTTAGCACAGGAAAATGTGTCAACAGACACATCCCAATAAGAAACAAGACCTGAAATATAAATAATTCTCTGTCGCAGTGGAACTGTGGACTTTTCAACTCCAGAAGATTCCAGACAGGATTGTAACATATCTGAAATCAATCAGCAAGGCAGAAAGCTCAGACATGGGGTATTGGGCATGAAAACAGCAGGAGAGCAGAGATATGCTAAGGTAGAATACACTAGTGAAGGAAGATATATATTTTGTGTTCCCATAATTTCTTTTATGGTATGCTGTAAGAATAATTAACAAAACTTTTTTATCTTGTATATTTCGCTCTCAATTGTTAAAACATCTAGAGTACCAATTGCACATTAGATTTAGAGAAGGGGTTTATGAAGGGAAGACATCTACTCCACACTCTAATTATGTAAACTAGTAGTTCTGTCTAAGTAATGATGCTGATTTTTCTTCTTGTTTTATGATTGGATGAACTTTAATTTCTTGGGAAGCTATACTTACATAATAACATAATTGTAGTACAAATTTCAGTTACATGTAAGCAAATCTACTAATTAAAACCCCATATCAGAACCAGTCAAGGATGACTCTAGCTTATTTCTAAATGTGCTTTTAAATCTACACTTATCTAAAAAGCAGTTAAGCATATGCTTAATCCATTGAAGTTAATGTTTGGTGCTTTTTCTACTGAAGTTTATATAAGTTACAGCTACAAGAAAAAAGTTAAAGTAGAATCAAACATGCTTTGACTGTGATCAGTAGAAAAATTGCCTCATTGCATCACTTTACTCTTTGTATTCAGTGAAATCAACATAGTTTTAGGCATCAAAAATTCTGTATTATGTTTTGGTTGTCCAGCACTGCTGCATCACTGTAAGCTAACTGAATTGGATTCTGGCATACAAAACTTCCAGAGAAATTTTAAATTAGTTAGTATTACAAGAAATTTATTGAATTTGATAATGTATAAACCAACTAGAATTTGATTAAATCTCTATATCCCAGGAAATCTTTGAATTTATTAACTAATAAATAGAAGAATATTATTTCAGTAGTGTGCATTTATACATAATTATTTTACATAAAGAGATTTTTTAGAGAAATAACATGCCCTGGAATACTAGGAGGAAATATATCAGAAATCCATAGGAAATATGCAATATTTTTATTACTTATAAAAAAAAAAATTCTTGAGTTTGGTCTTTCCCTAAATGTTTTGTGTTGTTTGTTTTTTTTTTTTTTAACCTAACCAGTTCAGAATAGTTAATCTTACTCTTGATTGTGTAGCCTATAAGCAGTTGATATATGCTGCTTACAGGTACCAGCTCTGAAGAAGAGAAGAGAATAAATTTAAATCTGATGGATTTAATTCTGGCACATACTGCTTGGACCTCTGTGGAATTATTTGCCTGCATGATTACAGAAAGGAGTAGACATGTGAAATGATTAAGCTGTGCCTATCAAGAAAATTACCAAACTCTTCTATATATCTTATGGGGATGATTTGATACTGGGTTTTAAACAGATACTGAGGAAGCTGAAGGACAGAATATATCCTTGCTCCACACACTGAATTGTGGAATATTAGTCACTGCTACTGTTTTAAATTGCAGTTGAATTACTCCAGGAATAACCGAGAAGGTGTTTAGAACTGGCGAACACAAAAAAAAAAAAAAAAAAAAAAAAAAAAAAAAAAAAAAAAAAAAAAAGAAAGAATAATGTAAGGGCTAAAGAGCATAGGAAAAAACTCAACCTTATTGCATTAGAAGGAGGATTGATGTGATCCTAAAATGTCTCAATAGCCACCACGTTGTGTTCTCAGAAGGACTATGAGAGGATTTTTGTGAGACTTAGAATGTAGTATTGGCAAAGAAACATAAACCTATTCCTAATGCCAAATAAAAGCATCAAAAGGGAATAGAACATGATAAATTTCTCAAGATAAAAGCAGTAGGAAGACAGCTAGTCAACAGCTGTGAAAACAGAATTAAAACTTGCATAAATTGGAAATGTTATTCCCTAAACCAAAGCTGAATCCAAATAGTAGAGTATGTATAATCTCAACACAGGATTCAAACTGGGTCAACAGGACATCGTGACTAATTTTGTGGATGACTGCCAACATGCTCAGGCAATTGCAGCCTATTGACCAATGTCAAACAGTTCAAGTTTGCTTTCCCCACAGACTTGAATTTTTTTAATTAAATATATCATAGAGCAAATGAGCCAGTAACTACGCAACAACATAGTGATGAGTGTTAGGTTTGAAGATTAAGTCTAATCGCATTTAAACATATTTCAATATGGTGTGTGGATGATAAGAGTAAGGATTTCAAACACACATGGGATTGGAAGAATGAAGGGAGGATAAATTCCACACAGTATCAGGATATATCAAAGAAAAATTAAAAATATACAAGACTATACTGTAAGGGAATTACTAGTCCCAGTGGTCAAAATACATTTTTACTGCTTTGAATGGTCTAATTAAACCAGTCAGTTTATTTTTAGGGAAAAAAAATATTTTCTCTACTTGTTCTTCTTAATAATTTTTTTAAAAATTTGTATCTATGTTAACCTTCTTTTTTTCATTTGTGCGTTTTTTTACACATGTTCATCTTTCTTCAGCTATCACTTTACCTTTTTATCTCCAGAGAAATGAAATTTCAACTGTGGATATTATGCTGAATTTTTATCTTCCATTTGCAGACTAGATAATTTCTAAATGTCTTCTGAATGAACAATTCTGTGAAACAGAGTCTGAATCTGAAAAAAACAGGGATAGGGCACAGACTCAGACACCGGCTCAAGATCAGACTGCTTATCTATTAGCACTCTCCTGGTATTGGGTTGGCCAGTGTCGATTAGCACTACTCCAGACAGGGCCTCAGCATGGTCTGAACAAAACCAGGACCCTTCACAGAATCATAGAATACTTTGAGTTTGAAGAATTATCAAAGCCTAAGTCTGGCCTTGCACAGAACATCCCCAAGAGTCACACCACTTCCCTGGGGAGCCTGTTCTAGTGCCCAACCATCCTCTGGGTGAAGAACCTTTTTGCTATATGTAACTAAGCCTTCCCTGACACAGCTTCATGCCATTTTCTCTGGTCCTGTCACTGGTCACCACAGAGAAGAGATGAGTACCTACTCCTCTGCTTCCCCTCATGTAGATTGCAATGAGGTCTCAGTCTCAGTCTCCTGCAGGCTGAACAAGCCAAGTGATACCAGCTAGTCCTCGTACAGCTTTCCTTCTAGACCCTTCACCATCTTCATGGCCTCCTTTGAACATTCTCTATTAGCTTTATGTCTTTCTTATATTGTGGCACCAAAAACTTTCTTATATTGTGGCACACACACTGGACTTGCAGTGAGGCCACACCAGCTCAGAATAGAGTGGGACAATCACCTCCCTTGACCAGCTGGCCATGCTATGCCTAGTGCACTCCAGGACATGCTTGGCCCTCCTGGCAGCCAGGATACAGTGTTGACTCATGTTTGACTTACTGTCAACCAGAGTCCCCAGATACCTTTCCACAGACCTGCTCTACAGCATCTCATTCTTCAGTCTGTATGTACATGCAGGGTTGCTCTCACCCAGTGCGGAATCTAGCACTTGTCTCTGTTAAACTTCATATACCTGGTGAATGCCCATCTCCCTAATTTAACGAGGTCTCTCTGCAGGGCTCGTCTGCCTCCAAGGGAGTCAACAGTTCCTCCAAATTTACTGTCACTGGCAAACTTACTTTGTTTATCTTGGAGTCCTGCGTCCAAGTCATTTATTAATATGTGGAAGAGCACAGGGCCTAAGATGGAGCCCTGCAGAACCCCACTATTGATAGGTTACCTGTGTGATGTTACCACATTCACTATTACCCTCTGTGCTTGACCCATGAGTCAACTGCTTACCCACTGTGTAATGTGTTTATGCAGCTGTGTACTTACTGGACATTTTGTCCAGAAGGATGCTGTGAGACAGTATCAAAGGCCTTTCTGAAAACCAAAAAGATTACATCAACTGGCTTCCCTTGATTGGCTAGGTGGGTTACTTTGTCATAACAGGAAATTAATTTCGACAAGCAGCGCTTTCCTGTCATGAAACCATGCAGGCTGTGACCAATGACTGTGTATTTCTTCAGGTGTTTTTCAATGCTTCCCAGAATAATCTTATCCATAATTTTACCAGGCACTGAAGTAATACTGACAGACCTGTTATTTCCATGTAATCCTTCTTGCCCTTTTAGAAAACCAAGATAATGTTTGACAGCTTCCAGTCAAATGTGACCTCTTCAGAATCCTCTGACCATTTAAAAAACATTGAGACAGGCCCTGCAATGACGTCAGACAGATCTTGGAGTATTCTCAGATGAAGCCCATCAGGTTCTGTAGACTTACAGGGATCCATCTGGAGCAGCAGATCCCGCATAAGTTCAGGGTTAGCTGGGAGTTTATCATTCTCACAACCATGGTCGTCCAGGTCAGGGCACTAGGACCCCCTTAGCCTCTCTTCAGTGTTGAAGACAGCAGCATAGAAAGCATTAAGCACCTCTGCTTTGTCTCTGTCCCTGTTTGTGAGTGACCATCCTCATTCTGTAATGAGTCAATATTATTTCTGCACTGCCTTTCGCTATTAACATATTATGAAAAAACTCTTTTTATTGTCTCCTACACTATTGGCCAGCTTCAACTCCAGGTGAGCTTTGGCCACACAAATTCTCTCCCTCCAGTGGTGAGCAGCATCTCTTTACTCTTCCCATGTTACCGGACCTTGCTTCCACTGGGAATACAATGTTTTTTTCCTTAGCTCCTGTGGGAGAAAACATGATGGATGTGTGAGCAATTTATGTTGTGTGCGGTATTTTGATAGACTTTTATGAACTTTTATATAGTTTATATAGTTTTATAGGTATTATAAGTTATGGATGCCAAGATGGCCGCAGGTTGTCTTTGCTGGAACAAGAGAAACTCGGTGCCAAGAAGAAGGTGGAGTTCGATAAAGTAAACAATTGCCTTGTTACCTGTTAGTAACCAATTGTGAAGGCATTTGTAATGCATGTTTACATCTGGTCAGTGATCAGTAACCAATTGTGTGCTTCTTGTCACTAGACCTTGTGTACAGATGCTATAAAGACCCTGAGCTGTCCCAATAAATCGGACATATTTTAGATCTTATAGATCGTGTGCGTATGTCTCTTGAGAGCCTCCCCGTCAACAAGCTCCAAAGCAGGACCACTGCTTAGCCAAGCCAGTCTCCTGCCTCAAGCAGCTTGACTTCTCACATTTTGGAATTGCCCGCTCCTGTGTCCTTGGAAAGTGGGGCTTAAAATTATGAGCTCTGATAGACCCCAGCACCTTCAAAAGTGTTTTCCCAGAGAACCTTACTATCTAGTTCTCTGAGCATCCTGAATGTCCAGGGTTGAAGTTTTGCTGTCACTTTTCCTTCTGGCAACAGATTTTAAACTTGATTGCTTCACAAAGGCAGTTTGAATGTGGCCACAGAGTTTCTGAGTCAGCCATTTAGATAGAGCTATTTGTCTTGAAAGTCACAGTTTTGCTTCTGATCAAAACTTGCAGCCAAATTCAGAGCTTACTGGTATGTCAGCTGCTATTGATTTTGGGGTTCCCTTATCACTCTGATTATTATTTCTATGTTCTTTTTTATTTTTTTCCCCTGCCATTTATTCTCTTTCTTTTTTTAAGAGGGATGTCAAGAGATGCTTCATCTTCTGTCTCTGTATTCCTGTGAAACAATTTATTGTGAAATTGTCTACCTTATTGTATAACTGCCTCCTACTAGTATTCCATGACTCACAGGTCTTTGTCTATGCTCTTGATCTGCCAAACAACTATCCAACATAGTATTTCTGTTTGTCAGATGTCTTCATCTATATAATTTGTTAATGTATTAGTAACAGACAACCAATATAAGGTAAATTCCTGTGCTTAAACTCACTACACCTTCTAGGCATTATCAAACATGCATAATTCATAGAACCATTATTCTCCCACAAATGCTACTTCCACTGTAACTTTAAAAAAAGGAAAAAGTGATGTCTGTGGCATTTTTAATTTTCTTCCTTGGGTTATTTCTGTTTGTAAGTTCCACTGCTGTATAAGTAATTTTGTCAAGTTTCTATTTTATTACTATTTGGTTTGAAGAAGATTTAATCTGTGGTTCAAATACTGTAAAAGGAGCATCCACTCCTGCATACATTATCCAAGAATGATCACGCATGATTATTAAATAAGAAAAGATACATTTTCAAGTCTGAGTTCTATTGAGGATGAAAGAATGTTTGCCTAAACTATGATCATCATATTGGGAAACAATTAATTCACCAAGTTTATAAAAGAAATACCTGGCCCTTATCAACTCTTCTTGATGAATTCATTCATCATGGGTCATGAATCATGCTAATAGTTCTTATGATACTACAGTTTATATCTCATCTGTGTTTAGAACTGAAAAAAATGTCAATTTTTTAATAAGGTTACTTCATTAAAATATATGTATGGCAGAATCATAGAATCATTAAGGTTGGAAAAGATCTCCAAGACTGAGTCCAGCTTTTGATGAAATACCACCTTCTCAACTAGATCACAGCACTAAGTGCCACATCCAGTCATTTCTTGAATACTTCCGGGGATAGTGAGTCCACCACCACCCTGGGCAGCCTGTTCTAGTGCTTAATCACCCTTTCCATGAAGACATTTTTCCTGATGTCCAACCTGAACCTCCCTTTACATAACTTGAGGCCATTTCCTCTTGTCTTGTCTCTAGTTGCCTGGGAGAAGAGGTCAACCCCCACCTTGTTGCAACATCCTGTCAGGTAGTTGTAGACAGCGGTAAGGTTTCCCCTTCTCCAAGCTAAACAACCTCAGCTCCCCTAGCCATGTGATTTACTGTCTAGACATTTCACCAGCTTTGTTACCATTGTCTGAACACACTCCAGAATCTCAATATCTTTCTTGAAGTGAGAGGGCCAGAACTGGACACAGCATTAGAGTTGTGGCCTCACTAGTGCTGAGTAGAGGGGGATAATCACTTCCCTGGTCCTGCTGGCTACACTATTTGTGTAGGCCAGGTGTCATTGACCTTCTTGGCTGCCTGGACACATGGCTGGGTCATGTTCAACCAGCTATCAGCCTGCACACCCAGATCCTTGTCCACTGTGAAATTTTCCAGTCACTCTGACCCAGCCTGTAGCACTGCACTGGGTTATTGTGACCCAAGGACAGGGCTTGGAACTTTGCCTTACTGAACCACATGCTGTTTGCCTCAACCCATTCATCCAGCCTTTCCATATCTCTCTGCAGAACCTTCTTACCCTCCAACAGATCAACACTTTTGCCCAACTATATTTTTTGAGTTTCTCACAGATTCCTGTCACTTATCTTCAACATTAGCTATATGAATCCAGTTCCTTACCCATTGTCTAGGTTAATGTTGATAAAAATCCCTAGGGATTAAAAGAAAGCTGTTTCCAAAGATAATAAATATGAAAAGTTACATCTAGTTATATGCGGCAGAATAAGATTCCAACATGTGAAATAGGAAATGTATTTAAAATAAGTCACTGGCTGAAAAGTGTTTCCTTGTATATAAATGAGTCCTAATAAAAATTTGAGTTAATCACAAAGCTATTGGCATGCAGAAATATTTTTTTTTAATGGAAAGACATTATTTACATTTCAATCACATCCAGCAATTGTTTAAGAATGAAGGCCTTCCTATCTAATGAAAGAGTATGTTCTAACCAGAAATGACATGCACATTTTTCATCAAAATGTTAACATGAATGTTCCTTTTGAACCATATTATGGTTTTATTTTACCTTAGATGCTGAACTATCCAATTTTATCCTTTATTTTGGAAGTGAACTATCATTTCTTGCTTTTATTAAAGAAAGAGAAAGGAGGTAAACAAGCTATTTCTGCCAGTAAGCTGAAAGAATACTTAAATAGGTGTAATAAAAGAAAGAAAAATAGGATTCAAGAAAGGGGAAACTGGAAGAAAGATATCTCTAGTGAACAAGGTTAGTTCTTGTGTGCTAGTATGGTATATGCCATTATTTTTAAGTCAGATGGTGATAAGGTTCATGAGGAAAACATTATTAATGTCCATGTAAATTTATGCACTCATGATTTAAGTACTACAGTAAAGTCCTACTTCATTAATTGGGACTTTCAAATAATCCAGTTACTTTGCATTCTCCATCTTCCTTCAAAAAGCCAGTTTTCTGGAGACTATTTATAACTAATGAATTTGGAATACCACTAAAATCTTAACATTACTTACAAATTATTCAGTGTAATCCCTTGTGATTATTTTCACTGCAGGACAAACTTTAAACATGATAAGAAGAAACAGGAGAGAGAAAACCTTGTGCTCCTTAATAATGAATGTGGATGTGGCTGCTCAGCCTTTCTTAGGCAAACTGGCCAGAATGCTGACAGAGGATAAAGCACAGATGTGAGTGTAACAGGGAGTGTCAACAGAATATCCACAACTGTCTAAGAGGGACTTTGCCCCAAATCAACAATGCTAAGGAAGAAGATATCCATCAACCACTATAAATAGTTTAAGACTAAAGGCATCAGCTTGAGAAGAACTTCAAGAGAAGCTTGAAAATGTGTAATTGTGGGGAGAGAAAAGAAGGTAATGGAGAAGTACTCAGAACCTGGTTTAACACTGTTAGAAATCACCCCACTGATGTCACAATTGGTACCTTGACCTTACTGAGTAACCTTAACTCCGATGCCATGGGGTTGTGCAACTTTGGGTTTGGGTGCAACTAGTAAGGATGCACACTTCTGATGTATACATGTGAAGTTGAGGTGAGGGCTTTCTCATGACAATATATTTTGTTGTTTTGTAGAGACATGTCATGTAAACCTAGAATACCTACATCTCCAGCAGGAGGCACAGAAATAGAAAAATCTCTGCTCTCAGAAAGGGCAGGGGAGTGGTGTGTTTTAAGTATTGAATATTACATTTTGCCTATCATGAACGCAAAGTTCACTGACTGCTGGTTAGTTACATGTTATTAATAAGTTAAACAGCTTCAATTTTGACCGTATTTAGACCACATGAATAGGGTAGATTTTTTTTCTGCAATATTTGTTTCTAAATGTAATCAATCAAGTGAGTAAAAAATTTGAGTAGGCCTTTTGTGACTATGTATGACCATGCACAGCTACTTGGTGTAGAGGAAAGGACAGATTATCTCTATTTTCAACCAATATCTTTTAGAGCAGTTGAGTTATTTGTAGTAAATGAGATCTTAGCTAAGTCATTGTGAATATAGCTTCACTCAGTTCAATCTGTGGCTCATAATACAGTAAGAACTTTGGCTATTATTTGACTAATTTTTTTGTTTAGTTGTGAGGTTTGTTTGCTTGTTTGGTTGTTTTGTGGAGTTTTTGTTTTGTTAAGTTTTGTATTTCACTTGAAGGAAAAGAGTTATTCTAAATTACATAACATTTTCCTATATGTACAACCCTTTCTACTTTGCCATAAGTGCACTTCATTTTGTATACTTGCATGAAAACTAAAAGATAATTCAGTTCTTTAGAACAGCAAAATGATCATGGAGATATTTTTGAGATTTTATCTTCTTTAATGTTATTTGTCTGGGAAGACTCACAACTTCATCTTCTAGCTGCTGGTGACTAATATTGAGTACAAATTTTGAAACTGTGAAGCAGGGCTTTCATCTGGTATTGGATGTTGATTGCCCCTTGATCACTGTTTTTGTCTGAATACCTGATGAAGCAATGACAGGGGTTAAAAATACAGGGCAGATGAATGTCTCACAATTTGTTTAACAGATAAATCTCATTCTCTAATAAATGTCTATGCAATTATTTTATTCAAAGTAGAAAAGATTAAAGATGAGGAATAAGGATGCCACTCATCACCTGGCTTAAACCTGTATTAAGGTATTTTGCCATCAGATAGTAGATCAAAATGCCAAAGAAAGAAAAAAATAATGGCCGCATTCTGAGCTTTCTGAACTACTAAATCCAAAATACAGTTTCTATCACAGAATCATAAAATGGCGTGATTTGGAAGGGACCCTATAGATTCTATAGTTCCAACCCCCCTGCTGTGGACAGAGACTCCTTTTCTTAGACCATGTTGCTCAGAATCGCATCCTACCTGTCCTTGAAGACTTCTTTTAATCCACAACGTTTTGTCCATTGAAATTTGCAAAAACTTGAGTATGAACAAAAATAAAGTTTTTCAATTAATAGAAATGCTGCAAAAACCCAAAATCACTTATTTGTAGATGTAGATCTCTGCCTTCTCTAAAAGAAGAATGAAAAAATTTTTGCAATTATACTTTTTAATTTGCTTGAAATGACTGAGTTATGATCTCTAAGTAGACTCCATACTGTATATTTTACAAACCTTAACTTTTTCACAGAAATACTAGGGAAAACTTGGAGAGAAAATAATTTATATTTATCAAATTTATAATTTTACATGTTAGCTCTTTTCATTCCTCTGATAGGAATGTATGACCAATAAGATGATATATCAGTAAATTTAAAAAAAAATAGAAGCAGTCTGTTTCTTTTAATTTAACAATGAAAGTAAACAGTGATACTGTTTAAGATAACAGTGATACTGTATAAGAATGTAATTTTCATAATGAGAATGAAATCATTACAAGTCCCGTGGATCCATATTAATTACAAGAATGTGAGAACAAAGTAATAAGACAGTTAAGTGGTAAAGAATATTGACTGCGTCAGATTAGATATGGATCCACTGGATCCACCTTTTTAATATAGGAGGTAAAAAGCAATGGTTCCATTTTAGATTAATGAAGATATTTGGAATGCAAATACCTCTGATAAAATATATGTTTTATATTTTTCTGAAAGGGTCATCAGCAAATACATTAAGTGGCCCACACACTTCTGAATATTCTGCTAGACATAATTTATAGTTATTCACACTAAGGTCCAAGACAAAACAACCACACAACTTGCTGCTTCAGTGTCACTGCTAATACTTTGCATATGGAAAACAATAGGAAACAATTGTGAACTGACTTGCAGATAGTGTGAGATCAGCACTTTCTTTCTTCTAAACGTAGGGAAAGAGTAACAGGCACTTTTCTTCCAAGCAGATATTATTCAGAAAGTGATAAATTCAGTTTCACATATCTTATTTGTTTTGGAAATAAGCAAGTAGAGGAAGGAGAGAAAATGGGAGTGACAGAGAAAACAAGAGAAGTGCAAAGCTTCCTTTTCTTGGCAGCCACAAGCCATTAGAAGAGCTTGACTGCCCATCTAACCACAGCTTCAGGCATCTGAATGCATGCCCAGAGCAGAAATGGAGACACAAAGGGATTAAAATTCTTATGGGATTATTCTGAAGTTGAGAGATTTGTGAATGCTTAAACATTGATGTTTCTTGACAAGGTTCGTCCAGTGACAAGAAAACCAAATAAAATCAAACATTTACTATTTTCTTTCTCTGATACATAGTTAAAAGTTTTTTTGTTGAAGTTTAATTTATCTGGAAAAAAATTTTGAAAAGTTATGTCTTAAGTTTTAGTAAAGCAGACTAACATTTATTCTGGACCTTGGCTGAAAATGAGCAGCTGAGAATCATATGATGCAGCTGGAAGAAAGAGAAGGAAGTTTGTTCAATGAATGCAACTGCTTTGAAATACTATAGTTAGATAAATGGTATCTAAATAGCTGAGCCTCAAATCAATTAAGATTTTACAGATTTGGATCAGAGTTATACAACTGGAGAAGAGAGAGAAGCATGTGCATTTTGCAGCATACTGTTTGTTGCATCAGGACTTTACTTATTGAGATACTACTGATTTGAGCCGTCTCTTGGAACAGCAGCATTATGCGCAATTACAATCAATAAAAAAAATTCAATCTGTTTCTGGTGAATGATGCCAAGTCAGAAGAACCAATCTGTATTCTCCATATGCTAAACTTTCTTTGAGGAAATTAATATAAATCTTTTATCAGTTAGTCTCCAAAACTGGATGATGGAAAATATTCAAAGTCCAATGCTCTGCTCTGAACGAATGGGCTGTGCCCTGACATTTTTTCCTTGTTGTCTTTTCCTCTCAGTGTTTAGATCTACACTTGTCTGCCATAAATAAAAGTGATGTGCAAAACTACCAGACTATTATTTCTATAGTGTTCCTTTCATATCAATGATATAATGAAGGAAGTAGGTTGTGTGGACCTCTCAATTCCATATTGATTGAAATAGAAATATCTGCTCTAGCATACTCCTCCTGCATGGAATGTCTTCACATAAACAGCATATCAACACAGGTGCATGTAATATGTAGGATGCTGCTTGCACTCTTTGCATGTAAATTCTTACTGAAATTATGTTTTTTTGGCAACATTTTTCTCTACAATTTAGCAGCTGTGCAGGCTCTGTGCCTAAAGCATAGTAAGACAGATCATTATTGTTCCACGCTATATCAGGAGCATCCATATGCTGGGTGAAATGCTCAAGTACAACAGCCAGGTTTAAGACAATATATAAAAAGACTTATATTTAGCTCTTCCATGGGATTGCATGTAGGAGAGTGACAGGAATCATGAATCCTCCTGTGGACCTAAGAGGTAATAAATTATGAGGGTCACAGATTGAGAGAAGTTTCTAGGTGAATGGCAAATGGAAAATGTTTGGAATAACTACTAATTTTTTTGCCCAGTGGAATAATGGAACAGATATTTAATTTTGAAGGATTAACCAAATGTCATAGCAGTATATCTGTTAAAGACTTCTTTAAAAATCAAAGTAAAGTAACTTTGTCCCTAATATCTAACATATTAACATGTGAAGACAAATTAATGCTATTATAGTAATTTAGGAAACTAATTTCAGCCATTATCAAAGTTGTGGGGTACATCTTATACATGATGTTATTATCTTGTTATCTTGGTTGTTTTCTCTTTTTGTATTTTTGTGTTGTTTGATATTTTGGGGGTTGTTTTTTGGGGGGGATGGAGTTGTGGGGTTTTTTGAATTTATTTATTTTTTTTTTGTGCTTATGGAGTTTTTTTGGTTTGACTTGGTTTGGTTTGGTTTTTTTTTTACTTCATACTCCTGTGAAGATTCCTTTTATTTTGAAGTACATGTGTTTAGATTTCTAAATCTCCCTACACTCTTTCATTCTATGCTAGAATTCCTGGTACATAGCAGCAACAAATTAATAGGATTAATGATAAGTGTATGTCCCCTCTGCATCACTGAGGTCCAGTTTGAGTGTATCCAGAAAACTGACAAGGCATTCAGATTTATGAACAGAAGATCATGCTGAGGACCTGCTGAAAACCAGCTGCTCATGGGCATTATATAATCTAGGTAGTAATATAAGTTGGAAAGAAATAATTATCTAAAGTATGGAGTGCCTAACTCAGTTTGGATACCTGAAAACTTAAATGCAGTTTAGGAAAGGGTTTACACAATATACTGTAAAAATGCTTAGAAGTTCATTGCCCATAAAGGAACAATTTATTGGTGCACCCTGTGCACTGTATTCAGGAGAAGTTTACAGGAAAGTTTACTGCAGTATCGCAATAATAATCTACTCTTACCCAGAAACATATCTAACATTTGGTGAACTAGGATTTGGCAAAAGAACAAGAAAATGGAAGCCAGTGTCCATGTGACTGGATTACAAAACTGTGAAAGCTATCGACTGAACTCACAGTTGATGTTCAATGAATCCATTCTGGTCAAGAAAGCGTAACTGAGACCTTTCATTACAATTCTGTCCCCACAGAGAGCGTGATTCACATATCAATGTGCTGACATCTACACTGTTTTGTTGAATGATTTTGGCTACTTCTGGAGAAAGAGTAGTCACATACAATGGATACAGAATTGGAGTTCAGCTCCCAGTTTATCAGCCAATCTGAATTGCCCTTGAGACCGTTACTTCTCACCAAAATCAATTTTCCATTGCCTTTCTTATCAGTTAGGATTCAAATTAATAGAATCTTGCTATGCGTTTGTAACAATACTTCACATAAACTAACACAAGTCCGGAAAAGGGATTCTAAAACTTGTTCTTGCCTGCAATGTCCATTTATTCCTCTTAAGAGCAATCTAAAATGAGCATAACTATCTGTGGACAAAGATGATGCTCACAAAAATGGTAACACTGCTACTCTTCCAAATAAATTTAATAGTCTTAATTTTTGAAATTCTGTTCTTTTTTTTATTATAATTTCTCTGCATACATAACAAACATTTCTCATTTCTAATTTCATTGTGTTGAATCAACAAATAATTCTGTGTTATTACTATTATAAATGTAATTAGCGTTTTTTTTTTTTAAATTTCGTTCTTCAGTTGCTGGCCATATGAATCTAAATTTTCCATCATTTTAGCTTTTTTGGGGGCTTTGCAGTGCCATAGATTTAGGAAGGAAGACCACAAAGCATCTGTAGAGCCAGGCTAGTTAAAAACCACATATACTGTCACTTCTCTTCTACCAGTATAATATATAATATATTATATATATAATAACAGGAGTTAGGATTTACAATATGTTGACATTTTATCAATTAAAGATAGACAGGGAGAGATGGGAAAAAAACAATAAAAGCTTCAATGATAGAAATTAACTTCATATGATTACTCAGAATGTAGCTTCTTGTTGCATGCAAGTTATTAGGAATTTAGAGCCTTTTTTTTTCTTTTCTGATTTTAATATATGAAGATCAGGAGGTATTTATTTTCCATTATGAATTTTCTTTTTATATCTTGGTTCACTGCTATGCTTTTCCAGCTGTTACTTTCGAAAAATAATTATAATTCAGTCAAGCAAATACACAGTGGTTGGGTTCTACAGTTTGGTAAATTCTCTAGTGCAGCTCCTGAAAAAAGATTTCTAGCATATTTATACAGGATTAGATTCTCTTCCTGCTTTAGTCTTCCCAAGAGTCAGTGTGATATAGTTTACAGTATAAATACTGGGACACAGTCTCTCTGCAGGATTTGCCACAGTGATGACACATTCTCCTCCTGGCAAGTGACACTGTGGGGATGACATGTTTTCGACCATCAAATACCTAAGGGAAATTTATAATTACTAATCTTCTATGATCAGCATGGCTGCTACAGTCTAGTTACAGTTCAGTGTTGCATTTCTCAGCAGTACGCTCAGTAGGGGTACTGATTAAAGATAGGTGTTCCTTTATCTGAAATGTTAATGAAACTGGAAGCTATTAGGTTGCATTTTGAATCAAATACTAAAATGCCAATACAGTCATTCAACCTGTAGTTTTGAAGTCAGTGACAATGGAATCAATCAAAATAGGAATCTGTTCTGAAGAAGATATTCAAAGTAAGAAGTATATACAACAAAAAATTCACAGAACTGGAATACAAAGACCATAAGCTTCCCTGATTTAGCACTTTCTATTATGTGATGCAGAAAGAAGAAAAGATGTTTTTAAAAAGTTGCTCCTTGACAGTTGTCATACTGATGCAGAGGATAGGATGATAAACAATTTAGAAGAATTTATCAAGAAAAAGAAGTCAAAGCCAGCCTCCAGACTTGTGGCAAAAGCTAAGTGGTAGACAAAGAGTGGTCTAGAAATCCATGGAATATGGATCCCAGCCTAGGACCCATATTACATTAATTGTAATCCTCATCAGCTCATCTGTCAGCAGACATGAATCACATGCTGAAAAGTATGAAGGTTGACAGTAATTCTCAATCCATATACTTTGAAAAGACTCACCTGCATAGAAGCATTTCTAATGCACATCGTGTGTCAAGTGCACTCATTCTAAAACATAAATGATCTTTGCAGTTTAGTCAATCCAGATCTGTAGCACATTCATTTAAACCTCATAAAGATAATCACCTCTTGGAATAAAGAGGAGTTCATAAGTTACAGATAAATTGCATTAAATTGACTTCTACACTGCATAGGCATGGGATTTTAAGAGAGGCTGCATCAATTTATTTTGTACAGGGTTCCTTATTTAGACAGTGCTTGGACTAGATCTCTATAAGGTGTTGCACATGGGGTACAGTAATTCAGTGCTCAGTCTGCTTTAGCGTACAGCTACCAACCCGGTCACTGAAATCTGTGAGAAGGTGGCAACTTACAGTGCTATGATCTGTGCTGACTGATACATCAGAATAAAAGTAGACAGGGCAAAACAGCTTCCTGTGTCACTCAAATGAGGCCTATTCCAGACACTCATGTCATAGGATACTATGAATAAAATACCAAGCTCATCTGAAGAATCAGCTGTTTTTCCTACTCCTGAATTTACTCCTCAGATTGCCAAAGAAATAAATTGTAGACATCAGAGAATTGGGACATGATATTAAACATAGGCTTTTATGAAAAGGGTGGGCTGATAATCTTGAACTGCTTTACAGATCAAATTTAATCTTTTTTTCTTGTGAGATAAAATGATCTGTACAGCTCAATCTTTCGCAAAAGAAAATGCCACCCAAAAAGTAGCTCAATGTAATCTGAGTTGAGAGGACTTCACTAAGGTGACAGGTATATTCTTAGCAGAAGAAAGACTGCTTAAATCAAATATATATTTAAAACAAAAAAAATATCTTAGAGATATTAAAACAAGCTAGGATGACAGCAACTTCAGCAAAATTGTCAATTAAAAGACTGGAAAAGCAGAGTGATAGTCATAGAGTCTTCATGGAGCAGTGTCAAAGCAGTCTAAGTGCAAAAGTTTGCATTCCTAAAGATTTATGTGAAAATCTTATTCAAATCAATTATTGTGGGGAGTTTTTTAATTAAAATTAAAATAAATAATTTGACTATGTTTTCTGGCAATGTGAGCTTCTTAATTACCAAATAAACTGCAATTAGATTAACAGTGAATATTGAAAGTTGGTCCTATCATTAAACCCAACATTTTTGAGAAAACCAAATATTTTACTGGTATTCTAATTTAAAATATTAAAGTAAAATTAATGTGGAATACAGCACAACTTATTCATATGAAACAAAAAAGTTACAAGCTTATTTAAAATTTTTTAGATAATATTTTCTGAAACAGAAAATAGATTTACTCCTTATTTAATTAGTCATTAGTGGAATGTCACCTTTTGAAAACAGCACTGATAGAAGTAGTATCATAATGCAACAACCTAGTAAATGACAGTAAAAAGTCAACATTCCAAGGCTATCAGTCATCACTTATTCTCTATTTTAGCCACACGATATATGTTTCATTCTATTCTTTAGAAACTATTGTACCAGCGAACAGGTGGATTATATTTAGGTTTTATACTCCTGATTTCATTTTGATTACTGAGCTTTTAAGTATCAAAACTACTTGCAGATTTGTTGTGTCTCCTAATATTTTCATTGTATTTCATCAGGATCTCAAAAATACCTAGATTTTGCTTGACTTTGCATTAAGTATTTTCTCAGCCTGAGCAGAGTGTTTTCGCTTTTGCAGAAGACTGCAAGATTTTTTCAGCAGTAGCAGGTCTACATCACCTTGTTTCTTGCAGGAAAGTTTGCTGATTCATAAATGTTTCATAACAGTAGTTTGTGTGAATTTGCCATCACAGGAAAAAGATATAATGCCTTAATTGGCAACTGAAGAACCTTAACTGACTTTTATCATGTCTTTCAGAAAAAAATTGGAATACCTTTCTCTAGTATAATTTTGAAAAACTCATGACATATCTTCCAATGTCTTTAATATGAATACAGAGATATTCCAGGTAACCACGTTGCATAATTTACATTTTCCTGATGTAAATGTGCCTTTCTGGGTTTTCATAAAGCTTTACTTTTTCTATTAAGAATTTATAACACTCACTCTTTATTAATTTTAATTTCAAAACCTTTCAATTTTTTTCTTGCCTTCTCATACTTTTCCCTTTCACCTAGAACAATCTTAGAAGTGGTAACCATCATCAAAAAGACTGCTAATTCAGAATTATGTATTTTAGTGCACTAAACTCAGCAATGTAACTCAACATATCCCATTTTACAGCAGTTACATTAACACTTCAGTACTTCTCTCGAATGCTATAGAGGAGCTGCCACTTCTTCAGTCTGTATTTCATGTCTATTACTTCCTCTAATGCAACTTTCCTAAAATAGAAATTTGCTGCCTTTCTTTTCCATTATTTCTAACTTTAAGCATAGAAGGTAAAGAAGTCCCCATTTAATTTTCTAATTCTAATGTTACTTTCCATAACTTTTAGAAAAAGTTCCCTGTAGTCATCTTTTTGATGTAGCTTCTCAGTTATCATGAATAAGTTTATAATTGGGTCAGATCTCATTAGATCTGAACTAAAACCTGCAGGAAGCCATCACATACAACCTTACTGGTGTTACAAAAACTAGAAAATTTTCAACTGATTGGTAATATGTGTCCTTTGCCATGATGGGGGCAAAATAAAGCCTCCAGTCAATAAAAGATCTTAATATATTTCAGAAAAACTGGCCTTTTCAAGCATCTTTTAGCTCCTCTTTTTTATTACTTACCCACATCTCAGTAAGACTTTTTTCCTTTAGTAACATTGTTCCATTGTTCTTTGGTTTTATACATAGAAATATTTGTTTTTCTTACTAAAAGCCAACATGAAAAAAAAAGTATTGGCTCTAGAAGCAGATATTAGACAATTTAATATATTTTTAATAAGTTATTTTTTCATAGTCCTATACAGTATTATCCATTTCTGTGACTAAAATATGTGAATTGGCTTTCTAAAATTATGTAAATTTTCCCACTTTAGGAAACCTTAATGCCTTTTAACATGAAACAACTACCTGGATGGGTGAGGCATATGACTTCAACAAGGTTTTTGACACTGTCACAACATCCTCATAGACAAACTCAGTAAATGTGGACTGGATGAGTGGGCAGTAACATGGATTGACAGTAACATGGATTAACAGCTGGCTAACTGGCAGATTCCAGAGAGTCATAATCAGTGGAACAGGGTCTAGTTGGTGCATAGGTTGAAGGAGATGAGGCAGTAAAACAGACATACTTGATACTCCCTTCAACTTCTCTATCAGAGAAGTAACTCTAGCTCCTTGCAGTCATCACTGTGTTCTTTACCTTCTGTGACAAACTTCCATAGAAAAAACAACACTACTTCAAATCTTTGGGTGCTGAATAAGACTGGAGTTCTGCAGGAAAACGAATCTATAATCATGTCTGCAGTTCTGTATGCAACATTACTTCATGAGTTAATTTTCACAAGCCACCTTTATGCAGATATATTTAAACTTTTAAGTGCTTCATTTTAAAATCCCTAAAATTATGTTCTTTCAGTGTAGTTTTCGATGTTTCTTTCCTTTCTCTTTAAAAAAAATGGGGCTGAAGAAACAGTTTATGTAACATCTTGCTGAAAACTTTTTATGGAACCGACTCATTGGGGTCAAGGAAATGTTAAGAATCATTACCAAACAATTTTATTATATAGTTCCTTCTGTTATTTTGATACATTATTAAAATATTAGATAAATGCAGAACACTAAGGATTACCTGCTAGGCCATATATTACCAGAGGGGAGATGTGACCCAACCTTGATTATCACAGAGAAATAGTAGGATTTGATTCTGATTTTAAGTTTATTTGGAATCATGAAATGAAGTAACTTTTCCACAGAAACTGACTTATATGCTTTTTTGGTTTAAAAGATTTTATATAGGATTATTAGCATCTGATAATTTGTGAAATACTTTCATTCTTACTTTATATCCTAAGCAGGGGATATATTAAATACTTTAATTTTTCTATTATATACTTAGCAGATTTCATTCATACTCATATGAAATAACAGTAACTAGGTGTTGTTATAAAGATATAAATATCTAACTATATTATTCTTGAAGAAGATTTACTAAAACTTTTGGAAATATTTTTGTTCCCCTAAATACACTATATTTATAGTGTATATTACTACTATATTACTATAAATACACTATATTTATAGTGTATTTATATTTGACTGTACATTTGACTAAATAGTGTTAAAACATAAGTCTGTCTTCTCTTTGTATAAACTTGTGGAAATATTGATTTGGCCACAAATGGTGTTTTAATCTCCCTGAAAGTTCCAAGCAGTAATTACAGCTGGTAGCTGCTAGATAGACTAGGAATGTAGATCCTGCTTGGCAGCCCTTTCCCAGAGCTGTGATATCACAAATAATTTTTTTAAATAATTTCTGTCCTCTCTGATCTGATGGCAACATTTCTCCTCATTATATGTTGGTTTCTTTTTACCTTCTATATCAGAATTCAGTTAGATTTGAAAAAAATTTGTTTGTTCCACATGAAAGGTGCTTCCATGTGAAAACAGCCTCATCGAGTCTAAACACCCTTATTGTCCCCCCAGGTAATATTGCAGTATTACCACCTCCGGAATTTTCAGCTCAATGAAAATATAAAAATGAGAACTCAAGCTCACAATTCCACAGGGAAATCTCACACACCGAGAGACATGTTCCTAGTATCATGCAGAATTCAAGAACTGTACATGCAGGTTCCAGAAACCATGACAACACTAAAAGTGTCATTCCTCTATAACCTTCAGATGGGATCAAACCTGTATCATTAACCATAGTGCTTACCTTAGCATGGTAACTTCACTGTAGTCTCCCAGTCTGCCATTTATTACTGAAAATATAAAATATTCTCAGATACTTTCTGGCTTAAAGTAACATGTTAAATAACAACAGAATATGAATCTGGACAGTAAATATTCATTTATTTTAAAAAGTCTTTTTGCTATATCAAATTACTATAGCATTTTTTTCCTGAATAAACTGGTTTTTTAGCATTGCTTTGTACACAGAGCTGAGAGGCTTCTTAGCATATTTGTTCTACTTTGGTAGTGGGTAGATTAATCTTGTATTTTCATTGTATATATTGGTTTATGATCCTGCTGTGTTCTTTAGAAACAAAATTAAATTATGCTTTTTTATTAGATCATTTGAAATCTAGAGCTTCCCCTTACACACCTGCCCTCTTTTTTAAGCTTTAGTCTTTTTTTATTTCATTGGAAACATTTTTAAATTTTGATCGTTATAGCATTATTGCAGTGTTGTCATATACCTAATTGGTGTCTATTCTCCTTGTATAATGTTAATTTCTTTCATTCACTTTCTCCTCTATACCTCTGTAGTTGTATTCATCAGACACTTAATTGATGTCAGTTCTCAGTGCCACTTTGTTGCTGATGATATGAATACATTTTCTTCTTCAGTAAAATGCCAAACCACACACGTGACATCTTTCTGAAAGCAAAATACAAAATAAAAAAATTGGCACTACAGCTTTCAAAGAGGCTGACAAATAACTGAGGCAAACCTGACTGCTGTAGATAATAAAAGTTTGATGGACTGATGTAGGTATAAATGGTCTGGGGGACTTCAGGGCACTCAAGGTCTTTCCAGATGGCACGTTTGTAATTTAAAGATGTGGGATACAAATGAAGTTGTCAGCTCTATCCTGTCATGATCACATGCTCTGAATATCAAGGATGGGGAGCTCAGAAGAAAGATTTAACAGCGAAACCTTGCTATTTGCACCCTGACAATTTGATCTCTTAATAGACAAAACAAAGATGCCTTTTCTACCTTCTTCCTATTGTAATTTCATGTTCTCTAAAGGCTTTTATTTGTGCTGTCATTCTTAAAAGAGAGTTCCAACAATTTTATGTGTCAAGTGTCATTGAACAAATTTGGTGAATGGTCCAGTTGAATGTGAATTGCTTTAATGTACAATTTTAAAGAGAACATCAGTGCAACATTTCCTGTGTTCTGTAATTGTTATTTGTACTTAAGTATTCACATTATTTTTTAGCAGTTCCATTTCCTCCATCAGAGATGTTTCTTAGATGAGTAAGATTTGAATTTTGAATGATAAATTACCTGAAGGTTTATGACTCTGTAAGTTCCTTTACTTTGTGATCATAGTGAGCCTAAATCTTGTCACCTTTAAAATACAAGATTCATCTTTTAGTTCAAGTCTGCCTTTAATATCAGAGCATGACCACAAGGCTTTTGTCAGAAAGATAGATGACCAAAGGAACTTGAAGATTTTCAAAAGTTAAAAGTATAATGAGAGAGGAAATAGATTGTCTTTCTTGACAGCAATTACATATTCTCATTTGGAAGAACTGTAAATCACCAAATGAACTGATGTCATTTTCTTACAGAGAGAACCCTTACACAGCAAAAATCTCATTTGTTATGAACCACCACACAGAAATGCAAAGTTCCTGCATTTCGCCTATCTATTGGAGGTTATCAAGAGGTCTTTAGTCTCCCTTGTTATATTTCCCCCTATTCAAGTGCCCTTTTGAGCTCCTGTCTTGAAATTTAGGACGTTCATTAGGCATGGGCTATTGACTGCAGAATAGCAGAAACATGACATTTGACATTTTTATCATAGGTCACTAAAGGTTTTTCCTCTAGCAATGTTCAATATCAAGCAGGAAGTAGTCATAAGCATGAAGTTCTCAGCCTGCATTCATGAGCTCATTCATTATCAACAAATAATTCTAATAGACTGAGCATGATAATCACTGATAATCACACTCTGTCTGCTCAATATTAGAGACATTTGCAAAATAATCTTCCAAATAATGTATGACATTTATTCATCACACAGATAAAATTTGTCATTGTGTTATCAAATGCAGTGTACATGTTGTTTATGTAGATGTGCTCCAGGTATATTGCAGAATGGTGTTTGTATGGATCAGAGCAAATGATCTGATTTTAAGACTTGTAAGTGTATATCCCATTCTTCACTGAGAGCACTGCCCCAGCCATATGCACAGTATTGGTGTAGTTTTGTAGTGACCTTGCCATCTATACAAAATTACCCTTATTTCACTGATTTCTTATAAGATAACAGAGCAATAATTTAGTTAATATGGTAGTGCAATACTATTAAAACAGTAATGTATATGGTGTTATTTAACAGTAAGATCTAACACTTTTTCAAAGCCACCTTTTCAAAGAACCCCACAGTTCTCATGCTGTAATCCTACTTTTACATTTATTTGTATTTCAACATTCATTTTAACTAAACAGGCTGTCAGCCTGGTCAAAATGTGTCTTGGGGGATTTACTTTTTGTATAACTACAGAAGAAAGGTCTATCTTTATCTTTTTTCCGTCAAAGTGTCACACCAATCAAGGTGTGCTCCACTGCTGTGCTGAGCACAGAGAAGTTCTGGCACACCTCCCTTCCACCACACAAGCCACTGCTTTTACCAGTATCTTCATTGGTGGGGAAATCGGAGCTTTGCAGACAAAAGGAGTTGTGAGATGAGATGACAGAGAAGACTTAGGTAGGGTAACCAATGTTCAAATTCTTGTTTCCAGGAGAGAATAATGAACTATTCACAGAATGTCTGTAAAAGGGAAATGCAAAATAAAAGTGATATTCACCAAAGCTTGAACTCAGGTATTAGGAAATGGTCTTAAAGGAGATACTTTTACTTTCCATATTGAAAAGTTTTCAGTGAAAATGAAGAAGAGGTTTGCTTTCCATAAAGTCTATTTATAGATCTTTAAATTTTATCTGATTAGGCAGCACATTTATTGGGAACACCATCTTTACTGTTTAAGGATCTGTGGTATTTCTTTTATATTGTTCTTTGGTTAAGCATCTCCCAATTTATCAGCTAGGTCAGCAGAAGACATTTTCACTCACAGCCTCAGAAATGTGATAATTTATATGTAAATGATTATTTATACAACTTTATTTATGACAAGTGGGATTCAGAAATTAAGAAGACTATTTGGAGTCTGAATTTCTGCCTATCGCCTTTGAAATGACAACACATGCATAGAAATTAATTTTTTGGTAGCTAAAGAGAATCTGGAGAGATGGAAGGTGGTTTTATTATTATTCCACCTATGGCTGCATTACTGTAACTGCCTCTTTCTGAATGGAACAAATGTTTTATTATGTTTGCTAATGCTCTAGCCCTATGAAAGAAAGATGTAGTAACTGCAGCAGCAGATGGCTAAGCCTGTGTGACTAGCAGTGGTTTTGTGTTATTTCTCTACTAATCAATGGTAACTTTTAACTTTGTGTAGTTCTGTTTTGGTCATGCCTATTCTTGTTGTGCTGCTACATTAGAACTTCCTATGACAATCTGTTCCATGATAAGTGGCAATTTAAAGGCTATAACAGTAAAAGGTCAGGTGTTTGTTGCCTGTGTTATTACTGAAGATGAGGATTCTTCTCTTATAATGCCTACAACAAGCACATAATTATATTTTTGTTCAATTTTGGTAATGGAAATGGCAGTGGGTTTGTGGGGAGCACAGGCATATGTTCTTCCTCCCTTCCTGCTCAATGAACACTGTATGTTCCAGTCTAATTACCATATTATCTGCAAGGAGATGGTAACGAGGTGAGGGGTGGCCTCTTCTCCCAGGTAACTAGTGACAGAACAGGAGGCAATGACCTCCAGCTGCACCAGGTTGGACATCAGGAAGAATTTCTTCTCTGAAAGGGTTGTCAAATATTGGAATTGACTGCTCAGGGAAGTGATGGAGTGACTATCCCTGGAAGTGTTCAAGAAATGACTGGACATGACACTTAGTGCTCTGGTGTAGTTGACATGGTGTTGTTGGACCAAAGGCTGGACTCAATAATCTTGGAGGTCTTTTCTAACCCCAGTGACTCTATGATTCTTTTATCTGGTCCTTAGACATGGAAACTTCTCATACCTTTCTTTCTTATTTCTTACTTCTCTTCATTGCCCTCTCATGTCTTCATTAATTAGCCTGACCATGCATCCCCCCAAAAAGGGCTTATACTGAGCTCCCTGGAAGCATTTTCCTACTCCCCACTCAGGCAAATACCTGTGTGGTATTTTCAGCATCTGATGTTTAAACTTCTAGTGAATTTCCATAGACCTATGGTTCTTGTGACACTAATGATCAACTCTTCATATCAACTTCTCTAGCTGATGAATAAACCAACAGTTTACACCCATCTTGGCTCATGTAAATTTAATACTATGAATGTTAAGTTGCCACACAATAGCATAATCATTGAGAAACTGGTGCTTCTGGCATGAACTGCACGTAGATCATCTTCTACTTGTTAACATTTCAGTTCTGATAAGCTCCTTCTTTCTGAACAAATACTATTAACAGAGCATGTTATTTGATTTTTCCTTACAATGAGCTTTTCTAGGCTATACAGTCTTAAAGAATTAAAATGCCCAGATGTAAATGCATTGTTTCACGGAACAATGAGGTTGAGTTCTACTCTTTGTCCACACCACTGTGGATGTTCAGAGCTACTATATAGTCTGTTCAGAGCTATTTCTAATGCATTAGAACCAATGTAAGATGGGTTTTCCTCACACCAACAGTGGATTGTTTGTTACATATAAAAATTTAAAAAAATTCTATAAGTTTGATCGTGCCCTGATGTTGATGAATATAGTGGGGGTTTTTTATTTTTTTTTTAGTTGAAGGAGATAAATTTGCTTCCCTACAAATCCTTTCTGTTGTTTTCACCAGAGGGGAAAAAAACCAACCAAACAAAAGGCTTTTTTTCCCCCCCTCCAATATATATGTATCTGCTTCTTACAGGACATATGGTTTCTTGGTGCTCAGTAGCCTGTCACAGGTGCAGGTGATGCAGCCTGTGCAGGTCCTTTGTAACAGATGCCATACTCAGAACAATACAGTGGTTCTCTGTAAATAAGAGCAAGCTCCATTGGTGGTCATATTTATACCAATACTACCTATTTGAGGGGTAGAACCAGCTTTCAAACACTAATAATAAAGACTTTAAAACTGACATTTATCTCATATTTTTGGAGACAAAGCATTAAATCTGAAAAGACTGTTTAAAAAAATTACACTGTGTAACAAAAATGTAATTTTTTTCCTGAATATCCAAGACTTCTTGACTTATTAAAATATGCAAATCACTCTAGCACTTTGTTTAATTGGTGTTTCCTTAAACCCATCAAATCTTCTTAATTCTTCTTTTCTTTGTCCTTAATTAACACCCATTCCCTACTAGCTAAAGTGTAACCCAGAAGACCTAAGCTTGCGAAATTCCCAACTTATTAAACCTAATTGCTATAATAATTAGCAACCATTGGCAAAATATTCATCACACAAAAAGCAGGAAGGCATCTAATTAACAATCTCAAAATGCTAAGCATTGACTACTTGATATTTTACCTACCATTTCATGTCTTTGTTTCTGGAGATGTATGACATAATACATTGTTCTAAATAGAAATAGGAGAGGAACTTTTCCTAAAAATATGAGTTGGTTAAAACTGAAACTTTGCACTCTATTGACCAATAATTATTTTTAAAACTTCATTTAATTTTAATTTCTCAGGCCCCAAATAGAATTGCCTGACAAAGGAGAAATGCCAAAAGTGAGACTAGTTCAGTAGCTGAGATATTCTGCAGGACACAGGAGACAGACAGAGTAGGATTCCAAAAGGGAGCATTCCATAACCAGTGTGAGAACCATCTACACAAAGGTAGTGGTTAGTCTGAGGATTTTTTTTCTCTTGGGTTTTGCTTGATTTACCCTGTTCTGAAAGGAAAAACAATATAGAATCGCATTTTAATACTGGTATGAAAATGCTGAGTTTATCTGAGCTGGAACAGAAACATTCTGGAAACCTCAGAGGTGTTTGTATAGTAGCAGAAAATTGTTTTCTAGTGGTTTCAAATTTATAGTTTGATACAGCTGGTATCTGATACAGTTTATAAATCTGGTTGCATACTCAGACAAAATGGAATTCCATAATAAAGTCACTTACATAATGTATTAAGAAGACATTATACAGAAAAGGAAGATTTTATAGATTTCGTATGGCAAAAGAGTTCCTCCCTGAATAGAAACATTCAGAGGTTTTAAAAAAAATTCAACTCTAGATGGTATTGTATTTACACTTTTTTTTTATGTAGCAAAACATACAGTTATTGTATGAGGCAAAACACTTCCATAATCTTTTCTCATCTGAAATTCCCCTGTCTTTAGGAATTTGTGCACATGAGAAATAGAAAATATAGACATTTTATTTTAATGCCAAAATGTCAATTTCATTTAAATACCAAACTTGTAAAACTGTGATTCTAGAGAATTTTTTTTTTTCACATCATTATTCAGTTTTGTCTTCTAAAACCCATAGTGCTCCTGAACAGCCTCATGTCTGTCATGCACTGAGCCACAGCTCTCTTTTCATGACTGTGTCCTGACACTCTTGTGGTTTATCACTGTCACGTCACTTCTTTGGTAAGCGTAACACCACAATTAGTAAGATGTGAGATAAAAAGATATATCAGAGCAAGTGTAACTTGATCAAGAAGCTTGATATGCAATTGAGGATAGAAACATGAAGAAGTTTTACTGTGCTCTGTGTGGTGTTGACATACAGTAGGCTGACTTTGCCTATAGTCAAACTGTTCCAAAACAAACATTTAATGATGTTCATAAACACAGTATTTTAGGTAGCTTTGACTTGTATCAGAATATTAGACTTCATCTTCCCTAGTGGAAATTGGACAATTTTTTTTTTGACAGAAGTTTTTTGGTTTTATAAAAATTTTAGTTCTTTCTGTCAATAAAAATAATGAGTAATGTTTTGAATTTATGTCTTTTTACTTTTGAAGGGGGAAAATGAAAATATCTATTTAAAAACCCATAAAGGTTGTCAGAGAATAAACACCAAAGAGAGTATCTGGTTAGTAGTTGGATAGTGATATTCTAAGCAGGTTTTGTGGTTATACAATGCATTAATGTAATGCATTTATTATATTGCAAATAGGTGTAAACCTGATCTTTCTTTAAGTACAAGCAGTTGCTAGAAGTTGCTGCTGTTACAAAAATTTTTAAAATAACATTGTAAATTATATTTAATTATATATTACAAATTTTTATAAGACATAATTATAAAATTGAAAATAGAAACTCCTGTATGAAGGGGAAAGAAAGCAAAATAAGGGAGAAAATGCTTATCAAAAGTCAAAGAGTAAGTAGGGTAAAACTCACTTACCTGTATTCTTGCAGTGCTTTCTGTCATAATGTCTGGTCTCTTCCCATAAAATAACCACAAACACAATTTCTGTGTGGTCTACTCCTTTTCACTGTTCCCTATAGGCATTTTGGGCTATAGATAGATGTCTAGTAAGACACAGTCTATTTGGTAAAGAAAAGGGAGTCTGATTCGCAAGCCTCTGACATGCACAGAGAAATGAGAAGAGAATACTGTATGCAAAATTGTTCACTTTTTGCGAAATAATGTCAAAAAAGAAGAGAAGTATGAAGTGCACATTTATTGGAAAAGAGATGTAACCATTATTAAAGTAACATAAACATCTTTCCACATATCTTGAATTTAATAAACACAGTGGTGTGCAGTCACTGACCAGTTTCTGAGACTAGAACTGAAAACTTTGTTGGCTCAGTTTTGCAATTTGGATGGAACAGTGTGCCATGCAAAAATTCAGCTCCAACATAAACTTTGTTGAAAAACCACGAGAAGAGTCAGGAGGGTAATACTGATAGCTATTCACAGAGCTTTAGCCCCACTAGAATAGCATAGAGTCCAGAAAATGGTGTGACACCCCACTTTGGGAATGTCTCATAGGGTAATAATTGCAATATGGCAGGAATAGATAATGACTCAAATCCCTTCATGATAGAGAAAACAAAGCTAAATCAGTTTCCTATATATTGAGTGACTATATTTTTTAAGAAATAGTTTTGATATTAATATCTGTGTTGTTTACATTTTCTTTGCATCTTTGCAATAGAAGATCTCAGCTTTTTCCCAGTGCAGATGAAAACTAAGCCTGGCTCATTATGTTCTGGCAAAATGAAATCCTTGTTTCTTGCTGAGCTCTACATTTGTGCATTGGGTTTATCAAATATACCCAGACACATACACAGTTTTAGTATATTCCAGTAATCTCATTATCTGAGACAGAAACAAGCTGTGGAGGCAAGTGAAAAAAAGAACACAAATCAGAGTACTTGAGTAAGACCAAATAGAAATTAAACTGAACCAATTCTTGATTAAATCTTTAGTTTTAAGACATGATGGAAAACTAAAGCTTATTTTCCTCTACCTAGTCAGAAAATCAGAATATATAGTAGGTAGATCTCATGTTGTTTGAATTTTCTTCACTGCTTTTCTTGAATATTCCCTCATTCTGCACTATTCCATTTGTGATTGCTATTCTGGTTTCAAATAAGACATATTTGCAAGCACTGGAGAATACACAAATAAATTTAAAATTTATATATACACACACAAAAAAAAATAAACAGCCAAACCTAGAGATCACAATAAAGGACAACAATTGAGTGGTGAATCTGGATATGAGTTTATGAAACTTATATTCCAGAGTTGTCTACATTTGAAATACAATACAGTGTATGTTGTTCAAATTTATTTCTGCCAAGAGATTGAACTGATTCTGTCATCACTTGATTTTGATAATACTGTGGAGATAGGATGATTCTTATTTGCCTAAAATTCATGATCCATGAAGGTAAAATAGGGATTTTTTTGTTTTTACACCTGAAGAGTTAACCTGAGAAGGTAAATTTTCATTTAATATAATTTAAATTATGAAGTTTAATATTAATTTCAAAAACAATTTTTAGAACATATAAATCATGACCATTTGACGGCCATCAGGGCTACCATAAGAACTAAATTGTATGGAATAATGTTAACAGTCAATTTATAGTGCCTATATATAGCTTGTCCTGGGGTATGTCTAATACTGTTTCTTCCACTTCAAACCATGTAAACATATGTGTATAATGCCCACTTGTGTACATACAGACACATACACAAAATCTGATCTTTGAAATGTATGTACTAAATTCTTATAGGCTATGAAGTACCTCAAATACATGCTATGATATTTAGGTTTTATTTAACATAGAAGCACTTGTAGAAGATAGTAATTCTTAAACTCAGTTCAGTATCCTATAGTCATTGCAAAGGGATGTTCAAGAAATACTACTAGGGGATAAATTTAGAATAAACTGTTACCTTTCTTTTTAATAAAAAAAAAGGAAAAAGGAAAAAAAGAAAGCCTATTATATAGCATGAAGGTTTACAGATTACATACCCTCTTAACAACAGAGGAAGATGAGAAAACAAACATCTTTCTCATGTAAATGGATGTTTTCATTTGTATACAGGGATGCACATTTACTCTGTATTACTCTTACCTTAAATTCTATAGAGTTTAATCCAAGATATAATGTCGTGTTAGTACATTAGGTTTACCTAATTTTCCAAACAGTTGTTCAGCAGGTCTTCCAGGCTTACAGAGCTTGTAAGAACTTAATGAAATATTCTAGTTGCATAATATTGGATTTATACTCATGGTTATTAATACATGGTATTCTCTCTTAAGAATTAAAGTCTCAATGGGTTGTTATGCATTGCTTACATCATGCCATTCCCTCACCCTCACAGCTTTTTGAATTTGCAGACATCTTCAAAACTTAGTTGGTTAGAGCACGGTGATAATAATGCCAAGGTTATGGGTTCAGTCCCTGTATGGGCCAGGAGTGGGACTCAGTGATCCTTATGGGTCCCTTCCTACTCAGACTATACTGTGATTCTGTAAAACTCATTTTTCATCACCTGGTCTCAAAGATTTGTCTTTACATCTGATCTACTGTGAAGACAGAAGATTGGAAGCTGTGTGTTCAACATCAGGCTCCATTCTGTATCATATCAATAATTTATTATAATTACTATGTCTTTAGAAAATTACATATTTTCTTTTATCTTATTTTAATATATCAGTTACTATGTGACAGAAATTCATTGGGTAAGGTGAGATCAACCATACATTTGCAACCAGATGTTCCTTGATCATTGAGTAGAAACAGCTAGGATGACTTTAACAGGGTAATGATCCACTTGACTCTAAATCCTCAAGGCTGAATCCTTCTTTGTATCACAGCTCTAGCAACAACAGTCTTACTTTTCAAGACTTGTTCACTGCAAACTCTTACTTCGAAAGAACTATGGTTTTTATACAGTCAGTGAAAATAACTGGAGAGATTTAGTTTGGTAAATTGCTTTTATAGTTATAACCTTACAATAACTAGCAAATCCCTTAAAAATCTATTTTAAAACGTAAGCTTCAAGTTGTAAAATTAACTACATCAATTGTGTTTGAAAAGATGAAATTTAACAGTCCAAGGACTCATCTTCATAAAATTCCTGCACAACAAATGCCAAGCTCCCTTTCTAACAACATCTTTTACCTCCAGAGAGACTGGAGACTCTCTACAGCTGGCAAGATTTTCAAATGCTGTCAAAAAGACTGAACTGCTGAATCATTCTTTTAACCTAATATTAAAATAGTGCTTTATAACAAAAGTAGGTGCTATAAAATGGAAAAGTTTTAAGATAGATTGTACCAAACTAATCTTTTATGGAAAATATTTAGAAGAGAACATTTCTGTCTATCTAATAATCAGCACCTGGTTATGCACAGAATAACGAGACTCTCAGCCAAGTTGGAGCAAAAAAATACAAATAACTTTCGATTATTAATGCAGTTACAGCTTTATTTGCAAACTAGCCCAGGACTAATGTCTAAAATAAATGTTTATAATGGTTTAAATTAATAAGGACAATGCTACCTGCATTTGTTAAGACATCATCTATAAGAACATTGTAGTATATTGGGTTAAGTCTTGAATTTAGGAATCTGTATGTCCTTAATAAGTATTAAAAAAAATGGGTAACTGGATAATACGAACATTTATTTCAAGTATTTCATATAGATACAAATCTACAAGACCACAAGTTAAAATTTTCAGAAATACATTAGGCTGACTTGTGACATTCAGAGCTAAAATACTCTAAGTGGTAGAAAGATTATATTTGTTCTGTGTCTGTTATTATAATACATGCCACATGGAAATGCTACAGCACCAAGAAAAAAAATTAATGCCACAAATCCTAAACACTCTCTACAGTGTAATTTGGTACAATATTTCTCCACTGAAGTGTACAATAATGTAGGTGTTCACAAGTGCACTATTTAATGGAAAAAAAATGTTTCATAAATCTCAAGGCTATTGGTAATTACAATTTCCTTTTAAATATTGAATACTCTGCTTTCAAGGTGGCCACGCTACCTTTCTTCTTTAATGTAATTTAACTTAATTACATTTAAATTCTTCCACTCTGTAAGTAAAGATTAATAGAAACCAAAATAAATTTTTAGTGTCTATTCATTCTGGGATACTTACAGAAAAAAAATTTATATCAATTTAGCAATACAAGTCCCAGAAATATATGGGAAAGTCTCTTCTTCCTAATGCAATGTTTCCAGGTTAGCGATAAATATCTCTATGTGAGAAGCCAACCTTCAGAATAAATGCTTTTACCCACATCTATTTGAAATTAAAGTTTTGAAGATACACAGCTTCTGAACAGTAGAACTGACTCTCTTTAGATTGTGTTCCCATCATTCAGCCAGCTTTGTTCACAGAATCTGGCTTTGCTAAACTCACTCTAGAATCTCTTCTGGGAAAATATTGTTATTCTTTTGTCTTTGTAAAACTTTGCAAATGCTTGTCTTATCCTCTCCAATTAGCTACAGTTGTTAAATTTATTTTTTATTAATTTATTTAAGAAGAGGATTGGTAGGCTGGCTAGGAAAAAAAAAGAGATTTACACTTCATTTAAAAATTATTTCAACTACAGATTTGTTTACAGGTAGTGCAAGAGAGAATGGTGAATAGGTAACTGTTTGGCTGAGTCACTTGGATGGTGAGATTCAGATCTCTGCTCTGAGTTTGAATAGATGAACATTTGAGTCACTGTTACCAGCTAAAGTATAAACTAATATAATGTTCTGAATTTTGGATGTGGCTACTATTTATGAGGAATTCACTTCTTACCAGAAATTACTGCCCAAGCATCAGAGGCCTGTCCAGGGCATGGTCTGGCAGTAGAAATATTCTAGTTAGATGCTATTTTCCCACACATGCTCTCCCTCTTCATCCCAAATACTGCAAAACCAGTTCTGTGATCATTCAGAACCACATTATCTTTTTCTGCTTCTTGATTAGTTAAACATTACCATTGGGTTGTAACAGTTGGAATACAATGAATTGTATCACGGTTGACTACTGGGTTTTGGGTGTTTTTTACTTGGTTGTTTTGGGGTTTTTTTTTCAGCAGCTTGTGTGCAGAATGTAGGTCTGTTAGATATTCCATTCTTCTTTATGGTGTTCAGCTCATGAAAGCCAGGGCTTGATTTTGTTGCCTTATCACAAATGCAGTGTCTTTTGAGATGTCCTGGGTACCATGTTGTGGCTTCCAAATGCCTATCCAGAAGATCATAGGTCTTCCACGATCCTTTATCATCTTTCACACTGGTCCCATGTCCTAGATTTCTATCAAACATAGATGTCTTTGTGTAGGTAAATGAACCAAATCCCCAGAGTGTGAATCAAGTCAAGATTAAATAGGGACTGAGGTCCCTATTAATGACTTTAAGGTTCACTTATAATCAGTGGAGATTTGGTCAGGGGAGTTTAAACAGTCATTCAGATTACTAGAAAAATACTTATCCTGGGTGATAACATAAATTCCTTTCTCCAATCTTTTAACTATGTTAACTATATCTTCAGAATAGGGCTAATACTAAACAACTTCTCCATTGACACCTTAGTTATTCTAACTAAAGCTGTATTCTACTCAGACACTTCAACAACTCATAAACATCACGAATGTGTATGAACTTCATATTATAGTCTTGTTTTTCAACATGATGTAACACCTTTCATGTTCAGTGCTTCTTTCTCTGGAAAAAAAAACATTTGAACATATAGGAAGTTTGAGAACAACTTATCAGCTCAACATACCTTGAGCATTCTGGCAATTGCTCTGTTTCAATTTTTATCTTACTGACATTTCACCTGCAAGGCTAAGGTAGGGTCATACTGTCTCCTGCAATATGGTGAAACCAAGAAGGACAAATAAATAAGTATCAAAAATACTTAATGGACACCTTTTTAGGTTGTGGGCTTAATGATCATGCCTTCAAGATTACCCTCTTTTACTCTTGGTCTGCATGACATTGCATATTATCCTGTTCTTCCACGCTTTTCACATATTCTGTGAGAAACAGGGAGAAATCATTCTGTAATTCACTTATAAAATAAATGTGACTGTTTTCTATTTTATAAATATAAAATATTGGTATTATTTTGTGTAGTGTTATAGCTGTTTGTATGGGAGAAGTCAAAGGATATATGGACTAAAAAAATCTAATAAAATAGCTACTCAGATAATTTACCTGTGTTTTCAAAAGGAAACAGAAATAATAAGTATTTTTCCAGAGGTTTCAATGGAAGTCTCACCCACAGAGTTGAAAAAAGGAGCATATCTTGCAAGGGAAACCTGATTACAGTGAATTGTCATTTGGAAGGATGATAGAAGCACAGTTTTAGGATTCCTTTTGTTATGATGAATGAAATCAGCTAAAGATCATATGTATCAGTCATCAAGAACTTTTTATCAGAAAGATTTTAAAATCTTTTTGATTTTTATAATCTCTTAATGCAACTGAAACTTGAAATATTGGAAGTTGGAGTTGTTGAAGTTAGCACTGTAAGGAGCTACCATTTAAAGTGGACCTGGGATCCGATTTTATACTAAAAAGCTGGGTAAAATTGCTCTCTTCTTCAATTTTCTGTTATCACCTAGTTATGCTCTATGAGCAAATCGCTTCATGTTTCAGTTTCCCCATCCTCTCCCTTTTGGGAGGGGAGTATTTAGATGCTTTAACTTGACACACCTTTTCAAATTGAATTAAAATTTTAAACTTTTTACTTCCAGAAAGATTTAATTCAAAACATGCTTGTTTGATTTTTTTAAAAAAATAAATCTTACGAATACTCTTAGTATGCTCATTAAAATAAACACTAGAACTCTGGAACAGGCAGCACTAATAGGTGGTGAATGTCTGATCCCTAGAAAGATTTTCAACTGGGTTAGACAGGCCTCTGAGCAATTTTATCTAGTTGAAGATGTCCCTGCTCATTGCAGGGGGATTGGATTACGTCATCTTTAAAGACCACTTCCAACCCGAACTATTCTACAATTCTAAATTTCTCATGAACAAAGTCTAAAAAGTCCCTCCAGTCTGTCATTGCTGCTTTCACCTGTCCTTCAGCTGTGTTATCCAGTCTCTCACTTACAATGGCACTTGCAAGAACTATCTTCATGCTTATGCAGTTTTACACTGAAACTGTTGAGGGAGCAGAACTAAATGACTGGATGACTATCTGGGGACTGCATAGAGGACTGGGTCTCAGAAGAACTGAATTAGATTGATTTGAATTGCCATGGCTAAATTTAATCTACTCTTTTATCATCCTTATAATGTTATCACGATCTACATGTCCAAGGAATAGCTAAAATTATATACACATCCTCACAACTGTCATTTGTAAGCAGCAAATCCTAAAGTTCTGTGATCATCTGATAAGTATCATCTGACTGGAGATTTTTATCTTAAACAGACTACAAAATATCTGCCACAAACAGCCATATCATTCGTAATACAAGCACTCACAAAACATTTTTAACATCTTGTCCTCTCTTGTGGTTTGTCATAGCTTACACATTTCATTTCAGCTGGGGATTTTTAACACTACATAATAAAAGTTATGGGAGCAAATGAAAGTTTATGAGGTACACACATGTCCACATATACCCAAGAGTAACTCCATGCAATATTAGAAAGGCTGTTCATAAAACTGGTTTTCATGTAACGATAAAATAATATATTTCTAGCTTTTGGTCGGGTGCCAAAATGCTACATTTTGAGAGACTTTTTTTTTCTTTCAATATCAGAATGCCATTACAATGTTGACCTTTTTCTTAATGAATTCTTTCCATTCCACTCCTAATGAATTTCGTAATGATTCTTTCAATTTTCTGAATTTTATTGCATTCAGATCTCTATTCGAAAAATATTCAAATAAGAATTCACGAAACAAATACATTGCTCATGTCAACATTATGTTTTGATAAAATTTTATGCAGTGGCTGTGAAACAAGAGACCCAGTGGGCCCTATCAAGCCTATCAATTCCTAGTACAATGTAATATCTAATATCTAGTGTACGAAGTTTCAAATTCCTGACCTCATGATTTCTTTATACTTATTGTCTCATTACAACTGTAGCTGTTAATGCTTGCATTTCCCAAAAAAAATGAATTTTAAGCAAAGATTTTGATTTTAGATATGTTTCCCCTTCAACCTCTCCACTAATGGTTAATGTACAGTCGAGTATCTCAAAGTAGATTTTGCCCTAGATTCATTCAAAGGAAGGAGAATTTGTTTTTATTTTCAGGGCAATCATAAATTGAACGTAAACTTCTAACTGAACCTCGAACCTGACCAATTCTTTCTACATGACTGAATCAGATTAACAGTGCTAAGCTAAGAATATGAATTTTTTTTTTCCAGACTGTCATGGAATATCCTGAATCATACAATGTCAGTTGTGCTTTTTACATTGGAAAGAGAAAATTCCATACCAGACATCTCTGAAGCACAACTTAAACCTACCTGAACTTAAAGACATAGTACACTTAGTTAAAACATAGAATAAATTATTCTGATAAATTAAGTTGATAGGCTCGTGCATCAGACTAATAAGTAAACCTCCTGATTCATGAATTATATTGCAAATATTACATATGTGAAGTTACACAAAAAAGGCCAACCACATGACAGTGATGAACTGTACTCTATAAAAAGACAAGCAATGTTTGAAAAGCTTTGAGTCAATACCCTAATCAACTTCAAGAAGCACCAACAGAGACTCCACAGTACGTCCTTTACCATGGGGAGCTATTTTACGTAGGCCAAACTGATGTCCATCCTGCTACTTGGCAACCAGTATATTCATATTTCTCCCTGACTGCAATTGTTTCTGACAGAAGAGACTGTTTTCAAATGTTTGTGTGAGTGGCTCCAAATCTTGCAAGAAACAGATTAGGTGATCTTTCAAATGTTCACATACAAACTACCAGCTTAACTTTCTTCACTGTCTTTTCCTGTCTTGATCTAATCTTTCTAATCATTGTTTGTCTTCAGTGCTAAGCAGTAAATGGATTTTTTTTTTTTGATCAGTAGATTTTGGTGAATAATGGAAAATAATTACTTTGATGAACATCATATTCCATCTAATACAATGGCAGAAGACCAGGATGGATATTTATTTGGTTGGTATATTTATAGAAAATAAATATTATTTTAATGGTATTTTATTTGTAAATATGTCCATGAATGAATCACTGCACCTTTTGTCCTTTTTTCCTGGGAGCAAACCAAAATACTTATTCAGGCATGGAGCTAGCATCCCCTCCCAAAATCTCAGCTGAATCACTATTCTTTCAAGAGTGAAATAATTGAACAGCCCAACTTGGTTATTCAATTTTTTCCTCAAGGCGCACATGATAACAGCAAGCTCCTGTGTTTAAATCTTGGTCCTCTTAGAATATTAACAGCTACTTCAAGTTTCACTTCTCAAAAGTGAAAAAGATAGATCTCTAAGTGGCAGGAGCATGGTGATACCAATCACATATAAAGTCAAGTCACTAAAGTAATGAATGTTGAACGCAATGTTTGGAGTCAATGAAGAAGTTGAAAGCAATTTCTAAATTCTATAGGGCCCCAAGTACTGTGAGAAATTAAAGTATATAATTTAATGTCTTCACTGAATAAAAAAAAAATTAAAAAAATTTTAACTGTTGATGTTCAAGACTCGTGATGCAGCTAATGCAAGAGTAGTCAGTCTACTGCATGTGCCTCAGCATCATCAGAAATGAAGCATTAACTTTTTCTGTAGTCCTGCTGTGGTCACTGATGTTTGTTATAGAAAAGTGAATTATATTTCTGTGCCTTTTGGTAACGATACTTAAAGCTATCCAAAAGAATTCTTTACATACTGTATTAAGTCGTTCTCACCAAAATAATTTTTGTTATTATTACTGGATATGATAATTCTGAACTGTAATGATTTTTTTTTTTAATTTTGGGTGAAATAATTAATAGTAACATTTCCCTCATGGAATATTTATCCCAATAATTTGGAGCAACATTTTCCAGATGTATAAACAGATCTGTTTTCATATCTATGAAAACTTATTAAGTAACGCACCTTGAATAAATTAGAATAAAGATACTGATCCATTATGAAGGTTTATGAGCTTTAATAACACCTCAAGTAATGTTACTGAAAAGGGCATCTGAAGCTGTTCATCATGTTTTTACCCTTACAGAATATTTAATAATTTTTAAAATTTATGGTCTACTTATATATATTTTCTTGCCTACATATATCTCCTTTTAGACTAGTGAAGTTCACCTGCTTTTTCAGCCAAACAATAAGGTATATTTATATTAATGAAGAAAAGAATTTAAGTCTAAATATAAATAAATTCAAAAAATCAAAACTTTTTTATAGTGCTTTCTTCACTCTCCCTGACTGGGTGAGGTAGTCTTTGTTTCTTTTACTTATAATATCACTTACAGAATATATGTTCTTGTCCTGCCCTCTTTCTGCTAACAAATAACTATGTTTTACAAAAGTGTGTATCAGACAGTAGTCAACATGCTCAAGGGTATAAGATTTATAGAGAGCGGTCCTGAGGATAATGATTTAGGAGTGCTGGTGCATGAGGACCTTGGCATGACCCGGCAATGTTTGCTTGCAGCCTAGAAAGTCAACTGTGTCCTGGGGTGCATTAAAAGCAGGGTGACCAGCAGATGGAAGAGGGCAATTGTCCCCCTCTGCTCTGCTCTGGTGATACCTCACCTGGAGTACTGCATTCAGTTCTGGGACCCCCAACATAAGGACATGGACCTGTTGGAGTGAGTCAAGAGAAAGGCCACCAAGATGATTAGAGGGCTGGAGACATCTGCTATGAAGACAGGCTGAGAGACTTAGGGTTGCTCAGTCTTGAGAAAAAAAAAAAGACCTCAGAAGACCTTATAGCAACTTCCAGTACCTAAACAGGATGTACAAGAAAGTTGAATGGGACTTTTTGCAAGGGCATGTATAGAGATAGGACAAGAGGGAATTGTTTTAAACTGAAAGAGGTTAGATTTATATCAGGTATTAGGAAGAAATTCTTCACTGTGGCATCCAGAGAACCTGTGGATGTCCCATCCCTGAAAATGCTCATGATTAGGTTGGATGGGGCTTTGAGCAACCTCATCCAGTAGAAGGAGTCCCTGATCATGGCAGGGAGGTTGGAGTGAGATGACCTTTAAGGTCTCTGATAATGAAAACCATTCTATGTTTCTATGATATTTTTCATGTATGAAAACAGAGCAAGGACACAATGGGGAGAATCCAAATATTTTGAAGTCCAAAATTTGTTTTTAAGCCAAAATCATTTGTTACTTATCTCAAAAAGTCAATTAAAAAAAAAAATTAGGAAGGTGGAAGAATGAACTCCCCCAAATCCTGTTTGCAAAGAAGAAATCACTTGTAGGGATTTCTAGATGATTGCCTAGTAAAAAAAGCATCTTTGAAGCTGCGTAAATTCAGAATCATGTAAAACCAACACTGACATTGATAGCACTTCTATCATCTGAATCTTCTGTACTGCTCAACTTTGTAATTTTTTGTCCAGCTGAGGGGTCAGCTACAAACACTCACATTCAGATACAGTGATGACTTTCTCTGAGTCTGAAAATGTAAGTCAGGGTACCAAAAAAGCAAGCAAAAAAAGTCTGAATCTTGATGGTGGGCAAAACAAACAATTATGTGCAGTAGAATCAAAGGTTCCTTTTCAGTGAATATGTTTTTTCTGGTCACCATTTTTTCATTCAATGATCACCCAAAATATTTACATATTCACCACAGTAGGATGTGGAAACTTAGTTGTTTTCCTCCCAGAATCTATTTTATGACTATTCTTCTGTCTTCTTTAGTCTTGGATTTATGACTACAGAACTTATTTCAAATGATGATGATATTATGGTGGAGACCAAAACTAATACATTTAGAATTATTTCTGTGCATTAGACTATCAATAACTACCCTAACATCTCAAAGTGCCAGAAAGAAAAGGAAGTTTTCTTTTGTCGTGTTGCTGACCATTAGGTCAGCACTGTAGGACTCTATGTAAAAACTGAAACCTAAAATAACAAGTGTATCTGTGGATTGTTTTCTTAGAGATTTATGTTTGCTTCAAAGAGATTTGGAGAGGTTGCTTCTTTACTGATAGTTTTGTGAATTGACTGTGAAAAATTTATGCTGGTTTACTCAGCTTATTCCTTAAATGTATTCCACATGATCACCGTTGCTACTAGAAACACATTTCTTTCTTTCTGGAGTGTGGGAGTTTTCTAATTAAAAAGCTGCATAGCCTAGTTATTTAAAACATGATTTTCTTTAAAAAAAAAAAAATAATAAAGGAAAAAGGAAAAAAGGAAAATGAAACCAGCATTCTCTTGTAAACAAAGCAGCATAAACATAATTATATCACATATTAACAGTCCATGTGTTAACAGATGTAATTTATTTACTAGATGAGCACTCTGCACAGCTGAAAGTAAGAATTTGAGGACTGCTTAAAACTGTTTTTTTTCAGTGTACAAACCCACCTGCATTTTAGCAGTTTAATCTAATCAACTGTGAAACATTCACAGTGTTCAACAGACCTGAAATATTCTAATTTCTCACCCGTGATATAATGGTCTAATATCTATGTATTGGGCTGCAGCACGAAGTATCATTCGGAAAAAATCCAAGACTTTAATAAAGCTCTCTCCTCTCTTTTTTACACTATGTGCAAAGTACACAAAATAGTTGTTATGAGTAAACCCTTTTTTTGGTCTGAATTTATACTTATCACAGATAAGTAGCCTTCAAAGAAAACACACAGAAAAAAATATAAGCAAAAAAAAAAAGCCCAAACAAACAACCCAAACCAGTAAAATACACATTTTGACAATCAGTTTTCTTACTTTAGAACAAAGAACATTTCCACAGTGATTGCTGCAGAACTTGAGAATTGTGAAAATGCCAGTTAACTTATTATACATTAATCAAAGTGATGAAAATCTGTTATTAATTCAGGGGTTCAGCTATGCTCTGACAGAGCACTCAGCCACATCTTAGCCATGAGAGCAGTGCATACCTCTATTAGACCAACATCAGTGTAGCTACATGTGCTGGCCACTGGCACTAGGAAAAAGATTTCCATATGGCTTTTCGGAATACTCTATTCAAAATTTCCTGATCTTCTTTCTGTTCCTTTATTTTTCCCCTCAGAGCTGTCCCATCACCTGCTTTAAACTGTGAGGAATAAAAGCAGGCATTTCCCTCAAGAAACAGCAAGAATCTACACCCACACCTACAATGTGTCCTCACAGAAGCTGATATTATGTAGAATAGGAGGTTCCAGCTGACATTACTGAGATCTATATGTCAGCAGTAGACCTCTCTCTTATTAGCAGTGAGGTAAAGAAATGGATGTGGGAACAAGGCAGAGAATGATACAGAAGCCATAACTGGAACTGAGTGTTCCTTGTCTCTGTTTTTAATTATTGTGATAAATAAAGATTTACTATAAAACATGTAAAAGAGAAGATATGGTAAAAGAATATAATTATACAACTTGAAAAATTAAGGGTTCTAAATTAAAATCCAAGGATATAACTGATAGGGGAAAAAGAATAAGTATCTATTACAAAATACCTTTCTCATTAGGTAAAGTTAATTTTATTTGAAACTGGGTAAGAATGTCTATACCTTTAATTAATCCACCTTAGCTGCTGAACAATAACTTGATAGAGCACACCAACTTGAGCATGTATGTAAACTCACAGCAACTTCAAAGTAGGTATTAAGAGAAAAACTTTTTCCCAAAGCTAAATAAATGTAGAATATCTGGATCTCTGGTGTTTATCTCTGCCTGTGTTCAAAAACCTGTGCCCCGCATATGAAACTTGAAAAGAATCTCTGTCTTTCTGTGTCAAAACTGTATCTAGCTCTGAAGCGAAGAATACCATGAAAGTCATTTAAGGTGGTGAAAGACTGAAATGTTAATGGTTAATAACTCAAGCAATTGACCATTTGCAAAAGCAGCAGATTGCTTTGCTGAGGCCAGGTTTGCACCATCCACCACAACTGAAGGGGAGAAGAGTTTTTCAGTGTGTGGTGGTGAAAATCCTGATCCAAATAGGACAGAGGGGGTGCACCATCAGAGGCTACAAGCTGGGTTTGAGCCAGATAAGTGAAAAGGCTGATAAGAAGCAGACCCTGCAGAGGCAGGAATGCTTTTTATTATGCCAACATCCGTCCTCCCTTACAAAACTGGCTCAGCTGTAAAACTCCCCACCTCTGCCTCAGGGGATGTACTGGGACATTCACCACAGTTGACTTGAAGGTATTCTTCCCTATCTAAGGAATTCTGACACCAAGGAACACTTGACCTTTGTGATCCATTCAAAATGGCACATAGCATTTCCATGATAAAATTTTAAGAATTTCTAGAAAACTGTATTATATTCAGCTACTGTAAATTCCAGATAAATGCCTTCAGCTACTTTCCCCAACCTACTTCCACTTTTTTTTCCTCAAAGGTTCGGTATTTGTGTCTAATATTTAATTTCAGAATCAACTTCTAAGTCAAGAGGAAGGGTAGCACAATGGTTTTCAGTCAAGCAGAACGCTGCTCAAATCCCCATAAAATACTTGCTGTGCGGCTTTGAAAGTCCATTTAATCACTTAGAGCCTTGATATTCCAATCAAAAATGCTACCTTTAGATTTTTTTATCTTACAGCACGGTGAGTTACTTTGATGCTCTGGTGGTAAGGAGCATTAAAAAAACCTTAGGAAAAAGTGTATCAATACTGTGTATATGAGTACCTCCAGGATTAAGAATTTTAAGACCTCCTTTTCAAGGTAAGATTGATATGTAAATACCATATACTCTGAATGGCATTCCAAGGAATAAGATTCTCATAGGAAGCGTAACAAGGAAAACATCCCCTTAGAAATACATTACTAGCTGTTCTGCAATTCATGACTAGTCAGTTCATTCGCATTTATGTATTTCAGTATATAGTAGAGCTAACAATATTAGACACATCATGTTTGGAAGTTTCTTGGACTGAATAATAGAATTTAAAATGAGGTTTAGTTTTTGCAGTTAACCTCAGTACAGGATTACTTTTTTTATCAGACTTGACTGTAGTTGTACAGAAAGTCCATGAAGTTGAAAACCAAACTAGCTCAGTCCACATTACTGGAGATGCGCTGCTTTTATGTCTCTAATAAGGTGGCCTAATGGCCCTGCTCTACATTTATGTGGAAACCAGTAGACCCTTTCCATCAAGTTAGAGTGCTTTTCAAACAACTTTTCTGTCACAATTACTGTTTGTCTCTCTCTCTCTCTATATATATACTTGATTTGTATGATTAGATGTCATTTCATTACACTATGTGTCTGATCATTAGTTGGATGTCATTCAGAAAGTGATTCTTGAAATCAGACATTTTCACATTGATATTTATATCATTAAATGTAATCATTATATTCTCAATAGAAAAAAATAGGTCATTATTTGGTGCAGTTCAGGTTTACAGTCACATTTGCTGTGGGTTCTGCATTCCCACATGTGAAAAATATGAACTCTATAAATATTGTCTTTCAAATAAGCATTGTCATGATATTTTTAAAGAAGTAGTAAATATTTATGTTGTGTTGAAAACCACAAACATGGTGAGGAAGTGTGGTTTTTTTCTAGAAACAGTGATCTGAATTATTCAGTCTAATCTTTTAAATAGGATGAAATGAATGTAAATAATTGCCATGCATGCTGAAGGACTATGTAAATATTCAGTATCCTAGATAGAGTAAAACCAGCTTCTATAGCAACTACTCATTTGAAGACTATTCCTACAAATTCATATAGCTTTGAAAAGGTACAATTTTTAACAGAAATTCTTGTAATGAGTTCAATAATATTATGTAGAATGTTGCTTATAGGCTTCTTTCAGAATGCAGACATTTTATTTTTTGGTTGATTACATATTACCTATGCTTACAAAATTATTACAGAGGAAAAACTACTAGAAGACTATGAAGTATCATAGTATCATAGATACAGTTGGACTTGTGGCTGAACAGTGAAAACTGATCACTCTCTTATTCAATGGAAGGTCTTAAACCCCTTTGTTTATAAATAAGACAAATAAAAAGTTGTCTGGGATTTGCAGGACTTGCTGGTTCTTTGGAGCCTCAGTTAAGACCTCATGATCTCATGCTGTTCAGGTTTACTCTTGATATCCACTTGTAACATTTTTCAAGCACTAAATGAATTCTTCAAAGCAGGTAATTTGATTCCTGTTTAAAAAAACTGTTCCATGATCTTATTCTTCTGCATTGTTTTCCTTATGACTTTCAACCTTTGTTTTCTCATTGAGAGTTTGTTTTCACCTGTTCTCCTGTTACTACTGCCCTTTAATTTAACTAGTTCTTTTCACTGCCTGATGTTTATCTGCCTGATTTATTAAAAAATGGTAGCCTTTCCTGGTGTTTGCTGAAGTAGCATTTTGCATACCACATTATAAAAGTTGTTCTCCTGTCACATGTGTCTACTTTAAAACAGATTTACAAAAAATGGGAAGAACTGAAACATAAATCATTGTTATATGATCATTACTATGTTTTGAAGTATTTGCACTGTTACAGAGATCTACAAGATGTGAGAATCTCCCATGTAGGATGTAGACTAAATGAATGATCTGTTGAAGCCAAGCAGAAGGTGTACTTGTCAAATGGTACTTACACAGTTTGAGTCCATCTGCAAGAAGAGATACTGCAGATAAAGCATACCTATTCTAATGCAGAGTAATAGGACTTCCATAGAAGAAAGCAAGGTTGTAATCTCCCACATGTCAATTTCCATATTGTTAATTTAGAAATATGCAGCAGATGGAAACTATATGGCATACAAGAATACATGTGCTTAAGTAGTACATGCAAATATTATTTCATAAAAAGCTTTGCATAAAATAGAAGACTATGATTGAATACACAAAGGTTTTGATTGCTAGACAACAACAGTAATGATTAAAGCTGTCACACATCTTTTTCACTTCCTAAAGATGATTCACCTAGTTTCTATTCAAAAGTTTCCATATAGAATGTAAGAAACCCAGACAAATTAAATTGGAAGCTGCATCATATGCAAAAGGGAGTCACAGATGCATATTAAAATAAAGACACATAAATATGCCTGTTGGGTTTTGAAAAAATTGAATGCTAAATTATAAATTGATAGAACTGTTAAATGTAACTTTTTGGGGGTTTTTTGGAAAGCTTTCTGAACTTAAAAACTGTTCACAGAATGGCTTTCATAGGTGTTTCTATTCAGCTTAGTCAAGCAAGGCCTGTCATATCCTCACATCTTCACAGCAGTTGCACTGAGAGAATGCACAGTGAATTGTTCATAATATCATTTTCAGAGAAGCATACAGTGCAAACAGGCAGTTCAGTTAGAATAAGCATTTTAACTCCCTGTTTTCCCCACATGACACATTTTCCAGACCAGTCTTGGAAACTGTATTTGTACATTCATGCAAACATCTCCACTAAAACTTTCCATGTTTAAGAACAAATTGATTACTATACATAAATAGAAGCTGTGTCTGGGATAATTTTCTCCCCCAGAGGGCAAGAGGTATTGTTCCATTTGAATGATAGGGGAAGTGGTACTTGGTTGAGACCCTGGCCTCCCGTTATTGCACTGGAGGGGCAGGGAAACAGAGGAATTAGGCAAGTAGAAACGTAGATTTAAAAAAAAAAAAAAAAAAAAAAAAAAAAAAAAGAGAGGAAGGAGTAGGGAAATAGGTTTGTTTGAATAATGCTGTAAAAGTAGAAGCTGATGAGAAAAAAGTTGACCAAAACAGTGGCGATCACATATGTCCAGTTTTATGTCTTTCCTTTAAATCATGTATCCAGGTAGGGAAGGAAAAACAATTACTCAGATACCACATGTCCTAAGAGACCTTAGGACATATTAGAAGTTCCTCCTTAAATATTTTTTCTCAAGGACTGTGACTCCTTAATGGTTTGTCCACAGACTATAATTTTGTTTTCTACCCAAGAAAAATGGTTGTACAGTTGGGAAACCATGCTATCTCCCTGCCCTCTCTGTTTTAAACTTTATTTTGTTTTGCAACTCTGATCCAGCTGTAAGCAGTCATGATTCAAATGCAAGATCTGACTCCATGCTGACATGTGAACATAAAAGAATAGAAATTCAGTGACATACATGGTGCAATTGCTGTATTCCCTCCTAAAAGTGAAAAGATTTTTTTTGTGTGTGTTACATTATACTAAGACATACCAGGGAAGCTTTAGTTTTACATATTTAAAACTTTCCCAGTTTTTCTTCTAACAGCTCTTTAGCACCTATACTAGCTTTTTCTCTCATAAAAAGAAAGTAGGAAACAAGAAACACATAGCTATAGACCACATCTTCTTTTAGTATCCTGTGGGGAATCCAGGCCTTGGAGATGACCCAAAAACTATTCTCTGAAAGGAATAGTCAAGAATATATATATTTGGCAGCTGCCAGGTGTTTATTTTTTTTTATGAAGTGAATTTCAATGCTGAGGATCTTGTCTTCCAAACATTAGTTATTCATACTGAAGACATTGTGAATTGTTCAACTTGTATGTATGCATTTTTTAATCAGATTCACTACAACTGACAAGCTTTGAATGCTATCATGCTAAACCAAACCTGAATAAATATCCTCTTCAAATTCTGCATGTCCACATAAGAGAAATAGGAGACTCATAGCAGAACTCTAAAGTTGAAATGCAGCTTTTGCCTTTATGAAAAAATACAACAGTCAAAATTAAAATATGTACTAGTTGCCTATGACACTAATAAGAAAGAGATTTGCATCATTAGTCATGCACACAATATGAGAATAAATTCCACCATGCCAAATAGTCAGGGAAAATAACAATATTAAACTGAGGTCTTTGTTTTTGCAGAGAATCTTAAAGACTTGGGGTTTATAAAACTGAACCTGTGTTTATTAATACACACACAGAACACACGGTGAATATATGTGTACATACATATCTGTGTGCATATATATGGGATATATTGCAAGAAAATATGGTTATCACCTGATTTGCAAAATCCTCACCTTGTCTTATATACTGTTGAAAGTAACCATTAATAGCTTGGAAAGGATAACAAGTCTCTCAATAGCAGATGTGGTCAGCTGTAGCTGAAGCATGCAGTTCAAACTCTATGTGAATTAATTTAGCATGCAAAGGTCTTTGCTATGTAGAGGTTAGAACTTTTAATACTTTCTTTAGTAACGAGGCCACAAATACTGCTCTGACAATTTAATGATAGCTTTTTATTGTGGTCTTTGTGGTATGAGCTAGAGTAACTCAGTAGGGTATTTTAACACCATTTTATGATGTTTATAAATCTGTAGATCCAGAATTACAAATCTCTCACAAGTTACTTTGCTTTGTGTGTTTGACCTATTGGATTTAACAAAGTGTTCATGGACATTCAATGCAATACTCAAAAACCTCACTTAGAAACCCTGTGAGGTACCAATAATCACTCTCAGAAGCTTAACCTAAAGTTGATGCATGTTTATCACCCGAAGGAACTTTCGGAAAATACGTATAATTGTACATTTGCACAAAGGGTCAGAAGATAAGATTTCATGTGACACTACTGAACCTAAGCAGGGGAGCGATGAGTTTAAGTCAGTGGTGGCTCTCATGCTACATGCCTTGAGAAACTGTGAAGGCATAGCACAGGGTATCAACACCTAATTCCCTATTAAGGTGAGACAACAATTTGAAAGTAGGAAGTTTACTTAAGGGAAACTTACATCTTTTATTATGACTGTCCCTGGGAAACAATGTTGGTCAGTCAAGTACTGCCAGGTGTGAACTGTAAAGTTTAAAGGTAGACACTGAAAGGTGTGAGAAACTGAGATTCGCTGACTGTATTTCACTGTTACTACTTATTTCCTTACTTTATAAAAAAAACCCCTAAGTGAATATTCTCATTAGAAGAGATATTGCTTATAAAAAATTAATTATATAGTAATGTAATAACAGGAATGTTATGTTCCTTCAGAGGTATTGTTTTGTGGTTTATTTCTGTAAACTATGAATGTCTAAATTGTTATTTGTGTGAAACTTCTTAAAGTTCATACTATCCAAGTACAAGTTAAGTTTACAAGCCTACGCCAAAAAAAACTTTTATAGCACACAAAAAAAGCTGTTAGAATGTTCAGAGCCACGACCCTGAGTGAAATGTATGCAGTCTAGCAGATTTTTCTAACAGTAGAATCAGTATAGAATACTGTAAGCACTTAATTATTTATTTAAGAAACTAAAAATGCTCACTCCAAAGGATTTACTCTTCTTTTTAAAGAGGGCAGTAGTTTAGATGTTCAATTTACTACTTCTAGAAGAAGTTCTACATTTTCATATGCTAAAATGCACATATTTCAGAGATTGAGTGTTTTTTCCATTTTTCAAAATAGTATAAAATATTTACAGGTGTTGGAGTTTTTCTAAGACGCCTTGTTCACAATTTTTTAATTGGATTCTTTCAGCACCATACATATTTACTTCTTGCGCTGTGGATTATGTGGCATAAACCCTTCATGTGAGAAACCTGAAAATATTAAAACCATCACTTTTTATAGCGCTATTTGAATTCCATATGTATAGAGTATACATATACTACACATACAATACGTAAGTATTTGCAGATACAGAGTGCAAACTGTTGAAGATTTTTTAGAGAGCATAGTATTTATTTGCTGGTTTATCTCAGTTCAGGGGAAGTGAAAGATCTGATCCAAAATAGGAATTACTGAAATCTTTCTAATTCATGACAAGAAAAACAGCCACTTGGTGTCAATAATTCTGTCTAGCACATTCTACTTGGACTGGATTCTACATATGGGAGGAACATGATGAACGTTTGAGCAATTCATATTGTGTGCTGTAGTTTTATAAACTTTTATAAGCTTTTATATAGTTTTATAGATACTATAAGTGCCAAGATGGCTGTGGGTCTCTTCGGTAGAACAAAAGGAAATCAGTGCCAAGAAGAAGGTGGAGTTTGATAAAGTAAATAATTGCCTTGTTACCTGTTAATAACCAATTGTAAATGTATTTGTAATGTATGTTTACATCTGGACAGTATCCAATTATGTGCTTCTTGTCACAAGACCTTGTATACAGATACTATAAAAAGTCTGAGCTCTCTTAATAAACCGGACATATTGTAGATCTCATAGGTCATGTACTTATGTCTCAGAGCCTCTCCACCAACATCTACAATGTGTTAATCAGTCATTAATTCAAACCCTCATAATTACTGTAATATTGTGATAAATGAATCCATGTATGTGTTGTTTTCCCCTCAAAAGGAAGTTGTCTACATTGTATCTTGTGTCAAAACCTTATTCTATGTAAAACAATAAGAGGATCAATGAAGAAAATGAAAGGCTTGTGGTCCATTTTAGAGCAATTGTTCTGACTTTTGTTGTGACAATGCTGCCATTCTTTCTTTAGACAGATATACTGTGAGGAGGAGCACAGACAATTACCATCATTCTCAGTAATCCATCTTCAACCTCAGTGTACTCTTGTCGTGGTTTTGCTCTGGGTCAATTTGCTTTCACACTCCCTACACAATTACCATTAGTTGAGAGAAGGTTTATGCAGTCAAAAGAGACTTCATTTGGGGAAAATACTATGAATATTTATTAGTAGTAAAATAAAACTACTAAAGAACTATATCTACAATAATTCTACCTAAGTAAAGGTGCTATGTATTTACAGAAATACTTCTCCCCCCTTTATACCAGTACAAGGAGGAGAAGCAGTTTCATTCTCCATTCTCGGAGTTCCAGTTCACTCTCCAGTAACTCTGCAGCACTCTCGTCACACCTGGAACTTTTTCATTTCTCTCTCTCGCTCTGTGTCAGCCTCCAGGGCTGGGCCTACCCCCCTCCTGGGCTAAGACCGAAGGCTGGGGGTTACCCAGGTCTTGAAGGGTCTTTCTTCCATAGGCTTGCAAGGGGACACTTGCTTACTATGGATCTTCTTCCACAGGGTTACAGGGGATAATGGCTTAAGAGTTCACCCCTGTTTCCCTATGGAGGTCCCTCCCCATGGGAGAACAGTCCTAGATAGACCACTCCAACATAGGTTTAGCATGGATCCCACACATGAATCCCAATATCCCTACCCGAGCCGTTATTTGCTCCAGCGTAGGTCTTCTCTCTCTGTCAAAGTCACAAATCTTCAGTAGCAGCATGGATCTTTTACACAGATCCCAAGCTTACCCAAGCCATTCTGCTCTAATGTAAGTTTCATTCCCCTCAGGGTCATAAAATCTTCAACAGCAGTATGGATCCCACACACAGATCCCAGTATCCCACCTGAGCTGTCATTGCTCCAGCGTGGGTTTCCCTCAGGGTCACAAAGTCTTCAGTAGGACTTTGCCTCACCTCAGTCCTTCTCATGAAGTTTCAATTCTCTGGTACATCCACAAGCTCTTCTGTGAGTCGCATGGGGGTCTTTTCACCCCAACAATCTTCTAAAGGTAGCAGGGATTACTTTTCAGTCTTTTCCCTCTACACTGCCCCGCCCCCCCCCCCCCCCCCACCTCAACCCAAGCTGGGGGAGGAGGGAGCCTGGCCCTGCTTGGGCAAAACCACGACAACTCTTTTTGATAATCTCTGATTCAGTAATTGATGCTTTGGCGCATTTGTAGGTCATATGTAGTCTGCTGAACTTGTGTTATCCAATATTCACATAATCAATATGAAACATTAGCACATACCTACAAGACGCATCTAAGTCCTATTGAACTTTTTTAATTATCAAGATTCTTGTACTTGCCCTTTAATCCACTCTGGATTTTCAGTTAAATAAGGTTGTTGCCTACATGCAACAACAGTGATATTCTGAGCACATCAAGATAAAGGTCCTACAAAGCAAATCATGGTGCAATTATCCTATAACACTCAAGTGACCTTCATTATTTACGTATACATTTAAGATACTGCAAGTGTAGTCTAGGATTGCAGATAGTTCTTTAAACAAAGAAAGGATATTTGAGTATGCCAAGGAAGCAGTGTGCTAATCTTTTACATCAGAGAGCTTCTTATTCATGGGTGTTTATTTACCCACAAAGGTCTTGAACTAGCTCCTCTGAAGTCAATTGGAATTTTTCTTTTGAATGGAAATAGTGTGTCTAGCAGATAAACTAATCTGAAATGGCTGTCCCTGCTTTGACATTGAAGTCAAGAATTGGTAAACGTAATTGCAATAGTCTAGAAAGAGCAAAAGTCTCCTAAGGACTCCATGTGCATATTAACTGTGGGCTTCTCTGAACTTCTTGTAAACTTAAGAAATACACTTGAAACGTTTGAAAAGCAATCTTGCAAATACTTCTTGCGTCCTTTTTAAAATAATATGTTTCAGCACAACCAAGATCGTATCCATTAAATCACATGGCAAATTAAGGCTTAAAACTTAAAATGTATTATTTTTCATTGTTATAAATGTCCAGTCATTGTGAATTCATTTAGCATTATTGCAAGAGTGATATGGTTCATGAAAAAAAATTAAGAAAAGCTTTGAAAAATGCTTTCAATTTGTTACAGTATAAAACGTTATGGTAGAATAAAAAACCTAACAGCCTTAATATACTAGACATCACAGTTTAAAGAAAAAAAATTGATTTTTTTAATAATGAAAACCTAATACTTATATATCTTAAATGAATAACAATAGAGCTAATTTGCCTGAATTATATGTGTGGTTGAAGCTTTCAGAGGAAAAATAGAGGAAGAAGAATGAGAAAGAAGAATTCTTTCACATGCTTATTTGTGTGGTGGTAAGGACACAGACCTAAAATGTGATCAAGACTCTCCTTTGCTTATTTCAGAGTATTTTCACTTAAAAAATCATAAAAGAAGACTTACATTTTCAGCAACTTTGATGATGTCTTATTCTTCCACAGCCCTTACAGTTCTGCTGGTTGTCTTTATTTTTTGTGGGGAGATCAGACCGGAACATAATGTACATAAAACCCACTATTCAGTAGTACAAAACTATATGCCACTGAGAAGCTTAGTTCAAAGAGACTGTACTGCAGCTTTCCTCTAGGATGACAACAGTATGTCTATTTATTGGCTCATAAAAAACTTTGAATTTAAAAACATTTAATACACATACATGAAATCTAGTGAAAAAAAACCCAAACCAAACCAACAACTAAACAAAATAAAATAAAATAAAAGAAGCCTTTAAAATTTCCAAAAGTTTTGAAAATACTGGATCCTGCTAACTAAACCTAATAACATTCATAGGCATATTAGCATGTTAATACACAATATGCATGTATTCTTATTATCAATAAATTTTAAAATTTTGAGTCACTCCATTTATATTGAAGGTTTTAGAATATTTTATGCATGAAATAGACAGAGTTATATTGAGATATATTGGAAGGAAGGAAGGAAGGAGGGAAGGAAGGAAGGAAGGAAGGAGGGAGGGAAGGAAGGAAGGAAGAAAGGAAGGAAGGAAGGAGGGAAGGAAGGAAGGAAGGAAGGAAGGAAGGAAGGAAGGAAGGAAGGAAGGAAGGAAGGAAGGAAGGAAGGAAGGAAGGAAGGAAGGAAGGAAGGAAGGAAGGAAGGAAGGAAGGAAGGAAGGAAGGAAGGATTTTTAAAGCTATACTGGGCATATGAATACTCAGCCTCAGTATAGCCCTGTCGGTGTCCACCCAGTCTCTATGACAGATTTACTGAGCTGGTTTGCCTGAGAGCTGTGCTCACATGACAGCAAGGCTTCCTTAGCAGAAGTGGACCACATTAGGAAATCCAGTGGCAATAGTTTAGGACTTTTGTGTGCAAATGTATAGACTGGCCTAGTAAGTCCAGCAGAGAGCTTAGTCATTTAATTGCATAGAGAAATTGTTCTGTAGAGCTTGTGAATGAAGTAAAACAGCCACAGGAACAAGGTGAATTTAGAAAGACAGATGAAAGGATAGGTGATGATCAATTGTAATGTTTTATACATGGATCGACAGTCCATATCTTTCTTCTGTTTTGAAACACTGTAATCCTATCTGATCCACAAGAATATTTAAATTCTATATAAGTTATCTGTATAATATCCTGCAAATATTAAGTACTTTAAAACTATGTAGAGATTATGATTTAATTTTGACTTACAGAAAAGAACATCACCTTCTCAATCAACAGTAGAATTTCCAGCAGAGGTCCTTTGCAGCACAGGAATATCCACATAACAGCCTTGTTTATTTTGCATAATGGAAGATGATTGTAGCACAGGGTGTCATGTCTTCAGGCAGGAGCTGTGTAATCTGTGTTTGCAGTGCTAATCTTCCATATTTATTTTGCTGCTCACCCTCTGAACTTGCCTCCTGCCACACACTTCATTCAGGATGAAGTTTATTTTCAGAAAACTGACATGCCCTCCATTTAACCGTTTATAAAATTATGACAACTTTTAACTACTTTTTAAGTCAAACCTTTTGACTTCAAACCTTTTGAATTTTTCTGTTGAAAGACATTATTTTCAAGTAACTATATCAAGGATAGAAAATTATGAATATATTTTGGTTTTTACCCTTTACCTCTTTTATTTTTGTAATCTTTCCTATGCTTTCATAGCTTGCTAAATGTTGCAGAAATACATTCAAAGAGACAAAAAAACCCAGTTGATAAGCTCAATAAATAGAATTGTTTCTGATTTTTGCTATTACTCCTTTGTGCTTCTTACCTGATATCATATAATATATATAGAGACACATCCTTTTTCAAGCTGCATTTCATAAACTTTGTCTAATCAAGTCAACTAAATGAAGAATCTGGAGCCAAATTCAAACCTTAATAGACTCCAGGGCTTTTTTTTTTTTTTTTTTTTTTTTTTTTCATTCCAGTGGTAGTATCCATATAGGAGAATATTCAGTATTTAGCAAGATACCTAATCATCCTGTTTCTGAGCAGATGCACAAGACACTAACAAGGTTGCTGGGAAAAAGGATTATGTTAGGACACCTGTGCTACCCAATGAATAAATGTTAGAATGAAGTAAATGTTGGATATATATATATATATATATAAAACACATATATAATTTTTATATATATATATAACTTATGTATATAACTTACAGCTTTGTTTTGACACTATGTATTACTCCAAGATGATACATTCACTGACATCTTCAAAGTATCAATATAATTCAATATTGCCTTATTATCTTTTTTTTTTTTTAACCTATAAAATACAGTGCCAGCCAATGTTTTATTAAAACAACTTTTCTGGTTCATGTAATTTGTGCTTTCACAGGGCCAATGATAATTTTCACTTACATAAAAAGAAAATAGGCAGTAAGTCATATTAATACTCTATGCCCTTTTGCCTTTAGAAATACTTATATCCATGATCCCAGTCCACTGTCTTGAAGCATCATATTGAAATCATCCCTCCAAACATCTCTGTACAACATCTCTGACTACCATCTTGGTTTGTATTGCTTGATGATAAAAATGTCTCCTCTCAAATAACAGGAGTACTTTATTGGGCTGTTTGATGACAGTGAAAAGAGAGGAATCAGACATCTGTTCTGCTCAATGCTGTCTTGTGAAAGGGGGGGTTTCTTGAAGGCTTTATATTGGATATTTGATCAGTCTATTTGAGTCTTTGAGGGACGGGCAAAGGTAAAGTTACTGTTGATATCCTTTCATGTTTCGGTGGAGTCTGAGTGACTTTGGTCATCAGTATATATATTGGGCCGTGAAAAGTGATACATATTTTCAAGTTAATGAAGCAGAATTCAGCTTTTGATTACCATCGGGATCATTTCTTCGGCTTAGTTCCATTACTTGCATTGTTTATGATGGAACATTACCTCAACACTGTTGTGTTGCTACATCCTTTTTTTTTTTCCATATCTCCATTGATCTCAGCAAAATATGAGTGTAAAACCTTTGTACCACTCCATTCTTTGTTTTGTGTTTCCCTTAGAGTGAAGATCCTTTAGCATTTCTGCTCCTAAGGTGTGCAAACACTTTTTCCCTGGTGAACTATAGCCAATGCACTTCTTCTTGCTGAACTTTGTTTTTCAGTCTTCTCCCTAGATAGCTGAAAATCATAGAATCACAGAATCATAGAAGCAGCCAGATTGGAAAGGACCTCTGAGATCACCTTGATCCAACACCACCATGGTTACGAGACCATGGCACTGAGTGTCACATCCAGTCTCATCTTATAAACATCAGGGAGGGAGAATCCATCACCTCCCTGGGCAGCCCATTCCAATGCTCTCTGTAAAGAATTTTTTTCCTAATATCCAACCTAAACCTCCCCTGGCAGAGCTTAAGACCATGCCGTCTTGTCTTACTGATAGCTGCCTGGGAGAAGAGACTAATCTCCACCTACGCAGGTTTTATGAATATGCAGTACTTTTAAAAGCCCTTTTAACTGATTTTACATTTACTCAGCAAACAGGAGAAATGACATTTTTCTCTTTCTTTTATTTCTTTTACAGTCCCATGGGGTAAAGTGACTGGTGTTATTTTGAGCAGTAGACCATATTAACACAGTAGTATGTGGCTAATTTATAAGGTTACTGCCCACAGAGTCTATGATTTCTTACTTCAATATATTTCACTTCAAAGGGAAAAAAAAATAAAGAACTAAACAGTTAAAGTATATTTCTTTTAGTGATTTAAGGTCATTTAATAATGGTGCTTTGCTTAGTTTCTAATCAGAGAAGATGCTTGACATGTTGTGTCACACACTGCCCTAGATATTCAAGGAATTCTTTTACCTTCAAAAAGCAGATAATTATGCAAAATACTTCTCTTTGTATCTTTAACACTTGTTTTTTGTCTGTGACTAGGAAGCAAGAAATAGGTGTTTTCCCCACAGCTAGCTAAAATCACTAGGATAAGAAATGAACATCAGTACAAAAATGAGACTTTCAGGTGTTTCAGAACTTCAAAACATCAACTAAGTTACATTTCTGAAACTTTTCTTTGACTAGTCACTGTTTTAATGCACACACATTCCCTTCTTTTATCAGAGTTCAGTCGTGCTGAGGAAAATGTTAACATTGATTCCTCTCTTAACAATGCTTAAAGAACATTTATGTTAAGTATCAAAGTGCATGCCTAAAGTGAGATAATTTGTTTAATTCAGAATTACTGAAATACTTTCCCTTTTTCTATTGGAAACAAACACTGAGGCAATTAAAAACCGACAAACTGAAAACAGCATCTAAACAGATGGACTACACCTAAAGGAAATGCTTCCACTATGTATTTATAAGCCATAAAGGTAAGTAAGATCAAATATTTAAACGTCAATTAACTCTAGGATGCAGCTGCTGAAACTATAATTTGCATGTTAATAATTCCAAGTGTCTTTAGAGATGATGAAAGAATAATTCCTGTGAGAAAGGGAGCTTCTAGCTTCTTTGCAGCATCTTTTTTTTTTTGCTTTTTTGTTTTTTGAATCAAATGTAGCATGTGTCACACTACTTTTCCAAGAGTTTGGCTATCTGATTAACTGATCCTGAGGTTGATGAGTTGTTTTCTATTTCATTTTTTTTTTAAGATACCTATTTTCAGCAGCAAATAAATGCTTGGTGCAAGATTTGGAATACAAAATAAAACACCTATATATGAAATGAAACTAGCTTTCTAGTTTGATAAGCTCAATAAATAGAATTGTTTCAGATTTTTGGTATTACTCCTTTGCACTTCTTACCTGGTATCATATAACATATATAGAGACATATCCTTTTTCAAGCTGCATTTCATAAACTTTCTCTACTCAAGTCAACATCAAATCAAGAATCTGGAGGCAAATTCAAACCTAATTCAAGCTTTCTAGTTTCATTTCACTTACTTTCTAGAAATGAAACTGAACTGAGTGAGTGGGCCAGTTGGTTGGATGTTGCTTTTAAATGAAATTTACTTTGTACTTGCATCCAGTTATTTACTGAATTGTAAAAACATCTTTAAAACTACAGTTTAATCTTCAATTGTTGATAGCAACTAAGCTTTGACCAATGAGTATTACTGTTCGCTTAGTAGGAAAACTTTTTTTCCATTGTAAAAAATCTCACATCATTTTGCCAGAATTTCACCAACTTGCTCTGGTAATTTGTTTCTCCACTCAGGTCATTGAAAAAAAAATAATGAAAAAAGTAAAAAAAAAATTTTTCCATTCTTATTTTGCTGGAAGATACTTGATAATTGCTTATTTACCAAAAAAAAAAAAAAAAAAATCTTCCAAGCATCAGACTTTGCAATAGTCAGAAAATAAATCCAAAGTTTTGAACTTCTGGTCGAATCCTCAAAACTGCCCAATCTGGGGCCAATCTGTAAAACAAAGTACTTTGTCTTAGATACCCAGAATCTGCTCTACTTGTGTTTTGGCATGAATCTAGTTTAGACTAGCCCTGGTGTGATCCCCTTAGAAGAATGTTTCAAACATGTTGTTCTAGCATTATTAATGGTATACTCTGGTGCTTGGAAAACTTCCAAAGAAATAGTAAGGTTTTGGAAAAGGATCTGAATAGAATTAGAAATACTAGAAGAAACATTTAGGAGAAAACTAAAGAAATAAACAAAGCCTTATGCAAATAACACCTCTATTTCTATTTAATGGTCCATCTAGTCCATCTCTGACAAAGACCAGAACCTGGAAAAGGCAACTGAAGGAATAAAGAATGCACTGACTGAGTGAGGAAATAAATCTCTCTTTTTTTGCATGTATAACTGTTGCTGCTTTGGATATTTATTCATAGTGGATTTTCTTTCTAACATATGATATCTTGGTTTCCATGTTAACTTGTAGTAGTAAAAATCTTACATATTTCCCTTAAAGGTACTCTATTACTGAATAAAGAAAAATAATTTAAATTTGGGCTTCATTTTTTTTTTAAATATGCCTCATCCTTTTATAGGAGATGGCGCATAAGTATGTAATTCTTTGGCTCCTCTTATTTCTCTTTTATAAAGGAATTGTTTCCTCATTTATCTCTTTTATAAGGGAAATTTGGATTTTGTGAACATATTCAAACAAGATTGTGTGTTATTTGTTCAGCTCTAATCTCTGAAACAGTTTAGTAAAATGTGAATTTGAAGTAAAGTGCTGCATTCCTGCTACCGGGAAGAACAGCAGAATTGTAAGATACAGCGAAAAGTAAATTTTCCAAAGTGGAACTTAAAACCCAGAAATTTTAATTTAAACTAAAGGATTATTTCAGGGAATCAGAGTAACTCAGATTCAAAGGAACCCAATTTAGGACCAAAATAAATACAGTTATATTTTTAAAAAGGTGCATAATACTCTTTTATTTAGGAGTATATTGACAAACATATAAGACTCTTGGGTTTAAATTTGAAAAAGATAAGTAACTTTCTGATATTATTCTTTTTCAGATATGAAAATATTTTTAAATTAAAATGAAGAATGTATTTCAAAATATAAAAATATTTAAGCCTTTTAATAATTTTCTTCTAATTATAAAGTACATTTACATCCACAAAGAAACAAATGAATGATAAGTAAAGAAATTTGTAGTTCTGTTGTGTTAGTGATTCACAGTGGTTATAAGAAGGAATACCATACTTAATTTAATTAAACTAAATGTTGTTATCTTAATTTATCTGGCTATTGCAATTTAATCACTGTTAAATGGGGATCATAATTTAATTAAAACTGAGACTAGTTAATCGTTTAAGTTGTTGTTTCTATGAAAGATGTTGTTTTTCATGGAAAAAGCACAAAACCTTTTATGAGGTAAAGAAACCACTTACAACATTGCCTTGGGAACATTTCCTTCCAATTAAAGCATTCATAATACTATGAAAATATAATATTTTATGATCATACCCACAGAGACATAAAGAAAGAACCAGCAATGTCTGGCACTGAACTTGTTCTCAGAGAATCTTCCACTCCATTTCACATTTCTTGGTGCTCACCTAGTCACACTGTGAAGATGCTGAGGAAAGAATTAGACTTTGTAAGCTGCAGAAGAATTTGTCAAGGCCATGAGAGAGACAGCGCTATTTCTGGCTCCAAAAGACATATCTTGAATACCAGTATCTTTTTAAAGGGAAAAAAAACCCAACACAAACAAACAAAACAAAAAACAAAACAAAACAAAACAAAACAAAACAAAAAAAAACAAACAAAAAAAACCAAACAAACAAAAAAAAAAACCAAAAAAAAAAACAAAAAAAAACAAAAACACACACACACACAAAAAAAACCACCTTTACTGGGATTGAGAACTAACTGGATTATTACAGAGCTGATCCACAATTGGAGGACAGAGAGAAAAGAAGAAAGGACTAAGATGAAAATTCAGTCTGTGTTAGCCTTTCTTCATGACTTTAGTTATGTAAAATTTCAAACAGTTTTGAAAAACTCACTGCGAGAGAAAATATGTTTAAAAAGTTTATATCTGAAAAGTACACTTAAAAAAATTATACTTTAAAATCCCAAACGTACCCATGGTGATTCTATTGTAAAGTAACATTAAAATCTGATTTGCATTTAAAAAAAATTAAAATTGACTTCAAGGTAGAAAGAGACTCCACTGTTGAAAAATAAAAGAAGAAACAATTGAAGATAAGAGAATATTTAAAACTAGTCATTTAACATTTTCTAAATATCCTTGAAATCTGTATCTGAAAAAAAGCTGAAGATTTTTAATTGGTTTGAATAGCTGCCAGTGTTTTCTGTGAAGTTTTCTTGATTCAGATAGAATAATATAGACATAGGAGAAAAAGAATTTGTTCTTCTTCACCCATGAAATTGATACTTGTTAAAAACTCCAAAAGCTTGTTGTAAAATCCATTTCCACCTTTCCACCTTTTCTTGTCTAATTTTGTGTTTTGTGGGTTTTTTTTATTTAATTATTTTAAAATTTTTATTACAATACTAAAAAATGGAAATCACATGTATTCTGGGGATAAACTGGAAGTATTTCTTTGTTATCTTGAAGGTGAACTTCTAACTCTTTAAGAGATGGATTTCCTCATCTTATGTGACTATTGTCTGTGATATATCAGACGACCTAGAATGTTGTGTAAATATTCACAAAATATTCTATCAAACATTTGGCCAAACTGAATGCTATAGTAAGAAATACATAAGCTACTCCTCAACATCCAGACTTTTAAAGATTTTGTTATCTCTGAGGGTTTTACTTAGCTGGCTATGAGGCTCAAAGAGAAATGTTTTCCATCATGCTCAATAGGATTTCCAACATTTCAGTATTTCCTAACTGCAAATGTTTTGGAGCATGAAGGTACAATTTCCCTGTCTGAGGAAGTTACTCATAGCACCACAGATTTTCTAATTTGTTACAAGGGTTGACTTTTTTCTTTATTCTAGCTATTTGTTGTAATTTATATGCATACAGCCGTAAGGAGAGAGTATCAGAGGGTGTAATGAAAGATGTCCCCCACTCCATGTTTGTTTTTCTGAAAGCATAACTGTACATTACTTAGTATATCAGGTTGATAAAGGGATTATGATTTTCTTGCACAAGCTTTCCCTTGAACAGAAAAATAAATTATTAGAGACTTATCTTTTTCTTAAGAGCAGAAAAGAAGATAAATTTGTGTATCAACAGAAAATATTTCAGTCATTAGGAAATAACAAGAACAAAATTTCAAAACAAACTGTTTCTCTTCCAGAAATTGTCAAAACACTTCACAGACAATTTTCAAAATTCACTCACTTCAACAGCGGCTATTTAGTTGTTGAAACATAAATTGCAAGTAATTTTTGCTCTCCTATAGCTGCTTTCACAAGTTCATTATCTATGTGCTTTAAATACCATATCAAAACATAGTCCTCATGTATGTGGCAACGGCCTTTGGATTTTAACTGCTTTCACCAAAGTCAAATTTCATAATTCTGAGGGTTGACTCCCCCCAGAAAAAGAACTTCCACAAACTAAAAATAAACTAAACATACAACTTCTCTTTTAGCTCTTCCCCTGTTATGTAGGTGCACTGCAAACCTGAAGTATGAAGAGGATGTGATACACAATATGCTTACTGAGAATAGCATATTTTCACAGACTGGTGGTCTTTTACATGCAGAGTATTTTTTCAGGGACATTTATAGCAAAGAAAGATTGAACTTTGACAACATAAATATTTGTATATATACATAGCTACGTATATAATTTGCAGTCCATATAAAGCATACATCTCAGTATATTAAGGGAGGTCTAATGAAAAATCCAAAGCACATCATACAGTTAATCATATAAAATTATCTATGGACTCCTCTACTTTAGCACTTTAATAGTCCAAATTTAGGGGAAGATCTGTTATTGCAGTAATAAAATTACAGTGAAATTAAGAGGTTTCAACACTAGTATGGCCTAATAGTATTCACGATATGGATAATAATGGAGCATGAAAGCCTTTAGTCTGTTAAGTTTAACCTGCAAAATCTCCTCTTTTCTTACATAAACAGGGGGGAGAAAATTGGGGGTTAAAAGAAAAATAAAATGACAAAGAGTATACAGCTATTAGGAGAAAAAAAAAATAGCAAGGACAAGGAAAATAGTAAAATAGATTGACAAGTACCTGTAAAACTGCTGCCTACACAGTATGTTGCAAATTAAAAGTCATGGTCTATAGACAAAGGATTTGCAAGAGCTGAGTTATCAAAAGGATTTAGTCCAAGGCTTTAAGGGGCCATTTTGTCACTTTATGGAACAAGAAAAGGAAAGAAAAAAATGGTTTGCAAGGAATCACAAGACAGTCATCAAAATGCACAAAAGTCTGCAAAAAAAATACAAAACTTCAGTGGGGCAGAAGCTACTCAGGCAGTGTAGGGATGAGCATTGGAGAAAAAAATATTACCATTTAAAGTGAAAAATTAGGGACAAAATGGCTCAGACAAGCTAGCTGACACACCCTATATGCATCATGTGTGAGATAATAATATATATGCAAATCTAACAAGATATGGCAATTGTATGGTAACACACTAGTACTTTCTGAGAGACTATTGAAAAAAAAAATAAATCTCAGTGTTAAGAGTTAAAGTTCAAACCAGAAATTTATGATTGAGAATACATGATTTTGAGTGTTGAGAAGAGATGGATTTTGATGGGTTGATCTTGGCTGGACATCATGAGCCCACTAAAGCACTTTGGCACTCCACTCCTTGGAATAATGGTGAGGGGAAAAAAAAAGATTAAAAAAAAAAACGTGGGTCAAGAGAAAGGCATTTTAATAAAGCAAAGACCTCTGAACACAAAAGATTCATTTTCTCCTTTCTATCAGCAAGCAATGTCCAGCCACTTCCTAGGAAGTGGGGCTTAAATACATGTAACAGTAGCTCTGGAAGAAAAACAATGCAATAATGAATGTCCTCCCTCTCCCTCCTTTCTCATAGCTTTTAGTACTGAGCAAACATTGTATGGAATACCCTATGGTCAGTTTGGGTCGCTTGTCCTGGCTGTCCCAGCCCAAGATCTTGCTCACCCCCAGCCTACTGATGGATGGGGAACATTGGAGAGACAGTGCTGGTGCTGTGCCAGCACTGGCCAGCTGTAAGCACTGGGCCAAAGCACCTTTCTGGCTACCAACTCAAAGCACAGCGCTGTGAGGGCTGATATGGGAAAAATAAACTCCATCTCAGCCAGATCCAATAGGGGGTTCATAACTGTACCAGTAAAATCGATCTTGCCTGGAATAAATCTCTGTTATCTGAGGTCAGATTACACAGAATGGCCTGTGTCCACAGTATTAAACTATCTTATTTCCTGGAGCACAGCAATTTGATGCAAATTCTTATTGTGCATTAATCCCAAGCTGAGTTTTAGGAGCTGTTTGAAAGGATATTTTTTGGGCTGGGACGAAACTATTTCATAGATTGCTCTTACATTTCTCAAATATGGGAGATCTCGGGACAGTGTACTCCTGTCAGGCTCATCAATCTTACTGATGTATACACATCCATAAATTTCCAGAATGGGAAAATATATTACAAACACATATCACTAATACACACTACATCAACAGTCTTTATCCCTTACACAAGGACTGTTAAGGTCCACATTCATTCAGAGCACACTTAGTCCCCCTAAGAACCAGTTTTGCATTTGCTTTCTATTTCATATTTTTTCCATACTTGACAGAAAGTGACTTCTCTGCAGTGTAGTAGGAAATAGAAATTTTTACTCTTTTAGACAGTCAGACAAGGCCTTTTGAGAGCCTCGTGACTTTTCTGAGTTACTTTACTGAAATAGTGCTGATGAGCTTCTCGCAGTAGCTCTCAAGCTCTTGAGCAAGACACCTCTTTCAGCTTTAGCTTCTTCAGCTATTGCTGGACAATCAGCCTCAGATGATGTGGTTTTAGTCCCTTAAAAGGTGAATTGATTATGGAAAATATGCAATAGTATTTTAATACTATTTAATAGCTATTCTTTCAAAATATTTCAGATGGCTCAAAACAAGACAAAAACAGAGTCAAGATGAAAACTACATTTTGTTTTCCTATAAGTGTTTGAAAAGGGGAGGTATAAGTTTGTCACCTTTCACTCTTCTATGGCTCCCTCAAGAGTACAGCTCTTACAATGATAGTTGCAAATAAAGTTTAGCTATTCTCTTACTATCATAACCTCTAAACCAATCTTGAAATTCTCCCACTACTCTCACTGTATGATGCACCAAAATTCCTTTTACAGCTTCTAGGCTCCGTCATATGTTTTCTTTTTCTCTATCCTTGTCAAGTCAATGTTCCTTAGATTGAATTTCCTTTAAATTGAATTTCCAAACCTCTGCAGAGTCATCGGTTCTTTATTATGCTCCCTTGCAGTACTATTGAACATAAGCCTTGAATCCATGTCTTATTAGGAACCATAAAGATTCAAAAAATCACCCAACAGTGTAGCTATACTGTTATGCCAGAGGTTGTATAGCTTACCAAAAGCTTGTCTTTGATCACTGAGCTATCATAAACCCTATTTATGTTTTCTTTCCCCTCAGGTTCAGTAAGGGTGGAGTTAAATTCTAATGGTGACACAAACAACAGAAATCATTACCAGAGCTTCTTCTTATTGCTAATGCAGAGGGATGAGAATTGGTTTAGTGGTATATATTTATCATCACTTGTGCATGGGAAAAAAAATAAAAGACTGAAATATGAAACTGTAAAATCAACAGAAATCATGAAATGTCAAACATTCACAATAGGGTAAGTCAAGAGAAATAAAAACTTTCTGTGGAGGGTGCTGGGAGTCTTAGATTTCTAGAGCAGCTCTCTCATGGAATTTGGTAGTACTTCTCTGAGAAAGGGAAGTTTAAGACGTAGTTTGGGTTGTATTAGAAAAATATCTCTGTTCCATTTTTCCACCATAGAAAAAAATACCAACTTTCAAGGCTCTGAACATTACTTGACTGTTTTGGCAAAAGGAGCAGCAATGCCACATAAAAGAAACTCACTCAGCACATTTAAACAGTATCTTATTCAGGTAATGTAAGTACCTACTCTACCTTAAAATATTACATCGTGTTTTAGTTGAGCCATTATCATTGATAAGCAGATTTTTAATCAAGGAAATAAGGCATAGTTAATTATGTGCATGAGTTGTGCTTTAAATTAGATTTTATTAGCTGTGCTCATCACCTTCCAGCCCACAAACCAGGTGTGGCATCCCAGCTCTTTCTTTAACTACTGCTTGCAGAGATTACAGCCAGAACCAGACTTAATCCAATTAGCAAACAGTGTCCTCAGTGAAAAGTGAGAAACTGCTGACAGTTGCAATGATTGCTATTAGTGCTCTTCAGTTAAGAGATTCTTTAATTACAGACCTTGACATCCTCCAAGGTACAATGATTGCCTGAAGATACACTTGGAAAAAAAAAAAAGAAAGAAAGAAAAAAAAAAAAGGAAGTAGATTATAGGTGTAAACAAGGTCTGGTAAAAAAAGTAAACCACCAGTCAGCATGATGGAAAAGAAAATGTTACAAAATTTGAAACAACTGTAACTGCCAATGTGGGATGATAAAGTGTCTTCTTTAAAGAAGAAAAATTAGTATCATTACTTGATAGAGATTAATTTCTCTGAAATATCTAAGTTGCAACAACTCAAATGCATTATACTTCCATGAAGTTACAAGTCCGTTTTCTTTGCTGGCCAGAAATGTTTGTTCTCAGTAAGGCACACTGAATGCTGATATTTGGATGCTGGACCTACAGTACAAGACAGTACAAGAGTTAGAAAGGCCTTTTTTTTTTTTTTTTTTTTAGGCCTCATAGCTTCTTTAGGCTTACAAAAATCTGTGAAATAATATTGACTACTTTGATCTTTATGAGAAATCCTCCATTCTTCCAGGTTGTGTATGGGTAAACATAGAACAACTTGAAGAGTAAAGAAAGTTCCAGAAAGAACATATTTTTCAAGAAATGTAATGGCCTGGTGGTGGGGAAGAACAAATGAACTGTCACTGAGCTAAGAACAAGATGAACATGAACAACAAGAACAACATGAGAACTACTGAAGTTTGTTGAGTGTATTTTTTTTAAATAAAATAAAGAAACTGAGACACAAGATCAATGTCTCCCTATCACCTTATGAAGTCTTATCAGACTAATAGAGCTCTACTATGGTCACTATTGTACAGTGAGAGAGAGGAGTCAGTATTTGAGAAGTATAAAACATACTGCAGAGCATGAAGAACAACAATGGAAATGCTTATATATTATCATAAAATGAATTCAAATGGACTTTAAAGCATATATATGTGCCCTTCTTGGAACTCATTAGCATGGTTTAGATGTTTCATGGGTGTATCCTCAAGTGATCCAGAGAATCACATAGAATTATTACCTAATCAAAATGCAAAATTCATTGATGTGTGATGTAATTAAGCAATGAAGTTTGAATGTGTTCATTAAAATAGAATCGAAAATAGATGAGACTTTAGGGTCAAGGTCCTTCAACAGCTAACTTTCCCTAAAGTCCAATCTGATACAGATGCAATTATTAGTTTAGCAATTTAATGAAAACTCATGAAGTCTGAAAAGCTTAATCAGTTCTTTTTATTGGACTAAATCTGCATGAAAAGAGTGTCAGGTTTAGACAACATTATGAGATGAGATACATACAGCAGTCTGACCAGGATTTCTTCTAAAAACCTATGACATTGAGTATGAACATGGCACATTTCAGTTAGGGTATCAGTTTGAAAAAAAAAAACCAGCAAAAAACATAGCATAGAGAAAATCAAATTTCCTTCCTAATGAATGTTGCAATCATCAGTAGAAAGATAGCATGTTTTCTGTTATGATTTACACAGGTTTGATGGAATCTCACCTGAGCTTGCTTGAAGTCACCTAATAGTAGTGAGATTTCAGGCATCAGCTTTGTAATTTTCTCATGTGTAGGCAGTGTTTATGCTCTTGTGGATAATTATTGGTAATTAGGTAATGTAATGTAAGTATACATTGGTTAGTAGCCTTACACATACATACACACACATACATACACATATATATTTGGAAAATATACATTTTTTTGTGGATTTATGGTGTTAGGATTTGTTCCACTTAGCTATCTTCTAGTAAAGAATCAGACTTCGAGTAATGAAATGTCTCCTATGCATTGTGGAGATCAGTGTCACTGCCACTGTTAAGAGCAATTACCACTAGACTAATTGTCATTGGAAGTATAAAATTGCAAGCTGATCTATTTGGAGAGCCTTCTTACGTTGAAATAATTATTACCACAAAAATAATCTAAGATATGGCTGTGTAGATGGATGAAGGCAATTCTGCTTTTCTCTGTCCAGTCTGAATCAGATGCTCTGAATATGCAAAGACTGTGAAAATTGGAAAAATATTTATCTCAGTTAATCAAACAGGCTGATAGGTAAGGTAGTTATATATCTACCAGAGAAATGGTGATACGAAGCCTGTTGGGTCTTTCTTCATCTCCCTTACCCACACCTCCATTTGCACTTCATGTGATCCCACATGACCCTACATGACTAGTTGAGTGTATTAACTTGAAATCAGATTCTTCTTGTGTGGCTTCCAGACTGAAAGTACCTGCATTGAGAAGCATAAAATAGGCATAAATCATCTGCAACACATAGGCCCATCATAGACTCTTCAAATTACTAGTTAAAAAATTGCTGATGTTATTTTCACTTTGTAAACTTAGCATACTTCTATAAACATTTATTGGCAGTGTCTGTTCGTGGGCAACCAAGATCTACTTGTAAAACACCATGGTCACTGTAGGTCAATTCAGAAATGCTGAATGAGAAGGCAAGCTGAAAGGTTCTCTTTTACATAAATGTTGTATTTGGCTAACCACAATTAAGTCAAGACTGCAAAGTTCAAACTACATAATCAATCTTTCAAAGCAACCAAAGGAACAGAGGAAAGAGGAGGAACTCATAAGCATTTCTCTCTAGTTTCTTCATTCCTAGCCTGCGGGTGCATAGGCCAGATTTTCAGTATATTAGTATTTACATGGAAATATCCTTTAGGAAAGCAATCTGTCAGCAGCCTACAACAGGTGTAGAGACCCTCATTTCTTTTCTTAGTTATCCTGTGGCCTCTGCAAGCAAGGTTTCAGGATTTCATGAATGCTGTTTTCAATATTTTTGAAATGATTAAGAAAGAGTTGCACCTCAGAGCTATGTACAGCTGGTGACATTCACAACAGCTCTGAAGGAGCCTAAGGTTAAAGGAGGAGTAGGTTATGGACTGGCCCATAATCTCAGGATATGAAGGCAGTGACACTATTTGTATGAGTACAACTCCCCTGTTGAAGATGAATCTACTGTCCATTCTGTCACGACCTAGGACTCCTTGGTCCAGGGTAAAGAAAGAAGAGAATATAAGCTGTATATACCACATGCTTCCTGTTCCATGTGCCTTCTTCAAATAACTATCTGTTCTAGGGTTCAAGGATTCCAGGGTAAAGAAAAGTGGCACACCCCCCGGTAGGTTCAAAGAAAAATATTAGTTGATTAAGCAACTGCCACTGTTACAGGTATGTCCAGCTAAAGCAGTGCAAAGCTTCGAAGGTTCATACCAACCCCAGAAGAAGTGTTTGGAATTCAAGGAGTCCAGCTCCAAGCCCCGTTATGATGAGGTTTGTCAGGCAAAAACACTTAGGGGGTATCTCCACGGAGGCAACGTGGTCCTCGGTGTTCTGAGTGCCTCACCCTGGCACGCAGGTTCGGACATTTCATCTGGGGAATTTGTGGTCTCATTCTGACATGTGTGGCCATCACATGCCAGAAGGAGGGGTTTCTGAATTGTCATGTCTGCACTTTTGCAGTGCGCTGATGGACTGGAGTGTGCCTGTGCCAGGAGCACTCAGGGGGTCACTGCTTTCTTCAGGGGTCATTACTTCCTCACATCATAGCCTTCATAACCTCTGTCTCTCTGTGACTGGGCAGTTGGCAGCATGCCTGGCCCTCTAGCTCTATTGTAACTCGTCTTGTTCCCCTTCATCTTGGAAAGTTCCTATTCCCATAGCCTGTCCTTCTGTGTCTTTGCTGCCAAAAGCTGGCCACGGGCCAATGATTCATGGATGTGTTCTCCCACACTATCCATGAGAGTAATGGGAACTGAATTTTATATTCTCTTTTATGGCCACATAGACTCAGCATTTCTTGAACACATTGATGTCTAAAACTTCAGAAGGGAAATTAATTAGAACTGATGTTTACAATAACTCTGCTAGTTATATTTTGAGCTCTTAAATAGAAGTCTTGGAGTCCAAATTATGAAGTAACCTTCCTTTTAACAGATACAGAATCACAGAATCATATATTGCACAGAATCGTATGTTACATATTTCTGCTCTTCCTGTTTGTTTCCTTACATGAATTTGTATTTAAATATTTTTGAAAAAATACACTTTAAAAAAGTGTTAGTATCAAGTTTTTGATTAGCAGCTGTTTCTCTCCTCCTCACTGTTAGGGCTGTTTCCAATTTTTTTCACTGACTGGAAATTATTTTGGATCTTCCCTGTTTTCCTAATATATAATGTCCTGGTTAACTAACTTAATTTCCTTTTATGAAAAAGTTACCCAATTAGTTGATTGAGGGAAATCAGTTGGTGTAATCAAAAAGATTACATCCAAAATCCAAAAAAGCATTTCATTAAAGCTTTTGATACTGTCCCTCACAGGATCTTTCTGGATAAAATGTCCAGCACACAGCTGGATGAACACATCATGAGTGAGTGGTGAGTAACTGCAGAATGGGCTGGGCACAAAGGGTAATAGTAAATGGGGTAACATCAGACTGGTGAGCTGTCACTAGTGGGGTTCTGCGGGGCTCCATCTTAAGCCAAGTGCTCTTCAACATCTTTAGAGATTACTTAGATGCAGACTCTAAGGTATACAAAGTCAATTTGCTAATAATACTGAATTGGGAGGATTTGTTGACTCCCTTGAAGGCAGGGAGGCCCTGCAGAGAGAACAAGACAAATTAGAGAGCTGAACAATCACAAACCATATGAACTTTAACAGTGGCAAGTTCCGAATTCTGCACCTAGGATGGGGCAACCCTGCATATACAAACACACTGGGAAACTGGGGGCTGGAGAGCACTGCTGCGGAAAGGGACCTGGCGGTCCTGGTTGATGGCAAGTTGAATATGAGTCAGCAATGCCCTGGACCAACCTTGTCCTGGGGGGCATCAGGCAAAGCATCAACAAGTGGTGGAGGGAGGGTATTATCCTGCTCTGCTCTGCACTGGGGTGACCTCATCTTGAGTCCAGAGTGCAGCTTTGGGCACTACAAGAAGGATATAAAACTACTAAAGAGCATCCAAAGAAGGCCATGAAGATGGTGAAAGGCCTTGAGGGGAAGCTATCCTTGAGGGTAAGTGGCTGAGGTCTCTTGGTTTGTTCAGCCTGGAGAAGAAGACACTGAGGGGAGACCTCATCATAGTCTACAGTTTTCTCATGAAAGAAAGGGCAGGTGCTGATCTCTTCATTCTGCGACCATCAGGGAAGGTTTAGGTTTGATCTTAGGAAGAGATTCTTCACGCCCAGGGTGGTCAGGTACTGGAACAGGCTCCCCAGGGAAGCGGTCACAGCACCAGGTCTGAGTGAGTTCAAGAAACATTTGGACAATGCTCTCAGACACATGATGTGATTCCCTAGGTTATCCTGTGCAGGGCCAGAAGCTGGACTTCATGATCCTTGTGGATTCCTTCCAACTCAGGATATTCTGTGATTGTCTACTGTTCCTCTCCTTCTCACTGTTAGTGCTGTTTCCCATCTTGCTCACTAACTAAATTATTTAGGATCTTTCTTGTTTTCCTAATATATACATTTATCACCATAATGTTTTCCATTGTCAGCTGAGACCAAAAGACTTTATTGCAGCTCAGATATTTCACTGTAATCACAAATAGCAGTAAGTTAATATTATTCTACATACTAGGACTTACTGAGAAAGAAATGTTGAGTATGAACATAAGGGGAAAAATATAACTCAGGGAATAGAATGCTTTATTGAAACATTCCTTTTTTTGTTAAAAACAATTAGTAATGCAATTTTTTCATATGTAATCCATTAATTTATGATATAGCTATTTTAAAGAGAAAAGAAGTGGTTAGAGGTAAACAGCAAGGCTCGGGGGTCTGGGAACTATTACTACATATTGTGACTCCTCAGCCATTTCATTTTGGAGATTTCTGTGATGATTTCTCTTACAGCAACCACATCCTTATGCAGAAAATGCTTTAACTTTGTGCACAAATTTGGTGCAAATAGTATTTCCATTTTAAACTAATGAATTAAGAAGTGAATTAATCCAGCCCTTTCAGGGAATTTATCTAGTAAGTGTGGGTACTTTCATAAAGCAATTAGCCTTTCAGAAGCACTCCAAAGTGTTCTTCAAACTCATTTCAAGCTGAAGTATTTTTTAATAGTCAAGTATTTTTAACACGACTGTGAATCAGGCTCCTGATTTGATAGGAGCCAATAATAGATACATAGTTACTGTTTTAAATCTTACAGAACATAGGCACTAGAAGAGAAAGAACGGTTCTATTATGTAGGGGATTATTATGTAGGATTTGTTAATCCTGTTTTATTAAAAACTTGTGTCATCCAACCACTAAGAAAATGAAACAGATAGAAGTGATCAGCCATTAAATTCTGGGGGGACCAGACTCTCAGTTCCTTGACCTTCTGCATCCCTTTGTGCGTGTTTCAAGTGTAGTAATGAAAAGAACACGAAAAACAGCTCTGCTTTTTAAGAGAGACTACTTGTGTGAGGAATCTTAATCACCTTGACCTACTTGTTATATTAGTATAGAATATTATTATAGGAAAATGACAACAAATGTTCCTCTCATATTAGAGATTTTAGTTACTGACTTTTATTAATAGAAAAACCTCCACCCAATTCTGGGCTATTTATAGACAAGCCCTCAGCAAAACTAGTGTGGGCTCAAATGTCACTTTTCTAGTAAAATGTTATATTCAGTGTTTTAGTTGACTGCATCACATGGGAGCTAGGATGCTATTCTACAAAATTTTGGGAGGAAAAAAAAGGTCACTTAGACTTAAGAGCAGACTTGCGAAAATTTTCTTGCATGCAACATCAATAGTATTTAGTGGATACATACAATTTAGAGACATAGTTAAAAGCATTTTATAGAGCTGAAGCACTAATAACTCTAAAATAAAGTTGTTTGTCAGATTAGATTTCTATTAGATTACGTTTGATTAGGATACATTAATTTTGCTGAGTTTGAATTTTGCCTATCATACCAGGGTTCTCAGGGAAATTCTCAAGCATTAACACTTACTATTTTTAAAGTCAGAGAGTCTTATGAAACAAAAAGAGTTCCTGTTTTCATAACCCTTATCTGGCAAAACAATGTGATCAAAGTATGTAGAAAGTACATAGTATTTGCTCCCTCACATTTGGTGAAAATTTTCATATATTTATTATATTCACAAAAAAAGATTAAAAGATTAGGGCAAACTCTTTTCAACAAAAGGCTGGGCTACATAGCTGAATAATAGAAGATGATGACTGCATCTCCTCTCACCATATTTCCTTCCTACTTTTAGACAGGTGTTGCAAGCTCACATTTTTTTGCCCCTTTTATGACATATATTTCTGAAGTACTTCACTTTTCTCTCTGTGATCTTTTAAATAAAAAGAAGTGTTTACACAGGTTTATGTACGACTTCATCAGCATATATTAACCAGTAAAAAGATGTATACTTTCAGCCCAAATTCCTTTTGAAAACCTCATTGACTGAGTAAAGAAGGATTTAATGATTAATTGTGACTGCAAAAGCACTTCAGTTGGTTTCACTTATTATTTTAATAATTCAAATATTTATGTATGTTATTCCAAGCCTTTTAGTTACCTTCTAAAAGAAAATTCTGTTACAAATAAACCATCATGTCAAATTACATTCAACAACAGTAATTTTGCTACGAACAAGTTTCAAGTCAATACTAAAGATTAGTCAACATTGAGATCTCATTGGCATTTTTCAGTATTACTTTAGAGGTGGAAGTTGAGGTCAGTCTTAAAGGAATCTCAGTGGTACTATTGAAACTAGCACCAAAAAGAAAGAAACTTCTTGAAGAACTGCCTGATGACAACTGAAATTTGTATTTCTATTTCAGACATTTATGGAAATGGAATCATCTCCAAAACCCACAATTCATTTCAAATCACACACTGTTCTCCAGTAATTCAGTAACAATTACCTAAGTGCTTCATCCAGCTATATGTTTTCCCTGTCTTCACATTCGTTTACAATTCTTTATTTTCAGCCAAGGGTTCAGAACTGCTGTGACACTGGCATAAAGCAGCAGAACAAAGAGCAAAAAACCTATTGGCACAATGCCTTTCCTACTAAGTAGCAACTAATGTTCCCCCTTTCCTTGATTAATTCCCTTTCCTTTTTTTTTTTTTTCTTTGAAAAGCTAACTCTTCAGTAAATCATCTTTCCCAACATACAACAAAAAGAATGTCAGAACCTGTTCAAACTTTTTGTGACTATTTGTTATCCTAGCCTGTTTTCAGTGTTTAACACATTTTTGGCATTTCCTCAAGGACATTCAGTCTACTCCACAAAAACAGGGTATAGGGAATCCCTGAAACTTAATGACTGTTTAACTTTCAAGAAATATGACCAACTTCCATTAAGTGCATTCAGCTTTCAGTTTCAAGTCAAAATCAAAATCAATATTGCAAAGAACTTCCTTTAAGCCTATAATCAATGCTTGCCCATGATGAATGAACATCAATTATTAATAATGGATGTGGGTTTGGTTATTTTACTTATGTCTGCTTTCAGAGTATCATAAAGGATTGTTCCTGCCAAGTGCATCCATTACAGAAGTATCACAGCTCTGAACATAAGAAAGAAAAAAAGAGTAGAAATTACTCACAGATAATGTTTACTAGCCACACATACCTCTGGCTGGGAACTAAATGTTTACCTAAACTCCTAGGTATTTTCTGTTAAATCTGAACATTGTAGTCACTGAATGCATTTATCATGGGAGAGAAGGAGCAACACGTGAACAGAGCACGGAAAGCAATATCAACATCCTAAGAAAGCTGTAAAGAAGCGTGGCTTCATTTGCCTCAGTGACTACATCTACATAGAAGGAGAGTGTCTTGACAATGTTGAAGAATAACATTCAACAAAACTCATCTTGCTCCATATGAATGTTTGGATATAATGCAAAAATCTGTCAGTAAGAGGCCAGAGGTACTGAATAAATGCCAAGGAATATCCCAACCTCCCAAGAAAAAAAAAATTATCACTACAAGACATCATCAGTAGGTGTGAGGCAAATGTTTCCTTCAGTGATTTCAACCACATATTTCTTCTCATAGAGTATCAGTGCGTTCTAAGGAGAGCAGTGGGATCACATTCAGCCACACTGCCCAGAGAGCCCCACAAATATCACAAAAGATGGCAGTTGCTATTAAGGTTTTTCACTTATTTCTATTGAGAAGTTGTGCTTCATAAAAATGATGAACACAAAGCTGGGGAGAGAGACGACACAACTGATTACTTAAGAATTTATAAATTTATCATATAAGGCTTCCATGGGGAAGCAGAAGACTCCAAATGATGTAGTCCCTGATCTGGTGCCTTGGTCTTCACTTCTCTCAAGGCAGACATCATTCTGCAAACCTGGCAGCTATGCAGAGCCAGGGTCACCAAAGATTCACTTGGGTTCCTGTGGATCAAAAATAGGTTTAGGATGTCCACATTTTTTGATATTTGTAAATTTACTATTAGGGAATATAACACCTCAGATCATCAGAATTCATGATGTGGGTGGGACTTAATAATTTTTATTCAGGAATGGGCTCATCTGCTAGGACCTTGGCCCCTTTACAAAGGGAAAAATTACGGTGCACCAGTATTTCTCTTTAGTTTCAGACTCCTAAGATTGTTATGTGAGATCAAGGGAAAAAAATCAGTTAATCATGTACCTATATTCAACAGTGACCAAAAATGCATGAATAAAGATAGTTAAAGGGAAATATATTTCAAAAATTTGGGTAAATGTTCATAAGAAGTAAAGAAGGAGATCTAATAAATTTCTGATTTTCAAGAATATATATTTATATATTCTATTATTAGAAGATTTTTTGCTTTTTTTTTTTCTGCATTTTAAATGACGAAGGTAAGTGAAACTATCCTATAAGATTTCTTGTTACATATTACTTAAAGAGAAAGAAAACCTATGTGCTGGCATTATGTATCCAAGAAAAACACAAAAGGAATACAAAGGGACTGTTTTTAACAGTTCTGTTGAGAAGATCTCAACATTTCAAGGGCAGATTTTAAATAAATTTAAATTAATAAAAAAAAGTGAAGTTTTGAGTAGTAATAATGAAAAGAAATAAAGAGAGGAAAACGAAGCTGGTGATCCTGATGATGTTGTAATTACATTGCCTGTCATCTGTCATGCTTAAATAAAATATAATTATATATTGTAGCAGGATATTCTGCCCTTGGCATGTGGTCAAATAACTCAAACAATGTCCTATTTTTCAAGCTATATCAGTGGTGAGCCGAGAGGGGCCCCAAGTCATGCTAAAACCAATCTAGCTCATCAAACCCAAATTAACATTATGGCAGTGAAGCAAAGATTTGGCAGATAAGCTGCTAAAGCAACATGGAGACATGTGACTGACACCTTTTATACTATAAAAATCCAACCCACTTTAATATGGTTAGATTCTTGTAACATACTCTTCTTGAACTGTGTGGAGATTCTCTCTTGAAGCAGAAGGCCCTTTCAAGAATACTCCTTGAGGTTAAGTGAGAGAGATCTAGCCATGGCAGTTTTTATGGTGAGTTACATTAAACCTCTACTTAATAATTATTTCTGATTTTGCTAACTTTAATATAACTGCTTTAATATAGTGCACTATATTAAAGTGCACTACTACCCTGCTAGTAGTTTTAGGTTTTATACTGTGTAGTAAATAGTTCTGAATAAGATCCTTTGTCTGATCATTTATCATAATAAAGAATTAATTTTATGTAAATATACATAGTTTGCCATCTATAATGCTGAGGGACAAAGTTGTACTTAAAACCGGTGACATAGTCTGGGGCTAAGACTGGATCTAGCTGCACCTAGTTTCCTAAAGTCATGCAACTAATTAATTTTAATCTGAGTATAGTAAAATTTTCTCTAAAAAACTAAGTCTTTTCTGGAGAAAATCAATATTTAAGGTTTTACTAATACTTCATAGTTTTGGTAGGGGTTTTTTTAAGTGTTTTGATTGATCTTCAAGAGTTGTCTTTGTATTTCTATTTTGTTTTACTCTTTTTTTGCTACACAGCAGTAATTTGTTATTCTTTCATGGTTGTTTAGGTTCCTCAGCTTTCAACTATTTCTTAAATATTTTCTACTTGCTTTTGATGTCATTCCCTTAACCTCCCTGTTTTCTAAGAGGTAAAGTCAGTGTTTTCGAAGAATTTTGACTCAAGCTTCCTGCTTCAGGGACATAGATAACTTTTTTCTGAAGGCGTACCAAGGCATCAATCTGTATTCATTACTGTGCCTCACTGATGTCATGGATTTAGAGTAGAACTGATTGGTTTTTATTATTGGATTTCTTAACATAGTTTAAAGTTCTAAATCCTATACTCTGAAATACATCCTTTCTGATACATACACTTTTCTTTGATATTTTGAAATGACCCATACATTAATAATAAAACGTTTTCTTTGATGTTGTTAATTAAAAAAAAATAAATTTTGGAGCTGGTTCTTTGAGTTCTGCTTTTTGTTTTGTAAGAGAATTCAAAACTGTATTCTTTATATTCTTTATTAATACAGCCATAATCCAAGATGGATTTCTTCTTTAAGTGCTTTGATATTAATGACCTCAATAACATCATGACTAAAAGCTAATAGACTTTTTGGAAGTGTGTGGCTTGCTGACCCAGTTGCACCTATGCTTTATGAAGTCATAAATTGAGCAAAAAAGGAGCAGTATTACTGTTCTACTCTTCTTCGATATCGACCAGACATACAGTAGCAGAGAATAACTTGTTTTCCTCTATCTGTCAGAATTGTTTCTGTGGTTGTTTCTGTCCTGCTGCTTGGGAAGACATCCTATCTTCCTTTTGACCAGTCACATATACAGCCCATTTCTTATCCAATAGCCACCATGACAAGCTTAGAGTTTGATTTTACAGTCACCCTGTGTTCAGCTATGACTGCTGTTTTTTTCCCTACCAGCAGTATTCTGGAAAGTTCTTTTTCTTTCCTCATCTTTAATCCTTAGCAATAATGATAACAATAGTAACTGTTAATAGTACACCGTGACCAATCTTGGTGGTTAAGAATATCTTACTTGAATTTGATAAGTAAAAGTTCTACAGAAGAAAAAACCCACTAATCAAACAAACATCCCCTACCCTCATGTAGTATAAGTACTACTCCATGCAAGAATTTCACAAGTATGGAATAAATTCTTCTCTCAGCTTCCCTGAAATATATGTTTTTGCACGTAATCATATCCTGTCATCATTATGTTAAAGGATTTGAACAAGAAAACAGAGTTAATTCCTTTTAGAGATGAATCCCCTCCTCTTTCTGGCTTTAGTTATATCTCATTTAGGATTTAGAAGAGGATTATTCTATGCATGCTGTCTTCAAAGTCAAGAAAAAACACCCAATGAAGTAAGAATGATCCACTAATTTATTTAAACTAAAAGGAGGAAAGCGTAATTAGTGCTTTAGGAGTATGAGTTATTTCACTGCATTAGTTGTCCAGCTTGATGAAGTACCAGACCTAGGCCCCATTTGTCTGCACTGTGAAGTGAAACATTTTCGTTGTGTTTAAGGAACAAGTCGACCATAGATTTCCCTTGTGGAGAAGATCAGTTTTCAATAAAAGCTGAGTAATCTGTATTTATTGGTTATGGTACTCACCTACTTAAGCTTCTTTGGAATATGGAATAAACCATAATCAAGATAAAGCACCAGTTAATTTATCCAGGAGATAGCCATCTCTAAAGCAGTTTCTTCACAATCTTTGCCTGCTACATTGACCTTTGTAGAGGATATAATTAATCCTCTAGCATAATCAAGAGTGCCAGCTAATATCCTCACTAGAGAGTCTTGTGTTTAAAACTCTCTTCTTTCCCTGAAATATTTGCATATAGATAAATATGCATTTAAACTAACAATGGCTTCATAAGGTTTCAGGGACTTTGGTAAAAGGGAAGTCTTTCAGTTTGCAGAGTAAATTGCAGAGCATGTCCACTCACAACAGGTGTGTTGAAATTTTCTGTCAGTTTCAAATATAGGTTTGGTTAAAGAGTACTCTAATGCACAAAGCATCTCTTTGAGTCTCTATTTCACTAATCAATGCTGTCAAAAACATTTGGTGACTAAGTACTTTAGCTTCTGAGTGTTTAACTTGGTCTCATATTCAGAAGATGGAGGCTCCCTCTTTTCTAAAATGCAAGCCTTCCTTCTCTGGGAATTGAAAGTATTAGGAGTGTGAAGTATATTCTTCCAAGTTTAGCTTCTTAGAAGCTAAGTATTTAGTTCGAAGCAGTCATCCAGCTCCCTCTGTAGCTGGCAGGAAGAGATAAGTGTAAGCTAAAGCAGTGATATGAAAGCTGGAAAAATACAAAATCTAATTAATGGAGCTTTGCAAGTGACACAACGAAGAACCTATGAGTGTGATTGACAATCTGACAGAAAATAGACTAAGAAGCAAGATGTCTTTAGCCCATCAAAAATCTATAAAAGTGTACTCAAATACCTCACTCAAACACCACCTACTATTGTAAGTAGGAAGATGCACTGAACCAGTAATGTGTGCAGATGATCTTTAAAGATATAGAGCATGAAATAAATATACACTTGGCTACTAATTGCTACTCTTTCTGTGTATATGGATAAAGTGATATTGACAAATTAAAAGCATGTCCAGATTGATAATAAATTGGAAAACATATGCTACAGTAGAGGTGAATTATTACAGTAAAGTTCTCAGAGATGAAAGACCTGGCATACCCAGAAAGCCCCTTTGTGCCAGAGAGCTGAGAGTGGTCCATGGAAGAAAACAGCTGAGGGTCAGCAGAATAGAGACAAAGGATGGAACATCCAATAAAGAAACCCAAAATATCTTACAAAGCTCATTCATCCAAAATAGCTGGGAAAATTACTCTTTGCAAGTGATGATCTCCCATTAATTACAGAACAAGACTTAATTTACCAGTTTCAATTAGAATATTCACTTTTGGTGAGTTGAGTGCAACCCCTTTCCAAGTGCACTGGAGGGAGTGAATCTTGGATGTCAGCAGAATTTGCATTTATGTCAGCAAAGCTGTGACATTAACCATGGAACTGAAGAAACATCTTTAAAACTGAAATCAACATTCAAGTCTGGCACAGGAACCTCTAATTAACATAATTCATGCTGCAGGACAGATACCTGGACCTTCAATCACTAGCCATCTACAGATGGTGGTAGATATGCAGCAAAAAGTTGTGCTTTGAAGAAAACAAGATACTTCTTTTGACAATTTGGTCATCTGTGCTGTACTATATGGAATTTACACCGGAAGTGAATTCGTTATTCAGTCTTTCAATGATTCCTATGTAAAATCAAAAGAGAAGGAAAGAAAAAGAGTGTTATAACTTATCTTTTGAGAATATTAGGCATTTAATAGGTATCATATATTTATCAGACAGAAAATAATTTGACCTTTTACTCTATGATAGGATGCATTCTGACTTTCACAGACTTGTTTAACCAGTGCATTTCCCTAATTACCTTTCAGTTCACTAACACCTCAGTCATCCCAAAGCTGGTCCATCTGCTCTCCCCTATGTTACTTGTGAGATGAAGTGGAATAATTTGTTTCAAATAAGACTGCAGAGTAAATCATTTGTTGGACTTGAAGGTCAAATCTTAAAATCTCTGAAGAAATTTAAATTAAATGAAGGCAAGTTGTTATTGTTTGGATACTCAGTGTATTTCAAGACTTAATAAAAAAAATAACAGTTTCCCATCATTATCAGGATGATTTATTCAGTGTCTTTTGCTTTTTTCATTTAACAAATACAGACTCCACAGGCTTTCAGGTGTCAATGAAGAAACAACAATGTTGTTCAACAGCACTGCAAAACTATACCAAAACTGAATGTATTTTGGTATGAAAAACAACAGCACAGTCAATGGTTATATTGCCAGGATAATGTATTTTACAAGGTATAATATAAGTCATAAAAGGAATTGGTTTGTGTCCCATCTTTTGACATGTCCCTTAACTTAAAAAAAAAAAAGGCAAGCAATAAAGTTGAGAGACATTACTACCAGTATATTTCATTAGTTTTTTTAAAAACCTTGCATTCTTGAATCTATTCTCTACTGTGTTACTCCTGTTTTAGAATGGTGTATTCTCATACAATAAGCAGAGTTATTCAGTAGTGAAATGCTGCTGAAAGAGACAAGGGCATCTGATTTATTTACCTCTGGACAGCTCACAAAACAGATAAGTTCCAGTACATGCCAACAGTGTAATTCCTGACAGCTTTCTCTGGTGTGTGAATGTGGCTTGTCCTTTGAAACCTGCTAGTAGGGAACAGGGAAATGGAGCAAAACAAACCGAAAAATATTCCTTTTTATGCCTTAAAACTTTTTGGATTTTTAAACTTTTGTGGACTTCAGAAGTAGCTGTGTAGTAAATGTAGTTTTTAATGTAACTGTATAATATGCCACCCTTGAGCATAGCAGTTTACACATACCCAACCCTATTACCCCATTTCATATCAAAACCCTCTAAGTTCTTTTAATGTGTTTAGAAGTCTTTTCAAGGTAGAATTGTAGAAAAACACCTCTTAAACACCTTAAGAACACTGCACCCTAGACCTGAACAACAAGATACCATGACAGACAAAAGCAATCTTCAAGCCCAGAACTTTGGAGGAGATCCAAAGACTGAACATGCTGTGAAGAAGATGAAGATGAGGAAGAAGGGGTCTCAAAGACCCTAGACCCAGTTCCTGAAGGGATGTGTCAGGGGGCAGAATTGGGCAGAACAGGGAGGTGGATAAATCTGGGATTGAATGGATCATACTATAAAATTGTAGAACCATTGCCTGGGTGTGTGCACATCATGTGTATTTCCCTGGGCCTGAGGGCCTAATTAAATAATATACTCTTTTTATCTTATATACTAAATTGGTCTGGAGTTTTTTTCTCCATGATCTCTTTAGGTTACACTTTAAATTATAACATGAAAAAATATGGGTTTTTAGATAGACAAAATGGTACTGATGAGGAATAATGATTCACACATTTAGAGCAGAACTGTCTTTAGAACAGAACTCTGTTAGGTGACATAGAGATGGGCTGTTGATTACCTTACAGATGAGTTTTGTTTTGGGGGAGTTCCTATTTTTCTGCAGTATTCAGGCAAAAGTGACTAATCTGAGTGACTAGCTCAGATTTAGACACATATTTTATAAATATATATAGCTACATGATATCCAGCCCACTCCAAAACGTTTATATATAACATTCATTTTACTAGTATCCATGTTGCTTTCCAGCTATAAAGAGGAAACAATGTGAAAGAAATACTGTTATGTTAGATGATCAAAGGCTCTTCTTCACAAACCTGAAAGATCACAGAGGCACAACGGTGGGCACAAATCCTCAATACTTCAGTCAGAAAAAGAAGTCATTGCCCCAGCCCCAGGGCTGTGGCAGTGGTGGTCCAGCTCCGTGGGACAGGGGTCGTCCAGAACCAGGAGTCAGTGGGGAAACTCTGTGTTTCTCCCCACAAACAAGGGACTTTGCCAAGGATTTTGATGAACTTAGTCAGGTTACATTCAGCTAGGGTGAAGGGCAAAGGGTAGAATATGTTCAGTATTAATCTTCTTGAGAAAATTCTCACAGAAATCACACACAAACAGCATCTACTTCTTTACAGAATCTCTTCTGTGTTATGTTGCTAGAATTTTTTTTTTTGCCACTAAAAGTAGTGTGCATATGGTGACCATTCCCTGCAGGATTGCAAGAGTTTTAAACATAAGTTAAATTTTAAGCCTTGAACTACTTTGAAGTGTCCTTTCAAGTGACAACAGCATGGAACTCTAGTGAAGGAAAGCAAAAGAGCTCAAGGTAAGAGCTGATACCTTTCTAAAACTGAAAAATACAAGAATTCACAGAGCTGAAGCTTGTTTTTTTGATTTCACCAGGGAGTGAGTTCATAACTTTTCCAGCCTGACACTTCACACTGCCAGAATTGCCACATGGGCTTTCTTAGAAGTATTAAAAAGGGAGAGGAAAAGAAAAAAAAATAATAAAGCTTTTAGTTAGTAGGTGCCCTTTGACCTGAGTGGTTAGCAAAGGAAACTTAAGGTTGCTCTGGTTAGGAAAAACTGGTAATGGAGTTTTTCTTCCTCACAAAGAATTCCTAAAGAGCTATTCTCTGAACTCAGTAGAAAACACACAGTAGAAACATGGATTAAGAGTATGAGCAAAGAGACCTTCAGAAAATATTTCCTTCCTAACTTAGTTGTTATACAGATTGCATGTTTCACAGCTGAGAAAAGAAACTTCAAGTATATGTTTCCAGGATGCATAAGAATTTGATAATTTTTTTCATGATCCTAAAACCCAGCAGAAAATTTGGATCAGTCAAAAGGAAAAACAAAACAATGCAAAAAGACAGAAAAATATTCATTTAAATAAAATTTTATATATATAAAAAAGAGACTGTTCTTATCATTTATCTTTATATACGTAGCACTTACTTGGTTCATTATTTTTAATCTCCCATTATAGACAAGGGAGAGAGAAAGCATGTCATTTATACTGTCTTTGCAATTTATTTTAGGGTACTATTTTAGGTATTTTCCCCAAATCATGTCTCTTTTGTCTGCATAAACTTTCTATCAACTAGTAGTAATTGTGTGGGGGATATAAAAGCAAATTAACCCAGAACAAAACCATGACATCAAGGGTCATTGTACCCTCTGTCATGGGAGTAGGATGGCTTCTGCCTGCTCTACCTCCTCTAAAGCAAATCAGCCCCTTCATGTCCAAACTTCAGCACACCATGAGCACATAGGCCTAACTTGATAAATACTTGCCTATATGCAGCACAAGCAATATTTTCTGCTCTGCACTTACAGCACAAATGTGTTGCATCTCCTCACAATGACATTGCCTTGCCACATCCTGTAAGAGAGATGGTGCTGCCTAGAGCTTGTGCTGAATGCAGAGCGGCTCCATATGAGCCTTCACCCATGCTAGAGATTTGGGAAGCTGGAGCACGTGACAGATGGCCCAGCTCTATAGCTGGGTGAGGTGGACACTGGACTGCTCAGAAGCTTTCATCTTAGTGAGATTTTCAGATACTCCAGAGACATCCCAGGAGCAATCTTGTATGCACATAATGTGGGGCAGTGAAACAGGCAACAGGGAGAAATGAAGAATAAAATGTGACACCCTAGTATAGCACTAAACTTCTGTGACTTGAAAGTTAGATTTTACACTGAAAACATTGTGTCTTGACTATGAAGTCACCTATCTATTAATAAGTAAAAAGGAAGTACTTTTATAACAATTTTGGTGTTATTTCTGTAACACTTCTGAGGAAGTAATATCTTGCCTCCAAAACAAAGAATCTTCAGTCTAATATGACTGGCATGGTGGTATTCAGTCAAAAGTTGAACATGATGATCTTGGAGGTCTTTTCCAGTTGTTATGATTGTATGACTGTACATTGAATACTAGTACACCAGACTTCATTGTTTCTTTTTGTATCCTGATTCACATCCAACTTCTGTGAGTTTCAATTTAAATTAAATCCTTTAATAATGTAACTTTACACAGTGTATTTTTCCATGTATATACATATGCACTTAAAAATGATTTAAGGGCTGAGACCAATGGTATGAAGTTCAACAAGTGCCTGGTCCTATGCTTTGGCCACGATAAACCCATGTAGCACTACAGGCTAAAGGGCAGATTGGCTGGAAAGCTGCCCAGTGGAAAAGGACCTGGGGATGCTGGCCAACAGCAGCTGAACATCAGCCAGCAGTGTGCCCAGGTGGCCAAGAAGGCCAATGGCATCCTGGACTGTATCAGAAATAGTGTGGCCAGAAGGACCAGGAAGTGACTCTTCCCTCTGCACTTGAAACTAGTGAGGTCACACCCTGAGTGCTGTGTCCAGTTCCAGGTTGCTCAGTTCAAGAAGAATACTGAGGTGATGAAGCGTATCCAGAGAAGGGCAATAAGTCTGGTGAAGGGACTTGAGCACAAGTCCTATGAGGAGAGGCTGAGGGAGCTGGGAGTGTTTAGCCTGGAGAAAAGCAGACTCCGGGGAGACCTCATCAGTCTCTTCAACTACCTGAAAGGAGGCTGTAGCCAGGTGGGGGTCGACGTTTTCTCCCAGGTAACTAGCAGCAGGATGAGAGGACATAGCCTCAAGATGTGCCAGGGGAGATTTACGTGGGACTTTAGAAGGAATTTCTTGACAGAAAGGGTGATTAGACATTGGAATGGGCTGCCCAGGAATGTGGTAGAGTCATCATCCCTGGAGGTGTTTGAGAAAGGCTGGATGTGGTACTTAGTGCCTTGGTCTAGTTGACATGGTTGTGATGGGTCATGGGTTGGACTCCATCACCTCAGAGGTCTTTTCCAATCTAATTGACTCTGTGAAGGACATTTAAATCTGTGGTATCTATAAGGAAACTGACATACAAATGTGAAGTCCTTGTGATTCAAATTAAATTTTATATAAATCTTTCAAGAGAGTGAAACATGTCAGCTTTGTCTTTTACATCTGTTGTATGGCACTGCCGGCTGTAGAATGATCTTCTATGCAATGGCAGATGACACATTTTGGTTTTTTTTTAGTTTTGTCTTTAATATCTTGGTTTCCACACCAGGAACCCCAATCTGGTAAACATACCATGGCATATTATAGATTTATAATTGAATAGAATTTAGCTAATTTCTTATCAACTTTTGTACTTGAGAATCTAAAAATATGCACAATTTATCTAAAAATTTACAAAATTTGTCATCATTCTCTCTCTGAGTCACAAAATCAGCATAATGCAACTAAGACCTTTTCCATTTTTCTTCAAAATGGCAACATGAACTTGGTTTGTGGTTTTTGTTTTTTTTTTTTTTTTTTCCTCTTTACTGAAAACAGCATGAATGCACAGTATTCTAAAAGTGGCCCTAAAAACATAATCTTACTTAGAAAAGCCAATCAGAATTTTGCAACTGCTCCTACTTGATTTGGACAAAGATTTAAAATATGGAGTTTTTGGCTGTTTTATTATTTCCCCTGGAAAATCCTAAAACTTTAGGTTTAGATTTTTAATAGGACAAATTTTTTATAAATAATTTCTACAGCCAAACTAGATCAGCATTTTAAACCAGCAAATTTAATATATATTTTTTGTATCTTTATTACAATCTAAAAATCTGAAGGATTCTGGAAATTATAAATCCTAAATAACTAATCCTCGTTATATAAATTAATTTTGTCAGAAGAGTTCTTGAGGCATCTTTTGAAATGGAGAGGAGAAGAAATAGATACCATATCACATGTAAAGGCCTTGTGCTTCTGTAAGGTTGATGGATATCCTCAGCTGGTGTATTACTTTTTAGCTATGTCATACCTAATGATCTGATGAGGCAAAACCAGCTTCTTCTTACAGGCCTCTAAATAGAAACCAAATCAGAAAAGACCAGAGAATTACACGGTCTTTTATCAATCTAGTTTACACTGCCTTTGTTCCCTATATTTGAATTGCTACCTAATCCATTCCTAAATGCTATATCTAATTGCTAATGTTCTAATCAAGCCAATTCAATGCCAGCCCAACTTGTTCTTGCCTAATCTTTTATGCTGCACAGCAATAAAACAGTACAGGCAGGTAGATAGCTGGGGCATCTGCTCTGAGGAATACATCAGATTAGAAAATGTCTCAAGATGTCTTTCAGTTCACACTGTTTTCAACTTCTCTAATTTTTTATTCATATAATGTTCCAGATGCCAAACATATGAGACAGAATATGCAAAATGCAACATTAATTCACCGCCAAACTGGAATATTTATAAAACGATTGATGGAGAGAGGGTGAAGCAAATGTATTCACATTGAACAAGTTAGCCCAAAGCACAAGACTGTTTATGTGGAATTTAAAGATCCTTCTAAATGCTATAAAGGTCATGTTATCATTGATTTCACGAGCATTTGGGAAGACATGCTGGATGTAGTGGTTCGGCCCTGGATGGATGCCAGGCACCCACCAAAGCTGCTCTATCACTCTCCCCTGCAACTGGACAGGGGAGAGAAAACATGATGAAATGTTCATGGGTTGAGATAAGGACGGGGGAAGATCTCTCACCAAATATTGTCATGGACAATGACAATATTTACCTTGGTGTCTGCAGAGTTTTTCCTCTCACATATCCTTACTCTTCTCTGGCCACAATTACCTCTGTGCCACAACTTTTACTTTTGCCTTCTTAAATATGTTATCACAGAGGTGTTGCCACCATTTCTGACTGGTCCAGCCTTGGTCAGCAGCACTATCTTGGAGCCGGCTGTCACTGGCTCTGTCAGCCATGGAGGAAGCTTCTAGCAGCTTCTCATTGAAGTTACCCCTGTAGCCACTCTGTTATCTGACTACACACCCAATACACCCAGGTAAGGTATATTCTATCTTAATCAGACAGTGGAATTGCTTTACACCCACTGCTGCCATCAAGCCTAATGTTAACCAAATATGTTTTGGCAGACAGACTTAATCTTATATGCGGGGAGATGAGACTACATATTCTTATACTGAAAAAACATCCCCTGTAACTTGAACTCATAGCTGTATTGCTGAAATAAGTTTATAAATGTCTATGAAGAATTTAGATAGTACAGTGTTGAAATCTCTATGGCTACGAGAAAATTGATAGTTTTTTCTTGAGGAAACCTGAGGAAATGATTTGTATGGTATGTGATAAACAAGATATAGAACCTTACGCTGAACAAGAGAAAAAGAACATATTAAATAACTGTTCACTATCTGAACAGTACCCTTTTTAGTTCACTGAATCAGGTACAAGACCTATAGGAAAAGAGTTTGTTATATAATAAGGACTAAGATAAGTAAAACAAGTGTTAATTCTATCAGCCTTAATACTGCATTATCAGAGCTTTTTGTATTAGATTTGTGAGCCTAATAATGTTCTTCTCAAACTTACCTTTATGTTACATATAAAATGTAGAACTGGAGTTGATAGTGTAATTTCCTAACAATCACTTTACACATTGAACACAATAAAGAATTTCTAAGTATTTTATTATTCCTCAATAATCTAAGCACAGTGTATAAACTCGATTGTCATAATGATTCTTGGTAATTTAATATTTCAGTTAATAATGGATAGGAAAGGCTTAAAATATTCATACATTAATACAAAGCAAAATATTACTGTGTTGGCCTACCTGACCAGTGCATTGCAACATTTAAAATAAAGTTGAAATCCAGTAATGGATACTCACAGACTTTCTTCTTTTATATGAAGCATGACAGAAATAATTCAGTTCTTGCATGTCAGAGATGTATGTAAGCATGGTTTTTATAATCTTTTTGATATTTTGTATGTTAGTGATATAAAAATTGATAATGAACATCCATCTACATATCTATGGAATAGAGTTCCATGTCTACATAACAGACATATGATGAAATTTTTTCTAAAAACCCAGTAAATTGAAATATAAAGCTAGACTATTATGGGGTGCTGTGTTTAAAGATCAGTTGCCAAAGTAAATAAATACATAAACTTATAAATAAACAAATATAATCCCTTAACTGTATTCAATTTTGTCCTGAGTGTTGCTTTTTATCAGAATCCCTGCTGAGTTTTAATCTTCTACTTGATTTTGAAAGTCATGTCATATTCATTACTGATAGCAATATCTGTATAGGCAATTTTTCCTTAAAACCTGAATTATTTCTTTATGTTTTTTCCCTATGGAATGGAATCCTGCAATTTATTATTTTTTTGGTTGGTTGGTTGGTTTTTATTTCTTAAAGTAATCAAGTCAGGAACCTATTTCATCAAGAGTTAACATGCTATCTAATCATGTTTATAAGATAAGCAGATGAAAAAATGTAAGATAATCAATTTTAAATCTTAAAAGTTCCTATTGGATGTCATTTTTATTTTTTTTCCTATTATTAGTTCTTAGAATTCTTTAAGTAGAAAGTAATTTAAGTGTATTATTTCCATCACTATATGTAACACTTCACTTTATCGTGCATTTCAGATGTTCCTGACTTTGAAATAAAATATTTAATTACTATAATGACCACAACTAATATTTCTGCAGAACTATGTAATGTTGCATCTTACCTCGCTCTGGCATTATTTTATTGTGTGTCAAATACATCATATTCTGCTTTCCACTAAAGGACCATCTCAAAAAGTGGTAACAGTATCTATTTCTAAAACACTACGTAACATTCTTGGAAAGATGCAAAAAATTAAATTTATGCACTAGTAGTGCTGTGTCCACTTCTGGGTTCCTCAGTACAAGGGAGACATGGAGCCCCTGGAGTGAGCCCAGCAAAGGGCTACAAAGACAATTAAGGGACTGGAGTGTCTCTCAAAAGGAAAGGCTGAGGGAGCTGGGCCTGTTCAGCCTCAAGAAGAGATGACTGAAAAGGGACCTTCTGAATATATCTATCTAAAGGAAGGTGTCAAGAGCATGGAGCCAGGCTCTTCTTGGTGGTGCCACACAACAGGAAAAGGTGCAGGGGGAAGAAATTCATGCACAGAAAGTTCCATCTGAACATGAGGAAGAACTTCTTTACTGTGAGGTAAAGAACAACTTGGAACCCAACTTGTTGGAAAAAGTTATCCAGAGAGGTTGTGGAGTTTCTTTCTCTGCAGATAACTCAAAAGCTGTCTGGACACAATCCTGAGTAACATGATCTAGAAGAGTATGCCTGAGCAGGGAAGTTGGACTAGAGAGCTCCACTGACCTCTTCCAACCTTAACCATTCTGTGATTCTGTATGATTTGGGGATTATAATGCACATTTTCAAGATAATACTGTATATGGCACAATATGTGATACTATAATATACCGTAAGAATGCACTATTTTTGTGTAATGTATTATATTTATATAGATATGAATGAAACTACCAAACATGCAAATAAAACTACTAAATGAATGCAGTGCATTCATTTATTGCAAAAACCTGAATCAGATAATAGATCTTTGGAGCCCAATATGTAAACTTTAATAAGAATGTATGATCCTAGAAATCTATAATTATTCCTGAAAAATTTGATCCCCATGTGAAAAAATTAGCTTCTCATTAGTTTACTATTGCAGTACTTCTGCTTTCAAGGTGTTATTGATCTGTAGAACTACGAGAAACTTTATTGTTATGGATTTCCATGGCAAAAAAAAATGTCTTCTCTCTGTTTTCATTTCAGAAGATCTCTCCCTGCAACTACAGTGCAACTGTGAAATGATATCTCTCAACTGTGTATTTTGATTCCACTGCCTTTTAAAAGAAAGCATAAAAATTTCTATTTCAAACTGTCTCTGGAATTATGCATAACAAAAATATTTACTAAATATGAACATTTCAGCTTTGATTTTTTTTTAATAAAAGCAGTAAAAAACCTGTTAAATAAGAATATTTTTAGTTACCTCTTTTGCCTTTTTAGCACATGTATGTTTCCATGTAGATATATTCCCCTCAAAAACACACAATACTTGCATAGGAGCAGTTTTTCACAAGCAAAACCCCACCAATGTCTGTGGCCAAAGAAGAATGTAAGAATGCAGTACAGCAGTTCATCTCAAGCAATCAGGTATAATTTCTCCACATGTTATTACGTTGAGAATAGCTCATGTAGCAACAAAACATCAGGCAAAATACTTAGATTTTTCAAGCTTTATTACTCCTGACCAGTGCATTCAGAACATTAAACACCCCAGTTAGATCTACCTATTTATTGAATACAGCCAGGTGCACCTTGTGAAGGTTTCTGGGATGAAGAACGAAAGTGGGGTTTGGAATAAGAAAAGAAAAACTATTCCTGCATTCACAGGTATTTTCCTAATGGAAAAACAACAAAAAGTTGAATGCAAGGAATGAAGCTCTAAAAAGATGAGGCAAGATACCAAAAAGATCAAGGACTGTAAGTCAATATTATTTAAAAAATATAAATATTTCCAGGCTTATCAAAAATTTCTCCTATTCAATTTAAATGCAACCATACAGTTTCAAAAGGCCAAGTTGGTCACTGTTACAAATTATGAGAACCATGGAAGATAAGAACACTTCTCTGTTCAGCTGCATGTCAAGGATAAACCTGCTGACATTTGCCACTGGAGTGTGGTTTTTTCCATACTATTATCCCATGTTATCAGCCCTAAATAAAACTACATTACCATGCAACTCACTATGAAACCTGCTGCATTCTGAGTAACTCAACACCCTCTTGTGCTGATGAATGTGTGAGAATGGTTTGTCGCTTGTTGAGGTCTAGGAAACAGGACATATTGTATTCTGATCTCTCTCTTCACTGCAGTTGAATGTTAATATTAAAAAAAAAAAATATTTCCCAAAAGCAAACGTAAATCACAGCTGCTACTGATTATTTTGTGAAGGTTCTTTCCTGTCTCAGGTAACAGCTGTGAGGATGCTTGTACACTTTGATCCAAGATTTTCATACCAGATATTGTTATCATCAAAAGGATCATGGTGTGATGATATATGCAACTTTACATTTGAAACTCTCTCTGTGATGTTTCTCAGACTCAGACAGTTCTGCTAGATTTTTCTGTCCTCCCCAATCTAAACAGGAGATCTGTTTTACTACTTTTAATCTAAATTTATTGACTATTCGATAACTTAAAAAATGTTAATAGCTTTTTTTTCTGGGATAACAAAGAAGCTTTCAATGACTATGCTGGCACTTAATCCATAATCTAAAGTGAAAGAAATATTCTAATTTGCTGGGGTGGCCAAGATCCAAATCTCAATGTGTAGCCTATGTGTTCTTTGAATTATATAAACATGTAAATTTATAACTTCATGTGTTAGATGAATGAGAATAATGCATGATTATCATTGCATTTCAGATGAGAGGGGCACTCCACACCTTGTCTGTTATTCATCCCAGTGTTAACTCCAAATCCAGAGTGCTGAGGAATACTGTTCCATTCATTACTATGGAATAGTATTTAAATGTTGACTTCCTAATGAAAATACAAAGCTTTCAAAATGCCAAATCTCAGTGTTCTTATTCCCAGTGAATAATCTGCCATCAATCACAGAATTTCTGACAGACTCTGTAGTAAGGTACTATTTGGTAAAGTCAGCATTTACATTGTTCATAAGACTTTACCAGAGATTCCTGTTACTTTATATAGAAGAGAACCATGTAGTTTTAAATGTGGTACACTTTGAGCATTTTCCAAATGTAAGATTATATGAAGTTTGCAATTTTCCAGCCTTAGCTAGAGGTGAACAACATTTTTGCACAGGCAACAATGCTCTTCATAGAAAGGATTATATGTCTGCATAAATCTTTGTAAAAGCCCATTAGTGGTATTTTCAGGAATAATCTAAGTAGAAAAGCATCTAGAGTAAGTGGAAGCATTAGTCCAGTTATGTCTAAAAATTATTCTATTGATCATGAGCCAAAACTGAGCAACAGAATGATGATGCCACCTTATATGGATGAGAATTATTTTTTTCTTGGCAGGCTATCCAAGGGTTTGCACAAATAAAGTCATTAATTTTGTTTAACCTTCCTGATGTCATATACATGCCAAAATATCAAAATATTTCTCCCTCTTCTTTCTTTTCTGATTCAGTGGCATTGTTACTTCCTATCTATTTGTGTCACCAGCAAGGGGCAATCTGACAGGAGACCAAACACCTGAAAGGGCTAGGCACTTGAAACAGGTCAGTGATAAAGTGAAGATACTAAATAATGTAGTAGCTACATCTATAGAGAACCAATGTCCAGTGGAATTTATTAGGCAGAACAAAATCTCTTCCATAAAAAAAACCTGTAGGGACTCTGATTTGAGGAAGTTTTCTGTGACTGTAGTAAATGAATCTAAAATAATCAATGAGGCTGAAAAAGACTAAGAGGTTCCTGGGACACCGAGGGTGTTTCCTGAACAGTAAAATAACAGTAAGATTATAGACATGTTGGTCTGAAAGTCCCCCTGAAGAGTACTCAATTCGCAAACTTGATCCGTGTTGGACCGTCTCCAGTTCCAGACCACTCAGTTATGGCTATGTCTGGCTAAATGGCAAAGTCTCCAAGAATGGAGATCCAGGGCCAACAACAGCGTGGAAGGGAGGGAGGTGGCACCTGGGCCTGGCCTGCCAGGCCCAGCACAGGGAGTGGGGCACCTTCCTGCAGTGTCACCGGGCCCATGGAGGCACAGCAGTGACACTGGGACTGGGCCAAGGCAGGGCCGCCAGTGCTGGAAGCTGCTATGGGGATGGGGCAAACTGCATCCACGGCCAAGGGTCACTGGAGAAGGGGGTGGCAGAGCTGCTTAGGCTTCCAGAATGTCAGCCTTCTCTCTACTTTATCATAGACCTCTGGGGATGCAAAACTCAAAATTCAATGTGCAGCCTTACTAGATCACAGCAGAGAGACATACACGATAATTTCACTGAATCTGCCAGTCATGCTGCTTCTATTGTAGCTCAGCATGAGGTTTAACTTGTTTGCCATGGAAGTGTATTGTTGAATACAAATTTAAAGTGCATTTGCTGTAATCCCTAGGTCCTATCAGTCAAGACTGCTGCCCTGTCATTGATTTCCCCACTTATACTGATATTCTGAGTTGTTCTGCATTGTCTGTGTTTGAAGGAAGCATGAGGATATGAACAGCAATAACTGTATAAATATTTGCCATTTACAAAGGGGAGAATTTTTCAGTCATTTTAGATGTTATGGGAACTCTTAAATTCCACAAATTCCTAAAAAGTCTAATAATTAATTTTCCATGAATAGGAAAACCCAGTTCATTCAGAATCCAAGACCATAGTTTTGACTGAAGCAAAACATAAATATGAGTTTAAGATAAGTATCAAAGATTCTTCTTCCCTTCATTTGTATCAGAATTGCACTTAGTGAACCTAGAAGCAGCAGCAACCAGCAACAGAAGTTGTTAGCCATTGTATTTGGGGAAGGAGGAGCTTTTCAGAGGGACCTGGTCAAGCTGGAGAGATGGTCTGATTACAATGGAATGAGGTTCAACAAGGCCGAGTGCCGGGTTCTGCTCTTTGGCCACAACAATCTGTAATCTGCACTTTGTAAATTCTTTAGTAATTAAAAAAACTCACAACCACATAAATTTCAATAAGGAAAATAATTATAATTAAAATATTAATATTTATGGTTAAGTCAATATAATCGGTATTTTCTTATTGAGCAAATAAATTATTTCTCAAAAGTCATCCAAATTGTATAACTTTATATCTACTTTGCTTTAGTAGCATTTACTTTGCTCTTAAAATATAATAATTCATATTATGGCATATATTTTTCATTTTTTAGAAAAAAGTATGCAGAAATTAAATTACATTTATATTATGATTTCTCAAAATACAATTAATCTTTTTGTGTTTCAATCAGGTATATTGTAAACTATTACAATTACGTCTTATAAATTGTAATTGGATTTTTTATATGAATATTTGAATACAGTGCTCAAAGATATAAATTTTGCTAAAACAGAGAATCTGAAAAATAGGATGCTGTCTGAATTCCAAAGTTTTATCTCTGTATTACAGAATTTTAAGCTGCAATCAAGAATAAAACAGGGCATATAATTTCACATATAATGTGACTTGGGTAGAAAAGTAAATAAGAAATGTGGACAGCAATGCAACAGCAAATCTAGTAAAATGGAGTTCGTCCCTTCCCTTCACCTTTCAGCATTGGATTTTCCTAAAGATAGAGCTCAAGAGATTTGCTCCTTAAAGTTAATTCTAGGTCAGAGAATCATGTGTTATAGCTATGTTACAGCATGGTACTGTGCTCATATTTGGCTCTCATTACTCAGCTTTCCATCTGCCCTTTTTTTTCCTATGCTTTCTTCTTCACCATTAAGTGTATCTGCCATTAACCTAGAAAATGGGGATTTCAAAAATGGATATTGGGATACTCTTTTGGGATTCAAATAAAGTAGGTTCATTGTTCCTCAAGGGCAGAATTTACATGTTACTTTATTGATGAATAATTTAAGAGTCTGGTTGGATGTCACTGGGCATCAATTACAATTCTTGCAAGGACCTGGCATGAATTTACTCACGATTAATGAGATGTCAGCAAAGTTGAAAGAAATGTATTGATGTCCAAAAGCAAAGTAATCAGATACTCACAAGGCCAAGTAATATGAACATCTTTCAGAGAGGTTTCATCTATCTTAAATGTCATGAACAGATTCACTACACTTCACAGAGGGAAAGAAGTGTGCAAGAAAGAAGGACAATACTGGGACTGTTCAATTACTTAATTAAATGACAATATAGTGAATCTAAGAAAATGGAAGTGCAACTTTCCAGACCTGATTTTGTAGTTGTCCATGTGTGTACATATATATGTATGCAATAAACATACAAACACATAGAGTTACATCTGTATCAACTTTTTTAGAAAAATGACAACTTTGAAGATTTTTTTTCTCACTTTTTTTTTTTTCTGGATTATGCAGAAAGGAAGTTTTAATTGTCCATGTTTGCATTTTGCACTCTTCTGTTTTTGCATTTTCTTTCCTGTGGCAGAATGTAGTGTTGACAAGTGCCTAGGTTTCATAGGGTGTTATTGAGGAGAAAAAGCAAAAACAAGGTAAAAAACGTGAAAATTTGGACAGCAGTTATTCAAAAATTTCAAATGCAAATCTGCTTCTGAAATGCTATTTTTCTCCAGACTGTAAACCTGTGATTCTGGGCTCTAAAAAGGACTTTGCTATGTAAAAGTGTCAGAGCTTAGAGTCTGGAAGCCATGCACAAATTAGGTATAAACCTTTTGTCTGAGAAAATGAGAAGTTACCAGATTTTAACCAATAAGGCAGTGGTAACAATATACAACTTTATATGACAACCTAAAATTGAAACTAGACATTTAAGTTCTCTTCAGCCTGAGAGAATCTGGCTCCTCTCCCACAGTAACCTGATCAGAGACATCTGCACGGCAATCTCCTGCCCCGTGACTCCGAGGGATCAGAAGATTCAAGTCACCAGGTTTATAATTTATTCCTAACTGTAAGAATGAGAATTGAACTGCTGTCATTCTTCTTATTGCAACTGTCTGACCAAACTCAACTGATCGAAATTATGCAAATTTTTAGAGCCAGACAGCGGAAGCACTTGTTTGCTGCTACTGCAGATACATTATCTGCTTGGAGGTATTACTACTGTTAAAATTTTGCAAGCAGAGCAACTCGAGTCAAGTATTATCTGCAGAGTAAGATTCTAGTAAATTAATGGTTACAATTTTTTTTTATTTAGTTATCATCACAGCTACATTCTTATAATGGAAACTCATTTCTCAGAGAGAGCTTTTTATTTGCACTAAGTGAGCTAGTTGAAAAAGAAAGTGCCTTTGTTGAAAGAACTCCTTAGAAGCACTCATCTGAAAAATATTGCTCTATCCTAGAAGACTCTCTAAAGGAAGCTGAGGCAACAAAAGTGCATAAGTAATTAGATCCATTCAGATACATTAATATAAGGCCAAATATATTTGCTATAACCTAATATCATTGTGGGCAATGACAATAATAGGAATAGTAAACTGAGAATGGTATTTGAAGTGTTTACAAAAATGAGGAGCAGTTAAAAAAAACTGAAGAGTTATCTCTCCATCACTAGTGTTCAAATGATTCAAAAGTGCCCATGTGTCTAAAACTGAAACTCAGTAATGGTGCATGAAAATTTCCTGATGAACAGCAGCTTTTAGTTTCCTCCAATTAAAATGGAAATAAGGACGAAATCATTTGCATATGCTGGAGCATTAGTTTAAAATGAGTTCTCCAGTTTTCTTTATCTACTTGATACAATGATCAGTTTTAAAAATCAAATATGTAATTGATTAGACTAGAATATGTATTACATTGTGGAGCATCGTGTAAAAATTCTTTGATATTTTGTATTTCTATAATGAAATTTTAACTATTGCCTCAGGATAATAATGAGAATATGCTAGTAATTCTCAATAGGATTTTCCTAGCAAACAATTTTTGATGACATATTAAATTAAACATCTTAAATAAGAACTTGATTGCCCTTAAATTAGCATGGCTTTTTAATTTATAGTAATTTAATACCAATTAAGATACATGCTTGATGATTTAGATACATTTTCTACTGTTCTACACTGAAGTTCAATAAATAGATGTTTTTATAACAAATTAGTAATTGGTTATATTTGAATAATAAATATGGAAAGAGATAGCTTTTAAGATAAAGAATATGAATGTATAGTGTTTTATTTTAAAAATGTACACAGAGAAAAATATTTCACATAATCACTTCAAAACTCTAGAGAAATGCAAAACATTAATTTGAAAAAAAATTATTTCTGCAGCCTTTTTTCCCAGATATTACTGATAACAAAACTGATGGTACTTCATCTGGATTTTCTTTACTGTTATGGTTAGCTAAGACTTGGCAGAGCAGTGTTCAAAGACATTCTTTTCAGGGCCATCCCAAATTTGAGCTCAAAAGGGAAACAAATCCTCACTCTACAGAGACTCCTGCAGTCTGGGTGAACATTTACAAAATCCCCTTAAGTTCAAAAAACACTGCACATCAAATTGTCTGATACCATGCTGGCTATTACCATTGAAGATGAGTGCAAATATAATCCAGAATTGTGCCCTTTAGTTCTGAATTTAAAATCCTCCCAAGGAGATAATTAACCCTCTCCAACCCAAAACATCCTTGGGCATCCTTTTCCTTAAAAAAAAAAAAAAAATTGATATTTTAAAAATAAAATCTCCATTACTTTTTGTCTATATGGACAGGTAAAAAAGTGATGAAATACAATGTCCTTGGACTTATGGTTGACAGAAGAAAAAACATCAGCTACAAAGTTATTGTCGATACAACTCAGATAACCAGCAGCTGTGGGGAAAAGAAATAAGATCAGATAGACGTCTGAGCAGGAATTATTGCTTCTTGTGAAGAGAATTAAGGGAAATAGCTGAGAAATATATAAATGATGAACAACAAAAATTTTGAAACCTTCTTCTGCCCACATGTTTCCAGGAATCACTTGCAGAATATATATGATTATATCACAGGAATTAATTAGCCTAAAGGACCCAATGGGAAGAAGTAAAAAAGCCCATGACATCAGTGGTACGTTTCTGGTTTATTTTCTTGAATTTCACACTCTAAGAGCAAAGCATAAAGACAGAAAATGTATCTCCTGAAATATACAGGGCTCAAGAAGAGCACCAGTCACATGGATAATTGGTGCTGCTAATATGTGTGCTACAGATCTTCCGTTCTGCTCCTCTGGAAACATTGAAAAATAAAGCTAATTTTGGTCTTTTGGGTGCATTACTCCCAGTGCATTCAGCTAAAAATTAATCATTTCCTCTTCTGTGCTGCCTCACTGGATGCCTGAATAAAAACCATTAATGTCCACCCTCCCTCCTTACAAGTCTAAACAACTCATGCCTAAAGAGTGGGATAATCAGAGGAAAAGGACCTTATTTCATAGTGGTGCAGCAGAGAGAAGTTACTTGTAATAAATCATATGTATAAAGTTTCTAGTTGTAACTTTGCTAGTTATAATCAGTAATTAGTTCTACTAGCCTTGAACTATGAAGTCCATTATCACATGCAAACAACCATACTTCCTTGTGTATGCACATTTTTCCAGTCACTTAGGCTGCAGAGAACTAATGCCATCATTTCACATCCAAAAACACAACAGATGTAACTTCAGGTTCTCTCTTTCTGGTGTTAGTTTATGGTTAGACTTCACCTGCAGATTTGTACTTATTCTGTCTTTGAGGGCTTACCACCTCTCCATTCTGTTTGTGTTTGAAATAACTGGTACTTCAGGATATATCTCAGACAAACAGAAAAGGTAAGTGAGCCAAATGTAATCTCAGGAGCAAAAGGTTCCTGAAAACAGTTAAAATCTCTAGCATTTTCAGACAAAGATATAGAGAGGAAAAAGTAGAAGAAAACAAATATTTGTGCTCCTGGTATAAATGTTTACTTCTTATAAACATTTCCTGATCCAAGAAAAATGAACAACATATTTATTCATACAGTTTGACTAACAAATCTCTTGTAAGAAGTGCATCTTTGTTTATGTTTCCTCAGATAATGAGGGAACAATACAGGTAATCCAGGTTGTTTCTTGAGGCACATGGACTAAGAAAGAGCATTTAATACAAGCTAGGAGTCAACATTCCTTATCAGCAACACCTTAAAATGATAGAAAAGCAAAAGCAAGAATCTAGAGCATCACTTTTGGTGGAAATTTTAACAAACTGCCTCATGTTCCTCTGCCATAGAATTTCTGCTGTTGTGCCATTAACATATTTTTATCTCTGATGCTTATCCAAATACACTGTGAGAATGAATATAATTTTTAATCATCTGTTTTTTCACCACATACTTGGTGAAAATATCTTTTTCTGTAATTTTAAATGCACCTACGCATCAACTTCAACAGTATTAGTTTAAGAGTTGGACTCAATGATCTTAATGGTCTTTTCCAATCTAAATTATTAGGATTTTCCAGCCTATGATTATGTGAACCTCCTAATAATCGTGAATGTCTGGGCACTGTGTGTGTAACATTAGCAAAAACATTGCTGATATAAGCGATGCAACACAAAAATTTGTGCTTTGATAACTTTGAATTTGAAAGCATTGCCTTGATTTGAAATCTGAAATTTATTAGAGGACTACTGTAAGTACCAGCAGCTGGCATTTACAGCAAATATCTTTTATGCAGTTTGTTAACAAATCATAAAACCTCATCCACTTTTCTACTTGTTCATTGAGTTTTAAAGGAGATGAAAAGTGTCAACTGAAGTTCAGAAACTCTTTGAGACAGAAATTCCATCATTCTATGTGTCTTTAATTCATCAATAACTAGAATTATAATAATTATTAACAATAATTAATAATTTATTTCTTTTTAAAAAGCTGGATGCTTATTCACTAAACCACCAATTTTCTTGGTGTAGTTTGGGCAAATAAGTTGAAAAGAACTCCATGGTGTGAAAAATTTTGCCTTTGATATTTGTTCATGGGTGAAAAGTTCTCATCAAGTTTCCCACTGTGTCATCAAGTTATATTCTGCTTCTCTTCAGCTATTCTGTTGACTGGTTTCAGTGTTTCTGTTTTGATTCTGGCTGTAAGAAATTTTAATGAGCATTGAAAACATTTTTCTCAATCAATTTTATGTCCCGCTAAGTGACCTATTGAAAGCAGAACTTCTTCATGAGCATGTGACTTTCCAGACAACTTTCAGGATTATAGTTTTCATTTAGGTGTGACTGATTCTTTCCTGGCCTTCATCGTTTAGGTGGAATTGGGGAAAGTTTTTCAGCCATTGTCTCCAGTCTGGCCAGCTACTTGAATAATCTTAATTGACTCTCTGGTAAAACTGAACATTTGCAGTAGCCTTAGTATATCTTGCTCTCTTCCTATTGTATATTATTGCTACCTAGCCACATATTGTGTGATAAGTAGAGGAACCCGGTTTTATTCCAAGCAAATTAAAATAAACAGAGGGTACTAACAAAAGAACTGTTTCTGTATATTTACTAACTTATAGGCATACCGTGGAAGCTGTAAGGTGAAGGGTCCTGTCTGGACCTAACACCAGGGAATCTTTTGCGGCTGGGAACAGGGAACAATTTATAAATAAAAATGTATTCCTCTGGGCCATGTGGATACACAGAGAGACCGCGCATACCTTGGGGATGATGCAAGACCCCCCTGTATGAGCCCAGGGGAGATATGTTACAACCAGCCAAAAGGTGACACCCACCTCCAAAGCAGGGAAATTACCTTTTAAGGCAACAAACGGACAATGAATGAATATTCAACAACTGATATCGAAGGGTACAAAAAAGCACGATTTTCAAATAACAGTGTGCTCTTTGTATGGTTCAGAGGTGCACCCAGTGCTGGAAATGGGTAACCAGCACTGCAATAAAAATCTCTTGCTATATTTCTTTGTCCTGCAGGTATTTTTGCCGTCTTCAAAATTCAAGAAAAGAAGTAACTTATAACATATTGGAATGTTCTTACAGGATTTGGATTTGCTACAGAGTTCTGAAAGATTTCTGGTGTGTGACCAAAATATTCTGTTACTTTTTCTGGTACAAATAGCCTGATGTAACATTAGAAAAAGGACCTGATCATCCCTTCTGGTAAAGTAGTCCTATACAAAATTAAATTGGACTAGTTCAGTGAGATTTTTTCCTGAGTGTAAAGATTCAGAAACAAACAAACAAACAAAAAAACATTCAGGGTCAGGATTTAAAGTCATAAATTGAATGCTGAGTGGACACTGTCCTAACAGCTCTGAGAAGGAAGAAGAGGGAAGGTCCAATAAATCATGAATTAAGATATTTCAGGCAGGGATAAATGAAGGAAACGCATTTTAAATGTATGTATGTAGTAAAAAAAAAGATTATATTTCTTTACTACTGTGATACTCAGTAGGAGAATCACATGCATTCCTCTGGAAAAATATCAGCTATCCCACTTGCCTAATGCATATGCATTATGTACCTTAAATAAACAACCATCTGATCCAACGGTGTGAATGTAATTTAGCCCCAATAGACTTTCTAGGCACTCTGACACATATTTTCTGCTCTGCTTGATGGAATTCAAGATGACTGTTCTTTTGGTGGTGACCTTTAATTTAAATGTGTCTACCATAGTCATGCTGTTCCATAATCAGTGTATCTTTACAAGCTTACTAGGTATTCTTATTTCCATCTTTGAATAAAATGAGGGGGGGAAAATAACCTCTGAAATATTACCGTGTCTCTTCATGTTTTTATCATCTGAAATATTACTGTACTTTAAATACTAGGCTGAAAGCAATGGGATTTTGTCACATTAGGAGAACAACAGCTACATATTTAAGATAGAGGATTCAAAAAACAACAGAACTGGAAAATGTCACAACACAGTTACCTGTTCCAATACTGTTCATTGACCAGAGTGAAACTTCCTCCTTTGGGGTGAACAGATTATTGGGAAAAGGCATAATGTTTGTTTCTTCCCTTCTTCCTTCATTTTTATTGCACTAATAAATTAATCATTGCATTGTTACTCTTTAGAATGCATGTGTATAATGCTTCTAAGATTCTGGAAATAATTTTTCAAATTTACAGAAATTGAATAATACTTCTAAGTCAAAGTAAATTAGTTCTCAAAATCACCACATATGAAGGGTAACCTTCTGGCCTCTGGCCTGGAAAAGCTTTTGTGAAGTTTGTTGGATCAGTTTTGCACCATTTAAAAATCTAATTTCAGAGAGCAGATGCTCAGTTATTTCTGCAAATGTTCCTGTCACTTTTGAAAAGCTTTTCTCAATACACAGTGCATTATGAAAAACAAACAAACAAAACCAAACTAAACCAGAACAAAAGACTTCAAACTCATTTTACTTGCAATAAATACACACTTCAATGACCTTTTGGAAATCTATTACACTCTAAACCAAGCCAGGCCAATAGGTCTGATTTTCTACTTTTAGATTTGAATTCTTCCCATGAAATATTTTGAGTTTATTTGGTTTTATTGTCTTCACAGACTTACAAAATTTGTGAAACAGAATTGAATATGAAAATTTGTCTTTATTAATTTTACTAGGATGAGAATAGCAACATGACATACTTCCTTTATACAACAAGTGATCATTTAAGAAATTAGGTTTTCAAGAATAAGAATTTTCCTTAACTTCCAAGATAATAGATTCCAAGAAATTAAAACACGAACCCAGATTACAAAATCTGTTGATTTCAGAATGGAATTGGAAAAGATTATGAAGTTTCTACTACTGGAAGATTTTCCACTGGAAATTAAGTTTTAGTTGAAAAAACCAGTAATACCAAATTTCACTAAATGGTACAGGCTTTTGAGACAAAAAAATCACAGAATGCTTCTGTTTTTTAAGTTACTTATTCATGCGCAGCATGGTTTTGAAGAAACTACATAATTTTCACTGAATTTAGCCTGCACTTTATAATACTCTGAGACAATTTGCATTAAGGCCTTTTACCTCACTGGGTGGAAAGACATTGATGAAGTCAGGAGTGCTTTCTACAGGTAGATTTGCCCTGAACTAACTAAACAGGTTCACAGAGTAGCTGAAGTTGGAAGGCACCTCTGAAGATTATCTGGTCCAAACTCCTGCTTAGGCCAGAAGCGCAACCTAGAGCAGATTGCCAAGAACTATGTTAAGTCAGATCTTGAATACTTTCACAGATGAGACTCCACAACCTCTCTGGGCAACCTGTGTCAGTGGTTGGCCACCTTCACATTATAAAAGTGGTGTCTTTGTGTTTCACTTTGATGAGTACTTATCTTTCTTGTACTGGAGAGCCCAGGATTAAATACAGTTATGAATCATGTTATACATTAAAATAAGGCATGTGGATATAGCAGTTCTTTCCATTCCTCTGAACAGGAGTGACTTACTTAGCACAAAATGTTACTTTGGGGGAAATTATGGGAGTATAGTGGTCCTTGGAATTAGGATCATTGATTTAGCAGTGAGGTTTGTTATAACAAGGCATGTACCTTCCTGGGTGGCATAAGTTACTGAATCCAGGATGCTAGAATTGTTTGTGTCAATCCTATTATGGAGACCTTTAGGCAAGAGTAGAAGTCTTAGGACAGATACTACATTCAGTTATAGTAAATCACAGCATGCTACTTTTAGCATCAGGAATTTTGATAATCCCATTCTGAACAATATTGCTACTATTGAATAATCATACAACATGGCTTATTGCAAGACTGATATTGATATTTCCAGTCCCAACAGCTGGATCATGTTAGAGAAATACAGTGCTGCATATTGTGGTTTAACTATTCAACTTGACAACTTTAGAAACAGTAAGTGTACTCGTATAGGGCAGAAATAACTTCCAGAAAGGCCTTAAGTTCAAGATACCCTAGGAAATAGTATTATAAAATTTCCCGATCTCAAAAACAAATGTAATTAAACGGACAAAGAAAAGTCTGGTAGGGGAATTAGGACTAAGATCAGAAGCATGAACACAAGAACACAGAGTCAGGCTGGTTTTTTATCACCTCATTCAGGTCATTAGCCATAGTATTCTACTGTGTCTTGCTGACCATAAACAACAGTTGAATGGAGTACATTATGTAATAGCTTAATAGAATATAAACTTTTGTAATCTTATCTGAGAAACTGAAAAGCCTCAATGTTGAATGCAATCAGTATTTTAGAAACACCTTGCATGAAAAAAGTTGAGTAACACTTGCTGCCTTATCCATTATGTTTGTTTATCATATGCTATCTTAGAGCAAATTCAAAAGCTTTGATTCTCTGATATACAATAAAAAAATTCTCCTATGTCCTTTTCTCTTTCACTTACACCTTCTTGTCTGCTTTTGGATGTCACAGGCAAGGACCTTGCCGATGGAGTGATTAAATGATTTGCAGTTTGTCCTTAGCAGAGAAGGTGATAATTACAGCGAACAGCATCTGAGGAGTAAGGATGTTCCCCTGGAACAGGTCTCAGAATAAAAAGATCAGCTATGTGCTGCTCTCAATAGCACTGGGCCTCTCTTCATTACTGCCCCATCACTCTTCTGAAATTGATTCCATTTCATTCACTTTAATGAAGTTTAACAAAAAAGTCACTGAAGAATTTCAATGTCTTCTTCTCTTTCAGTAGTTGACTTTCTCCAGAGCACTGGAAATAGCACTTTCTGTTCAACAAAGTAAGCAAAGTGAAACAGTTCCCAAAAGTTAAGTTCTAGAGTTTTCTTTAATTAATCAGAATGTTTACAATTTTTTAAAATTAATTTTCTTTTGCAGTAAAAGCTTTTTTAGTCTACTTTATAATTCTAAGAATGTATCTCATGCTGTATAATATGAAATAACATTTATGGCCTAGTCACATGCTTCACTGAGCATGGAATATTTTATCTTTTCACGTATTTATTATCTTTGCTCTAGGAGGTAATGCTAGCTGCATGTTAAAAAGGAAAAGTAAAGCTGTGCTAAAATTAAGTTTTTTTCTTTTATTTAGGTTGTATTTTTGAGCCCTCTATTTCAGAATGAAAGAAATAAATTGCAGGAAAACTTCAAACATCCTCAGAAAACTAGGAATTCTCAAGGACTATATATTAAGTCACAAAAGGGGAATAGCCCCAAAGATTTGACCTGATTTTCTCAAATAAAAATGTTTGTGTACAAACTGTTAGTGTGGAAATTTCTTTCAGACAGAAACTCAATATCTGTGTGAACTACAGCCCAGTCTGCAGTGCAGAGAATTACAAATTGTTCAATACAGTGCAAATGCAACAATGCTCAAAGCAAAATCCCTTTAGTAGTTCCCAGTGTTATTCAGCTTATCTGCTACAGTACCATATGCTGGACAAACAACAATATCCAATGCATCTGTTAAACCATATGCCAATACCAACTATCTCTTCCCCACTCCTTATACAGAATGAATGCTATTATACATAGTTGCTATTACTTGGTGTGATTTTAGTCAATCTCATATTTGTGTCACACAATTTTAAAACTAGAAATGGAAATGCTAAAACTGCTGAAATATCTCTATTCATTATCCAGCAAAATTAATAATACACTACTCATATGGCAATAGCCTTGTTATGCCTACACATTTTTATACCATAAATGATAAAACTGAGAAATAAGAATTAATGCATAATTTCAGAACTCATAAACACTTCCTAATGAACTGAAGAACCTTATAAACCATGTAAGCAAGGTACAGTTTCTCATGCTATATTTCCTTCTGTTAGGAAACCTTCATTTTGTTTGGCAATAACAATGGTATTTTTTGCAGAGGGAAGGGGAGGCGAGATTTTTTTGTCAGTTTCAAATCATCCTTTCTGTTTTTTTATTTCCTCTTACTGTTTTTAAAACCCTAGAACTGGGCTTAGTGCTTTATAAAGGCATAAGGTTTTGAAAATTCCAAACAAGCATCTTTGTCATTGTGTTTAAATAGTTAAAACAACAAGGACAGACTTATCCTAGAAAATCTTGGTTATCTGGCTGGTAAGAGAAATTTACAAATCCAGATGTCTTATGTTGATCCTTCATTATCTATATTGGGTTATAGAAAAAAAAATGAAGAAAAAATAGGAAAGAAAAAAAAGAAGAGAAAAATAAAGGCCTCTCGTTCACTGCAAATATGATCTGTCCATTAGACATCTACCTTATAAAATATTTATGATCAGTTCTGTCTTGGGATCTTGAGATTTGCTCTCTCCCAGTGATATTTGATAAGAGCTATTGTATCATTTCAGCATTATCTCCAAGGATCAGATTGTGATAGCAGTATTTGCACAAATAGAGTTTAAGCTTCTACAAATCATTTTACACCAGATATTCACCACAGAATTGATACAGAACAGAACAAATAAGTCTGACTAAACATAGAAATACACATAAAGCATGATCTTTCCTCCCTGGCATTGACGAATATTTCTTTTACTGTTTGGAATTATGTGGAATATATGTATCCCCTCCAACTGTATAAACTAGCTCATGAGGTTTTGCTATAATGGCAACTACCTTTGAAAGAAAACGTTGCATTATTTTATAATACTAAAATCAGTGTTTATGACTAAAAAGTAGTGCATGTCTTGCAATCCCAGCAACAGCCATAATCAAGATGAGAGACTGAAATGGTAAATGGCTTAAATATTGTTAAAATCACTGAAAGATTGGAAAGTTATGCAAAGAAGCAACTGCTCACAGAAGCCCACCCCTCCCTGAATATGCCTACTACTTTAGACTGTGAGGGAAATTGAGATTAGATAAAGGTAGTACTATTGTCCAATTATCCCAGGAGAAGAATGTATCCACAAGTGTGAGAGACTGGAATGCTAAAGGCTCAAACAAGCAGGCTACAAGCTGGGTGTTGAACTAGATATGGAAGGAGGCAAATTCTTCAAGGTAGGGTAGTATTTCTTTGTCCTTACACAAATTAGTGAGCCATGATAACTCCTCTTCTCTAGTACCAGCATATTCACATGTAGCCAGAAGAGATTCATCTCTGCTGATGGTGCATAATGGGCAGTAATTGACTCAACTGGGTTGGTGTAACAGGCAGCTGTAATATCTTAGAAGGTGTCAAAGTCTCATGAAATGTCCTGTAACCCAGTAATACATGAAGTATAAAACTTCCTGCCCCACGGGAGGTAGTGGGGCCTTCCACCTAGCCTAAGCATAATAAAACCCACATGGACTCTGTGTTTTGATGGGCTTACTCACTGGATCCAGACTGCAACCATCACTTTGATAAGACTGAAACCATTGTCACTGAGAAGATCAGAAGAAGAGGACCAACAGGATGGCATCAGAATCCACAGAGTGATTATATTTTTGTACTTTATCTGCCTCTCTGTCACTCTTTTCTCTCCCTCCACTCTCTTTTTCCTATTTCTTTCTCTCTCTCTACCTCATATTTACTGTTGAATAAAAGCCTGTACTATTGAGTTCAGCATATAGTCTAATTAGTACCTTAATTTGGACAGAGGCATCTCTCTAATAATTTTACTAACCGAATCATAACATGCCATTAACTGCATTTCCCTGGCCAGATAAAAATTTTAGTTCCACCAGCAGCTATAAGTCATGATTTTGACACGTGATGGCTAAACTGTGACGGAAGTTCTCTGTACATGTACTTTTCCAAAAAAATACACACAGGAGTGCTTGGATGAGCTTGACTCTTTGATGCTATTCTGGATTTATATTAAATCCCTTGCGAGGAGTTCCATGGTGCAAGTTTCTGGGTTTGGTTCTTTGTTATTTCGGCAAACAAAAAAAGAAGGAATATACAGACAAAAATAAATTTCTTTTGATTGCAAAACCCTGCAATGATAAGATTTATTATTACATAAATCCCTAAAACTTGATCTGGATTTGGGCTTAATGTTCTTTGTATGGACCTGATAATCTTCATGGTGTGTCTAAAATGAAAATTCCTGGTTTATATTTATGATTACTAGAATAATAACAAATTATTGAATTGAAATTGGTGGGTATGACCAATGCCATGAAATTTCATTTTTAGCAAAATTTCTAGGTTATTTTTTTGGCTTATCCATCTATCTTCCTCACTACACAGATTTTAACTTTAGTAGAAATCTAAAAAATCTTAGCATTCAAATTCTAATTTAATGGCAACAATTTTTTTTTTTTTTGAATGGAAGATCTTCTGTTCTGATAATTCCTTGATCTACTTTCAATTATTCCAAATATTATTTATTCATCACTTTGAAATAATTTTTTTCTGGGGACTGGAGCCTACAAAGTATAAAACATCATCCTTAATCAAGTCAAATGGTAAAAGTTTTAGAATGCCTCAGGCTCTGCAGGTCATGCCACAGTTTTATTGCTCCTTTGGATGTATCATTTTCTAAATCCAAATGAGGATATACAGGGTCTATTTCCAATTCTGACTTTAATACAAGAACTTTAATAGTCTGAAGCAATATTCCATAGAGTCACAACAGAGGAAAAGAAATTCCTAGTTGCTGCGAAAACCTTTTTTCCTCATAGCAAAACCCACATTTTCATGCAGTGTTGTTCTCTTTTCCAATTTAAAGTGGCAACCTCTGAGGGCTGTGTTAGAAAGCAGCAGTGGGAGCAAATGCCATTATGAGAGAAATCCTTCCCCGAATTGCATTGACACCAACTGAAACAGGCAGCAGGCCAGCAATCCCACCCTGTTAGTTGAAACTCACAGTTTTCTCTCATTCCTGTAGCACAGTCAGCAGGATAAACTGAAGCTGTCTAAATCATAAATACATATTTTGAAAATGAAACTCAGATAACTAGGAAAAAATAAATCTTTCTTGACACTATTCCTGGTTTTCTCATATGGTTTATATCCCCCTTTTAAGTTTTAGAAAGCTCTTCTTTATGAAAAATGTTTGTCAGACATAGTGGTCATTGGTAGCCTCTAATCGGTTTCTGTCTTTGGTGCTAGTCTTCAGAGAGAGGCTTGGTCTTACCCCAGAACACATTAGAATGGTCTTTGTGTCTGGGGATATTTCTGGAACCACAGCTGAAAATAAAATATCTTTCCCCATTTCCTGAATTTTTCTATGCACTGAGCTACTGCTCAAGGATTTTGCAGGTGTTCATTCAGGAGATATTTGCAGATCTCCTTTAGGACAAAAAAGATCAAACCCAGGAGGACAGGACTAAATTCCTAAGAGACATGATGAATTTAGACCAGTAAGTTCCTCAGTAAAATCTGAATTAAAAAAATAAAAAAATAAGAAAGAAAATTAACAAAGAAAAACTTAAAGAACTTTCAAACAAAAAAACCTTGTATTTCTTCAGTCTGAACAGGTCTATCTTCAATGCTTTTGTTATTTTTGATCTAGTTGGTTGAGAGACAAGGACACTTAAGCAGTTAGCTAAAATTAAAACAAATCAAATCAAATCCTACCATAGCTTAAGAACTCAGCAAAAAAAAATCAAATATTAGAGGAGTTACAAACATAGTAATTATTACTGGGCTGAATTTCATTATTTTGATTTAGGTTTATGCTTTTGTCTGAATCCAAAGTTTATACTTGTGTTTAGAGAAAAGAAAACCCTCATATTTCTCAGGGTTTTTTGCACAAAAGAGGTTTTAGGCATTTTGAACTGCCTTTGGCTGTAGAGTTGCACCAGGACAGGAAAATTTTATTGGCCCACCATCCGTCCTTCAAAATTAATCTTTTGATGAAAATATATGTTATGTAAATAACTTTAACTGGGCTGTTGACTCTAATGTCTGCATAATAAAGGACCTATTTGACCTCTTTCCTAAAACAAGTTTATAAATGTATATCTGTAAGAGATTTGTTACTAGACTACTGAACTAAAAAAAAAAAAATCCAATAGATAGGGCAAATTTCTGAGTAATTTAGCAGGAAGACAAACAATGGCAGCACATTTTCATTTAAGTCTCTGTTCCTGTATACATAAAATCCTTCTACCATTGTCGATAGTATCAAGAAATGGGTTCAAATAGTTTAGGATATTTTCTTTAAATGGCATACCACATTGCATTAGTCCTCTGTGAAAATGTTGAAATCCCTACAAACAACCCTTCTACAGGATGTTTATTTCCCTTTGCAACTATATAAGAAACAAACATGTAAGAATTTCAGTGAGAGGAAAGAGAGCATAGTGTCAGTGTGGCAAAATAGAATAGCAAGGAGTCTGTGCAAACAATACATGAAAAATTACCCTTGAGGTCCCACACTGGTGTTCAGCAATGTGCTTCACTGACCCATTTTGGACTGTGGAAACAATCAACCCTGAGTTAAAGACAGGCCTGTGAGACACTGCAGTTCCTTTCAAAAACATGCTTTCATGTTTACATTCTTTTGTAGAGCTCAGATATACTCCAACTTGAGCCTTAAAGCTACAATATTTATATGCATTTTTCATATGTAATCTATCCCAGCTTCCAATTTTTATAGATGTAACTTTCTTATATCTGTCTCGCAGATGGTGTCCAAGCCAGTGTTTCCATTTGTGGACCTTTTAATCTATGACAAATTAAAACAATGTAAGATTTCAGTCTATTATGGTTATCATTCCCCAGAATAGGAAAATAACCATACTTTATCAGTTTTCTATTTTTCATCGTTGACTGGAACGTAAAAGGAGTATGTTCAAATACACTCAAAAAGATTAACATAACAATCGGAAATCTGCCAGTTTCATTTTACTATTTTCATTACAGTAGCACTTAAAAGCTTTATTGGCAATGCCTGGACTAATAAATTAGTACACCCAGGAGTATGGCAACAGGCAATGCCACAGAGTCATTGCTACTTTTACCTTGGTAACACAGATGTTTTCACAGACAATCCCAAAAGGTAGTCTGAAGGTACTGTAGCTGAACAGATTTAGCCATCTGTAGGTGAGCTGTGCCATGACACTTGTTCTCAGAGCTAGAGAGTAGTAGCTGGTATAAAAGGAGAGCAATAAAAGGAATCTCAGAAAAGATAATTGGAATTTATGCCAACACATCAGAGTCCAGCTGCCTCCTGTTGTCTGGACATGGTAGAGATTTATGACAATTCTAATAGTGAGCCATTAGCCTAAATAGTTACATCCTCTGGTTCCAGATTCACTTTCCAGAACTTATCTAACTGGGAGTATTTTTACGTATCATTTGTTCCACTTCAAGTTTTTCCTTTTCTTTTCCCACGTTTGTACTATGAAGGATATGCTCTGGACAACAAAACCAAATCAAAACAAGAAACCCAAACAATAACACAACACACAAACAATAACAAACACACCAAACAAAATTAAAAAGGAACCTACAATAAAGAAGTAAGATGTGAAGCAAGAAAAGCTTATTCTGAGAAAAGAAGGCAATGAGGAAAAACAAGGCAGGATTGACAAGACAAGGTAGTGGACTGAAATCCAAATAATATAGAACTACATCTGAGGAAAGGAAAAAATCTCTTAATATCCTGTTTTTCAAGGGGTTTATAATCCTTTGCTTTTCCTACTGGAGACTTTAGAGTAGTAAAGGATGTGTGAAAAGTTCTCTGCTCCTAGGGAAGTCATTCTTTCAAAAGATTCTTGCCCTGATTAATGTTTTTTCTGTTGAAGAGGGAAATGTCATGGGGACTTATGTCTGCTAAGGTGAGCGTATAACACTTCCAGAGAAAAGTACACAGGACAGTCTATAAAAAGAGAAATTGAAGATTTATACAGGCTATACTTCAAGATTTGGTGGGAAAAAGTCTGTTTTAAAAGCACAGACACTAAATTCTCTTGTTACTCTGGTTATTTAAGATGTCTAGCTTGCAGCTTTTTTACTATTGTTTATATTTATAGTTCATCTCTAAATCCTCTAAATAAAAAAATATTCCATCATGCCCTTCCACATAGATTTGATGTTTCTTGGGGAAAAAAATAACTACAAAAACCCCAAAACCAAATTAAAAAAAAAAAAAAACAAAAAAAACCCACCAAAACACCAAACCAATTAAAACAACCTCAAACCATCAAACAACACCTTTTAAAAAATTCTACTCCATTATTCTCCTCACTGTTCTATTTCCTGCAGTCTCCTTTCCTATCTTGTTTGATTTTTGGTTTCTCTTCCTATTGTCTTTTTGTATTACCAGTGAAAACAAAGTATTTAGGATTTTTTCAGTTTTATTTCTTTTCCTGGACTCCTATAACAACTACCTGCTTATAGTTGGTCTTTCCTCAGTATTATACTTCTCATATCGATCTGTATCCCACTCTGTGTTTATACTCTGTTTGATGCTTCTCTCTACTGTTTCTAGCTGCTTTTCCTCTCTACATTTTTTTAGTCTTAGCTTTCTCTTTTCTTCTCTCTATGGTTAAAGCATCTACTTCCATCTAAGAGACATATCTTTTCAGTAACAACATAATATTAGTTCTTTCAGGATATGGTGTAGGGGAGGGCTTAATCTCTGGGGTTTTTTGTGTTTTCAGTTTATTTAAGGTAAATCCCCTGTTTACTATGAGTAAGATCACATTAATGCAATGTCAAACATAGAGCATATTCTGCTGTTACAAGTCCATTTCCAGTTACTTTCTCTAATATGCTTCCCAATGCATCCGTGTTTGTTCTTTTGTTTTGTTTTGTTTTGTTCTTAATTTTTTTTGGAGGTATACTCTTTATACAAAGCAATCTGCTTTTTCTTTTTTCCTTGATATATTACATCAATGAAAATTAATGCTCTATAAAAAAGCCTTGTGCATTTATGAAGGCTGTTCTGTAGATTAACATCAAGTGCAGTGTGCAGATCCTATCATCTGGTGCATTCAAAGGAGGGACATGCCAACTGACAGACAGACAATAGGCACCTATAATCAGTGACTAAAGCAGTCCAAAAAAGAGCTGTGCCAAAATTCGGGTGACTGGTTAGTTGATAATTTTTTTTGCCTAAATGCAAATCTAAATGTGCCAAATCTACATATATTACATATATATTTATTGAAGAGTCTTAAAAGGCAGAGCATCATGAACTTTATATTCCAGGGACTTTTTTTTTTTCTTTTTTCTTTTTTTTTTTTTCTTTTTTCTTTTTTTTTTTTTTTTTGTTTGCTTTGGTTTGCTTTGGTTTGGTTTTTTTCTTTTGGTAACCAAAGACCATACGTGATCATTAAAGAAACAAAGTTCACTTTGAAGGCATCCAGAGGTTATATATATATATATATATATAAATAAAATAATCTCATAAGAGGTATAATTGACATATTGATTTTTAGTCAAAATCTTCCAGTAGTGTCAGACTTAATGTTAGTCCTAGACTTGCCTCCACAATGAACGACGTACAGTTTGCAGAAGGAGCTTTCAAATCTGGAACTCTGTCTATCAGATATCTTGTTTAGGGTGTTTGGGATGGAGAATATAGTAAAAAGAATGTGTGGGAGCACAAGGTTATTTCTGTATGTCTTTATTGTGTAAAGTGCTTACATTTACTACCTGTTTCATATTCAAATACTGAGTAGACTTGTCTTTGACAGAGTTCCTGCTTAATAAGAATGTAAAGTCTTATGTCAAATTCTTCCAGAACTGCAAAAAGTAAAACTCAGGTAGTATTTATAAAGGAAAAAGAGAGCAATTTTTTCAATCTTTACCCCTTTTACAATAAAGCTTTTTTTCAGGGTTTCCTTCTGTATCAGATGTGACACCAGAAATCATGTCATTGCAGTTTTCTGCTACATTAGCACACTGACCTCCTAACGGATAGGAAGTTTAGCTTTGATGTTGAAAGGTCATTAGCTTCCTTCTAAGTTTCTATTTTTTTCTCATGCTGTTCTTTTACATAAATGTTTAACCTTGAATTCATAGGCTGGTTTTTCATCATGCATGAATGTTTAACATTGAGTGGAGTGCCTGTTATTTAATAACTAGGAAAGACTTTCAGCAATCAGCTTCACCTAATGGGACGACAATTTTTGTCTTTATTTATCAAAGGTCCAATGATCCCCCTCCCATTTTAATTGGGAAATGGTGGTTTATTATTAAACAAAAATATAACTATATAGTGTCCAAATAGTAAGGGTTAATTGAAAATAGTAAAGTGGCTCCCTGTAGAGCAACTTGGCAAACTCTTCCAGCAACATACTTTTATCAGGTCTAAAATAAAACAACAATAGTCAGTACTTAATGAATTTATATCAGATTTTATGTCTTCCTACACATCACTTGATGTTTTGTTGTCTGCTATCGCTTTTAGAGATTTCCCTTGTTGCTAATGTTTTTGTGTTGCAACCAGGTCTAATTTGGCTTTCAGCTAAGCTTTTGAATTTTTTATAATAAAGTAATTTACAGATGCTAGAAGATAAATTAGCACTGCAAATGCAGTTAAATTGCATAATCACACGGATTGATTTTGTGTTAGCCTTTGAGATGTATAGATACCTTGTGGCATCTCTGTCAAGAAAAGGCAGTGAAAGCAAAAACCTTTCAATTTCCCTGGAAAACAAGGAAAAACATGTCAAAGGACAAGAGAAATAGTACAGCTGTTTGACTGAAATGCCTGGTGGTTTATACTGTTCAATATACAGGTAGCACTCAGTATTGACATTAGCTGTCTCCCCACACAGCATACACCACAAAATACTCTTGTACATAAAGCTCAATTTGTATGCATAGCAAAGAGTGGGATTTATTTGTTTGTTTGGTTGGTTTGGTTTGGCACTGTCATTGATTGGAAAGGAAAATAATAATAATGAAGACTTCAGTGACTTTTGCAGATTTTTTATGTTCAGAAGAGATTTCTTGAAACAATTAGGGCATCCCAGAATTAATGTGATCAGGACAATATGTCCAAGAACACATGCAGAATACAAAATTATCCCTCTGGTGGATAAAAAAATTTAAGTTAATGCAAGGAGCTTTGAAGTTTAGCATGAGAAAAAGTGCAACTTGGCTGATAGCATCTTACGAGCAGAAACTATCACTTGCAGGGACACAGGGACACTGTGGTAACCACAGCTTTGTTGCAGTATGTTCTAAGTTGCAGTCATGGGGATAGATGTGCCAAGAATTTCAGTTAATGATTTGGGACTTCCACAGATTCTATGTACCAAATCTAGGATCCAAACACATTGTCCTCAGCTGCTGGCTAAGGCAGTAGATATCCCTGTATTTATCACTGGAGTCAAGAGAATAGATTATGTCAATCTGCAAGGGAAGATTTTGAAATAATTAATTTTACTGCACTCAGATAAGCAGGGCTTTTTGTTGCATACTCACAGTCATAAAGCTACAAAGAGAAATGCAGGGCAAGCTCTGGTGACATAGAAAATTGAACAACACATAAGTGATCTGAAAACAACCTTGCAATTAATAACTTACTAATGCTCACTGTAAGTCACCATCATTGGTGACACTCACATGCACTCAACTAGAGAACTCTGAGCTTACGTTTTTTGAACGTTTTCCTTTCAAAAGAGAATGTACGAGTTCATCGTCAAAGGTAAATCACAACCTGATATAGAGCCCTGAACAGCAAAGAACACAGAAACAAAACTGGGGAAAAAAGTTTTCAGGCTACATATACACACCTGGTCAAAAAACTTGTAAAAAAATAAATTCAAAACTAATAAGTATGGTAAGTATCTCTTCAAAACCAGAAAAGTGGAGGCAATCAAATAAATGAGGTAATACATAGGAAATGGAGAAATACCAATGCAGAATTAGGTTAATTCAGTTTCCCCTGTAACTCTAATGCAGTTTATATATAGAAATAAAATTTTTAGGTCGACATTTCACAATGGGATGAGAATTAGATTTTGTCACACATTTGCACTGATTTATTTTGTTGCTGTTTTTGTTAAGGATTGTCTTTGCTTCTTGGTCTCATATTTAAGTCACAGTTATTGAGCAGAAATTCAGTTAACAAGATATAAATATATGTTTAATAATATTTCTGTGGGTAACTGGCAGCAATATATCTTGTGTAAGGTGTGTTGTAAAGTTTCAGTAAAACTCATCTCAAAAGAAAGAAAAAAGAAGAAATGTGACATTTGCACCTCTAATGTTCTTATGTTAAATATGTTGATGAATATGATGAGTGCTCTGGATCTTTCTGAGAACATAATGAGAAATAAAGTACTTATAACTGAAATAATAGGGCAAAAGGAACATGTTCTCTTCTATGAGATGTGAAATGTAGTTTAAAAAAAACCAATCAGACACCTGCAATGTTAATATTATCCCTCCAAAAAAAATTTAAAGAAACAAAGAGTACTTTGTCTAATGTAATTATTCTTTTCCATAAAAAGGAGACAATATTTCATAAAACATTAAGGAGATATGAACTACATAGTACCACTTTAGGTAACACTAAGATGTAGTCTCACATATATGTTAGTATTCTGACTTACAGCTTGAAATCTAATTGGAGAATTTGCTGCATGTTCAAGGGTAGCTTTAAAAGGACACTTTCTGAGTCAGAACCTCTGCTGGGCAGATTTTTGCATGTGGGGCAAAGGACAGTTTATCATTAAGGGAAACCAGTGTTTTATATGAAAGGTGATTTGTAAATATATGGATATAGGTTAGTGAAGAAGAGTCTCAGCATTTGAATAGGGAAGTTGTTTTTGTTTTTTTTTCTGTATACAACAATCTATTTAATTTAATGCATCTACCCTTGTTAAAACAGTTAGAATCTGAGGTCAGACTGTTGCTATGCTGCAGGGAAACACTGATACATGACAAAACAGAATACACCTAACAAAGAGAGACACAGTCACAGCCTCTGTGGTTCAACACAGCAGTGCAGAGAAAGGAAAAAATTGAGAGTGAAAAAAAAAATCTCTTGTGGCTACTTTTCCGTTGTTTCCCTGGACTGTGTGCAAATGAATATTCTCTAAATACCATAGTTCCCTGGAAAGGAAACGTAAGTTAAGCTAGAGTGAACAGAATCATAGAAATGTAGAATCATAAATCATTTAGGCTAGAAAAGACCTTTAAGGTCATCAAGTCCAACTATTAACCCTGCACTGCCAAGTCCAACACTAAAACATGCTCCTAAGTGCCACATCTGCATATCTTTAAATACCTTCAGGGATGACATTTCACACTGTTGGAATCACAGAATGTTTTGGGTGTCTACCTTTGTTCAAACATCGTCTAGTAAAAACATCTTTGTTATGAGCAGGGACATCTTTCATTAGATCAAGTTGTTAAAACCCCATTCCCGATGAGTTTGAACACTACCAATGACAGGGCATCCCCACCATCTCTGAGCCACCTGTTCATGTATAAGTATCACCACCCTCATTGTAAAGAATTCCTTCCATTTACTAAATCTAAATCTACCCTCTTTCAGTTTAAAATCATTGTCTCTTGTCCTGTCACTACAGATCTTTATAAAAATTATCTCTTTAACCAATGAAAGGCCATAATAAGATCTGTTCTTCTTCCCCCAGCTCTCTCAGCTTTTCTTCATAGAAGAGGTGGTTTAAACCTCTGGTTGTTTTTGTGGTCCTCTTCTAACAGGTCCATGTCTTTCTTGTACTGAGGGCCCTGGAGCTGGATGCAGTGCTCCAGATGGGGTTTCATGAGAGCAGAGGGGGAGAATCACCTCTCTCCACCTCTTGACCATAATCCTTTTTATGCAGTCCAGAATATGGTTGACTTTCTGGGCCGTAAATGCAATGTGCATCAACAAGGAAGAGTTAACTTTGAATAGCTTATGAAAAAGTTCTTGAAAGAGTGTTAATAAAAGGAAAATAAAAAGGGTCTAAAAAGATAGAAGAATATTTTAGTACTTTTGAGGCAGAAAGGAATCACCTCTTTAGACTTTGTACAGCAGTTATCTATTCAGGGCCAAGCATCTAGCACTATCAGTTCTTTCTGTAAGTGCAAACTGGCAGGCATCCTCCAGAGAGCTCATTACTCCTTTCATCTTGAACAGTTTTCTTAGGCTGGCATGAACTGCCTCCCTTCACTGAGTAAAAGGGGCTTGGATAACTAGCGTTAGGTAATAAGAAGCTTGTCTTTACATTAGATTCATCCCCTCCACTCTTTATTTCTGACAAAGCAAAAAATTTATACAAAAATTATTTAGCTCAGCATTGTGATGGGATAGACTCATGTCCTCATGATGAAAAAGGCATTATGTCACCTTTTAACATCGTGCCCTATCCCTAACAGCATATTCCACTTTTTTGAAAAAAGTTTCCTGTTCAAGGCATTAATAAAATGCAATTGTTAGTGAATATGCAATTGCAAAGAAAGTTCACAGAGTATGTGAGGGATAAAGACTTTTAAATAAGATGCCAAAAAAAGTTGCCCTCCACTAGTCCTCACAACAATCCATTAAGACATTTTGAAAAACAGGTCTCCTTAAAAACATTTTATATCAGAGGACAGAGTGGTTTTGCAATATATTTAACAGCTTGTAGTCTTATAAGAAAGTAAAACTGTAAGGATTTTTTTTTTCTATCAGTTCTAGAGGTATTAAGAAAGCACTGGTTGAATTATACAATCTGACCATTTAAAGCAATTATATTGTAAATTGAAAACCTTTTTGGATTGACTTTATTATACATCTCTCTGAAGCAAACTTTTTTGTACAGTAATTAATTACTGTTCTATTAATTGTGCTCTTGCTATTTTTCCATACACTAGAATCTTCTAAATCAGTGCTGAAATAAACATAATTTACTATACAGCTTAAAATTTTACCAGTATAACTTTATATTTTTTTAATATTCAAATAAACACTCATCCATCATTTCTGAAAGAAATTTTTCACTAACCCATTGCATGTGCCCTGATACTCTGTAAATTCGACATTAACTCAGAGTAAAGAATATCTAGATAAATTAACAGCACTGGTTCCAATGCAACCATACATTTTCCTTGGAGGTATCTTATGCAAGAACTGACGAGCTTGAGACTGGATTATCTGATCAAATCTGACATAACTACTACCTGAGGCATGAGGAATGAGGGCTACGGCATCTCCAAAGTTCCTTCATAATCCAGTTGCATCCCACATTCTTCCCTCAGATACATTGGTGCATTAGAGATGCTGTTCCATGGTGAAGTTTCAGTCTGTTGTTTTATGAGATACCTGTAGTGCAGTGTCATTTCGCCAATTTGATTTTAAAAAGATGAGTTTCCATGCATAAGAGGACCCTCCTGTCTATCACACCACTGAACAAAAAAATTGCTATAAAACTAAGATTACTGGAAGAAAGACAAGCATGGCAGGCACGTGAAAGGGGAAAAAAGGGGGAAAAGTATGCTCAGATAAGAGCCAAAATGTACAAGGAAAATGTGAAAGAAAGAAACTCCTGTTAAAGGAAGTTAAAGAAAATTAAGGACACCTATGTATTTGAGGACTGCTTTGTATATACAGAAGAAAGTAGAAATAACAACATAAACACTGAAGTATAGCTGCTTATTAGTGTCCCAAGAGTTCACACAAAACAGAGTCTTCATGCCTAAAAATAACAGAAAACTTACTTCTGAACTTCCTTAGAGTTGAATTGACACGTTCTGGACTTGTTTCTTTCAGGTAAAGTTTGGGTGTCCTGTTGTTCATAGCTGAGGCCAGGTCAATGCAGTAATCAGGTATTAAATGCTGAGATTGGTTCTTTGTGTCAGCCCAAATCCCTGTGTCAGTGAGGAGCAGTGAGAACATCACTTCTGCACTTCACTGGTTACTCCCAGTAAGGAGTGACGTGACCTTTGCCCTGGTGAAATAGCTGTGTACAACAATCAGTACCAGTAATATCATTAGCTCTGATAATTTCTCACACAGAATTCTGGAAATAACAGGTATTTTTATTCTGCTGCTGAATTGACAGCATTTTATGCATTCGGACTAAAATATGAATCCTGAAAGATGTCAGCTGAATTAAGAAATGAATGTTAATAATCCCATTTGAATTGAACCAAAAATGTCAGACACCTTGGAAGAAGAGTCCTGCCTTCATTTTGGTAGGTTTTCACTTGGATAATACTTGGACAAGCTGTATTAACCATCTGAACCCTTTGTTCCTCTCAGAAAAGTACCTTCACGACAACTCTGTAGAGGGTTTCTGACAGAGAGATGAATTACCTCTGTCTTATGGCCTGCTATGATTGTACTTTCCCATTTTGATTTGAAAAATAACACAATGAAGAATACTCAGGTCAAAGTATATGCAGTACCATTGGAAATATGTGGTGATCAGAAAATTGAACTGTTTTGTCTCTTATTGTTTGCAGACTATTGGAAGCTCTTTCCTGATTATTGGTTTATAGTTCCAAATGCCTATTTAAGAAATAGCAGTATTTGCCAGACTTGGATAGGAGTGTGACATTATGATATCTAATAACTCCTCAGTAATTTAGGATGAGGATTCATCTCAAGTAGAGATGTTTAGAAATCCATTTACAGCTGAGCTAATTATTTAGTGTTTGCTTTATAGTCAGTGGATAAAATAGTGTTACTTTTAAGAAATTACTTGTCTGAGGACACCTCTAGGTCATAGAATCATTTAAATGGGAAAAGACCCATAAGAACATCCATCAACCATTAACCCAGCTCTGCCAAGTTCACCCCTAAACCATGTCCCCAAAGTGCCACATCTATTTGTTTTAAGTACCTCCAGGGATGGTGACTCAAACAACTCCCTGGTCAGCCTTTTCCAATGCCTGAAAGTCCTTCCCATGAAGAAATTTTTCCTAATATCCAGACTAAACCTTCCCTGATGCTACTGAGGCCATTTGCTCTTGTCCTAATACTTGTTATTAGGGAAAAGAGACCAACCTCCACCTTGCTGCAACCTTCTTTCAGGTAGCTGTAGAGACCAGTAAGATTGAAAGAGTTTTGTGCTAAAACAACCTGTATTTCTTCATTGATTGTGAGGACAAATTTAAACATCTGGCTCAAACATTATTCACTTCATAATTTATGCCTGCTTTTAAAGAGATAAATCTCACCTACAATTATAAATCCCCAGTGCAGACATCAAAATTTAAGCAAAAATGTATTATTTTAAAGAATAAAATTTAATGCTATTTGAGATAGGAAAGCTATGCCAATTTTACATTTCCTGACATTCATATACGTTTGCTTAATATTTCTTAAATTAAGCACTGTGATGTCTTAAAATAGTGATTTTCTTAATAAAGGATGATAAGAGACAACATAACAATGAAAATAATTTGGCTTCCTAGGAAGGAGTTTGTCTTACAGACAACAAAGCCCATCAAAACTATGACACTGGAATGATAATGTCTATAAATATCTTCTTTTTTCTCTCTCAATTTAGCATTTTGTTAAAGTAAAAAAAGGTAACAGTTTAACTTTTAATTGGAAATTGGCAGGGATAATTTAGCTTCCAAATATGTAATTTTATGCTAAATTGTCGTATAGCTGATGTACCTTTACCTTCTTGAAATTACAGCAACTTTTTTTTAATTTTACGAGCACGTGCATAAGTGACATTATTTATCATTACCTTTTATTTCAGAAATGGTAGACTTTCTTATAAGTGACTACATGAATAAACAGCTTTTCCTCATAGATTTTAGTAAACATACTGTCAAATAATACATCATGCACAATATTGTATCAGAAATATTGCATCTCACTGTAGCAGGCTATTAACTGCTTAAATATAAATCAAGCACTTACTAAAAAGGAATAGAGAAAAACAGATTAACGTATGTAAATGAAAGCTCCAAATACCATTTTGTTTCATCTTCTTTGTACAGAGCATGTGACATCACAGACATATGCACTGGTTTATTGCAGGGTACTTTTTAGAGCTCATCTCTAACAACTTTCATTAAGAATATGATATTTGAGAAAAAAAAAAGTTGATTTTTTTTCTTGTTTTTCTGTTATGAGAATCAACATGACCTGCCAGGCATAAATGCATCTTTGATTATTTAATCCATGTTGGGAAGCATGAAGGTAGTTTTATGAAAATCTGATTGCTGTGTAAGGTTTTGTGAAGGCACAAGAAAAGCATACAAGGAGACCTCAAGGAGAAAGCTGGATATGAAGAAAGCTAAAATATGGAGAACCTGAGTTAGTTCTCCAAGAGGACAGAGAGTAGAGAAGAAAGCACATTCATTTAGCAGTAGTTTGTGGCACATAAGCACTAAATAGAAAAAGAGACCAGGACAAATGAAGGTCTTCTCTGTTACAAGTTCTGAGTAGATCCCCTTGAAGCTTACAGAAACAGATCACATATTTCCAAAAATAGCAGGTTTGGAGTGAGGCTAATATTATTTGCTCCTCTACGCTATTTTAAACACTGGAATGCTAACATTTGCACTGTGAGCTGTGGGATTGTGCCATCATTGCTGTGTGAGACAGAAACGTTTGGCAAGCCTAGAACACTCCTACCTAGAACACTCCCTAACTCATCACTGAAGCCAGTCTTTGATGCAAAAAACACAATTTAATGGATAGAAAGAGAAGAGACATGCCTAGGATATTCTGGAACCACACAAGGAGACTTTCAAGAAATTCAGAGGACAATCTTGCAAGTCTGAAAGACTATCAGTTAGAATCTAAACTGCAGAAACAGCTCCTACTTACCGCATGACAAGATGGATATAGCTGGAAAACTTCGAGGCTAATAAAGGGAAAATATCTGTTCTACTCTTCTTTATGAGGCATCCACTTTTGGCCATTTTTGGAAACAGAATGCAAAACTTAATACCAAAATTTGAAAATTATGTTGAATTAGCTGACTTAAAAATCACTGAAAGTATTTTTGTGCACAACTAGCGATATATCTTTATATATAATTATAAGCATCAAATATTGTATAACTTGCAGAAAACCTGCAATAATTAACATTGTGGTTTTCTTCATATGAGGTCAGAACTTAATTCTTGCAGTGTTAATTAGTTAAGTATTTAAGGGCTTAAAAAGTGATACAGATACGAGGATAAGAAAACACTCTGAAAGCGTCAAGAAATACACCTCCATTTGCATTCTGACACAGCTGTAAGCTCGGTGAGATCTTTTTATCTATTTTACAAAGATCAGAATTGCATGGTTGATATTAGCAAAAAAGGCCTTATTCTTTGCTTTACTTGCTGAATCTGAACAGTTGCTTTGAGTTAATTTTCATGTAACGAGTAACATTACTTGTTCACCCAGTATTTAGAAACTGTTGTGAGAAGACATTAGGTGAGTAGAGAAGATAATTTACTGTTCAAAATACTTTTATAGTCATATTGTCTGAATATAGGAAAGAACATTAAAATTATTTAAAAATTCTCACTTTTCTGTCAGTAGATTGTCAGAATCCAATATTTGACAAGGTTCTTTTTTGGTATTCCACATAAAGGGAGTTTAATGTTTAATACCAAGTTCACTTACTTGTATATATTTGACATTATACCAGATTTTGACGTATCAGAGAGATACATCAGTGTACTGAAATCACAGTGCAAGTACACCAAGTAGACTATAGCAATTGCAGTAAACACAATACAAGCGTGATTTCTTTAAGGATCTTTTTATTGCTCACTGTCATGACATTGGGAGTCCCCAGCAACCAAGAATAAATGGATTGAAGCCAGCTTACACCAATTGCTCTCTTCAAAGTCCCTTCCATTGGTTGGTTGTTTTTTACCCAGAGTTGGGCTGAGCCACATATACTCTTCCCCCATGCTCTTCTGGATACTCCAAGAAGACATGCACAACCTTTTGATTAATACTAGGAAAAGCCACTTACACAACTGATATATACTCACTCAACTGTTACAGCTAGTTGACCCAGTCAACTGATACAGCCATTTATCTAAAATAGAGGTCACCCCGAAGTTCCATTTGTCTTGAGCTAAGTTCAGCTTTCCCTACAATATGCTGTTCTAGCTTGGACTCAGCTGCATTGATACACCTCCTATGCCCATTACCTCCAAGACTTCCTTCATTGCAGGCATTTACTGCTTGATCACAGAGACTTTTAACCTTAATCTTCTAGAGAAGCAAGTAGAATATACCTACATTATCACATAAACTTACAATTTTAATTGCAAGTGTGGTTAATATAACCCTGTCCATAATATGGAGAAAGGTGTAGCCTTCATCAAAAAATCTAGAAATTAGGCAATATCTATAGAAATAAAACCTATAAACCCAACAGCTAACTCATACTTCTAAGTAGACTCCGGATATTCTTTTTATTTTTGTCTTCTTTACCCACTCTAACTTTGCTATTGAGAGTGCTCTCTGAGACTTTCCCATGTTTCAACAAAAGGTGGCTTTGTTTTATTGCATATGGTTAAAACAAAGAGGCTATCAACAGGACTACAGTCTGCTAAAACTAACTAGTTTAACTTTGCTTTTACATCAGAAAAATATCCTACAATATAATGTCTATTTTTGCACCCTGCTTAAGGTTTCTCCATAGTTATTTTTTCAAAGCTAAACAAAGCCTTCTCATATATCCCTACAAAGTCCAAGATTTACTGAGAACATCAGAATTGGGAAAAATTACTTATCAGCATAAAACTTCTTGTTAGCCACAAAGTTGCAATCTTAAACAACTTGGGGAGTAAAGTATGATTATAGGACCAAATTTTCATCAGTGTGACACCAAGTGACACTAATATAAATTTGAATAACTCCAAAGATCCCCTGTGGAGATGTGCCAGATGTTTGCTAGAGTATCTGTGATCAGAATCCAGTCTTAAGACTTTAATAGAAACATTAAGGGAATATATCACCTACAACCAAACACATCACATGAAATGCATAGCCTTAGTTGTCGACAGAGCAAAAATCTGTTAGTCTTTGCAATGCTGGCACAATCCTCAAAAGCATTTAGAAATACACTGCATAGACTGGCTTTTTTCATTGTCATTTTTGGTATGGCATGACGATATTTCAAAGCTGTATTGATTTCTATTCTTCCTGTGGTAGGTTAATATTATAGAAAGCCATCAAGAGTATTAATATAGAACTGAACAAAAATATCAGTGCTTTTCCACACAAACAAACAAACAAATATACAAGTCCTTTATGATTTATCTAGGAATATATGTCTGCAAAAAGTTTTACCACTGAAATATCATAGTATTTTCACATGTGTTAAAGAAATATCAGAAATTACTATACCTGATAAAACTAAAGCTTTACAGTTGGAGAATCAATAGATTATTTTCCCATTTGTTTGGGTTTTTTTCCCCCCAGAGTTTTCATCTCCAGCTTAAGTGATTTCATATTATAAACTTGCAATATGAAATTTGTATTCCTTAGTAGCTGTTTTTAGATTGATAGGAATTTAGTGCTCATTATAATCTGAGAATATAAGAGTTAGTGAAGAGAAGGTTCCTCAAGAGGCTTTTTTTCAACTGTCCGTGTTCTCAAGACATAAAATTTCTTAATGTTAAACTTGCACCTGGCAGCTGTGGGGTTTTTTGGTGTTAGTAGCTCATTTTGAACTTTTTTGCTCATCATGGCCTCAATTCCTACCAACCATATCAGTTCTGTTCTTATAATATGTCAATAGCATGGCATGATAGATAATGCTGAAGCTACCAGCATGCTCAGAATATTAGTAACCAGAAAAATCATATTCATTTAAGGTAAATACAGCTCTCATGCTCTAACAAGAATACAGGATGATATCTAAAAATAGGCAACCATTATTCTAACCCAATGCCTATCTTTCTGCCTGAATGAATTACATTTTATAAATAGATGGTGTGTGAGAGAGAAATACGAATGTTTAAATTATTTCTGTCTACTGGAATTTATGAAATAAGAGCTTGTGTAACGGACAAAAAGTCATCTCTTATCAAATGTATTCAGTTTAATATTGAAGAACATTTTATTTCTCTGTGGAGTGTCTGTTTTCATTAGCTGAATGTCCATGTCATACAAATACTTGTGGGGAAAAAAAAAAAAAAAAAAAAAAAAAAAAAAAAAAAAAAAAGAAGTCACTACTTCGGGATCCTTATTAGTAGTCGGAGATGTGGAGGAAACCCAGAAATTTAGCCAAGTAAATGTTTGCAGTTATATATTTAAATATTTTAAATTACATGTTTTAATACACTGTAGAAGGAACAATCTGATGCTGAGAAAGGCAGGCTGCAAGGAATGTTTGCTTACTGACTGTTTTGCTGAATCACAGAATCATTGAATGGCCTGAGTTGGAAAGGTCATCGGAAAGATCATCTTGTTCTAACCCCCTGCCTTGGGCAGAGACATCTTCCATTGCTTGAGGTTTCTCAAAGTCCCATTCAATCTGGCCTTGAACACTCCCAAGGATGTGGCATTCACATCTTCTCTGGGCAACCTGGTCCTGGTCCTGTGCCTCACCACCCTCAGAGTAATGAAATTATTCCTGACATCTAATCCAAACCTCCCTTCTTTCAGTTTGAAGCCATTCCCCTGTGACATATCACTACATGTCCTTGTAAAAGGTTTCTCTCCATCTTTCTTGTAGGCTCCCTTCAGGTACTGGAAGGCTGCAACTAGGTCACCCCAAAGCCTTCTCTATTACAGGCTGAACTATCCCAATTCTCTCAGCCTTTACTCATAGGAAAGGTGCTCCATCCTCTGATCAATTCGGTGGCCCTTCTCTGGACTCACTCCAACAGGCCAATGTCTCTCCTGTGCTGGGGCACACAGTTCTGCACCCTAGAGCTGGATGCAGAACTCCAGGTGGGGTCTCATTGCAGTGGAGTAAAGGTGCAGAATCACCTCCCTTGACCTGTTGGCCACGCAAATGTTGCTACATGAAGAAGATAGGACTGAACAACATATAAGCAGGAATCTTGTTTAGCTGTTGGCAGTTTTGGTGGAAGACCTCTTTAGAGGCAAAACCCCAAATATTCACCAGGGAGAAACTTTCTTAATGTGGGCAGCACAGGCAGAAAAAGAGGAAAAAGTTTCTAAGCTGGAATCACAACTAGATAAGAAAGACTGAGACTCTTGTGATGTACACAGCCAGGTCTCATAGGTGGCAGAAAAAAGATTTCATAGGGACTTCAGTTGAGACTGTGAAGTCGACTGTAACCTAACAAACTGCCAAAAACTGATGGTTGAGATCCAAATTCAGAGGAGACCATTCTTTCAGGCTACATGGACAAGAGGAAAATTCATTTCTAAGTACTCCTGTTTTATTATTTTTCTCAGTTTTTGGTCAAATATAAACTTAATGCTCCTGAAAACTCTCAGGTTTTTCAGGTGTGCTCATTTTAAAGGAAAGGGGCAGGTGGATCTTCAAAAATCTGGCCAATTCAGGTATCTGTCCTCAGGGATGCTTGAACTTTTCAACCTGGGTAAACCAAGTGCATTGAGAAGATGATTATGGTACATCAATGTGCAATCCACTTGTAGTTTCCAGGACTGCAGATTCTGACATGACTTCCAGCAAGATAGTTATGGGAGTAGAGCCTTGCAATGAGGAATGAGCTCCTTGAAGCAAACATGCTCGAAGTAATTCAGACCCCACACATTGCTGAAAAACTGGTTAGACTAATTAAAATTAAGTCAAGTGCGCTTGACTTAATAGCTCAATTGCAGCTTTAAGTTATGAGGACTTTGACAGTAGCTTGCTATACAGTTTTGTGGATTTGCAGTGTAGATTTCTATCCTATTAAACCTTGTGATAACATTATCTCTGTTTTCTGCTTTGCCTTTTCTTGCTCAGTGGTAGGTGATACTGGAATTTCCTTGCTTCCTGCTGGGAAATATAATGACTACAGGAAGCAAAGAGTCTCTTAATAAGGTTTCAAAGAAAAGAAGCTAGAAAATGGAGGCATCTGTCTGTGACAGGGGAATCAGAATAAATTGTTTTTTATTGAATCAGAATTTCTATTAAACAAACAAAAAGCATAGAACCACACTTCTCTGTGCTTACTCCCAAAATATATCTGCTATTTTCACTATTTTATGTAAATATTTTAATGATAATATAAATGTATTTTAATAACAAAATCAGCAATAAAAATTATGTGCCCTATACTTGGGTATCACTGTATCAAGGCACATGATGCCTAAGACTGTGAACCTCAACACAGCACTATGCACAAATCTGTCAGTGACTGGCACCATCTACATGGATATACTTTTTGCTCTCTCATGAACATGTATTTGGGTATGGGCTTACCTTACACATACTCCTCTGCTTGGCTTTTACAAGAAATGTGTGTGGGTTTGTGTGTGTCTGTGTTCAAGAATGGATTCCAGAGAAAATAATTCATCAGGTAGACTTCTATCAGGGAATTGATAGGTCTTTGGAACCATTACCTATATTGCCCATGCACAGGGAGTTTGTAAAACACAAATCTGACTGTTTGTATCTGTCCTACAAAAATAAAGATCAAAATGAATGACAGACACACAACTATTACATGTTAGTATGATCCTTGAATTTCATTAACTTCTACACATTCTTCACACGTCTAATTCTCCATGTAACTTCATTCCACTGAATGGAAAAAAAAGTCAGTTTCTTCCATGCATAAGTCATCCCTGGAAATAAATTATCAGTGAAGGCTATTTTCAAATGGTTCAGAGTCCCTGCATCTTACTAAGAAAATTATTGTCTTAATATCATTGCAAATTACAACAGAAATATTATGTGTACTAGAACTGTGCTGAATGTTTTATTTAGGAAAACACTGAATCTAAAAAAACTATATAATTTAAAAATTTACACCAGCGTGTTCCATACATTCTTAAAAATTAAAGCTGTCTGGCCTGGCTATATTTGCTTATGAAAAATAGCTTAGTTTTAAATAAAGTCATAAAAATTGCATTCTTCTCATTTCTAGAGGTAATCAGCTGTGACATTCAATGACATAAATCTTTGCTCTATTCATTTTCTTCTTCTTCTAGGAAAATAAAAATGAAGTGTTTATAAAGGTGGTGATCAGAGCAATTGTAATGCAACTTCCAGCCTTTCTTTCAGCCATTTTAAAGCTGAATGCACTCTGAGAGAGTTTGAAAGGGTCTTTATAAGATATTCTGAGAAGTTTATGAAAAATTATTTTTGCTTTTACTACCTTTGTTTACCTGTTGTTTTCCATTCTTTTTTTTTTTTTTTTTTTTGCTTTCAGTTATATTGAATGAACTTATGAAAACTTGGATAATATTTTTCAAAACATTTATAAGGTCCTTGGGGTCCAATCCCTACTCCACTTTTGCTCTAGGTGGAAAAAGCCTCTCTGAAGAGGATTTTAGTCCACTGGTATTGACCTAATGAAATAAGCTTGAGAAGAAAGATTATAACATTAGGTCACTCACTTTGAGAGATGGTGTTATTTCTGTGCTCCTTAATGATAAATATACACAATGTGTATATCTTGTACAAGATACATAGGGAAAAGCAAATCCACACATAAAGCTTTTTTTATTTCAATTTTTAAAGACTCTGAACTTTTAAAAGACTTTTTGACCTTGAAAACAGGTAAGAAAGCATAAATATCCAAAAATTTTGACCCTTCTGAAGTCATGCAAAAAAAAAATAAAAGATATAATGTTTACTTTAAAGCTACTTGAAAGTAGGCAGAAAAAATGCATCACAAGTAAGAGATTAAAAATTTATGACTTCAGTGAAATCTCCAGGGATTTGTCTATTTGTGACATGCAAAAATCTGCAATTCTTCTGCATTTATATGTCATAGTTCTTCATAAAGTTTCATTCATTTCTTTCCCATGAAGGTGGTAGAGGTGAGCCCTTTCAATCAATGGAGGAGAAATTAATCTGAATTTGGATAATGACATAGATATAGTTAGAAATATCAGTCACAACCTCATTCCCCATTTTCATTGTTATATATTGTGTCATGTTTTAAAGATTTAATGAACAATGTCCAGGTCACATTTTATGCATTGTGGCTTTGTCTGTTGAAAGGAATGTCTGCAAAGGAAAGCACTGATAGATTTGTCATCTCTTTCTCTGCACATACACTGAATAACTTGATTATAGTTATTTCAAATTATCTGTGTAAATCTTAGGCAGCTTCTATTAAGCAACTCAACTGCATTTCCTCAGTGATCAGAACAGGCAGAAAACTTATATCCTGGACATATATCTTTCAATGAAAAAAATCCCTCAGAGAGTTTTATGAAGGTGCAGCCCATGTATAGCACACACACAAATATTACAACATTAATAATAGTAATAATAATGTGATGCTTTTATCAAACTGCTGACATTTTTGGTTCCTGCAGAACCACATTAACTAGGCTTGGGTACAGGTAGTTCGAAAATATATTGTGGCAAATGTAACTGGATTTGTCTATGTCTGCTTGATACCAAAACCAGGATTTTTTCCCCATGGGTGTTTAACAGGCAGTCCAATATAACAGAAAAGATGAAATACACTAAAAGTATTTATATAATAGGGTGGGTGTTTATAACATAAATAGAAGTATGTGTTTAATAACAGAATCTAACATTTTTTAAATTCTGATATACAAGTAAGAAACTTGCTGGCTCTTGCAAAACCATGAAAATAAACCAATATGTACCATATATTCTTATTCTTTCACAAAAACATATCATACACTGAATACCAATGTTGTGTTTTGACTTTCACAACTAAACTGTAAGTCTTGGCAAATTACAGGCATTATATAATTTAAGCATTATAATTCAAAGAGCCTTCCCTCATGTTGAGTGAAAAGATAGATTTCCCATCTTCTATTTTTTACAACAGTTGTAAAATTAGCTATGTCCACACCTTTTCAGTAACAACAGTAAGTCTATCCTCAGTGCTTCTGCAGATAACTTGAAAATCTTTGATTCGTTTTCCATTTGGAGCAATATAGCCGGATAAGATTAAATTGCAATAATGGCTAGGTATGCAAACACTTTTGTAATAGTATTTTATACCTTCCTCTTAAACATTAAAAAAATACTGCAATATCAAGTTCAGTTTTGTCCTACTGAAGAACCAGTGAAAGTGGTCCCTTGGATCTGAAACTAAGATTTCTGTCATTAGGATGGTGGGAAAAGGGTGTTTAAAAAATATATAGATAAGCAAATCTACCTTGTCTGGCATTACTTGGAATCATAATCATATATCAATATATGACAGAGAAGAAAAAATGTACACAGCTGAAAGGAATAGTTACAGAAATGTGAAACAATAAAATATAATTCATTGCCCATGAAAACCAAAACATTTGCCTTCTGCAGAGTCTCCCTATTATTTAAGTATCAGTGAATTTCCTGATTAAATTTACCCTGAAGAGCTGTAAACCCAGAGAAACTGAAAAATTAGAAAATTTAGAAAGATAAAAGAAAAAAGAAGAAAGATGTTTTTTATTTCTCTTTAAAGAGATCTGTAACAATTAATGATTAAAATTTAAGACAGGTACCACACTTAAACACTGACCGGATCAATCAATAGCAGAAGATTTTCCATACAGAATTTAGTCACATAGAAAATCTAAATATTAAGATCCTCTGCACACTAATGTGAAACACCATGGTTTCAACTTTCTAAAAATGCAAGTATAACCACATATACCCCAAAATAATCACAGTTTTCCCTAGCAATTGCTTTAGACTTGCTAACAGATGCTACTGTAATTTAAAAAAATAAATCTTTACTTCTTATATTTTGAGTAAGGTTCGTAACGCAGCTTTTCCAACACATGCAAGTGTAAAATTTGTGATTCCTATATACTAGCACAATTTTCTGTGTTGTCTTTACAAGTAGTCAGTCTCCTTGACCTACCACTTTTCTAACAGCATATTAAGTTGTGGGCCTAAAAATTGATTTTCAAGAAAGACAGCAAAACTGAAAATAAACAACGGCAAGACTGGAAAACATGGAAAGACACAAGAGCATAGGGGGCAAGTGACATATTTAGTGCAAAATCATCCTTATGACTACCATATACATCATAATATGTTGCATAATACTCTGGTAAATTTCAGCTGCCAGTATAATGATAAGAAACCAGAGTAAATGCAGTGTACTACAGAAAAAGAACAGGAGAAGACCCATTATGTTAGATAAAACAGAAGTATTTGCCTTTCACAGATCATCAGCATGTCTCTTTCCTGTACAATTAAAATATTCTGCTAGCAATGCCCTCATTGTGGAATTCCCAAATACTGAGTATTGTCTGCAGAGTAGATAGAGGCAGGGCCTCTACAGCTTTTCTTGGTGATAACTTCTTTTGTGACAGTGAAGATATAAGGACTCTCTGATCACAATTAGTCACAAGCAACTTCTTATTGCATTGTTAGCCTATAAGTTTGCACAAGAAGGTAAAATTTATACGTACAATGTAAGAACTTTCTGTCTAATTGCATCCAGAGGATGTGAATGTGGTGTTAAGGCCAAGTTTCTTCAGGGATTCATAAAATGTCTGTTTTAATCTGGAAGACTTAAATGCTTAAAGCTCAGTAAGGTGATCTTTCTCTTTGATTAAATAACTATGGGAAACTGGAAAAGTCCATTGTAATATGATTTTAATGCTCCCAACTCATTTTGCATATCCATCCTCTATTTATTGCTCTTGTAATTAACTCTCTGAGTTGATTTTTCAGAGTAACAGAACACAAGCAGGGTGGTTTTGAGAACACTGAAAAAAAGAGGTCCCTAGGAATTTGAATTCTGTAGGTTCTGAGATTGTTGATTCAGCTGAACTTATAATTTGTATTTATTGCTGTTCTTTAAATTTTATTCTTCAGACTTGATCCCAAACATGTATTAATTTTCAAATTATGTTTGAATTGTTAGCAGGTATTCTTTTTTATTCAGTGTATGTTTCGACTAATTCTCAGCAGGCAGCCTTAAACTTCAGCAAAGATTTCTAGCATCTCTGAGAAAATTAAAGAAGTCTGCTGCGCTACAGAAAGCAATAGATAATTAGCATGAACATAGAATTTCTGAATGCACATTTACAGATTTTTTTACTCTAATTACAGATGAAGAAGTGTAGACTGACTTCATTCAACACATGCCAGGGATTCATCTCTCCCAACTTTACTGAACAGTTACTGAACAGTGTAGTCTCTTTGTGCTACTAAGATTTCCCCAGCTGATGAGTAATTTATAAACAAGGGCCTTATCTGTGGTGTTTCATGGTTTATCTCTGATTCTGATGCTTTTGTGTCATTTTTGCATTTTTCATTTCCCACTCATTCAACCAAGACTTACACAAAATCAGGACTCCTGTTATATCCAGTGGTTCTAAAAAGGGTCAAAGTTTTAGTAGTTTTGTACAGATCTGCAGATCATCCATCATATTCATCAGCTATAAATCAGAAAGCAAAAAGAGAAGCTAGAACTAAACTAGAAATTTTTTAGAATATCAGACTTCATGACCTCTTTCTGGATGAAGATGGAATTATAACAGAAGGCTTGAAGACCCTCATTAAAGCATGTCAGAAATAGTTGAAATTTTTTGTTCCCTCCTACCAACTCATGCAAATTTAATCTACCTGTAAGTAGTTTAAGGCTTAGAAGTATACTATAATGCTAATAACATTAGTGCCACCACTCCTTTTGTTGAAAGAACCAGAGGAATTACCTTAAAAGCAACAGTCTGGTGAACACCTGGATTAAGAAAATTCAGGGATTCCCTTTGATTACTTTGATTTACATCTAAGCTGCTCATCCTAAATGTCACACAAGTGTCAGAAGATTCTAATCAGAATGTTATCATCAGTATTTTTCTGACTCAGCATTTTTTTTCCCCAAATAACCTAATAATCAAGTATCTCTGAGTCCCAAAGTCAGTTTATAGAAATTCATTGACCTAATAAAGTGGAACTAATTCTCCAGAGTGCCAAAAGTTATGTTAAGCCTAATTGACAAGGACTCTACAGAAAGCTTAGTCCACATTTTCCCAGATATAGAAATCTGTCTTGGTTCCTAGCTGCCAAGCAGCACCAGGACAGAGTTTGTGCTAGAGCTGGAAAGTCTGGAATTTGTACATGCTTTCAGGAAATCTTGTCTAACTTCAGTAAATCTATTGTTACAAAGAATTCAGCTCATATGAAAATCTCCATTCCATGGCTGCCAACCCTACAGACAGCAACTGACATTCCTCATGGTTGAAAAGCCTCTGAACAGCAGCTCTGCTTACGTCAGTGTCAAGAGGGGCAACTGAGTGAAATGAAGCTGCGGAAAAAGAGACACAAAAGGACATTTTAAAAGTCAGCTAAAGGTTCTTTCATGCACATCCAGCACTTATAACAGGATTTGAACCCTTGGAAATCTACAGGAAAAGACAATCCTTTCCATATAAATGGCAATAGGAATATTGGCCATTTCAGTCACAATCAAGAGCAAATGAAAGAAGAAAATAAACCTCTAAAGATCCATTCCTGTTCCTGTGCAAAAAGTATAAGAGAGAAATACAAGAGATGGCCTGAGGATGGTGATATCAATGTTCTATGATGTTCTACACAGTACAGAGTAGACTTTGATTCTTATATGCACTGTTAAAAATGTACATCTATACAAATCCTTCATGCTGCTAATCACTTATAGTCTGAGCTGTGTAAAATGAGTCCTTTTATTTTACCATGTTTTTTTCTGTCTCATCTCTTCTTCCAATTAAGTTGTGCTATCAAATGATATATGGCAAAGGCAAGCACATATTTTAGAGAAAATAGGATAGATGAAAGCCCTGAAATGCCATGGTGACTAACAGCATAAAGGAATCTATGGATATAATAAAGTATAAATATTAGATAACAGCGTGGAGGAACTAAGAGAACATCTATTTACAAGGCTTATTATACATATTTAGAAAAAATACTGTGTTTTCTGAAAGCAAGATTGCTCACTTTATAACAACCAAATAGGTGCATATTTATTCTATATTCTAGAAATATCATAACTGTGAATTTCTCATAATGGAAGGATAAGGATAGGTGAGTAGTACATAATAGTTTAGAGTATTTAACTTTTGCAAGAAAAGACAGAGTTTATTCAATACGTAAGTTGTAACTGACATAAAATTTCCATACAAATCACTATTACTACTTTGTCTGTCAATCTCACACTAGGCATTTGTGCTGGAAAATTAGGTCAAATTATTTAGGATCAGTTTTCATGTGCTGCCTGAGGTTCACAGCTAAAAAAATAAGGAATCATCTTTGCTACTTTTGCATTGAAAAAGATTTTAATGAGAAATAAAGAATGTAAACCAGAAAGTTTATGTGTTGGCATTTTAAATATTGCAGTAAACTTTAACAACTACTTACCATGCCTTGCCCCTTGGAACACCTATGGACAGCTCAAGAAAAGTTACACTATATGTTAATCTCCTTTTTGTAATAGGTGGACAAGGAGGGTTGGAAAAAACATGGGTATATGGTTGCAACACTGAAGATGCATCAGATTAGAAACAATGATGAGTTCAATTATGTCTATGGTGGTGTTTTTTAACTATTCCAATGGCATTACCTCATGGTAGATTGTTCATCTGGGATTTACAGATCAGAAAGCTTTCTTGATAGAGATAGATGTACCAAGGCCATCAGCTTGGCTGTAGTATGTGATCTGCCTCACTTCTATGCTGACACAGTTCTTTTAAGCCATTCACTTTTTTTTTTTTTTTTTCTGCACAGCTGCTACTTCACTTATTAGTATTCTACAAAGGAGCTCATTCTAGGATAGTTCACTCCAGGACTGCTCTCAAAGGGAATCTGGGTGAAACTGCATACTGCACACTCCTCCAACATTATTTCAGTTGACTTTGTACTTTCACATGACCACATGCACCTATGAGGTCATGTACCACATACATTTCATCTCCTGCTATAAAACTACTTCTCTAGTGAGCTGAAACACACTTCAGGATGTCACACAGACAGAAAAAAAAAAAGAATCACCATCTTGTTTTCCACTGTAATAATTTTTGATTAACACTGTCCCTATGCTTCATTTCTAAAGACTAAATTTCCTAATCTTTCATAGTACTTCCCTGTACATTGTTTGTCATCCTTCTATCAGTATTCTTTAGTTGGAACAAAAAAAAAAAAAAGATATTTCCTTACTTCATAGTTTTCAATTTTTCTAGATATTTGACTCACCTTTTGAGAATTTCTCCCACTAGTAACAAAAGGGATTTTCTCAGGCTTTGAGTGCTAGACAGTATCCCCATCATAAATGAGATCTTCCTTTGAAATTCACATTTCCTTGCAACTTAATGCCACTGCATTTTTTTAAAAAGAAAAAATTTTCTGTTAGTAGTATATTTGTTGAGAAATACACTGTGCAGGGGTGTCAACGAGACATTGAGATTGCCCAGTGTTAGATCAGCAACACAAGATTTGGGAACAAAAAAAAAATTAAATGTTACTAACCACCCTTCACAGTTAATTGTGCTTTGTGAGGAAAAAAAAAAAAAAAGAGAGAGAGAAAGAAAAAAAATGTATGCAAAATATTATTTTTCTATATAATGATGTATTTACGTATTTTAAAACTATGTTTTATGAGCTGTATTTTACTGCTGATGACACATCACAGAGAATGAATTCCTGCCTACACTGGAACAAGTTTTTACAGCAGATGCATAGAGATATATATAAAAATTTTAAATCTTACTCTAAAATTTCCACAACATAAGTTACCATGTTAAGGAAACTTCCCTGTCTGACCATGCAGGAGCCACTCTGGCAGTCACACCTCACACCACCTGAGCTGGCACCAAGGCCTCTCTGCAGCTACACACCCCACACACATAGTCAGACCAGTTCTCCTTACTGACTCAATCTCAGGTTTCCCACAGCAGAGTCTCAGACATCCAAATCCTTAAAATAATTTAATCATGATGCAATAACTAAATAAAAAAATCACAGCTTGAACTGGGTTTTTATACCTTTACAGTCTAAGTGAGGGAAAGCCCAGGGGTCTTTGGCTCCTGCTGTGTCCCTAAGTGTCTGGTCACCTGGCTGTGCCACAGGTCCCCATGCCCTTTTATGCAAAGGATTGCCAGTTCATCGCCCCTTTTCTGGAGCTCCAGCCACCCAGAGCTCCATCTGCAGCTGGCACTGCAGCTTGTACACCAACCTACCTACACTAAATGTATTCCTCAACCACAATACGTACTAGTCTTTTCCTATTTCTCTACCCAAATAGACAGTTGCTTAATGCCTTATGGATCAAAACCTAAAACAAACAACCCCCCAAAAAAAACCCAACAACAAAACAAATAAATAAACAAACACACACTCCCCCCCTTTTTGGGCTTTAATTTCCAACACTAGCCAGCATAGAAAATATTCTAATATCTCTGAAATCATAGTTGTGAATTTTTCATCTTATAAGGTGTCCCAGTTTAAATGAGACACAAGTATTTTGCTGAGGATATGTTATGAGGAAGACCCAAACTACTCCCTCTAAGCAATTGTAAATCCAAAATTAAAAGGCCCCAATTGAGAAAAATGTGGAAAAAGGAAAAAAATAACAGCCTTTTATTAAAACATATATGTGTATTGGCAGAACAAAGAAAGAACACAAAACAAAAGAACCAAACAATAATCTTATACTCAAAAATAATCCCCTTCAAAACAAATGGACAAACAAACAAACAAACACACAAAAAGTGAACAGTCTGGTTTGGGCCCTTTGGCACAGTTCTAACCACAGTCAGTAGGGGCGCTGTTGGATCACTGGAGATGCAGAGCCTGCAGTGTTCTCTGCCAGCAGGGGGTGCTGTTGGATCACCGGTGGTCACCATGTGGGGAACCCCCCTATGTGTGCTGGAGAAGCTGAAAATGGATGCCTTCCCTCCCCCTCACCAGAAAAAAAAAAAAAAGGTCCTTCCCAATGGGAACTCACTCTGTCCTGCTGGCTGAGTTGTGTGGTGCAACTTCCCCTCTCCTTTGACGTGCACAAGAACTGCTGCTGAAAAAAAAGGAGGAAAAGAGGCCTCCCTAACAGTTCCTCAGCCATGAAAATCCAAGCAAAATTCCCTGGCAGCCAGGTCGAAAGCAAAGCCACCTCTGAGCTCCTGCCACCTGGATCTTGTCCCAGCTCAAGCAGCAGCAAACTCCTCCCCAGACAGGAGGAAAAAAAGTTTAAAAAAAAGAAAAAAAGAACTCCTCACTTCTCCCCCACAGATAAGATCTTGAGGGCCATCAACTCAGAATGTGGTTTTACCAGCCACTTCTTTTGTGTTAGTTAATGGCCCAAGGCACAACCAACCTGCCTATTCAACATCCCTTTCACACCATGGACAGGGGGAAGGGAAAAATTTCAGATTAGTTTCCCAGAACAAAAAAACCCATGACATAAGGAAAGAGTTCTAAACGTCCCACTAGTAAGGAAAGTGAAAACCTTACTCATAAAAGGCCATGCAGACTTCTGCTGGTGAAAATCAATACTTAAAGTAAACTTACTTAGAGTACATCACTGTCTATATGAACAGATTGCTTGCATGCAATCTACTTTCACAGATTTGTCTGTTTTATGAACCTATCCATATTTTTGTCATCTATGACATCCTTTAGTAACAAACTTAATAATTTAGCTGATTTGTGTAAAAAATGCTGCCTTTTGTTTTCTTCAGCATCTGGTTCCTAGGAAGTTCTTTTGATGTGCCTATGCACACCTTCGAATCCACTCATGATTTTATTGACTAATTAATTACAGTTACCCCTTTTTCTAGCTATATAAACATTATTTGCACAAAAATACCTAATCCATAAGTTTCATCATTCTTTTTACAATATTCTATTTTTTCTATGTTCTACCGGAGACTAGAAGTGTAAATGAAAAGTGTTTACCCATTTCTCTAAATATGTTCTTATTTTCTTGTTTATTCCTTTCCTAGTCATTTAAAATGCTATATGCAGGGTTTTTTGAGCACTTTCTTGGATGGGTCTGATATTTACGTAGAATTGTCTACAACAAGTTCAGAATCTCTTTCCTGAATTCTAATAAGTTATTTAGGGTCTCTCGTTGTTTATATACATAGATGCTATTCTATCAGCTCATTATTCTACATTTATCACCACCGAATTTCATCTTTTACTGCTCTTTCAGTCTTGTAAACTTGTGCAACTTTTCACTGCCAGATTTTGCTTTTATTACCATGAATAATTTAATGCTACCAGAAAACTTTGTCACCTCACTACTCACTTCTTTTCCAGAAAGCTTATGAATATGTGCTATAGATGAGCATGTGAGAAAATGCCACGGACAATGAATTTACAAAAGCATCTAGCTCTGGCTATCTCTGGTTTTTTCCATGCCACTGCAGCCATTTCATCATCCAAGGACTATATAGGATTACAGAGACAAAGGCTAATTATGCAACAAGGTAGAGATGGGTCACATAGTCAGTCCAGTGGATGTTTAGGATTGTACAGAGGCAGCGCTGATGGAAGTGTTCTAAGAGATGTAAGTGGTGGCGGTAAATGACCCAGGATTCAGATCCATATAAAAGAGTAGACAGTACAACGGCTCTGTGAACACTGATCTTAGTACTTTTCTTCAGGTGTTTGTTTTGCCACACTCTTTTATGGAGTTTACCAAAAGCTCTGTACACCTTTGCTAACCTGTTGTCTATTTCTGCATCAACCTTACCTTCCGAAGAGATGATGCTTCCCAGGTAATTAAACTGCTGAACTGATTTGAGCTCTGTTTCACCAATGGTGATATGGGGATGATGGGAGACTTCCTGAGGTGCAGGCTGATATAAAACTTCTGTCTTCTTCAAGCTGACTTCCAGACCAAAAAGTTCAGCAGCCTCTGCAAAGCAGGATGTTAGATGCTGCAGAGCTGCTTCTGTGTGGGTGACAAGGGAGGCATCATCAGCATAAAGCAGCTCACGGACAAGATGATTTAAGGTCTTAGTGTGGGCCTTCAGTTGCCTTAGGTTGAAAAAGCTTTAGATAAACATTATTGGTGGACATAATGTTGGTAGAGGCAACAAGATTTCAGAAGAAAATATTTCAGCAAATAAACCTGCAATGTGCATCCATAACAGGTAAGAGTAAACTTTCCTAAAGGCTAGAGGAATTCACAGAACCAATGGAATGTAGAAGTTAATTTAGTATTTTATTTTTAAAATGATCTCTCTGGCCACTGCATCTGATACTTAAGTCCTCATGGAAATTGTTAGTATTCCTTCTTTCACATGTAAATCCTCTCTAGCCCTCTAATTGCATTATAGTGTCTTAAAAATTTAGGAAGCAAAATCACTTTCTTATTATGTTTCAGTCTCATATAACAGAGCACAGACCATATCAACATTCACGCAATCAAGGGGGTTATAACCAACCTTCTGCAATGCTGCTTGTCTTTGTCATGGTTAAAATTGAGTTATTTTTTTTTCTCCATCTTGAATTGAACACAAAGGCAATGATTCTAAAATATTATGCCAGCATGTGTGAAGAGCCATTTTCTCAGGAGGAATGAATATGCTCTTTAATGTTTAGTCTCCGTGTCTCTGATCAGTATTTGTGAGTGGTTTGAAGACTTTAATTAGTTTAAATGTTTTAGAGAAAGTCTGTCATGATCTAATTTGTCACATTAGTCACTTGGTCTAACATTTTCACAAGCACTTTTCCCTCACATTTGTGCAAATTTGGTTGACTTTTGAAATGGAAAATTGCAGTCTTCTTCATTAGACTGAAAATAAAATTATCATAAAGCAAATGATTCATTTATCTTTTTGGTTTTTCGAGGGGTATGTGTGTACACTCAAATAATTTAAGAGTTGTCACTGTCTAACACAATATAAGACACAAAAAAAAAAGAAAACTAGGAACAGGCTAAAAGACACACAAAAAAAAGAAAACTAGGAACAGGCTAAAATTGTAAATAAGCTTGAACTATCAGACTTGTGAAACTTGTGTGGAATTTAAAATGTTTAAAACCACACTGTTTAAATTGCACCCTTAATATCTAATAAGTGGAAAAGTGCAATATCTCTGAAAAAAGTTTGCAATGGAGCAAGTATTCAATGAAATTCAAAGAAATAAACAAAAATGCTTATATTAACTTTAAGAAAGCTCTCACTAGGATCAAAAGCTTTTGTAGATTTAAAAAACAGATAATGTGTTTCCAATTGCCTTTCTTTTTAAATTTCATTTTTTCAGGCTTTTGCAATTTTATTATTCAACATTTAGATTCACATAATGTGAATGTCCAATGGAACCATCCTGAGACTAAAATATGTGCAAATCCTAACTCCCAAGTCCCCAGTCAGAATTCCCAAAATTTTACAAACCACAATACTGATGAATAGCCAGCCAATAGCTAGACATAACACTCCAAGTTTTGCAAATCCTCAGCATTTCTGTCATGTTTTCATGTATCCACAGATTCAGATCAGACACGTATTTGTGATTTACTATGTCTTTACCATTATTCTACATTTTAAAATGATCCAGGCACAACCCCGTGTAATTCAGTGACCAATTTAGCTCTGATGGCAAGCAATATACTGAAAATAATTTAAACCCAAATCCATAAACGATGCACTTGTTACATCACAACCTTTAAACTGTGATTTGTGTGGGACACTAGAATTCAGTTCTAAGGGTTATTGAGGCTGTGTGTTTGCCACGTGGGACATACTGGGACTAATAGTTACTCAGGCAGTTGTGGTAGGAAGAGAAGTACTGCATCAAAAAAGAGGAAAAAAAAAAAAAAAAAAAAGCAATGGCAGAACTCCTCCTTCTTAGAACTTACTCCTCCTAAGGACTATAAGGTAATACAATGTGAGAACTCAATTTGCCAGTATAAAGAAAGGTGGAGGGCAGAGAAAAATAGACAAATGAGAGTAAGTAAGACAGTCTGCTGTGTTTTCATCATGGAATTGATGTTGCTTGAGAAAGGATGGAAAAGGGGAGATACCAGGGCAATGAAAATGCTATCATAGAGCTCGAAATTCCTTCATATAGAAATGAAAAAGAAAACCCATATGTTCCAGATGGAGAATCTGGTATTCTGTGTTGGTCCAAATATGGAAAAAAAAATAAAAATCAATATATTTCAGTATTTTATCCTAAAAGTAGGGGAAGTGATGCCAACAGAAGAAAAAATGCCTCAATTCTTCTTCTACTTCCCTTTTCTTAATTCTAGTCTTTCATCATTATTTTCTTAAAATTATAAAAGAAGAAAATTACAAAGAAAACTATCAAAGGTTAAAGATGATTAGAAAATAAAGAGAAATATTTTTAAAGAAAAACATGTCTCCCAAAATATGAAGAACATACTAAAAATGGAAACCTACTTCTTTCAAAACGAATGGATGGAATAGCAATAAGTTAAAAATGTTCATATTTTCCTTCTTAATGATACTTAATCTGAAGCTCTTTTTATATTTATAACATTTTCTAGATACTTTTGCCTCTCTTTATGTTCATCTTGAACTGACCTGACTCCCATGTTTTGGTGAAGACATTGTCCATTAGAATGGCAGAGCGAGTATCCCTTATTGCCCACTTGTGAGGTAGTACATCAAAAAGAGTAAGATTTTTGGGCATCTTTCTCTCAGTGATGTGACATTCAGGCACTGAGATTAGGTACCACAGTTTTGTCACAAATCTGTTACTGCACAGATCTTCAGGGCAGCTGTGTGGAAAAAATTCTGTCTGTCCCAGGCTGTGCTGATCTCCTAAGAGAGAGCAGTCATATCAACAGGAAGCTGTGAGAATGAAAGAGATACACAACAAAACTATCAGGGCTCAATAAATATAGAAATAGAAGTTATACAACAAGGTATTTTCCCATTCTTTATGCGAAAAAAAACCCTCGTGATTTATTTAATTCATACAATAGTTCACTGAAGCTCTAAAAGAAATTCAGTATAATATATTCTAGACATGGAAGTTTTAGTCAACTCTAGACTGTCTGTGTCTCCAATGCCGTGCTTTATACTGTTCTGATGTTTTTGAACATTTCTCATTCTATAATTTTGAATACTGATGAATATGTGTTTTATCATGCAAGTCATGCATGGAAAATAAGGAGATCATTGATGACAGCTAACATGGTTTCACTAGGGGCAAATTTTGCCTGACAAGTATGATGGCCTTCTGTGCTCTGATTAATGTTGGTTAACAGCTCAATGTTCAAGTGAGAGTAATGACTAGTGACATTCCTCAGGGGTTGATATTGAGACTGGTGCTGTTTAATATATTTGTGGGCAACTTGGACGTGTTATTAGTGCACCCTCACACAAATTTGCTGATTGGTGCAGTTGACAAGCTGGAGGGAAGGGATGCCATCCAGAGGGACCTTGACAGGCTTAAGATAAGCTCTTGAAGTTCAACAAGGCCAAGTGTAAAGTTCTGCATGTGGGTTGGAGCAATCCAAATCACAGATACAAACTGAGTGGAGAATGGATTGAGATCAGCACTGAGGAAAAAAACTTGGGGGTGTTGTTCTGAGAAGCTCAAAATAACTTAATATGCACTTGCAGCCTGGAAAGACAAATGTGTCTTGGGCTGCATTGAAAGAATCATGGACAGCAGGTCAAGGGAGATGTTTCTCTGCCTCTACTCCACGCTCATGAGATTCCACCTGGAGTATTGTGTTCATCTCTGGGGCCCTCAACATAAGAAGTACATGAACATCTTGGAGCAAGCCCATAGCAGGGCCACAAAGATGATCAGAGGGCAGGAGCACTGTCCTGTGAAGACAGGCTAAGAGAGTTGAGATTGTTCAGCCTGGACAATCAAAGACGCCAGGGACACCTCAGAGAACCTTCCAGTACCTGAATGGGGCCTACAAGTGAACTGAAGAGTGATATTTTATCAAGGCAAATAGTGATTAAGGGTAATGGTTTAAGCTGAAAGTGGGTAGGTTTAGATTAGAAATTAGGAAGAAATTCTTCACTATAACAGTAGTGAGACACTGTAAGGAGTTGCCCAGAGATGTTGTGGATGACCCACCCCCACCTGAAAATGTTTTAGGACAGGTTGGATGGAGCTTTGAGCAAACCGACGTAATGGGAGATGTCCCTGCCCATGGCAGGGGGCTTGGAACTAGATGATCTGTAGGTCCCTTCCAACTCAAATGATTCTATGTTGCTATGGTCATCCCATTATGAAACAAAGTATCTGTACTCATTCATTCTTACAGATATTTTACTTCTACAATTATGTCTCAGTGCCATAAGATAATGTATAGGGAATAAATGATTTTATGAGATTTTTGCAACTGATATTCACTCATCTAGTTCACAAACTTTGCCTTTGGGGGAAAAAAGGTAATTCCCAAGATCTGCTTTACAAATTATACAAATGACATAGAAAAAAGAAACCTCACACATGTGTGATTGAAATGGTTTTGAAAAGTACCTTATTGCATTGCTCAGATCCAGTATAATAGATATGGGAAGTTTACATTTGAATGTAACATTTGAATTCCGCAAAAATTTTGCCCCAAGAAGGTCACTATAAACCAACCCAATCAGGTGCATAGAAGATTACAGGATCATGATAGTTGAACATCTTTTGTGTCTCATCCATAAACTCCTATTTACAAGATCTAGTCCTCAGCATAAGAAGGTTTCTTTTTCCACAGTTTGAACTTTGCAGGTTTGGCTTTTCATCATGCTTATTCATGATTAAAATTCCTCAAAGCCCCCTGTTTTTCTGGTTAAAGTCTGCTAACAAGAAATGTGAAAGAGAAGAAGAAGAGAAAATGGCAGCATGAAGAAGCCTTTTAGAACTGATTGGGTTAAGTAGCTGTGAGCTGAACTGAAAAAGAAAACCAGTGGTAATTGCAGTGCTAGACTTGAGGTGTTCTAATGTGACATTATTACAGCTTGCCAAGGGCAGAATAGAACACAGGAATTGTAGGGACAGTCTCAGAAGATGTATCAGCTGTGACAGGCTACCTTAAAGAAAAAAGGCTGCTGCCTTAATATGAATCAAACTCAGAAAAATAAAAACATTTTGGACCACTTAATTCATAATCATTTATACTATCTTTGTCTATTTGAATACATAGCACTAAGTGAAAATAAAACTCATACAAAGTCTATGGGTCTTTGTCTCCACCAATGAGCATGTTTAATAGCAAGTTTGTTTTGTTTTGTTTTGTTTTTTAACAAAACTTTAAATTGCAGGCTGTAAATATGGTGAATTTACTAAAGAAGTCTCCCTGGCTTCTAGTTATGTAATAAAACATGCCTTATTTTTCAAAGACTTTGCCGGTTCATACATATAATTCTTCCAAACCCCAGAAGAATGTTTCCTCATACCTCCTTAGCCTGCAATACAGTTAATTAGTTCTAACGCACGTAACTCTATGTCAAATACACCTAGCTCCTTCAGCTACTTCCAGAGGATTTTTTAAACTAGAATTAGAGTTAAACTCGTGCTTGAGAAATGTTCCTTTCTTGTCCAGAAAATCTGAAAAGAAAATATTCAGTCTTACACTTGTGACATAGCTAAGGCAGGATGTGTTGCAGTTTTTCATGTTTGAAAAGACCATTAAACAGTGCAGAGTTCAAGTATATGAATAAGTTTGAAAACATGCCATTATGATGTGGAAAAAAATTGCTAGGTCAAATTTTGAGTCCAATATTTTGCACTTATCCAGGATATAAAAAAAGTATTAGTCTTTCTCACTGCTTCTATCAGATCTCCTAATATTTCTTAAATAGGATTCTGAGTTACAAAGCATTAGTCTAACTTATGTAATTTTTTTCAAAAGTTCTTCCTGACCTGAAATTGAATATCTTATTTTTTGAGAAGTGGCACTTAGAGACAGAGAAAAAAAAGGAATACTATTTGATACCTGGAATGATGTTGATGGCTTTGGACATCAACAGCAATACTGGAATGAATGAAAACTTATATGAATTAAACACTAAAAATTCTTTATTAAATGTATTTGTCAAATATACCAATACTTATTTGCATGGAGTAATATTTTGTATTTGTTGCACAAAATTACAGAAATGTAAAATTAGTCTAAGCATTGCAAAATCATAGTCATACTCCCAACATTACAAGATTGAATACCATTCATTAAATAACTTTAAACTTAGGAAATTCCTTTTACTTGATTTTTTAGGTTTTTAAACTTGTGTGGATTATCACAAATGTCCAGAAAACTACCTGATTAGAATATTCAAAATTATTTTCTATCAATCACCTTTCTCCAGAAAGGAGATATTACAGATATTCAGAAGAGAGATATCCAGAAGCTGACATTACAAGAACAATGTTATGTAGCACAGTAACATAAAAGGTTTTTTTAGATGTGTTCCCAGATTATTTTTTTGCTTTAATTTAGAAAATGTAAGGTTATGAAATTTCAGATTAACTATCATCTAATAGTATTTTATTCATAATTGCTAGCTTTCAATATGGACTATGTAATTATGACAACATTTCATTGTATTGAAAATGTGTATGCTAAATGTGAATGACAGCCTTTATTAATTTCTAGATATCTTTCTAAACTAAGATTCATTTGATTGATGCCTAATCTTAGTCCATCTTTAAGTGACAACAAATTTTCTATTCACAGTAGAAGCATAGTCACCATTTTTACAATGACAGGCAAAAGTCAACTCTACTCAATCTTCTAAAATTTCAGTTTAAAACTTACCTTTTTTCCTCTTATTTTCAAAATATATACATGCTCACATACAACTATAGAAGTGTTCTCCAGCATAATTTTCATGTGCAGCACAGAAATTACTCTTTAAAAGGTAATTAAAAAATATGTTCACCACTGGAAAGAGAAGAGTAGACTTTTGTGTCTGATAGCAGGTATCAACATTTGTAGTTGGTTTTAAGTGGCTTATGGTACTAGAAGTTCCTAATATCATAAGGGTCTCAGGAGAAGGTTTATTTTAAGACTAAATAATAGGAATTTGATCAAAGAAACAGCAAGGGGTTTTTTTGCCATGTCATATTTCATAAATTTCAACGGCACAGTGTTCCAAATCTAGCAGGACCCTTAGCCAGCTGACAAATATTTAAACAATAATTTTATTATCAAAAAGCAAATCCTCTTAAACTTTTGCCTATGGCTGAATTCCTAATCAATTGTGCTTTGAAGAAAAGCAACTACTTTTGACTAAGATAGTATGCAGGTATGCCATATAAGCATTTCATATAAAAACCAGTGCAAGCTGAATAAGTCTCTTTAACCCCAGGATACCTGCAAAGAGCAAATAGGTCCAATGTCACAGTCATGTTTCTTTTAAGAAAGAGTCACTGCTGTTATAATGTAGGGTGGTATTTAGGAGGCTCTAATTAAAAGATATCCCAGGCCACTTTGTTAGCCCTACACTTAGTATGATTTGCTAAGAAAATGTGGTTTCTTATAACTTTATGTGCTCTTTAGGATTGGTTACAATCGCTATGAGAATTTCCAGACTGAGGTACCTAATACAGTCACCAAACTCCTTCCATAAAGGAGGGAACTTGTTTATTTTACAGTTTCATCACTTTGAAGTAAGGAAACACAAACAATACAAGACTGGGCTACAAAATACATGATGATGCTGAAAAAAGTGTTATCCTTCTTCTCAGTCTTTGAGCAGATTTGGGAGCATTAGCGTCTTTCCTCCTGAATAATGAACCTCAGCCTGTCTGTGGATTGTTTTCCAGTGAATCTGAATAATAAACACTGTAAGGACATGAATTATTAGAGTGGTTCTAATCAATTTTCTAGCCAGCGGCAGAGTACAATGTCTACTGAGATCTGGACCAGACCTTCCCCAGGAGGTCATGCCAACCCAAAAGGTTTTACAGCCAACTCCAAAGGGCTTCAAGTATGGTCTTCAGACTTGTCTCTTAGATGATATTAACTTCCTCAACCAGAAAATTTGCTGTTCTCTGTCACAGTCTCACAAATGCTGCCTGATTTCTGTCTTCTGACCTACAAATGTAGTTCATAATTGCAGGGTCTTCCGGAGCACAGAATAAAACATGGCCATCCAGGAAAACAGTCTGCATAAAGCTCCTCTTCTTCTAGTATTGCTGTTGCTTGTGGGCAGTCAGGAAAGGATAAAATGACAGGAATAAAGAACTATGGCACTGCTGAGTAGAGTTCTTCCTTTGAAACCAGCAGAACAGAAATGAAATTACTCTGTTTTCTATCTGGAAAATAGTGATTATAGTTCTCCTTAGTGTGCAAGTTTGTGATCTACCAGTTATGTCCTTTCCAAAATGTGTTAGGAGGGTAAGGATGTATCTCTGTAATTTTGGATGCCAAGAACCTATTTTAAAGCCATAGAATTTACTAGTATAAAATGCAAAACTTACTCAAAGAAATAAAATAAATAAGAGTAATCTTTACATCGAGTTTTGGGGTTTTGTTACTCATTCTAGATAAATACACTGCATATCTGATTCCATTCACATATTATATGAACTGCTTTTTTGCAGAAGGAACAGTTATATCAAAATCATCCCTATCCTATAGCACACTGGTGTTTTAGCTGCAAACCTTAAAACCAATTCTAAATGGTTCGGTTTGTAAAATGTTATTTTCATTAATGTAACAGTGCCCTCTATGTTCCAGAGTTTGCACTGAGGGTAATATTCTTTGAATGGTTAATAAATATGTTTTTTTTTTTATTTTTGGGAAAGAATAAATTTACCACGTTAACTTTTTTTAATGGTAAATTCCATCAAAACACACAAGCAAACAAACAAACAAAATTACAAGTTTTGTAAGCGAAGAATGAAATAGAAATTTGAATTTGAAGTTGTTAGTCTCTTTGCAAATAGCCATCACATTTAGTTTTCTGACATTAAAAAACAAAAAGCAAAGATGGTTTTTTTAATAGGAAGATGGTTCACAAATATTTTTCAAACTCTATAATTAACAATTAAAATGTCTCAAAAGTGATAGCATATTTGCTTTCAGCAGAAGATCATAAATAATCAGTCATAGGTTTACTGCATACATGAAATACTTCAAGAGGCTTCATGATGAAATGGAAACACAGATGAATGATGAGACACTGAGATGTATATGCCCTCACTTCCATGGAATCTCTGTTACACAGATCTGACCAAAAAATCTTAATATATTTGAAAGGTAAAAATGGGAAATTTTCTTCATATTGTGCAAAAAATTCTCACAAGTCCATTTAACAAAAGAAACTATGTCTAATTCTTCCCTAATGTTAGGAAGAAGAATATCTCTTTAGACCATTTCCTCTTTACTGAGAGTTTTTCTAAAAGAGAAAAGAAGGAAAAAACATAAACCAAAAAATCTTTCATAAGAACTACTGCACTTACATTGTACACTATGGGATCAAGCTAGTAAATACAAGTCATAAGCAGTTATTCTGGCACTAAGAAACCACAGTTAATTATTCAGTCAAGATGGAAGAATAATTGTAATGATGGCATTAAACACACAGAGAGGGTAGCCTCAGTCCAGGTGGAAAGTGTGATGAAAAGAATGATTAATTTAAATTTTTTCACCTTACCTTGAAATACTTCAGTTCTACTGTCTCACTCCGTCAGTTTTCAGTCTCTAAACAACTTCACAGGAAAGAATGGGAGAATAGGGTACTAACCCTAATTTTTTTTTTCAACTGCTGTCACTATTTAGTGGTCATAATATTTCTGAACTTCTAGGAGAATTTCTCTTGCTTATAGGTGGGCTGAAATGAGCCCACAGTAAACTGAGCTGCTTTAAATATTTCATGGCAACATTTTCCAGAAGCTTATGAAGACAAAGAGGAGAGGGATAGAAAGGTTAATATATTTTACTTCAGGGGAAATGTTGCTATAAAGAAAATAACTTTGCTGAAAATCAAGGCTTTTTGAATTAATAGATGTCTTAATGTTTTCCAGAGGAAGGTTCCTGAAATCACTTTCAGTGAAAAATATTTAAAAGCCAAAGCAAAAGGTGGTTTCTAGATACATTATAAGAGAAACTTACTGAAACTGCCTCACATTCTCTTTTGGAAATGTCAATATTCAGTGAATTCTATGAATCCTTAGAAATAGCACAGTTCCATTACTGAGGATGAAACATTCTCACTGCCCAAGGAAAATTCCTTGTTTTCTAATTCTATACTCTATATGCTTACAGAAATTGTACAACAACTACCTGCTATGCATTCCTGTTCTATGTGAAAATGCCACCTCCTCAGGAACCTCAAGGTTCTATTTGAATCACACAATCATAGAATATGTCAAGTTGGAAGGGACATAACTCCTGGCCCTGCACAGGACCATCCCCCAGAATCACACCGTGTACCCAAGACTATTGTCTAAACGCTTCTTGAAGTCTGTCAGGCATGGGGCTGTGACGACTTCCCTGGGGAACCTGTTCCAGTGTCCAACCATCCTCTGGGTGAAGAACATTTTTCTAACATTCAATTTAAATCTTCCATGATAGAACTTCAGGCCATTCCCTCGGGTCTTGCCACTGATCACCACAGAGGAGAGATCTGTGCCTGTGCCTCCTTTTCCCCTCACAAAGAAGTTGTAGACTGCAATGAGGTCTCCCCTCAGTCTCCTCTTCTCCAGACTGAAAAGACCAAGTGACCTCAGCTGCTCCTCATATGGCTTCCCCTCAAGGCCCTTTACCATCTTCACTGCTTCCTTTGGATGTTCTAACAGCTTAATCTCTTTCCGTAAATGAAGATTGGAAAATGTTATCTCACTCATTAGTAAGATGCTGGAGTTTAACTTGGCTGAGCACCAGGTATCTCTGAGCCCGGGCCCCGCTTCCCCCACAGAAAGAAAGGGGAGGAGGGGAAGGGGAAAAAAAAAAAAAAAAAAAAAAAAAGAACTACAGAACCAAAACTGCCAAAAATGCTCGTATAAACACTATATACACAGAAGAGAACTAACAAGAAAAACTACTTCCCCAAAACAAACATTTCCTTCTCTGAAGAGAGAACCCAGCTATCTGTGGAGCTATCCGGAAGAGAAGAAGGACTCTCTTCCTTCCCATCTCTTTTATATCTAGAGTGACATAACATGGTGTGGAATATCTTATTGGTAGAATGTACATCAGATGGCCTATCCTAGTTCCGTTTCCTCTCAGGCAGAGTAACAAACCCATTGCGTATGAAAATCAGAACATTAATGTAATTTAAAGTGAACATTTCAGTACAATATACAGACCCTGAGATTAGCTCAGTTGGTTTAAAGTAGGTGCTACTACTGCCAAGATCACAGGTTCAATCCCTTGTACAAGCCACTCACTTAGGAGTTGGACTTGATGATTCTTGTGTGTCCCTTCCAACTCAGAATATTCTGTGATTCTACATAAAACCAGCAGTGACAATTTATTCAACCTACAGATACGTAGTTATATACTTTGGAGCTCAGCAAAAGTTAAGAGAGACTATATCCTGATACGCTTTAGTGACCCAGGACCCCCATGAAGTCTGCTAAGAATTTTTTTACTTACCCTATGAGAAAGGTAAGATGAAAGATCTCTGCTAAGGAAGTGACATACTTCCCTAGGAGAGCCTGCAGTTTATTTAAAGCAGAAACAAAGCAAATGCTTGCCTGTGCAAAAGCAAAGCAAAAGATAGCAGGGTGTATTCTCTACTTCCCATGAGCCACGATGTCAGCTGCTCCCAAGAAGCAGGGCTCCAGCACATATGACGGTTCCTCAGCAGGCAGCCATTCGAGACAATGAATGCCTCCCTTCCTGCTCCTTGCCTCAGCTTTTGTATCTGAGCTGACATCATATGGTATGGAATATCCCTTTGGTGGGTTTGGTTCAGCTTTGGCTTACTTGTGTTGCCTCTCAGGATCTTGCCCTCAACTGAGGAAGGAATGTTACAGTGCTGATGCTCAGCAGTAGGCAAAACACTGGTGTGTTATCAATACCCTTCTGGCTACCAGTGCAAAGCACAGCACTGTGAGGGCAGCTATGGGGAAATGAGCTCCAGCTCAGCCAGACCCAATATGCCAGTACAAATAAATATGATGGCAGTTTCAAGAATCATGAATTGCAATAACTTCAGCTAGAATATTCCTAAAAGACTTTTTAAATTATTACTTTTGCATTTAGATGTAGGAACAGATTTTCAATTTTCTGAATTTTCCATTCAGTCCCCTTTTTTTCTTAGTGTTCCTTTCACTCACAAAGTTGAAGGGTGATGCATTTCTGAGAGGTTATATTGGTAAGTAACATTTCTTATGCTACACACTACCACTTGAAAAAGTACAGTTATTCCAAAAGAATTTGAAGGTGGGGCAGATCCTTGCTGCTGAGAGACAGAGGAGATCTTTGATATATTGTCTTCCTCAATGCAAACTAGAGGAAGTATAATTGCAAGACTGATATGAATTGTAAGGTGGTTTAGAAAATTGCTGGTAATAATTTGTTTGAATAGATAAAAGGAATATTACATCAGAATGCAGAGACAATTCCAGATTTTCCAGACATTGGAAAAAATTTTTAGTTAGAATATTTTCTTAGCAGTTGTTTTCATCCCATGAGGGGAAAAACAGGAAAGCTGGAATGTCAGTTGTACTCTATGTTGTTAGTGTCAATTTTTTTTTGGCTGAAAACAAGGTATTATGGAGTTGTAATGATAGATTATCATCTAGTGCGGAAGGACTCCACATAAGCATGATTTCTGATGTCTCCTTAATGAAGAGACCAGTTACTGATGAAGGCAGCCTAGAGCAATTTGAAGTTGAAAGCACTTTTAAGATTTCCAGGCCATTAATTTTCACTGTTTAATAAATACACTCAGTAGATACAGTATGTTGTCATAAAGTATACTATGCTGAATGGATCAAGAACTGGTCTACTGACTTAAAAAAAGCCATTAGTGGCTAGTCTTTACTATACAGGAGAATGACATTCCACTGGACACAGTCCAGTGACACATAATAAGGAACTAATTATGTAATCACCAGTAATAAAACATGTGGAAGGCACAAAATTTATGATGGTGGTAAATAATAATGAGCATGTGGGTTCCATGAGGTAATCTGGATAGCTTGGTAAACCAGTTGTATTCAAATGAACTATTTCTAATGCAGCCAGATAGAAAGTTATTCATTTAATATTGGAGTTTGCAGAATAAGAATTTTTTTCCTGAAAAGAAGAGATTCGAAAGATCTGAGAGTCCTAGTGGCAAGATAACCAGTGTTCAGAACAATACTGTAGCAATAAGAAATAATCTGCTTCTTGCAGGAGTAAGAGAAAATTTAATTAAAGCATATAGTTGATTTTACCATTATGGGGAGTGCTATCAAGATATTCCCTATAATTCTGGTCTTTAGATATTTTAAAAGAAGGATAAAAGTTAGGGAAAGTTCATGAAAAAAAGATTAGCAAAAATCATGAAAGCATTGGAGAAAGTACTTTAAAGTGAAATACAGAACATATCAAAAAGAAGATTGTAAGGTGATTTGATTACAATGTGTAAGTATCTTCACAGAAAAAAATACATTAAGTACTACAGAGCTCTTTTATCTAGTGCAAGACATTGTAACAAGAATCAGTAGTTGGAAATTGAAACTAGATATTCACATTGGAAATAAGTTGTGCATTTTCATCAATTATGGAAGAAAAACTATCAATGCTACTGAGAGGTTTTTCATCTCCTGATAGCTGGAAATAAAGATCGGGAGGTTTTCTAAAAGTCTATTACATCCTCATATGGTATAAAAGAAGCAGCAGAAAGTTTTTCTGCTTAATTTAAACCACAGTGTATTTTAAGGATAAGAAACATTCAAGGATTCAAATAAAATGGTCCTTTGTAGAAATTCCATGTGATTAACAGTCTTAAAAAATTGAGTCTTACTTTCAAATTGATAAATCCTGTTTGTTATGACAATGTAGAGTGGAGGTGCCATATTACAAACTTCCTTCCTCACTGATCAGTTTGTGGTATGTGGCTTCTGCAATATCCTCAGGAAGTTATAGCACTCTTGAGAGAATGCTGCACTCACTCAAAGAAAATAAAAGCACTTTCTTCTTAATCTGGTGACTGGATTTTAAGCAATGCCTTTCCCTTCCTTCTACTTATGCTCACCTCAAGCTCTCCATCATACCCCTCCTGTCTGATCATCGATTTCCAGTTGCTTCTGATCTTAAAAGCCCTTTATCTCTGCATAATTGGTAAGTATTTTCAGTCTCAAATGTTTCCTTGATGACTACTTCTTTTCCTTGAAAAAATTAGGTTATTAACACCTTGTAGTCTGTGCAGATCTCAAAGATTTAAATTTATTCCTACTTTCTTTAGGAAGGAAATGGCAAAAAAAATCTCTGAAATTATTAAAATAGAATGAATTTCTTCAGCATCAATCATGAACTTTGAAAATTTCTGAATTTTAATTTATGAATACTATATCTGATTCTATTTGCCTCTCATGTTGCTGACCACCTGCTTATATATCATTTATGCAAAAGGAGGATGAAAGCACTGTTAGACTGAAGGAGAAAAATAAAATAATAATCTAATCAGAAGTACACCCAAAGGCAACATTTCCAGATGTATAGCTGTGTAAAACATCTCAGGAGATTTGATAATTCATCAATAAAAAATGTTTTGTCCTGGAAATTCTTTCATCAAGGCTATTTCTTCAGGGGCGCTTCTGCTTTTGCAGCTGGTGGATCTGGACTCCTTTCACACTTTCATCTACCCCAAGAAAGATTTAGAAATCTTGGATTCATCCAAACTTAAGAACTCCCTCTTTTTCCTGTCATAAGGATCCTACTAATGGGAGCCTATGCAGTTCTGATTTATGATCCAGCCTTGGAGACAAGACTGAAAAGAAGGAAAGTGATGTTTTTGAAGAATGACCTCTGGAGTTCTGTGCGGTAAGGCAGACCATGTAGGATTAATCAGAAGAAGCTGACAGGAATATGCTTTGAACACCTGAACGAAAAAGTTTATAATGCCTTGATTTGATGAAGCTGGTTTAAAGCCATTTTGATAAGATATTTTCAAACAGAGATCCCAGGCTACATTTGATGACATCTGTTATCCTGGGATCTATAACCCAGGACTCAGACTGGGGTTGGGCATGCTATAAACCCATTTCTGGAGGGTGATAGAATAATAACTAATATCTGTATGAGGAATAAGATCTTGAGCAAGAACTGTAATTCAATCAGTCTGGGATATGTAATATTGTCTCTATTCCTCTTCATAACAAGTTTTGAAGTCAACTTTGCTGGATATGTTCTGGAATTTATTTCTTTTTTAAGAATGATTCTCATTCACACTTCTTACTAGTTATCCCTATGTTCTGGATCAGGACATGGAACACTTTCTTTTCATGGCAGCACTCCACATGACTGAGGGTTATTATCTTACCTTTGATTAGTCTTTTCCAAATAAGTAATTCCATCCTGTCAATCTTTCTTTAATATCTTTTTCAAATCTCAGGTCTCGCATTGATTTGTCTAGATCAAAACTTTTCTTGAGGTAGGATGCCCAAATATGTTCCTTGAATCTTTTTTTTGCTATCTGTAGTTACCTATGTTTATAAGTTTCATGGCAATTTTTTTTCCCATAGAAGAAAAAAAAAAAAAAAAAAGGACTTGTTAGATGTCACTTAGTAGAGAAAGGTCTTTAGTCCTATTCCAGTGCTATAGCCAGCTATTCATGTTGTTTTGTAATATGCTTGATTCCATTTTATTTTTAGAATATGTTTGCCCCACTGATGTTGCCCCACTGACGTGTGCATCTACCATATGTTTCTCCCTGGCAGATCTGGCTCCTGCAGACCTGCTGCTTGGCAGACACTGCCCTGTCCTCTCTTGTGACATTGTGCATCACTACGGGTCATTCGTAGGGAGCTCATCATAAATCACTCAGATATTTCCCTTAATATCAGACTACAGAGAATAAATACTAGGAAGATTTCATCTAGCAAAAAAAGGACAAAAAAATAGTTTGAATCTGAAGACTGCATAAACTGTTTCACTTAATGCCAAAACATTTAGCAGCCTATATGTCATTCCTATAGGCCTAATGCTGCAGGCTGATGTGCTTTTTGCTGTGGTCTGGATTGTGACTTTTACTTTTTTGAAGTTGCATTAAGATCATTTATAAAGGGAAATAGAAGAAATGGAAGTCTAGGCTATTTGGAAAAATACATTTAATATTTTTTAAGTGTCATCTAATATAATTGTACGATTTTCTGTCAAAGCTTTAATTCAGAGCACTCTCTGACATTGTAGCCTTATAGTGGGAAAAAAAAACCAGCTGAAAACCCTGAGTGTTTACTAGACAGTTGCAATATCTTATATATTTAAATGTCACTTATTAAATTATAGTGGATGATTTTTTCCTATTGCAGATGTTTCAGTAAATAGGGGCAGAGAAGAAAGAAAGAAGCTATGAAAAAACCTCATAATTTTTTTTGCTTTGCTCTATCCACTGGAAATATGTGTGAAAGAGTTCTATTCTTTTTTATTTACACTAATTAATTATTTGAATATATGTTTGGGTAAAAATTCACCAATTTTGCCAGAGGCTTGAGTAAAAAAGGTTCAGATATTTCTAAGATAGAATTCTGAGGAACATCACAGTCCAAATCAATGCTACATTTGAAAAGATTTTAACAAAGTGAATAGGCTGCTGTTCTGAATTGTAAGAGAGGATATCAGTTGTCCAACATTAAACATCAAGGAGTGGTTTATATGTCCCAGGTTATCCATCATGTGTCTATAAGAGTCCAGGAAAGCAGCTGGGGGGAAGCCAAACAATGAATGAAACCAAAATGGATGTATGGGAGTCAAACATGAGCAAAAAACCTTGTGAAGTCCTGACCTAGTTCATCTTTAGCCTGGCAGGGTACCCTTTTTTTTTACTACCCTTTAGACATAGCTAGTCTCCTATTTGTAGAATTGTGAAGATCTCTAGCAAAAAAGATTTCCATTTCAGAATAGTCAGTAAAGATATATACCTGCAGAATAAATATCTCCAGCTTCAAACTTAGCAGGGGAGAAACTTGAAACTCTTTCTTCCATAGCCCAAATAACTGTCCTGATGATGGCTGTCCTCCAGCATCCTGCATTTTCTCTCTTTATTTTACTCACTGAAATTTTAATTGCAAAAGGGTTTGATTAAACCCAGTGTCAAACAGGAACAATTTTTGAATACTCAGAAATTTTTTTGTGATGAAAAAACTGTTTACCAATCTACTCAAAAGCAAAAAGGCTTTTGCTATATGACAAGTACAAACATCAAAAAATGAATATTTAGAAGTACATTCATTGTGCATTTAAAAAAAATATCAAGTATAGTAAATCAACAACAGGTTCATTTTATAGGCATTTGTAGTGTCAAGGCTATCATTAGGCAATAATGTGATAATGTATGAGGAAGAAATCACATTGAAGCATAATTCTTAACACCTATGATGATGATATGATAGTACCTTGGAAACCTTGCTGCACTTGAAGTTTCTGCAAAAATGCAGTCCCTGCTCTGAAGAGCTCATTAATCTTCAAAGATCAGAGCAACAGTGGAAAAGTAGCTGTGCAGATTAGCAGAGCTCTGTCTGATGCTGAACAAAAAATCAACACATATTGTTGATTGTCTAATTCTGCTTTTGCAGAATCACACTGAACTGACAGTTTCTAAGGTGATATCTTGAGCACAGATTCTTTGGTATGTTTTTCTTTTATTATTCTTTCCCTTCTTTGTGGAAAGCATATCTCTGTGTTTAAATGCTTCCTCTGGGTGACTAGTATCACATTTCCTGTTGCTTCAATACCTTCTAGTAGTATCCAGCATGATGAAACCGACTCCAGCAGTGACCTTATTTCAATCCCACTGTATATATGTTATCTTGCATTATTTTTATGTCTGACTTCATATTGCATCTTACTACCAAGCTTCTAGCATCAAATCCCTTTATTTCATCTCTACTCCAGCTGTGTTTAATATTCCTTTCCATGTAATATCAGACTGATAATGACTGAATTCCATTAATATGCTCTTTGTTTTTAGATCATTAAAGATTGAAAATAAGAAGAGATGTCACAGAGACTTCACTTATTCCAGTAAAAGCCTTTCATCAAATTCACATTTTACCTTTGCTCATTAACCTCTGTTTATATTTCTTCCGCCAGCATGAAGTTCAAGTGAAAGTACCTAAGTACTCTTGTCTAAGTAAATAATGTTATGTTTTGCAACAATTGCTCACTACCAGATATTTCTGCCTAGATAGTATGCTTCATACAGAAGATAATTGTAGTAAAATAATGTTGAGTGAATTTAGGAATGTTATTTCATGACAACGCTTATGTATTTTGTACACACAAGATATAATAGTATCAAAATATGATCATACTAGGTGAATGTGCTAATTTTAAATATTGCTCTGTAAATCTACCCAGCTACCAAATATATTAGCTATAGCTATAGCTATAAAATATAGTAGAATTACATCCTTATTGGCACAGCTGTATCAGCATTACTACTACCACATCGGCTTGCTTGCTCTTAATCTGCGATGCATTTTCCAATTTGAGCAGGCTATTTTTGATCCTCATGCATTTATTTGCAGCATAGTAGTCCAAGGGCACAAATCACTATGTATATAAACACAGACAAGTAAAGATACACACAAAGATGTAGAGATATATTTTAGATATACAGAGACATATGTGTATATGTGTGTATAAATTTAAATTTAATGAATCTGCTTTCACACAGCTACTTTTGTTATATTTAAGATACAAAACATATTCAATTGAAACATTTATTTAAAAAATTCTTCTAATTTTTACATCTATACTTGGGCAGTGAGCTACTCTATTTTCACAAGTGCTATTCTGACTGGGTAGCGAAAGTTTCAGTAATTTCCAGTACAGCTGTACAAAATCCCACTTGTTACTTTTTTTGCATTCATGACACATAAATTTGAATACAGATGCACTTGAGTCACAATAACCCCATGCAACTCTACACACTTCGGAAGACTGGCAGAAAGAAATCTCAGGGTATTGGCCAACCACATGTAAACGTGAGCCAGCAGTGTGCCAAGGTGGCCAAGAAAGTAAATGGCATCCTGGCCTGTATCAAGAATAGTGTGGCCAGAAGGACCAGGGCAATGATCATTCCACTGTACTTGGCACTCGTTAGGCCACATCTCAAATCCTGTGTTTATTTCTGGGCCCCTCACAACAAGAAAGACATTGAGGACCTGGAGCTTGCCCAGAGAAGGGCAATGAAGCTGGTGAAGGGACTGGAGCACAAGTCGTTTGGGGAGTGGCTGAGGGAGCTGGGGTTGTTTAACCAGAAGAAAAGGAGACTGAGGGGAGACCTTGCTACAGCTACCCAAAAGGAGTTTGTTTCCTGGTGGGGGTTGGCCTCCTCCCAGGCCATGACAGGACAAGAGGAAATGGCCTTGAGTTGTACCAGGGAAGGGTTGTCAAGCATTGGAACAGGATGCCCAAGGAAGAGGTTAGTCACCATCCCTGGAGGTATTTAAATGACATGCAGATGTGGCACTCAGGGACATTTTTTCAGTGGTGGACTTGACAGTGCTGGGTTAACAGCTGGACTCAATGATCTTTCTGACCTAATTGATTCTATGACTCTACAATAATCTGAGGAAAAAAACCAAAACAGACTGAGTTACTAGTTTCAATTTCCACATTAATAGGCATGGAGAATTTTATTTGCAATTACTCCTTAAATTATTTATAAGATTAAATTAGCAACAGTTCTAAAAGATGTAATGAGAGTTAATATCACTAAAATAACTCCTAGAGTGACTATTATTGCAAAAACATGTTGAATTACCAAATAATAGAATTTTCATACATTAAAAAAATAAAACATAACATTTAAAATTATTAGCTTACAGAGTTTTTAAATTGCAATAGCTGCCAGCTTCAATAATAAATGTCAAATTTTGATGAATACAAATTATATTATTCTTACATTTTATAGGGAAGTTTTTAGGGCCAAGAACAAGACAGAAAATCCTTTGTATCTAAGAAAAAGTGTTTTGTCTCCAGTCACTTCAGTCCTAAATATCTTATCAATCTCTGCAGTTTTTTATTTCTTATCTTAGATGGCTTCCATGCACTCAGGGTGATGATATTTACTGTGCTTAGTTTTGTATGAGTTGAAAAGTCTAGTCATTAGCAGAACATGAAATAGGTTGAGTTACTAGAATCATAGAATTGTATAATACTTGGAAGGAACCAGAAAGATCATCTAATTCCAACCCCACGACAATGGGCAGGGACACCTTCTAGTAGACCAAGTTGCTCAGAGCGCCATCCAACTTGTCCTTGAACACTCAGAGGGATGGGGCACCCACAACTTCTCTGGGCAACCTGTTCCAGTGCCTCACCACTCTCAGAGAGAAGAATTTTTTCATATATGTAGTCTAAACCTACTATCTTTCAGTTTGAAGCCATTCCTTCTTCTCCTGTCAGTATCTTCCCTTGTAAATAGTCTCTCTCCATCTTTCTTCAGGTACTGGAAAGCTGCAATTAGGTCATCCCAACGTCTTCTCTTTTCCAGGCTGAACAGTCCCCGTTCTCTCAGCCTTTCCTCGTAGGAGTGGTGCTCCATCTCCAACCTATGACCTAACACCACCGTGTTAACTGGATCATGGCACTAAGTGCCACACCCAGTCTTTCCTTAAACACCTCCAGAAACAGTGATTCCACTATCTGGGCAGCCCATTCCAATATCTAATCACCTTTTCTGTGATTACTGTGATCACCATTTCTTTTCTGTGAAGAAATGCTTCTTAATAATATACAACCTAAATCTCCTCTGGCACAGTTTAGAACACTGTCCTCTTATCCTTATCCTATTCAACACTCAACCTTTAGCCTGAGGTATGTGTATGCCCTAAGCCCCTGGGTGGCCACTCTTCACATTGTTAGCAAAGCACACTGCTGATTGAGCCATGAACATCAATAGTCCAGTCTCTTGCAGCACCTGGGCAGTGTTTGAGTTATCAGTCATTAGCAGTTCAATCTCTTTAAAGAAGACAAAATATCAAAAAGTCAAAAAGGCATATTTGGAGAAAAGAGAAGAAAAAATGGATACCAAAATTTTTTGTAACCCATGACAACTAGCCATTCTGGAGCTTGGTTAGGGGCTCCAGGGCTGGGGAATGGATCATTGCTTCTGGTGTGCCAGTAACTGACAGCCAGTCTGGGGTTGGACTGGAGGCTCCAGAGGAAGTGGGATAAAGGATAGAATGCAATTCCACCTTTGCAGAAATTTATCTGTCTCCCCTCCCACACACCTTTGCTGTTTTGAGCCAGTAATAATTTTTTCAGTCTCTCACAGAACTGGAGACAGTACTTGAGGTGAGACCTCAGCAGTGTCAAGTACAAGGAAGAGTCACTGCCCTGGTCCTTCTGGCCACACTGTTCCTGATACAGGCCAGGATGCCATTAGCATTCATGGCCAGCTGGGCACACTGCTGGCTCATGTCCAGCAGGCTGTCAACCAGCACCCCCAGGTCTTTCCACTTTCTAACCAAAACCTGTAGCACTACATGAGATTATTGTGGCCACAGTGTAGGATCTAGCACTTGGTCTTATTGAACCTCATGCCATTGGTCTTGGCCCATCTACTCCAGCCTGTCCAGGCTGCTCTGCAGAGCCTTCCTACCCTCCAGCACACCCCACTAATCAACACTCTTGCCCAACTTGGTGTCATCTGTGAATTTGCTCATGGTAGACTCAATCCCCTCATCCAGGTCATCAATCAAGATATTAAGTAGGACTGGGCCCAACACTGATTCTTATGGGACTCCACTAATGGCCAGATGCCAACTGGATGCAGTACCATACACCACCACTCTCTGGGCCTGGCCCTCCAGCCAGATTTTAACTCAGAGAGGAGTGCACCTGTCCAAGCTGTGGGCTGCCAGCTTTTCCAGGAGTATGCCATGGGCGATATGTTAAAGGCTTTGCTGAAGTCCAGGTAGACTGTATCTTAAGCCTTCCCCTCATCCACCAGACAGGTGACCTAGTCATGAAAGGAGATCAGATTGGTCAGGCTGGACCTTTTCTAAATCCATGCTGGCTTGGTCTGATCCCTTGGTTGTCAATCACACCACTTGGCTTGGTGTCATCTGCAAACTTGCTGTGGGTGCACCCTTTGTCTCTGTCGTTAATGAAGATATTAAATAACACTGACCCTGGTATGCATCTTTGAGGGATTCTACTTGTCACTGATGTCCATCAGTGGTGGACTCTGAGGCACTGACCACTACCCTCTGGATGCAACCATCTAACCACTTTCTTATCCATCTAACAATCCACTTATTGAATCCATCTCTCTTCAGTTTAGGGAGAAAAATGTTGTGGGGGACCATGCCAGAGGCTTTACAGAAGTCCAGATAAATGACATCTGCAACCTTTCCTTTGTCCACTGATGTAGTCACTCCTCCCCAGAAGGCCAGTAGGTTGGTCAGGCAGGACTTGCCCTTGGTGAAGCTGTTCTGGTTCTTTTAAATCACCTGCTTGTCCTCCATGTGTCTTAGCACATCTTCTAGGAGGAGCTGTTCCATGGTTTTCCCAGGCACAGAGGGACTTCTCTGGGACTTGACTGCCATGGTTTTTCCAAAATCACAGAGAATATCTTGGCAATCGCATCAGCCTATTCCCTCAGGATTCTGGCATGCATCTCATCTGGTCCCATAGACTTATGTACATTCATATTCATGACCTCAGGTAGTTATGAAGCTGATCTTTACTTGCAGTGGAAAGCACTTTGTTCTTCCAGCCCCTATCCTGCTTTTCACCCACTTGAGAGGTGTGGGAAGGGAGTTTGCCATTTAAGACTGAGGCAGAAAAAGTTGTTGAGTACTCAGTCTTCTCCTTATCCATTGTTACCAGTTTCCCAGCATTGTTTATCTTATTCAACACTCAGCCTCTAGCCTGAGGTGTTGGATGTACATGGCGTATACCTTCTTTGACCTTCCCTTTTCTGGTTAACAGACCTATAGAAGCCCTTTTGCTATTCTTTGCACCCCATCAGTTCCAGCATGGTTTTCCTCACCCCATCCCTACACAACTGTACTTCCTAGGTTGTCTGTCCTAGTTTCAACTGCCTGTGCATTTGCCTCTTTCCCTTTGGTTTGACCAGCAGCTCCCTACTCAGTCATGCTGGTCTCTTGCCTCCCTTGCCCCATTTCTTGCTCCTGGGGATTGCTAGCTTTTGTACTCTGTGGAAGATTAGGTACATACAAAGTGCTTTGTGAGTTTGTAGTGTGTATTTGATTCCTAACTACTTATGATCCTTGAACAGTACACACCCATATCAAAGATCAGAGTTGGTTTGCACTTTAATAACTTTTTAGTAGTGATTTACCAGTCTGCTTATAAAGCATCTGATCAAGACATCATTAAAATAAGTATGAAAATTTAATTTCTCAAATGGGACTTGGATGATCTCCCAAGTGATAAGTAGCAGTGCTGCCTTTTCAAAGTCTTCTGGTGTATTTCCCTGAGCAGCAGAGATGCCTGAGTAACTTTCTGCCAGCAAAAGTGACAAATTCACTGATCATTCCTCTTCTCTTGTCTGCATCCTTCCCTCCCTTGTATTACATGGATTTGAGGATACCTTGCTGAGCCAGTTCTATTTATCAGCCTGGCAAAACGCTGATAAGCTACAGTTGGTCTACAGTTTTGTTAGCATTTTTGCTGAGCTACTGAAATGAAGTAACTCACAAAAGCCTCAGCAAAACGTCAAGGTGAGCTGAGCAAGGACTGTCAAGACAGGACTGAGGTAAAGAAAAATGAGAACTCCTTGTTTTTGAATTTGTGATCTGCCAAGCTAGTTTGTTCCAGCTAGTGAAAGTATTTCTGTAGACATAATTTTGTGTTACTTATGCAAGATCCGGATAATGTTCTCTTCGTCCATTTTTCCATCCCATCATTTCCATCCATTAGGATTCAGAGACATGACCTCATGCTCTTAATTAGAACAAAAATTGTAGTTCAGAAATGTCTAAATCTGGCATGAATTTTTCAGCAACACGAAATAATAGCACATTAGTGAAGTGCTCATTTAGTATAAACTAACTTAACTGACCTGTTAATTCAACACTCATGCAAATAAGAATCCATCTAAGTCTCCCAGGTGGTTTGAGATTGTATAAACCTAACATGAATGATACATTTACCATGGTTAAAACATTTCTCTCTGATGAATATGATCCTTGGATATGGCTAGCTGTTTCAGAACACAGTGATTTAGAAAAAATAAAGTGCAATCTTGGGAAGCAGGGAAAGCTAAGGGTGAGCCAAAAAAGGAAAAAAATGTACTGTTTACATCAGGATGATGTGTGATTATACTTTGGACACGCATTGGTTTCTAGTTCTGCATTACATTATGGACATTTCCATCTGCTTATCACTGCCTCTGTCCATTCCTGGCAGAATTTAGCATCATTCTGATATGCCATCTCTGCTGCTGCCAAGACAGCTTCAGTGTTTCATCTTAGGAAAAATCTTGTGTTTAAACCAGTTAACTTGACCTATCTCACTTTGGCTGCTATTTTGACATAAGCAGCTCTGCTGACAAATTTAGGGAAGTGATAACCCATTGTGAGGAGATCAGGCAGTGTGGCAATAAGCAGCTGGAAAAGTAACTCCTCCACCAGTTTGCAAAGCACTCTTCTCCTGAGCACTTACAAGTTAACATAGCAGCATAATTGACTATTGCTTTACAATATTGCTTACAATCTGTAACTGTGTTTTGGTATGTATAAATGTAAGAAATTAATTTCTCTTTGACAATACTGAATGATTTCATTTGCACTGAATAATGGCAAACAGAGTACTAAGGACAGATTTTGAATCTGTGAATGTTCAGTGAAAGGTACTGACAAAGTTGTTACCAAACTGACAAGTAACTGAAGTACGTAGAAGTTCACTTACTCATCAGCCCAGCAGAAGAGAAATAGAGAGGCAATCTTTATCCAGAATAAGAAAGGACTGACTAACATATAAGTAAGGGACCTAATTTTTATTTTGAAAGATTGAAATTCCATGTTTCTGTTTTGGAGCAGTTCAGGTTTTCATCTATGGCTGAGAAGATGTTGCTTTGCCAATACTACAAAAAAAATATCATTGGATAAGTAGGAGTCAGAAACTTACTTATCATTCTTTCTTGTCAAATCTTATAGCTGAAAGTGGCCTCAGGACTTTACCTTGTCCATGCTCTGTCCCAGGATCTGTTACAAGTGTATAGGTCTTTCACATTTGTTTAGTTTGCTCTTCTAGAGTTCATTTGTTGGAATTTCCCAAAAATATCCACAGTATTCTCCAGCTTGACAATATCTTCTCATTATGAATAAGGTGGGATGAGGATGGGGTGGGAAGGATCTCAATATGTAATACAGTTAGTAAGCAAAAGTTCAGTGCATTTTTTCAAGAGACTGAGGGCACTGGAAAGGAAGAGTTTTGTTTCACTCACGTTTGTGCTCATCCAGTTACTGTCACTAAAACTTTGACAGTGAGATGAATCAAATAAAGGCTTAGCTTCACAATGTGTTAGGCTGCCTAAGAGAAGTTTCTGCCCTATTCACAGGCACCATTCAGCCATTTAATGTTTTCTTTCTTTTTTTTTTTTTTTCTGTAGAACTTCCAATAAATCCTCCTTTTGTTCACTCAGAAATGAACATGATTGTGGCTGTGAGAGAGGGCCATTCTTCCATGGTGTTCTGATCTGTCCTCTTAACAGAATAACACATCCATAATCTAAAAGGAAACAAATACATTAGAGCATTTGTTGTCAAGTCAAAATTCCATTCTTTCAAAGATGTTTTTGATTTTTAGAAATTTCATTTGAATTATAAGGAAGGGATTACCATACTTTATTTGACAGATGACCCCAAGCATTCATCCTGAGTACTGAGCAACTCTGATGTAATGTTTCCTGAGGTGATGAATTTCTTATATCAGACCCTTCTGATGCGTGAAGATCAGAGACTTGAATTTGCATTTCCTCTATCTTCAACTAGTGCATTAACCAAGAGATTGAAAAGTGTGTGAATTTATTTCTTATCAGAGGTGACTACTGAACATCATATATAAGATTTGTTTTAACTAAATTTTTTTTTTATTCTGTCCAAATTGAAAGCTTCAGATTCAATTAAAAAAAAAAAAAAAAGGCAAGAAATTTTCTTTTAAATAGTTTCCAAAAACTATTTTATTTGCTTTGATGGGAAAAAACGCTTTAAAGTTTAAGAACCATTTCAAAATCAAGTTTAATTCTCTGTACAATTGCATTAAAAATATGAGAATAAAAAAATACATTTAATAACTAGAGCAATATTTAAATAATATCTTAGAAAATTCTATAAATAACAGAATCATGATGTACAAAAATTTACGATTTCCTGTTACATAACTTGATTTTTATGGTGAATTTGTTAAACTTAAATCATCTTGGCAGAAAGACAGAAAGAACAAGTATATGCAAGGAGCAACAGCTCATGGTCACGTTTTTGAATAAAACTTGACCAGGTACTTCTGAGAAGGTATGTTTTGCCCACATTTCAAACAAAACCCAGAATACTTAGAAGAACCAGTGCATTTGCCAATATGTTATTATGGAGGAAGGAAATTACTGAATGAGTTAAATTTTCCAAGTTGGTTAAAGCATAGTGCTGGTAATGCCAAGGTCATGGGTTTGATCCCCATATGGGATATTCATTTAAGAGCTGGATTCAGTGGTCCTTGTGGGTCTCTTCCAACTCAGAATATTCTGCTTTTCTGTGACAAAGTACTACAGTCTTTAGCAAAAGCACTGTGTTTCTCCAAACTTGGTTTGTGTACTCTGAGTAGAGACTGACTTTTTTTCCCACTATTTATCAGAAGATTTGATCCTTGCTAAACACATTTCATCCCCTGAGAGCTCTTAGCACACCTAAATCTTTACCAAACTGAGAATCCCAAAGCCTGTTATGCTTTTAGTGCATAAAAGATGGTTTTCTAATCCCATGCTACACTAGAGAGACTTTCTCATATTACTGCTCCACTTGTTCAAATGAACAAGAAGAAAGAAGAGGCTGCATTTAAGAAAAACTATAAGATAAGAGCAGAAATAAGAGAGAAGCTGAGGGAAAAAGAGTAAAGACAGGGGAAAATAGAAGCAACCAGATAGGAAAGATGCATACAGGGGAATGGGAAGAAGAAGACCTTGTGATCTGGGGAAAGACAGTGGAGAACTAAGAGAGTAATTGCAGACTAAACCATCAGCAGAGGCTGAGGAGGTTGGTAGGAAAAGAGGGAAAAATTAGTTGTAGTAAGCACAGTACATCTGTAACTGTTATACAATACTTTTTTTGGACACAGAAGTTAATACATTTCTTTCATTGTTATCTGAAAAAGATAATTTACTACTTGAAGTCATATTTTGTGATTAGACCTTTTTCCTAATACATAAAAAGTATGCTTCTTCACCAGAAGCATCCCAAAAACATATGCTTAAATTGTTTGATCATAAATAAAAATAAGCACAGAAAAAAGGTAACCCATCATTTTGAAGTTTGATCAAATGTTTTCTTTTGAATTAAACCTCACACATGAAACAAAGCACTCTGAGGTTGCCCACTATTATCTGAATTTTTTTGTTGTTGTTATGCAGCAATTAAAGAATTTAATTCTGCGTTAGAAATAGTATTGCCAGCAGGTCAAGGGAGGTGATCCTTATTCTCTCCTAGCATTGGTGTGGCACTGGGTCCAGTCCTGGATGGAGAGATATGAACCTACTTGAGCAGATCCAGCAAAGGGTAACTATAATGATTAGGGGACTTGAATATCTCTAATCTAAGGAAAAGCTGAGAGAACTGAGGATCTATGGAATCTCATCAATGTCTACAAACACCTGAAGGCAGGACATAAAGAGGAGGGAACCAGACTTTTTTTTAAATGGTCTCCAGTGACAAGAATCACCACCTGGAACACAGAAGCATCTATTTGAATCTCAGGAATCACTTCTATACTGTGAGGGTTACTGAGAACTGGAACAGGTTGTCCAGAGAAAGGGTAGATTCTCCATCCTTGCAGGTACTCAAAAGCCATCTGGCTGTGATCCTGGTCAACCAGCTCTATCTGTCCCTGCTTGGGCAGGGTGTTTAATCAGCTGGCCTCCCGAAGGCCTCTTCCTACTTCAACCATTTTGTCGTCCTGTGATTCTACAATTTCAGATGACATCTTTGGTTTCAAGCTTGAAGCTAAATGACAAACCATTAAAAGCATCCCAAAGCTAACTTTTTTTAGGTTAAATACTGAATTATTTTTGGAGTTAAATAATCAGTCTTGACTGCTGTATCATCCTGAGAATAATACTATTACCAAGAATATAATTTTTACTATTTCCAACATTTAGTTTTAGAAGTGTGAAAAAAAAAAGTTATGCTTCAAATAATGATATGCCTAGAATATTTAACTTCTGAATAATAATTTCTCTAGTTAAAAATTTCTATGTAATAGTTTGCAGTCCAGTTTTAAGTCAGCTCCTTTATGATACCCTCAATTTGCATAAGGTATGAAATGGTTCCTTTTTAAAGAGTTCCTAGGTTATCAAAGGATTGAAAATGAAAGAGAATTAAATCTCCTGACCTGTGACTAGTGGACTAATTGAGTCCAGTAGTCTGTGGGTACTGCTATTATTAAAAGAATATTCTTTTAATAATACTATCTTTTTTTGAAACTGCTTTATGCTATAGCTGAGCAAAACCAGCATTTCAGTAAAGAAGTAATGGTTTGCTGTCCTCCAACACAGTACCCAAAAATTAAATTTTAAAAGTAGTTTTATTACTTGCAGTCATTAGCATTTGAAATGTATAGAAAACTGGGCAGATGAAATAAGAGTACTAGGCAGTAGAATGTCCACACATAATCATATTCTCTAAAAGATTCCAAGTGTCTAGAAAAATGTCCCTAAGACCTGCCAAGTCTATAACATAATCTGTAGTAAGAATTTTGGACATTCCTGGTAGTGGGAAACCTTAAAAGCCTCTTCCTGAAGTACCTTGGTTGTCTACCAAAGACATCAATGGATATACTTATTCACAAAGTTATGAGGCAACCATTTCTATAAGGACAGCTCCCTCATTCACATTTGCAAACTGGGAATTGTGCCTGATTCTTCCCAGAGTAACTCAGCAGTCTCATGACCAGGTTGATCTCAGATAAATTGCAAGTTCTATCAGATTTCATCATACAGTCCAGTTTTCCCTGACAGTTGATTGAAGGACATCAGTTTACGAAGCTGGGGAGGAAGGAAAGGAAACTCGTGTTTCAGTATGTAAGAGAAGATACAGAGGGAAACTGTATCTTAGAATCCTGTTTAAATACCATTATTCAAATGAGAGAGAAAGAATTTATATGGCACAGGAGAGAGCATAACTGGACTTGAAGTGATAAAAAAAAGGAAACTACTTCTGACTCAGACATTTTCTTTTTTGGAATTAAGAAAAGTTAGATAATTAAATTATGCCCAGAGAGAAAGTTAACAGACAATTACGTTATATTTTAGGAATATATATACTCCTATGTATATGTGTTTATGTGTTCACACATACAAACACCTCCAGGAGAGGTGAAGTGACTAGCAGTGAAAAAAACTGCCATGTGCAAAGAGGTTGAAATAGACGACCAAAAAAATCTTTTCTTGTTATATTAACAGATTATTAGGAATAAAAATATTAATAAAAAGTTCATACAGTGTGAATTGTTTATGCAAAATCCAGATTCAGAACCCATTAACATATTTTCAGTGCCTTTTTGAGTACATTTCAAAAAATATTTCACATAGATTTCAACAAAAAATGGCATAGGAAAAAAAAAAACAGTCATCAACTTCAAGTAAGAGAAACCTGCCCAAAACAAACAACAAAATATGTTTGCAAAAGAGAAGGAAGTCTCCTCTGCCTGAAAATTTCTTACAGTTGCCAAGAGAAATTAAAGGTGCAACTGAAACTGAAAGTAAGGAAGAGGACTCCACATGAAGATGACTTATGTAGGTGTGACAGATAAATATATACACAGATTGCTTATATAACTTAGCAGTAAGATTAATATAGGAAGACAATAATTTTTTTTACATCTAATGTATGAGCTTTATAAACTTATAATCTTGATGAGAGACATATATGCACACACATCTATGATTATTTTAACATTATTTTTATTATTACCTATACCCAGAATGAGTGGATAATATTTTGTGTATATTGCAAGGATCTGCAAAAGCTGATAATAAAAGAATAGAAGATTTGTTTTTTTCCCATGATGCATGAGGATAGCATTGGTAAACAGTCCCAGTATATAACACAGCCGGTTGCCAGACATCTTCCTCTCTAGAAGATATTTTATTGTGGAGCTGAGGTTTCAAAATGAGCTGATGATCTCAGCAAATCACAGCCCTTCCTATATTAGTGAACCTTTTACCTGCCCAAAGAATAATGCAGTAATAATAATTTCCTAGCTTATGCTAATAGCATTGTTCTTGATCTCCATATCGCATCACATTTGAAAAACTAAAATAAAATTAATGAACATTTGGAGTTTTTCCTCTTTTGTTTTCCTCATTTTTTTCCCTCTTATTAATTCTGATTTTTCTTGCCTGATACTCTGGGCAAGTTCTTTGACCTCGTGAGTTTCAACTTACAGATGGAAATTGCATTTCCCACCTTTTGTTTAAACAGAGAAATTTATTTAACCTCCGGGGCTGAAATTTTTCCCTTTAAGGTTGTTAGAAAATTAGAGAAGGTTATGTTAAAAAAGTGGAATAGAAAAAAAATAAAATTAAACTCTTCAGTTACTATTATCAGGAAATCAAAACATCCATTTTCCTTTTTTTTCTTTCTCCTCTGTTTTTCACCTGAAATTAAATAAAAAAAATTTTTTTTTTGCTATAAGTCTTGTTTTAAAGGTTAGTAACTTATCACTTTTGTTCTAAAGAGACATAACCATGTAAATTTCTTTGCTTTAAATATAAAGGCTACATTGGCAAACCACAAATGCATTTTATTCAGCCTTAATAAATTTCTATTAGTTCTCAGAGCCAAAATTTCACTAAACTTGAAATGAAAAATCATTACCCTATGAAATAAAAATATTTCTTTACTTAAATATGTAATTAATACATGATTCAAAATTCCTTTAAACAATCAGCCAAAGGTAAGAGTGTTATTGAGGAGTGATCTAAAGGCATATAAACAACTGAGAGAATACTGATGTTTTGCAAATAACAATGAAAAACACATAAAAATGGTGTAAAGAACAAATTTGTCCAGGGAAACCACTGAGTTTATCCTGCTGTCACTGCTAAGTATAAACTATTATGAAATATTTGGTTCTGATCTTGCTGGTACAGTTACTTGTTGTGCTTCTCAGGTATCTTTTACTTTTCTTTTGTTTCAAAAAAGCATGTTCATAGCATTAAACTTCAATATCCATGGACTTAGAAAGAGAAATACTGCCATTAGTGTGTGGATGTGAGAATTCTAGGTGATTAATGTCAACCATTTAATAGTATCATTAAATGTCAATGATCTGCATGCAGTACAATGTAAATATTTGTAATTAGTAATTTTAATTAATTGCCACGATTAATGAGCTGCATCTAAGTCTGTTATTTATCTTTTGGAAACAGATAAAAATTCTATCTGAAAAAAAAATTCTGTAACAATGACTAAGCACATGACAGAGACAGGAGGTTAGGCTGTCAAGCAGACTCAGCACAACTCTGTTTTCAAGCACAACTGTTAAAAATTAAAAACTTGAGAAATTTTGAAAATTAAACTTCAGTTCTCACCAAAATAAGTTTTGGTTATGCTATGAATTGGTGACAGTAAACAAAGAAATTTCTTTATCCCCAATGACTTAAATGCAACCTTAGCCACAAAAAAAGGATGTATTTTGCATAATGCAGGGTACAGCAGTGAGTTCTTGTATGGGGATGTTAAAAAATAATCTGTCAAATTGAAACTCACTTGAAAAATCCATTTGTTGTAAATGATTTCTAAAACATGGTATGTATAGAAGGCAGTGCTCGTGTAATGAACAATAATTTTGTAAGTACATGTTTTGTTAGCACCTAATAAAATGGAGATTATTTAAATGTTTTGAATAGAAACACACAAAAATCTGGTATCATAAATAGAGAAAAGAAATTAAAATGAAATGGATTCCTGATCTTGTCAATTATTTGAGAGTAGTTTTACATTAACTTTTTATTACGTTTTCATCTTTTACTTTTGCTTCTGGTACTGTGACTTGTGTCCTGCTAAACCTTAATGACTTTGATCTCTAAGAAAGCAAATAAAAAGCAAATGAACACTCGTTTGGTGGTTGTTTAGGAAAATATTACTATTTGTTTCATTTCATTGCAAGGACAGGTTTTAGAAATATGACAAGCTCAGTTTCCAAGTTAAAAAAAAAAAAAAAAAGGTAAAAATGTTTCTTAACATAAAGTTTCAAACTTCAAGAAGAAAACAAAAGAATGGAATGTGTTCCTTCTCAGATAAACTTAATTATAGCTTCATTATATCTTCCATCTTGGGCCCTGTGCTCTTCAACATTTTCAAAAATGACTTGGATGCAGGACAGGAGGGGATCCTAAACAAGCTTGCAGATGACACAAAACTGGAAGGAGGTGACTCCCATGAAAGCACAGAGGCCATTCAGAGACACCTCAGCAAATTAGAGAACTAGGCAATCACCAACCCCAGGAATTTTAACAAGGAAAAGGTCTTGATTCTGCATCTGGGATGGGACAACTCAGAATGCACATACAAACTGGGGAACATGATATTAGAGAGCAGTGCTGCAGAAAGGGACCTGGGGGTCCTGGTCAATGGCAAGTTGAATACGAGCCCCAGTGCCCTGGCAGCCAGGAGGGCCAACTGTGTCCTTTGGGGGCATCAGGCAAAGTATCACCAGCTGGTCGAGGGAGGGGATTGTCCTGCTCTGCTCTGCGCTGGTGAGGCCTCACCTTGAGTCCTGAGTGCAGTTTGAGGCACTACAATACAAGAAGGATATAAAGCTACTAAAGAGCATCCAAAGAAGGCCATGAAGATGGTGAAGACCCTAGAGGGGAAGCCATATGACAAATGGCTGAGGTCACTCTGTCTGTTCAGCCTGGAGAAGAGGAGACTGAGGGAAGACCTCTTCACAGTCTACAACTTCCTAATGAGGGGAAGAGGAGGGGCAGACACTGATCTCTCCTTCGTGGTGATTCAGTGACAGGACCTCAAGGAGTGGCCTGAAGTTCTTTTAGGGGAGATTTAGGCTGAGTATTAGAAAAAAGTTCTTCACCCAGAGGGTGGTTGGACACTGGAACATGTTGCCAGGGAAGGGGTCCCAGCACTGAGCCTTACTTCAAGACTTCAAGAAGCATTTAGATAATACTCTTGGGCACATGGTGTGACCCTGGGGGATGTCCTGTTCAGGGCCAGGAGTTGAGCCCAATGATTTTTGTGGGTCCCTTGCAATTCTACATATTCCCTGATTCTGTGATTGAGATGTCTTGGTATTCACTGAAGGTCAGCAACAGCAGCTTCACCCTCACATTTTTCACAATACACATGTACAAGTGAATACTCTGTTGAGCAGTCAAAACAGAACATGAGTTTCAGATTATTATGATCCTTGTGGGTCCTTTGCAACTCGCCATATTCTGTGATTCTGTAATTCTGTGACTAGGTTGCCCAGAGAAGCTGTGGATGTCCCATTCCTGAAAGTGCTTGAGGCCAGGTTAGATGGGGCTTTGAGCAACGTGGTCTAGTGGTAGACATCCCTCTCTATATAGCTCTAGTTCCTGCTATACAAGAGTGTGTCAGAAATTGCATTTTTTTCTTCCCAGCACAGCCTTAAAGCAGACAAGCTTTATACAATATACATATTCAAATCTGTATATGATTTCAATTTAGTCAATGACATGACTTATTTTACATTAGTATTCCTCATGTACAATAAGAGGAAATGTCTGAGGAACATACTGGATATTCTGTTCATTCCACCCATTAACATTAGGACTTTATCTGGAAGACCAAGTTTAAAAGACTGTGCTTAAAGAGAGATATTTTCCATTTGGAGACAGTCTACAGGAGAGTAACAGAGATAGGCAGTAGGAATCACTGAAAAAGTTGAAGTTATTTAGTCTAGACAGAAAAGGAGTGAGATATAAGAGTCTTCAAATGTGTAAAGAGGAACTGCACAAGAAAGAGAATAAAATATTTTTTTTACTGGAGACAGAGTAAGAAGTAATGGACTTACAGTTCACCAAAGATGACTGTGTGAAACATTTAGAACAATGGCAGCTTTGACGAGTGATCTGCAATTGAGTAGGTTGTCTGCAAAGGTATGGACTGTCCATCACTGGAGATTTTTTAGAACAGGTTATATGAATATGTGTCTTGGAAACATTAGTTATATCTGATTGTGCCTTGGATATGCAGACTCCGCTGGATGACCTTTCAAGCTCTGATCTATGATTCTATAGAAACAAAGCTAACCTCCTTTGTAATGCACTTTCATACTTACTGTTAAAAAGCTAAGTTTTATCAACAGATCTAGAGGTGAGATAGGTTGTTATCCCATGTTCTACTGCACTCTTCTTTGGGCTGGAATTTCTTCTGCGCAACAACCTTCTCTTCCTCTGTTCTTAAATATGATATCACAAAAGCTCATTTTCATTGGCTCAGCCTTGACCAGGAGCAGGAAATTCACCTAGAGCTGGCTATCATTGGCTTTTCAAAGGACAGTGAAACCTTCTAGTAGCTTCTGACACAAACCACTCTATAGCCCCATCCGGCTACTAAAACCCATGACAGATGCGTGGAAAAAATTACAGTAATTCCATTTTTTATTTAAACATATTTTAAGCCATTAAAATGATTAGAAGGATTAATAGACAAATATGTGAATATATACAGAGGGTACAACTGCATAACCCATGTCTCTCAAAAAAAAAATTAAGCTGAATTTCCTATGGAGTTTGAGTGTCTCTGCTGCCAGCTTATGAATGAGATGAAGATTTCAGGAATAAAATTTTCCTTCACTCTTCTAAGCTCTTCTTGTATTCATCTTTAGATAAACAATAAAACTTCTTTTTGAGCTTCTTTCTTGGATTATTAGCAACATGTTCATTTACAGGAAATGTGAGGTCATGGCAATCCAGTCTTCAATCCTACTGTGCTACAGGATCTTTTTTGCTGTCATTTCTAAACTGAAGACTATAGCAAGCATGTTTTTTTAAGTATTCTGTGATTTTTTTGCAAATACCAGTTAATTATTATTAACTGTTAATGTAACTGTAAACGCAACTAAACTCAAAACTAAATATAAACCACAATTTTAAAATCTTCTTCAGCACTGGCTTATGGCTGATTACTTGTGAGTTAATGAATCTTATGAGTTCACAAGTGAATGAAAAATGAGAATTATGCATCATAAAAATTTTTTCTCTACATTTTGCTCTGTTTGGTTTATGTTTTTTTCAGAGGGAGCGATTAGTGTACATTTTTTATTGTTTTAAGATATTACTTTGTGGGCCAGTTTGTGATAGCTTTTGCACTGACTGGTAGTCTTTGATTTTGACTTTGGAAGTCTATTTGTACAGTAAAGAACCCTTTTGTGAAAGTAGATAAGATTTTGACCAATGTTTTTTACGTTATTTATGTTCACTTTCATCATATTCTTGCCACGATAATGAAGTCTCAGTGGTATGCAACTTTTCAAAGAGATGCTAATATAAGCTCTTTGTTTCATAACAAAGATTACGTATTTGGTGCAAATTCTGGAGACTGAGGTTTGAAAAGTGTATTTAAGCAAGATTCACAGTGTAACTTGCACTAAATAAATCACCCTGGAGCACTCTGAAGACAGAAAATATCATTCATATCTCCTCTCTTATTGCTGGGGAAGGATAAAGCAAAATATATACTGATGAGGATATCCACTAATTAATCTTAGTTGTGAATTTTCTTCGTATAATGGACTGATTTTCTCAAGAGAATATAAAACAGACTAGAAACAGAGAAAGATTTAAACCTCTTTCCATATTCTCCATATAGACTCTCCTTCAGTCTTCTTATTGACTTGCAGTAATATCAATGAAAAATTTATTCTGCAGAATTTAGCACTGTGGGTTGGATTAGCAAAAAGTTGTTGAAATGATAGTCACTGGTATTTCTGAGCATCTCAGACAGGCAGCTAGAAGAGATCAATGTCTCAGACATCAAAAGAAGTGAAAAGAAGGTTTAGCCAGCTTAGTAATTTAGATGCAGCTGGGGTGAAGCCTCTAGCTGCAGAGTTGCTGCTCCCTAAGTGTCTTCTGGCACTGGATGTCCTCTGGATCTTTCTCAGAAAATACAGTAAGTATATTTAACTGAAATCACAATACCCTCAATAAAAATCTTTTCTGCATCTGAGAACATCTGAAACAGTATTTTTTCACTAATATTTCTGTCTTTCAATCACTCCTTTATTAGCAGTTCTGAAGCATGAATACATCCCCTTCTACCTGCATCTCCTGCCCCTGCTGAAGCTAAACATTTTGTTCTTAATATTTACATTAAAACTCTTGACAACAACTTGGTGAGAGAAAGATGCCTTGCTATGCTGCACTGGTGGTAATATTACTCACAACCTTGGGGCTAGGCTACCAGTTTAAAAAGAAGGACATGGGCCAGATGGATTTAATCCACTGTGCTGCATAATTGGTGCTTGCATGAGCAACTTGCTTGAAAAATGTAAATTTTTGCCTTGCAAGCATAATAGGACTCTCATCATAAGCACAGTAGATTTCTATGCACATATACTTATTCACAATGCCCAAGGCCTTTCTTACTAATAAGTATCAAATTTAGAGAGCATGGATATGCATATTTGGAAACACAAGTTTACCTCCCTAAGGATATTTTACTGTCAAAATGCAAATGCCCACTGACTCAAAGAACTGTGTAGCTTAATATCAGCTGAACATTGGCAGTAAGAATCTTTTTGAGCTTTTAGGGGTAACATTTTTAGATTTGGAAGAAAAAAACCATTATGTAAATCATTCAGAATCAGAATCTAAATATTTTCTTTAGAAGAACAACTAAATCCATACAGTAATACCAAACAAATAAGAATCGTTATTAATTGACATTTGAAAACTTGTCATCTGTGTTAAACGTATTAAGGATGATGTTTATGTTTTTCATCCTTAGGCCTCTATTTCACACAATGTTATTTTTCATAGTTTGTAGTTTATTTTATCATTATGAGAATCCTACAGTGGTTCTCCTATCAGGTCCAGAGAATGATTGCAATTCCTTGAAATTCTTATAAATCAAATTAGGTTAGGTTCCACTGACAAATCTTTGAAATACAAGATTGTCTCTTCATCTAGGTAAATTAAAGAAAGTTAAAAAGTACAATAAAAATAACAATACTAAAAAAAAAAATGCTTGAAAAAGAAGTAGTTTTTCTACATTACATGTCTTCTTTTTTCTTGGAAACATATCTTTTCATCTTCTCAGGTGATTTAGTTTCTTTTTCTCTGAAAAATAAATTGATATGTCCCAATCAAACATTAATATAATTTGTCTTTCCAAATGTCTAATGGAATTTTTATCTCCTGTACAGATTTCCCATCAGAAGCATGAGCATTGTTGACATGAAATATTTAGCTCTAACAAGTGTAAGCCAGCTCTTAATGCGTAATTTATAATTTAATAACATGCAACCTGTAATTCAATGGCAACAATTCTTTCTCCAAGCACACAGATATTTAAAAATCTCTGAGAAACACTGGGGAGAGAATAAGTGCATCACTGATATAAATGTCCTGAAATTCAGAAAGTTATGAAGATGTGAGTACAGGTGCCTTTCTTCTGTCTGTAGATTGTCATCTCGGTGAAATGCAATAAAAAGCTGTTCTTACCACAGAATAAGTTATTGATATATAAGAATGTAATTTAGAATTTGCACAAAGCTACTTATTTTGAGTGAACTTTACCTAATAGTAGACCTGAGAAGGTGAAAGTTATTTTTCAGTTTTAGAAAGGATTAATTTCACCTCATTGACATTTGTAGATCTATTTAATGTTTTGCAAATGGCTATACTTCGGTTATCCTACAATGTCCATGTTACTATGTCCATCTTATCATATCATTTAAGCACTTCCACATGAAAAGAATAGAAATGAAAGATAGAAAGAATGACCTATTTACATAACTTACACAATTAAAGTATGGATGTTGGCTGTTCATTTTGTTAAAAACTGTAGGGGGATATTTCTAACTCCAGACAATAGTGTTAACCAAATTTGATTGTTACAAATAGTAAACTGTGTCTGAGCAAGACAGACATCGATAATATGCCCATAATATGCAGTTGCACATTAGAAACTTCAAGTTGGTATTTGGCAGAATAAATGACAGTATATACTAAGAGATGTAGGCATTATTTGTGTGGCATATAGAACACGTTTGTGGGCCTGTCACCCAGCTTTAGTAGAAATAAAGAGAATTAAACTAAGTGTAAGAAGCCAGAACAGTATCTACAATCCTTAGGTCAGCTTTCCTGAAGAGGAGCCAGATCTGACCTCCATGTGTCTGTGGGACAGAGGTTCAATTTCCTGATATCCCTGAAAAAAGCAATATTATTATCGCTTAATTACCTTTAACAAACTCCTTTGAGGAAAGTGACATGATATGTTCATAATTCCTAGCAGGAATTGGTAGATTTTTTTGACAGTATTGTTTCTTTAAACTGAAGATCATAGTGACTGCTCATTTGTCCACCACTGCGGTGTTTTTGTAAAAAACTGAAATTTGATGTGTTTATCAGCCTCTCCTTTAATTGCATCTGCACTTTGACTAAACCCATGTGTGCAACAAAGAAAAAAAAAAAAGAATGTTAGTTGTATGCTAACACAGATTTGAAATAGATTGTTTGGGTTTCATTTAGATTTACTGACTGAGAGTCAGAAACAGTAACATGTTTTTATAAAGCAGTATTTGAACTGGGGAATTATTACAATGTAAGCATCACAGTTCAGCCATTTAATTTTTTCAGCTTCACCACTTGCATCTGGTATGTGAGCACAGAATAGAGTTATGGCAGTGCAGAGGTGAGGTCTGTTTGTAGAAATCTTTTGACCCAGAAACACGTCATGGTCATTAGAGCTTCACTTTTTCATCGGCTCTATGAAATTAATTTCTGAACAAAGGCAATCTGAGACAGCTGAAATTTGGGATACACCAAAATAGAAGTGATACAATGATCTAGAAGTAGAGCAGAAGTTAATTATTTTCCACTTTAATAACTGTTGTATATATATATATATGTATATAATTGATTGCTATGATTGCTGCTCAATTATCTTCCAAGGTAATTTATATGCAGTGAAAGAACCTCAATGCATCTCAAAGAACAGGGATACCTTCTACAAAGCCTATTTATATCCTTATTTTTGATGAATGCTTTAAATTTAACTAGTAACATATTTGGTTTCCTCAGTGTATGCATTTTGCTATCTCAATGGTACCTATTTAGAAGCCATGTCAGTCTTTCACCAGCCAGGAGTAGAGCAACTAGCACAATGAAGATCTATTTTCCTCTGACAAGTCTGCACATTAGTCACAACAGCATTTCTAAAAGTTACTCAGTTTCATGAGTAATTAAATAGTGAAAAAAGGCAAGATGATTCCAAAAGAAATTAGTTTTGTCAAAAAGCTACTGAGTTTAGTTAGCGTATTATTTCACAATTACAATAGATATATTTCATGTCTCCTACTGATAACTGCATGTAGTTTCTAGCATTGCAATCAAAGATAAGCTATACCTCACAGGGAACCTATAGTCAAAGGATTAACATAATTTTAACTACAAAGTCCTCTTCAAAGAGGCTTGTATCTCAGCACTGGTTTTGTCAGTTTCTACATTGCAGAAAAGAGGAAACACTGATGAATTTCCTTTTAAAGTTTATATTTCTGATGGACAACTTTCCTGCAACTGTAAAAAAATAGATGAAGTCCAAAACAGTCAAAATTTCTTAACAAAGCTTTTTATTTCAATCTTCAGCCAATATTTTATAAGAAATAGTGCAAAAATTATGCATTTTGCTTTCCAGGCCAACAAGTAACAATCTCTAGATTACCGATCACTTGTGGGACAGAAGAAAAATGTGAAACCAGCCCTTTTGTAAGTAGTCATGTGTAACTAATAGAATAACTTCATGCCAGTGTACCTGCAGGTAAGCTTCATAAGCAGAAATTACTTTCCAAATCCATTGAAAATGCATGAGCTAAAAGAGAGTCCATCTATTTATTCAAAGCTACTGCAGCTCTGCAGAACTGTCATAAGTAGCAAGCAAAGTTATTCATATAGGTATGAAATTCCCCTTGGAATTTAACTTTCTTAACCACTAAAAGGTAAGTGGAAAATAAAACAATGAAGAATTAATTTCTCTGTGACAAAATATTTTTCATGTGTGATAGTGTGAAAAGACCTGTGCAAAATTTTATTTAAAATATAATTAAAGGACAAATCAGACTACCATATTTTTTTTAGTAGGAATACTCTCATTTGTTGCATGATTTTTTCCCTGTTTAAATTACCAGTGCAATGAACTGAAAGAGTGTTAAAGCACCATTTACAAATGATGGGTACCTACTCTGTGTTCAAAGCAGTACAAACAACACAGTGAGGGTGACTACCTTTAAGTCCTTGGAACCCAAAAATCAGTTAAGAAAAGATGAATAGATACCTACAGAAAGCCAAAAAGGATATGGTAAAGCAGTATTGTTAGCATGCTGGGTAAGGGGCTAAGCACTATATAGAAAATGTGGCACAAAACCAAACATAAGTCAGCTTCATTGAGTCTGAAATCTTTGTCACTGGAACAAAGTAATTTCTCCCATACTCCTCCCTTGTGGACTCCTAAAGTTCTGGAAGGAGGGCTGGGTCCTGAAGGCTTTAAGTCCTTGAACTTAATAGTTTTTACAAATAAGCAACTCCAAGAGTGGTAACACAAGACGTGCTGGGTCCTCAGCCCTGAATGAGCTCACCTCAGGAGTCTCCCAAAGCCACGGACTACAGAAATACAAAAGATTAAATTTGTTGAGCAGCAGCACACTGCAGTCAGGTAAAACATATTTCCAGAGTTTTTTTAGAAGTTTTTCACTTTTGGTTTAGACTGAAATTCAATGAAACTGGTGCTTGTCATGTGGTCCTGTGTCATGATTTCTGAAAGTCCAAACTACGATCTATGTATCAGAAAAGTTAAAAGTTAAAATAGGGCAAAAAATTGTGACCTGTCTGATATTTTCTTGAACTCCCACAGATGCAGCCATGCGTGTGTGTGCATGCACAAATACACCCATCTGCACACACCTTTTGAGATACAAGTCTCAGTAGAATTAAAAGGATGTCCTCCATCTCTGTCACATAAAGACATAATCAGCAAGGGGTGCTACCACAAATACCAATGAAGTGAGAACCTTTGTTAATCAGTCATCCTAATTTTTAAAACCTAACACAGTCAAGGCTTACCTGTTAATACAGAGGTAGTATTTTGGCGTTGCTGAATTTTGTTCATATCTTGCACATTTTTAACACCCATAATATGGAATAGATCCTGCTGTCTGATTTCTGTAACTTCTGTCTCAATGATTTGAGATATTCTTATGCATTGAATACAATAAATTCTGTGGGGCAAAACAGGCACAACGTTTCAGATTAGTTTCAAATGCTCGTTTGTCATTTCTTAATCAAAGTCTAGGTCTAATCTTTGAATTATATAGAAGAAACTTTCCTAAGCAGAGGAAATTCTTAAAAATTGTCTCATCCTAAATCTATTAGCCTTAAGGTAATCATAGGGAATAAAGACAGTTTTAAGATCATTTTTACAAATGTATACCAATGCTTTTCTTATCTCTGTTGCATTTTGCATCTTTCACTATATAATTCACAAACTATCTTGAAAGAACATGATTTGTTTCAATTCTGTTGCTGACTTCTCAGGAGGTAAAAAAAAAAAAAAAAAGAAGCTTATTACATATGTGATTAATTTCCTTATACTCTCTCTTCTAGAAGTCTTTCTCTTTCAGCTAATGGCAAATAGCATACTTTGGTCCTTGTCTGAGAAGAGTTTTGGACTCTGCAGTACTTTGACCAATCAACACCAATAAACAATGAAGAAGACAGCATAAGAACTCAAGATCAGCCAAGGTGATATATGAGCAGTCAATGCACTGGACCTGTTTTAGTTTGAATATATATGACTGGACAAGAGAAGGGATTACTCTTGTGTAAGTGGGAGGCAGAGAAGAACAAAAAGAAAGCATGTTTCCCACTTTGAAACAGAGGCAGAAAAGGGAAACTTTTAGAAGGAGGAGTTGTAGAACTTCAGAATATGGGTATAAAAACCCAGCAGTGACTGTGAAATTTTATGAAAATGCACTGTATTCTCTCTTCTCTTCCTTCAAAGGCAATGCTAATCCTAAAAGGTCAAAAGAATATGAATATGAAACACCACTGTGAAAGAAAATCTTTAAAATACATAGGCCAGATCATGTCATATTCTCAGTAATACATGCTGGGTGAAACAAGAGTCTCAGTGGGGGCCAGCTTCCTGCTGCTTATGTTGAACAGTACAAAGAACAGGCCTAACTGTAAAGTATGAAATACGGAGCTTCTCAGAAAGAGCAGTGCTATTGGATGAGATAAATAAAACATGATGACCATTGTCTAGACAACCACTGGTCCTGAATTAATTGTGAACAACAATCTCACAAGGCAGTGTTGCATTATCCAAACAACATCTCGACATGCTTACCTTCAGAAGCTTTGCTTTTTGCATCCGCAGTATCACATACAGTGGCAATGGTTTGTAGCTGTGCAATTTTAGTACTATGAAAGCAGTGTTCTTTGTCCATTCTGACACCAGAATGCCTAGGGGAACCCTGAAGTTTGGCAGTACTGTAAGAATGGTCTCTTTATGAAGGATTTTTTCATGTATAATCAGGTCAGCAATTTTTTTTATCAGTAAGAGCATTCACAGGAAACTAATGCAACATTTCCAGAAGTACATTCTGAAATGAAAAGTGTTTCTGAAACCATTTTAAAGCTGATGCTGTGACAATTAGTTCAGAAGGGAGGGAGTTAGGCTGTTAGAGAGGAGGAAAACAAAAAATTCGTAAAGGCTGTCAAGAGGATCATATCACAAATAACACCACTTCACCAATTATTTATAAGTTTGGATCACCACAGGTGGAAAAAGGATTTACACCTCTAATATTCTGAATCAATGATCTAAACACTGACTTTTGGGTAAAAGGAAGCATCATACCTTTATTTTTCCTCTGCTTTTGCTTGGAAAGGCTGGGGTAGATTATTGTCTCCCAGAGCAATATGTTCCCACTACAATTTGCAACCACTTTCCCAAGACAGGGCTTGATTTCTGCCTTCTTAAAACACCTTCCTGTGTATGAGCTAAAGGCATAAATGACTAATTTACAGACATCTTGCATGTGAAGACTGAAATTTGTGCTATTGGACATAATTTCAACAAGAAATTAGATTCCTAAAACTGGAGTTTGTACCATTTACTTCTTTCCTCTTCTTGTTTGAGTTCTTTGCTATTGTCATGGTTAACCCAATCTGGCAACCAAGTACCACCCAGCCACTTGCTTACTTAGCCCCAGTGGGTTGGGTGAGAGAACTGGAAGACTAAAAGAAAAAAAATAAATTATGGGTTGAGATAAAGACAGTGTAATAGGTAAAGCAAAAGCTGCACACACAAGCAAAGCAAAACAAGGAATTTGTTCACCACTTCCCATGGGCAGGGCTTCAACACACATAATGGTGACTTAGGAAAATAAATGTATGCCACTTCTTTGTCTTTACCATCTTTATATGCTGAGCATGATGCCATAGGGGCTGGAAATATCACTTGGGTCATTTGGGGCCAATTGCCCCAGCTGTGTCCCTTCACAGCTTCTCGTGTACCTTCAGCCTCTTCACTGGTGGGATGGGATGAGAGGCAGAAAAGGTGTTAACTCTGTAAGCACTGCTCAGCAGTAACAAAAAAATCTCTCTGTTAACACTGTTTTAATCACAAATCCAAAATATATCCCCATACTAGCTACTATGGAGAAAATTAACTCTATCCCAGCCTGAACCAGCCCATTCTCCAGCTCTTATTACATACCATTTCTGTTATGCTCTGGTTCCATTCTGTCCAATACTTCCTCATTAACCACCATACCACCTTCACATCCTTTGATATTACAAGTGGATATCCTTCCCTTAGTCTATGCACCATATTCGTAAAATCAAAAAAAAATTCCCACTGAGTTGTTAATTTAGCCCATGACTTTGGGCTACATCGCTTATGGTGGTCACAGTTATTCTCACTGCCAACCATCAGTGCCTAAACTATTGAATAAGGAAAGCTAATTGTCCACATAAATTGGTAAGTATGTTGGATGCCTGCTAGGTCTACATGATATTTAAATGTGACCTTCTGGAAGAGTCATCTTTTTAGCATCTCTTTCTACGTTCAATAAATAGTTTACTCATAGACACACTAAATCTCCTGAGAATTGATACACTAAATCATAAAGCTATAGTAACTTGTCTCAAGCAGTGAATACCAGCTTCAGATGATGGAGAGGAAAAATCTAGGATAGTAGCTTTTGACAAAAAAAATATTTGAGTGGTGATAGAAAGCAAATATATTCCAAAAATCATTGTTCATAGAGAAGTTAAGCAAAAAAGAGGTTACATTTTCTGAATAAATTATTCACTAAAAAATACTCAAATCCCTCTACATTAAGGCTCTTAATTTATCCAGGATCTGTGACAAATGGTTTCAGATCATTTAAGTCATGCCTGGATGCAACTGTAAAACCTCCAGCAACATAGAGCTGAAGTGGGAAGAAGTGTACTCACAGCAGCTGCCATAACAAAAAGCAATCGAGATTATCACTGAAACATGTTGAGCTCTTTAAAAGAATCTTAATCAGCACTCTTCAGAGAGATCATCTCAGTGGAGACAATGAACAGCAAGTCTTCTACTGTTTAGAGTCCCTGAACAGATAATTTTAAAAGGAATTATTTGTAGATTAAATTAAAAGTATACTACATTAAGGCCTTTCTTCTTTTAATAAATTCTGTTGTTTTGTAAGTCTATAGTGTTACATTATGCCTAGGTACTGACTATTACTTGTTGGAATAAAACACCCCAGCCATCATTATTAAACAAAGTTTTCCTACAAATTAAATGTAGCCTACTACATAATGGATGTAAACCCTTCTATGCATGTTTCAGTGATATGCTCTGTATCATCTGCTATACTGAGGGAACTACACAGAAAACAGCCAGCTATGTCTTTGATCGAGCTACTTAACATAAAAGTAGCAGCAAGGAGCGAGTGCATTTTTGTAAACTATTAGATTACAGCTAAATATTTTTGATAACATATGCTGCATTCCATTACACTCCCTTTCATGAAGCCAGAGCTACAAAGGTTTGTAAATATTCTTTAAATTCTTAGTTTCTTCTTTAAATCAATTGGAATTTATGTCCATTTATAGCACTTAATTCTATACATATTCTTATAGAGTCTGTCTTAAATGCATAAGCCAACCACTAATCCCTTTGGCTTTGTGCTCAAAAGTACCTAGTGGGGGACAACTGGATTACTGATGAGGCAGCACAGGCTTCTGCCATAAAAAACCACAAAACCACTACTAGTAACAACTATTCTGTATGTTTTTTCTACTCTGGTTCAAAAAGATTTCTTCCTACTAACTTTGAAAACATGTTCCTCTGTGGCAGCTTTAGGATAGCCAGGGACCTCAATATATATACCAGGTCCACTGGCAAAGGAAAACAATCAACTTCAAAAATATCTTGTAGAATGTTTTTGCTTGTATAAAAATAATGCAAATAATCACAAAATATTCTTCATTAGGAAGAGTTAGTGACAAAGGATCTTCTTTCCAGGAATGGGGAAAAAAATAAGAGAGATTTTCAAATAAGTGAAAGCTTTTTGACTTCTAGCAGCCAGGCATAGTACACCTAATAAATAAGTAAAGGTTCTGTGACAAATAGTGTTTCATCTTCAATTAAAATTTTCCCTTAAATAAAAAAATCCCAAACAATAATAACAACAACAAAACCAAAACAAAACAAAACCACAAAACAAAACAAAAAAATCTGTAAAACTCATCCATAAAAGAAATGTAAAACATATTTGGAAGAGAAAGCAAGTCAGAAAAAGAATTTCAGAACCGGTGTGTATCTGCTGATGATTTTTATTCCATTTGAAAAATAGGATTATTTTTTCAGAGACTGAAATAAAATCTTAACACAGACATATATGCAGTGTCTTTATGGACGAATCATAGGCATGAAGAGAATTTAGAGAATTATGTAAATTTCTTTGAGATTTTTTTAGGATGGATGACCATTTCAAGACAAAAAAGAATCTTCACCTAGACAAAAGCACATCTGCTCTGAAACATTCTCTCAAGAGTGCACCTCCTGTTAGGAATTTTAAACTGAACTAAATTTACCTTGAATTCAAATGACCTATGAATATTTTCAAAAGGGCCTTTCAACATACATTTTCAATGTGTACATTTTGTTTGTATTATGATCAGTTCTAATAGGAAGCTATATAGAGGCATGAAGATACTTTAGGAAATATTCTCTCACTATTATTTCCAGACATAGTTATAAGTACATATGTTCTAATTCACTCAGAAAAAAACATTATCTATTGATGATGGAGCCACAGTACCTCAGCAGCCTACCTTTTGAAATATTGCTATCAGAATTTTGTTCATGTTTATCTGCTTTCATAGAACTGTGAGGATCATAAAAATAACATTTTGGAGTGACTTGAATATTGTCATAGTAGTGAACTTCCCAGTATTTTCCGTAACTAAATCTGTAGCTCAATATTTTTTGAGCTAGAGTATGAAACATCAGAAAAGATATGTTTGGGCCACAGCATGACAGAGCTGTTGTGTTCCTCTCTATATGACTGGAAAAAAAATCCTACTTCAAACTGCAGTTGGTATTGGACAAGGACTAATCAAAATTGTAGTAATGGACTTTAAGGTGTAAGCCAGGAACCTTCAGAAACAGAAAAAATTTTACCTCAAACTAAAGAGCCATTTCTGCAAATTAGGATGCAAACCATGCTTTCTTTTTTTATGAAACTTCATAGAGGCAGTTCTTTTCTTGTATCTCTTTGTGATGGGTTGACTTTGGCTGGACAGCAGGTGCCCACCAAGCCATTCTATGACTCCCCTCCTCAGCAGGACCAGAAGGGGACAAAATAAGATGGAAAGAAACTCATGCGTCAAGATAAATGCAGTTTAATAAAGCAGAACCAAAAGTTGCATATGGTAGCAAAGGAAAACCAAATATTTATTCTCTACTTCCCATCAGCAGGTGATGTACAGCCACTTCCCTGGAAGCAGAGCTTCAGTATGTGTAGTGTTGCTCTGGAAGACAAATATCATGACCCAGTCCTCCTCTCCTCCCTCAACCTTCATGGCTGAGCAGGCATCATATGGTATGGAATATCCCTTCAGTCAGTTTGGCTCAGCTGGCCTGGCTGTATTTCCTCCCAAGATCTCGTCCATTCCCAGCCTCCTGTGGATGGCTCAATGTTGGAGAGACAGCACTGATGCTGTGCCAGCACTCTCAGCTGTAGCCAAAACACTGCTGTGTTATTAACACTGTTCTATCTACCAATACAAAGCACAGCACTGTGAAGGCTACTTCGTGTGAAGGAAAATTAACTCCATATCAGACAGATTCAATAGACTATTTCAGTATTCAGGCCTTCTTTGTAATGCTGTAATGCACTATTTCTAACTGAACAAGAGGAGGAATATTACGAGAAATAATCTCACCTTTCTAACAAAAATGGTTGAGGAATTCTGCTGCTATTCACATTACATGAAACATTATTTTTGTTAATGTGGTTTTAAATTTGCTTATTATCAAGCTGATTATCTCTTATGACCTTAGCCCTGGCTGCGTGGTGAAGTCAGCAATATGAATGCTATGCAAAATGTGCTAAAAGTCAAGGAAGACTCGATATAAAAAAATCTATTTACTCCAGAACACATACCAAAAAAATCCTTTCAAAAATAACACCTTGTAGAATTATGTTGAAATATTTTATTCAGATAACAGAAATATTTAAATTCCTTGCTAAGCTTTATGCAGCCTTTCAAAACTTAATATATGCAAGCATATAAAATTTGTTAATAAATAGAGGCACTTATTGGAATATGATGGGACTCCAAAGTGCTTTTGATTTGATGGTATTCTTTCTTATATAAAATCCTAGCAAAGGGATCAGCTTTAAAACATTCCGAATTAGGCATTTTTCAGTCATCTGTTCTAAAAAATCCTATCTCACTCTCATCTAGAAAAAGTTATCACAAAATAAAGTATTCCTGTTAAATGAGACAAGGGTCTTCTGCTGAGGATGAGTTAGGAGAAAAGACCCAAAGCTCTCTCTAAGCAGTTATAAATCCAAAATTAAGAGGCTCCAATTGAAAGAAAATAAATTATCGAAAAGGAAAAATAACAGCCCAAAAGGTATGTGTGTATTAACAGAAAACAAACAAACAAACAAACAAACAAAAACAACAAAAAAAACCACAACCAAAACAAACAACAGCAAAAAAACATAACAGGTAAAACAACCAAGCAATACTCCTATACCCACAAATAATCCCCTTCAAAAAGAAACAGATAAAGCGGTAAAAGGAAAAGTAAACAGTTCAATTTTGCACCCTTTGGTGCAATTCCAACCTCAGTCAATAGGGGGCGCCATTGGGTCACTGGAGATACAGAACTTGTAATGTCCTGTACCAGCTACCAGGTGGCGCTGATGGATCACTGGAAATGCAGAACTTGCAGTGTCCGGAGCCCACCGCCAGAGTATGCCAGAGAAACCAATCCAACCAAAACAAACAAACAAACAAGAACAGCCTTTCCCTTCCTACACAGTGGGAAAGGGGAGAGGGAGAGGGGGAAAAGGGGCCAGACAATTTCACTTACTCCGGCTGTTTGAAAAACTGCTCTGCCCTGTCCTTTCTCTCTCTCTCTCTCTTTCTCATTCTCTCTCTCTCAGGAGAACTCCATGCTCAGGGAAAATGGTAAAAGGGAAAAAAAGCGAAAGAAAAAGAAAAACCTCCAGGGGAGGAAACAAAACAACAGCTCTTATCTGGGGAAAAATCCAGGTGAGGCTCCTGGCTGGCTCAGCTGAGATCAGAGAGCTGAGACAGCACCAGCCACCCCTCCCACACTCTTCCAGCCACAGCTAGCAATGGTTGAGGGCAAAGACAGCAGCAAGCTTCCCCTCCAACGTGTGCTGTGTCCCCAGCCCCAGCTACCAAAAAAACTCCTCCTCCCCCATTGCCCATGAGACGGGAGAAAAAGCTAAACATTAGCTCCTTCATCTGCCCCATTCCTAGGAGACTAATCTCTCAGCCATTAGCCAAGGAGCTAAGACTTTTATGTTGTTAAGTGCTTACCTGGTAGCCAGAAGGAAGGGAAAAAATTCCAAGAAACTACCTGAACCATGACAGTTCCTTATTTTATTATATTTTTCTTAAGTATTTATTTTACCATAGGAAGTCGAGTAGCTAAGCTGAAAGAAGATAGATTTCCCAGTGGCATTACCACAGAGAATTATATTGCTTCTCCCAGTTATTTTTGGTAAATAACAACACATGTAAAATGCACTTTCTTTTCCTGCAATTAGTCATTTCCAGATGCTTTTAGTTAGTAGGAGCCATATTCATAACTCTTAGTTTTGAAATCCAGAGTGTCACAGTACTTGGTCCCAGTAGGGATGGTTTCTTTGTTCCATTAAATTCTAATGTTCTAATTCTTTTATGGTGACTTAAAAATAGTGGTCCCAGTAGTAATTTTTAGCTTCCTGACATAAAATGTACCTTAGTCATATTTTGATAACATTGTGCAAGAAACCCAGGTGTGCATCTGTACATGTCCCCTGTCGAGTTCCTATGGCAGTTGCACGTGAGCACTGAAACTTAAAATGGCTTTGCACACATTGTCTGATCAATAGTAATGAATATTTTGTAGGCTGGTGACAAGGGAATGCTTTTGGGAAGTGAGAGGTTTGAATCTTTACACAAAGAGGAGGGAAATGAAATCATACTTCCACTTTCATGGTACTTTATCTACTAGAGTATTGTAAAAAATGATATACAGTAGCATTAGAAAATTCATATATAACAGCCAACAGATTTGTGGCAAGGCCTTTTGCCTTTTAAATGCATAAATAAAAAAATAAGGTTCAGAAGTGGAAAGCAAACCTTAAGACAAAAAAGTATAGTATTCCTCTTCGATGTGGATTGTTGTTGGATTTTGCTATATCCCACAAAAGAATAGAAGTGAGAGAGAGCACAATGACTGCTGGTTTTATCTTTTTCACTAGTACAGATAAATACCCAGCCCAAACTGCAGCAGCTTGCCATAAGCCACTGCCTGCTCAGTCTCTGTGGCACGACTGTAGCTATCAGGCTTATTTAATTTCTCCATACCAACCCTTGTTTTAACTTCAGTAGCACTACCATTTACAAAACACAATATGAGGCAGATGCAGTTTCAGGTTTTTAAATGCTTTATCCTATTATGAATTGAGGATATACAAAACAGGAGGTTGAGGGCTGGTTTATCCCCTGCCTGTCATGACAGCAGAGGAGCAATTCAGCACCTGCAGAATCAAAACCACATGCAGCTCAATGTTAGTTTGACCTCGAAAATAGCAGACCCTACATGTATTTAATATTCAGTTTTACTAAGCAGGATCTCAGTGTGTAGTTACTGACATTCACCCATTCAGCTGCATAAGTACGTGCTTGAGAAAAGAGACTTATTAGCTTCAGTAATAACACACAAACTCAATTCATGGCCAGAGCTCAGCTAATGCTCTAATACTACTCCCCTCAAGCTGAAATAATTCTGAGACTTCACCTTAAACTAACTGGCACTTGTCAACAAGGGGAGATCAATTTTCCTGCTACTATGATGTCTAATTAAAACACCGTATGTGCTGAAGACTTCTCACAGTTCATTAAACCATTGAATGAGTTGCTGGCATTAACTCAATTTTGCGGAAGAATCTTGATTCAGTTGAAGCCATTACATTTTTTTTTTTTTAAATAATCAAATTTTAATCTAGAAATCCTATTAACTTCTATATGATTGTTATGTTCTCTAAATTTAAATACACCTGCTAATAAAACTCTCTATTATTTGCTAACACATTACAGCTTTCCGGATACAGTGTTAATTTATTTAATTTCATACAATTGATATATCTAAGAGTCATCTTATTCTCTTCCCTTTTAAGCACAGTGTTTCAGATTCCTAATAATTTTAGCTTCCTGTGAGCAAGATAGCATTTGTGATTTCCCATGTGATAGTACCAGATCTATTTCAATCAAGTGGGTTATAAAATTTGCACTAAATGTGGGAATCCAAGAGATTCTAATAGTTTGATCTGGTAGTCTGAACTATATAAATTTTTGGTAATTTACCTTAGCCTAAGAGTGAGACCAAGTTCAAAAGAAACATCAAAGAAGTCTAAAACTGCCAACCACAAACCAGAATCTTTCATGACAAGATGTAGTATAAGTCATTTAGATTCTCCATCCCATACTGAAATTACCAGATGGTCAAGATGGTGCAGTCTGCCCATCACATGAACATATATTGAATTCTGCAAAAGACATCATTTTATTTGGCCAATTATTTTTGAAGTCACTTAGGATATAGGAAGTAATGGGAATAAATGCCCTGCAAATATGTTGTACTGAGAGTTAACAGGTTCCTGTCCTACTGGTCCATACCATTCAATATAACCTACAGGTCAAAATAGTAGAAGACAAAAATTATTCTTTCAAGAGAGCTGAAGATATTTTTTTAAGATAACTTTAATCATAAAGCATTAGGCACAAGGGATTCAGGTTACCTATTCCTTAATGTGGCTGTGTAGTGCTAGTTGAGATGACCCGGGGAACTTGAGACATCCCTGTGTATCTGACAGATACACCAAAAGATTTTGGAAACATATGTCCTTCTGAACTGAAAACTGAAGGGAAGCATTAAATGCCTTAATTTCCAAGCGAATCAAGCCCAAAGAAAGGCTTTGCCCCAAAGGATTACTTTTCCACTCTGAACTAGAACTTTACATATTACACATTTAAATGCTGTTGCAGAGAGTGCTGTGTGGAAATCATAAAAAAAATTTCAAATCATACATGTATGTGTTGTGAGGAGAAATTTGAAGAGAGTAACTTCAATTTTTTTAGCATGGTACAGCAACACATGACTATCAAGGAAAATTGTGAAAATTATCTAATCAGTTTACAGACTATCAATTTTCCAATATTTCCATATCCAGCTGTAACCAGCTGGATATTTTTTCACTTAAATATAAATCTACATATTAGAGAGTTTTGATGGTCAGTCCCCAGTCATTCTCTACAGCTTTGCAATGCTTCTAATTAAATAAGTGTAGATGAAATTTTTAATATTTCTGTTATGTATTCATACTGTGTTTTGGTTTTTTCCTTATAAGGGCTTCCAATCTATTAAAACAGTACAAATAGAGTGTGGAAGTCAAATAGGTCTTTTTACTCTACATTTTTTATAATAAAAATCTACAGACATGATTTCATCCTAGGATTTCAATTTAGTTAGTTAGAAAAACTTTTATCGCTATCTTATGGGGACTTGTGCTAGGTACAAGGTTCAATGGAAAATCTGAAGGGGAAAGTCTTTATTTTTTTTTAAAAGTAGAAGTAATGCTACTTCCAATTACGATAAAATTAATTACCTGAAATGCAGCTGAAAATATGGTTTTTAATTATAAAATATTTGTAGAAATGTTTTAGTAGGAAGTAGAACTAAATAATAGGTTACCCTGACTAATTTTGTAATGATTCCTAATGTTTAGTTTTTATTGAAAGAAATGTTTCCTGATGGTTCATTATTGGGTCTTTGACAATGCCTGAAATCAGAACACGAAATGCTAGGACAGGGGATGAAGAAGAAAGTTAGACCATTTGGACCTAATCCTACAATACATTTTTAAAAGAATGCCTTTTTATTGTGTTTAGTTTGCTGACATGAATTTTCTCAGTCATTTTTTTGGTTTAATTAACCTGTTCTTGGGTAATTGTCCAAGTGGCACAAGTAAAAAATAAATAAAATAGAATAAATATGATCTCTCAGTAAACTGATATGTATATAAACTAGTCATCTTACTACAGATAACATGTCATAGTTGAAAAATCATTATTTCATTCTAGGTAGCATACATATTGTTTTACTTCTGTTCGCTACAATTTGATGAAATAAATACCTTATGCTAATATTCTACTTTATTCATAAATTTTCATGCTAATTTACAGGAGCGACAGCATACCTATTTGAGCCAGTTTATAAGCTAGAGATGTAAAACTTTTATACTACTCCAGAAAGGTTTGGAAGTCTAAGTCCTAATGAAAGACTTTAACAAAGGAGTATTCATAAATTCCTTGTTACACTATTGAGGACTTATAAATCCTGTTTCTGGGCCAGTCAGGTGATTTCTACATGAAGGGATAGCTAAGTATAATCTATATATTTAGATCATGGCAGGCATTACATATCTAATAGTCTTGGAAGTAACAGGTATTGCTTTATCAGTCCTCCAAATTAGAGGAAGAACAGCCACATAAAACCAAATAATCCAAACCAAAGATTTGAAAAATTCACCATTTATGCACAATAGTGACTTCTTCACAGTTGTGTTGTCTCCTGTGGATGTTCCTGGAGCTGCCAACTTCATCGGCCACCAAGTTTGGTTCTGTTTTATTAGTTTGACACATTGCATGGTGACAGTCTCAAGCCTTGGGTGTCCATATTCCATCTTTCAACATATTGCTTCGGGCCTGTTGTTTACAACTTCCCATCAGGTGCTGTCGTTTTCCAGTAGTAGGCTGTGGAGAAACACTGTCTGTGCTTACCTAGTACACTGCAGTTCCCACCTACATTAAAGAAATCTCTACCAGCCACAAGAACTGTGATGAGCTGCCCTCCTAGCAGAGTTTTGTATAGAGGTGAAGTGTATAAAGAAATGCCCACACTGGAATGAAGCCAAGAGTTTACATTAGGTCTTTCACCTCAAGAAATTTTATTAATTAATAATAATATATAAATAATATAAATAATAATAATATAAATAATATAAATAATAATATAAATAAATTAATTAATGTGTGTGTTCTCACCAAACAAAATTTCTGGTTCATGCCTTGACTAATTTTCTGTCACTGAAGATGGATATTACATTAGAGTACTGTGCAGTGCAGCTCAATTCCCTTGAGTTATGAGAAAATGAATGACTTACAGTTACAAAACTGAGTGCATAAGCCCTGAAAATCAAAAAATATTGCATCACAATGTGTTCAGAGATAATGTCTTTCTGATATGCTCATGTAATTTTAGCAATTTATTTACTGGTATATGCGGACAAGAAGTGTTTGTAAATATTGTAAATTCTGAGTAATGTGATTTCAGTGATACTCTCCTATGAGATCTTCCATTTTTATAGAGTAATAACTTTGTTTTACAGCTAGACATTAGTTTTGAAAAGCTATTAGCTGCCATCTCCCTTTGCACAAGTTTCCAAAAGTTGGAATTTCAGCTTTGAATGGAGAGACTATACAATCACTAATATTTCTACACTTGTCTAATTACTAGTGATTTATTGATCTTTTAGTCATGTGCTAAGTGAGTAGATGCACATAAAAGTACAAATGGACTAAAGAAGTGAGTAGAGATCTGCATATACTGGGAATATCTGCTGCAGTGATCCCTTCCTAGGCCTAGACATCACAGCCTAGACAGACTGTCTTTTTTCCTGATCATATTCAGTCAAAAAAAATAGGGCAACTTTCACATATCTGCTACCAGCCATGGTGGAAAGATGCAAACCAGACTGGCTAGAGGTTTCTGGAGCAGGTCAGCTGTGCCCACACTGCACAGCACTCTGACTTACATGTTCTCTGCATTTTCCAGAACATTTCTGTGGCCCCAAAACATAATTATGAATTGTTTAGATTACTGAAGTTTGAAATTCCTGAAATGATGGGAGGATTGTGTTGCTGCTCACCTGAATGCTGTTACAGTCACGTATGATGCCAGACCTAGGCCATGGCATTAAGGGGAGTGAAAGTTCTCAAGGTTCCTTGGGAATAATCCTAGAGAATGAGGAATGGCTAAGTAGCTCTGCCTTTCTCTACTTACACCACGTAAGCACGCTTTGCCAGGAGTTGCATCTGTCCCTTTGTCTCAAAGGGGAGCACACAACCAATTGCAAAAGGGAATGAAGTGATATAAGTACTGAAATGCAGGGAATCAACCAGGGAGCAAAAAAAAAGGCTAAATTATTTGGCAAAATGCACCATCTATTATCTGATTCTCATTAAAAAATATATTGCTAGTAGCTTCTGAAAAGTTTAAATCTGCATTTTTTGTGTGTTAAAGGTTATTTTTAACTGCAATCCAGAAGTTTGTTGAAATCACAATTGGTGTTCTGACTGAGCTTTGAGAATTCAAGTTGAAGTGTCTATTATTATATTCAGTTGAATGCAAGCACCATAATTCCTACATACCAACATTTTATTTCCAGGTCCACATTTTCCTTCTGCAGTGAAATAAGTAAAGAAACTTCACTCATCTGCCTTGTATTAATGCATTATATGTATACACTTATGTATTATGAGGAAAGAATATAAACAGAGCAATAAGAATTAGTTGCACGATGCTTTTTTTTCTTGGTAGGTTGCCAAGTCCTCAATAAAAAATGATAGGCAGAATGAGTGATTTAAATCAACATACTCTTTGCTGGTTTTTCTCTGGGTACTGGAATTGAAATATTCTAAATCAGTTCAACTGTTTCTTCTATCTATTGGTGTCTTGCTAAGCACAAGTCTTTTTTGTTAAAAAAAAAAGACAAACAGCGAAACCAACAAAACAACAATACACCACTAAACATAACCTCTGTTCTAGTTCTGAAGGACATTTTTCAAACAAATGAGGGCAGAATGCACTGCACATAACTCAAAAAAGTGAACATCAAACCTGTAAATGAGATGCTAACATCTCTATTAGGGATAAGCAAGGTAATTCCTAAATCAGATGTTTACCATTGTTAGCTGTCAGGGTTTAGCTACTTCTGCTTTCAAAGCTTGCTTGTTTTGTATCTGAATATCTAAAATTTAATGGCAAACAATAAATGGAAACATAATTGTATTTACAGGATGAATTATAAAGTTCTGAGGTCTACATTAGAGGGCACTGAAATAAATAAGTCAAAAAGAGACAATAAAGTTCTAATAGTTATAATTGTTGCATACTGTAATACTAGAGACTTAGAAAAAGCTGATGTAGTTTACTTACAAAACAGTGAAGTGAATACTGTTTTAGAAAATTGTAGTCAGATACGCCCAAAGTATAGGAAAGAAAATCTATTTATCATTCCACTTTTTAAGGAAAAAAACATTTGTTTCATGCTAGGCTTACTGTTCTTTAAGGATTCATATTTTCCTCAATTTATGGAACAAATTTTCCAAAAGCCTTTTTTTTTTATTATTCCTTGAGGGTGTAAGAAACACTTTCCCTCACAGAAAACAGTTCTTTACTTGCAGGGTTACATAGATTGTCGTGGTTTTACATTTCTCACAACTGCTAAGAACTTCAGAATGTTAAAGCATAAGCCCTTACTGTTGAAGATAAAAGCTGTTTATCAGATGAAAATGTAAGATGCAAAGCTCAAAAAGGGACCATGAGCTATATAATTCATATAAAAATATTCAAAATGTACTTAAAGGAGTTGCACTTTTAGCTACAGGTGAGATTTCATAAAACACTGAGTAAATGGAGTAACATCATTTCGATATTTTTACCTCAAGTTCTACCTTTAAATCTGGATTTCTGTAGATAGCTGCCAGCGATAACTAATTTACTAGTATGTAGCTGTACTAAAACCAATGCTTTTAGGATATTGTTCCTTGTCTATATTTTTTCTTTAGGGACAGGCAGAAAGTATATTTCACTTTCTCAGGCTATAGAAGACTCTTAAGCCTAATCAGGAGTAGAGAATAAAGCCATTCTTTCCAACTCTCAGTCAAAGCTATTCTTCAATCATTCTGATTTTTTGGCTTAGAAATTAGTCCCTAATACTCTAAATTGCTACTGATTGGGGTTTTTTAATTTCTCTTGCACAGAACCATCAAAGGTAACAGAGATTACAGGGGATCACATGCCTCATAAAAGGAACTGCCAAACTAAAGGCAGTTTAACATGGGTCAGTGTCAGGTACCCTCACATTAACTTCTGGAAACACCTAAGGAAGTACATTAATGGCTGAAAGGCTGACTGAGAATCTAGTTTTCCTCTTTTACATAACCTCGTGTGCTGCTCCCATTTTTCTCAATTCCCACACTCAGAAGAGAGAAAAGATTGAATGATATACGGTAGCAGAGCTTTCATAAGATAGTTGGGTCCAGGTTCATTCACATCTCTTTATGTATAAGACAAAAATGTTTTGTGAAGCCTGGGTCTTCTTAACAACCTTCTAAAATCAAGAATATGTGTTGGTTTTTTTTTAAGCTAGAATGGCCTGTAATCATGCAACAAACAGCTTCAGGGAGAGGGTGGTGCGGAGGGGACCCAAACAATTAATCCTCTTGAACTCAAGGCCATTAGCTTCAAAACTCTCATAAAAGCAATGGGTTTTTTTCCTCCTATATAAGGAAACACAATAAGTTGTCTAAAGAACTTAAGTTCAACAGCTACAGGCTAACTCCTGTGGTTGTTTCTATTTATCCTAAAGTGTACCTGCATAAAGAATGCAGGTTCTTTTTTCCAGGCCATCAGTTCATCTCAAGTTGTTCTTGTGGAAGAATGTGAAAACGAAGCAGTGGGAGAATTACTTGAGAAGTTTTCCTTTGTGAGGAAACTCATCCATGCGTAATGCCAGTGCCTCTGAGCTGTTTTCTTCACCAGCCATGGCTTGTAGCAGAAACTCTACCTGGGTGAAAAGAATGCAAGCTGCAGACTGAGGAAGGAGAATAAGAACACACATTTCTACTGAAACGGATTTTGTATCCCTATTGATTTTCAGCCAAAACCAGTTTGTTAATCCTTCCATCTTTTAAGTGTGGGGACAGGGGGTTTGGGGTGGGTGTTTTGGTTGGTTAGTAGGGTTTTTTTTTTACTTTTTGACATATATTTTTTTTCACCTTGGACCCTCACTAACAGCTAGAGCAACATTGATTAATTAAATGGAAGGAGCAAAAAAGAAGTGGCAAGAAGACCGCTGCTTAAATAACATTTTATCAAAAGAGAAATCATAACTCTGGATCACACTGGAGTTCATCCAATAAAGTGGAAAAGAACATTTTGTACTTGAAAAAATTATGTTCCTGCTAGTAGTTTGGCTGATGTATTTCTGTTAAGTCCTATAAAGAGATCTTAAAGAAAAAGGTAAAAACAGTTCATAGGCTTGTCTAGAACATTCAGAATGCCTCCTTCAGGGGAAAAAAAACCCTTGAAATGGTAAACTGCATCGTCAAAGCCACTGCACCACCCCACCACCAAACCTCAAAATGTTTAGGATAAAAAAAAAAAAAAAAAGCTAATGTTCTACCTCAAATATTTGCTGTACAGTGTACACCATGAACCCATGTTCTAGGCTGTGCAGGAACTGAGTGAGCCTACTTTTTGGTATATGGACAAATAGGGAGGTAGATGTTTGGGTTTGATTCTGATGAGGGTTCATTCTTTTGTCTCATATAAATTATTGTATCTTTGTTTACTATTCTAATTTTTTGAAATAAGCAAAAACCCCCATAGATTAATTCTTACCTTCCACTGCTTTGTGTTATGGTCGGTTGCAAGCTAAAATCAAAACTCTTCATCCATTTGGAACACCTTCAGTGAGGCAAGTGGGATATTCTAAGTTTAAACTCTCCAGTTTATGGCTCTAGAGAACGTCTGGGGTGATATTTTTCTTCTCAAATATATTGGCCAAAAGCTAGTGAAATAGGAATGTTGGGGGGGGGGATAATGATTTTACAGTCATAATAGTAAAAATTAAAAGAAATCTTCTTAGGGTAGAATAGTGCAATAAAGAAAAAACCTGCATCCTGACGTTCCCAGGCCAGCTTGTGAGCCTTGTATTGTGACTTTTACCATCATTATTGTCACTGAATTGCATGACCACAAGGGTAAAAACACTCTTATTAAGGGCTTTTTACCACTGTCATTAAAACTAGTGATAAGATTTGACAGAAAATTTCAACAGACTGAGGGCAAGGTTGACATCTGTTAAAGAAGACTTGTCAAACTTACTTGGAAAAGGACCAGAATGTTGGTGTGCTTGTTAAACTTCTTTTCCTTATCTTCTGGGGGAAAAAAAATCTCAGACAAACCCACCCTCTACTCCCACCAAAAATTTCCATACCTAAACAATAAAACCCAAAAACCAAACCAAACCAAAGCCTTAAATTGTTCACTATCATATGTACAAAATATCAACAGTATCTCATATCTGGAATCTAACCTTCCTTATTCCATAATTATGTGATTTAGTACTACATGTATAAAAAAAGCTTCTTATTTCATATGCTCCTGAAAACTTTCTTATCAGACCTCAAGAAGTTAAATTCATAAGGCAGATCAGGAAAAATCACAAGATGTGTTTAAAAATCTGCAGACTATTAAAAAATGCTTGGAAAGTTTCTATCAGAGTTATGCTATTATTAAGACCAAAGAAGAGTGATTTTGGTTTGGTTAATTCTGCCATATAAAATTAATCTCCTCATGAACTCACTACAGTTTAAGATTCATTTTGCTTATATTCACATGAGTGGGATTTTTACCTTCTGCAGGAACAAGAATGAAGTTGCATGTTAGCATGATCCAGGTCCCTCAGCAATGCCCATGTGTAAGGCTTTAATATGGGAAAATATTTTTTTTTACAGAAAATAGTTCCTTAATTTTTATTGTATATTTAAATGCCATAAATCAAAGATTACCTTCATGCAGTGTTGATGGGTAAGAGCACTCAACTGATGAACACACCATAACCTGAAATTATGAAGACAAAGTCAGATTTCTGGAAGATGTTTTTTAGTAAAAGGCAACGGACAGAACTAACTATAGGAAAAAATGCATTCCATTTTCCAATTATGTTATTTAAAGTATCAGGCTAGGTGGTCTAATTTTTGCTTCAGGGTTAAAATGTACAAATGTGGTAATATGTTATTGTGAATTGTGACTAATTTAGGCATTGGGCTTATGTGGTTTTCTCTTTTAGGTTTTAAGTTTTAAAATTATTTTTGTTGCAAGTAGAAGATTCCAGAGAGAATGGAACACTACCTTGTGAATCAAAAATAAAAAAATTCTTACCAACAATACATTTAGTTTTAATTGTAGCTAGTAGACACTATTTTTAGAGTTATTTCCAAAGACTTTTAATTATAGATTCAGTAGAGAGATCCAAATATTTTTACTCTGATTACTCAGAAAGAATATAATGAGCAGTCTGGCACAGTCTACAAACCTAGAAACTGTGCAGAGTAGATAATTATATAATTGGAAATATGTCAGCATCTTTACTGCAAATAAGAGAAAGGACCTGAAAAGGAAATATCTTTTTTTAATTTGAATTTCATGCGTTTTAAAAAAAAAAAAGTAATCATTCATTTTCTCTTGAGAATAGATGTTGGGTTTCCTCCTCTGTAATTTACACCAAATTGTCCTCTGACATTTCATTTGGCTGTTTTAAATTGTTGCAACTTTGAATAAAACATTTTTTATGCTTTGTGTATTGTAAATTAATTGGTCCTGTCAGATTAATAGCTCTGCTTAGGAATATAGGGAATTATGGTATACTTGACAGCAGTTTTTTCGTGCTCCCATGAAAACTGAAGGAAAGTGAGGCAAAAGAAAAATGCAAAACAATACAAGCCCCACTCCTCCCTGAACAAATAAAATAATAAGCAGACCTTATTTCATCTCAGAAAGTGCCTCTAAGTATTGTCACATCAGATACTGGAGAGTAGAATATACACACCCTTCAGGAAAGGCATTTTAAAATTCATTTCAGTGATTGCTCGTAATTGAGTTTAACAGCTGAAAATCCTTCAGCTGACCTCCTGTCTATCTTTGTTTCTTCTTCTAATACAGTTGCTCAGAGAGTAAAATGTCTACCCAAACAATGTGGAATGACAACAGTAAACATATATATATACATACACACATATATATACATGTATCTGTTGCATATGTACAACAGTCTGTATATTGTATTGTTTTTATATACATAAATATTGGCATTATGTGTTTCTTTTCTTGTTAAATATAAATAACAAGGATAGATATTTATACATATCAACGATACCCCTACATGATGAATAAAAAAACCTGTCAAAGCCATCTGTTTTGGGAATGTTAGAACCAATGTAGGTAAATAATTGCAATTGCTTAAATTGTTTGGGTTTTTTCCATACACAAAGAAAATCTCAGAGCCACATGGAACAAAGAGATCACATACGGAAACTAATTAAAACCTTGTCAAAGTGAGCCTGTCATCTTCAACTGAAGTGAGTGAGAAAGAAAATGGAACAACACTGCAATAACATTTGGCACAAGAAGTTGCTTTTAATTAAAAATAGCTTGAAAGAACTTAGAAGCTGAAATAAGCACTTGAAAACACTATTTTTAAGCTGACATGCTTCTCACCCCCCTACTATTCTTTCAATACCTTGAAGTTTCTATCTATAAAATTGCTCTACCCTGATTAGAATAGTATCCTAACATCCCAGCTTTTTTTAGTTTTGACAAAAACTTGTATTACCTTGTTCTAAGGAAGAAAGATATGCAAGGAAGTAGAATATGGACAGGGCAAATCAGATGAAAATGTCAGCAGGGATTCTGGATTTGCTGCCTTTTAAAGGAGGGCCTCCTAGAGGGTCAGTCCCACTGTTTCATCAATGCTTTGGAAAACGTACCAGGAATTACGGAATTGCCTAAAGGCCTGAGAGTCTGTGGCTCTACCTCATTCAAAAAAAGCTTATCTTACTTGATTTACTTTGGCCAGTTCCTTATCGGTGTTGACTTTGCAGCTAGCAAATAATTTCATTTCAGTTTTGTCCCTGCCCTGTCAGCATTTCTTCTTGAAATAGGACCAGTGTGTTTGACTATGCTAATAGCTAAACTATGCACTTCAGAGCAAGGCACTCGGCACTGTACCACCTAACAGATAAAAATGGTGAGGAAAAAAGAAGCTTTGCTACTTGACTTACAAAGGTATGTTCATCATGAACAAATTACATTTCTGGTTATCTTGCCACCTCATTTCTTTCCCATCTAGAAGAATAGCCAAACTTTCACTCCTAAGGAAAGATCAAAGTTTGACATCTCTCTACCAATGTTTTAATCATCTTCTGAATACCTCAGATCTGTCCTCCCAGGAGAAAAAAAGATCACTTAGGTTTTCTGTCTGCTCTATTCCAGTACTTTGTCCAGCTTCACTTCTCATAAAAGTCTACTCTCTAAATATATTTCCACCATAAAAGAGGTTACTAACCTGAAGTTTCTCTTTCACCAATATTTCTCTCAGGGCCCTGACCAGACTCTCCTGGAGCCTCTGCCCACACTACCCATCCCAGGAACTCTATTTAACCTCAGTGTGAGGCATATCAGAAAAATGGTAGGCTCCAGCTCAGTTATAGCCAGCTCATGGGTCCTTCTGATGCTGATCCTGATCTGTAGACTGATTTCCAATCTCTGCCTTGTCAAAGTTCATTTGTCATTAAGTTGCTTTATCTCATTTTAACCCTTCAGGAAGACTTAATGGCCTGACTTTGGACCTGCTTCACTGCCATGAAATGCTCTCTTGATAAGGATTCTTGGTTGGACCTGACCACAGGTCTGTCCTGCCACCTTGCTTGAGTATTTTGGGATGGGCTCTCAGCAGCTGGACCATGGTGCTCCCAACAGCTTCCTCCCTCCAAAACTACAAGTTGCATCCCAGACATACTTCAAAATAAGACTGATCTTCTCCCTGTTGTCTTGATACAGAAACATACCATGTGCTAAGGTATTGCTGTTTTCTCTCTCTTCTTACAGACATTTGGAAATGTGTTTCCTGACTATTCTTAATATTTGCATTATATATATTATGGTCCTGCTTCACATACCGGAAGGGAAGTAAAAGGAAGAGGACTCCATCTTTGGTTCTTTGTTTTTATATGAAATAATTTCTTTAGCAAGACTAACATTTACAGTCATGTTGGAATTGTGACTAGTTGCAATGCAAACAGATTGAAATTTTTTTAAGTACCTTCAAAATATAGTGGTTTTCCTCCTTCCAAGTCACATCCATCTCTCTAATAATTGAAATCATCATTATTGATGAGAAAGTGTCTAACTGATGCAGCCTCCAGTCGTTACTTGCATGCAGTCCCCCAAAAAATATATTATAGAATCATAGAATGCTTTGGGTTGGAAGGGACCCTCAATGGGAAGGGACACCTTCCATTATATGATGCTGCTCAAAGCCCCATCCAACCCAGCACTGAACATTTTCAGGGATGGAGCATCCACAGTTTCTCAGGGGAACCTCTTCCAGTGTCTCACCATTCTCATATTGAAGAATTTCTTCCTAATATCAAATCAAAACCTACTCTCTTTCAGTTTAAAGCCCCTCTCCCCTATCCTGTCAGTACATGACCCTGTAAGAAGTCCATACGTGCAAGATGGGATATTTTTTAGTATATCTTCTTATACTGAACTTCTATGAATCTAAATTTCTTCAAATGCAAGGATCTTCAGATATGTTTTCCATTTCTTGTGCTTATGATAATGGTAGTAAATGACCTTACTGCAATGCCATCGTCCACTGCTTCAGTTAATGACTTGATTTTTTTCATATTTTTCTCAGCCTAGTTTCTTCTGACTTGCTTGCTTCCTGGGTGCTGGTTCTGTTGGATGTCAATTGCTCATGATAATGTTTGCCTAAAGATAAAATGATTGTACATCTGCAGACCAACTGCATTTTTCCTAGAATGTTTTCTAGAGCATGAGATTTTTTTGTGTAACAATATGAACCATAAGAGTTACACATTGCTTAGTGTACCCTATCCTATCACTTTGTCTTGTGATTTTGGTATTCTCTACATTTTTGCTGCTTATGTGTCTAGGGAATAACTTGACCTCAGTAGGATTGGATTACTAGAGTTTTAATTTGATGTATTACGCCACGTATATTATTTTATGGATTGCAAATCACACTTTGCATTTCACATCACCATTCTTAATGACCAAATGTCCCCAATATGCTCTATCTCTAAATTCAGAAGCTATGCTAGTTTTACAATTGTTTTTATAGTATCAGCTCTCTAACACCCTAATTTTGCAGCTCAAGACAAACCTACTTCAGGGTTCAGCATGTCTTGCTATTGCCATCATTGCTGCTGTTATCACTTTACCTTTTATTGTTTCAATAGTGATGGTCCACAATACTTCACAGACAAAGCTTGGAGCTCCTCATCTAAGATACATTTCTGAGATATATCTCTGGATAATTCAGAAAATCTGTTATAAATACTTTGCATGAAAGCAGCTGCAGTATTACAATTTTGATTTCAAATATACCTTCTAGAATTGAACCAGAAACAGGCAGAAAAGATGCAGAGCAAAACATACTCAAAATTAAAAAAAAATAATCAAGTACTTAGAAATTGCTTTTCTGATGAATATCGTGGGGCTTTTTTTTTACTAGCTTCCACTAAAATCTTTTTTACTTGGAACATTAAATAAATATTCCATTCCTCAATAATTTTCTATTTACAATCATATTGTATTATCAAGCATGTGTTTCAATTAAATAGACAATTTTTTATGGCATATTCTTGGGTAGTTTGAAAGAGATTTTGTCAGATTTTCAGAAAAATAATGAACAAGTCAGGGTAGAATGAAAATATTAAAGTACATTGATTTTATTTGCAAGATGAAGGACAAGTAGGAGAAAATTCCGGGGAGAAGAACCCAGTATAGGAATTCAGTTTCTCCTGTATTACACAGGAATAAACAATGTAGCAATGCTAAACTTCAATTCAATCAAGATCCAAGTTATTCTTTGGTAAGTTTTGTGAATTTCTCTCATTTCAATAATGAGCAGAGAATGGAAATTTTTGGTTACTAGTATTTTTCATTGTGGATTCTGTGTGGCTAACTGCTGCATCATGATTTGTTCTTTGCCTAAGTAGCAGGAGTTTGGAATTTGATTTTAGTTCCTGTAGAATAGTTGCACATACACTGTTTAGGTATGAACAATTTGTACACTTTTTAGGGTAGAAGAAAATATATTTTCTAAGACAGTATTGACTTCTGAATTGTGACTGGAAATCAAATCACTATGTGCATGTTTAGACTATTTATTTCATATAAGTGAGGTCTGAAAGGTGGGTTTGTGATTGCAAACAGGTTTCTCTTCTCCCATTTGTCTACTCTAAAAAGTAGACAAATTTCTTTTTCTTCCATGGTTGAAGGACTTCTGGATTTCCCACTAATGTTTTAAGCACTCTTTGTGCTTATAGTGGAAAATTGGTCCAACAGCATGAAGAGTACAGTCCTTCACTGCTGCTGATGGAAATTTAATGTAAACATTTCAAAACTTATTTCTCTTAATTAATATATACAGCTTGATTATGCCCAGGTGCTCTGTTCTAGAACAAATATGATTAATTGACCTGTACGGTTTACACTGAGTTTGGATATAGTCCACCAAAAAAACTGTGCATCCTGCTACCTTGTAAGATTTCTCAGATCCAGAGTTTGTTCAGCAGTCGCACTGAAGCAGGACCAAAATAAATCATTGAAGAGTCTCTAAGCCAACAGATATCATTAGACTTGATGTTACAAGCTTAGACAGATGTTCTGAGACTGCAATACACATCCATCTGTAATCAGTGAGAATGAAGAAAAGAAATTACACTTGTATCTATAGTGAATACAGATTGAACCCAAAAGCCAGGACACTTTGGTCCACTTATCTCTAGTAGCTTTGACATGGCTTTATGCAGTGGATCTAGACCTGTGTTTTCATATTTTCAAGTGATATACAAATAGTAATCCAGGAGGACTATTTAGAAATCTATATCTCACCGGTGGCAGCCACTTAATACCACCTTCTTATTCAGAAACTGAAGAGGAAGGAGAGAAAGAAGATTTTTATCCTTTCATTACTTTGTGGCTGCAGAATAGCTGGCTGAAAGGTTTCAACTGCTGTCAGAGGTTTTTCTCCCTGAAAAATCTTACAAGAAGTAAAAGCTCAAGTAACTTTGGATTTCCAGTTCTACCAGAAATGGGAGCACTGGAAGACCTGCCAAGTCAGTACTTTCACGGTATTTTTACTTGATTGCAGAACAAAGAAATTCAGAGCACAGATATGCATATGAGATTAAATGTAGATTTTTTTCCTTCAAATTACAATTTCAGTGCCTTTGAATTTCATCCAATCAGCATTCCTGATTTTCAGAGCCTTTCCTTGTAACTTTCTTATGATAGTTTCCTGACATCTCTTGCTGTCATCCACATTCAATCAAGTTAAGAGAGACAGTGCTTTTAATTTATATTTTAATTTGATTTTATTTAAAGGCAACTCTGATGCTGGCTCTCAGAAGGGACTGCAACATTAAACAAAGTAGAGGAAGTACAAGAAGAGCTTAAACAAACAGTAATTGGAACAATTAGTGAGTTTGAATTTCTATAATTTTTATTTTGTTCTATTTGATTTTTTGTCCTCATTTACAAAGTCAGACAATGCATCCATAAAATTTCACTCTCTGTTCCTCATCTAAGTTATTGCTCCATTCATGTGTTAAGAAAATTCCAGAAAGCTTTCATACTTTCATAGCAGAATTAATAAATAAAAACTAACACATTTCAGTAAATGAATTTAGGACATTTTCTTCTTGTCTTTTTGCTATGAGTATATCTGTCCAATAATTATGTTTTGTACTCAGTGAATCAATTCAAAAGGTTATAAATTCAATTACACAATTATAATAATCATATTGCAATGAAACCTTCTGCTGTGAGAACAACCAGCCATTGGACTAATCTCCTTGGGGAAGTTATGGATTCTCCAGCATTCAACACCTTTAAGATTCATGTGGATTGGATGCTTTTGTCAAAGCATGGTTGATAGAGATGATCCTTGAGATCCCATCAAACCTGACATTCTACGATTCCATGAATTATTCGTGATCCCTGATTGGATGAGAGATCAAACACCTTCAACACAAATATTAAAGGCAATTTAATTTTGCTTTCATACCATTCATGCCCATAGACAGCATTTCTCCAATGTTTGAGGAAAATTAATATTAAAAAACTTGGAATTTGTCCCAATGGATTAATTTATAACTCCTAAATATGCTCCTACGAGATTTTGTATTGCTCACCTTATTGTCTTTAACATTAAGAACTGAGGCTGATCCTGGAGAGAATTTACTCGTCTAGTGGGCAAGGAGACTAAGCTAGAAGGAAATTGTCTCGCATCATGTGGCCATACCTTTCAGCTTGTATTGCACAGTAACAACTTTAAATAAACTTGAAAATAAGTAATTTTTTCCTACAAATGTCACTGGTAAATCATTCTGAAGATTTAAAGGAAACAGAAACAGTTGCATAGATTTTTAGACTTAATAGTAGGGTTACACAGGTATGACAATACTAGAACCCATGTTCTAGTATTGAACACTGAATTTCTTTACAGGTGCATTTTTAATGAGTTTTTCCCCCCTTCTCTTCTAGTAAACTTTTTTCAAATACAAATGAAATAAATTATGTCATGTCATTGGAATTTCTTTTTGAAATATCCTAGGTAAATTGTATTTTATCTTGATAGTGTTAATTTGGGATTTTCTTCTATGATCTCATGTGAAAGAGAGAACAGAGAGTATGTTGATTGAAACAGAAATAGACCTTATTTTTTATGTTTATCTTATTGCTGATTAATTGAAGGATGGAACACATGGCACATAAAAATTAAATAAAATTTCTGATACGATGTTTTAGAACCAAGACTCCATGTTTATAGAAGAACTACATTTAAGAAGGAGGAACTGGATACAGAATGGAATAGCTTCAGTGGATTTTAGACTGACTCATCTGTATGAACTCTTACTATTGCAAATCATGCTGTTCTGGGGGTTTGACCATTAGCTGGAGAATTTAAATCAGTGGTTCGTAATTTCCCCATGAGGACTATAGACACATACCTTTATATCTCATACAGCTTAACAGAGTGTAATTCACCTCTTATTTCAAATTGTCTTGCTGCCTCTATTTATAATAGATATTAACAAGTCCCTGGCAGAGCAGACAGGACTGTAAAAATTAAAAGTAGCTCTGAAAGCACTCAGTTAATTTTTTTTTAATTGATTTGTTCTCTCCCTTTATTTGAGAGACTAAGCATTTGTATATATCATGGCACTGCAGTAAAAGGTGAATAATTTCTGAAGAGAAGTTGTAAGCAGAGTGGATGATCAGCTGAGGCAAATGTCAGTTCTTGGACCCATAAGTAGACAGGAGCACTGAGCAAATGCTGAGATAAATAGCACACCAAAATGTTCACACATGATAAAGACTCAAGATGGAAAGAAAAACACATTTCAAAAATTACAGTAGAAGAAAAAACTTCTGATTTACCTAAATACATTCACGACAGACTAGTTTCCTAAAAGAATTATTCCGGATTCCTATGTTACTGGTCAGGAATACAGCGGTGTCTTTATACTATCCTGGAGGAAGATATTTCTAAACTCTGCTCCACCCAACTGGAAAGTTCACCTCTCAGTGACAATGTTGCCAGATCTGACTTATGTACACATTGCAGTTTCACATCCTTACATATTCACATATCTCCAGTAATTTATACAGGAATTCCCATCTACTATTAAAATGGATTTATTGGTAGATATTTAGTCAATTAATTCATGTCAGGAGAAAATTCACATTCTAGCCCAATTTTCAATCTGAAACAGAACTTGAAAAATGATCAGGTGGGAGATCTGCTCAGAAATCTCAGCAAATCTCAGCAAGTGGTCACAATTACCTGCCTAAACAATGCCATCTGCCATCCAAAATAAACCGTCTTATCCTCTTCTGAATATTCTTCCCCTAATTTCTTTTTATTGTGTTAACTATGTACACATACACCCCACATGCATAGACATGCACATCTGAAGGGTTCTTCCAGTTCCAAGGATTTTGATTTGAAGGAACATTTGGATGACAGCTAAGTTATTGTTCAAGACATTCCTTCTGAAATATCTTTCAGGCTTGAATTTGATGATATCACTTCTTTGTCCTATGTGTTTCAGACCAAAATTTAAATGAAACCTGGGAAAACTTTGTCAACAAATGGTCTAAGAAGGAGATGAGTGTGCAGCAAGACATCCAACGTGAAAATAGGAAATCAGACCTCCCTCTCAGTTGCTGTTTAGAGTCTTTACAAGTACAATGCTATCTCTGTTTTAATCCATCCTTTAGTCTTGAAGCCTCTGTATATTTTTTTAATAACTGATGTCACTGAATTATTTTTATGAATGACTTTTTTTAATTTGCTTACTATTGTGAGTTTTCTTTCAATATTATTAATAAGAAGTTACATGCAGTATTTTCTAAATTTATCTTTCTTACTTACTTTCTTTCTTTCTTATTTTAAGAAAGAACCAGAATGCATGTTACTGAACAATCAGATTTCTTGATTTTTTTATTAATGAGCAAAGCTCTACCCTGGATGTTGTATCCCAGAGACTTGGATTTATACTTACCACTTCTGGATCATAGGAACCAACCTTCCATTTTTTTGTGAAAACAAATGAAAAGAAGAAAAAATAATTTAAAATAATACAGCTATATTCCTTCTATCTCCTGTAAAGACAAATCAGAGCAAAAGAGAAATTTAAATAAAGAGGAAATATTCCTAAGCAAAATTCTGCAATGAAAGTTCTAGTAGTTTAAGAAGCTGATGAGTGAAAGTTGGCTAGTTTTGTTGCAATTTAAACAAAACATGGATTTTATGTTCTGTTAGAAATGCATTGGGTTACTCTTGCAGCCTGACGCATCCCAGCTTCCCATATACCTTTTTTGTCAGTGTAGGTCTTACTTTTGCCTTGTGGTTTGCTGGTGTTTTGGGAATATATGGATTTCACTCTATAATATGAAGATGGTGTTCTTCCAGTCCTAAGTGGCCAATTATATGATCTACTTTTTCTTTCTCAGCTGAAAGCAAGTGCATCTCTGGAATGTGTTGAGAGGTTAAATTGTACTCTAGATCTGCTATAAATGGTAAGTAACTGGTGAAATACCTCGTTTTAGTTCTTACATATGATTTAGTGTTGATTACATCAGGGAAGGCAATGTAAATAGATGTATAAGCCTTTATGCATCTTGCATATTTTCTTAAGGATCTCTTTTTAGACTACAGAGAAAAACCAAGGCTCTAATGTTAATGCTGCTAAGTCAGTACTTGAACTAAAAACTGAAATTATTTGGTTTTGTTTTTTTTCTGACTCATGGAATAGTATAACTGAATTCCAGTTGGGGAATATATTAGCATGTGTAGTGCCTGCCAAAATTGTTTCTGGAACTTCATAGTAAACATGTTTTTAAATAAGTTCTTCATATTTCATATTGAATGATTTTATAAGAAGAAGAGGAGATTCACAGGCAAGTGAGACAATAATTAAGGAGTTGGATCTTTTAACCTTGAGCATTTTAATCATCAGTCTGCCTCACCAACCCTAAAATTAAGCAGCAATATTAAGCAATTAATACCATAAATAGACCCAAGACAAACTATTAAATTAAGAATAAATATTAAATAATTATTATCATAAATAGACCTAAGGCAAACTATAGAGTACCCACAATTTCCACAAGGAATTTTCCACCAGGAATTTTCCACTGTCTATACTCTTGGGTATTCAGTTTTCTAGGTATAGTAATAAAGCTGAAACAAAATATGTAGCCAAAGAAAAGTTGTTAATTTGAGTAAAATTTGGTGTTCAATTTTAAAATGCAGAAGGTACCATGATATAGAATTTTCATTGAAATTAATAATAATGCTCTTGTCACAAAGATTTATTAATCTCTTCAAACCTTAACAAACAGGATTAATGAAAGGGCTTCAGAAAAGTTCATCTTCTCTAAAAATTTGCAAATAACAAAAAATTGTTGACATTTTTAAGCTTCCCCATGTTAAGTGGCTGGAATTTTGGTATTTTTTAAATCAGGGAGATCAGAATTCCAGCTGCAAGTTATGATGTTGCTGCAACAATGTTTCTAACACACAGATATATTTTGAGTTCTTTACATACCTAAAACCTAACTATCACCATAAGTAATAAGATTCCATTCAACTAATATTTAGGCATTTACATATTTGAATTTTTATTTGAGATTTTACGAAAATGTTCTACTAAAACTCTGTAAGTCTGTTCATCCAGCTTTTTAGAACCATAGACTGCAATTACTACCAGAAAAACTTATAATGAGAGAACAAACTTTGCATCTTTGCAGGTCTTATTGGTTTAGCAGTATTCCTGAGTTTATGCCTATGCAATACTATTGTTAGCACACATAGGCTGAAAAAGATGTTGCAGCCATGCATTTATTCAAAAGTCATGCCCTGACAAGTGATGACAGTTGAACATGACAGTTTTGGAGATTCTTATTTGTTAAGATTTCACCATAAACACTTCTCAGACTTCTTCTAAAATTCCTGTTAAATAATAGTTTGAGGGAGCTCAGCAACAGTTCTTTATTCCATTAAACTAGAAAATTCCTCCCCACACCATCTGGACTGGCAGGTGTTCATCATCAGATCTAGGTTGCTATGAGACAAGAGATTGCTTATGCTAATTAGTCACATAGCATGAAACTCCAGTTTTGCTCATTTGAAACAACTTATGTTTGCAAGGGCATATTATCAGTACCTGTAAAGCTCAAGGTGTTAGAGGCATGTTAATAATGCAAGAAAAAGAGAAAAGACGGACTACTCATAGACATAAAACCTCCCAAGTTTGCCCCTAGCTCTCTGACCCATGGAGAGTAGCTTAATATGACTGATTTGTTAGTGTTTGCCTCTGTAACACAGATTAAGTAACAAGGCCAGCTCAGTCATTCAATTTAACTAACAGAAATTAGGAATGTCTCTCTGAGTTGGAGCTATTGTAGTGTTGAATTTTTCTCCTGAGAACCCTCCTAATGCTTTCAGGCCTGGGACAGGAGAAGATGGGAAATTCTATGCAGTTCAAGTATCCCAGTTATGATTTTTTCATTATTTGTATTATAAGGAAACCCAGAAGTTAAGCTAAGGTTAGTATAGCATTCCGTAGTCAATAGACCCAATAGCCATGCTACAGAATTTTCCAGATTGAAGTTGGAACAAGCAAGGGATGAAGCTGAGACAGTCCAAAATCAGCTTAATTTGAAACAAATTCAGGCAATATACTCTCCAGCTCTGGCAGCATTCTAAGTAAAAGAGTAATCCAATTTTGAATGAAAAACTTCCCAATGCACTGGCTGATAAATACTCTGTTGCATATGACCATCCAACCACTTAGTGTCTTTGTAAACAACATTAAATTTCAGATAGTTTGGAAGAGGTATACAAGCACTAATCATATCTCCACCCAGTTGAAGAACCCTGAAAAGGCACTGAGTTCATTCTAAAAAACATTTGTCCAGAATTTTACAGTTATGTTGATTTCATTCAAGTGTGTGACAGCCAGAGGAGACAGCATAACTAATGGTTTCCTTGAATGGTTTCAAGAGTAACATCTTGTCCTGGTGTCCAGGGTAGCATATGCATATTTTCCTTCAATACAACAACTGGAAGGATTTCTAAGAGACTAGAACTCAAGAGTCCTCAGGCCATGGAGGTACAGTCGAACATGGTCTTGCTTTTTTTTTTTTCCCCCCATAAATGTTGCATAACTTGCAGAAGCACCTTTGACAGGGAGAGGGCAAGTTGTCACAGTTTTACCCTTAACTGGACAACAATGCTGTAAGTGAGGTTTTACATTACTTCTGACAAAGGGAGTCCCCATCACCCTTACCTAATACCCGTTTCTCTGAGTTTTTTCAAATACTCAAAACCAGGACATTTTTCTCTTCAAGGTTCCTATGTCTATTCTTAAACTCAGCTAAGAGGTTCCTAATGAGCAGTTTTTAATCAACTGTCAAGGCATGAGAGCTTGCCTTAGACACATTCTTTACCTACACTTTTTCATTGTCTGGTTGTAGTTGCTTCATGCTAAGCCTGCAAGAGCACTGAATCACTCTTTGAAGATCCTGCTAGATGTTTGAGAGCTGAGTCTCACATAGCTGAGGTCATGCTGTCCTTTAGCGCAAGGTCATGAAACCAGGTAAGATTCAGTGACAGCATATAGACATTCTGATGTCAGGAATTCCAGGTATATAATTAGTTCAAATAGCATGACAAAATACTTATTTTTGCAGGTTGAGTCTTCTTTTTTTTTTTCTATTTTGTTGCTGTCTTGTTGATTTTTTGTGCGCTCAACACAGCTTGTGTGGACTGACTCCAAGAAAGAGACTCCAGGGAGTTGTAGCTTCCCCAGTGAGTAATACTTAATTATATCTGTTCTAGGGAAAGCATCCATCTGGCTTAATCAGTATATAGGGACTCAGATCCTATTTTCCATTCTCTTGATGGCACACACCTACCTTCACGGTAAAGCATTAAAGAAATAATAACGATTACTGTATTTAATGTGACAGACCAGCTAATGAGGAGCACAAAAATGCATTAGACTTTTGATTCATATTGTTAATAGACAACAGGCAGTTTTTCACAGAAGTAGTAATTTTTAGTGTGAAGTTTATGCAGTTTTTATTTTGTTTTCCCTGATTTGTCACAACCTCTTCTTTTTTTCTTTTTTTTTCTTTTAATTGAACAAGTGCTTGTTGTAATTCGAAACACTTACAGAATAGTCCAAATCTGAAAATGAAACATTACTGCCAAAAAATCTTCATTCAGGTGATACTGCAGGCCATTATTATTAAGATCTACTGGGAAACCTTAACTGTCTCCAGCTCTATCTACACTGGAAAGACACAGGAATAACAGAAGTGGACCTTCAAGAATTAATCACATGATGGTGAAAACTTGAATTCCATGTGAGTTTTGGAGGGCTCTTAGAAATGGTATCTTATTTCACAAAATTCTTATAATTGACTGGGGCTATAATTTTAGATGTCAATGCAGTCCTCAATTTTCATTGTCTCAAAATACTAAAAGGCTCCGAATTCCTGCTGAATGGAAGAATGGAACTATTGGATATCTTGCAGAGACTCTATTTCAGGTTGAAAAGAAATGGTCCCTCCCACCTTCCAATCTTTAAAGTTCCCATAATTAAAAAAAATGTTAAAAGGAATTACAGAAAAAAAAAAAAAATCGTCCCTGTGAATCTGACCTGAAAGGGATTCAATATTTTCCCCACAGCAAGAACTGTTGTGACAAGATATGAAGCAATGTAAAATGCTCCACTCCATTGTTGAATGGAATAACTTGTCTGGAATCATTAAATTCTGATTCACTCATGCAGCAAGCAAACTGAGAAGCTTGCTGATTCAAGCAACATTTGATTATTTTATAGACAACATTCTTCAGCCAATTAAGGAGAAGCAAAATCTGGTGCTGTCTTGATGCAGGACACAGGAGAACAGACATTTAATTTTCTGATACCACAAACTTATAAACTGAGAATGAAAAAATGTCAAAATAACCCAATTTTATTCTCAAATTTTTTAACTGAACCAAGTACTCAGTGCTTTTCTTTATAAGGCTAGTGAAATGTAATAAACTGTAGTGATATTGTGAGATTTACATAAATTATTGATGAGTACCTTCTTATTCTAATTCATTTGTGAGATTGATAATTATCCCACTGGCATTTAAGTTACGTACTTTTCGTGCTTATTTTGTTTATTCATAAGAATATCTAAGAAAGAGGTTTTTATCTGCAATTTGTCCATGTCACAGTACAAACACTACTTTTGTCACTGTGTACCTGCATTGGGTGGTCTGAAATGCATGTGTTACAACAGGAGAAGGAAGTTATTTTTCCAAGCTACTGAACAATCAACTAAAATGAGTAAGAAGGAGGAGGAATATGAGAAGTATCCTTTACACACAAGGGTCCTTTGCTGGAGAGAGTTTGTTCAGCAAACAAAAAGTCGACCACGTAGCTGGATAATAAAACAGTTTGAAAGACTAGATGTTGCTCAGCATGAACTCCATATAACTTCACTTGTGCTGACACAAGGAAGCATGCTTACTGACTACTCCAACTAGTCAAAGAGCTGATGTGAAGGAGAAATAAAACAAACAGTTCTTTGCTCAAGAAGAAGCACAAAACTAAAACGAAAGGAGGAAAGGAAGTCATAGAAACAGAATAACACTACTTCTGACTTATGAAACACCCTTTTAATAATAGGAAGGCTGTTGAATACTTTAATACTGTTCTATTGTGTTCTTATTAGCACCTCATCTTCTGAAATGCAGTTCACTTAATTCCCAAGTAGTAACTTTAAAAAGAATATTTTTAGCTTTAAACAAAGTTTTTAGGTTAGAATGACCATGCTTACATTCAGAGTAGTGAATACACATCATTGCAAGCGCAAAAAGGCAAAGAAATACTGTTTTTTTTACTGTCCCTTTGGATGTCTTTAGGTAAACATCTTCTCTATCTGTTAAATCAAAGTTAGATGCAGACATGAACTTGAGATGCTATATATGTCCAGAAATAACCTGTCCAGATAGCTGTCAGAAAAGGAACTAAAAAAAATAGTTCTATGATTCTATGATAAAGGATATCATCATTATGATGCCTGCATGAAATAATTTGCATACTTAGTACATTCACTCATTTGCCTAAGTTTGTCCCACAGTACGCTCTTACTTAGCTGGTCAGCTATGAAATAGAGATAATGTCTTCTCTGTGAGAATAAATCTACTTGGAGGGCAGGGCAACAAGACAAAACAGGTAGAGTAGTGCTGTCAGCTAACATATATTTCTGTTCTTTTCCATGACACAAATAAATAAATAAATTCTGTAGCAAGGTGGGCAAGACAAGATTACCTCAAAACTCCCTTTTTTTAACTCGCACCAGATTTTTTTCCCCACATCTTTGCATTCATTGCAATAATAAAGCTGAAGTGCACCTGAAAAACTTCCTTAATGTGTAAAATTTGTGCAATTTACCATGGTTGATCCTCTGTATAAAGGCAAAGAAAAAGACTTATTATATCTTACTGTCATTACCCACTATCCTAAAAGAGCAACTGGCATTCAAGCATCTGTAGACTGCAGCTGAAGCCATGATCTCCACTGAGGCTTTGTACCTGGATAATGACAAGTCCAAGGTAAACCACAGATGTCCAAGGAGTTCATGTTTATGCCATAGCTGTGACTCATCTGGCATTGCTGCTGTAACATCAGAACTGAACAGCCTTGCCATTGAGATGAAAAAATAGACAAAAAAGCCGTAGATGGTGTTCTTGTAGTAACTGAGGTAATTAAATAACCCAAGAGTAGAAAGAAATGGAATATTCTAGAAATCTGTGCAGGTCTTTTAAGTAGCTCACAGCTTGACTGATAAGTACAGTGACCCAACGGAAAATTAAATGTAGCATTTCCAAGGATTTTTAACACCTGCTTTTCTGTTATCTTTGGCTCCCACTGAATTGGTCCCCTGTCTGAAGTGCACAGTGGAGTCAAAACAGTAAAAACGGGAGCATCACCCAGATAAGCAGCAAATGTCAAGAAGAACTGGGGAGAGGAAAGTCTAAACTTTGTCCCTCAAAGGGAAAGCCCAACACAGAATCTAGTAAACAGTCAGCAAAAGCCCTTCCTATGCTGTCTGTGGCACAGAGAGGATTATGAATCTGAATATTTTCATGATCTAGATGTTCACTGCATTTCCTAGTAGTTCACCACAAGCAATCCTTATGAATCTTTTGTTTTCACTCTACATGATACGAGGAGACATTCTCGCTAAAAAAAAAAAAAAAATCTTCCAGAGCTTGTCATTAACAAAACTAGCTCTTAGTCCTGGCACTGCTTTATTTCATAAGCAAAAATGAAGTCTTATTCCATATTCTTTCCTCAGATTTTTATCTTCCTTATTTTTTTAAGCTAAAGACATACCTAGTAATTTAGGATTAATTTATCAGAGAAAAAGGATTTGATGATAAATTAAAAGAAGGTCATAAAAATAAATTGCTTTCTATTTATAGTCCATTAGTACCTGGGTATATTAGGTTAAGCTCCCTCATCCACCAGTTTATTGTGGCAATATTTTTATTTAATATGGTTTATTTAGTATTTATTAAACTTTATTATAATAATTAAATGGGAACTGTTCTCATAACTCTCAACTATTAGACAAGTCTGGAAGCATACAGGCACTCAAAATTTAAGAAAAGAGGACTGTTGCTTTCTGATGCTTAAATCTGTGAAATCAACTCAGAAGGTGATTTTTTTTTCCCTCTTGGATGCTAAATGGAAAAGATTGTCCTTATTTTTTTCTAGATCATTAACCTAAATTTTACTATGGATTGAAATGCCAATTACATTAACAGGTATGAAATTTCAGAAGCTTTTGAGTAAGAAAGTAAAAAATAAACAGGAAAATATTAATACATAATTATATTTTAATTATTGCCATGATGTTAAAAATTTGAGAGAATCCACAAACAAAAAACCCAACAAGAAGAAGACGATAAATTCAACAGAGTTTGTGTTTTATTGTTGTTAACATAGTTTTCAGGACTGCTCTCTTAATAGTTGCACTAGTTCTGTCCCTGGGTAAGATTTTAAAAGAGAAACTAACTTTTGTACAGTATACCTCATGAACAGGACCTGTCATTCATAGCTTCAGAAACCATTCTTTGTTGTAGCAGATGTTCTCTAGATACCTTCATCTGCTTCAGTTCATGGATAGGTACCAGTATTGCAACTTCCTCTGGAAATGAACAAGGAAACTATGATCCCATCATTGTTCGTATTTCTCTGTACCCTTTATATTTTCACCTGGAAGTTTTTTTTTAAAAAGTGACCATAACTACAGACATTCAGATATATAACTGGTTAACCTAAAGGAAATGTTATATTTTTATGTTCAGGTTTAGTGAGCCTCTTACAAAGCTAAGCAGAATCATATACGGGTTTCATTAGTTCATAGTAAAGAAGCTTTTTAAATACAGAAAAAAAAACCCACTACATTTATTGTGCAAACATGTACACGTTTCTTAAAAAAAGAGATGTTATCAATACCTAAAGGGAAATCTGAGTTTTGTATTCATAAATCATTTTTAGGAATAATTTAAGTCATAACTATGACAGTCTTAAAAATACATAATTTTAATTATTTTTTTCATACTTACCTATTGGTTATGCAATCCCATATAAATGTGATTTTATCAAAATCAAAATGTTTTCTGTAATTGTGTAAACCAGATTTTACACAAGGAAACTTTCTAATTTCCCCGTAAAACTTCATAACACACAGCAGACTTCCATGGAAGTATACAAGTATTTCCAGTCTCTCTTAGGGTAAGCCTTCTGTCATTCTAAGAGTCATCAGAGTGTCATCCCAAAGGCAGTAGAAGACTGAAAAGGTTTCTTGATAACAAGTATGTAGAACACATTGCCTTGCATTAAAAAAATCAAAAATGTTTCCTATTATATCAAATACAATTTTCTTCTCCAACTCCTAGGAGGTTTTGAAGATGATTCTATTCCAGTAAATTTTACAGACATGTCAAATTACCATTTTTCAATAAAATAACATTGTTTATTTGACTTCAGTGCCACAACTTTCAGGAACTTTCAACTTTGGCATAATCCATATTCCTGAAAATTCCACAACAAAGCATTAAGACACATTTAATCATATTTTCAAAGAAATAACTATTTTTTAATTAAGAAAGGATGCAGGAAAAAAGGAAGTTGTACCATTGTACTATTATAAATTCTAATGTCAGTGGTTTAAACTGGCATTAAATTTCAACAAGTTTGGCAATGCACATGGTCACATAGTGCAAGCATTGCTGAAGATAACTGCAGGACTCTGTTTTAGGAGTAGAAATAAGCTAATAGAATAAGCTAATGGCCACAAATACCTTCTCAGGGTCTTCTAATGTAGCTGTTAGGAATTATTAAGCTGGAAATACTAATGTCTCTCATTTTCCTTTGTAAACCAAGGCACCTGAAGAGAGTGAGGAGCCAGACCTAGCTGCTGGACAGGCTAAATGTCTGAGCCCATGACTGAGAAATGTATAGTGTGTGACTCATTAGACAAGAGAGATCTAACCAAGCTGGCACACGTTGGTAATGTGTGCGTGACTCACATTTTTTATATACACCCTTGACTCATCTGTGATAATATTACTCAACAAACAGAAATTACCAAAATAGAGAGTTTTACATTTCAGATTTGAATCTATGTGACAAAATTATAAATGAAAGTAATGCTGTTTTGAAGTATTTGCTTTTATAAAGTAATTTCCAGTAGTTTAAGAAGAATTATTTGATAACAGGGAAAACTCTTGAATAGATTGAGCCTATCCAAGGACTGGATTAAAAAAAACCAAAGCAGATACAACTTCTGATGCTTAAACTTTTAAAAGTTCATTGGGAACTTGAAAGTAAAGTGTGGTTGAGAAGTGAAGGGTTACTATGATATGGCACCTTAATGCTGAGAGGAACTAGACCTGTTCAGCCTAAGAAGAGAAGGCTTTGAGGGAACCTAGCAGTGCTCCTCTAGAATCCATAAGGAGATGCTGAAGAAGATGGAGCTGAGACCTTCACAGTGGTGCATGACAGGAGAATGAGGGACAGTGAGCACAAGTCAAAACAGGAGAGCTTGGATCTGGACACAGGAAAACATTTTTCACCATGAGGGAGGGCAGGTGATAGACCCAGTGGTCTGAGCAGCCTGTGAGGTCTCTGGCCTTTAAAGTTTTCACAACCTGACTCAATAAAACCCTGAGCAACCTGATCGGACCCCAGAGCTGGTGGTCAGTGTGCCCCAAAGCCAGCAGCTCTTGTGGTCTTGCTTTGTTGGGAGTGGTAGGGCAGGGCCCCACAGCCCAGGGCTGTCCCACTGTCCCAGCCAGGAGCAAGGCAGCTGCTATTTAGTAGAAACCATTATATGTCATTTCCAGGGTTTATTCAAATCATGGATTAGTTTGATTAAAAAATCAGGTTAAACTTCTATCAATCAGCAGTGAAAAACCTTGAGAAGTTAGCTGATTAATAACTGATTTCAGTTTAAGTACTATTTTTTGCCTCTGCCTTTGTCATGAGCCATTTTTTGTTGCTAGAAACTTTTTTTTTCTTGCTTAGTAATCTATAAAGTTGTACCTTGCAACATATTAAAAGTGCTAGGCTCTAAGGTCCAACAAAAACAAATCTGGTCATAAAAATAATAATAATGTTTGTGAAAAGTAGAGGAACTGGTTTTATTCCAAGCAAAGTAAAATAAACAGAGGGTACTAACAAAAGAACTATTTCTGTATATTTACTAACTTATAGGCATGCCATGGAAGCTGTAAGGTGAAGGGTCCTGTCTGGACCTACCACCAGGGAATCTTTTGCGGTCGGGAACAGGGAACAAATTATAAATAAAAATGTATTCCTCTGTGCCATGTGGTTACACAGAGAGACCCCCCATGCCTTGCAAGGTGGGGACGATGTAAGACCCCCTGTACGAACCCAGGGGAGATATGTTACAACCAGCCAAAAGGTAACACCCACTTCCAAAGCAGAGAAATTACCTTTTAAGGCAACAAATGGACAATAAATGAATATTCAACAGCTGATATCAAAGGGTACAAAAAAGTGCGGCTTTCAAACAGCAGTGTGCTCTTTGTACGATTCAGAGGTGCACCCAGTGCTAAAAATGGCTACCCAGCGCTGCAACAAAAATCTCTTGCTATATTTCTTTGTCCTGCAGGTATTTTTGCCATCTTCAAAATTCAAAAGAAGAATTAACTTATAAAAGTGTTGAATATCCATACCATTTCAGAAGTCTGTCAAAATAAAAAAAAAAATGACAATTTTAATTTTCAGCTCTGATATTCACTATCTACACTTTACAATCTGTGACAGTAAATTAAACCATAATCACTGAAATGAAAATTCCAGAATTTGTTTTGGTTTGCATTTGGCTTTAAAGAGTACTTTCAAGAGGAATTCATTGCTTTGCCTCTCCTCTCCTCTCCTCTCCTCTCCTCTCCTCTCCTCTCCTCTCCTCTCCTCTCCTCTCCTCTCCTCTCCTCTCCTCTCCTCTCCTCTCCTCTCCTCTCCTCTCCTCTCCTCTCCTCTCCTCTCCTCTCCTCTCCTCTCCTCTCCTCTCCTCTCCTCTCCTAAGATTAGAGTGTGTGTGTGTGTGTGTGTGTGTGTGTGTGTGTGTGGTATGTAGGGAGATAAAGAAACATCTGCCTGGCTGGAGAGCTCAGATCCAGGGTCAGTAGAGAGTGTGTATGTAAGTATGGAGCAATAAAGTAACAAGAGTAACTTCCTGGAAAAAAGTCTGTCCAGCTTGAATTCATTCACCGAAAGTATCCTGTCTGTATCAGGAACAGTGTGGCCGGCAGGACAAGGAAGTGATTCTTCCCATGTATTTGGCATTGGTTAGGCCACATATGGAGTACTGTGCCCAGTACTGGGGCACTCCATGTAGGAAGGATATTGAGGTGCTGGAGCAGGTCCAGAGAAGAGCAACAAGGCTCGTGAAGAGACTGGAGCACAAGTCCTATGAGGAGTGACTGAGTGAGCTGGGGTTGTTTAATCTGGAGAAGAGGAGGCTCAGGGAGACCTCATCACTCTCTGAACTACCTGAAAGGAGATTGTAGCCAGGTTGGGGTCTGTCTCTTCTCCCAGGCAACCAGGCAAAAAAAATAGATCAAGATGACAAAGTCTTAAGCTGCACCAAGGAAGGTTTAGGTTGGACATTAGGAAGAAGTTCTTCATAGAAAGAGTAATTTTGCATTGGAATGGGCTGCCCAGGGAGTGATGGAGTTGCCATCCCTGGAGGTGTTTAGCACTGGATGTGGCACTTAATGCCATGGACTAATTGACAAGGTGTTTGGTGTTAGGTCCTTAGATCAGAAGTTTTTTCCAACCTAGTTGATTCTGTGATCTAATTTTTTAAACTATTTCTTGCATTCTGTCAACAATTTATTTTTCCCTCATAGTGTTGAATACAAATATCTAGCAGAAATAAGCAAGAAATTTCATGGAAAAGCATATTCTACTGGATTGCAAAGAAGTTGTTAGATGAGAGTCATGATGGTGAAATTTTCCATAATGCTGTGGAAATAAAAGACTGCTTCCTTTGCACTGGTATTTACTACAATGTAATTGTCAGCACATCAGAACATCAGGTTAAGAGATAGAGGGTCAGAGAGCTGTAGATGGACATAAAATTTAAAATTCTAAGATCATTGCATAAAGAGTTGCTTCAGCAAATTAATCTGGCTTTTGGTGAACTTTAGGTTTTATAATGAGTACAATTTGCTGTATCTGAGTGTACCTTTTCAGTGTATTTTAAAAGACATAGAACACCAACTGGATTTCTTAAAGGTAGGCTTGAATCACTCTTTAAAGGGTTAAAACTAAATTTCTTTTCTCCTCAGCTCAACTCTAAGCTACAGTCTTGAAGTTTGAGAAGGCCAAGATACTTTTGTGAAAGTATAGATTTCATGAACAGAGCAGCAAGTATGCTTTTTGACTTTACATGACTTTGATCGCCAGAACATTTCAGGGCCAGTCCTTTAATCTTCTGAGAAGATTCTCTTGATGACTCACATTATAAGGATAGATCTCATTTACTGATCCATGAAAGCAGATGAAGTTTTTGACACTTTCATATATGCTCTTTTTTTTAATAATCTTCCTAACAAAAGAGCTTAAGTAGATGAAATATAAAATAGACAGTTAATTATGAATATAGAAAAACTGCCTGAATTAAATGAAGATTGTTCCCTATGAGCAGGAAAGCTTTAGAAGTTGAAATATGAAACTTTTAATAATTAATATTTTAAAATTGAAATGAATCAAATGGAAATTCAGCTGAAAGTTACCTGGAGATCTCCACAGAAATTGTATACTTAGAACAGCAGATTCCTATGGAACCTCACGCATACATGCTAGGCAAAATGAAAGTGAAGAGATAAAAGACATATTCAGAATGGAGATTTTAAATTATTTGATTTAGATGAGAATTTTTTATGTTAGTGCTAAGTGAAAACTTGATCTTTTTATAACTCTATTTTCATTAAATGTAAAAGAGACCAAGTAAATAACTCTGAGAAGTATTTGCTTTCTGAAGCAAATTATTTTTTTCTTTTGTCTTTAGGGACATTTACAAGCTAGTGAACATTAAATAGAATGTGTATACAAATGTGATAAAGCAATTTTTAAAAATTTGTGCATATTTTTTTCTCTTTGTATTCATTATGTTTATACATATACAAGCATGCATATATATATGTTCCTGGGGATTAATTTAAAACTGCAATTCACTGCAATCACAGTCAGAATCCGGAACGGCTACCTGCATAATAGGTGATAGATTTCAATGGTAAGATTTACCCAATGAAATATATGGCCGGTAGATTCAAAGTTGCTGCTGACATCTCCAGCTGAATCACCAACTCATTTAAATCAGCTTGCAATTAAGAAAAAAAAACAGTTTTGTAGAGCTCCATGAAGACTCCATGTTTTCATATGTATTCAGAAATTCATTGAATCCAGTGCTTTGGATGAACATCAGAGTAGGCATGCTCATTCTTGTGCTACACTAAAAGGTTATCTGTAGAAGGCCCCAGACCTTATTAAAGACCTGTTTGATTCAACTCTTCTATAATGTAATGGAAATAATATTTTAAATAGAAAGCACTATTCAGAATTTCATCACAGCAGGCACAAACTTTGCATTACACCTGTAAGTCTCTGTCATGTATTGCAACTGAAGTCAGGAGGCTAAAATTGATCTTCATTAGTTCATAAAAAGTTTCAGAAACAGTATTGTTAACTGAAGCAAAGAAAACAAAGAGACTGCTACACTTTGAACTTCATAAATCAGACATTAACTAAGAAACAAACAGAGCTGATCATGTCCTTTGAGAATTGCAGTCATTGTTTCCTTCCTCTCTTCTCCTTTTATTTGTGCTATAGGATCTAAAGCTTACTTCCTTATACTGAGAGGGCACTGTCATGTTCATTGTAGTGTCACAGCAGGCGATTCATTTATGATTGTCTCACAGATACCTGTACAGGCATACATGGACTGGAAAAGCCGAAACAACCACAGCATGTGGCTCTAGAAGACCTCCCCATTCTCTCCAGTCAGCTCATAATCTTACTAACAAAGCTAGTTTGAAGTGCTGCTCATCAGTCCACATGCTACCTGTGAAGATTCCTCACATACACACCCACTTTAGCATTGCTACAGGAAGTTGTTGTATTCAGGTGGATGGAAACAGAAAAATATGATGTGGTTTAGAGAGCTATTTTCTTGTAATGTGGATCAGAGAGGCTTAAGGATAGCAGAACAGAGATGATGTGGATGATACTTAAGCAGAAATATAAGTGATCTACTTCTCTATCTTGAAGCAAGTGGCTACTATGATATAAACATTCCACTGAGCAACTACAACGTAATACGTGACAACCTGTCCTGTAGTAGTAGAACCACACTGCAGTAAGAATGCTCCTACTCAGCAGTCATCACATGTATTTTCAGTTAGAGACCATTCTGAGAGACACAACATTTAGGAAGTCTCTGTCAAATGAAAATCATAGAATCTTAGAATTACAGAGTTACTGGGTTGGAAGAGACCTCCGAGATCATCAAGTCCAACCCTTGATCCAACCCCACTGTGATTACTAAATCATAGCACTAAGTGCCACATCCAGCCTCATCTTAAAAACCTCCAGGGACAGTGAATCCACCACCTTTCTGAGGCCATTCCAATGCCTGATCTCTCTCTCTGTAAAGAACTTCTTTCTAATATCCAACCTAAACCTCCCCTGACAGAGTTTAAGCCTGTGCCCTCTTGTCCTGCTGCTGATTGCCTGGGAGAAGAGACTGACCCCCCACCTGGCTACAACCTCCTTTTAGGTAGTTGTAAAGAGTGATGAGGTCACCCCTGAGCCTCCTCTTCTCCAGGTTAAATAACCCCAGCTCCCTCAGCCTCTCCTCATAGGAATTGTGCTCAAGTCCCTTCACGAGCTTCGTTGCTCTTCTCTGGACTGGCTCCAGCACCTCAATATCCTTCCTGAACTGAGGGGCCCAAAACTGAACACAATACTCAAGGTGTAGCCTCACCAGTGCTGAGTACAGGGGAAGGATCACTTCCCTCATCCTGCTGGCCACACTGTTCTTGATGCAGGCCAGGATGCCATTGGCCTTCTTGGCCACCTGGGCACACTGCTGGCTCATGTTCAGCTTCCTGTTAATCCAAACTGCCAGGTCCCTTTCCACCTGGCTGCTCTTCAGCCACTTCTTGCCCAGCCTGTAGCCCTGCAGGGGGTTGTTGTGGCCAAAGTGCAGGACTCAGCACTTGGCCTTGTTGACCCTCATCCCGTTGGATTCAGCCCATCTCTCCAGCCTATCTAGGTCCCTCTGCAGAGCCTTCCTGCCTTCCAGAAGGTTGACACTCCCTCCCAACTTGGTGTCATCTGCAAATTTGCTCATGGTGGACTCAATCCCCTCATCTAAATCATCGATAAAGATGTTAAACAGGACTGGGTCCAGCACTGATCCCTGGGGGACACCACTGGTGACCGGCCACCAGCTGGATACAGCCCCGTTCACCAGCACTCTCTGGGCCCGGCCCTCCAGCCAGTTCTTAACCCAGCACAGAGTGCCCCTGTCCAAGGTATGGGCTGCCAGCTTTTTCAAGAGTATATTATGGGAGACAGTGTCAAAGGCTTTGCTGCAATCCAGATAGACCCCATCCACAGCCTTCTCCTCACCCACCAGGCGGGTCACCTGATGATAAAAGGAGATCAGGTTGGTCAGACAGGACCTGCCCCTCCTAAACCTGTGCTGGCTGGCTCTGATCCCTTGTCCATCCTGTAGGTGTGATTGCACACAGGATTGCACTCAGGATGATCTGCTCCATAACCTTGCCAGGCACTAAGGTCAGGCTGACAGGTCTGTAGTTTCCCGGGTCCTCCTTGCAGCCCTTTTTGTAGGTCAGCGTGACATTCGCCAACTTCCAGTCATCTGGGACCTCCCCAGAGAGCCAGGACTGTTGGTAAATGATGGAGAGCGGCTTGGCAAGCTCTTCTGCCAGCTCCCTCATCACCCTAGGATGGATCCCATCTGGTCCCAGGTGTGATCCAGGTGGCTCAGTAAGTCACTGACTATTTCCTCCTGGAATACAGGGGGGCTATTTGGCTTCCTGTCCCTGTCTACCAGCTCCAGAGGCCAGCTGTTCTGAGGGCCACATGCCCTACTGGTGAATACTGAGGCAAAGTAGGTGTTAAGTACCTCAGCCTTCTTCTCATCCTTGTTAATTATGTTCCCCCCCAAAGTCCTGCAAGGAATGGAGGTTTTCCTTGCCCCTCCATTTGTTATTAACGCATCTATAGAAGAGCTTTTTGTTATCCTTAAGAGAAGTAGCCAAATTGACTTCAAATTGCACTTTTGTCTCTCTAATTTTCTTTCTGCATGACCTAGTTATACTCCTAAACTCATCCTGAGTAGCCAGCCCTATTTTCCATAGTCTGTAAGCATTCTTTTTATCCCTGATTTCCTTCAGAATCTCCCTGTTCAACCAAGCTGGTCATCTACCCCACCAGCTTGCCTTCTGGCACACTGGTACAGCCTGTTCCTGTGCACTCAAGACTTCCTTCTTAAAGCATGTCCATCCCTCCTGTATTCCCTTGTTTTCAAGGGTTTTTTCCCAGGGTATGCTCTGGACCAGTCTTCTGAACAGGCCAAAATCTGCCCTCCAGAAGCTCAGGGTAGAGGTTTTATTAGTGGCCTTCCTTGTATCCCTGAGTATTGCAAACTCTATTATTTCATGGTCACTGTGGCCCAGGCGGCCTTCAATCACCACACCTCCCACCAGCCCCTCTGTTTGTAAACAACAGGTCTAGTGGGGCCTCACCCCTGGGAGGTTCATTTACCAGCTGGAGCAGGAAATTATCCTCTATACACTCCAGGAATCTCCTAGACTGCCTCTTCTCTGCCGTGTTGAGCTCCCAGCAGATATCTGACAGGTTGAAGTCACCCACAAGAACAAGGACTGGTGATTTTGAGACATCTGCCAGCTGCTTGTAGAATAGTTCATCCCCTTCATCATCCTGGTTGGGTGGTCTATAACAGACTCCCACTAGGATGTCAGCCTTGTTGGCCTTCCCCCTGATTCTGATCCACAGGCACTCAACCTTATCACTGGTGACCTCAAGTTCTACAGAGTCAAGAGACTCTCTAACATATAGAGCCACCCTTCCACCTCTCCTACCCTGCCTATCCTTTCTGAAGAGCTTGTAGCCATCCATGGCAGCACTCCAGTCATGCGAGTCATCCCACCACGTTTCTGTGATAGCAACTACATCATAGCTTTCCTGCTGCACGATGGCTTCCAGCTCCTCCTGTTTGTTGCCCATACTGTGTGCATTAGTGTACATGCACTTCAGCTAGGCTGCTGATTTTACTCTTAACTCAGGATTTTCATCTCTGGGCTTCTTTTTGGAGAGCCTGGATTCAACCTCTTCCCCCTTCAAACCTAGTTTAAAGCCCTCTTGATGAGCCCCGCTAACTTATGGGCTACAGTCCTTTTGCCTCTCCTAGATACATAAAGCCCATCTTCCTAAATCAGATGCATTGCACACAGGTGCCTCTCACAATGTCCTCTGGCACTGCTGCCAGGGTCAAACAGTCTGCACAGCCAGAGACCTGAATGGCTGCATCCTTCTTGGAGGGTTCTGTCTGTGTCACCACACTCCTAGTGGTAACAGTAGCGACAGCTTTCATTTTTTTAGAAACCATTACTGGCTTTAGTTGAAATGTGGGGGGGGGGGGGGAACACCAAACCAAAAACCCAAACAAAACAAAACAAAACAAAAACCAACCAACCAACCAACCAACCAACCAACCAAAAACAAACAAAAAACCCCAAACCCTAGGAGGTGCCTGTGCCCTGTCTGTTCTCCTTGCCTGTGAGAACTGCTGTGCCATACCCTCACTGACATGCCACACCCGTCTGCCTGCTCCTGTTTGCCACGCTCCGGGTTGCTCATGTTCCCTGGAGAAGTTTATATAGCCTTCTCGTGCACCAGCTAATGAGCCTGTCCACCCCTCTCTCACCTAAGTCGGTTCCAAGGAGCAGCCAAGCCCAGGCAGGAATCAATGATGTGAGAGAAAAAAAAAAATGTGAGAGAAGAGCTAGCCAATTAAAGACTGGGTCTTAAATTCTACTAACCCACTTTAGGTTACATATTACTCACATGTTAATGGGAAAGCAGAATCTTTGCAACCTGTTCTAAGACTTGGAACTATGAGAGAGCATGCCCCATCTTGTGAAATGGAGGAAAAGATGGAAAAAGAACAGCACTCTCTTCAACCACTGGTAACAAAAAGCAGTTGTCTGTGTTTCAGCACAGTAACTAGGAATGCTCAAGGGAGTAGGAAGCTGCATGGACCTTTCCTTTGCTCCACACCCTCTGCAGACCCACAAAACTGCATAATTTTAACCAACTGATTCAATGTAGGGGTAACCAGATGGATACTTGTTTTCATAGCAGAAAAAGACATATGGTGAGTATGAGTCAGATGACAGATTAGATGATGTTCCTGAAGCTAGTGCTTGATTTATATTTTTAGCTTCAGAGAGGATAATATGTTCCTTAGCATCTATTCCATTAGCACTGTTAGAAATGTCTGTATATATTCTTTTCTATGGTAATGAACTCCACTTTGAAAAAAGCAGAGTAATAGAGAAATGCCTGTAAGTTTATTTGAATTTGGCTGAACTATGAAGTTCTCTCTAGGCCAGAGGTGTTAGTGGTGTGGCACTCTTTCCTCAGGGATGCTAACAACTTCATGCTGAGAACTTATTGCCTGCAATTTTGTATAAGGGGAAGTGGTCTTTCAACTGCTAAAAGGTGACAAGAAAAAGAGTATGTGTTCTGAGAACATAAAAACATTAGTAATCATTGATATTATCCCTGTAATTCATAGGTTTCACCTTTTTTTACGAAAGTGTCTAGGCATAGATTCTCATATACTTAGAAATGTAGGAAAACAGAGACAAATCAGGTCCAGAAAGTTGCTTGAAAATTTCCTAAATTAATCCATACTACAGATGTGAAACAAATTCATCTTGCATTTTAATTTCTTTTTGTTTATACTGTGACTCTATTTTAAAGGGACAACTTTCTAAATATTACAAGCTTTCCCACAAAGTCTGCATCAAAAGAGAAAAGTTTTTCAGAATTAGGATAAAGACATAGCTGTGTTCTTCTTGAATCTTCTTATATTTGAAGGTTTTTTGTGTTCCTTCAAACCACCTTAAGGTACTTCCAGCATGCAGTTGCTAAGAATTTTCACAGTCACATATGTTGGTACAAAAAATTTGACCAAGAATGTGTTTTTCCATAAAGTAATTGAAAATTTCTTGGCAGACAAACCCTTCTAAGGACAGGCTCCCTGAAATGCAAAAATCTATTCACAAAGCTTTTTGATTAATTTGTGTGAGTTCCTATAGGTTTTTGGCAAAATCTATCAGAAAGATAATTCCACAAATTTAAAATCTTTTCCCTGTGCATTATGTTCATGCACACTGAAGCTTACAAATAGAAGATAAAGAACCACACAAACTGTTCAGCCTAAAAGTTTTATGATCATCCCTTGGCGTGGTTTGTGGCAGAGAGAGGAAGAATCTGGACTGTGATCAGAAAAGGTACTTCTTGATGCAACCCAGTGAGACAAGCCCCTGACCTGAGCACCTTGCAGCACTGAAGCAAGGTGTTGCTTAGTTGTTGTGTATTGTGGATGCTTAACTATATTCTGGAGAATGTGCAAAAAGTGTGAGGCAAGCAATTTCCACTCCAGGCTCTTCAGTCAGCCGTCTGGTCTTCACTCAGAGGAAGGTGAGAGAAAGGTTGTTGAGGAGGTCTCTCAATGACTGTTGCTTTAATAAACAGAAAACACGTTGCTGAGTCTGAGAACAGATATGTGAGAACAAGTTATTAACTGATACACAAAATGGAGTTGTAAATGGTTCCAGGGTGTTTCATGCTTGCTGTTGGTGCCCTCCACCAACTGCAGAATTTAAAGCAGTCCTCTGGTTTTTCACTTGATTAATTTTAAGAAAAATCTTGCTTTAATAAACTTGAGTGGAACCTAGAATTAAGATCATTTAATGACACTGTAACTTGTGGGAATAACATTGCCAGAAAGATTAATTCTCTTGGAAAATAATTGCTACTTTGAGGCATTATTTCCCATTTTCAGTTACTTTTTATATCCAGACCAAACTTTCACCCCTCTGGGTTTGAGGATGAGAAGAAAAATATCTTCTATGAGGCAGTAATTTTCAATCAACTCAGACTGTACCTCAAACAAATACAACAAATCCAGTGTCAATGTCAACACAAAACAGCTGAGTATGGATTTTATTATTACTCCAAAATAAAATTTTTTATTTGCAGTGGACGTCAGTAAAATGGACATGAGTAAAAAGAAATTGGAGATTATTAATGCAAATATACTTTTTTCCCAGTCTTTCAAAAGCCGTGGGTATTGTATCTTTTCAAGCCAATGCATTCGTGATGATATACCCCAAAGACAATTCCATAGGATTTTTCTGGTGTGCAGGTATTAGAAATTTCTTTTATTAGTGTTCCTTCAATTTGCATAAAGTATTTGCTGTTGGAAGATATATAGTCCAGGTGGTAGAGTGTCACAATGAGAACTGGAACAAAGGATTGCTAATCTCTGCAGCAATAAAAATTATCAGCAGGATAGCAACTCTGTCCTGAATCCCCAGCAGCTTTAGAAGACGGAATCATGGGTTCATTCATGCCAGGCAGAAGAAAGAACAGAATCTGTCTCTATGTCTGATGAATAATGTGATCATTGCCAAATCCTGTTGTTTTATAAATCATATCCAAAACTCTCTTTATTTCCATTTAGAAGGTCCAAAATGGAATCAAAAAGCTTTGTTTTGTAATTAAAGCAAATAAGCACTTTTTCTGTGAAGGGAAAAAATCCCCTTCATTTCAACCTCAGCCATTTTCCCCCAATTATTCAGCTCAGTGATTGAACTGAATAATTCTAGTGCCTAACTGTTACTCATTTATCATTCAGGCCAAATTGGAATTGCAGTTATTAATCAAAGTATATTATGATGGTTGGCAAAATGAATCACTGTTCTTCCAACATAAACTCTTTGTCAGTGAAAACTGATACACCTGTGATATTTCAGAAAACCTTGCCATATTTCTTTTGGTACCTAGATGCAGCTTTAGAGTTCAAGAGGACCATTTCTGAAAATATATAAAACAAATGTTTTCTTTTAGTGTTACTTTTAAACTTATTTCAAAAGAAACTTTTGAGGGGTTTAAGATGTTCAAATAATGTTTTCCTAAATATTTCACATTACTTTGCACTGTGAATTCAATGCCATATAAAAGTTTAATTAAATGCTCATAGGGTTTGTAGGTGTCCATGAGCTTTGAGGAGGACAATAAAACCAAAATAAATTGTTCTGATGAACTTTTGCATTTCTTAAACTAAGAAAAAAGGAAAGTGGCATTAGTAAATTTTACATTCCAAATCCATAGACATTAAATTTTTGAAATAGATTGCATACATTTCTGGTTTATGGAAAATGATATGAAAGGGTAGTAGGAAGAGGAAAAGCCATAAGAATTGTTTGGGACTCTAGATATTATTCCCAAATTATTCTGTTATCACAATTTTATAGAGAAAATACATATTTCCTGATAAACTAAAGTCACACAATTTCCAGAGGAAAAAAATATAATTAAATTCAGAAAAAAAAAAAAAAAAGAGACATATCAAAAGAAAGAAAATTCACAGTTTTTTGTGTTGTTTTTTTTTTTTTTTTACTAAACAAAAGAAACCATTGCATAGATACTACTACTTAAAAGCACTCAAATTAAAATTGACAGTTTCCAGATATTAACACCTATTTATATCTTTAATTGAAATAATATGTGCAAGATTTTAGGATGATATGTACAAATGCTGATCAATATCTCCTCCAGGCATACATTTGGATTAATTTTTTCTTTATGGAGACTTTGCCATTTCCAAGAAATATCTCAGAGATGCTTTTTATCACATTAGGCCTGAGAGGATTTGTTTTTCCAAATCCTTGGGAAATAATTCTTTTTTTACCTTATTTACTGCTGGGTGTATTTTTTTAACAAGGAGATCCATGTCCAGCGGCTAAAATATATTGTTATACTTGATAGGTACTTTTCGTCTGATCAGTATCAGTGAAAAAGTTAGGAGGAGAAGAACACATGAAAGAGGAGAAGCAATGACCTTCCACGCCCATTACTCCAAATTTTGACAAAATCTTAAAAAAGAAAATCATCTAGGACTAATATTAGTTATGACATACTATTTTTCATTCTGATATACTAATTTGAAATATTGATTTGAGGTAATTTGCAAATAATATGTGAAATCTGCAATTCTAAAATTTTAAACTGAAGACAGTACGGTTCCAGAGATTTTAAGATCCATCTGTGCTAATGGACAAAAAATGGGTAAAATGTCTTTAAAATACCAATCTGTCTCTGTGATTTTGGAATTTGTCCAGGTGTATGATCTTTTTTTATATCTTGTAAGAAAAAATAGTGGAACCATGGATTAGGTCAAGAGTTCTTTTGTATTGAAAAGACAGCAAGGTGGAGGTCTCATGCTAGTCAAAGAAAGAACAGAATCATATTTTCATATATGAGTTTACAGGTGGAACATCATTATATTATACAATAGGATCCTGCACGAAGTTTCTACTAGAATAAATAGTTGTTCAACAGATATATTTTAACCAAATCTTTGTTATGTTATGGGATAGACTTACATCTTGGTGTCACCAGGCACTGGTAATTAGAAGTCACCTAATGAAAACTGAACTACTTGTTAGACCAGTGAATGACAATCACCAATTATGTGTCTCTTGTTAAAGCACTATGTATAGCATTTAATTTTCCTTGACTTATGATTCAGACTTTTATATTTAAAAAATAAACTCAGTATGTTGCAATATGCTTTTGGTATATAAAAGTATGCTGAAGTTATAAGTCGTTTAAAGTGAACATGCTTCCAAAATGGCCTTGTAACTCTTTGTGTAAACCTTTCGTCTTCCCAAGATCTCTTTAGTCCTCACTGTATCTTTGGAATGACCCGAGAGATACCTGAAAGTCTCCCTATTGGTTGTTAACCCTTTCTTGTAATTGGTTGGTTTGTAAGACCTCCTGGACTCCTAATGGTTACATTGTAATCCTCCCAAAAGGTATTTAAGCAGTTACCCAGAACAATAAATTCTCTCTCTCTCTGCCTGCTCGCCCTGCCATCTGCTGGTGTCCTCTGGTCTCTGTGAGAGCCATGAGACGCCACGTGGAAAGGGGGAGGTGGAGGGAGCATGCTCCCCCCGGAGCTAGGGGTAAAAGGAAAAGCCTCTTGCCTGGGGTCGCCCCTCCCTATCCACCTTCAAGATTCGTCATCAGTATCCCTGATCTCTAGGGGACTGTCTTATCTCAACATAGGAAGATGAAGCAAAGCATAAAGTGTTAAGGCAAATGCAGTCGTTTGCCAGCTTCCAATCAAGGTTCTCTTTATATTTCCAAGATGGTTCAAAAATGATTGATAAAGGTCTCATGATGATTTCAGCCAACTCTTTGAGTATTTTTAGTTTAAACCCATCAGGTCCCATAGACTTAGAGGGAACCAGCTGGAGCAGCAGATCCTACATACGTTAAGGGTTGACTGAATGTTATGGATTAAGAACTTTATTGAATGGCAATGCTTTTAACTCCTGATCAGAATAATAAAGCTGTGGAAGTTATTAATGTTGAGCTGCAGTGGCAAATGTAACCTATTAACTGAACTCGGGAAAACCTGCAGAGTTAAAAGGGCTCATTATTAGAATAAAATACTGTATGTGGGCAAAGAGCAACAGCTGATCTTGGAGACAAACTACAGACTGAGGTCTCCATTTATCTTGCCACTACACTATCAAAATACAAAACTTCAGGAAGAGGAATGATTTTTCTGAATTCAGTATTTATTTCCTAACAATGTATTTTAGTTTTGCGATCAGATTCTGTGAGGCAACATATTCTTAGGCATGAAAGTGATATCAGCAATGTCTTTGAGCAGAGTTCAATATCATACCTTGTTTGTTGTGCCAAAGGGACAATTTTACCATTACGTATTCTTTTTTTTTTTTTTTTTTTTTTTTGGCCAATGTCTGAAAATGGATTTTTATGAATAATACAATACTCAGATATGCATATATTACAAGGGTCTATAATGAAACAAAATCTAAATATATTCTGGCAGCTGAATCAAAACTTTCACATCAAGAGGATTATACATGTAATTCTTTGAAAACAGATTTTACAGTTCCTAGAAATATAAAAATAACAACCATTTGCTTTGATAAAGTTATTTCTTTCTTATTCAATAACTATTGTCACACCTTTATTTCCTAGTAATTTACTGTGTGTCTGTGTAAAAGGTGTTTAGACAGTATGCAAAGGCAGTATCTCTAATACTGTCTCAAACATCTCCTTCATATTTTAATTTTAAATATCTAATCACCTTCTCTAAGTAAACACCCATTTGACTGAGGCTAGAAATTGTAGACTTAAGTCAGTTGACAAAAATGTAGGAATTTTTAACATCTAAAAAGCTGCTACAGAATAGTTTCAAGCCATATGGATAAATTCTTCCTCTGTATCAAAACAAGTATTGGTGATTGAAGAATGATTTTGCATGTACATGGAATATAGAAAAACATCCCATTTCAAGTAATGGGGAAAAAATTCTTTTTGTAAAGATGGTATTTGAGTAATGTAGGAGACTAAATCTTAGTTATGGTGGAATCAGGAATAGCAAGGAGTTGGTAGCATGTTCTACTACTGGTAGTATCTTTTCTACACAGGAAATCTTGAAGTTCTGTTTCTCTATGCAAGGATAAGTGATTTTTTGCTACATTTGAATAATGAATCAATCAATAACATAGGAATATTAGCACACTGAAGGTGTAAATAAGACTACTAGGGAGTCTAAGAAAACAGCAATTACATCCTTTCAGAAACTTTACATGGAAATTTTATTTTCTTCCCCCTCCCCCCCCCCCCATTGCTTATTATACACAATTTTTGTTGTAATTTTCCATAAATATATATGGACAAACTTGACATATTACACAGTAGTACAAGTCTGAAATAGAAATTAATGAGCAAAAATGTACAATGAAATGCAATGCATAAGCATTTTACAGGGTTAATATACATTATGAATAATTAATTTTGTCAGGTCAAGAAAAGGATTTGGCATCTAGAAGGAGAATGCTGTCATTCACTCAGATCTCTTTGGAACATAAATAGCACCTCTAGCTAATAAATGATTGTCAAAAAAAAAATCTAGCCAATATATTCAAGTAAAAACCATACAGTATTGCAAAATACAAAAAGGAAGAAACAACTTTATTAGACAACAACAATGGCTACTGCATGTTTAATTATTGCATAGCAATACCAAGGTCTGTTGATAAACTGCAGATATGGTGATCTCTCCCAGTAGGCTGTAAATGGAAAATGCAGCTATATCACTCTTCAGGAAGGGTATATATTTAAGTGATTTATGTACCACTCTGAAAAAATCTCTCAGTAATTTTAAGGTAGCACTTTTTTAAAGAGTGAGAGCCAAATGCAGACTTTTCATGGGCTTGCCTACTTGCAGACAAAATAAAAACACCAAAACCTCTAAAAGATATGATAAATTCTCAGTGGTTTTAGTGACTCGTGTTCTGGAGAGTTTCCCATAATAATTTAACAGGAATCTTGTTTGTAGGCCCAAGTGTATTCTTATTTTCCATACAAGAGTATCATGTCCATTAGTACTTTGTAAGAACTGGTCATACATACCACAATAAATGAAAACTCAGTCTACTGCAGTCTGTTTAAAGATCATTTAGTTAAGATTTCCATCACAAAAATACCCAACAAACTTTACCAACAATGTAGGGTTTACCACCTACATCAATGAAAATTCTCGGTGATCTTAGGCTGCTTTGAACTGAATCATGGTTGGAAACCAGTGTTATGTAATATTGCAGTTTTTTGAATGATTTTCTACTATAAATAAATCTGGCAGAAAGTGAAAATTACCATATACGCTTACAGAAAAGCTTTAATTTTTTCTATTATTTGTGGAAGTATTTTATTTGTTTACAAATATGTTTAATTTATCAGGCACAATATGCAACTTACTCTAAAACATTATATATATTTTATATATACATAAATATATATAATATATATAAATTAGAGTTTTATATATAGGGGAATACATATATACACATATACCACTTCTGCATATATATTCCCTTATATATATATGTCTCTATATACATTCACAAAAGACATAAACCATTTTCTTCAGAAAAAAAAGAAAGATTATACATTGCTCAAAGAAGGCTTGAAAGGAAATAAATAATTTCCTTTGGGGTTAGCAGATTTATTTGGATATTTATTTAAATATGTCCTCTACATTTTATAATCTACATTCAGAGTTTATGATGGGATTCTTTAAATTCATTTATTTACATAGAATATTAAAATAATACACATTGTGCGTTAATTCAGGGACTGATTAGGTAGGAATATGCAGGCATAGCAAATTTGCCAGTTATAACAAATTCCACGTTTGCTGATACTCCTGAGATTTGGTATGGAGAAAATAAGGCTCAAGCCTCCACTGAAACCACATCACCGCCAACATCTGATAAAGCTCTTTGATAAGTATTTTTATGTTGGCTTCAGTGGACTTTGTATTAGATCCTAGAAGGCAAGAATGGTTTGAAGAATATCTTTGAAGAAACAATCATCTCTGGTTTTATAAAGAGCACATGAAGAACAATTATTATTCCTGGCCCCAACCCAATATTTTGTGATCATCTCCCTCAACTGTCCCATGAAAGGAAAAATAAGCTAAAATTTGATATTATTTCTAAATTGAAAAAAAAAAAACAAACATTTTTTTTTTTTTGAATACAAAATGCAAAATGTTCTGTAATACTTTTAAAAACTGGGTGTATTAACTTTATTAATTTCACTAACTCAGAAATTATACAAAAACAAACAAAAAAGAAAGGCAGGCCAACATCTCACAGAAATATCAGTAGACTCTGATACCTAAATCCCACTTTGAATTTTTATGCCAGATCAGTGATGCAAAAACTTCATAAGTATGGGTTAAGTCTTTAGACGTAATAAAGCTATGCCAACTGATACAAAGAATTTGGTCGTAGATATGCATTGCCTTAAAAATAGAACTGTAAGCAGCTTCAAATATTTGTGAGACTTTCTAATAGTCTGTACAGGTTTTACCATTATGCATTTTGTTTATTCTTCCAGGGTTGTGCAAGTCTCCAAACTTCAACTAAGAGGTAGATGATGAGAAAAATTTGAACTGCAAAACTACAACATGCAAACTATGTTGAAATCACATAGCAATGCTTATGCAAATTGTGATCAAAAAGGTGATAGTATATGCAAGCATTTTCAATGTATATATATGCACAAATATCAGAAGTTAACCCCTCCCAAAAAAAAAATCCAGACAGCCTTGTTAAAATTGATATGCCATTTCTGAAAATAATTATTTTAAAATTCCCTTTTATATTCCTCTCTGTGAGTAGAAAAATAGTCATCTATAGATAAACAAACAAAAGTTGCCTGATTCAGTTTTTTTATAAGCAAAATTGTCAGTGTCAGTTATAGCATGTTAATCTATAAAAACAGTCAATGGCTTTGTTTAGTGAAATCCTGATAGCTGCCCCAAATCTGGCTTTATGTGGTATCTGTAGCTTTTTCTCTGTCTCAGTAATACCTCTCCACTAATACTCAAAACCAGACCTGAAAGTAGCAAGTGAAAAACATTGCATTTGGCAGCATGGCAAATGTGGCATTTCAGGAAAAACAATTGCAAGAAAGCATTAAAGATAAGTCACTACATTCCCGGTCCAAATTCTTTGTGTTACATCAAAATGGAGAATACGGTGGGGTGGTGGAGGTGGGAAACTTTCAGGAGGAAAAAGAATTCTCGGAGAGGAAAAATCATGTACATATTGACAAATGTTTTTAAGCACAGTAGGTGCTGATATGCAAAGCGACCATTAACAGTCACATGAATTTTGAATCACAATATCAGTGAAATTGCTGCCATTCACTTCAGCAGTAAGTAGAAGTTGAACTTCCTCTCATAAGGACAGCATCACTTAAAAAATCTGATCATGAAGTCATATTTTCCCTAGCTCTGTCAAAACAGTTCACAAGTCACACTCCTGAAATAAAAGCATTGTAATCTGACTAGTTATGCTACAGGATTTCATATAAAAATACGCTTTTTTGAACTTGCAAATGGAAATACAGAACTGACAACAACTGCAAGCATAGTTCAATGCAAAAAGGTGGGAGGAGTGAAATTTTTATATGTTCCTGAAATAATATGGAAAATTAATATTGCGAAGTCTTTCTCTGGAGTTGGAAAGGGCGCAATACAGAACCCTTCAGCTAGTAGAGAGTTCTACATCAAAACCCTAAAGAGAGAAAAGTATCTGGATGTGTTCTCTAAAACAACTTGAAATTTAACCTTGATGTTAAATGGGAAAAAAGTATTATTGATGTTATCCACTTTCCTACTAACTTTAAAATGTTGGCATTATCTTTTCTAGATTGATCAAATAAGAGCAAGAGGATAAATAGGCTTAGTCATATTGGGGCAGAGAAAAGAATGAGCTATACATGAGTACAAATGAGAATAAGACCAATTAAGGATTTGCTTGCACTGATTGACAGAGACTACAGATTTTTATAGTGCATTAACAGATGCATGTGGTATGTCTTGAAGTTTGAGTATATTTCTTCATCATTGGGCAGGGGAATCTCTTAGTCCTGACTCTGCAGTGGTTCAGACTGAGGTAATTAAAAGAAATCAGGGAAATTTAGAGAGATGGTGTATATACTCAGGTCTAATCATAAAAGCAGAAATGTAATGATCAAATGATTTACAGTAGAAATTACAGGTCAGTGCAAGTAAGAGTGATATTCAGGGCTTTGAAGGCAAGTTATACTAATTTTGATACTTTGTTGCTCAGTATATAGTTGATTCAAGGCAATTTATTATTATCATTACTTTTAGAAATATGACCTACCTCTCCTATGAGGCAATTGCCCCCAACGGACCTGTTATTTGGAAGACATGGGTTTTTAATTGCAGGCAGTTTTTGCATAGATATGGTTCCAATTTTCTTCATTCATCTCTGGATTTTACCTTCTTTAATATTCAGTAATACCAAGAGTATGCTGATGGTTTTTATTCTGTTGCTAGTGTTAAGAGGAAAAGTAATGAAAGAGGTGTAAGTAAATGTTTCACTTGAGTATTCCTAATTTATATTGCTCCAGTTGCCTGCTGCAACAGGATTAAAAATTGGACATTGGTGAGTGGTGGTAAAGCAGCTCTTTCATTCCTATTTTTTTTTAACACACTTTACCAGAGATGAAAGAGCAGCATCTCTGTAGAGGGTTTATAGAAATCTTTAATTCCTCCGAGATAGTAACATAATTTTTGTTACTGGTGGTCAGGTGTGTCTGTGGCTCAAGGAACTTTGTTTTTCCCTTATTTCCTATGCCATGTTGTATTGTATTCTGAGATCCTGCATAGAACAGGCAAGTTGCCTGCATATTTCCTGAGAGACATTTTTATCATCATTTTTACTCAGCAATAGTAACATTTAACAGCCTTTAAAAGCTGACACTTGTTGTCTTCTACCCCATATTCTTAATCATGCTGTTTTTTGCAAAGAGATAATAAGCACCTACAAATTTGCCCCAGACATTTTCGTTCAGTCTCTGTATTAATCTCTTTTCAAATAATCTCTGCCTTTCTAACAGTTGCTGTTAAGAGCAGACTGATGTTCCCAATGACTACTCTTTAGCTAAAATTTCAGTTCTTCTTTTGCAATACAGTATTTATAACTGATATTACTCACTGTATGAAATGTTTGTGTCTATGAGAGAGTCCTCATCACACTCTGGCTGTGGGCACACAGGGTCTCCACAGGTCCTGGAATTCACTCAGTATGTTTGAATAGTCAAAAAAGAGAGTAATGCTTTTATTTCATGGGGTGCTGGCAGGGCTAAGGTTCCAAATATTTATTTCCTCTCTGAAGCTGGGGGCCGGGAGAAGAACTATAATTTTACTGGGACTAAATCATTATCCTTTACACAGAACACTGCTCAAATCTGAACATACAAAACATATTTTCTCCCTAAACTCTGAAATGCATATATTTTGTTGCTGATGCTTCTATAAAACTACAGGACTTCCTGGAGATGTCTGGTTTTCCTGAATATAATTAGGTAAAAAGTAGGTATTAAATTCCGTACCATGCTGAGAGTAGATCCATGATGCTTCTCTCTCAAAACAATGTTGAGATAATTGAAAAGTTCAGCACTACTGTGGAACATCATAATATATGAGATGATAATGCAGAAAAACTGAAATAAGCAAAACTAAATTTTTTGGAAGAAAAATTAAAAGAATCATATTGAACATAATAACATTAATAATATTAAGAAATAACTTCCTAAAAGCACTGTGCTAGATTTTACTATTAATTTTTTTCTTTTTTTATTGGCACTTCAAAGTGTGTTTATTACAGCTAGGTCTCTGTGCACTGTATTTCCAATTTTTTTAGATTTAGAAGAGGGCTAAAAGGAATAATATTCCTTTCCTGGAATTGAATGTAGGTTTATCCTGCATTAACGGTGCATAAATATTTTATGAATCAGACCCTTAATTTTCACAATTTCTGAGGCATTTATATGCCTCAGAAACAAATAGCACCTTTCCTTACCTAGAAATACAACAGAAATATTTTCACTTATTACCTTCCGAAGCTTGCACTTTTGGCTTTCAAATGCAATGCTAAATGATTTCTGTAAAGTAAAACTGTAGACTTATGCTTTCTTTTGTCTAAAGGAGGAGGACAATTGTGTACATTTTAATTTATGAGAGTGTCTGTGTGAAATTGTAGACACAAGACTAAATATCCTGCACAAAACCGATATGTCAGAGCTTTCAGACAAAGCTTCCTCCACAAAGCTTCCAGACTGGCATTGTCAAGGTGCCTTGCAGCATTTTTGCTCAAAGCAGCATTACACAAAAAAAAAAAGAAGTAGCTTTTCACCAAATTCATGTGAAAGGGAGGTGAGAACTGGTATGAAGATATCTATCTGCAAAGACCTGAAGTTAGACCTTAAATCTCCTCTCAGGAAACCATCAAACAACTAATGACTTGCCAATAAAGCCAAGCATTTACTTTGAAGTCATTGCCACTAAACTGATTTGCGCCACAAAAGCCAAAGGTTAGTATCCTTTTAACTTCAGCAGATTCTCAGTCTAGTCCTTTTAGGAAAAAGGCTTCACAGTCTGATCCAAATCATTCAGCCACACAGGAATGCATAATCAAACTAATTGCCACACTTGTTAGCAATGCAAATCTTGGGTTTAAATCTTTTATCTACAGGTAGATTTTAGCTTAGTTTGTATTAGTGAGGTCTGAATGTATTTTGTGTTCAAATGTGTATGCTGAAGTACGATGACATCAGCTATCACAGGAGGAAACTACTTCTGGAATATATTATAAATCAGCCATTTATTGTATTTTAGAGATGGTGCCCACCAATTGTTCGTCTTCTACTCTTAATTTTTACATCCATATTATAATTGTTTATACAGACGTATTTTTTATCTAGTGGGAATACAAAATATAACAAAAGTTTCTGTGTGCTTCAGTCAGGTACTCGGTCTCTTTTGCAACAAATCTTTGAACTTATATTCTCTTTAATATTAGCGTAGAGTTTGGGTAGATTATTTCAACTGACTTTAACCATACTCTAAAGATGAATGCAAGTATCTTCCCAAATAAGAGTAGGAGATACTTTTGTATTAGATATACTTTTGAAACAAATATTTTTGTCATTGGAAGGCTTTATAGTCTGGTTTACCTGACTCTTGATTGTCCAGAGTCAAAGTCTGATGGATTCCCTCGGATGGAATCACTACCTCTGTAATCTTAATTTTGTGTCACTGAAATAAATAGACTGTAGATAGAAATTTGACTTAGAGTTTTGCCATGGGGCAAAAATCTGTTCCCATCCAATATTGTGACTGATCATTATTACCACGAAACTTGGCCTGTGCCTTGATTCCTAATGGAAGTCTTCTGAGCTATATTGCAGATTAAATATTGGTTTCTCTTTCCGAGGGATCTTCAAGAGCTTTGTCGGCTCTGCTGGAAGCATCTTCATTCTCGTTGTTTGTTAATGGTTCCACTTCCTTTGAGTCAGCATTCTTCTGAGCTTTTTGCTTCTCATCTTCTAGCTTCTTTTCTTTTGCCAAAAGCCTGTAGTTGATGGCATTGCCAATGAACAACCAGATACTGGCCACAGTCACAATCACTCCGCAGACAAAATACATGTACTGATATTCACCAGTAACATCTACTAACCAACCTGAAATACAAAGACAAAAAAGAGAAAGAGTATTAGACTAGGAGTCCAAATACAACCCACATCCTTCTCTTGGAGAAATATCTTTATATTCCTTGGTTTTGAAGTAGAAGCAGAAAAGCATTTTCAGCATGTTAAAATTTTCTAACATAGGCAGTGGAACTATAACAAAACCTGTATTAGTAAAGCTAGCAATTGTCATTGGAGTCACTGACAATTATAGAAGATTGAAGAACGGATGTAAGTAAAGCTTAATGAATAATGACAGGTTTTTTAGCTCTTCTATTTTCATTCTTTCATTTTATTCACGTGCTAATTGTGTTTCCTATTGTTTTGGAATGACTGCCTGGTACTCACTGAGGCTGTATACAACAACAGGATAAAGAGGCATGGGCCTTCTTCAGCTGCTGTCTCTGTTCATCAGCTGCCTGCCTTTCAAGTTTACTTTCCTGTGACTGGTGAAAGAGATGGAAAGGCTTCTCCTTTCAGCCATCATGCTCAACTGATGAGTTTTAAACTATGAGGACTGTATGTAAAAATTAGGTTCACACCTCTGAGATTAATTTTGTCATGGCAAGGAAAAAAACCCAGTTCTTTCTATTTATGAACCATTCTTTCTAAATGTTCACAATTCCAAAATCAACATTTGTACATATCCAAGTATTTAGCTCTGAACTCTGCTACAGTATAACTGAAATTCACAGGATAACCTGTACACTTCAATTTAGTATGTATTTAGATGCTTTTACTGGGTTGAAGCCATAATGCTAGCCTATTCACCTGATACAGATTTACAAGACATTAAATTATTCTAGACTTCTCTTTTTTTTTTTTTTTCCCAACAAACCTAGTATTAGGAAAAACTCAAAATAGCATTGCAAGTGTACAATTCACTTATTAGTGTAAATACTGCAATTTGCTAATTTTTATTGATGAGCAGTCTCATAAAACTGATGTTTAAAAATTAAACTTTGAATTAACATTACTTCAGCATATTTTAAAGAACATGAACTAGTCAAAACTGGAACTTAGCCTTTCCATGTGTTCATTCCTTTTGTTGTCTCTATTTAACAAGTTCAATCAATTATTCATACAGCTATAGCACAATCAAATGTTTTTCAAAACTCCTGAAAAGCTAACAAACTGAAAAATAAATAGTTATGTAAGATATTGCCCCATAAATATTAGATGAAATATTTTTAGAGTTAACACTGATTTCAGAACCTGACTGAAAAGGTTGGACTCAAGAGGTCACAGGCTTAGACCCCCCACTAGGTGGCACAGGAAGAGTCTATGTGAGAAAAATATATTTTGTTCTACTTTTACCAAAATGAATTTGTATGCTAAATGATGATAAAAATATGGAATGTCTTAAGAAGTATTAAAATTTACTTGTACAAATACTATTTTCCTGAAACGAGTGGAATTGTTTTGGCATATCTAAAATTGCACTCAACAATGCTATTCTCATAGAAATGCTGACAGTAATCTAAACCACTTCAATATGTAGAAATGGTTTTAGGCACACATAATCTTACTGGCTTCTGAGGCAGTGTTTCTGTGGGTATAGTATATGTTCACAAAGTTGGCAATCTCACTATCTTTATATTCTCATACTGTTGGGCTTACACTGCAACACACACACCAAGATACACACCAGTGCTTCTCAACAAGATTAGAGTGTCTATTTTTTTTAGTCTCAGGTATCAACAGAAACATTAAAATTATAAAGCTTACTAGCAGCATTACTAAATACTGACTAAAAAGCTAGCAAATAGAAAATATTTTACATAAAATTTCATCATTTTTGCTGTAAGAAGTCAAGAAGTCATGAATGTAGTCTAAGCTATATACCTAGGCTCTCTTTAGGATCCCCTTACACTTGAAAGAGAGAAGTTGGCAACATTGCTATCTTTCAGTCAGTTCACACTCTGAATTGCCCTATCCAGTGGCTAAAAAAACGCATGAAAGGACTGGCTGTGAGCAGAGTTGTGGTGTGTAATCACCCTAGGTCACAATGCTCCCGGAACCATGATGGAATCCCACCATGCAGGCACCCTGCCTAGGCTACTGTGGATGCCCCTGTTCTTCTGACACCCCCCTGCTAGTTTCTTCTCTCTGGAAATGTCAATCCCCTCTGTGTAGACAAACTAAAATTGTGTAAGCGAGTGTAAGAGAGCGCTCCTTGAGCTGTCACTAGGTTGGAGAATTTATAAGCCACTCTGTGAGATCTTCACAAAAATGGACTCAATCAATTCAAGAGAGTAAGAACTTCATTGTCAAAGCGCAAATTGGAGATGAATATATATAACTCAGGGTTGCAAAACTAGCCCTGTGTGTTATCAGGAAAACATACATTTACCACATGGATTTAGAGGCCTGTAGACATGTGGTCTTAATCTGTTTTTTTTGCAAATACACGCAATAAATGCCTTTAGATTCTGATGTGAGCCTACAGCTGCAAAGCTCAAAGATAACTGATGCAGTGTACTGCTGCTACACTACGCTTCTAGTCATAGTGAAAACGTTAAATAACATTAAGAACAATGTTTATATTTATTCAATGTTAAATCGTAAGATTATGCTGTAATGTCTGAAAAAATGGGAAGAAACAGATTCTTACCTCCTAGAGGAGGGCCTATGAGCACAGGACAACATTCCACAATGGTGACAAGTCCAACCGCACTGGAAAATCTGGCAGCCCCAACGAGGTCCATCAATGTCTCAAAAAGAACGCTGCTAACCATTCCAAATGCAAACCCAAAAAATACAGCATATATCACCAAGCCAGTGTAATTCGTTGCCAGAGGGCACAAGATATGACAGACTCCATTGTACAAGACAGCAAAACTAAAAAAATACTGAATCTTTGGCCGGATAAACCTGGAGTTTGCCACGAGTCCCATTGAAGGCCTAGCAAACATGTCTACAAAGGCTAAGATAGATAGCAAAAAAGCAGCAGAATATTCATCAATTCCCTTATGCTTGGCATAAGGAGCCAAGAATACTATTGGAGCAAAGAAACCAATGAACATAATGACATTTCCTGACAAATAGATCAGAAACCCTCTGTGTTTGAAGAGGGACAGATCTAGATACTTATTCATAGTTTGCCAACAAGACTTCTTGTTGTTTTTGTGCAAGGCAGAATCTCCTGCGCCTTTTTCAACATCTTTTTTCACAGTCGGGACTTTTTTCGGTCCAACAGGTCTCATAAGTGACCCAGCCACACAGCAGTTCAAAAGAAGTCCTCCCAGAATAAGAAAACTTCCTTTCCAGCCAAAAGCATTAAAGAGGAATTGATTGAGAGGTGCCAATGTGCTCAGGAACACTGGACTTCCAGCCATGGCCAATCCGTTAGCAATGGGACGCTTCTTATAGAAATACTTGCCAATCATGGTTAAGGCAGGCTGTAAGTTGAATGCTAAACCCAGACCTAAACAACACATAAAAGACAATATTATTGCAGGTCATGCATTGAAAAACATATTGTACCACTTTCAAGTTATTTTTAAAATGACTACTGTCTAATCTAGTGATTCTCAATAAGGACAGAAACCAAGTATCATCAGAGAATGAAATATAGCTTCATTGCTGTTTACGTGTGTTAATGCCAAGACTGTGTCAAGTGGCATTTGGTCCATTGCCCCCTGCAGCACTGCATTAAAAGCCAAAATTCCTTGATGTGTTTCAGCAATTATAGAGTCAGGGCAATCATACTGAGAAGAATGATGGTATCAACTCCTTGACTCATCATTTTTATATTTGCATTCTTTCTTGGCTCATTTTATCGAAGTTATTAAATGTCACCTCAGCCACAACGAATGTAAGGTGTATTTAAATGTATAAATCTCCTATTTTTTTATTTCCAACCCTAATTAAGGTCCAAGTTGTCTACTAAACTGAAGCTTAAAATAGCAAATTATTTTAGAGCATATATAGCTCCCCTTCCCCATGCCACCACTGAACATGGAAGAGTTATAGAGGACACATGTCAGATCAGACCACACATCCACATCAGCTTAATGTATAAGCTGAACCCTAAGCTGAACCTCTAGGCCTTCTCTCTCTATAAAGACATCTGGGAAATAAGATATAAGTAGCTATGCATCTGCTTGATGGTGCAGAAGAGAAGTTTTCTTCTCTGATAGGCCCATTCCTGGACTCTCAATTTATTCTTTCAGTGGCCCCAAGTTTAGGATGTCAAAAATTAGAGCTTCAAGAATTAATAACTGAATAAAGAAGGACTCTTGTAGTCCCAACATAAAGAAAGACGAGCTTGAATATGCATTCATTTATTACCTGTCACCTCACCTTCCTTATTCTGAGAAGGGAGTTTAAAAAACCTCCACAACTTTTGAAAAGGAGGGTTTTTAATTTACTGGCATCACGATTACTTTAGTTCATTGCTTTAGGCAATATCTAGGCCTCAGATAGATAATTATGAATAATTTCATTATTGACCCTGGGCAGATTTTAAACAGAAAACTATTGCACTGAAAGTTTATACTTTTCTGAGAGACTATATGTATGTGCAAACCTAAAAAAAACTGGTACAAGCATTCAAAATTTTACTAGAATTCTGCTAGCCTCTCTCACCCTGCTTGCAGTGCAACATGATAGAAAGCTAGAAGAATGAATTTGAAATTGTACACAAATGACTGTAATAAGTGCTGTCATGAGCCAACCAATTTTTATATCATTATTATAGTGTGGTGCGGAACAGTCCACACTTAATCATTGACTGAATAAATTCATGAGTCGTTTCTATATTATCCTAAGAAATAATTTAACAACCTACCGGCTAATTTAAAGGATTAGGTAGTTCAGGTAGCTGAAATTACCTGATCTTGCTACCTTCTTGGATTGCATCTGTACACAGAGGATTCTTGATCAGTAAGGCTCACTGGGAGAACATTATCAGAAATAATTTGATATAGTAATATATAACATAATATAACATAACTTTTTAAACAAGACTCTTACCTCCAACCACACCAATACATATATATAGTTCAAGGACGCTATTGCAGAAAGAGCTTGCAATCATTCCAAATGAACACAGGATACCACCTGCTATCATCACAGGCCGGCTACCATACTTATTCACCAAAATGCTGCTTATGGGACCTGTTGGTAGAAAGAAAATGCAGTTACAGGTAACAGGTAACTCCATCATAAATGTCTTTGTATTTACAACATGTTGGAATGCATTCCTCTTCTATCTGGGAAAATGTTAAGCTGTTTCTATACCAGTCTGTCTTACAAACACACTCTGTGGATTTGCAGATCCATGACCCTGGTTGTGGATATATTGCCTCCATGACAATATAAATATTGATTAACTATGGAGATGTATAAGAAGATTAAAGATATCAGACAAGCAAGAGGGATTGTTACAGTTCATGACTAATCAATACTGAGATTGGTCTAAGGAAGTTTTGAAAGTGCGAGGACAGAAGAATTTCAAGTATGAGACAGGTATCAAAACAATCCACAGATTACGAGGAATCTCCAGGCAGAGCAAACTAAAACCTGACCTTAATACTGCAGCGTGTCCTGCACCCCTACTTAGAACCATACATAAGCTCAAAACTTAAAGCTTGTCAAATCAGAATGTAAATCTCTGGTCCCTACAGCTCGTTTTCCCTTACCTCTTCAAGAGGGGAGTGTTAACAGGCAGTAAGATGACGCTAAGTTGTTTGGGAAAATCTAAAATGTAGTTTAGCACAAAGATCTATAAATTTTGAAAATATTGCTACAGGTTCATTTTTCAGTTTTAATTGCAATTCAGTTTATGGTGTAATTGCATCCATACTAAACAAACAGCTAGTGTGCAATTTAGCCTGACATGCATTATATGTTTTTTAAACGACCATGACTAGAATAGATGGTGTGCTACATATCAAGATTAAGAGGTCGTCAAAGCTCTTAAGGTAAACTTCCATAGCATCTGACTGCACTATATTTGGCCCAAACCATTACAAAATATAGTCTTGCTTTTGCAATAACTAAACTTATCCAATTAAAAACCAAACCAAAGAAAACAAAGAAAACCCAAACAAACAACCCAACATCATAAAACCAATGCATTTCAAACTTAAGATAAAGCAGGCACATGGCATAAAGTAGGATGCCATGCTTTGCAGCTGATTTCACTGCAAATCATTCACTGCTAACAGTACTACTAACAGTAGAACTTTTTTTACAAATATCTAAAGGAATAAATTCCAGAAACTCAGTATTTTGAAAAAGCCAAATCTAGACACATTTAAAAGTGTGTTTTCATACGCACAGTGTTATTACAGACTCCACTCTTTGAATTACCCTAAATGTATTAGAGTATTACCATGGACCGACTGCAAATGTTAATTAGTACTTCCATATCAACAACAGAAGTCTTAAAGATGTGCCAGATGATCAATTTTTAGCTTACTTCCTTATGCAAAAAAGCTTCTACAATAGAGTTTCCCTGTGCCTGCCTGTGTTTTCTAATAGCTTGTGAATACAGAGGTCAGCTTGAAATTAACTTGACTGGAAAGCAAAGATTTGAGTGATGTTTAGATCTTGGTTTGTGCATTCACTAAATAGCTTGGGTGCCAAGGAGTCCAGGGAAGCTCCCATAGGCTTCCTGTCCAAGCAGCACAGTCACTGGCCAGTACGCTCAGCTTGTCACCAGTAAACGCAATCTATTTTTCTGCCCAATTCAAGGTGGGTGGGGCATAGAGGATAAACAGAGTATCTATTTTACTGAGAAGGTAAAGCATTCTCAGACTTAAGGCATTAGGGCTCATCTCACAGACAGAAGCACACGAGATGGTCTCAGCTGCTCACTGAACTGCAGCTGAAGCATAACCATATATTGAAATGAACAGACTTAAACATCCACAGCATGGAATGGACTACCAAAAAGGCAAAACCCCAGAGATTTATTAAAAGACTTTAAAACACTTATGAAGCACTAAAACATGTAACCGACAGCTTATATAATGACATATCTAACATTTCATTACTTCCATTTGGGGGGAACCTCTGAGCAGAACTGTGACAAAGTAGACTTTCCCCTTTGAGGTCATATAGAGAAAGCAGTGAAACATGAAGGACAGAGAAATTACACTGTAAGCACATCCCAAATATATCACGTTTACTTCTGTCTTAATAAACTTGTGCTCTCATAACTATGCTGAAGCATAACTTCAATTACAATTTTTTTTTTTTATTTATAGAGCTATGTTTGGAAAATCAGTGGTTTGGCTCATGTTTGAATTAGAAAGAAAGCCTTTTTGAAATATATAATATAAATATTTTCCCTGAGTCAAAGAAAGACCCTTTTAACTGGAACTCTTTGCAAAAAACATTTAACTGTTCTTATTGCTAAACACAACAGTATATCACTTAAAAGATATCAAAAAATTATTTTAAAATTATTTTAAAAAAATTATTTCCAAGCTCTTCCTGTGATGAGATGGAAGTATTTAAAAAATTGAAAATGAAAAATTTATTTAGTTTGTTAACATTCTGACCTTCTCTCAAACTATTGTTGCAAAAAATGTTGCCTTGCTGTAGTCTTGCTTAAAATGTTCCTTTGATGAGCCACAGAAAAAATGTAGGAAATATTTGACCATACTTTTTCTAGATTCATTCACTACAGACAGAATCTGGAATTGTACCCTTACATAAATACTTCAGGTATGATGTAGTTAGACCTGTTAGCTGTCTGTTTCTTTTCCCACTAAACAAATACAGCATGAAAAGCCAGAAAGATAGGTGTGAGAGCAAATGAAAAAGATTATGTAAATCCACACACAGATATCAAGTGTTGAAAAGATAAGAATGGCATTAGAAAAGATTGTTATATACTACTGCTATATTTTTAGCATTTTAAATAAAATTATGAATTGAAAAGACAGCATGCACTGACAAAAGTTTTCCAGCCATAATCAAAGACAAATATGAGCTCTGCTCTAATACTCACCCCAAGAGAGCACTGACTATAATATAAATATACTTTAATACGGTTCCATCAATCCTTCCTTTCATGAATTACAGGAAAATGAGGCAGCCTTGTTTGTTTAGGGGTTTAGGGAAGAAATTTGTTTTTAGTGTTTGGTCGTTGCATTTTCTGAGGGTTGTCCAGAAATGTTAAGTTCTCCTCTCCTTTAAGGGAAATCACTGTGCAGACAGTTCCTTATCAGGAACAAGAAAACTACATCTCTGCAGATCTTCACTGTGGTGTTAGGCCAGGACCACCAGGCCAGTTACAGCCCTTCAGATCAAAGTGGGTAATGTTAGCTTCACCTACAAGACCTGATAGCTGAGATCAAATATGGATGTATGAATTTAGGTAGGCAGTGGATGAAGATACAAGAGGAAAGGCAAAGTAGTCTGACTCTGTACTACCAAAAGACCTAAATCTGGACTGTATGATGAATAGAAAATTCCTTTAAACATAATACTCTCTTTGAGATGTTTTCTTTAAGTTAGTGATGTGTATTTCTACAACAGATCCCCCTTATTTGGAGTTTTCTTTATGTGTATTCCAGTATTTTGATTTAAAATTTGTGCATGTGGGGAATAATAATTGTTCTATAAGCCATAAAGTTAGTTTTATCTCCCCAAGTTATCTAGGAACCCTTCCAATGTGATAAGCAGGTTGACAATTTTCTTCTGACATCTGTGCATACACTTGGGTTTGGAGTCTTATAAAATACTGCATATTCATACCTTAACATATATGAATCTACATAAATTCCAGCTGTTTTCCTGCTATCATATGTTTTATAGCCATGTACAAATTTCATTTCACATGTAATATCTTCTGCAATTATTTAAGCAACCCCATGCCAGCATGGATCTATTTTCCTCACATATTTTTTCTTCTTAGCTAAAGAAAGATTAAACTGTTTATATACTCTAACACTGCCAAAATCTTGCTATACATTAATGCATATTAATGCACTGAAGCACTGCTGGATCTTGGAATCTACTTTCTCAAAGCCTGAAGTAACTGCATAACAGATGTTAAGTCAGGAGACCCACAAGAATATTAATTCTGATCTCTCCCTTAACACCTACAAACTATCAGCCACAAAAGATTATGCACTCCCTAAACCAAATTTAAGACCATTATCATAATATGCTAACACTCTCCCAGCTGTATTTTTGTTTTATATCTTTCCGTTTCAGGCAAATGACCAGGCTATGAGAAGAAATAAAACAGCAACTATAACTGGTGCCACTGAAGAACAGTTTCAGGAAAGGCTGTGCAGCAGGACACAAATGCTTTAGAAGGAAAGAAAAAATAGCAGTTTTTCACATTGTTCATCATACATCAAGGGAAAGATGGCAAAAGTCATTTCAGCTATGTGAGCAGAGACTGGATCATGAATTTTGGAGCTTTGTATGATTTCCTGCTTTATACAAAGTCTATACACATCTCAAACCTATGTTCTATTTTGATGGCTCAACAGAGCACTCACTTGTACATGTGTATTGTGCAAAATGTGAGGATGAAGTTGCTGTCACTGGTCTTCAGGGAATAGCAAGATGCCTCAGAATCACAGAATCAGAGAATATGCAAAGTTGGGAGGGACTCACAAGGGTCATTGGGTACAACTCCTAGCCCTAAAAAGGCCATCCACAAGAGTCACACCATGTTCCCAAGAGTATTGTCCAAACACTTCTTGAACTCTGTCAGGCTTGGTGCTGTGACCACTTCCTTGGGGAGCCTGTTCCAGTAACCAACTCTACCCTTGGTAGGGCAGAAGAATCTTTTTCTAATATCCAATCTAAACCTCCCCTGATATAACTTCAGGCCTTTCCCTTGGGTTCTGTTACTGATCATTGCAGAGAAGAGATCAGTGCCTGTTCCTCTTCTTTCCCTCATGAGGAATTTGTAGACCGTGATGAGGTCTCCCCTCTGTCTCCTCTTCTCCAGGCTGAACAGACCAAGTGCCCTCAGCTGCTCCTCATATGGCTTCCCCTCAAGGCCCTTCACCATCTTTGTTGCCCTCCACTGTACACTCTCTAAGAGCTTAATATCTTTCTTGTGGTGCCCAAAACTGCCCTAATATTTAAGGTGAGGCTGCACCAGTGCAGAGCAGAGCAGGACAATCACCTCCCTCGACCAGCTGGCAGTGCTTTGCCTGATGCCCCCCAGGACATGGTTGGCCCTCCTGGCTGCCAGGGCACTGCTGACTCATATTCAACTTGCCACTGACCAGGACTCCCAGGTTCCTTTCCGTGACATTGCTTTTCAGCATCTTGTTCCCCAGTTTGTATGTACATCAGGGTTGCCCCATCCAAGGTATAGAATTTGGCACTTCCCCTTGTTGAACTTCATATGGTTGGTGATTGCCCAGTCCTCCACTTGTTGAGATCTCTCTGCAGGGCCTCCCTGCTTTTGAGGGAGTCAACAGCTCCTCACAGTTTTGTGTCATCTGCAAACTTGCTCAGTATCCCTTCCAGTCCTTCTTCCAAGTCATTTATGATGTTGAAGAGAACAGGGCCTAAGTTGGAGCCCTGCAGAACCTCACTAGTGGCAGGTCACCAGTCTGTTGTTACCCCATTCACTGTGCTCCACCCATCAGCCAATTGCTCACCCACCACATGATGTGTTTATCCATCTGTGTGCTGGACAGTTTAACCAGAAGGATCCTGTGAGAAAAAGTACTTAAAGCTTTACTGAAATCCAAAAAGATTACATCAGCTGGCTTCCTTTGGATCAGCTGGGTTACCTCGTCATCAAAGGAAATCACGTTTGATAAGCAGGACTTTGCTCTCATGAAGTCGTGCTGGCTGTGACCAATGACTGCGTGGTCTTTCAGGTGTTTTTCAATACCTCCCAGAATAATCTTCTCCATAACTTTACCAGTCACTGAAGTGAGACTGACAGACCTGAAGTTTCTGGAGTCTTTTTCTTGCCCTTCTTGAAAATTGGGACAATGTTTGCCAGCTTCCAGTCAGCTGGGACCTCTCTGGATTCCCAAGAGTGCTTGAAAATCATTGTGAGAGCTTTTGCAATGGCATCAGCCAGATCTCTGAAGATTCTGGGATGAATCCCATCAGGCCCCAGAGATTTATAGGGATCCAGATGGAGCAGCAGATCCAGCACAATTTCAGGGTTAACTGGGAGTTGATCATTCTTGCAGTCATGGTCTTCCAGCTCAGGGCACTGAGACCCCCTTGGTCCATCATTCGTGTTGAAGACAGAGGCAAAGAAAGCATTAAACACCTCTGCCTTGTCTCTGTCCCTGTTTGTGAGGTGACCATCCTCTTCCAACTGTAATTGGCCTATGATAGTTCTATATTGCCTATTGCCATGAATGTATTTGAAAAAACTCTTTTTGTTGTCCCCCACATTTCTGGCAGCTTCAATTCCAGTTGAAGTCCCCCATAAGGACAAGGGCAGTGGATTTGAAAGTGTCCTTTAGTTCCTCAAAGAATAATTCATCAGTGTCATTGTCCTGACTCGAAGGTCTATAACAGACTCCCATGATGACATTGGCATTATTTGGTCGCCAGAGGTATCAGATAATTATTATTTGGTATCCAGAGGCTACTGGGCAACTGTGCCATTGCCATCTGTGAGCTCCATACATTGTAGCCCTTCTATTACATACATACATTCTATTACTACTGCCACCTGTCTGCCTCTTCTGTCCTGTCTATCCCTTCTTAAGAGCCTTATTTGTCATCCTCCAGGTTGCTCACACTCCCTGGAACCATTTAAATTTCCCTCAGTTGTTCCTGGTAACACCCCCTCCTTGACTGGCTGGCTGCTGAGGGTTTCTGGGGCTACTGCACAGGTTCCTGAACTCAGTAACTCCCCTGTACAGCTTATAAATGAGACCAATTATTGCATATAATAACGAAGATAGCAATAATCCATATTTTCCTCTCACTTCCAAGTTCAGCTTTTCAACTGCCATTTAAATCTTCCTTCTTCTGCTAAGCTTTAGTGTTGTAAATGAAAGCAATAATAACTGAATAATAAATAGATTTATAAATAAAATATTTGAATGAATAATCATGTTTTTTCCTTTAAAAGATGCTTATTGTGCTAATATGGTTTAAACACAACTTGAACGTTAAAGTTTCTTTTTGAAGAAACATACTGCTTTCTATTTTGTGGAAATAAATAGAAGCATCAAACTACGCACTATAAATTTAATATGCTTTCTCATATAGTTAGACTCTCAGAGATACACACATTCTTATATACACAGAGCTATCAATTTATTTTCTTTTTTCATACCTAAGCAAATATACACTTCAAAAAATTATCTGACTCTGGAGAGGATGCAACATCTTTATGACTAGTATCAATAAAAACTTAAAGGATACAAATAAGATAACAATATTTCCCTTTCATAATACCTTGAGGTAATAGTACAGGTAGATCAGTTTTATGGCTATGAAAGAGAATAAAGGAAGATTTATTTGGCATAAAATCTCTATCTTGCTCAGCTCACAGGTCAAATAACACAAGACCAAATGCATTAGGTACACTCCATTAATTTGTAAGAGAAATAGAATCTAGGACACTTGAATTCTTGCTGCCTTTTCTTTTTCACCAATGTTTTTCTTACCAATATGAAAAAAAAATACTTTAGACAGTTCTCCCACAAATAGTCAACACTTTCTCTGAGGGATGAAAAAATGTATAATAACTAGTCAGAATGGTTCCAATAGTAGGGATTGGATTCTAGCAGTATCAAACTGTCATCATTACATGTCATCTTTGGATCTAATCTATATGTATATTTACTGTAGGAATGAAAGTTTCTTTAGAAGTTTATAATCTAGGTTTTAGTGTTTAATTTACTTTGTAGAATCATAGAATCTCCTAGGTTGAAAGGACCTCAAGATGGTTAGAGGGATGGAGCACCTCTGCTATGAGGAAAGGATAAGAAAATTGGGATTGTTTGGCCTGGAAAAGAGAAGACTTTGGGATGACCTAATTATGACCTTCCAGTACCTTGAAGAAGCCTACACAAAAGATGGGGAAAGAGTTTTTGCAAGGGCCTGTAGCGATAGGACAAGGGGGAATGGCTTCAAACTGAGGGAGAGTAGGTTTAGATTAGATATCAGGAAGAAAATCTTCCCTGTGAGGATGGTGAGGCACTGGAAGGAGCTGCCCAGAGAAGCTGTGGAAGCCCCATCCTGTGAGTGTTCAAGGCCAGGCTGGATGGGGCTTTGAGCAAGCTGGTGTAGTGTGAGGGATCCCTCTCCATGGCAGTGGAGTTGGAACTAGATCAAAGAATCATAAAGTCATAGAATGGCATGGGTTGGAAGGGACCTTAAACATCACCTAGCCCATCCTGACTCTGACCCATTGATCATTACCCTCTGGATGTGACTGTCCAACCACTTTCTTGTCCATCTAACAGTCCAGACATTAAGACCCTCTCTCTCTCCAATTTAGAGAGAAGGATGTTGCAGGGTACCATGTCAAAGGCTTTACAGAAGTCCAGATAAACTACATCTGTAACCCTTCCCTTGTCCACTGATATGGTCACTCCACAATAGAGGGCCAACAGCTTGGTCCGGCAGGCCTTGCCCTTGGCAAAGCCACTCTGGTTGTCTCAAATAACCTCCCTGTCCTTCATGTGCCTTAGCACAGCTTCCAAGAGGATCTGTTCCATTTGTCCTAGTTTGGTTTGTCATTGCTGTAATGCAGTGATATAATTAAAAATCATTCTGTAATTTGTTTCGCATATTGCCGGTACATTTATGCTTTTTATTTTTATACCTGCAATAATTTTAGCATGGAACTAGAGATGAACTTACGTGATAAAACGGTAATTTTTTAAACATATATTGACAATGTCATTACAGTGTTCATAGTGTCATCGACCCAAAGTAACGTGACTCAGTCTGAACAATATGACATTTATTTAAATGAAGTAAGTGGCTGAAAGAAATTGAAAATAAATGCAATATACTATTTCAAATTGCACTAATGCTACATTGTAGATTGCATCCTGTCAAGTTTAGTGATTTAAACACATTTTCAGACATCTGCTCTGCAAAGGCAATGCAGATATCTTTCCAGCCCAGCTCTATTTTTTATTTCTGTTTCCTATAAGGCTGGAAAAACCCAAAGAGCTCCAAGAATCAAAAGTATCAACTACTTACTAAGATAAGTTCAACTTTCTCTTTCTTTTCCTCTTTCCTTTTTTTTTTCCCTTATTTTTTATTTACAAAATATAAAGTCCACTTGCAAAAACTCATTCAACCACAAAGGCTTTAAGCAAGTACTTAGTACTGCTATTGGACTGCTATCTCTGGCATTCAGAGGAAAGGCAACTCAAAATTGATTCTGAGCATGTTTAAAACCTGTTCATTAAGTTGGAAAAACCTTCAAATATGCTGTTTTTCTCAAGCAGGACTAAGTCAAATTACTAAGCATTCCATGACAGTCTTATCTCTAGTTTAAAAACCTTTCGCTAAATTCTTTCAGTACTATTGGGCAGGCTTTAGAAAAGGCAGATAGAAAAAAATCTAAAAATAGTATCAATTAATTTGAAAATATTAAAATGTTATGCCTCTATTTTTGTGTTAGATTCTTTATCATGTTTCTGGGAATGGTAACCTGCATTTCTGACATATCCTATGTATTTGTGTAACATCAATGAAAGTAACATAGTTCAACAATTATTAGAAAGTTTTCTCTGTAGTTCCTCTGTGCATTCGGCAGAATTTTTTTTTTCCATTTCATATAACATTTACAACTGGTTGCACTGATTTGATAAACCTCGATAATATAATAACCTTGAGAGAAAGCAAAGAGAAAGAAAATGCTCTTGCAATAAATAGCACCAAACAGAAATGGGTTGCTAGACTGTGAGTTAGGATAGCTCAGCAGCTGAAAGCACAACCTGCCAGGGAGGATGCTGTCAGTCATTCAACCATCCATAACATCTTACTCACCACTTCCCCTCCTCTTAACTACATTTCCCTCAGTGTTATTATCCTGAATGTTCACATTACCACTTGTGTCCTGAAGGAGCCTTGAAGTCTATCAAGTTTTTATCCTTGATCTCTAATGAAGATGAATTTGACCTTCAGCTAGTCCTTAGGATGTTAATATGAAATATAGTAATAATGTGTGTGGCAACACATAGGAGCCTGGCTGATGGTACAGTGCCTCATTGCTTTGGCTGCTTCTTCATGGTTCCTCCTCCCAAAAAGGTTACCTCTGATAATTTTGAACTGATGTGCTTAAGTCAGATACACATATGTCTGACTGCAGATATAAGCTGTCTTTTTCCTGTAAAGTTCATAAGAAACAAAATGAGCAATCAGTGGTGCTGGAACTTGCTTTAAATGTATGGCTTTTATGGAGGAATTACAGATCCCTGATCTGCCTTGGTATTTTATGTTTGTTTTCTACTAATACATCAGAGACATGAACTAAGGATTTTATGTATTTTGATTAAAGCTGTTGTTTAGCTTACAGGTTTGCTAGGGTGCAAATGTGTATGGAATTATGGACCATTTAACTTAGAAAACATCTTCAAGTTAGCAAATTAAATTTATGAATTTTAAAAAGTTGGAAAAATGCCCAGTTTTTAATCAAGGAGTAGTCACGCTGATTATTATTTTCGTGGATACGTATCAATGCTTTGTATTAATTATGTTTTGCATTCTCTGCTGCAGAATTTTTTCACAAAAGGCTAAAACACTTGATCACAATGCAGAAGACTTTAAGAGAAATGATGACCTTTCTTTTGAAATGAGCAATATCAAACTTCATCATATTTAATAGGAAATTAGTCTAATTCTATGAGTGGCTGAACACTCAGCAGATTTCAGAAGCATATATGGTCACCAACCAAAAAAGTTGTGAATAGGAATCAGATGCAGCAAAATATTTCAGCATTTTTTAACTCTTATTTTAATCGTTTTCATATTACCTTCAGTATCACTAGTAAAGTGATGCCTGTGCATAGATATTTGCAAAAACTAGTCTTTAAATTTAGAAAAAGATGACAAGAAAGAAGGAGGGAAGAAGCAAATGATGAGATGGAACTAAAGCACCTATAAAAGAGTTGTATATAAATAGAGATATTGTAACACCAGGCACATATTTTTCAAAAAAAGATCTGCATTCCTCTGTAATGGGGATAGTTGAAAATAGCATCAGCACATGATATATTCATTGCAAATTATCTTCTAAGAAAAATGTTCTTTTCTTCACAGAAAACCAAACCAATCAGCTCGTAACTTGAGCATGTAGTGTATCAACATGAACATTAGAAAATTCAGTACCAAATATGAAGTGCTAGGAAGAATTAATGGATTTTTTCCTCCAGAATAAAAAACAATTAATTTTAAAGCTTAGTATTTAAGAGCAATTAACTCCTCAGGACTTCATAGGCTTGCAGGAATTCAAATTTAAAACAGCTTTTTTGACTCAAAAAATGTGTTGGGGATTTCACTTAATATTAATATGGAATTCATAATTTGTGCCATTAAAAGTTACTTCTTCAAATAAAAAACCAAACAAGGACTTACGGACTTTTCTCCCCTGGAAATACAGTAATATATAAATATTAGTAAATGTAATTATCTATAGCAATATAGAATATATAAGGTATTAATAATAAATTAACTTTCCATCCCTTTCAGGGATTCGGCAGGAATTTAAGGAGGCATAATTCAAATTGCTCATGAAAATGTGTAGTGGTTTTCTTTCAGAGGTCTCATCTTTGAAGCATTATTCATTCATCAGTGGTTGCTCCTTCTTTCTCTGTGAATGGTTGCAAATGAAAGGTTTAGTTCCATTTGGTAATATCTGTGTTTTAGCACGTGCATTGAAAGAAGCAACACATTTCTGAAAATATTAAAATAAATCATAGTATGTCTACTTTCAGGGAACAAAGAGAAATTATACTGATCAAAAACCTGAGGTTCATTCATAGCTATCCAATATTTCTATCTAATAGTTTTTCTGTTTAAAAAATAATCTTACTAAAAAACTGCTATGACCAGACATGGAGACTACATATTCACACAAATTCATGCATAAAAACAAAAAAAAACCCAACACTTTTTCTCATTTCGTTGTTGGACTCCTAATGACAAAAATGAGTTATTTTTTTTTCTCAGATAATAGAAGGTACTTATCCCATTTTAAGTATTTGTCACCTGAAACCTCCTGAACTAACTCTTTCAGTTCCAAGGAACCTGAAAAGTTGTAACTGAAGACTTGGTGTTTAGTACTTTGTGCCTTGCGAAAGCAGATTACAATCTTTAGCTATCAAACTTGTCTTTACATTGATAAATATGTATGAACCAGACTGTTAAACAAGTTTTGCATATTCTGCTCTTACAAGGGGGAGACCAGTTTCTGCAGATCATAAAACTGAAAATAGAGATTATGGTATACTACTGTCGCAATTACAGTTATAGCAATTTGAAAATAAGGAACATATCTCAGAGATAATTGTTGGGAACTAAAACAAAAGAAAACAAAACAAAAAAAACGGGGAAAAAAAAAAAAAAAGGCAAAAAAACCATCCCCTCAAAAAAACCAACCAAACAACAACAACAACAAAAACCCAAGCAAATAAAAAAACCCTCAACCAGTTCTTTTTAATTCTTCATAGACATTTTCCTAGACCATGGTATTAGATAGTTACAAAGGGTTTCGTTTCTAATTTCTTTCTCTTTTAGGAATGATTGTCTTTTCTGAAAATCTGTGTATACATATGTGAACACAATATTCGTAAATGTTCATTACTCACCACTTCCCATTTATTATTCCCTATTCTTGTTCACTATTTGTATACTCCTACTGAAAAATCCCTTGCCACTTTTCCTGGAAACAGAATAATACTTTGTCATTTGGAAGCCTAGCACAGTTGCAGAGAGCAAAAAAGTAATAGAAAATACTTCAGAAGACCTTGCTCAGGCTATTTAGTAGTTCTTATAAATGTCGGATATATTCTCTGCAACTCAAATCAGAACTTTATTCAGATAATACATTTGCTGTGAAAAATTCAGCCAATTTCAGTTAAAATTAATATTGTCATTTGGATTTCTCTGTCTTCTACAAATTGCCCATCACATTAATGTTCATACAATATCCCATTTTCATGCTGCACATCATCCTACAGTGTATTTGTTTTCTTTCAGAATAATATTATAACTAACTCAGCTTGGAAATTATTCCTTATATACTGTTACAGGCAATAATATGTAATTTCGGAAAAAGCACAAGATACTTGCTTCTTCACAGTTGCTCCTTTATCATATTCCTTTCTGATCTCAATTTTGCACTGTATAATTAAATTTCAAATTGAAAATACTCAATCTACTACCTACGATGTTTTCATGGACCACTTACTGTGAATTATGGATCGTGAGTGGATCATTAAATCTCATCAATATATTTAGAATACATGTGATGAGAAGTATAAATCTGGATGAATTTATAACTTGTAATTGTCCTGAGAAGTTATCGTATTTAGGTCATTGTCAATACCAAAATTATTTCCAAATGCATTTAAGACATTAGTATCATCAACCTTAAACTCTATTTTATAGAAAAAAAGCCTTAAACATTATTTTATAATTTTAATTAAAGTTTTACTTTTATACTACCCAATCAAATATATATGGTGGCTTTCAGTGCTAACATTTAGAAGCTTAAGTGTAGGAATTTCCCAACTTCCCTTACAACCTCAAAATTAGATCATTTATAAAGAACTGTGTAAGGTAAATACTTAATAATATTAATATTTAATAATATATATTGGGTAATAGAATAAGTTAATAATATAATAAATGCTGCGGGAATGGAAAGAAGGAGGGAAAGGGGAAGAGGAAAGAGCAAGGAGAAGAGAAAGGGCAAAGGAAACAAAAAGGTGAAGGGAATTTAGTTTTGTTTCAAAGCTATCATATAAAACAGGAACTAAGCATTCTCATTACTTTTTGGCACCTATTAGTAGTATATAATGGGATAATACCAGACACAGAATTTGCCTTTTTCCAGTATTTTCCAAACTACATTTAGTTTTCAACTAAAACAGAATCTTTGTGGAGGTTCATTTGTGGGCTTTTTTCCTGTTTTCAGACAACTGAAAAAATAGCATGTATTTATATTGAGAAAAATCGTTTACATTACAGAATGATATGTAAAGTAACACTGAATACTTGTCTTCCAGGACAAAAAGACTAAAAGCAACATAAACTGTTAAATGGCTAGAAACATGAAGAAAAAAAAAATCAAAGCTAGGATAATGAACAGCCAAAAAATATCAAAAGATTATCCTCTTGATAAAAACAGTAACAAGATTTATATTATGCTTTCCATTTTTCAATGCATTTTTTATCATAACTGTGCCTAAAGCAATCGCCTTTGTTACACCCTTAAAGAAGTGGAAACTTTGGGGACAACTTAGTGAGCATGTACAAACGCTGAAAATGTCCCATAAGTTCAGACATCAGGGCCATGAAAATGATTAGAGGGATGGAACTTGGGATTTTTCAGCCTCAAGAAGAGAAGGCTCCAGGGTGACCTTTCAGTACCTGAAGGAGTCTACATGAAAGATGGAAAGGGACTTTTTACAAGGGCATGTAGTGATAGGACAAGGACTTGGGGTTTCAAACTGAAAGACAGTAGGTTTAGATTAGATATTAGGAAGAAAATCTTCCCTGTGAGGGTGGTGAGACACTGGCACAGGTTGGCCGGAGAAATGGATGCCCCATCCCTGGAAGTGTTCAAGGCCAAGTTGGATGGGGGTTTGAGCAACCTGGTCTAGTGGAAGGTGTCCCTTCCCATCTTGGGGGGTTGGAACTAAACGACCTTTAAGGTCCCTTCCAACCCAAACCACTCTATGATTCTGAGTCTATGATTTTCCAATTTTCTTAAACTTAGGACAACCCACATTTAACTGCTTTTAAAAAATAATAATATTCAGGAAAATATTTACTGGTTAATCAACAATTTAAGAGCAAGCTCTAATCTCTTCTTCATTATATTTTCCTTGCTTCCCCCTAGCCTTATACAGCAAAATACATGTCTCCAAATAATTCTATCCAATCAAATTGAAAGAGAATTCTGGTACATTTTTTAATCTATTTATCAGAGTAGATGTCAGTTTATCTTTGCCTGTTCCCATATCCACCTCACATACTTTTTTGTCATCAAAGTTGAATTTGCCATTGAACTGTCACTTTTAGATTTTAGGAGCTTTACTTGATGAGTCTTTCACATTTTCAGATATTCTCTATGTATAGTCACATGGCATTTGTTCTGTGAACTCAACAAAAATTATCATAAATTATGAGCCAGTGAGGAGTGAAAGAGTCATGAAAAATTAGTAGAAAAATCCTGGAACTTAAGCAGTGGAAAAGAAATATATTATGAGGGACTTGGGAAAAAGTCTTTATGGCCTTTGTGTTTTCCCCTGTGGCAGCAGAGGATATACCTCCATAGATACGATCTTCTGAAAATGTGGGGGCATAGGAAGTCTAGATCAGGTCTGCTTGCATGAACAAGGAATATTTAAGCTCTCCTGCAAAAGGCAACATGAAGTGGCTTGGTAACCTGTCCCATCTTGTTGCTTGAAGATAGTATTTGTGTGCCTTTTGAACAAGGTGGGGTTTTTTACCTGCTGCGTTAAAAAAAACAAAAAAACCTGTGTGCTCTTTCTGCTACTGACAAAAACCTTATTCTCCATCTAGTAATGTCAAGCAGGTTCCTTCTAATGATTGTGATGCATTGTAAATTCACAATAATAAATTAGTGTCCATTAAATATAGGCTTCTTCTGATTTGTATTACAGATGCTGCCTAAATATCATGCATTCCTGGAGCCAGCTTTCATCCAAAGAGTTACGTTGACATTCTTCAGCAAGAACATATTAAAATAATCCAATGAAACATACCTACTTTTGCAAGGATTTAAAATGTGTGCCTGTGAGGAGAATATTACTTAGGTTTCCTGAAGAAGATACTATTTTTTTCCTACAGGAGGATCTATGTTTCTTTAGTAAGTGTTAATACATCTCACTGGAAAGCAATTGGTTAGAACTTTCACTGATCTAGGCAATATGTATATCTGAATACCTTGTCAGGTAAATTTTTTATATTATCAGGTGAAATAATATGGAAGAAATTCCATGATACACATTTCTCCTTGTCTTAATCCCATTTGCCACCTCAGCTCTGTTTCTCTGACCATAGGGTCAAGTGCTTTGCACTCAGGCTGCTGTTTACATTTGAGTAAGTAAATATAAAGTGCTTCTAAATCACAATGGCAAATGTAACCTTACACACTTTTTGCAGAGGGATAAACTGTGGTGCTGTGTGAAAGACAAGAGAACTACTCCCACATGTATTATGTGACATGCTATTTGATTTTAAAGGAACAATACAGAAAATTAGAACTAGCATTGCATGAAGCAATTTTGTGGGTTTTATTCCCAAGCTGAAATAAAAATTCCAAGTCTCAGAATTTTCAGTTAAATGAAAACTCTTAAATAAAGTCACTCTGAAATATCTCAGACATCTTCTGCCATACAAAAAACCCAAATATAACTATGTGGCATTACCATGAACTAATCCTTCCTCTTAGTTTTTCAAAATATTTAGCAATGCCACAATAAGGGGGAATAAATTCTGCCATTTGACTATATGACAATAATTCAAACAATTTAGAACAGAACTGCTCTAGAAGCTTTTCTGAGTGAAACTTTACTTCCAAGGACCTAAGATTACTCCTCCTTCTAAGGAAGGCCAAACAGGACAGTGACAGTCCCATCCTGAAAGCCGTTGCAGAATTCTTGGGAAGTCCTGTAAATCTAGAAGCATTATGTGTAGGACAGAAAAGCTCATTCTTTCAAAAGAACTAAACATTTCAGTCAAGTAAGTTCTTTTGCAGAAAAAGCAAAGGATTCTTTCATAGGAGAGCAGTAAGTAAGGTTTGTATGACAAAATTGGTGCTCCAAGCTGGTACTGATAGAGAAGTATTTGGGGATCTTGTTACAATAGAGACGGAACTATATTCGACTTTCAAATCATGCACAGAACAGAAGAAAATACAACAGATCCATAGATTTCTATCAGTTCATAATCAGCTACAAAAGAATGTAAACCTGGCCAACTATTAGACAAACCTGTTATTCTCCCAGTTGCTTTTTTTCTTAGTTGGTGATGGAAGAAAAGGAACTGTGGGTATGAGGAAAGTCATTGCAAGAAGAGAGAAGATTTACAAGCTAAAAAGTAATCTTAAAATTACCAGACATTTTTAATAGTATTAAAAGTAGTACAACTGAGTCAGTGTAGCTGAAACAGGGGAGAATTATAACTCATGCAACGTACAAGAAGTTTAAAGAAATAGCAAGCACAAAGTCACTAACCATGGGTGCATGTCTCTAACAGGAACGTTTTTATATTTTAAGGTCTCTAGGTAGCAAAATATAATGTATTAGGATAGGGCAACATTCATGTAAGGTGGCATCATCTCAGATGTGTGCAAAATGGACATTAGAACTTTTCCTCTGGATTCCTTTAGCACTCAAAAGACATAAAAGTCTTTAAAACGTGATTCATTTCATCTGACATTTAACTTAGGAAGGGATGAATTAGAAATTCCCATTTTTATTGACTGACAACAGAAGATGTCTAGACAACTGGATCAGATGTAGATGCCTATGCTGAGGAAGACTAAACACATTAATCCTGTTCATATAATCTCCAGCTACTATTGCTAAAAAGCTGTAGTGATACCACTACTTCCTTCAAAGTTTTCTAAAAGTTAAAGCACTTAATGGTAACTGTTTCAAACCATTACACATAGAAAAGCAAACAGGGCATACATTCCCATCATGAGTAGGAAAGTGTTATAAGAAGTGTTTGAACTGCACGAGGAAATCAATGTGATATTTCACAACAGAATCTCCTGTTTTAATTGCATTCTTTCATTTGGATGTCTAGTCATAGTAGATATTCATCTAAACAAAAATCAGGTAGAACTGTAGTGAAAATACTTAACTGTTTCTTGACAATGAAAAAAACACACACCAAAATTTGTGGAAAAGAAAGTTAAGTTTTTCTTTTGCTTGTATGCACCAACAAAACATATATTAGCTGCTAAAGCTGCATTTGTTTGTACTCTTTGACATGCAGAATCTTAATAGAATTACACTCTTAGATGGAATGGCTCTACTCTTCAAAAACTCTTCATACGGTATATATGTTTAAATACGTGTCATTTGATCTCTGCAAAAATCTTCAAAATCAGTTAATCAGTTAAAAGAGTGTTTAACATAATCATAAAAGACATTCTAAAACCCGCTCATTCTTTGATTTCTGTTGTTCCTCTGCCATCAGCATAAACCTGTCACTAAGTCTGTGGCCCACTTACCTCTGTTAATGACTACAGAACTACATATCTTTATGAATCACAGTAAGTCTCAGCTGTTGCCATTTGATAGTGGCTTAGAATATCTTCTAAACATATCAGTACAACTTTGTTTGCCTTGAATATACCCTTCAAAATAAACATAGGAATAGTTCTTAGACATTCCAAAACAATGGACCACTGAAATTCTATAATAAGTTCTTTGTAAAGTGCTGGGTTTATTATTTCATTTGAAGTGCTGGGTGACTACAATGGTATACACAGACTTTTCCTTCCCCATAGTTCTTCTCTGGTATCTGATTAAATATCTCATGATTCCCAGTTGCACTAGACCATTGTTTCACTAGACCTTTGAATTGCCCGACACATATTATGAACACAACCATTGTATGATCCAGTGGAAAACTATATGGGAACTCATCCAACATTAGTAGTACACACAAAATAAGCATTCTTTCGTCTAAGTTTTAGAAGCCCAGTGAACACATCAAAGGACTAAGTTTGTCCCTTGATACCTTTCTTAAACAAACCGGAAGTTTTATTCCCTCAGATGCACATTATTTATTATTGTTAGACTTTGACTTTGACCTATTACTTGAAACTCAGAGGGAGATAAAAAAGAATCATTTTTGCAAATAAAAAAAGCTGCCAATATTGATTACTTTACTTACAGAAATCCCTGGCTATAAAACCAAATTAAGATCAAGACAAATACAAAGCCTTACAAAGGGAAAGAGTGATTAATTATTGTTTATTATGTAATCCAAATTGCCCACTAGTTGTAAATGAGACCTGTTTTAGTAAAGAGCTCAAGCTAATTAAATTTAAAACAAATAATTTTATAGAATCATAGAATCATAGAATTGTTAAGGTTGGAAAAAACCTCTTAAGATCATCAAATGCAATCATTAACTCAGCACCACCATGTTCACCACTAAACCAAATACCCAAGTCACTATATGCATCAAACCATTACTAATAACCTACAGTTGGAATACCAAAAGAGGTTGATAGAAGCACAGTGGGAACTCTATGTCATGCAATGTCTTTCTGACAATTACTCAAAATTAATATAAGCATACAATAAAAGACAAAACTCTCCTTATTTCTCTCAGTGGAAACATGTCCTTAACTTTGAGAATGGCTTCCTTAGTGTGTCTCAGTAGATCTCAGCAAAACCTGTGTTTCATGAAAACTTGACAAAACTGGATCCCCAAAAGACACTGGATATTTAGCAATTAGATCTTATCTGTTCAGTCAAATGTAACAAGTCGTAGACTGAAAAACCAGGTTGTTCCTGTACATAGGATAACAAATCTGTTTGAAAAAAAAAAATGTTTAAAACCATCTACAATAGATCTGTTGTTGGTTTCTTGGGGGTTTTTGTTTTGTTGTTTTTTTTTTTCATTTTTTCTTACTCCGATCTTTTTAAAGAATGTTTTCTAAACACCCAGGAAGGTGTCTGTTTAAAACAGCCATTGCTACCACAGAACACTGCCCTACAAGGTCCAATTTTACTGTAACTCAAAAACTTCCAAGAAATGTAAGACCTGTCTGTATTACCCTTCAGAGGCTTTAGCATTCAGGTCTTATTTTTTAAAAACTGAACTAAAATAAATGTATAAAATTTTTGTTAGTCTTAGCACCTCTTTTTTGTAGTCATCTCTATTTGCTAGTAAGTTTCAAAAGCTCTATTCTTGTGAAACCTCATTATGACTCCTTTTCCTTTATTTGTAAGTCTGAAATTACTTGACATCCATGTTTCACATATATTTTAGGCTAAATGTGAAGTATTCCCTTATACCCACGAGCCATTCAGAAAGTTGGTATGTTCCGCTTTCAAGGATACTCTAAATGAGGTTATTAAAATTCAACACTTTGCATATTCTGATGGGGAAAAACACTTGTCTCTGGCAACAAAGGAGATAAGTTGATTCAAGAAAGCTTCTCAGTCTTCTTATCCATGGCCACTGAATTACTCTTGCCAATATTTGTAAAACCAAAATTAGAAAATGTTACCAGGGAGGAAGAAAAGTGTAGGAACCCAGGTCCTGTCCAAAAGCAAAAATCCATAACCATCTGTTGTTTGTGTTACATGGATTTCACAACTGTCATCTCCACTGTGCACACCATTTCATCTTCACAGCAATATCACCAAAACACCCACTGAGATAAAATCACAAATATTTTGAACATACCATCTGATATGTTATTTTCCAAATTAATATTTGACAAAGTCAAAATGAGGACTTGTCGATAGGTTACTTTTGTGCTGTCACATGAAAAAATCCTTTAAGGTTTTGCTCCTGTTTGGAAATACTTAAATTCAAACTTGGGTAACTTAACACAGAAGAAATAGAAACATAATAAATGTTGCAATTTTTAATTATAAATTTTCTTTGAAAACCTGTAATGCCTACTACATATACTTACTTAGCATCTTTCTCCAAAAGGGGTCTAAAGTTGCTTTTTAAATTATTTACTTAGAAATATCATCCAGAATTTAAATGAACCTTTTTTGTTTTCTGAACTTTAGACCAGTAAGTCTAAGGTATGGCTTAAAGAATTTATCAGCTCTGAAGTTAATCTTCATAACCCAATGTCATACCCAAAAAGTTCTTTTTGGAGAAAAAGCACAACCAAACAAAACCCCCCAAACTTGAGAGTTGTCCTTGGAAATTGTCCTTGAAAAGCTGACAGAGAAAGAGTTAAAGCCCAGTGAGTAAACAAACCGCTTTTTCCCTGAGGAAATCTAAAACTCAAGGTCAGCTCTGTCTGAAATCACCCGACGTGTCACATGGCTTTCATACCTGCCACTATGGCTCCCATCAAACCCACACTGAAAGCAATGAAAACATTTTTACTGGAAACAGATAGAGCTCTGATAAGAGGCTCCCTAATCACCTTTCGCTGTTAACGCTGCACAAACTAAGAAGTAAAGTTTTGAAAAAGGGAAGAATGAACTAAGAAAATCTGAGGTCAAATGTATTTATCTTTTTCTTTAGTTCCTTAATGTTTGCGTGTGTTAGAGCAGAAATACGGCTTTATAAGTATATGGATACATATATAGTTTATATATATGTGAATACATACATGGACACGCACTTTATAAACATATGTGTTTGTACACATACAGAAACACTGGCTGTCCTGTCATTATAACTCAACTAATTCCATTTTATCCCAGCTTCTGTCCTCCAGTAACAAAACTCTGGTGGTCTCAATCTCAGTCCCTTGGGTGTAGGAATCCATCACAAAACCATCACCCTTAATTTAATGCAATTGACAGTCTCTGCTCAAGAGAGGCAGAAGAAGGAGTTACCATGGAGACTGAACTACTGCTCTTCTCCAGAGGATGCTTTTATCAAGCACGGGCTGAACAGTAGAGGCTGTGCAACCTTGAGGCTTGTAACCTTGATCACATCACAGTATCTTGCTTTTTGGGGTGGCTTTTTAGTAAACTTCAACAAAGATCTCGTAGACTGATTGGAGGGGGGTGGGGGAAGGAGGAAGAGACAGCTTAAGAAAACAAACAAACCAACCCCTCAAAACACAACAAAACAGGATGTAAGTGCATATTGTGCCAGATTGAGAGAGAAAAGGAGTTTCATATTAATTTGATTTATCAGTTTTGTCACCTCTGCCTAGTGCTTTCCTAACAGGGTGAATGCTTTGCTTGACCTATTTGCTGGAATTAACCAGGACTGCAGGAGACCATATGGATTGCCAGATGGTCGGCTATAATTTAATGCCATTTATTCTAAGTATGAAGTAAGTGATAAACATAATTAACATTCTTTTAGCTCCTTACTGGATGCCTTTTATTGGTTTCTTTTTTTTTTTTTTCTCAGGCATTGAAAGGTAAGTTAATATCTTGTTGCTGTAACACAGATGTCAGCTAATTACAGCAAGAGGCTGCAGCCTCTAAAGCAAAAAGTGTCTGCACAGACTCTAACTTATTCACTGACCCCAGTGGGGTGGTTAATAGGTTGAATGCTAAGCTCTAATGAGGATGGCAGATCTTAGATGTTTTCAGGTTTTCTTAATTAGTAGTATGATGAGCAGTGTTCATTGCAGGTGTACATATCACACTTCATAGTAAACAATACACCTTGTACTCATGGCCTGAACAAGTATTTCATGTTGCAGCACATCAAATATGAAGGAAGAATCAAACCACTTTCAGACAATAACAACAATGAAGTTACTTCCTTCAGAAATGTTTTTCCTGATAGCTATTTCATATTCTGCCAGTGATTGTCTAAATGGCCTATTTTTTAGGAAGTAGTCCTAGAGAAGGTATGGCTTCAAAGAGTGTTTATATCAGGCAGGGTTGTCATTCTCAGCATTTTAAAATCACGAGTTTGTAACTAGATATCCAAACAACTTTGCCTACTGTTCCTGGGCTGATAATCTTCATAGTGACTGGAGAAGTTGTTCCCAGAATGAATAGGAAATAATTTTGTAATTTTTAATGTCAATGTACAGATGAATTTAGTATGCTGGTACTCAGAACAATAAAAGAAGTATTAAAAAAAAAAAGTCAGGAGAACTGAATCCTTCGTATTTTATATAAAAAGTTGTGCACATGGAACCTCACAGATAAAAATGACCACAGCTAAATGTCCTGAGATTTGCATCTGTACTGTTAATAAAGCCTGGGTGAACTTTGACCTGACAGAAACAGCATTAATTAAATGCAATTCAAAGAACATAACAAAACAGCAACTGCACTATAAAGCAAACCTGCTTCACATGATTAAAAGAGGCCGGGTCAGCAAGTCACAGCATAGCAAAAGCAGAAAAAAACTCCAGCATTTCAACAGTTGTTTTCTTCATGTTCCAGATGGGTTCAGCACTTGTTCAGGGGCCTCCACAGTTACAAGTTACGCTTTACAGTGCATGTGCTGATGCACCCTTAAAAAACAGATACATTAGAGGGGACCTGAATATGATGGGACATACCTGGTCTTTTACTTCAATCTTGTTTGCACCCAGTTACTTCTTCACTTGGTGAATCACTTGTCTGTTATTGCCAGTCCTGTAAAATCCTTTATATTTTTCTACTAGTATATGAATAACTTACAATTCTCTACTAGTGTATGAACAAAAATAGATCAAAATATCTGAACAGGAACCTTTTGTTAATATTGATTCAGCTTGTCAAGATGTGTCTCTGTGACTGCCAGCATTTGAGAAAAGATCCATTTTTTCATCCCATCAACTGAAAAATACTTACCTGAGGTGCTTAAATTAATGCTATGCTGGCTTCAGCTTCATTATTATAGTCAGAGGAGAAAAAGGGGTACTTAGAGAGAGTAACTCAGGTAGCCTGAATTCCTCTCTGTAGGAACGCTTCTCCCTTCCCTGACTGCTAAATGAGTTGGGGCCATTCACGTGTCAAAACTTAGCTAGGCTGAACTCTGTGATAAGAAACTACTGTGCTATGAGACTTCATGTACCCTTCAACAGATCATTTGGAGGACCTGATAATACTTTGCTATTACACAGATATCAGTTCTGAAAAATACTGGAATGATGCTCTTCAGTGATTAAAAAGTTTCAATCTCAATATGCTATTGCCACAATGCTTTCAGTTTCTGTATATATAGATTTATACACATGTACATACATATAAACATAAATTTATAAATCTATGCCTTTAATTGTTCCATCATTTCAGATAGTCTGAGATGTTTCAGGTGGTTACCTCATAACATCAAAAGAAAGGGAAACGCCAGATCTATTGCCTGAATTAATCTCTTATTCAGACCTCTGGACTGCCTGAGTAAGTGTTTTGCCTAAGCAGCAGCTAGCTCTCAACAATACTTAAAAAAAAAAAAAAATATGACAAAAATGAAGAAACCAAGCAGAATTTAACAAGTTAGTCTTTGGGGCTGACAGACACAAAACCTGTCAAAGCAGGTTTGACACTTAGTTCTTAAACATAGCTTTATACTTTTAAATCCTTTTTCATCTGTCTTGTTCTTAATTTGCTTGCTCACAAGAAAAAAGATATCAGAGAATTTATGTCCACTGTTCAGTTCCAAAAATAAGATTGTCTGCATACGGATGGCTTGTTTAAAACATCACTCTTGGCCTAAATGGAAAGTAGGATTTTAGGACAAATGAGGAGAAGATGTAAAATCCCTGACTACAGAGGAATACCTGTGCCTGACCAATGAACCCTCATTGCCATAATAACTTTCTGTAATTAAGCTCCATCATCAGATATACTGAGAGATCTCACCAAGGCAGGGAAAACTGACCAAATGTACCCCCAGACCCAGATGAAGTTACTTGAGCACTGATTTGTTGGAAAAATAATACTCTCAGAAATTGTGACTTTAGGGGAAAATTGCAAAATAGAGTTAGGTAGAGGAACAAAGAAAAGGCCCTGAGGGAAAAAACCACTTTGGGATCATAGGAAAAAAAAACAAACAATGGTATTTACAAATTTCACAAATGTCTTACCTCCTGCATACATGACAGCCAACATTATTGATGATATCCAAGCTATCTCACTATAAGATGTGTGGAAGATTTCTTGTATTTCTTTGAAGAACACTGTGATGGCTTTGGGGAATGCATAGGAAAATCCAATGGAGATAAAGGCCCCAAAGACCACAACCCATCCCCAGCCTCCATCAGGAGGCGGGTAATCCGGCGCTCCTGTTGCTGGTGGCATTTTTTGGTGTCTCTCTCTTCTCCAACTAGGCTGGAAAAGAAGAAAAGAAACAGAGGTTTAGTTTTCCCATTTTTTCCATATCAAACAAGAGTATTCAATCATCATCTGCAAGGATTATAATGAGTCCTCAGAGCAAAGACCAATTTCCAGCTTTCATAGAATCACAGAACACGAGTACCTGTTTTTAGAAGCAAAACTTGTTCTGCAAAAAGATTTGTGGCAAGAATATTTCCAGTAGCCTATTCAACATGTTACAAATCACCGATCTCAGTCACTGAAGTTGTATTTGCAATTATTCACTTACTGGAAAGTGATAAGTTTGTGTGGATTATTTTACGTAGCTCTACCATCTACAGTATGGATGGGTAACAATGGAAAAAAGTTAAATTATAACTAAATGCCATCGTGCTAGCAAGATTTATTGGTACCTCAGCAAAATCATCAGCAACAACAGAAAGGAAACAAATTGCGAACAAATGAAAAGCAGGTCCAAAGCAGAGATTTAAAATTCCCTGGGTATCTATAAGTAAATACAAAATATTAAAATTCCATATTGTACTCTTGTTTTTTTAAGATTTTCATCTTCATATTAGTTATGCTGATATTATTTGCAGGAACAAAGCAGAGCTTGATGGAGGTAATTTTGCTGTTTCCACATGTCAGAAGACATCAGGAACCCTAATAAACCTCACAAGCTTTCCACAGCTATTCTCTAATTTAGAATTGACCATTAAGATGCCAACAGAGCAATATTTTATAGAAGTTCTGAGATGTGTAGCCAACACATTCAGGAAGCTCAAGAAATCATAGGGAATCCACATAAAACTCATAAGGCCTGAAATAAATGTAATTCTGTTAATGTCGTCTTCATATCTAAACCCCTAAGTTTTCTATGTTCTGCATCTCATTTTTATAAAACAGGTAGCAGTGATAATCCATTTTTTAATTCTGAGATTTTTCCACTATCAAATCCCTTTATTACTGAACACAATCCTGGAGTCCAGTGTGCTTTCTTCTGTGTAATCCAGCCTACACAGACAGTATGAACTACAAATTTCTTCATCCTCTCTGTTTCTTTTTCAGGCATTAAGACAACTTATTATTCTTGACTGGTCTCCTGCTGTACCACTATCAAAAGCTGTGGATGATAACAGTGTTTAAGTTGCTGTTATGCTTATGATTACCAGCAAGTCTCTACGTGATTTCTTCTGTGTCACTTACAGCATATTCCAATTTCTCACAGTAAACTGCATTAGCAGTAGGAGTGATATGATTACCTTAATAAAAACTGAAAAACTAACTGTGTCAGCTTATATTAATCTCTTGGGATAGTGCCCGGAGTACTTTCAGGCTAAATGCCATGTAGCACTGCATGTAATATACGCCATAAAACAAGGAACGTGTTGCTTTTAAGATTGCCTATCATTAGATGACAGAAACCCAGTGTACTTCTGATTCTCCACTTTACTTAAGCTAACTGTAGATATCAGCTACAGTCTGATGTAGCTGGAAGACATTTGGGGGGAAGCTAAATCAAGGACTAAAATATCTGACTTTTATGAAAGATTAAAAAAGCCCAGGTAGTTTGACTTCTGTATCATATAACTGAGATTTGCAGCTGGCAGCAATAGGTACCTATTTCTCTGTACACAGAACATATAAATCTTTTTATGTGCTTATCCAGAAAGAACCTCTGGTATGTCACTTTGTTTTTGCTTATCCTAGTTGCAGCTTAATAGCAAATTCACCAACATACATCAGAGAGGAAAACCTGGGCCTGCCACTAGGGAAAGCTGGACAAGTAGAAACAATTCTGGTTGCTAAGACTTAACTTTGGCAAAGCAGTTAAACACTAGTTTGTTTTTGCTGAACAGGAGCCCTAGAAGGAAGAGTATCTCACAAAGCCCACTATAACTTAGAGCACACATAACAATGATCGATTGCATTCAAAAGTACAAACCTCAAACTGGCATGAAAAGCAGAACTGTTTTTGAGTTAAGCGACAGTAAACAAGAGTTTGCTATCTATCCCAGAAAGCAGTTGTTCTGCTCATCTGAGAAAACTTTTGGTTATTTCATGAAGAAAAGTTCAACTATTGTTTTCTTACACTTCAAAGACTTGAGCATATTTGTTTTCATATTTACTATTCAGATGTCAACACTTCTATTGCTCTTACAAATTTTTGTATAAGCACACAACATCAACACACTGCTCTTCACAAAAATGGAAAGGGTTTATCAATTTATTGAGGAAGCACTCCTTTTCCTAAAAATAATACACAACCACTTTGAAAAATCACGGCCACTGTATTAGTCAGGAGAATGTTGAAGATTCCTCAATGTCACTAATGAACCAATGCTTTGCTTGGTTCCTTATGCCCCTTAGGGCATAAGAACAGGCTCTGATAGATCAGTGCTTTCCTCCCTTCAAATGCTTCACAGTAAATTAAGAAGGCATTAAGGAGCCAAGCAAAGGGGCATTGGCTGCTCCTGTTCCTCAGCCTAGAGGCTAAAAGCTCACTGAAATGGCCCTGTCTGCCAACCTGCACTGGGCATTAAGCTGTCACGAAGAAGAGCCTGGATCATTGTATCTCACACCTCCTGTTTATCCCACAAAGTAGAGTTAATAATAGCTTGCCTGATATTCCTTTATGATCATCCTGGACAATTTTAGCTCCAGTTAATAAAAGGTGAACAGGAAAAAAAGTAATGTCTGCACCAAGGTAAAAAAAATATTCATTTTGTCAGAAACATAAAATCCAGCATCTCAAACATTCCATACCTGCTCAGGAGCTAAAGCAATATTCTGCTGTAAAATCTGCACTGAATATCCCTGAAACTGAATCCCTCCTAAAGAAGTCTAGCCCATTAATATACCTAGCTCTAGCCTAAGCCTAACTAGTAAGATTTGAGTAGTATAGGTAGTATTCAGACAAGTGCAAAATCCATTGCCAAGCAAATCAAAACAGGATTTTACATGAGTGGATATAAGTGTTAATAAAGGAAGAAGCAGAAAATGAAGGAACAAAGCAGAGACAAGCAGAATCCCTTTTCAGAACTCTTAGTTTATTATGGGCTGGGGAGAATAAAAAGAAGTATGATAGAAATCATAAAACCAGGCATGTGTGATGATGTTAACATAAAGGACATGGTGCCAGACCAAAAGAAGAAAAATAAAAAGCAGCACTCAAGTAAATGAAGGTCACCACCAGTGTTTTTAGTCAGTCATATGAATTCCATCATGTGCTTAAAGCTAGCAAGCGAGCACTGCTCATACCTATGCCTTTATAGGCAAGCAGTGGGTGAGGAATGCTCCCTGCCCTCTGCCCAGAAAAGCAGCGGGGGAATAGTGACTGAAGTGTGTCCTGAGTGAGGCAATCAATCTCCCTTCTCTCTGTCAGGTACACTGAGATTGCTCAGCCCTTACATACCCTGAGTCAGACTGTGCAGAAGGATTTTCTCCTAAGCTCTTTCTAGTTCCCCTGTATAAATCCCATTTATGTAAGCAGTGAACAAGAACATAGCTTACTATAGAGCTGTGTGTGTCTAACAATAGGAGAAACAATAGGAGAGGAACAAGAGGGTACTTCTAAAACATCTGATATGCAATATGTTCATTGTGTACTTAATTAGGCATATGAAAACTAGTGAATGAAAGAGAGAAAGAGAATGGGAGGGAAAGGGGAAAAGGAGGGAGGGAGAAAGGAAGGAAAAGGAAAAGAAGGAGAAGAAGGGGGAAAAGAAAAAACGGAAAAAAGCACCAAGCAAACAAGGTCAAACTAAGAGCAAATGCTATAGACAAATAATGTATCTTGATATCATGCACTGTAGACTTCAGTCAGTTATAATCAACCTGTTCAAAATGCTCTTGTACCAATGCTTCATTAATATTCTGCAGCTGCCAGCTGCCAGAATCAGCTATCAATAAAACAGCTTGTCAAAGACCCTTCTAAGAAAGGGTTATGTTGCTCTCTTGTTTACAGAGACTCTGATTTTACTGGGAGATTTAGTTTTGTTTTTCGGCAATATTAGAGTAACTGTTTGCTTTCCAACTTGGATTTTGTCTTCCTTGTCCTGAATGTGCCCCATCACCACTTGACTCAGCAGCCGTTTGTCCCAAAGTAAAAGACCTGGCATGTGAGAAATCTGTCCCCAGTTGCCATAGGATAGTGGGAATACTTGGCCTGAGTGCACTGCACACAGTGCACAGTTCCACACAGTAAGCCAAGAACCACAAACAGCTTTGCAATTTTGAGCAATATCAGTCCTGTAACATCCCTGTGGGCTGACTGGGAAGTATTACCCACTTTTAGACATGGGAAACAAATGTAATAACAGGCCAAGTAACATAAGTCCTGTCTGAGATCAGTGGCCAAGCTGGGATATGGACTAATGCCCAAATAAATTGCGACTAAGTTTTTTAAGTAGATGACTAAGATTTTTAAGTAGATGTGTATTTTAGAATCTCATTAAGTAGTAAATTCAGATTAATTGTACTGCTTATACTAGAGTTAGGAGCACAGGTAGGGTACAATGTTTGTTTTATAGGTTTGAATAGTTTGCTGCTCCAACTTATCTTTAACAAGTGTTAATTACACTGCTGTATTTGAAATAAATTACTTTGTTTTAGCATTAGTAAAATAATGAGTTATATAGGAATTATAGTCTTATAAAATATTCTTGCTTAAAAGCTGCAAAATTTCCAATTTTCTTATTTTTATTAACAACTCTTTTAATGCATTCCAAGATGGCAGAAGAGCAGGTATCATCTCATCCAATGGTATTGCCTCACCAACTTCTACAAATTATTGTCATTATCTTGGAAACAACCTTCAGTCTTTGAAGAAAGACATACCTTGGTAGTTTTGTGAGAAGGTTTTGTTCTTACTTGCTTGGGATTTTTTCTGGAGAGAGGGAATATGCAAAACAACTCTGACTACAAGGTATCAAGAGAGCCTGTCCTCTGCTTTTAGCTCTAACTATTCAGATCTAAAGGCAAAGTAGCTCCTCATGATGTCTGGTAGCTAGCATTAAAGAACGGGCTAATTTTCCTGAAAGAGGAAAATAGTCTCCATTTTGTCTGTATTCAGAGACTAAAGGGTATGTGATGAATGAAACCCAGGCAGATGAAAGATACACTCAGTTGGACTTCACTGCCTTTTTTCCACTAGGGTCTACCTTGCAGGACAAACACACTCTATGTGACACCAAAACTGCTAAAAATGTGCCTGGACTACCTAGCATTCTAGAAAGATGCTGGATTTTGTAAAGTTTCTACAGCAAGCTTCAATCAAAGGATCATGCCTATGACTGCTTTCCAGAAGTCTATGTGACAATAAATATTAAAATATATTTATGGGAATTATGTTAGGATTTTCTATTATTGCTAAAAGTCTAAGCAAAAAGACCCCAAAACAACAAAATCATCGGCTTTACTTAATTTTAAAGTCTATATCATTCCAGTCTTAGATAGCACAATATCCAACAATATTAAAAATATTACTACAAGTACTTTAAGTCTAAAGCTATATCTTATTGAGAAAAAAAATTAAACTTTTCTTTTTTGAAGAGGAGATGAAGGAATATGGAGTTATTTACAGTTAAGAATAAGAATAAGTACTGCAATATACTTTTTAACCCACTGAACGAGTAACAAGTGCTGGAAGACAGTGTGGGAAAGTAAGAGCCCCTCACACATCCAAAGCAAATATATTCATATAATTGTTCCAATTGTCTAGGAGGTTGGCAGAGGCAGGCTCTGTGGAGGGAAGCAGAAGAGAGGGAAAGACACATGCTTTAAGATAAAAATAAATTAATAATCCAAATAACTTACTTTCTTCTTAGGGTCTGGCATTTTAATAGGCTGATTCTTAGTAATAGTGTCAACTGGGAAAATAATTAGATGTGAAAGCAAAAACTGTTTGCTAAATAAGGATGATTCCAGATGTGAGCTCTTGATGGCTGTGGAAACATGGGAAGGTCTAATTCACTTTTACCAAGACTGGAATAAAGGCACATCATGTAATTACTTCTTCCTGTTTTAGGACTCAAAATAGGATTACTGACACAGAAGTGAGCCTTGTAAAATACTGCCCTATAAAAAGTAAAAAAAAAAAACCATAAATTATGCTGTTATTGTAATTAAAACTGCATTTGCACTAAGGCCCTACTTCATCATGGTTTAAACAGAAGCTGAAGCAAAAACCTATTGCTAAGTCAGTGAGTAAGGCTTTTACAGTACTGGAACCCCCATCCAAAAAAAATTATATTGAAAATACATTGCAATTGTTACCACATTTAAATCAGATTTTGAGCACTGAGTCAGTAGTGAGATGAGTACTGTAATCTGTCAAAACTAATATTACTGTAGCATTTATAATTAATTTGATTTTTGTTGGGGTTTCGTTGGTTTGGATTTTGGTGTTTTTGTTGTTTTCTTTTTTAACTTCATATCTTGTGCTGCCACATTCTCCTGGGGAACTATTATCTGTATTCAAAATCACAGTCATGAGTTGAACGTCCATTCATCATGCCTTCTGTTATTGCCTTTTTTCACCTTTTTTAAGGGAAACATAAATGACTGGCTTACTCTGGATGACAAAATACCTACATAACTAGAGTTAAGTGAAACGAATTCCAACCAAAGTGATTGCAATTCTGTTTTAATTACTTCGAAAAAACAGTCAATACAATATCTAGCCCAAAGAGGTTGGCACTCCGCCCAAACTGAAGTGCACTGAAATTAAATGTTGATGGCTAAATTGAGAATGCCAGTGATCCAGTCTGAAGAATTAATCAGTTTTAACAATAAGCTGATTGAAGTTGATGAAAAATTCTGCACAACTGAAAAAAAACAAATAAACAAAAAACAAAAAACAAAACAAAAAAAAAAAAAAAAAAAAAAAAAAAAAAAAACCAGCCAAACTAAACACCCTTACAAAAAAACCCAAACCAAAACTTTGTTCTGCTGTTAAAGAACTAGTTTTAATAAGGTCAGCTAAGCACATCCTTTACAAGTCAAAGTTTTAGCTCTCTGTACTGCAAGAATATTGATCCACTTATTAATTAATTTCTAACCACTTGTTCTTTTTCAGTTCTAGCACTCCTCCCTCATATTTAACTATGGTAGTTACTAGCTTTATAAATTGGAGATGTTTAATATTTTAACTCTTTATAGACCAATTTTTAACCATTTTTGGTAATATTTGCCTTTCCACTACCTCAGCACACTCATCTTCTTTAAAATTCACATTGAATAAATGTTATAAAAAGAAGAATTCTGTTAACTTTATCAAAGTTACTATGGGCTGTTGAGATTAGAATCCAGCTATCTTCTCTGCTCCAGTATTATGGCCCAAAGCACTTTTTGTGTATGTCCTACCACTTGTCCAAATTGTGGCCTGGAAGCACCATCTCACACATACTGGGAAAATATTTTTCTTCTATTCTTGTGTGAACACATGATTCCCATGGGTGGAAATAGTTACTAATGCTTAAATCTCAGTGACAACTTAGATTATGTAATAGGAAGTAAACTGATCTGGATTCTGTTCCTAAAAGCATTTGACAGGGAATATATGGCAGGCCAAGGCTGGAAAATAACTCCAGATGGCAAAAGTTTATACAGGGTTCACATTTCATTTAGTCCTGCCAGTTTGGAAACTGTTACTAGTTTAAGAATTTTCTCTATATTATTAATAAAATGGAAAAACTTAGGAACACTTCTGATGACATAGTCTTTCAGAAGTGTGAATTGGGAAAGTAATGATCTATAAATCATCTCTAAGCAAAGCTACAGTTAGCTTAGGTACTATATAATTATTTAAAGAAGGCAAAAAGGAAAATGGTAGAGCTACCAAAACTTACAATGAGGTAAACAGCTTTTAAAAGAAATTATTTGGTGACTATGGCATCTTGGAAAAAACAGAGTTTCTGCAATTGTGGATATCCACTCTAAAAAAACTTCTCAGGATCTAGGTCAAAAGTAAGACACTTTCAATTAATGTAGATTTTAAAAACTGTGTGATAGCAGAGGAAGTAAGCCATCTATTTGTATTAAATAAAATTAAAAACATACAGATAATTCAAACTGAAAAATTCAACTGGTTCAGTTGCACCTTTAAAGGCTTGATGTGTGAGTCCTTTCTGCCAGTAAAAGTTAAAATGTGAGCCATTGATTCCAAGCACCATATAGCCAAAGAAATAAATTAATCCAGAAATCCGTCTAGAATTACTAAAAGAGATTAAGTTAGCAGCTAGAAAGAAGGAAAGAAAGAATGAAAGCAAGAAAAGGAGATGAAAGAAAGAAAGAAAGAAAGAAAGAAAGAAAGAAAGAAAGAAAGAAAGAAAGAAAGAAAGAAAGAAAGAAAGAAAGAAAGAAAGAAAGAAAGAAAGAAAGAAAGAAAGAAAGAAAGAAAGAAAGAAAGAAAGAAAGAAAGAAAGAAAGAAAGAAAGAAAGAAAGAAAGAACTTCATACCGACTTAAACAGAATTTAGTAGACATGTAAATTTATAAAAGCATTTTTAGAACTGAATCAATATTAGCTTCATAAAACAAAGTGGAATAATTTAAAAGTGGCAACATTTTTATCACAGACATATCTAACTGAGAATTTTCTCAAGCCAGAGACATTAATTTTCATTAGATTAATCTCATGACCACTGATATTCATGGCTCTGAAAAAGGAAAACACGATGGCAAGGTTTGCTCCTCTCTCCAACTGTGTCCAGTTCCAGGAAGATAGAAAATCGTGCAGATATGGTAACACAGTGCTCATATTTGATACCAACCAGGGGCCATCCTTGAACACACACTTGCCATTTCTTAAGGGCAGAAATCAGATGTTAATAGCACCTTGACAGCTGAGCAAAGGAATGTAACATTTCTAACCACCTATCATTAAAGTTGACAGCTCTGTCCAGCACACTCAACTTGCAGTCTTTCTTATGTTGATATTTATGCTGGTAAAAGATCACAAAATAAGGTCTATTCCTATTTGACAAACCATAACTTTGAGCAGACACTAAACAAATGGGGAGGCATACATTTACACAGGACAGTGTAGTACTACAGAGGTACACTTGTCATCTCTAGATGACTAAACATGGCTAGAAGGAACAGATTAGCTATGTTAGCCCAGTATCTTTGTGAGGCAACTTAGCTCTAACTGAGTATCATGGCACTGTGCTATGTAAAATAAGTACACGTATGATGTTTATTTACCCAGTCTGGAACATGATGATAAAAAATTCATTTGAAGTATGTACCAAAACTAATATAATTTAGGCAATGGCAGCGTTCTAGCATAAACAAATAGAGGGAAGGAAGAAGTTATGATTGTATTTGATTTCCATAGGAAGGAAGAGGATGTTTAATTACAAACTTACTATGTACTTTGTCCAAGTGTTAATGAGATGACCCACTGATATATACACAAAACATCTTTAAAGATCAAGATGGTTTAATCAAATTCTGACATGTATCCCTCCACCCATTGTAAGAAATTGAACATGGGGAGATCAAAAACCCTCTCTTGACTATTAAAGAGGACACTTTTTCCTAACACAGTAAGTACACAACATCCAAAGAGTACAGCACGCTGCTATACCTCTCAGAATGTAGTTCTACAATGCTGCAGTTAAAAAACCCTTCAACTAACTTGCAACAAGCTTTAGAATTTATCAAAAGTTTAATATAAATCATATTGTTTATACATGCATCATTTGCAACTTTTTTACTCTGACATTTACTAAACCCTCACAGAATGCCCAAATATATACACAAAGCCTGTGGTTCTGCTCTGGAGCACTGGCACTGAAAAGTTGTTTAGTGCTTGTCAATACACTCAGAAGAGATAAGCAACCACTGCAGGATGCACAAGAAGTGCTAGATAATTCTCAAATCCCTCCTTACTCATGCTGACATCAACAATTTCTGAAGAACCTGGAAACCAAATTTTTTTCACATTTTTCATCATATTTTTCATATTTGAATCTCCCATTACAGATTTTCCATTTAATGCCTGCACTATGCATTTAACTTCATAATATCCATTTCCCCACTTTGCAGTGGGAAACATAAGCCTTCTGAAACATAAGCCTTTCAACCAGAACTTACCAGCTATCTCAGTCTGGGATGAAAACATTCCTTTTAAACATTGAGACAAGAAGAACTCCTTTTCTTACTATGGACAAACCAAATGCACCACTGTCTGGGTTGCAGACCCAAAAAGCAGATCTGAGAACTGAAGCCCTGAAGTGCAACAGTCTGCTAATTACAAGATATGAGACTGCTATTGCATTAGTTGTGGTTTAGCTGGCAAATTTGTCATTTTGTTTGACAGAGAATACAGGGTAGCATTGTTTCATTTCTCAAAAGCAATCTGATGAATCCACTGCAAAATTTTTTTTTTTTTAATTTTTTATGCTGGACTCTAACTGTAAAACTTCTCCCATGTACCAAAGTAGTTTGCTCTACATAACCCTTCTTTGTCTAAGCCATGCCAGTGTAAACAGACTCGCAAGTGTCAGCTTTTACATTCCTATATCACCTACATAGAATCACACATAATATGCTGAGTTGGAAGGAATCCACAAGGATCATCAAGTCCAGCTCTTAGCCCTGCGCAGAACCATCCCCAAGAATTGCACCATGTGCCTGAGAGTATTGTTCAAATGCTTCTTGATAACATAATACTCATTATTCTCATTATTGAGAATCTAGATCAAAAGAATTCAAATCCTCAAAATTTCACTATAATATCTACATAGAAACAGCAATACAGTTAAACAAAAATATATAACAAATGAAACAAGAAATAAAAATATCTCTGTGGCATTTGCAAGCTTCCCATTAGTAAAAGGGCACAGCAAAAATATCCACAGAAGAGACTAGGTAAATCATATTTACCTAGAAGATTAATAAATCAAGAGCAAGCCATATTGAATGTAGGGCAATGAGCACATCAATCTAAGAAAAGAGTCTATTGTACCTTTCATAATGAAGCTTAATCAATTCAGAGGCAAAACAGAGTTGTGATTTTCCTTGTGAAAAGCAGGTATATGCACACATTTGGTTGTTCATATGATTTCTACTAAAGGCCAAACTTTCCACATGCAAATTTGTTCATCATGTGTAAAAACATGTACAGCACACTCCATACACCTATTCATTTTGTCTAGAAGTGGTAGTGGAGTTTTGTAAATCTCCAGGTTTTTCCTTGAGAATATAATAAAATGCTGGGATTCACAGTCTAAGCATTATAGTCCTTTGAAGATTACTCTTTCAGTCTTCAAGACAGTAATCTTCTTTGAGTACAGAACACCGAACTCTGGAGTTTATGTGCTTTTCTAAAACATTTAAAGACATCTCTTTTACTCATTTCCATTGAAGTCTCAAATTATTATCCTACCTATGAGTAGGTATGCATAGACTATGCATTGACTTCCTATACATAGACTTTTACATACAGCACAACTTACTTCAAAGCAGAGTAGATGGATTTAAATCCCAAATCTATGTTTCTGATTGTTGTTTAGCTAGATCTTTTCTCAGTCTGCAGAGGAAACAACAACCACCTTCTGGGATGACTGTGTTTAAATATATTTTTTTTATTTTTCTTTGCAGATTCTTCTCCGAACACACTTTTCAATATTTCTCTTGCCTCTCAGAACATTACGAGATACCCTGTGAGCTGTTCCCATGAGTAAGTTGTACTTGTAATCTGATTCAAGCGTAAAATCTATTTAACCTTAGCATTAGTATTCCCTTTTCATGATATTTTGCAATTTGAATATTAAACATGGAATTTGGGGTTTGCCCTTTTTTTTTTTTCTTCCCTGTAAGTTATGCATCAGTCAACAAAATGTTTTTAGTAAAAAAGAAAGGTTGGGTAAAATGAACACTGTCCTAATGAGCTCCAAATAAATCTGTATGTCTTTTGTGTGTAGAAAAAGCATGGGATGTTTCTTTCTCTTCTCCCTGGTATAGTTTACTGATTCAAAAACCATGTCTGTAAAATGCCACATATGTTTATCTCATTGTTTACATGATAAAAGAAGCACATGATAGAAAAACATACCTAAGTTGTGGTTTTGTGCCCGTGCATCTTGGAACATGTACTTACAAAATGAAATTTAAATGCACAGAATTTTTCATTTGCCCTTTAGGGGGAAAAGTGCGATTGGCCCCTGCAGAATAATGGTGACTGTGAAAAGTTGCAGCACTAGTAAATCTTGAATTTTGAGGAAGTAAGAAAGGACAGTGACAGAATGTACCTGTTCAGGTTTCCTGAGCAAGTACCAGAGAGTTGAAGGATGGAGCAAATAGTGCTGTTTTCATCTTCAAAATGTGAGTAAAGCTGTAACTAATTTTTTTTTGCAAAACAAAGACCTTTCCTTTAGAAAACGAATTTGGGGTGGAGTACATGAGATTTCACGCAGCTCTGACTATTTCTGAGTTTTTCAATCGACTCTAGCTTCTATCTGTTACTCATTTGACCTAAATCTGCTGTGTTAGATGCATTCTTGCACACATTTGCAGTACATACACATTACAAAATAGTTATTATTATTACCTAAGATGCTGTGCATATTTTAAATGGGAAATTAGCACTGAGTACTGTTTAATTTTCCATTAATCAAGAGAAAATATTTTTCTAGCATCATCCCTAAATAAGGGCTGTTTGGAGTACTGTGATACCATGAAGTTTCTCTTGAACAATCAAGGGAAACATAAAAAAAAATTAGGCTCTACATAAAATTTTCCAAAATGAGAAGGGTAGTGGGGAATCCCAAAGTTCGCATTTTGTAATATATTTATTTTCCCATATTCATGGAAAACCACCAATGGTTTATTTATGCAAATACCCTTAACCAATGGGAAAAAGATTATTTCAGAAAAATTCTTTCTTACTCTCTCTTCCAAAGTAAATAAAATAAAATAAAATAAACCAAACTAAAATAAAATAAAACAACAGCAACAAAAAGCATGAAAAAAAAAAGTTTCATAAAATGTCCAGACTTTTTAAAGCAACTTTGTTATTTAGTAAGCCTAGCATACTTATTTAAGATTTATAGATCTATTTTGCAAGTCTGGTTTTAGCTGAAAAAGAGATAAAATACATTAAAGTCAGTATTTCAGATGAGGGGAATTTTTAGTGATTTGTGAAACCACTAAAGATTAAATCCAGTATTTCAGTCTTCGAAAAACTATTTCCCTTTGTCTTTAGTACAAACTTGCCAATAACATTTTTAATTGTGCATGAATGAAGCCCAGTAGCAGTGTTAATTTGTTGAGAACATTCTAGCAACAGTCTCTCTGCAGTTCATCCCACATTTTTCTCTTTTTTCAGCAAAGAAATATATATTTTTGATTATCCTGAATACAATAGATTCCATCTTCATTGGGCCAAGCGGAAATCTATCATCCAAGTTCTTCTACTGGAAACATGACATCTTGATTTTGAAAATTTGAAATCAAAAAGTAGCAATAACTTCTTCTTTTTACTTATTGCAAATGAAAGAAAGCAACCCATAAAAGACTCATCATTCAACTCAAAATATAAGGGTTTACTGGAAAAATTGAAATCAGTGCTGGCTTTGGTGTTATACATCACTGAGCTGAAACCATACATGCAAAATCTACTCATTCAGCCTAGTGAAGTTATTGCCTGTTTGCATTTTGCAGCATGAACAGGTCCTTGTTTAAAAGACACATAGAGAGGAGCAGATTAGCATGTTTTCTGTGCCAAAGTAGAATTTGCTTATAAATAAGAAAAAGTTGCCATGAACAAAACAGGAAAGCATTCTGGGGGATTAGCATTGCATGCATAGCATTTTTTGAAGGCTTATTTCATTTTGCCCTCTGTATAATCACATTTATCTTTTATTTCTCCAATATTATAGTAACTGTGCTCATATTCAAGGATCCCTCAGAAGGCATCAGCTGATATTTGGCATCACAGCAGAACAAGGTCACCTTTTAGCCTCGTGACTAGAGCTTTTGGATCACAGACTCTGCCTCTATACTATATTCTGAGTTACACCATGCAAGGAAATAGGAAGGATTATGCAAGAAAATGTGGGCAGGCTCAGTAATGAGTATAACCTTATGTACTTCTCAGAAAAGAAGCATTTGACTCTCCCCTTTCAGTAAGGTTTGTATCTCTCTGTGGTTTTCATTTGTCTCTTTCTTTCTGTGCTCTTCTAGTCAAGCCAGAGAAAAATTCTGTGTTTCACACAATAACAAAGGTATCTTTCTTTTGTACCCTGTGGCACAATCACAAGTATTTTAGAAAACTATTTGTGGCTTGCTGACACCCTGAAGCACTATTTCCAACAGCTATTCTCACCTCAGCTGACCAGCACAGAATGCCATGGTATTTCTGGAGAAGGACTGCCACACCAAACAGCTTTCAACTGTGAAGTCATTCAACAGATTTAGGAAACGATATAACCAACTGGGCCAAACTGCTGGGTTTTATTTGAAAGAATTTATCAACATAGAATTTAAGGGATAGTTAACTGTTGATGCTTTCTTCATCAAATTGTCTGATTAAACACTAGTTTAAATAAGTCAAATATAAATATATTTATCATGACATATAAATAATTGAATAAAAATAATTTCTATTCTCTGTAACTGCTTTCTTATTCTGTAGCTTGTTTCCTGGCATCCAGCATACATGCAATTCTTTCTTTGCAATGATCAGATTCATAATTTCCTGCAAGAAACACAGATGCATGGGCTTGATCCTGATTTCCAAAATACTGCTGACCAACAGAGTAGAATAAGCACAGCCAAAGATCAGCTAAAATGAAGAAAACACAGTAGTAAAGATGTTTTTTACCTTAAACAATCAGATCCTGAACCAAATTAGAGAGGAGGAACAGTGGAGTTAATAACAAGAGTTGGAGGATAGAAATATCTACCATAAACCTTTTCTTCTTTCCTTAATTTCAGAGGTCTTGCACACAGGGGAGGGGGGCAAAGAGGGTAAAAACAACCAACCTTTTTTATTGGAGCAAAATTATGTAAAAATTTTCAGAGATTCCTTTAATAGCAGTTTCCAAAAATTAAACCTCTGTGAAACTGGGGCTTTGTTTTTTCCCCAGCATGTCTGAGACAAAAGTAAAATGAAATGTTAATGTTGATGCCAAAGTAGTTGAAGAAAAAATATTGATTGAAATAGGTAAACAAACAAAATCAATACAATTTTAAAACTTTTTGAATTAATTCTCCAGATTCATTCTCTGTTTGAAGCGTGCTGTCTTATTAGTGCATGTAAATTTAAAAAGAAGCTCTTGAAAAAAACAAAATCACTTCCAACAGTTTAGTTTTCAACGAGACATAATTTTTTAATTGACCATTTTTTAAATGAATTTCAATTTCTGAGTATTTGATTCATGACAAAAAAAAGACTTATTTTCAGAAACTGTAGAAAACATACACTCTGTAAAGTAACATGGTATAGTTAGGGTGTAAGGCAATAGAAACCTGATTCCATGTATGCAAGGCACTGACCCAAATGCATTTAGAAATTACCTATTAAATCAGAATTCATTAAGTAACAATGCTGTTCATTTCACTTTACAAATTGCAGAATTAAAATTTTTTTTCTAAGGAAATGTATGAAACTTCAAGTTGATAATGTAAATGAAGAATAGAATCAGAGTATTTCATATTCAAGGCATTGATTTATATGTAGCAAAATCAATATAGGCTGTCACATGTGACATGCAGTATTTTATGAAACACAAGCAATAAGGCAACTAAACTACAGTGAGAAACACTTGAAATTATGTCAAAAGATATGAGACCAAACCAAAACCAGCCTTATTTTAGTTCTATTCCACATAAGGTCAGAAGTAACCCTACATTCTACAAAACTTGGAGGACTTAAACTACAAAATCCTTTGCTGCTACCCAACAAGGGTAATTAATGATCCATCAAAAATGACAAGGAAGTAAATTTTATATTAACAGAAAACGTGCTGAACCACCATCAGCTGACCAAACCCAGATAAATGAACCAAGTCATGCCACACTACAGCACAGCTTAAGTACAATTTTCCTAGTTGCACAGTGTGCCTGTGACAAATACAGCCTGAGGTTTCCAACAACAGACTTGCTGTTATTATAGCAACTGCACAGGGTAATAAAAGTAAATTGGTGAAAACCACATGTGATAAAAATTGAAAGTCATTGCAAATAATTGCGTCCCTGAAGCTGGGCCTACTATTCTTTTAATTATTTCCATGACTGGTATTCTGTAGATTACAATAATTCTGCAATAAAATGATTTTTACTACCATTACAGGTATGTGCATCATACTAAACACTGAAATGCGAAATTTGTAAAGCAAGCATTAGGCTAGAATAATGTATTGACATTTGATTATGATATCGTGATAGCATCGATTCATTATCTTTAATGGACTTCATCCTCACTTACAGGGCATAGAAAAGAAATAGAACACTGGTTCTCTATTCATAAAGAAGTTAGGATGATCAGAAACTGAAAAAGTTGGATGTGCTTTCAGATTTCCATGAAACATTTTTTCCCATTGCCTGTTTAAATAGGTAAGGCACTTCTGGTTATTAATATATATGTGTGCAAATGATGGAAAAGAAATCAAGGTGAAAATAAATAAAAACCAAGAGATTAAAAGAATAAAATAAGTATTAAAACTTTTGAGTAATTGTGCTGAGTAAAGGTAGCTTTCAGGCAAAACATACAAGAAAGAAAAAGAGAGAGAAAGAAAGATGGATAAAGAGATACCCTAGAGAGAAAAAGAATTAACTGGTTTTCATAACCCTGTGATTAGCTCCGTTGGTTAGAGCATGGTGCTAATAACACCATGGCCACAGATTCAATCCCTGTACAGGCCATTCACTTTAGAGTTGGACTCCACGGTCCTTGTGGGTCCCTTCCATTTCAGAATATGGTAGAAAAGGAGAAACATTTTCAACTTCTTCAGTATTATGGTTAGCAGGGAAAGAAAGATGAGGAATTTATATTTAGCCAAAACACTACATTTTCCCTAGTGTTTTAAGAAACTTAATGCATATCTACTTTTCTATGAACTTAAGCCTAAATTGCCTTTCAGATGCCTTTCTTTCTGTTAGAAATTAAACGCTCTTCAAGAATAGATATCAACTGTTACCCCAGTCTTTAGAGGCAATTTGGTAGCTCAGCTGATAGAACTGTTGCAATAACTAATGAAGCTGCATTTGTGTCATTGTTTTATTTTATTGTGATATGTATAATGCTTCTATTTGTGAAGGACTTGCTGCTGCAATCTCACTTCAAGTCCTCCATTTCAACTCTACAGCCACTACCAAATCATTGGCCTTACAGTACAATTTGATTGCACACAGGGCTAGCACTATTTTACTGAGTTTATATCTAATGGTTGAATTTTATTAATCTTGATTTTGAAACTAACTATATTTTCCCATATTAACACTGTCTCTGCTTTGTCAGTCTGTTTAATCAGCACTGCACAATAATACTGGACCCTTGAGCCTAAAATTATGTATATTTGCATGCCATTTTCTTTTCTTACTGCTATCACATGACTAATTCAGATGTGGCCAGATGTTAGTACATACTGTTGATCTGTATCCTTCCTGCCAAGTCGAAAATTATTAACATGGCATCACTTAGAACCAATAAAAGACTTACTGAGGGATAGAAAATAATGTATCTTATGTGAAGGATGCAATGCATCTCACAATGGTTTTTTATATACTGTAATTAAATCTTTAGTATTTTCATACATTATCAAAAGCCTTCCCCATAAGGCAAAGATGAATTATTAAGAAGAATTCAAGCCAGTTAAGATACAGCATAGACACCCAAAAGCCAAACAACCCAAAATGTCTATTTAATTATTATATCACTATTGTAGTACAGGGATGGTCTACTTAGGTATGACTAGTGATTTAAAGTGTTAAAAAAAATTTAAAGATTCCTGATTTGTCATTAGGTAGGATTTCCTCTCTCTTTTCCATTTTTCTTTATTTCTCTATCCAGTGTCTTTAAGTACCTGTATTGCGCAAAAAGGTGCATAAAACAAAGTTGCTTTCTCCTCATACTATGTTTAGTCTTCTGATTTGCAGAAGGTGTAATCTTGCCCTCATCCAAATAAATCTTTTCAAGTGTTGACTTCCACTCTTAAGACTGTAATAAAACTATAGGAGGATAAAAGGGATGGCTTTTCCTCTTGCAGCTTTAAGATTTCTGCACTTGAATAGATAAGCTCAGCTAACTGTGCCCCAAAAGAGACGATTTTCTTTCTTGTAGCCTCATCCCATTGCCCTAATCCAGCAAACATCAAAAGAGGTTTTTGGCTGCTTCTTATGAAGCCTTCTTCATGATATATGTCATGCACATTCTCTTCATCCCTGATACTTCCTCAGTCCTTTTGCCTTTCTACTGCATGTTTCAAGAATTCACCTCAGTTCATGTCTGCCATCATTCCCTTTATGTGAAAGGAAAAATATTAAGGGGCTCAAAAAGACTTTCTTTACCACAGGTCAAATGTTCTAGTTTTGCTTTTCAACCTCCTTCTCTTGACCTAACGCACCCCCAAGAGTTATTGCTGGCGTTACACACCACCATCAGCTGAAGCTGTCAGCTGAAGTTATAATGACCTCAGGCTGAAGTAATGTCAACCTGCCATAATCTAGATTCAGTTTTTCTTCTCCTGGCGCCCAAATTCAGATGTGTTCAAGCAAGGGCTAGCCAGCAGGTTAGGCACATGCACAAGCTACCTCCTAACTCCTAGGAGCACGGACTGCAGTACACACCCTGCCTTCCCTCCCACCAGAAATCTGGGCACCCAAGCTGCACCAGCCTCTCTCCATCTCTGCATTCCCAAGGAAGCAAGCACACCAGCCAAAACACAGTTATCTAATGAGGGGTTTTTTTGCCATATCCATTCATATCATACTCTTCTTTCACAAATACCTGAGGTTTACTATCAACCAGGGAAAGTCCTTCAGCTTTAATGAATTTGACAACAGTGAGGGAGAATGGAAAAATGAATTAACACTTCATAAAGCCACATAGAGCCACCCACAAGTGAAATATATCAGAAGGCTCTTCACAATCAATTTAAAGATGATATAATGACATAATCACATATTCTTGCTGCTCTATGTCTGTGACACAGTAAAATCACAATGATGTAGAGAAGGATAGTAGCTAACAACTATGTGCTATTTCTCACAATACAAGAATAAAGAGCTACTCAAATAAATGATAAAGCAGATTCTTTAATGTTGCATGTTTGTAAGGCAAATCCACAAAGACTGAATTGTGCTTCATTCTACTTCCCTAAATAAACTTTGCACCTTGCCTGAAACCCAAGGGGGAAACAAACAAACAAAAACCCACTACCTTTCCCCTAACATCCTACTCCTCAAATATTCCTAACAGCCACATAACCATCCCTTTCTCTCATAACAAACATTAAAGAGGTGTTTTCTTGGTGTTTTATCCTTCTGCCACAGGTCAAGATTTCAGAAAACACTATGTGAACTGCCATATTTGCAGTCACTGTCAGAGTTATTTCCTGAATATGTTGCAAATTTAACCATTTTGAAAAAAGGAGAGTAATTATTATTTGCAAATGTGGAGGTCTTAAGCTATCAACTCCTTAAACAATTCAGTCATTTATAGTCCAGATCTGTTGTTTGCACTGAGAATTAGTCAGTTCCTAAATTCTTTTTTTGTTTCTTTGAGATAAGGTGAAAGGTTTTATGAACAGTACTTGATATACCTGTTGACAGTTTAAGATTTTTTTGTCCTTGAAGAAGAAAATTATTTGATTTTCTAATGACATGACAGATGCAAAAAGGTCATCATCAGTTTCCAGTCACCACAAGGATGATAGCTTTCACTCATTCTGCTTTATGGCAACATTGGCTTTGACTATCAATTGACTTCTAAAATAGTTATACTGCATTAAAATTAGACTGTTGATATTGAAATTTACAATGAACTGGATTTATCTTTTATTCATTCTCTTAACTTTGTATAGACACCAAGACTTTAATTTTGTTCTTTTGATATTTCAAATTAAATATCATTTGAAAGCGAAAAAGTAAAGCTCATTTGAAAACTTACAGAAACAGAAATGAAGATACCAGTTCATTTTGACCTTCTGAGTGGAAAGAAATGAATAAATGAAACATTCATGCCACTTCTCATTACCAAGGTGTCTGGACATAACTGTAGGGATCTCATTCCACTATGCAAACTCACCCTGACCCAACTAGTCATTGTGTGTCAATATAAAGAGTTATTATCTCATCTTATCTCCTTAAAATAGAGATACTTGTATGCTATGGATAAAGTTATCTATACCATGTAAGACAGTATTCGTTGGTAGTGCTGATTCACACCAGGGTTTAAACTGCAAAGCACTAATATAAATTAATGAAAAAGCAGGTTAAAGGGGATTACAAAATAGGATTTGGCTGAGAATATTTCTTTTTTTCTTTATCATCTCTGGTACTGCGTACAAAACGTGTTAAATATTCACAGGGTACAACAAGAGACCTTACACTCATACTTGGCAAATAATTAGAATTTCTGTGCAAAAGATGCCTGTACAATTCTACTCAGATACAGAAATGTTCAATAGGATAATTTTTTTCTGTATGTGTTTTTTTCCTTTTTCAAAAAGCTTTCAAGTAAAAAAGATGATACATTAGCAGTGATATATAAACACAACTCTGCAGTAAATCATTTTTAGGAACATAATTTACAAATTAGAAAAATGGATATGGTCTAATATTCACTAAATGCCATGGTTTTAACTATGTATTTTCTTCCTTTGTAAATGGATTTGTTTATAGAAACATGTATACAGTCTGAATTTTTGAAATAGCTCCTGACTTCAAAGAAATCTGTTTTCTCTTTTTATGCAACCTCAGAACCCACCCTTTTCCTTTTTCATGGTCTTTCTGTTCCTATATTTGAGGCCTACAATGCATCATCAGCTTACAAACTGTCAAGTAGTTTTTAACTTATTATTAAAAGAGAATTATTTTAACCCATTTTTTTCTCTAGTTTCTTCATACATCATGTATTATTGTTACTCTTTTACACATGTGCTATAATATTCATGTAAATGACAAATCATACATAAGAGTTCAAAATCTAATGTAAAAGGACAAATATAACTATATATGTATATAATTTTCATAATTCATATAATTGGTGTATATATGGTATATAACATTTGCATCAGCAGATACCATATACACTGACAGTTTTGTGATTACTGAAATGCAATAGTGACGATCTACTGCTGCTAAACATATGCTAATAATTTGCTGCCGTATAATGAAAGAATAGAATTTTAAATGGAAATCTGATGATGGAGATAGTTGAGTATTCTGTCAGTTTTAAGGATCTTCAGAGCCAAACATATGGCAATTTATTTGAGGCTGATGACCAGTTCTATTTGTCAACTACAAGAAGTTGATTCCATCAGTTTTGTATTGTTTTGAATCACCAGATGGTACTTCTCCCTGTTCTTAAGACTTACCATCTGAGCATGTAGGAGTAAGATCTGGGAGAAGCATTTCCATCTGAACCGAGATGCTGTATGGATGCTGATATCCTTACCAGTAATGAAGCACTTATCTTTTTTTCAATCCCTCTCCTTAGCTGAAAATATTCTTTCTCAAATTAGTTGCTGTAGACAAGCTATGTCTACAGAAGTGAAAAAAAAAAAAAGTATTAGAAACCCCCCCACTTTTGTCAACACATATGCACTGGCTAGAGACGTTTTTTAAAAGCATTCTTTTACATTCTCCACAAGACTATACTTAAAGCTGCACTTCTAACTTGAATAAAATAATATTGACAAAACAAAATAAAACTGTGTTGAAAAGTTTGCCCATTTCTAAGCAGCATTATAATTTTGCAGCTTTTATTCTGGTTCTGATCTTCAAATAATTTCTCTCCCTTGTTTCCATGTGCTGAAAAAAAACCCAGAAGTGTATGCAGTTGATAATGATATGTTTGATAATGTATGATATGTTTGATAATGTCTGTAAACCACACTGCATACACATCTTTCACTCTCTTGCTCTCCTCTGTTACATGGATCAAGCATGGTGCTTCATTTTCTTTGTGACTTTGGGGAGAAGAGACAGGCTGATTTGTTGTTTTTTTTTTTTTTTCCTGCCTCAATTTCTTTCCTTCTTGGAGCTGCTTAAGGGAATAGGGAGTTGTACTGGTAAATAAATTTTGTGTGACAATCTGAAAAAAATGGGTTTTTCAGGAGGTAAGTTCAAGCAAAAGGAATTTTCCTCATATTGAAACCTCACTAAGGTTGCATGCAGCATCATGAAAAATCATTTGTTCAAGCATGACTCCTTATCTAAGTACCTGGGGACCTCTCTACCATTACTTGGTAGGAATATCTTTCTGTTATCACCTGTTTTTACTAGCAGGCAAGTGAATATTTTTAGTGTTGAAGAGTTATAATATATCAGAGTCCCAGGTTCTACACAAGAGTGGAACTTTGTGAATACACACTGAGGTCTCAGTCACTGGTGAAAAACAAAACATTACAAATTATGAATATTACAAAATTACAAATTATGAATAATGGTTCATGTACATTTATTGAGAATCATAATGAGCAAATACAAATAAAAATATATAAAAGAAAGGCATAAAATATCCATTGAAAATAAGTGTGAAAACTGTCACCATTAAGGAGTTTTGTCTTTTGGTTTTTTTTACGGTATGACCCATTTAAGTCCACAGTCTTTTTGTGTGATAAGCCTCTAGAGTGCTTCTGACGTCAGAAGAGTTGTGAAAATGACAGCCAAAACTCTGGCCTCTAAGCCATCAGCCTACCCCAATAAAATCAGAGACAGCTTAGCACTCAGTTTTGAGCTCAGTAAACAAAGAATTAGACCTTGAGGCTTCAAACCTTGATAACAGGGATAACAAAAACAGCACCAAAAATCACCAGGTTATCTCCATTAAATAATCTCAGCAAACTTCTCTCCAAAATTATGTATAATCATTCACTGTAAAACTGCTAGTGGATTAACTATTGGCAAAACCTGTTTAGGTTGGCTGGAGATTTTAGAGGGGCTGCTACATATGAAAAAAAACAGAATTGGAAATTAATTTTGCACTTGATTCTCCAGAATCTAGTAATTTTTAAGTGCCTATAGCTGAAAAGAGGCATAGGACACTGAGTCAGAAGATTGCAAAAGACTGAAACAGAGTTACTAGTGTCAGTAAAATACACCCCCATGTTGTCTGCTTTAAAGCAACCCTTCATCCTTTATTATAAAAATCTCTGTTGTTGCAGAACTGTCTGTGTAAGAGCTCAGAAAGGCTGAATGGCCTTCATTCCATCTCTTGGTTTTATGCGGGGGGATTATGTTATTGATGCCCTCCCGAATTCTTATGAAAATAAGATGTTTATCATGAAGACTTGTAAGTAGAATTGATGCTGCATTTATAAATTACATGTTACTTCGAAACACACGGGATTAACTCTCCCTATATAGCTGAACTATACTGATGCTTCCCTTTCTTTTAAGTTTCTCTTTAGAAGACTCTGAAGTCTTTATTTTCTCAGAAATGTTGGCAATATATATGAACAAAAAGTATCCATCAAATCTATAAAGCCTGGCAAAACTGGGAATTGTCACCATTCAGTTGTTAATCCTTGTTAAAACTTTTTAGGAGTAGACAGAGTATAAGAATATTTCTTCTTTAAAGTGCTTCAGACTCTTTCATCAATACATGTTAGATAAGCATTAAAAAGCCAACAGCAAATATTGTGTAACATGTGCTGGTGCATTGACTTGTCTTGCATTTAATTAGTCAATTAGTTTTGCATGAATTACCACAGTAATCTGAAACTACCTATTGCTACTAAATAAAGCTAAAAGGGAATAGGAAAACAGCACATTACCTGGCAGAGAGCTGCTGTCCAAGACAATAATCTGAACTTGATAGATACAGAGTCATTGTTCAGTTAGAACATTTAAAGACTCTTTGGAGACCTGATTGGCTGATTATCACACATGATGCTTGGATGGTTTATTTTGTGTGACCAATTGCCAAACTAACAAGCATCTCAAATTACTGAGGCACAAGAGGTTATGGTGAAGCTAAACATTCAGAACACAATCCCATGGAAGGGCATCCTTGTTCTGTGAATGTTACATTGCCTATTCAGGGTTTCTTTCACAGTTTCGTTGTCTGACATGCAGGATTTTTCATCCTCAGTGCACATTCAAAAAAATTTTTACATGATATAGCCTTTAAAATGAATGCTAATATCTGGGGACCTTGAACATAGTTTGTGTTTAATGCTACAGGAGCTCAGCATGAATGGTGATGCTGGTTTTGAACTTGCCTTTTAATTTGCCTTACCTACAGTAATTTAAGATCAGCATTAAAATAATTTTGTTCAACAAATTAAAAATGTAATAAAAATGCTCTAAAGACCATCAGAAAAAGCTTAAAAGCAAAATTAGAGGCACTCACTGCAACTAACATGTTGCAAAAGACCATTTTTTTTTCACTTGAACAAAATTGTCCAGCAATTATAAGTAAACAAGCAATTAACTTTAACTTTTTTAGGCTGCTCCTTTAACAGTCATAGTACAAAACACTGAATTAGGCTTTACAGAGTAATTAGAAACTTTGCATTAATAAGCAATGCTAATCAGGACAGTATTTAAAAAGCTGTATTTTGCTGGAGATAATGCAGAATTTGTTGCAGAGCTCCAAAAACTATTTTTCATTATTTCTTAAATTTTACAAAGACTCATTTATTTTTGTATAGAAGAGAAAACTGAATCATCTGCAAAAATTATAAAATAAATGCATACTTAGAAGGCAGGTTATACCTTATACCAAATCATACATTCATTCAGAATTATGAGCAAAATGCTTTTCAAAGTTCACATCAAAAGCCTTTCCTTTTTAATTACAAAAGTGACCTTAACTATTTTGTTAACAAGGTGTATATGTCCTGACAATTGTTATTTTTCATCAATCTCACACATCATACTGACTTTATCCCAAGAAATGCAGGAAAGGATGAAACTGCCTGGCCAAAGGAAAAAGAAAAACATTTTGATGACTCAGATTGGAAAAAAAATAAATTTTTTCTTGTCCTAGATATTCACTGAACAACTGATATTAAAGCCTCAAAGCTCTTAGAAGTGCTTTGTTTGAGAATTTTAGGCAGTCTCTGGGACAGATTTTATGTAACAGCAAACTGCTGTTACTTTCATTGCCCACCACTTTGAAAGTTCACAGAGGAAAAAGGCAATTCTCACAATATATTTCTTAGTTTATCTGAAAATAATGATGCTAATGATTATCTGCATTTCTAAGAGCTGTGGCAATCTCATATAAAAAGTGAGATGAGGTCTCAAATTACTGGAAGCTCACCCAATAGAAAGTTGCTTAAAGAGAAAGATGAGCCTTATCATGAGAAAGTATTATCATTTAATTGATCTCTCTACTGTCTAAAACTTTAATTTGAATCTGAAACAGTTCCTTCAGAAAGGATGAAATATACTGGAGATAATGCATGGCAGTGATAGGTGAGCCTCTAATGCCAAACTATGGGGAGGACTACTTACAAGGGGTGTTCATCTCAGCACTGAGGACAACAGCAGGAAGGGAACGTGTTTGCTGACACAAGCACATAAGAAGAGAACAGCAAAGGAAGTAAACATGGGTTGCTGAATTCTGACAGAGACCCTGTGGTGACAACAGTACCACATTTCCTATTATTGGAGAGAAGTAGGAAGGGAGGCATTGTTATTGCTGGATACCTTCTGTTAGATTTTGACAACTTGTGTTTAGTCCCAGCTACAGCTTCTCACTTGTGTCAGCAAAGCCGCCCTCCCCTGCTGTGCCCTTTGGTGGTAGGCCCTTCCTTCCACAGGATCCCCATCCCACCCCAGGTAGGGGAAGAGAAAATCATCTCTAGCCTCAAGATTTATGAATCTGTGAGAAACAGCCACAGAAAGAGGGATTACTAGCCGATACCACGGCAGTGCCCCTAGACAAATGAGACTGCAGATGTCTTCTAGGGATGCTGACCGTATGGTCCACATGAACAAGCACAGTACAGCACCAGCTTGGCATCACGCTGAAGAATTATAGCTGCCTTTTGTCCATCCACTTCAGATAGAAATGAGAATGGCTAAAATCTGTGCCTACACCAAGGCTCAGCTTCTAAATTCAGGGAACTGAGCATGAGGTAGAAGGTCAGAACTAATGCTAAAGTGTGTTTCTGAGTGACAGTGCTAATTGGTAAAGGGTATGCCAGTGGCAGGCAGCTGGCCTGCAGCTCATTGTCAGTTTGAACTTGACAAAAACAAAAGTTAATACTGTCTTGGACCATTATCTATAAAAATGTATCAATACCAAGAGGACTATTACTCAACTCACTATATCATATGACACTAATATTGCAGTGTATTTTTGAATAATAATGGCAGTGGAGTTTTACATATAATACAAATCCAGCTACTCAAGAGCTCCTCTGAGAAAGGTGCTGGTTTATTGAAGCATAGGCAATATTAAATGTAACATTCCTTCCTGGAAAGAGACTGAGATTTTCTTCCAGGATCATAAGATCAAAGTGGTACAATTGAAGTAAGTCCATCATAACCATTTAATCTGGATGCTGATCTGAACTTTAGCTCAGGTTTTCTCCTGACTAACATCTGCTTAAGTACATTGCCTGTTTATTAATAGACACTTTAAAAAAAAAAGTCTTTTGCATAAAGTCATGTAATACTGTTAATATTGCAGCAAAATTTTTCTTTCCGCCACAGTCAAGGATGTTGGTCTTCTTGAAAGAATGCTTTATGTTTGCAGTGGCAATAGTACCTAAAGCTATATAGAGGTTTGTTCTAATAATGGAGGTTTGGTTGTAAACTGTTTTCTGTTGGTGTGAACTTCTAAATTTATTTTTTTTTGTCTAATCCCCTGCAAAACCTCAATTACTGGGTGATAATCTCCATTTCTCCTACCAGTATATACTCTAGCTTTTAAATTTAGGGAAGATTTAAGCTATTCTTTGGTTTACACACAATTTGTGACTTTGATTTAAGGGAGGGATTCGTCACAGCCATATTTTGGCACTGACAGTGCTGACATCTGGATGTGATCTGGATACCTAGATTCCACTTATAGTCAGAAGGGAAGTACTGGAACACCTCTCACTAACCTGTTTTAGATATCTAATCTATAATGAGATGATATGTGGTCTCCAAGTGCCTATATGTCTCCATTATATAAAGTATATCTAGATAAGTTGCTCAAATATAGATATATATGATACTGAACTCTGTATTCAGAGGAACCCAGCCCTACAGGTTCATAATACAGTTTCTCAGTACTGCAGTGGACTGAAAATAGTGACCCAGTTCCTTCTTTCATTTCAATACTTTTAAATCTTAAGTCTTTTGGGTAGGACATATAATAAAAAGGGCTACTCTGTTTATTTAGCTCTTACAAAACAAGAAAGTGAAAAATGTATGTTCTGGATTCTAAAAATGTTCTCTTTGTTTTCTTTCTAACAGATCCACAGCTTAGCATACTGTTGAAATCTGAAATTTTGCAATCTTTTCTCTACTGCTGAGAAAAATATGTTCAGTTTAGCTGAGTAATGAGTCTCTGAAAAAACATGTGCTGCAATACCTATATTTTTGTCTCTGTGTTCGTAAAATGTGCAACTCAGGAATGTTGCATCACAAACATTTTTGTGGCTATCACGGCTGCACAGAAGAAAATTTATGGAAGGTGCAGATAAACCGCTTTATGTACATACCATAGACAACTAATACTATATTTTTTGAAAGTAAATATTCAAGTCAAGTCTTATGTAAAAAAGCATAACAAAGCAAATCTATGTCTTGTAAGACAAAAAGTGACAAAGTTCATATGTGCAGTTTTAATTCACAGTTTAGTCAACTACTTCACTGCATAAACCATCCAATTAAAACTTGAAATAACATCCAGTGCCTTACAGAACACACAGAGCAACTTACCTTATGTAAAGGCTGGACAGTTGCCCAGAGCTGTAGAAGTGGAGAGGCAGCATTTTTAGAGCCAATTCAAGACTGTACTGATTACATTGCTAACAAGACAATAATTTTTATAATGGATAAATGTTACTAATGTCTCATATTTTGATGGAATTTTGTGAGACTGTATTTTATTGTATCTGAATATGTGGCATTCCAAAGTTCTATAAAAGTACCTGGCATTAAATACAATTTATTTTTAATAAATGTGGAAAACAGACAGTAGAATATATTTTATTCAGCCAACAAAATAGCTAGGTCTGTTTCTGATGATGTAGATACCAAATATGCATCAGGGATAGCTCAAAACTTACAAAAAAACACCAGTAACTGTTTGCCCAAGATACTGCCAAGTCTTTTTGAATAAGCTCAAGAATTCCATAGAAGATCCACTTGTGGAAGAAAGGGGGGGGAGAGGGGGAAATGGCAGTAATAATTTTAAAACTATTCTCTGTGAATTATTTGAAAAATATCATCATGCAAGCCTGAAGTTGGCTTAGATAACTTAGATACACAAGAGCTTGAGTAATAAGAAATGCCGTAGGGTGTGACAGTACACAAGTTTGAGTGTGTTAAGTATGAAGGAAATTCAAATCAGAAAAGTATGCTGCATGTCACATTGCCCAATATGCCAGCTTTTGGGCTGTTTCTTATCTGTTTCTGCGTAAGCATTTTTTTTCAGTGGGTAGACTCAAGATAGTAAGGAGTGAATGGAGAAAACAGTAAGGAGCCATGAATGTAGAACAGCAGACCAGACCTGCTGTACCTGGACAATATAAAACAGATTTTCTCATCAATCTCCAAAATGGCAATAACTCCTCTTTTGTATTCCACCCTTCAGAATTAGCCAAACACACTGATGGGTTAAAAACCACCTGTGCACCAGTTGCAAACACAGAGGTTAAAGAGTAATATCAGTAGTTTCCTTCTCACCACCTGTACATTAGCTCTCATTGTAATGACACTGTAATGAAAATGTATACTTCTCCACCAGTTCCTTAGTCTGCCAGCCCTCCCCCATGGAAGACACTGCTTCAGCCCTCTCCACAGTACACCCACTGCCCTCCCACCACTCTTCCTCCCTAATCCCGCAACCTAAAAGGCTGGTAGTCTCACCCCCCCCTTTGCTCTGACAGCCGTAGTAACTCAAAAACATGCCAGCATACAAAGTCCAAGGCAAGGAGAAACTACTCCATAAATGACTTATGACTTATTCATCACAAAACTGGTATTTCAGGTTTCCCCTGGTTCCTTGATTTCTCTTCAGCTGTCCTCACTATCTTCTATTTAAATGTACCTTTTAGAATACATAAATAATCGTACACAAAATAAAAGAATGCAATACCTAAAAAGTAACTTTTAAAGCTACTCTATCAGGGCAGAGTTTAGGTGTAATTACTTGACTATCACCTAAAGCCTTAAATAAAGAAGTATAAACTTGGCCATTAACATTCTTCCCTTTTTAAAACACTTCAGTAGTTCCTTAAGAGCAAATATGTCCAAGTCACTAATACATGACTATAATTTTTCCGTTTTGCTCAGATCACTTCAGATTTTTGTACCAAATCCATCCCTTGTCTTTTACAAATTATTTGTGGGAAAGCGTTCTTTTAGAATACTCAATGTATTCTTTTGAGTAGAAAAATACCTTTTTCTAGTCAGATCAAATAACGTATGTGAGCATAGTTCAGTGGAACTGAGTGTATTCATGAGATTTACTGCATATTAGAGACTAAACTGTGTTCTTCAGAGGGGAGAGGATGGTATGAGGACATTGCAAAATGCAAGCGAAAAGGATAACAAGCCTGAATGCAGTGGTACTACTGCCTTTGTTGGCATCTTAATTTTTAATGGTATGCAACTTGTGAAAGCCTGTAACTCTTACCTTTAACTTCGCAATCTCTGTTGTTGCACAGTTACTATGTTAACCAAAAATACGAGTTTCCCACCTGCACGAATATGTTCTCTAATTTAAAGTTCATGATTTATGTACAGATATGTAAGTTGCTAAGTTTGTGTTATATTTGTTGGAGGTACACTCAGCTTTTAATCTGGATTTGGACTACAATTAAGAGAGGCATTTTAAACAAGTAAGCAATAAGCGTAGGTGTATGTTATAGTGGGAAAAAATGACTATACATTAATTAAACACATAAGTACAATGATAAAAATACTGAGCAATTGATGAAATAATTTTGTTTAATGACAAGGAGATATAACCCCTTGTGGTTAAAAGCTGTAGTATAATGTCTTTCTACTTTGCCTAGAGAGGCAGCTGTTTTGGCAGAAGCTTTCAGCCCTGAGGGCTCAACTCTTGACTGTACTATCTACAAGGGTAAAGCAGGCTTCTTTTTATGGGCAGAAATCCACACAAATCCTGCCAACTGAGGCTCCTCAGGAGACAGATACATTTTATGCAACTCCCAGCAGGCCTGAATACTGCAACAGTAGCCACCCTAGGTACATCTATTTGAGACAAATACAACAGGTTTACCTGTGGCAGCTGAAAGATGCAGACCAATGCATAGTTTCACTGTAGCTCTACAGCAGCTATTTTTTTGCATACGAGGTTATTTTAAAGATGGTGACCCTAGCACTAATACAAACAGCGTCTCAAAAGTCAGCCCAATGTCCACAACAGAACTGCTCAATCTATTCTAATTCTGCTGTTGAATTTTAGGATTGAATTTAAAGGCAGTCCTTTGACAGCCTCCACGTTGAGGCACAGTGGGTTTTTTAGGTAGCTTATGCTGCTATGGCTCTCCTCAAAAGTAGGACAGAAAATGAGTCAGTGCATTGCTGGACTATCTGAGGATTAAAGTCCAATAGTCTGACACCTTATATCATGCACCCTTCCTTCTTCCTCTACCTTCAAGACTTTATGTCTTCTCGTTGTTGTCACCAGCCTTCCCTAATGTTGCTTAAAAAAACCCACTGCTACATCCTCTGAGACTGGAAATTACCAGTTCTCTGAAGGAAAAAAAAAAAATTAAAAAAAACACCTTGGATAAGCTCTTCTCTCTTTAGGAAAAGAGACAGTCTCTCGTGGTTCTCACGCAGCAGAAAGTAGGCAGCCCATTTCTGTATTCAGAAGGGCCCAGATAAATAGTTCTACCAAACAAATAAACACAGGGATTCCCTCTATCAAGGTCACCAGAGCAGATGTAAATGAGCCTGGGAGCATGAGTTCAACCAAATACAAAAGGTTCTGTGCTCAGTGGGGATTGGTTAAATAATTCAGGTCCAGTCTCCTAAGAAGACCAACAAAACCCATTCTCTTCTCAGTAGGGTAATAGAAGCAAACACACTAAGTTAATGAACACAGCAGGGATTGACCAAATAGTTCAAACTCCCCTTTAGAGCAGCATGAATTCCTATGCAGCAAACAACCTTAGCCACTTGACACATGAAAACAGAACCTGCTCTGCTTTGGTTGGATGAGTGAAAACTTCCTTGATTACAGAAGTCTTTCAATCTTTAGGGGGGCTAAATTTACTATTAAATGCTGACTAAAAAATAATTTGTTTGTTTCTGACAATTCACATGCCAAGTCAAAGGAATGGCGCCAAAATGTCCTCTTCAAGCATTCAATCCCATTGTTTTCATAGCTGGTCCAAATTCTACATCTCCTCACAGTCTTGTACTACCAACATCCCCATCTGTTTCCATTATTCCTTCTATGCACCTTCTATCCAACTGTTCCAAAGAGGTCAAACGGATCATGCAGAAAATACATATAAATGTTTATATGGCAGATCACTATAGGCTGTAAATACCATTGTGCAACACTAGAACTTCCCAAAACAACAAAGCAATATACACACACTATCTCTTCCAGTGCTTTCTTCATTTCCCCACTTCACCTCTCAGTAGGCACCATGTTGCACACAGTTCTTCCTGTTTTCATATCACCTTGTGTATTTGTATATATATACACTCAATTATTACTATTAGAAAACTATCTACTCACTTTTGTATATTCAGATGCCATAATGAGAAGGAAGTAGATGCTTTCTTGAGAGAACAGAAGAATATGAGATTCTCTGCTTATAAAACAATTCTAACTGCTATCCAAAGTACTTATAAAATAAGTTATTCAGCATACAATTATAACATCTGGTTTCATCCAGTACATGTTGGTTAGTAGAGAGGATTGTTTAAAAGTAGGATTTAATCTTCAGTTGTTAAGAGATAACAACCTACTTACCCAGGATACAGTAGCACAGAAAATAGAGATCTTAATTTAGGTGGCTAATTTAGGTATCACAAGTCTATAGTCCTGCATGCAAAAATTATTGTAGCTATACAGGGATAAAACTGCTAAATGAGGGGAAAGGAAAAATAGTAAGGAAAAAATTTGTAACTACCTTAATAAATTTAAAAACATATCTTAGATCCTTAATAAAACATATCATTGAGTGCAATTAAACTATCAACATAAGTATAATAATTTCAAAGTAAGCTTGGATATATCAACCTACAATAGCTTTGCTAATTTTTCAGAAAACAGATACAAGAAAAAAAATCATGGTCTTACAGTTAAAATACATCTGCATTCAGAACAATATTACTTAAGTCACCATTTTACATATACAATATTTCAGCAATGCCAAAGTGTATCCAGAAGTGCAAGCTCATTACCTAGTAAAGCAACATCTTGTTTCATTAACCCCTTTCTATGCTATTCTGTTCAGAAGAAGAATCTACTTTAATTGTGGAAATGACAGGTTTCTGTATCCTATTACAACTATTCTTCAGCAATAAAAACCTTGCTATGGCCTACAATTAGCATACAGAAGTCATAAAAGCAAAAGGCAACATTCTCTGTTCCTTTCTCAAAAACAAAGAAACAAAAAAAATTTAAAAATCGGAAGACAACTAAAACCCGCTCTGAAAATATAACACAACATTCCACTTCTGCTAGCTTGAAGATATATGCCTCTGTGAAATTCTTCAAAATAGTATTTTCTTAGGTTAATGTCTCTCCCTTCTACTCTGTTTTCACCTTCTATATTTGTCATTATTCTAAGGCTACATTTTCTTTGTGCCTTAATAATGACAACTGAAAGGCAGAATTAAAAACCAGAAGGATAAAGAATGCAAACATTTATAACTCTAAAAATAGCATAGTAAAATACAAATATTGGTTACTATGGAGGAGCATCACTTGTGCCATATAAAAGCTGTCCTACAAGTGAGCATGTCAGAGTTTCCAGTTTTAATGTGCAAAACCCAGTATGCCAGTAGAATAAGCAGAGCAGAATAGTAACTTGCTAGTATACCTTGAGTTTTTTTTCTTCTAATAAGTGGGGAGAAGGACAAAGCTCTCACAGAAATAAAGATGGGAAGGGCAGAGAAGATGGGCACATTAAAGTATTTATTTGAAACAGAGAAATCATTTTGGTAATCATTATGAGAAATAATTTCCATTTAACCTAATCAGGCAAGTCAAAGTAAAGCAATCCAAAAGACTAAATGAGTCTTGAGAAGCAATCAAAAGAATCTTCAGCCATTATTGGGTATAAACCATGAGTAATCCCTTTTAACCCAGTGGAACTGTACTGGAAGAAGAGAGCTCAAGCATGGACCTGGAGTCACAGAAACAGAGGAAATGCCAATCAAGCAACACTGACATATTAAGTGAATGAGAGAAAACACCACAGTGCTTTTAGATGTCAGTTATAAATGCCCTACCTGGATTTCTCTACTTCATGTGAGCTTGGCCCTTGCATTCATTAGCTTTGCTTATCAACCCCTTTCATTATACTAATATAGCTAAAACCAAAACAGACTACAGTCTATGCATGGCACTAATAATGCTCTAGTGTTGTTATGTATGACTGAGGAAATAAGGCAAATTGAAATAATGCAGCCCCGTATCCAGCATAACTACATCAAAACATCTCTTTTTGAGTAACTACATCAGAAAAAACATAACAAAAAACTACCTTATGCCCCTAGCCAGCATAATTATATCTGCACAAGAGAAAGAAAACAGATCTCTTTTTCTTCTTATTCTTCACAAACACAAAGCATACTCCATGTTTTGTAAATACAGGGTATTATGGCATATTTTTTTCTACCTATTTGCCTTAAATATACAACCCGGAGGTAAAAAAAAATACATAAGATTTTTTCATTTCTTGTTAAAATATGGTGTTGCAGTTTCTAATCATCGAGTCCCCTTATTCATCTTTTGTAGTGTTGGTGAGAAGGGAAAGAGGCTGCTTAATGGAAGAAAGGGAGTCAGGATCCCTGTGTGATACAATGAGTAGAGACCTTACAAATTCCACAGGGCAGAAAGAAATCCTTTAGTTTAATATTATGTATAAATTATTATAAATATGTACATTCTAAAAATGGGTTGGTAATAGGATGATAGGTCCATCGCCTTCTTCAGCATCCAGCACCAATTTCCTTCCATAGTCTATTTTGTTTTCTCCGCCTGCTCCCAGCTGCAACTCCCTTGCTCACCCAGCTTGAGTCTCTGCCCTACGCACACTTTTTTCTGCCTCTGAAACCAGTCTTCAGTTCCAGTTTGCAGTTTACATCTCACCAATTTTCAATTCTAACATCAGCAAGAAGCACTGATAAGAACACAGGGTCCAGTATCCAGATTCATACCCAAATCCATCCCCAGCAGAGCATGCAAAAGCAGTTAAACTCTAGAAAAGATTTGTTCAGTGGACAGTATACTCAGAAAAGGCAGAATTGTCAAGGAATTTAGCAATTACAATTGTTAAGAAATCAGACACCTACATTACTGTGGGGAGTTTATTTGCATCATTAAGTGGTTCTTTTTTTTATTTTGTTTTGTGAACTTGCCCTGAGGGCTATATTAAGAATGCAAACTATAGGGGCTCAATTTAGTTATCACATTTTAATTTTAATTCAATTTTAATTCAATAGCATGGAAAACTGCTGAAACATCCTACATAAAATGTTTCCAATTTCCATCTCTCAATAAAGTCAGCAAAGAAAAGCAGCTATGCCTCTCAGAAGCCAGGTTCTTACAGCTGGTAGTTTGAATATAGTCTTGTGTTGCTACAAAAACTCTAATCCTCACTGCCAAATATTTATATTGTTATGCCAGAGATTTGAAAAGAATGTCACAAAGCACCTAATTTCTAATGTTTAAAAAAACACTCTAATACAAAAGCACAAGCTGAAAGTAGGCCCATTTCTCTGTCTGCAATACTAATCAAATACATCGCAGTAGGAACTGATTAAGTTTTTTAAAAATCAAATATGCATTTTGCATGTATGCTTTTCCCATTTTTGTCAGCACAGAAATGGTGAGTTCTTTTTCATTTGTTTCTTTGTGGGTTTAGTACTTCGTTCTTGCTATTTCTTGATTTCAGAAAACAAGCATTGAGAATTACAAATCTGAAGCTGACACTGAGTTTGAGACTAAATAAAAGATAAATTCAGATTTGATCTTTTTTTTGTCTCTTTTTTGCTTGTACCATAAACTGCAAGAATGTCTAAGTGCTGAGTGGCAAGCATGAATGCTAAAAACTTAATTAATCTATTTCTCTAAAAAAAAAAAAAATCTATCTTTTGGGATGATGTACTGCTGTTTTGTGACCGATTTTACTAATTTCTATTAGTAAAACTGCAAAACACACGCAGAAGGCAATGTACATCATTGCACTGCCAGTACCACCACTGCATTGACACCAAATGGATAAAGTTCTTTGATTCCAAACACATTTTGAACCCCATTACAACTCTTCGTTATATGTGCTATCCCTAGGTGCCAAACTTGGGAGTACAGCCAAGAGTTTGCTCAGACTGAGGTCACATGTTTGAAGGACACTACATAATGGCCATGCCTGAAGCAGGAGTCTTGCCAGAAGGTGTGGCAGGATGAGCTACTCTAAGGGACCAAAATTTTTAAAAATATATAAAAATAAGAAAAGCAGTGAAATACAGTTATTCTGTGCAACATGCTTTCTTAACGTTCCCACAACACTTTGTTCATCACCTACAGTTGAGTCTTCCACTGGAAAACCTTAAAGAGAGATAAAAGTGAAATAACTACCAAGCTTGCTGTCAGAACAACTGGAAGTCTTCTTTTGGGGGCTACAAATATTCATGCTGAAAGAAAACAAACATTGTTAAAACAATCTTGCATGTTTGGACAACTCCAGTTGCAGAGTTTTATGCTTTAGCCATTTTATGTGGTTTGATGTGGTCTATATCTTTCATAGGAACCATATGAAAAGAAAGTCAAATCCACCTATTCTCAAATATTCAAACTTCTACAATGTTTAGGTATCCTGCAGTTTGTTGATAGCTGACTTAAAAGTACAAGTTTCCTAGAGTCTAAAGTTATTACGCAATTTTATATGAATTTACACTATTATTCAGAGCACTGCTTTCTTGTTGGCTGGAACTGAAATATATTTAATAATTCACATTCAATAATCATGACACAAGTTGAAAGAAAATGCATCAGCACCAAATGAAAAAAAAAATCTAGCTTAAGTTTGTTCTCTAGTGCTTCCTGATTTTATGAATTAACACTAATTCCATTTCTTAAGATCTTAAGTCTTAAGGAAAAGAGTATATGGTGATAAGACTCCACTCTTTTCCTCCTTCATTTTTGGGAACTTTTGAAAGTGCCTTACCAGTGTTAATATACTTTTGGAAATGCTTATTCATTTTTTATAAGCAAATGCTCTTCATTCACCCCTCTGATGACACATTATTGTAAGTGTCATGAGGCAGGAAAGCATCACGTCCAGAAAATAAAAAAATATTAGCACAGAACTGGAAGCTTGACCTTGAAGAGATACAAATAAAGAAACTACTTAAAGACAGCGCATAAACTAAAACTAAAAATAAAATCTTCAAAAGAAGGAGCTGAATGTGATCAATCTCCACTCCCTCTTCCTGACACAAATATTATGAATTAAAAATCTTAAGATTGCAAAGATAAAACCAAATTGTGACTCATTCTAGTTTGCCAGCCACTGTGACCTGCTTAGGTAGCCCTTTGCTCTTCAATAAGAGTTTAACATTATTTTGATTGTTTGATCATAAGACTAAGAGCTACAAAAAATATTGGATAGATTGTAAAGCCAAATAGAGCTCCACAGTCAGTTTGTCCAACATCTTCTACTCCTTAAGTCATGGAATAATATCTCCTTACTCCTATAACCCAATAACTTTTGTTTCAATACTGCAAACTTTTCTTCAAATGTTCCAAGGTTCAAAATAAAATTACAAAAGTTGGCCTAACAGCTCACAAATACATTCAAGTCAAGGAATGTAGGTTTGGACTGAGATGCATATATGGAACTCAGCCAGTTTCTCATTTTCATTTGACACATAAAACAGATGGTCAGTGACCTCCTATTTTCCTATCTAACCTCCTCCATGGTTCTGTGCAAATATTATGCCATATATATTACACAAACAGACACAGAAACTGGTAACATTTTCTATCAATGATTTATAGCTGTGACCTAACACTTTTTTAATAAAAATCAAAATATAATTACATTTTTCTAATTATTCCAATCTTGGAATAAATTTCATTTAGCAGCACAGATTATTAGCATGGCCCAAGAACATTCTTCTTGATCCTCACATAAGAAAATTGTCAGCTTTAATTCTGGCAAATGGTGTTAAGGGATAAAATTAATAGAGAATTCTATTCAGACACCTTCCTTGCTAAAGCAAAATCCTCATCAAGAAAAATGCATCTCTACAAAAGCATCGTGTGATGTTGCAACAGGATATAAAATCAGGTGACTGTAGTCCCTTTCCTTGAACCAAAATAGGTCCAATAATAGCCAGAATGACTGAAAACAAAACAACCTGCCCATTGTAAAAAGAGGACAAGAAAATTTAATTAAGAAACAAAGGTTACTAAAGAGGACTTTTTCTAAAATGAAGAAAAACAATGAGTGCCCAAAAAATATATTAAAAAAAGCACGGTGTAGTGAACCAAATCCAAGAAAGAAAAGTAATGAAAGAAAAACAATTTTAAAAAACACCAGCTTGTGATTCAAGAATTGCTTTTTTCTATCCCTTAACTTGCTGTCCATAAATTTAGGCTGCCAAAAGGATCTCCTGCCTCCATAAAATTTGGATTTTAAAATGAGGATTTTGCCATAGTAAGAGCTGAATGAGCTTAAGTCCTATATATACTACAGAGAAGTGATGACAGATGGAATTGAGTTAAAGAGCTGGAAGGAGACTTTTTAAATATACTATTAATGATGTATTCCTTTACAGTGCAAATTGCTGAAACGGAATTCCTTCACTCTTTACTGCAGCTGCAGAGTCTCAATATTTAACTACATTGAGAGGGTGTTTGTTTATTTTTTTTAATTTCCCTTTGTAATATTTCAAAATCTCCCCCTTTACACATAAAATACCTGTTCACATTAGTGTATCACTACACAATCTGATGAGTTTGCCTATCTGTGCCAATTTGGTTTTCCACCATCCGTGAAGACCTTCCACAAAGTTAGTATTTAGGCTATTCCACCATGCAGAAGGAGTAGATATTCAGCACTAATGCTCAAGTACAATATTCAGAATTAGCAGACAATAATGGAAGGAGAAAGGATAGAGATGATTTAAAAATAAGAAGAGAATCACTTGTACATTGGTCCAATATTTAATACTGGTACATAAAAGAATATGCAGAATTACCCTCCAATGGAAGCTGCAAGCACCCATTTCATTACTATTTGATCAGTAACTTGAGAGCCACAGATGGAATTCACTATGGAAACAGGAGTGATTATTATGGAGACCAACTAAAGAAGAAGGGACACCTCCATGAGCTTCCTTTGGTTTCTTTTTCCCAAAACACTTTTCAATAACACTTTCAGTGAAACTCTTACTGAAAGCTCAGGCTGGCATCTGGAAGTCCAGCTATCTACAAATGTTATTCTGTTTTGTTTTGCTTTCCTATCCACCTCACTGGAAAAGCAGTGGAGAACCTGTGTCAGTTCTGTGACTCTGCAGGACTGAGAGGTAATGTGTCCTCCCAGGCACATCTGGGGACACTCTGGAACATGAACTGGGCAACTTCTCAGTCTTTTCTAAAACTCATTGCTTTTTAGGGGCCACTCCAACAAGCATGAACCCGGGACAATTGCTCCTCACCAAGGAGACTCTTCAGACCATTCCCTTCAAGGACTATGTGCTAGCAGAGGTCAAGAGAATGATGGAGAAGTATTTTCCTGGCTCTGGTACCAGTTACACCAGCAGCTCTGTACATGAACTAAAGCCAGCGTTTCGAGATAATAATGCTAGAGTTGTGGGGCTCAGAGCAGCCCAGAGCAGGGAAACCAGTGCTGCAGCTGCATGGAGCAACAGTAGCTCCATACAGATCCACCTCCTCCAAGGTCACCTCGACCACAGAGCTTCTTGCAGGCCCGTCTCTGATGACGGCAAGCGCGGCGGCACGTTTTTTGCTGCTCCCCGCCCATATTTCCCAGCGGAGCTCCCCGGGGCGGGGGGGGCCGGACTACGGCTCCGCTCGGGGTGGGCGCTGGCGAAGGGCGCGGGGATGCGGCGAAAGGCGGCCCCGGCACAGTGCTCGCCGCCCCACAGGGATGCGCGCAGCGGCGCGGGGGCGGGATCGCGCCTCGCTCCCCCCAGAGCTGTGGCCCCGGCCCGGCCCCGCCGCCCGCCTCCCTCCCTGCCCCGCTGTCAGAGCCGGCCGCCGCGGGGCAGCGGGGCACGGCGGGTGTGCGGCGTCTCCCTGCGGTGGCTGCTTTGGTACCGGGGGCGGCGGCTGCGCCCCACGCGGGGTCCGTCCGTCTATCCATCCATCCATCCATCCATCCGTCCATCTGTCCATCCCTGCGTGGGCGGCGGCTCGTGTGTGTGTGTGACTGACAGTGCGGCGCGCACAGCGCGGGGCAGCCGCCCGCTCGCAGCCTGCCGGGGCACGGCGGCGCGCCCCGGCTGCGGCAGCCCCTTCTCCGTCCCCCGGAGCCCTCCCCAGTGGGGGCGACCTCAGCGGCCTCGCTGCTCGTCCTCCTCCTCCCTCCTGGCGGGTAGGTTACGTTACCTGGTCTCTAGCTCGGGCTGGATCTAATCTCGCGGCCGCCGCCGGCTCCTCTCCCTGCCGCGGGTGCGAGTGGGGAAATTAATTTATTTATTTTCCATGAGGTGCCCTCGGCAGCGGGAGAGCCCGGGCCAGGCGGCAGGGAGGGAGGCCTGGATGCTGCTGAGGGGCCGACGGGGCGCCCCTGTCCCGGGAGTGCTGCCGGGGAGCGGCCGAGACGCTTCAGCACCGGCGCGGGGGGGCGGGGGCTGCGGAGGAGACGCCTCTCGGGCTGCCCAACCCGGCTCCGCGGGGCCGGCGGGGGCGCGGCGCCCGGCCCGAGGAGAAGGGGATGGAGCCAGCGCCAGCGGGAGGTGGGATGGGACGAGATGGTACGGGATGTACCGCGTCGCACCAGGCTAGGGCGGGCGGGCAAGCGCCGGGCCCCCGCGCCACCTGGAGCCAGGCGTGAGCCCTCCCGCCCACCTGCCCGCCCCGCGGCACCCAGAGCCGCTACGTTCTCCACTAATTCTTTCCTTAAGGCTAAAATCCTGCAGTGAAAGAAATAAACATATAATTGCATTATTAAAGCCTTAACCATCATGCCTATTCTTGTGCATAAAGGTTGCACATTATGTACAATACTTGAAGTAGCGTGAGGAGGCTGGAATAACTAAGGTTGTTGACCCTGTGTTGCAAAATGTACAAAAGGAAATGAGATTATAATAATATTATATTTAAAAACAAACAAACAAACAAAACTTTATTGTATGCACTTTGTTAGTGAGAACTTTATGAATAGGATCTTTACAGGCATGTAAAGGAACTGAGACTGCCTGTATATGGATAGAAGGAGAAAGAACTTGGGGATATTCTAGTTTGCTGAGCTGCTAGTGAAGGAGGGAAAGACTTGAACTTGTGCAGTTTATTTTTGTCTGTTTATTTTTCATTAATAACATTTGAATCCCTTAGCTGGCATCAGCCCAAAAAGTTTAGAAAAATAATCTGGAAAGGAGCATGTCATCCCTCAAAAAAGTGGCAACATGAATGGCAATATCCACCACACATTCAAGATTGCATCCACAGAGGATTGCCATCTGAAGCACAAGTTAACAGAAATCAGGTTTCTTTGGTTCATTTTCTTGTGAATCGGTTTCCTTTTATGTGAGAAGTGTTATTAATTTTTCTGTGTTTTAAAATATAATCAATAAAGACCTGGAGATACCAGTAATATAACATTTTATCCTTCCTTCATTCTTTAGGTTGTTATTGATATAATTTATGTATCATCTGCTTCCAGGGCAAGTTTTTCAGATTCAGGAGAGAATACTTTGTCACGTGTTTGTAAAGCAGCCAGATCTCTACAGTCTCTGGGCAGATTCTGGCACTGTACTCATAAGGAGCAGTAAGTAGTTCACTGGTAGAGACAGCAAACACTGTTCTTCCTGAAACAAACCAAACAGTTTGGAATAATTTTTTTACATTGCATAAACTGAGTAATACTTGAGTTACATATCTGAGTCCAGGGACATTTTTAGAAGCAAACATAGTGACTGACAGGGCAGCTTGTGTAAGTCACAGTTACAATTATTTAGGTAGCAGTATCAGTCATCTCTTGCGCAAGTGTGTGAAAGGAGCCTGTGCCCAGCATCCTCACAGCACAGTATCTGTCCAAGCAGCATGTTGCACTGCAGGCTTTAGGGTCCACTAAGGGGCCCTCTAAGACCTACAAGGGGCCCACTAAGCCAGTTGGAGGAAAGAAGAAACGTTAAGCTGTGACTCTTGGGCACACAAGCAAAGAAAACTTGGGTACCAATGCCCATGACCAAACTCTTCTAGGCAGGATTAAAAATGTGTAAATTATGATGAAATCTGATGAACAGTCTTTCATAGAAAAGCTACTAGTGCTGAAATCAAAACCGTATACTTGGCATTACAGTAGTTTTAAGCTCTCCTATATATTTGAACATTTTGTGTTCCCTGAAGGAAATTGTAGGCCATCTAGGACATCAGACAATTCCTGTAAAATGCCTAGCATGTCTACATTGCCATTTACAGTGAAATATTACAGATTACACGCTGGTTTATATAATGTTAAGAGAGTGATTTTCAAAGGGAGATGAAAATAAATACATGAATATAGAAATGATACCTCTTTTTCATTGCATATTTCTATTGAAAACAAAGGGGTCCAGGAGGGATGGGCAGACTTCAAGAAGGAAGTCTTGAGCGAACAGGAGCAGGCTGTCCCAGTGTGCAGAAAGGCAAGCCAGTGGGGAAGACAGACAGCCTGGCTGAATAGGGAGATTTTCAAGGAAATTAGGGAAAAAAGAGAGTTTACCGACTATGCAAAAAGGGCTGGCTACTCATGAAGAGTTTAGAAATATAGTTACGTCATGTAGAAAGAAAATTAGAGAAACAAAGGCAAAATTTAAACTCAATCTAGCCACTTCTGTTAGGGATAACAAGAAATGCTTCTACATATACATCAACAGCAAAGCAAGGGGCAAGGAAAACCTCCATTCTTTGTTGGACATGGGGGGGAACATAGTCACCAAAGATACGAAAAGGCTGAGGTACTTAACACCTTCTTTGCCTCAGTTTTCAACAGTAAGATAGGTTGTCCTCAGGACAAGTGGCCTCTGGAGCTGGTAGACAGGGACAGGAAGCCGAATATTCCCCCTGTAATCCAGGAGGGAACAGTTAGCGACCTGCTGAGCCTCTTGGATCCTCACAAGTCTATGGGACCAGATGGCATCCATCCTAGGGTGATGAGGGAGCCGGCACAAGAGCTCACCAAGCCACTCTATCATTTACCAACAGTCCTGGCTCACTGGGGAGGTCCCAGACGACTGGAAGTTGGCGAATGTCATGCCGATCCACAAAAAGGGCTGGAAGGAGGACCTGGGAAACTCCAGGCCTGTCAGCCTGACCTCAGTGCCAGGCAAGGTCATGAAGCAGATCATCCTAAGTGCAATCACACAATACCTACAAGATGGACAAGGGATCAGACCCAGCCAGCACAGGTTTAGGAAGGGCAGGTCCTGTCTGACCAACCTGATCTCCTTTTATTACCAGGTGACCTGCCTGGTGGATAAGGGGAAGGCTGTGGATGGGGTCTCTCTGGACTTCAGCAAAAATTTTGACACTGCCTCCCACAGCATACTCCTGGAAAAGCTGGCAGCCCATACCTTGGACAGGGGCACTCTGTGCTGGGTTAGGAACTGGCTGGAGGGCCGGGCCCAGAAAGTGCTGGTGAACGGGGCTGCATCCAGTTGCTGGCCGGTCACCAGTGGTGTCGCCCAGAAAGTGCTGGTGAACGGGGCTGCATCCAGTTGCTGGCCGGTCACCAGTGGTGTCCCCCAGGGGTCAGTGTTGGGTCCGGTTCTGTTTAATATCTTTAGTGATGATCTGGATGAGGGAGTTGAGTCCACCATGAGCAAATTTGCAGATGACACCAAGCTGGGAGAGAGTGCTGATCTGCTGGAAGGCAGGAGGTTCTTCAGAGAAACCTGGAAAAGCTGGAGAGATGGTCTGATTCCAACAGGATGAGGTTCAACAAGGCCAAGTGCTGAGTCCTGCACTTTGGCCACAACAAGCCCCTGCAGCGCTACAGGCTGGGCACAGAGTGGCTGGAGAGCAGCCAGGCAGAAAGGGACCTGGAAGTTTGGATTGACAAGAAGCTAAACATGAGCCAGCAGCGTGTCCAGGTGGCCAAGAAGGCCAGTGGCATCCTGGCCTGCATCAAGAACAGTGTGGCCAGCAGGAGCAGGGAAGTGATCCTTCCCCTGTACTCAGCACTAGTGAGGCCACACCTCAAGTACTGTGTCCAGTTCTGGGCCCCTCAGTTCAGGAAGGATATTGAGGTGCTGGAGCAGGTCCAGAGAAGAGCAACGAGGCTCGTGAAGGGACTGGAGCACAATTCCGATGAGGAGAGGCTGAGGCAGCTGGGGTTGTTTAACCTGAGAAGAGGAGACTCGGGGGAGACTTCATCACTCTCCACAACTACCTAAAAGGAGATTGTAGCCAGGTGGAGGTCAATCTCTTCTCCCAGGCAACTATCAGTAAGACAAGAGGGCATGGTCTTAGGCTCTGCCAGGGGAGGTTTGGGTTGGTTAGGAAGAAATTCTTTACAGAGAGGGTAATCAGGCATTGGAATGGGCTGCCCAGGAAGGTGGTGAATTCACTGTCTTTGGAGGTTTTTAAGATGAGGCTGGATGTGGCACTGAGTGCCATGGTCTAATAACCATGTGGTGTTGAATTAAGAGTTGGACTTGATGATCCCAGAGGCCTTTTCCAACCCAGTTGATTCTATGATTTCCTCCACTGGTATGCCTTAACTATTATACTTATATAGACATAAATATATACTTTCTTAAATTTATAAATTTGTACTATGTATATTATAGACAATAAATTTTACAAAGTGATATCTGTGATAAGGTAAATCACATACATGGCATTTGCTGTACTACATAGTACATGCATGCTATGTACATAGCTGCATGCTTTGTAAAACAGGTTACCTACAACACAAATTGATGTATTCTGTACTTACAAATAAATTTTGATTTATTTTACTGCATATATTAATATATATAGAGATTATATTAGTCTATGTTAACCATTACATAGATACACACATTTTTTTGTATATGCATGTGTGCCTCATAGCTTCTTTCAATACCTCTTTTCAGAACACACTCTTTAGGAAACATGTATGCATCTTAATTGTCTTACTGTTTTCTTTCAGCATCTTTCCAGTGTTGGTGCACCTTTGCTCTAGGAAGCCCATTATTGAAAGTAAAAATGTTCATAGCTACCCTCTTGGGGTAAGAATTAAAAATATTTGAGTGATAGAAATTAATCATTTCTGAGTGAATTTCTAGAAGCTACCAGAGGCTCAGAGCTGGTGGCTGTGTCCATGTCTCTCTCTATGGCAATGTGGCATTCTGTGTTTTTCAGTGAAATAATTGTAAGGAAGAAAATAAAACACTTATCTATTGTGTGTGTGTATGAAAAGAGTCACACATCTAGTTATTCATTTTGTCCATTCAATAGTGTGATAGATTTCTGTGAGGTTGCATGTTAAACACTCTCTTGTTTTGGTTGACTACATCTTGAGGTCTTTTTAGTGATATTAATATAAAAGATTTGCAAATACTATTTTTCACTAGAGAAAAAAAAATGCTGCAAGCATTGAATATATGATGGTATTTTCTGTAAGTCTGTCCACTAATTGTTTGGATAAGTCGTTTACTAGAATAGTCCGTTTTCCCCACATGCCACTTGTTTTAGGTGGAACAAGAATTTTACTGGTCATCTGCTGAGCTCTGCTACATCACAGGTTATGTCTTCTCGTTACAGAGTTTGAATCTAAAGGGTGCATGTTTGTGGTTGTGTATTGTTCTGGCCTACACAGGATTACATTCTGATTATGTTCTATTTTTTTCTTGATTGGTTTTGGTTGAATATATACCCAACTCAGACTTCTCTCATGTCCATGAGCAGGTTGCTGGGGTGCACATTCTTTTCATTTCTAACTGATACAGAGGACAGTGTTATGAATATTATACTGGTGAATCATATAGGCCACCTTCTTTGAGCTCTATATTAACAACTAATAAACATTAACCTGTGTCTCACTTCACCCTCATTCATCCACACAAATAGCTCTGTCATTGCCATAAAACTTAATCCTAGTCCTGTTAGTGAACAAGATACAAATACTTCCAGTTTTGTGATAGAATTCATATAAATATGATTAGGGTGTAGAGTTCTAATGATAATGTATAGCCAAAGTATGTCTTTCTGTTGAGGTCAGTTTTCTCTATAACCATCAACCATGTCTATTCTAGGCCCAATAAAATTCTTCTCTTTTACAGCTCACAGTGACAGAGAACACAGCACATTGTAACTACAGAAATAGACCCAACTGTGAAAGATCTCTATCAAGCCTCACAGAGAATTTGAGGCAGCTGGCAGTTATCAGCTGAAGCAGGTAGTCACTAGAGGTGTAGAAGATAAACAGATAATTGAAAACCAATCTGGAAACCTGGGAGAGGTAATAAGCCTCTCTTCTAGGGGGGAGGCAACTGCTCAGGTAGGTCAGTGATGAAATCAACTCCCAGATCAGTGTTGTGTCTAATACTACTGAAAATACAGTGGCAGTTAATGCCTGTCATGACTGAAGTAGTAGTCAAGTTGTTGTTGGAAATGTCGTTTGGCATATTCAGTTATGCAAATCAGTATTGCAGTAGAGTAAAGAAGGATCATACTGCTGAAAGAGAAAGAAAGGTGACCAAAATCCTAGGAGCACCATGGCCCTCTTCTAAATTACAGTTGCCAAAATAGAAAATCAATTCCACCTTCTTCTTACCCTCCACACTGGTTTATGTCAGCTGCCATGTAACCATTACATAGTATTCCTGCCGTACTGACCATAGTCCTCTGTGGGGCAGGTGATTACTTTTTTGTGTGATTTCTATTTATATTAAAATAATGGAACTATTCTGTTTTCTCTACCATGAGCACAGAGAATGGAGGGGAAGGCCCATGTCTACGAGTAAAAGAATGTGTTGATCTTAGTCTCTCCATTTTGAAACAGTCTTGAAAACAATCTTTCTCTTCATGTCACTTTTATGATTCTCAAATTCCTGTCTGCCGAAAGTGTGAAATCTTGCATGCACATGCAAGGAAACTAGTACCATTTGGTAACTCTTCTTGCTGTTGATGGTTGGGAGATAGCACAAGGAGATATTTTTATGAGAGTGGGTGCAGAAAAGAAGTCTTTGGCATATAGCCAAAAAGAAAGTAGCATTTTTCCAACAGAGAAGTGTTTGAATTAATCCACTGATATCTGTCCTTATTTTGTTAAACAAATCAGGTGGACCACAGGAAATAGCTGATGGCAATGTAATATTAATTTCTTGTGGAGGTGAACAGAACAACAAAAAACCAAAAAAACAAACAAACAAAGAAAGGAGAGACTTGTGCTGCTCCATTAGCTTTGAAAGATGCTTTTTAAAAAATTTGCTGCAAGACACATTGAAAAATCTGTCTACAAGAATTATAAATAATTCTGTGCATTTATATTGGAAGAGCATAAAGCAAAACACATGCAAATATTTCTAGAGTGTTAGTTACCACAGTTACAGTACTAAGAAAGCAACATATTAAATTCACAAAATCCATTAACAAAATTTACATGTGTCCATGTTGCTGGCTGCAGAAATAATATGAGTCATTTGAACAGTCTGTGTAATTCTTAAAAAGTAACGGATGTACATGGTTTTATTTTTTATGTATTGTTTTAATATTTTTTTACTTTGAAACTGGAGAGGAATTACTTGTATATGTCTGTAAATTCTACTTCTAAGAAGTGATTGTTGAGGATATTTTTCATATCTCATTATGAGACTACTAAAAAAAAAAGATCAAAGTTTTAAAGCTTAAAAATGCATCAAAAGTTTTAAATTACCATTTGCTATTTTAAACCCTAATTAATCTTTCCATTATAATCCTAAGGATAGACTTCAGGCCAGTCTAGATCAATTTTTTACATCAGTTTCTCAGTTTTGATGCAACTGTACAACTGTAATTTACCATTGTGTTATAAGACATGCCTAACTTCATCAGATTACAAAAGTTCTTAGGTCACAGGAGAATTTGCTTTCTGACATACAAATTTTTATTTGCTTTTAAAAGAAGATGATATGAAATAGCAAAAAAAAATTGCTTTTTTGATAAAATTCCAGAATTTGCCTAAATATTTATTATATTAGAGTCCAGTATATCAATAATTGTAATCTAAGAAGATGTTGACAACATATTGTTACAGACAGGGCAAATAATACTTAGGACAGTATATAGAGCCAGAAGTAAGACAGCATCACTCGCAGGGAAGCTCCATATGACTACGATAGAAACAGATCTATTTTACTTTTTTTTCTCCCTCTTATGAATCCTTTGAATATTTCAGTCTTCTTCTGTGTTGGATTCCAGATTCAACAGGAAAAGTGGAAAATAAATAGTTCAACTCAGGCTATGTAACTCTCTGAGATTTAGGTACTAGCGTAGGAGGTCTGAACAGAGAAAAGTCTTAGCATTTCTTTCTGGTCAAGGTCTCTAATTGTACGTAGAAGGAGACATCCTTCATTATCAGGTTGTGCTCAAAAATTTATTCAGAGCTCTAAATGTCAGGGGATGAAGGTGTCTGTTCTGTGTAGGTACATGAGTTGGATTAACTGTTCAGACTTCAGACAAACATCATGCTTGACTATTCCCTAAGCTATTTGCTTTACCATCAGGGCAAAGAAAAAGGCTTCCCCCTTAAGGAACTCCTCTTGGAGGAACTTCAACCACTGCTTTTATGAGAATAGGGCTGCCTAAGGAACTACATGTGACTCATCCTGCAGCTATAATAGTCTAAATAAGGCCCTTAAGAGTAGATGGGTTTGCAGAAACGTTAAATGTCAGCGTGCATACCCTCAGATGGGATCACCTTCCTCACTGAAGGTAACATGAAAGCCCAGCTCATCAACTGGTTTACAAAATATAATGAACATCCTGAATACCATGAGCATATTGAACTAAACTTCAATACTTAATTTGTTATTCATTGTTTTGAAAGTACTGGACTATATGATCAAAATCACATATGAAGAGCTTGCACTTCATGCCTTTATGTCTTCTTATTAAAATCATGGTTTACTTTGCAGCTCTCTTCTGGGACAGTCATATTTTCACAAAGTGGGTAAAACCTAAGAAATAGAAGTACGGTTGGAATGCTAGTGTTCTGCATGCTTCAGAACTGTAAAAAAACATCAGTATATCATGTATTTACTTTCTTTACTGATGACATCCAAAATGTAATTTTGCAAGATAAAAGTATTATACAAGATTTCAGCTCTAGTGAAATGTCTATGTTTAGGGGATGGTTTTAAAGTGAATTATGGGGAAGCAGATGTCACCTTTTTGTGGGGGAAGGTCTCAGACTGCTAATCCAAACCCTATTTTCCCAACAAACACGTAGCATGACAGCTATGTTTTTGCACATGTTCACATATGTCTTCTTACTTTTTGGTGTCTTTCTTATTCTGTGACAATTAGGCCTGATGAAGCTTCTGCTGATGCCCTGGGATCACACTATTTCGTTGAGGTTTTTTTCCACAGAATCAGTAATGATAATTTCTTTTTTCACATTTCCATTTTATTACCAGTCATTGTCTCATTGTTAGTAATATCTTGGCATGAACAAGTCTGATACTAAATTGGTATTGAAATATTCACTTGTCAAAGGCTTGAATTCTGCAAAGATTTATTGGGGTCTAGGGTGAGACTTCAGTGGAGATTAAGATGCCTTAGGCATCTATATGGAGGGGCTCAAGTGTAAGTTATATGTATAAACTCTTGTTCTAGACAGCAGTCAGTGCAATCTGTGCACCCTATCAATGCCTTGTCAGCTGATAAACTGCTTTGCATATGTTTCAGAGTGAGATGAGTTGTTCACTAGCCTCCATCTGAACACAGAGAAAAAAATATGGCATCATGTGAAATGTACTGTCAGTTTCTGTCTTGCAGTTCTCTACAGGATGAAATTCCCAGACACCGAAAAAATACTATATTGTAATCATTAGGTTCCTGACAAAAATAGTGAAAAGAACTTTCTTGTATTTCTCCCAAAGATGAATCAGGACTATGTAAAATTGTCATTTGCTGTGACTCATGCACATCATAAAACTCTGTACTCTAAGCTGGTAACATATATTTGGCCAAGTAACAGCAATCTTGGATATCTTCATATGCCTTTATTCTGAAAATGACTATCACTGTAATGATAGTTCTTGGATCTCTTGGACTCATTCAATATATTTAAGATACTAACAAGATTATTTGAGTTGGTAGCCTGTAATAATGGGAGACTGTGGATGCAGAAAGTTATTCTGAATTTGGTGTACTAGTGTCTTAGTTATCTGTTCCACGTGAATAAAATACTTGCTGTAAACATAATTTTTTGTCTCCTTTGTAATGATTCTATCTATTGAGGGAAAGGAATTCATCTATCCCTTATCCTAGAAATATTTACTTCTCATAGCACAAATACAACAGGTTTTTTTAAGCATTAAGCATTGGATTAATCTTAAGATCAATATACCACAGAACAGGTTTGAATCCAACCATCAAATAAGATCAGAAAGCAATTGCAAAGGACACAATTCAAATTATGGTCGAACCAAGGTTACACAGGGCGGCTACTGACCCAACTACAGAGACAGAGCCTAGACAGCTGCAGAGCAGTGGCAGCCAGCCAGCGTGCCTGAACAGATGAAGATGAGGCCAAAAGGAGGAGGACTTAAGATATTAGCTGCTCTAATATAGAACCAACAAGCTATATAAGATCCTTACATACTCCGACGAGAATTACAACGACTAGTTGGAAACAAAGTCCCTGAAGCTACTTGTGCAAGTTTTCAAATAGAATTTCTCATAGCCAAAGTATTTAAAAAACATTAGCTTTTGAGACATATTTAATTCTAAAAACTGTTTACATTAGATATATCATAAACAATCTTTGCCCTTAAATACATCATAGAGTGAGTCATTAAAGAGAGGCCATGACTTCACAGGCACATGTCAGTTTATGCAAAGATAATCCTGATTTTCCTTCTTTGGTTGGTAATTAGGATCTATGAACTCACCTACACGGTTTCTAGTATCCCAACTAGCCCACTTTTCATGATGGTATACAGTGTCTTGTGTACTTTAATTGTTCTTTGAACAAAAAAAAAGTACTTATGAAAGCCCCATTTGTCTCTGAAAGTGAATTTTTCACATATAAGCTGTGTACATCTCCACAGAATGAAAAGATTATTTTTCCTATTCTATTTATAAAGCATATTAATGATTTACAGAGTTGTTGCAGACTCTGACACAAAGGCCTGGCAGCTGAAAACCATACAATTAAACAGCTCAAAAAGGAGGAAAAGAGATGCAGTATAGAAAGATCTACGCAGAGGTGTAGGTGTAGGTGTCTGCAACCCTGTAGGTGTCTGCAACCCTCCCCATTATTCTCCATAGGAAACACTCAGGATTAGCTACAGATATAGGTAATGTCAGAACCAGTCCTCTAAACCTTTTAAATTTTCCAGTATGAAAATCTGTTATAGAACCATGATATTAGATATAGAACAAACTCTTCCTTTTTTATGTTAATAGATTTTTTTTTTTTTTGCAATAAATTTTAGCTCATCTGTGCTATATACTGTGTATATTTTTTCTTATTAAGTAAAGAAATCTTTCCTGATAAGGGCATCTTTTCCGTGCAAACACCTCTTAAAATAGACTAGGCTGATGCTCTGGATAGTGCTTTGACATTGAAAAAAACCAGAGAAACACAAACAAATTCTAGCAAGTCTGGAAGTGATGCCTGCTTACTTTAGAAATGGTTTGACTCATTAGTAGATTAATAGCCTGCACAGAGATCTGGATCTTTGAAAGAAGTCAGTGAATTAAGGGCAGACTTACCCTGTAGCTACTATTAGCCTGCATATTAACCAGCTAGATCTACAGATATTTCTGTCCCATACAAATCAGTGGAACAATGGATATAGGTTTTATATAAAATTGTTATGGCCATAAAATGGAATGTAGGAGCATTTTACAATTACTGCAGTTAGAATGGTCAAAGCGTTTAAGTACAGCTTTGTCAGGATTTTTATTAAGGGCCTACCTATTCAAAAATCTGAGGTAGCTGAACATCACAGAGTTAGGTTTCCTAGTATGGTTAATTTCTTTCCTCAGTAATCATTTGTAAAATCATTTAACAACTTTTGCACAAAAATATGGTTTGATGTATCTGATAGAAGCTATACCTGCTCTTGGCTGAGGGTAAAGGAATGGGTAAGATGACCTGTCATCTATGATTGCAAGCCACTGTTCCTACCCTTTATCTTTCCAGCAGTGATGAGTTGTGGTGACAGACAAAGTGAAATACAGCAGTCCCTTCCAAAGGGCTTATAGTGTTCTCTGTGCAGGAAGGTCATAGGAAAGGTCAGCAAGATTCCAAACACTCCACATTAAAGAGTTCAATTGCAGAGAGGAGCCTTTGCCAGTCACGTTTTGAATTTCAATTACTTTACATGAGATACATAACACCAAATGAAACTTTGGCAATGTGGTAGCTACATCAGACCTAAGCATCTAGGCTACCCTTATTCTCAGTGGTTAGAAGTAGGCACTTGAAGGACAAAAAGCTCTAAAAGGGGTCACTGAAATTGTTTTCTGGAACCCTTTGTTGCTATTGGCTACAAAGACAAGCCAAGGTGTTAGTACAAGTATAAACAGCTGCAGCTTTAAAATCTAAAGGTAAGTGAAATTACTTAATTCCTAATTTTCCCCTTTTTTGCATATTGCCATCCTTTTTCATGGAAAAAGTGGTCAGTGGACTAATAACAAATTTATCATACTGCCTTTAGCTGATTTTTTAACTGCTCAATAGTTCATTATATCCTCTCTGTATCCTTCATATAGTGACTTATCAAAGACTTAGAATTTTTGCTTATACTTCTGCCCTAGGTAAGCATATTATTAGTTAAGCTGAAGAAAATTAAAGCAAAAAGCCATTGAGTTGTGCATGTAATCTTAGGACTAACAGACTTTCTCCTACACTCTCCAACGTGGAATAATGACAAGGATGAAGAAGATGTGGATTGTGATGTCTTCACTGATTTTATTTTAGATTTAGTAAGAGACATTTCAACCTGGTTCTGCCTGCCTCTCAACATGTGCCCCTAAACGTAAGGACTTTAAACTTTGTTGGTCAGTTGTTCATTATACTTAAACCACAGGTTGCTAAAGTACTCCATTTGAAAGTTGCTAATGTGCTCCATTTCAAAAGTATACTTTGAAAAGATCCTGTAATATGGATGTATTTATCCAATAGAAGTGAAAAAATGTCACAATTTTGCTGCACTCGTATTTTGTATAAGTTACAGTGAATCTTCCTACAGATGGCTTGAACACCCATAAAGCGCTGCAGGAACAGGAGTTATTTACTGACAAGTCCAAAGCTATGGCTAATGAGCCCAGGCCATCAATGCAGCTACCAGAGACCTGCCAGTAGCTGGCAGCTGATCTGTGACAATCATGAAAAAGATAGTTTTCTCCTGTGTGCAACATCTCTTTGCCAAGTGTGGCACAGACTTGGCACAGATAGAAATACTCGATGCTAAGCTATTTTCTGCTATGATCCAAAATATTGTGTTTGGTGAGTTTTTTCTCCCCCATAGGAGAGCTATAGTTTCTGTTTCTTACAGCCCTCATCAAATACTTAGCTAACTATAGTTACAAAAATATAGTAAAAGAAGTAATATTCATTAAAAACCCTAGCTATCAGTCATCTTGTAGCGCTCATTTAGAATTATCAAATAAAATAAGGCATGACACTCAAAGGGGAGCAAATTGGATGTATATATAATGAGTTCAATTTTCATTCATTTCTCAGTGAGAGTTTTTGAAGGAGAGAAAGTAGGAAATCTTACAGTCATGTTTTCAGTGAACACAATGAGACTGTTGTTTATAAACCAACTCTCATGTTTTGTTACCCATTTATGACTATACAGGTAATTTTTCATCTTAGAGAACTGTGTTTCTTTAGTACTTTTGTCATAGATTTCTGTCATTATCCTGAACAAAGAGAGTGAAGAGAGAGTGAAAAAACTCTAAAAAAAACCCCAAAGAAACAGCTCCTCATCCAAAAAAACCCCAAACCAAAACTAAAGTCCCAATGGGGAAAAGCTCTCTTTATATTGGAGTAATATTTGGGGTAAATTATTGGTGTTTTTCTGAGTATTTCATTTTGATGATATTATGGTAATTATTTTTATTGTGAATGAACTCAGAAGTGCTCAGATTAGCAAATGAGTACTTTTCTAAATCTTAATAATGAAAGATCAATACGTGATTCTAAAATTGCTTGTGACAGATCTTAGCGATACTAGAGGAATATATCTTTCAATTCACTTGTGTACTTCAGTGCATTTAAGTCAATGAGACTATGTTCAGTTCTTCTGTGCCAAGAACTGATTTTTCAATTTACCTTCTAAATTAAGCGATAGAAATAATTTTGGGGTTTTTTTTAGTTTGAAATCAAAGTATTTTGTGGCCACATATAAACAATTTTCTTGGAACACAGAAAAGAAAAAAAGATGGACCAGATCCAGACAAAGCTGCTGGAGAAAGCCACATATTTCTTCCTGTTGGAGTGTTAGAACACCTGCGCTGTGCATCTTAGATTTAGTTTTCAGTTCAGCTTAGGGGAATTAAATCCTAAACTTCTTTAATCCTGAATTCCAAGCTGTGAATGGTTTTGTAAAGAGGGCAATTCTAACAAAAGTAAGAAATACAATCTTCTCTCTTCTCTGCATTACTGCCAGAATAGCCTTGGGAGAAGGTATTAATTTAACCTATGAAATAAACTGTTTCAGATTCCTACCCTCAATCAGAAAGAGAACAAATCAGAAAGAGTTCAGATAAGCACCATAACAGGTGGGATGTGGAGCATGTGACAACTGGAAAATTTATGGATAGGATATCCATATGTTGGGGAAGCTCCATTTTATGTAAGACATCATCACTGACTCTGAGAGAGCAATATCTTGATGGTATGGGGTTCAGAAAACTGTTCAAGAACCAATGGATTTAAAAACACTAATACAAAAAAGCACCGTAAAAGGTAAATATGCTCTCCCATTTCTGCTTTGTACTCTGATGTTCGGATTCTAACTTAGGATCTGGGAGAAAGCTGAGAATTTAATCATGGACTGTCAAATTTTGTATGAATGTCAGGAGCACTAGATTAAATTGGCATAACGATAATTCTATGTTTGTGTGTATGTAATAAAATTTTCAAAATTCTTCTAATGAGCACATTTGGCTAGTGCTCAGATAATTTGGAAGTGACTGAAAATGCATTTTTGGAGAAATTCATACTTTGTCAAATCATCATCAACATCACCATCATCTCTACTCATCTCCCCTTATCCTGACATCAGCCTTAGCTGCAGTCCTTCAATGAATGAAAATGGAGCAGAATTAAAAGATACCATTAGGAACACTTAGCACAATAAGAGTGTTTGATATGGGGCTACATTTCATTTTGCATCATATTACTAAATGATTGCAGTTAGAGGAAAGGGGAGAAGAACCATCTAGTTTGTAATATACACCAAGTGTTGGAGTTACAAAATAAAATTTTCTGACTTAAGTGATTGAAAAGCTAAATGAAGATTAAGGAAAAAAAATTAGGATGCTGATGCATTGCAAATTTGGAACATGACTGTGTGAACAAGGGCAGTTTGTAAACACAGCAGTCACTCCCTCTATTCCTCTGCTTATGGTATCTAGTGACTTCCTTGACTATTTTTGATAGCTTTTGTTTTCTTCGTCATGTATCTCAGTGCATTTTATAGACTGAACAAAGGTATGTCAATCAGAATTACAAATCATCCTATTTCATGCCATGCTAGAACCTCCTTAATGCAAAAGTCTTCTTTCCCTCTATCCCATCTTCACATACACACTTACATACAGAAAATTAGGAATATATGAGTTTGCATAACCTGATAGTTTAAAATTTTGTAGATAGAATTAAATCCAAATTAGTAAGAGGAAATGAGGTCATTTTAACTTACAGTGTTATATAAAATGGATTTTGAAAGAAGGAACACGAATTATGTAAATTATATTTATTTCAACTAAAATAAACCTTGATTATGCAGTTTAAGAGTTTCTAGGGAAGCCATTGAAGTGTCTTGCTGAGAACTTAAAATTTTTTTGAGAGGAAGTGTGCATGCACAGTGCAATAAGAGGTTTGTTTTTTATAGATCTCAGAAACAGGATTTCAAAGGCAATCAAGTTCCACCTTCTGCTATTGCTGACTATGTTGTTACAATACCTTTAAGATTTGGACATCTATATTAAAATAAACTTTCCTTCACAGAAAAATATTTTGTTCCTGAAGTTCCTCACTTCAAATAGATGCATTTTAGAGCTTCTCTTATCTGATGTCATGATCTCTTTCTACTGAAATGGGGTACAATATCACCTACATCAAAGGTTTCTGTTCACTCTTCTTACTCACATATATATCTTTACCTTATTTTGACATTGTTTTTTAGTTAAGCTCTGACTTACCTTTTTGCAGATACCTCCTTTTCTCTGCTTTTTTAAAGCTTCAAGTTGCTCCCTGTAATTATTGACGTATTAGCTATGTATTGACTCAAGAAAGGATAAAACTTATTCACTCAAAGGATTCACTGCACTCTGTCATTAGATAAATCTGTCCTCTAGCATTTTCATTCATTTATGGAGCTAACCCTGGTTCTTGATTGAGGCCATTCACAATAGTAGGCAACCACTGATTTAACAGTACTCTTGGGGTGAGTCATTCACAGAACTATTTTTGAAGCACACCATAAAAATTATGCCAAAAAAACAAATAGTTGTTCCCTCCAAAGTTGATAATCTTTTGCTGCATATGCAGAGGCCAGGCAGATTCTCTCCTGCACTTTTTCTTTTACTTTAAACTTTCTACAGGAACTGAGAATATAATTAGCTCCTTCAGCTCTGAGTTCCCTATTCTCTGCAGGTATTCTAATTCAGATAGTAGCCTTTATATTATTTCGATGGAGCAATATCTTTTGCTAAGACTTTTAAAAGTGATTTTCCATGATGCACTTAGATTGAATTTTTGGTTCTCTTCTTTCCATACCTGAAACAGATCAAAATATCTAAAGCTCAGAAGGCACATACTCTTCTGAACCTAGAGATGTCTGCATGTAATTAGCCCCTCTTTTTCTGTCTAAAGGTTTGTAGGAACATATATGATTGCAGAATTATTTTGTCTTGAAAAGCATTGCCTACTCTACATCTGAACTCCATTATGATTTAGAAACCTGAAGACTGTTTCCCAAAGGATCCAATCCAGTAACTCCTTGTTGGATGGTCTCACAAACTGGCAACAAAGTGCTCGATCTATGGCAAGCTACAACTACTTCTTTCAGAAACCGTGGCTTGGAAAAGCCATGAGATTACTAGGGTGTGTGCTGATGGAAGGCAACATACATGGATTTAATCATTTCTCCCTAGATAATTTCTGTACATTAAACTTAGTTTAGGATTGAAATAAAATAATAATGGTAACAACAACATTATTCACCCAATATGGAGCCCATCCGAAACTAATATTTCTAGCTATCTGCTTTGGGTATCACTGTCAGCCCCAACCTAAGCTATAACCTTACTGTGGGGGAATTTACTTGAGATATGAAAGCTGTGGATTTATGCTTGTTGGAGTTGAAGGCAAAGAAGTAATTCTCTGCAACGTATGTATATAGTGAGCTACATTCCAAGGGTGGGTAGCATCAGACGTGCCTTAAAAAAGTTAAGCCTGCTTGATTGTTTACATGTTTAGCCCGAGGAAAGGATTTATCATCTCAGTCCAAAATTTTCAGTGAAGTCTCTTTAGAGTAAAACAAAAACAAAAACCCAAAACAAACAAAACCCCCAACAAAAACAAAAACCAAAACACCCTTAAACCAAACCAAACCAAACCAAACAGGAAAAAAAAAAAAAAAAAAAAAAAACAAACAAAAAAACCCCACCAAAACTACCACCACAACAACAAAAAAATCCAAAACAAAACAACACAAACAAAAAAAGCAACCCACCAACAAAAAAACCCTGATTGGTCAAACTCTTCCTATAAACTCTTTATTTTCCTCCATGTTCAGAATGTGTGACCCATAAATTGCTAAACCTTGACAAGTTCAGTGACTTTCTGTATCACCAGTAGCATTGACCTGCATCTTCAGCCTGCAACAACTGGTGACACCTGTACTTGTAAGCAGCCAGGGAGCACACTTTAGGTCTAAGGCCAACCAACTGACAAAGACTGGCCACAGCCACATAATATTCTTGGCCTTGGGACTGCGCCCAGGAGAGTATACTTCGATCCAGAGATACAGTAACTGCTTGCCATTTTCTTTATTTTTCAGTTAATATGTTTGAAATCAAGAAAGAATGTTGCAGCCCAGAATGTTGTTTTCAGATCATGTTACTGAGGGCATCTTTTATAGGTTCTGGGTGGTCATAGACAGGGGTGTATTTAAGGTGCAAGACTTGTTGGAATAGTGCTGGAAGTGGTAGTAGGTTAGTAAGCAACAGCAGAGTGGAGAAAGCTCTGGGTGGGGGAGTGGCTCTTGGTTCCTGCAATGCCAGGCATTTTCCAGGAGAGTTGGTACAGGTTGGATGGTACAGGTGAAAACCACGCCTGACACAATGTTAATTATTAAGCAGTATGAATAGTTGAGTTCAGGGTTTGAGCTTGCTCTCTAGTCCTACTTTACTTAGCACTGTAGACAGAGACAAGTGAGATAAGTTTTTACTGCTGGAGTCATTTTCCCCTAACCCAAAAAAATGTTTGAACGTGAGGAGGCAAGCAGACAGAAGCAGATAACATCAGGCATCAGGCTGGTTTCAATAACAAGGATTGAACAAAAGTAGCACAAAATGCTTGGGTTTCCCCTTCACAGCTGAAGTAAACTATGCTTTTACCCTATGCTACACATACATGTTTAGTGGATTTTGTTAGAAGGGAAATGATGCAGGGACACCAGAGCAGAAATGAAAAGTAAAAGAGGAAGACAGATCACAGAGGAACTATGAATGTGTTCTAAAACCAGAACTATGGAAATGGATGAAGATGAGTCTTAAACAGGACTTTCATAACTACAACAAATTGAAATGACACCTTCATCCTAGTCCCATTATAGATCTTTGAAAGGACTATTGACTTCACTCCTATGGTATCACATTTTATTCAGTAGTTTGTTTTAAATAGAAGATTCGAGTAACTATTAGTCTGGAGATATGTCAGTAAAACAGAAAGATATCATGATTTTTAAAAAAGGAAATTATACATCTTTGGCCAACCCTGGTATTCAAATCTATAAGTCTTAAAAATTATTAAAGTAGATATCAACCTTTGAAACATCTTGATACAATATGTCCGTAAAGTATAATAAATTGAGAACTATGAAGATCCATCCAAAATATAAACAAGGAAATATGGCACTTTATTTGCTTCTTTATGGATTTTTATATTATTACTTTATTCTAAGTGATGATTTTGTAGATTTTCAAAATGGTTTTATTCTTAACATTACTATAATTTGTGTATCTGTGGTTGAAAACAGTGAATTCATTAACAGCAACGAAAATGACAACAGACATTGCAGCTGGCAAGCTTATGAAACAAATAATGTGGTACAAAAGAAAAATAAAATAATTCTAATTGTATTAATTACAGTTAATTATAATTATATTACAACTCAGTTGTCATAGTGTTATTAAAATGCAGAACACTGTTGTTTCTTCTCAAAAAAAAGTCTCTTTTCATAACTCTATGCTGTTGGTTTTGTTTGTTATTTGTGTAAAGGAATGTTAAATCACTTTTTAAAACATTATAGGTGATCATCAGTTGCATGCTTATGCCATTTATTTCAATAAGACAAATTTATTGCTGAGACTACACCCTCAACCATGTGCATTGACTACAGTACAAATGTGGATCTCTAATGCTCCAGGATCAGTCTCCATGCAGTGTTTTCACCTTTCAGTTCTGATACAATTTTTGAGAGCTAGCGTGAGAGGTCTTCACAGAGTAATGGCCTGAAGTGAAGAAGTGCTGATCAAGCCTTTTGTCATTGAAAAGTAAATCATCACTCTGCTGTTTTTATAATTCCATGGACATGACTTTATAATGTGACTCTGATAAATATTATTTCTAATTTTTCAAGGGGATAAGCAAATCTGTGAGAAGTATTTGCTGAGAAATCAAGAACCCAAGGTGGGAAGGAGGGATATGATATAACTTTAACACATTTTATTTCTTTGACTATCCCCACACTAAAACTCTCTCTCACTTCTGGCAGGAACACTAACCCATTATCTTTTAGTGCATTGACAGCCATATAAAGATGCAGAGGTACTGAATCAAGTACATTATTTACTAGCAAAGATGACAGTGGGAAAAACTTGAATGACAGCTCTATACTCTGCATTACCATCTAAATATGAAGATCTGAGAAGAAATCTATCATAACAGCTTTGTACCATAAGGACTCCTCTTTCAAAATATGGCCCCAAGGATTGCACTTATGTACTGATCAACCTGAGAAATCCAGGTCTCCTTCATGAGTAGGAGAGAAAATGCTGAACTTCTTCTTCTAATAGCAAATTACAAGCACAAATCCCAGTAAAGTTGTCTTAAGTATAGTGTCTATAAATTGTATTAAAAGTTTTTTTAAATTTCTTGTTTAAGAAGATCTCTGAAATTCATAGATAAGATGATGATGATCAACCTTAGCCACCCAGTCAAGTAATTTATTGAAAGCATGGATTTTGTGTTACTGTTTTGTGAGTTGCTGCCTTGGAGATCCTAAATTCTGAGGAAACGTAGTTTATATTATTTACCTCACCTATATGTAGTTCTCCACTTCATTCAACAGAGACAAATATTTGCCCTACATGACTATAAAACCACCTTTTTACTCTTATATAAGAGAAATTAATCTTGGAACTAAACAACTTGCTGCCAAAGTGGTTTTTTTTTCTCTTTTTTTGCTGGGCTTACATAATATTTCCAGGTAGCAAGAGAGACTAGTTTGTCCTGTAATCAAGCACTCTCCACAAGTGGTATTATTTGACACTAAAACTGGGAAAACCTTCCTCTGTCCTTGCCTCTTTAAAGGGAGGGAACACGTTCAGATGAAACATACAGATATCATTGTGGGTGAGGCAAGAAGGCCAAAATGCACTGACAAGGACTGGAAGGGATTGCTGTAAGATTTGGTGATGACATTTGCTTTGAATTAATCATCTTCATCAAGAAAAGAATACTCTTCACACAACAGTTATATTCAAGGTGTTGGTGAGACTGTGAATCCTTTGTGAAGTGTGAATCATTTTTGAAAGGAGAGAGAAAAAGCAGATTGATAAAAAGGAAAGGGACAGCTGAACATCAGAGAGATGTTTCTCTGAATGGCAGAGAGCCACATTCAAAATCCGTATCTGTCTGATTCAAAGGAGAAATTAAAACACTGGTCTTGTTCTGCATTTAAGAGCAGAAATCTCATTTTTGAGAAAAACCAATGAGAAGAAATTGTTATTATGTGTAATTGTGTAAACAAGACTAGTTATGCTGTGGGCTAGTTGTGCTGTAGCTGAATTTGTCCCAGAGTTTTATTTAAGTAACTGCCATATTTCCAAATAACTGGGAATGAATATTTGACTGCAGATATTTTACTTGATGATTTGCAAGTAGTTGTGCTAAAATTACTGGCATTTTTCCTATTGATGTGTAACCCAAAGCATTCTTTTGATAGCTAGTATATCACCTGAACTATCTATGACACATCACAGAGTTTTTTATAGTTTATGGTCATACCCAAGGAGAACATTTCAATGGATGACTCTCAGTAAACAAAGTGGTGGCCCTCTTCAGAAATTTAAGGCAAAGTTTTTGTTTCCTGGGTTAGAAAACTATATTCCTCAGATAGTCTTTATTTTTCTCTTCATCGATAATAAATTTACCATTATCTTCTAGAAACTCATTATTTTGTAATTTAAATTTGAATTTCAGCTTAAAGTAAAAAATGTATAGGATCAGTAACACATGAAACCACATTTATTAAATAAATTTTGAAAACTACAGAAACAGTAATTTACATATTAAAAAAGGGTCTGTTTTTTCTGATTAACAAGTTAACAATATCTGTTGCCAATATATTACATAATTACATATTATAAAAGTGGTGAATGCAAAGCTTTATACTAAGCAGTATATTTTATGACACAGCTTTTTATTAGTAATTTTTTAAAATAGTAATGGAGCTTGTGATAATAAAAATTATTATATGAGATGGATAATTAAAGAAATAAAAACACCAAGGAATGGGTACTTGGCTAAACAAATCTATGAAATAATTGTTTCCATAGTGCTGAATTGGAATAAACAATTCCATAACCATTTTTTCTTTCTGTTTGTGAATTATTTCCACACACTAAAAACTCAGAGGAACATTATAGAAGAAGAAAAAAAAAACCCAGAAAAAATGCCTCTGAAACTTATTCTGAGCACCTGTGGAATGACCGAGGTGAATGAATGTTAAAAACTACCAATCAAGTTCAGCAATGATGGTTGCACAGAAATACATATAGAAAGAAAACCAGTCTAAGCTATAGATACAATGACATGCATCAGTGTAACTGTTTCCACTTGGAAACAGATCTTGGGAGGCTTTTTTGTTAGTTCTCTGAAAATCTAATGTAGAGCAAAGCAGAAAATATAAAAATCCCAATGTGTAAAGGTGGTATTTGCAAAGAGTAAATATTTCATTAATTTCTGAATATGCAAACACATAAAATCCTCCAAACCTGTAAAAAGCATGGAGAAGGATGAGGTAAAAATTTGCTAAGTGAAAAATAAGATTTTTGAGGTTTCAAATTCCAGTGCTTTCCCTTCAGATATATAATTTCCAGACCATGTGCTTGGCACGGTGCTTTATCTAAAGGACAGACAGATAATTTAGTATCTTCCATGACTCTCTTTAGTATTGTATGTAGTTTTTCCTAAATTAAGGGTTTGAAAGCTAGACACTAAAGTCTTAGCTATCCAGCTATCTAATCAACAGAGGGAAAGAGACACTACAGAAAAGTTTCAGCTTACCTTAACATAGTAATCCAAAATTGTTCCAATTGAGGCGTCAAGTTCCATCAATCAATTCCAAAGATGGTTTGAGGTGTCTAACTCACCTATAATAATGTGCTACTAGTATTTCTGCCATGTATGTGTCTGCCTCCTCTTTGGTCTCCAACATGAGGAGGATATCATGAAGAAATCCTCTATAATGATGAAAGGTTGATCAGTGTTCACTTTACTTCTCAGATGGCTAACTTGTCACCAGCTGTTGGGCATTATTTTATTATACAAACCTTTAACAGACAAGAAATCAACTAGTTAGCAGTTTATACATTAAAAGCCCAGGGAAAAAATCAACAGGAGTTGCAAAACTACTTTTAGAACTCATTTGCACTAGCAATGGGGAGAAGAGAGTTTGCATATTGTATCCACTGCTCACCTCTCTACATGTATGCTTATTTCAAAGCTTCAACTGTTTCAAGAGATGTTAGTAATTACAGGGGAAAATACATTTTCAGTGGATTATGATGATTTGCATAAAATGGGAAGACACAAAGTAGTAATAATGTCTTGGTCATGTGTTTATGAAATAGTTGATGAGTTAATAATATCTTTGTCATGAGTTAATGGTCATGAGTTAATGCAAGAGTTTTTCAGTTTCTTTGCAAACTGGCATTTTTTCCTACCTTAGAAAAAAACCAGAGTACTTAAATCAGAGTGCAAAGATTTGGTTGTGAAGATTGTAGTCAAAATATCGCACTGCATATGTGCATAGGATTTTACTACATGATTTTATCAGTTTAAGGCTGTATATTTGCAGTTTTTTGTTACCTGAGAAATCAATTTCTAGCATAGTTTGTTCATGACACTACTAACCCATTTTAAGCACGTCAGATTTGTCCTTCAGACACACATAGCCTGTCTGTCATTTTCTGGGATGATTTAACAAAATTGTTGTTGACTTTTGCATGCTTAATAGTCTGGAACATTTTTGCATTAACAATTCTCATATTACTAATAAAAACACTGTGAGGTATTTCACTGTCAGCTGTTTGCCAATCATAAATATCAACTCCCAACATTTGGCCAGAAAAATACTTTTTTTCCATGTGCCCTTATCACATGCTTTTGCTTCTTGCCATTTTTAGCTTAGCATTGAAGTTGATGTGAAATGTGGTACATAAATACATGTTTTATTTTATATTTGTGCTCAAGGTAGTAAGGTTGCAAACCTGAACTTTTAGTTCTTCTACTTTAAGTAGGACAATTCCAACTTAAAAATACAGGAGTTTGATCACGTCCAGTGAAAGCACAGTCTTATGTTAAAGGAGGAAAATAAAAGTATCAGAACTAAGTGCAGATTTCGATAAGGAAGACTATTCAGTAGATTTAATGAACATTATCATTTTTATTCATAAGCAGTGAATGAAAACATCATTTTATATTAGGCCAATATTATCTGTATCTAGCATGAGCTGTGGAAAATGTAGAGTGATTTGTAGTTTATAGAAGAGAAGTTATGTTTATGTTAGAATTAGAAATATGAAATACATGGTAATTTCACTCTTGGAGTGTCTCTTTTTTATGGCAACTATTATATTTGTGTTTCATTAAGTAAGAAATATTATCTTTCATCTTAACAAATGTCTTGCATTTTTACTTTCTAATGAGACAAAATGTCTTCCACAGCAAATTTGGTTGTAAATTTTGTCAGTAGAAGCCTGCCCTATTTAATACTGTTCTTTTATGGACTTCTCTATGTTGTGGTTATTACAGCATGCTATCAGTATTTTTGTAACTTTTTTCATGATATTATTGGTACAGCATCAGTATATACATAGGACATCAACACTAGAGTGTTGACGCTTTTCTCTTCCAAGAAGTTAGTGAACTGTCATGACCTCATAACTAAATTTCTGGGCAGTAAGTGGAACAGAAGAGGATCCTTCTGAGCAAATAGTTTAGTAAGTTAAAATCAATCAAAATTAATTCAAAATAGCATACATTCCATATTTTTCTCCATGAAAATGTTTTCCTTTTCTAAAATGAGACCTGTTCATGCTCCATTTACTAATATTTTTTAAACCTTACCTTTTTTTTAAAACTTACTATTCTCTCAAATTAATACCCAAAACATGAGACAGTTGTACAATCAGGGAGGTGTGTCTCCATGTCTCCTGTTGTAATTAGTTGTTCCACATACATATATATATAAATATTAACTGAAGAAGAAATTTCAGCCTTACTGGGAAGCAAATTGTAGTTTCAAAAAAGTTAGTTCCCTGGCCTCAATCAACAGTACTTAGCCATTTATATGAAAAGAGGCATCTGAACAGAGATAATAAAGTTTAGGACAATCACCTGACATACACAAAGGGCAGGTGAGTTCGGAAAACTCTCCACTTTTATAAAATAACAGACTTGTTCTTTAATTTATATGATCCCTTTCAGGCTGATTATCCACAATCTCCTAATGTTCAATGCTTTGTCAAGAGGCTATAACATGGCTGGATGTAGCCAAGGTCATGCTGAAAGCATGGAAAATAACCTATGTATCTTACAAATGTCCAGTGTTATTGAATACTGAAAAATGTGGTAAATGGTTGAGGAGGAGGTAATAGTTTAGTTCTGGTTAGAAAAACAAATTAACTGAGAGTTGGCACATGACTTAATAAGAAAGATTTATAGGATTTCATTAGATTGGACCTACAAGACCAAGCAAGACTCTCTGTTGTCTTCTTCAACTTCCTATCATGCAAATTAGCCTAACATCCCCCTTTGAAAAACCAAACCAAATCAAAACAGTTTTCTCCCTAGTCCTATGTCAAACAGACAATTATCCTTAAAAATTGAATTCTAATAATTTCTTTCTATCCTTGACAGATTTTTCCATCTCTGCAACATAATGAAATACATGTGCTTCACAAGCATGGCCACAAAGAAAGACTGGTTCATAGGTGTTCTTCCAAGGAAAAGGACGGGCAAGGGAGGAGCATAATTTGCATTGTCTTTCTTCAGAAGGGGGTTTACAGCTCTAGTCTTGAGTTAAACAGCCATTTAAGCTGAAGGGCATGTAGCCCAGAGCTCTGCCTGTCATCTTGGTGTCTATGTATTTGTGTGTGCCTGTGTACCTGTGTGTGCCAAAAGAATAGTGCCTGCTTTGAAAATCTTTGTTTCTGTCACATGTTTCCTAAATTGGACACACAGGTAGTCTCAATAAGAAATAATAGCTGTCTTAGAAATATTCAGTTCCCTAGATTTTGATAAACTACCATATCAATTCAATAATTTTTCTTCTGTTCTTCCGAAAAACTATTATTAGCAAAATTGAAAGTGAAAAATGAGTCGTGAGGTCAGACTTGCTCCTAAATATAATTTGCTCTTAGCATGCTCGTATTACTGTTATGGTTATTATGACATTTCTATGAATAAATAGTTTATATTATAAGAAGATCTGTTTCTATTCCAAGTGATGCTTTTTCATTTTTCCCTAGAAATATTCAACCAGAATGTTATTCAAAAGTATTAACTAGTTTTTATGTTGCAGGTTTTTTTCTGTTACTCTCAGACACACATTTATACATATATAAGCATACGTATATTCATATATATTTTAATATTGTTTTGAATCTGCAAATTTGAATTATGAAATCATATAACTCCTGAAAACAGAGCAAGCAATTCTTGTTGCATCAAAAAAACCTCAATATACAAACTGTGATTATTATAATAACATTTCTTTACAGTGAAAAGATTACATTTCAAATATTATGTTACAGTGACAAGATCATCTTTGCAATGTGCCTTTATATACTTCTTCAATCTTCCAGAATCTCTCTTTTCTGTGAAAATGCTGTCAAAGAAATGAATGCAGTTTGTTTTTAAGTGACCCTGGAATCACTATTTGTAGAGCTCAGAAGCAGATAAGAGAACTATAGAAGTAAAAGAGAATGGAAATCCTTATGTTCTTTCCACATATGAGACTCTAGGAAGCATATGATTGAATGAATAAGAGAATTGAGCTGCAGTGATTAAATGTCAATGAGTTACTGCAGAGGAGCAGAATTTCTGTAAACCAACAAGACAGTCAACCAGTTTAAGCCTGTAGTTGTCTGACAGTCTTGTGAAATTTAGCTCTGCAAATACCAGGTTATATATCTATAGACATGTAATGCAACTTCTGTTTTACGATGATGCACATCAGTAAAAGGAAGGACTACGAGACTGCTAATCAGTCATCAAGTCAACAAAATTATATTGTGCAGGGAGGTGGGAAAGCACCCAAACAAATAGGAGAAGTCAGAAATCTCTTCTGTAGAGGTAGAAGGTACTAAAGACTCTACTACTGAAGTATTTTCTTAAGTAGTAAGTTGATGCCTTAGATGATCAAGACAGGTGAGCTGCATAAATGTGTAAATTACTAGAATGAGTGGAAAATAAGGATCAGTACTAACAGCAGATATTGCAAGAGCAAAAGAATACCTGTGAAAGAATATTTTTGTGCTTATAAATATATGAAAAGAACAAAAGCTAAAAAAAAAAGAAATATTAAGTATTAATCTTAAAGGATAGTGTTGGCATAAGATTAAATTATTATAAATTTACCATGAATATATTTAGGGTGGAAATTTAGAAACTGTTTTTATAAAGAAGAAAGAAACTTCATTAGACATTAGTTGACTGTAATTAAAAGTTTCTTTGTATTCTTTGTATCTTTCACTGTTTTTCAGTGATGCTTCCAACAAATTCCTCATCTATAAAAAGACTTTTGATATTTATTGCAAAGACTGGGTTTGGAAAAAGAAAAAAGGAAATATAATGGGCAATCCCCCTTGATGGGCCATGAAATGTTGCCTCCAGAGCATGTGCACATTGTTACAGTAGACCTACTGCAATAATTTTAGAATATTTAGTCTGTAACTACTTCATTCCGTAGTAGTCATACTAGACCAACATAGTACAAGAGACTGGGTTGACAAAACAAGAATGAAAGAAGGACTGGACAAAGGTTGCATGTGGATTTGAGTAGCAAGAGCATTAAGAGCTTTGAGGTTTTGTCAGGTCAGAACCTTTGACAGCATGAAACTTACTTATCCCTTCAATCTTGCACTACCCGAAGCTTGTTAATCACTTGCAGTTCCTGTAAAATAGTCTTTTTCGTACATCTATATGCAAAAAAAACAGATAGTGGATAAATAGAAACATTGTGAATAAAGTAAGGATATTTAACAAGCCTATTTTTATACTTTTCCTTGGGTTCTTTGCTCAGTTTTTTGCACAATTCATCTGATATTTTAGGAGAAATTTAATATAATATTTTGCACCTTTTTTTCATGTTTGTACATCTAAATGTAATCAGACATGACTGATGACCCATTTTCTAGCACCACTGGAAACATGCCATAGAGCCTTCATAAAGATACCTTCTCCCCTGAAGATACTTTTATAGATTTATATGCATGATGCAATGTCATGAAGGGATAGCCAAGTGTGTTGTGAAAGACCTATTTTGGTTACTTGCTTATCTGTTTTCGCAGACTATTGTACTTGCTGCTCGCAGTTCAATGCACCTGCCATCGCACTACAAGGTTTCACATGTTTTATTCAGTTATATTTTGACCAAAAAATTCAGGTGGAGACATTGTAGCACTGAGGTCCACCATTTAGGAAAATATTGTTCTACCCGTGTCTCAGGTAGTACTCTTTTACTGGTTTTGAAGATTTTGACTTAAGCAAAAAATGCACTTGTATTGCCTTAAAAATTAAACAAACACAGATAAAAACTGACTCTGAGACAGATGATCTAGATGATGAGACTGTAAAATACTTCCAAGAGGTCAGTTCTGATCTCTGTATCAAAGACCCCTTGACTTCAAGCAAAAAGAACATTCTACAGGTGCAGTCTTTTGGACAAACTGTGGAGTCCCATGTTTTTTCCTTCTGATCTTTGTAGTGCAAAAGATAGGTTAGTATTATTTGGGAATTTAGATAGAGGTTATATATTGTAAGTTAATCCTGTTGCATATTTTTCCTGAATCTGTTAACAAATGTCTATATAATCTATGCCACCGGTATAAAGATGATTTCTATGACACACCCCTTCAGATATTACTCTCCGAATTTCACGTTACTGTACATCAGTGTCTTGTAAGTATGCAGATGTAATAGAAAGATGGGCATAAATTATTATGAAATTTATCAATAATAGTGTTGGGCAATGACTATAAATCTGAAATCTACTCAAAGTTCTGCTCATAGCTTTTTACAGTTCTCTGCCCCATCTTCCTTTCTTCATAAAGTTAAAATAACAATCTATTTTCATTGTAAAGCTGTGGTGAGATTTCCATATGGAGAGCCTTGTCTGAATAATGGGAAGAGCATTGCTTTTTTCAATCAGTGCACATATTCTCTGACAAAAGAAAGTGTTTCATTAAATCTGAGTTAAGGTTTGTGCCATACCTAAGGATTAGGGTCAGTGAAACGTAACATTTTAAAATCAAAATATTCTGAATCATAGGACATGAAATTGTTAATCTGCCACCTTTCAGCAATGTCCTTAAAAGTCCACATTATATAGATTCACACTTAGTTTTTGGCAACAAGATCATATTTGAGAGGAAAGAGAATTATATCTACTACTTTTTTTTACCTTTTCAAAGGTAAAGGTGTAGCTAAATGAACTACTGTGAGTTGAAGGTATCCCCATGTGGGTTACAGCTAGGAAGTAAACCTAAATATACAATGATTTACAATTCCTTCATATATTTCTGTAAATTAAGTTGACTTTTTTTCTGCAGAATTTTCACTCTCACAACACTGAAAAATCTATTACAAGATATGGCTTGAATTTCTTTGCACTAATATTGGATTAAGACACATATGCATATCTTTTTCCTTGAATAAACCCAGTAGATGCTCAAACCCAGGTCTCCTTACACTGCCAAGCTTCTTCAACTAATCCTTTCACCATTCAATATCACTGCACTTAGCACAGCAAATCCAGTTGAAATGCATGTGGATTTTTGCCAACAGGGGAGAAAGAGTAAAGTCAATACTTCACTCTCTTATTTTAACATTCTTTTTCTTGATTTTCACAAGTTTAAGTTACGTGTGCATCAACTTGTTGTTTCCTGGTTTTCAGATATCTTAAAGTCACCAGATTAAACATTCCTGAAAGGAACATGACTGTACTGATATTTTAAATCCTTGTAAAAGACATTTTTTTCAGACATTTATTGTATACCACATGGTTCAGATCCAAACAAGATAAGTTGCCAAGAAATGTTTTACACAAAGTGTAGAGAAACAGAGGGAGGGTTTGTATGGCTGTTAGGAGCTGCTGTACATACTTGAGGTCATGCAAAAGTTTGTCAAATAGAGAAAAATAGACTAATGTGTAAGATTCAGTCAGAAAAACAAGGTAGTCACAAGATGTTTTCATGATTTAAAGCTCTGCAGTCAGGATCTGAAGTATATGACAGACACAAAGGGTTTCTCTGTAGTGCTTGCTGCTGGCAGTGATTTTAGGTGTCCTGGGACTAAGCAGTAGGAAACAGAGACATTGTGAATACCAGAGGGAACAAGATCAAGAACAGAATCTGCAAGAATTTCAGCAGACAGTTTAGTCCAAAAACAAAACACAGTTTAATGGATTTCTTTTGAACTTGAGGATGTCTGTGGCATTGTTTTTTGTAGGAAGAGTCAATAATTTTGTTTTCTATTTGTCCTAAGAGAGAAGGTTGGGACCTGGGAGAGCAAAATATTGTCAAACTACCAGTCACCCAGAAAAATACTAAAAAAGACTATGGTAATTCATCAAGGACCTGGTAGAGCCTTCTGGTGGAAGCAAAAATAGAATACATGTTAGAGAAAATGCATCATTCATCTCTGATATGGCTACACTCATGCAATAATGTTGTATAAGAGATGATTACTAATGAGGTGATAAAAGGCAGTAGGGAGCCATGAATAAAGATATCCAAGGAAAGTCATAAACACATGATTCATCAAAAAAGGAGTATTCGTAGAAACATTTAACTTTTCAAGCTTATGCGAGGCTTCCTCGAGGAATAATATTTCTAAGCACGGAATCAAATCAATTCCTTGTTTGCTTTTCTTAACAAAATTAATACTCCAATTTTTACCTTTGAAAGAGACTTCATAGTGAAAAAAACCTCCACACTAAAGCCAGAACCAAACAATAAACAAACTATTTTTGAAAAAAATCATCAATAACTTTGCTAAACTTTTAAAACTTTATAAAGTTATTCAAATGAAATGCCAGATTGCCACACAGTTTGGATCATAACATACAAGGTAGGTGTTTTCATGCTGCAGGATAAGTACAAATAAATCTTCAATTTCTACCTGCAGGAACAGCTACTAAAATTGCATAACTGTAAATAACAGAATAACCCTAGCTGGTACAACTTCTGGCTGTAAGGAGAAGGAAAAAAGGGAAAATCAAAGAAGAAAAAAACAATACAGATGTCTTTTACACATTAATTTGGTATTTTTACCCAATAACCCTCTAAAGAACATTTTGTCTCAACAGAGTTTTATAAGGGTATAGTGGATAAAAGTGTGAATCTGAAAAAGTAATAAAAATATTCCAGTATCAGATTTTTTAAGTGTCTTTATTACTGTAACACAGCGACTGCATCTGTTGTTGGGGAGTTGACTGTAGAGCTATGTTGGTGTTACCAGCATTTAGCTGTGTGGTTGGAATAGAGGTGCTACACAGAAATATTATTACGAACTCCCAGTGTCGATATTGAGGATTTCTGGATAATTGCATTATTTCAGGTCTGGATAATTCTGCATATATAGCACAACACTGTCCCAGATGAACTCATGAAGTTTGGATCCTCAATAACAAATGTCTTTTGAAAAGTTTTCATAACATAGTCTATGTGTTCATTTTTTCTCATGTAAAGTATCCTTTCCATACCATAATTCATTATTTAGTAGGCCATATCAAATCAGTATTCAAATAACACCTTCCTCACTCACAAGAAAAGGACATCAGGTTAATCCTAATATTTAGACTTTTTTTTGTCTTAAAGAGTTTCTACTCATCAAATGTACTTTACCCAAAATGTAAAAAATATGTTTTTCTTTTCTTCTTTGTAACGTCTTCTTTAACTTAAACATCTTCTCTCATTTAAATTCTGAGCAAAGCGAAGTCACATTCTGAAGAAAATGCACAACTCAAAATTGTGAACTCTTGAGTTCACAGTATCCATTTGCTAATGTGGATGGATAGTTTGTGCTGATACTTTGGGTTGCATGCTGAACTTGAAGTTTTATTTGTTCTTTGCCTTTGTATAATCTGAGATAACTCCTTAATGGTATTTTTCAGTGTTAATAACAAAGAAAAATCCGTTCTGTTTATTTTTGGATAACATGGACATGTTCAAAGTTTCCTATAGCAATAAATAGTCTGAGTTCATATTGCTTACATTATTTTTGGTTATTGTTCCATTTAGGATTTTCAGCCAGTGCTTAAGCTTCATTAAAGTGTATAGCAGATATGACTTATTATAAGGTCATTAATAAATAATTTTTCTAACCATTAGCAAGTATGAGCAAAAGGAAGTGGTTTTTTACTTCATACATTTTATGAAACATTTCTGTCTTAGGTTCTAAATTATGCAAACAGTTGCTTAAAAATATGTACTTTTTTCACATTAAAGTCTTTGTTTACATTTCATATATATTATAATAGCACCTAAAAAAAAACCTAGTGACTATTCTTACACTCTGAAATAAGACTTTTTTTACTTTCTTTTTTAAGAAAACTTAGCAGAATGAAACATTTATTGGTTGGAATTTAAAAATCTTTTAAAAACGACAAATATTATTCATGACTTATGCCAAAGAAAGAAATAATTCTAAAGGTCCTAAATCATGGAAGAAGAATCAGAAACTAAAATCCAGGCACCTGCTGATCTTAGATTACTTTTCATGATTACCCACAGACTAGCAGTCTTCAGAATTGAGTATATCATCACTGACAATAGGTGATAACAGCTGCTAAAGTAAAATAGATCCTAGTTGTATAGGGATTTGTAAATAATCAAGAGTACTATAAAGAGAGTTAGTCATAGCAAACTGAGATCTCTAGGGAAAGACTGAAAGTAGAGATAATGTGCAAGATGCTCCTTTAAATTAGTTTTTCCTTGTGTAGTGTAGGTATTATTTCTAGAGGTTATCAAAGATTAGATGATCTGTGGTCATGCATCATATGTGATCCCAATCAAATAATCAAAATAAAATGCAACCAGCAGTGCATTAAAGAGGTCAAGAGAAAGTCCAGCCTATGTGGCAAATCTCGTTTATCTGTTTTGAACAATGAAGGCTTTTTACTGAAAAGACTTTTCAGGAAATGAAGGACTTGACAAAGTCAGTGATCTATGTTTTAGCACTTTTCTACATTAGTGCAAACTCTTAATCAAGATACGCTACTATTAAACTGAGCTTGCATACACAGACTGTAGTTCAAACTCTCCATATTCATGAACTCAAACTTTGCAGGTGACAGATCTATAAAGAGTAAAATGTTCTGGGAATATCATCTTGTGAACTGGCCACATCCCTCTTCAAAGGAATACTCAAGTTTTTAAAATTAATATATCTCAGGACCCCCCAGTCTTTTCTACTCTTTCCTTCTGGTCTGTGAATATTTGCATTGCACTTTGAATTCTCTCATATGACTGCACCTATCTCTCCTTCGGGCAAGCAGCAGTGAGGAGAAGAGAGAAACAGAGGCAATACTGACTTTTCTGTAACACTGCTTTTTATGCCCTGAAAGAAAAAAACATGTGTTCCAGATTCTAATTCATTATCTAGATAACAGTTTGTGCACGTGTACTAATTTAGGTAAATTTTCTAGCTGATTCCAGCTATTCTAGCCTGGTGAGGGGTGGTATGGATAACTCATTCATAGAATCATACAATATGGGTTGAAAGGGACCCACAAGGATCATTGAAATCAAACTCCTGGCCCTGCACAAGACCATCCCAAGAATCACACTATGTGTCTAAGAGTGTTGTCCAAATGCTTCTTGAACTTTGGCAACCTTAGTGCTGTGACCACTTCTCTGGGGAGCTTGTTCCAGTGCCAAATCACCCTCTGCGTGGAAAACCTTTTCCAAATTTCTAATCTAACTACCACTCCCACCATCACCTCCCTCCCCAACACAGCTTTGACCCATTCCATTGTGTCCTATGACTGGTCAGCAAAGAGAAGATTAGCAGTGTCTAATACATTAGCAGTATCTAATCCCCCTTGAGAGGGATGCTCATGACTACAATGCAAATTACTCCTCAGTGGTCTGATGATGCAAATATAGGAAGATGCAAGAGAAGATGTCAGAAACGGAAGTGTTAGTGGAGCAAAAACCAAGACTTCATAATGAACATGAAAAGAAATTGCCGAATCAGTTTTATTCAAAATGACGGAATGATTAATTAACATATAAACCTCTTAGATTCAATATCTCTGTCCACTCATTAGTATAGTGAAAGAGGCTTCTTTTCTCTGCTGTGCTCTTTGAGGCAACTTTACTTATATTTTAACTAAATTAAATAAGTAACAGGCTTTTTAAACATCTAAACCAGCCCACAATTGTTTTATTTCTCTTCTCGTGTTTGAAATAACTTACTTTTAAAGTTCCTTGGGAGATTTGAGCCCTGTCTACTCATTTATTACAGATTGACAATTACTGAAGAGAACCTTTGGAAAATTGTAAAGATGGCCACTCTTAAAATTTGCTGAATATCAGTTCTGTTTGCCTATTTAATGTTATTTAGATTGTATATGGATTTTGAGACAGTCTTTAGGGGTAAAATTGCTATTGAATTTTCTTCCTTCCCATTAAAACAACCCACTGTGTAAAAGTTTCATACAGATATAGTGATAAAGTAATAATTTAAATTTCATATGAAGTTAAGGAAGGGAGAAACACATCTGCAAAAAAAGATCTAGTTTAGGGAGGGTCAGGTCTAATATTGTAGATAAGCTGATATATCTCCTTCTTCCTGATTTTAGACTATGTGTCCCATCTCTATCATGATGCTGGCTTACTGGCTTTTTTATTCATTTCTTGATTGTCTGAGAAAGATTTTTACACTTTTGTAGATTAGGTTACTTTTTTCCTGCTATTTTTTGTAATTGAATAGGGCCCAAAATACTGTAGAGTTAGTAAAGGGCGTGCAGAAGAACTGGGAGTTCCATGATGGAAGCTATGGAATCAGTTTATCTTCAGATGCTTTGAATTTTATTTTTTTTTCTGTTTGTTCCTCTATCAAATCTAAAAAATGTAGCCTTCCCAGAGAAGGGTCCAATCTTAAACTAGACACCCACCCACCATTTTAAGGATGAAAGGAAAAATAGGAAATAGTACTAGGAAACAACAGGAAACGTCCAATGCTTCTATTTGCTTGTTTTTATTCTACCTAAGGAAATAATTATCGATGTCCATACAAGATGAAACACAGGGTGTATTACCTTCATAAAAGAGTCTAAGATCTTCTGTGTGAATATGCTCTTCTTTTCTTACAAGTGAGCTGCTCTCATTATGCCTGTGGACATGAAAAAGAGAAGAGAAAGATGGACTGTACTGGATTATTAGGACACTCAGCTGAGAGTGAGGAACATACTTCTAGCTTTGCCTAATTAAGCATGATAGGCAATTGGAGTGCCAGCTGAGATAAAACTAAGTATCTACAAGTATCTACCACATATCTATGACGTAATGAAATGCTCCTTTTCTGCACAGTTTTGTTGGGTTTCTTTTAAAAAGCTGTTATACTGTAGAACAGAATTCCATGGTTATATAAAGTATCCTTCCAAGACATCATTAACAGAAGAGGTAATACATCAACAGAATATGAAACAGAGAAGAAAACCTAATTATCCTGGAACACATGTAGTAAAAATAGTCCTACCATGCTCAAAAGATACCTCTCAATGGTAATTTAGGTAGATTGGTGACATTTAGTATTCTGGAAAGTTCAAGAGCATGCTGAATAGATTCTTTCTTCAGTAGCTAGATTTCACTGGGTGGAGATGATCACAAAGAATTTGTACAACTCTGGTAAAAAAATATCATCCACTAGCTACTAAAGAAGAAATTTTGTGGCAAAAAAAAAAAAAAATTCTGTATTCCTTTTGATAATTTTTTTCCTTTAAAAAGAAGTTTGTTTTGTTTGGAGAACTGTGACTCTGCTGGCTTACATTTAGATTTAGCTTTGTACTTAAAGTACAGTCCCAAGTAATATAAATGGTTGAAGCTGTTCAGATTATTTATGTAGGCTAAGGTAAGATGAAACAATGCAGAAACATAACTAGACATCCAGATAAGTTCTGAAATTGATTCATGTAGAAAATTTAAAACACAACAACAAATTAAATGCTAAAGAGATACCATCAAGACAGGGAGTTTGCAATTCTTACACAATTCCAACAGAAGATAACTCTCCTGACATTCAAGCACAGTGAGTGCCAGACAAAACTGTCACCTGGTGCTTGTACGCAGGGCCTTGAGCGCACACTTGTACAAAGACAGAGTGATCACTTGAGACTCAAGCACGTGCCTCCAAAGTGTGGATTGACTAAGAGTTGGTGTGCAAAAGCGGAAAAAGAATATCAAGGTTTACTGTATGCAAGGAAGGAAATATGTTGCTTCTTTTACCTGAGGGAGATCAGATTTGGTAGAAAAAGGTCATGAGTTTTGAAAGACTACCACAAAAAAGAAGTTAAAAAAGGTTTCTGGTTTTCAGAAACTTTTCTTTTTCAGTTTCAATTGTATTATCTACAAGCAGAGATGGAAGAGAAAAAGACTTTGAGGGAACAGGAAACTTTTTTTAAGCTTGAGATAGAAATGAAGTAGGAAGACATACGAGTCTGATACTGGAGCGAGGCGAGGCTGTTCAGAAAAAATGCTTCACAAGGTGTGACAGTCTTCTCTCAGAGGATATGATCTGTCACTGCCAAGATACTGATGGCTATTAATATTTTGCCCTTATAACAACTTTGAAACAGATCTTTTTGACACTGTAGATTATACTGGGTTGAAGAACAACAGGATTTATTCTGTGTTGATTTCAGATTATTGGTTGCTATTTTCTACATGTGTTAGTATCAGAAATAAACATGGTAAACATAAAACTAAGTAAGCTAAGTTTGTGGTTAAGTTAGAGTAGTATCCTTGAATCTGATCCTTTCACCTGTTCCAGTGTCATTCAAGTGAAATCAGAAATCAGATCATTAAAATATTTAGCCAAAAATAATGTCATCGTATGCTGTTTTAAATACTATAAGAGTTTGGTGAGTGTGTGTTTGTTGTATACATATGTATATACATATATATGGAGAGGGATAAAGACAAACAGAAACAGCTAGGCCCAATGTATAAATTCAGTTAACACTGGGTTTATGTCTATGTTACTAAAATTCAAATAAAATGTAACAATATGGGCAAAGAAACTAGGGATCTTTGAGGAATTTTACCTTATTCTTGGGAGGTGGTAGCTAAGTGAAGGCAACTGTATAAAGAGTAGAAAACATGTTTCAGAGCCTTCATCAAGAGAAGACGGGAAAGAGGTGGACCTGTAAGCCTGTCTTCTGAAAAACAAAAAGCTAGAGAGCAAAAGAATCAGAGGAGGTGTTGAGCAACAAAACATAGAGCAAATATGGAATAGTGTGCATTATCTCTCTGTAAAGGGTTGTTGAAGGGCAAGTAATGTGTAACTTTGTATTGCAAGGCAACACCTCTGGAACGCTCTTGTCAAACTGGTTTGACGTCTGCACACAAGTAGAGCCAATTTTGATATAAGCACAGCCTTTCCTTTTCCTTCACAGATCTTAGAATATTTGTAGCTTTTTTGATAAATAACAGAGGTTTACCTTAGAAATTAGTCCAGGACAGAAATTTCACAAGGTGTGAAATAGCTGCAAGTTTGGGGCTGGTTCCTGGATCCATGAAGTCTGTGGGAAGCTGTTGTGCCCACTGCAGCTCTTGCCCTGCTGAGATGGCTGGCTTTCCTGTCAGGGAAGCCTAGGTGTATTTGGTGTGTGTTCAGGTCTTGTTTTAGATATGTATTGGGGAAAATGGAAACTTGGAATGAGCAATGGGGCATACCAGCCCTTTGAGGGCCAGTGTTTAGTTCTGAGACATAAACAGCCACCTAGCAGTGTTAATTCACCCTCGAGCCTACTCAGTTTCTGACTGCTTAGCCTGATCCTTAATTTTTGATGTAGTTCTACTGAACCTAATCTGACAGCATCTATATTATTTCTTCTGTTTCATTACCAAATGTACTGTCTCAGCTCAGCAGCTCCACTCCCTGAAGCCCTGCTAATTGCCAGTCCTTTTCTCCTTGTTTTTCTGTTTGTGTTTTTGTTTTATTTTGTTTGTTTTGTTTGTTTTGTTTTTGTGGTTTTGTTGTTGTTGGTTTGTTTTTTTTTCTGTTTGGGATATTTTTCAGTCCTGATTTCTTCTCTGCTAGTTCAGTACCACAATCTGCTCTATCATTCATTTATCTGTTCCCATTTTAACTCTAGATTTGGATCTTGTCTCCTCTTTAGGGCAATACTTAGACTTCTTCTTTCATACTTCTTGCAGGCTGGAAAAGCAGCGTGTACCACAGACAGCAAGAAGGGACAGATTCCCTCTTATTTTTTGCAGCTCTAGCATCTGTGCAGTCCCACTTCTACTTTCCTTACTGAGAAAACTGTTAAATGAAACGTCTGAATTTTCATATAGTGACTCCATAACTTTAGGGTACTTTTGGGTTATACAAGCCCATTGCCAAGCCCGTGACTCACTGCACAAGATATGAAAGAACATATGGTCTAGAAGCACTCTGAAGGTATGAGTGGACTGAGCAGAGTAAGCTGCCCCACAGATCCAGTGCCTGACACCCATTTGGCTAGTCTAAAGACCAAAAAAAAAAGGTCTATATCCTTTTTCATATATCTATATGCCAGTGATAAAACAGAACAATGATACTAAAAGAGGACAAAATTATCTTCAGTTATCCTTTTTTCTCCCAGAGCTTCACAGTGTGCAGCTCCATGGCAGCTTTAACATCACGGGAAGTTATTTATGGAAGGCACTGTAGGTGGGAAAAAGGAAAATTCCATCCCTTCGAAGAGCTGGCTGCTTATGCAGTGCCTCTCTGTGCTAGATATCTCTGGTAGGTGTTTGTCTTCATGGCAGATTTCTGTTTAATGTTGTACTACTTCCTGCAGTGCACTGACTCTTCCAGCCCTGTGCTTTACTTTTCTGACCTTGATTATACACTCCTTTTTATTGATAATAAGTTCAAGATTCAAAAAATCCCCACATCATTGTACTTCTTATTCCCTGGCCAGTTCAAGATCCTTTCTCTCACAGAAAATATTTGAAACTAGTATGTACCTTTTGGGTTTGCCTGAAAAAGTAATGAAGCATTTGGACCTTTGGCTTGTGGGCATTTTTAATTTCATTCCTCCCTTACAGCTCGGGTCATGGAGCTGGAGCTGAGGGAGCCGGCAGGCATGCCTTCAAATTGTAATTCGCCTTCAGCTGCAGCTTTTCTTTTGGCACATGAATGCAGTCCCTGAGTGTCACTGCTGAAGTGCTCCCATTCATGCTGCATCTGTATCTGAGCACTTATGGCATACTGATACAGGCATCTCTTTTTGTTCAGGAATGTGTACACTATAGTTCTGTACAAAAGCCATTCCACTGGGTAACTATGGATTGTCTGGGGCTGGATGAGGTCATATATAAACACACTTTTCTTCTTTCTTATTGCAAAATTTTTATTCCTTGCACTTCTTATTCTTTCTGATTCTTGCCATCTTCCTCTGTTCCCTGATTGTCATTTTACCTGCTTATCATGCATAGGAGGCTGTTAGTATATTGTTTGTAAATGATTGATTTTCAAAGAAGGAAAGTTCAGGATGTGTTGTTGTTTTTTTTTTTCATTTCTTCTGATATAATTTGCTAATTATATCAGCTAATCTTTCCAACCATATGATTCTGCTGCATGTCAGAACATATGACTGAATTAATTTACAAATCTGTGGTCCTTCTCTCCTTACCCATAAGAAGGGTAGCGTCCAACAACATTTAGTTGTAATCTAGTGAAAAAGACATACTTAAAAACTGGGGTTTTTTTTCCTTTTGACTTACTTTTTTCCCCCCAAGCTTTCAAGCTGAAATAGCAACAGCAGTTGAAGCATAACTTCTCTTTCCATATTTTTTCTCTTGATAACTAAAGTTGGTTTGAGCATGCAGTATTTATATCTGAATTTCACTCTCCAGTATGGGATTACACCTCAGCATGGAATGATCTCAGGTGGAAGACTACATCAAGATCTCACCCAGTATAAAACACATTTTATATGTATTAGGAGGGAGTGGGGTTAGCAGATCTCAGTGAAATACTTCCAGACAATAAGACTTGCCCTTGTTAATGACTGTTTATGAATTATTACATTGGGTTCTAGGGGAGAAGAAGCCTTATAAATTTGGTGAAAGGGAGCTACAGATATTGTTGAATATCTTAATTTTGCTTAGTTTACATTTTATTTTATTTACAGTCAGTTAGTTTACTTATGAGAATGATAGAAGAGGCATTAAGTCATTAAAATTAGAAATTCCAGTAATTCACAAAGGTTTCTTCCCACTATGAGTGGAGTCCTATTCCACATTCTTACTGTCCATAAATTCAGTAGTACCTGATTTTTGTGATAGGAATGTTGAATACATTTGAATGCAACAATAGCTACATCAGTTCTTTGCAATATGTTGGGTGTGAAACTCAAATATGCTTTAATCACACTGGCCTATTGCAATATCTTTAATATGGCAGGTAGCATGTTGTACAACGTTATTGTCCCTCCTTCCCTGTTAATTCTATTCAATCCAGTGCAGCAGATCATACAGCCTAGGAAACAATGTGATAGTAGTGCCTCAATGAAGAATGTTGGAAGATCCTAGGGGGTTAGCTTTTAGAGAGATTTGGAACTTTATACTTCACTAGATTACTGGAATAAAGCCAGTTACTAACACTGACATCTGAGCTCCCAAAAAGTGTGTATTTCAAACTTTACCTTCATTTCTCACATTTCTGAATCACCTGGTTTCTCACAGTGGCAGCTGTATCAAGTAACTGTATTAAGATATCTACATTAGAGATGGGTGACTCCAAGCTTTTATATTTGCAGAGGAGAAAAGATTTAAAATTAGTTGTCCCCATCCAGTTTCCTATTTGCTTTTCCAATATTTATTCACATAATATTACCTCCTGCTGTTTCTATTTACACTTCCAGTTCTGGCAATTTCTGTTTCTCTGTAAAACTCCTGTAAGCTTGCCCCATGTCTTTGCCATGTAAATAGAGCATTTATGAAGCTGAATGGTGACTGTGGCAGTAGCTGTTTGTGTTTGATATTTCTGAGTACCAGAGTCACACTGAGCAAGGCGGGAGGGTAAATCTACCCTGAGTATTTGTAGTGGTTTGCAAATACACTCGTGTTCTCTTTAATTTACTGAGCTGTTTTTTGAGGTATGGAATGCGGAAGAAAAACTGCTATTCTCATAAGACACAGAAACATCAACACAAGCTCAAAGAACTAATTTATGCCCTATTTGCACTAAGTTGTGCAAATTGGAAATCTTCAAAAGCCATAGCAATCTGATGCAAATGCAAATGGTAAGATTATTATTGGAAGCTGATTTTCATGTATGTATGAGGTATGTATACCTTCAATGTGCAGACATGTATTAGCAAAAGGAAGTTGTATGCACTTATTAGTGACTAAGGACAGCGTCTTTACTGTAAATGTAAATGTACATCATTTACTGTATGATGTATTCGTGGATTTTCAGAAAGGAATCAAAAGAACATATCTAACAAAACCTGCATACAAAACAGGATTAAAACTGACTGTCGTAATTTAACACCAGTCAACAACTAACCACCAGCAGCTGTTCAGAAGGGGGAGAGAATTGGAACAGTAAAAGTGAAAAAAACTCACTGGTTGAGATACAGACAGTTTAACAGGTAAAGCAAAAGCCACGAACACAAGCAAGGCAAAACAAATAATTCATCCACCATGGGCAGGCAGGTTTTCAGACATCTCCGGGAAAGCAGGGCTCCATCACTCATAACAGTTACTTGGAAAGACAAACACTATCACTGAATGTCACCCCCTTCCTCCTTCTTTTCCAGGCTTTGTATGCTGAGCATGACACCACATGGAATGGAATATCTCTGGGGTTGGTTGGGGTAAGCAGTCCCAGCTGTGTCCCCTCCCCCCTTCTTATGCACCCCCAGCTCCCTGACTGGTAGAGTGAAGTGAGAGTCAGGAAAGGCCTTGACTCTGTGTAAGCACTGCTTAGCAATAACAGTGTTATCAGCATTTTCCATTTTAAATCCAAGAAACAGCCCCATACCAGCTGCTGTGAAGAAAAGTAGTTCCATCCCAGCTAAAACTAGCACAGTGACCTAGAAATTAATATTCAAAATGCATGCTATGTGGCAGAGAGCTGGGTTTGTTTCGTCTGGAGAAGAGAAGGCTCAAAGGGGGGTTGTGATTGCTCTCTACTATTGACAGGTACACTCCATGCAGGTAGCTTGGTGTGCAGCTACAGGGCGAGCTGCAGGTTGAGCTCTGGGGGTAGGAACTGGACCCCGAGGCAAGAGGTGTGAGCTACCGACCCTTTGCATAACAAAGGGCACAGAGACTTCTGGCCCAGCCAGGTGACTGGAGGCTTAGAGACACAGCAGGAGCCAATGACTTGAAACCGCACTTAGATTGTAAGGATATAAGACCCTAGGGTTTCCTTTGTTTGATTGATCCTGATCTCGTTTCCTGCTCTAGCAGACCACACACTGTTATTCTTTCCCTTGTCCCATGTAATATCTTACATATAACTGTTTTAAACAACACATGGCTATTCAGATACACTACACACAGTGCAACCCCTACTTTAACATAATGTTGTGAAATAAGCATACAAAGCACAACTCCATTGCAGCACCACTCATACTACAACTAATTATGTTTTTATTCTGAGATTATAGTCCAGACTAAAGTGCACTATAAATAGGACTGTTTTCCAAGTAGAGTTATCTGTTGAATCAAGGCAAGAGGAGAAGCCTGTTTTGGAAAGCTAGTCACTGTTTCACAGAAGGTGAAGTGCCCTTCGGATGGATATGCAGATGGAGATCAGAAAAGATAAATCGTCAGACTTTAGGAGTAAGTCTTCATTGTGCTTAGAGGTTTTGCTCATACCGGTAAATAAAATAAAATTACTTTGTGGAATCAAGCACTAGTGTATGACTGTATGTATAATTTATTTGTTAGTACAATAACAAATTTGCAAGATTTTAAATAAAATAGAAATATTTCAGAAATTTGGTATATTTGTTTCTTTCTCCTTTTGAAAGGAGAGTATTTAAGCAGATGAATACGAACTAGAACATAGTGGCACATAGAGTCTCAGGGTTAGAAAATTGCCATAACCTGTTTTATTTTCTTTTGTAGATAAAGTCACTGGTCTCAGAAAAGAGTCAGAGCATAGATAATCCTGGGACAAGATCATTGTACTGAGAAATGTGTAGTAAAAAGTGTAGTCAGTCAAGGTAAAGTGTTGATTAAAGATCTGATTCCAAGCTTATTCTGCATGTTCATCACTCCCATTAAATTCCCAGGGGATGTTACAGGTGCCTTTCTATGCAGTCCCTACAGGAAACAAACATCTGCTTTCCCTTATAATGCATCACTTCTAAGGACTACTGGGATTTGCTGATAGGAGAAAAATAATTTACACCTGACTATGCCATCTTCAGAGCATCTGGTCAATTTAAACCAATGTACATCAATATTCAAAAAGTGTGAATATTTATGTAATATTACACTTCATTATTTATAATGGATGTTATTATGTGCCAGTTTCTTTTTGGACTGGACAGACAGAGGGTTATTTGTTTCTATTGACCAACTGTAGTGTGAAAATTCTGGATTTTGCTACAAACATGCATAAAGAACACAGTTCAAAAAAAAGAAAAGCTGCTGATTCATGGATCAAATAAAAATTCTGGTTCCAAATTACTTTTGTGTCTATCATTTTTTATTAGGACACAAATAGTCTGAAAATATTTTTTGAAATTAAGTTTCATAAATATTTCAATATCTTGTCTTCAATTTCTCATGCCTTTGCCAAGTTCCAAGCATTTGGAAGGAAACTTTCCATCTGAGAGACTTGTCTTAGCTTAAATTCCAGTGGAAAACATCAGTAGACAATGCATTTCCTAGAACAAGGCTGAATAAAACTGCTTTGTCCTTTCAAGTTAAAAAACAAGTAAAAGAATTGCAACAGCTCTGCTGTCAAGCTCTAGTAACTCAGCATGGAAGTGACTTGACATTTGGCACCAGAGCAGGACTCTGCATTTTGAGTGTATTCCAAAAAAATAATCCAGGTATTAGGAGCCTCAAAAATAGCCAAGAGACAGAGGAGCTAACTAAAACTTTTATTTGAATAAAAGTTCATTGGACAATTCCCAATAAGGTCTCTTAACTTAATAGAGGTTGCAGCCTCTTTTATCCCTTCTGCCCAAGATGCAGGTCCCTCCCCATCTCTCCATTGGCTGATATACTCTGGGGTTACAGACTTCCTCACAAGTCTACTACATGTCCCCCATTACATGCTCATTAGAGGCTTTGAGGGTCCCCAACATATTCAAAATGCAGGTTACTGCATACTGGTCTCCGTGTTCTGGGCAATGTATTATCTTATGCTGGGCAACTACATAACTAATAATTTTTCTATCCCCTACTACTAATCTAACTGTAACTACTACAAACTCTGCAAGAACATTCTACTTATTCCTAATAAGTGTGCTGTTTACCAGCAAGAATCTATGAAACCTACTGGCATAACTTGACTCTGTAGGGTAAATCAATGTGCTGGATGAAAAGTTGGTGATACTTTTTAGGAAGTATGTATTGTGTCCAAGAGCAGCAGGCTGTGCCATGGATGAATTGCCAATCTTTTCTTTGATGCTTTTGAACATCAGGAGTATGTTTAATGGTTCTTTGATTTTTGGTTTGGTTTGGCTTTTTTAAATCAGAAGGTATGCTCCTCACTAAGACAGCAAAGTCAGGTGTTGAAAAGTTGGGAAATTATAGCATTTATGTTTATTTGCAGCCTTAACCAAATGCATATATATTAGGATAGAATTTGTTTTAGTGGGATATTTCATTTAGTACTCCTGGTAAGTCTGATGAATCATGAGGGTGATTCAGAAATCTAACATACAGAATCAGAAATCTAACATACAGAATCACTACTAAACTGAGAGGATATATAGTGACAAGACAGGGGACAGGAAAAGTATTTAGTACTGATGGCCTTAGAACTATAGTGTAATTTTAGGCATGTCAATGAAACCATGTTTTTTTTTTTTTTTCAGTTGTGATCACTGTGAGTATCTAAATTCTTAGTCAAGAAAAAGTCTGAGCTTTCACTGAGGTCCACAGAGATCTATGAGATCTTCCAAGCATCCATATCACTTCCTGGAAATTTCACAGACAAAACTGCCGACAATGAACTTCAGATCAAGTCTTGACATACTCAATATTTGGTTGCTTAGCTGCTTGCCTAATTTGAGCCAAGAGTAGGAAACCATACACTAAAGAATGAAGCACTGCCCCCTCAGAGGGGTCTTTCTGTGGAAGAGTCTGTATTGCAATGTACTTCCAGTAGGACATTGACTGTCATTTCCTGCCTTGTCAGGGCTTAATTTTGCAAGTGTTGAATTTTATGAGCACTGTGAAACTGGGAAATAGTCTGAAACTTTATAAAGAAAGGGTAAAACATACTCAAGAGAATAATTTTATAGTAATTTATGTTTTATACAATGGGGCGCGCTTTTTTTCAGATTTTTTTTACAAAAGTGGGAGCATACTTTCTTTTCATTTATCTAATGTCACTTTTTTTCTCATTTAAGTTTGGACACCATGTGCAATAACCTTTTTTTTTTCATTTGATGCCTTTCACAGTTGGTTGTTCTGAACCTTTCTCCCTTCAAACCTTTCAAGTACCCAACAGCTGCAGTATTCCTTTCCTGATAGAGACAGCACAGCTTCTGTTCTGCAGTGTTGAGCAATCTCATTGCAGAAGAATATCAAGAGAACACCTCTGAAGGGAAGGTGAAAGTAGCGAAGGGAAGAAGACAGAGAAAGATGAAGCAACTGGTGTCCTCCACAGACTGGGTCCTTCTCAGTGTGCCTGGAAACTAAGGCAACAGTGCCAGGCAGTGAAATACTGCAGTCTTAGGCAGGTCCCCCACCTCCCTAATGATTGCTGACTCTGTAAAAACTGGGGTGCACTGGCCTTGCTAGCTGCTGACCTTGTCTCCCTTTGTCTGAACAACTGATTTGCGGTTTGATATTTGTCTGCATTTCAACTGATTCTCAAATTGCTTTGAATTTTTCGTGTCACTAATTAGAAAGTGTATGCACTGAAGCATAAGGTGAAAATTTCATCTTTATCAGTTACTTGGAGACTTTCAATACTTCTCTTTAGTAGCTCTCAGTATGAGCATGATCATCCCTTTACAAAGAGCCCTGGCAGGTTACAATAGCTACTGTCTATAAGTCATGCCTGCCAAGCCTGTTCACTTAGCAGCAGGCGACTTTTCAATGAGAGTTTTAACAAGTCTCACTATTAGGCAGCATCTTATTGGTTCCCTCATTATAGCAAGACCGGATTTCCTTCATTAACTAGAAGACTTTTGCTTGTGGTAAAAATATCCAAGAACTGGCACTGACTTCAGACTTTCTAAACTGGCTTTCAAGCCCAATTAGAATTGATTATGTTGCTTAGTGGAAGAAAAAAAATAAGAAGAAATTTTAAAAATCCCTAAACAAATGAAAAAACCAACCAAACAAAATCCCCCTCCAACTAATTTAAATCCAGCACTTGCTTTTTTCATTTACTGTTGTGGGTTCTACATGTTATCCCACAAGTGTAGCAAATGTAAAGAAAGTATTTGCTGAGAGTACTTTTATCCTGACAAAGTTTTGTACAAAAACCTTACTTGTAGTTAGAAAAAAAAAAGCCACAAATTTTCCCCATATGTATGGCAAGTTGATTCCTATTTTAGTGATCCAAAGTAAATATAACTAGGTTGCTGTTCCACCTTGTGTTTTCTTGTGGTGCTTTTTGCAGGTATGACAAGGCAAGCATTGCAGATCCTGAGTTCTGGTCCCTGTTTTTTTTTTTAATATGCTGCTGCATTATACACAAATGAACACAAAGTAGACCAGAAATAACATGTTCTATAGGAGATGATTTTTCAAGGACAGTCTATTCTGGACCAGGATCCTATGCTAGAATTTAGTATAGGATATCTACTGTGGGCTTAGGACTTCCTTACGAAGAAAGAAACAACTATAGAGAATGAAAAGTTTAATTAAGCATTTAAACAACACATAATATGAAGTTTAATAATGGATTATCATCTTCAGGACATCACTGTTTCCAACCTGCTTTAGACTTACTGGGATTCAATGACAGAATCCATATGAACCAAGAATACTGTTGAAAGGATCCCCAAGGCCCATCAGGGTGAATGATACATCCTAAGACTAATGTATCTTGGGGTGCAATCAGCTGTATAAATATACTCACTATCTGACAACTATTCCAAGCAAACTTTGCTATACATTCAGAATGCTGCTCCTTTGGTGCTCCACTGCTTATAGATGTCTGAGAAGGAAGATTTCCGGGAAAAATAAAGAGTTCAGTGAATTCAGTAAGTATTGCTTGTATGGAACTGGGCAAGCTTACACATCACTTTCTTAAGAATCTCTTACACTTTATAAGGCCCTATGATATTCACCAAGAGGACTGAAGGCAATTTAGGAGGCTTCTATGTGTTTAATGATCTGTGATGTTAAAGAGGGAATACCCTGAGCTCCCTTACACTGGAAATACTGTAGGAAATACCATCAGAAAACTAGCAAAATCAGTAAAGTCTTTAAAAAATATTGGCAAACAGGGAGGATTGCCAAAGCAGCATTTATTAATTGGACTTCATTTTGTTGAAAAAGGTTGAAATAGCTACAGTGACTAAGCCTAAAGCATAAGTTGTGTGGTAAATAAAGTTGAATAAAACACTAGAGTTGTTGTCTTGCTTCATTATGTGCTTCAATAATAAATGAAGAAAAACAACTCCCTTCTTTTTACTGATATGCTTCAATTTATTTTATTTTTGTTCATGACTACCCGTGGCTGTATTAGTCAGGGCTGGTAGATGATCCTCTTGTTTCTATCACATTTTTTAGCTTAATTTGTCTCTCTCACAGAAATTATTTTTTGCAATTTACAGAGCATGATTTTTGGGTTTTCATGGAGGGCTCAGGACTCAGGACTCTGGATATTCTTGTGAATACCCTAATGTGAAATACCATTTATTTCATAACCTTGAGACTGACTTTGTGGCATTAGTCTTTTCTCACTTTTTAACGATCTATTCAAATTCTACTCAAATATATATTTGCAAACATCCAGATGATAAAGTAATTGGAAAGATATAAGGTTCTCACAGTATTTGACCCACAAACTTATCTTAAATAATAAAATAAACAATAGTAGACCGTTTATGTGAATGCTGCTCAAAATGTCTAATTTAGTTTTGTAGATTTTGTGTGTATGTATCTGTAAATAATGAATAATAACTTTAGTGGAAAACTATTAATAAAAAATATGGTATTTTCAAGATGTGCAAATTTTAAACTTAATTTTATATTTGTAATCAGGCTATCATTATGCAGATATTCATAAACATGTATGTCAGTAAAATTCCATACTTTCTCTCCTGGAATATTTAAGAATTTATTAATTCATACGTCTCTATTTGCTTACACCTTAATGGTCCTCTGTTTCATATTAGGTTATAGAAATTGTGTAGTATGAGTAAATTGGACAAGGTATTCATAGCCAGAATATTGGTCTTTCTTTTCGTCATACCCAGTAATATTCCCAGTAACCTGAGACAGATGACATTTTCAGTTGTATTGCTAAGGCTACATACTTGCTTAGTCTTCTTGATTTATTTAGTTCCTTGCTTTGCCTCCTGAACAGAGAAAACAATGCCTAACTTTAAATTAGTGGTTTGAATTTTAACTTGAAATACTTTCTGATATGATACATTCTCATTACCAACTGCAGTGTCATAAGTCTCTAGAACCAATTCAGGTGAAGCTGGATAGTTTTATACCTTGCCAAGGCCTGGTGCTGCAGCTTTAAATTATTGTATTCTACTGATTTGCTATTTAAAGGTACTTTAATTTCCCTGCTGGCAGGGAACGATGAAGGCAGGAATGTATTAAAAGCTTTTAGGTCCTTTTAATTAAGATGCATTGGTACAGCTGAGGTAATCTGTTTGTCCCTACATAAGCTCTGGTTTTGGACGTACTTTTATTTCAATGTTATTCACTTTTTGTCCTCTGTAACACTGTGGTTTATGAGTGTATGATGAATCCTTGCACATTTTTATTTGATATAGCTGAAACTTATGTGGCCTACCTATGTTCTTAAGACAGGTTGCTATACAAAAGTGGTCAAGAAACTTGAAAATGGAAGAGTTAGGTTCTATGTTGTATTTTTTTCAGAAGAAGTTACTCCTGTTTCACTATCCTGGCATAACTTTCAATAAAAAGCTTGGAGGATCTGTAATGTGCAAGCATGAAACACAGTGCTCAGAGATCGACTGCATTACACTCAGTATAAACCAAAATGCTGATTCTTAATGTCTTCTGAATCACATTTGCTCAAATAATATATTAAAATTAGCAAAAACTTAACATGGCAAGGTTACTTCTTTATGAATATGTTAAGGCACGTAGAAATCCAATCTAAAATGTCTCATTAGTTCTGTTCATAGAATAGTTTACGATCTTGTTTACCACAGAGAATGAAGAGGTTGCTTGTAAAGTTTGGCCTAATAAAATTCTGATGAATTCTAGTGATGAAAAATTACTTTATATTTACTACTAAATCCTCCTGATTTCCACACAGGATTGCAAAAAAATCCTGTGAGAAAGCACCTGGGGAAAAAAAATAAATTGACATGCAGCACGCAAAAACTACAATATAAACTAATTCCTGGAATGCTGCAGTTTCCCCAGATATTAACAGTTTAAACTTTATTGTTAGATACTCCCTGGAATGTCACTGGTCCCAACATCTCAAAAGGATCTCCTGCTTTAGATTTGGTTTAGACAAAGATACAGGTAGTATGATGCAATTGTTCATATTTCCAGGGAATTTTAAATTCACAACAGTTTGCCAACTGTTTAAAAGTATTTAATATTTTTAAAGACAGAATTCAATATGTGCCTTGGCTTTTAATTTGTGAGCAAAACATACCATTTACTTGAGGGAAACACGAATTCTCCCAAATCAAAACAGAGGATTTAGATAAATGCTAAATACTTTCAGTGCCACCTATTGGCTGAGAAATTGTTTCAAATAAACATCAGATTTATAATTGTGGACAAAGTGAGACAGGGCTACCTATAGTAATATTTCTAATTCTTTTTGAAGGTAAAGCCAGCATCAAGGTCTACAATCATATTTGAAGACATTATCTCATCTCAAGGAATTTAATCTCTAACCACTTTTTCTTTTTCTTTACAGAAAACAGCACATGAATGCATCCTGTGGGATGCTTCAGACGTACTATGGTGGTATCAATGTTCTAAAGCATTTAGTGAATAGGTAAGGTGGTGGGAGACATAAGAGGAAGTCAGGAAGGAATTAAAATTTGTCTTTTTAGCTTGACAGTGTTGGGGAGTTTTTATCTGAATACATGATCTAATCAGTTTAGCTATAATCACCTTCCTCTTTGTAAAATTTCAAGCCGAAGATGCTCTTCACTGCATCTCAGATTCTGTTTCTGGAATATATTGAATTCTGTACTATCTGTCACCACTTAAGCATGTCCTTAACTTTCCACATCCATAATGTCATCAAGATTATGTAGAATACCATTCAATTCACTGGAATTACACACATGGTTAAAGGCAATCTCATTATTGTTTTCTAAAGCAAAGCAAAGTTTGCCAATTTGCTTGAACAAGGCTTACATATTTTATGTTCTCTAAAATGTGCATGCTTCTTAACTCTCCTAATGACTTTGAGTTTAGGATTTTGGGTAAACTATTCAGAGATTGTGTTTATACAGAGAAGGCTTATTTGTTGCATTCATGGTTAGGAAGCTTGATATTTCGTTGTAGAACTTATAACTGAAGATTACAATTATTCCTTAGTTCTAGAAATACTAATCTTTCAGTATGATTTATAATTTTTTTCCCTCTGTCTTCTGAGTTTTTTTGTTTGCCTTCTGGATAAATTATGCCACGGTAAAGAGATGAAATTACACCTAATAATCTCAAAGAACCTAATTGCTTTGAAAACTGGGCTTGATTATAGTGCCCTGTGTTAGAAAGGGACGTAGTATCCCTTACAGTTCTTTGCTCTTATTTTGCTTACACCTTTTTTAAGAAGATGCGAGATTTTTGTTATTTAATTCAAGAATACATTCAAGGTAAGATTTTTTTTTAACCAGGGAAACAAAAAAGAAAAGCTCTTAGGGCGATAGAGCTTATCTCTTTGATAAACTAGATATTTTAGATTAGATGTTGGGGAAAAGAGCAGAATTACACCTATGACAGGAGAATCCAACCCCTATAAACTGAGAATGGCCAGTCCTATCCTGGGAAAATTTATCTTAAAACCTCTTTAACTACCTGAAAGTTCACAGTCTATCCAAGCTGGTTCTATAAGTTCCTTCTGTAGTCAAAAGCAACCTCTCCAGGATGGCAGCTAAGAAAGAAATTCTAGTTATTACACAGTGAACCGGAACAGTAAAGTATCTTTACAAGGTGCCTGTTCCATATCATGAACTATACAAGGAGTGCAGCTGACCTTAAACGTAACACTAAAACTTTTTGGAGACTGACATTTTGGATGGCTCCTACTCTTACTGTCAAACCCTTTGACTTTGAATATGTCCTTTGTGAGCATTTCCAATTATCTCAGTTTCTTAAAAAAAAAAAAAAAAAGAAAAAAAAAAAAGAAAAAGAAAAAATTCCAGGTCTATGTTACAAAAATAATCTTGAGATAGTGTCCCCAGAAGCAGGTAGACCTTTGTGGCTGAGGTCCCAGAGGTCATAGAATTGGCCCTGCCTGTGGAGGTCCACAGTGTCTGGCCCATGGGCAGCCTCCACCACTCCTCTCATCATAGTGCACTGACACTGTCAACATTTTAGCACTGATTTAACCAGTCCTTTCAGGTCTTTTCTACTCCTGGCCTTCATTTTTCTTCTCCTTTCCCCTTATGCCCTTCCCGAATCAGGCTGCCCTTTTTTGGCTCTGAAATGCAGCAAAGCAGCCTGAAGGCTATGAACTTTAGGCCAGACTCAGAAGCCATGACAGAGGCTGAGTCGACAAAATTACTCAAAGTCTGAAACACCTTTTAAAAAAACAAAACAAAACAAAGCCCAACAAACCTGTCCCATAGGATTTGAAATAAATTAGGTTTTTAATGAATGACAACACAATCCTTGGACAAAGGTGAAAAATCCCAGAATGGGAGCAGTGCTTTTCTCAGACTAACACTGTGAAGATAACATAAGCTCCAGTGCTAAACTATATCAAATACAGTGGATTGTCAGGATAAGAAAAAGAAAATTTTGGGTTTATATTGTTGAAGATTCATATCTATGGGATACCTTTGTATGACTCCTATGATTCCATGCTTTTTAGGTCCCAATTAATACTGAAATAGTTCTGTGGCTCCTTTTACTAAAAACTAAAATTCTTAGTCACAGCCTGGTACTCGTATTTTATGCAGACCAGTTTTACAAAGTCATGGAATCACTGAATCATAGAAGCACAGAATAGCCTGTATTATAACAGACCTTAAAGATCATTCATTTCCAACCCCCTTGCCAGTCTATCACTGTTTATTAAGTAAAAAAAATTATTTTTATATTTATTCTGGAACTTTTTATAAGAGTTGAGTTGGAATTCCAAGCTTTCAGAAACTGGTAAGTGCAATAAGAGTTGAACTCAACTTATCTTGAGACGGTTTTTTTTTTCAGTTGGGATTTTTTTGAAAGAAACTAGATTTGGTGGTTTAGATGAGCATATTATAACTATTTCTGTTTAAAGTCAGCTGAGACCAATTCTCTTTGTTGAGAAGTCAAATAATTTATTTGCTTTAGCTTAAGACATTGCAGTGTTTGTAGTCCAAAATTATGTTCTCTGAATACCCTTCATGTGATATTGTTTACTTTTTAAGTGCATCCTGAAAAGAGATGAGAAAAAAGAAAAATCTTAGCTGTCCTTCATAAAACAACTAATAACACAGTCTCATGGTAATCTAAAAAAAAATATTTACTACAACTTAAGAAGATTACATCAGGAAAAAAATCAAATGCATGAGTATGTTTCTGGACAGCTTGATTCTTATGTCTCACAGCTGTGTCACTTATATTCTTGTGTACAGATTTATGCCATAGAATTTCAAAATAAGCAAGGTTCCAAAACAAGTATTTACAATAGAATGATACGTTCAGACAGTGGCACAGTTCCTTTAATTCTTGTTTGAAAAGGCTTCTCAGCCTTCTTCTGAGTACCACTAGAGAGACTGTTCTCCTTGCTTATTGCTGAAGTGTCAGCACAGTGCCATTAGGATGATGTACCATTTGCTATGCCCAGGAGCTCTTTGAAGTAGGAATTATTTGGTTATTTAAATAATAGCTTGTTTTTCTGTGAAAGATAATTTATAATGACTATTCATTAGAAAAAAAAAAAAATCCCTGACCTCTTAGAGCTACTTAGACTGGCAGCTGGTTTAGTCAATTAACTTACAGCATCTCTTTCCACTGTGGCACTGTTCTTATGGACTTGGGTCTCTTTTATGCCCAATTCTGGACAGCAAAACAGTAATGTTTATTTTTTTATTTTATTATGACACACATTACCCATGGAAATTCTCACAAAAATTGCTGATGAAAATACACTCTTCTCAGGTCTTTTTTAAAATATATCTTGGTGTATTGGTATAGCAGCTGAAAAGGACATAAAAAGTCAGCAAAAGTAAAAGCAAGCCCTAGGAAGGAAATAAATATATATTAAGCACAGATATTATTCTTACTTGAATATATGCATCATAATTTCTACTCTTTTTAGTATTTGCTCTATAAAGCTCTATCATTGCCCTGTCATTAATTCAAAGAAAACCAGTGCAAATAGCTTCAAGACAAATAGCAATATCATTGCATTTGACCATAAGACCAAATTCATATTATTAAATTTTAACTGCTTTAGAGTTAAATATCTCATTTTAACTTCTCAATGCTTCATTCGACTCTGTGCTCTTTTAGAGAGCGATTTAGCCATAAATTGAGTGAACTGACATCTGGAAGTAACTATCTGTCTCTTATTTGTGTTTGCCTCTCTCAGCTATGGTTAGGTGATATTAGTTATTATTTCCATCCTGCCATTACTCTCCTTAAGGTCACTAGCATTTGTAATGTTTTCCATTCGAAAAAACTTTCTAATATAATCAGGAGTTTAGAGGAGAGCCTTATTCCAATGTAAAGGAGAAAGAAAGGCAGAAATGGCTATATATTCACATATTTTTGAATAACTGAAAATTTAAAAAACCCCTATTTTAATAGAATTATGTCAAAAAGACACAATTATATTTACTGTTCTTCTCTAATTGAAAATTCAACCCCTAGTTCACTAATTCCTCCATCTAAATAGATCCATAAAGACATATTTGGGAATCAGATTATGTCTAGTAGCCAGTGATGGAGCTTTCACTATGAAAGCTGTGATGATTAGTAAAGAACAGCTTGACTCTTTTCAAATTTTGCATTGCTTTCTAATAGAAGAAGATGTATTCTATACTTGCACATATACTTTGTAATTATTTAATCAACCAAACTAAATTTAAGAAAAATATTTAATTTCATTATAGATTGTTTGGGCCTGAAGAGGCATTTGATCATCATAACTGAATAATGGATACTAGCTATAGTGGTAATCAAAAAAAACGTAGCACATTTTTATATAGCATCTTTTCATGGTCCTTTTCCAAGTTATATAATCCATACACAAAATGAGCTTGAATAAAGGGCTAGGGTTAAACAGCCAAGCCTTCAGCAATCAGTGATGGTGAAGTCAAGAGTTTTCTTCCAGATATATGTCTTCAAAGAATATGGGACCTCTCTAACATTAAAAGGCTAAATATTAGGTTATGTGAACATTAAATATTTCTTTCCTCAGTTCTCTACAATGCCTAAAATTGTATTGTTTGAAAAGATTTAAAAGCTTAACTTGTTCGCTCCCACTCCACAGGGTGCTTTAATGAACGCTTTCATGTATTCCTGAGTTGCTTTCCAGTGATAAGTGTGTGATTAGCATTAAACTGTTCTTGGCTTCTACACAAGCATGAAAGACACTGTTATATCAGTCGGCAAAAATACAGCTTTCCATTAGGAAAACTGGTTTACTTACCATGCAATTTCTTACATTAGAAGTGTATTGTTCAGATTTTTTCTCTTTTTATTTCTGATTAAATTGCAATATCAAAATACTCTATTTATGAATTGCATTGAAATGAACAAGTTTAAATTTTTCTATTTCAAAAAATGTTGTATAAGAATCTTTTATATTTCATGTATTTTTAAATAATAAATAAAAAGATTAGAGTAAAATTATTCATTTTTATTGCCCAGAAACATGTTTTCTGATGTTCTGTAAATGCTCTGTAACAGTTCCTTCCAGTACTGTTTAAACCAGATAAAATGTTTCTTCCCTTATTGATAAGATCCAGGGCAGGCAGTGGGAATATTATGAACTTCACTCGAGCCAGGCTTTTCTAAACAGGTTGTTGAATTTTTTGTCTCAATTGCAAAGGTCAGATACCAAGTAACTATGCTATGGAAATGAATTCTTATGCAGACTGAATCTTAACTGAGGCAGCTGAGTAAAGTTTAATTCCAGAAATCTGGAGAATGCATAGGGAATATTTTGAATACTCAGATTTCCAAGTACCAAGGATATGAATATTTGTGATATTTGAAGGATATTGTGAAATTGTACCTCCACTGTTTGTTTTGTAACACACATGGTTGTGACTACAGAGAAATACTTTTCATATAGTCTTGTCTTCATATTAGCAGTATCTCTTTCATTATTAATTTTTTTGAAGGTGTATACATAAAGGTGGAATGCACAGCCTGTATATATATACATGTATATATATATATATATTTATATAAAAGGATCTCTAAAGCAGTCTAGTTAATAGCAGTTCTTTGTTGAGTTTATGCAAACACCCCACAGAATGAGAAAAGAGACTTTTAAAGAAAGCAATTATTTTCTCCAATATTTCTTTTGACCCTTTTTCATTTCAGAAGTGGCATAATCTTGCGCTAAATCTCACTGAACCAGGTGTTTAAATCCAGTGGACTTTAGGATTGACCAAAATTCTACTTCTTTGCCTGTATTCAAACTTCTCCAGAGAATAAAAAGTCAAATATTATTGATACCTGATAAATTCCAGAACACTGTAAGATGCTTCATCCATTCCATTCTGTGAATACATTTTCTGCCTATTTGGCCACCTCTATGGAAACTTATTAGTGAAAACTAAGCATTCCTGTATGGGGTGGCTATTTATAGGTATTCTCACCATAATCTCAGAAAGACACCCAAAAAGAAGGATTTGGGTTTTCTGAAGGACTTAGATCAGTGGCAGATAATCTGTAAATAGACTGAAAGAAGAAGAGCTGTCTGGGAAGAAGTGCTGCTGTGTTGCCTATACTTTCTTGATTACAGTTTGGTTTTGTTGCTTGTTTTTTTTTTTCTTTCGTGACCCTCAAAACGCAATTATGTACCTTCTTGCAGTAGGTGTGATGCTATTGTGGACTCCTTGTTTTAGTACAAGTATAATTAAGGGGGGATTTGAAGAAGAAGCAGCTTCTCAAGATGGTTCTCAATGCAAGCAATTGAGGAAAATACTAGAAAGGTCTCCAGGAGTGTAGGTCTAGCTTTCTGCCTTTATATTTCTAGGTGTACTTGATCCTGCTGAGAACATAGCTTTTGAGAAAATATTTGCAGAAGTCTCTTACGCTATGCTAGGCTTAACATCAGGATGTCTTGCAGTTATGTTGCTGAATCTTTAAACTTTAATAAAAATAAAAAAGTTGTGTTGTATCTTATCTAAAGGTTACACTACTATTGCATACAAGTTGAATAAAGCAGCTTCATAATTGACAAAAAAATCTTCCCAACATTTTTACTGCTTAATGAAATATTTTTCTCAAATTACCGCAGGTAAATAATGATCCTCATGATGCACATGCACTTTTGTCATGGATATTAGATCAGGAATAGGGAATTCATGGTTTATCTGTCACAGTCCTTGCAATATAGCACTTATTCCATGAAGGATCTATCATTCAGACTAATTAAACTGTGGCCATGCCTGCCATCCAAAACATTATTATTCCTCCCGGCAAAGGTGTCTGTTCTACTGCCAAACCTTTGTCACCCTCCTTTTCTATTCAGTAATTGAAACCTGACACACATTAAATGCCTTCATTGCCATTACCTATTATTTTAATTCTGGGTAATGATTGGGTTACTCAAGATAAATCTTTTTACAAGGCTGTTTATTTTAAAATAAATTTAAATATATGTCTTATAATACATAATGTCTTTCCAAAACTCTTGACATTAACTAAGGGTCTTAGTAGCCTGACATCTTTAGTTGTTTGAATCTCATATTTGAATTTCATGACATCTGCAGAAATTTATATGTCAGGGCCCTCAGTGCACCAGTGTACCAAAAGTAGCCTGTCAAGTCTCACTTGAGGCTCTACCCATGCAGTCTTGGCTCACTGTGTGCTCTATCAGTCTCAGGCTCTTGCCCTTCTTGGTCCTTCCTGACTATAGGTGGTAAGTTTGCTGCCCCTGGCCCTGCTGTTCAGGCAGAGATTTGCAAATGAGTCTCTGCTATGCTGTATGTGACCTCTGACCTCTGAGGTACTGGAATGATACTTTCATTTTTAATCTGAAGAAAGATGGACCTACCTCCTGAAGAGGACTTACAGTTCATAGCCCTGCCTGGGAGACCCAAATCTGAGGAGTAGCTATTAAGACTCAAGCCTCTTCTGAAGTGGCTGTTTTTCATTCTAGTATATTTTATGATTGTTTAGCAACTAATATTTTACCTTCCCTAGGAGTCTCTTCCTGAACCACTTAGTATGGTTTCCACTCAGAGTGGGAGATGGAAATTGGTTTCCTTCCTAAGAGTATTTAATTTTCCCACCACTAAGTGCCCTAAAAGCTGCCAGCAGAAGTGGATGGAGAGATGTACACAGAACAATTCAGGTATCTTTTTCTTGTGTAGCATTAAGCAAAATGGGAAAAATACGTGTTGAATATAAATCACTAAAATCATTTGATATGGTAAATTAACCTCAATATTAAATACTGCCCTACACAGTTTTCCACTGAGTAAGAAAGGCTGTGAAACAAATGTATAATTTTCAAGCTTAAGCTCTTCTCATGATTCTGCAGCCTCTTTTTTCTTTGCAAGATTATCTCACAATAAGCCATGAAAATGTTGTGTTGTGCATCATTCTCAAAGAAGTTTTTCTCAAAGACTAACAGAGGGAGGTGAGAACTGTACACACATTTTTGTTGCCTATAAACATTAAATAATCAACGGTATTATTTAGGTTTATGTTCTCTTCATTCTCAACACTGGTCATTTGGCAGTGTTTACACATGTCTGGGAGTGATCATGACTTGTTGCCAAGTAAGGATCTGTAACTGTCACTGAATCCAACTGCTTTCATTGGGTTTCTGCTTATAATGGATTACTTTCAGAAAAGCACAGGCAATGAGTTATGCTGTTCACAGGGTGAATTCAAACACAAATACAATTGGCTACTTGGTGAATAAAAAACCTTCCAAAGGACACTGCAATGGTAAAGAAGAATTAAGAGACAGGACTAAAAATCCCTCAACTAAGTAAAAGGTAGAAATGAGTGCTTTTCTATCACCAAAAGCCATGCTTTGTCCAGGCCAGGAGGTTAGCTTATAAAATGGCTCCTTGAAGAAAATGAGTACTTACATCACCAATAATGATTATAGATTTTTTTTCTGTCTGTTTTTACTAGCAAGAGAAAATTCACATCAGAATTTGCTACCCAGATTTGTCCTAGTGTGAAATAACTTTATACTGCAGGACTAGCAGGTATAATAGGAGCCCCCACAGAAAAAATAATTCTCAAAATGCTACATTAGTTTTCAAAGATTTCTTTGTTCTTACAGCCACAAAGATGGAAGTTAACCCTGACCAGGCTACAAAAGATTTAAGAATTTGTAGACCTGGAACTGAATTTTAGGAAGCTATTATGAGGTCAAATACTGATATCATTAATCTAATTTCTAGAATGTTGATCTCTTTAGTCTTAAAAAGAGAAGAACTATTGTTTGTATATTTTCAATATTTTGATCCTAGTGGCAGAAACGTAAGAAAAAGTTGTTTTTTAACACAAGAATATTAAAAAGACATTTTTAAAATAAGCAGTAGTTCTGAGTACTCTGGAATAAGCATCAGTTCTGAAGTTTCTTTTGTAAATGTGCCTACAAAATTAACCAGCGATTTGACAGCTGTGTGCATGCAAAACTAAGTGAAGCTAGATTATATATGGGAGTTGTTTCAACCAAGCCTTGACAAATTTTTTTTTCTATGCCTAGCAGCATTTCATCAGAATTCCATGTTATAATATAACTGTATCTATTTACTTTAGGTACTGATGAAATGTTCACATTATCAAGGGTTTCTTAAGTGATTACCCTCAAGCTAAGTCTAGAAATAGTACTTTCCCAAGAATTGTAAAAGAGGTCCTGGGTCTTCAGAACTGTCTGAATTTTGTAAAGTTATTATTAGTATAGCCTTTTCTCCAAAGTGGTACATCATTCCTACAAATAAATCTAGTATGATCATCTGAATATATCTTACTAAGAAAGAGTAATGGCCAGCATCTTCTGGTCTTCAGCAACATATAAAATTATACAACCTGTAGAGAGGATCACACAAGTTTCTAAATTTTCTTCTTTCTCTTAAATAATATGGAATAAAATGGGGTCATTATGTGAGGTGGAATAAATTTACAGTTGTATGGGTTACAATGTGTGGATTACAGTGCATACAATGTACACCCACGTATGAATGAACCTGCATCCATTAATAAAGTGCTCTAAAAAATGCTTGCTTAGGAAGTTGTATTTGTTTAATGTGACTCATTGTGGGTAATATATTGCTTTATTTCAAGAGACAGGCAAGGACTAGATTGTTCATTGGTGTGACAGAGGGCACCCATTTAGGCAAGACCTTTAGCAAACTTTTACTGTACTCTGTTCCCAAGCAGGATTTTTGTGGCTATGTTGCTACAGCTCCAGTTTGAACATGGCTGGAACATTTCCCAGATGAAAGGGAAAGCATGTCATAGCCAGAATTACGATCTGCCTAGTAGACACAAAAATAATTGCACACAAGTGTATATAAGTGAGGTCTTTGCTAAGTCCAGATTTTGTCTCACTTATTTATTTATATAAATGCCAGGTCTATGGCCAAGTAGTGTTGGTATCTGCTGGGTATTCCCCCATCCCACTTAAAGTGCCATCTGCTCTTTCATATATCTGCCAAGTATATGGATTAAGTCTGCTGTTTCCCATTTTATGTCATGTTATTAATAATGGTAAAGACTGTTTGCTAAGTGGTAGTTGCACAGACTGTAGTTGTAAAATTCATGGTCACACATTCTTGTCCTTTCCTTATTTGTCTTACGAGTGCCAGAACTCTGGATGTACTTTTCAACTCAAATATTTATTTCTCCAAATGATTCCTTCTAATGTGCCAACCCATCATAGTGTTTTACAAAATATTACTCCCTAGCTCTATGAACTGACTAAACAAGACTGAGAAATGATGTATTCATGCATTTTCAACCTACGCAGTCAGTGAGTACAGAAGTATAGCAAGCTTTAAATGCAGAAAGCAATAGTCTGGTAGGGTTCCCTTGCTTCCCATATCAGTTGAAGAAGCCCATCCTTTCACAGTCACAACAGTAAAGACCAAACAAACAGACCTTCTCCACACCTCTCCTGACATCAAGTTTATTAACATATTATGATAAACAGTGTACAGCATATTTTGGTATTTTAAAAAATGATTAAATAGAATTAATTTCATTTTAGAAAGCCTCACACAGGGATATCTTTTCTCTTTCAGTATTTCTTCCTATTAAATACCTGAGCTCTGAAGACCCTTAAATCTATAATATAAATACGGAAATTTCAAAAGGACATCCCATGTGCTATTTTTCATGATATGTAATTCAATTTCATCATAGCTGTGGATACTTATGATAGTTGCATGATATATATTTCACATATTTTTTGTAACTATTTTTCGACTGAAATCTAGTAGCAGACCTCTGCAGTGGGACAGTACAGAGTAATCAGAAGTAATCATATCTTTCCCATCAAAACTGTCTCTCCCAGTGCTTCCGAGTATGAATAAAAAACCACTTAATCACTAGTTCTAATATTTTTGTTGGCAATTTCATTTTTTGTTTCACCTTGAGAGCTACAGTGAGGTCAACCCACCTGAGTACACTTTTATACTCTGCTATAACTTGAATCCTATATTGGATATTTTTAAACTTACATACATATAAGGTCAGCGCAAACTGTAAATATGTCTTTCTTTGGACTGATAGTCTTGATTTTGGCCTTGTTTCTGACAGTTCTAGTAGCCTGTTATAAACTTTCAGACAGGATTTAGTAGCTAAAGCAGACTTACCTAAGACCAAATCCCTAAAATCAAAACTGTGGGAATGAAAAGTGGTGGTCAGCTTCTGCTTAGAGCTGTCACAGTTTTATCACACTCTTTTGAATACTTTGAAGTATTCAGGAAATGATCAACAAGTTAAATATGGGTTTTATCTAGCCATTAAGGGTCCTCTGAGGTGTTGCCTAGTGAGCTTTAATCTAGTAGCTGTTCCGAGGGCATCTTATGCAATTTGACTTAGAATTATAGAATGATTTAAGTTGGAAAGGACCTTAAAGATCATCTAGTTCCACCCCTCTTCCATGGGCAGGGACACCTTCCACTACACCAAGTTACTCAAAGACCCATCCAACCTGATCTTAAACACTTCCAGGGTTAGGGCATCCATAACTTCTCCAGGCAACTTGTGCCTCACTACCCTCACAGTAAAGAATCTCTTCCTGACAATTAATCTAAATCTCTCCTCTTTTGGTTTAAAACTATTTCCCTTTGTCATATCACAATCTATCCTCGTAAAATGACATGAGGGGATGCTGCACAGATGGAGGTAGACACATTTGGACTGAATTCATATTCCTCATTTGACCTCACTGTGAATTGCCCTATTGGGCTGGAAACTACCTGTGAAAGAGGAGCAGAGAAGATGGTGAATTTCACTTGTCAGGCTGGTTTCAGAGCTACACACTGATATGTGTAATGCTGAAAAGTCCACTATAATCCCAGGGGTAGGCACACTTTCCCCGAAAGACCAAGCACATTGGGCTAAAAATTATAATCCTTCTCCTGCTGCTCTTCTCCCTATGTGCCTGTCTTTCCAAGGCAGTACAAGGTGGCAAGGGGTGAGGAGGGAATGAACACCACCACAAAGCAACATGGAACATCAAGCGTTGGTGTTAAAGCCACAGAGGGCAATAACTCTACATCTCACCAACTAAAAACTGGGCTGTAGTTGTGAGACTCCCACTCTATACTTGTTGAAAGGTTACACTTCTACCTCCAGGAGGGTGCTGCACAATAACTAGAATTTTTTCCATGTATTCAAGAGAGAGAAGGAGAGTTGATCACTTGTCTTTGATTTTCTTGTTGAGTGGTGCTCAGTGACATTTACCGACGGTTGCATGTTGCAAGTTCACCTCTCACTATGTCTTCTTTCGACTTTTTTCTAAGGCATCTGGATTCCCTTTTGGGATCTACCAGGGAGAGTAGCCTAATTTTGAACTCCACATCATATTTGAATCTGGCATTTTCCCTTTGAGTATTCTTCTTATCAGGGATGATAAAAAACTTACAAAATGACATGACTTTTTTTTTTTTTTTTTAATAATAGAAACAATGTGTTAAATTTACAAGAAAGCAAATTAATAATAATGGTGGTCTAGCTTTTATTTGCCAGTATCTTTATACATGTAGCAGAAATATTTTGGGTGTAATTTTTCATTGTAAAACTTCTTCCAGACAACTAAAGAATAGTATAAAATTATGTAGTTTCCAAATAAAAATATGTACATACACCATACTTAATTCTGAACATTTAAAAAAGCATTAAAAATTCAGATTTGGAGCCTGAGTCTTGTTTTCCTGTTTAGTATAAAAGACACCATTAGCCTTCCAAATGTGATTCTCTTTATGTAATATATATGTATACATCAAGTCACAGAATTATGACTTCTGAAGTATACAGTGACACATTCTACTTTTCACTTCCTCTCCACTTGAAAATTGTATTGATTTGCTAGCTGAGTGCCTGTTCTGCATAAGACTTTGTAATTGGAAATGAGCTCAAACTGAAGGTGCAGATTCATTTCTCAAACATATGAACCTACTCAGACTTGGATCTTAACCCAGGTCTATTTCATGTCTCATTAGAAATTAATACTTGTTTGTTAGAAGTATGTCTTTCACATCTCAGTGTTTACACACTTAATCATTCCAATTTTTCAAGTTCAGTTATTTACTTAATATTAGAATTTCTACACTGAGTACACTGAATAGAGCATAAAGTCATTTTTACTTTTGCAAGTGAACATTGGTTCTGTTTCTACAGTTATAATACCAAATTTGCAAGGTATGTTTGGCTCGTTTGTCACCATTACAGGCATCTTAAATGCTATCTAATTTATTCTAAGAATTCCTAGATTAAAAAAAAAAAAAATAAAGAAAGAAAGAGATAACTCTGCAAGATGACTGTATAATCATATTCAAGGATATTGGTAATATTGTAAATAATTCTGCATGAAAGTCTTAATTAGCTTCCAAACAGGCACACAAGGAGAGGATGATGTTGAAGGCAGCTGTGACCAATTCTCAAAAGAGAGAAAAAGAAAAAAAAAAAAAAGAGAAAATAATCCTCTTATTTAGTCTAAAAAGGGAACAGAATTTTCCATTTGTACTATTGTGTCCATAGAGAGCTATTCCACAGCATAGTTACGGTGTCACATCCACTCAGACTTACCACCTGTGTTCCTTTACTCATTTTTGATAGCTAGGCTCTGACAGCAATATTCTCCATACTGACAGAAACTCTTGACTCCAGGTTTTCTTTTTCTTCATGTATGATTTTTGATGTGCTCCCAATACATGTAAAAATGCCATCCACATGTTTTTAAATTTCTCTTCACAACATTATTGCCACGAACCCAACCAACTTTATTTAATTTATTCTGAGAAATATAAATACACCCTATCCCATCTTACAGCTTTATTTTTACAAAGGTGTCATCATCCTTCAAGTTTGTACGACCATTTCTCATAAAGAAAGGGGTAGATGTGGCAGGTACTGCATGGGTGGTGAAGCAAAAGTTATAGGCTTTCATGGTGTCTTTCATTTGGTCAATTTTTAAAGGGCAGATACTCTCTAACATGTTTTCCATCAAACTCTAGCAGCTGTGCAACAGTGAAAACAGGAAGGCACAATTTGTAAATTATCCTTTTATATTATTTCAAAAGCTAAAATTGCATAAATAATACTGTAATGTCAATCCCCTTGAACCAAAATATTTTTTACATTTCCTTCAGTGAAGTCTGGATTTCTCAGCATTATACTCAGAGTAGAATCAGTGTCAAAATCAAAAAAAGCCATCTTTCATCTTTGTTTTTCTCCCACAGTGAAGAGGATTCATTGGGTGTTCTTCCTGAGTCTAAGTGTAACCATTGGCTATATATATGGGGAACATGGAGGGGCAAAACTGAGGTGGGACACTTATTTTATTTAGCTTCAGAACTGGAATCAAATGAAAAGCAATTTTTTTGGTGTTACCTGTTAAAGAGGACGCAGAAAAAGCTGATTAACAAAGCTAACAGAGAAGGAAATATTTCTTGTACACTGTTTTTGTGGGGTCAGGATTTGACTGTGTAGTTTCCTAACTTCAAATAGTGTGTATTCATCTCTGTGCCATGGAGAGAGGGAGGGGAGGAGTCCCCAAGTCCTTTCCTTATGAAAGAGATTCATTCTATATAATGTGATCCTGGAGAACTGGGGTTGGTCCCCGCAAGTCCCACTTCCAGAATGTGTACTCTGACTACCAGTCTCATTCATACTTCACTCCAGGCTAATTATCAACTTTTACTGTAAAGTGAATTTATAAACTGAGATCTATCATATATTTTCCCACTTGTCCAGTGGATTTGATGCTGTCCTGAAAAATGAGTTTCTGGGTCTGTCCTCAGAAGAGAAGATTTATTTTCCAGATGGCATGGAAGCATGGCTCAGGCTTACAGGATAGTACAAAACCTTTTCTAAAAGGGACACTATCCTCTCAGGCACTTGTCATTGCCTGCAGTCAGTAATAAGTCAGTGAACAAAACCAAGGTCCTAGTTCAGTGGGCTTCCTGTGATTTGAGAGAGGTAGAAAGAGCACTGATCATGGGACAAGCTGTCATCATTTTATACTTCATCTGTTTTCAGTTGTTTGCATATTCTCCTGTGGAAAGCTCCCTTATGGCTTGCAGCTGTCAACACGAAGAGTCAGCTCATCTCGTTTTAGTTATCAAAAAGTTAGTGGTCTAGTCTGAGATAGTTTTGTCAGCTACTCCTACATACGGTGAAGAGAGAGGCACTCAATAAAAACATAATCTCATACTAAAATAATGATACCAGATAGATAGGATAATCCTCCTGGTTCAAGGCACTTCCTTCTCTTCCTTTCTCTTAAATACAGAGGAAGCAAAGACAAAATACTTTACATCTTTCAAGCAGCTAAAGCTTGAAGAGTTAGCTTCCATCACTGAAAACTGAAGACAATTTCCCCGTCCCAGATACTCTTGACAAAACATTAAGTGGACCTGTAGTTCTGTGTTTCCTTTGACTTTATTTCCATCTTACTGGGTGAGTGAGTTACTGTCTCCATTTGACTGCTCATTTATTTGGAAGAAGAACGCTTTTCAGCTCACATCCTGGGTACGCGGCTCCATTACTGCTGATCAACAGCCTGGCATCGCGGAACACTCTAGTACTAGAGATATATTTTTTCTTCTCTGTTTTCTGTTCTTCTATTATGTTTTCTATAATTTAAAAAATGCATTTGTTTATCTCTACTGAGTTTCCATCAGGGAACATGGTTGCTTACAATTATATTTACACTGTCCTTGTAGTACCTCCAATTCCTGCAACACAAAAGCTCTGCCATAAAATCAGTGAAGCTAATTTATTACCCAGGGATTAGATTGACAGCTGGTAAACTAACACTTCTTTTACTCTTTTAGAAGAGTTTCAAGATTCTTATTGTGAAAAGATATTTTATTGGATCCTGAAAAATACTGGTTTAATATTTCATAATAACATAAAAAGCAATAAGAGCAATATGCCTGTTTTTCCTTGAGTAACCTAAAGGGTTGCTTTGCAGGGACTCATAAAATGACAAGAAGCGTTTGACAGCATGTCTGTTCACTGCAAATTCTGTTACCAGTGCTGACCTTCTAAGCTCAGTACTCAAAGATTCATCTGGCTGGTTCTTTCTTTAGGGAGTTGGCATTAGATCAAGCAAGTGAAGTCATGACTTAATATAAACTAAAAACCAAAGCAAAATAAACCAGAACAAAACCAAACCAACAGCAGCAACAGAAAAATCAACAGCAAAAAAACCCAAACAGAGCAGTGTAACACCTGGTTATTACTCATTTCTGTGAAATAATTTGATCTATTTTATTTTCCCTAATTGTGTGCTTTTCAGTCAGTTCTTCCAGCTAATATGATGTAACCATAAAATTGCAACTCTTTCTTCTTCTTATTCTACCTTCCAGAGGTCTCCTAAACAATTCAGAGGATCACACGTACTTCTCTGTCTATCCTTCTAAGAGTGAGAAAACGGAGTCTGACTTAAACATGCTTAGTATGTTCTGCCTATCAACCCAAGGTGATGTAGCTTGTGATATCATTGCCTTCTTTTGTCAACAGCAGCATATATATTTCCATTACTGGAAAATAACAGTCTCAAAAAGAGGCAATTTGACTGTAGTATTAACACTTCCTCACATGTAGGACATCTCCACTCTAGTTCTGCCGCTGATACAGGTTGTGACTGTAGAAATTCACATGTGCTTCAGTTCCATGTCTCTAAATGGGATTAGTGACTTTCTCCCCTATATGCTATGGGTTTGGTTTTTTTTCTGATTTCTCCTATGTATACTGATTGGGATAGTGTCAATCTTTCATAGTGAGGCCTCAGCTTAATGTAATGCTCAATAACATTATTATAATTCAAGTCATGGGTAAGACAGATACAAACTTCAAAGCAGGAATGCATGGTGACTGCTTTTTATGCAGTGGACACAAAATACAGAAAGTGTTTTCTTATGCAATTCTTCATTACCACAGATGGGCAAAGATTTATTTTTTGACTGTTAACCAAACTGATTAACTAACTACTGTCTTGACCACTGATTGCGGATTAGGGGCAAGTTTCCTCCCCTGATCAGTTCTGCTCAGTCGTGGCCCCATCTGGAAGGTCTGAGCTTTCAAAACATTTTATTAGGTTTCCAAACCAAAGTTAGTCCTGTTTTTCTCTGCTTTTCTATATGGCTTCATTTCATGTCTTTTAACTTCAGCTTCCTCCAATTGCTTTGCTTCTCTGTGCAGCTCTTGATTCCTGGCTTGAGTTCCCAATGACTGCCATGTATTCCATCACCTGACTTTGGCTCTCAGTTTCTACCTAGAAATATGGCACAAGCTCTTTACCTTGAAAGCAAGTGACTGTCACTACCTTTCTGCTAGTTCTGGCCCTATCCACCAAAGAAGTCTATCCATGCCTTTGGTGCTGTCAAGCTGGTGTCTAAAACCAACAAGACAGAAAGAAGAGCACAGGTCATTTAACTAATCAGATATAATTTTCACTTTTATTAAAGTAGAACATTCTAACATATTATTTTAGTCTCTACCAGCATATATCTTCTGCTTGCCTTTCTTTTTTAACTTCCTCTTCTCAGCATCAGTTTGACGAATGTTTCATAGGTCCCTTCTATGCCAGTGAGTCATACACTGCAGAATTACTCAGCTTCTGTTTGCTTTCAGCTGGGCTCCCCTCCAGATACATGGAAATATGTTCCTTTGATGCAATAATGATTTGTTTTTCTGGGCATCTTATTTGAACTATTGGCCGTTTGTTTTCTTGTGATTTCCGGATAAATCTACCTCATTGCTAAGGTAACCAACCAGAATTTATGAAACCTAATGGTAAGACAATAAGGCTCAGCATACTAAAACTGAAGCAGATGATACTTCTGCAATGCTCATATTTTGCTGGTACACTGGCTGATTATGACCAGACTCTGCTCTAATGCAACTACCTATTGCCAGCCCAGAAAGTGCCAAGTGTGTTTCACCTCCTTATCAGCTGCAGAATAGACCAAATACAGTATGTATATCTTTAGTTTTGGGATCAAATCTATTCCACAGGTTCAGGGTTAAAATTCACAGAAGACCTTTAGAAGTGTTAGGGGTAAGCCATATTACCATTCAGTGTAAATCCCTCTTTGAGGAATTCTCCTTACATATGGAAAATTTATACCAGGGTTCATAATTTGCTGTGCAGGAAATTATTAAAAAAATATTGCCACAGTTTTCAAAGTGTTTCAAATAAACCACAAAGATCCATCTTACTTATTTAACATGGTCACTGGTTTAGCATCCTATTTTCTTTTTTTCTAGACCAAGTCCAGTCTTCACATTTTTAAAATCAAATGTCCTTTATCAATTTAAAGCTTATCTTGTTATCTTCCCCTGAAAATGGTTATAAATTTTTTTTATTACCAAGCTTTAACTGTTAGCACAGCATATATAGCACTTGCTTTGGGAAGGGTGACAGCAGGAGTCTGTGGATGGGTCTTCAGTAAAATTTTTTTCTTAGTACCAGTATATCTTTCAAATTAGTCCCAAATTCTGTATTTATCTGATTACTACATGTTGCTTTAGTTTCCAAGGTGTTTTTAGTTAGCAAAACCTATATTTGTTCTGGAGAAAATTATCCTAGAATATGCTCTCATGCTTTAATTTATTATCTTTCCTTTTTGTTTTACATATTACATTTGAATTATGTAAACAATTGAAGGAAATAAACAGAAAGCACAAGGGTGTGATTTATGTTGACAATTTTCTTCTTGAAAAAGACAGAAGAAAGTTACCAGTTTAATTCTCCTCTTCAATTCTTTTAGCTTTTCATTGTACCATTCTTTGGCTTTCTCTCAAAAGCTCCAACTCCCAGGTGATTTCTGCAATTGCAAATAGCTCTGATGTTTCTGTAGTTATTTATGCATAGAAGATAGAGAAACAGAAACAGATCAAATGCAGCAAGGATTAGTCACTTTTCCCTCTGTTTCTGACTTATCTGTACATCCTATCCAAAAGTCATGACATTAAGTTGACCAGATCATGGGAAATGACACCAGGTTTATAAAATCAGAAGCATTGGATCAAGGGTTGCATCTGATGATCTCGGAGGTCTTTTCCAACCTGGCTGATTCTATGATTCCCATTCCCATGGCAGCACATGCTTGAGGCTCTACAGACAGGGTGATAGATATGTCTATACTTATAATTTCAGATGCATTGCTTCATGTAAATGATTCATGACAGCAAGTGACAAGAAGCAGTCTGACTTTCCCTTCTCAGAATGTTTTTTCCCTTTCCATAAAATTTTAGTGTATGTACTTCTTTGGCATCCTTTACCTTAATTTTAGATCTAGCAATATGAGGGCAGGACAACATACTGTGAGGCACGGCTGTCCAAGTGTTACCACCATCTTTCATTGATGTGAAACATTCAACACAGCCCTTGCTTTTGCCAACTGTCTGCTCTCCGTACTGAATAGGCACTTCTTTTCCTGTGAAGTAGAATCCCATGTGAATAAAGACATGAAAAGATGGTCTTGATATCTCTGCATTCATGGGTCTAATAGGAATTTGGCTGATCAAGTTGCCATACCTGAACTAGACCATTCTTGAGTTAGAAGAATTTGGAGATAGAAATATTCTTCAATTTTTCTCTCTAGTTAATATTTTTTTTCAATCTAGGTTTTATTTTTGTCTTTCAGTACAAGGTTGATAAAAACTAGAGGGATCCTCCTGTGGTATACATATGCCTGATGGTTTAATTCATTCAGTGCTCGACTCACTGTTTCTCAATGCATGCAAGAAAAGTTTGTTAATTCAGTAAATTAAGTGCAATAATTTTGAGTCAGATATATTCCATGATACTTTAAAAATTAATATATTGGGGAAGTCTACTACTGCATCTTTTAATTTTTTTTAGTATGACTTCATATCCCACAGGACTTCCTTCTGTAAGAGGACAATGATTGTGTGTTGCATCACAGTTGTTTTCTATAAGCTGTAACATTCATTTAAATAACAGATAAAAGGAAATCCCTAGTAAGTCCTCTGCTGTGATCTGCCGTAGCCTTCCTTGAGGTCATGACTCCTGCTGTGCAAAACACTAATTTAGGAATCTTTTCCTAATAAAATACACCCTATTTTTTTGCCTTAATAAGGTTGTTCTTGATACTCAGATAGTGATTAAAATTCTGTATATGAAGAGTGTGTATGACTAGCTATTTATCTTTTTGCTCAATTGCATACTGTAGAGAAATTAAATAAAGAGGTGGAAAAAACCCAGCCACTTTATTTTTTCATAAAGCTGCTGGGAGATGCTGACATCTGAAGGACATGTTCCAGGAGCTGTGCCAAGGAAGCAGCTCACTGATGTGAGTGATGATGATGTAAAGGACTGGAAGGAAGAATAGATCATGAAAAGAAAAAAAAAAAAAGGAAAAGAATCAAGAAAAGGAGTGAGATTATGAGATTGAATGTGTCTGCTTGTGTGACTTTGCTTCCTAATGTCAGTTTAACAAAAGGAAATAGCTGGTCTAAGAGGAAAAAGTTATGAGCTGAAATAAAGTGTGGAACTGAAGGCCAAAATGCCTAGTTTTATATGTCATTTTACTGTTTCAAAATGTCTGCAGCTGTTCTAACACAGTGGCATTTTTAGCTACAGAGCAATATTAGAGCTGTATTATAACTTCTGGTTCCCTTCAGTAATGACCATTTTCCTAACTGTGTAAATATTCATTAACAAAACTCAGCCCTCTCCATTTTTCTTCTTATTCTAAATAGACTCAAAAGGAAACCAAAGCCTATAACCACTTTAGCCCTTAGGACGAAAATTAGTTTAGTTATCTTTTAATTAACCAGTTTAAATTATAGTTGCTATTAATGATTGCCTTTTTCAGCAACAAATCACAGTACATAAACAAACAATGCACTTTCTGCAGATACATGAAAGGTCACAGCATTTTTTAACGTCTGACCAGTCCTTAGGTTAAACACAAGTGTTGTGTCCAAAGTGTGCTGGAAATTAGCTGAATGATTTTCTCTTAAAATTGACAACTGTTCATAGTAGAAACTGAGTTGACAGAAGTAATAATGAAACAAAAATGACAATACCATTGTGGTTAGATGTAGCCTGGATTAAAAAAATAATCTATAAATATTTTCTAAATATCACTGTTGAAGTATTCAATATCTGCTTATGAAGACGTGTACCTTACAGAATTATGATGCTTCAACAAACTTTTCTCACCAGTAAAGAATTATTGTTATCTCTCATTACCATATAGTCAAATCAGCTCACAGCATCACTCAGCAGTAAGAAAATACTGTTGTCTTGTTTTATGGGGAAAGAATTCTAAAATATTTAGTCAAGATCACAGTCATTGCCAGTACACAGAATTCTTGAATCCTGATGTAATACTTCATTTTTTTTTAATTTTCTTTTTCCCCTGCTCTGACACTTCGAATACTCAAGGCATAAAATAAAACAAAACAAAACAAAACAAAACAAAACAAAACCCCCAAAACAAATCCCAACAAAAACACACTAACAAACAAAAAGAAACAAAAATCAAAACCAAATACCCAAGTAACTAAAAAAAAACCCAAACAAACCAAAAAAGACAATGCCAAAGAATCCCACAACTTATGAAGTAATGGTGGGACAACTAGTAGCTAGTTGACTTTTTAATTTCATTTAAATCAAGATTATAAGTACATCTAAAAATGTATAATTTATAAATAATTTAAAGGTTAGTTTATGTTTCCTCTTTTACCATTCTGTTTTATATCAAGGGATATTACAAGTACACATTGCTTGCAGAATTTTAACTGGTTACTATGTCTCTTCTGCACAATTTGATTCTGTATGTAATTTTTAGAGGTAGCAGCCTAAAGACTCATAAAGCGCCTGACCATATGTTCTCTTGCTCTTCAACTTTTAGTACAAAATTCAAAGTATGTATTTTAAAAATATTTTTAGACTCCTAAACAAATGTTGTTGCTAAGCTATGAATAGGCCATGAAAACACTGAAAAGGTTTTTTTAAAGCTAACATTTTCATTGCAATAGAGCAACAGCAGTGAAATAACAAACGTGAAGAAAAAATAAATGTGTTTTCCTTTACTTATACACCATTTATTTTCCCAGTTTTTGCACAATTATGAACCAGGATTATATCATATTTCATAAATTAAACAGTATCAACAGCATCAGACTCAATCAAGTCTTCAAAAGGAATCAGCAAATAAGATCTAAAAGTCATAAGTAGTTTGATAATAATTTGAGATTTGTTATTTTTCTTCTGTATTGATCCATCCCCTGACACAATGCTCTGTGCCACTGACATGAGTATTTAATAAATTCCATGTCCAAATCACTTAGAGCTATTAAAGTTAGTGTAGTTTTTTTAGATATATCATGAAAGAATTTTTTCAGAACACATTCTAGCTTACATCATCTGTATTATGTAGAGATTCCATTTATTTTCTATAGATTTTTTCTCAGAAAAACCCATTTAGTATCGACCTATGGTGACAGAAAGATCTTTCATATTAAATTAAAAACTAATATTAAAATTAAACATAAAATTAGTACTACTGAAACAAGTGTTTAACCATATCTCAGAAATGACCCTACCTGAGTTTTAAAGGTTCTGTTTGCTATCTAGATATTCTATGGGGGTTTTTTCTTTGATTTCTATTGTTATTATTGCTGTAGATATGGCCAAATTCTAAAGGGAATTATGATTTGTGGAAGGGTGATGAAAAAATTCCTTCATATTTGCTGAGAAAAATATAGGCATACTCAAAGAAAAAACAACAACAACAACAACAACAACAACCCAAAAAACACCTCATGGTTTCCTTCAAGTCAGACGACCTAAGAATTAGACATGGAAAGTACAGAATCCATCTAAATTTTTAGAGAAGAAACGTAAAACCTTATTTTCATCAGCGGAGACTCTTTTTCCAGGTTGCTACACTACACCCATGAGTCCTTTCAGCCTTCAAGTCTACACTACAGCATCATATTGCGGAAAGAAGAGTAGCAATGTTCAGGAATGATGTTATGGGACAGAGTGTGAACCCACACATAAGTGCCCATATTGCCCTAACTATTCCCACAGGATGTGCACACCTCACCTAGGAGAAGTGTGCATGTTTCAAGTAAAAGTATCATGTGAGACTGGAATCATCATAAGCAACTGGGCTTAATGTAGAGTCGTTTCCTGATCTTATCCTGATTCCCCACACTTTCGTTCTGTACCCTATCAAAATATTCCCATCTCCCTCTTTCCTAGAAAAGGTTTGACACTGTACTTTCAAAGCAGCTTGATCTAATTAATCTGTTCAGACACTACTAACAGCAGCCTGAAGATGATTTCCTACCAAGAGACTGATGACCAGAGGAGTGACTCTAACAAAGCAGAAGTGAAATATACTCAAAAAATATGTTCATTTTTGATTGTGCAATCAAGAATCAGTTATAAGTCTACTTCAGAGAATCTGATGTTATCAGGGATGGGCTATCATGGTGTGCAAAGCCAGAACTGCCTGCCTGGAGATGACAATTTGATATCCATCTGTACACACTGTCTCTGTCTATTCTCTCGGCAGTACTTGATACTGTTTGATTTGCAAAGCACTCCATGTCCTCAAATACCTTTCTTCTTTGAAAAGAACTCACAGTGTATTAAAAAAAGAATGATTTTGGAGACATACTATAGGATCATGTCACAGTCTTTTGGACCCATTACATTCTAACCAAGTACAGTCTTTTGTAGAAATCTAGTTTTGGTGAAAATATACTCCTGACTTGCATCTTTTATTCTAAAGTTTTCACCAAATTTTTGTCTTATCACTCAGGTTTATATTTATCGCTACTAAAGCTACTCACTGAAGATGAGTAACTTCACTGGAAGAAGGAAGTAAGGAAAAGGAAGTAAAGGAAGGAAATATTGATGTAAATCTTCATAGGTAAAATGATCAGCAAAAAGACTGTCATACAATTCTTTGCCTTCTTTGACAATTCATTGTAGTAGAAACAGTAGTTGCTTTGATTAGATAACAGAGGAGGAAACAAAAGCCTAAAGACACTAATCTCTGACTATTATTTTTAGTGTGGCTCGATGGTTGTAGACACTTGGAAATAGGGTGCAATTCTGGAAATTATTTATGACGTATATAATATTTTATATTATTTCATTTACTCAAATTTGTATGATTTTGGACTTGCAGTTCTTGTCAGTTCTTCTGCAGGTCTCATTCTTTTTTTCTGGCCCTACTTCTCCACCCCATGGCCTATTGTTGAGAAACTGAGGAGGTATGCTTTTAGGCAATAATCTCTATAATCTTAAAAATTTGCTAAATATCTTCAGTAGCACCTTGGGCTTCAATACTTCCAACAAGATAAGTTACAGCAAGCCAGCTTTCACATTGAATGCTCTTAGAGAGGAGTGTTGTGATAAAGGGGGGGGGGGGAAAGGAAGCCTTTTGAACAAGTAAGAATATTTTATTTTCAGCAGTGTACAAATCTCAAGCTTGTTGTTCTTGTTTTTATTGCAATCCTTTCTCAGAAACCTCAGGTTTCTGTTTATTAGATTCTTATCAGCAGGACTTCTTTTTAAGCTACAATCCATAGCCCTCTCTTAGTACTCTTGACTAGTTTCAATGGCTTAGTCTTTTCTAGGAATGATAAGTCTTGGAGGGATTCAAACTTGTATTTTTCTTCAAAACATAGGCAAGATGTTCTGTAAAAATAAAAGATCAACTAAGAAAATAGAGCCCGCTAGCTATGAACTCTCTCCAAGAATTCATAAATAAAGAATTCTTACTCAGATAAATCAATTAGAAACTCTTGATATTTAGGTATTCACAATGTGTGTTTGAAATTAACTAAGGAATGACAACATAACCAAAGATTTCCTTAAACATAAGCACAACCAAAATGGGTTCCAATATATTTTTTATAGCTCTGTGATATCCCATCAATTTTACATTTCTGAGATTAACAGGATAAAATCTGCTCAACTCCACTGAATAGTGCACATTTTACCTTCATTGAAGGTATCTCAAATATGTACTGATGGTGACCAAAAATCACTTAAGCATCCACTCTGTTGAATAATCAGAATGAAATATAGCTGAGGTTCTTGAAATCTCCTAATGTATTCTCAAGGCCCCTTATCCTTCATATATAGCTGCTGGCTGACAGCAGCTACTATCAGTCAAAAATCTCAGAGAAATGCCTACACCAAATGTAGTCCACAGGCAAAATAACGAAGATAAACTTTGCATTTTTTTAGCTTTTTTGCTGTATCTTTCCTAAGGACTGTTGTTAAGAGGGTTCATGAGAGACTAAGCTATTAGTCCAATCTATAAGTAACCCAGACATATGAAACACTTTGTGTCCTCTTTTTGGAGAAGGCAGCACTATTTTCCTGTATTATGTTGAAGATGAGTCAGACCACATAATTAAGCAACCCATTTTCCGTGGGTTTTTTTTGTTTGTTTGATTGATTTTTTGTTTTCTTTCTGTTTTTGTTGTTGTTGGTTTTGGTTTTTTGTGGGGTTTTTTGTTTTTTTTTGTGTCTGTGGGTTTTTTTAATTTTTTTTTTTACCAGATGATACAAAAATATGTTTTGTTTAGGTTTTTTGTTGTTTGTTTGTCCATTTTTTTTCTCTTCCTTAGTTACCAATTGGGATATTCTTTACAGTTTCCCAGTTACTGTGCCAATTATTAGGAAAAATTCTTACAAGGCTGTGTCAAAGACTGACCTCAGTCAAAAATGGACTGCAGTATATTTCTGTCATAAAAATTATAAGAGAAAAAGATACATTTTTCTTCTTTACGAGCAAATATCCGTTTGATCATGACTTACAGAGACATTTGACCATGGCTGTATAGAGGTTCATAAGCTGTGTTGCAATCTCAGACTGTGCTATAGAAACAAACCTAGTAGAAATGTCTGTGAAAAATTGACAAATTTGTTGCGAATATACTTCTTCTATTTACAAAGCAAGAAGGCATGACTGCATTTGTGCCCCTCCTCCCTCATATAGCTGGCACAGGCTGATTAATGCCTAGTAAGAAGAGCTTAGTGAAATGTACCCATGCTACTATTTCTTCTCAAGAATGTATTGCATTTTTCTTTTCATACCCACATTCAATTTACTCATGTTCACCACAAACACAGTTCTATTCCCTTTTTTTATGTTATGACTCTTTTTTACTCTAGAAAAACTATACCTAAAGCCAAGAGGTTTAAAATTTTTACACTACTTTAGATTTTTTTTTCTGCTCCTGAAAGCATACCTGTAGCTGCAGGTAGCAAGGCTATTTATTACAGCAATGCTCAATATTGTTATAATAGAAACAGCAAGGATGCTTTGAGCCATTGCTTTAATGCTTTCAAATCACATACCACTGTGTAGGGCATGAAACCAGTCAAGGAACAACTTCTCAGCTTCACAATTTGCTTGTACAATTATTTTGTTAGGTGACAGCATCAAACTAGAATATTAGTAGAGGCTTACAAGGAGACACAGCTTAAATTCAGGGTCATGGACAGGTGCAGCTTTGTGGTTATCTTTGACCCTTGGTTTTGTGCATCTGCTTTTTATTTTCTCTGTTCCCTGAGATGTGAGCTATGTATTTTGTAAGATTTAACCTCTGCTCATTGTTTTCATGGATTACCATCCTCTAAGTTTCTTCAGACTACTTTATAGTCTAGGCCTAACTTCCCTTACTACTGTTTCATTTTTACTATTACCGGCAAATCTGGATTATGGTTGAAATTTTATCTGTCAGTGAGAGAGATTTGGTCAGCAGATTTCAGACTGCATAGCCATCCAAATAGCCAAATTTGCACCTTATGAATAAAAGAGAGCTCTCCTTGGAGACTGAATGTACCACTGAAAATGCCTAGTGTGGTGACCATATCCTAGTTAATTTGAAAATTCTCAGCTTTTGATGTACTCTGCTCTAAGGACCTCTTAGAAAAGCTTTTCAAACCACAACCTAAACATTGAGAATCTGATTATCACTGCACAAAAGAACATCAGCCCTTATATTACCTTTATTCTGCATATTAAAAATGTTAGGTGCAGGATTGTATTATTTTCTCTCATGGAAGATACTGTGCCTCACTCTTATGGGGATCTTATTCTTTTAATCATGAAAACTTTTGAGCAGTCTTCATGAGAGTGGTTAGCGTGTCTCCTCCAGGTCTTGTCATGAGATCCGGCAGCTCTGTACTGACCAGAAGGAGAAATGCCACAAGGATAATTCACACCAACACAAACACTCATGACCACACTGTGCACAGCATGTCCTACGCTGCTCTGTGGCAAGTATGGTTTGGGGAGAGTCAGTGCCAGGAGGAAGCTGGATCCCCTCCACAAAGAGCCAAGAAGCAATCTAATAATTGTACAACAGGCACCTAGCCCTTTAAGTGGCTCCTGACCTCTTTGTTCAACAGTGCAGACATGCCTGGAACGAGGTTTTCCCAGGCCATATTAAGATTTGGAAATCAGCTGGCAGCATCTGTTCAAACACAGCCCCTCAGTCTGCTTTGGTCTTGCAAAGTGTTTTACTTAATTCTCTTTTCCTGATCCTATTCCAGCTCCTATACTTTAAGTACAGTTGTTTAATTTATTTCCCTGTCCTTAGAAGAGAAAACCGTGGGAGCAATTGTGACTCAGATAACACTGCTGGAGGGGCACGCATGTTAATTTATATAGTTTATTCAAGATTCAATATTACAATTAAAGATACAACGTCTTAGTTAATCTGGTATTTTGGACTTCTGTAATATATTTGTTTGATTACTTATACATATCCCAGCATCAATCCTAGAGAAGGACAGATTTTTTTACTTCTCAAAATCTCTATGAAACCAAAGCTTGCGAGAAAACAAGAGGGGAAAAACTTCATCAACTCTTATCAGATGGTAGACTGTCCATTTGGCATTCTGCCTGGAAACTTGCAAACTCAATTAAATGCACATATGGTCCGTAGCAGGCAGAATCAGTCTTTGCCAACACACATACCTCTTACAGAACTTCCAAACTGTACCTACGCTAGATAGCTTTTTCCACATAGATGATTTTTTCCACTTCTCCAGCAGCATCAGCTCAGCATATTGTCTTCTCTGCCCTGAAAGAATACAGAAAGAATGCCAAGATGAACATCAGTTTGAACTCCACAGGGGTGATTTTGCTATTGAGGACCTTTTGTTGAGGAAGACAGGTACGGAGATACCCAGATTTAATGAGCAGTGCTGGTAGAATTAATAAATCTTCTCAATACTCCCTGAAGCAGCTGCTCTATTTTGAAATAATGAGCATATGGTTTCATTATATTTCATTGATTTGATTCCCTTCAGCTAAAGAAATATTTCAGCAGAATGCAAACAACTTACAGAATTTCTGCATATTTCTCACTCCTTTTATTTTTCCTGGCTAAACGGAAAGCTGACTAGCATGTAAAAGGAAGAGCCAGAGGCAGCAGTCAGGCTGCTTAATAGGGGTTGTGTGAGGGGCAGTGGGGCCTCTAACAGTAACGAGGACTTGTGTGTGCCTTGAAGTTGCAGTGCTTGGGGGTTCCCTTAGAGGTTTTGGTTTTGTGAAAGAAACTGTCTGAAAGAAACAAGCTCAAGCTGGACTAACATGATTTATAATCCATATTCTTTATTTAAAATTTCTCTCTAGAGGTAGGAGATGGGCAGGGAAGAGGGTGAGAAAACATCAAAGCAGCTTATTAATCTAAAACACTCATTTATAGAAAGAAAGGAAATTATGAATTAATTTTCAATTATCTTCAAGAACAAACCTTTCAAAGCAAAGCAAAACATGTTTTACTTTCTCAGTTGCTAGAGCCATTTCATTTACCAGCTGTTTAGAGGGGAAACTGTATTCAATATTTTATCCACCGTGCATGCTACTGGTGACATCAGAAAACCAAATTCTGAAATGAAAGTCACTTGCAATTTCTTTTTTTATAAGATCCTTCTGGAAACTAATTTCTGGCAGCTGCAAGCTCACAGGCTATCTTTTTAAAGGAGTCAAAACAAATAAGGAAAACTTAAATATGTTTTCATTAGGTAATTGGATAGTCTTGGCAGTTCTGGCATCTGGAGGGCAGGAGCCATTCCTGGAAAGTCTGGTGACTGACAGGGAGGCACTGTGTTCTGTTTGGTCAGCTTAGGAAAGATGTACATTTTGCTTCTGGTTACTTGACTCTCTTCCTTATTCATTGCCACTACAGTATTCTGCAATATACATATATTAGTATGATCTACATGTGTGTGTATATATATATATGTATATATGTATATATGTATATATATGTGTGTGATTAGATATTCATGCTATACATATTATAGATATACACTGTACATTACAGCTTTTGTGAACAACAAATCATGTAGTAACAGTTGATGAGATTCTGTTTCTTTACCTGAAAAAGCATTACAGTATTGCTGAAAGTACTTCAATTTTCCTTTTTATTTAAATAAGATCTGATTTTAATGATCCCTTTGAGATTTACAGACATTTGCTAACACTGGTATTTTAGAAGGGAAAAAGTCCACCTGTTTTTAATGCTATATCAACTTTCTCACCTGCTTCAAATGCCTAATGATGTATCATGTAATTATTGACACTGTGAAACCAAAGCAAAAGGATTAATTTCCAGGTCTTCGTCACATTTGAACCAATGATGGTAGATCCAGGCCTACAAACTACAAGACCAAAAGGAAACCAGTGGTGGTATTTTTCATGCACAAGAATTCAATGCTTCTTAGAATAAGAAACTGTATACTTCAATTTATTCCCAGCAGAAAAAAAAAGTGGTCTGTGTTTTGATGATTTGCAAATTGATACTAGCATCAGTCAAAACCATCTTTTTCTCTCTTAGTGCAAGCAAAATAAGCTTGGACGTCACAAGAAGTGAAACAACATCATCACAAAATACCAGTCTTTAGAAACCAAATTAATTTCCCTTGCCCTTAAAATGTGTCTGAAATGTTACATTTGCTATCAAACTCAATTGCAAAATTTACTTCAGCCTTTCTGTCCTGGAGAGACTGCAGCACAGTGATGTTTGCTTTTTATTTCTGGTATGCAAGTGGCAGGGAGACAGATGAATGCAGCACCTCTCTTTTTGTGACATAATCCATATACTATTAATTTTTTTTGTTGTTGTGAAACAGATGTCGTTCTGAACAGAAAATCACCTTTCTGATATGAGCAGACGCACTCCCTGAATTATCCAGTCAACTAATCAATGCTGCATAATTTAATAAAGGATGGTAATTACTCAGTTTTCCCCATCTTATTCCCCTACCTGCTAATGATAACATTATCAAGCTTAGACAGGGGGTACTGAGCATGTATGTGTGCGTAGTGAGATAATTTACAATGCAAGAGAATGAATAAACAGATGAAGCAGCAAATGGTTCAGTCCAGAAACAGGCTTCTAAAATCTTCTGATTTCTTACATGGGGAAACTGCAGAATGGCAGAGTGTTAAGCAGAATAATAGTGACAACAGAACTGTTAAAAGAGGTAAAGTAGAGAAAAAAGTAATCACCTCCATGCCTTTATTGATCAGATTTCATTTCTATTGAAATCTATGTTAAGAGAAAAAAAATGTATTTGTGGACAGAAAGGTAAACTTTACTCCACCAGCTTTTTCCTTTCTCCCTTGTTACCTCTGAGAAGGGAATAGATGATGACAATTACAGCAGGACCAGTCTTGGAAGTAGATATATTTCCTTTAGGCATTCTTCAGTAGTCCCTCCATATGCTGCCAGCTTTTCCTCATTCAAAGGTAGGTGCCAAAAGGTGTTGCAAGCATCAATACATTAATCCAAACTCTTCAAATCTCAACCTGACACATAAATACTCTTTTGCATAAAGCACCTCAGAGGAATCCTAGCATACATGTATATCCTCTGTCCAACTAAGAGATTAGTGAAGTCATTACAATCTGGTCAAATTTTCACTCTTTTCATTTGATCTATGCTCAAAGAATTCTCAAAAAAAACCCGCCCAAAAATAGATTATTTTAAAGTAAAAAGGTGCTAAGCAACAGCAAGTTATATAATAACTGCACTGCTTGCAAAATTTGATAATAATAAGAAGAAAATAAGGATGTTTCTCTGAGAAATAAATTTCACCTTTTCAAAATGCATATTCATTGAATTACCATCCTAGAATCTGAATTGTTGCATTAGTGTTTACAATGTCTGAGATTTTAGCTTGATTTGGAGCCTAAATGCCTTAAATTATCATAAGGTTTTAAATAAGAATAATTAATTGAATTTATTTATTACTAATTTGTAGAGCTTTCCAAACAGTACATTCTATTGATAAACATGTCAAAGTACTGATGAAGTGTTAAATTTAAATCTAAGAAATCATGTGTGAAGCTTAATGTTTTCCTTTATTTTCCATAGATACAAACAAATATTTTCAGGCCACAAAATAGACTGAAATAGATGAAACTTCTTTTACCTGGGAGGCTTTAAACTCATGCTGATTAACCTCTCACATTCAGCCTAATTCTAAAGGCACTTAACTGCCTTCTTAAGGAGAAACAAGGACACTGTGGACACTAAAAAGGATACTTCAGTGGGCAAAGAATTAGTATCTTCTCTTAACTACACCATATTTTTGGAGATTTTGTCCTGTAGGTCTCTTATTTGTATTCCTATTAAGGCCCCTCTTCCCTTTAAGCACTAGACTGTCATAAAAGAACTGCTTTCAGAAATGAAATTTTTTCTTTAAATCTTCTCTTTTTCTTTTTTTATCTGAATATTCTTGGCAGGCTGATCTGAGGTAAAGTCTGTAACGTCTCTTTAGTTTGGCTTGGTTTTTTTAATTTTTATTTTTATTCCTTTTATTTCCTTAATTCTAAAAATTAAGACAGCCATGGTCATGCTGCAACCACTCCAGATTAACTGCTACATACCTGACACGGAAGAGAGAGAAGAAATGTTCCCCATCATAGGAAGGACATGGACCTGTGTCAACAAGTCCAGAGGAGGGCCACAAATTTGATCAAAGGGCTGCAGCACCTTTTGTATGAGGACAGGCCGAGAGAATTGGGGTTGTCTAGACTGGAGAAGAAAAGGCTGCGGGCAGACCTTAGAGCAGCCTTCCAGTAACTAAAGGGTGCTGAGGAGAGCTGAGAGAGACTTTTTACACATAATGGCTTTAAACTAAAAGAGGGTAAGTTTACATTAGATACAATGAAGAAATTTGTTGTGAGGGTAGTGAGATGGGTGGTGCAGTTTGCCCAGGGAAGCTGTAGATGCCCCATCCTTGGAGGATTGAAGGACAGGTTGGGTGGGGTTTTGAGCAACCTGGTTTAGTGGAAGGTGTCCCTGCCCATGGCAGGGAGGTTGGAACTAGAAGAGAGTCCATCTTTATCTGACAGTCATTATGGATGTGATGGTAAAATGAAAGGCATTAGACTAAACAAGAAAATATTAATGATTTATAGGTATGAACTTGAGAAATAAAAGTGTAAATCACCTCACACTTCTGCAAAAACCTTGGAAGAGAGCAGGTTAAAGATTCTGATAGCAGAATTAAAACAGTTTAAGCCAAAGTACAAAGTTCTTAATAGCACTCCAGTTTCACCGGAAGGTTTAACTTTCCTTGTAGTCATTAGAAACATGAAGCTGAAATGTGCATATAATAGTGGTCTCAAGCAAAGGGAAGTCTAAAAGAGAGATAAAAAGTGAAGTTTGAAACCAGCCAAATAGTCCTGGCTGCAGAAAATTAATAGCTCTTTGAAAATAAATGATGCCAATTTCCAATGACTTTGCTAATGGGAACTGAGTATACTCACATAGGAAAATGTGAGAATTCCTTTAAATCTTATTAGGAATTAAATTCATGAAGTATTGAGTTGCCTCTCTTGTCAGCAAAAGGGAAAGCCCATGACTGGGCTTAGACTGTGACTTTCTTTCATTACAAAAGACAATCTGGCCTGTTTAGCAGCATATGCAATATGCTGAATTGCCAAGACCTGCTTAGTAACACTCAAGTATACTCAAGCACAGAGTCTCAACAGAGAAGCTTTTGTGAGATCCCTTAGAAATAAAACCTAACTGGAAGTACAATAGTCCCATGTCACAAACTCCTAACTTTAGAAAAAAAATTAAATTTATTTATGCCTATATTTTACTGTAACCTTGACATGACCATACTAGAGCTCAGTGTGATTCAGCTAGCTCCAAGCAGAGCAGGCTTCAGGTTTTAATATGCCATCTTGTGACAGAACCATTTTGGCATATATTAAACATTATATGCATCTGTCATGTTGTATGTAGGTAACGCCAAGAACAAAAAATTGTATTTCAAAAAGGCTTTTGGCTTGCAAGTCAATCTCATGTTGTATGAAATCTTTTTTTTTTTTAACAAGATCTAGAATATAAAAATGTCTTTTTTAAAAATTATTTTAAAGATGTTTTGCCTCCACTGAAACAGTAAAAAAAAGAAAACTAAAATGTTTTTTCATGAAAATGTGAAAATAGAATGTTTTGGAAGTATCAGAACTTTTCCTCTTCTTCTACCTGTTTCTTCTTAAGAAGGAATGTATCAGGGAAGTAGACACATTAATTGACAGAATACAATTTACAATCAAGGTGTTTCTGACAAGCTGTGATATGAAGATTTATTTGCTTTAGTTTGTCTGCCAATTCCAAACAATAAATAGAGAAATGCAACTACATTACTAAACTATATTAATTAACTTAGGCTTTTCATCTTTAGTCTGTAGATACATCTCTGTGGTAGGTTCCATGGTTATGTACAGACTTAGAGCTTCCAACTGATTTTCAGACAAAAAAACCCAGTTTCCCTCTTTCTAACTGTCCAGCAGTGTCACTTGTGGATTGAATGTTTACAGTGTTCCTTCCCTTTAGGCTTACTGACCTAAACCTTCACTAAAAAAAAGGCTATTTTTCACTGCTAATAAGTGTTAGTAATTAAAGAACATTTCCCAATTTCTTTCTTGATATTTTTTGCACTGTGTCTCACTCTCTTATTAAGTAAATTGGTACTTTAAAGTAATAAATGCAATTTTTAAACAAGATTGGACTGCAAGAACAGTACAAAATATAGCAATAAAAGAGAAAAAAAAAAAAAAAAAAAAAAAGGAAAATAACATTGACCAAATCAGAATCTTTTAGGGTTCAGAATTGTTGTAATGGCTCAAACCCCAGAATTTGTTATCCCTCTAAAATTGTGTCTGTTAGGCAAGACATTTATAATAAAAATAAATAGCAATATCTTGACCCAAGAAGCTCTAAAGGCAAATGAAATGCCTGTAGATTGAAGTAGAGCTTTCATAAACTCTGAATTCTTGAGCCAGAAATCCTCCTCCAGTTTTATTACAACTGAATCTGGGATGTTATTCCTTCCTTATAAAGTTGCAGACATAAAATACAAGTTGTTTTGTGGGTATAAATTAATATGTAGTATGTTGATAGACATTTGATAGCTCTGAATGAGTAACAAGAAATATTTCAATGAAGAAAAGCATTACTATCTCTTAATAGGAGTCTGAATAGTGAAAAGCCTAATATAACAAGGTAAAGAACCTATTAAAGTAATAAATAGAGGGTTATCTCTCCAATATTCATGAACTAAGTCCTTAACTCTACTCAGTCCCCAGCAACCAACATTACACAGCTAAATCTTTGAAGGACTTGAAAGACAGAATACCTTTTGCAGGATGTGTGTGCATTTTATTTGTTGTGGTTTGTAACTCATTTTGAATAGAAAAATATTACAGAAGGAAGTCAGTCACTCTAATACTAAGAGTTGTTTTGGTAGCACATAAGAGTTATGAATGTTATTATGGATAACACAGCAGGAAAATACATGGAATCTGGTCATAATAGCAGAAAATGACAGACTTTTTAGTTCTGCTCAGTTTGCCTCTTCATATCAATATCTATTATAATTCCTGTCAATCTATCCACATATGTTCTGATTTATACCCACTGCTAAATATGTTATGTACTCTTGAAGTACCAGTTACGGTTTTTTTGACAAAAAGCTACTTATTATCAATATTATGGCAATTTTATAATATGAGAGGTTTTGTTAAAAAAACAAACAAACTAAAACTATTGCACCAATGGGAGACCAGGTGCTCTATGATTCAGTAAGTAGATGCTTTCAAAGGAGGCACTATGCATTTTTCTACTCTGCTTTTAGAAGCATTTTACCGTGATCTTAGCATTTCATACTGCTTAATTGTGGTTAATTATCTTCTATGTCTTCTGCCCTTACAGGTAGATGAATGGCAGTTCTTCAGTTCTTAAGATGGAGGATGACACGTGCTATTTCATCTCATTTACTCAAAGCGAAGAAGGGAGAAAAAAAGTTGCTATGGAGTTTAAATACCTGCCAGTGACAAATTACTTCAGAATCCCTTTGGAACTATTAATAGCCAGTGCTGCAACTTTAGTTCTTCCCAAGCGAGGGGAAACATTTTAAATGAACTAGTGCAGTGAGTGGTGAGAAACTCCTTGATGCATCTCATGCATTTTTCATCATTTCATGCAGTTATTTACCAAGAAAGAGTGTAACAGCAAAGACTCCCTTTCAGTTCTTTCAATTCCACCTGACTACACTTTAATTTCCTAATCAGTTCTTCCAAGTTATATATATGTTACTGTTTTTCTGTAGGTTTTGAGCATCTGATCTGGAGATTAGAATTGTAATAACAGTCACAGTATAAAGTCACCCTGGGTTCTCTGGAGTGATGAGGGGGAAATCTGTGCCCTCCCTCCTCATTTGACTCAAAACTGCTGTCAGATAGAAGCTGAGTCTCAGATTGCTGCATGAAAGTTGTTTCACAGAAGTCGAGGAGTCCTGGACAATCTTCCTCACTTTATCTACCATTTTGCTCTTTTCAAAGTACAGTTTTCACTTGAGGCTACAGAGAAAACTGCAAAAGAAGCCAGAATGATTGCTGGCAAAACAAAAGCATCATTAGGACTGATTCTCTCTGCCAGTCAACAGATATTGCTCTAGATTGTCCCTGTAGGTTTACTGCTGCTAGTTTTTTTATTAAAAATAGTAATAATTTTCAGTCTGGTCCATATAGATTGTCAGCAGTAAGCACACTTAAAGCAAAGAATATTGTCAGCAAAATTCATATTAACAGGCATAACTTCTGAAAGCAGAATAGTCACGTCCTTGCTTAAAACCTTGCCAGTTAGTTATATGAGGCAGCTGCCATTACTGTGGTATTTCAGAGCTCTTCCTGAGGCAAAAACTGCTGCAAGTGCAGTGGTAATTTTATTTAGTTATGGACCGAATTGGAAAATGTTCACTTGCAGCCAACAAAAATTTTAGCTAAACGCTGAGAAAGCATCAAGCTGGTTTACTGGCATGTTCAGAAAGGTCATGGAAAGTCACTTCCACAGGTGATGTTTTTGTGAGGAGAACTAACTTCTAGAAAAGAGTGGAAGTGATTATTAGCAGGCGTTGTGTTGTAAGTGAATGTCTCCTTTTTGCAGAATTTGTGTGTGCATTTCAGGAGCAGAGCCATTGAGACTGATACCACAATGGAAACGAGCCATCTTGAAATACAGTTACACCTTGTAAAGCCTTAATGAAACATCATGTCTGTCAGCAAACATCCATCCAAAACTGCTACCCAAATCAACTGCCTTCCTTACTGCAAGATGAGCTATAGTTGCTAGGCATGTGTAAGAAGAGATTTATTATGTCATCCTATATAACTTGTGGTATCCAAGATTTGTGCCCAAAGGCAAAAAATACAATAAAGGATTATCCACCTCAAGTCTTCTGGAACAGCATCTGGCAGACTGCCGAGATGCTTTAGGGAAAATGACAAGAGAGCAAATGACAAGAACAACCTGTACTTAAGACAAAGATCCCACTCAACGTGTCTCGTTGTTTGACTGTGAAAGTTTCTTGTCCTCTCTCTGAGCAATGATCCTGCTATGTCCAGTGTTTTCTAGTGCTTGACGGCTCAGTTTCTAGTTCTACCTATGCTCAGTTATAATTCAAAAGGGATGCTTGTCCCAAAAAGCCTCATAACTGCACATTCTAACATGATAATATTAATTTTTAGTGGTCTGCAAATTGAACTCACCTGTCAGTGGGAAAACTAATTTAGTTTTCTCACTTAGCCTGCAAAAACTTGCATCCACTCTTTCTCAACAGCTCAAAAGGACTGAGGATGATAAATCAAGCAGTAAGTTTAGCTTTGCAGGTCCTACCTTAGGACCATGTCTTTCCCCTGCAACAAAGCTTGGGATCCTTCAGTCAATCAACCCCAGCTACTGGCTTTCAACTGCTGAGTGTCTATACCTAGTATCTTTTCTGCACACTTAAAAAATATAATCAGCTTAGTATAATTTATATTTGTAACATTGACGAGTTCTTTAAAGTGTACTAAGGAATCTGAGACACACTTAAGAAACATAACCCACTTCAAACATCTTGGTGGGCTTGCACCTTTTTAGAGGGTGGAAAAAGGGTGGAGACAAAGGAGGTATAGAAACAAAAGAATTAAAGAGCAAATGAAAAGCAGCATAGCAGGAATCCTGGAGCTGCTCAAGGGAAACCTGTAGGCTGTGTCCCTGCAGAAGGCACAACCATCTTCTTTCAGAAGTGCATGAAAGAAAATACTGAGGGTTTGGGCTGTGGTAGGGCCCAAAGCTTTCTTAGACACTTACCCCTGCATTCAGACTCAGTCAAAATCTTTTCCCACAGTAATAGCATAATTACCTAAGTTTTCCTGCACAAGAAAGGAGTCTGTACTTAGTTTCCATTCTTATTTCTGTCCTCTGCCTTTTTTTCACTTGAATATTTCCTCTTTTAATCTGAACAGCAACATTATTGAATGATAAGTGACATAGAAAATATCAATCAGCATCAGAAAACTTTCATTTACTGTTATAGAGCATAGTCTAAGGAGGAGTTTCAAGAATATAAAGGGGATCTACAATGTTAGTCATGAAGTAGAACCATCCATTTTCATTGTGCACTCATAACTAATTTGAAACTGGAGTTTGCATTCATCTATATCATTGAAATAAGGCAGAAATAGCATAGTGTGGAAGGTCTCTGTTGTATCAAAAGTTTCAAATCCAAACCACAAAAAGTAGCAGGGAACAGTGAAGGAATATTGCCTTGGAAATCTGATTCTCACAAACAAGACCTCTCTGGAAAATGCAAAGGTGAAATCAGATAGTAAGCAATGTGTAGAAATTTCTGTGATCCTGGAGTTATATACTAAGTTTCAAGAAAAGAAGTGAAAGACCAAAAAAATCTGGAAGGTATGATAGAAGTTATATTACAACAACAATATCCCCTGAGATACACTTAAGGAGTGTACCAGGCTGCTTCATACATTGGTGGAAGCGCACTTTTTGGGATGATGGGAGAGTAAATCTCAGAGGTAGGAACAAAGGAGAGAGAGGAGCAAAGACACTGAAGAGCAGAGGTATGAAGGGCATGGTGCTCTCTTGATATCTTCTGAAGAGAGAGAGAGATGCTTCTAAACAATGATTCAATCTGCCTATCTTAAATGCTTGTATGAGGGATTTAGTCAACTGTTGCAGCTGCTCATCACCATTGTCCACAGAAACTGGAAGAACAGGTTGAAAAAATACATCAATTTTAGGTGGAAAAATGTTAAATAATAAAATGGGGAGAAAAAAAGCAGTCCTGCACTATACCCACCACATATTTAGTCAGTTGGGTTTTTTTGAAGACAGGTAGTTGTTGTTTTTCATTATGATCAGATCATGCATTGCATTGCATTGTATTGCATTGCATTGCATGGTAGATTAAATGCAGCCAGACTCCTTGTGTACTGCTAGAAAGTGTCTGCTAGCAGCAGAAAAGTAAGAAGAAAGAATTGGGATGAAAGACTCTATATGGAGAAAAAAAAAATTGAAAATATAAATTAATTTTTAAAAAATGCCTGGGTTAGTTTTAAAGCATGATTTATTTTTTCCCACAAGACACCTATAACATAATACTCAGTGTTTCTTTTAACATTTATTTCCATTCATTCCTTGTCAGCAGGTGCTCACTTTACAATGCAGAGGATTTTGTAGTGACTGAAATATTTTTGATCAATGTATATAAAGTGGGGGAAATTATATCAAAATGTAGTTTAGAATAGAAAAAAAAATGCTGCATCAGTTGTCTAGCCTAATTTAGATTCTTTTTAGTATCTGAATTTCCAGGTGGAATGATGAATATTGAGTCTCAGAAAGATTGTTCCTTTCTGTAAAGGACCTGAAACACAGAAATACATGAAATTAACATTTAACCACTGCACAACAGTGCAGTGTGACAGATGGTTTTGTTCACCATGCCTTTACTACTGAATAATAAATATAGGTCTATTTCCGCCAGGTGTCTGCAAGAAAAACAAAAATGGAAATACCAAAAGTCCTGCAAGATTCAGTCTTGCATGTCATGTGTGTGATTTCATGTCTCTTGCAAACTTGAGAAAGTACCAGAATACATGAAGTTTGTTCAAGCCATGGAAAACTAAGAGGTGAAATACTTCTTCAAAAGGTAAAAGGTTGTTTCAAAAAGAAAATCAATAATCAGAAGTAATTATGGGTTAAATTTGTGTTGGATATTAGGAAAAGAACAGCCTATGCTATGATGACAATTAAAAACTGGAATAGGGTGCCCAGGGAGGAGCACAGTAAACACCCATGGGGAGCACAAGGAGTGCCTATGGAGATTTTCTCATTCTGTTTTTAAAAAATGGGTTACAGGTTCTTTCAAAAATGGTTTGAAGACAGTTTGCTCCTTCTTTGTGCAAGCCACTGAACTAGATTGACCTCTTAATGTCTTGCTGAATTCTAAACTGCAGCTTTTAGGAGATACAAATTACTTGTTAGTACAGAACCAAACAACTGTGTTAACCTAGGTGGCAGTTGACACATACATAGTTATTTCCATGCTGAATAGATAATATGTCATTTAATGTGAGTACAGACATATAAATGCATGATTGCATATAGAGAAAATTGCAATTCCTGCTGTTTGTAAGGAAATACTACTTTTATCAGAAAGCATCAAAATACCTCTGTGCATTTTGATTAAGAAAGAATCCCCTTTTTACTTACTTGAATGAATATCCTCGTTTGTGCATCAGAGAAATGCATTTGGCTCTGATAACTGGCTAAGCAGCAAACTCAGAAGTACAGAGTCTTAGAGCTGACTGCCACCCAGACAAAAAGGTGCCGTGTAGCATATGGATCCTGGGATTGATGGAAGTCTTACTTGGCTCCTATGATGTTGAAGATACACTTGTAAACTAAGGCATTGCAGAGCCTGGACAATTAATCTATATGTTTTCTTATACTGCCCAGCCAGCAAGTAAACTAAGAGCACAAGAAGCTGGAAGGGGCGATCACCAGGACAGCTGACCCCAAGAGACCAAAGGCATATTCCAGACCACGTGGCATCATGCTGAACAATAAAACTGGGTGGAGTTGGCTGGCAGAAGTGGAGGGGTGTGTCAGAGGAGTGTGGGATGAGCATCCCAATGCTTTGAGACTGTTTCATCTCAACCCACAAGATTTATCTTTACTCTGAATCTCTTCCCCATCACAGTGAGGGTGTTAGTGAGTGGTTGTGTGGTGTTTAGCTGCCTGCCGGGTCAAACCATAACACAGGAAGACCAAGCAAAAGTCATAGTTGTTTGGAGACAGATTTGCTTTCCACCTTGACAAGATTTTACCCCATAGTTGTCCAGTTTATTCCCAAATTTTGTCTTCATCCTGTTTCCTGTAGTGTATGAAATCTAACGTGAAATTGTAATAACATATTTTTGATTTGCAGAGAAAAATAAGAGAGAAAATGGACTTTATATGAAGTTAGTTTGGAAATAACTATAACAATTTTTCCTTTCTACATAGTGTTTTTATCAGACTTAATTATAATTTAAAGAAAATGAAATTGCATTTATAAACATTGTTCTATTTTTTTAAATTATGTCAGTTAATAATAACTTTGTTTCCTTATGTCTGTCAAAAATTCTATTTAGCACTGAAAGCAAATGCCTCTTAATCTGTGACACAATCTCATTTATTTTAATTACACAGAATTCTGTGTATCACTTGCCAGTGAGTCCATAACTATTAGGCTTGATCTTCAATAAGGCCCAGTAAGCACTCATAGCATGGTTATGCATGGATATCTTCTCAAGATTTGGCTTCAGTTCAGAAAGCATTAAGACAGCTCTGTGAATGAGAGTCTTAAAGTATTCCCAACATTGATATAGCTGCTAATTTCTCAGTGTGAGAAATTGTACTTCATCAGCTATTATCTTGTTTCACACATCAAAATGCCAAGGCTTTCAGTTATGTCCCTCTCACTAAGAGTCAACAGAAAGTGGAGTGTCAAGCAGAGAAAATAGGGTGTCACCAAGGGGACGCTGGCAACACAAAGTGCTATTAGCAAATGTGCAGATGGGCAGTTGTTAATGTTAGAAATGCAATGAAGCCCGAAGACTGACTGGATTGCTGTGTTCTGCAGCAGAGAAATGAAGAGGTAAGGCACCAGGCATCAGCAGCCCTGTTTTCACATCTTCAGATAACATCTCAGTTTTCTAAGAGAGCAAGAATGTATCAATTGGGGAATTTTCATTTAATCTTTCAAATCCTCATTTAGTAAGCACTATAACTTGAAGATAGATACAAGAAGTTCTGTGATGAATTATAAACACAGATACAGAGATTTCAAGAGATTTTCTCAGATTTGGTCCAGACTGGAAATCTGGTATTCTATCCTTCCACTTTAGTTATAAATAAAGAATATACCAAGTTCTTCATGAGATGGTGACCTACTGTATGCTTTGTGAGACCACTTTGTAACTTGATGGTTCGCTTCAACTTGAACATCTCAGAAACTGTTCAGATATCATTCTGTGTAATTCTGCCTGATTTTTAATACCTTCCAGGACTTATTGGACTGTGAGAAAGCATAGAAATAACGACTCTAGTGGAATAGTTCTCTTCTCAAAGAGACCAAGTACAGCAAACTGAACACATTAATCATCTGGAAAGGTAGGAAGCAGAGTTTAACCCAGCACTGGAAATTATGAGATCTGGGTCATATAACCCTTGACAAATTGTGTTCCTGTTGACAAAATGGAGACTTAACTGCTGTTTTCAGGGTGGTAAAACAGAAACAAGGGCATACAGCTGATCTATCATGTGCTTTCCAACCCTTATTTTCCCAAATGATAATCGGCTGAATGAAGCATTATGCTTCAAACCAAGAAAGTTTAGGTATTATTTTGCTTTGGTAATTTGTTTGATTTTTTTTAATGCTCCACTGTAAGTTGTGATGACAACTCAAAATTGGAAGTCTTCATACAAATCCAAACTAATAACCTGCTTATTCAAAAAATGAAAATTATTATGATACTATAGAACCTCAGCAATAGTTTGGATTTGTTTAGAGGTACAGACTTGGGAACAGCACTAACTTACCAAAATAATTCCCATATCCCTTTCAGAATATAAACAAAGCATGTTTCTATACTGATAATGGAGTAGGCAGATGATCAACAGCGTTGGCACCTTTTAAATAGAATCACTAATGCTTTGCAGTGATGTTGCAGCCCTATTGGAATTGCAAAGAAGATGAAGAAGGGCAGGAGAGGTGAACAAAGTGATAAAGGATTTAAAATTATCTCTTTGTGCAATATGCAAACTCCTCTTTACTTTAGTGCATTTTTTAGGTCTGGCTGAATTATTTGGGGTGAATATGTCACTACTTGTGAGGTTTTTTCCATCAAAGGGATAATTTCAAGGTGTATTTGAAATTGAATCATACATGATAAATACTTTAGTAATCTTATTTTGTATTTACAAATTATATTAAGTAACAACAAATTGTTTGCAAACAGATGCTCATGTGAGTTCCACCAATCACAACAGTAAAGTGTCTACAAAATAACAAAACCTCAAAATGTAGAAATAAAAACCCAGCCCTTTTAAAAACATACTTTTAATTTTAAAAAGCATCTATAAATGAATCAGCAATAAAAATTTTTTTAAGTGCCTTTCAGGGAATGTAGGAGACGAGGTAAACATGGTGAAGGTTTATTTGGAACTCCCTCTCTTCATAGTTAATTTGGGATTCAAGAATAAAATTTTCTTTTGATTGTACAGATTGCATAGCAAAGATTGTACAGACAGAATTTGGAGCTGAATTTCAAATGGTCTACAGGAGAGACAATTTCTAGGGCTTTGAAACTGGAGAAGAATGAATCCAAAAGTGTGAAAGAGTGGAATGTTGATGGCTCAGGCAATCAAGATGTGTAAAGTAATTGCCCAGGTGATGAGGGCTGCACACCCACCACTTCAGGCTACAAACTGGGTGTGGAACAGGTTAAGGAAGGAGGCAAATCCTGTGCGGTGGAGCAGTGTTTCCTTGTCTTAACACAAATGAGACAGCTGTGATAACTCCCCTCTGGGGAACTACCAGAACAATTCCCATGTAGCCTGAAGGTATTAATCTCTGCCTATGGGCCATAATGGTCCATAATGGACTCACCTGTGCTGACAGTAATAGGCAGCTGTAACATCTTAGAAGGTGTCAAAGACTCCTGAAATGTTCCCTGATCCAGAATTACATCATCCAGTGTAAAACTCCCTGCCCCAGGGGAGGTACAGGGGTCTTTCTACCTACTCTAAGCATAATAAACATATCGTGCGTCTTTGCTCACCCACAGACTTCCCTCACCACACAGGCTTCTTCCCTCAGCACCCTGGACTTCCCTTGACAGATCCAGACCGCAACCATCACTTCAATAAGACTGCGACCCTCACCACTGAGAAAGCCACACAAAGAGGATCAACGGGACGCTGTGGGAATCCACAGAGTAATAATAATTTTTCTACTTCCTCTCTCTGTCACTCTCTCTGCTCTCTCTTTTTGTTATTTCTTTCTATCTCTCTCTATCTTACATTTACTGTTAAATAAAAATCCATACTATTGACTTTGGCATATGGTCTTGTTTGCACCTTAATTTGGGCAGAGGCATCTCTCTAATAATGTTAAAGAATCTGGTCATAACACTTCTATTCTTAAATTTTTCTTTTGTTATTTTTACCTATGTGAATTGTACCTAGCAGATGATAAATGCATTTTAACGTAGGTTTTAAGAGAAAGATCATAAAATCTGCTTAGAGACAGGGGAGTGCTAAAACACCTTATAATTCAGTGCATCCTTTATTGAAGAGATTTGACCTCTATCTCCCTATTTCAAACAATGATCTACAGCAGATGTAGGATTTAAAAAAAATATATATAAATCAAAAAATATCTATTAGCAGTATTGTTTTTGGGAAAAAGTAAGTTTGAATAGGATCATATTTCACAACTAACTCAATTAACTTCAGAGAACAATGCATCCTGCTTTGCTCCTCATCTAGATAGTTCACTAGATAAGAATGTCCTGCATGCACATGTTTTTTAAACTATTTCAATGAATTATATCCTGGCTTGCTAGGTATTGTTTTGCTGGAAAGAAACCCAAACTATAGGTCCAAAATAAATCTGTGTTTATCATAATGTTTTAAATGCTAATGGACTTCTATTATTGTTGTAGTAAAAACAAACTATCATATTTGATAGTTTTATCATTAAAGAGAGCATCAGCAGAACTGAGAGTACAATACTCATATTTCATTGCTGTCTTTAGGGCAAACAAGCCTTTCTGCAGCTTAGTATGCTGTTTGATGGAGAAGATAACACATTAAGTCTTGATTCTGTAAATAAGTGAAGTTAGTTTGGCTGCACAGGCATAGTCAGTCTGTGTGTGACCAGTTCTAAGAGTGGATCTTATTTTTAATGACTTATGACAAGAAGTTTTATATCTCTTCTGTGCATACTATTTGCCTGCCTTTCTTGTTTTTATACTCACAGAATCACGAAATCACAGAATCATCCAGGTTAGAAGAAACTTTCAAGATCATCTAGTCCAATTGTCAACATAGCACCACCATAATCACCCCTAAACCATAACCCCATGTGCCACATCCAGACGCCTCTTGAACACTTCCAGAGGTGTTGACTTTGACACCTCTCTGAGGAACTTGTTCTAATGCCTAACCTCTCTTTCAGTGAAAAAATTTTTTTCTAATATCTAATCTGAACTTCCCCTGGTGCAACTCGAGGCCCTTTCCTCTTGTCCCTTCAACTTGACACAACAGAAGAGACTGACCCTCATCTCACTACAACCTTCTCTCTGTGTCTTTCTACTACAAATATTGTTTCTCAGGGAAAACAAGTGATACCAGAGTTCTGAGGTGTAACAGAACTAGTACTGCTTGCAATGGAATGCACCATGGAAAATTACGTATAGCCGAGTCAAGTGATTTAAAGGAATTAGCCAAGCAAAGTAAAGAAACAATGAAGAAAGGAACTGAAGCAGCCAAGCAGGCAACCACAGGTTACTCTATAACCAGGTGTATTGTCATAAAGAAGTCCATAAGGTACTGCTTTGGGGGGTCCAGACAGAAATTACCACCAGAGACCCTTGGTGAACCCTCTCAGAGACATTATAAGGATATGTATATGTGCTGCTAATAAGTGCTGGTAAAGGTCATGAATATGTAACAGGAATGCAGGGAATGAAAATGAATAATCATATAATGTAAATATATAAACTGTAGCAAAGGTACCTCTGTGTGCACTTTTGGTGAAATGATTGCTAGGGCATCCAGCACACAGAAATCGTCCTATGCACTGTAATAAAAGAATTGCTACCTGCTAAAACTCACAAATTGAGTCTTAGATGTTTCTTTAAGAGCTGATTTTAGTCAACACAAAGATAGGCCCATGGCCAGCTGTTTATGGCCAGCTACCTTACTCTCAACTACTACTACTAGAAAAAAATATCATTTGGCTTCCAAGCCTTTCTCTTTGGTTACTGTTGCTTACTCTTACATGCTCACTGGCATTTATGTTCAAGTTTACATTTATCTTAATTTTTTAAAATTCTACCTTATGTTCCTTTGCTCAAATGTCTGGGTTTAGAGGATGATTTGGAGAGGCCACCAGTTTTAACATCTCAGAGTTTTGCTGAGTGATTTTTAAAAGTCTCCCTCTCAAGAACAAGGGCAAGTTTATTTTACCTTTTAGAATCTGGATGTACTTAGATGAATGAAAAAGTTGAGGTCTTGTAATTCTTGTGTTGCTCCTGACTTTGACTCGGGACATGTAATCCCATGTTATGTGTGGCTTTCTGACTGCAAGACTTCTGGCTCTCCACCCTCCTCTTCAGTCAGACTGCAACTTTTGGATACCACACAAAACCCAGCAGTGGGTGCTTAGGAACAGAGCAAGAGTAAGAAAAGTGCACTTCTCCCTGTGCCTTCTGTGATAGTTTGAGTGTTAGGTAATGATAGGGGTTATAGTCAACCTCAGGAGAACTGCACTTGCTGTCTAAAATTTTTTAATTTATTTCATTTTTTTAAGAGCCTTTTACAATTTGGGCTTCACCATATCCTGGGGAAAGAACTTCACAGATTCATTTATATATATTTCCTTTTTATTTAAGTTCTCCATTCTTCCTTTCTTGGAAAGACACTAATGATTTTTTATATCTTTTTCATAACACCTATTTTAACTGTTCTCCAGCTCATAACTCCTAATCTATTTAATTCTTTTACAGAAGCAGTTTCATAGCTCCAATCATCCTTTTCTTGCTTCTCTGTGTTGTTTTGATTCTGCTACATTTTCATGGCACAGAAGTGATCACAGATAATCCACAGATCATGCAAGATGTAGATACAATATGGATTTTCCTAGAGACAGATTGTTATTCTTGTCTCATTTTCTATATCTCTCACCACCATTTCAGCACCAGATGTGTTTGTAACTCTGTTGAACAATGAGAAGATGAACTGTCCACAGTGGTTCCAAAATCTCTTTTCCAAGGAACATGAAACAGCTTGGTGTCCATCAGGGTATAGGAGCAGGCAGGATGGTTTTTCTACATAAGTTTTTGGTATTTCTTCACATTTTTATCAGATAAATCAGCAGGTATCTATCTTCAGGGTAAGCCCTTCTGTTAATACCATTACTTTATTCATTGTATACCTCTTCTGTTTATTTCCCTGGTGTGCCTGACCAGCAGATACACTGACTTGAGTTACAACTCTGTCTTGAACTGTGGTAAAGGTCCTTGTCTCAGAACACTCATTCCTAAATCTACTGGTTTTGGGTTTTGTTTGTTCCCTGTCACAGACAAAGCTTATCCCTCTTATTTTAGCACTGTAAATCCCCTGCAGCGCTTTCTGAGCTGAACTGTTTTATTGCTTGCAACTTTGCATCTTGTTTGCTGTTTTGCCTGGGGCTTCTCAAACTTATTATAGAATGTTAATAAATGCCATCTGCTTTTGTGTATTATATGATGAAAGATACAGGTCTTCACAGTGTATCTGCCATCTGACTTTCAAAGATACTTTCTCTTAAGAATGTAAAATTATATTTTCACTGGTATTTTTTGCAGTAACTTGAATCTAGATTTATCTCATTTAACTTCAGGGACCTACTTGAGGTATCTATAGTATGAATGTAGTTGTCTTTCTTTCATTGTGGAATTAATGCAGTGTAAGTATGTATATGATGATTCATCCTGTGTAAGAGTTGGCTCATCTTCCCTGAAATACCTGTCTTTCCCTAGCTGATAACTGAGATACTCTGTTTGTATGCTGATGTTAGATGAATTGATTCCAGGCTGGGATATTCTAAAATGTGAATTCTTCAGAGGCATAAATTATTGAAAATCTTAGTTTTCAATAAAGAAAAACAAAATAAAGGGAAAAAATAAAAAAAAATAAAGAGGGAAAAAAAGGTTCATAAATTTCCTATTTTGTCAAATCAGAAAAGGTATAAAATATTCTCAGAATGATCTTGACAAAGATCAGTCCTTTTTGTGCGCAGCTTCTACCACAGTAGTTATTGCTGTTACCTCCAGACAAGACAAATACATCCAAGCATAATTATGGTTGGCATGGATAAAAGAGTACAAACAGAGCTCAGGTGCCACTTAAAATAAGACTTTTATTAAAGAAGAGGAATAATTATTCTGCCATATTCTTCATCTACTAAAAGTCATCACTCTTACCTGGTCTTGACCCTTGAAGAGAAAGAAAAAGGGAGAGAACAGGTTTTATGGAACACTTCCTTCAACAAATTGAGAAAATTAAGTAATTCTGCTGGATAGAATAATAGGCATTTTTCTATTTTAAGTACAGATGAATTGCCAGTAAGGTGCTTGTTTATGTATAACTATAAATATGAAATTATTCAATAGACTATCATTAACTGTGGGAAGGGCTTTATACGCTACCTGATGATACAGAACTGAGAACATTCTCAGCCACATACTATCTAGGTCAGAAAGGTCTAAGCCTGTGTTAGTGTAACCTTGTTACTTTTACCTTGGTAGAGGGAAGCCTGGAGGAATATGGCCTTTGAAGGATGATTGTTGTAGCCTGGAACAAAAATGTCTGGGAATATCATAAAGGACCCTAGTTTTCTGTAGAAATTATTTTATTTTCTTTGTTTTGAATTCTCTTTGCACACTTGAGACTGAAAGAGATAATAAATAGGTTGATCCCTGCATTAAAGCAAAAGGAGATTTCATTAAATAACTAATTAAAGTTTTCCCACCTATTATGCAAAACACCTTTGCTGACCTACTACAGAATTAAACAATTACTGACAAAGAGGACCCTAGCCCTGCATTACAGAAGATAATCTGATATCTCTGCTATTGTTATAATTCTCTGATGAGGGCAAGGACTTCATAGAGCTCCTGAAACCATCTCTACCTCAGTTTTGAAACATGAGACACCTAACCTAGAAGAGCAGGTCCTCTAGACCTTCAACAGAGAGGCACAGATACAATTAAAAAGAGTGATTCTAACCACCTAGAACTTTTCATGAGTTGTTTGCTGGAGGTACCAGCTTCATTTCTTCTTCTAGTTAGCAGGTTAAGGTGGTTGTACTCAGAAAAGTACTTAGATTAAATGTATCAGAGCTAAAATGCTCTTTCTCACTTTTTGAAATGAAATGTTTCTGGGAATGCTTTGCTTTTGTCACGTGTACAACCACAAGGTATGAGATAGGTCTTTGTCCTACCTAATCCATATCTGCTTGCACAAAGAGACAGAATACCATCCGTGCTGCTAAATTTTCTATGTTTGTTCTTTGTGGTGGTTCATGTAAGAAAGATATAAATGTGAAGACAGAAAACTCTATTAAACCACTGAAAACTTACAGGATCTTTTATTAGTTTTAGATTGGAGAAGTCAGAAGCTGCAAAAACATAAAGAAACACAAGAAATTGCTGTCCACCCATCCCAATATTAAAAGTGTGGAGGCACAGGAGCATTTCAGCAGACCTCTGAGAAGACAAAAGAGAATAAAGAGGAGATGGAGAGCTTACTGCTGAATACGATTTAGTGTCTAAAGTTCTGAAAAGAGCTATTCTCTTTTAAATAATCCCTTCTGAATGTATCAAAAAATAAGCTAGCCAGATGCTGGCTTCAGCGTACAACAGCCTTTTTATACTGGCAACACTAGAAATAATTGGTATCTCTGTAGCATCAGGCAAATGGATTCTATTGAATAGTCAGATACAAAAATGTGTGGGAATCTGTTGTCAGGGAGAATCTTCAACCATTGTGTTTTCTAATTGCAATGAATTGGGCAGTGTAAAATGATTCTTGCCAGATCTATTATAAGGGATTTGGCATGGATGAGGCTAGGCAGAAGGGAAGGAGGAAAAATTCTCTCCCATTGTTCAGAGTATCTCTTAGATAAAGAGGGAGACTGAATCCTCAAGCTCCAGAGACTTTATTACTATACTGGAATATATACAACAGAGGATTCAGAGGCCATTTCATCAGTACATGCACACATAAACTGTCAAAGTTGTGAGGGAACTGGACTCAGGTGAGACAGTACACTTACAAACATATGCTTGTTTTTAAACACTGCTGGCACATTTTGTTGCAGGGAACAGCTGTTGTTATGATTGTTTTAAATATCTAAGCACAGAAAAGGACAAGGGACCTCTATAAAATGTGTGACAACAATAAAAAGTAGAGGCTTAATGGAGTTTTCTTAATTTCAATGTATTTAATTAAGGGTGTGGTATTAAGAATCAAAGGCATTTTAATATTTAGTGCCTACACTATGTTTTACATGTTTTCTTCTGGTCATTGCTCATGAAGAAAATTTAATATAGTTGTTTAACTTTACAAAGCCTTAGATTTCAATTCTAATCCTGTCAGCATATTTATTTAAAGGACTTAATATGTCTTCCAATCCTTTTTTAAAATATGACAATTATGTTTGACAATGGATAACAACCACGAGCTGCAAAACGTTTAGTTCTCTTCTAAGTGGAGTATGAAAACACGTAATTTTGGTTCACCAAGTGTCCAATGAATTTTGTACTTGGTTTTCTCTGTTTCAACATTTGTATTAGCTGAAGGAGTCCTGAAGGGATAAAATAAGACCACTGAGGTTTAGGAGACAAGAGGATGAAAGAAATTCTTACTATGCCTTACTGTAACTGGAAATTGAATACAAGATAGTAAAATGTTTCAGCACTCACCAGTATCTAGTACACATAGCAATAACAACCTATGATTAGTTAGTGGCAATATAAACCAGGGACCATTTGGAGACCCACTCAAACGGTGTGACACATCACAGGCTTCAACTTCCTCACATTCCGTCTCCAAGACCAGAGTGATTGTGTTAAAATTGCTTAGTGGGACTCTTTTGTGCTTTTTCCTTAACTGCATGGGCTTTTCCCTAGCTGAGTGTGGGAATTGTCTAAGAAGCTACTAATTGCCCCAGGGCAAAAACTCTGGAGAACACATTAATTAAATGTTATGGGTACCAGTGACCTTCATGTGTTCACTAACACATATTAAGCCAAAAACTCTTAGTTCTGACAAGAAAAGGGTATTGACAGTGTATCTTTATATAAGGGGCCTTTACTTGTTCAGTTTTCATTTTGATATTTATAGGAAATTATATAGAAAAAGAAGCATTATAGGTATTTAAATTGCAGGAAGTACAAGCTAGGGTTTGAGTTGTGAAGGTAGCACATCTTACAGAAATTTAGGTATTTTTTCATTCTGTGTTTTATATGAAACAGAGGTTCTTGACAAAAAATCCTGATGGTGAATTTAAAGACTACTGCAGTGCAAACATCCAGAGATATGAATTACAATGCACAGGTGGTCCTCCTGGTAGTATCTTACTTTATGCATTATACTTTTATGTATAAATGAAGTATTTCTAACTCAGTCTGAGCCAAAACCACGGAACAGTCTCCATGTGAACACAAGGCAAGATATACAGAAATTTGAAGCTCATTTCTATCATTCTATCATTCTATTCATCAGAGGAATTTTCTTCTCACATTGTACAAAATAAATAATATTTCATTTACATGACATTTAGCTTTAGAAAAATTTGCTGTTGTCAACATGAAGGGTTCTAAGAAGTCCAAGTTTATTCTTTTGGGGGACTGAGGGAAGTGCTCTTTTCAATGATAATTACAGAAATCATGCTTTTGTGCTAATTTAGAAAGAGAAACAATCTGAAATGCTGGGTTTCCCCTTCAGACTATAAGATTTTATGAAACATGAAAATACTGTTTCCAGAAATCTATATAAGCATTAGGGCTGTGTCTGAAAGCAATGAGCAAGAGAGGGGAACCTTGTCACTGTTATGTTCTCTACTAATTTCCAGTCCCCTCTTCCAGCTCTCGATCCAAACCAAATTCTCTGCCACTGTATTGGAGAGAGAAGGAGAATGCTGAACAGCTTGAAGTTTTATAAAAAAATAAAAATCAAAAGCAATATATTTCCGTCCTCCTTCACATAACTGTATTGTTCATTCTACTCATTCTTTCTCATTGAAAACATATAAACCAGAAATGGATCTCATTTTTCATTACATTTCTTTTCTAAAAGGGGCATTCAGAAGTGAAGATCATCTTAATTAGCAGCTTCTAGTAAGTCTAAGGTCTATTATGTCAGACTTGGAAGAAATTGATCCTTTCACAGTAAGAGCATTACAAAGAATTCCAAAATCCTTTTTCAGTCCATGTGATCTGTGCTGAGGCATGTTCAGTGGGGAATATCTTCCATCACACCACACAGAATTTCATGCTAGTACATTAACATTAAGAATACTTTTTTTTTTTTTCCACAAAGCTTTTGGTAAGAATTTATATGCACCGTCACATACTAGGGTTTCTCTGTGTATGTTCCATGGCATGTGGAATCATGACAGCATAAACCTGAAATACAGCATAAATGTCAGCACACTCCCTCAGCTGTCTCATATAACCAGTTCAGCTTCTTAATGTGTCATCCTAAAAGTAGCTATCTTATATCTGCTGTATTCACCTACAATAGAGAGGTATCCACCTCTCTATTGCTGCTATTTTAGAAAATAGCTTACACTTACAACAATTCTGTTTTCCTTTAGAAAATCCTTGAAACAAAATGGTTGTATCTGTTGCTTTCTTGTCTAAAGTAAGTATCTGTCATTTATACTGTGCCAGACCCCTTGAAAGGGTTTTTCAAAAACTAATAACTATTTTTCGCAGCACTCAGTGCATTAGGATTTGCTCATTTGTCAGCTGGGTAACTGCAGATGTAAGGAGGAAAAGTGACTTAGTCAAGGCTGCACATAAAGCTGGCAATAGCAATAGGCGTAGAGTTCAAATCTTTTCTTTCCACTGCTCTATTGAATGCTTTCCGCTTTGTGAATAAAGACCATTTCATTCTGTTTTTCTCAGGACTGAGGAACTAATTCATCAGTGAGGAGAAATAAGTTGTTCTTTTTTGTTTGTTTGTTTGTTTTCTTTTTTTTTAATGTAAAGAAATTTTTTCAAGTTTTGAAAATTCTTGTCCAACTAGACAGCAATCAAAGCTGGTTTGCTATTTGCTTTGGAGATGACTGTTCACTTACTCCAGATTAGGTGACAGACTCCGGTACTTTGTCCAAAGACAGGGTTCCTGAAGTTTAGGATGCGAGATCAGACTTTCCAAGGATAATAACTCTCTTTGCCAAGACACTCTTGCTTGCATCAATAGGAAATACCACCTTTTTTTTTTTTATACAATCCATAAAAGTGGAGTGGGATTTTATTATATTCATTTTATACCCCCTTTGTAAATTAGAACTAAGCACTTTATTTTTAACAAAGATACATAACTGCATGAACAATGATTCATCTGGCCAAATAGAGTCATCTGATTAATAGTTCACAATACTCATGTACTACAACTAACCTATTCAGATGTGGCAATCCAGGCTGAGACATCTAAGTTTACTAATGAGTGTTGTCAATGCTGCATTCTGTTGCATACAAAAATTCAGGACTGTTTTTTATTTCCCAGCCTAGCCAAAACATAGCTAGGCTATGTTTTCATAAATTTTTTCATGGCCGTAGAGTAGAATATATTGAATTCCAATGGCAGACAGCTTAAGGGGAAAACACAAAAAGGTGTTCACTTTTTTCTTTAGTTCTGTTATCTAACACTGGCTAAAAAGCAGACTAAACCCTGGAGAGTGCTATTAAGTCCATGAGGTGTCCTGAGGCTGATGGGTAGTGAACTCTGCTTGCAGAAGGTGCCATGGAGAACTTAATATTAAATTCACAGCACAGAGGTGTATCTGTGATCAGATCACTTCACTTACATTTCATTTAACTGCCCTATTGGGAGGAGAGAGTATTATTGGGAACAGCCCTTGGCAAAATTTCCCACAACTACGTTGAGTATTGTCTGAAAAATTATAAGGAAGCAAAGGTAAAACCATGCCTATGAGCTTGCTTACAATTAATACCACAGATGGTTGCCTATCACTGAACCCAATTGTGCTTTGGTCTTGTTTTATTTAATAGGGCAGACATAGCCTAAAAAACATAAGATCAGCTTTGTCAAGTGCAACGTCCAATGAAGTCAACCCCTGGGGTTTTGGCCCAACATTATTTGCATTTTGTTTTTGTTCACATTATTTAGCTATTGCAATCTTTCTACTTTTCAATTCTACGTAATACACATAGCAGAAAAAAATTTTATACAATGGTACTGACAAAATTTGAACCTTGTCTGTAGATTATGATTGCATTATTTCTGAAAGATACCACCATTTGATCTTATTTTTCTGCCCTGTATGAAATGTCTTCCTTTCTTCTCACCTCTGTTAACATATCCTTTTATATCTAATTGATTTCTCATTCCATCCACATCTGCATAAATTTATGGTTCCCTAAATCAGTATGCAAATGCAGGCTGAACAGCCCTACTGTGTAGGTGTGAATAGGTCACTGTTGCATAATTAGCAGCACACCTGCTGATGTTGATGGTTATTTATTTTGTCTTTGCTATATTGTATCAGAAGAACCTAAAGATCATTTTGTTACCTTGAATTCCTGACTAAATTTGATAGACAGCAGTGGAAAGGGCAAACTCACACGAATTTTATCTCACTCAGCAATTACCATTTTTTTAAAGGGCAGGTTCAATTCACTGAGAAAATTCTTAAGACAGATTTTACATTTGTGTTCATTACTTAAAAGGGTTATTTGATGGAGGAATTCATTTACATTATTTCATCAAGTAAAAGGTTTCTCTTGCCAAGTGCTAGTCCTTGTACACAATTACATTTAGGTAAAAAAAAAACTAAAACACGTTTTTTCCAGAACAATTTTTGTATGTGCATTTTTCTAGTGTAAATTTTTCTAAGTCTTTAGTCTGGGTGTTACTGACAGTAAACATTTCATATTTTATATACTGATATTCCTAAACTGAAATTACAATACGCTTTGGACTCAAAATCTTAAAATACTTTTTGTAATGCAGTCTGCTATGCAGACGAAAGCTACCTCTACACTGAACTGTGTTAGTTAGAGCCTGGCAGCATGTCAATGGAAATGATTATTCCCCTCTGTTCAGCACTTGTGACATCAAGTCACAAGTCCAGCAAAGGGCCATTCTTAAGTACAATTCAGGGGACTGAAGAACTGGAAAACCAAAGAGACACTGAAAAAAATGGGTTTATTCATTCTGAAAACAAGGAGATTGATAGAATTGAATGACTGTTTTCACTTATCTGATGCAGGACTATGGAAGAGTCAGACTCTTGGAGGTGCACAGCAAATGCTCAAAAGCAGAGATGCAAGTTGCAGAAAGGGCAACTCAGGCTGTAAGGAAAAAAATCTGCAATGATGGTGGTAGGAAAATGGATGTAGGGCCCAAAGGCCCTGTGGGGTCCCCATCCCAGAGATACTGAAAACCTGATTGCATAAGTTTGATTGATCTGAAAGTCATATCCTCTGAGAAGTGTAAGAGTTCTGAGGAATGATCTGCTCTGTATTATATACAAAGTGCTTCTGATTATTTGAAGCAAACACATAACTGATCAGCATTGCTACAATCTCTTGCATTTTGTATTGCAATGTCTTACTTGCTGCCAAAGACAACTTTTATATTTTCCTGAGGTAAAACAGACATGTCTGTACTTTGCAACCTAAATTTCTAATGGAGGCTGCTTTTAGAACTGCTGCAGTCTCAGTGACAAGTTTGCTTTACCGTGTAAAGGAAGTGGTATGTGTACTGATACGGGAGATGTCCTTTGACTTGTCAAAGGTGTTTTCATTTTCATGCAAGAGAGAGGACAGCAAGTGGCAGTGTATGAGGTTTAATGTATACTTCAGTATGGTACATTTCCTCTTTCCTGTGTTTTGACCAAATATTGCCTTTAAGCATCCTGATATGGAATCCTTGGAGATAAAATGTAAGAAACAAGGGAGCATATAAAAGTATTCAGAAGCTTGAATAGTGCTGCAGGTACCTGAACCTTTGTCAGTGCTACTAATGTTTTTGTATTCTCCCTATGTCTGTATCTCATGGACTGTTATTCATAAGAGTTCTAGAATCCAATTTTCCCCTAAGTAGCTCATGCAGTCCTTGTATCAAATCCATACTGTTGGTCATTGATAAGTCTGAAGAAAGGTCACAGTGAAGACAGGGAATCATATTTTATTCGGGAATGTTTTGGGGTTTTTATATTTTCCAAGACCACAATGGATGGTGGTTCATTCCCATTCTCTAATTGCTAGACACAGGATGCTAAGACATCACACCAATCTGATTGAGTCAGGATGCCTCATCAACACTCTTATTTCATGAATAAGAGGGAAAAAAAGAGTCAGGATTAATAAAAGGAAACAGAAAATATAAAGATAGTACAAAGAAAAAAAGTGGAAGATGGATAGAAGGAGATTTTCTAGAAGAAAATCTAGATAATAAAAGGAGTAGAAAAACAGGCTGTGAAGAAAACTAGTGAAGAAATTATGTTCTGCACTTGGGAATCAATACTTTGCAGCTTAAGAAGCCTGTAAGGAAAAAAGTCTTCTGTGCTTCACATGCTAAACTGAAGATATATTATTCTATTCTACCATGCAATATCAAATGTCTCTTGAAAACCTAAATAGATTATGTCTACCACTTCAGTCCTATCTGGGCCCTGCATTCTCCTTATGATAAGACAGAGATTTATATTCTTATTCTTCTCTGATAGGTGCATCAATTTCTGCTGTCAGGTTGCCTGTCCAAATAACAAACCTGCATATCACAGAACTGCTTTAAATGTAATGTTGATAGATGTTGTTTGTGTGCTATTGGCATCAACTTACAGTCACTTCCCTACAAATTGCAACCTTCTCAAGAAACATTTATTTTCTATCTTTTCCATATTCTCACCATCAAGAATTAATTATGGTCATAGAGCCATTATTTGGGACATTTATTAGAATTTTTTTCTTCCCTGATGCTAAACTGATTCACTAAGCTGTTTGGAGTACCACACTCTTTCTGGCTTCAAAAATCCTGGTTTGCATTTTGGGGACAGAAGAGTTGCCAACACTGAATAAAGATGAATGTTATCACTGAGATCTCTGATCTGATAAAGCATTGCAAAATGTTTTCCTGCCTCTGTAGCTGCTGCTGCTGCCTGCCAGCACTCAGCCATGCTCTCTCCAGGACCTTGCACTGTCTCAGTTCCAGGCAGCAGGTCCCCCACTCCTAATTCCTGCCTACTGCACACACCTCCTTCCACCTTTCCTCTACTCCCAGCTAAATTATTTGTCCAAAGACAATTTCTTTCTCCATATTCATACTTTCTTTTGCTCATTACTTTTCCTTCACAGAAGCAGTGAATGGCAACTAAACCTTGACCAAGTAGCTGGTCTTGGTCAGTACAGTGAATGAAAAAAACCTGGGTTCTTCCAAGATGTTGCTTCAGCTCCTTCTCTCATGGACCTACAGCAAGGAAATATAAACACTTCCCAGAATGAAAAAGGCCAAGTTTCAATCTCTCTTGAGTGTTGTTGCATTGGTTTCTTACGTAAACAGGATACAGAAATAAAGTCGGAATTTTTTTAATGCAGATAATTAATATGTACTGGCTAATACTACCCCATTATTTAAACTCTTGTTGTTTGGGCTTTTTTTATTTTGAAAATTCCATTTTGAAAATATTATTCTCCTACATATTTTGCATTCCTAATTCATCTCCCTCATAACTCACAGGAAAATGATTTCACACACTGCTCAGCACACTGCATAGGAACTGTTAATTTCTTGAAGAAGCTACAGATGCCTTCATAAGTTTTTCAGTTTCAGTCTTCTTGAAATATTCAGTTTGCAAAACTGGTATTTTACTTGTAATCTGTCTTTGTAAACTCACAGAAGGTCTCTTGTAATGCACTGTGTATGAGTTTGCTCTTTCCTCCCTGTCTTCATATATCCATAAAACATTCACAGACATTCAGTGTGTATCACATAAAACAGTATGTGTTATTCCTTGCATTTTAAAGTCATTTTGCCTCAGGTATTTCAGCTTTATCAGATTAAAGCTCACAGTCATGTGGAGTCAATATTTTTATGTGATTACATATAACTTTTCAAAAAACTACTTGAGCAATGCTTATGAATATATCTTATTGATTTCGACTAAATATGATAAATTTTTCCTTGCTGTTCCTATCACAAGGAAGTCAGTAGGAAACTTATCGCAGGTCACAGTGGATCTTTGGACAAAACTTATAAAACTGTGGCATTATCATAGTGCTTAACAGCAACCATGACAGTGTGAAGACGGGCTCAATTCTCATGTAATTCTACCATAGTAAGTAGAATTAAGCAATAGAAGTAGTATGCATGTTAACTGTAGGAAATCTTGTCTATTTTTTCATGAATGCCTGCATACCAATTTCTACCAGAACGCAGTTAAATTTCTGCTAAAGAGCATCTGATGGGAGAGTTCTGCCTATTGCAATGATACAAGCATTGCAAGAGTTTCTTATTAGACTGAAAAAAATGAACTCACATACATTATAATAGTGAACATGACTGGAAAATTTCCAATTCAAAATATTAATTATTGAGTTTATTCAAAACAACAGGTAAGACCATCAAGAGTATTGTTTCAAATTTAGCTAGGTGACAACATTTTAGTTTTTCAGTTTTGGGTGAAAAATCAAAATACTAAATCATTAATGCAAAATGGAATTTTGGAAAATATCCATTTTAAAACAGATTTGAAACTTAATTTCTCAATTTCATTCCATCTCATTGCATTTCATTAATTTAAATACCAGAGTAACTAACTCATATGTTATACACTATGAAAAAATTCAGTTGATCAAAACTAGCCTTTTACTGAATACTGTTTCAATTCATCATGTTCTTTACAGTTATACATTTCCAATGAAGCAATCAGATACTTCTTACTACATACTGAATATATCATTTTTCCAGGACATGAATCTTACAATAAATATGTCGCTTTTTCTAATGATTGAAGAAATCAGCAGTCCTGTTAACTTTTTTACCTAGAGAGTTAAATATGACCAATTTTTGAAAGAAAAATCCTTAATTCCTGAAATAAAGGGGGAGTTTTAACAGATGTTAAAACATCTATAAAATACAAATGCCCAATCACAATGATATTCAGAATACTCTACAACTTTTTTTCTAAGTTAGATGAAAATTTAGTAACATAACAGTAGAATATTCGATAGCATAGAGTTATATTTTGCTACAGTGTTACAGATTTTTATATTGTATTATTGTATTTCTGAAATAATGTCTAGTTTCTTTACAATTCTGTGGCCAGTAATGCACATTCAGTTTTTTATTCCTCTTCCTTGCATTTACAATTACAAAATTTAGTCAGACCAGAAGGTTGATTCTAAAGGTTAAATACACTATAGTTTAACCAATGATTACAAGGTCTAATAAAAAGAAGCAGATTGTTTCAGCAAATAATTTTTCAATGACAAACAATTTCAATCCATGAAAAACAAAACAAAACAAGAAATTACCAAAACCCAACCAAGCCAACAAACAGAAGCAGCATACAAGTCTAAATGTTACTGTGAGTTTAACCAATGTGTGGAAAGAATAATGGAAGGAATAATGTTTCATTAAAAACTTGAGTCAAATAACTCAGGAAAAATTCTTACACCAGATCCTCATCTGGTGTAAATTGTTGTGGCTGTGTTACCTTCTTGAATGTTTAGAAAGGACTGTTCATGTAGGTATCATAGCAAGTTTCACTGAGTGAGGATCTGTCTACTGAGTAGGGCAAATACATGTATTTTGAACAAATTCATTGAGTCAGTGACTTTATCAATCTTATTCCAGGACTTCTACTTTTGCATCTCTTTGTTTCAGCTGTAAAGTGAAGGCTTATGCAAAGTGAACTACATCTTATCAATCAAGTGTTCATCTTCAATGACTGCAATTCTTTGAAGTGCTGGGAGAAACAGAAATATTTATCATGTTCTCAAGGTGGTTTCTGAAGCTTTCAACCTTGTATCTAGATTACAGCCAATGCCTCTTTCGTCAGCCCTTTTGCAGACTGTGAAATCAGCAGTTTAAAGAGACATTTTCAGCAAGGGAAGCACAGGGGAACTAGGACACATAATCAATCTTCAGACTCCCAAGAAACCTGCTAACAGGGTTTTATTTCTGTAGTCATCCAAAGGATTAGACTGCTTGCTAAAACACCTTCACTCTCTCTCTACCTCTTGCTCTTTGTGTGCCTTAGCCCTTTTTCCTCTCTCTGGAATAAAATATTGCCTATTTTTAATTTTTAATTGTTTTTGTAAAATATCCACTGCTACTTTTTCACTCGGCCAAGCACATTCTGCAGTAAGATCACAGCTGCTTATAACACTTGAAAGATACACTCAGCACAGTATCTTCAATAAAAAAGTAACACAAACCCTACTATAGGGTTTATTAGTGCTTTTTGGAAGTTCATCCAGAAAGAAAATAGCAACAGCACAGCTTTTATATCTGTCATTAGGTGTATGTGAAATGCTATCATAGAACTAAAGAAGTTAATATTATCTTCTCAAGCTAGTGGTGTCTTGATCATTGATAAGTAGAAGCTTATATTTACTGTGCAGTGTTTTAATTCCCTCTGGCACCTTACTCACTTCTGAATGCACAATTTGGTTTATAAGTATTGTTCCACTTTCTTACATGCCACACTGTGCTCTCTCATTGTTTTCTGTTCCTTTAAGCCATTTCCCTGAGATACTGTAATAATCTTGATATCTTCCAGTCATTTCATTAGTCTCCTCTGGTAGCCATCCTCATAGTGAGATCTTGACAGCACTCATCAATTCTGGATGCTTCAATTAATTGAACCAGCACCTATCTTCTCTCTGCTTCTGTTGGCTCCTTCCGCCAGTACTTTAAAACACCCAGCAAACCAATACTGTGGGACGGTAACAGCTCAGTGACTTCAGCACAGTGAGAATGGGCCAATAGTTTAATCAGAAATTTTAGTCAGAAATATCCTGCCATCTCCCCCTGCTCCAAATTCAATTTTCAGCTCTGTTTCTAGGGACTCGTAATAACATAGAAACCAAGAGAGATAGATGAACTATACTTTTTTTGATTTTCTTTTTTTTAATCCCCTACTTCTTAGTAGGGGTATGTTGTTTAGTGGGTTGATGAACTCATGAGACAGTGAATCCAGGGGCCTTAAAGGAAATGTGCAATCCTTTCCAGCTGTCCTCTTCATGCACTTGGGATCAACATGTAAGTGCATGTATGAATTTGTGTGTCCATGCATGTCTGGAGTGACCTGAAACTTCTCAACACAGTAAGTAAATTGTTCCACTCAGTTATATAATTGTGAATTTATTGTGTATGTAACAATCAAAAATAATAATTGCATATATTTACGGAAATTCAAGTGAACTAAGGAGGAAGAAACAATCTTTGCTGTAATCCTCCGTTGGAGTATATACTTGCTGGTAAGTGTTTTTAAATTACTACTTGTGTATTTCCTATTAATTTATTGGGTTTATACTTTTAACCATAACAAATAATTTGAGATCTGTCCCAGTGCAAAGACAAATAAATCTACTCTTCTGCAACTGTTCAGTAGGATGTCATCAAGTTTTAATGTAAGGCAATCACCTCTAATTAGAAAAAAAATAAGTAAGTTAGTCCAGAGGGAGAATTAGAGTTTTAATCAATATACTTGCTCAGAAATGTTTCTATTTCTTTTATTTTCTTTTTTATTTCTTCTTTTTTGCTAGCAAGCAGAACTATTATGAAGGTACTATGGTGCAATTGAGTGCATTTTGCATTTGAATAGAGAACAACACTTTTGCTGTAGTTGTGATGATTGTCTTAACTGTTAAGTGTGCTGTTTCTCTAGAGTAACCTGGTTCTCATAAACAATGAAGTTGAATGTCTTTTATGCAGCTTCTTAGTTATTGACAGTAAAGGAATGATCCAATTAGTAAGTGATTAATCACAGGTTTCTTTAGGTCCCAAACTGTGTATTGAAAATTTATGGAATAAAAGAGTATTTCATGCATGTCTTCACCTAATGGGTCATCACCACCTGAGAATGAGAACTATTTTAGAAAACGAACAACATGGGAAGCAGCACAAAGTTCTAATTATTTGATTAATTTTCCTTGTCACTGAGAAAAATACCTTTGCCAGACAATCATAATAATGATACTAAAGTTAACTAATATTTTATTGCCCACAAACAGAAATGAAAATATTCAACATTTCCAGCTTAACCAATTATTTGGCATTTCAACAGCATATGAAAGTTAAATATGCTAATTTAATTGTAAGATTAGGAGACATGAGAAAATGTGCATCATTTCAAAGACTGAAAAGGTTTAAATGCTATTTTTAGAGAAACCTTCTTAACATGCAAAGTGAAATGTTTTGTTTTGTAAAATACCCCAGTAAAATAGTAAAGGAAGCACATAATCCTTTAAATAAAATGTAAAATATTCATATTTGTATTTTGTGGATGGACAAATGTTTGTAGCACGTGCATTTCAGTATGATTTATCAAGCTGTATTGTGCTGTCTCATTATTAAATGATTTCCAGTTTTCAGTTGTTCAGTCATTAAAAGTATCTGTCAATTTTCCTTTATTCCAGGCTAAACAATCATGACGAAATTTCAGATGCATATTAACCTTATTATGCTTAAATCTGACAGCCACGTGGAATATAATAATGGTATTTTAATAAAGTAGATGAAATATGATAGAAAAATATAGACTTGTCAGGGCTGAACTATAGGCCCCAAATCTTTTCAGTTTTGCAATAAAAGAATTCAACCTATATTCAGCATAGAAAAAATGGAAGACTTCTTAAATAATATTTCATATGTTGCTTGTTTAAAGAAATGTGTTCTTGATCTTGGTGTACTCTCTGTATCTCAGCTGCAGGACTGACCTAGGCACCCTGCGTTCCCTTCGTAGGCAATAGAGAAAACTGGGACTTCATCAACGTAATTCTTTTCATCCCAAAATAGATGGTTAAAATATATGGGCTAAAAGCGCTCATTTTTCAGAATTGGCTGCAAGAGTACTTTGAAGTCACATAGGTTTCAACTTTATTCCTTTTGTCTTTCCAACTCAGTATAAGATTGTGGATTCATCAGAGAAATTAGCTCTGATTGAGCATGATCTGCCTTCAGTAAACCAGTGAAAATAAAGGCAAGAAAGGATTCCTTTGGAAGAATATCTTTGTGGTCCTGTCTATAGTTATCTTTCATGGGTACAATATCACAGAATAGACGGCAAGCTAGTGGACTTGAAGATTTCTCAAATCATGCAATTTCTGAAGAGCTGGTTGCTCAGTTTTTGTTTATGTTTCTTCTCTAGCTGATTTTCAAAAAATAAAAATCACTTGACTGATTTATCTGTGCTTTGCACTCACCATTAAAAAATACAGACTGAGTTACTTCACAGAAAAACTCTACAGATAGTGTTACTGGCCTTTATGACACCAAACTATTTTTGTGCTTGACCTTTAGCTGGTAACTGCCAGTAGATTTCTAACAGGCTTTTTCTATAAGAATTAAATGATGAATAAAGACAGCTCTAGAATTGTTTGCTGAATAAAAGCAAAAGTAATAGTTTTGCTAAATTTATCAGACAGCCTGGGTAATGATATCATAAACAGAGAAACTATCCTGACAGGCTACAAAAATCTGATTTTTCACATTGATGGTATATTGACCTTCTTTCATTTTTCATTCTTCCCTTATATTTAGAGGGACAGTAGACAAGTGTGTCAAGGCAATTCTTCTGGAGTTCTGAGAATTTATTGCATCTAGTCAAATTATTTCTTATTATTGTGACCGGTTTGGAAACTGTCCTATAGATATTTATGTCTTCTTTTAACCATCATCAGAATAGAATGATTAAGTTCTGATTCTGGCTTTTCCTATTTTTTAATGGTGATTCTGAAACACATTGAATGCTTAGTGGTGTGTCAGAAACACAAGCCATTCCTAAATGTAGGTCGGTGGGGTTCTCCTCAGGGCTCTGACAATTTTTTATTGTAGTACAGGGAGGTTTTGTTACTTTTACTGGTTTATTTCAGTTCATGTCAAAAATTTTTTTTACTTGTTTGTCAGTCCTGATTTGTTCCAGTTTGATTCAGTCCCACCTCTAACTTAAATGAAACTAGGAAGGTGCATCAAGAGAAAGCAAAACTGCTGTTGGACTTAGATAGCATTTGAATGAGTTCTGTGAAAGTCATGTTAGAAAAGACAGAGGGTAACACTCTTTAGCTGATGATAGAGCAGGATTTATTTTTTCTGTTGTTCCTGAGGAACCTGCATAAATTTTTCATGACTGTATTAATGGGTATGTAGATGAAGTAAAAATTATGCCAGTGTTCCTGTTGCATGGGCTGATTTGAATTAACCAGATAGAGGATAAGCATCTCTCTTTTTCATTGTGAATTGTAATGCTGAATCTTTTGAATATCAGATTTAGTTTATTAAAATACGAATTTTATTAGCCAATCCATGAAAATCGGTAAGAAAACACAACTAGTCCAAAACGTAGATTGTGTTTTATTTACAGTATGCACTAGACCCATATTCCACAGACTAAACTGGGTTTCAATTGGTCTCTGGGAACATCTATATTTTTCCAGAGTGTTTTCGTTCGCAGTGTAACAGAACTTGAACTTGTGGACATTTGGGGTTTGTTGCAAAACTCTATTTCTTGCTTAAGTCTTTTTAAAAAATATATTTTTTATTTGTCTGTGAAATGTTTAAACCCTTCAGAAGATAAAGTTTTCATTGGGTCAGTGACACAGTCCTGGTCATACTGAGACATTTAAAGAGGAGAATAATTGTGTTTTGGGAGAAATCACTGAATACAAATATTGGCTAAGTTATTATATTTTGTAAGGTATTTAGAACTTCGGCAAGAATTTATTGTCTTGGGTTGGAGTGCAGGAATTTTTTCTTAATATAATGAATTTAATAGATCTAGCACCTCTCTTCTGCCTTCAAGCCAATTAGGTATCTTTCACAAAATTTTAACATGAAACTACCATATGATCTGATTCTGGTGTGAGTCTTATGTAGTGTAGGTGACTCAGACAACAGATAGACTCAGCATTTGTATTTCTCAGACAGTTTCCCACTGTTTTTTGTCCATGATTCTTCGGGTAGAATAGATATCTACCTACTTGATTTACTTACACCGTCACGTAGATCATGTTACGTAATTTATCTTTCAAATTTTTCATGGATAAAGAAATTGAAATTATACAAGTAGGCCTTACTCTCACTTCAAGGTTCCTTTAAAATAATCAGAAAGAATGAAGTTAATATGGCTGAATCAACTGAAAGAGTTTTACAAAATTTTGTTGCCCTAACTTTTAGAAAGACAGCAAGACAGAGAATAGAAGAACCTTAACTTGAATCTCAAAGGTCTATCACTTAAAAGCTTCCATTTTCATGAACTGTGTGAAATGAAAAAGCATTCCAGAATGCGGACAGTGCCCCAGAAAGTTTTTTGAAGCTCTCTTGGCTTTCAGAGAGAGAATAAGCAGAAAGACACAGAGTAGCATTTTAGTCCCAAAGAAAATATTTAATTCTCTATTTGTTATTGAAAATTAGAATTCCATGGGTTGATTCAGAGAACTTTAATTAAATTCCCCCCAGGCAGACATTTAGGTGCTGGCTCCAAACTTACCTGATATTAAAAGACAAATTTGCCAGTGAAATTAAGTCTAAGTGTGGAAGTTACAGCAGCCTCAAGATAGTAGCGAATTCCACACTGGTAATTAAGGTTCGTTTATAAAACTGTTTACTCTGGTTTAGTGGAAAGGTATTATTATTTCCCTTGATAAATATTTGAGGTACTCATCATCTTTTAAAAGTATCTAATCTAAAAGCAGAAAAAAGCAAAATAATATCATTTGTACACTACTCCATTTGATATTTTTACACAGCAGAAGGTTACAGCACCTGGGGTGCCAAACTCTGCGTGTCTAAAGTAGACTGAAGATCTGCAGAACATACTGCAACATGCAGTCAGCACTGGTAGGCACTCTACATAGAGCCACAATGCTAATTCTCCTTTTTCTCTTCATATATTTTAAAATATTATTTAAAAAAACCAAATTCACATTATATGTATCCTGGGTTATTTTCTCTGTCTTTAAGTTACCAAGATAAGTTATGAAAAATTTGTCCTTTATTTGGATTTTTTTCCTCAATTATTCATCATATGATGATATGGTTAATGAAAGAAAATGCCTCTGTGCAGAAATAGGTTGATGTATTTTCATCTCTGGACTAGGAGACAGATTCTGCTGAAATGTAGGAGGAAATCTGAGATATTGCCCTTAAAGGATTACAGAACAGAGTTTCATTCAGGCTCATGTAACTTAGGGCTACAATTATTAAACATCCAAATTGAGTTCTTCCATATTTCCGGTGTGCATATGCCTGTGCTAACAACAGAAGATAATGTGCTCTTTAAAATATTTTCAAATATGGCTCTTCCAACATGGATGATAGAATAGTGCATTCTCCACTCAAAGTTCACAGAGAAGGTATTCAGAACTACTGATGGCAATAAAGAATAAAACACTTTACCAAATGCTCTCCCAAAAATGTACAGGTACTTTTTTTAGAAGTTAAAAGAAAAGCAATCCTACTATAACAGTACAAAAAATCGCAATTATAGTAATAATAACAGTGAGAATACTAATCCTACCTAAACCTGGGCAAAACTCAATGAAAATCCAGCAATGCATATAGCAACTTTGTACAGTATCGTAAACAAACACAGGTGTGATACCGGATCTGAATCTCACTGAATTATTGATATGGGTTGGAACAAACTCACTGTGTGTTGGGGTAGAAGGACTGGGCCCAGACCTGCAGGTCCATGATAAGGCCTGCTGAGACCACATGGCCCGCAGCCCACAGGGCTGAGCTGGGATGGCAGTCAAGGAAGACCCCCCTGGTAGCCCATCCATACCATGCCCCTGGAGCCTCTGACTAGCTACAGCACCTCTCACTCTGACCTGGAAGGCACTGACCAGATATCCTGCCTGGGATGGAAAACTAAACTGTATAAATACATGAGACTCCATGTGAGCTCTTTTTTCTCTTTTCTTCTGCTGCCTGAACCATGTGAATCATCAAATCTTGTCGGTAACCATTTTTCCTTTCCTGTCTCGCCTTCTCTCTTTCTATTCTCTTTTTTTCTCTCTTTCTTTACCCCTTTAATCTGTTTTCTTCTTTTACACTTTTCTTTCTCTTGCGGATAGCTTAAAACCAATTAATTGTATTTTATTAAGCTGCTATATTGATTGTTTGCAATAGGTGTTTTCTGTGAACTGATTTTTTGTGATGGGTGTTTTAGTAAAGTGCTTTTCTTGGTTGTATTTTACTCCTGTAAAACCTGTTGCCAAAATATCTTATTTTTCTCACTAAATTAAAAAGAATTTCTCTTAGAGAAGAGTATGTGACTTTTTCTCTGGGCACAAATTTGAGGTTATAATGGACAAAAAGGCTTTTAAAAAATCTTAAGTAAAATGTAAGCACTCTAGGCAGCTTATGGCTTAAAATCTGAAGTGTAACAACAGGTTAATTCTTTTTTTGTGAACGTCCAAGACTGTCAGTTGTACTAAAGTACATACACAACTGCATATATAAAAATCTGCGTCTCTTTTACCAGTCTGTAATAATTTTTTTCCTAAAATAGACATTAGTCAGTCGACATCCTCTCCTAAAAGCAAAATCCTGGAAAAATAAAGTATTTTTGCATGTAACCAAGATCAATTGTTGTCAAACTAAGAGGAAAAGTGAGCAGATACTGAAAATTTTACTTTAGGTCAGTCTCCTTCACTTAATCCAGACCTTCTCTGGCAATTAGGGCTCTTCTGTGACCAGTCACAGGCAGAGAAATGAGTCCCAAGTAAACAGTATTCAAACTGTTTTGGAAAAGGTCAAAGCCAAGTCTATAAATCTACCTTGGAAACTGACTGCTAAATGTTGTGGATTAAATAAAAAGGTTACAACGTACATATTCTAGAAGAAAGCACCATCAGGTAAAAAATTTTGAAAGGTTTTGAGGTACACAACCTGATGAGGGGTCAGAAGTGTGAATGATGGAGTCAAGAATGAGAGGTTGAAACCTTGGCAATCTGAGAGGCAAATATTGTAAGAATTTGAACCAGATTTCTGGGCAACAAACAACTGGACTATCCAGCATCAGCTAGTCTGGAAAAAACTACAGATCACCTCAGACAAAAGAAGCTGTAATAGCTTCTACCTTTTTTTCTTTTTGCCTTCCTTATTTTTGCAAATCTGCTTTCAAATGAATCGAATCTTTGTTGCCTACCTTTTTCTTACTATATGAAGAATATCTAGGAGTATTCTGGGCACAAAGATCAGCTGGCATAAGACAACCTATGTTTATACGTGTCTTAGAGTTTCCAAAGTGGGGGTGGCAAAGCTGCATTTTAAGAATGTTTCTTGGGACCTCACAAGTGCTGAATCATGCCCAGTTTTGTCTGGGAGAATGCGAGTTGTCCTAAGCCCAAGGCACGTCAGGGAGCAATTTTGCAGTTCAGTTGAATAGACTCAGATTCTGGTGGCTGGTAAAGTCCCTGAATGCTCTTCAATTTGCTTGGCTGTCACACACAAGGCATCATTCAGTGTACTGAGGGCAACTGTCCTTCCTAAACTAATGCTGGAAAAAACCCACAACAATTTGTGCACATTTATAGACAGGCACTTGCTGCTTGCTATGCTGGATTAAGATTTTAGAGTTCCTACATGCCAACATTTTCTCTATAAAAGGCTTCAATCTGATCCTGAGTAAATCCTGAGTATGAGGGACCATTTTTTGTGTCTGCATTGCAATATTACTCAGTTGAATAATGATTTTGAGTGACAATGCTTCTAGTTGTTTGATTTTGGGATGTAGTTGTCTGACTAAATGTTTACCCTTAGCTATCATCCTATCATTGCAGTTATTGGCAGGTGTAGGTAAGTTTGCATACGCAAAAGTAAAGGTGCCAAATTACATGATTAATTTTATCTTGTTCACAACACAAGCTCACTCTAACCTGAGATATTGCCTCTGCTTATATATGACACATTCAAGCCTGTTCCTTTTCATAGTTATCTGCTGTCCATTCAAGCAACCTAATTTTGTTTCACTGCTTCTGTCCTAACCGCGTGAATTCACAACGAAGCAGGGATTAACACTGCAAATTTGTTCTCCATGACATATATCAAGGAAGTGGTTCACAGGCTCAAGTTGCAAAGGGACAAGAAACTAACATCTATAACTTTGACTTTTAAAAACAACTGTAGCGCATTTACTAGTAAGATTTCTTGGCCAGCATGCCAAACAGCTTCAACTTTTAGACCGAATTGGAATAAGCAACAAAACATAGAATATTTAATTACTCATCCAATAAATATCTTATTTTACTTATTATACTAATAGATATGAAGGAGGAAAAATCCGAATAAACTTATTTTCATTATGAACAGAGTCGTTTTCAAAGAGAATGATTTCTGTGAATCATCAGTAGAACTTTAGCTTTTATGCCAGAATTATTCAGCCCCAGACTGTCTACTTAAAAAGCTGTTTTTTTTCCATTACTGGGCTGATGCAAAATGGTTTTAAAACTATTAATTTGGAATAATTAAATGGAATATTGGACTCACTTCATAATGTTGCTCTGCAAGCTTTCTTTAACAGAATTTCCTCTCCTGTTCCAAAATGGGCAATTAGATAAGACTGACAGCTGTTGAGGTGGTAGATGCCAATGTCAAACTGATGATAAAAATTACTGATTTTTCTTTATGAAAAAAGAAAACTTTTCAAAGAGTGTGGTGGAAAAGATGCTACAAATCATCTTGAAGCTGGCATTTCTTAGCCTCTCAGTTCTAAACACTTGCTTTAGTTTTGTGATTGTATCTAGGGACCCAGAAAAGCTAGACCCAGAAAAATGGACATACCTGCCAGTATTCAATCTAATTTGCAACATTTTTCTAGAATAGCACATACGCGTTTGCAAAAACACTTGAAGAGTTGGGATAAATTGGAAGAGAAGGAACATTGTGGAGAGAAAGTACAAGACTGGATACATCTAGGAAGATGGAAGTGACATCAACTACTGTCCTCAATATATTAAAGCAAAATAAATCTTAATCTATCCAGTGGCTATTTTTTCTGCCAAATCTCCTTGAAGAAAAAGTAATACATTTTCTTAGCTTAGATTTTATATGAGCATGTTGTAAAAGGGGAGGGCAAAGAAGGGGAGGGGAGAGGCATCTCCCTCTTAACTTCCCCTTCTCAGGAAGATGTAGAGAGCAATGAGGTCATCCCTCAGCCTTCTTGTCTCCAAATTAAACAAGCCCAAAGTCCTCAGCTACTTCTCATAGACCAACTTTTTCAACCTTTCACCAGCTTTTTTGCTCTCCTCTGGATGTATTCAAGGACCTTCACATTCTTCCCAAATGGCGAAACCCAGAACCGCACACAACACTCAAGGTAAGGCCATGACAATGCTAAATACAGCGTGATCACCACTTTTGACCAGCTGGTGATGCTCTGTTTGCTGCACTTCAGGAAGTGGTTTGCTGCCTTGGCTGCCAGAGCACATTGCTGGCTCACACTGAGCCTGCAGCCAACCAGCACTCCCAGATCCCTTTCTGCAGGGCTGAGAAAGGACTGAAAATACAATAGAAAAAAAAAGGGATGTATTAGTCTTGACATACACAAAAGACATCCAGATATATTTCAGCATTTAGTAAACCCATGCAGTGGCTTCAAACCAAGCTGTGTGTTTGATCATGTTGTTGTCTCCCTGTAGGGGGTAAGGGTAGGGAGGGGGCTGTGCCTGTAATTCTCTCATGAGGCAGTCCCACTGCACAGCCTACTGAGTCTCAGTTCACAACTTTCTGGTTCCTCTGCCAAGTCCTTGGCAGGCAGAGCTGGGTTTTCACCCTACTAGAGACTTTCCTGACTGTGCCCAGTTGGCTAGATCTTAAAATGCATCAGTAAATGAAATGATCAAAGAACTATTTTGTGCCTGTGGGAGCAAGTGCTACAACCCATCACACCCATATGGCTGAATTCTCATCTTCCAAAAATGGGCTGTCCGCATCTGTTTTGTCTACTGATAGCAACCCTCTCTATTCCCTGGTCCATGGCTGGGGAACATGACATATCAGGTTACCACCTGGCACAGGCTAGCAGAATGCCAGGGAGGGAGTCAATGGTATCTTCATGATAAGCTAAAATTCTATCTTACCTTGATGCCTACCATAAGCATAACTTATGTAAATTTATTGAAAACTTTATGAAAGAAAATAGTTAGATCAGAATTAGTACTGAGGACATTTTTACTTCCTGAGACTTAAGGGTGACTTGTAAATGATCACTTAAACAATTCATTTTTATTCAGAAATAATATGAGGAAAAAATATCCTGGCTATGAAGCATATGATATGAAATTGGAGTCTGTGGTACTGCAAAATGTTCTTTATTTTTCCACAGGAGAATAAAAGTTAGCAAATTAATAAAATAATCAATTCTAAATATTGGGATTCAGATGGAGACCTTTTTTTAAACCCTTCCCATTGTCCAATTGCTTTTCTTACAGGCAAAAGATGCGAATGAGTTCAATAGGTAGGAAGTAGATACTGGTTTTGTGCATTTTCCATCTAAGTTTTTCAATTGGTGTTACAACACAGTAGAGTTAAATAAATTCAATTACCAACTTCTTACCCTTTAAGCCCCATAACATCTATCTCACAGAATGAAAACATTCATAAAATAAAGACAATGATATCTGTGATAGCTTCTTAATGTACCAATAAAATGTGATGGAGAACATACAGCATATCTCCTGGGATTTTAGGATTAAGTAGTCGCATTGCTAAGCATTGCAAATAGCTTTGTAGATGAGGCTATTTATATGACCATGGGAATTTAAGAAGTGTAATAAGGGATCAGATCAAAGATTAATTTCAATAATTATCATTTCCAATAATAATCATGTATAAAAATGGCCATTCCTAAATGCCTAAAGAAAACTGGAGAAGAAAGCATTGATATTTACCTGAAATACTCATATTGTTACAGATCTGTGGCTCAGAGAGTTTCTGAGCTACAAATGGTTTATTATACACAGATAACCATTTTACTAGTATTATTATTTGCTCATTACTTAGAAGACCACAAGGACGCAGAAGAAGTCTGGATCCACTAGCTAGATTATGTAAGGTTTGTGTATATGCCATCCAGTCAGACCAGTTGAGGTGACATACCAGCTTGTAGGTTTTTTCAGTCATTGCTAGCTGATATTGGTGCAAGGACAATATCTTCAGCAGGTGAATCTTTTTCATTCTCTCTTAGTTGTGGTTCTGAGACCCAGCCTCAGAAATGATGGGCTGTTTGTATAAGGATAGCAGCAGTAGGATGTTCTTTGTACATTGCACATCCTATAGGGGGGAGGGGGAAAAAGAGGGTGACAGGATGTGTTTAGGGGCTTGTGGGGTTTTTTAGTATTACAAGAAATGAAAAGAAATGCCCAGTTTGAAGTTTCTTTACATTTTGTCGTGGGTTTGCTCTGAGCTAATTTCTCTCACCCCCCACACAATTGCTATAAGTTGAGAGAAGGTTTATGCAGACAAAAGAGAGTTGATTGGGGAGAATAATATTAGGATTTATTACCAGTAAGATAAAAACTAAAGAACTATATACAACAATTCTAATTAGGCAAAAGTGCTATGTATTTACAAAAAATACCGCTCGCCCCTTGTATCAGTTCAGGAGGAGAAGCAGTATTTTTTCTATTTCTGGAGCTACAGGTCTTTCAAATAATTTTGCAGCATTTGAAAGTTCTTCTATTATCTCTAGGACGACAACTCCAATTCGTTGCATCTGGAACCATTTTTCTTTCTAGAACTGACCTTCAGGGCTGGGCCTACCTTCCTCCTGGGCTAAAACCAGAGGCTAGGGGTTACCCAGATCCTGTGGGGATCTTCTATGGACTGCAAGGGGACACTTGCCTACCATGGATCTTCACCACAGGATCACAAGGGATAATGGCTTAGGAGTCCACTCCTATTTCCTTTTGGGTCTCACCTCACAAGAGTCAGTCCTTAATGGACCTCTCTAGAGTGAGTCCACTTTCGGACAACAGTTCTTCCATTCTCTGCTGTCCCTTAGGGTCACAAATTCAGTTGCACCAGCATGGATCTCTCACTGGGATCATAAGGTCTTACTCGGGCCACCTTGCTCCAGCGTAGGTCTTTCTCTTCATGAGCCACAGGTCTCCAGCAGAACTCTGTTTTATCAAGGCGTCCCATGGAGTCACATCTACTTCATGCACTCCTCTGCTTCGGCGTGGGCTCCTTCATGAGCTGCAGAGGGGGGTTTCCACTCCCCAACAATCTTCCACAGACACAGGACTTTATAGTTTTCAATCTCTTCCCTGCTGAAAGGATTGAGAGTGAGAGGAGGAGGGAAGGAGTTCCCCCTGATTCACAGCTTCTCTCTTTTCTGGCTGCCAGCTTTGACCTTGGCAACTCTGTTATCTCTCTTTCTGCCTGAAATTCCTTCTGCAGCATGTCTTGCCCAGGCAGCCCTCCTCTAAAGTTTTTTTTTTTGTCTACTCTGTTACAGGAGAGAAGGGGGGGCATCAATGCCACACCTGCCCCTGGCCCAGGGCCGGGGGAAGGAGGGGGGCCCTGGCCCACTTGGAGCCTGCCCCCTCCCCCTACATGGCTCCTAATTTCATTTCCGCCACAAGCTTCTCTTCCGTTTTCTTAAATATGTAATTAGCAGAGGTGTTACTAAAACTTTTGATTGGTTTTTTTTCTGGAAATCCACCTGGAAAAAACTATTTTCAGCCCCAGGGGGAGGGCTGGTTTGGCAAACCCATGACACATTTCAAGAAAAATTTTTGACACAGTTTAAGAGTTTTGTTTAGCCAAAAATAGCTATTAATTAATTGTTTGCATTGAAGTTGCATTTTTCAATTAATAAATAACTTTGCAACTGTAGCCATTATTTGACATTCCCCCCCCATGCTTAGAGGTATTAGTACTATTTTGAAATCCTACATAACAAGATTGAGATGTGTGACTGAAACAGAGACTGCTGTTATGAGTCAAAAATAAAAAAAAAAACACATTACCTTCTAAGGCACTGGTTTATATTTTAGCAAAACTTTCACTTTAATTGAGTCTCCTTCTTCATTACCATAGGACTACAGTGGTCTTCCAGCAGATAAAAGAAATCATGAGGTGATATCTTCATCATCAGCCATTTTAACATACACAGATGTATCACTTAACATACACATATCTATGTAACACATCTATGTAAAGCAAACAATGGTACAAGAAACAGCAAATGAAGACATTCATCTCACAAATGACTGTCCACACAGGCAGCATGCTGAACAGCTCATACTCAGTAAAATACATTTATTTGGAATTAATAGGTATGATTTGAAGAAACAAGCACCCACATAAATAAAAGGAATAATTTTGGCAAGTATGTGGATTGCCTCTCAATTTATTTATAAATGTTGGGCTACTGAAGAAGTTAATTATTAAAGTATAAAGTAGGCTCTGTCATGATAGTTTAAAGAACATGCTATTCAGTTCTGTCAGATTCTCATAATATACTAATGCATGGCTTTTTCACTGTTTTAGGGATTAAGGGTAACAGATAATGCCATGGGCAAATTAATCACAGAGTCACTCAATATTCTGAGTTGGAAGGGACCCACAAGGATCATAGAGTCCAACTCTTAAATGAGGCATCACACCCATGACCTTGGTGTTCTTTTTTTCATGCAAATAGTGCTTTTCTAATTATGGTCCTTTAGACTTTCTGGCCTTCATCATATTTTAGCTTGTATGACTCCTTTGCTTTAGAAAACAACTCAGTTTTACATTTGGGAATTGAACAAAGGAGAAATTATCTAGTTGCTCCTTTGACAATATTACACTTTCATTTTTTTCAGTTTTAAAATTTATTGTATGTTTATATCTATGAGCAATGGGCCCTAATATTATCTTGACAAGCTTACTTTTACATTTTTCAGAGTCTGATGGAGTCTAGTGGAGAAGACCACAAAACAGGTCTACCATGTTTTAAACAAAGACACACTATAAAAAGGGAGAATTCACATCTATCCAAAATTTCTCTTACAGTCACATTGTTCTACTTTTTGAAGAAAGAAACTTTAAAAGATCTTTTTATTGCTTCAAATTAATGGCTGTTTGTACTTGAATGAAATTTTCACGGCATCAATGTCTATTAGCTAAAAGCATCTTCTTTCATCAGAAGACATTTCTTCCCTGTTTCAGATCAACAGGGAAATTTCAGTTTCCAGTCAGCCCATTAGACATTGTGCAACATTTATGCCTTCATATGCTTTTCTCTAAGAATTTTAATATATGCTGTTCAGAGTAAGAACTGTGGCAACAGATCAGTCATACAAAACAGGCATAAGACCACATAAAAATCTGCTGAATTTGCTGATAAGAGAAATGTCTTGTGTATGAATAAACTAGCATTGAAGCCAGGTGTTTGGAGAAACACTTCTCATGCTACTGATATCTAAGAAAGGTGAAAGAAAAACTGGGGCTTCAAAAATTCATTGTTGACTGCTTGTCCATTCTTTCAGCATTTTAAAAAAGCCTTAGTTGACCCTAAATACATTTGTCAATGTTTTAGAAATCCTCGGGTTTGGAAATTTTTGTTGGGTTTCTAAAAGCACAGTCAAACTGTTTATATCCTTTGGCCCCAAGAGACACATTTACATCATTACCATGTGCTGCAACAATCAGAGAATGGGATGTTTTTTACCTTCATATTGTATACTCTACATAATTAGGGCATGCTTAATCAAAAGTTCCCAAGGGAACTGTAATGGTACTTAATTAGGACAGTTGTGTCATCAGGAAAAGGTTGTTTGTAGTTAAAGCAGAGAACTATGCAAATCACTTAATCTCTCTCCCTCTCTTTTTAAGGAGAGAAAAGAATTTTTTATGTGGGCAGATAGTGACAGGACAAAGGGCAATGGTTTTAAATTAAAAGAGGGTATGTTTAGGTTGGAAGGAATTCTTTATTCAGAGAGTGGTAAAGCACTGGAACAGTTGCCCAGAGAAGTTGTGGATGCCCTAATCCTGGAAGTCTTGAAGGGCAGGTTTGATGGGGCTCTGAGCAGCCTGATCTAGTGAATGGCATCTTTGCCCATGGCAGGGGCATTGGAACTAGGTGATTTTTTAAGGTTCCTTCCAACCCAACCCATTCCATGATTCTATGATTATAAGAACAAGCTACTGGAAAGGATCAGTTTTTGGCTTCATGAGTAACTTCTTATGTTAGTAAAAGATGCTTAAGGAGGGAAAGGTGAACAGTTTTAACAATCTTCCCATGTAGTATGTGCTGGGCTAGTAGGGCCTGTGTTTATTTAACAGCCTAGTTACATCCTATTAATTTTAAGATTCATATTGATCTCTGAGCCTTCTGGATTGTCAGTATCTTAATTACCATTGATGGTGGGACATGCAAGTAGGGACATAAAGGGTTTCAGAAATTTATCTTTTTAAGAAGTAAGATTGCTATTGCTGTACTATATAACTCAAAATAAAAGCTTGAAGGTCAAGGTTCAAACTGTTGTTCCACTTAATACCGCTCAGAAATGTCCTTTTAATAAAGAACTGGGGGGAGGGGAAGAGGAAAATTATAGTGTACATTTTTCAAAGAACAGTGAATGTAGGACTTGGGGAGGGTATGATTTACATATTTGTGGTAGAGTTCTTGTGTGAGAATAAACAGTGTAAAGAGAAGGAGGAGCCTCTTGATGTGTTGTGGACTTTGTAAGAGGTGTATCAACTGGACTAAGAGGCTTAGACTCAGTCATCCTCTGACAGCTACAAGTGTTCATTGGTATCTATCTTCTGGGACAGGCAAGATCCTATATTTTTTCTGTCAGAATAGCTAGTACTATATATTTCACTGACTCAGATATGAAGATTTTGGGGTATTGTATTTTTCACATGTCAAGTTCTTTTTGTGTAATTTTAAAATGTGTAAATAATTCATTTCTCAGATGACATAATGAGGGTATCACTGATGACATGAAGATGCTGCATAAATATGTGCAAAGGTTTATCAGACTATGGAAGTGTTAGCTGCACTTGCTTGAAGTTCTACACAGTTTGTAAAAGGCCTTTTTTAAAAAAATAATGCAGTTGTGTGTTTTTTTTAATATTTTATGGGTTTTTTTCTCCATCGACTTTTCACAAGTAAGCAGAAAAACTGCATGAGAAACAGATGTTGTTGGGCATGATGTGCTCCAGGGGAGCAAATGTGAATGAGCAAATAAAAAATTTAATTTCTATTTTAATTCATAATAGATAGCACCAACATCCCATGGATATTCTTTTTGTGCTAATAGTTATTCATCTGAATGGCATTTCTGAACAGCAGAATAATCTGCACAAGAACAATGAAACCTAAAGGCATACGAGTATAAATTAAGGTATTTTCATGAATGAAAACTCACTTAGAAAGTAATTTCATATTTTTGTTGCTGGAGAATTTCTCTTTACTGCTTTACCCTGTTCTGTTGCAATAGTGAAGCCTGTGGATACCTATTTGGAAGCTGAAAAGTCAAGTGCCTCTGGTCATCTGATTTGGAGTTATAGTTTTTGACATGCCTGGTTTTGTTGGCGCCAAATTAACAGTTGCGCAGCTTAACCCAATTATGACATTTTCTGTTACATGCCAAAATGTGTCTCTTATGCTACTGCAAAAAAATCATGCTATGTGACAATGGAAATAAAAACAAATAAAGATTTTTAATTGCCTTTAAAAACTGAAACATTTTTTATCTCACCCTGATGGGGTTGCATAAATCTGGAAATAGGGTTGTCTACAATGAAATCCACACAAATTACTCATATGAAACTCCAGGTTCAAGACAGCAGTTGTATTCAGTGGCAGCATGTTCTACAGTGCAGTAATGGAGGCCTTCTTCAGTGCTCACCGTGGGCTTACTTCATCCCAGCTCATGGAAGCAGCATCTGTCTTCTCCACTCCCACTGACTGGCTGCACTGACAACTCCTTCAGTACCAAACCCTTCGCACAGTGAGCAATAGATCCAAAGTTCCCATGCCTCCAGAATGGGAAGTTTTCTGATTCTTCTATTTCTTGGGCTTGTTTTGTTTTGTTCTATTTTGGTTTGGTTTTCCTTCATTGTGCATTGTTTTGCATTGTGCATTCTGTTTAGTGCCTTTATTGATAATCTGGATGAGGGGATTGAGTGCACTCTCAGTAATTTCATGGACACCAAGTTGGGTGGGAGTGTTGATCTGCTGGAGGATAGGAAGGTTTTGCAGAGGGATCTGGACAGACAAGGGATCAAGGCCAACAAGATGAGGTTCTACAAGGTCAAGTGCAAGGTCCTGCACTTGGGTCACAACTACCCCATGTTCTATTACAGGCTGGGGGCAGAATGACTGGAAAGTGACCCAGCAGGAAAGGTCCTGGGGGTGCTGATCAACAGCCGGCTGAACTTGAGCCCAGAATGCGTCTAGGTGGCCAAGAAGGCCAATGGCATCTTGGCCTGTATCAGAAATAATGTGGCCAGCAGGACTAGGGAAGTGATTGTCCCTCTGTACTTGGCATTGGTGAGGCCACAGCTCGAGGACTGTGTCGAGTTTTGGGCCCCTCATTTCTAGAAAGACATTGAGGTGCTGGAGCGTGTTCAGAGAAGGGCAGCAAAGCTGGTGAAGGGCCTGGAGAGTAAATCATATGAGGAGAAGGTGAGGGAGCTGGGGTTGTTTAATCTGGAGAAAAGGAGGCTTGGGGTTACCTTATCACTGTCTGCAACTACCTGACAGGTGGTTATAGCCAGGTGGGTGTCAGCCTCTTCTTCCAGGCAGGTAGCGACAGGAAGAGTGGACAGACCCTCAAGTTGCGCCAGGGAAGGTTCAGCTTGGACACTGGGAGGAATTTTTTCATGGAAAGGGTTTTTAACGTTGAGATGGACTGACCAGGGAAGTGGTGGAGTCACCATCCATAAAGGTGTTAAAGAAACAACTGGATGTAACAGTGCTCTGGTCTGGTTGACAAGGTGGAGATTAGTCAAAGATTGGACTTGGGAATCTCAGAGGTCTTTTCCAACCTAAATTATTCGGTAATTTTGTGATTTTTTTTTTTCTGATATCCATGCCTGAAAAAAGACAGAGATGAGACCATGATATTTCAAGTGAAAGTCACCACACATCCTTCATCTTAAGCCAATGATAATGGAGTTGGAATTTAAGTGTTTACATTAAGCAATAAAGGAGCAACCAGATTCAAAACCAAAACAAAATATATAGTGGGGATAATGAGATTATGTACCTAATACTTAATTTGATTATGTAAGCATGACTAAGTCCACATATATGCTCAATTAACACAATAAATAATCTGTAAATAACATTTACTGTCACTTGTCTATCTCTTCCTTCTAGAGAAAACTCTGTTAATGCCAACAACTACAGGAAAGTAAATGCTAATTGTTCTACTGCAAATACTGATTCAGGGATGCCTGTGAAACAAGGAAGGGCTCATTTGTATTTTATTTCAGTTAAAAAGTTTTCTCTTAAAGCATATGTTTTTTGTTTAGCCTGCCATCATCAATTGTCCCAATTATTTCACTACAGATAGTGATTGTTATTGGTTAGCTGACTAAGACTTCTTCCTAAAGGGAGTTCTGCTGGAGAAGATTACGCAGGTCAAGATTTTGCCTGGAGCTGTAAACTGAAAATTAACAAAACTAATTTCAGGACAGCTGGACTTACATTTTCTCTAACATTTAATACAGACTAATGCTATTCTATAATATTATATACAAACTGGTTTTTTTTAAGAACATTAGAAAGTAAGTTGTTTGTGCTACTTTGGGGAGAGATATTTGGAGAAAGGAGAAAAGTCCCACTGCAGCTAAGGACAAGTCCTGTTTCTATTCCTAGTAGCTATGTTATTTCTGAAATGTAGGGATAGGACTCACAGATGTATACTGTTCAGGCAATAATATGTATTTTTAGTCAATATAGTAAAGCACAACTTTCTCCTCTGGTAACCATATAAGTCTCTTCAGCTTACTGTTTCTTTCATGATATCCAAGGGAAATATCATCAGGCTCTGTACTGGGTTTCTGTGGCCAGGTTTTGGTAGCAGGGAGGCTACTGGGGTAGCTTCTTCTAGAAGCTGCTGGAAGCTTCCCCCATGTCCGGAAGAGTCAATGCCAGCCGGCTCCAAGATGAGCTCACTGCTGGCCAAGTCTGAGCCAATCAGGAATGGCAGTATCACCTCTGAGATAACATATTTAAGAAGGGAAAAAAAGTTAATGTGCACATGAAATTGAAGCCAGAGAAGAGCAGAGTGAGAGAACATGTGAACAACACCACAGACACCAAGGTCAGTGGAGAAGGAGGGGCAGGAGGTGCTCCAGGCCCCAGAGCTGAGGTTCCCCTGCAGCCCGTGGTGCAGACCATGTGAGGCAGCTGTGCCCCTGCAGCCCATGGAGGATAAACAGGGTGCAGAGATCCACCTGCAGCCTGTGGAGGAGCCCATGCCATAGCAGATGGATGCCCAAAGGAGGCTGTGACCCTGCGGGAGGCCCATGATGGAGCAGGGTCCTTGCAGGGACCTGCTGACCTGGGGGAAGAGGAGCCTGTTGGATCCCAAAATTTGATTCCTGCAGAAAAGAATTTGAGTGGACTTTAAAGAAAGCCTTAGGCTATGAGAGTTGGGAAAAAAACCTCAGTTTGAGAAGCAAATGAGATATCATCAGATATTGATTGCCCTGCCTCAGCCCAGAGAGTCCACACCTTGATTTCATCAAACCTCTGCAGAAATCCTATTGTACCTTATATTTCCCTGTGAGTTCTCTGAATCCCTGCATCCTGTAAAACCAAATACTTGTATCCCCCTGTAAAATCCCCCAAGATAAAGTGGGTTTTTTCCCCATGAGGTAATTGCTAAGACCCCAAATTTGTTAACCTGGGTTTTCCCCTTATGTCACCCCTCAAAACCCCCTATTTGTAATAAATTTTAATAATTCCAACCCCCTGTTGAATATGTAAACCCTAAGCCCTTTAAAAATGAACTTGTAAGTCCAATAAACCGTTCCAGTTTCTTGCCTCCCCTGGGATCGTCTTAGTTTTATTGACCTCCACAGGAGGCCATGTAGGGACAGGATTTCCTGGTAGGACTTGTGGCCCTGTGGGGGACCCATGCTGGAACAGACTGTTCCTGAAGGATTACATCCCTTGGAAAAGTGACCCACATTGCAGCAGTTTGTGAAGAACTGTTGCCTGTGGGATGGACTCATGGTGAAGAAGTTCATGGAGGACTGTCTACCATGGGAGGGACCCCATGGGCAGTAGGGAAAGGACTCCTCTCCCTGAGCAGTGCCAGAGACAACAACTGACCACAGCTCCCATTGCCTGTCCCCCTGTGCCACTGGGGAGGAGGAAGTAATACTTGGAAGGAGGGAGGGGTGGGGGAAGGTGTTTTTAAGATTTTACTGCTCATTTTCCTGCTCTGATTCTTTTAGTAATAAATTTGATTAATAACCACACTTTGAATCTGTTTTGCCCATGACAGTGATTGGTAAGTGATCTCTCTGGATCCTTATCTCAGTTCATGAACCATTCATTATGTTTTCTCTCCTCTGTCCAGTTGCAGAAGGGAGTGAGACAGTAGCTTTAGTGGGTACCTGGCATCCAGGCAGGGGCAACCCACTACAGGGTGAAAGCTAAGATAAAATCCATCTGGATAAATTGTTTATAAATCCAGGAAGCAGGAACAGCTTTGATAAAAAGAGCCAGGTTCCTACATTTTGTATTTTTCTACCATGAGCAAAGCTGAAGCTTATGAAATCTATTGCTATTTGTAATGCAGTCTGCATTCTCTAAAGGGTAAAAAAAAGAAAAAAGAAAAAAAGTTCACAAATTATTTTGTTTGATGTGTTCATCTAAAAATGCTTTTTCTGCCCCAAGATAGATTGGCAAGGGATAATATAGGACAAGGATTGTTTGTATTTCTTTGCTTTAATATTGTACTCAGTCTCCAGAAACAGTGGAGCACGTGGCTGTAGTTGAATATATATATGCATCACCAACGACTAACCTCACTCCCTCTCAGGTCACACGACACATCTTCACAGTCATCAACAGGAAATGAAACAGATGTCATGTGCACTGCAATGAAAGACAAGTAAAAAGGACCGTTGAAAAACTCTCTTGAATTTATATTTCCTGCTTGGTACGGTCTCACTTGGAGGGGAAAAAAAAAAAAAAAAAAGGTAGGAGCAAAATAAAAAAAACACAAATATTTAAGGCAAGATTATTCTGTGCACAGAATACGGAACAAAAGAAAATGCCAAGCGTATTAATAATATTATTAATCTCTAAGTAGGCTGAAGGGAATTGTAGGGCATCATATATATAGCACATAGAGACAGAAGGCTTGAGCTTCTCGTGTAGATGCTGAAATGGCTTAGATGAGTGAACAATGAGGTGGAATGGAAATGCCTTAATAGCCAGTCCCAAATGGTACTGATCACTAACACAGTCCAGCTCCAGATGAAATACTACTGGTGTACCCTAGAGGTTGCTACTGAGGCCAATACTATAACCTGTTCATTAATTATGTGTATGATGGGACAGTGTGGACCCTCAGGCAGTTTGCAGATGATGCAAAACTGGAAGGAGAGGTGGCTACACCAAATGGGTGTGCTGTCATTCAGAGGGACCTGGACAAGCTGGAGAATTGGGCAATAATTTTATGAGGTTCAAGAAAAGAAAAACTAAGTCCTGAACCTGAGAGGAATACTGGGCACAGTACAGGCCCAGGGACAATCAGTTGGAAAGCAGCTTGGCAGAGAGATAAAACTGGAATGTTACTCTGGCCTTGCTCCCAACACTCATTGTTCTGTCTTCTTTTAGCCAGCTTATATTTCTGAACAGTGAGCTGAGATACTGATCCACCGGAAAAGAAAGTGATTTTTTGTAGTTCATTTTCATCTGGATCCAGCTCCTTGCTTAGACACACAAAAGCAAAGTACAAGGGAAATCAGACCAACAGGCAAAAGGAATTAAGAGGGAACAGGTGGGATCAGAAACTTGTGTTACATCTAAGTGACCAAGTAATTATATACTGAACGTGCACGCCATCTGCAAAAAGAAGTATTATTCTTTCACACAAATTATAATATCATGAAATTGTCTTTTGTATAGAATTCTTGACAGCGCTTCTTAGTTAGATAGTTCTTCAATGATAGATTTTTCACTAAAAGGTGATTCAAAATGCTGATAGGTTTTCTAAGACAGAATGTTCTGTGTCCTGGGTTTATTTCCAGGCACATAAATTGATGTTTGCAACATTTCTAGAATAAAATGGGGCCATAAAATATACAAATTTTCAGCTTATCTTGTTTCCGAAGCCATGACATCTAAGTCCTAATTAGAGTATGTAGCTATGCTGGGTTTTCACTGAAGGTAAATATTATCTGAATTTGTGCAAATAGACCCACAAATAAAAGAAATTCCAAGAGATGTGAGCATTCCAGTAAGGATGAAAGGAAGATACAGTGTGCACAAAGTAAGAAGCAAGAGACTGGTGTGGGTGTTTAGAAGGTCTAAAATATATTATAAAAGTAGGTTGGTGGGGAGCGTGGGTTCGATGAAATGAAGCCTCAACACTTCTTGGGCAATTAACTAAAAGAACTTTTTATTACTGTAAAGAAGAGACTTGGGCTGATCAGCCAACAAAAGGGAACATAAAAAACTGCCCAATCAACATGGCTCCTGCCTTTTATCAGGTAAGGTAGAGAAGGCTCTGGAAACAAGAGGTGGAGTTTAGGCGGAGCATTCAAATAAAAACCATAGATGGACAATAGGACCTTGTATGGATAGTACAGCAGTGCACCAAATGTTAACCAATAGAAACCAGGGTTTACATGCATAAGAAATAAAGGATTACATATGAAAAGATAATACAATACATAAAATCTATTAAATCCACAAAATCCATCGCCAACATGTTGGATCAAACAGATCAGACATAGCTACCCTAATTTAAGGATCCAAAAGTTAGATATCTAAGTTTGATTTAGTCATTGTCCTTTCCCTTCTCATTTCATGAAGAGAAGTAAGACTCTCCACAGGGCAATTAATCTCATTCCATGGTGTTTTTCCAAAGAGTCAGAGGATTGATGCTCTCCAAGTACCTATTTCACTCCATGCCATGTAATAATTTTTCAACATCTCATTCACTGATTCCAAATCTCTTTTCACAAAAGATAGCCAATCCAGTTCTACTGCTTCTCTGCACATACAAGGGCAGCAGTAGGGAAATAGAAAACAAAAGGCAAATTTGCACAGTAGGTATATCTTCCATTTCAGCTCCTGAGTTGTTTTGTACTGCAATTTTGCAGTTAATTTCAATACAAAAAAAAAAAAAAAAAAAACCAAAAAAACAAACACCCAAAACAAAAAAACCCAAAACAAACAAACAAACAACCTAACAAATCAGAGAAGTCCATTGTTCCTAACAGACAGCAGATCTGAAGACAATTAATTTCCACTTAAATACCTTTGCCTTCAATAAAGTCTTTTGCTTGTTTATGCATTTCCAAAGAGGAAACCATATCTATGTCAAAAGGTTTTCCTGAAATATTGAAGAATTCTAAACAGCAATCTACACAAGCCAATAAAATATCACTCTGTGTCCTCAAACATGCAGTGAGAATTTTATTACAATATTGAGTTCAGCAAGTAAACCAAGCCTTATCCAGTGCAATCCATAAAATTAATCAGGCACAACCTACCCCATACAGCTTAGTACATTCTTCATTGTGAAGGTTTTAAAAATAAACACTTCTTAGCTATATAAATATGTAACTATATGCTTATATCAGTTTAACAGTTTAATCAGTACAGCTTATATGTTTTACAATATTTTTTTCAAAATAGAAATATAATAACATTTATTTTTTTATTTTTAAATGAGTAATAATCAAGAACACATAAGACATGCTTTATTTATTTTGCTGTTCTTTGACTGGTGCTTACAAATTTTTGTACTGTGTTGCCCTGTATAATATGGTTTGGAATGTCAGCATGGAAATCTGTCATTGCCCATGCCATTTGCAAAAACTTGTCTGGCCCAGCAGTTGTTAAAGATGTGAAGTGAGTTCAGTAGGTCCATATCACCAGTGCAGTACCTGAAACTTTACCTTATAAATACTTTGCTATAGTGTCCTATGTCCTTTAATCTGATTTAATCTTCCCTCCACCTCTCATTGTTTTTCATCTTCTGAGAAAGAAATTGTAATATCTAGCATAGACCTTTTTTCTGTCAGTCCATGCTGATTCAGTCTTGCATCACAGGATAGAATAACAGAGATGGAATAAGTTCAAGAGCATGGTATATACTCTTCTCATGACACATCCTGCAATATATTCTGAACACCTAAAAGCCAGGCTTCAGAAGCAACACTGTCTTTCATAGTATCAGCAAACAGGTGAAATAAGGACTAAATCTCAGAGAACAGACCTTCCCTACTCCCCAGCCTCCTCAACACAAAGCTGAGCAGACTTTCAGAGCCTGTTAGAGTAGTTTTATATTTTATGTTGTTTACACAAATTAATCCGAAGGAGCCATCAGACATCACTTAAAGTAGTATGGAATTTTTCAGAGCAGGATAAGTAAGTCTAGACTTTATTAAAGTGTTTACTCTAAGTTTCTGAAAAATCTTAGTCTTTTTTATTATCAATACCTTAACCTTATATCCAGGAACTAATAAAATTCCAACAGAATTAAAAGAATTACTCTTACCAAGAATATACTTATTATAAATTATTCATCACATTGTAATGAAACTGCAGTGATCTTCTGTCTAAGTAGGAAAGTATTTTCATTTGAGACTTTCCAACGGGAAATTATGTTTAAAAAAATATTTGGCCTTTTTCACTTGCAGGGAAAAAATGGCCACAAATTTTGTTTTCTGTTGAGCAACCAAACAACACTTCACTTTAATACGACTGATTACAGTTCAGTTTTAAAAAAGCTCTTATACTTAAACAATAGGTATAAAAATCTGTTATTCTGATATTCTGTTACAATAAAATCAGTTGTTCAGAAATGTGTTGATATCTGAAGGGGGAAAAAAAACCCAACAAAACACAAAAAGAAAGAACTTAAAGGCATCCTACAGGGGTTTGAATCTAGGTCACAGCATCCTATCCATCAACAAAGCCAGAGAATCAGTAGACATAGACATGCACTCCTTTATGCAGTGATAAGAAATCACCAGCCATATAGCAGCCTATATGTCCCATTTTCATCTTTATCCAGTCTAAAAAACACCAGTAAATGTATCAACACTGTGAGTTGCTTGGCCGACTTGTGAAAGAGGAGAAAGAAGAAATAGTTCAATAAAAAAATTGGATTGCTTTTGTCAAATACCAAGTTTTAACCAAATACCATGCAAGCCAAAGACACTCAGAAACTACTTTAGAAGCAATGAAATATGGAAATATCTATCAGCCAAAAATTGCTCCAGTACTTCTGCAGCAGTATTTTACTCTACTAATTTCTGTAGAACTTTTCAATAAGTTAGGCTTTAGTTACTATGAGCAAAGTTTAAGGAACTATGCTGACCTTCCTAGAATGAGAATGATCAAAAGAAATTAAATGATTCATTCAAAGTTGTCACAAGCAAATCTTTACATAGAAACTGAACTTGTCATTCAATGATTTTTAACTTGTCCTGACTGGTTTTATAGTTTTAAACTCTTCATACAGCCTCATTTTCTCAAGCACTGAATGAAAAAAATTCATTGAAGAAGTGAGGAAAGACAGCAATCCATCATGCAAACTCCATTTCACCTTTTACCTCTCCTTAAGCTGTGCACTAAAAGCAGCCTTTGAAGGGTTGCTGTGTTATTATTTCTGCAAATGGCTGTGAGAGACTGGATTAATCTCACTGGATTATTTACTGTGTCAGAACAAACAGTGTGCGTGTGTCAGGGGAGGGGCCAGGCCTGCAGCCTCATGGCAGCCTCACAGCACCACGGAACTCGCATGGCCGGGCTGGAGCCCGCATAGAGCAGCTGTCAGACAAAGTGACCCTCTTGGCAGCACTCACACACCACACCCCCAGAGCCTCTGCTTGATGGCACCACCCCTCACTCTGGCCTGGAGGGCACTGAGTGGTCAGCGAACCCAGCATCCCCCCTGGAGGGTGTGGCCACAGTGGCCAGATCATATAAATACAGGGTCACAAAGCTTCCTCTTTCTCCTCCCTGGATGTCGCCCTGTGAAGAATTCTTGGAGCTAACTATTCTCTTATTCTGTTCTCTTCCTTTACTCTTTCTCTCTTTATTTCTCTTAATCTCTCTTTCTTTCTTTACTCTTTCCTTAATCTCTTGTGGGTAACTTAAAACCAAGAGGTATCTTACTAAGTTGTGGGTTGGTGTTTACTGGGTGCTTGGTGGAATCTTGTCCTTGGTTGTATGTTACTCCTGTGAACCTTTTGCCAAAATGCCTATTTTCTCATTAAATTAAAAGTAATCTCTTGAGAAAACATCTCTGTGTTTTCTCTTTATGTGACCTCAAGGTATAAAGAACTAAAAGGCTCTGGAAAAGTTTGGATGGAAAAGTTGGGAGTCTTAAATATAAGTAACACTCCCAGTAAAGCTTGAGGCTTTGGAACTGGGGTCTTGCTATGGCTCAGTAAGCTTTATGACCAGTAAAAATATTGTCAAAAATCTAGATTTAAAGATCAGATTGTAAGCAGATGGGGAGCACTTGTTCTAATGGCAAAGCTGGATAATGCCACCTTCATTAGCATGAACATTCCAAAAAGAAATGTTCCTCTTGTCCCTTACAGTTCACAGTGCCTGCTGCAGACTAGCTCTCTGCATCAGGAGGCAGCTACCACCGTTTCCTACACTTCCTTCCAACACAGCGACAAATGTATGCTGAGTGCCATTTGAACTGTGATTCTCTTGTCACTGGGTAAATTTCATAATAGATGAAGTTTTGAACAGGATGTATGTTCATCCATCACTCAGGCAGTGTGGCAGATGGAAGGATGAAGAGGACATAGTCAGTGTAGGGTAGGGAGAGATGTTGCAAGTGCTGAGGAAGTCAAGTTTGTGGCTGTCCATTACAGTTGTTAATAATGCTGGGTCACATGGTCTCTATGCTAAAGTTACAACGGGTTTTGCCACTTACTCAAGGGGGATAATTATGCATTGGCTATTTGATTTCACTGTCAGCTATAAATAAGTTACAATAATTAGACAATAGAAAACACCATCATGTAATCAAGTCATGAACAGTTCCCGAGGTAAAATTATAATTGTGTGGAATTTTCCTGCCATTACTTTTTAATATGCTGCCTAATTTAGGTAATATATCTTGATGTATTGAATCCTTGTTGAGCCACAAAATACTGTCTCTGCAAGAAAGATGTAGAGGTTGCTAAGGACTATGTTGTTGAGGCTGGTGGAGCTGTTTCTGACAGTTCCCAAATGAGCAACTCTAATATATTGTATAGCCATTATCAAATTAGCATCATATGTTTTGAGATTCTTATTTGCTAATAAGTCCTCCATGCTTGGCTTTTTATGACAGTGGTTCTTAATAGATAATGAAATGGAGAAATGTTATAGAAGGTATTGCAAGGCTTAGAGAAACTTCTCTCAACGAAATCAACAGCAGTTTTGAGAGTACATCATGGAAAGGAACAAGACATGGTGGCCTGACTAGGAGCTCACTTTGCAGCTAGGAAGTTTCAGATGTATATTACCTTGTCAATAAACCAACTTTCACATAGACTTAACTAAAAGTCAGAAGCACTTACAATGTGTTATGGCAATACTTTGATACCAGAGTCCCTCGTTCTAATGAAACAATTTGAAGAAATGGATTGTAGTACAAAAAAATACCTGGGATTTTAGTTACACATCTGTGTTCTCTGGCCAACTGGTCATCTTTTGTGTATCACATTTCAGTGGGAGAAGCATTAAATACCATTTCAGTGGTGTTTCTGAAGAGATGTCACAAATCCTACTCAAATTATCAGAGGAAAACAAAAAAAAAGTTATATTCTATACCAAAAGGTAAGAAATGAGAACTGTGAAATAAAATTGATTGAAATAAACATAAGAACTGTAAAGTTAAGATCAATTAGTTTAGCACATATCTCTAATTGCACATACTTATAATGCAGGAGTGCCGTGTCATTATTGATCCATGGTCTTCTAATTTATTTGTTGGGTATAATTTTCCTGTGCTCCAGTAGGTAATGGAATGCAGCACCTGAAATGGTTGAATTTTCCCTTTTCCAGATTGGATATTCCCCAGGGGAACTTCTCTCTGAAGTCTGCTTCAGCATTTTCTAGAAATGGGCATGTAGATGCAGTATTTAACTTTGGAGATAAAATAACAGCTTTCCTTTAAAAACAAACAAGCAAAAAAACTGACCAAAAATCAAACCAGACCCAAACCAACCAACCAGCCAAACAAAAACCTCTACCAAACAAAAAAAAAACCCACACCAAAAAAGAGCAAAATTTAGACATTCTTAGGAAGATTGTCCAATTTATAAAATCCCTGTTCAAGATCTGAATTTGCTATCACTCATAGCATATCATAAACTTCTTTGCAGTTTTTGCTCATGACATCCCATACTAGTAACCAAAGAAGTCATTGCAAGTAAGTGAAATACTACAGATTGCAACATACAGATATCTCCTACAGCTTTACACAATTTTCCAGTCAGTTTAAGTCTGGTCTGAGGTGATTTCAGATGAGTTTAGCCTATCACAGGGTAAACAGAAACAGCAGGAGGAAGAGGTAACTGTGTAAAAAACTGTTCCTTTTATTAGATAATAAGCATAGCAACCGCTCAAATAGGAATCTGGACTGCAGCAACAGCCCTGTAAGAGCTATTTCAAACCTATGTGGCTGCTAGATAGAGAGATTAAAACTGTAGTCAATCACAAAAGGGAGGAAGGAACACAGTGTATTTTCCTTGGTGAAAGGAAAGCTTCTTATTTGGTGATACAATTTTAAGGTTACCATATGAACTTACCTCTTCCTTACTGAAGGCTGCGAAGAGGCAATGGTGCTTGATGGTGCCTCATGATCAGATCAATTATTACAAATCTCTGTAACACATCCTTGTCATAAATTTTGCAAAAAGAATTTTTCTCTTGGTTTAAACATCTAATTGGTTATTTTTAGGGTCTTTGTCACTAATGAAAATTAAGCAGTGATCCTTTGAAGCGCATGAATCAATTTTTTTAGAGATCTTTCACTGTGTTGGACCTCTTTTCACTTTTTTTATTTAAAGGTAAAATAATTGAATCAAATTGATGTAAAATGAAAAAAATATAAAGATTGTATTTACTTAAAGTCATCTGGCCAAATAAATGGAATTAATAATCAACATCATTTGTTCAGGAATTCAGTTCTAACTGGAATTTCTGACTGGGATGTCTGTGAGTGGACAGCACTAACACACCTGAAGCTGAAAGCAGATACCCTAAATTTAAAAACTCAGCACTGGAGTTGACAGGGAAAGGAATATTTTACTTTGTTAAGCCTACATCTTGGACACTTCAAATGAAATAGAACCAGTGGGTTGTGTGAGAAGCAGCTGAAATCCATTCAACTGCAGAACTGGTTAGAAAATTTCAAGGAAACAACTTTTCCTCTGAAAATACTGATATTACGTTTTGCAAAGTTTAGATAGAAGCAGGTCCCAGGCTCACCAGCAAAGTCTGAAGCTCTTGCCTCACACATGGTGAAGAACACCCTAGTGCTGAAATATGGAAGACTAGATTTGTGTCCTGATGGAAATGCCACCATTCCTGTTCCTCTGTTGATGTAATTTCTTTTTGTGCCACTAAGCATTCAGAGGATCAGGGACAAATCAGTTTTAGAACTCACATTATCTATTGAAGGAAGAAAAACCAGCTTTGACACAATATTGAAATTATACTGAAGTTGGGTTAAGAAGACATAAATGTTAATGATAGCCAGTTTAAGGTGGAAAGACAATTAGAGACTTCTAGAATGAGAATGTAACCATTTCTGGAAAAATACTAAAAAGATTAAGTTTTTAGTTATTGTATAACATGGTAAATTAATTTCTTTAAAATATTTGTGTTATAACTGGTTAGCCTATGAACCAAGAGGTAGTTTCAAATTTACTGATCCATTATTTCCATATTTTAGTTCTATTTTTTTCTAGGAGATGATAATCACGGTACCATATCAGAGCAAATGTACATGGAAAAAACCCTATTTTAGATCTTTTGTATTTCTGTTTTTATTTTAAATGTTATGTTTCATTTAAAAAAAATCAACATTTTAGCACCAGAATAAATGGTACTTAAAGATTAAATTTCTAAACCCCACTGCAATTAGTTGAACAGTAACTTAGGCCTTACTGTCAGTTCTTTGAATTTTCCATATAAAACCAACTTAATGCCTGCTAAAGGAAAACAGAGCATTATGCATCAGAAGGAAATGGCCTCTGGGAAAATATTATTCATATTTCACCATGTGTCCTACTATTACTCGGCTCATTAAAGGTGAAGAAAATAAATCTCATCTTTCCATTTTCCTATCGTACTATTCAGAAATGAGGCATGCAGTATTCCATTTTGTCTCAGAAAGGTCATTTAATTTTAAAATAGTTTTTTCTTAGGTATTTGAAAATATTTTTGGTTAAGGAATCATTTCAGATGAAAAATTAGAATAAAAGTAATATTCCTTTTATAATTCACAGAATTTTGTTGACATTTTAGCTAGCATTCCAGTTGTCAGATTCCTTAAGTACTGGAAAATTCATTAGCTTGGTTGAGGAACTGTATAAGCTAAAATTATAATTAGAAATCATAATGGACAGAAATAAAATGGACCTGCAGAAGAGACAAAAAAGCTCAGATGACATCATTTCAGTCTTTCTGTAGGACCTAATTTAACTTTTAAGGATCATGTAGAGGTTTACACTCTCACATTTGGTTTGTATGTGCAAGGAATAACTAAGATGTTTTCCTGCCAGGTGAACGTATTTAAGTGGAGTAGATTTCTACAACAGTTTCATTTTGTGAGAAAAAAAATTGCTTTTTTACTATTCCAGACTATCTACTTAAAAACTCAGATGCCAGCAAAACACCGAAGTGACAGGGTCCCACCAGACTGAGTGACCAAGAAGCAGAGATTTAGCTACTGCTCCCCTCCCCAGAGGCAAGTGGGCACTCAGCCTGCTCATCCATCTCTCTAATCTTCTCCAGAGATTGGGCTGCTTGGCTGGTCCTCCATCTTTGCTCTTTGTATTTTCTACTTTTCTTTTGTCTATTCTGCAAAGTTAGCAGCTAACACTGGGGGGAAAAAAAAAAAATTATGCACATGGTCTTCAATTCTCAATCAGAAAATCATAGTCAGTTTGTGAGAGGAAAAAAGGCAGTCCTTTGAGAAACATCTATTAAATAATTGGTTTCTTTTACAGATAAATTGAAGATGATTTCAGTAGACATTCTTCTGGATCAGTAAAAGTAGAAATTACAAACAAAAGCTAATACTATACTTAGAGGAATTCAATGGAAAGCATAGACTATTAGGGGAAATAAAGACTAGCGAAAAAATTGGCTAGAAGGCTAGCCAGTAAGAGAGGGAATTTTTTGCATCCATTTTATGTATGCATATATATTTCTGAACCTGGAAATGAAAGGTGATATATTCTTACTTTGTCGGATAAAGAAGGACTTTCTTAATTTCAAGTCACCATCAGGAAAGTAAGGCAGCACCTGGTCTGGATGTCTCAAGTTCATGTAACTTGTACTTGAAACTCAAGGAATCTTCTGAAGAAATATCTAACTCACTGGTAATTTTTAATTACTTTCAAGCATTTGTCAGTTTCAAAGACCAGAAATTCACTAAAGTTACAGCAATATTGATAAAAGCCAGTGAGGTGATTCCTAGTAATCACAGGTTATATATAGTTTTTCATCAATCCACTGAGAGATGATAGGAAAATTGGTAGGATTTTTTAATTTTGTATATAAGTGCTCAACAAGTGTTTTAATAATGTGCCTAAGCTTGATTTTAAAGAGCAGAGATACTATCAAAGAAAATTGCTTTCATTCTTTGATGAGGTACAAATTTTTCAATAAAGATGACTACTAAACAGTCTAGAAGTGGCAGATGATTTTGTATGCCACTACTGTGGCATTCTGGTTAAAAAACTACACCCTACTGTCACAATGAGGCATAAATGAATATTTTCATTCATTTATTAATTTAATAAGGCAGAGAAAGAAAATGCATTTGGTAAGAGCATTATAGGAGAGTTTCCTTGTAAGTCCTGCAGGGACTAACTTTGAATTGAATTCAACATATGCATAAATGAAATTGAGACAAATGTGAAATCACAGACGAAAAAGTACACAAGTAAGAAGGAATGCTTAGATGATACATGAGGAGGAGAAAATTACCACCATATTATAGAATCCAGGGTTTTTTTTTTATGATTGACAGGGTTATTCTTACAAAATATTCTTTAAAAATCTATCATTTAATATGAAAAAAATAATATAAGCCTTCCTGGCTTTTAGACCTGTTGGAGTGAGTACAGAGAAGAGCCACAAAGACAGAGAGCTGGAGCAACTCCCTTATGAAGCCAGGCTGAGAGAATTGGGATTGTTCAGCCTGGAGAAGAGAAGGCTCTGGAGAGACCTTAGACCAGCCTTTCAGTACCTTAAAGGGACCGACAAGGATCACAGAATCATAGAAGCGACCAGGTTGGAAAAGACCTCTGAGATCATTGAGTCCAATTCATGACCCAGCACCACCTGTCAACTAGACCATGGCACTAAGTTCCACATCCATTGGTGACTCCACCACCTCCCTGGGCAGACAATTCCAATGTCTGATCACTCTTGCTGTAAAGAATTGCTTTCTAATGTCTAACTTAAACCTCCCCGACACAGGTTAACACTGTGCCCTCTTGGCCTACTGCTGGTTGCCTGGGAGAAGAGACCTACCCCCACCTCACTCCAATCTCCTTTCAGGCAGTTGTAGAGAATGATGTGGTCTCCCCTGAGCCTCCTCTTCTTAAGTCTAAACAGCCCCAGCTCCCTCAGCCTCTCCTCATAGGGAGGGCCTGTGCTCCAGTCCTTTCACCAGCCTCATTTCCCTTCTTTTGACACTCTCCAGCATCTCAATGTCCTTCCTAAACTGAGAGACCCAGAATTGTACACAGTACTCAGGGTGCAGCCCAACTACAGGGGCAGAATCACTGCCCTGGTAGAGAAACTGCTTCTGAGTAATGGAAATGGAAAAAATAAACTCCATATGACATAGACGTGATTTTGATAAAATCTACTATATATATACGTGTGTGTAAATTATATAAAATCTGAAAGGATAGCATACAGTTAACTATGCAATAACCGCACACTGAGAGTGGTGTCAATATTCTCATAGACTAAACTAGTAAAAAAACAAGGCACAGCCTTAAGCAATGACATGATACATTGCCTAATTACCAGCACACCTGCTGTCATGGTTTAGCTGTTTAGTATTGTTATAGCCTACTTAAAACAGTGCCAGGCACTGTTCAAGAGGATTGTGTGACCAGCACTGTTCCCAAAAGGGAACATTATGACCGCAGCAAGTCTTTCCATAAAAAATTGTTTTGGTGGTAGAAGTGAGCCATGTACTGTCATTTGGTCTTGGGGTTTTTTTTAGTACTATAACCTAGCCTGGCTTTTAATTTTATTTCAGACTCAGGGTTGAATGGGAAAAGATTATTGTTCACCAATGGTCCCATTAATTGCAGGCTTCAATGTTAGTCATGAATATAATATCTCTTCCAGATGATCACATTAAGCATTTTACTTCTAGGTAACTGACAAAGTTTAGTCAAATTGAGCAAATCAGAGCTGGTTCTCTGGCCTTTTTTTATCTGCCCTCAGGAAAGACAGTAAATCATGAGCACTACTAACCTGCCAAGAGCTAATTTTATAGATCAACATACCTTGATTTTACTTACCTGCTTTGTGTGCATGTAGCTGAAATTTCTTATATAATCCTGAATCCTGAATGAGGGAAAACTCAGACTACAGAAATACCCTACAGAAATTTGTCCTCAGGCTCTTTCAAGAGGCACCCCTGGAGGTCCTTTCCATAGACATAGACCTACTTACTGTTAAAGTGTCAGGGAGGAGTTTACAGAACAAATGATGAAATTCTTCATCTACTTCCTCACTTTTATGCAATAATCCTGTGTTTAGAGTAGAGAAGGATTTGAAGCGCTTGTCTGCAGGTGTAATCTCCCCTGACACTGTGACCTAACCATCAGTGGGATGAATTCTTAGTCCCACCTGTTGGACCTGCACACCTGCATGTACAGTACATATCCTGCACATTAATTTGCCTGGAAATGTGCAAAGCTCAGTAGTGTCTTGCAGGGAAAGCTGGGCATGTGAAAGACTTGGCAAAAATCTTTAGGGCATTTGTCCCAATTTCAGCTGGGATAGAGTTAATTTTCTTCTTAGTAATTGGGACAGTTCTGTCTTTTGCATTTAGTATGAGAATAATGTTGATAGCACACTGATGTTTTAGTTGTTTCTAGGTGGTGCTTACTCTCAGTAAAGAACTTGTCCATTTTCCATGTTCTGCCAGTGAGAAGACGCACAAGAAGCCATGAGGGAGCATGGACAAGACAGAACAGGCCAAAGGGATGTTCTATATAATAGAACGACAAGCTTAGCATCTAAACTAAGGGATAGCTGCTGCTCAGGGACATTGGCCAGTGGGTGGTGAGCAATCGGTTGTGCGTCATTTGTTTCTTTTGTGGCTTGTTCCTCTCTCCCTCCTTTTCATTACAAGCATTATTTTTATTATTACTATTATAATTATTATTGTTTTATTTTGTTTAAATTAGTCCAATGTTCTTGTCTCAACCCACAAGATTTACTTTATTTTTCCAATTCTTCTCTTCCTGGAGGGGTTAGAAGTGGAGTGAGGGAGTGGCTGTGTGGTGCTTATTTGCTGGCTGGGGTTAAACCACAACAGCAATGTTTCCTGAGAGGAGTGTGTACGACGGGTCTCTCTCACTCCCACCTGAGTGCACTCGCTATTGGGTTAGAAACTGAAAACTTTTTTTCTGCCATGTTTCACATTTAGTTAGTTTCCTGGTTTCTTATAGAGCTCTTTTCAGTTTAGCTGGACTAGTTTGCATAACAAAAGAGAACATAAAATTAATTTCTACTTTATAATGGTTAGCTGCCAATCTCGAACGATAATGAAAAAATCAAAACCATCTTACTTTGACATTTTAGTATGAGCTCATTTTCCCTGTATCTGTGAAGTAAATTGAATGGAGTAGATAATAATTTAAGCAATCTTAAAAACTCAAATGACATTTTGGAATAGGATGAAATAAGTTTTATAGTTGGAACCGTGGGAGAACGTAATACCTTATCAAGAACATGTTACAAATAAGCACTTAAATATCTGTTGAAAAACATAATTTTTTGTTAAGAACCAGTAGCGGATGGAAACATTTATTCACTCAAGACATTACACACTCTTTCATGGAGACACAGATGCTACTCAGACTGATGGGCTGTACATTAGCCTTAAACTAGTAAAAATAGATTTAAACATTACTTTTTTCTCCTGTTTAAATATGTGCTGTTGAGTTTAGAATCAGTGTAACTTCACTGACTTGCAAAAAGTGACTGAAAAAAAAAAATTTGCAACTCTGCGTTATGCTTCTTTTTGGATGGAGGGGAAGTGATCAAACTGAGACAAAGTAGAGACCGCTCCTGCTGAAGTGGCAGATCTCTGACTATAGATCAATAAAGAAGATGCGCAGCAAAGAGGTGGTAGTCCTGAACTGCCCATAAGCAGTTGTGAAGATACTTAAGGATGCCAGCTAATCACTGCTTCTTTTACATTATGGAGGAAGGTGAGGGAAGTAGAAGCTTCTCTTATTTGGCCAAGGACATGTGGTCCCAGTTAATCAGGCTTACATTAAGAACATCTCAAGACAAAGCAAACCAAACAGCAAAAATTAATTTAGCTATGAGTCAGGTTTCATACTCTCCCAATTATTTAACCTCAGAAGACATTAGTATATCTAATAACAATTTCCAGCCTAATAATGGGCATCAATGAAGAGCAGTGATCATCCTTATGAGCATGCTTTGATTGCTTCTTTGTTTTCCTTAAGCAAAACAAGAGCACTGAGTATCACTTATTCTGCTGGCTCAATTGCAGTTAACTGAAACCCATTATAGAATTGTGAGTCATTATATTCAACTTCATGCTGAAAATAGATGGAGCATTCTGAATTATATGTACAGAATAATTTTCCTCATACATGTCAGGAATATAGGAAATCTATATAATTCATTATTTCAGACAATTTTTTATTATATAGATCTGTGGTTTTTTTGTTAAGATAAATTTTATATTGCCTTTGGAATATAAGAGAGTGAAAAAGCAAAGAAGATCCTTAAACACATTATTAAACCAAAACCAAACAGAAATCGCTTTGGTTGTGCAAGGATGCCATTATCTTGTTATGCTGGTTATTTCTTGGAAGACTGCAATATCCACAAGACTGTGGACATAATGTCACATTTAGTAATCTCTTTTTTAATCAATACATCTAAAAAAATTAGGGCAGTAAGAATACTATTTTATGTATTACCATCAGAGAGAGCTAATGTATTCAAAATTGCAGAAAAATGAAGTGTGCTTTCACTGTATGTGGGACAGTTTTTTCCTGGAAGAAAAGACAGATTTAATCACCCTATAACTGGACAGTTGCATTTTGTCTCACTTGACTGAATAGATGAGGGCAAGAAAAGTTGTGCCTTTACAGTACTCAAGAAATTAAGAACAATTTAACAGAAGAGGCATCCACATCTGTAAACATAAGGTAGTTCTGATGCTTGAAGCACAGTAAAATTTGGTAAATAGTTATCCTAGTTCCACACAAGCTAGCTTGCATCCAGAAGCAACACAGCCCTGTGCATGCAGCCTAGTGTAACTTACGAGCAAAGCTCTCGGCGGTTCATTGCTGCTCACAGCTGCTTGCTTTACACATCGGTGTACGTGCCACTGAACTTAGCCATGTGGGTCAGCATTTGTGGAGGAGTCTACCCAGTGTGCATCTGTGACTGGTATCAACACAAATTTTATTTCCTGGAAGAATTAGCCAATGGACAACCTGGCTTGTGGAGGAAAGCTTGACTTTGGGGACAGCTGACTGAAAATTATGATAGACAACTTTCTCTATGAATAAGCAAGAGATAATTTTCATTATAATATAAAAGGCATTACTGATGAAAGAATGAATATCCTAAATAATCAGGAGTAAAATTAGGTTAAAAATAAGACAACCTTTCTGACCATCAGAGCAATGGGAATCAGAAACCATCTCTCTGCAATGATAGGTAAAAGTAATTAGCAGCTTCCCTCTTCTGTCTTTTATTAGACTGCACAGAAGAGCCTGTTCTAATGGAGCCTACTTCCCAAAGACTCTAGCATTTGCTGTTGTTAAGGGAAAATGAGAGGCAAGTGGGAAAAAGAATCTGATTTTTTTTTCTTCTTTTTGAAAGTAATTACAAATAGGATGCACTTATTTCTGTCATTTCTTTTCCAGGTAGGTGTAGCCTTCCAGCCAAAAATGAAGAGAAGAAAAACTCCCCAGCCAGGCTTCAGATTCAGCTGCGTGTCAGTGTGGGACAGTGGGTGTAACAACAGCTGGAAAGCAAACTTCTTGGTTCAAATCTCAAAGGATCAGTGTGGACATGGAATGTAATACAGATCTTATTCCAGTATAAGAGAATCATTTCAGTCCTCCTCTACAGAAATTCCCCTAAAAATTTTGCAGCCATCTGTGTTTCACACTGAAATCAGGCTGTAAAAAACCCACTAACTTTATAGCCTTGTAGTAGGTTGACCATGGCTGGATACCAGGCACCCACTAAAGCCACTCTCTCACTCCTCTCTGCAACTGGGCAGAGGAGAGAGAAGAAAAACAGCTGAGGATTCATGAGTAGAGATAACAGCTGGTAGAGGTCAGTTACTGATTACCTTCATGGGCAAAACAGACTCAAAGTGGGGATAGTACTTAAATTTATTACTAACAGGATCAGAGCAAAAAAGTGAGAAATAAAACAGTCTTAAAAACACCTTCCCCCCACCCACACTTCCTTCCATGTTCTGCTTCCTCCTCCACTGCAGTGCAGGGGGATGAGGAGTGGGCATTGTGGTCAGTTATTTCTGCCTCTACTCAGGAAGAGGAGTCCTTCCCAAGCTCCTGTGGGGTCCTTCCCATGGGAGACAGTCCTTGATGGACCTCTCCAGCATGAGTCCATCCCTCAGACAACAGTTCTTCCCACACTGCTGTCCTGTGGGTCACTTCTCCATGGGGTGCAGTCCTTCACAAATGAGCTGTACTGGCGTGAGTCCCCCACAGGGACCACAAGTCCTACCCAAAAAAAACCTGCTCCAATGTGGGCTTCCCTCTCCTCAGGCTGCAGGTCTCTGGCAGGACCCTGCTCCATCCTGGGCCTCCCACAGAGTCACAGCCTCCTTCATGCATCCACCTGCTCCAGCATGGGCTTCTCCATGGTCTGCAAGTGGGCCTCTGCACCCTGATGGTCCTCCATGGGCTGCAGGGGCACAGCTGCTCCACCGTGGTCTGCACCATGGGCTGCAAGGGAACCTTGCAACAGTGCCTGGAGCACCTCCTGCCCCTCCTTCTGCACCGACTGCTGTGTCTACGTTTCTGTGTCTTGTTCCCATGTTCTCATTCTATTCTTCCCTGGCTGGAATTCTTTCTGAGCAACAACCTTCTTTTCTTAAATATGTTATCACAGAGGCGTTACTATTACTCCTAATTGGCTTGGCCTTGGCCAGTGGCAAGAAGTCATCCTGGAGCCGGCTGGCATTGGCTCCACGGGACAGGGTAAGCTTCTAGCAGCTTCTAACAAAAGCCACCCCTGTAGCCCCCACCCCCCCACTACCAAAACCCAGCCACAGAAACGCATTACAAGCCTTTAAAATAGAGGTGTAGAAAGCCTCTGGAATCTTAAGTGCGTTGTATCTTCTGTCTGGGACAACATGAAACATCCAAAGCAGTTTAAGAAATTTCTTGGCTTAGAAAACACAACATGGAAAGATCAACAGAGTACTTTGTCTGCAATATTTTCTCACTTCAGTTCTTTGTAGTATTGTTTCTAAAAGTCTTTAAAAAAATGTCCACACTTAGATTGAGGTGGCCATCAGACTAATACCCTAACAGGTCTTTATGAACCAAAACTTCCCTGAGTGCATGGACACACAATATTGTTTTATTTTCTAGCTACTTCAATCCATCATGCTGTGAAAATAACAAACAGAATAAAATAGATTTAGTACCAAAATGGAAAAAGCCCAAGAAAATCACAGGAGTAAGATTTGTAGTAAAAATCCATTCTAGTAAATTCTGGACTGTCTGTTGATATCTTAAATTGTGAGACAATGTGGGCCACAAATTACGGTTTCAAAATATATATCAAAATACTGCAAATTATGGTACTTTACCAGCAGTTCAGTAGGAGCAGAAAAGACACAATTTAGACAGGTTTGAGAGATTATCTTCTCTGAGCTGATTGCTCCCAAACCTGACTTTTTAAAAGCAGAAGCTATGTCACAAGTGTGGTTTTGGACTGCAGCTATTACATCCGTAGATGGAGAAGGAGAAAGAAACGCAAGCTGTCTCAGACAAAAACTGGGCCAGTGGAATTTAGGTATTTTAGTCCTAATGAGCACTCTGTTGAGCATACTTGTGAATAAGGATAAGTTTCAAGTTGTGCTTCAATGCATTCCTGAGTAAGGAATGTTTTACTTCACACAGACTCACTGCCACCATAATATAAATTTTAGATTGCTGCTATAAAGGGTTCTACTTGTCATTGGAATGCCAGTGATTGTGTGCAGGATTGGGATCTTCCAAGTCTACATAAATATTTACAGAAGAGTGTCTATAAAAAAAAGTGTAGATGATTGATTTTACATGTAGAATAGACTAATTTTAATCACATCTGGCTATATTTGCAAAATTAGGAATTAAAAATGCATCTGCTGAGAATCACTTTCTGAATTTCTTGGCAGTCATTCACTGTTAAAATATTTTCTTTACAAAAAATTTACCAATGTTACTCTTTACAGCTTACCATTTCACCAACATTTTTTTCCAGACAGGTTTCCTGCTAGCAGAGGCAGAGGGCTAAGTAAATCCTAACTGTAGAATATACATTGACTATTTCATTGTGACTGTACTCAACAGGATCATGCAGAAAATTTTAATCACTTTCATTGTAGAAAAGTTTAAGCAATTCAAAAATCCCTAATTATTAATAACTCACAATTATGAGTTTTTCATCATCATTCTATGATGTCCACATTATCATATAAAATATTCTCCCCAAACTCTTCTCTTTTAAACTTTCAATTTTATTCATAGACAAAAAAAGCAATTCTCCATTTGTTTCCACTCTGTGATTTAAGAAGTGATTTCCACTGTGATGCTCTGTTTGGTTGCCTGTGGTATGGTTTTCCAGATTCAAGTCCTTTTGAGGAGCCGTTGATTTAATAATTAAAACCCACTATTTTTATTACATTATGAAAATTATTTATCTAGGAAACATGATTTTTAAGGTAACTTTGAATGGATACAAATGTCTTTTGCTAGATTCAGACTGAATATTGAAATATTGTCAATGTGCATACCATATAAATAATTCTTGGAGAACAGTCTTTTCCCATTAGCTGTTTGAACTGTTAGATGATAACCAAGATAGGATCCTGCTTTCTTCAGTTTCTTCTAAGCAGACACATTCTGAGCACACACACTTACTTGCATTTCATAACTCAGGCGTTCACCCATGTGACTTTGAAATATTTTGAGCTATAAAATTGATATATAGAGATAGATATATCTACACAAAATATCTACAAATGTAGATATTTTTACATAAAAGTCATGATGTAGAGAGTATGATCTATACCCAACTATGAGATTCTGAGTTTATCCCATTTCATTTATACTAAGACACATAATGTTGCAAGTTAATGATTTCTGTAATCAATAAGAGATGACGATTCAGCTGTTTAGGTCTCTTCCTCACCATCTGGAAAACATTCTGCTTCATAGGGTCAGCACTGAGTGTCATTACTGTTTTAAATCTTAGGCCATATAGCAAATGAGGAACTTTGATCTTTAATTCCAACTTCACTTGGAGCAATCAATATGCTCAAGACTCTGTCCTCTGCAGGGCTCTGCAAAATGGATGCCTCAACAGACTGTCTGGCCTGCTCTGACTTTAACATCTTTTTCCTCTGTGCTTTCTGCAGATATCATAGAATCATAGAACCAGCTGGGTTGGAAAGGACTTCTGAGATCATCAAGTCCAACCATTGATCCAACAACCCCTTGGTTATTAGACCATGGCACTCAGTGCCACATCCAGTTTCATCGAAAAACGTTCAGGGACAGAAAATCCACAGCTTCCCTGGGCAGCCCATTCCAATGCCTGATTATCCTCTCTGTAAAGAATTTCTTCCTAATATCTAACCTAAACCTCCCCTGTCAGAGCTTAAGCCTGTGCCCTTTTGCTTACTGATAGTTGCCTGGGAGAAGAGACCCACCCCCACCTGGCTACAGCTTCCTCTCAGGTAGTTGTAGAGAGTGATGAGGTCTCCCCCTGAGCCTCTTCTTCTCCAGGCTAAACAATCCCAGCTCCCTCAGCTTCTCCTCACAGGGCTTGTGTTCAAGTCCCTTCAGCAGCCTGGTTGCTCTTTTCTGGACCCACTCCAGCACTTCAATATCCTTCCTGAACTGAGGGGCCCAGAACTGAACACAATACTCAAGGTGTGACCTCACCAGTGGTGAGTACAGGGGAAGAATCACTTTCCTGGTCCTGCTGGCCACACTGTTCCTGAGCCAGGCCAGGATGGCATTGACCTTCTTGGCCACCTGGGCACACTGCTGGCTCATGTTCAGCTTCCTGTCAATCCAAACTCCCAGGTCTCTTTCTGCCTGGCTGCTCTCCAGCCACTCTGTGCCCAGCTTGTGCCGCTGTAGGGGTTGTTGTGGCCAAAGTGCAGGACCTGGCACTTGGCCTTGTTGAACCTCAACCCGCTGGAATCAGCCCAACTGTCCAGTCTGTCCCCTCTGCAGAGCCCTCCTGCCTTCCAGCTGTTCGACATTCCCCCCAGCTTGGTGAAATCTGCAAATTTGCTAGTGGTACACTCAATCCCCTCATCTAAATCATCGATAAAGATATTAAACAACTGGGCCCAACAATGACCCCTGGAGGAAATGACAGAATTACGTTTTAAAGATGACTCTTTAGGGAAAATAAGAAGATAATGAACTTACTCTCTTAACTGAGCAACACTAATTAGAATTCTCAGTAAGGTGGGTTATATTTGTGTCTAAGCACTGCTAGAATTTGAATAGCAGCTCGGCATTGGCAATTACAGGTTTTAATAATGGAAATGCATCCAGGATCTGAAGGCACATGTAAAGTGGGGGCAATATGGGCAACATGTAAAGTTCCTCATTTTTATTCATTTGGTTTTGTCTGGAAGAGTTATTGTTTCTGTCTGCTCATGCCCCAGTTCTTCTTCATGTCTATCTCTAGACAGACAGGCTTTAAAAGGCAGTGTACCCTTGCACTTCTAACCCTGTTGTCAGAGTTGGCTCGGAGGATTGTATCAATGTTGCCAAAAGTCATGAGTCAGACCATCAAATCTTTTAAAGTGTGGAGTTAAAACCAATAGTTTTCATTTATTTTACTTGATTTTAGGACCATAGGAAGTCTTTACAATTTTTGCAAATTCTGTAAAGTTACATGACTCCAGAATCTGGGACTTTTAGGAAACTATCCCCAGGCTTGGGTATCCCAGTGAGAGATAGTGACACTGATACCTCTACAGTTCCTGTACAGTTACTTTAATCACATATTCTGCTTCATCTGGTGAGAGAGCAAATTAACAGCTCTGAATTTAAAAGGAAGGATTGGAAAGTCTGCCTATGCACAGATCAAGTCATCTATTGCTGGGCATAAGACAAATGCTTAGCCTACAAGAAACAAGTGATAATATATCATGCTGGCTATCCAATCTGAAAGAAGTCTTAATAAAAAGGTCAGAGTATATTAAAAGATCATAGTAATACAAATCAAAGAAGGCAAGGAAAGACCTTAACAAGATCTTTTTTTCAGAGAAGGCAAGGGAATAGAGATAGAGAAGTAAAGGCACATAGAAAAGTGCTGCATTTAAACCAAATTTTTAACATCAGAGTAATTATTTCATTCTTTTCTGTCAAGAGCCAGAATATAGATGGATGTACATAATTAAAGAAAAAAAAATAATTATTTGGAAGTGAGATATTTTTCATCTGTTGAAGACCTTAATATCCCTTTCATCAAAGCAGCAGAAGGTTTCATACTATGTGAAATGCCTTGACAATTCTGACATCTCCAAATCTGATTACAGTTTATACATCGGTATAATTAATTTTGACTTGCAGAACTGGTATCACATATGAAAAAAATCATAGGAGAACTGTCTTATTGATTGAAAGACTGAATTACATTGACAACATATTGATATCATCAACTACAACTCTACTAAGATACATGAAAATCTACAGTTATAAAAGACTTTCTGTTACTATATATGCATAAAAATATTTTCATGATATCTCCTAAGAGACCTATGAAGCACAATGTCAGAATAATTGCTTTTCTTCCTGAATAAATGAAAGGGACAGTTAGTAAAATTTAATTCTCTATAAATGCCTATGATTGTAATCATGAAGGATTCCAACACAAATATTTGTCTTTGTAGATTTGACTCATAGATAAGCAGCAATACAGGGTCTACAAAACCTGTGATCGGGCTGTTTATGCAGGCAGGTGCAGACAAATCAAAGATCTGACAACATTTTATAACATGCACAGATGTAGGACAGATGTCTGAGACAATTAATGAATACAAGTTTGTAGTCAGTTTAGAAGAACTAGTTTTCTTTACTCTATGGCTCCGCAGTGGTTACTCACAGGACCACACAAACCATGCTCATTTCTAAGCAAAATACACCCTAAACACGGCTCTGGATTAGATATCTTAACAAATATTTCTAGGCCTTGGGAGCAGCTACTCTTATCATAAAATTTGATAATTCTAATTTTTTGTTATTTGGAAATATTGGATATATTTATCAAACTTTCCATCAGTATGAATTTAGATTTGCCAATTTTGTATTAAACTGTTTCACCAAGTGCTAAAAAAAAGGCCTAGTACAGACTAATCAGTACTTTAGTCTGTGGCTTTTGATTTATTAATATGAGTGAACCTGTCCTGAAAAATACCTGAGTTAATGGCATTGTGGGTTCCCCATCATTATCTCTCAAGAATTTCGGTATCAGATGTCCTTAGTTTAGAAATAAAATGTGGTATTTATGTTTGGTGTCTTTGGGTTTTTTGTTAGGCTTTTTTTCTGACTGCTTTCTCTGAATTCCTTAGAATCCAGCAAGATTTTCTAGGGAGGTTTTCACTTATCTGTGCTTGTTATAAATGTTCTGCAAAGCAAATGAGGTCCTACCTGTATCTGTGCTACACTAAATTCCAAATCAAGCTCTGTATAGATAGCACTATCACCCTCAACAGAATTGCACAGGTGTATCCAGCTGAAAGCTATTAAACAGGTCTGTTGATGATATACAAGATGGAACAAAATTTGCAGCTTTATATTTCCTAGCTGTGCTGGCTCTGCAGGAGAGAAAGTTTATTTTTATTACTGGCACAGGCAGCTATTACAGAATGCAAATAGAAAGGAGATTTGCTGAATAGAACAGTTTTGTTTGGTAGGAGGAAGGCTTCAAACTACAGCTACGCTTTATGGTCTTTTGTACCAATATACTATAATCACAATAGTTTTTCTTTTGACATGGTAGAACAGGGTCAGATGTCAACAAGAAAAAATTGCTACAAATGAGAACTTCATAACCTTGGAGAGAGGTAATAAAATGTTATGACTTTCTCATTGGCTGCATCTACAGAAAAGAAGTATATAAGTCAGTTATAGATGACCTTGTTTTATAGTGATCGCTAGAGTCATTGTATGTCAATTCTGATTTCAGAAGATACCTCAAAATCTTTTCCATGAGATTACTAAGATTTTTCTGCTGTTATTTATTTGATCCTTCAAATTTCTAAATTTTTTCTGTTTCTTGGTGTGTTCCCTTGCAGAGAGGGCATAAGACAAGGGAACACACCAACAGTAATGTTGTACCTTGTGATATGCTCACCAACAAGGGAACACACCAACAGTAATGTTGTACCTTGTGATATGCTCACCAACTTTTGCCACTCTTCAGAATGTTTTGTACACTCAAAATAAAAATAAAATTAAAAAAAAAAATACAAACAACACCAAAACCCCACCCTCTTATTTATTTGTGTAGAAGAAAGAAAAATTTATACAACTTGAAAATACTTTATTTTAAAATTAGCATAACCTTACCATAAAGGTTTGGGGTTGGTCTTTTTCTTCCTAAATCAGTTTCTTCCTTTCCAGCTTAAAAAACCACCCTGTATTCTTCTCTTTAAAGTTTATTCAACCGTTATGTTTCTTTAACCTTCTGTTTGGAAATGTACATTACACAGCTGTAATTATGCCTAGAAAAAAAAAGACAGCAAAAGCACAGAGTGTTATTTGAAATACCTAAATGTAAATAAACCACTTCAAAATCCTCACTTCAGCATTTAACTGCATATGTTCCTATAGTGCTTAGATGCTTATATGTGTAAAATTTAACTAAAGTTCACTATTTGCATTTACATTTTCAGATTGGTATAATTTTTAATAAAACCACTATACTCAAAACCTATGTTCATATAAAATTTTCCAACATCCTTCTATAAATAAAAATTATTGCTTTGAGATCCTTTCCGTGGAACAAAATATCTGATAATAAGCAAGTATTTACTGAACTAACTATCCTAAACTTGGCACAAAACAATACAGGGAATCGCCAAATCATCTCTGTTGATCCCAAGTACATAAAATGTAGTGAGCTAACCTGGCTTCATTTCACTCCATGCTTGCTGACTAACTGGTCTATAACAGAAACAGGGATCTGTAGCCCTTTGTTTCACTGTCTTGGGACAATTCCATTACTTCACTAATTTCTGAAAGGTTTTGTTTATTAAGATTGAAGCAGAGAGCAGCCAACAACTGCCTGGAAAGAGTCCCATCACTCACTGGAGAATATAGCTACTGCTGCTTTGTTCAAGGGCAGCATGTTCAAGATCTCTCAGTGTGAAAATGAGCAAAAGACAGTATCTTTGGTTCCTGAAGGCTTTCAGGACTACTATTGTTCTAGGATATATGGAAATAAAAGACATTATTTGCATACTTGCTTATAGCTTCTTCTGTTGTCTTGCCAGAACAGCAGCTTTATTTTTCTTCAGTTTCTTGATGATTACTACAAACTGGAATTATAATCTAATTATGCGTTTTACTATATTGACCCACATTCTAATTGTTTTCCTGCAAAGCTGTCATACAACCACATTCTTCCACCCCCCAAAACTACATGCATTCTGAAAGGACTTCATAGCTGAATGAGTGACATCTGATCCCGAGGTGCACACATGAAACTCAGGGATCTCTCACCCAGAAAATCCCACAGCTGGACAGTCCAGACCAGTGCCTGTGTCAGTGAATGAATGCTCCTGTGCAGTTTTGGGAACATGGCATGACAAGAGAGCAGAGTTTATCTATGTGTGTATCTATGCTGCACCTGAGGCATGATTCCAGCCTAGAAAACAAAACTCTGACTATGTCTTAATTAATTACCTTAATCAATTGATCTATCTTCTGTTCAAGCCTGATTGATCAGGTAGAATCAAGCATACATGTGCCCTATTCAGTACCTGGTAACATGGTTCCTGCACTTCCTTAGCATAACATAATCACTTAGTGTTTGAGCTTTAGCCAGTGACAAGAGTAGAAACCACATGGGTTATGGCTGTGCTTAAGATGCTCTCTGGATGATATCATTATAAATGGCCGCTTGTATGAGTCTTTATTCTTCCCTTCTCCTCTCCTCGGCTGCTTTTGCTGTTATTCACCATCCACCTTATCCACTTACATATACATACAGGTCATTATTTTTACTATGGACTTTTAATGTACAGATTATTATTTCATGAGTTTCCCAACCATTATCTTGGACTTTTATGTGGTTAAATGTGAGACTAACATTGCATTTACTGCATTAAAGTTAATAATCCATTCACTTACCAGATATGACACATCTGAAGTTGAGCTAATTCTCTGTCTCATTAAGCAGTGTAGGGAATACCATAACCATCCCACACTTATCTTTCCTTTTAAAATTACACAGTTGGAGAACCCACACTTACTCAGTGAATTAATATTCCAAAAATTTATCTAAGCTCAGTTATCTTTTACAGATATCTGCATTAAAAGCTAGGAAGCAGTTCTCAGTGGATTATCATGTTAGTGATGTTGGTCTCAATACACCTTGCAGGAGAATAATTTTTAAATTTTTTTGAGTATTATAGAAAATATCACTTCACTGCTTTATTCCTGATTCTTTAAATAACAAATAAAATGAATACTACAGTCCTGCTAGCAATCCCTCCATAGTATGCATGTGTTTGTGTGAGAGTGAGTGCAAGAAGACACCTGAAAGATTAAATTCAATTAATTTATATTTGTAACTATATTTTATTGCTACTTGAACATTTCACATTGGAAGTCTTTTAATGGAAAATTGGGCTTTTGACCAAATCAATTTCCTTTTCTTAGCAAAAACTATGTGCATTCCTTAGAAAACTGCTTTTATTTTATTTCATTTTCATTAAAGACCAGAGGCCTGATTTGCCTCTGTTCCTGTAAAGGCACATAAAAGTCCAACTGAGGGTCTTTTTTTTTTCTCTGCTAGGGGCTGGGCTCCCAGTCAAAACACTGGTATAATAGGTCACAGCCAAAAGTCATCAGAGAGGATGAGAAGATATTGACCAAATGCAGATATATATTAACCAAAGTCCTCACAGTTAAAAGTTCCATGAATCATGACCAACACTTATTTTGTTAAACCAATTATGTTTGGAATATGGAGCAAAAAGAAAATGAGGACAAGTTAATATAAGCAAACAAGTTAAAAAATTTACAAACTATTATGAAAATATATATGTTTAGAGGATAAACAATTAAACCTATACTTAAACCCATATGTTTGCTCTAGAAATCATTAAAAATTAACCAGGCCTTGAGACCTTCAAGGTTAAGTTCCATTGTTCAAGCAGCTCTGAGAGGTGCTCATTCAACTTCACTGATAAAATGCACCATGCAAATAAGAGTAACAGATACAGATAAAATATAGACAGAATAAAAAAAAATATTAGTTTCATTGTTCTATTTTTGTTGACTTACTTTTCAAAATGCATATCATAGGGGACCATGCATAAGTTAGAAGGCAACTGAAAATAGCAGTCTGTCTGATAAAGTGCATCTGCAGTGCATGAATCTTCTCTTAAGAATGGCCAATGTTTTATGGTCAAAATATGAGCTCAAACACAATTTGTGCAGCAGTGTGAAAATCATTATGCCAAGCCAAACAATTCACAAGTATGTAGCATTTGATAGCTCCTCACAAAGAATAAGTCTGAATGAAGTCAATAAAGGTTTAAACTGAGGAATTTTAAAAAAGAGACTTAGCTAGTAGTCATCTTTTTTTGGCTGAAAGTTGTGTGGGTAAAGGTAATTAAATTAAAGCACCACTTCTAAGTGTTCCTAGAAGACTCCACTATGCTCCTCCCCTGGCTAAAATCAATACCCACACATGCTCTCTTTTCGTCTGTACAACAGAAGTGTAACCATCAACTTCTGATTATAGCAGCTGGGAGGTGCAGGACTAGAGCTGTGCAATGATGGCTGGTTAAAATTTCTGTTGTAAAGTGCTTTCCATCAGCAAGAGTTGATTCCTTAAAATGTTGGGAGTTTTTCCCCCTAAAGTATATAAAATTCTGTAAAGTGCATATTCAAAAATTTTTTGATACAGGATGAGAAACTTCAGAGAATGACCCTGAACACTCAACAGTCCAATGGTTAAAACATTTTCGTTAGATGTTGTTAATTTTGATCAAAGTCCCTGAACTTGCTGTTAGCTTGTGTGACAAAAAATTCCCCCCACCTACCCTCCCCATCACCAAGGGAGTGCAGAGGAGCACCATAGCTGGGGAAAGCTTAATATTCTCCTGCCCTCCTGGGGCTTCACAGGAGAGAGCACCCTGTCAAAATCTCATGCCAACAACCCCAAAGACATGATGGCCAAGGCAACCTCAGTGTCCCAGTCCAGAGACAAGAGACCCCACTCCAACTCCTCAACTGTATTTGAGCAGCCCCAGACCCATATGCCTGGGGGACACCAGCACCAGGAGTCAATGAGGAGTCTCTCTGGGTGATCGACAGACCTGGGGCACTGTTTGGGGTACATCGTTTCCTGTGGGGTAGAGAGTAGAGTATTTGGGGAGTGCACAGGACCAGGGCAGCCAATGAAGGAGGGGAAACGGATAGATTGAGGTGGTTTGGGGAGCAAAAGGAGTGGGAAAAGAGTGGCAGAAGGGAAGGAAAGGATCTAGTTTTGTGTAACAAGTGTAGGTCAGGAAGCTTATCTGGCCATGTCTGTACCTGACCAGTGCAGTCTGTCCCATCTTCTCACTGAACTCTATTTCTATGATTTTCCTGGGAGTTGATCTCTCAGGACTATCTGTCTTTGTATATATGGATGGACCAGGGGTGAGAGGTCTGTGTGTCCCTGGTGCCAGCATGGCCAGCAACAAGCTGGACTTGCTGACAGATGGGGCATGTGGCCTGGGGCCAGAGGGAGCTGCTGGTAGTGGGACAGCTTGAGAAATGGTCTACTGGGAGTAGCAGGAGGTCTGGCCAGCTGCTGAAGAGACCCTGGGGTCTGTATGTGTGTGTATGTGCACATGCATGAGACTATCTATGGTACATGGTCGGACTCAAGTTGGACCTGCAGGCATCAGGGAGCTGCAGCAGCCTTGCCCCTATTGGGCTTCCAGATTTGGCAGATCCAAACAATTTCTATTTCTGTTAGGCAACTTTATTCCAGTGAGTGCTCCAGTCACAGGGCTGCTGACTCTTCCTTGGAACAAAAATCTGTATATTTCCCACATTTGCAAGCTAATAAGCCTGCTTGGTTTAATGAGTATTTAGACCCTAAGGCTCAAACATTTACCACTTAATTGTGATATTTTCTTTGCCCTTGTTGTCTCTATATAGAGCCTATTTCTGGCGCACTGCTTGCTCTTGAAAACTGGCAATTAGGTTGTAATTCCTGAAATATTAGACAGCCTTGACTTATTTTACTGGCTACTACTTTAAGACAGATACATTTATTTTAAGTAGTGCAATTTATTCTTCCTTTATTCTATGGAAGAGAACAAATTTGCATTTTACATATTCTCCTTCAATACAAACCTTCAGTGCCCTGAAATCTACTTTCCTTGAATCAGGGTACAACAGCTTATAAAAGCCCAGATTCATTCCACATACAGCTAATTGCTTAAGCATTGTTGAATCCTTGTTGCTGTAGCAACTACTGCCTATATGGAAATGATTTTCAACTTGTGATCTAAGGAAACCCTGTATCTATAATCAGCTCTTGAAAGGTCTGACGACTAAGAAAAACAAGTTTATTGTCTGCAGGTTTAAATAAAATGAAACTCAGTTCACATCTGTATTGGAAGAGCCATGATAATAACTCCAACAACTGGGGGGTGAGTATCAATAAAAAGTTTCACAGTCAGTGGGGGAGCATAGATAAAAAAGGCAACTCAGCCCACCATCTGAATTACTGTGTGGAGGCATCTGTTACTTTCCATCAATGATTAAGGAAATTTTGTGTGAGCAGGTTTCTGATGCAGATATCTTAACATAGTATCTAAAGTTATGTGGGCTGAAAAATGTTCTATACTTCTATGGGGACCTTGTGGTACGCCCTAATTAACTCAGAAACAAAAAAACAGTTTCTTAAAATACTTTCCACAACGAAAAAGGGGCTCTTTCCTAATTTATTTTTATACTCAGCAAGGTAAACAAGAGACATGTATGCTATATCGGAAGCGTCCAACTATCTTGATTCTCTTACTTGCATCAAAGGGAAGAGGGATAAAAAGCTCGTTTCAACTTTATTTCCAAGAATCAATTTGCCTTGAGTGAAAAAGATACGTCCATAAGGCATTAGTGTACAGGTCTCATTCATTCCTGCAGTGGTCAGCAGCCTGGATTGCGATGCAGCCAAAAAGTAAGGAATCTAGGTAACACCAATATATGGCATGATATTTCTAGCACTGAGGACAATTTTTATGATCTCTAGCTTAATTTATGACATCTGAAATAGTTAATAACGTGACCCTAATAATATTCTCTTTTAAATAGTTTCAGTTTGTTTGATGTAAATCATACTTTAAGGCTCATTATAATGCAACAAATTAAGAATACCACACAATATTAATGACTCTTAAGAAAATGATGCCTGTAGCAGGTTGTTTAAAACTGTGTATTTCTTTTAAACAATTACCCAGATAAATGTCCTGAGCAGTAAGCAATCTCTGAAAATCCTAAATTATGGAAAATAGCAAATCAAAATAAGCTTCTTAAAACTTAAACTCTTGCTTAAGAAGGCATTATTTCCAGAAAGTATTATTTCCATCAATGGTGAGTCTCATAGGGATATGTGTTTCACAAAGTAACTTTTATACTACAGGAGTTTGTAAAGCTGTTATGAGTTGTCCTCCATAAACTCAGTGCATGGGTCAAGTGTCTCGTGCCTTTTGCATGCATTCATTTCCAGCATCCCCACCTGGCAATTTTATGTGAGTGGACACAAAATTTGTTTGAGGTGTTTGGACTTGGGATCTCAAAATCATTAGCCGTTTTTGAAAACCTTGGCCATTAATGAATCAGCCTTTCAATACAAACACAATAAATTCCACTAGAAAAAAAAAAAAAAAAAAAAAAAAAAAAAAAAAGCAAAAAGCACCAGATTTGCATGTTACAGGTATATGACTAGTCACAGAGACAAGTTTGGAAAAAAATTGCCTTCTTCATTGCAATGTGTATGACATCTGTCTCTACATAAATTCTCTTTCATGAGCTTCTTTTCACATTTTCTGCTAAACAGAATATTTTTGTGGGTTTTTTTTTCCTTCTTGGAGAAGTTTACAGTTCCTTCTAATATGACAGCTGAAGACACTTTTTCTTAGTTGCAACAGGAAAGCTCTCAACACCCTGTTTGGTATAGGCTGCTACCTTTTTTATAAAGAGAAAGAAGAAAGTGGAATATAAGATGTTTGTGAAATGAAGATAGACACGTTGCTAGCTGACTCTTATTATCCACTTTTGTAATACTTTATTTCATACCTGGTGTTACCATTTGATTTCCTAATTTTTATATTTCTGCACATCCCCTTGAATGTGCGCACATGCAAACTTCTTTCAGGTAACCATGCACTATGACAAAATGAAAGAAGAACGTTCACACTAGGTAAACTAATCCAGCTGATATTTCTATTTTTCCTAGGCCTGTGTAAATGTGGATAACTAAATTTAGCAGAGTTTTACCACGAGAGGGCAGGAATGCTCATCAAACAGGTTTGCCACTGGTTGTTTCACCACTTCTTTGCGAGGAGGGTGACCCAGTGCGCTTTCTCTCTGTCGGTATTTAGTGTCTAAGTATGTTCCTCGAGCACTTAACAACATAACAAAATGCTTTGACCCAACAGACTGACCTGTCATTAGTACGGCTGATTAATCCCCCTGGATGACTGTGGGGCTCAGGGGCACGGCTGAACTGCAGCTGTGTAAGGCTCAGAGTAAAATCAGAACTCCTCACCCTGGGCTGGCAAAGGGAAACAGCTGTGCCAAGGCATCAATCAGGCTTACCAAGGCAGGCTGGCGGGTAGAAGGAGTTGAATCAGTGCCTGCTTTTCTTCCTTACAGTGTATGACAGGAGCAAGAAAGAAGATCTTTAGAGAGCTTTTTTATTATTATTATTCAGCATTAGCAGCAGTGGCTTATCCATGAACATTATTTAAGCTTTTTTGTAAGGGAGACTAATTTGGATTGGATGCTAATAGTAGCCAGATCTGAACAGTAGAAGACTGTACCAGACAGAATACTGCGTAGAAAAGTTCCAGGCTATTATTAAAGTGAAACAGATTTGTGTGGAAAGTCCTGGTTAACTCATAAACAATTTATAAACTGAAGCATTTAGCAGGGCTTGATTAAAGGTTTAAATTCTTGTTACTGTTTGCCAACAAAATACAGTGTTTCACTGTTTGCAAAACCATGTTTTGGAAAAAATGAAATCTACTGTGGGGCCACTCATAGTTGTAAGATTTTAGTCAGCTAAAATTAAGCTCTGTAGCATACATGGAAATATCCTTACTTTTGCTTGATGTGCTGTCATGTTAGGTAGTTTCCTTTTTAAAATGGCTAAGTTTTTTACCATGAAGCAAATAGATGTGGAGTTGTGACAGTGACTGGATAAACTATATTCATTGGGAACAAAGAGAAATAAATGAAAATGTAATCTTACTCTAGTCATAACAAGTAATAAGAAAACTAAGAACTCTAGTAATAAGAAAAAATATGTATGGACGTTATTTTCCATTAGCTATGACAATTAAATTATGCTTTTATCATGTTACCATACCTTTCTCCAGAAAAGAAGTGCTCAATAAAGTTATCAATTTTTCAGATCTAAGGATCCTTTGTTACTTCTATCATTAGCATAAAGAGGGTTTTCACTTTAGCTTTAAAGCAGAAAAGGGCACTGCCTTCCTATTGCGTGGCCGACTCCTATAAGAAGCTAGGAGACCCATATTCTCAGCATCATTTACAAATCTCCGTTTCCCAGAGACTTACAAGAGCCGTGCTGCAACAGCATGCTACTAGGGTGAGTAGGTAGGAAAGTGGGAAACCCTACAAGGTCTTCACATTTGATGATTCAGGATTTATTTCTTTGGGCTTTTAAATATCCTTAATGGTGTGTTGCTCTTTTCAAAGCCCTGGCAACATGTAAGAATGTTTCAGCCCAGAGTAAGCAACAGCCAGCCACCTGGATTTTTGCTGAAAAAGGAAAGAGTGTAACTGGACAGCAATAACATAGAAATAGGCAAATGGCATAAGACTAAAAAGTCCCTGGCTTGTGTATTATCAGAATTACAGAGAAATCAAGACAAGTCAGGACTTCTACAGAAACTATGTAATCCCTGTGCAGATGGATCATCCTGTAACTTTTTCCAATGAGACTTTGAAGCTATGAAGGATGTTCTTTAAGATGCCCAGTATTCATCTGCAGGAGAATATTACCCATGAACTTTCAAAGGAATGATGTACAGGGTGTCTTGCTCATGGCTTCACAGATTTACACATGTGGAAAACCTGTGACAGGCTTTGGTCAAAGAACAGAAAGAATGACTTTCTATTGCATTTTCTGTAGCTTAAGAACGTAACAGGTGCATTGCCAGGTCTGGGTGAATCTTGTGGTTTTGTTCTTGCTGTTTTAATTTTCTACTAAGGATATATAGGAAAGAAATGGCAAAAGAAAATTTAGATTATTGTTCTTTGCTTTCCTTTTGTTTCATTTCCAATGGAACACTGCACAAGAAAATGAAAATAGAGATGATTTTTATTCTGGCATTTCCTTTTCTGTTACTTTTTGAAAAATGACATTTCGGACACACTTATGGGCTAGTCTTTGAAGCCTTCTTTACATAATGAATCTACTCATCTCTACATCCCTTCTGGTTGTAGAAATCACTCCTTGGTTTGTTGCTCACTGTCTTTCCCATTAAGTGCAATTCTAGGGAGATCAAATAGGATTTCAGAGGATAAAAACTCTCCAACAGATAATCACCAAGCAATACCTTATACAGGGAGCAGAGCTTACAAGAGGCTGTCTTGTCAGGTAGGGTCACATATGGTTAATGTTTTTAAAATTCTTACTTGCTATTAGACCAACAGAGACACCATGTGCTCTAGAAAACCTTTTCCATGGCAGAAGTCCCTACTCAGAATCACTGCCCACAAAAACCTCACCCCTACCCTTTTGCCAATCTTGTAGTCTGCAAAAATATGCTGTGAGAGGAAAAAATGTAGTATTTTCTATGCAGCATGCTTCTCCTTGAAAAGAAATTGGAGTTCTTAAAATTACAGCAATTTAAGAGTAAAAGTAAAGAAAGTAAAGAACAAATATCTAAATTGGCTCTTTTAGATACTGGAAGTAGTTTAGATGCAGGCTTTTCATCTCACTTGGAAATTTTTTTAGAAAATATTAGGAGATACTATTCCAAAAATATCTATTGAGATCTGAGTAGCGACCTTTCCAGGTATCCCGCTCTTTCTCCCCAGCTGTCTGAGTTTTTTTTTCTGATAGAGTTCTAATTGGGACCACACACAGGACTGTGAATCTCCTTCCAGAGTGAAGGAGATTGTGGTATTTCCAGGATGGAAGTGCCAGACATTTCATAAAGACATGTTAAAAAATTTGAACTCAGTTTTGCAGATTAGCAATAAAAAATTCTCTATTGTTTCCATAAAAACTCAAGCTCCCGAGTGCTTTATTGGAACCTATCCTTTTGTAATACCTGAGCTTTTCACAGCTTTTAACATCTTCTCAGATTTAAAAGTCATATATTTTAGTATATGTAATGTAAAAAGGTGTGCCAAATATTTGCAGAATGAGTCTGGTCAATATTAAAGAGATGACATCCAGAAATGTGATCTTGAAACAATTCTCTTAAAATGATGTCTGTTCCTAGAAGAATAACCTCCATATATACCCTGTTTTTCCTACTGAGAAGCTTACATCCATAGAGCTATGAATTCTATAGTTTAGCCTTATTTTATCTGCTTATATGACACCCCTACAGGTTAGATTGCTTAACCAAGAAATGAAATAAAGTTTCTTATGAGAAAAGTCTAAAGCAGTTTTTTCATTTGAACTTGCAGTTTGGAAAAGATGAATATCCAAGGTTTTCTCAGATTCTTGATAATATTAAGCTTTGGACCTCATTAAATATTCAAGTGCTATTATCTCACTTAACAAATACTTGTGAGGGTAGATATTTGCAAATCCATCTCCAAACAGACAGTCACAGAAACACAGATATCACAAGGGCTGGGTCAAGGAAGGCGATGATGTTTTTAAGTGAGATTTTGAATTTAAGAACCTAAAACTGAGCTCTTGAAAACTTCTGCTTAATCTTCGGAGGTGCCCAGACTCTATCAGCACCTCATTTCTTATTGCCGCATTTCCTCAGATGCCTGAATTTTAGGTCTGCAAAGCCTTAAAAGTAAATCACTGTTGACATGACTGACAGTGGCTTGGCTTCTCTCTCAATTTAAGCCTCATCAACAGCAGCAAACTTGGTCTCCCTGTTCATTTGCACTGGGTACCTTAACTTGAAAGGCATTCTCTCTACAAACTTGCCCACCTGAAAGGGGAAATGTAGGCAAGAGGCTAGGCTTGTAGCTGAGTAGAACAAGAAGCTTTTAATAAGAGCCTAAAGCCTCTTTGGATGTGGGCCTGCATGGTTCCCCCTCAGCATTGCAGGATCTGTGAAGAAGTTGAGTCTTACTTTTTTCCCGCTGGGCAAATTCTTCAATCACAGAACTATGATTGCAGTTGCCTATAGGCTTGTCTTTCTGTAGAGCGAAAGCCTGTAAAGAGCTGCGAAGAAATATTACATCCATTACTCAGTACTGAACTAGAAGAACTGAATTAAAGAATCTACAAAGAATAACAGAATTCACAGAGCGATAAAAAATACAGTAGAGAGATTTATGTGGCAAGCAAAATTTAGATCCAATATTAGGAAAAACCTCATAGTAGAAACTATGAGGAAAAACTGAAAGAGAAGCAGTGGAAGACTCTGTCAGAGACTCTGTAAGGTACTTGAGTGTGTTTGAGAATGACAAGAATATTGCAGATTCTGAGCTGAACACTTAAGTTTAACTCCTGTGCTCCTTTATCTCCTGAGGAACAATAATAAAAAAAGTGCTTTCTTCTTGTTTTATGATACTCTAAATATTTTTAAAATTCAGGGATAAAAATGAATTTTAGGACTCATGTATTAAATTTTTTCTTAATTGTCTCTCATAGATCTAAAATCAAAAATCAAAAGGTCAAGACCAATAAATTAATTAAATCTATGTTTAGATTAGACCTACAAAAGAAGATTGATTTCTCCGAAGACATTTAAAAAAAAAGGCGAACATACCAAAGAGCTTTACTGAAGCCAGAAAGGCTGCTTCAAAACAACTGTGGCTGCAGGAGACTGGGACACCTTGAAAGACACTTGAGCAATGCTCAGGTTACCTTACTAAACTGACCAAAAAAAAGACTATAACATCCTAACCATCAGACCTGCTGCACCATACGCAGTCCTGTGCAGTAGCAGGAGCTATTTGGAGGCAACCATGTGGTAATGTACCATTCGCTCACAAGCTATGCAAGCCTTTGGTATGGGGAAGAGGTTTTGCTGAGTGTTGAGGAGTCTCAGAAGCTCAACAGTGCAGTTGTTTACACAGAGAGTCTGTGTGTAAAATGTGTGCTCCTGTTGCAGTATTGGGAAATGATCTGATGTTTTGCTTTCCACTGTTCTGAAGCTCTAATGTGGGAGCTGTTGCACTGATAAAAAGATTCTTCACCTCTTACAACAACTTTTCTCAAGTTGCTGTGCTCCTTTCTCCCCTGGTAAGTCCAGCTTTGCTCCCTCTCCAATGAATTTACTTGATTGCAGTTAACATTTCCAGTGTTGTAAATAAGAACATTGTTTTTCTCACAACCCCAAGCTAAGCACTGCCCCAAATCAGTTGAGGAAATGCATATTTAGGACATCAGTACAAGTGAAATCAATTACATTACATATAAATCTGCCTAAACTCTAGACTCCTGTTGCTTTGGATAAAATGCAAAACAAGCAGAGATGTGCCCACTTCTGACCAAAAGCTTTGCTGAGAGAAGACCCTACACAGACAACACTGCCTCAGCAAAACTAGGAGTAGTTGCTTCACCTACCTCTGTGAATTTGTAAATTTGAGCTTTGCCTGCAACATTGCGTACAAACCAGAGGTGCTTTATCAGTAAACAAACAATGAATCCTCTGCAGATGAAATATTTCTAGAGAAAGTATGTGTTAGGAGGCTTGCTGTGCTCAGTCATACTGACCTACTTTGAGGAATACAGCTCTATAGTTCCTGTGTGCATGTGCTGAAAATTGCCACATGTATGCCTATGTACACCAAGGTCATGGAGACATGGATCTTAAAAAGCACTTCAGAGATCATCTCCTTCTCTGGGTGCTTCTGTTATAAGTATCAGCAACATCTTCATAATGATCAGCCAGCTGCCGCTGAAGCTGGAGGGTGCCAGTTGTCTGCTGGGAGTCAGATTATGCAGTTCCAACTAAAGCAAGGCAACATTGCTCCTTATTGTAAATTGCTGAGCCTGACATTGGATCTAATCTGCATCTCTTTTGGCAGCAGTTGTGAGGACAGCACACTACTCTCTTCTCACACTCCAGGCATTGACTTCTGTCCTTGTATTGCTCCTTCAAGTGTGTTGGTATAGCTGTGTGGGTACTGAATTGAACCTGGAAAGCAGGACAGATGAAAATTAATCTTTCCAGAAATCTTCCTTTTTTCTTTCTTCCTTTATTTTACCTTCTCCTCCCCTGCCATCCCCCTAACACCCCCCCACACACACCTTCTCTTCCTAAATTTAGTTCCTTTTCTCCATTTATATCCTTCCTTTGCTTTTCTTTGCTGGATAAGTTCATTGATCTAGTTTTTGCTATAGACAAAATATTTTTAATTTACCAGAGAAGTAGCTGTGATAAAAATGGAAATTGGGAATGCTTAAGCCAGATAAAGAAACAGCTGTGCAAAACCATTCCTATACTCCACAAAGTGAATCCAGCCATATCCTGTGCATCTTACAATACTCACCTCCTGTAAGTTCAAACCTCAGCTCCAGATTTTAGCAGCACTAACACATTTGTCTGCAGTGATTTTGGCTATGGTCATTGAATGACTGATGCTTTTAAAAGTTTCACCCCAGAATACTTTTAAGCAGTACAGAAATTGCTGAGCAAACTGTTCAAAAACTTAAACTTAGTAATGTGGAAACTTTTTGACAAAAATTGTGTTTCTCTTCAGAAAATTCTTTTTATTATGCTATAGCTGGTGATTATTTGTATTTCTGTAATGTACATGTACACCACATTTTCATAATTTTTAATATATTTTGAGGAAAAGGAATATTTATAATTGAAAAGGGAGTAGTAGAATCTGTCTTCCTTGCATTTTATTCTACATTTGTATCAATACTTCTAGTATATATACACATATATATACTAGTCAAAGATAAAGGTAATTTTCACTTCCAAAGCTTTTAATTATATATTTAGAAAGTTCATATCTCATTGTTTTGTATCTAAACATGTGAGCTTATTTTTGAATTTGTAGATGCTTTTTGCATTTGTTCTCTGTCATGTCCACTTCTACAGATCCCGGAGTCCTTATACGTTTTGTTTAGACAAAAAAATTCATCTAGTATCAAGTAGAATCCCTACAGTCTGTTATTTTACTTCTGAGTATATGTGGGCTTTCAAGTATAGACAAAGACTTGTATTGACTTCTGTTTCTGCTAAGCTAGTCTAAACATTACTAAGGTCCAGATTTTAATAATTGATCAATTTAATAATATTCAGCATGCAATGTCCTCTTCTTCAGCAACTAGAGTGACTTCAGAGAATTTCTTGACATTTATGATGTAGATGATCTCAAGGAATTAAATATTTTTTGTTACCCTTTCATTTTGAACATCATGTCACTGGTTTGCTTTGGCTGCACAAATAGCTACACTGTATAATAATTTTAAATTCAATTGAATAATTTTTTAATGTTTTCCTTTTATAATGAAGGGGAATGCCAATGAATAGCTTTGTCAGGAGGAGCTGAATTGCAATATCTTGCCTTTCTGGAAGAGATGCATCCTGTTCCGCTGTTTTTAGATCAGATTGTCAATGAAATACCTTTTCTCACCCATTCTTTTCTTTATTCACTTTAACACAGAATATAGAAAAGACCTCATTGACTTCAATTTTGAGGCTTCCCACTTCTTGATATTAAGCCATACACTTAGATTTACGTGACTACATATATCAGCACAAACTCCAATGCACCAGTGTTTTCTCCATCTTTGAGCAGCTGTTTAAATCTAAGCTAATAACAGATCAGAACAACTGACAGCACATGGTTACCGAATTTAGACAAATGACAGGTCCATGGCACAAAAGTTGAACTTTAATCTGTGGTGTATGACAAGTTCATTTCAAATGAAACAAGGAACACCAGCTGAGTGATTCCTATCACAATAGAAAGTGTTTTGGAGGAAAAAATAAGAAGGACTTGAACTATATTCACAACTTTTATTATTGCTGTGGTTAAAGAAATTTACATCTTTTTACCAGAGAAGTACATAATTTGTGAAATCTGCATTCCACAGTTACTTTCTGCAGCTCAGAGGACTAAGGAGTACATGCTAACATAGTAATGTTTCTGAGCTAGCATATATGTGTTTTACAAGAAAAGGAAATTTCCATTCTAACAACTGTTCTTTGCAGGTTCCTGAGATGTTATTAGAATGTGTTACAGCTTAATCTCGTTTATTTGTGCTGAAGCCCACATTAACAACTATTTTAATAGTTTTACATTCAATACATTTAAGACACTTGTTAACCAAGGCCTGTAGTGACAAGACAAGGGGTAATAGTTTTAAACTTTTTTTTTTAGACTTTGATATAGGAGTAAAGGTTAGCACAACATGTATAAGTACCTGGGATTCATTCTTTCATTCATATCAGTAACAGAATTATGTTATATATTAAGCAGATAACTTACAGACACTTTTGTTTGCTAAAATAAATCAACTTGATAGTTTGGTAAAATCCATTAGTTAAACAGAATATTTTTGGACTAAATGCTCAACCATACCCCTTCTCTCTCTCATAGTTTGCTCTGACTTCTATTTTTGTGGTTTACTTTGTGCTTTAGATTTAAACAGTAGTAAAAATTTGGCAGCAGTTGTTATGTTCTCAAGGTTTTGAATATAAATATGCCCCATAATGAAGATTTGTATTAATATAATTCACAATCATCAGTCTTCTGGTACAGATTCACTCAGAACTTTGAGGAAGGCATATAAAGCAGTTTGCAAACCTTGTTGACACTTCAGATTTCTAATAAAAAAACCAAGTCAGTTCAAAATTTTATTTAAATCTTTATTTTATTGGAAAAAATATTTTCTAGAACCTATAAACTCAGGGAAAACTAAAATAAGGCATTTCATGATCCTAGCAATGGGAAAAGCAACTTCCAAAACATTTCTGCTCAGAAGAATACCCTAAAGGCTTATATTTTATCTTCTTCTAGAAAAGAGTAAGTTTAGTTCAATCCAGGTTAAGACAGAGATAGAAATTTTTTTCTTGTTTACCCAGATGCAAAGATGTCAAAGTTCCATAAATGAGAGCAGGGTTTGGTCACTTTGTTATACCCCTTGTGGCTGGAATTTTTTTATTCAGACATGCTTACAGTGAATGGAGAAAGAGCATGGAACTCCTGACTTCAGTGAAAATACGCTGTACAAATTCTAGCTTAAGTTCAGGCTAGATCTTTATTAGATTTATCAAATCATAGTGTAATTGGTTTTGACTCAAGAAATTGGTTAGTATTAGATCCCATTTCAGCATAGGTGAATGAAACTGTCTTTGCAAAATTATCTGTTCGCCAGGGGAAAGAAATAGACAGGTTTTGAAGGACTGGAAATTATACTGAATTTGTGGAAAATAGAGTGATTGTTTCAATCAATATGAAAAAAAATTATTCATATTTTCAAAGTAACTCTTTTTGAAATACTTCTTCAGCACTTCAGAAATATCTTGTTTTGGGCAAGGTATTTGATGAAAATTAATTAATTAGATCCACAAAAGTGCTGGTGGTCCTATACTAATAAGTACAGTGATTGGAATAATCACCTTTGTGGTGGGAGATCAACACTCAGACCCATCTGAAACAGAGGTCAAATCCAGAGCATGGAGTTAAAACAGTGTCTTTTATCTCTCCTGAGCGTTTTATATGGCTAACAAATGCAGCAGTGATGTAGAGTTGGAAAGCATCAACAAAAAGCAAATGAGCTCAGAATACCATGTCTCAGAATACTGGTAGGGGCATTGGCTTAAGAATTTGATTATTAAATTTCTTATTATATATAAAGACAGAACTTCCACACACAAACTAACTATTGCAACCAGTCCTTTGGTCACAGGTGTTCTTGGGGAGGAAAAGATGTCAGGCTACCACAGTTTGATCTTCCATCACCAACTCACTTTCCACCTTTACCCTTCTTTGATTTGCAATGGCAGGGGAAGAAGGATAATGCCCATACATAAATACAAAGCATAAGGAATTACACAGCCAACTTTTGCCTCATTTGTTTCTTCTGTGATTTCAACACACAATTTAGTGCAGACTTGGGTGTGCGCAATGGGTTTGGTAAAGCTGAACCCTGTCAGTTCCTAAGTAACACCCTTTTCCCAAACTGCTCATAGCAGAACAGAAAGTGATACCCAAGTGACTCACATGGCAATTTGGATTCCATGAGAACCACAAAAAAAAGACCTTTTAAATAATTGACAAAATTGTACAAAATAGGCTCTAATTGTTTTCTAATTTTTTTTTCCTAAATTGCCCTGCATTATATTTTCTACTTGAGTCCATAACTTGAGATTATAACACTGCAGACTCATAAAGTATTGACAAACAAAGCTTTATTCTTTACTTGGTGCATTCTCAAAACAAAGGTATTTTACTTACACATACTCTTTCACATATATATGACATAAACAGGGCCCAACAGGGACTGGAAAGGGCAAGCTAGGAAAGGAAGCAGGGAAGCTGAAGTTTTAATTCTGTGAAAACAGTAAATTACCTCATACTTGCACTTTTCCTTCATTGCTGTAGCATGCCATATTATGAGAGAGAGTGGGAATATTCAGAAGGTTTGATGTTCCTATTGCCTGTGTATACATTTTATAAATAGATGTGTTACAGGAATACATGTAAATGAGGAAAAGTTCTAAGCCACTCATTAACTTAGATATACAAGGGTTTTAATTAGTATGGCATGGATCCTATGTCTTTACTAAAGCCATGATTGTCAGACTGATATCTCTATTCCCTTACACAGCACCCATGCTTGCTGGGTCTCTCAGACACTAATCCTTATTACCTCAAGGATATATGTGGCTCTTCCTCAGTATTTAAGCAGAAAGGACCTTAATTTTCAGTAACAGGAAATGGCATTTTTTCCAGGCAAGCCACTGAGTAACTTCATTCATATATCGGATTCATCTGACTCAGCCTAGACAGCTATGCCTGTGTTCATTGCTCTATTCTCTTCTACAGTCAAGGGAGGTAAACTGGTATCATTAAAAATCAGTTCAGACTTCTGGTGTGGACTGTTCAATCCCAGACCCTTATGTCAATTTTGCTTTAAGGATACCTGAACCACCCAGACCAATTTAAGACTGACAGCTGAAAGCTGTTGCAGTAATCAAACTCATCCCATTAAAACCAAGTTCCTTGGAGTGATATATTTGTATAATGTTGGTACATGATCATTTGAATTGGTACATTTTTGGTGTGTAGATTCTCCTTGAGGTTCACCATCTGTTAGGTTGTAAAGCCATTTGCTTTTCAAACAAATTAGACACTTGAGAGGTTTTACACTATAAAAAGAAATATTATTTTTCTGTAAAAGTCATGTCTTCCTAATAGTGATAAAAGCCAAATAGGGGTATATTTATCAAAAAGAGCTAATTGTTGGCAAAGAAGCCATTCTTCCTAGTAGCATGCTTTTGGTATATTCTAAATGTTTTACTCTTACTCTTTCTTTATATTATAATGTCTCTCAAGATAAAGCAGCCAAAACATCTCTATACAGGCATTTCTTTATGATATATAACCACTGGATCTTTCCTTTCATCTTTGCTGCCCCACTTATGGCTTCACTCATATATATGATGCTTCTCTTCCAGGTACTTAAAATCTACTAATACAATTCTGAATTACCTCACCTCTTGATAGATATCTGTGTTTTGGGTGGAGGCCGTTCTCACTTCAGCACCTTATTCCATAAAGGAATGTAAATATATCTTGTATAAACTGAGACCTGATAGTTATGCTCACTAATTTCAATAGATGCTCAAATCATAAGAAAACAAATATATGTGTCTAAAAATGGGGAGACAATTTTATTAAGAAGCATGTGAATACTGCTTAATTATAATAAGGAATACCTTATTATAATTAAGGTGTTTAGGTAACAGTTCCTGCAAGTCTCACTCTAAAGGTGAATTCTGGCCAGATAGAGAATCCAGTTAACAGAAAATGGGTCTGGCCTGTTGGTGATGAAGATTTTCTGCATGTTGGGCTACATTAGCAAATTCATAGTCAACAGACTGTGGGAAGTGGTTACTTCTCTCTATGCCACATTCATGACACCACAACTGAAATATTGTTCCCTCTCTGTACAATGGAGAACAATGAACTGGGGGGAAACGAACACAGAGACACAGAAAGGATGGAGGGGGGAAAGAGTTGTCACGTAAGGAGAGGATGAGAAAGGTGGGTTTGTTCAGCTTGAAGAAGAGGCTAAGGAAAGATACAACTTCAGTCTTCAACTACCAAAAAGGGGTCATTAAGAAGATGAAATAAAACAAATAAAGAAATAAATACAGTTCTTGGAATTTGAAAATATTTTATTTAACTTTGTTCCTGTTCATTAAGCACATCCAACACATTACAATATATTTGCTTAGCCATAACTTAACACCTACTGACAGAAATAAGTCTCATAAGTTTTATCACTGCATAAATTAACTTTTCACCAAAGAATAAGAACATTCCCTCTCACCAAACCATGATGAGGGTCTATTATGCATCCTCAAAATTTGAGATCAACAGGTTATGAAAATTTCCAAGAAGATGATTTGTGCAAAAGAGGTTCCATTTCTGCTTACTGAGAATGAGGACAAATGTTTTTTTCTCCTCAGTCTTCTGTCAAGCAGTTCACACTTAGTCTTTCATTGAATATATCCCTTTCTTCTTTTGATATCTTATTTGCTTTTATTTTCCATGAGGCACTTCATTTCTTTTTTAATTGATATATCAAAAAACCCGCAAGGTTAGTGACATATTCAATTACTGTGGCTGAAGTTATTATTATTTAAAACAATATAAAGATCAGAGGCTCAGGAATTCTTTATTTCCTTTTAATTATCTCTGATCCTTCTGTTCCTTTATCATCTTGAATCAGTTTTATCAATTTCACACTAGCAATGAACAAAAGCAGCAGTATGTCTTAGAGTTTAATGTAGTTATTAAAAAAAGTGATGTTAACATTTTTACCAACTAAATCACAGTGTACCCCATTAAAGCTCTGTCATAACTAATCTTTAATATAATATTTTGATAATTTTTAAAACCTCTAGATTTTTAGAAATCATTATGGATCCAAAAAGCCTAGAATTCTGAAGATGTAATGACTATTTTACCTCTGAAAGGAGTAAAAATTTAATGTATATATTTTTTAAATTATCATCTTCCTTTGAGTCTTATTTAGCATTTCCCCAGATGCTGCACACATGTTTACTGGTTTTTACAGCATGAGTTTCTATAAATCATCCTTTCTTTTAGAGATATATATATATAATTTTCTCTCTCAAGAAAATCCCAGAGTAGGTGCTGCCTGTGTAGCGATGCCTACAGCGGAGTTATAAGACTGTGGTGGCTGTGAACTCCTCAGCAGCCAATATCAACCAACTATAACAGAGTTGGCACTGAGCACCTCAATGAGCAGATGAGCAGACTTTGCAGGGTTTAGCACCAAAGAACTTTGAGGGTTTTTTAGGGAGTGGTAGAAGTTGCACATCTTTTGTAAAGTTCGTGAGACTTTAAAAAACACAGTGAAAATTAGAGATTTTTAAAAGCACAATGAAAATTAAAGTTCTGGAACTCAGTAAGCTGTCCTGAATACAATAGAAATCCAACCTGAGAAATTGCTATTTTGTTCATGGATGTAGAGTGCTTGCTAACAGATAATTGATTGATTTAAAAATGAAATAAAACACATCATAAAACTTCATTTGACTTGTTCCTTTCTTTGGGGAGTTAAATTTCACAATAGTTCCTCTGCTCTCTCTATAGAAGGGGTAATGATGGAAGGACTTGTTGATTCAACTGGAGTTACTCAGAGAGAAAGATCTAGTAAAAGAAAGAAATCAAAGTCAACAGGGAGCCTTCCACAGGATCCTTCTCACACTGTCCTATGCATGTCAGACTTCAGACTGCATGCCAAAAAATGAATTTTGTATGGATACTGTTAAAATACTGAAGCAGGCAGAGAGAAATATTTGGATTTCTGAAACTACAACTTACTTGCGCTTTGTAATTTTTAAACGCCATGATCAGTGCTAATTACAACTCCTTTTTTCTTAGGTCATCCACTTTTCATTATGTCTCCTACGTGCTGTTGTTTGGCAGCTAGATGCTTAATAATATTAGAGAATATGAGAAAGCAAGGTTGTTTGCCTCCTGGCACTCATGAATAAACCTTTCTTGGGACACAGGTGCTTTCTTTCGAAATTTATAAACCCTTCCCGGGGAGACAGGATATTGTTCATGTTATAGAATTTGGTTTTATAAATAAGTAATTCCTGTTATATGCTGAATATTTTTTTATACATAGATATTGTTATTATCTGGAGAGTCAAGGTAAGGAGGGGGAAATATTAAACATAACAAGCACACAGTTAAAGTTATCAACCACCCAGATAACCAAAGGAATATAAGTCTTTCCCTTTTCTGACTAGGAAGTGATGTCAAAATACTATTCACAACAAATGTTTGTTATATTCTTATTAGAGTCACTCCTTCAGTCTGAAGCATATTGCTCTACCTCAAAATTAAAACTGTATTGTGTTTTCACATGTCAAACTTGTATATCATTGTCACTGTCATCTTGCAGTACATTTAGAATAGGTTTGCAAATTCTGCGAGACACAAATCAGCTTTTCTTATCTTTCTGTCTTTAAGGCAAATTAATTAACTGTGCTGATCACAGATTTGTTGTGGGGTTTTTTTGAAACAGCTGTTTTTACACTTAAAATTGAGAGGCAAAACCTGAAGTGTTTACCAATACAGCCCTAGAACTGATAATTATGTAAATTTTATGCTTTTTAATTTACAATCCACCTTCAAGATGCCCAGTCACCAGTGGAGGTAGGTTGCTTCAAAACAAAGAAAAATCTGTATACATCTTCCGTATGTTTTAGAGATTTGTCTTCTGGCTTCAAAGGCTGTAAAACACAGCATGGGAGAAAATAATGCATCAGCAGTTAGAAATAAAACAGCTCTGCAACTTCCTATCTCTGTAAAGACATCTTTACAGGAAGAATATCTTGCACTGATCTTCTCCAAATGCATCACAGCTTCCTCAAGAACATTTACTATCATTATTGTTTTTGTTGTTGTTTTCTGTGCCCTTTCTTTTCACATCCATTAATAGAGGAGCTTCCAACACTGTAATATCAAGCATATGGCAGAATAGATTCCCTAAAGCAAAACAATAGGCATCAGAGATTAAAAGTCCAATACAATCAGTGATCTCTGCTAATGCAGAAATCAGATTCAAGGATTTCCTCTGTGCTATTCTGCTGCATTTTATACAGTTTAGTTTTAAATTGTTATCCAAAATGGACTCCAAATATTAGCCTTTTCTAACTTCAGCATGTCCCCTGAGAGGTTCTGTTTAAGATATTTTCCTTACTTTTTTATTCTGAACTTACCTTAAATATGCATTTTTTATTCCAAATATTTCAATTAAGAAACACACTTTTTGCAATGAAAATAAGAACTTTTAGCTGTAACAGTGCATCAGTATCATTAAACAAAAGAGCTCTGAAATTTCTTTTCCCAGAAATGTGTGCATGCATTTAAACTAATTTAAATACATTTAAGTAGCATTTCACTGATAGACAAGCAAAACCTTGGATATTCTAAACACATTTCTGTATGACATTAAAATGTGTTTAAAAGCATTTAATGGGCAAACTGAGGAAAAAAATTAAGTCAGTTCACTAAGATTACAATAATAAAGACTAACTTGTAAAAGGAATTAAGATTTCATTGTGCAGTAGCCACACAGAAATGAGAGTAAAATAGTATCAAAATAACAGACTAGCATATTTAAAAGCACATAATAAAAAACTTTTTCAAGATCTTATGAAACTGCTTGTAAAATTAAAACTTGTGGGTTTTACCTGGGAGTTTGTGAAAATAGAACATATTAAGGATAGTGGCAGGTTTTTAAGACTGGCATCTTGACTGGGAATTCCAAAAATCATGAGAACCATCTTGTCACCCTGCCCAGCCATTGATATAAAAGGTTCATTGACTTCATCAGGAAATATTTATCCTATTAAGTACAGAATTCCACACTTTCTTCACTGGAACATTTCTGCTCTGGATCTGCTCTGGTACATACCTACCTGCAAAAGGAAGAAAGGTAAGGCAAGGCAAGGCAAGGCAAGGCGAGACATGATGGAACTCTGCCCTTTAAGGATTGGAGCAGCTCTGTCAGCCTGGAGTATGACTGCAAACACAAGTCTGGATGGCAGACCCAGGAGATATTGGTTCTCATGAGAATTGAATAACTGCTAAAAGACATCAAAACATGAGAGAAAACACTGGAAGTCAAAGCCACATGCAAGATGCTGGAAAAGATTTTTTTCTCTCTCTCTCAGTCCCTTTTCTTCTCTATTACTGTAAGCCATATGGCCAAAAACAGGGGTTCTTATATTGAGCTAATAATAATAATAACTAAAAAATAATAAACTATTCCTGAAAATATGCTGGGAGGTTTAGGGGTCTTTAGAGCAAAAACTCTTGGTAAATTAGTGGAGTGCCATCATCTTCCACTCTAGCTCTAATCCTCTGTATGCACCTGAAGAAGTTTCAAGGAACATACAATTGCTGTCCATATATTATAACAGAAATTTCTACACATTTCTTCATTGATATGCATCATAATTAGAAAAATTGACATCAACAGAGCAGTTATACTGAGCAGAATCTAAGCCACAACTTCCCCTTTCTCTCTTGAAGAGGAAAATACTTTATCAGTCCTGACAGATTTCTTGTCTTTCTAAATTGAAATAAACCAGTTCTCTGTTCCTTTAATAATTTTGTCTTCTTTCAGCACATTGTCTCATCACTTATTGGCAAAACCTCTTGAGTAATGTTAGTAGATAGATTTTTTTTCTAGTGAATCTGCTTTTGTTTTAATGTAATAATTTATTTGATTAGGATTTTTGTGAACATTATCTATATGTTACGTCTACAAGCCAGGGAAGAGAGTTATAGCAATGAATATTTATACCACTACGTCATCTGAAAGGGGGCCACCCTGCCCTCCTGGTGTTGGGAGTTGGGGGTGAGAGGAGGGCTTTACCACAGCTGGAAGCTGTTCGTGGCTGGCTGGAACAGCAGAAAAGCTGCTCTGGGAACTTGATATGAGCCATCTTGTCTGGGCAACTGAAGCGGTGCAGACTGCTCCCTCCAAAAAAAGAAAAAAAACCACAGCAAAACTTGGTCTCTTCTGCTACCACCGCCACCTGCACCACCGCTGCCACTCTGGGACTGCTGCACCGGACCACAGTGCTGGACCGTCATCACTCGCTGCCCAAAACCCCAGCCAGGAGCCAAGCAGAGCAGTGCTGGTCCTGAGGGAGGTGGTTGGTGGAGAAAATCCTCCACCTTTTTTTTTTCTCACCCCTTTGTTCCCAGGGGGCTACGAGTGGTGGATTCCCTTCTTTATGGGTAAAACATATCCTCTGTATGTTTCTAGTTATTGTAATTTCATTTTAGTAGGAAAACTGTTATTTTTTGAAATTTTTTCAAAAATTGGGGTTTTTTTGAACTGGTAGTTTTTAGAAACTGTTATTTTTTTACTTCTAACCTCCTTAGGTTTTTTGTCCCCCTATAAAAGGGGGGGGGAGTTCATCTTATTGGAGTTCCCACCTCCCAGTATTTGACTTTAAACTAGGACAATGTGTTATTGGAAGCTATCTCGCAAACCATGTGTTTAAACAAACTTCAACTCAGGATTTATCAGCAATCTATTAATAGAAAGTTTTCTGTTGATTTTTCTGGTCTCCTATGTCATATGACATTGCTCAATGTTGATTTTTAAAATTTGCATAATTGTATAAAGAAAATCCATTTCTTTTTGAAAAAAATTAAGTTAGAGCCATTTAAAGTTTCATCAAATGTATTTTCTTCATTGAATGAAGCACTGCTGTAGTCACGAGATTAACTACTTGGAGATAGATTGTAGATAGTATCAGATTTATCTAAAGAAGTTACAAGCAATGTGAGATCACAGTGTGATTAAGAAATTTAAAAAAAAAAAAAGAAAACCCCACTTATTGCCCACTTATTACTAGTGCAATTACATATTCTATCTGACTCGTTTGTTGGCATAACTTCCTAATAATATCCCTACTTTTGAAATAATCAGAATTTCTCAGTTTAACAGAAGAAAATTTCTTATCACTTCTGAGATTTACACAATCAAATTTCTTGTAAAGCTGTTTCATTACAGATCTTCCTTTCTCCACTGTAATTCTCAGAGGTGAATGCTGTTGCTTGCAGTTCACTGCAGACTAGTTTCTACCATTATTGTGCAGTTGCAATATTGCTGATGACGATCCTTACATTTCCCACATGTAGTCAAAGAATGGAAGATGAGCAGACCAAAGTTTTATAAAATAATAAAGCTAGGCTGGGTCAAATAAAGAGCCTGTTTCCACAGCAGAAGAGCAGTTTTTTTAGTGGTTATCAGACAAAAGTGAATTTTAGTGACAGAGTGCACTTGTAAAACAAGGGTGTTCAAAGAAAATAACAGCCACTCAAAGGCTACCCTTCTCCAAAGATACTTCAAGGATAAAGAACCAGTGAGTGCAATGTTACGTATAAACAGAGGCTAAGGACTCGGACAATCAGAAGACAGGCATATCTCATGGCTATTTTACATTAGTGTGGTGGTATTCTTTCTTCAGCCCAATAGCCAATAAAATGTGTTGGAAAAGATTCAGTGTATTCTGTTCTCTTTTCCTTTAATAAGCCCCTTTTCAGTTACACAGAAAAAAGCAAGTAGAAAAAGTCAAACTCCTCTTTTAATTTGAGATCAAAAATTGGGTAAAATAAAAAGTTCTAGTCTAGTCAAGTCTAAATCATAGTACAGTTTTTAAATTATTATTTTTAACAGTCTAAGATTTTTATAAACCTTCTGCATGTGTCCAGCTATCTTGCTAATTCTCAACCTCAGTTACTGCATTATTGAGAAAGTACTTTAGCAGCAGGATGCAGTATTCTATATTAAATACAGGCCCTCAGCTGTGGTTATGCTATGTGTGTAGTATATAACATGCTTGTTTTGCTTGGCACAATAGAATTCCTGCCAGTTTCACTCCTTGCAAGATTATCTGCTAAAAGAGAGAAAGCAATAACGATTATGTAGATGTATCTGGTGGGTTATACATATGGTCATGTGCTACTCTAGTCCTCCAAGTACAGCTGGAACATAAAAGCACAGGAGCAGGGTTAGGAAAAATCAGTTCATACTATTAGGGTTTGGATGGTTAATAGAGTTGAACATACTGTAAATCTACCTGAATTTCCTGTCTATTTCAAGAATGGTCTACAAATCTTTGATAGCTATAAATACCAGCAAGGGAAAACACTACTTAGAATATAAACAGGGAAAATGTATAGAGAAAAAATGCAGAAATCTCAAATATAGGCCACATATTTGAAACTTTGGTCTTGAGGATCCTTTAGAATGGCTTTTTTTTTTCTAAATAAAGCAGTAGCAGATCTTGTCGTGGAACTATTAAAATGTAAAAGGACAACACATGGGAAAAAATGTCTCAGATTCCTGCACTGTGAACAAGAAAAATAAATGAGTCTGAGTGGATTTTTTTTTCCACTGATATGTTTTTTCCATCTCCACATTCCACAACCTTGTCTAAAGAATAACAACACAATTGTCACCAACTGAGAAAATTATAGAAGTGGAAGCTATAGTGTAAAGGATCTGTGCCAGGCATATGATTTGCGACACCAAGCCATTCAACTAATCAGTAAAGGAAATCAATGCCTCCTTGTAAAAATGTGAGACTTTGATAAATTTAATGCAAAATGCAAATTTTACAATTCAAACAAAATTGCAAGGGTAACCAGTGATTGGTAGAAATGGTACCTGGGAACCATATCCATCACTCTCTCATTATTCTCAAACGATTTTCATTTAATCCTCTTCTTCTACCTCAGTCTGCAGGTTTCCGTCAAGCAGATTAGAGTGAGACTTCTGGAATTTTTAAAGGATGTTTTAAGAAGGTCCTCAAAAAGGATATTTGTTGGTGTGCTCATTCCCATAGCTTAGAGAAGACAGATTTGGATTGCTTCCTTATGTCTTCTATACAAATAAAATATAATAAATCTGGATATAAAAACAATGAAACTGATTTGTGCTGTCAGAACCTGAAGAATATCTTTTAGCTTGAGTTATATTATTTTGCAAGAGATATATAAAAAGTTAAAAAAATACTGAAAATTACATTTGAAAATATTCTTTTCCTGAAGAAGGTGGATACTTACACATGAATGCAAATGACTTATCTACAGCTCTGTGTACTTGCCCAGCCTTGTCCATGGTCAGAAAGTCAAAATTTGAGGTAAAAAATTCAGCTACACATTGTCAACATTTGACATTTCCATCCTTGGATATGTTCAAGGGCAGATTGCATGGGCCTTTAAGCAACCTGGTCTAGTGGAAAGTGTCCCTGCTCACAGCAGGAGTGTTGGAACTAGATGATCTTTAAAGTCTCTTCCAGCATAAACCATTCCATGATTTTATTATCCTAATATGTCTTATACAAGTTACAGTTAAATTATATGTATTTGTATATAATTATACAAAATAAAATGTTGTATATGTATGCAATATTATCATATCTCAAATAACAAAAATTATTTGTGCTAACTCCTTTTTTATACTCAAATAAGGTAGTTGCAATATGTCTCCCTGGGGTTCATAAATTGAATGATCCCAAGTGTCTTTCCCAGTATAAAATATTTTATGATTCTAAGACAAGTAATGTGATATAAACAGCTGCATACCAGAACTTTTGGAAAAGCAGTTCCCCTGCCCATTGACATGGCAGAGAAGGAGCTGTGGCAGTAACTTTCAGGAATCTTTGGGGTTGAGGCATGTTACATGGCACACCATTGCAAGCCAGAGAGCATTCTTGAATAGTGGTGCTGCACAGGCTGATGCTGTGTTGCTTGATTTCACAAATGAGATAAAATTGGTGGAATGGGGAGAAAGACCTTGTAAAACGCCCTGAAGTTTAAGGACTTGTTCTTTCCAACAGCCAGGAGACCTCAGAATTATGCAGCCACACTGAAACCATTCTGAACTCAACTACTATAAAGATAAAAGTATATATTTGCTAAGCTGAAATAGATTAAAGAGCAAACAAAGCAGTTAAAGATGTAGGTGTAGCACAAGGAATAAACAAATCTGTTTCAATTAGCATTTAAATTAGTTTTAAAACTTTCTTTTACCCTCTGTGGCTCACCTTTTAGGCCTGAGTATAGCTCCTAACTGAGAGTCTTAGTTGTCATAAGATTTTTACATCCTCATATAAAACATTAGTGATTCATTCTTTTTTTCTATACCTTAGGCCTCTCTTTCAGATTTGTTCAAAATATGGACTTTTTCCTCTTCCCTACTGAGGTGTTTCTTAGGGTACGATTTCAGGCTATGCTGAATCAGATCTAACTGGTGTCTGTGATAAAAAACATGGAACTTTTGCCTCTTCTGACTGTCATGAGTAGGAGTGGAAGGCTTAGACAAAATTTATTAAAAAGCCCTGCTGTTTTGTCACAAGGTGCAGAAAGGATCCCCTTGCTTTCAAAACTCCTTCTCTGAGAGGAGCCTAGCCTAGGTGCACCTGGATCCAATCTTAGCCTCAGATTTTGTCAACAGTTTAAATTTAAGGAATTATAGAGATGTGATTGAACCACTTTTGCCCTGGAGGTTTTAATGATGGCAAAGTGAGAATATTTATATAAAATTAATCATTTATTATTACAAATGATGAGACAAAAGACCTTGATCAGAATTATCTACTACACAATATAAACACTAACACTACTAGCAGTATAGTATAAGATAGGTTAGTGTAGTATATTGAAGCAATTATGGAAAAGCAATTATATTAAAGCTAGCAAAAGAAATAATTATTAATTAGAGATTGATGTAACTCATCCATACCAAACACTTGTGGGTAGATCTCTTCTCTCAACGTCTAGGAGGGGCATCCCCACCCAAGGGAGGCATCTCCACACATAGAGAATCTCCACATGTAGAGAATCTTACACCCTGAGAGGGATTATGTTAGAAGAACCTTACCTTACGAAAGTGGACTCGACTTTTATAGTGTAAAGTGACTGACTGTCACTTGACTCCGCTGGTTGCCTCACCATCAGGATGTTAATTCAGGGTTGAAGCCAGACTGGTTTCAACATTGCCTGGCTCCTCACAGCCCACCACTGATACATTTGCAAATAGGGCATTATCTTGATTACATTCCAGGAGGTAATGTCCTGCCACACTGATCCAGTGGATTTCTGCCCCTCCCTCACATTGGACTCAGTATTTATGCAGCCACAAAAGCTGCAACTTGCTGCTCTCAACATATGTAACTACACCTTTATTCCTTGGATCAATATGAAAGGATTATGACTTGCTTGCTACTTAGCCCGCGACTTGGAATATGCCTATATTGCAGGTCATAGCCCTATTAAGACTCTAGATACCTAAGACAATTAAAGCAGAAACTTACTGATCCCTAAAAAAAGGCAATGTTTCTCTTATTCTCTGGTCATCCAGCTGTCCTGTGTTCCCAATGTATGTTCCCCAAGGCATGCCAGAGCCAGTGCAATGTATTCACCATACGATTCTGCTGGCTAAGCTTAATCTGGGAAAAATTGTTTTTCTTTTGCATTACTGTTGAGTTGCATCAGAGAAGAATCTTAAGAATAGCAAAAGTTTCACTGAAATGAAGCAAAGAAAGAACTCACAGAGGCAGATGCTACTTTTATCTGAAAGTTGATGGGCATAGACTCCTTAACACTGGTTGCTCCTTTCTAATGTTTGAATCAGAAGAGGTGCTAAAAATGACATAACAAAAACATCTAAACAATATGCTTCATGGTTTCTGAAACATTTGTCATGTTAACCAAAATGGATCTTGACATTCAACCTCAGTTTACATATGGCTTCATCTGCCCCTTGAGCTGTACCGGGGAGGGAAGGAGGATTTTCTGCTATATTCTCTTCTCTTCTCCCACAGCTCCACACTGTGTCTTTTACACAACTTGTGCAAAGAACTTCTCTAAAAGTGCATCTTCATGTCTGTGTCAAGTTAAATGCAGGACCTCCAGCGTGGCAGTGGATACACTCTGCTCCTAGAAGGCTTAGTGCTTTGGTAGCTCAAGAGGATAGAATTAATATTGCCCTTGACTGGGGCAATTTTATCATGGACTATCCAGATTTTATTTTGCATACCTTGTAATGTCAACTAGTTTAATTTTACTGTACAATATAAAGTAAAGAGCATGGGGCAAGGGGATAAATAAGTCAACTGAAAAGCACAGAAAGTGCAAAACCACTCCTTTGTTCCTCTTTTTAAAAATTCTTTCTAATTTGACTTATGTAAATTAAAAACATCGCTGAATATCCAAAAGCATCCGTAAAGCTTTTCAGATGGTTAAAATGTTTTTGCTCACTAAAGCAAGTTTCATTCTAAACGTAAAGAGAAACACCTTGCTTAGAAGAAATCTTTAACACTTTGGCAGCTCTTTAGCTTTTCAGAGTTTTGCAAAAACATTAACACAGGAGCGTTGACTCCTGTGAAACAGGGAAATATTATCATCCTTTTACACATAGGCAACTTGTGAGACAGAGGCTGTGGCTTGCCCAGGCCCAAGACCACACAGAAAGCTGGTGGAAGCGCCAGCACTAAGATTCAAGCATTCCTGGATCCCAGCCTAGTGCACAATCCACCAGACAGCCTGTCTGCAGCCCTTCGCTATTGCTGCATGAATCTACCCAGTTTTTGCCTTATGAATATCTGACTGTGAAGAATTATGCTTTTTGCAAGTGTGTATGAGATTGCTCCAGGGCAAAGGTTTTTTTCGCTGTTGCTTCTGGAAAATACGGATTACTTCAGCAAAAATGTGGGGGAAGGGAAGGAAACATTCTGGAATAAAATTATAAACCAACTGTTTTACAACCAGACATGAATAAAATAGTATAAAAAAGTTCCAGTCAAAACTGTTCTTTAGATTTTCTAAATCCAAAAGAAACAATGAGGAGGTTATTATATTGTTCTCACCTGTAAGGACAGATTTTTCATGTTTCACCACAAAATAATCAAATCACTAGGAGTCACCTGTACCCATCCTGTAGGTACAGCAATAAAAAATATTTGTGCCTCCTTATCTTGCTCAGCAAATTCATGTTCAGCATAAATGCTAAAGGCACAGAAACATTACAGAAGGAAGAAATGTATTGATAGGGAAAGTTTGGCTGCTGTAATTTTTGGAAGTGGAATTTGGATACCGGAGCATGAAGGAGCACTTCAATTAAGAAGCTGCTGGAGCTTCAGTTACAGAAGCACATTCTTGGTATCCAGGACCCTCTAAAAGCTATGTTAGAGCATGATTTTTGCAGCAACTCAGAAGGTAATGCTGCTTTGTGAATATATCCTAGTAATTCACTGCCACTGTTGAGTTTTACAGTGTTGGTTCCCTATAATTCAGTTCTGGTTGATCCTGACAAAATAATGCCAGGTGTCATTGCAAATCCTATATCTGATAAAAGTCTAACCTCCACACTTTTGAGAAACCTGCCTTTGAAATAAGAATCACTGCTTCCTACAGCACTGGTATTAAGAACTATTGCTTGCTGCAATCCTGGTTTCATAGGTATTTGCTGCCAGGGCCAACCTAAGAAAGCAGGTATACATAGAAATGCTGTGTAAGATGTGAGGAGTGGATAAATACTATCCAGGGTGAAGAAAAGCACAATTCTTCATTGAGCTAGGAAGAAAAGTAGGACCCTCAATGCAGCCTGTAAGTCTTTTTTGAAGCATTTTCTTGGACAGATATAGAGGAATAGCATTCCTTTCCAGTCCCCTTCAAAAAGGTTTAATAAACAGTGCTTCATTATGTTGGCATCCTACCTCCAGATGATATAGATAGTGCTCTTTAGCCTGCAGTGTGATATTAAACAGCTAAACCTGAATTTTTGCCTCAGTAATATGCTGTAAAATCTGCTGAACTTGCTCTTATCTTTTCATCTGAGTCCTTTTTCTCATTTCTGCTGCATCTTATTTTCTAACAGACTACTCTGGCTCTTACTCTACACTATATCTACATCTACTCTACATCTACACAAGAAAATTATGTAGAGTCGGGGCCTTGGACTTTGACTGTCCATACTGTATACATGTCAACATGATCCCTTACATATTTCAAACTTTTGAGCACTACCCCAGTCATTTCCAGGCATAGTTTGGGGGAACACGCAGGTCAGGATGTTCTTGAGAAGTCAGTAGGAACTAGGACAGGAGAGGGGAGATGTTTAATTGTAGGTGTGAAAAGTAGAGGAACCGGTTTTATTCCAAGCAAAGTAAAATAAACAGAGGGTACTAACAAAAGAACTATTTCTGTATATTTACTAACTTATAGGCATACCGTGGAGGCTGTAAGGTGAAGGGTCCTGTCTGGACCTACCACCAGGGAATTTTTCGTGGTTGGGAACAGGGAACAAATTATAAATAAAAATGTATTCCTCTGTGCCATGTGGATACACAGAGAGACCCCCCATGCCTTGCAAGGTGGGGATGATGCAAGACCCCCTGTACGAACCCAGGGGAGATATGTTACAACCAGCCAGAAAGTAACACCCACTTCCAAAGCAGAGAAATTACCTTTTAAGGCAACAAACGGACAATAAATGAATATTCAACAGCTGATATTGAAGAGTACAAAAAAGTGCGGCTTTCAAACAGCAGTGTGCTCTTTGTATGATTCAGAGGTGCACCCAGCGCTAAAAATGGGTACCCAGTGCTGCAATAAAAATCTCTTGCTATATTTCTTTGTCCTGCAGGTATTTTTGCCATCTTCAAAATTCAAGAGAAGAATTAACTTATAACAGTAGGCATGCCAGGTTCACACTTGGGGACAGACAACTGACTTGTTTTATTTCTTCAGTAATAAATAATTTGTGTGATTGCCATTTTTGCCACACTCTTTCACCAGCCTCAAAAGACAAAAAGCAGACCTCAGCAAAGGCTTTGTTTTGGTAGAATTTCTATATGTTTGTGTCTCACATTATTTGGGATTTTTATTGTTTTGTTTTAATATAAAGCATTTACTACTCTTGTGTTTTTATAAGTTAGAGGACTCCCAGTTTTAGGCTTTGCACAACAGAGGATAATGCAGCCTGTGATGGTCCTAAGTTCCTGTAGGAGTTAATTCCTGAAATTTGGGGCAATACTGGGAAAACAAGTTCCTATATACCTTAGCATTGCACTTTGGTAGAGGCATCTCCTGTCCTCAAGCAGTTAAGACATTGTACCTTGTTCATTGTGCATTGCTTATTTTACTTGAGCAATAAAGATATTTTTGAAGATGATATAACCTTCTCAGTGGGTTACAAAATTCTTTGAATAACTTGAGTTTTCAAGGACACGGAAACCTTGATCAGAGATGAAATGCTGTACTATTTAGGAATAACTGTTTTTTTCATTTATTATCTAAAAATGTACTGTAAGGAATATTCATCAAATCTTGCATTAACTCTGCTGATACTGAGTCAGAGAAAGACCAGGAAGCTTTCTAAAATAATACAAATTGATTTAAAATACCACAAGTAGGGATAAGGATTCCTTCAGAAGAAAGGATAGGCAGGGCGACTGGACCTGGAGTCAATTTGGAGGTTGACAGTCTAATGCAACCAGTGAGGTGCTGAGCAACTGTGTTTGTTCTGGTCACACAGATGTGGCGTTCTGAGAGCAGTAGCCACTGCTCATGAACTTGAATGCTGTCTGATTACCAAGAAAAAGAAATAAATTTATAAGCATTATAGATATCAGGCTCCTCCCTTTTAATGGTCAGTAGTTTAGATAATGTAAAAAATTTCATCTGAGCCATCATATCATTATTCTCTGATAAGCTCTGAATATTTGATTTTTATGTTATTCCAATTGATATGAATAGTGATGAGAGAAAAGGAAAGGAAACTCAAGTCATTCATTGTTCCGTTTCCAGCATGGCCATGCTTCAAACAATTGGGAGCTCAGACTGTATTTATGAGTCTTATTTGAAAACACTCTGCTGCAAAACAATAGATTTCACCAAATGCCACATTCAAACAAAGGTCTCTCTGACAATTTATCTAGTAAAGGGTCAATGACATTTGCAGGCATAAAAAACACTCAGAAGCATTTGAGAAAGCGATTTTTTTTAAAACCTATAGATACACTGCTGACTTTTCAGAAAGGTTAGAACTTTATGAGATTTGGAATAAAAAACTGATGTGACCTACTTTAAAAAAATCATTCTAATTTCTTAATTAAACCAAGCTGTAACTGTATACTCAGTTAACAGCAGCCAAAGAAATTATGCAATAAATCTTCTGACTGTCCTCCAAGAATGTGGAGAGGAAGACAGTGATGAAGAGGACAGTGGTAAGAAAGAACAAGATGGGAATGTTCCATGTTATCCTCTTTAAAGTTCCCTTGGAAAGGGTCTAAGGCTTCAAGCACACAAGCCAAACAACTGAAATGATCACATCTGTAGCACTAGGCTGAAGGAAGAGCCCAAATGTTTTAACAGCTGCATTTTTAGGTTGTATGTTGTTTTTTTTCCTTTACCTAGTTTGCTTCAGGATCTGATTTCTTTCTGAAGGGGTGGGCTCAGTGCCTGCCAGGAACCCAGCAGGAAATGTTTACTCTGAGGCACACAGAAATGTTTCCCTTTCTTTTCAAGTGATTTTTTTTTTTTTCTATTTTTTAAGGAAGGAGGGTGGGGAATTCTCTCAAGAAAGACTCTCTTAAAACAATTACACTTTACAAAAATGTGTTAATCTTAAGGTTCATTTTCTGTCTTTTGAAAAAATCTATATGAAAAATAAATCAAGAAAAAACACTTCACGCATTCCTATTGCATAGTTGTCTTCTCTGCCTACTGGACCAGCCTTTGCAGAATGTTTGTCATTTGCAGTGTCTCAGGTAAGGACTTGAAATGCCCTGTGGATTTCCTGTGATTTCAGCCTTTGCTTGCTCTCCATCAGAACAGCTGTATCACTGCCAGCCTCTAGCAGAGTTAGACAAAGCTGCTCTGAGCTGTGATTTGCACCAGCATGGCTTATTCCAGTTTCATGCAAATTTCTAATATTAAAACCAGTTTCTTCAATGTACTCCAGATGCAGCTGCACTTATGATGAATTTCCTGAATGGACAAACTCTCCCTGGCCAAACACTAAAATACCAAGTGTGGTTCATCAGAGATAATAAACAGTGCCAAAGACCCTGACAATGTTTCTCTTTTCTTCTCCTCATCCCATAAACAGAGTTTATCTTGTATTTGAGAGATTTCAAGCCAGTGGATGTACACACAGCATACAGGGAGCAAATATACTCGAGCCATTGATGATAAATGAATAGTGTGACAAGAACAATATACTTCATTCCTTCCCCCAGTCTCCGCACATGCCCACCATTCACAGCCACAGGGGAGAACAAAAATACTTATTAAAGACAAAAATAAGATGTTCAGCTTAATGCAGTTACCGAAGATGGAATGCTAGGAGTAAAACAAACAAAACCTAAAAATAACCAACAGCAAGGAGACCTGGCAGACAGTAAGATTTATTAGTTGGGTGTAATTTTGTCTTGTCCCTTTGAGACGGCAGAGCAACATGTTCATGTGTGGTCCCAGCATTCAGAGTATGGTCAGACCTTGAGCTCTGGGAGGGGGTTCTGGAACAGCTCTGCTAATTTTGTTAAGCAGTGTTTTTTTGTTAAGCAGTCAGTACTGCAAGGTGCCACAAGGTCTGCCCAGAGCCTTCTCTCCTCTGAACAACCCCTATCCTCTCATCTAGGCCCTACTTCCCTAATTTGGCTACAAAGATACTATAGCAGACCTTGTCAAAAACCCGGCTAATGTCATGCTAGCAGTCAATCACAGAACTGCACCTTTAAGCTGTAATGTAACAAATGTCTTAAGTTAAAATAAACCAGCACTTGCATGGAAAGGTGTTGCTCCTCCTGCCACCACCTGAGCAGCACAAGTCCACGTGGTGAGAATCAAATCAAGGAAATTGCTCTGCCTGGCAACGAATAAAAGACCATACCTCTACTATGTCACTTCCTGATTTACTTCCAGTGAAAGGCCAGCTCTGTGGTAAGAGTCTAAGGAAAGGCTAAACCTTTGGGAAGATCTGTTAGGGGCAAGGCCATGGATGAAACCCAGGGTCCATAGTGCCCAACTCAGGGCTGGAGGAGGCCTGAGGTAACTTGGTAAGAAGCAGCAAGAGCAAGGCTGGTCCTTGGGAACCCCCAGGACAGGGCACATCCCACAGCTCTTAAGTGAGGGGGCACAGGCCAAGGGACAATATCCAGGTCCACGCAGGAGTCCTGACCATGGGCTGTACTACACTCATGAGGTGGGTCTGAGGTCAGTCTAGGAAGCCAGTTTGTAGGTCAGTGTTGGGATCAGGTCCAGGCCAGACAGAGATACTACAAGAAAGCAAGACCAAAGGCCAGCCAGTAGGTATGTCCAGATGCTGAGCAATAGGTCTACTGGACCCATAGCTTAGGGCTCACATAGCACAACTTAAGCTAGCAGTGAAACCTTGGGCTGAGGTTAAGTAGAGCTCCCAGGCTCAATGGCCGTGGGAGCAGGGTCCAAGTGAGGCTGGTCAGAGCCATTAAGACTGATTAGTGCCCTTAGGGCCCTGACATATGGATGCATGGCAATGCAAGTGAGAGTTATTGGTCATTACATAGTTGCTAATTTCATCCTTACTACTTTAGGTAGTGAGTAGTAAAATCCTGTTTATCCTGTGGTAAAATTATTGTAAATCAGCTGCAAATTAAAGAAAAAATAAAATTAAAAAAAAATTACATGTCTTTGCCAGACACCAGAGTCGTCAAGGGGAGTCATTCTCTGCTAGTCTGAACAAAATAAACTGGTTTTTGCTGATTGGTACATTCATAGAATTATATAATAGTTTGAGTTGGGAGGGGCCTTTTAAGGGTTATCTAGACAAATAGCCCTGCAAAGAGCAGGGACATCTTCAAGTTTGACTTTGTTCCATGACCTTATTCTCCACAGAAATATCTACCTAAAGTTTTAGATCCAGAAATAAGAGTGAAATACACTCATAGACTGAAAAAACCCACGAAACCATGGGTTTGTCTTAGTATAAATCAAGGTGCAATTTCACATGGATATTATATATGTTACATACACCATCATCTAGAAATGAGAATTCCATGTACACACAAATGGTGGATTAATTGAAATCTCTTTCCACATAGCATGGACAAAACAGGAAGAAAGCAAACCAAATCTGTATTTATTTTCCAAATGAGGGTTCCTTCAGAACAGAGGGAGAACTTCTTTATCCTTAAGGTTGTATCTTTTTGTACCTATGTTGAGAAAATGCTTACGGTATAGATGGGATACAAGTACGAATCACTCCCACTTAGAGAGGAAGAATGCATTTGGATTCATCAGACTTCAAGGTTAAAAATTTACTGTTGAGTTCATTGCAATTCAGATGAAGAGCTCACTTTCACAGTGAAGGTAATTATACTTTATTTACCAGTCTGATGCAGCAATAAATGGTCAGCAGTAAAAGGAATTCAATCAAAGAGCAACAAATGGGAAGAGCTTATGGCCCATGAAGCATACACGTACAAGACCTAAGATGAGAGACCCAGGAAGGCTTCTTAGTTCTCAGGTGTGGTGAGATATAATATGTGTCAGAGAAAGACCTTTATATGCACTGTCTTTTCCTTCTGCTTTTCCAGAAAAGTTTAGCATAAGCATGGGAAGAGAACCACGGTAAACCTTAGCCTGATCTGAAGACTTGCTGTGAAGAGGAATCTGATATAGATTAGCATGCAAATTTACTGCAGTGGTAGTGACTGGATGGTATTACTTCATCTATGTACTGCTTTTCTTCAAAAATTCTATAAATATCTTTATTTTTTATTAGAAAAAAAGGGGAAAACAATCACAGAAAATATAGATTTTTTTTTGTCAGCTGTATTCATAACGTGCCTTTTCCTTCTCAATGATGCTGTGTGACTTCTTAAACTGAGAATTGAAAGTCAATAGAGAACATCCCCCGTGTTAACCAGAAACCAGCTGCTGTACTACCTACAATGCAAACTACTGTCTCCTGTCCAAATTCTGAAGTTGAGTTTTGAGGGTCTTATCAAAGTAGATTTTTATTTTCAAAGAAAATTAGTAAGCACTTTCTTCATTAAGCAGGAGTTAAATTACTTTCCTATTCAAATGGAATAACTTTCATTTGAATGAAAGATACAGGACTGATGTAGACCAGAGAAGAAAATTACCTTGAATCATGTTAGCAAGACACATCAAAGGTGTGCACCATCCTTGTCACTTAGATAAAGCTGACTCTTACGGCAAAGTACTTAGAAAACATTTTCAATTTCTTAATTTTATGTGACTGCTATGTCATTCTTCTGATCAAGATAACCTGACATTTCAGTGAAGGAACATCAGAAATCAAAAATTATGTTTTTTTAATAGCTTAATAATATTGATTCTGAAATGACAATGGGATTTACATCCTAATCTTTCAAAAGGATACCTCCTTACTATACGAGGACAGAAATAAAAAAACTCCACTCCTTTACTCTGGTACTAAAGTGCTCTGTACATACTCCTATGGCCTAAATGTAACAGTTCTGTCTGAGCAACATTTGAAGTGATGCAACACTCACAGTTTCTTACTTTTGTTTCTTTTAAGCCTAGCCTTTCTGTCTGGAAGGTGTGTGACTAAGAATGGGTGAAGATGGACATGTGAACCTGGGCATAGTGTACTGAGGAAAATGAAAACAAAAGGGTAGCAGAAGATGTCTCCTCTCATCTCTAAACCAAAAAATTGGATCTTAAATGAAACACAAATGTCACATGGGAAATGTTACCCACAGGGAAGAAAATAAAGCCCAAGTTGTTACAAACAAGCTTTTGAAAATATTGTTACCAGACCATGGTGTCAAGGTATGAGCCTGAAGTGCAATATGCAAGCCACAGCAATCTGTACTTTGAGGAAGAGAATATATTGCATTTAGAACCATTTCCATGTGAGGTTATAGGATGAAATTGAATTTTTGAAAGGTAAATAAACAAAAACAAATGAGAAAGTGTATTGCTTGAGCAAGGGAAAAATTAATTTTAGATTGATACCTATTCTTTCAACTTTTCTCAGTTTCTTGTTTCAATCTTTGACCAAAAAAATAAAAAATTATATCTGCACAATCCCTGAGAATGAAGAAGGAGAAAAGAGGAGCTAAGTACTTCCCGTAGACTGCCCTTTCATGTCAGTGTCAACAGGGGAGAGGCTGAAGTAGAGTGCAGCCCAGCAGCATGCAGCCAGGAATGTGATAGTCAAAACTGCCAACAATTTTACCAGAATGAGCAAGAAAATCCGTAACAGGGTCTAGTGGTTAATTTACTTGCAAGGAGCTTCTTTGTAATAGAGTCCTCCTCATCGTTATGAAAGACTCTTCTGCATCTTGATATTTCCCAGGCTTTCTAAAAGAGTCTTCATTCATATTTTTTTAATTATATAAGCATCTAATTACCATGAGAAACTTGCTATGTTTTTACTCCATGGAATTTAGGTTTCAAGTTGAATAGACAAACTAGGGAAAATCATTTAGATCAGGTTGCAATCTTAATATATGTTATTCAGTCTTCTTTAATAGTAGAGGAATGGGCACCTCCAGGTGCTATTTCATCTCATATTTGTTTATGTTAAAACGACACGAGTAAAATAGCTTCAGGAGATTCTTTTTCTCTCTCCAGTCTCTCCCTGCTAAGAAAAAATTTAAGTGCTTAGTTTGAACTAAACATTTAGCATCGGCCCAGGTGCACATCTTGTGTCCAGTAGCAGATATCAAAGCAGCTTAGGAACCAGTACACAAAGAGGCTGATAACTCCTCTGCCTATAGTGTGATCCCTTCGTGTCAGCATCTGGCAGATAGTAGTTTTGAGATTGACTGAGACATGGGCAATATTTGGATCATCCTTCTCGGTAAGCTTGGAAAGCCATGCTGAATGTTTATCTAACTCCTTCTTGAACCCATGAACAATTCATAAATGATAATCTCTGATAGTGAGTTCCATCAGTTAATTGCTCCTTGTGTTCTTTAAACACAAGACTTGATAACAACTAGGAATGAAGGAAAACAAAGGTTTTCTTTCATATTCACCAAAACTCTTTCTAGATTTAAGTTTAACCAGGAATATAACTGTATTCCATTTTGCGATACTATTTAATTGTTTGTGAATGTTTCTATGGTTAATATAACTCTTTGAAATTGCTAAACAGCATTCTAATTTCATGCTAAAATATTCATATGATGTTGTATAAATCATCTTTCATGTTTTTTCTTTAAGAATATATTTTTTGACTACTAGACCTTCAGGAACTCTTATGGCTGTTAATCTTAAATGTTGGACCAGCTGTAAACAGTTCATTTTCATAAATCTTAACAACAGAGAAGCCTAGGGTCCACTACTGTCAAAAAGGACGTGCTCGTAGCCTTCACAAATGCTAGGGAAGATGATAGCTAGCAGTTTGGCATAGCTCTATACAAGGCTCTGTAATGTCTTTTTCAGTGTAATTTATAACCTTGTTGAAAGAACTCCAATAATTTTGGAAGATTAAAAAGCAAATTTTTTTCTTAGATGGATGAAAAATATCTTGGTAGATAATCGTTCAGACTGAAACTACACAGTCTTAATGTGTGACCTTCCTAGAAAAGCAAACAAACAGACAAACAAACCAAAGCATGGTACCTGCAAGCCCAATCCTACTTCTGGGCTACAAATAATCTTTGTTCACTTCAGCCAGTTCTGTGTGTGCACAGGAACTTCACCTAAAATGTTTGTCAGTTTAAAATATACAGCATAGTATTCATTAAATCACCATGTCATTACCATAACTTATCAAAGAGCAAAACTATATAGTAATTCTGGGTTTGAGAAAGAAAAGAACTCCACTACTATTCCATTAACAGATAGATACATTCTCCCCTGTTCATAAAGAGCATATATACTCAGAACAGTTGTCACTTCTAATTAAACTGAATAAATTCAACTTGTAAGAAATGCCTTTTTATGATTACAGCATCTTTAATAAAAACACTGAATAATGTTAAAATGTCACTGAGAAGCAAAAGTCTTTTTTCTTAAATTCCTTTTGTTCAAACTAAGCATGATCATCTTATAATAAAGGAAAGTTTGTAATATTAAAAAGTTTGATCATGTTATTTATTCTTATTTTAAGTGTTATTGTGGAGAAAAGCCACACTGGTAATAGATATCTAAAAGCTTATCTTATACCAGGGAGAATCTGGTGTTAGCACTGTCTGCCTAAAGTACATATCCCCGGATCTTGAGTGCATGAGTATGTGTGCATGCATACATACAGAGGGAGATTTCTGTCCCAGATACTAAAGCTTGCAAAAAGACAAAGCTGGTGTACAACTAAGACCAATCTCTCTGAAAAAAAATCAAACCCACAAATAATCAGAATTGTGTACTTTCCTAAGATATGCATGACGTAATATTTATCTCCCTGAGATGCTAACTGAAGAGTTGTGTGTCCAAGTGTTATGTCAGTGATCAGCAATGAGGTTCCAATTTTGATTACTTGGACAAATCTGAAGTCAGTTGTATGTTGTTTTTATAGCTCATCATGCTCAGTTTGCGTTAAAAAGGAAAATTTGGGGCTAAAGCTGAATGAAGCAAAATAAAATTTCTGCACTGCTGTCATCATCTTGGTCATATCCACACATACTAAAGCCCTATTTCTGCAACATGAGGCTGGATCTTTGAGTGTTTAACAGTTTTCAACCATGAAAACACTGCGTTTCACAATGCACTGATACAACTATATTATTTAAGTGCCTTTTTATGAAAACAAAATACCTAGATCCTTCAGTAGTAAGCTACCAAATCTGCTTTCCTGAAAACAATACCTGTGAACAGTTTAATTATCTTGTTCTTTCTTAAATCTTCTTGCCAAGAATCTTTACTGGATTAACTATTCAACACCAAGAGATTAAAGAAGTATATCCCTGTAGCTCCCACTGCACATATCTCCACATAATCACCAGGATTAGCCTCCTAAGGAAGTAGATCAAAGCTTTACTTCCTTGTGGCTATCCGATAATAAAGGCTAAGGATAAACCCAACTCTCATCACTTTTTCACTTACCCCTCCACAACCAGATCATGACTAAATAAGAATGTGAGTAAAGTCAATGTAGAAAGCTGCAGTACTCTTCAACAGCTATAATAATAACACAGTAGAGTAATAAAAAGAAGATAGAAGAATGGCAAGTTACATAAGGTCTTTAAGGGTAGATAAAGGAAGGCAATTAACAAACTGCAGAGCTTTTTGAAAGTGACTGAATAGTCACAAGTAAATATTACTTCTTGTACATATCTGTGGAGAATGTGTCCATTAATTACAAAATCCTGTACTGCATTATGGCTGGTACTTTGAAAGAAAGATTTTATAAAAACTATCTGTATCTGATCAAGAACAAAGTGCTCATTCTAAGCAACAGCACCAGGGAGCTCCATTGTGCAATGCACAGTAACTATTTAATAACTCAAGTTGACACTTTGCAAAATGGTCAGTTCATATTTTATTATTTTCATGTTCTGTTCTGGACAGTCATGGGCCAATAGAAAGACCTGTATTTGTTCATAAGATCATTAATTTCCTCAAGGTTATGTGAAAATTGATATTGTGTCTACAGGTTGAAAGCAAGGCATTCTGGGAATAATGCTAAATTTTCCACCTTCTGCTTGGCTTATCTGAATGCCAGCCCTCGATGACTTTGTGTTAAGTTACAAGGAAGGTAAGATTATTACAAAAATGTGCCTGGCACTTCATTATTTTTAAAAGTTTTAACGTAAATAAAGCTATTGTAGTTTCTACTGCCAGGTACCAAAGGAAGTGTATAAATATTCTGCTTTGCCTGCAGACAATTTTGCACTTGAAGTCTACGGGTGTTGCTCTGCTTCTCCTGCCTTTAGTTATTCTGTGGTAAAAAAATTCCTTTTTGTCAGTGAAACAATTGAAAGTCAAGGCTTTTGTGACTTTGACAAATCACTTAGTCGCTCTGATCCTCATTTTACACACACAAAAAATACATCAGAGTACTGCTCTGAAGCTCAATTAATGGTTATAAACCATTCTAAGGTCCCTGAAGGACAATACTGTAGAAAAATACTCTTGTACTTTCTTCTGCCAAAAAAGATCCTTTTGAAATTTGGTATTTTTGGTAAAATACATCAACTAAAACACATTCATGTTGTGCAATTCATGACTAAAATAATTTGTAATCTACAAATTGTGGACTAGATTTGTTATTCTATTACTTGTTTCTTTGCCTGTATTATCCTTTATTCTAAAAGTCTGCGAATAGTTCCAAAATACATGAATATTTTTACAGATTTTAACATTGTTGAATTGTGAACAAATGCATACATACACATGAAAATGTGCACACACATAAGCAAACAACTCCTCCTGTGTGTATTGAAATTTTTTTTACAAGCCATGTAATAAAAATATCCAAAATGTTGATTTAATAGGAAGTAATTTCTTCTTAAAAAATTTTATAAAGACCTCTATAAAATCTGTATCAATATAAATTTAAAATTATATTGTAATTTAAAGAACAAGCTCCTGAATATTTTTTCCTACGTATCCTAGTCTATTAATCTAAATTTAATTAAAAGATTCCAATGAATAAACAGAAACAACATATTGTTTCACTATTGCTTTTTTAGCACTTTGAATTTTGCTGTGTGTGTTCCATTGATAGACTGGGTATAAAGATTGCTATTTGTTTAATTTCCTTATTCCTGCAGCAAACCAATCATTTTATTTTGTCTATGACTCTAAAGACAGTAATTTTGAACATGCTTTTTTATCCTCAATTCTCTCTTAAACAGAGCTCATTTATTTAATAGTCTTGCTCTTATAACTGTGCTAAGTGTGGTTTTTCTCCCTGCTTATTCCTCTGCCTCAATCCAGGGGCTGATATACAGCCCTTGTGTACATATCTACACAACAAATGTGAACCTTCAAATTTTTCGGGTTTACATCTGACCCTCCCTGTCAGGGAATGGACAAGTTAGACATTCTCACAGCACCATAGTTTCTTTCCTGTTCTCCAGTGCCACGTGCAGGGTGCAGGGGGCCTTGGGACAGGACTGTAGGGGTGCACAGTGTTCAGAACCATCCTGGATGCATTGCTAAAATATAATATTAAAGAAAGCAGTAAGATGGTCTCAAATGTGAGATGCCCTACTTGAACTTGGGGATGCACAAGTAGTGTAGACAACACTCAAAAAGAAAATTCAAAAAGTTATAGTCAGGGCTTCCCTTTAAGCTGCTGTTAAATATCTGAACGACATTTTTGAATAAACATTTTTTCAACTGCCACCTGTGATGCCAAACATCTTAAGTGGATGCTACGTGTTAGTTTGGCGTTGGAGGTGGTAAGATAAAAATCTCAGATTTCTCTAAACTACATCTTTTCACAGCTATAAAGACAAGTTACAAAAGAGGCCCAGTTAAAATCCTCAAACTCAATATACCCAGTACATTTAATCTACTTCTGTCCTGAAGAAAAATTGCCCTTCAGAATTATTATTATATAAGAAATTAACTGCCTTCTGCAGTATTTATTATTTTTTCTTTTTGTGAAGGATTAAGGCTTTGTGATTGGAATTGCTGCCACTAGTTTACATAAGTAGACTCTTTTGGTAAATTAAAAGAAAAAAATTCTTGTCAGGTAAATGAAATGCTGGTACTTTATATGTTTATGTTTACAGCTGAAAGATTGCAATAGTTCCAAAATTGCTAGTGATACAAAAGTCAAATGTAATTTTTACTTTGTTTCAATTATAAAAGCAATACATTTAATTCATATGCACTAAAACGTCCATTAAACACTAGATAGTATCTGATACCTAATCATAATGCTATAGCTAGGTAGCAATAGTAAAATGAGTGTGAAGATGACAAATTTGTTTTTCGTCTTTGGTGCATTGTTCCAAGTCATGTTATGGGGTTTTTTCCAACTTCTGCTTTTATTTGTTTGTACACAGAAATCCTCACATTCTAAAATCCTGACTATGTATTTCCTAAATTAATAATGACGTTCATTACCTTAATAAAATTAACTTATTTTTACTTTTAAATTAACTTATTTTTATGCCCTGACAAACCTAATAGAAGAAAGTATTTTGCCAGTTCATGAGTTTTTTCTGAACAGAGTGAGCAAATGTGAATGAAAAATATAGAGAAACCACTAACAAATAGAAAAGCAATGTACAGAAAACTACTGGGATCTGAGCTGTATTGAAAACAACTGAGATCTTAAGCCAGACCTGCTGATGATGATTGTGGCATAAATTTTATCTTACAATTACTCACCAAAAGTTAACAAACTTGTAATAATTCATTTTCTGGGAGCTGATTATAGAAGTTTCTCAAAGTATTCGTAATATATTATTAGATATGACATGGGAGTGCATTTTTTATCTTCATGACAGCAGAAGATTTCTTACCAAAAAATCATGCTTGGCTTTCTTAATCTGCTGGGACCCCATCCTGTAGTGAACCAAACACAAAGAATGAGCCACTGACATCCACAGTTAATCAGAAGTGTTTCTTGCTGAATATTCTTATCCAATGATGACTCCAGCACTGGAAAAATCAAGATTACAATGTGATTTACTATATATAAAATCAGAAATCATCATTACTGCAAAACTAGATGAAAATTAAACTAATTAACAGAATCAGTGTTAAAATGCTGCAATGAGAGTCTATCATCGCAGTTCTTCTTCCTCAGTATTGTTCCCAGTCATTGCTGACACCGGTCCAGATTAAGGTGATTACAGGTCTCATTAACTAACTTCACTTGTCATCAGGAATATAATATTTGATTTTATAACCTTGAGATGCTCTTGAAAAGAGGTCCCAGTGTAATCATACTTACCAGCAAGACCAGTTTGCACAGTGCAAACATAATGATGTGAACTTTAAGACTTTTTTTGATTCAAAAGAGACAAAAAACAGATGTATAAAATACCAAGATGATTTTCATCTTTGTGGAAGGAATACATAAAGCACTGCAATGATTTCACAGAGGATTTGTAAATATTCTCTTTTGGAATAAAATACAATAGGATAAATTGTTTTATTAGTTCCCCTGAGTTTCCCCCCATTCACTTGCCAACTACTGCCACTTGTCATTTCTATACTACTTCATGTATTTCCAGGTGTATTTTGATGCTAAGCAGCATATGAAAAGAGGAGGACCTGTTAGCACTATGTGATTATCTAAGTCTTTATGGACTGTGACAAGATGCACTACATACCACCAGCAACAAAGATCTACGGTCTGAAAAAAGGTCTTCTGTCTGAAATTGATCTTTTCTTTTATCACTAGTGCTTATTTCAGGTGAGGTGTGCAGATAATCCATGTAACACATCAGAAGTTCTATATTGCTTTCATATTGATTGTTCGTGCCAATCAAATATCAGCTTAGGCACTTTGTGTCTGATCTTCAAAGACTTTTAATTATTTGCAGTCTATATTGATTCCAACTGGGGTCCTAGGTGTCCACCCTCTTCCTGCAGCTCCATCAGTGCTGGCAACAATGGGAGTTCTAATGTAGACAAGATGTTTGTCTTCTTATGACCAGTGTTTACTATACAGCAATAAATCCATATGGTGAAGTAGAGCAGCTGCCAAGACTTTTTGCATGCTCGAGCTGAAGTCACCACTAGCTTAGGTTAGTCTAATGGTGGGAAATTCTACTAAAAGGCTCGTTGTAGACTTGCTTCTCTATACCGTATCTCTGCTCAATAGATCATTCATGAGCACCCAGCCCCCTCTCCAGAGAACTTGTAGAGTCGAGTCATGAGCAGGAAGGGTTGGAGACAAGGCTGAGTTTCTTACTTGCAGCTCAGGCTTGGAGCTGGTTTATTGTTGTCATGGCTACGGGTTCCACATGCCTCCAGTCCCTGCTTTATGAAAAGAATGATGCAGTGTCTAGCCTTACAGCTGAATATATAAACCAAATTAGTCTACCATGCCTCTACCTGTTTTGTGGCTCATAATGAAAGAAGTAATATATCATGCAATCAGTCTTGTAGCAGTTATATTCTGTAAACACTAAGTCATTACGTCCAGATTTTTTTTATTTGCTCTTTAGAGTCCCTTCTCAGTATAATAAACTGCAGATTTCAATAAGAAAGCTAATTCAGAAGAGTCCTCTGTGATTTCTTGGTATTTCTGTAGCATATAAGTTAAAAAGTGCATTTCAAATCCCTTTTCTCACTCCATTTTTGCATAATCCCACTCACTAAACAAGAAGCAGAAAGACAATGATTAATGTCTTTTCCAAAACTGCAGTGCCAGAGTATTACTATAATCAAACTATTCCTAATGTAAGTAAAGAAGAGTTATATAGTCCTGCAGGGAACCATTAACTTTTCCTGAATAGAGTAAGAGCCTCACATGGTCCTGACTCTACTAGAACATAAATTGATCCCTTAAAGGCACTGAATGAAGGCAGTGAGGGAAGCCGTGTCCTGTGATACTGCTGTTGTCAGTGTTGTTTAGAAGACAGAAAGCTTTAAATTGCAGTCTTGATTGAAAAATAAATGTATAGGAGGGGGGAAATGGGTATCAGAATAAAAATGTGTAAATCTCAGCACGGCGTAGCCTGCATATCAAGGATTTGGAAGAGAAGGTGGTAAGAGGAAAAATAACTAGCATGAGGGGTAAGGAAGGTGTAAATCGGCTTTAATTTCCACCTTCTTATACATTCTTCTTTTTTCCTAGCTTGTAAATTCCAGCAGTTTTGATTCCCTACAGGCTCATTTAGACTATACATGTCAGCAAGTAGAGATGTGTGATCGCATGCTTCATCATTTTTCATTCTATCTCTGTGTTTAGCAAAATGGGCCTTATACTCCTATTACCCCCAAAATTCCATTAAAGCATTTTGGCAGTGTGGGCTGCAAATGACATTTGTAGCCAGGGAAGTGTAAAGGGATCTCAGTGCAAATAAAGAACAGAAGAAAGTATTATATTTTTGTGGATCTGAAGTATTTCTTAAAAAACAAATAAAGACAGCTTTATTATCTATGAGGGAAGGAACAATGTAACAAAGCATAAATTGAATGTAGTCCCCCAAATTAAATTCACCCTGGCTACAGCAAATTGAATGTTTGGACTCGTCAATATATTACCACTATTTCGTGCTACACAAAGTCTTCCATGCTGATATCTCCTATTTCTTGCTGATGTGGAGAGAATTAAAAAATATAAAAGTGTTCAAAATAATGTATCTGGATATTATAGAATAGTACTTTAGGTCTTATCAAGACTGCTACATTCTCTGCAATCTCTCACTTGAAGAGTTTTAATGACTTGGCCGTTTTAGAAAACGTCAAGACTGAAAAAGCGAAACAAAACCCAAAGAATATTTTTTGCTGTCATTATGAAATTATTTGAACTTAAAAAACCCCCAACATTCTATATTTCTACTACCTGGCTCTGTTCACTTTTTGAGAAGTTTTCATTACAAAAATTTTTTAAAATAAAATAATCACTGAAGGAAGCACATTTAACTAGGACCTTCTACAGCTATGTGCAGCTGCATCATATTTACTTCTTGAAAAGAGATGTCTACAGCTCTGAAAGAAATTTTAAACCCAATGGGAAAATATCTGTTAGTACTGTGAGTTATATTTATATGTGTTTTTGGAAAGGTACGAAAATTCTCTGTATGGAATACAGATACTGGCACCTTTGCAGCAATACAAATAAATAAAATTAATTTTATTTTCATATTTATTGAGTGCACAATTCCACATTTTGCCCTGAGAGATACATTCAGTTCATATATGCTTAACCAGTGTTTGGTGTGTCATAGAGGTGAGAACTGCATAGTACTTTCTGTAGAGTTCCTAAAAGACAAGAAATACAGTGTGTATTTAATCTGTGCCTTGGGTTTTTTTAAGTGATAGGAAACTTCACCAAGACATGTTTAGTTATTTAAAATTGTCCAATCTTATTTACACTAAATGCATCATATTGGGAAAAGTGTTTAATAAATATGGGCAAACACAGCTAGCTGCAAAAACTCCTGTCTGTAAGGGGTATGAATCCTGTTCTTTTGCCCTTGGAGCAGAAGGTGTTTTAGACTCCTAAACATTTAGTGAGCCTCCTGTTAGAGTCTCTCTCCTTTTTAATATGTTTGACTATTTTCCTAAAGTGTTATTGTCTTTTCATGCTACAAAGAAAATATAGAAATGATTTAGTAATATGTATTTGCCACCTAAATTTAATAAAAATAGGAAACTATAATGCTAAGTAACCAGTGAGTGAAGCAGATTGTACAAATATTACATATTAGGGTTGCATAGTACAAATATTTATAATGCATGTGTTGTACGGGAAAACATAATGGGAAAGAAGGATGGCTTTTAAGGTCCTGACACATTTAGTCTGTGTCCTAAAGAATAAGTGAAACAAGTTCTTTGAAAATCTTTACATTACCTATATTTTCAGACCTTTTACATGTGGTGTATTATACTTTTTTTTTCTTTTACCAAAATGATAGAGGCATGACATAAATAAACAAAAGAGAGGACTTTCTAAGGGAAACTATACGTATAACTGCTACTGGGTTTCCTAGTCTGTAAGTGTTAAGACCAGATAATATCTTTAGATCAGGTATTCCAACCTCCTGCATTCACAACCCATTTCACCCAAATAGCTTATGCTAAGGCCAACAAATTGAGTCAAACAAAGACATTTCAATTTTAGAGGGCCTAAACAACCATTTTCTCTCAGCAGTGAACAGAAAAGGCCCAAATTCCACTACAGCCTGAGGCTTCTTCAGTACTCATGTTCCAAAGATTTGAGAGAGATGAACTGTAACCCATTCCAAGGAAAATCACAAGTAAACAAACAATCTCTCCTCCTCAGTGACAAACATGAACCAATGAAACAATAAGAAAACAATAACAAAAACCTATAGCCCAGTTTGGTCTGCAGAAAGAGAATGGTTGGTTTGATCTGTCCTGACAGCCAGTTTGAGCTCTGGCATATGGATGTATACCAACCCTGGCCATAAAATTAAGGTTCCTTGCACCTTCTCTGAATTTTAACTCAAAAATATATCACTTGTTAATAAAAATGAAAAGTAATGAATTTCCTCTTGCATATAACTGAATGGAACTCTCAGACATGCTATGTTTGACCAAAGTCATTGCCACAGCTTTTCTAAGGCCAATGCAAAACTATTGTATGCAAATGGATTGTAAAATATGTTCTCTTTTTCCTAGAAGAATGGAAAGCAGAGAAGAGTTCCCCAAAATGCAGAATTAAATGTCAAGGTCAAGAAAACAATTGTGACCATGTTATTCCTCTGCCTTTTCTGATTTCCTCTCTTATAGATTTTCTTCTAATGATACCAAATGATCCTGCATATGCTGCATTTCTGCTGTAAGGTATTTCTGCATTTAACTACTGTTACGAAAGCACCTACCTTTATCATTCAGTTTGCCTTATCTGAGAAACAATGACCAGTCTTTTTACCATTTTTCTTCTCACTCAATATCAAAGCTTTCCTAAGTATCACCTGAACACAGGGACTGTTTTCTACAAACAAAGAAATACACAGAAACTGAGCTCCTTTCAATTTCCATTATAAACTACATATTCTCAAGTTCATCTTCACAACTGTTTAAAATTTTTAATCTTTTTGTATCTGCATTCTTTTCAAGTACAGATGGTAGCGCTGATGTGCTAATCTAGTACAACCTCACTATTTATAGAAGTATTATTTCTTGTCTTCTTCCACCTTGTGTTGTGGTTATCTCTTAAATAACTAAGATTGATATGGATTCTTTATGGATTCATAATTTGCTCATATTGAGAGATATTAATTGCTCTGGATTCCCAAATTTTATGTGCTTCATTCCTTTCAAAGACAGGGTTTTCTGTCCTCTTATGCTCACCTTCATTCTTGTTTCCCAGCTACACTATCTTGCATTTGAATGCTGAGAAAAGTTTTTGGCTGAAGGACACCCACTTTAAGTAATTCTCTATAATTGTAACTTGTTTTCCCTCCTCATTATTTCTTCTCCTGCAAATTCTTTTGCATCTGAAAAACTTGCCATGAAAAATATCATCATCTTCTTGATAACAAAAAAAAAAGTGCTATATGGCTTTTTCGCTAAAGGCTGATCATGAAAGACCAACTACTCATCTCATTCGGTGAAAAACTATTGTGGTAATCCAAGTTTAGATCCAATTCACCCCTTATTCTGCCTAAAATCATTCTAAAACCATTATCTCAGTCAGCATTTTGCAAAGGCTTCTATCTTCAGGGTTAACTCTGGAATTTAAATGGGGAAGACACACTGACTAGTTGTAATCTGAATCCAAATGGATGTCACCATCCACAGTATAGAGTAGTGTATGTATAGAGTGGCGTATAACTTCTGATTCTCAATCATATTTGTATAAATCTAGCATAACTTCACATATATCACTGGTAAGTATGAAAGCAGAATTTGGCATAAAGTGAGCACAAGAACCTAACTGTACATAGAATCATAGAATGTTAAGAGGTTGGAATGAACCTTAAAGATCATCTTGTTCCCCCCCCCCTCCACTATGGGCAGAGACATCTCCATCTAGACCAGGTTGCTCAAGATCTCATCCAACCTGGCCTTGAACACTGCCAGGGTTGGGGCATCCCCAACCTCCAGGGCAACCTGTTCAAGTGTCTAACCACCCTCACAGTAAAAAATTTCTTCCCAGTATCTTACCTAAATTTCCCCTCTTTCAATCTGTACCCGTTGCTCCTTGTCCTATCACTAGAGTTCCTGAGAAGAGCGTCTCTCTAGCTTCCCTGTAGGCCCCCTTCAGGTGCTGAAAGGTCTCCATGCACCCTTCTCTTCTCCAGGCTAAACAGCCCAAACTTTCTCAGTCTGTCTTCATAGGGTAGGTGTTCCAGTCTTATCAATATCATGGCCTTGCTTTGGACTTGTTCCGACAATTCCATGTCCTTCTTTTGTTGGGGACACCAGAACTGTACACAGTACTACAGGTGGGGCTTCACAAGAGCAGAGGGGAAGAATCACCTCCCTTGACCTGCTGGCCACACTCCTTGTGGTGCAGCCCAGGATTGGATTAGCTTTCTGGGCTGCGAGTGCACACTGCCAGCTCACACTGAGTTTTTCATCAATCATCAACCCCAATTCCACCGATTTGCGCTCAATCACTTCTCCACCCAACCTGTGGCTGTGTTTGGGATTACCATGACCCAGATGTAGGACCTTGCACTTCCCTTTTTTGAAATCCGTGATGTTTACATCAGCCAACCACACAAGTCTGTCAAGGTCCCTATGGATGGCATCCCTTCCCTCCAGCATGCTGACTGTACCACACAGATTGGTATTGTCAGCAAATTTGCTGAGAGTGCGCCTGATCCCACTGCCTGTGTCACCAATGAAGATGTTGAAGAGTACTGGCTACAGTACCAATCCCCGAGGGACACCGCTCGTCACTGGTTCCACGTGGACAGTGAGCTGTTGACCACAACTTTTTGCGTATGGCCATCCAGCCAGTTCTTTATTCCCCCAGTCATCCATCCATCAAATCCATGTCTCTCCTATTTGAAGACAAGGATACTATGGGACAGTGTCAAAAGCTTTGCAGGTAGATGATGTCAGTTGCACTACCGCTGTCCACCAATGCTGTAGCCCTGTCATAGAAGGTCATCCAATAATATTTATTGTAAGAATAAAATTTCTCATGGAACTCAAATGACCTAAATTGGATGTTTAAATTAAGGCCACACTGAAAGAGTAGCTAACTACTATGATGGAGTGTGTGTGATAAGGAGTGGCAAACTGATGTAGTCCAACTAAAGTAATTAATTATGTTACCCATAAAATCAACAGACATATTTCTGAAAACATACTGAAGCATATCCAGGCCTGTCAAGACAATGCAGTCTGGTTAAGGGGTACATTTTTATTTTCCGAGGAAAGCAGAAGGAAGAAATATGAAAAAAAATGGACAGGGACCCCTATTTGGAGCCTAGTCTTCAGAAACTGAATGCCTGCTTCAAATAGCATGGTAGAGGCACGATATATAGTACCCCTGCATAATGTGTGCTAAGAGCACATCTCTCATGGAAATGCAAGGCTGAAGTTCTTTCCACACCCTATGTGTGGGATCTTGGACTTATGTTATGGAGATAATCAGTCCATGGGATGCTCCTAGTTGGTGTGACTTCCATGGATTCATAAATTCACAGAATATCCTGAGCTGGAAGAGAAATAAGAAGATCAGTCCAACACCTGGTTCCACATAGGGCAGTATGAAAGTTAAACCACGAAACTAAAATCATTGTCCAAAAGCTTCTTGAACACTGGCAGGCTTGGGGACTGTTTTCCTGGGAAGCTTGGTAAAGTGCTTGACCATCCAGAAACTGTATAAAGAATTATATAAACAAATATTTCAGTCTCAAGATTAAAAAACAAAAAAGGAACTGCAGTGAGGGAAAGGAAGAGAAAACCATGAAGTTTATTCAGGACCCAAAATGCCACATTGTACCTGAATTTTACAGTAAAGATCATTATCTCAAATATTCTGAATGTACACTCATCCTGAACATCTTCACATTTTTTCATAGGTCATTTTTCAAAAATCATCACTTGGAATTGCCATATTAAGATACTCTTTGTGGGAGTAGAGAAAATTACTGTAAAATTGTGCTAAAATTTATTTCATATACTACCCATGCTGTATGGTTTTGCTTTTTTTAGGAATATTTATGCAAGTTTCATCTCTTCAAAAAGGGATTGTGAAGATTTGAGGAGTGTTCTTTAAACTCAACGATTTCCTAGTGTAATGAAATATGTTGTCTAGGTTTCCTGGGAATACACCACAGGAACAGATGAAGATGATGTGGTTGCATATTATATGATAATGAATATTCTGACTGATGTATTCACCCCAAGGTATACTTGAGCATCTGTTGTTTATATAGGCAAGACTCGTCATTCTTATTTTTAAGATATTTAAATAGGTGAACATATTTCTCCTTAAAGACTACTGAATGGTGAAAAAAATAAAGAGAGGCACATGGGATTATGTACTAGTGACGGCATGGAATGTGCATCCAGGTGAGAGATGTGCTTTAATTCTAACACTGTTCATTGCCTTAGGAATTTAGGATCTATATTCGATCTTTATTTGATATATAAGTTCTTAGCTTGGCTTGTATTGACTATACAAAGCAATGACAACACATTAAGAGCAAGTGTCGCTATAAAGCTTTACTCATTACTGTACATATTTAAAGATAATGGTGATAGATCACTAGTAAAATACAGTACAGTATGGGGTGGTATCTCTCTATCATATGAAGCCTTAAAATCTGGTTTTGATGATTTTCTAAAACACTGGACCTCAACAAAAAATATGCCCTATATGAAGTAAATTACATGGTGAAAGTTTCTATTCTGTGTTACACAGAAAGTAAGACTAAGGAACATAATGATCCTCTTTTGTTTGGAAGTATAGGATGTGCAAGGGTACCCACTATACTAAACTTTATTACAATAATTAATACAGTGATGTTGAGTGGAAGAGGCAGTACATTTGACAACGTGAATAATTTCCTCTTATTCTGTGAATGACTCCAAATGTAAACATTAAATTACACAAACGTCATATTATCATCTGATTCTCATTTCTGAATACTGAGTGTCCTCAAAACTTTTCACCCACTAGTGGGAAAAGATTGAGTTTTCTGTGTCAGCCCAGCTTTACTTCAGTATTTCTTTTTGGATGTTAGCAAAGCCCTTCAAAATAAACATTAGGCAAAACTGCAGACACACTAGCTGTGCTAATTATTTTTCTTATTTTATTTTCCCTGCTGGTTTTGTCATTGTCAAAAGACATTTACACACAGAAAAAGAAAACAAACAAAAACCACACACCAAGTCACACAGAGTATTTACACCTTTCAGCATGTATTGATCCAACCTTAGGGATGTACTACATATAAAATATCCTGAGCAGGGAGTGGGTTAGTCTATCTTTAAGGATCTCCAGTGGTGAAGATCAATTAAACTGTACCAGTCCTGATAGAGACCCCCTTCGTGACACCACTTGTCACTGATTTCCATCCAGACACTGAGTCATGACCATCCAACCAATTCCTTATTCACCAAACAGTCCAACATCAAATCCATATGTTGCCAATTTAGACAGAGGGATGTTGTTGGGTATCTTGTCAAAGACCTTACAGAAGTCTAGATAGGTGACATCCTTAGCTCTTCCCTTGTCCACTGAGGTACTCACCGTTGCTTCCAGACTCCAGCTGATACACATTTTTGTCCAAAGACAGTACATGAGCCTGGAGTCGAGCTTCCCACACTGTCTGTGCTGTGTTATAGTTACTTCCACTGCAATTCTTCAGATGTATTAGGGCTTTGAGAAGCAGTGGTGGGGGAATCCATTCTCTGTGGTTTAAGGTGTTACTGCTCTGGTTGCCAGTACCACATTTTTTCCAGCAGGAACACTGCTGTAGCATAACTGGCAGGTGAGCACATGTCTGTGTCAACTACTTTTCAAACATATATGCTGAACAAATGTTTTGGTTTTAAATGAGAAAATGAGGGTCCTTGTACAAAAGCTCCACCTCACCATAAAAATTGCTTCACAAAAAAATCTGCACATTATATAAACAAGTTTTAGAAACAGCTTTTTCAGCAGAGCATACATACTAATTCATATCTTAACTCCATCTAACCTGCAATGTTGTGTCCAGCAAAATTCAGCTGAGCTTCCATGGCCTAACAAAAATGGTCTGATTGATGGGGTTTCCCGATGAGCCACTCTTTCATTCTACTCTGTATTTAGCTGTCTGCTATATCCATTTTCATTTTCAGTTCTGTAGCATTTACCCTGATCTTTAGGAAAACTTACAATATTTTCAGATAGGTGTATCTTTTTATTTCCTTTTTCTGATGTCAGTTAATAGGAGATACCAAGGGAAGACTACAAGCTAAACAGAAATATACAGTGATTTTTATCACAAGGAGGGTATTAAACCCTCTAGAATGACAGTGCTTTACACTTAGCTTCTCTAAAACTTCATTCACACGTCAGTTATGAGAAGTTTCCTGACACTTGCTCACAAATTTCCCTCATTCCTTCCATGGTGCTCAAAGTAGTCCCGGTCACTGTCATTTGATTGCAGGCAGCCGGTCTCTACAGCTGAGAGAGGAGGCTGAGAAAGGTGCTTTCAGAACTCTTGCAAATAATATGTGTATGGAGGGAAAGAGCAATAAACTCCAAAGAGTCTGGGATAGTGAAGACTGCTTGGGAAGTTGGAGATAATTAAGAACTAGGAGTAGGACTGCAGCTGGCTGGAAAGATTTCCTTGCATACTTAAAACGGAAGTACAAAAATTGCTTACAACCCCTCCCAAGTAAATTCTCAAAACTTAACTGTAAGATCCATGCAGAAAGCTTATGCAGGCTGAACAACACAGGGTGAAAAGAAATATACATTCAGATCACTTTGCTGTTATAAGCAATAAGAATTATATCAGACAGAATCTCAGTTGAGAGAAAGCCTATTTATTTTGTTGTTTCCACCATTGTTCTTACTCAGCATATTTTATCACATTATAAACCATGCGCTGATGAAAGCAGTTCAGTGGTGCCTGGCAAAATCTCAAGCATCCACATATCTAGAGCACTAAACACCTGACTCCTAGTACTTGCTGACACACTGGTTTTTAATACCTTGGGGCATTTTGACTGTGTTTATAGGGAGACAGGCCAAGCAGTTAATGCAGGTCTGAATAGACAAAAACAAGTGTTCCTTAAACAAATTCTAATTTCCCTTAGCCCCCTTCTTCTTGTCTTTTCAGTCTCTTTTCATTATGAGTTCATTACTTTTGTTTTTCAAGAAAATGAAGATTGTTTAGGAGGATATGGGAAAAGTTTGTGGATATCTTAGTTTGGTTTATTATATTTTGGAAAACACAAAGATGTCATTTGCTCAGACTTTGTAAAAAGAGCAGAACTCCATAAAATCTGAATGGTATCTTAGAACCATTTTTTTTTTACTGAATTTGTCTTAAAATCCTTTTGAAATTATGCCTCAGAGTAATGTACAGTGAGTAATCGTTTTCTATTTATAGCATTGAAAGGTAAGTACAATAATAGCATAATGATTATTGGTTAAAACACAGCAAACTCTTCAAGAGGTCATTCTTTGATCTATAATGTCACTGCAACAAACCACAATGGGTGAGTTTGGTTAGGTTCTCTACATTCCTCTTTCACACAAAGGAAGCAACAACATGTCTCTGCTAGCTCAGTTTAATAAATCATTTGAAAAAATAAACTACATGTAATAGACAAGCAGGATAATATGATCTAAATGAATACAGTAAAACCCAGTCCAGATAAATAAAAACAGAATTGCCAAGGTTTAGCATGCCTAGGCATAGAAAGTATACACTTATGCCTCTAGAGAATAGCTAATAAATTATTTTCAATTTAAAATTTCAAGTTCATGCCAAAACATGGAAATAAGCCTAGTATTCAAAGTCGGGGCTTAGTCTTAATGAAAAAATTCCCTCTCTGGTCAGAAAAAACTTGGAAATCAACATATTTATAAAAGGTATAGTCATATACTCTTATACACTTAGAAACTTAGAGGAATATACTTGTATACTTAAAGGCATATACTCAAGTTAAGCTCAATTTCTGTTTAGATTCAGATTAAATGACCATTATAAGAAAAGCTAAGATTTTGGCAAGTATCTTTGAAAGTCTGATCAATAAGAGTTTTTTATTTCTCAGCACTGTCCAAAATCTTATTTTTAGTAAATGTTATGCAAGAACTGAGCTCTTCTGAAAAGCTGATCTGAAGCAACTGAGAACTGCCTATTAACCTTCCTCATTAAAACAATATTAGGCATTTCATGTTAAGAGTATTCAGAACTTTACTGCACATTCAACATTTGATGAATTTCTAGAGAAGTGCAAACATGACACTGTGCACAGCCTCATGCATGTAGGCAAGGACAGAGACAGTTGGAGAAAACTGAAGTAATATACAAAGACCCAGAAACTAAGCATCATTTTTATTTATTTGTCCAGGAAAGCAAAATTTGACAATATTGTACAAAGTTAGGATGTAGGCATTCTTTTGATGGTTTATTGATTTATTTATTTTGATGTTTTTTTGAGGTTTTTTTGTGGGTTTTTGGTTTTGCTGTTTGTTTGGTTTTGTTTTTTTGTTTTCCCACAAAGCACGTAACTCTTGCATTCTAGAAGCTGAAAGCTAAAAGTTCTGACTTACATGACCCTGGCAGATAACTCCAGTCTCTGGCCCAAGCTGAAATAGTCTAAACCCTTAATAAAGCAAAATTAGGCAGAAGTCTTGTGGCATCACTAATTAATTTCACATTTTTCAACATTGTTTGTGTTCATTAGAAAAGAGACAGAGGAATGTATGAATTAACAGTAGTTTCTGTAGCCAAAATAAATGAAGCCAACATTGGCTTCACTGCATCATGCATTGCCAGGCATGTTGATCATACTTTCAGAGTGGAAAAGTAAGGACACAGTAGTCAAACAGAAGGAGATTTAAGAGAGAACAAGGGAAGATAGTTGTCAAGGGGGGATGGGAAAAGAGAGTGAAGATCCCACACATTTCACAGTAAAGAGTAAAAAGCCAAAGATTCCTCTTGTATAACTCGTTTATTTTTCACTCCTCTCTTAACATCTTCTTCAAATGTATTTGTGTTGTATCATTTGCAACACACCTCTCCAGTTCATATGTCACACTATTGAGCTTTCTTTCATTTGGTTGTGATCAGCCAAGCTCCCTAGTCGAAAACTTTTTGACTCACTTTCACACATCAGCCTAGTTCTTCAGTGTAGGAACACCAAAGAACAAAAGCTTAAGGTGATAATCCCTCCTCTTCACACTTAACTACTCCATGAAACAAATTCCCTCAGCTCTGAACCTTCTTGTGCCTTCTTTAAATGTCTGTTTAAAATCACCATATATATATATATGTGTGTGTGCGTGTGTGTATGTGAACTCAGAGAATGTCACTGTTCTGTTTGTGTGCACTAGAGAGGAAAAACTTCATATTAGTGTAAGTTTCTTTCTCTCATGCCTACACATATTAAGTGGAGAAAACAAAATTTTTTTTACTTTTTAACCTGTGTTCCTTGTGATCTCAGCATCAAAGGAGGGACACAGCACATGTGACAGTCAGGTGAAATGTGTCTGCAGGGATTAAGTCCACTATAGCATCACCTGTATACCTCTCTGCAGATATACACTGCTACATGAGTTGCAATGAATATTGATTATATTATTTGTAGCCATTGTTTACAAGACTTGTGCTTGCTTTGGACTTTCTGAGTCATGGGAATAACTCTGGCAAGCCTCAGCCGACCAACCACTTGTGTCATTAATGGCTGGTTATCATGGAAGTAACAATTAAAACAGCTTTCTATATAAAGTAGTTTTGGCTTTATATAATCTCTTTTATGTAATTAGATATTTGTTTTTAACCATGGGCAAATATTATTCTCCTTGCAACAATCTAAAGTAACTGGAATAAATAAGACTAGGAGGTCAGTGAAACTTTGGGACATTTTGTCTTAATTTCTTTGCACATGGATCATTTAAATTACTGATTAGAAAACACTCTCGCTGAACAACTTGGCTGAACAAAACTTCAAAATAAGGGTGGCTTGTCCCAGCAAGAATGGAAAAATGTCCACAGTAAGGGTACAAAATTATTAGGGAGGATATGGAACACAAAGAGGTATGTACCAAAAAGAGTCATAATTTTTTTTCTTACTGACAAATTCTTCAAAAGTCTTTTAGGTAATCCTAGAGTTTCAGTAAGTTCTATTGATTTTAAGAATGATTCACAGTTGTACTGGAAATCAAGGAGCTTTTAAAGTGCAATCACCAAACTTATAGGGTTTATTTCACAACAACTTACTGCTCAACTTTAAAAGGAATGAAACTCAAATCACAATACAATGATGATTGATGTTTTTCATCAACGCCCAATTATCATTCCATCATGGCACAGGACTTTAAAGTAGACTTGTCTGAGCCAAGTAAAGCACAAAGTGAGCATCTGAAAATCCAGATTTGTACTCTTACAAAATTACTTACCAAACCGCATTTATTATTTTCTAATGTGTTAGGTCATGTTAGTTGTATACGTGTATACAAGATGAGGAATTTATTTTAATCTTATGCTCAGATATCTTATTTCACTATTTTCTGTATCATATCCACAAAGAGATTCTGCTTTTATTTTTAAAAGGGTTTGAACTGGAATTCTTAGCATTGGTGGGATCAATTCTATTTTTTTTTTAATTTCACTGGACTTCTCTAAATATTTGATACTGTGCCTTCACAGGCTACCCACAAATGTTGCCAGGTACTTCATGATCAGATCATTACAAGTCAAAAAAACTGTGGAGAATGCGTTAGATACATATTTTACTTTTATATATAATATGCATAGATAGCCTAACATGGAACAGAGAAAGAGTTATCTCTTGATGTTTCTCTGCACCATCTGACATGACTTGACATGATGGTAGTTGTAAATTAAGTTCCATAATTTAAAGGCAGGTTGTTTGGGGCTTTTTTGAGTTACAACAGCAGTGTAACTGTGCTGTTACATTGCACAGTAACAGCAAAAAAATGATGGGAGGTTATGGGAATAGGAGGAAGTGGTTTAAACATGCAAATACTTCAAAAATATTAGTAAAGTATTAGAAGACATACTAGTAATAGATGCAAATTCTTACAGTTTCAGAGGTGTTACATTTCTTTTAACCTAGGTAAGTATTACCTTATTTTCATACTATGTATCTAGTGTAAACTGTATTTGTAGCACAGTATACATTTTCTCCTCAAGGACTGTAAAATAACTAATTCACAGCTTACATAGTAAACACTTCATATTTTTATGTGCTGTCACCTCAGGTGAGCAAAAAAAAAAACTATTTAATAATTTTTAAAAATAACATATACCAATATGAAAAAAAATAGAGAATTCATTAAAAAACCTCTAGTTAGTAGTTAGCTTCATCTTTATTTTCATGGCTAGGCTTCGCGAATGAAGATTTGAGAAGGGCTCTACCCACGCTTGCTACAAGCGCGCTGATGGCTAAAAAGGCCAATGTGAGATAGACAAGTCCGGTTGCAGAAGGAACAGCAGAAAGACTCCCCAGGTGATATCGACAAGACGCGATTCTTTCTGCGTTATCTTTTCTCTTCGAGAGTGATCCTGCGTGTGTTCTCAAAAGCAGCAGCAGCGTTATAGATGGTGTGTCTCCAGGCCTCTCGATTGGAGGCCAGGGTAGACCAATGGTGGTGATCAATATGGCCAAGGCTGAGGGCTTGTTTCAGGCAGTCCTTGTATCTCCTCTTCAGGACTCCTCTCTTGCAGCAGCCAGTGGCAAGTTCCCCACAGAGCACGATCTTAGGGAGGCGGTGGTCCTGCATCCTGGAGACGTGCCCTGCCCAGCACAGCTGTGTTCTCAGCAGCATGGCCTCAATGCTCGTGACTGCCGCCTGTTCAAGGACAGATGTGTTGGTCACATAGTCAGTCCAGTGGATGTTTAGGATTGTACGGAGGCAGCGCTGATGGAAGTGTTCTAAGAGACGCAAGTGGTGGCGGTAAATGACCCATGATGTCATGTTTATCAGCTAAGTGCAAAATAATAAACAAAACTGGAATTTATCTTTTGCCTGACAGACACCTCAAAGAAGGTAAGCATCTTTTATTTTTATCTGTGGAAAGGATTTTGCTTTTATCCCACAGCTCAAATTATGTTATCTCCCATACTGTACTTCCTAATTCTGAATTTGTGCTATTGTGATGTATACATTTGATGATTTAAAGATTTTTTGGGGAAGAAACAAGAAAAGCATTCTAATAGAGGTGGTGGTGGTGTCATTTTAATACCCTTGAACTTTTGCAGCAATGAAAAATCTGAAATTAAATGAAATGGTTGCTTTCCAAAGATGTCTTTCAATTTTCTTTTGAAAAAATCCAACAAGCTTCAGAAAGTATTCAGGTGTTTTGTTTAATTTACCATATAAACCATATTTCAGTGATTTGGTAGCTCTATTGTTTTTTCAAAAGACCAACTTATTTTCTCCTCATTTTCATTGAAGAAGAAAGTAAAAATGTGTTTTAACACATTTTCATTTTCTAATCAAGCCTTTCTGAAAGAAATGATGTGCACTGATCCACTAGAAATAGAAGAATGAAATCACAGACTAAGATAAAATACCTTCAGGTACATGCTCTGTAATCATCAGAATATATTATTACTACATCACACCAGACATTTGATGCATACCTTCTACATTTAGTTGCCTTTTCTTTTCAGATAACCATTTAGAGCTTAAGAACCAAATCCACTTTCATACAGAGGTTTGCAACATTCCTGATTACCGGTTGGGTGACATTTTGATGTCAAATAGATTTTGCTTTTGATTTTTGTTTCTATCATACTTTACATAGTTTATTTTGGGGAAGAAAATGTCAGAAATATTGCCTCTTAAGTTTGCCTTCATATCTTATGAAAACCAATGTAAATATAATATATTTTCCATTAAGATCTTTGAAAATTTCTTCAAGGATTCCTAAAGGCCCCTTTATACCAGTCAGGCAGTATATATCAGGCTTAAAGTGATGCAAATAGAATATTCGTTCCCTTTAAAGATAGTTTGCATTGCTTGCACACAGTGTAAACAAGAACCAAGCCCCAAACTGCTTGTTTTCAATGGACTGATTTTTGTTATTTGTTCAAAATCTAATTCAAACAAAACTATCTCTAGGAAAAGGAATTTGTTCACTTCCAAGATTCCTATAACCTAACACTCTCATTTTTATGACTCTAGTTCACTTACATGCACATTACCAGATGTCTGTTCAGACTATAACCCTGTTGAAAATTATTTCATTATGTGCAGGTAGCATTAGTTACCAATTAGAAATTCATGAGAGATTGTGGAAACACTCTACATTCTGTTTGGTTGCTTAAGTGTGTGAGGCCTATCTTAAAAACAACAGTTCAGTCACTCTGAGTTTTGTGCTGTGCTGCCATCCTAAATGACAGCTCTTCTGTTGCAAATACTCTCCTCTATTGACATATTTCAAATGGTGATCCCAAACTGATGGTTGTGGCACTAACAAGAGGAACATGAAACACCATTTTTTTTTTTTCTGCTTTATGAGCCTAGTAAATGATGTTAGCTTATCTGTCCATGCCTGGCTTGAGATCAGCATTGGAAATTACATCCCCTGGGTGCAGTGCAGGACTGTAACTAAAAGTGATAAAATATCTTTGAAAAAATGTGGTCTTCAAATTAACAGTAGAACAGATACAGAATGAGCAGTGACTGGAAACAATTAGATTGTACTAAATTACTTTTAGGAAAATTACTTTTCCTACAACCAAGAAAAAATGCAATATGACGTCTCGAGAGATAAGTACAGTTCTTCTCTATCTTTGGTCAATGAACCACAGGTGCTGATACCACTTCTTTTTTGGGTCAAAAGTTAAGTGATGCATTACCTAAATAGGCAGATAATTGCTTGGACTAATGTCTTATGCATATATCAAGAAACCTCTTCTTTGATGCTGAACAGCAACAACATCAAATGTTGCAGAAGAATGCAGAAATCACTTATGTGCCCTGTGTAATTCAGGTGGACTACAGTTCATCCAGAGCCCAGCTCATTCCTAGGCAACAGTTGTGCCAGCTTTCTTTCTAGGATTACTTGTCTTTTAGGCACCTCACTTCATGTTCCTGATCACTTGGTTTCAGCTGTTATATGTACTCAGTGCAATGTCCTATTTGGGGAAGATGGACACCAATCTCCTATCCAAAATTATCATTATCAAAAATTTTATAAATTTCAAAAATTATCCTGCAGCCTAGGATTAGGTAAGTGCTGAATTATGCCCAGAATGTATACAAATGCAATACAATGCAGCAAATTTTCAGATATGTCCTTCCTCCAGCAAGGTTGAATTTTGTGCCCAGGAAGACCCTGATTTGCTGCTGGTAGGTGACAGGCGATTGAAACTGTGTCATCCATATGTACAGAAGCCGCCTGGTGCCACAACCACAGGTCAGCCTTGATCTGCTCTTTCAAAGTTTCTACACTGTCTTGTAGGTCCATTTGCACTTCATGGGGCTCTGTGGATACTACATTAGCAGTGGGTTGGACTGGAATAAAGACCCATATGAATAGTGTAGGTGTTGAACTGTATCATATCCTAATCACTACAGCCTAAACTAGGTGCTTCAGCCAATGTCAGTAAGAATCAGCATTCTCTAGTTTTTTATGAACTAATAAAGCCAAATAATAGTTTGGTTCTCATGTAGGTCTTCACTTCTATTTTCAAAACTAGTTTGAGTGCTAATTTTTCAACAAAGAACGATAAACACCTTGATATTTATACAGTTACTGCTTGGACCATTTTTTAAGAGGGGCTTACATGCAAAGCTGAAGAGAGGGAACATGAATGATAACAAGATTACTATATAGAAATGTGTAAGATAGCCTATAGTCGGGATATGTTGAGCACACAACAAGTAACCCTAAGCAGTGCAAATTTTAACACTGGATTGTGAACAGTTGCTGTATTGTATGAGAAGAAAGTACTCTGTGCTTCCCAGTGCATACCACCATTTGTACAGTACATGAGCTGAGACATTAGTGTACTAACGTGCTTTATGTTCTAAGGCACGTTTACAAAAAACACAACATATGATGAAGAACTTTCAAACTGCTCAGGTGTCAATGTTGGCCACAATTTCCTAAGATTATTCAGTTCGTAAATGCACATGATAATCAACACAAAATTAAATATCCATGTTGCCTAGCTACATGCTTATTTTACAATGGCATAATTAAGACACACAATTTTACAATCACTTTGGCATTACTTAGTAAACAGCACTTCAAAGCTTTATTTCACTCATTTTAAATTACTTCTAGAAAACACAAATTTATATGCGATGCATGGTACATTGTAAGGACATTTAAACTGCCTAATAATGAATATCACAAGGGGCCAAAATTAAGGCTTAATAGATATACGTAATGGACAGATACCTGTGTCTTGATTTTTGAAACAGTAGCAGTACAATTTCAATGTTTTGTTATGGTTTATGTCTGGTTGTTTGAAATAGCTGCAGCTGCGCTGGGCAGGGCACCTCTCCAGGATGCAGGACTACTGCCTCCCTAAGATCATGCTCTACGGGGAACTTGCCACTGGCTGCCGCAAGAAAGGAGCCCCGAAGAGGAGATACAAGGACTGCCTGAAACAATCCCTCAGCCTTGGCCATATTGATCACCACCACTGGTGTACCCTGGCTTCCAATCAGGAGGCCTGGAGACACACCATCTATAACGCTGCTGCTGCTTTTGAGAACATGCAGGATCACTCTCGAGGAGAAAAGATAACGCAGAAAGAATTGCATCTTATCGATATCACCTGGGGAGTCTTTCTGCTGCTCCTTCTGCAGCCGGACTTGTCTATCTCGCATTGGCCTTTTTAGCCATCAGCGCACTTGTAGCAAGCGTGGGTAGAGCCCTTCTCAAATCTTCGTTTGCGAAGCCTAGCCATGACATGTCATAAGTGAAGATAATATTATTTTCAGTGTATTAAAAATATTTTTACAGGAAATCAGTGGACTAACCTGAGAACTGTCACTTCTATTTTTAAGCATATGTGAATTCAGTGTGAATGCACTCTCCTTGGGTATTACTCACTATTGTGTTCAGAAGTTCAGTGGATATTTTCAAAAATAAATGATTTTATGACAGCTTTTATCCAATGCATTTTTTGGTCTTAGAAATCTTGGCATTAGTTTCAGCGATATTTGCTTTTTAAAGCAAGTATCAAAAGCAGTCATCTATAATAAAAAGCAGCAAAGTGTAACAAAATTTCTTTTGCTTTGAGATGTTAACGGGGTAAAAGAAGTTGTTCTCCCAAGATTCTGTTTTACAAAGTAATACTTGTAAAACTCAATACATAACAAACTGAAATCAGAAGTCAGTCTTTGTCATCAGTGTCTGTTCTGTAGTCATTTTTTTTCAGTATCTAAGAGAACTAATAATTCCAGAAATCTTTATACTGTAATAAATATTAATTTTCCTATGCCTTCTATTAAAAGTAGATAAAGGCTTTAAAATTAAAGAAAATACAGAATACTTTGAAGAAAAACAAAAGAGGTCTGAAAAGTGTTGTTTAAAGTTAGTAGATGTTTCAAACAAACTGTGAGACTGACTCAAGCACAGAACTCAATGTATAGATACCACTAGTAGACAAACTGTGACCAATGTAAGGTAAACATAGACTATATTCTTTCCAACAATGCCAAGGCAGTGGAATGATTAAAAAAAGGTTTATTTCAGATGCAAGGACCAATCTTTTATGATGTTGCACGCATCAAGCCTCTAGGGGCAAAAGGCAATGTGCTGCCTCCTCCAGGCTTCTTGTATCCTCTATCTCTCCTCCCCCACCCTCTCTAGCCTAAGGAGGTCTTGTACATGTCTGCAAACATGTTCTCTCTCGGCATACCAGAGAGCAAAGCTGAGAACTTCTCTTCAATTGGTATCATGGCCAAAATAGAAGAAATCATCTGAAGGTGTTTAGTAGAATTGTCAATCACCCACACTATGGTTATCTGTGTACAGACACATGAGTGTATGGACACAGAATGTCCTGGTCTACCAGCACACCCAAACTGATCATGTACTTGTTTGCTTCTATGTTGCTGTTTGATTTTTTGTTGATCTTCTGCATGTATTATTTGCTATATTTCTATATATTACAATGTCTGATAACTCTCTCTGTAACAATTGTTTTTCCTACTATTCAACCTAAACCTCCTCTGGCACAGCTTAAGACCATGCCCTCTTGTCCTACTGCTGATTGCCTGGGAGAAGAGACCAACACACACCTTGCTACAGTCTCCTTTCAGGTAGTTGTAGAGAGTGATGAGGTCTCCCCCGAGCATCCCTTTCTCCAGGCTAAACAACCCCAGCTCTCTCAGCCTCTCCTCACGGGGCTTGTGTTTGAATCCCTTCACCAGCCTGGTTTCTCTTCTCTGGACCTGCTCCAGCACCTCAATATCCTTCCTGAACTGAGGGGCCCAGAACCGGACACAGCACTCCAGGTGTGGCCTCACCAGTGCTGAGTACAGGGGAAGAATCACTTTCCTGGTCCTGCTGGCCACACTGTTCCTGATCCAGGCCAGGATGGCATTGGCCTTCTTGGCCAGCTGGGCACACTGCTGGCTCATGTTCAGCTCCTTGTCAATCCAAACTCATAAGTCCCTTTCTGCTTGGCTGCAGGATGTCAGCCGTGTTGACCTTCCCCTTGATTCTGATTCACAGGAACTCTAACTTATTATTACTGACTTCAAGTTCTACAGATTCAAGAGTCTCTCTAACATATAGAGCCACCCCTACACCTCTCCCACCTTGCCCATGCTTTCTGAAAAGCTTGTAGCCATCCATGGGAGCAGTCCAGTCATGCGAGTCATCCCACCACATTTCTGTGATGGCATATGTTAGAAAAGTATGATCAGTATGTTAAAAAAGAATGAGACTTTTATTTACTAACTAATAAATAAGGACTAAACTGCTTGTGAAAAGCAATCACAATTTAGTCATTCTGGTCACTACAGATCTTTAGGTCTTTAACACCAGAGATGAAGTAAATCCATATGGTGTGACTCATTATTCCTGATGATTAGTTCAATTGGCTGCTAGAATACAAAAAAAAGTCCCACTCTGCATGTTGTAAATGCTAAAGTAGCAGTGGATAATGTTTCAGAGTTTAAGCTGCAACCCCGATCACATTTAAATCATCTCCTGTCAATAAAAATATTATCACTGAAGATAACCATACTTCCTTCCAGAGGAGCCTGTCTATAGTCTGCTTATTGCTCTAAAGCAAAGGAGTTTTGAATGACATGTTACTTTGCTTTGCCTTGTGAACAAATATAAACCAGCTAAGTCCTGGCATGAATCCCAGCACTGATGTGATCACAGGATAGAAGGAGAAGAAGACAGAAGGAGAAGCAGATAGAAGCAGATAGAAGGAGATGGAGAAGCAGCACTCATTTCCACATTTCACTGCAGGGAATTGAACTTTGCACCACAGGAATTCTACTTTCTTCAAAAACTGTGGTGGCAGGTTCTCTGACTTCTGCCTCTTTCTGTCTTTTTTCAGATGCTCAGGTGGTTCCTGTCCCTTCACTCTTCCTATCCCATTTTTATATCACTCCAGTAAGAAAGAGCTAGGTTAATTTCAGCAGGTTATAAAGGGACTTCTAGCAACATGGGTCATTTTGGCAGAGAATATGGTGAGCACTGGGAAAGTAAACTGTGGAAAAGCACACGTGGGCCAGCCATAACCAGTGCTGTCTCTGTTGTGTGCTGGCTCAGAGTTCCCAAAATGGAGTTTAGCCTCTGACTTCTTTAAGCAAGAACAGGCTTTTCAACCAGCTCCCTAATTATAAATACACTGAGAAGGCAAAGAAGGGATAAAAGTGTTGTCAGTGTAGTCAGATAAATTCTGGCTACAGTAAGGAAACTAACATCTCCCAAACCTACCAAACAGTTGGGATGCGTGTGTTAACAAAAAAAAAAAAAAAAAAACCAACAAACAAACAAACAAAAAATTAAAAAAAAAAAAAGAAGGTGATACCCGTGACTACAAGATGTTTGAAATACTACTCCACTATTATGAGTTACTTCTTCTTTTGAGTTTTGAAGACGGCAAAAATACCTGCAGGAAAAAGAAATATAGCAAGAGACTTTTATTACAGTGCTGGTTACCCATTTCCAGCACTGGGTGCACCTCTGAATCATACAAAGAGCACACCCTGTTATTTGAAAATCGTGCTTTTTTGTACCCTTCGATATCAGCTGCTGAATATTCATTCATTGTCCGTTTGTTGCCTTAAAAGGTAATTTCCCTGTTTTGGAAGTGGATGTTACCTTCTGGCTGGCTGTAACATATCTCCCCTGGGTTCGAACAGGGGGTCTTGCATCATCCCCACCTTGCAAGGCATGGGGGGTCTCTCTGTGTATCCACATGGCACAGAGGAATACATTTTTATTTATAATTTGTTCCCTGTTCCCAGCCGCGAAAGATTCCCTGGTGGTAGGTCCAGACAGGACCCTTCACCTTACAGCTTCCATGGCATGCCTATAAGTTAGTAAATATACAGAAATAGTTCTTTTGTTAGTACCCTCTGTTTATTTTAATTTGCTTGGAATAAAACCAGTTCCTCTACTTATCACACCACCATTGTATTTATTTTGTGATCCATCCGAACCTGGAGTGAAACTAGTAATTCTCTTTTTTTTTCATACCCTTAACTATTTTATGTATTTATTCAGGCTTTTTTTCCAAAGCAATCTAGTTAGTAGATGAAACAGTCCAACTTTTCTTTTTTCCAAGGAGAATTAGGCTTTCACAAGTGATCCAAACTCAAGGGTCTCAAGTCAGGCACACAGCTAGTGGAAGTTATGGTTTGAGGTTCAAATAAAACAAATATCTTCGAGGTTGTTTCTGGGGTTTCTTGGCTTTGGGTTTCTTTTTATCTTTTGTGTATGTGTGTGTGTGTGTGTATGTGTTTTACAGTTTTGTTTGGGGGTTTCTTGGCATAGGCCTGACAATGCTGCAGAAAACTAAATAAAACATTCTTCTTTTGTTAAAATGACTATGCAAAATTTAAAGCTTCTTTCAGAAAAAAAAATAATCTTCTGACAGTTGCATACATCTATCCAAGGGCAGAACATATCCCTGTATATGTTTTCAGTAAGTCAGATTTCTTCTGGAAAGAGAAGAAAACAATAAAAGCAGCCAAAATCCTAAGTGACAATTTACTAGTGGAGAAAACTCGGTTAAAGAATGTTTGCAATTCACAATCCCTGGCCTGGCTACTGCTATATTGGCCTGACCTGAAAAGCAATGAAATCCATCTCAAGCATTGTTTTTGTTCTTTACAACAAAAGATTCCAGGGAGAAGTTGAAAAAATCATGATATACAGTAAACTGGACATGCAATTACATTGTGGAAGGCAATAATAGGAGTAATAGTGATAGGAGAAGCTCAAAGACTATAAAGGAAAGAACTGGAAAAGCAGAAAATGAGCTCAAACTTAAGTTGCACTAGTGCTCTCACTGAGCTGTTCAAACTTTTACCTTGGCTGATAATGGGGAAAACTGATAACTCTAGGGTTTGGGGGTTTTTATGTTTAAAGATATGAAAGGGCAAATACATTAAATACAGTCTAGAAATTAAATTAGGATTCACATTCTCATGCTTCTGTGAAGTGATTTGGCTACTGGCTAGTCCCATGTAATAGCAGTATTGATTATTAATAATCATGATCAAAATACCATGCCAGGAATGTATCCTTTTATCTTAAATATCAACAAAATATCATTTCAGGATTGTTTCATCTGATTGCCAGCTATGTTAATTAAGGTAAAGTGTGGTTGTTTTCTTGTGTATAGAAGCCTTTGAAATGGCTCCAGCTTCATTCCCATTCTTGGTTGTCTTATTCGAAGAGCAGCATTTTTAGTCACAAAATTTTCAGTTATAAAACCAGCAGCACTGTACTTAGATTTATGGATTTATTTAGTAATTGAAAAGTGTGGGGTGAGCATACATAATGGGATTTTCAATTATAAACCCTTTCCCCACCAGCTTGCTCCAGGGATTTTTTAGCTAACAGAAAGAGAGATTTCTGTGGTCTGGCTAACCATATCATGACCTTGGAGACCTTTCCCAATCTTCTTAGGCTCCTACTTTTAAAAAAGGCCTGAACCGAAACATGCTGGGGAGTCTGGGCCCAAGTTAGTTCTGTAAGTCTCTTCTAGTGGTTTTCTGCGTCTTTAGATGGTGAAATACCTCTCATACTCTGCATGCTGGTTTGAAATTCTGTAAATGTATTCAGAAATGTATTACATAAAAGTGAACTTGGAAACCACTTATTTTTGGTTAACAGGTCTTTTTTTTTAAATTTTTTTTATTTATTTTTAGTCCTCAGGTCTTTGCCAGCACACCTTTTTTACTAAATTATATTATAATGGGAGCATTTGGGTTCACAGCAAGCACCTGCATTCTTATACATGCTGACACTCCCACTGTTACCCACCCTGGCATGTTCACACATCAAATCAGCTCATGATTTTTGTACGTTCCAGCACACTTTTAGGTGTGAGACACTCAATGAGTTACTGACCTGGACGTTTTATCTTTTGAGTCGTGCCTTTGTTGTTCTCTTGATGAACTGCTCACTTAGCATCTAGAAAAAATAAAGTCATCAATATCAATGATAGTGCCAATGAACTGTGGCAAACTAAGGGATACAGCAGATTAACAATATTGCGTGTCAGAGGCTTATGATATAATGCTGAGGATGATCATTGGAATACAAATTTACCTCTATAAAAAATTATATCATAAATAATTTGAATAAAGGACAACTTTAAACTATGTGTAGCCTGCTTTATCCATAGAGAATTAACTAAGCAGTTATAGAGGAAAATAGAAGCTATTTTAGCTATTTTTTACACAGAAGCAAGGCAAAACCTAGCTTAAACTTTGCTGTGTTATTCATCAGTAATATATATTTTGAGCTTCAATATATTTGATGTATAATATTGTAAGATTTACACTCAATCCTGATTTAAACAAAGTTCATCCAATTAATGTAAAAAATATTAAGTTAAAGAAAATTTCATGGGCTTGCCAGTAAGATGATTTGTTTAATTTGAGAATTGATGTTATCTGTACCCTACCAAAAGGCTTTTAGAGGTAGACGTGCAGTACTGCCTTATTTAAATCTAAAGAAATTAACTCAATTGATGTGATAAATACACTTTTATTTCTGCTGCTGATATGAAGAGGGCTAGAAAAGTTGGTCTTTTTAATTTACTTCAATTTACTCAGTATACAAAAGATATTAAATGATTTAAAACTCTGTTCACATCATTGTATAGTCATTTTCTGTCAATTGTCAAAACAAAGTCTGAAGCATGTGTTAGCACTCTTTTCTGCCACACAGTAATTGGTCTAACCTCCCAAATGAAATTAATTTAACTTTCTTTTGATGACTCAAGTCTGAAAGGAAATAAGAATACCCATATTTAAAGCTCCTATTTACCTTTCCCTTTGTCTTCTTAACAGAGATAATCTCGAGCTTTGTCCTAGCAATATAGATGCTAATTTTACTATCTGGGAAAATCACAACCTGTAACTATCAGACCACACAAAAACCTTTGTAAATAATTTTCTGTTTTCTGTCTTCCTCTGACTTTTATACCATTCATATTACTAATGTTTTTCCTTCTTAACACAAAGTAGAGAAAAATATATGAAAGCTGAAATGACAATAGGAATCTGGAAAAGTTGCTTTATCTCTACAAAAGAAAATAAGTCAGGTGACTCCCTTGTAAACATACTACAAGTCTTTATCAAGAAGTCTGTAACCTGGAAGTTACAAACCCAAAAATATACCCTTAGAATTTACTTCAGGATGATACCTTCTTCTGAAATTGCTTAATACTAGTGAGATATAGTCCCATGTCAGCAATAACCTTGCTGGCACACAGAACTGATGTTGCACTTTCCCGTCTAGCCAAAGTTAAGACTGGTCATAATTTTATAGTCACCTATTGCTCATTTTACTCCAAGTTCCATTTTCTTGTTCCATTACACCCTCCAGATCCACCAAGATAAAGTGCCTATGTAATTAATTTCTAACCCTGTTTAGTCAAAAAGATCCAAATTATATGGCATTTAATCTGTTGAAACTGATGTATGTATCACTGAACTGGGTTAAGAAGCAATTGCACAAGCAATTGCGACGATGGGTCTGGGCTAGCTGCTACACTCATGATACACACCAACCCATGCCAATTCTTCTGTTATCCCTTCCCCAGGCTCCTCTGGCCCTGACAGAATTTGTTGAAGCTCCTACATCTGCAGAAAACAGCCTCATGCAGATCTAGTAAAAGGGAGGTGACAAGAAAAAGTAACCAAGAAGAAATAGGAAGGAGAGGAGGTAGCGTTTAAGGGGGAAGCCAGATTCTGTGAACAACAGAGGTTGCTGTGGACAGGGAACTTCTCAGCCTGCCTGCAAGCATCCAGGATAACAGATGTCACAGACTGCAGAGCACCTGTCTCTGCATTTCCTAATCTCATTCCTGCCATATTTGAGGGGCTTTTCAGCAATAGTTTCAAGGAGACCAGAGCTGGACTCTAAGTGAGCAAGAAAGAGGGCGTACTTGGAGAAAGATATGATAAGATAGTGGACTATTACAAAGAGGAATTTAGGTGCATCCAGAAACTTAAACTTGTTCTGTCACTGATTTCAGCATGGAGTTCTGGAATAAGAGGAGGAACCTGCTGCCTGAGGTATATTTAGCTTTGAACTCCCTCCTAAAGTGAGGACAGGAGCAGATGTTTTCTCCCTTCCCTAGCTGGAGATTCCTGCCCCAGGCTACCTGCGACTGACTCAGTTTGTGGGACAACTCCCTACCTCACCCCAAGAAAATTCAGCCAAGTTGATGCCAGCAATCTGCACTTTTTGAGCTGATCTCCTTTGTTGTGCCTGAAGCAAATTAGTATGTTTGTGTTGACAGTCTGAATAAGGGTAGGGATGAGCAGCTGCTGTGAACCAGAACTGACACCCTTGGACCCAGCAGAAAGAATCCATCCTTGATTGCAGGATCCTGAACCAACCCCTTTCTTGCAAAACACAGGAGGAGGAATCACAGAATATCCTGAGTTGGAAGGGACACACAAGATTACCTCTCTTTTATTCTACAGCATAATGACTAAATCTCTCACCTTAGACTGGGGAGACAGAGTTTTTTAATGCTTTTCCTGCCGAGGGTAATGTGCATCTCCATGCTTTGGATGTCTAGGTTTCAGATTACTGAGCATTTCAGAGAAGAATACTTTGTTCTTTCCTCTGCAACAAAATCTAAAGCAGGATACAGAAACCCTTACCATTCTTTTCATCTAGAGCTTGGCATTTTCACCCAGAATGGGAAAGAGCCCTGGCTCTCCTCACCTCTCCAGCAAGCCTTCACTGCTGTGTTTCAGTTGAACACAAGCCTCTTCCTACTGTCCCAAAACATTCCATGGGCAGGAGCTGATTGAAACAGCTCTCTATCAGAACAAGCTCCTCTTCGTCCTCTTGCTGAGATAAGCACTCAAGCAGAGAAGGAAATTAACTGCAGGATAATGTTGTAACGCTGTAACCACAAAAGTAAAAAGGGTATTATGTCATCTGGTCTCACTTTAAATGAAGAGCAAAAATTAAGATTTGATCTGAGTCTGCTGACTGGATTAGGCTGTGCCAGGCAGGCAGGCAGGCAGAGCGAGGTATGATTCATATACCTCAAATATGTTTGAAACCTAAGCTGAAGATGGTCACATGATGATGTTTTGGCAACTCTGAGGTATGAACAATTGCAAACACTTTGACGTGGAAGAAATTTAACTGATAGAAACTTCAGTCGTTATAATAATCAACCTCTGCAGAGTAAAATGACAACCAAGGAGACCCTTTGAGGCTATGCATTTTAGACTTCACAAACTTGAAGGCACTCAGATATCTGAATCTATTTTGTACATCAATAATAAAATCCAATCAGCAGCTTCAGGACTAAAGCATGGTCTCAGCACCTTAGAGGACAGTGCTTGTATGACAGCTACCCTCTGGCACAGGTTTTCAGGGAGGGTGGGGATAAAGAGAGATCTGGGAGACCTCGCTGGTGCAGTCCATCCTACAGGAGCCCTGACTGCCCAGCTCCTGTCTCTGTTGGTCCTTTGCCCCTTCACAGCCAGTACTTGAAGTTGCAGTGACCAACAGTAATCCCACCCTTTGGATCTGGGGTTGTGTATGAGTAGCTTATTTACTAAACCTACAGCTCAGGCTTACTTTCTGCTGCCAGGAGCTGGGGGCCTGTTTTCCACCAGCATTCATTATCGTACAGTGTGCCAAGTTTCCATCAGCCCAGCAAAAACTTTCTCAGTTCCAAACCCTGTTTTCCTGATGGCAGCACTCTATGCTGAAATTTTCCTAAGAAGCTGATGGAAGCATACACATTTTAATAAAGCAGAAGATTAGAGGCCGTGGGGACTAATGCTTTCTAAAATCAAAACAATGTAGTGGGAAACTGTCAAACCTAAAAACACAGCCACAAAAAAACCCAAACTGTAGACATGTATAGAATTTTGGACAGAGAGACAGAAGGCTTCAGGTCCTACAAATCCAGAACCTAATCCTAACATTGTGATCCTGAAATTGGTTTACTGTTCATGAAAATCAGTGAATCAAACCTCTTCAGGTCTTACTCAGAACAGAAATCGGTGTCAATAAACATTGCAAATGAAAATCTTTCCTGCCTGAAGACTGAATATTTATTTTGGCAAACTTCAATGCTTTTCAGCACATTCTGTGAGTATGCAGGTATACAACTCCCAGCACAATTAAGTGAGTCTGTAATTCCTGTCCACTGAAGTAAACAGAGGTGAAGTCATCGATTCATCTGGGTTCTCAGATTACAAGGATGTGACTGTAATGACTAACTGCCTTACTAATACCTGGTTGTTTCATTTGTAAAGGGAAAACTGCTCAGAGGCTGTTCGGTGGGACAAGATAACTGTTCTAAATAAAGCAGAATTTCATGATTTTACTACACAGAGGAGATCTAGAAATCTGCATCTTGTTTTGAATTAGACATGGTTTTGCAAAGGGAGCTGGAATGTCTTTATCAAATAGGAAGTGCTAACATTGGAAATGTTCTCAACAACACAGCAATGAGAAATAGTCAATGTGACAAAAATTTTTAAAAACCTAACCTAAGGCATTAAGGAACTGCAGACTAGGAAACTTTACATTCATATTAAGAAAACTGGTAGATGCTTTTATAAAATATCCCATCATCAATCAAAAAGTGATAAACATTTGACCCAGAAAAAGTGACCCAGTACTCGTTGTTCTAATATTATGTGCTTAATTGTGGCAGATGTCATAATTCTCCCTTTAGCATTTTTATCGCACATATATTCACAATACTTTAAATAATACTCAATCGAGAAGGCCCTCCCTGGAGCCTTTTACAAGTCAGAGACAAAATTCTCATTGATTGCTGTGGGTCCAAACATTGTTAACTCATTAGGAAGGGATGAGCTTTTCAACAATTGATTTAAAGACAGGGAACTAGAAATGCAGGTGTTTATACTTCATTGCTAGTTCTGAGAAACTATTATGATAACTAACATATTACTACATTGCTTTCTTATTACTGAGTGTGGGCAGAAGTACAGAGTGCCTTAATGCTTTCCCACAAAAAATTAGCTCTTTTTCTTATCTGGGAGCTTTGCCACTGGTTCCTAAGCTGATAACTCCATGAGCACATTCTGTAAACTGCTCTTATTAACCAAGGAGTAACATTTAAGGTAGGAAGTTTACTAGAATTATTTCTTCAGCCATGTCAACAGATTTATCAGATATGTGAAGAAGCTACCCCATATGGATCCATTCTCATGAAGTCTGCATAGGTGAGGAGACTATCATAGCATAAATCTAACACTGAAATACTATAATCAGACTGGAACAGCTTACACTGAATAACCTCTGTTCTCCTAGCTATCTAGCCAAGATTGAATATCAAACAGTAATCTTATTAAATGAAACTTCCTCTCCTATCATTTGAGTAATAGCTTCTTACTCTCTGGGACAGGCTACTACCTTTAACGTTGGCATCTGTGGAGAAAAATCTCAACTCAGTCTTGCATCTAAACTCTTTGGCTGAGTGCCCACAGTGGGCTGAACTTTTCCTAGCACTCCATGAGACCACCACCGCTATGCAAGAACCACTATTTTGCAAATCCTGGAATCTTGTGCTCCAACCAGTAAAGCACTCCTGAACACCTGAATCAGCTGAAACTGATAAGGGTAGTTGGTGTCTCTTCACCAAAGTATGACTGTAAGGACTTCATGAATGGTGTTGAAGAAGCTGATCCTCTGAGTTCACACAAGAAATTTTGTAAGGATTTTGGAAAGTATTTATCTTGTAAAGTCACCTGTCCCATTAAAATTAAAAAAAAAAAAAAAAAAAGATGACTGGCTGAAAACAATACTCTCTGTGACTTATTTATATTCTCATGATAAAGAAGATGTTGTAACACTGTACTATACTGTGCAGTGGTTTTACATTCAGTGGATTTTACTTAGGTCTTTCATATAAGACAGAGAATTATCCTATCCAAAATTGTAAAGGCCAATTGGATGGGAGCAGCTAATATTACTGTATAGTGAATGTAGACACTAGCTTATAACTTAACAATATTTCTTTACAGAGATAGCAATGTTTCAACTGAATGCATCATAAGAAATAAAATGCATTCCAAACTTGGTAGGAAAATACTTTATGATCCTAGAAGAGAAACCTAATTCATCAAAACTCCTTCTTTGTAGCATCTTATTAAACATAAAGCTGTTTACAAAGTACTCAGTCGTGCATATTATACAAAGGCATAGTGATTTAGAAGACTGAGGAGTGTTTTCTAAGATAGTAACTCTCATTTGGAAAAAGTAATGGGGAATTAAGATCAGGATCTCTTTTCCTGCAGACAGGCCACATTGTGAATACGTATTATACAAGCTAGGAGATATCCAAAATTCATATGAATTACAGAAGGGCAAAAAGAGAAAGGGTGGACTTGTATCAGGGGGCTGATCAACAGCTTTATCAGTTCTTACAGCAGCTGGTTAAATTGTGGCTCCTGTCAATCCTCTACACTTCTCTGCTGCATGATAAAATGGCTGCTTCTGTTCAGACCAGATTCTTACTCCTTGTGTTCATAATCTAGTAGGTCTGACCAAATTCAGCAGAATGACTCGTTCTCTCCCAGGGACCTTAACATAGTGGATTGGCTACCTTGTAGCTTTTATGCTGGGGAGTATCGCTTGTTTTCGGACACATAGACACAGAGAAAACAAGCCATGAGACAGTCAATGGTCTGCACACATCTTCAGCTTACTGTTAGGTGTGCCTAACAGCCATAAACACAAATTTGTTAAACTGCTCTAGTCTGCCTCTTGGCCTGTCCTCTCCATTCCACTTCAACCCAGAGTCCTGTGCTCAGCCCACTTCTTTAAAAAAATTCTGTATTTATGTGGCTTTGTGAACCAGGGCAACTTTCCCAGAGGATGGTGTTTTCCCAGACTTGTTTACCTGTCTGGGGAATTTGCACTAAACTCTCACTCCAGTGATCTGCCAATATAAAATGCAGAACAGCACTGGAAGAAGAAGTTGGGGTTTTTTTGAGGCGGGGAGTGGTGAGGGGGAGTGTATTGGTTTTGGGGCTTTTTATTTGTTTGGGTTTTTTTTTTTTTTTGCACTTGCTGATGTTCTAACATCTAAGAGATCTCACAGTATAATAGTTTTTGAAGTTTCCAGGCTTCTAAGAGCTCCTATCTGAAACAAATTATCAGTATTTAATATAGACAGCATAGAAACTCTTAAAGGCTGAGGAGAATTGAAGGAGAGTTCCTGTCTCACTACCCTTTACTATCTGCTCTTTTGTGAGGAAGCAAGAGATGCAACCAGGGGACTAAACCATAGATGTATGAAGTTTTAAAGCATAGCGGAAATCTGAAGAAGTAACAATATTAAGATATCATATTATTACAGGTAACACACATTTGTAAATCTTAGGGGAAAAAATATAATATTGTTAATATTTTCCACTGATTCTCTTAGACATATTTAGTCTGAACCAGTTCTATCTAAAATGTGAAATGGATGTCCAAACTTTGCCACAGTCTCAGAGAGAAGTACAGTCTGTCCTAATTTCCACGGCTGTCTCATATAAATTACATAAATTCGTTACGTGATGCCCTTATATACTTCCAAGATATTTGCCTTTAGTCTCCGATGTATACTCAGAAGTGGAAAAATGGATGCTTATCCCTAACCTACTCCTCTCATATAATGGGGTAGTGGGATTGGTGCTTGAACTCAAATGTCCCCAGAGAAGACTCAAACTTTAATAGTGGCCAGGATTACAACTAACCACATCTGATGCTATGGTAGCATTGAGTGCATAATTTTTAGTTGCTAGAATATTCACCCAGGAAGTGAGAGAACCAAAATTTAGCTCTTAATTATCCCAAGGGAGCAAACATGCATCTCCAGCACACCCGGGCACAATATCATGCAACAGGATAACTTAGAGAGTATCCCGTGGGATGTGCAGGCAGGAGTGCCAAGGCTAGAAGGAGAGCAGACTAGACAAGGCCTTGCTGCAGCCCATGTTTGAAACTGCTCCCTCAGTTTGGAAGGTCTATGCTTGGCTTCTAGCCCCAACTTCCAATACCACTTTTGTTCACAAGACAGTAACAGTTTAATATAAAACACCTATGCATTTCAAGATTCAGCTGCATAATACCAGTTCTGACCTGACCACTGTTTTAGCACCTGGCACAGTAATTTTTCATCTCTTCTTGGTAATACAGAAAGAAGGAGATGAAGTGGACAAAAACTCGAGTTATGTTAACTGAATTTAGTGGCAGAGCTCCAATTCCAGAAAGATCAGCAATTAAAAATGGCGAAAGTGATTTTAGAATAGAGGAACGGTTGGTAGGATTTACACACAGACAAACTAGTAATACTTCTGAGATATAAATTCACTTACGCAAAGTTGTGATCAATAAAAATAACACAGAACAATGGGGATCATTACCGTCATATTTCTAAAGCCTAAAAAATACTTCCTGAATTTGATACAGGCCACATGCTTGAAAGATGGCCAGGATGTTTTGCAAAGTGCCAAGGATTCAATTAATCATGAAACAGCAATGCCTTCAGAATCCCATTTCTTTTGTTTACCTATCATGTCAGATCGCAGCCATTAATGTAGGGTCTGTGTGACATTTAGACTTCTCCTTACATCAGGAGCAGCATAACTTTGATTTTTTGTACTGTCACAGGCACCTTTGGTGCTATGCAAATGGCAAAATATTAAATGGAATCCTCTTACCTGCTTTTATATTTTCTATATAATATAAATATGAACAATCCTACACTCAGTATTAGCACTGAATTTCATAGACAATGTTTGTCAGACCTAGATTCAAGCACATAAAGTATTTGGTGAGGGCATGTAAGTCCAAGGTTCTGGATTCCAGAACCTGCTGCAGCAGCATCCTCTATAGAAGTCTGATGTACTTGAAGGACATTCATAAGACAAGCATTTGTGATCACAGGGCAGGGGTAAAGTAAAATTATGATACTCCAGATGAAAATGTTTTGCAGATGGGTATCTTTGAGGGTCCTTCAAGGTCCAGGGAAGTATAAGTCTAGCTGCAAAGTCATGGCTCCTGTGTTGATGCAGGACTCCATGAAACAAGCACATACCTGCAGATGAAATGAAACTGCAGCATTGATGCAGGAACTGACCTGTGAACATCTCAGTCATCAGCACTGTGGCTGGGAAGTGGGGAGGAAGGAGTGGATGCACAAATCCTCATACAGACAGTCTAAATCTTGTTATTTAGTATAAAATAGATGAGTCAAAACCCAGGATACCTCTTTTCCATATGAGTGACTAACCACCAGACTTTAAAGCCAGGTTTGCATGGCTCACTGACTTGTGAAATTGCACGCTTCAGCTCCAACAGAAGGATCTGTGAGCACTTTGTGTGCCTTCTCGCTGCTCTGCTCTTCATCCTCTGCCAGTGTGTGGCCTGGGGGGTTCACATTTCCCTAAGAGGGAGGTGGCAGATATGCATATGAATTCTTTCAGGGTGAGAAGCAAAATTAATTAAGTGCTTCCTTTGCAACTGTTATAATCCCCCAGGCTGTTATGTAAAGAGGTCCTTGTCCAGTCAATAACTTTCAGAAGAAAAGCTGAACGTGCTCAATTACTTAAGGGAATAGTTTGAAGTTTCCACTGCAGGGGGAAGGCGAGTGTAAGTCACAGATTTTAAATAGACAGAAGCACTTGTTGGCAGACCTGCATTGAGCACCTCAGAGTACGCCATCTTAACATAAGGATTTAGGATTCCATCTGAAGTATGTGTTTCCCCAGGCCTGTCAGGGGAAATAAACTGAAACTTTGGTATTTCATTCTAAACTTTGCACTCAAAACATTTAAGTGTTATGATGCCTCATTTATAAATAACTACCTACTTTCTTCAACTGAGTGCTGTCCTCTTTTAGTGTATATCAAGCACAGTGTTTGAACCACTGGTATTTTAGAGAATCAAGACAGAGATAAGATTTAATTCATGGCAATTAACATGAAGTAGTTTGTCACATTTTCATTTTGTGAGAGATAGGGAGGCAGAAGATAAAGCCAGTATAAAAAACCCTTTAACATAGCCTGAACTCAATCCACTGAAAATTTGTTAAAATCAAAACAAAACAAAACCTGGGGTTCTTATGCTGTCAGGCTTTATGTAGAATCAGGTATTGTCTGTTGCTCCACTCTAATGTTGTGCCAGATCAGGTAGCATCTTGCAGCACCTGCAACTGCCAGACAGTCAGCATAGAAGCATAAAGTCAACATACTTTGTTTGTTGTGTGCTCTCAGTAATTCAGCATAGATGTGATTATTTGTCCATACCTAATCTGTATCTTATTTGTACTGTGGGTCACCTGGTAAAGCAGAGTCTCTGTAAAAGTTATTATGAAAGCAAACTCTTATTTATCCAGCAAGGGAATGGAAAGGAAATAAAAGAGATTGTAAACAAAACAGAAATTAATACAAAGCCTACAGGAGCTTAAAGACATCTTTTACAAATATGTGCAGTAGTACTGCACTTATTATACACTTGGTTCACACACTCACAGCCACTGCCTATAGGCAGAGAAGGTCCAAAGAATCGATCTTGCCATGTGAGGATATCATTACTGCTTGACACAGCATGTCTGACACTGGACCAACCACATGCTGACTCTGAGGATCTCCTTAGAACAGCCTTTGTCCCTGGGAGTTACCACTTGGAGAGCACCATGTGAAATACCTGCATGATTTGCCCTTCACATTTGTGTGGATGCATAGAGAGAAGTGCTATTTCATTAACTCCAACTTGGAAGAACAATACCCTCTTCTTCTCTTTGAAAAAGGTGGTTAAATGGAGTGGGAAAGAAAACCAAATCACATTTTTATAGTTATAAACCTACTAATATTGACTGTGCACTGGTAGAATGCATGTTTTTTCCTTATTCTATGTAAATGGCTTTTTTCAAATGCTTTGGAGCCTTGGTCCATTTTTTCAGAAAATCCCTTTATTTTCTAATCAGGTTTCCTATTGGGGAAGTAACTCATCTCCTTCAATTTTTTCCTCCTCTCTCTCTCCCAAACTCATCCTAGGATATTTCTTCTGATTAGAGAAATCACTGCATCACTCCAGTGCTCCAGTGTACTTTCTAATGTGCACAACTTGGAAAGTACCTTAGGCTGGCACACTAGTGCATCTGTTCCCTTCTAGATGAAGCAAATCAAAGTGAGGCAAACTTCAATGCCCTGCTGCTGTGGCTTCTGATCCCTCCTGAATTCACAAACAAATACAAAACAAAACAAAAATAAACCTCTGCTAAAAGCTGCTTCTGGGTAAACTGAGCAGAGAATATATATCGAAGGCATCAGTGAAGCCACTAAAAGTAACCTACCCCGCAAAAAATAGATTTTTTTTTCCATTATGCTGTATTCATTTGAGGTTATTGGTTAAATACAGAAGATTTATATCAGAGTTTCCACTTAATGAAAGTATTTGTGTGGATGATGTCTGTTTAGTTACTATTAATAGCAATTTTGCAAGATGTAATTTTCAACAAAGCAGCAAACTATCTTAATTACACTATTATCAAAAGTTCATTAAATTAGGAGTGTTGATTGTGATATAACTGTCATTTTGGATTTCTTATGTTTTTTCAAAGCTAGAAGAGAAATGCATTACTGGAGAAACAGATACATCTGCTGTTCCAAGAGCACAAATTGTGTCTATGTCCTGAATATCCTGTACATGTAAAAAATAACCAACTGTATAATCCCACCCCATGGTAGATGTGATAACATACAGGAAATATGAAACTGGAGAAATCTTATGGTTCTGCTCTAATACATTTATTATGGTGTCATTACAGTAGGTCAAAATGAAGACAGGAGAGAAAAATGAGGAGTCACATACACATCTCTTCTAGTTTTGCAGGAATTGCTCACAAATGCCAGTTTCTAAGGTGTTCAACCCTGACCATCAGGTGGAGTTTCTGCCTTCATACTCCTATCAGCACCACAGTGCTGCTTCTCTTGTGCTTCCCAGAGAGTCAGGCTGTTAACGTGGGGACCGGTTTAAACTGTTCCTGTTAAAGCCCTACTTTGCCCATATTGCTTTCAGTCAGATCCTTTCCTTTGTATACTTCCCAGGTTTTTGCCTTGTCACAGCTCCAGGCTGTTCACCTCTGCTTTACCTTCTCTCTACAGAAAAAAATGCCAAGAGGCATTTGTTTGCAACGGCAATTAAGTATTTAATAGCAAGTGAAATTACGGACTTGATAAAGGTAACAATGTAAATAAATCAAATATTATTTGACAGGACACCACACAATGGTATGAACAATAAACTATAATGCTGTAAAGTCAACAGGGTACACAGTAAATAGATTAGAAACCAGCAGGTCTTGAAATGCAGCTATAAACATGAAGTAATTTTTGAGTAAAGTCCCACAGGGCCAATCTTTGACCTTAATTTTAATGCATATTTTAATTAACTAATTAAACCAGAAAAAAACCTAAACAAACAAAACCCAAACAAACCACAGATTACCACAGTTTGCTTTTGGCAATGTTGAAAAAAAAGATGCTGGTTTGCTGTAATTGTTTTATTTCATCTGCTTAGGTAATTATATGATTTTTGTCATGATCAAAAGTAAAATCATGTACTTAATCAGGAAGACTAATGACCATTCTCCCAGGACTGGAGGAGGAGAACCAAGAGGAGGGGACTCCTACTGGATCTGAGCCTCTGGTAAGTTAGACTTCCCAAAATGATTGTTTTTACCAAACAAAAAAATGGATAATAGAGCTCACTGACATTAAACAAGGGGGTAACAGTTTGAACTGGGAAAATTTCTTGGTGGTATGCTGTGGTTGAATTAGACTTGAAGCAGGAATTAATATACAGCAAACAAATTGTCTTTGTTATGTATGAGGTCAGGTGAATAGTCCCTTCTGGTCTTAAAATACATTAGTTTATGTATAGGGGAAAAAAAATCACCCTCACAAAGCTTTATCCAGACCTGAGAGAATCAGTGGAGAGTACAAGGAATAGTAATTAATATTCTAGTTATTATTTTAACAAGAAAATTGCAAAGCAAATCCCAACAATTTTTCAGATAATTCAAGGTTCTTTAAACTGGAAACACCAAAATTTCAACTTTTTAAAACTTTGCATTCCTGTCTTTTCCCTTTCCCCCTCCCTTTCACCAGTGAATGAATCAATGATGCTCGGGGATTTTACTCCATTTCTAGTCCTCTTCTCACCAACCTCTTCTCTCTCTGTTATTCTCAGGAATTCCTCAGTTTTCAAAATGTTACGGAGTAGTTCAAGAAAAACTGAAAGTCTCCACTCTGGCAGGCCCTGGCTGTTTTCCCCAGGCCCCTCTCTGAGCAGCGCTGTCTCTCACCAGCTGCCAAGACCTACACAGGGAAATGGCAGGCAGGCAGCAGCCAGACACCCACAGCCCCAGTAACACCTTCTCCCTCCCCTCTGCACCCTCTGTGCTGGCAGCCAGCTGGAGCTTAGTTTAGGAGCAACTCCTTCAACCCACCACCACTTGCACTTTTCCCCAAGGAGAGGGATCTGGAAGTTTAATGGGGTGATTTGAAGTGGCCGGAGCACTTTGGAAAATCTGGGCATCTGCATTTCTCTCCTTTTCCCTGTTTTCTATGAGGTATTATATGGCAAATGCAAATTGTCTTGAAAAGAAATATTAGGAACCTTGCACATGTCTGTAGACTGAAATCCAGACTGCCTGACAAAAGGACCAACAATAAGTTAAATGATTGTTATAAACCAGGACTTAATCATATACTCACAGGTTATTAAAAAAAAAAAAATCACAATGTTGTCTTCAGACAGTTTGCTAATACCCAGTATGAAAAGTTTTATTTAGAGTTCTGTGGTAATAAGGTGGAAAAAATGCAGAGCCTACCATTAAAGACATTTAGGAGTAGTTTTATCAACAGTTGGACAATTGAATCTGTGAAAAATATCACTACAATCCTTTCAAATTGCTACGTATTTAATAAAAGATGAAACATGTAAAAGAAAAACAGGTACCACAGAAAGAATTTTCTTAAACTAGTACAATCTGACATTGAGGAGTTTGGAAGGTGTTTTACATGGATTTTTGTGGGTTTTAGCTGGGTGGCTAAAATATACTACATTAATTTTGAGTCTGTACTTACAAGGTGCAATAGAGCGGAGAGTAAGCAGTTAGGCTTGTTTCCTCTCTGAATTGTGATACTCTGGGTCTTTCATTGATTTAAAGGTATTTTGATTGTATTTTATGTTTTGACAGCACCTGCCAATCCAAGATCTCAAATGCTTTGCAGTAGTTAGCCAGCGAAACCCACAGAATATTTCTCCCTCTTGAAGCCAGATACATTAATGCTGAAAATGCAAATTCTCTGTATGCGCTAAAAATGTACAGTAAAAAAAAAATCTTTTGCTGTGACAAATGTTAAGAATACTATTTTGTATACAGAGGTATAAAGCAGTAGAAAAGTTGATAGTCACAGTCAGTTAGCAGCAATGCAACATATAAAAGCTATGACCACTCTAGCAGTAACCACAACTGGGATATGGCTTTTCAGAGGTGCCCAGTGGCCAATTATTCCTGTGCCTCTTCAAGTAAATGCCCAAATACAAACAACTGAGCTGTAATTCATTTTAAAAGCCATCCCTTCTTTAGCTTCCAAACAAGGTTCCTCCCAGTCAGAGATTACAGGATATGAAAGGCTTCCTGCTGCTGTGATGGTAATGGGCAAATGCAGCAAGGAAGGGATGAGAGAGAGCATGTGTTGCTCCAGGCAATGCTAATGAGAGGCCACTCATTAGCACAGTAGCCTTCCCTGTCATAAATCTACCCTGATCTGTTAACGTTTGCTAATATGTCGTTTACTGTAATAAATTAGAATAAATTTTACCAGCTAAATTGCCTGTGAAGTTGCAGTTTCTCTTTGCAAGACTGGAGCTGCCGATTTAGTTCCTTTGCTTGTTCCGTTTTGTCCTGTTCTGCTCTGTGGGGCTCCCTGACCCAGCTCCCCCTTACAGATCCACATGAACCCAGGAGGTCTAAGCAAAATGAAATCCTAACCATTGAGTTTCACTTGGTTTCATTCTGAAGTCATGCAACACCAGACACCTTACCTTTAGAGTAGATACTGAATGAAGTTACCCAAATTAGGTTTCTAAGAAGACTTGGGCTGGGATTTGGAGTACATGGGTCCAGACCGAGATGTTAAGCTTAGACAGTATTGATTAGAAGTACCTCAAGCTCTTTTACAAGTGGCTGCAATAAAAAAATCAAACAGTTGCTCTTTAAGCTGTTCCTTTTCTTAGGATTAAATTTGATATTGCAGACAATGGCAAAAGGAAGGGAAAATTACTATTTTCCTTTGGCTGTGAATTTCCTCGTATCATTAACACTTACATGATGCACATGAGTGGGTTCAAGAAACTAAACAAGAAAAATTTCTCCTTTCCCCCCACAGGTCCATTGCCTCTCCTCCTGCCACTTAGCACCACTGAAAAGGGACAGACTCCTTCTTTTCTTTTCTTTTGTACTTTCCCTTCAGATATTTGTACACATTGACAAGACTACTCTGAGCCTCTCTTCCCCAGATGAAAAGTCCCAGCTCTCTTGGCCTTTATCCATATGAAAGATGCTCCTAAAATTCTTTAACGAAAACTGTTTATATTCCTTCTCCTATGAGGTCAGATGACAGAAGATAGGATGCAATATGCATTTGAATCTATGATTTGATTATATCCAAGTGTCTCTCTATATAAAAACATGGAAATCTTATGTATATAATCAATAGAATCTAAGGAGTGATTCATCCTATCTTTAAGTAACTGTCTAAAAGAGGTGAGATGAACTATGCTCTAAAATTCCCTACTTCAGTAAAGAAGCCAAAGTGCAGTTATTTACACTGAAGGAGAATAAATTTATATTAGTGTCATAAGCTACGTAAAAGCCAAATAGACCTCTAAAGTAGAATTTGTTACAACATAAAATAAAAATATAACTGATGTGCTTATTCTGCACTGAAGGTTTGCAGGGGGTATTCTAAGGTGCTAAATTAATATTGTGGTCCCTAAAAATAAGTCACACTATTTTAAAAAAAATCTGTTCTCTACTGCAGAAATCTCATGTCTTTGACGTGACAAGATTTAGAGGTTTCAGTTTTTACAAACAGGCCTCACAAAAATATTCCTGTGGCAAACAAATTTACTACAAATGCCCTATTATTTGGTTTATGGGTAAATATTACAAAACCTGGCCTAGACCACAAAAGTTTTTATACCAACTACTGTTTCTGGGGTCATTTATGAAGAAGGATAGAACACAGGATAATTGTTGTTGCAAGAAAGATATTTAATGTATTGGATAATGATCACCCAGCAACATATTGTAGAAATTCAGTTTCAGTACACTACTGTGTTTGTTTTGCTTAATGAATAGTCCCTGGTTTGTCTGAAATTTTTTGCATATGAAAGAAACACGTACAGTGAGAGAAAGGAGAAATTATGGATGAGCTTCAGAGGGGCTTTGATAGGATACAGATTCAGCTTCCTTTTAATCATCTGGATATCATCTGGACAATCATCTGCTTCTTCACAAAAGAAAACAAACACTAGACATTTTTGGCATAAGATTTCAGTTGGCTGGTACTAAACAGCAGCTGTAGATCAGGTCCCTTCATAGTAACTCCCCCTCCTCCCTTCCCAACCCCCCCTTCCTCCCCCCCCCAGTGATCCTAAGTTTAAATATTTGGGTTTCCATGTAGATGAGATTGTGTATTTCTGAAGACACACTTATGCATTTGTTTATAGAAAAGGGGTTGAGGTGAAATTAGGTGTGTTTTATTATTTGAAGACTTGAAATACTTTGCCTGCCAGGAGAGGTTCAGCACTGTAATTAATATTTCCATGAATCAAGCACAGGAGTAAAATATATGATTGCTCTATCTTCTGTTTAACAGACTTTGTCAGTTCATATTTCATGTTCATTTTGAATATTAGTGAATATCTGGTTGTTCTTCCTTTAAAATACCATTGTTGCATTGCATAAGAAAGAAATGTAAATCTGTATTACCACAAAGAACAAGAGAGTCTTTGCAATATTCTTCAAGTACTCAGCATATTTGACATGGAGTTTAGGCTTAGATATGAATCTGGAGTAACACATCTAAGTATACCTTTTTGGTCCTGAAAATAACTCCAAACACTGAAAACACTGGATATTGAAAGAACACTTTATATATCCTATTTCCCTTTAATATACTGAAAATAATATTTAAGTATTTTGGCTGGTTTACAAGGATATAAGCTAATAGCCAAGTAGACAAACATGCTTTACTGGAATATCTGAATTCAGGTTTTCAAAATCTTAAGGCTCTGAAAGGAAGAGAAGAAGTTATCAAGATAGTTCAGTGCCTACACACTCTCATTATTGTCAGTAAGGTCTTTGACACTTGGGAAAACGTTAAAAATCCCGATACTTCTCTACGCATTGTAATGAGAAGTGATAGATGTGAAAATCCATTTGATAAAGTGAATGATCTTTCAGTCCAGTTGACAGTCAGACACTAATCAAAAGGATAAATACAGCTCATTTTGCTCTCACTTGTTCCATTTTCTGCCTGCAAATTTGGTCTTGAAAAGGTTGTGTTTCTCTGTGTTTCTCTGACACTGGATCTGGAACAACTAGAGAACTCCACAAACTAAAATTTTCCCCTGAGTGAAGAGAGCTGAAATCAGACATCATCTTTCAATATTCTGAAAGAAAACAGTGCAGCAGCTGAAACCAAAAGGAACGCAGGGGAGCCCACAAGCAACATCCAGAATTAAATGTGTACAGATGATGTCTTAAGAAGTTCTACCATTCAGAAATAAAACCACAATGTTATTTTCTTAATAACAGATTATTTAAAAATCATAATAATGGCATGCAGGAAGATAAGGTCATATTGACAGAAGGAGATGGATTTTAGGAAGACAAGGGTGGGAAAAATATGGTATATTACAGATGGAAATTAAGATGGAAAACCAATACAGAATATGAGGAGAGGATTCCTTATTTTACCATTTCAACATTGTTTCAGTGGTTTAAGTCCTTTACTCCAGCTCACAATGTAGAGTCCAGAAACAGTTTCAGTGACAGAACTGTGTGTATCTCATCACAACTGTACTGCTCTTGAGATGAAGAATACAGGACTAGCTTCACAGATTATTCCTTAGGGTTATACTTAACAGAGGATTTTCAGAGGTGAAGTTTAAACCTATTTTAATCAGGGAGGAAGAATGACTATGCTTTGAGTTTTTTTAAGTTTTCATTTTAGGAGAAATGTAACACAATTTCAGTTACAATATAGTCCATATTTCCCAAACCACTTTCCAAAAATATTCTTGACTTCACGTTAACCAGTTGTTTTGCCACATACATTTAACTCTTCTTTATTATTGAAGCTATTTACTAACTAAACCCACATTAAATTAAGAAGTTATAAAAAGATTATTTTTTTTTTGAAACACAAGCTGTTTTGAAATGCATGCTTTTACCTGGATAGGTAAACATATGTTTGTTTACCTGTAACCACACAATGTGGTGAGATCACCACATAAATGGACTGGGCAAATGAATGATGAATTTGGTCTCCAATATTTCTGACCTTTCATTATATCAGTGCAGACAACATAGGCTTATCAGAGGTATAGAGTCAAGTGAACTTATGAAGGAAAAAGTAGTGATGAAAACTGGAAAATGCCAAATATATGAAGATTTTAGAACAGATAATAGAAATAATTTATTTCCATAATTTTTTCCCTACATTATTTATGATTCTACATTCTAATTACTTTTCAAGGCCAGTGATTTAACTCTTCCATTTTAATCAGGAGAAATGTAAAAACTCTATAATGAAGTAAATCAGTTGGGTATGCATTTACCTCTTTTTCATTCCTACCAGTGAATCTTCTATGTCAAAATAACATGTTCCTTGAATTGAGGAAGATTTCCTTAACTAGGCAACAGCAATTTGGCATACAGAATAATGCAGAACTTTATGCACACTGTATGTAACTTAATCTTTAAAGGAACAGACTTTTCCAAACAACAATTTATAAACACAAGCCATTCTGTTATTACTCCAGGGACAAAAAAAAACAGATTTTGCTCTAAAGTGCTCTCTTTTGAAATATGCAGAGTCAACACAAATTTGCACCAGAAAACCTGAGAGTACTTTTCCCACTGCACAGCACAAAGCTGTTGTATGGATATGATCAGACATGCTGAAGTCGGCATTCGTGCAGGCGCAGCACGCAGAGCTGCCACTGCCATGCATGACACACCGTGACACCATGCTGCCAGTGGCAGTAACTAAGACGAAAAACTTTGATGACCCATGCCTGGATTATTCAAGACCTGTGGATATATACATAAACAACTATGCATCTGCATCTCTTGTAGAAAGAAGAAAAATTTAAGGTCATCTATTTCATAAGAGCCTAAACATTCAACTCTATGAAAATCTGAGGTGTCAGAAACTAGGCACTGACTAAATCTATGTTTAGCTGCCTGCAAAGGCATGGACTTAATGGGACAGAGAGTCCTCCTCCTTTATATGTTTCTCATATGAGAATAGAGACTAATAAAAGTGATTTGAATAACTTTTAAAAGATGCTACATTAACTGTAAGAAATTTAGGCTTCTACTTTCAGTGTGTAGCTTTGAATCATACCCAAGCTAGATACTTCAGACAAAAATCTGCTCTATAACCTCCTTGGGGTTCTCTTTTTGGATGAAAAAAATTATAAATCTCAGACTTTTTATGGTGGAAAAGTCTCTTCCACAGCATAACCAAAACTGTTGACAATAGAATAATTCAGGTTTATTCTGTTAAGGTAGCAATAGAGGAAAAGTTGTAATAAATGGACGTGGAATTTATTACCATAAAGTTCATTTAGAAAAAAGAAAGTGGTTAAAATATTTTTAATTTGACTACATTTACATATCCTCTGTTGCTATAGCAACTGCAGCAGAGCAATGGAAAATGGGAAAATACCCCAATACTGAGAGTTTAAATACAATTGTTTTGCCTGATGCTAGATAGAAGGAACACAGCAGAACACTATTACACATTGCTCATAAATTGACTTGATACAGCCATAAAGTTAGCTCAAAATGGATGTCTTTGCAGTAATTTATTAAAGAAAAACCTGTTTTCTACATTCATGCTATATGAGCAAGTATTATGGATCAGTAGATAAAAACTGATGCTGTATATACTTTGAAGTTATTTAATTTGGGGGACTTCTTCTCTGATTCTGTGGAACAAATGCCCATGTCTCAGTCAAAACTGATAGTAGGTTCAAAATCATAGGAGATGATCATGGAATATCCTGACTTGGAAGGGATCCACAAAGATCATTTAGTCCATCTCCTGGCCCTACACAAGACAAACTTAACCCTTGATGATCTGACAGACAAAAATACAGAATGACTGCTCAATCCTCTAAAATTCATTTCCTTAGAAAAATGCAGAACAAAGCACCAAAAGCATTACCAAAATCACAGCAGAAGGCTCAAAAAGCTATCTACTTAAACTAAGAAATGTGCAATCATTCACAAGCTTTGTAGTCAAACCTCAGGCTGCCCCACTCAGCATGTGAGAGCAATGGGATGCTGCAGATTTTTCAGCTGGAGCCACTAGCTGTTAAGCAAATATCTTTCTTTCACTTCCGTTTTGGTTTTAAATTTCAAGGGCAAAGAGAGCTAAAAGAACAAGCTGAAGCAAGAAGACACTGAAATTCTGCAAAGGAACAAACCAGAAAAAAGCATTCCTTCATTTTCTCATGTTCGTACAAATGGAAATCTGAAAAGTGAAATGCTGATGTTACTTTGGAAGTGTTGAACATCTTGGGCAATTAAAATCCTTAAAGATTACTGCAGAAAGAAAAACATTTCCACAGAGTTATTCTTTGCCAGTATCAGAAATTCCTGTCTATTAAACAAATTCAAACAACAGCTCGGTGTTTCCAAATTTAAAGAAAATGTGAACTGTTGTGTTTTCCACAGAGCAAGGCAGACAATACCTTCTTTTCTGAAATAAGTCATTTTACACTATGTGAAACAACAAAAGCAGAAATATATATATATTTATTTATATATAAAAATCCAGTTCCATCTGGGAACTAGAGCTAGCACCAGAGAGAGTAAATAGGAAGCATATCCTGTGTGGAAAATAGAATCATTACTGGTGTATGTTATGGTTTCATATACCTCAGTAATGTCACTTCTGTCGCTTTTCTCTGGAACTAGAAAATATTTTACTGCATGATTTAAAAGTTTCACTGTATTTGGTATTCCTGACCTTCTGTTAGAAGCAGTTCATATTCTACATTATAAAGTATTTCCTATAAATACATTATCTATGTAAAAATAGAGTAGTATGGACCATTCTGGAAGAGATGACATTAACTTGTATCAAATGAGATGATTTCTTGATCTACCTAAGTAAATGGCACAAATTGTTTCAATCAAGGAGCCGATTTTCCTTCCTCAAATTTCAATTTGAAGTTATTCCTAGAGAAGAAGAAAGGATGAAGAAACTCAAGACAGAGACTGACTGCAAATGTCTTGGCTAATGTCATACAATTCCATACCGTGGAACAAAAAACAAAGACAGAAAAAATTACCTATATTAAAAGTATAAAAATCAGAACTCCATTACATCTTAATGTCATATCAGGAATTTAGAAAGCACCAGTGCATTCACTTATAGAGGCACTGAGAGACTTAAACCAGGATTTTTAGATCTTCAGGATTTTTAGATGATTTTCAGAAAATAGCATACAATTTAAGATCTTTCTTGAGAGAGAAACTGAAGTTTTACTGAAAACTTTCTAATGTTCAGAACAGGTAGAACTACGCTTTCTGGGGCAGCATTAGCACCACATGAAAGCCCAAATTCATGTTCTCTGGAAAGGGATGAGTTAGTGGGATGCATGGTCTCATTGCCAGTAACTATCACAAAGAAAATAGCCCATACTGCAATTCAGATGCTCAGATGCTGGCATTACAGCTGCAAGGATAAGGAACAACTCACTAACAGCATCACTAATGAGAGAGAGACACATCAAAACATGCCTTCTGGAGACAAGCATTCTTACAGCTCTATAAAACAGAAAATATCTGCAAAATAAAGTACTTTTTTTTATCTTTCGAGAGTGTTGAGAATGGCAGAGACTGGAGAAGTTCATACTCCAGAGATAGCCAAAACTCAGGAGAAAAAGCCTCAGGAAGTCAGTCTCTATTATGGACAAAACCACAAGATGGAGTTGAGTTTAAAAAGACAGGATAAAGCAGTAGCTCCAGAGGATTTGGAAGTTGGAACAAAAGCTTGAATCACATGTGGAAAGATTCATTTCAGATGCGTTGACACCACCTCACAAGGAGAAATGCTAAATCAGTAGTGTACACAGATGTATGCAAAATTATTCCTAGTCAAGCAATCAACAGAACCAGGAGATCTCTAATAGATCTTTTAATTATTACAAGTTACATAAATTGCAGGATAGCAGCAGATTAGTACTCCATTTTCTATGAAGTGTGCTGAATGAAGGACAAAAATAAGGTCACAGGCAAAAATTTCTGCATTGCTTATAAAGCCTATTAACTAGTTGCTCTGGTTGTGTTGAGACCTAACACTATGCTGACCAAAAGTTTCTTGCTGCTTCTTTGCACTCCCCTATCATCATTTCTACTTGTGTGCACTGATTCTCAGCTTACAAATTCAGGCAGAGACTCTTCTGATCTTCGAAAGATGTGTAGCAAACCTGACTTGTTGAGACAACAGGCCTCCATGCCCCACGGTGGAACACAAATCAGTCAGTGTCAATTGGGAACTTAAGCACAAATTATCATCTAATAGTTGCTTTGAAAGCAAATGAAGACAGAGTTGCAAGACATCCTAGAGTGTCACAGTAGTTACCAGCCATACAAGGAAAGACCTCATAAAAGGATGCATCAAAGAACAATGTTTTTGTTTACACTAGCAGAAGAATGAATAACAGAACAAAAAAAAAGCAGTAAATTACAGGGGACAACAATGATCCTAAAATCCAAAGCCCATGTACTCAGGTTAGCAGATCTGGGTACAGCCCTCAAGAAGTGGAAAAATGCAAAAACCAGAGCTACACTAGAACAGAGTGCATGGATGACACATGACAGATTGCCCCGCAGTAGGCAAGGCAAGCAGTGAAGAATTATCAGTGACCTTGTCATATGCAGTTATGTCAAGGTCAGGATCTGAATTTTACAAGAATCTCAATGATCAGTGACACCCAATTTTCCTTTAACATTCAAAAACAACTTCAAATAATAGCAAACATCAGAAGGAATCCAGAGATTCCATTAAATAGAACCCTGACAATTACATAGAGACTAGTACAACCACGATGACATGAACAGAGATAAAGGATGGCTTCCTGGAACATCTGCACACTGATGAAATCTGGCCCCAGAAAGTCAAAAAAGGCTTTCACAGAGAACACACAATAGTTACTAAAAGAACTTGTATATACAACTCAAATGGGGGAATGTGGCCTGGAACTGTTCAATAATTACATCTTAAAAGTTCCTTTACAGCAAAGTTATTTACAAAGTATATGCTAAGCTAGTACTAACTCAGTGGAGATAATTTATAAACAATATGCATGAAGACTGTCTATATTTTCTCTGAAAAAGGTATTAAGTTGTGCATTCTGCAAAAACAGCATCCTGGAAACACCTCCAATTCAAACTTCACCCTTTGCATTAGTGTTGAGAGAGGATTTTCCCTGGGTCTGTCCATGAATCCACAAGACACTTCTGATAGTCATGTTGGAGGCAGCTAGCACTTTTCTTTCTCTATCCGGAGGTGAAAACAAATAGTGTGGAAGCACCACTTATCCAAACAAAATAAGTTACTATATATGTATTAGAGCTTTCCATTGAAGCAGATTTACAGTAACCAAATGAGGAAATCAATAAGGGAAGTGCTGACAGGTATAGGGAGATGGCTAAGAAAGTCGTCACAAGTTTTTCAAGTGGTGGGTGCAGATGTTTGTCTACAAGTAACTATATTCTGAATCCTTGCTTGGTGAATTAACTCCTTACAAAAAACTGTTCTTAGTATGCTGCTCCAGGCAGTGTGCACTAGGATTCTCCAGCAATCAAAATGCAGGCAGGATTTTGATAACAGTAGTCTTCAGATTAGGAACAATTTAAGGTACCTGACTGCTTCTGAGGACCTAAGTCACTTACTCAGTGGTGTATTGAAGGCAGTGGAAACTGAGTTTCGACTTACTTGCTAGAATTCTGTGCTGAGGCTATCCTGTGACTGAATGACAGCTGATTTTATCAGGTTAATAATCTAGAAAATATATGTGCAACAGTGTCCTTGATTATCTTAAAGCAGAGGTAAACTGTCTTTTTTTCTGAGAGTGACTTCATTCTATTTATCACTTTCAAATATGTGGTTTTTTGGGTTTTGGGGCTTTGTGGGGTTTTTTTGGTTGGTTTTGGTTTCCTTTCTTTTTTTAGTTTTTTTGGTAGAGAGAGGGAGGGAGGAAAGGAGGGAGAGGAGGGCATCAGTAGTTCCCTTTCCAAATAATTTTGCAAATACAGATTTTACTTTTCTGTACATAAAATTTTGATCAGCTTGTAACATCCATTTTGCCTAATGCTAAGACAGTCCTTTCTGCTTATGTAAGGGAGAAAACTGAGACTTACTGTATTTGTCTACAGGCTTCTATAGTCTTTCCATGACCTTATGTCTTTTCACTCTGTGGAAGCTTCTACCTTTGGATAACATAATGTTTTGGAGGTGCAAAGCAGAAGGAGAGGGAATCCATCTGCTTTCAAGAGTCGCAAGAGCTTCCCCTGATGACCCTAACATTTCCAATTGGAAATCTAAATAAGAGTTAATGCCTGCTTCAAAGCATGAGGCTCAGACAACTGTGATTTCACTCTACCTGGCTTCAAACTAGAGCTGCTGGCCTTCTTAGCGTGTGGCAGCCAGTAAGACTAGGGTCTAAACTGAACCCTAGCTTTCCTCATTCCTATGAATCAAAGAATCACAAAATACTTCCCTATGTCTAGACACAAACAAAGCACAACCTTCTATTGTTATTGAAGTTTGACAACATTATTCCAAAGATGAACTCACACCTCCACAAGCAATATGATTCCCAGAGAGCTCTATGGCACTGCTCTGAAAGACCTGATTTATTATACATAGATATGAGGTAATTACCCTATTTATTACTTATTATTTTATTACGTGTTTATTTTGGAGAGGCAATAGACTATCTGCAATTAGGTTTGCAACCATTACAAAGTTCTTCTTTAAGCTGTTTTATACCTTTGACTTGTCTTGGCTTGAAAATTACCACATTTCTTCTACAGGCAATGAGGAATGAGTCTTGTTTAGTTTGAAAAAAATATGTTTTAGCATTTCAGTTACTTAATTTCAACTCAGAAAGAGGAAAAGGAAGTTATTTCATTAGGAAGGCAAAATATATGTTTTGTCCAGCTTTGACAAGTTTTCTGTGAAATCAAAAGCCTTGGTCCAACCATGAATTCTGTCCTTTCAAAAGTCTGAGACGTCACAAAATCTGTAAGAAGTAAATGAGCATCTGGCAATTCACAATTCATCCTTCAGGCTTGGGCTTATGATCCGTTTTCTATTTTTTTTCACAGGCATCGTCCACTGTCTGACAGATAGGCTATGTGATCATAAAACAAAGAAATAAACTAGTTAGAACTGAAGCACTGCAAGTTCCTTACCCGGTACCCATTGTTGCATTTGAATTGTGGGGTTTGGTTGTATGTTTGTTTGTTCGTTTGTTTAGGTGTTCGTTTGATTTGGTTTGGTTTTTTTTATAAACTATTCTCCTCCCAAAAGTTTGTGTGCTCTTTATTTCTTTATTTAAATGGAAAATCTTGTTTTCCAAAATAAAATCTTCCCTTTGTGGTGGTAGAATAGGGAAAAGTGAAACATTTGATTAATATATTCCTTGGTAATTTCCCACCAGCATAACCAGAGATAAGACTGCTTTTCATAATAACCTTTTCCCTCAATAGCTCTTACCAGAGGTACCTTTTAAACCTATCACGGCTGAGCCCTTGCAATCCTCAAGTGCAATTGGCTTTATTATGCTTCCTTCAAATGCAGTTGTTTTAATTATATTTTGCTATATTCCTTAAGGAACAAAAAAAATTTGAAATTTTAGCTTTTAAAAATCCTAACAGCAAGAATCCTAAAGCAAAAATTGTGTTCCAAAATTATCTGGGTCTAATTTCTTCATTCTATTTCCTTACAATAATGTGTAGTCATGCTAAATTAATTTTAAAATTAAATAGCATCTAAAAAGTCTTAAAAAGGATTTTTTCCCCCCTTTCTTGGGCAATAAACATCTTGAGATTTCACAACAGGTCTCTCAATTGTTTCGTTAAAACACGTCTTTATTACCTCTTTCAGCTAACACAAAACGGTGCAAGTATTTTGACATACTAAAAGCTCGTTGTGGTGCAGAGCTCGGAGGAATAAACAAACTTGAATTTGCCAGTGATGGTCTTAAGAAGTAATTACCAAGAGGCTTTCTCGAAGGATTAGTGTCTTTTAATATGCTGAATAATCAGGTTTTTAACATTGAATTTGTACAATCAAAAGTAGTTAATACCTGAAGTGTGTTTAATTGTACGAACTGAATTCTTTTCGGAAAGGAAAAAGTGCTTGGTAACACCTTTATTGCCTACCTATTCCCTCTGGTCGGACACTTCATTTAGCAGTTTTCTGTTTTCGCAGGGATCGCGATATCCCTCAGTGCGCGGAACCGCACCCGCCCCGCACTGCCTCGGGCACCGCAGTGGCCCCACGCCGGGGAATTAAGTGCTAATCGGCCTCCTCTTTCAGCTCCAACTAGTGCTCTGCATTGGAAATGGCTCCTGAAAGTTCCTTATGACCCCTCAATAGAAGGAAACCTCAAAAAGCAAATAAATAGCAGAAGAACACCTTTTCAAAAGCCCAGTTAGAATTATTATTCAGTTTAACATGGGAGTGCTCTCCCTCTTTTTTAAAAGCAAACCTAATAATTTGCAAAGGCTTCTTAAGAGGCTTGTCACACCCACGTCTTCATAGGAAGTTAATGAAAGGAAAATGTCAAATGCCCCTTTGGGTGAAACCTTTCCTCTTTGGTTCAGGTCAGCTAAGCAGTGCATTTCCCTGGTCTGCCACTTTTACACCTACTTTTGTCTTAATTTTCTTGCATTCTAAGTAGTCTCCTTTATTGTAATCTGATTTCAAAATGCATTTCACTACATATATCGATTTAACATTTTGTATAACTAAACTTCAGAAAGTACCGTGCTCATGTCTTTTGTGACCTTAGATATGGGAGAAGTCTGCTGGAATTAAAAGATCACTCATACTCCTGAAATTAAACAGGTCTACAATTGTTTGCAGAACAGAGGCCTAAATTACCTTACCTGTATTTCTAATATCTACAAGTTTCATTTATTGTTTGCTGTTGTCCGTTTTGTTTACAGTCTTTACCAATTATAAATATACATAAAGCACTTTTTTTGCCCATTTTTAAGGCCAAAAATGAATCAAGGAATGCAAGCCCTGACATCAGGAGCTGCATTTTGGTGATCCTAGTGGGTCTCTTCCAACTCAGGATATTCTATGATTCCATGATCCTACAGGACATTTTTCTCCAGTGGTTATCCAGACATTTGTTTGTCTTCCCTGAAGTTTCCAGCTGAGAATATGATCTGTGACAGATCAATTAAAACAAAGAAACAAAGAAACAAAGAAACAAAACCTATTGATGCAGTGCATTGAGCGCTCTATTTAATTTCCCAGAAGGGACCAAATATGTTCTCAAAATAATTCACCAAATCCATGGCAGCTGTAGAATTGTGTTAAGGTCACTCTAAGATCATATGAGGCAACACTGTATTATTAACCGTGGGGCAGAACAGCATCTTTCTGATGGCAGAGAAATGCCTAGCCATTTCTTTCATATGGAGAAATGCCAGCCTCTTTAAAACCATGCAATAAAACTCCCATTAGCTTCAGTGTTATCCTCCTTACTTGATGGGGTTTTTTTAATTGCATGTATGGCAGTAACATATATTCCAAGTTTAGCATCAAAGAGACTCAAAGTTGCAGCTGTATAACAATTTGGTGCGTTTGGAAGAGTGAAGCTGAGGTGCCTCATCTGGGAACTTCTAATGCCTCAGCAAAGGAGATGTTTCTATCAACACTGCAAATCACAGAAATCTGTGCGGTGCAGCAGGACTTGCAAGTTTTTCTGCCAGGCTGTTGAGCCTGAGGCTGACAGAGAGAGTCTCAGTTGGAGGCTGCAGTAGCTGCGCTTGGAACCTATTGTACTTCTGACAAAAACACAGGCAGTACATGAAGTTAAATATCATATGCATAGAAAGTTAAAGAACATATAAAATATACTTATCTCTATATACAAATTTACAGATGTGATGCAAAAATAGGGGTCTGAGCATTAACTGTACAGCATTCGAATTGAGAAACCAGGACAAAATCGTAGCATACATGCAAATTTTATGGCTTCAGACCAGCTTTAGACAGCACTAGAAATAGAAGAACTTCAAGGATAAGCACTGATCCACGCTGTTGGGTTTGCTTTCAACTATTTTTCAGTTTTTGAGGCCCTATACGTTACTTACTAGCATTATGAATGTCTGCCAGGCTTATGAAAATGAGCTTGTTTTTCTTGTACTGCAGGTTCCATAATCATTAATATCAGACCTGCACATTACTGGAGTAAATGGAAGTGCACACTGGAGACAGATCAGGTGTGAATACACAATTGCATTCTGCCAAACTGGACAGTATGGTGCTTAATGCTACCTTTAGGATCTTATACCAGCTTTGTTTGAAATACAGATAGATTCATTCTGATTCTGCATAAAGTTAAAACAGGGAAGAAAACATTTGAGACAGTAAAGCTTCAAATTCTAAGATGCCTATGGAAAAAATATTTAATTTATTGGAAGAGGCAGAGTGAGGTTTTTTTAAGTTCAAGGGATTGTGATGTTCCTAGACTCAGACTTGGTGCCCAAAGACTGCATTTACCACCATAATAAATGAGATTCTTCAGGCCACAATGTATTTGAAATGCTCTTTTCAGTGGTAACAACCACTTGAGGTGCACCCAGGACCCTTAATGCCTTGCCACTTGTTTCCTGGTTCATATTATGACACCTGGCATCATTTGTGGGGCCAAATGACAAACCAAACAAATGAACAGAGTCAGGTTAAAAATAACTTGAACAAAACAGTAATGATCTGGCTTCCTCTAAGGCACCACAAGCAGCTGTGCTCACACTGTGGAAAGGGTGGTTGGGGCAGGTCTGAGCAGGCAGGGTGCTGGATGGGAAAATCAGCCATGGCTGCTTGAGAAAATGGTGTGGGGAACCGTTCACAGGGATACTCTGCTCTACACTACCTCATCCTCCCCACTTGAAGAACTGTCCTTGGGTATGGAAAGGTCCTCAGGCCACAGACAAAAGGCTGATGTGCTGAAGGGGTAGTGCTGGAGACATCTTAGGGAAACAGACTCCAAATACTCACAGCTATTATGACTGTCCCCATTGAATACAGTCAGGTCAGCTTTGTCACGGGTCGCACACTCAGATCCTAGTTCATGAAGGGGTCTTGGTCAGTAAGGGTTCTTGCCATTTCTTCCGGGATTTCTGTTCTGTGCCCACACCTCCTTCTTAAATACATGCTCAAATGCTCTTTTGAATCAGCTAATTTTACAATATTGCATTTCAGCTCTGGAGTTCGGTGTATGCTACTAAATAAAGATGACAACAACAAAGGATTGTTTGCATTTGCAAAGTCAGTAGTAGCTTCTTCGGTAGAATTATTAATTTCTGTGAAGTGCTCTTAAATATTTTATAATTAATTATACACTTAATTTTAAAATATCTCTTTAGGAAAATTAAATTAGGGAATGAAGTATTTGGAAAGCATTAGAGTAAGTTTAAGAGATTTAAAATGCAAAAGAAGTCAGGCAGTTACATTTAAATTTTTTTTAAAAATCTATTACTTTATGTTTATCTGTTGCCATTTATTAGACAGTACCATATTTTCAAAAGTCATGTAGGAGATTATGGTTTTAGTTTTAACTTTTCTCTCTTCTTGTTGATCTTATTTTAACATACTTTATGGTTTATTTTATATGAAATGCAGTCATATATGTAAAAAGCACATTTATTTATAATTTATGAGATTAAATTATATATCAACTGAAATATACACAAGGCTAAATTTCTTGGCTAGATCTCTTTTGATTCTATTTTTAAATAGTATTATTTTACTAATAAGATGCAAGTCCAAGGGTTTAATATTGCCCAGGAGAATTACAGTCTCTGAGGCACATATTGCTCACAGCTGCAGTGAAATATCCATCACTGAAGATTTCAGCACTTTTAATTCCATCTCAGTGACATCAGTGGGATAACTGAAATATTACTCACATGTGGTACTTGGTAAGGGCATGTAAGATTTTATCAAAATTCTAGAAAAGTAATTTTGTGTTTATCATTAGCAGTTTTTTCCTAACAAAAAAACAGAACATAAAAATATTAGTGTGTATAATGTGGTGTATTTGTGGTGATTTTTTTTTTCATTATGATTAAAATAAGATGTAATTTTCCCAAAGTTTAAAATTATCAGCAAACCTCTTCCTGTTTACTTTAGTTTCTAGATTCTTTATTTTCTCCTCCCACAAAACTGGGAAATTTATACTGTAGCAGTAGCTTAGCCAACCTTACAGAGCCTTTGTTTATTATAAATCACTCAAGAGATAACTCAATTATTGAGTGTCTGCAATTCAGTGAAAGCCATGGTTTCTTAATCACCATTGCCAGACTTGAGCCCAGCCTGATCATGCATGTGGTAGTACTGCTTTGATTTTGACACTGTACATGTGGGTCAAGACACATAATACCCCACATTGTGTCACTGTGTCTTCTTATCCACCTAGGATGTGGTAGGATGTTGACATTGTTGATGTCTCTCTAGAAAGTTGCTTTTTCTAATGCTGAGGTCAGTCCAATCTGAAGAGAACTGTACACTGAGCTATTTGCCTGGTAGCAATGCTAATGCATTGCAGCCTTTTATCCTATTTATTTCCTCTCTACAAGCTGAGCAGCAACAGAGAATACAGCTGCAAGGAGAGTCCCTGAACCAGAAGTTTCTTGTTTGTAGATGACAGTACACAACCAGGAAAGTATTTCAGGAGTCAACATGTGCAACTCTCTGCACTGCTATTTCCTTTGATAGATTGGAGAGGCTGGTGAAAGGGAGAAAGACTGAGATGAGAAGACTAGGCTTCAAACCTAGGAGAGAAAACAACAAAGGAAAAACTTCACATCTGACAACATTGTGGAAATGTGTGCTGTGGAGAGCTTACCTTATCAGAAAACCCACTGGAAAAAGTTACTGACAGTCAAAAGAAGTGCTATTACCGTTAGGAAAAGCACAAACCTCAGCTTTCCAGTGTTCACTGGCAGCTAATGGGGCTATTTGGAAAGTGACATCTGCATTTCAGAGACTTCCCATTTCATGTTGCCTGAATGTCAAAGATGTAAAAGAGGCCACAAAAACTTTTGTTTGCATAAGGTTCTCCAAAAGTGTCAGAGCCATGAACAGGATTCATACCAGTATCCTTTGCAGTTTCTCCTGATTCCACACTAACAAGATCAAAGCAAAGAGTGTGTTGCAGACCATTGTCCACCAGTCTGGCCAGGTGCACCTGGTGCACAGGGCTGGTGTTGCTTGCAACTCCTGCTGGGCTGTAGCTGGCACCCAGCCCATCCAGATCTGCACCCTGTGTTTGCTGCTGTCGGATCCAGCCTGTTCCTTTGATGCTCCGGCTTGAGAAGTCAGACTTTATTGGCAAACATAGCTATTGCAAGTAACCACTTGAGCAGCTCTGGAAGTGGTGCAATGTGTGTTTGGCCAACTTTGTACTGGGATAGTGCTTGCTTATTTTGTTTTATATAATAATTAGGAAAGCAAGAGGCAGCAGACAGCAGAAGGGGGGGAGCAAGTCCAGACGACACTACAGTCAGTAATGACTCACTGGTTTCCCAATGATGGCAATGGGATGGCTTTGAGCAAAATCTCAAGTGTTGCTTGCTGTGTTGCGACACTGGGTGTTCATTTTGTGGGAGCTGGAAACTGCGTCCTCCTGAGCGTGCTACCAGCTCTCTGCAGCTCTCTCCACTCCTCTCCTTTTATATTTGACCCCCAAATGGGATATACTTCATCTCTGCCCTCACCAGAACATTATTTCTTTCTCTCACATAGAAAACTCCAACTAGTATACTCCAAAATGCCTTCTATGATGTTTCATTGTTGACACATACTTATTTAGTTTGTGATGCATTATGAGATCTTTCTCCACATGGTCCTCATTTTGTATTTCTACATGATACTTCACTTATGCATAGCACTCACACTTCCCCTTTACTTTACTAAATCTTGTAAGATTTAATCTGTTAATAAATACTTAGTAGTGTTGCAGTTTGGTCAAGGTTTGCCTGGAGCATAAGCCTGAAAAGGCCCTGCCAGAGACAAGTCAGGGCTTGTCCAAAGCTAAGTTGGGACTGGTTAGACATTAAAGCTGTGCTGACCAAAAAGAAACAATAAGTCAGGCAGAACCAAACAAAAGAAATTTGCAACTAGAGATAGGATGTAATCTGGTGGTGGGATTTAATTACACGGTGTTTACAGTTAGGTAAATGGATTAATATTTGAATGATATGTAAGTTTATGTTTAACTGCTATGTCTCCTGTGAAATGTAAAACCAATCATGTAACCTCGCTTGGAAAATAGTATAAAAGATGCGTTCAAAATGTGGGTCTTGGGGTACCTGTCTTGGGACAGGAGTCCACAGGGACCCCGGGCCCTGAATAAAGCACCGCATAAACTGACACTCTGTTAGTTTGTGTTCTCATTATGGGCAACAGTTTTCTGGCGACCACGAAAAGGGACTCCGAGGGTCGCTGGGGCTATTCACGAGCCGATCTACTCCGCACAGGCAGCCAGGTGATTTCTGGGGAGAATATCTACCCGTGACCGACCCCTCGCCCGTCGGACAACCATACGCGGTAAGCCCAGAGGTGCTTTATTCTAATATTGGTGGTAAAAGCCTACCTGTTAGACGGGGCTATGTATACCCGCTGGGCTAGGCGAAAAAGAGGAATTTGGGAAGCCTAGGCGCTAGCCAAAAGTCGCAAGCGGAAGCTGCACTGAGCTAGCACTTGTCGAAAGGGGGAAATCGGCAAGATTGGTTGTGGAAATGTTGCTAGCCGTAAACGCAGCGAAGCTGCACTGAGCTAGCACTTGTTGAAAGAGGGAAATCGGCAAGATTGGTTGTGGTAGTTATTCATTAGACGCGGCGGGAAAGCGGTGCCGGCTGGAATTCGGCAGGAATTGGTTGTGGTAGTTAGTTCGTTGGACGTGGCGAAAAGCGGCGCTGAGCCAGCATTTTGCCGCGAGCAGCGGGGTTCAGAGAAAATTGGTTGTGGTCGCGTATAGTGCTGGCCGTAAGCGCAGCAGAAACTGTGCGGAGCCGACATTCGCTGTAAAACAGCAGAGCTCGGCAAGTTAGCCGTGAAAACGCCGCAAAAGGCTGTGGTAAGTCGGCGTTTTCCGGACGGCGGGTTGTAAAATCCGGTCTCGTAACTACTTGTGGTATTTGTAGTTCACGTACGTGTCTCGTGTTGCTGTGGGTATGAAGCTGTGTAAAGCTTCTAAAGCGTTATCGTGTTCTGAGATTTCTGACAATTCTCCACTCGGTTGTATAATAAAGCACTGGAAAGAAAGAACTTTTGGGCAAGAACTGAGTAAGAAACGGTTAATCAATTACTGTAATATTGTGTGGCCGCAGTATGATACTGTGGGGGGTGCGATGGCCGAGAAACGGCACGATAACATAAAAAATAATGGCTTCTTTAATGCAATATCTGAGAGACAATAATAGGTTGGAGGAAATACCATATTTAGACTTGTTTTACTATTTAAAACGTAAGCCTGAGTGGCTGGAGGAATCTGGGATGCTGGCATTAAAGGTATCACAAAATGAATGTGTGAAATGTAAAGAGCGAATGATGCGATCTGTAGAACCCGAGGAAGATGTAACTTTGCTGATATCCCCAAACCTTGCCCCTACTGCGCCGCCAATGCGTACAGACCCCCCACCCCCCCACCCCTGGTGCTTGCAGCTTCTCCACCCCCACCGCCTGTGCTTGCAGCACCTCCACCCATACCCCCTGTGCGTGCAGCCTCTCTACCCGTACCCCCGACACGCGCACTTTCCCCACCCATGCCTCCATTAGAATCATCTACGGATGAAGAAGAAAAAGAGCGCCTTGATAAAACACCGTTAGCGAGAAGAACTCGGAGGGGGGGAAGGGGAGCGGGGGAAACACCGGGAACAAAGGAGGGCTGTGTCACCCTCCCCTCCGAGGTTAATGGCTTCTTTGCGCGAAGCAGTTGGGGCGGGGGGGGGGGGAACGCGGCAGGACTAGCGATGGCTCCGAGCGCCGAGTGACGGGACGGGGGATTAGGGGAAGGGGGGGTTGGTCGCGGTCTTGGTAACCAAACAGGGTTTGGATTTCAAGGGGGACGTGGAAAATTAGGGTTGAACCAGTGTGCGCTGTGCAAAAGACAGGGACATTGGAAGAGTGAATGTCCTATGGGTGCGGGATTAGAAGTAAACCCATTTGTTGGAAACCTGCAGGGTGCAAATACTGGGACACCGCAAGGTGTCGCCCAAGCATTTATGTTGCAGGATTATCAGAGTCAAAGCTGACTAGATCGGGATCTTAAGGTTGTCCTGGAGGTAGAAGGAGAACCTATGGAATTCCGTGTGAATACCGGAGCTAGCTTTTCCGCAATGAATACATTAATGGGTCCCTTGAGTAATTCAACTGTCCGTGTTGTGGGTGTAACCGGCTGTACAGAGGAGAAGGCATTCTTGCGTCCACTGGATATTAAATTTAGAGGGAAGCAATTAGATCACCAATTTCTTTACATGCCTAATAGCCCGGAATGTTTATTAGGGAGAGATTTGTTATCAACTCTACAGGCTACAATTGTGTTTGAAAAGAGTAGGGTTAAATTAGAGATTCCAGAAGAAAATGTGGCACAGATATTTGTGGTAAATGAAATAGAAACAGAAGCAATTCCTCATGAAATAGAACAAGCGGTGGTCCCATGGGTATGGGAAACTGGGGCCCCAGGATTGTCCAAAGCAGCAACCCCAGTAGTCATTGAGCTCAAAGAAGGAGCACAGCCAGTACAGGTAAAACAGTACCCAATCAGTTTAGAAGCAAGAAGAGGGGTAGCACCTTTAATCAAACAGTTTCTAGTTCTTGGAATATTACAAGAATGTGAATCAGAATTTAATACACCTATTTTTCCAGTCAGAAAACCTAACGGAAAATACAGATTGGTACAAGATCTACGGGCAGTCAATTTGTTAACTAAAGACATTTACCCTCTCGTAGCAAATCCCTATACCCTGTTAACATCTGTTTCTGAGAAATTCCAGTGGTTTTCAGTAACAGATCTGAAAGATGCCTTCTTCTGCATCCGATTGGCACCGGAAAGCTGGCACCTCTTCACCTTTGAGTGGCAAGACCCCGACACTGGAAGGAAAAGACAACTCACCTGGACGCGGCTACCCCAAGGGTTCAAATCCTCACCTACAATATTTGGTAATCAATTGGCAAAGGAGCTCGAATATTGGAAGACAACTCAGGTAAAGGACTCTCCTTTCTCTTACATAATACTGCAGTGTGTTGATGACATTCTTCTGGGCACTGAACAACGAGAATTATGTTGCAAACTGACTGTTGACCTATTGAACATGTTAGGTCAGGCGGGTTATCGGGTCTCCAAAGAAAAAGCCCAACTAGTTAAACAGAAAGTCATCTACTTAGGCTGTGAAATCTCTCAAGGTGTCAGGAGACTGGGAACAGAGTACAAGCCATCTGTGCTATCCCAGTCCCACGGAATAATCAAGAATTGAGATCTTTTCTAGGGATGATTGGCTGGTGACGCCTATGGATTCCTGACTTCGGACTCCTTGCTAGACCACTGTACGAAGCCATAAAGGAGCCACAGTTAATCTGGAAACCAGCGCAGGAAAAGGCGTTCCAAACTCTGAGGAAGCCTTGAGAGAAGCACCTGCCCTGGGACTGCCCGATTTAACTAAAGATTTCCAGCTGTATGTCTGTGAAAGACAACGATTGGCTCTGGGAGTACTTACCCAACGATTGGGACCGTGGAAGAGACCCGTCGGGTACTTCTCAAAACGATTGGATGCTGTAAGTGGGGGATGGCCTGGTTGCCTGAGGGCGGTGGCAGCCACAGTGACACTAATTCAGGAAGCACGTAAACTAACACTGGGAAGGCACATCACAGTGTATGTACCACATATGGTTATTGCTGTTCTGGAACAAAAAGGAGGGCATTGGCTCTCCTCTAGCAGGATGTTGCAATACCAGGCCCTGCTCAGAGAACAGGATGACATTGAATTACAGGTCACTAACCATCTCAATCCAGCTGAGTTTCTCAGGTCCACACAGGAAGAGGGAGTCCTGGAACATGACTGCATAGAGACCATCGAGCATGTCTATGCAAGCCGGAAGGACTTGAAAGATGAACCGCTGGAAAATCCAGATTGGGAACTGTTCACAGACGGATCAAGTTTTGTGGAAAACGGAACCAAGTATGCTGGGTATGCGGTGGTTACTTTACAGGGGATTGTAGAAGCAAAACCACTGTCCCCAGGAACATCCGCACAGAAAGCTGAAATTTGGGCACTAGTGAGAGCCCTGAATCTAAGTCAAGGAAAAAGGGTGAACATATGGACTGACTCTAAATATGCTTTTGGAGTAGTCCATGTACATGGGGCACTGTGGAAGGAAAGAGGGCTACTTACTTCCCAAGGCTCAGCCATAAAGCACCGAGACGAAATACTACAACTCCTGGAAGTCATACATCAACCAGCAGCAGTAGCAATAATGCATGTGAAAGGACACCGGCTTGATTCAGGACCCGAGTCTCAAGGGAACAGACTGGCAGATCAGGCAGCTCGGCGGGTAGCTACAGGAACTTGGACTCAAATGGCTTTGTTACCAACTCGTGATAATCCAGCAGCAGTGCACATGGAAGAAAAACCCCATTATAACCAGAGGATGAGAAATTGGCTCAGATGTTGGAAGCAAAGAAAAATGTGAAAGGATGGTATATTACCCCTACTGGACAGGTAATACTGCCAATCAGAATAATGAAAACAGTACTTGAAATTGAACATGGTAAGTGCCATTGGGGTGCAGAGGCTTTGGTAAAGTTTCTAAAACATAAGATTTTCTCAAATCAGATGTTAACACTAGCAAAGAGGGTGAATGCAACCTGCCCGACCTGTATTAAGAATAACCCTATAGTTAAGAAACAAGTACAAATGGGGAAACTTCAAATTGGACAACTTCCAGGAGATTATTGGCAAGTAGATTTCTCAGAATTACCAAAAGCTCAAACATACAAGTACTTACTAGTGTACGTGTGTACTTTCTCAGGATGGCCAGAAGCTTTCCCATGTAGAACTAATCAAGCAAAAGAAGTAGTGAAAACCCTCCTAAAAGAAATCATTCCGAGGTTTGGAGTACCGTTAGGATTGTCCTCAGATAGAGGGCCACATTTCATTGCAGGAGTCGTACAGGGTTTAGCCACAATGTTAGGAATAACATGGAATCTCCACACTCCATGGAGACCACAATCTAGTGGACAGGTAGAGAAAATGAATCAGACTTTGAAAAATCAATTAAAGAAAATTTGTCAAGAAGCAAAAATCCAGTGGCCCCAAGCATTGCCGCTTGCTCTCTTAAGAATTAGAATTAAACCCAGAGAAAGAATCGGAGTGAGCCCATATGAGATCCTATATGGAAAACCATACCATGCAGCAACCTACCAGGGTGATCCTCATGTACTGGGAGACCAAGTTGTATTTAACTATATTTTGTCTCTAAATAAGACCCTTACAGCACTCCGAGGAGCCTTACAGTGGAATCGGCCCCTGCCTCTGGAAAATCCAGTGCATGACATCTCTCCAGGAGACCAGGTCTACCTGAAAAATTGGTCAGCAGAACCACTGAGAGAATCATGGGACGGGCCTCGCCAGGTGTTGATGACAACCTACACAGCAGTCAAGGTCGAGGGCATCGACAACTGGATTCACTACACGAGGGTCAAGAAAGTTCCCAAGCTGTGGTCTGTAGAGCCCACTGCACCGACCAAAATGGTGTTCCGGCCAGTCAAATAAGGACTGTAACACGGGCGATAATATTGTTGTTATTGATAAATACTACTAATGCATTTGTTAAAGTCAGTGTTTCTAATCCCTCTTTCTTAGTACCCGAAGGTACAGCTGTCAATCTGACCTGTTTCTTCTCTGACGACCAGGGAGCTGGATTAGAAGAAGTGAATGCTAGATGGCGGAGGATGGATCAGGACCACATTATGATGAATGGTGTGACTACAGTATGGAATGTGACACAGCAAAAAGCTATACCGTCCTGCAGGTACCCAAGGTAACCTCTGATGCAAATGGTGTATACTCCTGCATAGTATAGATTCGAATAAGTTTTGATTATGGATATGTCAAAATACGGACACTCAATTTTACACACAATGAAAACACAACAGTGCAAGTACCACCCCCTCACATGCAGTCTGCCAGATGGAATAGTCCTACCCCTATTTATGTAAAAACTAAGCGAGTGACTCGACAAACTCATGCAGCACAAATCCCGCAGTTCCCACATAGAAAAATCACACAAGAAAATTTAGTAGTTAAATTAATTAGAGATTTTGAGAGAGTTCAAAATGTCTCTAAAATTACTGCATGCCTCCCGATGCCTCAATCAGCCGGAGATCCAATTCCATGGGGAGTAATACCAGTACCAGAAGTCCCTAAAATGTTTAAAAATACTACATGGAATTGTAAATTTGTGACAACTCCTTCGACTGATCTAACACTTGCCTGTCTACTAACAAAGGTGAAAACTAAGAAACGATGTAAAGAAATGCCAGGTTTTTGGCACTGGCATTAGATTTAATTTTATTGAAACAACATGGGGTTTGCGGTTACCTGCACGCACGGGATGAGCACTGCTGTGTCCACATCCCAAATGTCACACATGAAATTGAAAATGATATTTCTCAATTAGAACAAATTGAAGGAAACATGCATAAATTACAACAAGAAGCAGAACATAATTGGATCGGCGAGTTATTCAGCTCCCTCGGTCTTCATGTGTCAGGATGGCTGTCTTCCATCATTCAATATGTTTTAATGTTTAGCATAATAATTCTTGTTGCTTTAATAGTATATAAGTGTCTCTTAAGGATAATCGCAAAAGAAGGACAACACACTCGGTGAGTTATGATGGCGCTGACTCGAAAAGAAGTCCTTCTTCCGGACGGTGATTCTCCTCCCGAAGAATCATAAACGACAACAGAAAGATTTGAGCATCCTTGCAATTGAAGATTGAAGAATGCTCAAAAGGGGGGAGTTGTTGCAGTTTGGTCAAGGTTTGCCTGGAGCATAAGCCTGAAAAGGCCCTGCCAGAGACAAGTCAGGGCTTGTCCGAAGCTAAGTTGGGACTGGTTAGACATTAAAGCTGTGCTGACCAAAAAGAAACAATAAGTCAGGCAGAACTAAACAAAAGAAATTTGCAACTAGAGATAGGATGTAATCTGGTGGTGGGATTTAATTACACGGTGTTTACAGTTAGGTAAATGGATTAATATTTGAATGATATGTAAGTTTATGTTTAACTGCTATGTCTCCTGTGAAATGTAAAACCAATCATGTAACCTCGCTTGGAAAATAGTATAAAAGATGCGTTCAAAATGTGGGTCTTGGGGTACCTGTCTTGGGACAGGAGTCCACAGGGACCCCGGGCCCTGAATAAAGCACCGCATAAACTGACACTCTGTTAGTTTGTGTTCTCATTACGGGCAACAGTAGAACTTCTTACATTAGTGGAAAATGGAACAAACTATAACAGGGTATAATAAAATTAAAAACTATCATTCATATTTATGATCAATTTTGCAATGATATTTAAGGCACCTATAATAGAAAAAAAATTTAGAAACATGCTTCTGTATTTTTCCATTTAGTTATTTAATGTGTATATTTGAAGGTACAGATTGGAAATCATCTGAAAATCCAGGGTCTAGCCTAAACTAGTCATAGGGCTCTTTCTAGTCAACAGAGAAGGACAAAATCATCCACAGACTGATTCATTCTAAATGCTTTGATTGCCTATTTTAGAAAGGTAGTAATCACTCCCAGGTGCTTCTTTCTCCACTGACTACAGAAGAAGCCAAGACAACTGCTTTAGAATAGATACAAAACTTCCAAATTGCTAAAATTACACAAGATGAGTCCCAGCTGCAGCTCATTCTCCCCCGGAACAATCAGACAATAAATTCCTCAAAGATTTAGGGCCTGACTCCCATTGATTTCTCACTGTGAGATTCTTTAAGGAGTTGACTTCAGTGAGTTGCACACCTAAACATGGTGAATACTTAACAAGGGGGCAGCAATGGGGGCTGCAAAACATTGTCAAAAATCTTACCAAATCGGCCTCTGACTATTAAAGCAGAAAACAATCTTCAAGCACTTTCTCCTTTGAGAGAAATTTCAATCCCCATTGCAGAAAGGAACATATGTTTGAGCTTCAAGTACCATCACCCCCCACTCCGAGGAGGAGGGAAATGCTGAAGACATTCCTGTCTGGGAGAGCCACTGCTAGGTTTGACAGAGCACCTCTTTCAGATTCCCTTTTTGGCCACTTCTCGATCTTTCTTACCACAAAACGTTTGCTTATTTAAAACTCCTTAACAAACTAAAACAACGGGTAGAACAGACCTGGCAGGTGTTTTATTACAGTAGCACCATCCTGAAATTATATCTACTTATTTTTATTCAAATTGACAACATTTCAACTTGAGTGTTTCCTTAATGACATAAAACTAAGTCTTCTTTTTTCCTCTTTGAAGTTACATCATTGTAGATGTTGACTGTTTAATTGTCCTTACAATCACGCACTTAACTTCCCACTTAGCCCCATGCAGGACATGACTTGAAGACATTAACAATCTTCACTAATGTGGATTGCCTTAGGATGTTTTAAGTTTATTTGTAATGGAGGCAAACACTCAATGTTTGGATGAATTCTATAAAAGCTGAACATTTTCTGCCCTAGGCAAAGCTTTGAGAAAGAGTTCATATGGTTTTTCTGTTTGTAATCAGTGCATTCAATTATGCATAATTTGGTTTTCATGGTTTCACTGTTGGATCACATAAAGTCAAGTATAATTACTACCAAAAATAAATTTCTGTATGCACCTTGGAATATTCACTGCGGACTTACAACACACTGGTAGGAGATTCACAATTACTGGGAAGTTATTTAAGAATATTTTATTGTTTTCCTCAAATACAAGTGAAATTGCAATTGGTAATCACAGGGATTGAAATAAATGGTCATGAAGTCTTAGTGCTATTATAAAATAAAATTAATATCAATTTCTATACCAAATGGGCAGAAGCTCTACATTTAGAGTAATATCCAAGAAAAACATTCCATGACACTGGATGTGATTCTTCTTTACGCAAAAAGCAAAGAAGAGAAAAGGGTTTTCTGCATCCAATAGGCAGTTTCTGTGGGACTCTAGTAACTTCCAGACAGATGCCTGAGGCAAAACTTTCTTTTGCCTATTGCAAGTTATTTAATGTATGCAAGCAGCCTCCACAAAAAGCATGTCCTGCTCCACTTTTGTTTTTTAAGCAGGATGGGTCTCACTAGTTCACCTCTCCCTCCAGCTGTGGCTTTAGTAAGAAGTTTTGTTAGCCTTAAGATTTTTTTGTATTACTGGATTATATTAGAGAACTTGCAATAGGGAGTGATGATCTTGAGAGGATAAACTCATTTCCTTCTCCCAGACAGCCTTAAACATCTTTGACTAGAAATAAAATGAAACTGCAAAAATTTAGGAATAAATAGACAGGACATTAATTAGGCCAATATTCCTACAGGGTCATTTACTGGTAGAAAAGTCAATAAATGGGCTACTAGTTTCTATATCACTCTATCAGAACTGAGATGTATCAGAGTATAAGCATTGTTGTTCTCCTTTGCTTTTGCTTTTTGCTGCTACCCAAACAACTTTATTTACCCATGAAAAGCAGAAAATCCAAAATGAATACTAGACATAAATTTGGATTACGACATGATTTAGGAGTACAGGGGAAGACTTTTAATTCTTGAGATGGCCTTAATGGGCAAAATCATTTAGTGAATATAACTGTTCACTCCTTTTGACCTTCTGACATAAATCCTGCAGATTTAGCTATACATAACTACATACAACTATATGTAATTGTCTGATATAGTGGCTTGAAACTCCTTTAAAAACAGAATAAAAACCTGTATTTAGAGTAATCAAACTCTTACTTGTGTTATAAAAGATATTCTAATTTGAACTCAGAACAGAAAATGTATAAGATCTTAATTTGGCTTTGCTTAACTTAGCAATTGGTAAATTATTTTTAATAATCTGCTAAACGCAGTCTGATTTAGGGTTGAACTTTTCTGGAGGTAGGTTACTTGAAAGCACTGCCTGATTTCAGTGCCTTAATGATATGCAAAGAAATCATACTTAGTTTCTGGGTGTGTCTTTTGCCTGAAGTGAATACATATTTTAAACAACTTATGTTTGGACTTGAATCTATAAACCTGTGTTTATCTGACTTAAAATAATCAGAGACTGAAAATGACACCATTAGAATCAAGCCCTAACATCCAAAAGAATGGTCTACAGATCTCTACACAACCTCCTTTCCTCCAGTCCCAACACCCTCCACTCCACACCCAGACTACTACACCTGGTAATCTTTTGGAGGAAACTAATCTCATTAGCCAAAGAGAGCTTGAGGGTCTAGTTTTACAAGAATTTTTCTGTGCAGCCATGCTTCCCCCTCCTCAACATCATCCCTTCAGGCTGCAATGGAAAGGGCCTGCCTTTGCATAAGCACCTTCCTTGTGCAGCTACATGGAAAACTGGAGGATGAGGAAATTATTCCAACTCAGAATTAAAGTGAGTGTGTGTGTGGTGTTATTATTTTTTAAGGGAGTTCTGTCAAATCAGTCCCCTAATCCTGTTAAATGTGCATTTACACTAATGTTAATGCCAAACAAGGGTCGGCAGACATCCTTTGCTACTTGTGGAGATAACTGGGTAGAGGGAGACCTCTCATTTTAGATATAAGCTTTCTTAGGACAGGTATAGTCTAGCCAAACCTGTGAAGGAGGGATTTGTATTTGCTTAGGTACAATCACAGTGCACTCTCAACCTAAAATCAATGATAAAGAGACCCCTGGGATCGGGGACTGCCAGCCCTTACAGTGTTCATATGAGATGCAGAATCAGTTCCTGAGACTTCGGAAGAGAGCAAATTTCCCTGTGGGAAGAAAGATTTTCTGTCATGGACTCTAAAGTGCAGCATATAAGCATTTTAGGATTCATAATATATAATCAATTTTAAAATGTTTTATTGAGTATTTTGAGAAAAGAATCTGCAAAGACAAATGGATTTTCTGAATTTATTTACCTTGCTTAATTTAAAACAGCTTCATATATTATTAGTACTAAATATGCATTAGGTTTTTCTAAGGCACAGTATTCCCTGACTGCATGAGTGGTTTTCAAAATTACAAAACCAGAAGTTTCTGCCCTTTTCATCTTTTTTTTTCTACCTTTGTTTCTGAGATTCTCTCGTTTCATGGTTCACATATACACTTGCACATATTATTGACTGCTATGATAAAATAAGTCCAAAGTATATTGTTTCTAATTTTTCTTTTCCTTGGATGTTAAAACCGGCAGCTTAATGATTCTGTTGCCACTTACTAGTGAATCACTGCCCTTGCCAACACTCAAGATAAGACAAGCTTATTTTTCCCAGATAATTGAGGCCCTTTGCTGTGCACTCTAGGAACCGTTAGTACAAGGCTTAGTTACTTCAAATCCATTTTAATTTTAGTAGATTATTCAATAATTACCCAGAGCAATGTAAGCATGAATATCTTCCTCTTGAATTTTTGATGATTTCGCAAAGGTGGCAAGTATAGCATTATCTTACCTAAATATGGTCAAAACATGTTCAAGTGTCTCTGTATCTTTATGTAACAGTGTGAAACACCTGGACAGCTAGAACAAATGCTGGCACTTTAGAAAGAGAAGGAAGCTTTACCATTGACTCTGATGTGAACAAGTACAGACCAAAGAAGGATGGCTTCAAAAATCTGAATTTGCCACTGTTCTACTGTCTGTTTAGAACAGTTCAGTGTTTCACAGGCTTTGTTGATCTACCGTCACCCTAACATTTTCCTAAGGAAGAAGGCTGAAAAAGAAACTGAAATATTGATATGCCGATGCTGCCAGGGCAGTTTTCATTCACAACAACTAAATGAGAGGAACTTGTATAGACATATCAAATAATTTTTGTCCTGTATTTTATTTCTTTACTTTCTTGCTTTTATAGCAAAAAGAAAAAAGGGTAGGAAAAAAGCGTGCTTCTGCAGTGTTTGTTTGGTTTCCCACAATAATTTCCTTAAAGAACACCAACGGTCAATGGAGCACAAACTGACAAAACACTGCACAGCTCTGCGCACCCTATGCACCTGGAATAGTTGTGTTGAGAGTGGCATGTGAATGTTCAGTTACTCAGGACTTGCTTACTTGGCTTGCAAATTCATGATTCCTGATGAAAATGTAGTTTTGTTTCTTTAACAAATCCCTGTGTCCTTAGATAAACATGGAAACAATAAAAACAGGGACAAACTTTCAGCTGTAAGACTTTGAAGGCTCCAGGTTCACAGTGTCTAAGATGTCTACAATCTTTCAGGTGAAACATGCAAACGTGGGAGGGAAAGCACAGTGTGTGCATTTTGATGGCTGCTGCTATGGAATAGGGGTGTGCGAAGCCTATAGTAATTGAATCCATTGTAGGGTCCGACCTTACATATGGAACTTGAACAATAGGTATTTACTTAAATTACACAGATTACCTCAGAGATGTGGAATCTGTACGCCCTGCCCACTCCCCTGAACCTTTGGAGCTGGGATCCTGTGGGGAACATAATGGGCTTAATTACGGTGTCTGGACTAGCCATGTAGGACCCGGAAGGCAGGAGTTAACCTCACCTCACCTTTTACATGCCAGTGACCCCAGGCTTGGCTGGGAACCCTTTAGGGCCTCTGGAGCAGCTTCTGGATTACCATGACATAAGCTAACTGGCGCGACGGGAAAGGGAAATCCCGCACGAGCAATGCCACGGTGCCCGTGCCTTCTCAGCTCGGCCCGCGGGCGGTGGGTGCTGCTCTGGGCACCCAGGGTCCGCTGCCCGCTCCCGCCCGCTCGCCCACGGACGGGTCGGGGGACAGCAGCAAGGTGCCACCGTAGCGCCCGCAGTGATGACCGGTCTCGAAGCAGCGGGTCGCGACATCCAGCCCCGGCACCAGCGCTCCCGGCCCTGGCCCCGCGGGACCCGGCCGCGACGGGGCGGGCGGGGGCTGCGGCTGTCACATGGCAGGGGGAGGGGGCTGCGGCGGGGCGGGCCGCGCTCGGGGCTTCCCCGGCCGCGTGGAGGCGGGCTGAGGCGGTGGAAAGTTTGCGGAGTGGCTGGGTCCGTGGCGGCGCTGCGGTCCCTTCCCGCTTTCTTTTACTTTTTTCTACACCGCCTCTCTCTCCCATCGCCTTCCCCCCTCGGTGGCCGCTCCGGGGTATGAGCGGGAGCCGCCACCCCCACTGAGAAGCTGGAGGTCGCGCCGCGCCTCGCTCCGCTCTCTCAGTGGGGGAACGCCAGGGTCGGGAGCGCGGGCAGCGGCTCCGAGCCCGCCATGCCCCGCCGACCCCGCGGGGCGCCCGCCGCCCTCCCGGCGCTGCTGCTGCTGCTGCTGCTGGGCGGCCGCGCCGCCTCCGCCCGCTGCCCCGAACCCTGCCGCTGCGCCGGGCACCTCGTCGCTTGCACCCGCCTGGAGCTGAGCCGGCTGCCCGAAGGGCTGCCGCCAGCGGCGGTGCAGCTGTGAGTATCAGGGCGGCGGACACCGCGGGGGGCTGGAGACGCTGGCCCGCTCCAGCCTGTCCGCCCACTATCTTCTGCCCTCGGGGCCGCAGTCCCGTCCACGGTCGGGCTTTGAGGGGCAGCGCGGTGTGGTAGCGATCGCGAGGTGCGGGAGGGGCAGCGCCGGGGGCCGTGGCCGGGCTGTCAGCGGTCGCGGCGAGGGCGGCGGCGGCGGCAGGACAGCGTCCCTGAGGCGGTCTGCGGCCCCGGGACGCGGTGGCGATAAGCGCCCGGGTGAAATCGGGCCCGGGAGCGCTGTTCAGTGTCGGAGAGGGCGAAGAAAAAGTTCTGTTACCTTTCTTGGAAAGCGTTCAATAATCATCAGGCTAACAGCGATTTGTGTGTTGGGAAGGCTGCTATCGCGTTTCCTCGTGCAGCTCTTCGTTCCCCTGTAGTTTTGACTCTAACGATGGTGCGCGCACCGGGGCGCGCTCACTCGGCCGGAGCCGCGGAAGGACCCAACCCAGGTGCCAGCTGCGGAAATCCATTTCCAGTGAAAAACTTGTGTGGAAAAAGCATAAATTATGTCAGCTTTCTAGAAGCCTGAAAATAGCTGGGGGACTTGTCACATTTGTTTTTAATTGCTTGTCACTGAAAGATCTTCTGTATTAGTCGTATTAATTTTCGATTACATTTTCAAAGCAGATTGAGATAAGGGTTTTAAAGTAAACAGGAAGACTTTCAATTAGTTGTGGCTAATTCTGTTCAATTGCCTTGTCTGGAGGTCATGCTGCTTTACTCATGAAATGTGGATGGCTGTATTGACACCATATGGAACTGAACACAGGCATGGCTCTGGGAGTTGAATATTTCCAGGACTGGTAGGAAAGTGTGAGGGGAAAAGAAACTTTTTTTTTTTTTCATCTGTGATTGAAACATACGGATCAAACACTGGATCTGCTTTACATTCAACAACTGGCTTTGCTTCCTATTATATTTCATCCCTCCTGTTCTTTTGAACTATTTCAGTATGCTCACAAGTTTTCTGACAAAACTTAAGGCTTTTTTTTGATACTAAGCTCAGCTTCATTGTTTAGTTTCTTAGTTTAGCTTACTTTAGTGCTATTAAGTTAAAATCCAGGTGTGGTAAACGAAAAAACAGGGGGAAAAAGAACAAAACTTTCATTTTTTAGACTTGACTTAAAAAGCATTTTGCATTAGCAGTAATTCAAATTTGTCTTTTACACTTATGTTCCCAAGAGACAATAAACCGCATTGCAGGCTTTTTTTGTTAGCACAAGGGAGATTTTTCTAATCAGAATTCCCTTGGTAGTGTAAATTGTCCTTATGTAAGTTCACATTCCTTTAGAAGTGTGAGAAAATAAGTTCTGCTTGTATAAATAAGCTTTGGCCTGTTGTAAGAAACCCTGCTGTGATTACTCATTGGACAGCTGTGTCACTTGCTTTTAAACTCACAGGAGTACATCTTTTAGGTGTCACCAAACCATGTGGTCTGACCACTTTAGTGTAAATATTTCTTTTGTTTGTGTCAAATGCCTTAGAAGTATCCAGCTTTCTTCCTTCTCCTCTTAATAAGAGAACAAGGAAGAGTGTGGCGTTGCCTGTTACTTCCAGCTGCCCCACTACTTCGAGCTTGGATTGTGCAATCTGTAAGGTTAATGCGTTCAGCTTTACATCCGCAAAAAAAGGTTTAACTAGTCTGGATTATTGTTGCAACAAACTGCACATTACAAATTGTAAAAGATGGTTTATGGATTTTATTGCTATATGTTTACTGTGTTTTCCATGGAAGTCCATAGTGGGTATAGCCAAAGGCTAGTAGTTTAATTGCAGACTTTCCAATCCTCTTGAGAAAACAACTATTACCCCATGTTCTCAACATGCGCAAGTGAGGTCTCCCAAGCAGTAGAGTAAAAGCTCTTCTGCCTGAGAAGGTCTGGGCCTATGTTATGCTTTACACCTTCCTTTGCCCATCTGTCTTATGTGCCCAGATGGTGAACAGGTTTTTGAAACTCTTGTTTCATTCTTTCATGCCTTTTGTGTTCAAATCCCCTGTTGAAATAAAATGAAAGTGACCTCACAGTGGGCAAGGAGGGAAATAAAAAAATAGACCCTGAGTTCTGTCCTTATCTTTTTGGTCATAAGTGTGAGTCTACTGCTTTGTACAGAAGTGGCTTCACAGAGTGGGGTGTAAACACACTATAATTGCCAACTCTACTGTGATTTTAACCAAAAATGTGATATTCTGTTACCCTGCCTTCGTGGGAGATAACAGTCTGCTGAAAACTCATAAACATTTATAATGGCTTTGTGTACAAATAGTTTTGAATTTAGATTTCCATTTGATTCCAGGATGTGTGTTCCAAGATTGTAAGAATGTGGCTTTGTTAGAGCTGGTGTAGCAGAGCTGGAGGAGGAGGGGTGGAGGGGAGGAAGAGTGTTGAGCCTTAGCCAGTGTCCTCCAGGTGTGCAAACTCCTGCTGGCATTGCTGTACCCTTTGCCAGGTTCACTGAGGAATGCTGAAACTGTTGGTGGGGCAGGAGGGAAAGTCTGAAAGATGGTTTTCACTTGTGTTTATATTACATCTTTAGTATTTATATTTTATAAATCCTCTAGTGCTCTACCAGAATTGCCAGAAAAAAGGCCGTATGGTTTTCACAGCTGTTTTCCAATATTTTCCAGACTAAAACTTGAACATAGCAGGCTGATTTATGAGTCACTTTGGATCAGTGTCTTAAAACAGCTACAGCCTGGCTTTTTGTTTTTCAGCTCTGCTGATTTCTGCTGAATTAGCAGCTCTATAGGCCCCAGTGGGACTGATTAAGGAGCTGTTGCTGGATTTGCATTTTAAAATTTGACTTGGGGCTCAGGTTTCTGTGTTCTCTAAGGAAGATAATTGTGACTAAGTGTTGTATATTAAGTTAGAGTCTAAAAGTTATATCTCTAAAATGTGTGAAGAAGCACTTGCTCTCTCTCTCCCTTTTTGCATTAGACCTTCCTTTCAGTTTTTGATCAAACGAACATTGTGGTTCAGACTTACTTTTCAGCTAATGCTGAGACTTGTGAGTTATGAAAGATGGTCATATAAACGTAATGGAACATAGAAAATAGTTTCTTTCATAGAACAGGTTTTTAAAGGGCCTCAAAAACTGGTATGCTTTTTCAATTGGGGCAATTCTACTTAAATGTCCAGTCACTTTTATTAGAACTCTGAAGTACAGGTATATATTCTTATTATTTTTATAAGTACTTTCTTAATATAAATCTGGTTTCTAAAGTTTCAGAGTGCATTCTTTATATCTTTCATAACTTCTGAAATTCTAGTAGCAAAAGTAATCACAGAAGAAATTTTCTCCCCAGTTGTAATGTGGTTTTAACAGACAAGGAAAATTCAGAAATTCAGTAATAGTGTTTTAACATTGTCAGTTCCATTTCTATGAAGGAAAAAATACTGCTTAATTTTCCAACTTTTTCTTCATACTTGTTTTAAGATATGTTGAGAAATGTATTGAACTGAAATATAGCTTTGCAACAGAGATGATAGATTTTTATATTTAAAAAATGTCTCTAGTCCAGTGCTTATAAGTTTGAGAAACTTCTACAGCCTTAAGCTTCACTTAAAGTGTTAGTAAAAGGCAGATATTTTAACTCTTGGTTAACTTCCAACCATTCTGATTTAACTTAAAATGTGACTTGCAAAGCTTTTTTTTTCTGTAGTTTCTCATGCCAGTAGTACTGAAATAATGTTTAATAAAATATTTATAATTCATATTCTATCCATCTATTGGTGGACAAGCATGTATACAGCTGTATGAAACAGGCAGTTCAATATTGTCTGGAGGGCTGGGGTTTTTTTATTGTTCTTTTGCTTCGGTGGGTTTTTTTTTTTTTTGCAACTTGTATTTGACAACCTGCTGTAAGTAAACCAGGCATGAAGAATTTGTATGTATGTATTTTTTTAAAGTAGGTGCTACTTGGAAAATGTGAATGTATCTTTAGTGTTAAAAAACAAATACAAAAAAGTAGTTTGAAGCTTAGTGTAAGTTACACTCCTTGATAGACTCCAGATGGATGTGAGCTTGAACTATGAGTGAAAGTGTCTGGCTCCAGTGTGGTGATCATGCACAGCAGTGGTTGTAATTGCAGGATTTTTATAGTTTAAGAACTCTGCCAGATTTTTTTTTTTTTTTTTTTTTAACATGTTATAACTCCAGCAGAACAAATCTACTCACGTCTGTTGCTGTCTGGTAGGTCCTTTAGGCAAACATGCTTTAAATAAACCTTTTGCAGGGTTTTTAGATAAAATGAAGAAATGCAGGTTTTTAGCACTAATGTTGAAAGGTCTTTGTTGAAATAATTACTGATTCTTAAGTCTTGTCTGAAGCATGAAGAACATATTAGGTACTAACAGCCATAACTTTAATGAATTTTGGCTGTTTATTTGCATAATTCTTATGATCCCTACAGATTAAAGCCAAATATTGAATTAAGTTTAAGGGTAAAAATTGTCTCTACTCTGCTTTAAAGGACCAAGTTCGATTCCCATATAGATCTTTGTAATAGCATATTTTTTCACTAAAAATGCAGTATGAGAATTTCTAATCTGTTCAGTTAATGCCTTCAGATGTTAAACAAAGGGATTTTTCTCCAGTCTATGGCTAGAAGAATGTTTACACTAGATTGTTAAGAAGTGAAAGATGCAGTCCTCTAACTTAAGTGTGGTTAACCTAATTTACAGGAGAACTCAAAGTTGTAATGGTGAAGCTAACATTTGTGGGTTTTAGGAAGCATTTACACTGTATTGGTTTTCCATCGTTAAGAGGAAAATCTGTAGGGATTTAGACACCTGGAAGAAGGCACAGATTTATATTAGGTGCTTGAGTCCAGAGCTGAGTCTTCAAAAACATCCCCTCTGTGGCCACCTGAAGGTGGTAGAGGGTGTTCACTTTCTCTAGATAGCTCTCACCCAGCCCTCAACCCCATTTTTTGTGCAGGAAAATGCTGTTTGCACCTGCGTGTCTGCACTATGCACATTCCTGTGCAGCCCTGGGTTTGGGAAATGCAGCATGCTTTTTGTCTCTGCCCAGGGCCCTGAGCCAGGTGCTGGTGCCACAGCTCAGCAGCCCGCTGGGCCTGGTCCAGTTGGCCTGCTCAGAGCACACCTCGTAACTGAGTACTGGTGGTACCCTCGTAATACTCATACATGCCAGGGATTATTTTTTATATTTAAGTTTTATTACTACAGTTTTTTTCTAACCACCAACTGCTGGGGAGGACAAAAGTGACAAAACTATCCTGCCAATGTTGAACGAATCAGCTGGGGGAGACTAAAATACAGTTGCTTGTACTATCCACATGTGCTGTTGAAGAAATGTAGGTTCCTGGCTGGGTTGCAACATTACACCTGTGTTGGAGGATATGCAGTCGTGGGTGCAGAGAAATGGGTTTTCTGGGTCTGTACTTGTTTAGGACTTAGTCACAGAGCAGAACACCTAGCACAGACACTGAACTTGGCTTAATTTTAGCCAGTTTTGGTCTATGTACATCAAGGATATGCTGTTTTATCAGGTTTCTTCACTTGAGAACTGTTGAGGGAGAGTAGACACATCTGTGCCAGTGAGGCCTGTGTTTGGCATGCTCAGTACGGATAACTATACTGAGTCATCTCGCATAGAAAAAGTAAGGAATCTTGTAGTTTACTCATAGATTCAACTTGAAATACACTTCATGCCTGTGCCGCTTGGTGAGAACCCCAGGCATGTTGGATGACTGTTTAGTGCTTAATTAGCATAGAGAAAAGTGTCATGAAGTGTGAGAAACTTCTTTTTCAAAAGTCTGCTTTTTAAAGCACCTTTTACCTGTTCACTGCTGACGTGTGCTGATTCATTTCTTTATATGCCTGTATTACAACACTCACTGGAGTGAGTTTAAGAATTCCTTAAAAATAATGTAGTTTTTGTTTGCTGGCTTGGATAAATGCAGTCTTTTAACATGCAACAAATGCTTGCAGCTGGCTGGATTGATGGAGGTGAGGTAGTGACAGCCTGTAGTAAGGGGGCAGGGAAGTGCATGTTTTGGTGGATAAGTGACTTCAGAAGGGGGAGGTCTTCAACAAAGCTGGTCTTGGTCAGAAGATCAGTTTTGAGTCTGTACTGCTTTTGCAGGTGTTTATAGACATGCAAGTTTGTTTTGTAGTTGGCTTCTCTGTGTTTTACTGTGTGGTCACTCTTATTGCTTTGATATTTCTAGTACTTCTAAGTAAAAATTTCTTAAATCGCTATTGTGTGGTGTCAAATGTTTGAGAGGACATATGGCAAAGATGCGTGATAATGTGAGGAAAAGCATTTCTTGGCAGCAGTAAACAAATTTTTTTTTTTTGCATTTTTAGTACCTAGGCTTGTTTTGCAGCACACTGCAAAGGTGCTAACAAGGTTTCTTATAAATTACATCAATAGATATTTGGGATCTTCAATACAAGGTGGCACAAGCTAAGTGTTCGAGTTACTTCTTCAAGTGTAGTTAAGTGTGGTAATAATATCAGTATTATATAGACATCTTAAAACTTACAGTAGAACTAGCTCTTCCGACGTCTGTTTTCTTCTGATACTACTGAAGATCTCCATTAAATTTGGTTATGTAGAAATGGTGTTCTGAATTACATGAAAGCATGAAAATACAACTGAGATTTATGAACAGTCCTCATTATGTATTTGTGATCTGTACGTTGCTGTAAAGAGGGGAGTGAGAAGAGTAAATAGTACAAATGTTATGATTAGCCGAAGGAATAAGACTGCAGTCACTATTGGTCTATGAATTTTCCTTGTTCAAACAACAAAGAGGTTGTTTTAGCCAGATCTCTTGTTGTGAAGGGATGCAGGATGGGGTTTGTCGCTGTATATGACTCAAAATCTTAAGATGTTTTTCATGGGTCTTACACACATTCCAATGAACAGTTTTAAATTGCTCAGAGATAGAGAAATTTCTTTGGCACTGCTGGCAGTGACCAAGGTTTTTTGCACTTACATATACCATGTATGCTCAAACGAGTTTCTATTCTGGTTTTACTAATATAAAAATATCTTGTTATGTCCTTGTAGACAAGTGATAACATTGAAATTGTATTGCTTACCTGATATCGGATGGCAAAACTGACAGGCTGTTTGTTTTTGTAACCTCACAGGGACTTGAGTCACAACAAATTATCTTCAATCAAGACCAGTCTCTTGGATCACCTTCATAGTCTTCAGGAAGTGTAAGTTAATTTGTCTTAATTAAAAACCAAACCAAAGCAGAAAACCCCAACTAAAAATAGCCAACCTGTGTTTGTGTATGCTAATTGTATAGCTATTTCTCTAGGGATAGTTGGTTAAACAACAAAGATGGTTTCTCTTCTGATATTTTACTTTAAGTGAAGCTGGAATTATTTTTAATTTTGAGGTGACACAGTTCAGCAATTTAGCAAGTTCACTGTACATACTTCTGATTAATATCAAAGCTAACCCTTTTTGTAATATTAATAGGAAGTTGAACTACAATGAACTGGAGATCATTCCAGATCTGGGACCAGTCTCTGCGAATATAACTCTTCTGTCTTTGTAAGTAGATCTTACTCTTGTCCCTGGTTAGTAGAACTAATTCTGCAGGGTTCATGGAAATTCATGCATTACAGAGATTAAAGTGAAATAATTGGAAATAGAGCAGCTTGTGGTTAGGAAGTTGATTATGTCATATTATTTAGCAGGTTGTTTAAAATGTGTGTAATTGAGCTTAATCCTGGTAGTTTTTGTGCTTCCCTCACATACAAAGACTGCATTAGAATTAATTTATGTTGTGGTAGTGCCCAGAAGCCTCAGTCCTGTTGCGCTAGGCACTGTACAAACAGCAGTAATCACTATACAAACTTGTACAATGCAGTCTTTAAAACAAGACTCATACTCTGTCATTATGCATCTTGGCTGAGATCCTCATGTGTTAAATCATGGCAGAATTTCAGTGGGCAACACAGGGAAATCGCCTTGAGACAGCTTCAGGACAAGTATCTAGGTTAGAAGATGTTTTGTCAATGTCTTGAAAATGTCTTTCTGAGCCCATTTTAATATGTGGCATATTTTTTTTTATGGCTGCAGTTGATACATATGATTGTGGTACACAATTATGTCCATGTTCATTGTTTATTTGAAAGAAATGAGTAGGTCACTTGACATAGTAACATTTGTAACATGAGTATAAAGTTGCAAAAGGCAAATAGAGCCCATATCCAAAAAAGGGTTTTTTTGGTTTTTTTTTTTTTTTTGGAAATTTTGAAATTAGTTGGGTTTTTTTTCCTGTGATCTAGTTTCAATATGAACTTGTAGAAAAATAGTTACTATCATACTGTTAATTAGAAAAAAAAAGTGTGTTTCATGTGTGTGATTTGTGTTTTATCAATGAGAATCTAAAGTGTCTAAAGCTATATTAATATGTAGCCCTCTGGCTAAATCCTGTCCTTGAATACAAATTGCAAGTTACCTTGCTTGAAGAAGCCTGAAGGGTTAAAACAATACAGTAAATTTTGGAAGGCTGTTCAGTTAATTAAATTGATCACTGTTCAATTGCTTACATCTGGTGATTTATTGGGGTTTGTTTTTACTCTAGGCCCAGGTCAGCTAAGTCAGCTGGTGCAGCCGCTGTGTCTGGACTACTCTGTTTGAATAAGAACTAAGTGACATTTGATACTGATGTGGTTTCTTACAGATCAAAATCAGAAAAGAATGAAAGAAAAAGCAGATGGTGTCTGAGAAATAACTGTTGCATTTAAGCACATCTTTTATTTTGCAGTACCATTGACATTATTTTTACACTGACATAGCATTCTGTAGTTTAAACATCTAATTGATCTAAAGAATATATACTTTTTTTACCACCTTGCTAAGGTTCTTTTTACCACAAGGCTAGAAATATTAACACAATAATGTGGTTTATATCCTCCTGCTTTACTTCTGATGAATACAAGGTTGAGAATTTAGTTCTTCTCGTGGAAACCTAACAAGTTTAGATGAACCTAAAATCATCCTTCTGCAGCTGTACAAAAATTTTTGTATTCCTTTGAGAGAATAATGATTATCAGGCACTGTTGAATTGGTTATTTAATATCCTTAGGTCCCTGGCTTGGTTCATTTACTCAGGTGGTCAAACATGGAAAAATCTTCATTCGATCTGCTCTGTACTGTATATGCTGACACGTAAGAGGGGGGGAAAAGGTATTTCTAGAAGTGTTATCATGCTACCAATGCTGTTAAAGTTGGTCTGGTTGGGTGTTTGCTTGTTCTTGATCTAACTCTCTGTGTGGAAAGGGAGATTACTGAATATAACTGTGCTACAGCTGAGATTTAATGACTATTCTATGACTACAGCATAGATTCCTTGAGATTATTGTGGTAGAAATTAAGTGTTTAAATATTTTATGTTAACTTGTGAATATCAGTGTACAGTAGTTAAGATAATGGTTTGTTCAGTGTCAGATGAACATAAAACATAAAATTGGGGTGGTATTGTTCAAAACTAAAGCATCTTGTTTGTTTTGAAAAGGTTTTTTTTTAAAGCATGGAGTAGAATCACAGAATCTTTTCAGTTGAAAAAGACCTTTAAAATTTTTGAGTCCAACTATTAACCCGGCACTGCCAAGTCCACCACTAAACCATGTCTGTAAATGCCACATCTGCACATCTTTAAATGCCTCCCGGGATGGTGACTTAACCCCTTCCCTAGGCAGCCCTTTACAATGCTTGACAACCCTTACCATGATAAAATTTTTCCTAATTTCAATCTAAACCTCCCCTGGCACAACTTGAGGCCATTTCCTCCTGTCTTATTACTTGTTACTTCAGAGACCAACCCCCACCTTGCTTACAACCTCCTTTCAGGTGGTTGTGGAGGGTAATAAGATCTCCCCTGAGCCTCCTTTTCTCACTGTTTGGATGTTATTTGTGTAAAAATATTAAATCTCATTTTACAGAAAATAATATAAATAAAGAGGAATAAACATACAACTGCTGTCTGGCAAAAAAAATATATGTAATATATGTAGCATAGATGGACAAATATTCAACATAATGATACTTCTTTTTAAGTGAAAAAATATGTTCATTTATTTTTTTCTGTGGTGGATGTTATTTGAAGGGGGTTGAATCAAACTGAGTTAATATATCTAAGTCATGCAAAGAAAACACATATGGAACAATTGGAATATAATTTTCAAAACCACTTTTCAAAGAAACATCTAATGAGTTTCTCTAGGATTTAAAACTTCTATGTGAAAGGAGCTTGTGGAGCCTTTCCAAAGCAAACCACTGTTTCCTTGTTGCATCTCTGTTCTGACTTTCAAATAAGAGCAGAAAAGAGAGTGCTAGTCTTCTGAAACTTGATTTGATTACATTTCTTATGAGATATGTATATGTTGGTTCACTACTGGCAGTTGAAAAGCCAGTTGGTTTTTTCCTAGGAGTCTTCAAGGAATGCTGTGGAAGTGGTGCCCTCTTTTCTTGCCAATATCTTTATTGTTGAAGAAGCTCTCCACCGAGAGTTTTTTTTTTTTTTTTTACTTCTCTATAATTGTCACTCAGCTGGAGAGCCTTAAAATTTTACCTGTTCTGCAAGAATTTTCTTGCCCTGAAGAGAAAATTACACTGTTGGTATGTCTGCATAATAGTGTGGGTATCTCCACACAGCTGAGTATATCCAAATTGTTGGAGCAGTATAAACAAGCATGGGTGGATTATCACGTTAGTGTAGTTTCCATTTTTGGAGCTACCTCATTTCTACCTATCTAATTCATATATATCTAATGGAGATATTTACATACTAATGAATTATTCACGGTAAACATACCCAGAGCAGCAGATGTTCCCGGTCTCATGGTCCCAGTTGTCTGTGACATGAAACAACAATGCTAGTATTTTGTTTTTACGGATGCCAGTTGAGGCTTGAACATCGTGGGAGAGAAAAATATCAGGCAGGCACACACCCCCCACTACCCTGGGAAGACCTTATGTCAGTGTGAGGAAGTATACGTACATATTCAAACACATTCTCATTACATGGCTGGAGATGCATCTATGATTTTATTCATGTGATGAGTAGGTATCTTGTCACATGGAATAGGAGAATCTGGAATCCTATGAATCTGGAATCTCCTGTGAGCTCTATGGCTGGTACTTTGGGCTAAATCTGGTCAGGAGGCCTTATGTTGTGGAGCTGTGTTGGCATGCCTGACATGAACAGATGTTCTAGAGAGAGCAAATAGTAGGATTCATATTCCCTACCCTAATTTCTTGAAAGTTTGACATTGTAAGTGTGAATTAATAACTGTAGATACTCTTAAGGATAAATGGAGAAGAAAAGGCTTTCTCTGAAGTGATTTTTCTTCCCTGAGATAGTTCAGGTAACTTTTCTACTGAATCCCCATCTAGATTTTAGAGTAACTTCTGGGTGTCTAAATTTAGATTCTTTTTTAAATGTTTAGCCAATTTGCTTGGGCACGTGTGTCTTATGGTGATGTTACAGGAAGCATGTTTGACCATTTAAATCAGTTATTTGAAAATGAAATTGCAGGGTGTTCTTTTTACTCAGCCACTGAGCCCTTTTATATCCCTTCTATGAGAGAGGGCAGGAAGAGAGCAGTATATTAAGGCAGAAAGAAGGAAGTTCAGCTATTTGCCAGAGATAGCACAGTAGCTCCAGCCAGAAGACCAGGTCCACCAAGTGATGAACAACATAATGTTTTGGAGAGAGTACTGGATTTAACAACTGATTACTACAGATAATATATGTGCAGACACCACACAGAGTAGTGTAGGTGTAGTCATCTATCCCTAGAAGAAAAATGTTAGATGTTTTCTAATTTGTGTTCCTGAAGTGCATATAAAACCAGTTAAATTAATGTAGAATTACTTTAAATGATTGTAGTATAAAATTCTTCATTTCTTGAAGAAAAACAATTTACTTTTTATCATTGCAAGATAGGTAGATTGTTTTTGTGTCAGGAATAAAAATGGGCACTAATGCCCTCATTGCAGGAGAACAAGCAAAGGTTCTGAATTTGTTTCCATTCTAATGAGATTCCTTATCCAAGATATATCAGTCATCTCCTGTTTATCTTGAAAATTGTCCTGGATTGGTGACGTAGATACGAGAAGAAAACCACTATTGCGTTTTAGGTCTATCACAGTTGTTGTTTTGTACCTTGGTTGAATCCAGAAATTGATAGAAACCAAGTAATATAAATAAAATAGCCTTGTATAGAAGTCCTGCTTGGTGTTTAACTAACAACTACTATTTACATAGGAGGTTTTGCTTTAAAGTTCTTCTGAAAATGTTACCTACTTTTAGTGTCATTAGTGCTTTGTAAGGAAGAAAGATATTGATTTGCAAATGCTGTGATGCTATTTAAAGTTTGTTCAAGGATATACGGCTTAAATAAGAAACCCATGCTACTTGCAGAATTTTTAAAACTATGTAATTGTATGCTCCATCCAACATCATCACTGCACTGTATCCATGAGTACTGTGGAAAATGGAAGGTAGAAGTGACTTTGAAGAGACAGAACAGCTTTGAGTATTAAAGTATCCTGACTCGCTAACTGGATTTTACTGTTCTAATCAAAATGTATGTGTAGAACTAATATTAAAAAGACATGTTTCTAATCACCTGTGTCCAGGATATGCTATGTAGTAATCATCTTGCTTTCTGTAGAGACTGGATAAGGTGTACATAGCCAAGTCTATAGTGCACATAGTGAAATTCCAGCGTTAGACTAGTTTTCAGCAACGGAGTGTTTTAAATAAACTTGCGATTTTAGATTTTATTGAATAAAATATTTTTAAAGGCACTAGTATATATGATGTAGGTGATTTAAATGAAAATACTCTTGTAGCTTATGTTATAAGGACTGACCATGTTAGTCTAGAACACAGATATTTGTCTTAGTAAAGTCAGACTGGAAAAATGTAAAATTCATGGTGCGGAAGTTAAAGGGAGCATGGATGATTCACAATTCAGGAATGTTTTTCAAGTTTTACATTAATGTGTGGTTTGTATTAGGTTTCTACTTCATTTCTTTTCAGAATGTGGAATCTTATGTTCATAAGAGAATTAGAGAATAAGCAACATGTTAGAGGTTCTGCTGAGGAAACCCTCTAACCCCATCTGTACAGGAAGCCTTTAAAGCAGTGGCCATTCACTTTTGAGTTTTGAGACAGTGAAAAGTGCTGCCAGAATTGAGGCAGTTTCTTAAAACGTGTCCACGTGTTTCTTAAGTGATGGACTGAATGCACAAGCCCCTTTGCTGTAGGTTTTCTACAGCCTTTGGTTTGCAATGTCTTTCTGTAGATATGTGCTGAGATTAAATCCATCATCTGAAGACACGTCTTGTGTCCTGCATGTTTAAAAAGGTAAATGAACAAAAATTATTAACAAAAAAGATAAGTCGAGATAAAAATAGGACAAAAGGACTGTAAAGTAGCCAGTCCTAGGTGACTGCAGGGGTCACAAGTTTTCATAGTAAGCAAAATTGTTTCAACTTTACATGTAGGTTTCTGATCAGCCACTACAAAATTAGCCTGATTACTTATCTAACTTTGTGTACAACCATAGTTATTGGAGAAAAGTGGCAATTAATCCCTTATTCTATTTAGAAGGGATTTTTTTGTTTTAATATTGTATGTTCATTTCTGTTTAAAATGTGGAAAAGTACATTTATGTATGTTATGTGATAATGAGCATTGTAGATCAGGCTTCATTGTAGATAGTCATTTTGAGAAGTACAATTCAATTAATTGAAGCAAAGATGCAAAATCTATTATGCATTTGTCCCAGCTGGCAATTTGGAAATAAGAGTAATAGTTTGCACTGTGAAGGGACCTCTGTAAAGACAGAAGTTTTTTTCACAGTCCATGTGTGCGAAGTTATTTGTAATAGGGGTAGGTATGAGAAGTCTACCTCTTTGTCATCTCACAGTACTCTGGGAGTGAAAGCTGTGTGTAAAATCCAGGAGAACACTGTCTCTGTTTGCATTTAGAAAGCTACAGTCACAAGAAAGATGTTTAGATGAAACTCCTGAAAATAAAAGCTTACATTCAGTAGAAGTAGATGCCTTTCACTTCTGCTTGCCAGAGAAAGTGGTATTGTGTGTTTATAAAGCTAGCTTACTAAACTGAAGTCTGGCTCCCAATATTAAGAAAACGTTGGTCAAATATTTTACATCCTTGTCATCTCTTCAGCTACCACTTTGTTATGGGAAGTATTAAGATTTGGATGCTGCCTGGAAGAGTTTGTTTTGAAGAAGGATTGAAAGAAAGGATAGAGGAATGCCAGACTATGCTTCAGGCAAAAGGCTTCTTGGAGAATGTCCCAAAAATGAGAGTGGTGGTAAACCATGTGTGACTTGGGCTGAAGTTGTGAGCAAAAAGCTAGAGCAAAGAAACTTACTGGAATTAGTTCTTGCAGTCTTTGACATTTGGTGTGTAGACTTAAGAGGAAGTAAATGAAAGAATTTGAAAAGGAACCTGTCTTAGTCAGACTTACAGACATGGAAAGTCAATTTTTATGGCAGCAGTTTAGGCTGAATGATGGGAAAGGAAAGAAGTATGTACAAACCCAGAGTTTGTTGTAGCAAAAATATAAAGTAGTGAGAGTCTAGATAAATACTTTTGCAATGAAAATGGAAAAGAATGCAAACTTTATGAGCTATTTGCAGTGGAAAAATCTGTTATGATTTTCTGATCACAGTGTTAAAGAAAATGATGAATTAAAAAGAATAATAATGGACCAGAAAAATAGAGAACACTGTTCTGGTGTGACAAAACGTAGGAATGGTAGGAGTTTTACCAAGAAGGAGGTACAAGTTGTAGGGCATATAGTATGGAAAATACAAGAAGTGAGAATGAAGATAAGAGATCAGGCATAAGTATTTGGATTATATTTTAGAGAACTAGTATGTGGTGATTGCAATAGAGAAGTGAATTGACTTGTGCCTTGAGTGAAAGAGAAGTGGATAGGAGAACATTCCTCACCTTGTACTAACAGTTCAGGTTAGGGGGTAAATCTAGAAGAGTGTGCAATCTGAAGTGCCTAGACTTTGGTCTGCATCCTCCAAAAGGGAGGTTGGCTCTGTAGCCATATATATAGGCATGTTTACTTAGTGACTCTATATAACAGATTAGAAAGATGATTTATACTGGAGGGCACTGGAGGACACTGTGCTGGGTTTAATCTAGGTCATACTTAAAATTGTCCAAAACTTAAGCATTATCTAAGTCACAGAGTACACCAAATCTGAAATAGGCTATTATTCTGTTTTCAGTTCATGCCAAAATAGTTATGCCTCCATTGCTTTTGTTTGCAGTTGTTAAAATAAAGGGATAAACTTACCCATTCACTTGCCTATCACATGCTAAGGTCATTGTGATTATTTTGGAAAAGCCAGAAAACTGAATGGGAAACAGACTTCAGGTATTAAGAGAGTTGGGAAGGAAAGCTTTTTAGGTTCACATTGGTACGATGGAATCAGAAAACAATTGCTATGGAAGTATCATGTTCGAAAGTTTGGATTTCCCTCTATCTTATTTTTGATGATGGAAACGTCTCCAATCACAGAGTTGTTTGAGTCTGCATCTTTCTCTTTCCGTTTTCCCAGTTTGTTTGATTTGGGAATCAATAAGCCTTTGGTTTCAAGTTTTGGACAGGGTATTAGTAGTCTACAGAGTTCTGAGTTTTCATTTTCTGCTTTATACCTTTATACCGTAAAACCCGCAAAATATAAAACCAGAGACTTGCTGACATCTGCATCGAAAGAGCAGCTAGAGGCATGGATCATGAAATGAAGGAGAACTTCAAAAGGAAAAACAACTGCTTGCCTCAAGGAACGCAAGAAGCTTGTGTGTGAAAGACACATCAGACCTGTAGACCTACCAGTAGAACTGGAAGTGAGCCAGAATTCTGGCTCCATTTCTGGCAGCTTTGTCTTGGAGAAGAACAATATCACTTGAAATATTTTTATGTCTAACAGTTGCAAAGATAAAAAAAACCCACCACCACAAACAACAACAACAACAAAACAGAAACAAACAAACAAAAAAAACCCCAACAAAAACCCCGAACAAACAGATTTTCTTAATTCAGTGTGGTTAAGTGTCTTAATAGTGAGATCCATTAAGTAGTCTCATCAGATATTTGAGATGACCTCAGTTGATTAAAACTTGGTGCTAATAACACCGAGGTCATGGGTTCAATCCCCTGTAAGTGTTTTAAGAGTTGGGCTCAGTGATCCTTGTGAGTCCCTTCCAACTCAGAATAATGTGATATCGGGGGCTTTTTGATAAGAATAGTGTTCAGCTTGAAACCATAATTTCAGTATTTAAATGATATAATTGTTAATTACAATCTGGCTAATTTTAGTAGTTGAATGAGTAGAAATTGAAGAAAAAAGAACCGTTTTGCTCTTTGTTGTTGTAGTAGTTACTGAGAGTCTTCTGGTATGTGCTCCTCAAAGTTGTTCATTCATATGCTAGAAGCCATAAAGCATATATATTCAAACACTTTCAATTACAGTCTTGATCTTTCACCTTTAGTGCCTTTTTTAAAATCTTTTTGCTTAAATTTTTTTCCGCTCAGTGTGTTGACATCATTGTTTTCTTTCAGGAGTTTGGAGTTTGGGAGGGCAGGAGGGGGAGTACAGGAAACAATAGATGATATGCCAGGAGGCATGTGATGTCAGTGGGTGAGTGAAGGGAAGAACAGATGAAACAACCACATAAATTTAAAGGGAGACTGTGAGTTGTAGTGGCACATAATGGAGACCAGTGAGAATATTCTCGGATGTGAACAGTCAGGTCTGCTTTGCCTGTGCTCTGATAAGGCTGCTTCCAAACCAGCTCTATTCTGGAAGCCATGGAAACACAAAGTGGTCAAACTAAATATCTGTGAACCCCAGTGTCTTGGCTTCAGCACTGCCATCTGCTTCATCTGGCTCTAGTAGAGTGCTTTTTTTCTCTTTACCTAGCCTCAGTCTCCAGTAAGAGACTCTACTGTGATTTCATTTGTTTGTGATTCAGATTCAATATATCCTGCCTCTCAAAGCTTAGTTGAGGGACAGGAGGTACTGTGTTAGTCCAAAATCACATAGATGTTAAAACACTTGTTTTACGCCTTACAGTTTTGAAGAACAGGCTGCACAAACACAGTTCTCCAAAATTGTCCTTCTGGACAAATTTTTTCCAGGTTGTTCCACCTCGAGGCTCCTACACATTCTCCCTGTCAGGATAATATTACTAAGAGGTTTTCTGTCTGGAGGAAAGAGTTATGCTGGAGGTGGAAGTGCAAGAGTGTTATTTTTATTCTGAGATTTCAAATAGAAACAAAAGATAGGATGTGAGGTCCTAATCTGTTCATGAGTTGGGTTTTCCATGTTACAGGATCAGTTATGAAGCTTACATAGTATTTCTCTTATACAGGTAGAAAACATTACATACTGACAACCTTTATCAAGAGATACCCAGTCATACTATCTCAGATCTTAAAAAAACTGGAGTTTTTTTTCAGCACTAAAGAACTTTTATGTCTAAAAGGTGCTAACTAGATTCTCAACAAAATGGTTACAGAAGTTTCTGTCCTGCTTTGTATTTCCCCAGAGGCAAGGAAAGTACAAGTCAATGTCAGATATGTTGAAGCTGTTGTTTATATAGAATGAATCTTGAGATTGTGATTGATAGGGCTCTTGTAAATGTTTTGGCCTAGTGGTATGGTTAAAGTTATGAATACTGAGAGGCAAAGCTAAGGTTTCTCATTCCCGTAATGAAAAACTGATATTCTGTCTAAGGCTGGTATTCGCACAGGCTTATGTAAAAGTAATTAAATCAGGCTGTCTGCACTCATGGGTTGTTGGCTTGTGGGTTTTTTTTGCTCCAAGTCAGGGTATAGGCACTCAAATAGCAAAAGGCATGTTCAAATTTGTGCAGACATTTTTGGTGGGTTTATCTGCATTGCTTGGTGCTCCTGCTGCTTTGTAACAGGAGAAGTTGAAAAGAAGCTGCAGCATGTTGCTGTTCCTTGCACACGAAGAAATTGTTATCAAATTGCTGCAGGTCTGCTTCTGAGAGAATTTGATGTGCTGGTTCTCTTGTTGCAGAGGATTTCTGTTTCTCTGATTTCCCGTTAATGTGTGTGAAATGAAGCCAATGGGGTGTGTGCAATTCCTTTTGTCTGAGCGCAGAAATAACAGCATTTCTCTGGAAAGGTTTTTTTTGGGGGGTTTCTTCCCCCCAACCTCCTCTCAGTGAACAAACTGTTATGTCATTGTGCTAACATACTTTTTCTTGCTATCTTGACAATTAGATAGGCTTGTGTTTTCAAACATCTCCTCCTTGACTAGTTATAATGGTGATTTGGCAGTTATGAGGAAGATAATATGTTTTTATTCGATTTGCTTAAATGATGATTATGAAGAAAAATCAAATTAGATTTGAAGATTTCCATTTTAAGTAGAGTTGGGCCTTAAAGTAGAACTACTTGGATGTCTTTTGTGCTGAATAACCTCCTTCCAGGTATGAATTATCACACTTAAATTTTTTTGAAGAGAAACTGGACGAGGCTGTTGGAGCAATAGGGAGTTGAGCTATTGAGTAACCTCAACCATTGAGCTATTTTGGAATCAAGTAACTTCTACAAATATGAGTAAGCAGGAAGGTCAGTGAGGGCTGGTTTGTTTTTTGTTGTGAGATGTACTAGGACTTCGATGTGTATTGCAGTTTCAATGAACAAAAGAAGTTGCTTTTCTTTCCACAATATGGCCTTACTGTCTCTGATAAAGAAAAATGTTCCCTGAAACAAAGAAGCTGGGTTTTTTTGTTTGATTGTTTTTCTTGTAACCTGGTCTGTGTTAGGTAATTTGCCAGTTAGTGCAACTGCTAATCTGAAGGTTGTGTAAGAGTTTTATTCGGTTCCATTAGGTCCAACTAAACTTTGTAATACAGGAGCTATTATCCTGCCAGTTGTGAGGAATTTCTGTTTTATGGAGCAGTGCTGACACAAAGACAGCACTGTGCAAGCCGTCTTATAACTGAACACTTTCACACTGCAATTTAGGAGGCGTGCAGTTCAGGAAATTGCTGGCTTCTGCTGGAGCACACTTTTACTGCAAGGAAAATTTTATTCGTCACTCAAGTAATTGGCAGTTTTAATACCTTGATAGTAATTACCTTATAAACAAACTAATGCATAAAGGCAAGGCTCTGTGACCTGTTATCTAACTCACAGTCTTATTTGGGCAGTGGAACTGACACATGGTGGTGGTGTTTGTTGTTTTTTATTAAAGTAATTTGTTTCCATTTATTATAAATACTTTCAGCTAAGAGTTAAAAAATGCAGTGTACCTCTGCAGACAGCCTGAGGAATGAAACATGATACAAGCTCAGCATTGGAGGGGCTGCAAGATCACTTACCCATTCCCACATGTGGTCAGAAGGCCCATTAATCTAACCTCTGGTTCAGTTTCAGAGTTAAGACTTTTTTGTCTTGAGCAGTAGTCCCCCCACACCCTTGGAATATGTGAGCATTGTCCTTGCTGTCCTAATGTGTGGCTTCCTATTTAATCCAGAGTAAGTATTTCCAGTAAAGGCAAACACATCCCAGAATCAACATTCTTGTTGATAGTTTTACTGAAAGAGCTTTTGCCTACAATCTCTAGGAGCTGGGGAAGCTTCAGAATTTTGATAGTTCGTCATACAAGGTACAGGATAGGTATAAGTCAGCTAGGACTGACTTGAACTTCCCAAGGTAACAAGGGTCATTTCAGGTAATATTTATTTAACTGGTCTGCCTTCACCTATGTACTGTTAGCCCCCCAAAAATAACCCTGTTAATGTTGCTGATATGCGTGTATGAATCTGTACATGCAGCTGAGATGGAAAAACTGGTAGATTGCTGGGTATGCACAGGAAATATGATCGCTGGAAAAAGCATATTCCATTGGAAGTGAAAGAAGGGGTGTTCCTTATAGCAGACTAGGATACCCATGTCTTTAAACAGTTGCAGACTTCTTGTAGTTGAATTGGGTGTGATGCTTAGCTGAAGTTTGACCAGACATGAAGTCCATAACCCCTGTAAAGAGCTCTAATAAGCAGAAATTTTGTTCTTTGCCAACTTGCTAGAAAAATCTATATGATGAAATACTAGGTCTAATTGCACAATTATAGAATGTTTTTCAGAAGGGGTGCACTGTCATCCATCTTTCTATTCTAGCTCTGCTTTTTTTCTGGAAATTCAGTCTTGACTTTCATGCCAAGGGAGTTTTCAAAAAACCCAAAGCACTGTGTCTAGCTCCTGTGATAATAATTTGCTTAAAATAGAAAACAACTCTAATTTGTTTTCATTACAGTACTGTCATGTGCTGTTCCATGCAAATACCAGGCATTTCTACTGTTCAGAAAAACATGATTATAGAGTTTTACATCTTGTTTTAAAAGTGATGAATTGCAGTCATTGGACTATATTGCAATTTTTTTTTTGTTTACTGGGATTATGTTTTAAGAAATATTAATGAACACATATTTAGAGTATTCCAATTTGTGATTTTAGATGGCTAAAAATTAGTGTTATGTATAGAGAACATAGTTTCTTAGTTTTCTATAATGAGAATTTGTTTTCAAGCAGGGGTGTTAAGAACTAACTCTTGTCAGGGTTGTGTAGTGAACATGTGTTTACTCTGGAAATGACAGTCTTTTGTCTACTGCCCTTAAATTTCAGGACCAGTAACAAGATTGCCAATGTTTTGTCTGAACATCTGAAGCCATTTCAGAGTCTAGAAACTTTGGACTTGAGCAACAACAACATATCAGAGCTAAAAATGTCATCATTTCCATCATTACAGCTCAAGTATCTGTAAGTAAAACTAAGTATTATTTTATTTTTCTTTCAGATTACTTTCAAAAAACTTGTTTGAAAACTTAGATTGGCAGCTGTTTGTTAAGGTACTAAAATCTTCTTTTAATTAGACATTATATGTTGCTTTTTTCACCTTTTCAGCTTAATATCAGCTGCTAACTTGAATATGTGAGTTGTTACAATGAGATGTATTAGTTCATAAAAAAAGCGAAGGCCATTATCCTGAGATGAAGCAAATAGATGTATCTTGAGAGAAATAATTATATAACAAAATTAATTTAAGTTCTCCATGGATAGGCTAGTTTGAAGTTACATGGGGTTTGATAGACTTTGTGTGAATCTTTCCTAGGAATATTGCAATGCCAGAGCTATACTGACTGAGAATAAAGTTATGGTATTGCAGCATATTATCTTCCTCTATTATCACACTCCTGAATACTAGAGCAAAATGTTGGTGGTGAAATAGTATTTGACTATAGAGTAAGTTGTTGAGCTCTAAGTAATAAACAAAATTCCATTTATAAATGAATAAGCACCTCAAGAGCTTTATGTTTTGCTACTTGGTATTAAGACTTCATTAAATAACTGTAATAATTAAATAACTTCTACACATCATTTCAATAGGTATATTAATAATAATCGAATAACCTCCATGGAGCCTGGTACCTTTGACAACTTGTCTACCACACTTCAAGTATTGAAACTGAACAGGAACAAAATTTCAACAATCCCTCAAAAGATGTTTAAACTCACCCATCTGCAGCACCTGTAAGTGCAAGCTACAATTGACTAATTGTTTTCAGGTTTTCCAAAGCACTGGCAGTGCTTGAACTTTAGCCTTTAATTTAATCAGAGGCAGAGTAAGACATATACAAAAAACATTACGACAACCCTTACTAACTGCAGCATTGTAGTGAACAAAACTAGTCTTAGATGTTGGTGAGATGTGAATAGTCTTTGTGTTCAAAATTGTTTGCCTATTAAAAAAAAAAAGGTTGGAGAAGGGGTAATAGCAATATTCCTGTAAAAAAGCATGGGGAAAATAGTAAGTGAAGTAAACTTTTATAGTTTACTACAGCAGTCATTTACTTTTGTGCTTTCATGGTGAAATGAAGGAAATACATTTGCTTTCAGAAAGTATGACTGCAAGCAATATGTTTGAGTAAATAGACCTTCAGCTTCACTGATACAATGCTGTCTATAAATGTTTTACCAAAGGAATAATAAAGTTATTAAATAAGTAACTTAATATGAAAGAGACTGGGGAATTTTTTTTAATTGAAAAACTTATAAAGTGTCCAGGAAATGGCCAAGAAGATGGGCTACACTTTGCAAATACTGGATAATTAATTTCCATATCAGATAGTCAAGAGTTAAAAATTACAAATTCTCTTAGGTTAACTTTGAACATGAAAGGTCATAAGAACACTGAAGTGTTAGGATGCTTGACACATCTGGAAACAATGTCTCATCTGTATACAAGTGCAGAAAGAGTTTTACTTAAGCCTCAGTACAAGAGTATGAGAACAGTCCTGCAAAGCTCAGGCTTTGTTATGATCTTGGTAGACTTTCTGATCTTCAGATTCAACTGAAATTTTGGATGTTGGTGATATTCTTGCCTAAAAATGTTCCACTTGTCCACTTTTGGTATGCTGACCTAGTTATGTTAGGCAGTTATCAGCAATGAAGGCTGAAAACTTGTGTTACCACCTGAAAGAAGTATTCAGAGAGGAGTGTGAAAGAACTGAAGCCTGTTCTTACTCAGTGTTCTTCACTGCTTATTCAAGTTTAAACACAAGAGGAGGAGTGGGGTTCTCTATCAGGTCTTTCTTACTAGGTAGGTTTTTTTATCAGGCTTCCATAGAGGAGAGCTGAAATCTTACAGAGACTCTGAAAAATAATGGTGGTATAACTATGGGGAGAGAATTATTGAGGCCTGGGAAAGTAAGTTTTGGAAGGAGAGAATTCTTCTTGATTTGGTAGTTTTAAGACTTTTCTGAAGGAGCAGATGATCGCTCGTTGCCATGAGGGCCTTTTCTTAGTACTGTCTCTAATCCTATCTCTTTATACTATGTATCAGTTGTTACTAATAAATAAACTAATAATTTAGAAAATTATGGCTATTTTACAGTGTCCTGTTACAAAAACAGTTAACATTGTTCTTTGCGTCTGCATGAAGCTAGACTTCACTTTTCTCATAAGTCAGAAAGCTGCTTGGGGTTGGTGTGGGGTTTGGAGTTAAGAAAGACCAGCTGGAAAATAAAAAATACTGACTACTGTTGTCACTGTAGCTTGCCCTTCAGCTAGTTAAGCCCTGTAACTCCCTCACAGGATACACATCGGTCCCAATTTCTGACCTGCAAAGGCTGTGTGTAGTGGCAGAAGGGTGAGTGCCAAGACCACTTGAGAAAGAATGAAGATGTTCTTGTGTAACTGGTTTTGGAGAAGGAGGGAGAAATGTATAATGAGTGCTTGGCTCAAGATAAAGAAAGAGAGGGGTCACCCCTGATATTAATTTTTGCCTAGTTATGACAACTAAAATGTTAACTTTTTCTTTCTGATTTATTATTGGTTGCAATTACAAGCTAACCTTAACAGCTCTACTGCTGGATAAACTCCAGAAACTTGCTTTCACTTTTGAATTTGTGAGCAGGCTTAACCATGACATTCTAGGTCTACAGGGATTCTTTAATTCTGAAAAACGAACTGCCGGGTACTTGTCCTCAGTATCAAAAAGGCAGAACAGTATCAGCACGGTTAAACGTAACAGATTGCAATAAAATGTTTGATTTTTATTACTCCTTGTCTCTGTTTTATGTGCAAGAAAAGCATTTAAATAACGTTTTCTTCCAGAGAGGGAAAAAAGGTTCTTGGCTTGCAGGTAAAATTACTGTGGTGTAACTGTAAATTTATTGATGCAGGGAGCTGAATCGCAACAAAATTAAAAAAATAGATGGGCTTACTTTCCAAGGACTTCCAGCTTTGAAATCATTAAAGCTGCAGAGAAATGGAGTTACGAGGCTCATGGATGGTGCTTTCTGGGGATTGACCAACATGGAAGTCTTGTAAGTATTAAACTTCTGCTGGGAGGTTCTGCTGATAACATAGTAAGTAGAATTGCACAGAATTAATAGAATTGCGTGATAAAATTTAGAGGTGTCTTTGAATTAAATTGTTCTGGTGTGGTTTGAAAAGCAGTAAGCAGTCAGTAGTCATTGTGTAGGGCAGCACATTCTGAATGTGTGTATACAGTTCTAGATGTAAATAGAGGCTGCAGCTATCTAGCCAGTGTCATGAGGTCAGATGTGGACCTGTGGCAAAGCATGCCTGCTGCTGAGTTTCTGAACCTTATGTCTCTTACCTGTTTGTGTGTGTTTGTAGGCAGCTGGACCATAACAACTTAACAGAGGTAACCAAAGGCTGGCTCTATGGCTTGCTGATGCTACAGCAACTCCATCTCAGTCAAAATGCCATCAGCAGGATCAGTCCTGATGCCTGGGAATTTTGCCAAAAACTCAGTGAGCTGTGAGTAGCTTTATTCTATTCTGATTTTGAAGGCTGGGTACATGCCAAAGCATGAGCTTCTTACCACTGATCTGTGAATTTTTCATAACAAAGTTTCCAAGGTGACAACAACTTTTCTGTATGAGAGAGTTATATTTTGTTGAAAGAAGTTGAAGTAAACTGTGACTGCTTTATTTCACTGTGGGAGTTGTTTAAGAGCTGTAACAGTCATTTTCAAATGAAAGCAATTCATTCTGCAGTAATTTGTGAATTGTTCAAAACAATTCATAAGTTGTGTGGTCCAAAATGGTGTAGTATGTTTTGTGATAACTGTAAGGGAAAAAAATGTGCTCCCCCCAAAAATTCACCTAGATTGATTTAAATAAGCACTGCAGGATGAACATTAAAATGCTTTTTTTCCCCTTAAATTTGCAGGGATTTAACATTCAATCAATTAGCAAGGTTAGATGATTCAAGCTTCATTGGTTTAAGCGTGCTGGTTGGACTGTACATTGGAAACAACAAAGTAAATTACATTGCTGATTGTGCCTTCAGGGGACTTTCCAGTCTACAGATTTTGTAAGTTGACAAACTCAATACGTAAGGTTAAAAACCTTAAGAAAAACCCTCAGCGTTTATAGGTTAGTTCTTTTCCTTGTGAAATATACAAGAACCTTTTGTTACCTTCCCCTTATCAGCATGTTTTTCTTACAGTAAGATTTCAGAATAGTTGGGAAAGGGAGGACTTCATCTTTTCTTAAGGCTGTGCACAATGGATGGTGGTAATTATTATATGAATTTTCAGTAACATTATTATGGGAAAGGCATGTCTCTATTTGAAGGCAGTGAGCAGCACTGTTACCCACAGCTTTAGGGATCTGGATCATAGTTGTGTCTTAACTGGATCAACATTTTCCCTCATAGTACAAATAAAAAGACAAAACTTAAAACTGTGTATTACTGTGGATGCTGATGCTTGTCTTGACTGGACAATTGCTCTAAGCATTTGAGCATGTTTTGAAATAGCATTTCTTAAAGAAAGGGGAAGAACAGAGTAAACTAATCCAAATATATTCTGCTTCATTAAAATCGTCCCATTGCATACAATTGACCCATCTGTTGGCCAGATGAGCAAAATGATTGCCTTTCCCTCTAGGTTTTGAAAAGGATGCTAACACTTTACTTTCAGGGGTTTGCTCACATACTAATACTTTGGGTGGCTAGCACAGATGCTATTCAAAGGGACGGATGCTATGTCTTTTTAAGAATACAGGGAGTTGTAGATCATAAAGAGAGGAAGTCAGAGAATTGTGAGTTGTCTAGGAATTGTTAGGCTTTTCCTCCCAGATTTTTCTTTCTCCTATAGTCCTACCGTATTGGCTCTTTGCTGAACACCTCTCTATACACAAATCTCTAATGTCTTTATGCTTCATAGATAGAGTGTTGTGGATGTTTTGGGATGCAGAAATGATTCTCTGTGTGTTCTCTGTGTGTTAATATTATGAACTTAAAAAGACATGACTGTGTTTTGGGGATGGTCCCTTCCCTTCCTGTGATGCTCCTTGTCTTGTCATAGTCCTGTATCTGAATAGCCTTGGAGGGGAATGAGGGTTTGTTTGGTAACGATTCTGAAAATTGTTGAGTTTGTGATCTTTTTAACCATCAGTTGGAAAAGTACTAAGAATCAGTCTCTCAGTGAATACTGAAATAATTAGTCAGAAAAAGTTTCTCTTAAGAAACACAAAAACCAACTAAACAAAAAAACAACCTACCAGAAAGCTATTTTAGAATTTTTTTTTAACAAAATGTGCTGTGGAAGAATTATTCACCTTTGTTCTTCTTAATAGCTTTTGTGTTTTGATTTCCCCATGCCTCTTAAACAGGGATCTGAAAAACAATGAAATATCATGGACTATTGAAGATATGAATGGTGCTTTCTCTGGCTTAGATAAACTTAGGAAGCTGTGAGTATTGCTAAAATATTTGTATATCATAATTTCTTAAAAAAGTTAGCTTAGATTGTGTTTCGTGGGCAAGCCCAACACTTAATGATGTTATATTGTCCATAGCTGAGATGATTTTTTTTTCTCCCTTACCATTTTGTTGTATATAAGGTGTTCCTTTTCTAAAAAAAGAAATTCCAGATTTTTCAAGTCAAACTAATCTGAAATATTTTAATTATTATTACTACTTCTGGAAATATTTATCAAAGAATGAGGCTTTCCCATAATACAAAATAAAAAGTATATCCTATGACAAAGGCATAGTGACAGAGATAGTCTTCGATAAAGTAATGCAGCATCCAATTGAAGTGGCTTCATTGCAGTGAGATTTTCAAATGTATATCTATGAAATAAAAAGATGTTTATGTATATATATTTAGAATAATCCATGTCACTTAACTGTACACCTTAAATGTCTTCTAAAGTTATTGTAAAATCTAGATATTTATTCAAGGGGAATAAATTAATATCTTTTACATGTGAGACATTTTGCTGCATTGGAGAAGGGTGAATAGTGAATATTAGTCACGGTTTGGAAACAAATGCAAAAAACACAATTATTCAGCTTAAAAATAATTTTGATTTAATTTCATCTTCTTTGCATTATGTCCTTAAATATTTCAGGATGCTCCAAGGAAACAGGATTAGATCCATTACAAAGAAAGCATTTTCTGGTTTGGATGCACTTGAACACTTGTAAGTAGTAGAAATTGACATTTAACCCAAAATTGGAAAAAATAATTTTTATACTAATTGAAATAATAGTAGGACTAACAATCTTTACTTGTGACTTTGGATGAAATACACTTACCATGGTTGCTACTGTGATGTTTAGAAGGTTCTTCAGTTTTAGAGTTATACTGAGTATTTTGGAATTAATGCAAAAAATATTATGTATTGAGCATGCTATAAAACTCCTTAATTGTGTCTTGTTCACTTTTGAGCTTGAGGATCCTTTGTGTATCACTAAAATTGCAAACTGTTTCTTGAGTCTTAAATATATTCAGTTTAATAAATTACTGCTTTCCTCTAATGTTATTTTTCTTTTTTTTTCCTAGAGATCTAAGTAACAATGCAATAATGTCAGTTCAAGGAAATGCATTTTCACAAATGAAGAAACTCAAAGAATTGTAAGTTTCTGTCAAAAGGCATCACCTCTATTAAATGTATATATACTGATAAATATATAAGTAAAAGCCTTATAAGGTTTCACCTAATGCAGTCATAAACTCATGCTGTAATCTGTCTCAAGTCACGTGAAAAGTTTATGTTGGTGTTTTGGGTTCTTTTATTTTTTATATGATAGGTGTATTTAAGTGAGAGAGTGTAGGATAGGAGGCATTTGTTTTCTGCTACATTTGGTGTCTATAAAGTCCTTATTTTAAATTGACTGATCTCTGAGGGATTTTAAATAATGAAGACTTTGATGTAATATGCTATAAGATCAGCAGTACTATCACTGAGCTAAAGCTTACTGGACCAGTGAAATACAGTGCGGTAATTCTTTTGTAAAGACTTGGTTGTCAATGCTTGTAATTGGGTCCTTCTCTCCTGTAGTAGCAAAGGGACAGATCTTCAGAGAAGTCCTGAAGCAGTCACTGGGAAAAATGTATTCTAATGAGGATTTTCTTTTTGTCCTCTTACCATTTTTTTCTGTTGGTTGATGCGGAACAACATTGTCACTGTTCCCTGTGTTTTAAGTGTAGCTAATTCTTCCTCTTGCATCTTGTGTCTTCTCTGTTATTATCAAACTTCTCTACTCAAACCTGTTGCTCTTAACTGCTCTGTAGATAATCTGTCAACAGACTAAAGAATAACAAAAAGATGCTGCTCTCACAAGTAGAAACTACTTGAAGCTTGTCTGGAGCTTTTCATTTGTGTTCTCCAGACTCCTATCAGGTATCATTAGAAGCTGACTCTCTGTTTCATCTTACAGAATTACTCTTATGTTGAGTGCTGTAGAGAAAGTAGGAAAGAACCTTGCATATTTCATAGACTCAGAAAACAGCCCAGGTTGGAAGATACCTCAAAGGGTCATCTGGTACAACCTTTCCTTGAAAAGGGCAGCTAGATGAGGTTATCTAGAACCATGTCCAGTTGTGTCTTGAAAGCCTCCAGTGCTAGGCATTCCACCATGTCACATGTTGTTCCAGTGTATGATTGTTCACACTGTAAAATATTTTTTTCTTGTTTGTAGACAATATTTGGTTTATTTGAAGTTCAGTTGGATGTTACCCATATTGTGCTGTAACTTCTCTAGGAAACAGCAGCCATGGTTCTACCCATAGCCAGGGATTTTTTGCCTTTCCTCTTCCTTGAGTTGGATCTGGTTTTATGGCCTGATTAGTTTGCTGAACTCGCTCAGCCAGCTTCAGGGCAGTTGCTAGTTTGGCACAGGAGAATTGGGAGCACAGTGCTGACAGTTAGGAATTGATACAGATGATCCAAAGAGTGATCAAATGTGATGGAAAGACAGGCTAACACAGCGCCAGGAGGTGTAAGATGCTCTAAGATACTAGACTCTAAAAACTTTATATTTAGTATAACTTCATATCTAGTAATCTTATTCTGAGGCCCCTAGAGATTAAATATGAAAATAATATGACAGATACATACCTGCTTCGTCAGGATAGCAAAACGTCTGTGGTTTCTCTGCTCATAAGAATAATAAGAATGGTTCTAGAACTTCAGTGAAAGATGACCTGTTTCATCTCAATGTAAATTGGTGAGCTGGCATCCCTAGGTTTTTATGCAGTGCTAGCATGAGAAAAGAGCTCAGAGTCACTCTTCCTTTTCTTCAAGAAAAAAAAAAATCAAGAATTACTACATCTTCATTTATCTCTAAAGCTGTGTATCTCCCTAGATCTAGAAATTATTTTTGCTTTTCTTTGAAGAACAGGTGAGATCTGAAGAGAGGTATTTTACAACTGAATGTGGGGTTTTAATATATTTTTTAAGGGTGATTTTGAGTTTTCAGCCACACACAAGAGCTCTCCCTGCTTGAAATCCTGATTCTAGATGCTTACCAGAATATTTCTTTGCTTTTTTATTTTTTCACTATGTGAATATAAATATTCCCACAGGTTAGGTAAACTGATAACAAGTTCTCCACAAGTTATTTCAACAAGTTACTATTCTCTGTCTCCCCACTCCCCTTTTTAAATATCTTTGCCAAGGTAAATTCTGACTCAGAGGGAAATGAGAGAATAAAGCTGTCTCAGATGTTGACTTTCAGAGTGCCTGCCTTCTGGACTGTTCTCCTGTGAGGCCATTCCACGTGCCCTACTGCTGACTGTACTTTTGTACCTGAGACAGTACAAATATGCCTGTTTGCCTGAACTCATATTTGTAGCAGAAGCTGGGAGTTCAGGATAATGTGTCTGTTTCATGGAATGTAGGAGTCATGACAATAGTGTCACTACACCTGAGCTGAACAGTTTTGCTGTCTTTTCTCTTGTGATACATGTGTTCAGCCTAAAAATTTATTTTGTTACTAATGTATGCTCTTACAGATCTGTATTACAAATAGAAAAACCGCCTTTGAATGCAACTGCTTTCTTTCAGGCACTTCAACACATCAAGTCTCTTGTGTGACTGCCAGTTAAAATGGCTACCACAGTGGATGTCAGAGAACAGCTTCCAGAGCTTTGTAAGTGCCAGTTGTGCCCATCCTCAGCTGCTAAAAGGGAGAAGTATTTTTGCTGTCAGCCTGGAGGGGTTTGTCTGTGGTAAGTATAGCCTCTATTTCTCATTCCATAGAACAAATTTTGCTGAATGCTCAGTTTTTGTTGTAGTTTCTTTGGTATGTTTTGACTTCTGTAATAAAATGGAGAGGATTTGATATTTATTAACATTTTCTGTTCACAAAATGTGATTTAGATGCTCAAAACTCGTAGTTTTGTACAAGTTGGGAAGTGATGGTCTTTTGACTTCTATTTTAGGTACAACTTGCTTACATAGTACGTAGCACAGTGTGCAAGCGAAAGCTTGATAGTTGTTGGTGGTAAATGTGTATGCCTCCATTTACACCGTTGATATTTTGTATTTCAGTTTACCAGATAGTAAGTGCTAGTAAAACATTTTTGCTTGAGAATTTGAGGTGATAGCATCTGCCTTGAAAATGAAACTTTTCTATATGTGTTTAGTAGCATTCATTATTCACCTGTATGTTGTGTTCTCTATTTAAAGAAAAGTGAAGCTAAGTATTCAGAATAAAGATGTGTGTTTAGGTACTCTGATACAAAAAGTGGGAACTGCAAAAATATCAGGAAATTAAAACCTAACTGGATATCATGGATCTTGGTTGAATACATTTTTTTTTTTTTTTGCTAAAAAGGATTCAAAATCAGTATTTGTAGACAAAACGGTAACGGTCTTCTTAATAATTTTTCTCTCATGGCAAATACAACTGATTAATTTTTACTGTTGCTGTTCATATCCTTTTTTCAGTGGGAAAGCAGGTACAGAGTATAAAATAGTATACAAAAAATGTGGTTTTCTCTCTTCCTTTTGGCAGTGAAATATTTAATAAATAATGAGTAGGTGCTGGCCACTGCTGAAAAGGAGAAGTTGGCAGTGCAGGAAATTATAGATTATGTGGTGGTTAAAGGAGTATATATGAAGTATATGTCCTTATTTATGAGAAACTCATTCTGTCAAAAAATTATATTGGGAATTTAAATATATAACTTTTATTTGTTAAACCAGGGGCTTTAGCAAATTCTGACCTTTCTTTTACTGCTGAATGCCATTTTAATTAACTCATTTCAGACTCTTTAAGATGTATTAGCAAAAAGGAGTGTACTAATAGTTGTTATATTTATTACTTAATGTAATTGTCATGCAGAATTATCTAAAACCTTTTAATACAATGAAATAAGTGTTTCACTTAAATCTTTAAAGTGTGTCATCACTAGAGATTTGGGTGTACACACATCACCTTAGGAGTTTACAATGATTGCTTTTGCTTTTACAGAATTTTTAAGAGAAGTGTGACTCTTGTCTGAAATTAAAATGTGGGTATAAATGTGTGTCTTTGTGATACATTCATCCAAATACGCATTCAAATTGTTCCGTTCTGACAAAACACAGTGCCAGTATTATCCTGGTGTGTTCTGTATTCTATACTATATACTCATTTGAGTGACCTTTTTGATCCCTCCCTTCCTGTCAGTTAAGATTGAAATATATTCTCCTGTCCTCTCACAAGGCTAATTTAAGTATTTACAGTGCTTTATTTTGTTATCCCTGTGCAAAGTCAGTGAAAGTATCAACTTAATTTGCAAATAGTATAGTTTGTCATGGAGGACTTAAGGCCTGGGTATAAGGCATGAAATGGCCTGGGAGATTCTTAAAGCCCATGCTTGGAGTCACAGATTGAGGTTGCCCTGTCACTGGAGCACAGCTTCAGACCTGCATGTCTTTTGCAGACAGCTCAAGGCTAGGCTATCTGCACATCTTATTTTCTTTTTAAACACACAGCATGAAGATTCTTTTAGGAAATAACACTTTGACCTTGATATGTGGTTCCCAAACAAATGAGATGTAAGGAGACAAGGAGGCTAGATAAAAATGGACTCTGGTGCAGGGAGGAGTATTTGAGGCACAGGGCTTTTCATGCGGTTCCTGTGAAGTTTTTCTGGAGACTGGACACATCTTGAAAATTGAGAATATGTTAAGGCTTTTGCTTTTGGGAGAACAGGCATTTAATTGCCCACTTCTTTTGTACATGCAGTATACATACAATTGAACAAATAATTCAGAGGGCAATTAGTTCTGCAAACTCACAACATGTCACTTTGAAGGTAACTTTTCAATAGTAAAGGGACCTCCAGAAATTCATCTCTTAAAGTTCTTGTGTGCTGTCCTGCTTAAGGGATTTTCATCCCCATTGGACCAAACAGCCACAGATCACTGAAACACTGATTTTTGTACATGATTTTTTGTTTGTGGGTTTGGGTGAAACCCTTGATTATAACTTACAATTTCTGATGGCAGAAGAACTGTGCTTTCAATAAAGAAAACTCACAGCAGCCTCCGATGTTGTAAATATGAAGGGTGGGCTTCTTGATTGATGTTCAGAATAGTTCTTACAGATGTCAGGGGGTAGTTCTTCCGTCTTCAGTGCTGCTGTTAAACAAACTATACACCGTCTGATTTTAAATGTGCTTTTTTTTTTCAATGAGAGATGACTTGGCACAATAAACTCATAAATATGGCATCTTTAACGCGCAAAGGCTAATGAAATTTAAAACAAAAACATTGTGTGTCCATTTTATAAACAGTTATCTGCTTCCCCTGTATTACTTCTTCTCCCTTCTGTGCAGATGATTTTCCTAAACCACAGATCACTGTCCAGCCAGAAACCCAGTCAGCAATCAAAGGCTCCAATTTGAGTTTTGTGTGTTCGGCAGCCAGCAGCAGTGATTCCCCAATGACTTTTGCGTGGAAGAAAGACAATGAATTACTGCAAGATGCTGAAATGGAGAATTATGCGCACCTCCGGGCACAGGGTGGTGAAGTGATGGAGTACACTACCATCCTTCGACTGCGCAATGTTGAGTTCAGTAATGAAGGGAAATACCAGTGTGTTATTTCAAATCACTTTGGTTCGTCTTACTCAGTCAAAGCCAAACTTACAGTAAACAGTAAGTATGTTACTTTTTACTTGTGGACTTAAAAGTAGAATGATTTTAATCAAGATATGTGAACATAGTTTTCCCATTCTCATCATCTTCATCTTTTAAAGATCCCTTACTATGCTTGGATTCTTTCTGAAAATATATCTACTTCCTAGATCAGACCATTCAGTTTTACATCTGGTCCCACTGTGTTGAAGCATAGTATAGGAAAAAACAAGTAACAAGTTTCATAGTAAATCTGACAAAAATCTATCTTACAAGATGGAAAAAATATTAATCTTGTCTTCACAGAGGTAAGTGTATGCTTTGTTTCAAGATGCTGTAGGAAGGTCATGTAGGAGGCTGTTCACAGAAATGAGATTTGCATCTAGGGGGTCTCACATACTTCACAGTTCCCTCCGTTTCTCTCTGCTGGATACTGATAAATTTAGGTTGTGTGCTTCTCTGGCATTTTTAGGCCAACAAAGGGTTTTAAGAAAATGTGCAAAAAAGAAAAAGTGTATAGCGTGTATTGATTTTGGTATCACTAACGTTTCTTTAGTGCTGCCTTCATTTACAAAGATCCCCATGGACTTAACCATTCGAGCTGGAGCAATGGCACGTTTGGAATGTGCTGCAGTTGGGCATCCTGTCCCACAGATCGCTTGGCAGAAAGATGGTGGAACAGATTTTCCTGCAGCGCGCAAGAGGCGCATGCACGTCATGCCTGAAGATGATGTATTCTTTATTGTTGATGTAAAGATTGAGGACACAGGCATTTATAGCTGTACAGCTCAAAACACTGCTGGAAGCATTTCAGCTAATGCAACATTAACAGTACTAGGTAAGATATCGGCAATCCTTAATGGCATAATCACTATTGTGATGCAAAATAATAAAAGTTAGTTATGTTTCTCAGTGTGTGCACAGCTGATATGCTGGGGAGGGGCAAAGGGGCTTCTATTTGCATTCAGAGACAGTAGATTTGGTTTCACTTTTGATTTCGTAACATTTTGTTAACCATTTTTATTCTAGTTCTCTGCAGCTTAAGGCTTTGGCCTTTTTGCCTTCTGAGGTAATCAAGCATTTAGGTCTGATCAATTGACAAGTAAGATGTAGGCTCTAAATTCAAAATCCTTGAGTTTTTTCTGAGAATCAGAGTAAGCTTCATTAGGCCTTATTGATGCATTTAATTTAGCTTTTCCTCTTGAGCTCCAAAGGAAAGGGACATGTTCTCATTTTTGCAAGGTCATTTAGGATATAAGGCTTGTGCTTTCTTTTCAGAAACACCATCATTTTTGCGGCCTTTGATGGATCGAACTGTAACAAAAGGGGAAACTGCAGTTTTGCAGTGTATTGCTGGTGGAAGTCCTCCACCCCGACTGAACTGGACTAAGGATGACAGCCCTCTTGTGGTAACAGAAAGACATTTCTTTGCTGCAGGCAATCAGTTACTAATTATTGTGGATACAGATGTAGAAGATGCTGGAAAATACACCTGTGAAATGTCTAATACACTTGGAACAGAACGTGGCAACATCCGTCTTAATGTAATTCCTACTCCCACCTGTGATTCTCCTCAAAATATTGCTCCATCTCTTGATGATGATGGATGGGCCACAGTTGGCATTGTGATCATAGCTGTGGTTTGCTGTGTGGTGGGCACTTCCTTGGTGTGGGTGGTCATCATCTACCACACAAGAAGGAGAAATGAAGATTGCAGCATCACAAATACAGGTATGTAAACTCAAGGTTTGCCTTGGAAAGGAAAAAAAAATGTTTGTGGTTGCTTTGCAGCAACTTTATTGAAGGAACATTTGAGTGCTTTGACTCAGAAGAGCGAGTTACTTGTTACTTTCAATGCTTTGCTGACAGATTTAAAAATGCTTCTACAAAATGAAGTATGCTGATGGCTTTTGTATGTGTTTTGCATCCCCACAGATGAAACAAATTTGCCTGCTGACATTCCCAGTTACCTGTCATCCCAGGGGACACTAGCTGAAAGGCAGGATGGATATGGTTCTTCTGAAAATGGTAGTCATCATCAGTTCCTCACATCTTCTGTGGGAGGGTATTTCTTGCAGCAGAGAGACAGTAATGGTAGGTATAAAATGCGAAGCAAATTTTCTAGCTGTAGTTTTGCTCTTGTTTTCTGACTAGTAGAAATAACACTAAAGAACCATCTTTACTGAAGTTTGAGAATGTGAAATTTATTGCTTGATATTGCTTCAACAACATAGTGACAGGAACTTGGATCTGTTCATCCAAATAATGTTATGACTTTTATTAAATCATGAAGTCTTTCTCTAGTCTTAAGGGTAAATTTAAACTGATAGTCACATTTCCAAAAGAGTAGTGTCCAAAACAACAGCATTTCTTCAGATCTTACAGCTTGAAAAGGATCCTTTAATGGAATGCAGGCATATGTGGTAATACTAGTGCAACTTTAGTTTAACTCTTTGAACTTTACAGTTAGAAAAGTCATTAGGGTCAGAGTCAATAAGAGATTTAAGGTGACTGCAAGTTAAAAGCTGCAGTACTTGATATTTATACATCTGGCCACTGAAAATCCAGTGTAACATACCTGCATTAGGGAGAAAAAGGCACCTTGTTGGGAAGAGGTGCGAACTGAGATACCGTGAAGAGTGGGAACAGATGGCAATGGAGTGGTTATGAGTGCTACAGTTGTAGGGTAGTGAGAGGAGCAGCCTCTTTATGGGTCAAGAACCACAGACCATGTCCAAAGCTTTCAGGAACATTTGAACTGAAAATCTCTACAGCTGTTCAAGCAACCAGTGACTCCCTCAGATACTTCCACTTGGGACTTTTATCTTGACATTCTGGGCTCCAGAAGGTATCTGTAAGACAGAGCATGAACCTGGCTTCTAGTGCTTTAGAAGAAGGAAGTCCCTGGTCTAATCTCTGTGATGGAATTTGTTTTGTTATTTAGGGGTTGTATCATGAAGCATAGTGTGATACATTCTCTGTCAAGCTAATTAATCGAACAATTGCTAGAATTAGAAATCTCATCAAAGGTCAGGTTAAACCTAATCAAACTCTAAAATACACTATGAAATGTAGTTAAACATGTGGGATTCTTAAGAAACTTTAAGCTAAAAATTCAGAAAAGATACTGACATGTCAATTTTTTTTTTTAAGGCATTTGTCACTTAGATAATGGCAGTGAAACAGACTTGGAGGGTGTTGCAGATCCATTCCTATGCCCCTATCTGGGGACTTCAGGGACTTTGTATTTAAAAGGAAACACATATGGTTCTGATGCATTTGAAGCATACAATGCAAGTAAGTTGTGGGGGGGAGTTTTAGTCCTAATTCAATCTTGTGTTATGATGAATCTATATAAAAGCAATTTTTCATTTTCTTTAGGTTGCAGCCCTGACCAAAGAACAGCATGCTTGGATCCTTATGAGTCTGGATATTTAAGGAAAAAGGAATGCTATCAATACTTGCCTCCACTGGACGATCCCTTTGACCAGTGTGTTGGCATTATTGGGACCCAGGCTACAAGTTGCAGATTGATTAATTCTATTTATACTCAAAATGAAGGAACTAGACTAAAAAGCAGAAGTCTGAACTTGGACACATTTGATTTAAATAGAAGTTTGGAGCCCTCATCTATTATGAATAACAGCACTTTCATGGGTATGTTCTAGCTGTTATTTTTTATTTGAGCTGCTGTTATCCTTGCTGTCTTGCTTCTTCCTTACGACACTAATTAAAACTGATTTTTCAACTTTTTCTTTCCCAAATATTTTAAGCTGAGGAACAGAAAAGTGATTATAGTAAAACTATGTGATGAGAATATTTAGATTAGTGGGAGGTCTTAATAGCTCACACTTACATGAAAGTCTCCCCAGTGATGTGATTCTTATCTTCTGTCTTAATATAGATGGCAGATTTCCATAAATGTTAGGATACATAACAGGCAAAAGGTATGCAAGGTCCCAGGAGGCTCAGGGCAGGTGGGGAGACTTGAACTTGTACAAGTATGTACCAAATAACATGGGGAGACAGAACTATTTACCCTGCAAAGTAAGGCAATATGTAAAAGAGCTCTCTCTACCCCTCCTTTGTCCTTTTCTCATGGTTCAACAAAAAGAGTTCCTAAAGTTTAGTCTAGGGTTTACAATTTTAATCCAGATTGCAGGGAGAGGTGGGGGTAAGGAGAAAAGCTTTACGTTTGAAGCTTCTTAAGTTTTGGATGTTGGTTGAGCTGGTTGGTTTAAAATGCATATAAAACCACATACTGCTTTCATCCTTGTGATATCTTTGCACCAAGCACAGCCCTGGTACTGTGGATTGTTTCCCGGCTGGTGTCAGCATTGGCTGATCAAGGCCTGGGTCTGATGGCTCTGCAAGGGGAGCTGGGGGAATTTGCATCACTGGGCTCTTTGTTCTCAGGGGGTGGGGAGGGAGGCTCAACCTCTGAAGTTTTCCCCCTTCGAAAGCCAGATGTTTGAACTATAAAATGTTGCAGATGCCGGGACATCTGGTAGAGGCCCTTTGACTATACATGGCCGGCCCCCTGGCTGCCTGCCACTGTTACTGTGGTGGGACTGTGCAGATAGGGCTCCTGCAGAAAGTAGTTCAGCTCTACATTGGTATACCCTGGAGTTAATGCCATATCAAGGGCACATAGTCCTCTTTCTGCCCTAAAAATCTATGCAGAGCTACTCTTTTCATCAGTTCTCTTATCCTACTACCCCACTTAAGTTGCATCATCACTGCCTTGGATGATTTTTAATCATTAGTGCTCTTCCTTCAAAGAACCTATGGCTAGATTTTGGAGGTAGTGGCTGTGGAAGAAGTTGTGATAGATTTCCTGTCCTTAGTTGTGAATTCACTTTTTCAGCATTGTCTTCAAATTCAACTCCCCTTTTGTCTATACAATCATAATGAAGACAACTGGAATTAACATTGCTGTCAATGCATGAATCAGGAAGTTCATAGCTTGGATTTTTGTTTTTAAGATAGAAATCATCTGTAGCTTTGGTGCTGTGAGGAACATCCTTTCATGTTGTGTTAGGTTAAAATTGCTCTATAAATCATTGATGCAAAGGTGGATCTTGTCCAATTCCATTTTTAGTAACTTCTGAGATGACAGTTTTACTTGAAACCCTTGCTTCTAGCAACTAAGCGAAAGCACAAGTGTGATGGTTTGGGTTCAAAATTTATTAAAGATTGTAGCGTTAAGTTATTAATAAAATCTCAAGTTCTTCAAAATCAGCCTGTGGCATGTTTTCCTCTAAAAATAAGTCCTTTGAGTGTCTCTTACAGACACTGATTTGCAATAACTGTATCAGTGAAAAAAGAGAAGGTCCTTCTTGCAGAGGTGTTGATGGTAATTATTTTCTGACTAGTGAATCTAGATAATTATTTATAAAGATTGAACTGAAGTGCTAACTTCTCTTTGGGTTATGACTGTTCTCTTTGCCCACAATTTACTAGATGATCAGTTATGAATGGAGCATGTGGCTAGCTGGACCTTTATTATTAATGAGACATGCTAGCCAGAAAAAAATTCTTTAGCATTTGGATTGCACTGTGGGATGATGTTGCATAAACCAGTACAGGTCAGGAGTTTAAATTTTTTTAAATACCTGTTTTATTTTTTCTGAACGGCATGACAGATCATATATTCACTGAAGAACAAAACAAGAGACTGTGACCTTTGCATTAGAAAGTGTCTTGTGCAGTGTTTGCAGTTTGGTCTGTGTTCCCATCTCCCCCCTCACCACCCTCTGCAAATTAAAATGAGTATGGAAGTACTTATGAAAACGAAAGAAAGTTGTGGGTGGCTGTACAACTGCTTTGGAAATGTTTTTAATGTCTCAGGTGACAGAATCTTGCTTTATGCTTGTGATCACATGGATGTTTTCTTTCAAGGGGTAAAACAACAGTTAAGTAAAATTTCACTTTGGTGAACTTTTTCTTTTGTCAATCTTTGGCTTGCATTTCAACATGCAGCCCTTGGTAAGGCACAAAGCTGTTAGCATCGATATTTTTGTACTCACTCTTTTACTGTCTTTCAGGAACATTTGGAAAGCCTTTATGGAGGCCTCAGCTGGACTCTCTTTCAAGTTGTAGACAGCCAGCAAATTGCCAACCAAAAACCTCCCATAATAATCATCATGCCTCACTGGACTTTGATGCAGAGGCAGATGAGGAGGGAAAGGAAAGGACAGTTTCTAGAGGAGAAAATAGCTTTTATACTTGCAAACAGTCATTTGAAAACTTTAGGACTTCTACTTTTCAATCCTGTGATTTGGATACATAGCTCTTTTTGGACTTGCTATTGATTTCTGGAACCAAAGAAATACTTTGACATACTACTACCTCAGTATGGAATTTTATTTAAGAAGGGATTAAGTAAAAGAAGAAGGAAAGAAATAAACCACATGATGCTAAGAATTCAGAAGAAAAAAAATGTATTTTTATTCCAATAAAGCATAATTACCAAAGTGCTCTATGTTTGTTGTACCAAGAAAACATTCCTTACAAAAATACTATATTTGTAATTATTTTATAGCTTTTTAAATGCAAATATATTTTGTAAATTAATGGTGTAAATAATACAGTATATGTATTTGTATGTCAGACTTCATTTTATTGAAATGAGCAGTAAGCATTCTAATTTTGTACTGTTACTTGTACCTTTTTACAAATGAAAACTCCATGCTGTTTGCAGGTATCATGCATCTTATTTGCACATTACTTTTAATAAAATATGCTGCTGTGTGGTCTCTGACCCACATTAGTGTATGAAGAATGAACAGTGTGAATTATGTTTCTCGACAGTGATCAGGTGCTCTCTGATGCATGTTTGCACCTTTGTTTGACCTAAACTTGTACCTTTAGATTTACTGTGTAAAAGATGTTCATCTTCAAAGAGTTGGTATGGTCCTGCCATGGCTGCTGGAAAAGTGGCTTGAAGCTGTTTCAACCAAAATAAGTATGCAAATCTTTTCCGCTTAGCGAATTTCCACTATTGGATATGTGTGCACATGCTCCTAGTTTTCATGCACACAAGGCTGTAGTACCAGCAGTTTTTCCATGCCTGTGTTGTAGTGTGCCTGCATTTGTTGGAGGATATACACAGTAGATGCACAAATTCATATTAAGCTATTTAGTAAAAGAAGAAAAAAGGCACTGTATATCTGCCTGGTAACACTGTTCTTTTCTGAGTGGGTTAGTGTTCAGTGTTTGCCAAATATGCAGTGCATGCCTGAGTTTTTGCTTTCCCATACCTTTTCTCCCTCTTTTCTGCTCCTACAGCCATTCCATGCCCAACATGAGAAGGTAATCCAAGTACAAGATAATGTTTACTTTGTTTTAATTTGTGCTTCTGTTCCTTACTTGGCTGCCCTTCTCTGGTTATAGATGAGATCTCTGCTTTATTTAATTGCTCAGTCAAGTTGAGCAATTGTAAATTCTTGCTGGATTATATTTGTAGTAATGAACACAATATCTTCAACTATATGAAGTTGGAGAAAGAGGATTGCTTACTATAACATAGTAATTAAAGCTAAGTGAAAACACTCTTATTTTGGTCTTCTGTGTACAGATGCCTACTACTTTAAAAAGCTGTGAATCTTGTTCTCATCACTCTGTTAGAACAGTGAGATTCCAAAATGGTTAATACTGCAGGAGACTGGCTTTTTAAATCTGCCTGCTTTGAAGGTGCAAACTTACATGGTTGCCAAATATCTTCTTTTAAACTAAATTACAAGCAGCTGTTAAAGTAGGCCATCACAGGCATCGTGGCTAAAGCTCAAGCAAAGATTTTGTTGCCTGGTGTAGCTGAGCTAAGGGCTTTTAGTTGTTTGTAGCCAGAAACCTGGTACCCAGATTGCAATTGCCCTTTAATTTAGGCACCAGTATTAGAGACAGGAAGTTAATCCATCCTCAGTCACTGGTGGTCTAAGTGTACAGAATGGATTTTGCGTGCTTTAGTTGATCATATTGCCAGATTTTTTGACTTATTGTTAATTTGTCTTCATTGCTACCAGATGTGCTGATGTGATGACAGACACTGATATGGGTGTTTGATTATAATTTAGTGCATTTGAAAGAGATTAATTTTTCATGAGTTAAACAAAACCTATACGTTGATAAGGCAAGAAATCTTAAATTTTATTCACTCAATAGCTCTCCTTTTTTCCCCCCTGCACTCCCCTCCCTAGTGACCCCTTTTTTAGGGAGAGAAGAGCTGGGGGCTGTAATAGCTCCTGTTTATAACCAAACATTGTCTTTTTGACATACTAAAAACACCAAAGTTATTAACAGTAAGTACATTCTTCATTCCAGAGTTTATCCTTAAGAACTCCATCATAAAAAAGCAAGCTTTAACTTTATTTTCTATAGTGGGGGAAGGTTGGGAACAGTAGCATTGCCATTTTATTACTTTTTCATCTTCCTTGAAAAGATCCTAATCTTCCAAAGGCTTGGATCTCTGTACCTAAATAAATGTTCAGGGTCAATGAATTTTAAATACTTTCTATCAAATTTCATTTAGCAACCTAAACATACAAATGACTTAAACTTTTTTTTTTATGCCCTAAATACTCAGAAATTGAAGTGAAAGCTCCAAAGTCCTCTTTTCTGCGAGCCTGTTTTTGTGTTTAATTAATGGATTGTTCTTAAATAGAGTGGTAATCTGTAAATTTCAAGATAGTTGCAATTTCTTAGTAGTTCTTTTAAGGCCACTGATGCAACAAAACATCTGTTTTAAAGGCTTGCAAGTTCACTTGCGTCTGTTATCTTCTTCTTTTTTTTTTTTTTCCCCTTTTTTTTTTCCCTTCTGAAGATGCAGATGTTAGGGAGTTGAGAGTTGGGTATTTACACACGTGAAAGCTAAATTTTAAGTTGATGTGATGGGAAAATATATTGCAGCCAACAGTAAGTAAATTTTATACTGCATCTCAGAGTCTTAGAATGAGAAACAAGTGTTGCTGAATGACAGACATTTTGCAGTTTCATGACCAGCAGCAATTGAAATCTTGTCATGGACTCAAAACTTGTCAAATGTTCTTTAAAGGCAGTATGCTCTTAATGCTTTATGCAACAGAATGTTTCACACATTGAACTCATGCAAGCAATTGCTGAGGTATAGTTTCTGCAAGCCCTGAATAATAATTTTAGTAATTTTAGATACATGGAGTTACTCATTTACTAGAATCTCTCTGGAGCAAGCATTTCCAAACAGTAACCTAAATGGTGTGCGTAAGTTAACACTGGTGGATAGCTGCATACTGGCGGCTGTTACTGTTTCAAATACAAAGCCCTACAAAGTGCTACAGTATTTCAGCACCAAATGCTTTAATTTAGAGTTCTTAACTGTAAATGGATCTTGACAAATGGCAAAGAGCTAGGCCCAAGGTTTCTGCCAGAGAATATTGCCACTTCTCCAAGGACTCATTAGTGTCTCCAAGCATTTTAGTCTCGGGGATCTCTTGAACACTTCAACCTTACTCCTTGAGCTTCTTCAAAGAAACTTAAAATTAAAAGGTAGATTTGCATTGCAGACATTTCTGTTCTGTCAGCCTTACAGGCCAGGACCATAATTGGGGATTGCATTGCTTTTTAAATATATATATATAATCAGAAATTTTACTAGCTACTTGCAAGACTTCTTGTTGCAGATGTGACACACCTCAGAGAATTCCACTTTCTCAGTTTTTGCCTTTTTTTTTCCTCACTTTGTGTATTGCTTTGTCATAGAGAATGTGACTGACTACTTGGATGTCAATTTACCAGCCTAATGAAATTATTAAGACACTAAAGGGAGAGGAGAGCCTCAGCCTATTTAGTGAAGGGAAGAAACCAATGTATAACAAGATGCAGTTCTTATATGTAACCATTTTACTTCCATGAAGGACCTACCAGATACCTTCCTTTATTATATTTCAGGGAAGTGTTGCAGCAGGGAATAAAAGCAACAGTATCTTTGCTCACTGATGCGTGGCAAGAGGTGTTTCTCATGGTTGTTGTGCTTAAGTATGTAGGGGTCAGTAGTTCCACTGAAATAGCATATGTGCACACAGTATCACTTACCAAAAGGCACAAGTGGCCTCTCCTGTTTCCCAGGCTGCTCCCATGTCCTCAGGGGACCTTCTTTGATAACCTACACTATTCTGCTTCCAGTTTCTCTGCTTGTCCTATCACTGTGGTGTCAGGCTAGGACAAATGGATTCAGTTTACAGAGCATAGTGCAGTTGCAGGCAGTAAGGAGTGGTTGGATGCTAGGAGAGGAGAGGAATTGGGGGGGGGACAGGCTAGCCACAGCTTTAGGAAGATTTTGGTACAAATGTGCAGTAAATACATTATTGAGGAGGCAGAAATAAAATATTTACAATAAAATACATGCATTCTTGTGCTCTTTACAATGCTTTTTGTGTATTTAATTCCACTCATCCTCTGTGCTTTAAAATGCTGATAGCAGCTATGCACCAAAGAGCACGTCATCCAGAGAGTTATGCCTTCCTGCATCTAAAATCTCCTTTTCTGTAGACAAGAAACAAGATCCATTTGTTATTCTGTGTTTGTGTTGAAGTCTATTGCTGATGCAATGCATAATTACCCAGAGTCATGGGATCCAGTGTGACAGAATGTGTGTGATCAGTGTAACTCAAGAATGCCATGGGACAGCAGGACCTGGGAGTGAAGTTGGTAGCATTTAACTTCACTGCTTGTAAAACAAATTTAGGCTTTGTGACTTGAGTTCAGGGGTTTATTTCCCACACAACAGAGGACAGAACCATAAATTACTCTAGATTAGGGACTGCTGATAGCACTTCTACATGATCCTTTTTCCTCAGCACTCAACAAGGGCTTTTGTATTATTCCCATTCAGTTTGGCTGTTGACTGTGGGCTGTTCAACAGCAAGTGTAGTGCACGAGTTTGCAATCTGAGCACCTCTATATACTATGTTCTGAAATGAACAGTGACTAATTTGACTGATTTTAAGCCTTGGGAATTTCAAATATGCCAAATAAATGAAGATTTACTTGACAGTGGTAGTAAGTTTCCCTGAAAATAAGATGGGCTTTGAGATTTTGTAAGCCTTTACTTTGAAAGATGGGTATGCAGCACAGTCTAAATACCCTCTCATTTGCCATAGCAATGTGCAGCCTGCTTATTTTCAGCACTTCCTTTGTAGATGTGCATGGAGAAGCTATGATTTATGATTTGGGTATGCTGCTAGATTATCAAAATCCAGGTATTGATTATAGAACCATTTGAAATAACATCTTCATCAGTGAGGCTTCAGCTTTTTTTATGGCTAAATGATAAAAAACCAGATCCATTCCTATCCAGATAAAGAAACTACCTTTGACACTCTTCCTTCTCTTACAGAGATACAGTAAAGTGAATGCAGGGGAGGAAGGCTGGAGTTCCTGTAATGTCTTAGAGGGGTTTTCAATAATCCCCTTGGTCCAAGGGAATAACTTGTGCAGGTTTTAACATTTACTCCTCATAACACAGTTCAATAAGCTTATCAAGGAGTTAGAGCTGCCACACTGCTAGCCCTTGAATGTGCAAGGGACAACTGCATTTTCTGCAGGACACAGAGTATATTGGGGATTTGGAGTTGCTTTTCAATCTCATTCTGATTCTAGACTCTTGGAAGTAACCAGAAAGACTTAGTCCTTCATTTGGCATCTGGAGGTCCCTCATGACGTGCATTACAGCATGCAGAAAAATTTTGCAGACTGTTGACTAACCAGAGAGCTCACACAAAAAAATATTGGCTCCACTGGTACCACATAATAGTTGTTAATATTTCTCCAAATGAGGCTTTTGTTCTATGGATTTTTAAGAGCTGTGGCTGACTAGCACAGCAAGGAAGGTGCTACTATTTGAGTAAGTGATAGAAGACGTATATAATCAAGCCAGCTCTTATAACTGAAACTAGCCCCTCTCCTAGCTTAAAATAAACTGTATTTGTTCTGCTACCTGCTGCGGGTCGTTACGCTAGCAGCATTAAGAAAGCATCAGTGCTACAGCAGCCAGCTGCCCATAGCCTGGATTCTGCCACAGACTGATCAGATTCTGTATTAGTGTAAAGTTCTTTCTCTATTAACCTTCCCTTAGGAAAGGGGAAACACGGCCTCCATCATAATTAGCTTACACAGCCTTCCATGTAAGCCAAAGAATGAAAAGTGTCAGGGGTGCTCTCAGCAGCATCATAGGTATTTGCTGTTAGCAGGGAAAAGTTAATCTGCTCTCAGATTTTGGCAAGGGCACAAAAACCTATGTCTAAAAATGTACTTAGAATGAATTAAATTTCACACAACTGTGACCACACAGTAAGTAAATTAGTAAAATGGTGGTGATGATGGAAACTGTGACTAATCAGAAAGCTGCATTAACAATGAATAAAATTATCTTTTAACATAAACTGAGGTTATTAAGTGCCTTATTTTAAAAATGTGTTTGTTTATTGCTCTGTAGCTTTTAACAACTGTGTAATTTCACCTACCAGCACACTCTAGCAGTTTTGTCTGAAACACCATTTTCACTCAAAGTAGGGTATTTTTTTTAAAAAAAAGAGAAGATGAAATAAAAAAACAACTCTGAGACATTGAGTCACTGCACTTGTTTTTCTAAATCACTTAAATCATAATGTGAAAAAAATCTGAAAAATAGAAATGCTTTGAATTTTCACTTTGAAATGACGTCTCTCTCTTTTTTTTTTTTTTTTTTTTTTTTTTTTTTTTTTCTTTTTTAATTTTCCCTTTTGCATTCAGAACTGAAATATAGAGTGCAGTGCCCTTTGGGTTATCAGGGCAGCACAGACCAGGCACACAGCTGGTGTGGGTAGAACTGTTGCTTGTTCTCTCTTTGCTGCACACCTCTTTTCCCAAATCCATCTGATCTGAGTTTGGCAGGTCCCTGTGGATTGATTCTCACTGCTGCCAGAGCATGTTTCTCTTCTTGATTTCTTCTTAGAAGTACTGACTCAACAAGTTTCTATAATCATAAAGAGTCAGGCTCTGTATTTTTCTGCATGATTAGAAATGTTCTGCTCTCTGTACACTTTGAGAACTGCAGGAAGCTGGTCCCTGTACTTTCTGTGTAACCCAAGGTGGGTTCTGAACAAGCACTAAGCAGCCTCTCAGCATTACTGCTGTGCTTGCTGTTGGCATGGGAGCCACAGTGGCAGCCTTGCTCTCCAGGGGACTCCCACCCCAGGGATGCCTTCCCCCAGCAGATCTCAAGCAGCACCTCAGATTAAGGAGCTGTGTGAGCAATGCCCAAATCATCTCTCCTGTTAAACTGAAGTGCAGATAAAAGGCTACATCTCAGAGCTATCTCTCAAACAAGGCAGCTGCAGAAACTTCTTAGAGTCTGTAATGTTTGACCAATGACATCTACTTTGAAAAAACCCAACAACTTAAACGATATTGTGTTGCTGGATAATGGAAGTCATATTCAGCATTCCTAAATGTCATCAGCTATCTTTCCTGTTTTCTTCAACATCTTGCTGTCTTGCAAAGAAATTGTTTGATAAGCTAACAGAAGAGCAAGTTATTGTAGATGCAGAGGCTGAGGAGAGGGATCTGGGAAAGGCATTCCTACCTCTTTCCTCTGCCAAACCTTTCCAGCTGTTCAATAGTATTGGACCTCTTTTCTCCTCACAAAACATTCTTAAATGGAGAAGTAAGGACTTATTCATTTGGTTCATAGCAATTACAAGGTAACTATTATATAAATTTGGTGGGATTTTTTCCTTTTTCCTCAAACGAGTTTTGAGCACATGTGGGCTTCCTGCTCAAGCTTCATATATTCCTTAGAAAAAAAAAAGAAAAAGGGTCTGCTTTTTTTAAGGCCAGGTGTTTTATACAGCTAAGTTGAGACATGCCTGAAAAGGCTGTGGTTATTCTGCTGTCTGAGCTTATTTCTTATTTTCCCCTCTCCTTTTTGTAACATTTAGCACATAACACTTTAAACATGCTGTTTATTTTTGTGTTTTCTGCTTGTGTATCTCCTATGACCATTAGTTGCTTTGGAACATTGAATTCAAAAGTGGACATTATTTTCCTCCTCTTCCTCAAATATTCTTGCAGATGTTGCTGTAAATCAGTTGTGGGGCTCACACAGCATTTGGCTGCCTGACAAATGTGCCATAATAATGCAGCTAAGTAAAATGTGGAATTTCTGAGGTACTGCTTGTAACTTTCTCAATGCTGTTGTAAATTCCCATCTGTGTCAGCACAGGTGGAAACATAGTCATAAATAATTCAGGCGTGTGTGTGTGTGTGCCTGTGTGCACGTGTGTGAGTTGAGGGTGGGTAGTAGAGGTTGCATGTACTTATTCTTTTTAAAGAGTCTCCTATGTGGTTCACCACTTCCATGATTTAATTCATTTGAAGCAAATAAAAAAAATAAATACTTTCATTAAAATCAAAATAATCTTGCTAACAAGGTTTTAGAGAGAGAATATGTACACACAAATTGAAGCAAGGAGGCTATGGTGGCTGTAGGTAGGAGCCAGCCCTAAGAAGCCACGACAAGCTTAAGAGCAGCCCTTCAGGTAATGATGATAGAGCCATTTCAGGAACCCACCATGAGCTTCTGCTTCTGAGAGGTCTAATCTGAGCTGCTCTTTGTCTTCAAGAGAAATCACTCCAGTGAGCTGGAGTGCTGTGTTGATAGTTTGCAGCACTGGGTAGGGACAGGAATGTGCATTGTCCCAAGATCTCAACAAATTAGAGGCCTCTACAAATTAAAGGCCTAGACAATCATCAACCATATGAAGTTCAACAAGAGAAAGTTCTGGATTTTGCACCTGGAGTGGGGCAACCCTGTATGTAAGTACAGACTGGGGAAAAAGATGCTAGAAAGCAGTGGCACAGAAAGAGTCCTGGGGCGCCTGGTCCCTGGCAGTTGAACATGAGTCAGCAGTGCCCTGGCAGCCAGGATGGCCAGCCATGTCTTGGGGGTATCAGGCAAAGCATTGCCAGCTGGTCAAGGGAGGAGACTGTCTCGCTTTGCTCTGCACTGATGTGGCCTTACCTTGAATATTGTGTGCAGTTTTGGGCACTGCAATATAAGAAAGGGATGAGCATTGATCTCTTCCCTGTGGTAACCAGTGAGAGGACCAGAACCCAAGGGAAGGGCCTGAAATTGTGTCAGGGGTGGTTTAGGATCTGACAAGAAGGTTCTTACTCCAGAGGGTGGTAGGGCACTGGAACAAGCTCCCCAGGGAAGTGATTACAGCATCAAACCTGAGAGAAACATTTGTGCAATGCTCAGGCACATCGTACGTAGATTGTTCAGACAGGGTTAAGAGTTGGACTCAATGATCCTTGTGGGTCCTGCTCTGCTCTGCACTGGTGCAGCCTCACCTTGAATATTGTGTGCAGTTTTGGGCACCACAATATAATAAAGTTAATAAGATGTTAGAGAGTGTCCAAAGGAGGGCAATGAAGATGGTTTCTGTGATCCTTTGCTTTTCTGTTTCCTTGTGTGATCAGTTCTGAGAGGCAAGATGTTTGGATATGTTTAGGAATTCAGCTAATCCTACTGAATTCTCCATGCTGACAAGGCAGCCCCCATCCAGCTTGCCTGGCTGTACCAATCATGCTGCCTCCTTGGTGGGAACTATCTTTTCAGCTGAACACATGGTGAGCCTGGAAAGTAGTTAGACCATCCTTTCCCCAAAAACAAGTAGTTTCTGATTGTTGCCTTTGAATCCACGAGTGTAAGACTACTCAGGAGTTGTTACACAATAGCTGAGGGCAAAACACTTGGGGGAATCTTAGAATTTAATGAGCTGGCTCTTCTGAACTACCTGGGAGGAAAGCCAGGAAGAAAATCTGAGAACACTGATTTTAGAAGTATTGCCTCTTCTTACATTGAATGGTAAGAAGTATAACTGCTTAACAACCGAATAATAAGCTCACCATAGAAACCTCTTTTTAAAGCTGTTGTTTCAGTCATCACTACGGAAACATGATGTTAACACCAACTCACACTACATAATAATATTTATAGAGCACAGGTATGGTTACTAACGAGCTGCACACAAACTAGTGTTAAAAGAATATTTATTTTCACAGTTACAGGCTGTGAATATTTATTTTCACAGTTACAGTCAGGTGTTTCTAAAGGTAAAAATGAGTATTTGGCCCTGTCAGTGTCTTCATGTCCATTCTGTCTTTAGCTACTTGGAAATAAGCAATTTCCTAAATCTGGTCATGTATCTATATTGTGTTTTCACTTTTTATATTTCAGATACGGTCCACCCATAAGATTTTCAACAGACAAATATTATTAAAATTTAAAATTTGTGGAATAAATCAGATATCTTAATTGAAAAACTAAACAGAAAGTATTTGATTTTTTTCCCTGGGTTATGGTTGTTAGTGTTTATACCAGCATTTCCCAAAAAGAGCATGTTTAAAGTTAGGTACTCTCATGTATCAAAGTATTTGATTTTAGGAAAAATTTGTAATTTTATTCTCAACAAACTTAAAAATCTACCTACTTTTAAAAATTATTATTACCTGCATGTTGCAAAATGGCATATTTAAAAACTAGATACTGTATAACTTAAAACAGAATTATCCAAAATGTGACTAAAAATAGTGTAATTTCCCTTAAGTGGTGAAGGGGTGGCTCTTTGTTACTGCTGCTGTTCCCTGGGCTCTCTTTTATGTCAGTGCTGAGAAGCCACACAAGAGTAGCTCCTATTTGGTGTAACTCCTGCCTTGAACCTCAAGCTTTCACAGAAAAGTCAAGAGATAAAGTATGAACGTGATGTTGTGGGATGGCTTGTTTGGTTTTTCTAGGAGCTTAAGGTGGAAAGAGTCAATAAATATGGAGGGGAGCAAATATAGGAAAAGAGAGAGAGACTGACTAGAGAGAAGTGTGTGTGGGAGGGGTATAAGGAGTGGACCATGGGAAGAACAGGGATGATCAACTACATAAAAACTTCAAACAAATCAGCAGAAAGAGTCTGACTGGCTCCTCCCTGCAGCTGTCACTGCAGGCTGGAGATTGAGTAGGGCAGGAAAGAGAAGAGAAAGTCAGACATTTGTCCTGCTGCCACAAAGAGGGTCTGCTCTGCATGTTGTGAGCTGTTTGGAACAAAGTTAAATCTTTAATAAAGTTAAAGCTTTGTTCTGTCAGAGATCATCACATAAACTACTTTCACTGTTGTGTATTAGCACCACTCAACCCACACTCCTTAAAAACACATCTTCAGGTGCACCATTAAAAGCCCACCCTCTGCAGTCTGGTGAGCTCAGAGGAGACTTTAACTCACACAAGCAGATACAGGTGGTAGTTACTGCTCGGGTTCTTCCTGATTCCTTTTAGCTTTTGGAAGATGAGGCCTCTAACCTCTGGTAGGTTTAGGAAACCTCTTGGTTTCCTCTGGGCTCAGTGGATATCTGATAAGCATTTCAGGAGATGGAGATGCTTTTATCCACATGTCTTGGAAACCTATCTCAGGAGGAGCTGCACTGCTGTTCAAGACTGCCCACACCTCTGCTGACAACCTCAGATAACAGGTTAAATTAAAAGACTTGTGGTCAGTTAGGGGTAGGTCAATACATCTTGTGATATGATAATATCTGTTCCTCACTAGAAATGAAAAAAAAAAACACAACACTTCAGCTGACTTCAGAAAGCTCCAAACAGGGTTTATAAAACCTGCAATCAAAAAAACCACTGGATATTTAACAGATATTTAATTGTACTCTGTGGTGCATCTGGTACTGAAGGTGAGATCATTAACATGACTTTAACCTTTTCTGCTGACTTTAAATGCTCATAATAGGAACAGAAGATGGGAGGACTAGACATAGTCAGAGTTTGGTCTGTTTTGCCAATACTATGACAAACAAATTATTGCAGAAAGTGTTCCTCTGTAAAAGCCATCTGAGCTTCCTCCTTCAATCCTCTTAGAAAGGTTTGCTAAAACCTGCTTGCTCACAAAGGTAGGAATCTCTTTCTGATTTTCAGCCTAAGTTTACTGAGGTTAAGTATAACAGCTTTGGAATAATAGCTTTCAGTTGCTGAAGGTGGATGGAACAGTACCCAAAATATAGACTCTAATGTTTTTATAAAGACCGAGCATATTCCTTCTCAGCCTTTCTCTTGCTGAGCTCAAAAAGCCAAATTTCTGTACTTTCTTTTGAATATCCCTTGCCTTTTCTTTAATCAGTTGTACCCATTTTGGGCATCTCTTTCTTCTAAATTTATAAATCCAACCAAAGATCACTGTAAATAAACAACAAAAATAATTTGAAAAATTAGCTTTATTCAAAATTTTAAGTAAAATATTGACCCTTCCCCAAGAGAAGGAAAAAAAAGTGAATCTGGGTACACCCTTCATGTTTAATTAAAGACCCCCTGTGGGATCCACTAAACATGTAATACAGACCCACCAAATTCTGCAGAACTACAAGAGCTATTGTAGCTCCAGGAAGGAAGAAATCAATTTTTGTTGAGCAGAATCACAAAAAGATTCTGAAACAAGTCAAGTTACAATGAGTGCAAGCTGGTCTTGTTGGAAGTGAGTGGTAATATTCCTATTTAAATTAGGATTTTATTAGTGTTCTAGCAGTTAAGATGATTGAAGGGGCTGTTTACAGTGAAAATGTTTGGATCTTTCTATTGAAATAATATAATCTTTGGTTAATGCAGCAAACAATTGATTGGCACTTACAACTAATGGAAATACATCAATTTGATCAAAGTTCAAAATGTGTCACTTCTCAGAAACCTGTTTTTTAGTGAAAAGCAAGAACATATTCTGACATGTCAGTTTGTCTGATTTCCACTCTGACTACACTAAATGTTAGTTGTTTAACATTAAATAATTTTAACTACACTGTACCAATTTATAATTCTAGGTTTAAACCTGAAATGACATATACAGGAGAAAGCAGTGAAAGAAAAAAAAGCAAAGCCTCAACTTTCCTGAGAAAGTAACTAAGCAAATGAAGTCATAATCAGACCATCTACATGCCCAGAGTTGTTGATGCTCACTTCAAAACTTAGTGGTCTTATTTTCCTTGCTTATCTCCCTTTTGCTTTCTGAGCATAAACTGAGATAAACTGTGAAAGAAACATGGTCTTTTATAAGTTTATAATCACATGAGTTATAAACTTCATGTGGGAATGGTTACCTTGCTGCTATGCTCAGATATTTATGAAATGTCTCTGTCTATGTCCTGACATGAAGGCCAAGCAGGCGAAGCAGGTTATTCTTTGAAAGGGTCATTCCTTCAGTAAGCAGAGACAGCCTCACAGCTGTCTGCAGAGCATTCCCCAGTTCCAGGTTATTTCACCCCTCAAGTCCAGCTTTGGGCACCAGATGCTTATTTTTTTCTGTGATTTCTCACACTCCTCACAATTTCACAAACAGGGCAGGTGGCTTTGCTGTGCAGATGCAAAATGAATCTGCTTTAGCTCAATAGGTGCTTTCTTCTAACTTCATTTTTAGTTTGACTTTTGCCTTTGTGTATTTGCTGAAGGGTTTTGCCCTTATGTACTGTGCAGCCAGCATCATCTAAAGAGAATTAGTTTTCTTACAACAGAATGCTTAGTTCCCCATTAATGCTTCTTTAATGGAAAAAGTTGTTCAAACCCCTCATCAGCTGAGCACAAAAGCACCTAGAGATAAAAGAAAATGTACAAATTAAAAAGAAAATTTCATTTGTTTATTTTTTTAATGCATTCTATCATTCCTGAAACACTTGGCAAGAGTGCTTTAAGGGTAGCATGGTCATCCATGCCTTGAAGAGACTGGCTGAGCTCATGGCCTAGACAAGCCTTTGGAAGTGCCTGCGTTTCTCTAATGACAATGAAATGTACTTGTGGCAGAGACCTAGGGAAACATCTTGGTTAGCAAGAGTCACTTCTGGTCTTTTCTTTTGTATTGCTCTTCTCACACATGATGGAGAGACTACTTTATCACTAAAAAATACTCAAAAATGTATTCATGTATGAGGTCCGAACAGCTAAGATTTCCCTATTAAAGGGGGTGGAATGAAAAAGGGTTTGTTTAAGCTCTCAAATGTGAAAACAGGCACAGTTTTTGTCACACATCCCCCAAAGACCTAATATATTCCATCTGATTATGGATTGTGAGAGGTGAGGGCAAAGAATATGAAGCAGTATTGTATTTAATTTACTGTGTTGTTATAAAATAGTCCCTATATAGATATTTTGTAAGTTTGAATGGGAAAATGATATTTTGCTGCTGGAAAACTTTTATAACTTTATACTACCAGACAGATAAATAAACAAAAGATTAGGTGTCTTCTAAGATACAGAATGGAAAAAGAGATTAACAATTTTTTTCCAACAAAAAAATTGTTCAGTATTGATATTGATAATACTGACAAAATTGTTGAGCTTCTGAAATAGATGCAGGCTGAAAAAAAGTAATTTTATAATGCTTTCTTTGTTCTAAGTTTGAATTTTTCAATTTTAGTTTCCTGTAGTGAAATTTTAAGGTGCTTCCCAAACAGTGTCCTGAGGTTTTCAGAAATGTCCAAACGTCATTATCAGTTTGTCTCATAAACCAGAAATATCTGATATTCTTGGTAAATCAAAAGCCCATCTTTCATGTATCAGAAAGATTAACTCCATTAGCTTGCACAGCAAAATCAGATTTCAAAATTGGGGCCCTGCAGGAGGATGAGAATATCTTTATTTGCCTTAACATCTCAGTTTTGCTGTTCAGACCTTATCTTCTGGATTTTTTTTGTGTGTTTTTTTTTTGTTTGTTTGTTTTTTTGGGGGGGGTTGTTTTTTAGTTTTTTGGGGTTTTTTTGGGCTCTTTGGTTGGTTGGTTAGTTGGTTTGGTTTTGTTTTTGTTTCTTTGGTTGTTTTTTTTGTTTGGTTGTTTTTTTTTGTTTTGTTTTGATTTTGGATTTTTGTTTTTAACTTTTGTTTTGTTTTATTTTGTTTTTTTTTTTTTATTTGTTTGTTTTTGGGTGAATCAACCATTTCCCTCTGTGATTAAATTCAAATTTGTTTCTGGGGACAACTCTGTTCAAGGCTCTTCCCAGTGGTCAGCTGGGTCCCAGGAGTAGCAGTGGTCCCCCTGCAAAGCATTTTCACAGGCCTTAAATCAAGGTTCAGGGCTCACAGCACATGCCCTTGGCATACAACCATTGGTTTTATAGGCTGTAGCATAGTCTTCAACAGATCTTCTGCCAGGGCTTCATAGCAGAGCTTGTCCTGAGCAGCTTGCGCACAAGCCACCCTGTGTCACTTGATCTGGTCTCATGGGTGGATGGCTCTGATGACTCGGTGTGGTGCAAAACAAGTCCTGGCATCTCTCTAGTTGCAATTTAGGTCTTTGACTGCGAGAATTCACAGCCCCGTCCCCATTAAGAGCTATAACTCCATCAGTCTCCACGTGCAGGCAGGGAAGAAGGAGGAATAAATTTAAGCATCCATCAGTTTGGGATTATTTGATGTGTGTTTATATCTGTTTCCACTTATTGAACAGGCCTCTAAAGTGTATGATTACTTTTATTTTTAATAAAGTTGTGGCTATGATCTTTATTTCCATGACAAAGACTTCTATTCAAATGTGAAACGAGAAAAGAGAAGGAGAAGGTTGTGAAAGGTTTCTAGGGAGAAAAAAATATTTTTAAAAATTGACAAAATTTTTTTCAGAAGAAAAAATACAGAAAAGAATTGGAAAACAGCTACAAAACCATCTAATATATTCTGGAGAACATTTATTCAAGGCAAAATAAATCAGATTGCGTGAAATAATTGCCTTCAAGAAATAATATGACTAGCTGTCCATTTCACTTGACACTAATTTGACAACAAAAAAAAAGGCAAAACAACATCATCATATCTGCGCTAGAATCTTCTGTTTATTCTTCCTTCCTTGTTAAAAAGCTCACAGATAATTTTTATTGGTAGCAATTTGATGTTAGTGGATAAACAACAATTTATTACTAGATTCATGCCATTTGGTTCTTCAACTTGCAGAAACCTATTTCTTTCACTGATAAAACATTTCTTAATTTATCACCTCTTGAGAGCACTTAAGCAACTGTGGTTCAACTAAACCCAAGTACAGTCTCTCTGCCTGTGTTTCACACTTGGCTGATAAAAGAAAAAGATGGGATACATTACAACTATTGATGGACTATAGCTAATTTCTGGTTTTAACCTTTAAGTCTTTAGCAATAACCTTAATTTTGCACGTGGATTGCACTTGTAACTTTCGTTTATCAGCTGAACTCTCCACAAAGAGAAAGTAGAAACATTTTAACGTTTTGTCTGTTTATGTAGTGAATTTATAGCTTGTGGCTTTGTCCATTCTATTGAGCAAATTTCCCCCCTTACATGCATAACAGGGATGTCACGAGCACTACTAGTGCAATCTTTTCTAAGCTGGAATAGCCACCAATGACATTTTAAGAGATTTTTACAGGGATTCAGTCTCTTCTCCATTTATGTTTGCTTCTCAAACTCCTGTGTTAGGCTTTCTGGCTGGGTGAATTTAAAGAATGCAAAATGTTCTTTTAAAGATAGGTTTAAATGTTCTTGAAAACAGTATGTTGGAACTGGTGGAATACTTTCATTTAAAATTTTATTTGGCATAGAGTGCCTTTTAAAAAAACTACAGAATTTTGTTGTTGTTGCCAGAAATACTGACTTTTTAATATTTTTTCCACTTTTATAAATGTATTTTCTATAAACGTAGAAAAGAATTCTGTAGGAATCATATTGAATTTGTTGTTGAGGAAGAAAATTCTTTTTCCCCACAAATTCATTTTCTTCAGCAGGTAATGATGAGGATGATCACATAAAAGTGTGGCTGAGCTGTGAAGTGAAGGTGGGAACCAGCAGGGCCCAGGGAAGCTGCAGTATTCTCCCAGAGATTTCTGGTAGAATTTTGTCTTGAAGACAGTGCAAGAATTAAACACTGACTATGATTTAATTTTTATTTTATTATAATTTTCTCAATTTCTTAATGAGTGAAAAGATGTAAAGGTGAGGGCTTTTTTTTTAGTTTTTTTTTTTGGGGGGGTGTGTTTTGTTGTTGTTGTTTTTGGTGTTGTTTTTGCTTTTATTTTTGGGGTTGGGTTTTTTTCTCTCGTGGCTCAAAATCTCTTTTGTTTTGTTGGTGCTCCTCATATTTTTTCCAGTTTATTTAAGACAGATATTTGGATAGGCTTTCTGTTTTAATTTGTACTGAGCTGTTGCTTCCTGGCTGTGGCCTCTACGTTTAATTTTGTACATAATGAACAAAATAGAAGCAGAATAAACACAATAGCAAAATATATCATTATCTTTTGCTTTTTTTTCCCATGCTTTTTGCTGATAATATGCATATAATTTGTTATGCTGCCAAGAGCATCTGAGCCTTAGTCAACTTTGGGACTGTAATTCCCTTATACTCTATTTTCCTATTTATTTTGTTCTGAATAGTTTAGTAGTACAGCTTGAAAAAGATATAAGCAAAGGTCTTTGGACTAAGTTTCTGTTGAATTAACATGAGTCATTTTAGATACAATTTGCTACTGGTATAGTATATTTTAGGCTGGCAATTTGCCTTGGGAATACAAATCTAACTAATTTATTCTCTTTTTCAACTCCTATCTTACTTAGGGCTGCAGACATTCTTATAAATTAATGCTATACTAGCAACATGTTACAACCATAGAAGGGTAGTGGATACAAGTAGTTCATTCATCTGTGTATCTTGCTATTTATCCTACATATATTAATAGACATCTTCTACGCAGAATTCAGTATATTTAGTTTTCTCTCCTTTGTGTCATGCACATGGAAATAAAACTGCTTTTTTTTTTTTTTTTTTTTGTCATGAGGAGAGGAAAGAGGGACATGATCTGCATTATTCATAGGGAAAAAAATATGACCAAGATGTAGGTCTTGCGAATTGAAGGAAATGACAGGATAAATAAGTAATTAAACTTAACAATCTAATGTACATAAGAGCCCAGTATAGCTCTTTCTGAATGGCTGTATTTCAGAAGATGCTTTTATATCCAGACAACAATAGTAGCTTTCAAAATCTCTCTAGTGTAGGTATCTGTATTGTAGAAATCTATACCTCATAGGGCATTCTAGTCTTCTTTTGCAGATTGCTTTGAGAACAGCTATGCCTGAAAAACACCTCATCTCATACTGATTAACAGGCTTAAGAAATAAATGTAAGATTTATTAAGGCCATTTTCTCCCCAACAATAATAAAAATAATCCATCTGAGTAACTTGAATGTTCCTGCCTGCTGCATCAGTTCTTAAAAGTTCACTGAGATGAATGCCACTCAAAATTTTTAGAATTTGGGGTTTGGAACTATTTTTTGATATTGAGACAGAATTGTGTCCCAAAACATGGCATTCCTCATGATGAAAATGGTGTACGTGATATGTATTCAGGATCCTTAAGTATTCTGCAGTAAATGAGAATCAGATATTGACCAGTATACTTCAACGCAGATATGAGATTTAATAAAAATTAAATGAAGTTAAAATTAATAGTGAATGTATCTACGTACACCTGTGGATAGAACTTTGACAGAGATTTGCACCTGTGTCTCAGCAAGTGGTGAGATCTTTGGCAATTGCTCAAAAATATCAAGAACTTGGATACATTGCTCCTGACCATCTCAATGGCTGAATTAAAAATAACTTACTTTAAATAATGATACTAAAAATCTTGAACTGAAAGTCCCTAATGTCTGTCTAGGTGCAGAATTTCTAGTTAAAGGAAGCAGTTGAGGCAGTGGAATCATAAAGCAATGTAATATGAACCCATCACTGTTGGGGAGTGAGATTAGAGCAGATACTTAGTGCAGCAAATCTCTTTACCATCTGCTCCTTCAGCTTCTTGACCAGGTTGCAAGGCAGGCAGCATCCTCCCTTTGGTGCTTTTAAAAGTGACATGTGCTGTCTTTTGCATCAAGGTATTTGATGCAGTCTAAGCTTCACACATTCTGAATTGAAATTCAGCAGAGCAGACTTGGACTGAGACATAGGATGTTATCCTTCAAGAGTTGTCCATTGAAGCACTAAACTCACTAAATATGAACTCAGAGGAAACAGTGCATAACTAAGCTATAAGAACCAGTCTTAAATGAGCTAAAATATGTACTGGAAGGCAGTCATTCAGATTTTTTCCCCATAGTGTTGTATCCTACTAAAGAAACTCTCTTGATCCAAGTTTCTTAGGTAGCTCATTTAAAGTTAACATGGGTATTTCTACATGGTTTTACCCTTCTCCCAACTATAGCAGAGGATGTTTTCATACATGTGAAATCACTGCAATAGAAACATACTCCATGGAGAAAAGTAAAGCAAAAAGGCAAGCAAAAAATTTATCTGTAAATAGTTTACTATTTTTAACCTGTCTTCCTCTACCAAAATGAAAAAAACTCAATGATATTCTTTTTAGAATAATTTTCTCAGTATTTCTATGTATAATCAGTATCTCTGTGTACATTATTTCAAAATACCATTTTTTAAAAAAAAGCTCTCATTTTAAATATTTACAAATGTTCTGCTAAAATGCCAGAAACTATTTTTTTTTTTCAGACCTATTTCAGGGACCAAATATTACTTAATGATCAGGTTTTTAATGCTAAAGATTACAGCCTCAGAGCAAAGGTTCTTAACTCTTGAAAAATATAATTTTGAGGAATGTGTACTTAATGAATCTGTGCTGTGACATATCTGAGAAAACACTTAGAAAACGTTATCTTTAAAAGGAATATTATTTCAACAAGTCTGTATTATATATATAAATAAAGAATCTATATTATATTTATAATTACATTTATTTAGCAAAAGGAAGGTGCTTTAGGAAATCCATTTGGTCAGTAGATTCTATTGCTTGTTTTCTCTTTTTTCTTTTAATACTCTTTTCAAAGCAATAAGTACAAATACCTTGTCTAAAGAACAGTAAAGGATGCGTGAAGAAATGAAAAATCTTAGTGTACTCATCACTGGCTGAATGTTAAGACAGCAAAAGAAAACAGAGAATCGTGGTTACACAAAAACAAACTCAAGGGATGACACTTCCATTAACAGTATAGGGAACAGAAGTGAATGAATGAACCTCACTCATGGAAAATCAGAGACTGTGGGTGAGGACTAAGTGAGCATCTAGAATACAAGGTCTACATCAAGCAAATGGAAATAGCTGCAAATACTTTATAGTCATTCTCCATTCTCTTATTATTTTCTTTGTTACTTTAATTGCACTGGGTATTGTTCCTTGCTGTGAAAAACACTGCTTCTTTCTTTAAAGAAATGCCACTGTTTTTGTGGTGTGGGATTTTTAGTTTTGCAGCACATTATAAGACTATAATTTATCTTTATTTTAAAAAATAGAGCAAAATTTTCAACCTGGGGCCATAGAATCATCTGTAGTGGAGACTGTGCATTCAGTGAGTATTTCCTTGACTCAGTAAATCAGAAATGTTGCCAATCTGTCACATGGGAGAAAAAAATATTCAAAATATTTGTAAAAATATTTGTAAAACAGTTTCAGGGAGAAAAAAAAATCAAAATCAAGTAGTGCACTATTGAATTAACTACCCCTTCAAACCTTATTAACTACAGATGTCCCCTGATGTGGTATGCTTTTGTGGTGGCAATGCTTTCCCATGTTGTGTCATTCCTCTGAATGCTAACAGTGGTATTGCCTTCTGGCTTTGTAGGGTAGGATTTCCAGTTGGTAAAATGCAGTCAGTCTTTTTGATGTTGAATTGTGTCTGTAAAAAAAAAAAAAATAAATGACCAAGCTAATAATTTGTATGGGGAAGGGACTTTGGCCTTGTCTTCCACTTTTCAAAGGTGCATTCAACATTGGGCAAACAAAACAAAAAAATTACATACTGTTAGAAAGTAAGTCTTTTGCTGCTGTGCAGTGGTGCAGGTTTCTGGGAAAGAGTAATTTGTATTTCCTCTATTTTTAAGAATGATGTTACCACAAAGAATGAATATTTCTGTTGTTGTGCATTAAAACAAAGGAAGAGGTAAACAAGCAGTTAATGAATCACAAAGAGCAAAATTCAACATGCTGTAATTCCACAAGACTTTCAGGCCAAGATGCATGGTTTTTGTCAAAGACACCAAAGGGGAGACCAGAATCCAGTGTACGATGTCGGATTCTTTTCTATGAGAAAAAAGCTCATTTATTTATTTCAGGTGGGCATTTCCTAAGGCTGCTCATACAGCACCCAGAAATTACATATTTGGGGTTTTTTTTAATTAAATCTTTTTTACTCAATATTTATTAATATCACATATTTTTCTAATTTTAAAATATTTTATATTTTTATTATCACAAGCTTGAAATTTATTTTCATTTGCTCAGTTGTCAATAGCAGATCACTTTCAACTCAATAAGTGCAGCTAATTGTATGTGTATATATACATACCAGAACAAAGTAAAACCAGTCTATATACACTCAATTCACTTGGGCCTTTGAACCAAGCCAGTGAAAGAAGGCAGCTGGAAAGGCTTATGGCAGCCAAATCTTGAAATGTTAACAGAAGCAGCTAAAGAAACTCTCGCCAAGTCAACACCACCACTATCCCAGTTACATCCATAGCACTGAGTACTGCCAGCAAAATAGATTACAGTGCTTGGTTTATGAGCTCTTTGTCTGCCAGGAAGGTTTTATGTGTGACCATGTATGTAAGAGTCAGTCCTTGATGAAGGAGGGATGGGTATCAATACTAGTGTTCAAGGAGAGAATGAACAGATGAGAATTTTCAAGTGTTTTGTTTTTCTTCCCTCAGACATCACTGTCTGCTGTCCAGGAGCCAGGAGCAGTACTACAAGGCTGGTCTGCTCAGTGTGGTCAGAGTTTCAGTTGTATGCAGTGGTTATTGAGCTCTGTAATTAATGTGGTTACATTAAGACATCCAGCTGTTGGGTCCCCATTTTGCCCTCAAATGCACGCGCTTGGCTTCCGTGCTTCAATGGGAAGAGTTTGAGCATAGCTGGGGATAGAATCTGTGTGTGTACACATTTGTGCTTCTGTATATACAATAGAGAAATAGAGATATATATTTTCCTGAATGATAATATTCATTAGCTTCCTATTTCCTTTCTCTACCAAATGTTCCTATTTCCATTTAGAGTCCTGGGCTTTGATGTGTATCAATCTTATCTGGGAAAGCATGTAGGTAATATGGTGACTCTTATTTCATCCAATGTAAAGCTTTTCTCCTGACATCTAGCTGAACCACAGCCTGAACTGTTGAGAAAAGTTAAAAGGGGGGAGAAAGAAGGTAGAAAAGGGAGGGGAAAGGAAGGGAGGAAAGGGAAGGGAAGGGGAGGGGAGGGGAGGACACTCCAAATGTTCTGTTTGTGTCTGAGATGGGAAACAGCAATATTGAAATATCCCAGATAGTCTATTCTTGCTGTACTAAAGACCCAGCCAAAACAAAGTGGTTCTGGAAATCCTTCAAGGAATCCTGTTTATTTCCAGTCTTGATTCCAGACCAGAGAGGTCTGGATAAGGCATTCAAAAGTTTGAATGCTAGTCAGTTACTTCTTCCTTTTTCCTCTCCCCACCTAAACTAGAGTCCAAACTCATCATTAGCTCTTCATGGATATGTCACTTCCTTCTGCAGACACCTCTGACCGGTTCTCCATGTATTCAGGTCAGAAAACTGAAAGCACTGAATTTAGCTTTTGTAAACATAAAGCAAAATATACTAAGACAGGCAAGTTATTCAGCAATGCTCTACAAGCAAGAGTTGATGGTGACATTGTCCTTCCTCCTGTGCACTGGAACATTTTGAACATTAATATGTATCTTCTTTGGCTCAATGATTGCAGCTTACTGAGTAATATGACTATCAATTGTCTCTTATTGCAGATGTGATGCTATATTTCTCTCTGAAGCTGCCTCTGTGTATCTGCATGCAGCTGCACTCGTAGTTCAGGCAGTAGATGTGCCTCTTATTTTTACTTAATTTTTTTCAGAGCAAAGCTAAGAATATGAATCACTTGTTCTGTTTAGACTAAGTGACCCTTTGTCTTGACCTCATTCTTCACATGCTCATCCATGTTTGATTGAAATCTGGGACAGATGTGGTTTATTTCATATTCTAATTGAACAGCTTTTCTCATTCCTAATTATCTCAAAGAATTAAGTACTGGATCTTAACTAGAAAAGAAAAAGTCAGTTCAACTAAGAATTTAAAAAGAGCACTATCTTTTTCACAGATATTCTACCTCCTAGGAAAAGTTAGTACTTTGCTCTCTGTATATTTGAGGTATGTCATCCATAACTAAGCCCTGTTATTCTTATAATCTAACAAAACTTTTGATTTTCATTCCTGCTAGATAGGTCCTATCCAGTCAACACAAACCTTTTAAGATGTGATCTCTTACAGAAGTCTGTCTCAAAAATATAACCTTAATAATTCAAATTATTCAAATTCAACTTGTAATTATTCTGCTTGGTTGAAATAAGTAGTACTGTATGAGTCAGAGGTTATACGTTCAAAAATGGACTAGTGTGGTTAACTACCTTGGCCTGTGACACAGGACATCAGACTAGCCTGACTTAGATATTACTGGAGACAGACCATTAGACCTTTTTTAATTTTTTTTTCCTTACATAGGTATAAGTAGGCCAAAATCACCCCATAACTTCAAAAGATAAAATGCCTGGAATTTTTTTGCTATGAGTCATGTTTTTTTAAAATCTAATTATTCTCACAAATCTTCTCTGAACTCTTTCCAAATATCAATCCTTTTTGCACTGCAGGCAAAGGAATTTATTTGAGTATTCTAGTAATATTTACTTTGGGAGAAATATGTAAGTGTATTGACTCTTTACACTTACTCAGTACCCCCTTTTTACTAAATTCAAGATGCTATTAGCCTTTTGAAACACAATCTCATGTGAAGCCCAGATCAGCTCAGAGCAGGACCATCCCCATGGATCTTCCCAGAATTACTCTTTCCTGTGTTAGCATCTCCTCTCATATTAGTATCATTCATATCCTTTAGTCCCTCTCTCTCTCTTTTTTTCCTTGTTCAAATCAAAACACATACTGTTTGCAAGCTTATTGCTTATCAAGCAATCAAGATTGCTCTTTGTTAATAACATTTCTTCTTTATTATTTGCCGAGCTCTAGTTTTTCCTGGTAACTGCAAACTTTGTTAATGATATTCTTATGTCATCTTCCAAGTCACTGATAAAAGCTCATTAAAATACACTATGACAGTATTACCTGTGGGACCACATTAAAAGCACACCTGCTTGAAGATGATTTCTCTGACATCTGTCACTTAGTCAATGGATAATATATGTAGTGTTCACTGTGTTAGCTTTGTAGCATTCTGTTTTTTAATCAAACTGTCCTGCTATACATAGTCAAAAGTTTGACTGAGCTTTGGTTATATACAGTAATATTACTATCTTTGTCAACTCAACTTGTAATCTTATCAGAAAAAGAAATCATGTTATCTTGACAGACTTATTTTCCATATGACTAGTTTGAGTGGTATTAATAATATTTTATTTTTTAATGTATCTGTTCTACTGTTTTATTTAGGATCAAGGACAGCCTGACAGAATGTCTTCAGGCAGGTTTTCCTGTTTATCCCTTTTAAATACTGGTGCAACATTAAATTTCTTCTGGTTTCTGAAACTATTCCAGTATTTCTGGAGTTACTGAAAATAGCAGTAGCAGCTTAAAGAAGCTTTCAGTCAGCTCTTGGGATGTACAATTCTTGTAGTACTTAAGTCATAGTTCATGAACATATGAATGCTCTTGGAAACATTAATCAAAGGCCTGGGATATCAAGTCATAATCTACAAACAGTGTAGGTGTTATTTAGAGAGAAAAGTAGTGTGATTTTTTTTCTTTTTCACTAAATCTTTCTGATGTTTTTATTCCTTTCTCCTTCCCTAATAGGACAAACCATCAGTATTCTAATATAGTTTAAAAGGAAGATATTTGTAGTTAAGATCCTTAGCTTGGATAGTACAAAAGAAGAGACTTGTAACTAAGTCTCGTAAGTTCCAGGTTCTAGTGTTATTTATAGTCTCAGCTAGTGGTCTCTCACAGTAAATGCTTGCCTAAATAATTTCAAATGCATTAGTTAACACTGTCTGAATCCAGCCATCCTTTACCAGATTTTCCCTGGATAAATGATGCCTTCGCCATACATATCCCAGTTTTAAAAATATTTGATTATTAGCACAGAAAATAATGAGGAATATTTTCTATGCAACAAAGAAGAAGAAAGTGGGGAAGGCAGTCTGGCCATGGTTTCACACTGCAGCTGAAGACAAATTGGTCGAACCTTGACTGAATGGTTGCTTTCACCTACTCTTGTTCTCTTTGAATTTCATTAGTTGGTTCCATGAGCTATTTCTGCTTTTCCCCTGGTTTCACTGGTGGTGATTCAGCTAAATGACAGAGCAAAACATTGACCAGAACAAGATTGCAAGGTGTTGAACAAAGGCAGAAAAGGAGAAGGGTCTCGGAAGAAGGCAGGAGAAAAGGCAAAGGTATGGTAAAGCAGAAAAAATGAGAACTATTCTACTTGGGAGAGTTGTTATATGCATTTTAGATGTTAAGAAAAAAACCCAACCAACAAAATAAGAACATACTAGCTGGTTTTGAATACATACTTTACTTTTCTTATAACATGTGTACCATCATTTATTAACTATGGATTAGATTTAGACTGAAAATGAACTCCAGGTTGTATACTAAACATGTGTTTTTAACTTGCATTTTTTTTGGTCATTAGCTATAATTAGAATGGCCAATAGTTTTTTTATTGCAAGTTCCAATAAAACAACAAGAAATATGATTTAAAATAGTAAGACTTCTAAAGTACTGCAATTTTATCCGTATTAGAATACCAATATGAAGTGCGTGAACTATGAAAATAGAAATAAATCTAGCAAATCAAAATGAGAATTTATTTCTCATTTATAACTATGAGCACAATTACAGCATGAATAAACCATAGATATAGATATGCTTGTAATAAAGAAGTGTGCAGCTTAACAAAAAATTAAACTCAATTAGAATAGTATTTCAGAAAAGCCACAAATAATGTATTTGTTAGAAAGACTTAAAGGAAGCAATATATGGTACACTGTTTGTATATTGCAGTGCCAAAACAAACATGACCACATAAATGCAGGACTAATTTAGAGAAGCAGTTTCTAGACTGTAATTCTGATGGTGTAACCTGTGATTATGGGTGCAATCCTGCAATCCCCAGCAATTGTACTAGGTTTGTTCAAGCCAGTAATTGAGTTGGGCATTCCCACATTCTGACTGTTGCTAAATTCTTCTGACTCAGCACTCATAAAATGTCTAAGCTCAATATTTTTTACATTCTTCACAAGTCCATGGCTACCACTTGGTCAGTCCTGAACTTGATAATAGCCACCAAATAATTTCTAAAGAACACGCATATGGTTTTATATTGTTTGTTGTAGTTTGTCATCTCTAGATGTCTTTCTTTCCCAGTAGAAAACAAAATCTATGAAAATAAACTTCTGGTAAGATAAGGCTATCAAAACCAGCAGGCTTAATTTGTTATTTTCTGCATATACTGTGATTTGGTTGACTGCTTATTTGGCCCCTAAGGATTAATTTGTAACATTTTCCTTTTTGTAATTAATACTCAGTAGCCCCCCAAATCTCATATGTTAAAAAAATTTAAACTTGAAATGACAACTTATGCCATCTTGGTCAGGTCTCTGCATTTGTAGACATTCAGAAACAATGTTATAACCAAATTTTCAAAGGCAAGTTAACAAAAGACACTGATGGTCTACACTCTGTTCTAGGTCCCTGCTGTGAGAAAAAATTCTATTGGTGAAAACAGTTGAAAATGTTACTTGCAACAGGAAAAGACCAACCCGTCCACCTGCCTCTGCATATAACGACTGGCCCTGTAGTGATTCTGGATGCAAGGGGAAAGCTTCATTGAGTTGCTCAAATAAATCAAGGTGAGTTCATGTCATCTTAACCTAATCCTCTGAAAACAATGTATCTACTTGTGTAGACTTGTGTAAAAGTCTCCTTTCTCTCCTATAAACACCTCTAAAGCATGATTCATCAAACAAAAATAAATACATTTTAAATAAACGAAATTAATTAAATTCTGGCAGTGCCTGATTCTCCCCATTGAGTAGTTTATTTATCTCAATTTTCTAGAAGATACCTAAATATTAAAATAATAATTGAGTGATACTGTTCTTATTGCTGCTAGTGCTTTCTGTTGATTGAGCAAGTTTCGGGCACTTTTGGTCACAAAAAACTTTTCTCTTCCATGAGTTCTTGTCATACCCATCAATCCATATTCTGAAAGTGATGATCTTACTGATGATGCAAATATAAAGACATGTAAAGATATTTTGCTAGAGGTTAGCAAATAATCATCTGTAGGGGTTCTCTACCCAGCTGATGAAAGTATGTTCAAAACAGATGAAGAAAAAAATAGAAAGTAAAATTTATCTCTGTATAAAGAGTAAAAAAATAATTGTTATTCTGCCTTCTTTGACAGCAGTTGCAAAACTGTCAGTGACAAGTGAGGGTTTTTTAAAACAATTGAAAGAGATATCAAAAAGTTATTAACTATTTGGGGCTTGCTGATTCAATTTCTTGAGAGCTTGAGGGGAAAGAAAAAGGTATATTATTTTTCTGATATTTGTGAGGCAAATACCCAAGAGATGGCAGTTGCATCAGAATTTCAAGAAAGTGCAATTTAAAACAAAACAAAACAAAACCAAAACCACACAAATTTACCCACTTCCTTTCTTTCAGTGACTCCAGTGATTCCACAGCTGTAAATTTAGGAACGGTTCAACAAAGTAAGTTGGAAAGCTAGAAATGAACTTAATGAGCTTTAAAATTAACACAGCATGGTAAGGAAAACCAGCAATGAATCCCTAACTTACAGATATTATGGAAATTGCGCATTCCTGCTAACATAACAGGGTTCTGCTCTGGGTCTCTGCTGAACCAATAAGCCCAAAAGAGATTTTTCTGTAAAGTCTTTTTTAATAATAGGACTGCAGCTTGTTCTGGATGCCTCTGAAGAGGAACTTTGAACATAGAGAACCCTGATCAAGTGTACCATTACAACCTGAATTCCCTACCCCTCATGCAGCTTTTGAGACCAGTTGTAATATTTGGATTTGGGATCTTCCCATCACTGGTCCTTTCACTGTCTCTAGGTGAGCCATTTCCTTTCCTCTCTCTAAGGCTGCACTTCTGTTAACCACAGAAGCACAGAATATGCTGAGTTAGAAGGGACTCACAAGGATCATTGAGTCCAACTCCTGGCCCTGCACATGACCACCCAAAATGCAGCTTTCTTATCTGCTAGCTTGAACTGCCTCTGGGTCCTACTTTCACTTGATTAGGTGAAAGTTAATCATACCTAGGTGAAAGTTAGACTTGGCAGTCCAAGGTCCTAACTAATTTAGCAAATTTAGCGACTAATGCTAAGAAAGTTTTGCTAAACAAGTTATAAGGAAGCAGTATACCAAATCACACAATACAGAAGATGAGCAGAAAAATTTAAAACAGTCCCAAAAGGAAATAATTTTTAAAATGGGAAATAGTGTCATGCTATAACATTGAAATCCATCTTTGCAAACCAGATTTTTATAGGTGTTTTTTGAAATAATTGTTATTGTGGCCTTAGTTTCACATGTACATTTTTTTCTTCAAGGCTCATGAAAGAGCGCAGAGTACTTTTCTTGAGAAATTTGTGATTTTTGTGACAAAACTAACATTTATTTCTTTGTATCAATACTAATTAAGTAAGCCAGCATGTAGCTTAAAACACTGTCTGATCATTTTTCTTTCTCTCTGTGTCTGTCTCTACAGCTGTTTCACAGCACAGGCACGTTGCTACAATTTTCTGAAATGAGATAGATGTGATTGATTTTATTAAAAAAGAAAAACCAATACGCATACATATACCAGGCAAAAACCTTGGGTGTATGTGATGTAAGTCAATTTATCTGTGTAATGTAATCACCAAGTGAGGGCTTTCAGTCAGTTTTTTCAAGGACAGGTAAATTACTTTAGGTTGAGGTCTCTAGAAGACTTTTCCTCACATTTTTCACTCCCCGATGAATAAACTTTAAAGTCCACTCACTTCTTAATGTTAAGTGCAAAGTAAGGTGAGTGGCACCAAAAATAACCAGTCAGAAAAAAAAATTAAATATGAGCAATTAGTTTTTCAACTGTCATATCAAACAGCAGGTAGGTGGGAGACAAAGTTTGGAGTTAACTGTAACAAAGTCTCATGACTTTGCTTCAGAGGAATAGGGAAAAAAATGACTAGGTATTTTTATTATTGATAGCCTAAATTTTACTAGGTTTTTCTTATGGACTTAGAATTAATAGTAACTTTAGGTATTTTCATAACTTCAGGTAAACAAGGGTTTAGTAGATCCATATTGTATTCAGGCAATAGGAATATGTTTCAAATAAGGAATGATTTTGCATCATTGAATTTCAAGTAACCAAGATCCAACTGCATTTTATAATTTTACAATGAAGCAAAATAATGGAAGATGCTGTGCTATAGAGACATAAAGTTAGAAGCTGTTTGTTAGAATACTTGATTTGGATGATGCTCAAGGGAGAAGACACTGGGTAGAAAATAGGGTTGAAACTAGAGTCACCAAATCAATGTACTTTAGCTTCCTGCCTGCCAAATGGGAGAAATATGCTTGTAATTTTTTGCATTTTTTCTCCTCTTGCCCATTCAAACCTAAGTCTATTTCAGTGCCATTCTTACTGTCTGATTTTAATTATGGCTATAATGTCAAACTGATGATTGACAGTTCTAGAGAAGGAACTAGGAAGGGGATTTCTAGGTCTAAGTGGGTACAGTTTTTTTGTGCTTACCATGGGTAAAATAGTCTACAGGCTAAAGATGAATCACAACCAGATCTATTAAAAAGGGAGCTTCAGGTCACTCTTAACTGTCTGGTAAAGTTAGACATGCTATTGTTTTATGTCTCCAGAAGCTCTCTACTAATGCAAATGTAATGCATTAATAAAATGCAGAAATTCTTCTTTGATATTTGCATAAATATTTCCTTGAAATCAGTCTGAAAATAAAAAACGCTAAAGTAGAAAAAAATTTCAACAAATCCTAATGGAAAAACTGTGCACACAAAAGAAGAAAGAGTAAGAGGAGAAAATAGCAAAGGCTTTCTTTCCCTTCAGCTCTTAAACACAACTTAGTTCAGAATATCCATCACTGTTCAGAATGGCACATAAACCAGCTCCTTGGCTCTTTTTACTGTACTATAACTCATCTTTTCAAGGAATTGTCACCCCTGTAACAACTTAGCTTTCCCTTAGCTTCCTTCTCACTCACAAATAGTAGCTGGGGAAAATTATTTACTGCATCTGCAGAGGCAGCACCAGAGGAAGAGATCTCTGTCACGATGGTGCTCTGATGAGCACGACATGCTGATTTTACAGGACAGCAGCCAGTATGAAGGACCTACTCTCCCAAGCCCAGTACTGCTATCATGGGAGCCTTTGATATGTGCTGAGGATGACTTTATGGGTCTTGACCTGGGCTTTTTAGCAGTATAGTAGTGTATGTGTGTCTAGGGCATTACTGGTGAGTTCATTTACTAGCCATGACATTTAACTTCATCAGTTTTATTCGCAGCCAGCCCTAACCCCCTTCGCTGGGGGTCTACCTTCATCCAACCCCTGGCCCAGGACCCGTCCTGACCAGACATGGACCTTTCCAAGCTGGGCCCACCTATGAGCTCGTGTCCTGCCTGCCCTCTGCACATCTTTTGGGAGGTGCCTGATGCCCAGGGCTTGGTCTGCCTTGGCACCTGCCAGGTCTGTCTTGTGTGTACATTCCATCAGAGCTCATGAGCATATATATCTGTTCAGTTTACTTCAGTATGCTTGATCTGATCCTCTTCCAGCAAGGGTACATTTTCCTTGCTTCCTATTATCCTTTAATTTAATATCCTTCCAATTATTATGAGGAGCTGCTACTGTAGCTAAGGATGGATTCCTGGGTTCCCAGGTAAGGAAGCAGCAGAAACGGAACAAGGTAATGGGTATTAGCAGCTTGTTTTACTACATGAGCCTGAAAGACCTACAACACAGCTGAGGAATGCTGAGGATTCATGACTCATGGAAACAAAAACATGTTCTTCATTAAAAAAATGCATATTCAAAAACAAGCAATTGGATCAATCACGCAAGGACACATATTCCGGGTAGATTTTCTTTTAATCAATCAAAACCTATGAGTTCAGCAGGTTTATGTTTAATTTCCTCCTCAAAAGGCAATTGTGATTGGACTTCTAAATTATCTTCTTAATTTCTAGTTGAATTTCCTTGCCTACCTAAATTGCTTGTATCCTTCAGATGTCAAGAATATTATAATAGGCATGAGAAGAGCATGCAAAGGCCTTTTAAAATATTTTTGACAAGTTATCCTTGTCTGTTCTATAAAAGTGGAATTATAATTGTCAATGATATTTATTGCAAGTTGCATGAACTAAATGCTCTTTGAAAATGATTTTGCTCATAAAGTCCCAAATAATGTGCAGTTTTATAGCAGATATATTCAGCTGGTTAGATTTCCAAACAGTAGTCATTCTTGTAAAATTTTCACTGATGTCAGTACTTTATCCTGAAGTTTTATTCTGTGTGTAAAAAGGTTGCAAAGCTAAAATGTAGGGGCCTGTCAAGGCAATTAAAACAGGTTAAGTACCTTGATAACTTATATACCTGATAGGAGGAAATAAAACATTTCAAAGAACCAGAAAGCCTCCACATAGACAAAAGGGATATTTAGACTTGGCCAGTAAGAAATATCAAGAACAGACCTGAGTCTCTCTGCATTCTACTCAGAATTCAGAACATGGAGGTTTGGTGTTTTTTTTTGTCAGTGAAAATCATTTGATGTGGGCTTATACTTTCTAAAGCAGTTTTTATGGAACACAAATGGAAGGTCTGTCCTAAAACACAAGACGACACACACCTTTGACACTGAATGTTATTGTTACTCCATGCTGGACATCTGAATTCAGCTCCCTTGTCAGAAAAATTCCTCTCCTTTTATTCCAGGTATTGCCCCTATCATCAAGCTGTAAGCTAATCCAGGCAGAGAAACAATTCATTGCTCTCAGTGAAGTATGATTTTAGAGCCAATAACTGTGGTTCTGGGCCAGCGTGAATAAATGGAACACACATATGACTCTGCTTCTCCCAGTTTGCTGCTTAAGAGTATTGAGCTGGCAGGTGAAAAATCTGGCTTCTGATCTATAGAATCAGTACTATTACTGTTTTTATCCTGTCCTGGGGAAGAACCAAGACCCTTTCTTTTGGAAAGCTAGGGGCAATCTGCTCCTCATTCCTTCTTCTTAACTCAATAGCTGTCAAGTTTTTCAGTTCACAGCATCAGGTTTTAATTGGAGGATGAACATAACTTACCAGAATAGAAAAAACATCATTAGTGTGTTGGGAATTGTAAGTCAGAATCTCCTCAAGGTGGTGAGGGGAGTCAAAAAAATTGTTACCAATATCCCATGTTAATATCCATCAAACTATTACATAAAATAATTTAAAAGAAGAGAGTTCTCACTCTGTAATTTCCTGGAATGAAGCACCTAAGGACTTACCTAAAGAGAAGGTGCTGGACTTTGAGTCCCAAGGTGCATCCTGTGTTGCTAAATCCTAGTGTAATACACACACACATACTCATGCAGATCTACACACAATAAGTGTGCAAAATACTACCAGTGCACCTGGCTTTTCTATTTGCTGTGTTTGGATTTTCTTTGTCAAAGGCTGGAAGGACAGAGAAGAAACTGCTTAAGAAAACCCAAGAGTTTATCCCTTCTGTGATACTCATTGGACATATCCTGAGTTAAGAATAATAATAAGCTGAGGTAACAAGTTGGGTTGCACTTAACCCTGAGTGAAAAATTCTTATGGTAAGCCAAAACTCAAAGTGTTTATAATGCGAATATATATTCTGTATTGTTAGATAAATGATGTTTTTGAGGCAGTAGCAAAATTCTGTAGGATTCCTTAAAATATGCATAAATTAATATGCCTTGTCAGTAGTATAACCTATATAATTCCCAGGATCATTAGAACCTTACTGAAGAAATGTGATTCATAGAGCCACAGCAGTAGATCTAAATGTGATAGAAGATGTGATGATGAGATAGACCTAGTCAAGTATCTTACTGAGCAAACAAGCTAAGTCAGTAATGCAGTCTATCTGCATGAAAAGTGTAGGTGGTGGGCACAAAGGGGAAACATATGGCTTTCAAGGTCATGCCATTCCATAGTGTAGTGAACTGAGTTCTTTACTCAATTTTCTTTTGTTTTAACCTCAAATGTGGAAGTAGAGTGAAGCCAAAATTAAGTAACGAGGTCATTCTGAGACTTGAGCTTTTGGTGTCTTGCCCATCATTAAATATCAATAAGCATTGGTAAAAAGAATCATTTTAAGAATCATTTGAAGGACATTCAATGGAAAGTGACCTCATAGCAAAAAACTTAGCAGGAGGAACTTCCATTAAACTGAAGAACAAAACCAGAACTGTTAAATGTTTTGACATAACAGGTTAATTTGGGTTAAATAGCACATATATCCATCATTTTTGTGGGTATAATATGTCTGCAGGATATGCTGTTTCTAATCAGGTAGACTTTATTACAAAAAAACTACTTCTTATGTTCTCAGGGAAACAAGAAAATAAATAAATTGCACTCATCTCTAAATTTTCAAACAGAAGATTTGACTGCACTTTGGAGGCAGAATAACTAAAATATTATTTTTAATTAATAATCATATTTTCAATGTTGGCATTTTTGCCCTAGTAAAATAAGCATTTCAAATTTCAGTTCATGATTAAAAATTGGCAGACTGCACAAGGCAGACTGAGTGGCTCCACTTCAAACAATATAATGAAAAAAATGTTTAAATAATATCATATTTAAGAGCTATATTTGGCATAAACTCTTCCATTGTAGAGATCGGCTATGTACCCTCTGGACTTCCCCAAAGCTCTCTAACTTGATTCTGGTAATCAGACCAAAAGTGCATGAGAGGCTATAGGAATGGAGAAAATAACAAAAGTCAAAACTGGTGCCATTCCTGCATCTTGGAGGATGATCTGAGTATTCCTATGAGCTATTTCTTCCTTCCTGGATGTTGGCATGCTATTTCAAAACAGCAATTTGATCCTGCCATGCTCAGTAAATAATCCTATTGTAGTCACAACATATGCTCTTTTCTGTCCAACCATGTGTGGGAGGAGGCAAATTCAGGAACTAACACCCACAACCACACACCTCGCATGCATCCCAGCTTGATCTGATCTTTTCAATGCTACAAGAGTGTGGCAGGACTACAGAATTCACAGCTAGATGTCACAAGTAAGTATCACGGCTCAGAAGCTCAAGTCTTGGTCTGCAGACTCATGGATTGCAAATCAATACGAGTGCTTTACTGTGGTATGGTTGAAGCACCTACCTATTGCATGCCCCTGAAGCAAGGATGCTATTTGCAGATGTATTCTTGCTGTACTAAGAGGAAGTGGAAATGAATGTCAGAAATCAGGAGCTAGTTTAGTCATTGCTACACTAATGTAATCACAGAGTGGTTTGCATTGGAGGGCACATTTAAAGATCCTCTAGTCTAACCCCCCTGCCATGGGCAAGGACAAGTTCCACTAGACCAAGTTTCTCAAAGATTCATCCAACCTGTCCTTTAACACTTCCAGGTATAAAGCATTCACAGCTTCTCTTGGCAACCTATTCCAGTGTCTCACCATCTTCATAGTGAAGAATTTCTTTCTAATATCTAACCTGAATCTATACACTTTTAAAACCATTACTCCTTGTCTTGTCGCTTCAGGCCTTGGTAAAAAGTCTCTCACTGTCTTTCTTGTAGGCCCTCTTTAGACAATGGAGGGCTAATCTGAGGTCTCCTTGGAGCCTTCTCTCCTCCAAACTGAAAATCCCCAACTCTCTCAGCCTTTCCTCATAGAAGAGGTGTTCCAGCCTTCTGGCCGTTTTTGTGACCCTCTTCAGGATCTGCTCTAATAGTCCACATCTTTCATGTTCTGGAGACCCCAGAGCTGGATGGAGTACTCCAGCTGGGATATCACCAGAGTGGAGTAGAGGGGGAGAATCAAATTCCTTAACCTCCTGGTCACACTTCTTTTGATGAGCCAGGACATGCCTGGCTTTCTAGTGCACATTGCTGGGTCATGGCCATTTTTTCATCTACTAGCATCCCCACGTCCTTCTTCATAGAGCTACTCTCAATTATTTCATCCCCCAGTCTGTACTGATATTGAGGATTGCCCTGACCTGGGTGCAGAACCTTGTGCTTGGCTTTGTCGAACTTCATGAGGTTCAAATGGGGCCACTACTCAAACTCAGCCGCATTCTTCTGGATGTCATCGCTCTCCCCAGGTGAATCAACTGCACCACACAATTTAGTGTTATTTCCATATTCAGAAGTACTCTACTGTTGGTTTATACATACAAGACATGAATTGTTCTTAAAACAGAAAACTATTTGCAACAAGAGAAATATATGGTTAAAGCCCACTTGAATTGTAATAGTAATTACAATAGTTTGAATTAGCTTTTCTTGCCACACGCTGAAACTATGATGCCAAGAAAAGAACTCAGCAAATCTAAAACCATCTTTGAAAAAGAGCACACAGCTGACATTTTACAGGTATTAAAAGGGAGTACACATACAATACATTAATGGGGGTGTTAGGAGGCAAGTTACAAGGATTGATTAGGGACTCCTTATTCAGTTTACAGCTGGTCATTACCTTCATTTTCATCCCACCTTCATAGCTCATATGACATACTAAAAATCTATAGCTCTATTGCTGGGAATGTAGCAAGGTGTTAGACTGAAACAAAGCCTTACACTACTTTTTCTTTTCAGTCTCTGAGAGACAGTGCTTACTGCACAAGTAGGCGTCTAGTGTTTTTACTCTTACTCAGAACATATGTTGTCCTGTGCACTGAAATAGCTCATGCTCTGAGAATGGTTTGAATGTAATTACATACCATGTTGTAAGATACATACCTGAAGAAAAAGAAATCAAGGTTGTATGTAGCCAGTACCAGACCAATTCTGGTATTTTCTAACTTCTCAAGTATTTGGATTTGCAGTAAAATATTCTTTTTGTGCTCTTCAGACAGTTTATTTTTAATGCTCATATGCCAAAATGTCTCTCCTGTTACTCTGAGTTTGCACCGACTTAAAAGTTTGGCTTCTAAGCCATATTATTGGTTCTAAGAGTCAGGCAATGCAACACAGTGCACAAGATCCATCCACACATGAAATGACTGAAATAGCCAGTCAGCATCTATGTCTAGGTCATGAAATTTCAGGGATTTGGATGGAAAATACTGGACTCGAGCAACTATGTTCAAAATTACCAGGTCCAGATGAACTATTGCAGTGCTAGCTCTCCATTTTGGTACACAAGCTTCACTGCAGAGGCTTGAAACCTGTAGAAGGGCTCAAGTATTTTAAGGAACTTCACATATACAACTTGTGTGAAGCATGGTGAAACAGTGTGTTTACTGTGAGTACATTTCTACAAGCAAGGATGCTCTTGACCCATGAATCCATTCCTAAACTCCTTTACAAATTTGGGACTAGCAGTCCTGTAGCCAGAAACAGCCCTCATTCAGAAACTTAGTCCCTCAGATTTGGGACAGATATTTAGACCAACAGTCACATATGTGGGGAGATTTTCATTATCCAGAAAGAACCCAGTTTCTCAGACTGGCTGAAATTGAAGGAAACAGCCAAGGAGGAAGGCAAGTCTCTGGAGAGTAAGCAGAAGGGAATTGTTGAACCGACATAGACATTTAAATGTGCTTACCGGCCACTGGGGGTTTTCTCAGTCTGGTATGGATTCATTTGCCAATACGTAGGAATGTTTCACCATTTCCAATGCACCGTGGTATCCTGTCAGACTCCTGACTGATTTTGTAGAAGAATAGTCCTATATCGATACTATATGATACATCTTGGCCACAGACAACTGTCTCACATCTTAGCACTGTGTCTCACATCTTAGATGCCTGTGTTTAGGCAAGTGAATCCCAGCCAATGTAATATTTTATGTGTTTTCTTGCATTAAATCAAAATTTTTGCATCACTGATTTTTAATTTTAAAGGACTAACTCAGGATACATGAACTCTTGGCATTAATTTTTAATCCATTGCGGAAACCTTTGGAAATGTTTTCATTGTGTGGCCAGATTTTCTGCTTACTAACCTGGTTAGATGCAGATGCAAAAAATCAGCATCTCCTTGCGTTGCAGGATACTAAATATTCTTTCCCACTGAGTAGTCCTATCATTGTGTTAACAGCTACCAGGGTTCACTCAAGAATGCATCTAAAGGAAACAGCACACCCACTGAAAAGCAGCTGACCTGCTATTTGATATTGCCTTCACAAATGAATGCTGACTGTCTTTGAAAAAGGGCAAAAAATGCTGATGGAAGTACTGCTAACAAACAAAGGATAATGAAAAAAAGGAGTAACATTTTTCTGTGATATGTGAATTTGCATAGAAAAACTTGCTAATTTGCAGCTTTCTCTCTCTCAAAAAAAAAAAAAAAGAAAAGCCACGTGAGTACTTACATTTGATTTACTAGCCTAATTTGTGGCCCCAGCAACTGCTACTATCAGCTGTATTTATGGTAACTCTAATATATCACCCAGAAACTTATAAATGTCAGCACTGCAGCTCCTTTTAATAGAAGTTTTTTACTGATGGAAGACCACAGACTAGTTACACAGCCCAGGGTTTGCTATTATTCATCTAAGACAGAATTGTAAGCATACTGGTTACTGAGACCGTGAATTTGCATAGCTAATAAGGGCACTTAGAAATTCAAAGTTCATATGTGGAAATACCGTGTTTTCACCAGGGCTTTTCAAATTTCTCTCCAGAATTTTACTCCATCTACTAAAATAGTGACTAAGTTAAAAAAGTGTTTTAATAATGTTTACAGTTCAACTGATCTGTTGTAATATCCTCTTTTGAAGCTATTCAAATAAACATTATAAATATGTTTGCTATTAACATATGGTGCTGATACAAGAAGACTACTTAATTCACTGTGTTATTTTTGCAGTAAAATGTCCTAATGGTTCCCAGACTAAGATGAAAAGCTTTTGTGGCACCATCCATGTATTAGATAATGTCTTGGCACTTTCCCTATTATACTGTTATAAATAAATATAACGATTAAACCAGGGTGGTGTCTGGTGCATGAGGATGCATTTTTGTTTTGTCACCGTTTCCAGACCAGATCTACCCCCTGCTGGCAGGAGGCTTCTTTACACAAGTCCGATGGAGAAACAGAGCAAATAAGCAGAGCACTGATTGTTTCAAAGCCTTTAGAAGCTAATTGATGGGTTCTAATCAAGCTGACAGGTCCTTGTAGTGTTGCACTGGTGACATATAAAGGAGCAATATCAAGGGACCTACCCTGCTGTTAGATAAATAAATGAGCATGCTTTATGTAGGTCTTATTTCAGAGGAAAAAAAAATCAATCTTTTTTCTTATATTGTTTTTATCTGCAGAACATTTCCATTATTTTCTCTCTAAGTGTTTGCCCTCCTTTTTTACCTCTCTGTGTGAAATATCTCATCTCTCTTTCTTCTTGCCTTTCAGAAAAGCAGAAATAAGCAGGTTCGAACCAGCTGTGAAAATGAATTTTCATTATTTCTTGCAACTATCCAACATAAATATTAAACATGTGAAACAAGAAAAATTTCCATCGTGGTGTTATGCTAAAGACAGGGAAAATGAACAGGTAACCATGTATGATAAGTACAGGTATCAAATGTTGAATACCTGGACCCTGTGGTTAGTCTGAGGTAAACAGCAATGAAAGACATTCCTGATATTTGGAAATGAGCTAATATGCAGAGGCCTTTACCCAAAAGCATAAAAGCAGTTTCATACACTTTATTCCATTCAGGCTAGTGCTACCATTTCTTGATTTGCATGAGCACGTCCTAAGGAGAATTTTTCATGGTCTGCTTCCTGAGACGCATGGATCAGCTTTTGTTCAGCTGGCTACTTCCCTGTAGTGTACAATCCCATCCTGGGAGCCTTAGTGTCCACTAAGGCTGGGGAGAACTGGACCCACTGGAGGTATGTAATACATCTTGCAGAGTGAAGATCCCGGCCAGATGAGTTTTAGGCCCATAGTTGAAGAACTGGGACCTAAGCTGCTAATGATCAGTTAGTCCTCCTGGGTAGAAAGGACATAAGGGCTGCCGAGAGGAAGGTAGTTTGCACTAGGGAAATCAAGGGAGGGAAGGCATATATTATCACTGATCAAAACCACACGCTGTGTTTCTGCATTAACATTGAAAGACACAATCTGAACTAGCACTAAGCCATGGACTAAACCATGAATGCAAGCTCTCAGATGCACAGATAGGAAATGCTTCCCCAAGGCTGAAGATGCAGGACATGTTTACCATGAAGATGTGTTGCTATATTAGTGAAAGTTTCATTTAATTATGTCAGAGAGTAAGAAGAGCTGAGCTGGGACAATACAATTTTTAAATGAGTTCATAATAAGAGCACACAGTCTCCAGGGCTAGAGCAGGTATTTAGCTTATGCTCTGTTACAGCAACCAGTTTTAATCTGTCTATACTAAAAAAAGGATGTTAGCATTATAGCATCCCACATTCCTGTTGTTTCACAAGCATTTTTGAAAGTACTCAAATCACCAAAGAACATTTAAATCAAAATTTTGAACTTTGTGCTATTCCAGGGAATACCAGCTGAAGGCTGTTGTGAATCTGAATTAGGGATTTATCTAAAAATATGCAAGCCTCTGTTACTTTTGGCAATTTAATTAAAATCATCAAGATATTTAGAGGTTTTTTATTTCCTGCTGACTTGTTTCGAGGTAGATCTGGTTGGATGTACCTGTGATGAAGAATTTATGTTTTAGCAAAGCATATATATTTTGGAAGGATATGTCTCAATAAAACTCATCACTGAATTTTTTTGCAGGGCAGAAAAATTTAATAATTTTTTCAGCAAAAGTTAGTAAACAATAAAGAGAAATACCTGCTTTTAAAAAGAAAAAGAAAATAGTCTTTTTTTTTTAACAGTCACATTTTATGAAAATGCCTGAAATTTCTTGATTCTATTCTAAAGTAAGATATAATGTAACAGGATATCCTAAGTTGGTATAAGAAAACAAGGTTCTTTTCTTACACCACTTCTAAATAATACTATTATTTAAAATAATAAAACACTGACTACTATGTTCTCTGTAGAGCATGTAGGAGGATTTAAAAATGCAGAAGAAAAATAAAAATATAAAGTCACGATAAGGAATATGACAATTATTTGCTAATGTGTTTGTCATTATTTATTGATGATATTTCTAAGGCTGTGAGTTTGTCTACAGTTGGCTAAAGAAAAACACAGACCTAGAAACACATTACTTGTACCTTGGCTGCCTATAAGTTAAATATCTAGTTTTTAAATTAGTTATTTCCACAGTCAACAGAGAGGGACAGAGAGTGAGAATGAATGAGTAAGAGAACTCCAGTGGACTTATGGGAGAGACTAAACTAGCTTAAATTGAACATCTTTCTTACAAATGCCTAAACACAGGTGAATGAATTAACTTATCCTAATGTCAGTCTCACATTACATGTAATTAAAATGCTTTTTCTTGGCTGGATTTTTTTAAAAATTATTACTACAGAAAGTGGACAGCTACAAACAAATAGCTAATTCCAAGAAGTACTTCTCAGTTACAAGTAGAACTATCCTTGGGTGGAAAATTTTCTGTGTTAATGCCTCTATATGTTTCCACAGGAGCTTGAAAAATTAGTTTGGGTAGAATTTTACAGTGAAAAATAAGTATATAGGTATTTAGAGAATTATTGTCTCATATTGTCTCATGTCTGTGCCTGTCTTCAGAAGAGTAAGATCATTATCTCCTTTTGAAATTTGCTTCTTACTTCTTTTTAAATATGCAACTAATCTAAAAACCCCACAAGTAGCAGCAAGGATTCAAAGGTCTCCTCTTTCATCCACTGATTTAAATGAAAACAATACTGATGACAGTATACAGCTTGTCTTCCACTCAGCCCTTCCTTGTTTTTCCTTCTAAGGAGAAAAGAAATAAAAAAATTATTTATTTCTCTCTTACAGAGGTGCTAAGGGACATAACCTTTTTTTTTTAATGAAACAAATTCAGGCCAGTTTTTACAAAAGTTATATCAGATAACTGAGAAAATTTATGTCTCCTAAAAACCAGTGTCCAGAAGGCTTGAAAGAACAGCTGAGTCTTGCCTCTTCTGCAGTGCCATGTGCATTTTCATTATCCTAAAATAAACTGCACTTAATTGCCATGTTTTTAACACTTTTAAGCAGCTGAAATCAAGCTGTTTTCTGCCCTCATCCATCATCCTACATATTTCAAATCTACTTATTACCAAAAACTATGGGTATATATCTATATACAGAGATGCTTGTTTTTCTCTTTCCATCTTAGACTTTTATTCTATCACCCCAAACCACAGCCCTCCATTTCTGTCCACCCTACTACCCAGATCTGCTATTTGTACATGCAGATATTCACAACTCAAGCACTATCTCTAAATGAGAACTGGTGGAAATTCAGAAATCCAGAAATTTCTGGATTCAAGCAGAAAACACTGGGGCATGGAGCAATCTACCTCTAGAATAAGATCTGGATTAAAATTTCTAGCCTTGGAAGCATCAAAACTTCATGCTTATTATAAAGTATCTCCTCATACTATCCCACCATACAGATAGAAATATGCTTAATTCATGCCTTGGGATTCAACTCAATTAACCTTAATTATCACAAAGGTAATATCTAATCTAAGCTAAGATGGTTGTGTCAAACTTATTCTGCAGTGAATAGAGAACTGGCACCCTTATGGAAAGATTTCTGTCATCTCAAAAGAGGATAGGATGAATTTTCATACAAAGATGCCTCTTTTCATTGACTATAAAGAGAACTCCAACAAGATAAAGCTAGACAGTGAGCTTTCAGATAGATTATGTAAAACAAATGATGACAAGGAAGTATTATAAAACAGCAGGTGGATATAAGGAGCCACGTTTGAAATTAGAGATCAGATGAATCTATCTTTCACCCATTTCAAGAATACAGACATACTGAGAGAACTACATGAATCTTCTGTATGTGTGAGCATTTGAATAAAGAAGCATGACACAAGAAAACAGAATCTGCACTCCTTACATTATCATGTACTTGCTGTATGTGCTTTAAATACAATACATAAAATTGTTCTCACAGTTTCTCAGTACATTTAATGTAAACGCTTTTTAAATGCAAAGTTTAATTAGATTTTAGTTCTACTTTAAGACATACTGGTGTGTTAATTAAGGTCCTAGAGTGAAGCTGCATTTAGAAGGGTCATAAATCTCTCTGTAGTGCTGGGGTGATAATCTGTTTATCATGCAGGTGTTTTAGCCTCCACATTTCTTGCAAAAACAATTTTCCATCATGCAATTTCTGCTTCCACTTCCTCCCCCTACTCTTTCTCTTCCCTCCTTCACTGCACATAACTTTTCATTGAAGAGGTAGGTGGGCAGCTAGGCCAATACATTCACATGGTAGATTTTTACTAAGGAGCAGTTGACTACTGTCTTTGATTAATTTCATCCTACCTGTTCCCGTAAACACCAAAATGTATGTACTGTTATTCATATTATATTGTATTTTAAAATGCAGTCTTTATTGAGGGTTTTTCTCCCTTCAGCTTGCTTGCATATTTGAGATTTGGCTCTTTGCCAAAATCATATTACCTTTGTCCTCAGGCAAAAGCATAAAATTGAAGTTAAGCTAATATCAATTTTTTTGGGACCTTTTGGGCTCTGCGCTATTAGTTAAGTGCTATATTGTGTCTTACAGTTACAGTTCTGGGGTGGTACAATGATTTGGCATCCAGAATGGAATCCTTTTGGATTTACCTTTCCTGGAGATTAGAGAAAAAGAGGGCACTAACAAGCACAGCAAAGCCTTGATTATAGAGATAGAAATCTGCCTTTTTGGGTTGTTATGTCGGTGCCTCTCCTGAGTATTGATTCTAACTTTTCCACTTGGCTCTTTCGAATTCTGCTCTTGGTTTTTCTTGAAAGAACTTTCCAAAGATATTAGGAGCAGACTTGTACATGACTGGAGGTAAAACTGGAAGGGAAATTTTCCAACCTGGGTTTTCTGAGATAAATATGAAGAGTATCTGTACTGCATCATGCCTTCATGAATTAGAAAGGAAACCATGCCAATGCTACATGTGTGCCTATGTGCATGGTCACAACAGCCTGGACAAAGTTCAGTAAGACTAGGGCTTTTTACTGATATGCACTTTGTGGCAATGGGTAGTGAATCCATACTGCCTTTGACAGCTGATTTCATGCCCAAGTTCTCAGTGACAGGTCTTGTGACAATTCTCTCCATACTCATCGTAGGCGCAAGTTTCAACTAGCAGATACTCTTTTCCTACTTTTCCCCGCCAGGTGAGGCAGATGGATGACTCCAAAGCACAGGGAAAATGACAGTCAATGTGATTGCTCTGTGGACTATCAGCTGGTTGGATTCACTCAGAAACTCAAAGCTGTACTACATGTATGTTAAACGTAACTAACGTGAGCCCCACTGATGGTGTATCCTCACTGTCTCCAATCATACTTGAGCATGTTGGGTCCTCTTGCAGAATGCACACTGCATGCAGTTTGCTGTGTAGTGATTGTGGCTTTCCTGCTTCTCCTTCAGCACTAGCCTTGATGAGCTAGACCTCAGTATGATCACCACCTGACTACTGCAACCATATGAAATAGGTTTTGCCTCTAAGCTCCCAAATAATTTCCATTGCTATTCACATTTATGCAGATAGATCTTTGCTTGCCTTGATGTTTTTAAAATGTGCTATGCAAATGGGATGCAAACAGAGGTATAAATAATTGCTTGAAAATTTCCCCTGTTCCTCATCCAGTCCTAACAGCTGTGAGCTAATCAGATATAGCACTTTAGTATGCTGAATAAAATGCTATATGTACTTGCCAAGTGTAAATACCAATGGTGAACAAGAAATATTTAATATCATTAACAGAGTTGTAACTACAAGAGATAAGATTAAAGAAAGAAACATAAAATTTTCATCTAAATAGGATCTGTACATTTTAAGCGTCTTCCAGAGGATGTATTTTGTGCATTTTAAATTACACTGGACACTATAATTTCTTGACTTTATAGTCATGAGTAATCCTGAAATGGCATAGATATACATATAGACTGCATAAAAATAAAGAAGAAATTTAATTGCCCCTTGGAAGAGAAAGACTGTTATCCTCATGGAATGTTCTTGAGGTGTTAAACGAAACTTTGAATCAAGATCTCAAAATTTTCAGATTGTCTCTGAACTTAAAAGGTAATAATAACAAATTGATGTAGGTTTTGAGCCAATTCCAGCACTCACTCGAAGAGCAGAAGCAGGACTGCAATATACTGAGCAAATACAAGGGTTTTTCAGTTACTGCATGGGTAGGATTTCTATTGCTGCACCTGTGAAAGGGAGTACTTAGGCACACCTTTCTATGGGTGAGATCACCCAAACACTTTCACTCCCAGCTTGGCAAGAAGAGAGTGCAAGGAACACCATTCCAGTCACATTAAAAATAAACCTTGGGATCTGCTAACTTTCTGTGTTCACCTGCATGTGAATTCATTCATTACCATTAGACTCAAAAGAAAGTCAGGGCAGGAGGTAACTTAAGGTGGGGAGAGAGCCAAGTGCTAAAATTGAATTTTTCTTTTCAAAGAAACTTGTTAAGAAAATAAAACTGACTTCAAAACAAAAATTGAAACTAAGTTCAGTATAACAACATAAAAATGGTAAAACTGGAAAGTATTTCCTTAGCACATTTGCCGTAACACTTTCTAAAGATATAAACTAAATCCAAGATAAACAAATCCCAGGTGTGGAAATGTGGTTAACCCATGACTCAGTTTAATTTTAAAATGTAAATTAAAACAGTCAATGTTCATCAATTTGCTCTAATTCCAGACAGGCATTAAATAAAACAGGAGAGAGATCCTTGCAATTCCTTCAAGACAGCCCAGTGCATGGCTGGAGACCTGTGAACAACCTGGTAACAAGCTATATAAAACTAGAACATACCAAATAGAAAGACATAAATGCTCATAGCTTTTTGTGCCTGCAAACATGCAAGAGCTACAGTAAGCTCAGAATGGCACCACATGCAGAGAGCTGTAAGGAGATTAAGGTAACATTTTCTTTCCCTATATGGACATGTCAAATCATCAGAGAGGAAAGTGTTGACAGGAGACTGCTATTACCTCTCCTGCCTAAAGCTTGTGTGTGGGTAGCAATAGCTACAGTCTTTAAGTGGGAAGAAAAGATGAGAAACATATGCTACCAATTCCTGAGGAGGATGGGTAGCACTCTGTCACGCCATGACAGAAATAGAGAGGGTACAGGAAAGTTCATTCAAAGCTTTTCTTTAGCAAAGTCTCCACTGTGCTGTTTTGGGGGCAATGAAAGGGTACAACAGTGACATATATATTATACTTCATGTAAACCAAATTGGAATGTGTCAGCTCTAGGCCCAAAAAAACACTTCTTCTGGGCTTTGTATATGCAAACCAACAGAAAACTCAGAAACCTACTGAGCAAAAGACCAGCAGTCAGTTCTTGCATTGCCAAGTAATATATTCTGCAGAATGATAGATTTTTTTCCAGACAGTGGAAACTTTGTTAGGCCCAAGCCTGGCAGGTCTTGCTGTCATATGTTTATCTTTGACCATAGGTCACTTTGTAAAATCCTAGGTCTGGGATGGACTACAAAAGGTCATCTAGTTTTCCAAACCCTTCATCATTTCCTGAATCACCAATTTAAGCCTATTCTTTCTCATCTTATCTAACAGAAAAATTATAGTGCACAGATATTGATGAAGACTGATCATTCTCAGGGATATGGCAGGAAAATTAGGAGGTCATTAAAAAAATAAAGATAGAAACTTTTAGAATGGTAAAGATTTGACTCAAAACTGCAGATGTCATCTTATAAACTGTGTAAAGGTATGTTACTCAGATACATGATATGAATGAAACTAGTTTTTGAGGCTGAGCTGACTGATAAGCTGTCATCTCTTTCCTAGTTTTCTGTGCTGTAAGTTTTAAAGTAATTTTCAGGTAACATTTTGACAAAGTGTTTGGAAATCATGCACACTCTTTGTTTGTGATCTACTTTTAATTCAGGTGTTTACTTTCTTTCAAGACCATGGAGAAAAGAAACCTCTTCAAACACGTTAATATAGAATTGATTTAGTCCAGAAGTGAAAGGCCATATCAGGGACATACTGATCTTCACAGTCAGGTATGCATCCAGTCACACTGTAAAGGAATTACTGATTTGCTGTGCAACTCATCCTCTAGCCAAGTATGAACACAGTGTTTCAATAGGTCAGATTTTCCATTTTACATGCTTTGTGGGAACAAGATTCTACTGATACAATTGACTATATATAAAAGTATGTTTTCTTGATACCTCTTGGATTTTACTAAAGTTGTGCCCAAAGACTCAGATTTGTCAAAGAACAGAATAATCTATTGAAAATATAAAGTTGGATCTCAGTGGATGCATATTGAAGTAGTTCCAATAGAAGAGTTGCCAGTGGAGAACCTAAGTTGGTATACATAAACTAACAAAATCCTTGTTGGCTGCTGCTCTTCTTCATTATTTTAATTTTTATCTTTTCTGTTGAGATGCCAGGTCTGGATCAAAAAAAAAAAAAAGTGATCTAAAATTAAGGATTTTTTATATCTAAATTAAGATTCGGGTAGGCCCAACTTCATCCTTCCTCACTTAGGCATTTGGTGTATGAGACACCAAATTTAACAATCTGTAGAGAGAAATATTCTAATCTAGAGGACAATATAGCTCATCATGCCCCTGTCTCTTTTGACTGCCTAGGGAGAGGGGCCTGGAAGTGTAGGATCACAGACTGTGTGACTCTGTTAAGCGAATAATAAAGAAGATTAAACATTTTTTTTTTAAATAATAATCTTGTGGTTAGAGCACTGACCTAGAAAAAACATGTAGGATTGGTAACTTTCTCAAAAGTTTCAGTCTGCTTCCTCTATTACACTCACTCCTGCGCAGAAGGAAATTTAATACTCATAGATAAGGAAAATGGCAGTTTGAAGAAGGAAGTCTAAATTGTCATTCAGTATTTTGCAGCTTTACTCTAGGAAGGAAGAAACCAGCGCTCCTGTCTCTGCTCCTAACAATATTCTGTCACTATACATACAATGATCATTGGTTAAAAAAATGAAATAATAATGATAAGATAGAAGCAGCCCCTATGTATTCTGTAGGTACCACCATTACTTTTTATTTCTCCATGAACTTTATAAAATAATTAGATGGGCCTGTGCTGGGTTGACCTTGGCATGGTGTCAGATGCCCACACAGCCACTCTATCACTCCTCTTCCCAGCCAGACAGGGGAGAGAGTAAGGCAAAAAAAACCTACTCGTGGTTTGGGATAAGGCAGTTTATTTAAAGCAAAAAGTAAAGTGGAAGTTTGTCTGTGCAAAAAGCGTAGCATAAGATAGAGGGTTTATTCTCTACTTCCCTCGGCAGCGATGGCTGGCCACTCCCGAGGAGCAGGGCTTCAGCACGTGTAACAGTTCCTTAGCAGGCAGCCACTGGAGACAATGAATGCCGACCTTCCTGCTCCTTGCCTCAGCTTTTATATCTGAGCTGATGCCATATGATATGGAATACCTCTTTAGTCAGTTTGGGTCAGCTTTGGCCTACTTGGGTACCTTCCCAGGATCTTGCCTGGAAGGAATGTTACAGTGCTGATGCTGTGCCTGCCCTGCTCAGCGGTAGCCAAAATACTGGTGTGTTATCAACACCCTTACCAATGCAAAGCACAGCACTGTGAAGGCTACTGTGGGGAAATGAACTCCAGCTCAGCCAGACCCAATACAGCCTTAATAAGATGAGAATAATCAGACACCTTCTCTGAGGAGAAGACTAAGTTTGGATTCAAAATAGGTGAAGAAACCTTGCATTCATATTTGTGTCTATGGGCTCTTTGAAAAATGTCTTATTTTGGTACCTTTCTCTGTTTAGTATTTTCCATTATGTTGTTCAATGATATTTTTCTCAGACTGACCAAATCCTTCCCTCTGGGGAAGGAATATCCCTTCCTTTCCGGGGGAAGTCCGGTGCAGGCTCAGTAGATACCTGGGGTTCAGCAAAGTAAACTGAGACTATTCAGGGTAGGATGACAGTAAGCATAAGAGCCTTGAGGCATCAGATTTTAATTATCTCACTCTGTTTTTTTTCTATTCAAATCTGAGAAATAGGAACCTACAAGGTAAGTGTTATGACATCTATCCATAAAAAAAATTATCTTCTCTATGGCAGCTAGCTCAGAATTTTTGGGGTCATGAACTTCTGGGATTTTGTGTCTTGCACTGTGTGCTGTATGTATTTTAAAATACATACAATTCCATCGGTGTTTGTCTTTCTCTAAATCTTTTCTAGTGCTTTCACCCACGTTCTTATCTGGTCTTCATATGATTTCTTTCTGTTTCTTTCCCTGTTGCATTGAATTCAGAAACTATTTTGGTATATGCTTAAGGAAAGCTGAACTCAACACCTGGAAGTAATGAGGAAGATTGATCTGCCCAAAGGCAGACACCTGCACAGCATGGGAACCATGTAATTTCAAAGTGCACATCTAAAATACTTTCCATGACTCAACTGCTGTAAGAGTCTATTTATTGTCTTTTCATTATAAAAGACACATAAATTACTAAGTCAGATAGTGTCATCTATATCACAGCTATCTAACCTTTACCACTGAAAAAACCCAAAACAATAAGGAATAAACAGGACATGGGGAAAGTAAGTAGCAAAGCTGGAGATCATATAGAACTGAGGAATTATTTGCCAGGTAAACTACCTGCCAAGTAAAGGGGGTTTGCAGAATCTGTCTGCATGTCCCATGTTCCCATCCAACATCTCCAGTCTTCCATTTCTGATACTTAATTCCTGATGTAGTGATTCCATGTCAGTGTCTATCTCTTTACTTTGTTCTGAAACCCTAGAGAGGTCTTTGCTATCATGTAATACATTCATTAATCCGCTTTTATATTACTGTAACCTGTTGAAAATCAAGTGATTAGAAACCACCCCTGTTTCAAACTCATTGTGAGAAATTATCAGGGAGCATAACATTTATTTCCCTGTGGACAAAGCACTCATACCTGTGAGCTTTAAACAGCCAAATCAGGAGCCCTGCTATTTCTGTCTTTACATTTACATTAGCAAGAAGAACACATATCTATAAATATGATGTTTTTCCAAATGGCATACTTTCTTAATCTGAAGGCCTGCCTCTTCTTGGCTCATTTTATAAATAATCCTTTGTATAGTGTAACCAAAACAAAATTTTTGTTTCCAAGTAATTTACTTCAGAATCATCATGGTCTTGTTTTCATTTGACAATGTTAAAATGTCTTTCTGCTCTACTGTTTGGTGAATAGGATATTAATAATATTGCAAAGAAACTGAATTAAGTTTTAAGCAGAAAAGGAGCAGAAGAATGAGCCTTGTGTCCAACCAATAACCTAAGCACTAGAGGTACACTTTTCCTCTCACTCTTTTCTTAATGGGACAGTAACAGCCAGTGGAGCAGTAACAAACAGCTGGACAGCAATGATGTTTTAAACCACTGAAATTCTTTGCTCAGTGAACACAAGCTAAATCTTCACTCCTAAAATAAATACATTTTTTAGGGCAAAGCAACTAACAAGAATTTGAGATCAGGATGAAAAAAATCATGGAGTTGAGATGAAAAGATATTTTATCACTGCTTTCTCAATGCAGAGAAAAGAACTTCAGGTAGAGTATTAATGAAATATTTGCTTTCTGGCAAAAAGTTTTTATTACTTCTCACACCTAGTACTTGCTCTCAGCCACACTGTACACTCTATACTGCTTTTGAGATAACATGAGGTAATCTTGGTTTATAGACCTGACATAGCCATGAAATGTTTCTAACCTCTATCTTATGGAAAGAAGGACCCTTCAATAGGTGTTTCTTTTGCTCAAGTTTGTGCTAAGCATGATAAAGATATATGCCAAATATCCAATAAACAGAGTTTCCCGAAACTTTTCATTGTTCAGAAATGTATTAATTACCAATGAATGTGATTGCTTGTGCTCTAAAAGATTTTAACTGATTTTATTCCCATAACCTTGGATCATTACTTTTTCATAGTCATCTTAAACTCATTAAAAAAATTAGTACTGGCATTTCCTCAAACACACATAATATTAATTGATACTTTAATTACCTGAAACCTCTCTATATGCTTCAAAGAGAGTGGCATGTTATAACTTGTTCTCTATTGTATTTAGAGAGTTATGCAGATACTGTCATTTAGGAAGATAATATGGAGAACGGTGAGTGGGAAGCCACTATTAGCACATAATCACCATCTAGCAGCAAATACTTTTTTGATCTCCTTACATCATTGGCTAATTATGTCCTTTTTATTGTTCAATCCTCTTTTAGGTATGTTCCCTATGTTTTACTTTTATATTCTGGAAATAATCATTATTGCTAACAGTCATTCAGATTTATTACCACGTGCACTCACACATACTGTGCATTTAACATTTGTGTGGATATTTAGGCTTTCAATCATCTAAAATAGTCCAAAAAAAGTTCCACCCCTAGTAGTATAAAGCCATCATTTGACCATATTCTGGTTTTAATGGAAATATGAATTACGCAATTTCCATTCCACTGCTTTCCACCTCCTAACCTGATCAGTGTTGCTATTTTTTCTCCCTCCATCCAGGTAATTTTGACACAAATGACTGTGAACCATGTAGTAAATGCAGTAATTTAAAAGTAACCTTTTCCTGACCTGCAAAATAGAAAAAGGTCTTTCTTTAACATGTATCATCCCATGGATTTTATTTGCTGCCTGACCCTTCAAACAGTTGCAGTGGTAAAACTGAATAGTAAAGAGTTATTGAATGGAGCCCACCAGAGGCAGGAAGGAGGCATGAAATCCATCGAGTGGTCTCATTTATTTGAGTGCCAGTATCATGGAACTATGAGCTCAGCCTAACTCCTGAAGTAAGTGGAATTGTTCCTGCTTGCAACAATATATATTAAGCTTTATAATTCTAATTTTCATTCTCATGTTTTGTCTTCCCTTTAAACTCATCATATCATTTCTAAAGCAGATATAACCAAAAGCAAGGAACCAAGTAATTAGAAAAGTGTTATGGGAGGTGAGAACCCAAGTTTAATTTTTTGCTTTGTCACAAATGTCCCACTCCTTTTGAGACAAGCTGAAATGGGCTCCTTAATTTTGAAATAGTTCCTTTGCTGTGGATGAAGGGTATTTACGGTGGTGCTAACTGGATGTACTGACAGAGTGATGCTGAAAGCATAATTTCTTTAGTCTTCCTGCCTTGATGGGTAAGCTTCCTGCAGCTTTAGCTGTATAAGGGACTTATACACTCAGACTTGCATAAGAGAAGAAGCAGAAACAGCAAGATCGTGAAGAAGGTGGAATAGGAGCACAGCTTTTAGCAGCAACTTAACTTCAAATTGGTTTTCCATTAACTTTAAACTGTGCCCTCAATCACTCACTGATAAAATGGGAATAACGCTTTCTTTTCTGTTTTGTATTAAAATTTATGATATGTTTATCAGTTACAGGGGCCAGACAGTATCCAAAATGTATTTTATTGCTGTGATTAATAAAGAAATGAAATTATGATTTTCTATAATTTTGTACTTTGTGGCCCAACTTCTAAATTATCCAAACAACAGATTAGAGCCTTCTAGTCTAATCTCTCCTCTTCAGTTGCTTGAAATTTTATCAGCTGTAAATTACAATGCAATATAAAGACAACAAAATATCAGTTCTAGAGAATTTAAGACACATTCCTAAGCAGCAGTGAGAAAGTTCAGTGTCAAAAATAGACTCATGTTTTGAAATTTAACTTAATGGCTGTCTCTTTCCAATGGGATTGTTTAAAAATGCATCTATTTCCCCTAATAATTTATTTATTTAACTTAATCTGTGATAATGGAGGTCCATATTGCAATTTGTGTGGAGAGGGTCGTAAGATAAATTTTTAGCACTGGTGTCTCAGAAGAGACTGTGGTAGAAAGGATATCTGAGCTGAATCTTGCTTTCTCTTATCACAGAATCATAGAATCAACCAGGCTGGTAAGAGATCTGAGATCATCGAGTCCAACCTATGACCTGATATCACCTTGTCAATTAGACCATGGCACTAAATGCCACATTCAGTCTTTTCATAAACACCTCCAGGAAGGTGATTCTACCACCTCCCTGGGCAGTCCATTCCAACACTCAATCACTCTTTCTGTGAAGAACTTCTTCCTGATATCTAAACTAAATGCCCCCTGATGCAGCTTGACACTGTGCTCTCATGTCCTACTGCTGGTTGCCTGGGAGAAGAGACCAACTCCCACCTGGCTACAACCTCCTTTCCAGTAGTTGTAGAGAGTGATGAGGTCTCCCCTGAGACTCCTTTCCCCTGTCTAAACAACCCCAACTCTCTCAGCCACTCCCCAGAGGTCTTGTGCTCCAGTCCCTTCACCAGCCTTGTTGCCCTTCTCTGGACTTGCTCCAGCACCTCAATATCCTTCTTAAACTGAGGGGCCCAGAACTGTGTCCAACACAGTACTTGAGGTGCAGCCTAACCAGTGCTGAGTACAGGGGAAGAATCACTCCCCTGGTCCTGCTGGCCACACTATTCCTGATACAGACCAGGATGCCACTGTCTTTCTTTGCCACCTGGGCACACTGCTGGCTCATGTTCAGCTTCCTGTCAATCCAAACTCCCAAGTCCCTTTCTGCCTTGCCGCTCTCCAGCCACTCTGTGCCCAGCTTATATTGCTCCACTGGTGTTGTGGCCAAACTGTAGGACCCAGCACTTGGCGTTGTTGAACTGTTGGATTTGGCCCATCTCCCCAGCCTGTCCAGGTCCTTCTGCAGAACCTTTCAGCCTTCCTACTCTCCTGCCGTTCCCCCCTCCCCCCTGTCCCCCAACTTTGTGTCATTTGCAAATTTTTTTTTTTGTTGACTCGGTACTTTAATCCAGATCATCAGTAAAGATATTAAACAGGACTGGGCCCAACACGATCCCTGGAGGAGATCTCAAGAATCATTTCTTCCCTGAAACAACTTCTTTGCCTGCCCTTGCCTCATCCTGAAATCCAGGCTGAGAAGGTGGCACTTTATGATATGCTTGTTTACTCTTATGAGTCATGTGCTGAGGACTGGTCTTGGTCATTTGTGCCTTTGAAAACATGATGCAGAGAGGCAACATGTAAAATCAGATTCCGTGGTGATGGAATTTATACAATTCTAGATCTTTTCACATTACTGCATCCTTTTATCTGTAATTATTCTAATTAACACTAAAAAGTCACTGTTTTTCTGTAATATTATTAATATAAACATTATATTATTTATATTATATTATTATAATAATAATATTGCTGATGAGAGAGTTTCAAGATTTATTTTAAAACAGGCAAATAAATGTGAACTTCTGAAAGTCAGTTTTTACTTCTTTTTATCCTTACAAATGGACTTTTTCTCTCTACTCTTTCCTTTTGTTTCACTGTTTAGTTACATTAAAAATCTTTGTGGCCAAGTGTCTTCTGTAGATACATCAGAGTCCTTCAGAGAAATGCCTAGAAAATTAGTTCCATGTACATTTTAGGAAATCTTGCTAACAGCTGCATTTTTCCATTAGAAATGGTTTCAAAGGCTACATAAAAATCCAAAGCCAAATGAGGCAAAGTTTAAGTGAGAAAACATGTGTGCAATATTAAGCCAAGAAAAGGGAACAGTTACTGAGAGAAATCCAGACCTTCTTTTGCAGGGGTTTTCAGAAAACATTAGGAAGTATAGGTCAAATCTTCATTTGGTGTAAATGTGAGCAATTCTGCTGAAATCAATGAAAGTTCCTTTAAATAGTAGACCTTGGTATCTGACCAACTTTCACATTTCCAAATGCACATCAAAGAGCTGCAAGTACCTTAAAATGAACTGACTATATTCATTTCCTATTTTGCATTACTAGGAATTAAATGCTTAACTATGTACTGAGAACTACACACTTTGAAAGTATTTAGATAGCACATACCGGAAAAAGGTCTAGTGAAAACATTTAAAAGAGAAAAAAGATAGTTTATACGTGTGTCTGCTGGCCCCTTCAGCCTACTCTACCTTGTTTTTTGATGAATGAAGAAAACTCTAACTCCATTTTCTGTATTTATTTTGAAGCAGTTTCTTTCTGCCTGGAACTCTGCAGCTGGAGAACTGGGACTGAGTTGACATCATCAGAGACAGCACTTGGAATTTTTCAGAGAGAAAAAAAAGAGTTGCACAAACTATAAGTGATTTCCTGAGACCAGGTTAAGAGAGAATGTAAATCAATTTGTAATTTGTCCTCAAGATTGCACAAAGACCGATTTTTAAAACACCACCTCATCTTTTCACACCTTCATTTTTAAGCACAAATATGGTCTCTGCTTAAAAGCCTTTTCTTCCTTTTGATTCATTTATGTGAGCAAAGACAAAATTACTTTATAGGAAGGCATGATTCTCTCAGTTACAATCCAGGAGTCAGGATATAAATTCGCATGCTAGAACGAAGTGAATCTACTGTTGTACTTCTCCCAGTGAAAGAAAATGTACAGCACCTAAGTCCATTGTCTTTGCATAGCAGGTCTACTTCTAACTTTTTAATTTTTATTATTAAGACTTTATTGGCCCAATCAGACTCACCCTAGGACATTAACTAGAACTGGTTCAATACAGAAAAACTTTTGCAAACTTGTCTTAAAGGTATCTAGGTTATTTTTCAGATTTTTTTTCTAACTGAAAAATTAACAAGTTTTATAGTAGGAGGAGAAAAACACAAATCCAAAGATTTGTAGTTCATAATACTGTTCAAAAAATATGCCTCCTCTCACCTTGAATATATTCCTCTGTTTCTAACACCTCATACTTCTTGCCTGCAGTTCTCTCTGTTTTTCTTGGAAATCTCTCAAGTCTTTCGACATCATTACCTTCCTCTGGAAAATTCTGGGGGTTTCACATCATTCGTTCTATCTGACAAACTAATCATCAGCTAACCTAATGTGCATCTTTAAGTGCCATCCCAAAACTAAGCTTTTAACTTAATCTTTGCAAAAACCTGCAATCTCTAAGTTCTGGGAAATTTTCCTTTCCAACTATATTTTGATTCAAATTCAACTAAGAAGATTGAGGGGAGAAAAAACTCAAACGTGCAAATTGCAATCAAGAATCACAGTATCATTAAGGTTAGAAAAGACCTCTAAGATTATAAATTCTAACAGATTTAATAATTTCATCTCCTTGGCAGCCCATCAACAGAGCTGAGAACCCCTTGTGCCACTAAAAGCTTTCCTAGTCAGCAGTGCAGGAACCTTAACGTCTGGGGAACTGGAGAACAAGAGAATATGGAAGTCAGAGTCAAAGGGACTTTGTGTGTCTAGTAGGCTTCCCGGGAGATGAGAGTTTCTGGCAGGGTTGCCTTGGGTGAATAGGCTGAGAGAAAGCTGAGCAAATTTCCATCTGAAATCCACCTGGTGGCAATCAGAATTGATCTGTTTCAGTTAAACATCTTGGATATTTTCTGAGGGAAATAATTGAGATGCGTTCCCGCCTTCCCAGTGGGATGTTGGCTCTGCATTTTAGCATTTTGGCAGCTCTGTGGGAAGGTGCACATGCAAAGGCAGGTCTCAGAGGCCAGCAGAGCTCTTGACATGGCTGGCCCCAGTGCTGAGTGGCTGCAGGCATGGGAACATTGTCTCCTTTCCTCTCCTACTTCTTCCTCACTGACTGACTTGGCAGGAGAGAGTCATCAGGGAAGAGAGACTCATCAGAAGCTATTTCAGGGTGCCTCATTGCAATCACGTCAGGAAGAAGAGAGAAAATTTGAAAGGTTGATTGTAGCTCTGGAGGGCTCAGTTCAGCATGACACGATTCAGAGAAGGAAACCAAATCATGGATATTGTAATACAAAGTATGGGTAGTCCTACACTTTTCCTGGGAAGAATTTCTCACCACTGCCTGACCCCAAGCTCATGTCGTTTACAGGACATGTCACTCAAGGAAGTCCTCAGCACCTGCCAGCTGCAGAATTCGGGGTGACGACGTGACCTGCCTGCCTGGGGACATTCCCTGGTGCTTCGGCTTGTTTTCTTGTGGTTTCTCCTAGAAGCTGAGTTGCAATGTAGTGCTGTACTGAGTAAGCTAAAGGAGTGATATAGAACTGTGTGTAGAAGATAGAAAAGGGCCATGAGAACGGGAGAAGAAATCCTCTCCTTTTCCTCTTCCTACCAAGGCTGTTTAACATGTTAACAAATGAGGCTCCTGCAGGTACTCTCAGGGTTTTTTTACTATACTCTGAAGGTGGTCCTCAGATATATAATCAGCCAGAAATAAATGCACTGAATAACAAATGGGAATCCTTGATAAACCAGAAACAAAGGAAATGCAAGCACCTGTCTTGGTCTCCTTGAAGGCAAGAGTAGATCAAAAATATATTATCGAAGTTGTGCAACATCTATACTTAGACAATATAATGTATTGAAGTAATTTTTCCAAAGCAATTCATTCCTCCGCACAGTTTATGCTTCAGTTTATTATTTATTATTATTTATTTCCAGTGAACAGACATTTTGTTAAAAAAAAAATTGCAATCTATATTGGCAATCTCTGCAGTATTTTGAGATACTCTTTAGCTACAGTGACACAGAAGCATCAAATAATTTCATTATTTTCTGTGAACTATGTCACTAAAATTCATCTTTATCCATGTACCTGGAGGATTTTGAAGCAAGGAAGAGCCAGAAGTCCCAGTCACATCTTTTTAGGCAGTATTACCTTCTTCACAGTTATTAAGTATCATAGTGAGAAGACTTTGAGGCTTTAATCAGATTACTTAGTAAACTGATGTAAAAGCCATCAAATCTAATTGAAGTTTCATCTACTGTGACAAAGGGAACACAAAAACATACTCCAAAATATTAATTCTATAAGCTTTTATTTGATCATTTTCAGTATAGTAATAAAGCAGAGGCTTGTATTCTTGTTGAGTTAAAATCTGCTTAGAAATTTTAATAGTCAGGAAAATTACTTATAAAAGGTAGAAATCACCAGGTGAGGCATTTCAGTACTTTTTCAATATCTCAGGCATTCTGGGAACACATCAGCCAGAAACACAGTACTTAACGAGACACCTCTCTTTTCCAGAGTTCAATGTTCATCATGGCATGCATTGAGGTGTTGCTGGAGATTGCAGGGCTTAGAAGCCCATCCTATGTGCTGACATAATTCTCTTATTGATTTCTGCCATGCTGCACTATTGAGAGCTAATTTCACATTGCATTTCAAGGACAGTGCAGAAGGCACTGACATTGTAGCACAGAAAGGACACAAATTGAGAGAACACAATCACTGTGATACACCATCCGCAACTGGGCTCTTTGAGGGGCCACTCCTCTGATGGCATCCCAAAACTGAAAAGAGATGAATGATCAAAGAGTACTTGGGAGTGGGTAGGAGAGGTTTAATGTGTGGTATTAAGTGACAAGACCTTACTACTTCTAGGGCCCCTCAAAAATCTGAGCTTCAGCTAAGTCAACCAGAATATTCAAATAGCCTTTTTTTTTTTTTTTTAATTGCAAAGAAAATGCCCAACCCCACTGGCGCATCCTGGCCAGGGCTCTAAAATATTTGTTCAATGCCAACACTTTAAGTTTTTGATGATGTACCTACACCATGTCCACAATACAGGGATTTAGGACAGGGCTGAAGTCCTGATGCTCAGGGAAGCAGGCAGTATCTCCAGGAAATGAACAGGCTGAATTCTGGTTCAGGCAACTATTTCAACACTACAGCCATTTGAGCATTGGATTGGAGATGTGATAGAGCTTATACCTTTTTACTTCTCATTGCATAGAGTAGTCTAACTGAAATGTAGGAAATGCCACTATTCTAAAAATATCCTGGTTAGTATCTCTTAGGGAAATGAAACATTTAGCATTGCTAATGCAGAGACTCCACCCTTCTTCAATAATAAAGTATACACAAATAACAAGCTAGGGTGGCTCTGAACAGCATAATATCCAAAGCACACCGCGCACCTGCAACAGTGAACTTCTGGAATTTTTACCTTTGTGTGAAAAAAAAAATGAATTGATGAAACAATCCTGAGTACATTTATAACATACTTCAGTCTGTAAAGTCAAATGTGCAATCTGTAGAGTCTTGAGGAATCTGACAAAAGGTATAATGAGGATCAGCAACTGAAAAAATTCTGTTAGAAACTCTTGAAATAAAAATAGAAAAACCTATTAGAGTTTGCCAGACTATAGAGCAGAGGTAGAACAGATTTTGTGAAACAGCCCTGTTACCAAAGACCAAAATCATAGGAAGAGTGAATAAAACAAAGATCATAAAGTGAGGTAACATGTAAGACAGAAGAAGGTGTATAAGAAAACCAACACTAACTACGTCCAGTTTTTAGACAGAGCTGAAGAAAGAAAGAAAGAAACAAATTTGCAAAAGAAGTGAAACTATTTATAGAAATACCTGGCAGATATATTATTAGCTGGGATACAAACTGGAAAATGAGTGAAATCTTGACTATTTGTGAGATGAGTATTGGCACTGCTGTTATAACAGTGGCAGAGTTTATATTGACGTTTATATGCCTGTTTCTCTCCATTAACTATAAATGGATTCAAGAGGACTAGTTCAGATGAAAATGCTTAAAATAGAGACATAATGAGGTAAGGTGTATGTACCTCCCATGAGTTCCTAAAAGAGGTGCCATATATAAATGTGAGGAGCCCATGAAAACAGAAAGAAAAACTAAATGTGCCCTGCAAAGACCTACAAGCTGAAAACTTTAGTGTTGTTAGAGAATGTAAATGAAATGGCAAAAAAAATACTAGTCCAGCATTATGGGGGGTAGGTAAGTTTAATGAAACTATTATTCTCTTGTCCAGGACTAGTGCACATTTGTTTATATGCACTGGTGAAAAATTGCATACTGTTTTTGCCTTCTCACCATCAAGAAACATCATTATCACAGAAAATGACTCTCAGACATGTAAGCTCACAAGACTTATATTTATTAAATATGACATCCAAGCTATCATAATGACACATAAAGGGTTACAATTAGATTTCTACTGGCTTAAGTGCTCAAAAAAAAAAAAAGTATGATTTAGGAATATTATATTAATCAAGAGAGTCAAAGTCTTTTAGTATGTAAAAAAAGTGTTGGAATTTTTCAAAAGGATCCTTAGAAATGTAGAATAACATAATAGGAAGGAATAGCAGTCCAAACTTGAATCTAGAAACATGATTTCAAAACACAGTATAGACATAATACTGAATTCACAATTTCCCACAACCAAAACGTGGATGTCCTGTTGGTATTTCCCAGCTCCTATCCTTCCTAACTTCCTTCCCTTCTCTGCTCTTCACTGATCTGCTCTTCTGCCTGTTCTAGTGCCTGATCTGACATTCATCCAATTGGAAAACTAGACTAACAGAGAAAAACAGCAATAATGCCTTGATAAGTTAATAAATTGATTTAGATGAGACAAGTGCCAAAAGCAGTATTAGATAAAGGAAGCATCTAGCACTAGGTCCTGAAAGTGGGACAGTCTTAGGATCAAGCATACCACTGAAAGGGGGAAAGTGTGACTTGGTGTAAACAAACGGAGACAGCAAATTCAAAATATGTATTCTGATAAAGGATCACATGACTTCAATACCTTACTAGTCACCAGACAGTGTCTGTGGGAATAATGGCAGAGCACAGGCACCAAAATTGTCATGTCTAGTAAAGACATGACTGTTTTCTGGAAGGTTGTGGCTTGGCACAAGACTGTAGAAAAATAATAGACATCCTGAGCTTCCCCCAGAAACAGACAGGAAGAGATAGATGTGGAAGAGGCACAAACCCAGACAATATCACAGGGAAGTGCAGATTAGAGTACTACAGTGACCAAAGTCTGTAACCATCTCTCTTCAGACAAGCCAAGGAAGCCAGACTAGGGACTGATAGAGAGTTGACATGCAGTATAAGAGATGACATATTTTTTTTCCCTCTGGAAAGGGACGGTGTAAGGCTAGCCACAGATGCAATGAGAGAATAGATTTTATTGATCTCAACCAGTGGTGCTAACAGCCAGACTAAGTGATGTGTACAAATCTTTTTTTCCTTCACAAGTAGCCTCATCTTTTATCTGTTTATTTTCACTTTAATGCTGTGACACCTTGTTTTTAAAATTTGTCTCAGGGTTTTCCCAAGTGGCCTCAAAGTCATATCTGCTCTAATCTAAATAGGGTTAGGGCTAGGCCTAGGGCTGAGTAATGGCCCCAAATCATTCTTATAGTGACACAGTTTTAGAGAGAGCAATTTTTGAGCACAGCTTGGGGTTTAAGAACAGTAGAAGAGATTTGGATGCCTACAGCTTTTCAGGGTAGAGGTAAGATATTGAGGCTGTATGGCAACAGACCTGCCAAGGAATTGTCATTAGGCCAGGATAATTTGCCTCAGCTTGTTTGATTTACTAGCACACACATGGGCCATAATTTCCCACACACTGCTCAGAGGTCTGGGTTTGTGACTGTGCACCTGAAGCTGTCGTATAAAGAAAATACCTGCCTTTAAAGGTGCCATTATTCTTTGCAGAAACAAGTGGTGCATGAATGTCATTGCAAAGTTACCATACCTGTGTGGAACGAGAAACATGGCGTGATGCACCATATGTAGTCGATAACCTGTTAATGACCTTGAGATACAAGCTGAAGTGCAAAGAATTTGTGTGTGTGTGAAAAGTGAGAGGGAAAAGCAGAGGATTATAATTCAGAGCTTTGCAGAGCTCACATAAAACCATCTAGCATGTCCTAACCCTTTTTCTATCTCTGGAAAAGTATGTCCTGAAAAAAAAAAAAAACAAACGCCCTCTTTATTTCTATCCCTCTCCCAGGCCTTAAGGCTCCAGCATTATTTACCATTGCTCATAATGGAATATTCTTTCTCTTCTGTTCTCTCACTGGAAGTTTCTCTGTGTCTTCTGTTTTGTGCCTGTTCTTCTCTTGCTTCTGACAGTTTTGACTCTCAGTTAAATCAACTACTTTCAATATTTTCTGAAAAACTGGAGGATGTGCAAGTCTTGCTTTTTCCCACTAGTATAAGAGATCATCCCCTTCTTAGAGACTTTGCCAGTTTTACTGTTCTGTAGTTTTCATAGATGACCCATCTCTCCTGGAAAGAATAACTTTCTAAATAAAGAGGCTGTAGCTTTTCATATTTTACTTATCTGTCTAGTTACATTTAATATTGTATCAGTATGTTCATAGTAACTATAAATGCTTCAAGACAAGATTTTGACTGATGCGTGACTTATTGTAAAATCACATCTAAATATTTTCAACTGGTGAATTAGATTATTTGGAGTGGGTAATGATATGAATCTCTTTATATATTTATTTCACTTTTGTCAGTACCCTGCACTGGTTTTGGTTTTGTTTCTTTTTTAATTGAATTAAATAAGGATAATTGAATTAAGTAAGCACAAGTGGCTGAAAGACATTGTGTCCTGTTGTGTCAGTCCCATCTCTCATATGCCATAAAGGGGTACAAATATAAAGGAAACCTACACATTTCATAGTGCAACATTTTCATGTAACTAAACCAAAGTTTAGCAAAAAGCAGTGCTGAGGTCACTCTTACCATCAAGAGAAGTAGTTTCCAAGAATTTTCTTCTCCATTTCCTAACAAGTGTATGTCGCAGAGTCATTTCACGGTGCAGGAGTGCATTCTGATCCATTTACCACCGTGTTGCTGGTGATACATTAGATTTATTTGCAAGATTTTCATTAGAATTCAAACAAACTGCAAACTTTTGCCATTTGAGAAGCACGTGCCCTATTAAGGCTGACAGCTGGTTTGCAGCACAAAAGTTTGAAAGCAAGCTCTTATTCCAGCATCAGTAAGCAAATACCCTTTCCAAATGCTTCTGATATAGATGGATACATACATCTCCAGGGATCAAAAGCATTTAGTGTTTCTCATTAGCATTCTCATCAATTTGATGAATACATTACACAATCAAAATGGACAAATATTAGTGTTCTTTATGTTTCTGTTATAATTAACTTTTAAATATGTATTTATGAGATTATGAGTTTGGTTAATAGACAAATGCTTTGAAAACTCTAGTAAGAAGTCTTCATTAGTACAACACAGCCTTCCATTGAGTACTAACATGAAAAAAAATCATATTTAGACAAATAATACTGACAGGAGATTTCAGAAAAATTAATCACTGGTTTTATAATGGGTTGTGTTAGGGTCTGTAATTTGTGTGAATGTAAAGAATATCTTTATTAAAGGTCTGCAGAAAGTATCAAAATGTCCCTTGTAAAATATGTGAAGACAACTTTCTTTCACCAACAGCTGCATACTCACATGAACAGGTCAGTTTTATAGAGAAATTGGCATTACCAGGTGATGTGCAGTTATGTGAAAAGTATGGAGTTCTACAGTCTAGCAAGGCAAACCCCCCCTGAAGTCTAATGCTGAAAGCTGGTGGTGAGTTCATACCAGCAATAGGGAACACACACTTAATGACAGAATAATTCAATTGCCATTATTAAATGCCATTGCTTCCTCACATACAGCACTGAATCTCTACTGATCCTAATATATAAGCTGACTCAGTTAATTATTAGCAAATAAAGAAAAATATCAAATTATGGGCAGTAGGAAAAAAATATATCGGAGGATGACAGTTTCTTATGCTGTATGTATTAGGACATCGCATCACTAGTCATATATATTTCAGTGAAATTAAAACTGTTATTTGAAGAAAAAGACATACAAGGAACTATTATTGCTCACCATTACTCTGCAAGGAACTACTAGTGCTCTCCCATTACTGTGCAATGGCAAAACAGGGAGCATATTGCATTCTTGTCACCACTGACCAGAACCATAAACAAGAAAAACCAGGGCACTTCCTCAAAACTGCCACAGTTCTTTGGATTGTATCAGACCTTCTTTGCTCACCACAAAAAAAAAAGTGCATTTCCTTTGAATTTAAGTTTGAATTCATGTCTAGAGAACTGAAAAATTTTCACTTAAAAAAGAAGGCTACACAGGTGTTGCAACTAGTGTGTGGCAGAGCTCAGGTTTGTGGCTGGTTTTGTCCACCATTCCATACTTCAGGGTTGGTTTTGCTCCAAGTAAGTACAGTGAAAGTCCTGAATTTCCCATGAGCTACACTCTATCAAAAAATGGAAAACATCCCACCATCATTTCACAGCATTTCCAAAACACTTTGGTACTAATTGGCTGGTTGACTCTTAAGCTACTATATTTTTCTGTGACCCTGTAAAGAAGTGTTTTGTAGACTTTTCAAGAAAGCTCTGGAATATTAGTATTTCTTGGTAATTTGCTTGTGAGAGGTATCCCTCCTTCCAGTTCAACCTCTATTTGTCTCTTTAACAGTGAAAGCACTATTTAAATGACAAAGCAAAAATAATAACAAAATGAAAACTGCCCAATCAGAATATTTTTCTAAGAAAAGCTGCCTTCGTTACATCTCCCATTATTGTCAGACATTGAACTGTAGAAATTTTTAGAATTTAAAAACAAACAAGCCATGAATGATTTTTTTTTTTTAAGTATTTGAATGGTTCCTCCTGCATTATGATCTCTTCTCTAAAGAAACAAATAACAGTAACCTCTAAATTTCATCACGAGGGAGTAAAGTGGCTACATATATTTGCCCATGAATGTCTTACACAGATACACTGCTCCTCAAGGCACTTCAGTGTTATTTGAAGAGGAAGAACAGCATCTGATATCCAAGGTAAACAGCAGCATAATGACTCGTGTACTTATGGGACACTCAAGGATGGATCATTGAGTATCCATGAATGAGTGCCTATTAAAAACTAATATATCAATCACAAACTTGTGATGAGCTACCTATTCAGAACATAAACTCAGCTTTGCTAAAATGTTGAGCCTATGTCTCCTTTTGGAACAATTCTAACATTTCTTTAGTACCAGGTAGGATTTCTTTTCCTGAATATTAAGAAAACCTTGTTTTGTTTTCAAATAAATGCAATAAGTTACAAAACAAATGTGACAAGTTAAATTATTTTTTCTGTCTCTTCAACAAAGGATTACTTCTCCTTTCTTGTATACAGGTTTATCTCAAGGGGACATACAAACAAAGAGTCACATCTCATCAAATAGTCACATCTCATCAAGTAGAAATAAGACCCAAAGAGCCAAATTCTGTAAACAGTAATTCTTATACTCTAATAAAAAATATAACTTCTGTTAGACATTTTTTTCTTCCATCAGTATTTTTTTTCCATGCATGAAATGAACTATTACATTTTTGGAATGAGGAAATAAACTCAAAGTTAGAATTAAAAGGCTTGCATAAACAAATGTGAACCTGGATAGGCTCCTGTGAGGATCATAGCCAACCTCTCTCTGTAAGGATGCTTTTACAATTCAGAGCATGCAATAGCTTTTTTAAAAATGTAATTTGATGTTATATTGTCATGCTGTAAAACATTTGCAATGTATAATGATCTAAGAGGCCAGCTGGCCACTAATGGTAACAGCATACTTTACCAGCACTATCATCAGAAGGACTGTTGAAGGCAGATGGCCCTTTTTTTCCACCTTTATCCTGTTAGAGATCCTACCAAGGACAGGCATCCTACAAACCTCAAAGTAATGAGAAGAACATTGCTTTATTGACTATAAAACTTTCCTGCAAATAATCTTTAAAGTAATATGTGCTGGAGAGCACCGGTATGTTCATAACCAAAATAGAGGACTCTGGATTGAAGCTTTGTTAAATGATTCCTATGTGCTGGAGAAATACTGGATGGGTATTCAAAGCTGCAGTAGTACAGAGACCTACTTTCCTGTCTTATTAGAGAGAGGCACCTAAATTCTGGTAGTTAGTTATTGTGCATCCTCTCATTTCATGTCTGTACTGCAAGAAGTTTAAATACAAACATAAGGGGAAAAATTACTCAGACTCAGCTGATCATGCAGAGATTAATTTTGATGATAGTGTTGTTGAAAGATATTTTACAGTTTGATAGCCCAGATGCACATTTTCCCTGGGTAACAAAGGTTCCATTGGTTATGCTTCTTTTACTCTTAGGGCCATCAGAAATAATATTGTCATGGTTTCATGTTCTTTTTGTCTTATGACAGCAAAAATGTATAGAAACAGTATGCCATATTATTTTGCATGACTAACAATTGCTATTTAGCTTCCTGAAGAGAATAGTTTTGTTTTTTCAGTTTTTCGTGGTTTTTCAAGTGTGTTTTTCAGTGGTTTGTCTGTCAAGACCACAGTACTCCTGCTTAAACTGTTATCTTCCATAGCAAGTGGATTTTGTCCTCTAGCACTCCAGTTACCTTCTTTTCAGTACAGGGGAAGAATTAATCAGACTGTTTTCTAAATCCTATTCACTCTACTGCTTACAGTTAATTTCACCAACAGCTTGCCTTTTTTTGCAAAAATACCCACACGTGCACATCTATATTATTGCTATGCTATATGTATGTAAGAACTACAATAATTAATTTTTTTTGAGTCATATGGAGGTTTTTCTGTTTGTTTTGCCTAACCCATGTGGTTAGACAAAATTTAGGGTTCTATGGGCTATTTCCTTTAGGAAGAAAAATTGACAGCTATATCTTTGGAGCATAATCTTTATTTACTAAGACTGCACAAATTACCTTTCCTAGAATGCAAGAGTAAATGGTAACAGATGATAACATATTTTTTCACAATTCCTACTCTCTTTCTTTTTGCAGTTAAACTCTAAAGTTTTTGTCCTGTCTTCTCACAAACAGTCTTGTACTTTTTGCAGAGTTTTTGTCTCTTTGTCACTATTGAAATTTTGAGCCTTCATTATTTAGGAGATAGTGCTTTGTCATTCTTTTCATCAGACAGTCCTGTGTCTACTCAGTGTAAAACACTGAACACTTTCACAGATGCCTTTGTATAGATCAGTGGCTTTATTTTGAGTTTTGGATGGAGATCTATAGTTTTCCTTTTACCTGGTTCCACAGAGAAACTTAATGATTCTTGCAAGGAAGGACATTGGCTTTCTATTCCTTTGTTCAGTAAGAATTAACTCAGTGCAGAACATTTGCTGGGTAATGCAGTCTGTTACCAACTGCAGAGCACACTTAGTTAAGGAAAAGGATTTGCAGTTTTCAGTGCAGCACTCCATGGATCAGGGGAGCTTGCAAAAAGATGTGAACATGTTTGGAAACATTTTCACAGATGAAGAATGCAGATTCAGCATTTTCCTATGGCCTTCTGTTTGTCCTACCATCTTTCTTAAAAACAGTTTACATTTGATAGGAAGTTTCTTTTTGGTCTCAAGACGATTACAATTCTTGATTCACTCCAGAAATGTGATTTTCTTTTCATATACTTTTCAGTTCACTGAGCTGTTGCTGTGAATTTTAACAGCTTGACCACACGTAGTGGAAATTTCAGATTTTCCAAGACATTGGGGAATCAAAGGCCAGTCTATTATGTAGTGTTAGATGAGGAAATAACAGTCATAAGGTTTAATGTAAATCAATTTCATTGCATTATTCTCAAGGTCAGGTTCATGTTCTCTCTGATTGCAGGCAGTCTTGGGACAAACTTATTCAGTTTTTCATCTGTGTTGTGAATCAGCACTGCAGCATTGCCCCTTTCCACACACAAAACATCTTGAAAAAGGAAGAAGATCAAAAATGCCCCTAAGGAAATTGCTACTCTTAAAAAAATCTCCTCTTGGACATTCAGTCTGCGGTGACCCTCATCAACAGTTTGTGACTGAGGAGTTTGACTAAACTTCTGGGTGATATTCCTGAAGCATTTAGTAATAGTGAAAATGAGCAGCTCAATGAAGACAGCTACAAAAGTAATGGAGCTTGTTGATTTTAGATCTAACATAGCTAAAGTTAAAGGATAGGAATCCCACCTTTGGTCCTTTGCATTTCATGAGAATGTGGATTTTACCTGCCCCATGTATTTTGTAGGTTTCTTAGGGTTGTTCTTGCCTTTGTAGGCATAGTCTCCAGACGTGCTGCAGTTTTGATCTCTGTAGGGATTTCTTTGTAGTCATTGTGATTCAAATAATACTGACATTGATTTTTATATCCTGAACAAAATAACATCTTTTACAATTTGTTTCTTCCTCCTGAAAGCATCATAGTGTTTATTTCCTTAGCTTCAAATGATACTGCTTTCCAGGCACTGTCAGGAAGTGGCTGTGATTCCAATAGCATCACTTGTAGAAGGTAGGATATGGATAGGCAAGTAGTTGCTCAAGGAAATGGGAATTTCCTCATTATACAGCTCCCCAAAATATGCTTCCTATAATGGGATGGCTAATAATGAGAGTCTGAAACCTACCTACTTCCCCCGAACTCTTTCTATGCAATTCAACAGATGGGACTAAACCAAATGTTAATTAGACTTTTCTTGATGGTTTTAATGCTATCTTGAGACTGTAGAGCACCTGTAGACAATGACCATGTCCCAATTGTACTATACATACCTACAGTACTTAGAGTGCTATAAAATTAATATAATAAAGAAATGCAATCTGTTAGCAGAACTTAACGCAGAGTTTTTGGTATTCAGTTTACAAAGCCTCTTTTAAGATATGCCTGAGATTTGTGACGAATTAAGTATTGTTTTCCCAAAGAATTATTTTACATTTTTCATCACTTTATTGATGAGCAGAAGTGACTACCCTTATTTTATTAATCAGAAAGAAATCTTAGATCCTGTTTAAAGAAACAATGTAAGCTGATATTTTTTGTAAACTGATTTGTATTGGCTCAAGTGGGTATTTCCCTACCATCTTCCCCACATCTACTCTGGAAGAGCAGCACTGTACAGAAGAAGGAACTGCACCATGCCTTGCAGCCTTATGTATTTAATTAAAAGCTTACCTGCTCACTTGTGAACTGTTGCAGGTCAGAACTTGGTACCTAAACTGCTTCAGACTTACTTGGCATGCAAGCAGTAATCAGAAGAGGAGGGAAGGATGGGTGTTCGTTTCATCCTGGTTTAGCCTTTCACCCAATATCCTACCGTTCAGGGTAGGATTTGGTTAGGCCAGATGCCTGAAGGTATGATAATAAGAGTTAGCTCTAATTTACGATATCACTGTTGTATCACTTTATAAGCTCCTGGAACCCAGCCTGGAGCCTTCTGGGTTAAAATTAACTGTTAAGTGGTCAGTTAGTTTTCAACAGTAGAATTAAATTCAGTAACCAAGAAGAAAATTGCCCCGGCAATACCTAAACAAAAAAAAAAAGGATCAGTTTTCCTTAGGATTAATGAGCTGAATTTGATCAGTGAAGAAAGGGTTAGCAATCCACTGAAGTCAGTGCAAGAGAGGAAACAGTCTGGCAGGGGAGGGACATGAGCACAGGTGAAAGAGAATGAACAAAGTCTGGCTGGACAAATTTTCAGATGAGGTCAGCCACCTTGTGAATGTTTAATCCTGATGGGTACTTCGGGTTCAAGATGCTGTAAGAATTTTTTAAAATGAGACAGTCTTTTAGTGTTTCATTTGAAAACACAGTCTCTGCTATTGATACTCTGACTGACTAAGCCAGAATTGCTATGTTGATATTTTCAGTGCACTGAAAAAGCACTTTCCTTGCCCTCCAAATATTAGATGTCCCAGTGCCAGGTATTTGCAAGGTAAAAAAAAGTTTGTAACTTCACAGAAGCAGATGTTCACGATATGTGTTTACAAAAGAAACTCAAGAATATTTTCATGTAATAGTGCAAAAATAAAACACTTAAGTACATCAAATGTTTTTGCAATTTCCATAGCTTCATTTAAACAATTGGCTCTTCTTTTCTATTCCTCCAGTAAATAATGTAACATTTAATATCCTGCAGAATAGACAATGAACTAAAATATTTATCACACTGTACTTTCTTACTGTGATTTTATTATTTCTAATAAATGTACATTAAAGTAATTGCCTTTTGCCTGATAAGGAGTATTGGATACTTGGAACAGTAAAAGTTTAAGACAAAGTGTTTATAAGAAAGCAGGGTGGGTTGTTTTGGGTTTTTTTTTCAAAATACACTTATTTGCCAAGATCTGCACCTTAGCACAATAGCATCTTTTTGCTCAGAAAAAGTTTAGACTGACCAAATCTGATTGTAAATCTGTAAGAAACATAACTGATACATGGATTTTTTTTTCTCATAAAGTATTATCTTCCATCTCTCGATTAATAAGAAAAGAGGAGGGTATATCCTTCTTCTGATTCCAATAAAAATATTAAAAAATAATAAGTTATGACACATTTATTGATATTTACATTTAAATAAGTAATGCTACTTTCAGTTAAAGCTACAAGAGGGTAAATTTGCAATTAGTTACTTGAAAATGAATAATTTCTATATCAAATTCTATATAATTTTCAGCCTTACCGTGATTGAGTTCTTCAATGTTTTGAAAGTTATGTGTAGTCAATGATAATGTCATTGTCATTGTACATAGTAATATGTACATACATAGTCAATGTAGTCAGTGATAATGATAAAGTGATAATGATAAAGCCACATATATGCATTTGTGGCTTTTACATTTTTAAAGCTCTTATTCTCTGATTGAGTTTGTCCTTTTAATTTTTTCCAGCCTACAAACTGTGGACTCAAATATATGGCCAAAGGTATATTTTCTATGGCTGCATAATTTAGCACATTTGGGCTGTCTATGGAACAACCACATTGGGATTGGAATTTTTGAGCCTAAAACGGTTCTGAAATGAATATTTAAATTCTGAAAGCTGTTTATAAATAGTAAAAACATCAGAAAGCAATACAGTTATTCTCCTGATTTAATCATGAAACCAAAACCTTGGAAAAATAGGTAGTCAAATCCATGCTTTATTTCAAACAGGGAAGGACTTGGACTTCCACATGAGGGCCTAACCAACAGAGGGAGAAGGCTGGAGAGGTCCTGTATCTTATGAAGAAATATGTAATAAAATGTAGAAGGAAACCAATATTTGCATTAGATGCTTTTCTTAAGAAAATTCTTCTAAAGACAGCCTCATAATAAAACAAAAATGTGTTGAAGTTTTGCAATTTTATTCAAAATATTTGTTTAGAATAGATTTGTAAGCTACGTTGAAATACTGAGGCAATTTTGCACGTATATTTTACTTGTTTTTATACTGTTTTCCTGAGGACAGTAATAGTCTAGATGCAGGGTTATTTCATTATAATGTATTGGACACCTCATGGATGTTCAATAAGCTTGTGACTGAGAGGTGTTAATGATTTTGATCTCAAACTAGTTGTAGTGTATCTGAGTAATTTTAGAGTAAGACTTATTTGTGATGCTTAATGGTATTTAAAATTATTTCTCGTGCCTCATGCACCAAAAGAACCATAAAGTTTTCAAAATACAAAAGTAGAAAAGGAGAAGAGTCCTCAGATTAGTATTTTAAAAAAGGCTGTAAATTTAACATTCATATTCTTATTATTTCATCCTAGTGGCTGATAATATTAAAGTAAGTAATAAGATAACTATAAGTAACGGTTGAAATGTATGCACTATTCTGTTATTAAGCATTATTCAAGAAAAATAAGTCATCTGCCAGGAGTTATACTGTTTCTTAGAGGACCAGTTTTTATTAACTTTTAGGTCCTGACACTCCATGTTCTCCAGTACAACTATGTGCCTCCTGCACAGAATTTAACTCCAAAACTGCAAGCCGTAGCCGTAGGACATGCAGCACTGTACACACAGATAATGTCATCTAGGACTGCTAATGAGTGATTTCACAATTCATAGAATGCTGCTCATTTGCATCATCTGTTGAGGGAATGACAAAGATGGGAGGAGATATTTTATTTCCAACACTGATTAGTTTTCCTATCTCAGCCTAGTTGAATTTTTGCACAGCAATCGAACACCTCTTGGGATGTCATCAGTAGGGTTTGACACCTGGATAACTGTAAAGTGTGGCATTTGGAGCCTTTGCCTACCAACACTTCACAGCACGCAGCCATGTTCCCCTTAGCAGAGTTCACAGCCTTAGTGAAGACCAAAAGGAAATCTACAACTGGCAGATCAGATATGTCAGGGGAATAAGGGAAATTATTACAAGGCTGGAATTTAAAGTGATATAGGGAGTCATGTCCATGACTTACAGTGATAGATCGCTTAATGAGAGGGACTGAAGTCCAGAGGTAGAATCCATCAATTAGCACTGGAAAACTTCTCTCCTGTCTAATATTTCAGCTCTAGCCAACTCTTTCATTTGTTTTATAGGAGCAGGAAGCCAGCATCCTGAACATATGGAGGCTGAAGCACATTTTTCCACTTGTTATCTTTAATCAATACTATCACACTTAACATGACAACCTACAGCCTTCCACTACCTAAAGCTAAATATTACTGTGTGAAACCACACACATATGTCTTCATATCAGCACACCAGACTTTTCCCTTGTTGTTTCTTTTGGCCTCGCAAAGTAAGTCCTTTAGCGTTTCCTCAGAAATAGGGAAAAAAAATTAAAAATATAGGCATTTAATTGTACCACTTACTGAAATAGTTCAGCTCCACTTGGAATTGAGCATGCATGCATTAACGTATCTAACAACATCAGACAAGAGGACAGGTACAGGTTTGGGTCACTTAGTCTAATGTCTACCACAGGCAATGGCATTGCATAATTCTTTTTAAAATGCATTGTCTTTAACTGGCTATGTCTTTTTTCTCTATTCTCCCAGAAGACTATGTTACAATGTAACTACTTTGATGGACAGAAGTTATCTCATTTTTAGCTAAAATTGGTTTCTATCTAGCTTACATCAATTTCTTCTTGTGACAACATTACCGTCTAATTTAAATAGCTTCTTTTTTTCCCCCAACCTCAATAAATTTCTCAGATAATTTTATATATGTGACAAAAATAGGCAATGCTTTACTTAAAAATCATTTTTATAATAAATCATGAAAGTGAACCTTAAATTGAGCCTATGAAGAAGTTGGATTTGACAGGACATTTCCTTCAATTAAACCTTATAGTGCCTGAGCATCATAGGAATATTTATCCTAGATTCTGTCTTTGTCCTCCAGTTCTTTCTTTCCACTTAAGACATTGAACACCTTGTTCCTTTAATCTTTGCATGAGTTTAACGTGCCTCCCCCTTCAGCACAAGAAAAAAAGTAGTCCAAGAACATGCTGATTCCTACCCTCCACAGCCTGGTGGCTCTCACTGTGTGTGAGACATTAGGTTCCCTTTTCCCTCGTTAAAAAACTTCTGTGACCCATTTTGTTTCCACAGTTACTTTCTCATTCCCATAATACAGAGCAATAAGCATTAAAGAATACGAACAGTCTGCTGAGGAACATGTTGAGCTTAATCAGCCTTCAATTTTCACCTCAGCTATCTAATAAGCCACAATCGACAATATTTCCAAAATAACTTATGACTTACGTAATTAGTAAATAAAGATTTTTCAAAGTTTGTGCTATTGGAATATATAAGATACAGAAAAGCATGCAGGTTCTTCAATGATACATGCTATGTCTTCAAACAACCTTACTTGTATTTTTTTCTCAGCAACTTTTCAAACTGTTGTTTTGCTCTGAATAACAATTATTAGCTTCTTGGATTTACTTTTCAAAACAACATAGAATTTCTTGTAAGTGATTAATTTAGTTGTTATAATATAATAAACAATATAGGAAAGAGAAATAGAAATGAGAAAAAAATGGAAAGCAAGCAGAGATGAATATTTCTTTTCACAATTTGGAAACTTTAATGAACTTCTAATTGAATGTGTTCTTAATTCCCTTCATTTGTTCAGCGCCCACTTCTGTACTCTGATGATGCTGTATTCTGACCAAACAGAACAGAAGCTGAAGCTCAAATATGAAAGAACTTATCTGGGTCAAAATATGCCCTCTGGTAGAACTGAGATGAAATTTTTCTTCCACCAGTTATTTGCTGTGACTCATAACCGTGATTTTTCACCACCCTTGGCCCAGGAGCCACTTGCTTGAGTTAAACGTCAGAAAGATAGATGTCTAAGCTGGAGCTAGTCATGCTAGAATCCCTTTATACTCAGTGGAAAGAAATAGGCTCTGCCAGGGAATGACTGATCTGGCCATTTAAATATCTAACTTACAGTAGAGGTACCCTGTCTCAATTTGTGCTATCTTTGCATGCAGTCTTTCTGAGATGGAGTAAGTATCACTTTTTACAGGTGAGGATATGAAACAGAAAGACTGCTCCTAGATCTTAGCTTTAAAAAAAAAAGAATCACCCCACTTCCAAACGAGCTGTAAATCTCCCAGATCCCTGCCAAGGCACAGCATGAGCTATATGTAGAGCTGTTCCAAGCATGCTGCGCTCAGGCTGAGCTCAGTTGCCCACATAGTCCATTCATCCATCTTCCAGAAGTCACCACACTGATACTTATGCAAACCAGGCCCTCTGGGCATCCTATCTGCTTGCCATTCACAAGGAAAATGGGAATAGGTGTAGCTAAAAGGACAATTACACTTCAAGTAAATAATCATAAGCGCTGATTATAGCCATGGTTTCTCACTGACAATACATGCAGCATCAGTTTGGAGCAGGCACCAGATACTGCCTCTGGTAGAAAATGTAAGTTTCTTGATCCTTATATGGAAGCAGCACTATAAATCAATATTTTTACACAGTGATTTGTAGAGAATTGTAATAGACATATCAAGATTGCTATGAATTAAATGTGTAAACACTGGAAGAAAATTATAGAACAAAGGATTAAAAGCAAGGTCTGCATTTGTAACAAGAATATTCTTGCCAAGAAACTGCTCTCAGTACTCTACTCCCAGCAGTAAAATGGACTATTTACTTTTAATCTTTTTTAGTTTTTGGAAATCAATAACATGAAGATTAGTTTACTGTTGCCAATCAAAAGAGTGCTCAAGAGGTAAGGACTGGACAGTTGTTATCTCTTTTTCTCTTGTGTTGCACTCACGAGTGATCATGCTCAAGGTGCTTGGACACGTCTTGATGTTTGTGAGCATGTAAACATGCATCTATAAAATCAACACACTTGCTGTTGAGCTGGAGACATGACTCTGAGACTACTGCATTCCTACTGGAGGTCACATGCAGTCCAGCCAGTCAGAAGTGGGTATCTACTGACCACTCACTCCCAGGAAGGCAAATAAGGCTATATGTATATAATAGATGATTTTGCACCTATCATATATATATTTGTGCACACACGTATCATATACGTAATTGAACAAATTAGAGTTATATTGACATGCAAAGGCAAATGGCTTGATAAAGGCTGAATAGACCTGTCAGTGTTCCTATTAGCACATGTGGAAAAAAATGGCATGAAGATAAAGTCTGTAGTAAAGAGAAGAAACTAGGAATTAAGGCTTACGGAGATCAAGTAGCTCCAGCTACCAAGCTCTACTTAGAGACTTTCCCATTCCTCCCACATGGCATGTAGATTTTTGATAGGGCTAGTAGAGTTGGTCAAAAAGTTATTTGTGCTTTTCTGAGTACATTTTTATCTCTGCATGTTTTCTGCTTAAGCTTCTTGTTTGAGCGGGTATATTTGGCAGATATTTCATGGCCAAAGTTGATTTTGTCCATGAGACTAAGCTCAGTTTTGTAAAACCTGAACTAGTTTTCTTTCCAGAGAGGCACTGCATGGTTAGTTGCCCCAAATTTATATCATCTAGGCAGCTAGGTAGCTACAGTAAAGACAGATGAACTCTCACAGGATGGCTCAGGATCATAATCTACGATAATTGCCCTTCTCTCCACAACTATAACTCAGAAAATTTGTTAAACTACTAAATTCAGAGCTTAAATCAATAGTATGAAGTTGATAGGCTCAAGGAGTGGGCTTGTGAAAATCTCATGACATTTAACAGGGCCAAATGCAAGGTCCTGCAGCTGTGTTGGGGCAATTCCCAATATCAGTATAGACTGAGGGATCATCATGGGAGGAAATGATTGGGAGCAGAGAGGATCTTGGGAGTACTGCAAGTTGGATGGGGCTTTGCGCAACCTGATTCAGTGAAAGATGTTTCTGTTCATGGCAGGCAAAACAAACTAGATGACCCTTAAAAGTCCTTTCTAACTCAGACCATTCTGTGAGTCTATGAAATTAGAGAAAATTTTGATTTAAGTAATTACTAAAGTCTGATGATGATTTAGAATTTTTATTCTTGAATGCTACATTACAGATGTACTGAGGAAAACACATTGGCTTTTTTTTTTTTTTTTTAAATCACCCTTAATTGGTTGTGGCTGTTATATTGGATTTAGGAAATTCTGTGAAGTTATGAAGCAATATACTAGTCAATGAGGCAAGAAATAAAGAAATTAACATTTCACAGGGAAATTGAACAATAGAAATAATACCAGTTATCTGAGAAGCAGTCCATGAGATTAACATTTAGACTCTTAAGCTTCTTATGGCCTCTCAGAATGTAAAAATGCCATATGATCCAGATTTATTTACTATACATGCATTCTAAAACCTGTTTTATTGGGGAAAAAGGAAGCTAAAATTATTTTAATTTGCCCTTTTGAATTTAAACAAATGTTTTATCATGTATTTAACTTTTTAAGTGTGTCAATTTCTGAATATTAGTATCATAGAATTACAGAATGGTCTGTGTTGGATGGCGACCTTAAGGATCATCTAGTTCCAAGTCCCTGGCTGTGGGAAGGGACATCTTCAACTAGACCAGGTTGCTCAGAGCCCCATCCAACCTGGCCTTGAACACCCCCAGGGATGGGGCCCCCACTACTTTCCTTGGCAATGGTTCCAGTGCCTCACCACCCTAACAGTAAAGAATTTTTTCTTAATATCTAATCTTAACCTCAATGAAAACCTTCAATTCAAACCCATTCCTGCTTGTCCTGTCCCTAAGTGCCCTTGTCTTCCTTTTTTGCCTTATTTCCAAGAGAAGATTCCTGTTCAGCCAAACCAGTCAGGAAATGAGAAAGCATCATTGACTGCACTTCCAAAAATGGAATAACAGAAGCATCACCTTCAGAAGGGCAGCTGGGTAAAGGGGAAGCCAACAGAAATGTAAGAGGGCTTTACTTTTAGATTGGTTTTGAAAGGAAAGGAAACTTGTGAGCCTGTTGGGATTGTGTACATGATATGAAATACGTAGAGTATTACCCAATAACTTTTAAGTCTGTCCACTTCTTCCAGACAAATTTAGCAAAAATGTGGAAGAATAAAAATAGAGGTTCTTGCCTATTTCTTTAACACAGGTCTCTGGTCCTGAAGCCTTCTCTTCTCCAGGATGACCAATTCCAATTCTCTGATCATCTTCTGATCATCTTCATATCCCTCCTCTGGACTCACTCTGATAGGTCAATGCCATTCCTATGCTTTGGACTCCTGAGTTGGACTCAGTACTCCAGGTGAGTTTAAGACACTGGATTATTATACTGGTTTAGAACAACTCAGGTGTGTACATTTAGGGAGGGACAGGTGGGATTTCATGGAGGTGAGATCATGCCTTGTCCCACATGCCAGCCCCTGCCGCCTCACCAGGTGACCGTGGGGCAGCTGTCAGTAAAAGGCAGCCTGGGATCACATCCCCACCACTGGCTCTGGAGCCCCTCACCCAACCTCTGATGGGCTGGCACAGTGGGAGCACCACCCTCACCCCACCCCGGAGCCCCAGAGTAGCCAATGGGCTGGGAGTCCCACCTAGGAGGGGGGGTCACAGGGGGCCAAAGCAGCAAAACCAGTAGCATTCTGACAGGTCTCTGGTCTATGATCTTCTCTTTTTCTCTCCCTTTCTTTACTCCTTCTCTTAACCTCCTTTTTTTATATTGTGGAAAGCTGGATACTGAATGAGTTGGATTTTGCTAAGTTGTGTGGGTTAGTATGTGCTAAGTCAGTGCTTTGTGGAATGCTTTGCTTTGGTTGTATATTGCCTTTCAAACTTTTGCCAAAATCTCCTATTTCCTAAAGTTTACCACTAAAGTACCTCCTGAGAAAACGTGGGCAGCTTTTCTCCTTTGCACTCTCTCTTAAGGTGTTAAAAGAACTGAAGGCTCTTCTAATAATTCTGAGAGTGAATATCGTTGGAGCCTGGTATATTTTTGAAGTAAAACTCACTTGATGAGCTCATAGCTTGAGACTTTGGAGTCTTACAATAGGGTCTCACCAGAGTGGAGTAGAGGGGCAGAATCACCTCCCCTGACCTGCTGGCCACACTGCTTTTGATGCAGCTCAGGACATAGTCCACAGGAATATTTTAATATCCTGTGAACTGAGAGCAAAACAGCACAAAGAATACAAGAAGTAGAACCCCTTCTCTGGACCACATCTTTCATATTAAACTTCTGGGGCACTTATAGATAGTATTTTAAAAGGCAGTGTTTTTAAAGAAAATATACTTCTGGAGGATCAGCCATAGGCTATCCTTATCTAGAGATGCTTGGAAAATTTCCAGTAAAAAAACTCACATCGGAAAACAGAGCTGCATCAAAATATCCTGTATGCTGATTTTGCTAAACTTTGGTTTTAGAGGAAGATTTAAAAAACACACCACAGTGACCTGTCTTAAAAGTTTTTGTGTTATATTCTTCACAATTTAGAATGATTTTTCAATTCAATATTTTTGATTTTTTTTAATACTAACTGTGCCATATAATAGAGGGTACTAAAAAGCTAAAATCAAAGCAACATTTTGTACTGCCAAAATTGACACACTGAAACCAAACTGGCCACCTAAAATAAATGGATTTGTGATTAACCTGTTAAGAGGATAACCACTCTCCTACCCTAGTCCTCCATCACAGTCAAAAAAGTGTCAAGTTAAGTGCTACTATATTCCAGCTCCTATTTGCCCTTGTGCTAAGAGCTATAGAAATACATACAAAAAGTTTTCACAGTGTTCTTTATCTTATGTCATTATCCTCATGCTGCCTTAGGTCATTAAAATAAATGTTTGGTGCTTGGGTCCATTTATTCTATTGTCAGTGATGAATGTACCTGCTTGATTTAATTTTGCATGCATTTTATATTGCCCATTGTATGTTTTCAGGTTTATTAAGTAAGTACTCCATCTTATTTCAAAAAGCTCTAAGCATGATATATTTTTTATTTTTTTATTTTTAATGATCTTATTTTAAAAGTCATGCTTTTTGCTTAGTGCATGGTAAATCCTAAGTTAAATCTGACTGTGTTGTTTTGTTAGTACTTTTGTATGCTTTCCATACTGAGAGAGAAGTCAAATTGTCCTACAAGTCAGAAAATGAGGACTTGGACTTACTCTTCATTTCCTCGCCTCTTTTCTGTCCTTACCACAGCAGAGATTTGAGGAGACTTCTAATTCCCTTCCTTATTTCTCTTCATGCTACTTCATCCAACCTTTTCCTCAAAACAATTTATTTTTTTCACAGAAAACAATATTTTCACCCCTTGTCAAAATGTACACGGAGGCAAGTCACTGATAGAGGAGAGTTACATTGACCCATAAAGATCTGCTGAGAAAGTGTTCTACCGAAGCCCCATGAAGCTGCCTCTTTGGTCTTTCTTCCTAATAACAGAAGAGAACCATGCAGATCCCTTTGCTTCAGGCAGCGCTAAATGGCACTTGAGCTGGGAGACACATACACTTAGCTCTGTTTATCCCCTTCCCCCAAATCCCTCTCCTTACCTATCCCCACAAATACAGCATCTCTTTTCTCTGGTGTTTGCTAGAAAGGTCTCATTTCCATTCCTGACTTGGCAAACAACGCTTGGATCAAACAGCAACACTGCCAGTATTTAACCTCAACTCCTGGTTGCTAACATTTCACCAATCTGAAAAACAAGTCAATATCCCAGGATTACCATAGAGATCATGGGGAGTTTCCCTCTATAGTGGAAGGCAAAATCACAGAGAGAGTTCAACCAAGAATATTAATAATTTAGAGGTGCTAAGTAGATTTATAGGTGGATGTACAATGTATATCCACAAAGTCAAATAAAGATTCTGCTAGACCACAGTTTTAATTCATTGTTCAGTGTTCCTGGTGTTCCTCTTTCTGATAATATTAAAAGTGACAAAATATTTTAGGAGAAGCTCTTATTTTAAAAGAAACAAAAAGGCCTTGAAATCTCAAGAGAAAACTTAATTTATGAGATTTTCCTAACTCCTTTTTCAGGCTTTATTTTAAAAATATTTGCTGCAGTTCAGTGCTTGCATCCTAAGTCTTGTGTGCATATACAAATGGAATTGAAATTCTCTGTGGTTCACTGATCTGGTGAGTGGGTCATGCACTAGTTTTATTCTAATAAGGTAAGAAAACAGGATCAAAATTATCTTTATAGCTTTGTTCTCTGCTCATCTTCATTGAAAAGTTCTGACAAGGTTACAGTTCTTAATAGTTATTACTTAAGATGGCATTTCAGGTATTTAATAATACTTTGAAAACTTTAATTCCTGTTGGGTCTACTTTATATTTTTTTCTTTTTATTATTATTATTATGCACATAAATATCTTAAAATCACCACCTGTGTTATATGGTGTTGAGTTCCACAAGATAGCTATAAAACAGCCTTAAAAATATGTTTTCTTATTATCCTGAATTTTTTTTGGAAAAGTGACAACATTGATGATATTTCTGATTGGTGAGAGCATTAAGTTTTGACAGGTGGTTGTACTTTGACTAAGGTTTCAAATATTTTGAGACGGCTGTAAACCTGATCTCAGTTATTGTCAGAACAAAAAAATCGTGAACAGCAAACAGTATCCTGATGTTTTGTGGTTAATGATGATGAGATATCACCCGAATAACCCTCACCTTACTAATAGTGAAATAGCATGCAACTGAAAAGGCACTGGCAGTGCTGAAATATGTTTCAGTAAACCAAACTGCTTAAAACTGAAGAAAAGAGTGATTGTACAAAGCACAGGAGTGCTGACTTTGAAAAATAAGTTAACATTAAAAAGGCTTTTAGTTCTTTGGATAGTCTGAGGATAAGTCTGAGGAATACCTAGTAAATATCTGAAAGCTAGCTCAGGCTATTTTTGAAAAGTGCACAATTGCTGAGGGTTGTGAGCATTTTATTGCAACTCCAGTCAGCAATTTGGATTAGACATCCATCCCATATAATGTTGTTTGTGTCTGGATTACTCTCTAGATGAGGTGTTCAGACACTCTTGTACATTTGTCAGCTCTGCAGGGACAGCTCAAGAAGAAGGAAAAAAATGAAAAGTACTAGTTATGTGGTCAAAGTCCAAATTCTGCAAAAAGTGTGTTTTGTAGGACATTTCTGTCAGTGTATCATAACATGTCATCTCTCTTGAGGGGATATAACTCCTGGGAGCCCTCTTTATGTGTTAGGGTTCAAAGAGTAACTTATTTTTCAGAAGAAATACCAGGAAATAACAAGTAGCTAGGTTGTAGACCAAAGGACAGATCTCTTATCCAGCAAGGCAAGAGTTTCTCATTTCTACACATCAGTGCTCTGATCTAACTCAAAGTATTTCTACAATTAATACTATTCAGAGGTCACGAAAACTGTTTGTTTCAGATGCCCCTTTCTGAAGATACCGGCCAAAAGAGAGAAGCAAGAGTCAGAGATGATAAACGCAGAGCGAGGTCTGTGTTTGTCCCTTCTGAAAGGTCTTTTGCAGCCAATGGAGCTGGTGTAATCAGACTACTCTCCATCTTTTGGGTGATTACTTTGCACCAACATCTTCAAAATTTTCCCTGAGAGCCCTTCTAAAAGTCTGACTCGATGCTGTCCACAGATACATGTAGACTTCATGTGCAGACTAGCAGGAGGCTTCTGAATTCACTTTGGGAATTGGAAGGTTCATCGAAAGATCAGAGTGCATTCAGAAGTAGAACTGTAACCAGCATAGCCTGAGTACTAATGTGTGATTGTCTATAAAAACCACCCATGCACATTCAGGTATAAGTAGATGCATGTGCATGTTTCCAAATCTGAGTCTTCATATCAGATAATCAATATGAAAACAAAACAGAACAAAACAAGACAATATGAAGGAAAAGAGAAAGAAATTCAATGTCCATGGAGACTTCCCTTCTATTATCCATCCTACTAATCCCAACAGTGCACATGTAATGGTAATCATTCATTCATTCTTCTGAGAGTGGGTTAATAAGCAATAATATTAGGTAAGAAAAGGTCTGTGCACATGTCTGTACTGCTTCATTTATTGTTTTTTTTTTCCTCTAAGTTTAAGCCAAGGACACAAATATTATTTTAGCATAGCCCCTTGTATTTAATTATTAAAAGATTAGTAACAGCAGACTGCATCCAGTAACATAAACATTCATACTTAGATTTGCACCTTTATCAATAAGACAATTCATTTCATAAAAAGTGAATTACAACACTAACTTAAGAGGGAAAATACTACAGAAGTCTCTTCTTCCAGTAATTCAAAATATGGTGTCTGGAACTGAAATTATACTGTCACAAACAACTGATATTTCTGTCTCTTATCAGTTGACAGGCAGTATTTATAAGTAAAGGATACCAAGAAAATCACTTCAGATTCCATTCTGTAACTCATATTATATAAAAGCATGAGTGTGAGTGTGAAACGTTTTCATAACCTGTTCATCATCTGGCCTTTGGGGTTTGTTTTGTTGCCAACGGTTGATTGATACTTTTTTATTATTATTTTGCACTATGGATTTTCAAGTGTTATTGTTGTCAGACAAAATTATTGTTTTTAGTGCAACTTTAGAAAAAGAAATATTTTGACAACACTGTACTATTGAATACAAAAGAAAATAAAACAATATCATAAATTCTTTAATTTTGGTCACTTTCTTTTCTTTTTTTCCCTCTCGGTTCTGCTTTGCATTCACATGTAATAGGGTAGAAAAAGCTAAAATAACATTCAGAAAAAAACTTTGATGTAATTATTTATTTATTGTCTTTCAGTGGCACAGAGCCTAGTGAATTTTTCTTTTATACTGTATTTATAGATGTCCTTGAAGATAGAAGTCCAACTTAATGAGCATATAGATAGTGGCTTGCATAGGGATATTTATCTAATTGTGACAGTCAAGAGATTTCTTGGGGTGGGGGGAGGTCTTTATGCCTCTAGATAGTTATTACAGTGTTTCACCTGTTTTGTATAGGTATGTATGAAACTCACAATATACCCAATGTTAACACCTGTTGATGCAGACAGACAGAGAATTTGCAAGTGTTCTTTCTTAGTTGTCCTCAGCTTTGTTTTTGGGATATTTCTGAGGGTCTCAGATGACAGAGGAAAACCATCTTTTTGTTCCCATATTTTATAATGTACAGTATGTATTCATTTTGTATATAGGACGTGTCTACAGAGAGAGGCATAAGGAGAGGTGGGTTCCTCCTCACAGTCTGGAAAGGAGGCTGAGGAGTAGCTGAGGTCACTTGGTCTGTTCATCCTGGAGGAGGCTGAGGGGAGACCTCACTGCAGTCTACAACTTCCTTGTGAGGGGAAGACAAGGAACAGACACTGATCTCTTCTCTGTGGTGACCAGTGACAGTACCCAAGGGAATGGCTGAAGTTGTGTCAAGAGAGGCTTAGGTTGGATATTAGAAAAAGATTCTTTCTGTGATTCTGGGATTCTGGGATTCTGTTCATGGATCAAGACATTGCACTGTGATCATATGGCTCGTAGGTCAAACACAGCACATCTCTGATCAGTTGAAATACTGACAAAATGGGATTTTTGACTGCACCCATTCAGGCACATATCTCTGAAACTCTGTGCAGCCTGATAATTATTTCATTAAAAAACACTAATCAAATTATTCTCAAGTAAAAAAACAAAACCAGAAACAAACCAACAAAACATAGAAAAGATTTCTCTCTGATAAGGATGCCAGGCTCTGGTTAAAGATTTTAAGAGGCTTATACTGATTCATGACAGAAGCTTTGTTTTCTTTCATATCTACAGTGCTACAAAATACTAGTAACCTCTGTGTTAACAACAGAAATTCATGTCTTAATTTAGTTTTCTAGTCATGGGCAAGCCACACCTTTTGAGACTTCCCAGGTATTTGCAACATTCATATGGAAGTAACAAATCTTACAGCCTAACCAGACTTTTTTTGATCTGCTGGGCATTTTAAAATATGTAGACATTTGCAAAGAGGTTCATACACAATCCATGAGTACATAAAATGATCTTATTTTGTGGTTAACACTCACAGCAAACAGCTGGACTGTAGTCATAGGCTTGTCACTGGTATTCTTGACACTTGTAAGACAGACTCCTGATGAATCTCTGCTGGCCAGGCTCAGGCACTCATCAGTCAGGTGGAGAAGTGTCAGTCACCACGACATTTGGTCTGATCTTCTACCTTGCTGAACTGCCAAAGCTCAGCTCTCCTTTGTTTTTTATTCTCAGGTTTTCATAACTCTTTGTGTATGTGTTTCTGTAGACCTTCAGCTAGTGACAATTTCTTCAGCCAACAAATGTATCTCTGTAGTTTTATTTTACTCACAACAGAACAATAGAATCATAGAATAATATGGTTGGAAGGGTGCTTTGATGATGACCTAGTCCAACTACCATGCACTAAGCAGGGACATCTTCAGCTAGATCAATTTTCTCCCCATCAAGACTGACCTTGACTGTTTCCAGGGATAGAGTATCTTCCATTTCTCTGGTCTACCTGTTTCAATGCCTCACCACCCACATGGTAAAAAAAAAAAAAAAAAGTCTTCCTTATATCTAATATAAATTAACTCTCTTTTACTCTAAAAGTGTCATCCCCTTGTCCTATAACCAGGGTGAACAATCCCAGCTCTCAACCTGTCTTCATAGGAGAGGTGTTCCAACCTCTGATCATTGTGTCTCTCCTTTGGGTTTGCTCCAGCAGGTACATGCCCTTCCTACATTGGGGGTCTAAGAAGAGTGGAGTAGAGAGGCAATCTCCCAGCAATCTCAATCTCCCAGCCATGCTGATTTTGATGCAGTCCAGAAAGCAGACGACTTTCTGGGCTGCAAGAGCACATTGTTGGGTCATTTTTCATCTACCAGCACCCTTAAGTCCTTCTCGTCAGGCTGCTCTCACTTCATCTCCCAGTCTGTATTGATATTGAGGCTTGCCCTGACCCAGATACAGAACCTTGTGCTTAGCCCTGTTGATCTTCATAAGGTTCAAATGGGCCCACTATTCAAACCTGTCTGTCAAACAACCACTTGGTCCTTCAGCATCTTCAGGAGAGCCCTTTGATAATTTCAGGGCATGACACTTTGATTCCAGGCTAGTAGTAGCAAACTATCAAAGCTGAGTTTTGTTTATAAAATATCCATATAGTTCTGTACTTAATGTTGCATGCAAGGGATATGATAGGACCATGTCACATTGCTCAAATTGAGAGCAATATGGAGAATACTTTACCATTTCATGAATTGTGGGAGATAGCCTATTTTTTAAGAATTATACATTTTTGTTGTTGTCTGTCCTTAGATAACATCTAGCTTTTTATTTTACAGAACCTGTGGGTAGGGACTCAGATAAACACCTGTGATAATAATGACTAAAGCAGATTTCTAGCTTTTCTGTTTTGCTATTTGGAGTTCTTTAGGAGCATAAATCTGTACCACTGAGGTAAAGAGGAGCTTTACCTCCCATTTCAGCAGAGATGTGATCAAGCTGCATTATGTTGCTGGAAAGACAGACACTGCCAGGAAGGCATACCTTAACTTAAAGAGACCTCTCAATATCAATCATATTTCTCTAAAAATATTACCACTACTCACAGCTATTTAAGATAGTTAAATTACGATATTTGCAAATGGGCATTTTAATTCAGTCCTTGTCCAGTTGACTTCCTACTGACTTGAACAGGGAAAAAAACTAAAACACATAAAATCCATGGGATTCAATGAATATTGCAAATCAGTAAATGTTTTGTGAAGGAATGTGAGTGGCTTTTGCAAATGACATTGATTTCCTCAATATAGAGTCTATAAGGTGGATGTTGTGAACAGAATGAAATTTTATTATGACTCTAAATTATGATAAATTTTCTAGGTTTCTCCTTTAATTTGAGACCCAGGCACTAAGTACTGTAATTAAATCCATCTTAATAGGTTTTGACATATTTGTTTGACTGCATACTATGGTCCATTTTCCAGAGAAGATTAGGGTAATAGCATATTTTTAATATTATGCTTTCAGATTGCCAGCTGTTCACTCTAATAATAACATATAATTGACATTCTCGAGGATCACCTTCTTTAATCATGGAGCACATCTGATTTTTATATTGGCTGAGTGTGTAGGCAGTTGGTATGCCAGCATCCAAACAACAGTCTCCTTTGAAGTGACAGACAAGTTGCCTCCTTTTGGCACAGTAATTCACACAGTGAACACAGTGATTCAGCAAAATGATGCAGCATAACTGACAGTGAGTGTTATCCAAGAGAAGACGGTTCCTTAGAAGTGTTTGGAAAGTTTTGCTCATTATTTTCACTCTGGCATTTTATGGACATTCTTTTCAAATACTTTCTCACCAAATGTGTGGCTGTCAAAAATACAGGAGAAAAAAATGAAGAAATATGAAAGGATTAAAGTATACTGTAAGAAACACAACGAATGTAGTCCACAGCTTCCTAATATATGCCTCTGACTTCAGTGAAATGAAGAGATGTAAAATTAAGTTTCTTAGTGTCTATCAATGTATTGGATTTGCACGGTAAGGTTTTGGTACTGGGGGGGAGGGGGTGACTACATGGGTGGCTTCTGTGAGAAACTGCTACAAACGTCCCCCATGTCTGACAGAGTCAGTGCTAGGCAGCTCCAAGAATGATCCACCACTGGCCAAGTCCAAGCCAGTCAGTGACAGTAGCACTCTTGGATAACATGTTTAAGAAGTGGGAAAAAACTCCAAACCAGGGTTATTGTGCAGAAGTAATTGCAAGAGAAGAGCAGAGTGAGAATATGTGATAAAAACAACTCTGCAGACACCAAGTGAGGAAGGAGTAGGGTGCTCTAGGGGAAACTCTTGAGCAGAGATTCCCCTGCAGCCCAGTGAAGTCCATGGGGGTGAAGAGATCAGCTGTGCCCCTGCAGCCTATGGAGGTCCGTGGGGGTGCAGAGATCCACCTGCAACCCATTAAGGAGACCAGTACTGGAGCAGGTGGATGCCTAAAAGAAGATTGTGACACCATGGGAAGCCCATGCTGGAGCAGGGTCCTGGCATGGGCCTGCTGACCAGTGGAGAGAGGAGCTCACCTTAGAGCGGGTTCTGGTAGTCCTGGCAGGACTTGTGATCCTGTGTGGGACCCATGCTGGAGCAGACTGTGCCTGAAGAACTGCATGCCATGAAAAGAGTCCTCTGCTGCAGCAGTTCATGAAGAACTGCAGCCCATGGGAAGGACTCATGTTTGAGAAGTTTTTGGAGGACTGTTTCCTGGGGGAGGGATCCTATACCGGTGCAGGGGAAGGACTCCTCTCCCTAAGGAGGAAGCAGTAACACAAATAACTCGTGATGAACTGAGCGTAACGCCCATTTCCTGTCTTCCTGCACCACTGGGTGGAAGGAGGTAGAGCCTGGGAAGGAGGGAGGAATGGGTGAAATATGTTTTTATGATTTGTTTTATTTGCCACTATCCTGCTCTGATTTTGACTGGTAATACAATCAATGAATTTCCCCAAGTCAAGCCTGTTTTTCCTATGATGGTAATCAGTGAGTGATCTCTCCCTGCCCTTATCTCAACGCTTGAGCCTTTTGTTACATTTTCTCTCTCCTGTTAGTTTGAAGAGTGACAAAGTGGTTTTGGTGGGTACCTGGCCTCCAAAGAAGGGTCACATCACCACAGTAACAACAGCACCACAGGTCATCCAAAAGTAGAAAAAAATAAAGCAGGGAAAAAAAACAACTGCAGATCACCAGTTACTGCAATAGCTAAATCTGGTTTAGATCCTATTGCTGCTGTGAAAATCTCCCTTTGACTTGGAGAAGGAAAAGGTATCTCTTCATAGTGAAGGTAGGGAAAGCAGCCATGGAGTTACTAGAATAAATATTTGGGACTGGGTTTTTTTGTAGCTGGATGTTTGTAAATTTTCTCAGTTTAGGAGAGGTCTGCCAGCTACAATTCATACACACACCAGAAAAAATCGTAGTAAAATATATGGGATGCTTCAGTGTGAGCAATTTATTCATAAATAGACATAGGTTTTGAGACTGAGTGTCCACATTGGATTTGTCTGACTGTATTCTATTTAGCAAGATTTGGAGTTTAAATGAAGAACAAATACAGCCATTTTGTCTCCAATTCTGTGCAGGCACAGCCCAGAATACAGATATCTCAGCTTTACCTGGGAGTTGTGTTCATGCATCACTTCAGGCCCAGACTACAATGCCTCAGATGGGAGCAGGGTACTTTTTTTCTGATTCTGAAATGTCAGCAATTTGTGCTATCTATCTGTATCCAGACATAATTTCTCAGACAAGATAATATCATTTGACATAGAGTGAATTGAATACATTCACATGGATTATTAATGTCTGGTGAATATTTTAGGTGCAGTTTGTAGGTACTAAATTTTATTTTATTCAAAGCATACATGGCATAGTATTTTCTTCAAAATTGATTACATGAACATTGAAATCAGCTTTTAACTCCTTGTTTGAGATCTCTGAGACTACTCTAACCTGCAGTCAGTGCTGTGCACCTCTCAGTCTACGCTAAAGTCTGTGAATATGAAACAGAACATCTCTGGATTGTGATCTCTTCATCCCTTCTCTGGTGCCAAGACCTTTGTTACCACATCCCTGTGTCACAAGGTAAACATCATTAGATGTTTAGGGCAAAAAGCAGGTTAAGAAAAGAGTGGGTGAGCCCCGCTAACTAATATCTTTTGGAGGCCCCTTTTTGCTAGGGGAGATGGTGAAAATTGATTGGTTCTGTGATGTGATTGTCTCCATGTAGGAACAGGAAATAAGTGTTACTTTCGATATTTTAAATCTCTATTAACATCTATGGAGATAGTGGTCTGTCAGAGGGGACATAATTGTTCACTCAAGCCTTCACTGGAAAAGGAATAAAGTCACAAATGACAGTATCAATCAACATTTTGCCTGAGGGAGAATACAGATATGTTTCCTCTGGATATGAGCAATAATGAGTGAGACCAGACTTATAAAAAATAAAGAAATCTTGGTCCATTAAAAAAGTTTTCCAAGTCGTTTTTGTTACATACATTTCTATATCAGCACAAGGCCTTCACATTTCAGGAGCTGAACTACATGCTTTAGGCTACAAGACTTTGTGACTGAACACTCTTAGAAGTGTGTGAGGTGAGTTAATACCTATTCAGCAAGTTTTTAGTGCCCTTTATCTGGTATGAAACATGTAGGTAGAATTCTATTGTAGACACCTTTGACAAATTTTTGGTCTTTCCTTCCACCCCAACTTTCTCTTCCATGATACAAATTCCTTTCTCAACTCACTTTTCCTGGTTTTTATGCTAATGCCTGGGCACAACAATGCCTTAATCTCCGTTCTTTATTAGGTGTGTTAAAGTTCTGACAACTAACATAATACAGTTAACTGGATCTGAATTCAGACGTCCTAAGTAGCAAATCTAGGGCTTCTAGTCGACTAGCTTTTTCTTTTGTTATCCTTTTTTGAAGATTTTTTTTAAGGAATCTCTTAGGCAACCTGACATTTTATCTTATAGCATGGCAACTCTAGTTTTCTGTCTGTGGTTTTATCGATATCCATAAGGTTTGTTACTTTTAAATGGAGTATCAGAAGCAACTTGTTAACAAAGGACTTAATGGAGCACTTTTCATAGAATATTGGATTTTATGATGTCGTCATTTCCAAGAGCATATTTTTAATCTCCTGTTTATGTTTTAGAAACATAATTAAAAGGACATCCTCCCTTCCAGCTTAAATATTATAACTATCGGTACTTCACTACTCATACAGAAGGACTTAAAGTCAGAGTATGATCACCCTTCATTTTGTTATCCTTTGATTAACATATCCCCCATAGCTCTGATGTGGTTTTTTGTGGGTTTATGCAACAGGATTTTATTATTTTAACAATGATTTCTGTTACTCAGTTTGCAAAAACTTTCTACATTTTTTGATCAGTACACAGCAATTTTTCATTAATATCTTACTTGTGCTTACAACAGGCTAAGCTTATGACAAAATAATTGATTACCTGATTTTTATCATACTGAGAGGCTATGGAAACATACTGTTATATTGATTAAGGACTCAGGCTTTCTGTACAACACAGGTTGCTCTTATTTCCTGCCTCCAGCCAGGACAAGGTACAATAAAACAGAGATAGTACCATTTGTTGCTACTATCCAACAAACTCATTTTTTACAATCAAGTTATATATTAATTTTGATTCTTATTCAATTATCTAGAAAGAGGAAGAGAACCTTATATATTTTGTCTCCTTCAAGGAAACACAGTTCATAGTTGTACAGTTTGTGACCTGTAAGTGGAGTGGACATGTTTGTTTGTTTTGGTAATGTGTAGGTATTGAGGAATGCAGGCACCAGCCTGTGTCACCAGAACTGGAAAGCATATGTGTTACAAAATGGTACATGAGAAGACTGAGGCAGAAAAAAGATAAAAATAATCACAATTTCTGAATAAACCCTTCAGAGTACTGCTAGCTAACAGGCGACTGACTCCTCTCAGAGGTACACTCTTTGCTGTGGGAGTGCAGCTGTTCATCACAGGCAGTCTCAATTTAAGAAGTCCTAGCGATGGTTTCAGATTATGATGTGCTGTTCTCTTTCTCACTGTTGCAACTGGTTTCACACTGTTGAAATTCAAGGAAGCCTCTTGTGCTTTACTTGACAGCTATAGACAGAAGAGGGATTTAGAAAAAAAATTACCCAAGTTGAGCATAGGAACATTTCCTCTACAGTGTTTAAGATCTGATTTCCCCTTACCTCAAACTTTCCAGTTCTTTTTAGCCTTGGGAGATGAAATAGGGGTGTGTTCAGAGAACATTTCAGTCTGCCCATACTTTAATGAACACGTGATTATCCAGTTATAACTCACAACAGAAAAAGTTTTGGCTTTTTTTTAGGGTTGTAGGGGTTTATTTTTTTATTTTTTTTTTTTTATATAACCCAATGTTAATATAGAACTGGTTAGGAAACAGTGAGTAAGATGTTTGCAAAAAGAATTTGAAATAATTCTTTAAATTAACTCTTGGAGTAATTCACACACAGAGACTTGAATCACACACACAGAGATAGAAATTAAATCTGTCTTCTTTCTGGAAGAATAAAAAAAAGGCCTGCCCATTTCTAGAAATGGCTCTTATACCTTGGTGAGAAAAACAACAACGTATAGATAGCAAGAGAATTCTGTGTTCCCAGATAATTTTGATGTACTGGACTCTATAATTTATATCTGAATTCCAGTAAAAAGGGCACGCATGAATCAAGAATTCTTCTCATTCCTGCAAAGGCTGATGTGTTAACCTTACTTGCATAAATAAAATTCTCTGATTAAATTAAAACCCCAGGAGTAATATGATGTATTGAATGAGAGAATGAAATCTCTGCCTTCCAGCGAGAGTAATATAGCTATTTATTAAGCAGAGATGATTTTTGTTCTTCCCCTTCCCTTCCCCCTTCCCTTCCCCTTGCCCTTCTCCCTACTCCTTTCCCTGCTAATGGTAGCCTCCCAGGAAGATGAAGGATCAAATTATGATGTAGGTATAAAGCTCCCTCCTTTTTTTTTTTCCCTTCTTTTTCAAGAGTGAGGTACAAACATCAGAGAAATAACACTGTGTGTCTCTGTAGTTAATTTTATATTTTAATTTTCTGACATGGAAGATGAATAAACAGGATTCCCCTCCTTCCCCCCCCCTTCCATTTTTATGTTTATAAATACATAATTAAAAGAAATCTAAGAAATACCTCTGTAGTTCTATGGATCACATTGAATGAAAAATTGATCCTGCTTTTAAGGAACTTCTAAAACTAGAGTTTTCTCAATGAAAGTGAAATTTGTGGTCATTCCTTGAATGGTAAACAATAGAGGCTGTAATGGTTCATCCTTTCTTTAGTTTTATTATGGTCTTCCACCTTCCAGTCTGAAAGCTCATAGCATCATAATTACCTCTTTAGGCTTTTGCAAAATGTCACAGCTCCTATTAAGCTGATGGATCACATCACATGGGGCTACAGCTTCACTTTTAAACACTGCATTAATAGCTGAAATATCTGACAGGCTGAATTATAAGCATGGCAACAAATCAGTCTCATTTTGGCTTTTCCCGTATTTGCTATCACTTTGGGAAACAAGAAGGAGGTCGGAAGCCAGAGATATCTGGATCCAAAGACATGCCTACTAAGAGTGATATTAGTCTAAGCCATTTAAATCCTTTTCCACACTATAGTTAACCTACCACTTTGTTATGTTGCAATTGGTCTTAATAATTTATAGCATTTGTATACACAGTGGCCTCACACACAGTATTTGTACCGTTTCAAAACAGAGGTAAAATGGTGTTAAATTAACTGCTGTATCTGAATAAGAAAGAAAAACTTCCAATCACAGACCTCACATGGGGTTCTAAAAAAGGAATAAGTATGGCTATTTTTTTCCAGCTGTGTCAAGAAGACAAAAAACCCCCAAAAACCCAAAACAAACAAAACAAAACAAAACCCAACCAAAAATCAACAAAATTGTTAGTCTCCCTATAGTGAAAATTTCATTCCAGTAGGTCTCTAAGGCCTCTATCTTCCTTTCACTCTTCTTCTTCCCCCCAGCGTTGTGAAATCTTTTCCCTCAGAAAGTCATAACACCTCTGTGCAATTAGCAGGCATACCAGCCTTTCACAGTGTTGAGTCTGATGTTATTCTGCTCTAACACCTGCTGCTCAACATTTCATCATTGTATACATGTCTTATGGTTCTTCCCTTCACTTGTTCACAGGCAAAATTTTTCAGCTACCTTGAATAAACAAAGATCTGTTCTACTAGGACAGGCAAGCTGTGTGAACCATCATTTTTCTTAGCAAAGAGCTCTTTTCCAAGATCAGAACATTTTCTATGTGAAGTATTTATATTTCATCCCTGAGAAAAGCCTTCCACCATGAATATAATTATGCAATTTTGGTTCCCTATGCTTGCACTGAAATAGGATAATGTGTTGATGTGGTACTTCAAACTCTTTGTGGGACTGGCAGCATGACAGACCACAGTTATTTAGCAAGAACACATGGGGGGGAGAGTGAACAAAAATTGCTCATCAGTGTACTGATTTGATCCTCAATATGGCCAACACTGTGATCACACAAAATTGTAAGATTAGAAGCAAGATGAAAATTAAAATTAGAGTTTAAAAATTACTGAGTGCTTTGTGATCTGTACAAATGGACTGGAAAATTCATTTTTATGATAATATTTGAAAAAATATAAGATTAATAAGGTTAAATAATCCAAAGAAAAGGCCATTTATTAACAGAATAAGACTAAAATCATATGCACCCTCTACTAGATGAATGTGGGATGAAAAAAATCACAACCCTTATTTGATATTTATGGAATACAACTATCTGATAAGGAATTTAAATGGAATTGGGAGTTTAACAATATATTTGAAAAAGTATCAGGTGATTTCTCTGGAGTATTGCGTCCAGCTCTGGGGTCCCCAGTACAGGAAAGACATGGACCTGTTGGAGCGAGTTCAGAGCAGGGCCACAAAGGTGATTAGAGGGATGGAGCACCTCTCCTATGAGGAAAAGCTGAGAGAATTAGGACTGTCCAATTTGGAGAAGAGAAGGCTCCAGAACAACCTTACTGTGGCCTTCCAGTATCTAAAGGAGGCCTAAAAGAGAGCTGGAGTGTGACTTTTTACAAGGACATGTAGTGATAGGAGAAAGGGAGAATGGATTTAAACTGACAAGAGTAGGTTTAGGTTTGATATTAGGAAGGAATTCTTTACTCTGAGAGTGGTGAGGCACTGGCCTAAGTTGCCCAGAGAAGTTGTGGATACTCCATCCCTGGAAGTGTTCAAGGCCAGGCTGGATGGGGCCCTGAGCACCTTGCTATAGTGGAAGGTGTCCCTGCCCATGGCAGGGGATTTGGAGCTAGATGATCTTTAAAGTCCCTTCCAACACAAACCATTCTATGATTCTATGATTTATCAATGAGTTTCATTTTTTAATGGGGTGACTTTATCTAGGATCTGAAACAGATTGCTTAAAAAAGAAAGGGATTCGACACCTGATCCATTTAAAAATATGAGAGTGAATTGAGAGCCGCCACACAGAATAATAGCTTTTTCTTTGAGTTTTGTTATCTTGGAGGAAAGAAGAAGTATGTTTTGATTTGTTTTCCTTGTTTGAGATTCTGAGTCTTGTCTTAGTTGGAGTTTGATCATCTGAAAATTGATTAGACTCAGGAATTATAAAATATAGATTAATGAGTGGCTCGATGGTGTTGGAACATGGTTCACAACACAAAGAAATTTTATAAACACTCCCATCCTCAGTGATTTCATTTTAAAATTTTAACTTTGACCAGCTGGAGAAGTTTTAATACAAGGATCTTGATAGTTCATATTCAGAATCTAACTTTATAACAGTTTCAGGTCTGAGATCCAATTTAAAAAATTGTTTTGAGAATATTTGTTGAAAGAACTCTAAAAGGATCTTCAGCTTTTTCGCTCCTAAAAAAAAAGTCTTAAAATTTCTAAAAATAAAAATGAAAACTTTTAATGGAGATGTATCTTTCATTAATTTTTTGTTTATGGAATTGAAAAATGAAATAAAATCAAATTAAACATATGAATTAATTTATTATTTTGTGCTTAGATGAATGAAGTACTTGTAGTGTTCTCTAAAACTGAAAAAAAAATTACAAATACACACTAATATCGATCCTCAACAAGGAAACTGCTTTCAAAATTTTTTCTGAGCTGTTTTTCTCTAAGGGTGTTAATAGTCTTTAATTTTTCAAAGTCTTTGCAACTAGAAAAGAAAAAGCATCCTGTCTACATTATTCTGTTCCCAGAGACTCCCTCCCTGACACTATGAAAAGATACAAATTCATGATCATGGTGAAGCCCCTGCATGGGCATTTAGCAGGAATCTGATTATTTGTGAAAACAATGTCTCTTCGATTTTTTTTTAATATTTTTTTTTTTTTTTTTTTTTTTTACATATGGAGATGATGGAAGCCAAGCCTGTTGGCTTGATGTTTTCTTCTGAAACCCTAATAAGAAAACAGTAATTCCAAATGTCAAGTTTCATGTTTTCATATTTTACAGTGTCTATTCAGACAGGTAAGATTTTTGGTTCAGAAAGACATTTTCTCATATGGCTGTAGTTTCATTCTCTTATTCTTATTTCCTGATACCCTTCAATTATCTTTAAATTTGGAACCATTCACTTCTCTTTATTTTGGACTTGGATATTTTTGCCATCAGGAGCATAATAGATTGTGGTACGTGACTACCATTCAGTCCATACTAATAAAATGCCAAACTAAGGCTGCCTCTGGCTCTCATCAGTGCAAGATGTATTGACTCATATTCATCTTCAATGTCTGGGTCAGCATACGGGACAGGCAATTTGAGCAATACAGTGACTGCTGAGCCTCTGTGTGTTTCCAGGCACTTTAATGTCCCAGGCACTTTAATGTTCCTGTTCTCTGGTGCAGGGAGTCAGAGAGATGTGGACAACTAGAACTGCATGTTTTTAAACAACAGGATTAAAAAGCTGTTTTCAGGACAGCTTGTTTGTATTTCTATATTGTTCACGTTCTACGAACTCCCCATGAGGTCAATGAATTCCAAATTGTAGCTGAGTTCATTTACAGTTGCATTTTTTTGCTTTGAATCTTCTTTAGTAAATGTCATGGCACTGAAAAAACTGTGTTGGTGTGCATCCCCTCATGCATGAAATCAGTCACCAGATAAAAAAACAACAGAAAAACAGAAACCCCAGGAAAATACAGACTGACCTAAAAGTTGTTTGGCTTCATGAGTTTCTGTTGGGCAATCCATATACAAGCTTCCTTTCTTACAGTATAGCCTGCTGCTACTCTTTGTCACAACCACTTCAATTGTGAGTTACTCTATTTCATCTCCATCAAGAGAAATTGGCAGCTGAGTGCTGTTTTGACATACTACATCCAGACAAAGTTCTACTAAGCAGGATCAGGAAAAGAGACAAGGAAAAAGAGTTTTTTCCTGGAGTGCCAAATTCTTTTCAGTTGTTATTTAATGCAACATTTTTTGCCTGTGTTTACTTTTAAGGTTGCATCACACTGATTTTTCAGACTGTGCCCCAGAGTCTTCTTTTCCTTCCTTCCTGAACCTCTCTCTCTCTCACAGCTACAAAGCTTAACAACAGCTTCAGCTCTCCATTCTTCCAGGACACAGTGCTTGGTCCTTAACTGTTTCTGACAACCCCAACATACTAATCCTAGTTCAAAATTAGATTCTTAATAATAACCTCAAAACAATATGGATTAAGCAATACCAGTAATGTCTGGACAAAATTGTAATTATAGCCTGAAAGGCCTAAAGTTTTCTCCTAGACTTTGGGCATCCTTTTGGTAATATTATGTGAAAACAGAGACTTCAAGAATTTCACCTGCTTGATTTCATAGGGAATTGTAATTACAAGTTGAGGTTATTTAAATGAAGTAGTTAACCCCCGATCTCAATAAGGCTAAGTAATGACAATGAGCTTATTATACATTTGGTCTATTTTTCCACATAAAAGACTGAAATATGGTGCAAGTAACATACTACGTTTATTCCAAAGCTTTAGCAATTTGTTCTTTTTTTTCATAGTTCATCTGACTCTTTTTTTTATTTTGCATATATGTGGTCAGACTCATGTTTAATATAATTAATTTAATATGATTATAATAATTATAATTAATAATTACAATATAATTTAATATGATTAAATTGAGGTCACTTGCTTCTAAAGAAACTGTTCATATTACTATTTATAGCCTATCTACAAAGAGAGGAGGTTGAAATTCTGGCTCATATAAATGAGAGACAAAATTTTAAGTCAGAGATAATTATAATTTGAAGAGATTGGAGCCTATGAAGTGTTCTGGGGAATTTCATAATTGCAGGATAGTAAAAGACTAAGAGACAGTTGTGATATGCGGCTGCTTTGCAAGCCACTTCTCTGTTAGTGCAAAGAGGTACAAGAAATCTTATTTTTTAAGGCATTACAGGAAGGCTCTGAGACTGGAATACAGATCCACTCAACCTCCACTAGCTACCAGCTACCCGTAGAGTTGCTTGAGTTCAATAGATAATAGGACAAGAGGTAACACACACAAGCTGAAACTAACATTTCATCTAAATCTAAGAAAACCCTTTGTCACCTTGAGAGAGGCTGAGCACTGGCACAGGTTGCTCTGAGAGACTGGGGACTCTCCATTCTCGGTGGTACTCAAAACTCAACTGGGCGTTATCCTGGGAAACTTGCTCTACCTGAATCTGCTTCAGCAGGAGGCTTGAACTAGACAGCTTCCAGAAGTACCTTGCAGCCTCAGCAATTTTGTGATTTTGCAACCACCAATTAATCATATGACTAAGTGACTCCTTCTGAGTATATCCACAACTGCTTAAGTTCTGAGCAGAGAGCTGATTATTTCCCCTTTATCTAAGAGGTAGAAGTACACCTACAATTAGGATGCCAGTTTTAATTCTCTGCCTAGGGAGTTTTGTACCTATATCTCTCCTCCCAGGCTGACTATAGTCCACTTTGCGTAGCAAACCAGTATATACAGATTAGAACAAATGTTATCAAAAGATGACTCTGAGGGTCACAGGCCTACAAAACTCCAAATTCTCATTTTCATAATTCACACTGAAGGTTTATATGCCTTCTATAGGAAAGAGGTGAATCTGGGTGTTATGTAGATGGGATGAGTCTATTGCAAGCATTTCCTTATGAGCAGATTTACACCTATGAATGCTACAGAGCACTGGGAACCTCCCTGGACTGGGAGCCAGGCTTGTGTCCTTGGTGTTGCCATACCTCTGAAGAATTATTGTCCTGGCTTTTGCATCCCACTACGATGTGACAAGCTATTCCTCAGTATTGTCCTGAGCCTGAATGCTTAACCCAGAGACAAGTCCACCAGACATTTAGTTGCCTAATGGGGATGGGCTGCCAGTTTAGCAGTCCAGTGATCAAATTCTTCTGTGAATCGAGCCTTTGGGCAATGTAGAAAGACGAGTAAAAAATCACTACCACTGTTCCAAATCTAAATCCTTATCTAAAAATCATGTTCTTTTGTTTAAAATAGTTTGCATAAGTTCCTCAAACATTGAAGTCATATCACCTAGACATTTCTAAATGTCAGGTGAAAGTAGAAGCCTGTGTATGACATTCAAGCATTTTGTTTGTACTTGTACTTTTGTTTTTTACATAACGAAGAGATCATTTCATGTTGACAAGATAGCTGTTGATTAAGCTGAGCCATGAAGTAACACATCCAGAGAAGATGAGATGATAAAAACTTTAAATCCCTAGCAGAAGGTTGGATAAAACCTTTTATTGTCTGAGATATACTTGTGAGTTAACTAATTGTGAAGTGATAATAAATGATTTAATTATTTCCCATCTGTTAGTAATTCAATTAGATCCTGCTCAGTTTGCATAGCTGCAGTCCTTCCATCACTCTTCTTCACATTCCCTATCCAGTCTGAAGTCCCTAGAGTTAAGCTATGTTATTAGCCCCTGAGGTAGAGTTCCTTAAAATCATTTCCCCCCCTTAAATCCACCATGCCTGCAATCTTACCATTGCATTTACAGCATTTTTAACATAATACTGCTTTTACGTAGTCTGAAAAAAACCACAAACAAACCAACAGTTGCTGAGTTCTTTCTGCATTCAAATTACTACAGGAAAAAAAATAGTTGAAAATTTGAGGTGAAGATTCAACCTTACAATAAGTACATTTGAAAACAATATTCTCAGAGTAAGGACATAAACCAAGAAATTAAAGACAAGGGGTGACTTGTCATGTCCCACGTACATGGTGAATACACAGGACATACACTTCTACATTTTAATGAGAATAATTCATGCTGGTTTACATTTACATAGGCCACTGGCAGCTAACATTATTATTCCTCCACTAAATTTCACATTGTTTTAATTTTAAGCATCAGGTTCACATTAAAATTTTGGGAGTGAGGGACATTTCTGTTTACCTGTCTACTGCATTTTTGTGAGACAAAGAAAAATCCATTATTTTACCTTTATTGCTTGGGTAACTGAGAGAAAGATGTTTTTTTTTAAAGGAAAGATAAGGTGAAGAACATTTAGCTCCAAAACCTCCTGGCCCCTGCCATTTGATATCAGTGAAAGATTCTCCCTGCCCCTGCTTTAGCTGATGTGTTCATTCAGCACAGAGGGCAAAAGCAGGGGTAAACACCATCACCATGAATTTAGAGTAGGTAGGTAATACTCAGTTAACATTCTCTGTTCTTTACTTATTGTAGTGTGCTGATTTTGGCTGAGGTAGTTAACTTTCTTCACAGTGACTGGTAGGGGGCTGTGTTTTGGATTTGTGCTGAACACAGGGTTGATAATATACAGATGACATTATTTTTGATGAGTATAATATACAGTATTTATAAAAATGTATTTTACTTACACAGAGGTAAAACCTTTTCTGCTTTTCATACTGCCATGCTGGCTAGGAATTGGGAATGCAATGAGAGGCTGGGAGGAGAGGCAGCTGGGACAGGTGACCAAAAGGATATTCCAGATCATATGACATCATGCTCAGTATATAATGTGGGCACATTCAGAGGGATAGCATTTTTCTTCCCAAGTCACAATTGCGTGTGATGGAGCCCTGCTTTCCTGGAAATGGCTGAACAGCTGCCTGCCCATGGGAAGTAGTGAATTAATCCCTTATTTTGCTTTGTTTGTGTTTGTGGCCTTTGCTTTTACTATTAATCTGTCTCAACCCCTGAGTTTTTTGGCTGTTACCCTTCCAATTCTCTCCCTGATCCTGCTGATGGGGCAGTGAGTGAGCAGTTGTGTGGGGCTTGGTTGCCTGCTGGGGTGAAACCACGACGTAGGAAATGGGATTTATATTTCCCTCCTTAACTGGCCTCTGGGGAAACATGGATGAAGATAGGTTTTTAGGAGGTTCAGCTAGTGTTTCCTTCCCTCCCTCTCTCCCTGCCTCCCTCCTTCCCAAAGCAGCAGTCAGAACACCTAGAGCAATTTGTCATAGTTCAGCATTACTGATCTACATAAGTTATCACTGCCCAAAACTCCTCTTGCCTGTGAATAGCATACCCCAGTTCAAGACTAGAGGAATATTAAACTACCTAAGTCTCATAGAGATTAGGTGTCTCTAAGGTCTTCAGCTGTATCTGACTGCAATAAGGAAAACCCTTTTCTAGGATAAATGATAAGCATATCTTCTTTGTATCCCACATATGTAAATGGGCTGAAAACTAAGGAATTCTTCACAAGCATCCATGTCTTAAGGATTTTTAAGAGAGAAGAGGCAGTCATAGCATTCTGCCTATATCCTACCAATTTTGCCTATAACCAGTGAATTTGGCCTATAATCTGCCAATTGCTTGAGGTAAGTAGTCAACAGCTTTGTGTTTCACTTTGTTTAACACTGTCACTTTAACCTGTGCTTAAGAAGCTGTCTCCTCTTCCCCTCAATAAGATACACTAATTATTGAGTGACCTAACTGCATTTGGTACACAGTCTTATTAGCTCTTGGATTAATGTATTTAAACCTAAGTAAACCAAACAGAGATTTTACCTTCTTTCAAGCTAACTGTCTTTTGATATTGTATTTGCCTTTGAAACTATGCAACTAGTTCTCCTGGAAGGGCATAAAGGGGAAAAAAAAATCATTATAATCTTTTTCAACTCTATGGCTGCTCTTTACTCAGACGTGAAGAGCCTCAGGTGACATGGCTTAGGCCAATTGTTTCACTTATCAAAAATAGGTAACATAAGCCCTCGACAAATCTGTCTGCATGGTTGTTTTTGACCTCTTATTGAGTGTTTGTCAATTGTCACTTTGACTCACAGTCCTGCCTTAAGAGGTCAGAGAAATATTGCTTTGCTGGGGCAGATTTGGACTGACACAGTTGTTTTTTTCAGCATTATATCATCAAGTTTGGGTTTTGCTGCCCTGATGATTTAAACGCTTGAAAATATAGCACCAGCCAAAGGACAATGACAAGGAGCTTTTTTTTTTTTCTGTTTTATGTAATTTCACTTGTGCTGAACATCAAAGGTTGACACTCCATGTTGGGCATGTGGACTGTAATGCTGAAAGACAGTTTCTGTATGTGCTGAAAACCAATTTCTATACGAGCATCTGTAAGAACATAACTATGCAAAAAATAAGTGTACACACATTTTCTGCTCTAGCAACCCCACTTAACACTGTGTAAAGTGATATTACATCATCTGCAGATCCTTGCTGAAGACTATTTCATTGCACAGAAGCTTTGGAGTAAATTGTAATTTGTAATTGTATTTTATGTGCCAAAATTGTAATTTGTTCAATCTTGTTTTCTTAACCCTAGGACAAAGAAAGAGAAGGGGCATGTGGTGATGGGTCAGAGTGGTTGTTTAAGAGTTATAGGAGTGTGATAGAGGCCTTAGCCCAGTAGTATATATTAGAGCAGAACCATATATTCTTTAACAGGCAGAGACTGATCATTCATGGGTCATGGAGCAGGGAATTGCAAAAGGCTATTTGCCACCAGTCTTTATCGCAAAAAAAACAAAGTGAAGCTCAGACACAGTGGAAAATCAAGGCAAGACCATATAAGTATAAAGACAGATATAATTCCACATTTACAAAGGAAAAGAATAAATGAAAATGACAAATATGCTCCCAAAATAGAATCAGGACTAACATTTTTATGTGGTAAGCTACTGAGTCATTTTCATTAGCTGTTACTTTATTGTACCTTTGGCTGTTTTCTTTCTCCTTTTTTTCTCATGCTGCTGTTAGTTTTCTAAATCCCTGATCCACTTCCAATAAACAAATTCCAAAAAGTCACTGCTAGAAAAAAAAGACATCTACTTATTTGTTGAAGAAGTTACTGTGTTATTGAAATGTAAGAAACTCTTTACCCACCTGCAGTCAGAAATATTTAAAATGCATATTCAGTAAAAGCTTTTACCTGGAACTCTGTTTTAATTTTTTTTAAACATGACTTTTGGAGCCTGTTAAGATTTTATTGTAGGACATGGATTTGTCCTTCGGAGCTCACTGTTTATAATGCAGCTAGTGAAAAGATGAAATCATACCTATGCAGAAAAAGCACACCTGCTGAATAAAATCCATTTTTGGGGTTTGTTTGTTGCCCTCCAGTGGCTGGAGGGCAGCCTCTATGATGACTGCTGTGTTGTTTCTCTTATGGTCCTGCTTTGAAGCAGAATGTGCTGTCCTCAAGAGCACCTGGGTAGGCACCTGGACATGCTGGCAAGAGGGATTGAAGCAGGTGGCTCAGACACGTCAGGAACACACAGGTGAAACCCTAAAGAGTTTCGGAGCCTGGTAGATTTTTTGATTGATAATTTTATTTTATTTTCTTCTTTTGCTATTTGAAATTTAAAGGGGTTTTTATCTATTTCCAAGCTACATGTTTGAAAAGCAAGATGATACCATGGAGAAAGAATCAGCAAGCATAAATTATGCCTGTGAAATATGTCTTACATTCTCTGTACAGCATTTCCCAGGAAATTAATATTCTTACAACCTCTTAAGTATCTCGTATAAAGCAAGAAAACAAAGAGCCAGAATGGCTTGACAAGACTTCTATGATTCCTGCCAAACTCAGCTAGTATTGAATTTGCTATTAAGAAGAATAAGCTGCAAATTCCTGTGTTTATGAACTTGAGACCATTCTCTGGTCCAGTCAAAATAAACTTTGTTTACACTGATTTAGTAGCCTTATGAGATTGCCTAGTTGCTTTCGTGAGTTCCCTCAGCAGGTGAAATTACTTGCTGAGCTGCACAAAATCATGCTGGGAAATAGCTCTGCCGTGTAGATCTTGCCTGTATTTATTTAATGTTATGTTACTGGTCAAAAATGAAAAGCATTTATATTTAAAATATAGTCAATGTGATTATGACCTATAAAAGCAAAAGAAAAGTCTGGGTAACAAATGAAACTATAACTTAGATGCTGATTTTGATGTCACTGTTTCTACTACTTCAGCAGCAGCTGCCTTTGTGGTTTAATAAACCACAAACAGTATGTTAGTTTTATATCCCTCCCTTTCTCTCGTTACAGGTCTCCCTCTAACCATTGGTATGCTGTCTCATTAAAGCCTATGTACCCTGAACTGCTTTTGGATTAGGAAGACAGAAGATATCTGAAAAGTCATGTATCAGCCATGACAACTTCATTTAGAGGTCCTTAGGAGCCATACATCTCTCTGGAATGGGTCTAAAGAATGGTGCAAACACCTGCCTTCCTGACCTCCACATGTCCCAGAGGACTGAAGCTTGTTATGTATTGTTTGTGCTGAAGTAGCAAATTCAAGCTCAGCATGTGTAATGAGAACACCCTTGCTCTAAAGTGCAATGTGACACAGAGTGTCATTCAGGTCATTAATGTAGAAGTAAAGTAACATTGGCCCTAGAATTAACACTCTATCCCAGGAAAAATGAGAACATCAGCCTCCGATCAGACATCGTACTGCAGGTCACAGCCATCTGAGCCTGTCTGTTCAGCCAGTTTTCAATACACCTCTCTCCCTGCTTATCTAATCTGTACTCCAATACATGAGGATGTCCCAAGACATTGTCTAAAATTTTTCTAGAGTTGAGACAAACACCACGCATTGCTCTTCCCTCATCCACCAAACCAGTCATTGTACAAGGTTGTCGTGTTGGTCAGACATGACTTCCCCTTCATAAGCTCATGCTGACTATTTTCAAATACATTCATGTCCTTTGCCTCACTTAGGTCTGAAAAAAATGACCCACCATAGTTCCCTAGATCCTCCATCCTCCCCTTTTATAGGACATTTGCTTCATGTCCTCACCATCCTCCACTGGATAATCAAGGGTGGCCTCATAATCGCCTCAGCCAGCTCTCTTAGCAGTTGTGGGTGCTGAAGAACAGACAAATCACCCCAGCTACAGTTTAGGATATTTTTTTTCTTTCCATTCTCCCTTCTTAAGTCCAGATTTCTTCTGAAAATATGCTTATGTATTGGGAGAGCTACCTCAGAAACTGGATAAAGTGGAGGAGTAGGCCACAGCCAGCACCACTGCCAATTGCTTTTTGTTCATCTTTAATTGTCAGATTTGGCTCAGGTGTGCATTTGTTTTCTGTGACAGAGGGGGATGACAAGGTCATTACAAAATGAGCAAAATTATTTAGAATTTAACAATCTAAAACACTTCTTAGGTTGCACTTTGCAGATGACAAGAAAAGAAGATGCTAATAAATTGACAATGTGAAGGAAGACACCATGGATTTAGTCAAGGGTACAAGAATTAGGTTTTGATGCAAAACTTCATCACTTCATCACTTTTTAAACCATTTTTTTATATCATAATTTATTTCCTCAGTTCTAGTTTTAGTCAGCAATACCTACTGAGACTAAAATATAAAGCACTCAATCCTGTCAGTATTATCCCTAAGTTCTATTTTAGAAGTTTCTTTCTGAAAAGCTGAATCTAAGGTACCAGTGTCAGCACTGACCTTCTATTCTAATTCTTTCTTGCTTCCTTTCTAACAAAGCAGGTCTCTCTTCACAGCAGCTTTGCTAATTCATTCCTTAGCTACTTTGGACCAACGTATTGAGCAGACTCAGCAGGATGGATGATGACAGAAGGTGCAGGTTGGCTTAATACTTAATAAAATACTTCATAAAAAGGGTGAAGCTCTATCTATACCCTTGCTTCTGTATTCCTAATGCATAATGTTCTGTAATACGTCACAATGGGTCCTGATCTTCCAGACTCTATTCACAGAGTTGCACTCTATCACTTCAGCCCTTTTCAGGGGTAAACAAGCAACAATATGTACTGTTACCTAAAGTACTTTTCTTCTCTTATGACTAAGCAGTTTAAATTGTAACCTGTGAACACTGGAGGAAGTTCTGCAACCCTCATTTTGCTAGTCCTAAAAACTGTTGCTGGCTACGATATGCTTCTGTTTATACAAATGTTATTAACATTCAGTAAAAAATGTGGTAGAAAATACTGGCTGCATCACACAGGCAGTGTTCTAGATGGTTGAACTTTAAGCTATTGCACCTCAAATCAAAATTTCAAGCTTTTTAAACTACAGGTCTGTAGTTGTGGCACCAGTCCATGGGAATATGCAGACATGCAGGTCTGCCAAATCAACTTGTAATACACGCTGGGTAGGATGAAGCATAAGTCTTGTACTGAGAGTGTATCCTAGTTCCTTTGCCAGAAAAATAATGCAGAAGAGTGGTAGATATGCCATTATTCTATGATTTTGAAGACAAGTGCAAACACTACTGACATATCTAAAAGGCTGTTATCTTTAACCCGAAGTCTTGGGCACAGTCAGTTATCACCATCTGCTGTCTAAATATTAAACTAAATATTCTTAAGGATGGAATATTTGAAGACCATATCTGGCACAGGAAGGAAAATAACAACAGTGATGGCAATAGTAATACAAATAATAATAAATTACAGGAAAAACATTCATGTGGGAGTTGAAAATTTGTCATATGTAACAACCTCTCTCACCATGAAAAGATCAAATTGTAAGGGGCTGGAGGTTTCCAGATAATCTGCCTTATAGTGGATGGTCTATTTATGTGCTCAGCAGAATGCCTGTATTTCCTCTGTATGATTATGAATTTTTCAAGACATGTGAGAAGATTTTAGTTTTAAAAGTGTTTCTAATCTTTTAAATCAAAAGCAAAGGAAGTAAAAGAAGGAAGTAAAAGAAGGAAAGATCAAGGATTTGATATCCCTAATAGGGGAGATATATCCTGCTTTTGATAAAACTGCATGAAATTAGGCGTTGGAATTTAACTTCTCTCTAGCTCTAGCACTGCAAGGACACGAATAAAGCTGAGTGGTTGGTGATAGTTTGCTTAAATTTCTCTGCACCTCATCAGTCTCACAATACCAGAGACTTCTCTCATTGTAAGAGCTGACAGAATTTAGTGACATCCCAGACAGACGTTTTCTGAAGGTCTGTTCTGAGAACTACAGGTGCTTAGCAAAGCAATGTAACAAATGGAATAGCTTTGTTCCTCACATATCCAAAAGCTTGTTTGCAGTTAGTGTCTCTACCCCTTTCATTTTAAATCAGACAATACTGCTATTAAGATGCAGAATAGGCTTTTCAAGGATTGTAGGTTTCCTCTAAATTTCAGTGACCAAGGGAATTGCATTGTTTATTTACTATGTAGCTAGGAGCTAAGAAGGATACATACAAGTTTATCATTTGTATTTTCACTATAGATTTTTGCTTCAAATTCAGTGACCCATTTAGCTGCAGTAGAAGGTCACTGTTGCTAATTTACTCTCATTCATTGGTCTCAGTGACAGAATTTAATTATTTCAGCCTAGTTCATAGTGGGAGAGCAGCTGCAGGACTTAAAACACTGTAATGAAAACCAGTAAACCCTCACCTTGTCTCAGCAAAAGACCAGGAATAGACCAATTAAACTTATGGTCTGTAATCTCAACTCCAAAAACGCCATGTGCATTACCTTAGTAAATGGGAAATTTCAGCCATCTTACAGCTGTGCAATTGTTTTTTACACTGGTGCTGACTCTCACTAATATCAGTAGAAGCCTTCCTAAAAATTGAGGAAGATTTTATATTGAGTATTGTAAGTATGGAGAAGAAGGGATTCTTTGAAACACGATCCGCAGTCTTTGAGATAAGGCTTGCAGTGCTTTTAGAGGCAGCTGTGCTCAGTGTAGAAGGGATAGCACACTGAAACCAGTGACAGCTGCAGAGGCTTAGCTGGGTAATACATTAACAAAGGGCAGGATCTGGCCTATTCATTCACTCTAGGATAACTAGCAAAATGACAGGAAATCCAAAAGAGCAGCTAACTCTGCCACTTAAACATGTGAATAGCATGCTACAAGACCTGGTTGCACTGGATAAGAAAGAAAAAAACAGCTCAAGAAAATAAGACAAGCACAAGGCATTCCTGGCTAAAGGGACTGGCTTGTCAGGCTAGCCAAACTCAGCAAGATTGGACCAGGTTCAAATTCAATAAAATGTTCCACTCTATAGCTATCTACCTTAATAAACTCTTGTTTTATGGACTTCTTTGCATTTTGGCAGGAAAAGGAAAGATAAAAGTCGTATACTGGAACACTCCTGCAGGAATTTCTTCTCGTCCAAAAAGAGTTCCCTGTGCAAAGTCCCTTTCCCTTTCCTTTTTCAGAAGAAACTCATTTAGGATTCCTGAATAACATAAAATAGAATCTTCTTGAAGATATTTGCTAAAACTTCTGAGGTGTTCTACAGACATCCTTTTTATACTTGTACAGTTCCCTAAACTAAAAATAGTGAGAGTAACTCTTTGCATATGGAGGATAAAACAGATAATTTTGTAAGAGTATGTTAGATAAAAGCTCTGAGGAAATATATAGACTATGTAGAATTAAGTATCTTTTTTTTTCTAGATTTTATGAACTCTGTATTAGAAACAAGACACGTTTGAAGTGTTATTGACATAAAATCTGTAAGCAAAGCATGGATTTCTATAAGCTCCAGAGAAAACAAGGATGAAAAGAACCTGTCCTTAAATATCAATGCATAGTAGCTCATTACCTTGTGATTTTGACCAAGGGATTAATCTAATCAATTACAGTTGTGCTGTTGTCTGTCTCGCAATACTCTTTCTCACCTGAAATACCATCAAGTATTTGTTAATTAACTATTTAACTCATGTGGCAAACTTGCAAAAAATTATTGACTTCACAAAACTTTCAACATCATCTTTCAAATATCTGGAGAGGAAAAGAGGTCTGTGGTGTTAGTGTGAAAGCCAAAACATGCTTTCCTCCTTATTTTCCCTACTTTACTGTCATCTCTGAATACATTGGTAGAACAGAAGAAGAATGGAGTATCTTTCTGGTTTGTGCTTAACTTTCCCCCGAACAATAGAGTTTTTAAACATAGCATTTAATCCAATCAAAACTTTGTTTGAAAAGTAATGTATTTAATGTGGTCTCATGTTGCTGGTAAGATTGTAGCGAAGGCACTGTTGTGGATTTGTAAAGGCAAGAGTCATTGCCATTGCAGAAAAGAGACATTCTTGGAGATCCTTATTGAAAGGAATTATTGCAAATGAAATGGTATGATAGGAAAACTGTTCATCACAACACAGTTACTGGAAAGTGGTTCCAACCATTTCCAAGGCTAGTTTTAGAAAAGTCTAAAAGTCTGAAAGCTAGAAAAGTAATTCTAAAATAAGGAAGTGAAATAATTTGAGAATACGTTTGTAATACTATTAACACATTTACTGTCTTTCATACCTTGAATATAATTTCTCCATTTCCAGCCCCTCAGGAACTGTTCTTCTATTAACAGCATAGAAATTCTTTTCATAATTTGTTGTCAGAATATTTGACAACATATTAAAATTCATAAAGTATCTACCTTTACACTCATGGCAAAAACTGTTCTTTTTTATCCTAGATGTTTTGACATAAAAAAGAATTCAGCTGCTTTTACATAAAAATGTTAAATGTTGTGCAAACAGTAATTACAGGTTGGGCTATGTATTTCACACAACTCAAAGAACATACTAATAGACTAATATTTGCAGTATGGTTTTTGATTAACTACATTTGTCTTCTGAACTACTTATCATCAGTTGCCCATGAATGAGTTTAAACTGTCAATATGACCATTCATACAACAAAAGAAAAAAAAAAAAGGAAGAAGAAGAAAAAAGACTTTTTTTCTTCATTTATCATTTGCATATGATTTCTGGAGCACCCACAGTAAATTGTAGTGGTTCAAGCTGTGACTATCATAGATCTAACTTTACAGACTGTAATTTCCAAATGTAGTTTCCTAAGGAAAGACATTTTTGTCATTCGAATAGAGATTTAAACACTTTAGTTGTCTTCAAAGGAGTGCACCTGTAACATGGAGTATAGACATTTGTGGAACAGGCACATCGTTTTGCAGTCTCAAAAAGGAACAAACACTTTCATAACTGCCTCTGAATAAGATGAATCTCTGGTAATGCATTATTGGAATTCTCACTAATGAAAAGGAAAATGATCACTTTTTATAGTGGACCATCAGATTTATTTGGAACATCCTTGGGGAAAGGCACTTCCAATAAGCAGGTTATTTAAAAATTGTCTTAGAATGAGTTACTCTGCCATCAGAGTTTCCACTAAAGCTGGAACTATATTCATGGATTAAAACTAAATTTGTTCTTTTTTGAACAAGAAAAAAGCCACTTTATGCTGAATAGGGAGCCAGAAAGGTTGAAGCACTAGGCAAAGCTCCACTCCTTCCAATGGAACAATAAGTATCCTCATTTCCTAGGGAATTAACACTATGATATTTATCTTTTACTGCTTTTTAGACTACATTTTATATGTAAAGTTTATAGTCATAAGGGACACTCAGATGAAACAGGCTACAAAAGGGTGTTCCGGATACTTTTGTTTTCCCTCGTCTGAAGTCAAATAAAAACGCTCATCAGCATATCATATTCTGGCCCTGCATCCAGCTCCATCATTTCTTTCCCCATATGGATAATGTCTGGCCAGGAAGGAAATTACTGTATTTTCAACTACAGGAATGAAATCTGGCCTAATAGAAACTTGGTTGAGTTACTTCCTGAAAGCTAATGACTAAAGAGAGCTTTCCAGAAGGAGACCAAGATCAGCAGAAATGTGGCCAGTGAAAGTCATAACAACCTAAAATACCTGCAATGCAGATTTTCAGAAATCTGTCTTCTGTTGCTGTGCATTTTGAGGACTGAGGGTTAGCAATGTTTGAAAAATCAAATAGCCATTACCTTCATTCACTTGATGTGTCTCTGCTTATCAATGATGAGTCTGAGAAGCCCCACTGAGCCAATATGTTTGTTAGGGAGTATGCAGAGCATTGGTTGAACACTGAGAGAAAACAGCATTTGAGGGGTCACAAAGTACCTTCTCAGATGTGACCGAAAATTTTCACCTTCCAATATGGACAGTTTCATACTCTTTTTGTTCAGTTCAAGGTTTCTGTACAGAATGAAGAAGAAGACTCCTGCTTTATTTTCACTTTTCTGCACTGATTCCTGAAAGAAAGGGTTTTTAAAGAGGTGGATTAATGACTTTGTTGGACATAGGAAATATCCAGAAGAAAAGAAGTTGTTGTTTATCAGATAGCCATATGAAAAATAAATAATAATCAAGTTCAAAAATTCAGCTGGTCTAGAAAATTTCAATGCATTCAATATATCTAATTTGAATTTACATAAAAATTTAGCCATACATCTTGAGATTTATATTTGAAATTTATGAACATTATTTGCATTTTCCTTGGATTTCAGAAAAAAACAAGCTTGGTATTACCTCTTCCTCCTGAACAAATCAAGATTGCCTTAATGTGTCTAGATTAGCTACTTGGAATGGCAATTTTTTTACCAAGTGAGTGTACAATGTCACAGTCTGTTTCTAAGAGAAAATTTGCTATGTATACAGGAAAGTTAATTATGTTTCTTTTTCTGGCATCTTTCTGTTTTCCAATCCCCCTTTTTCCCTTCTAACCATGCAAACTTAGAGTTAAGTTTCCAAGTAGTATTAGTGCATTGTTTGGCCTCTTTCTTCACTGCCTGCGGGGATTTGCTGAGGTGACACAAATTCTAATAAAATTTTACACTAATAAACTTGGCTTTAAGAGCAGATGTTAAAGTCCTGCTGATTGTCATGCATTTAGGCATTAATTCATTCATAATGAAGCTCACTACTGTGCATATGTGAGACATGATTTTTTGCTATGCTGAAAGCAAATCTTCTTGCTATTGGATTGCTGCATTTCCCACTGCTACTCAAAATGCTGTTCTGAATGCTCATAACAGGGAGATCTCTCTCTGTGGAAAATGCACCTCTTCAGTTCAAGTCAGGAGGTCTGACAGGCTCTATTCTCTACTCACTGGCAATTTGCAGTCAGTGTTTTCTTTATCGCTGCAAATTAACAAGAAAAAGATTGTGTCACTAATTTTTGTTTCAGTGTGATGTTATGAAAGAGGTAATAAATGGCAAGAAGAGAGAAGGGAAGAAAAAAACAAACCAGAGACTCTGCAAAGATAAATGTAATATCCCTTTCACCCTCAAGAAATGAAATTATTCTGACAGGGTCAGAGATTCTGCTTGGCAAACCATCTTAAATTAATTACCTGCCTGACATTTTAAAGGAAGGTTTCAGATCGTAAATTTAACCCAGACAAAGCATTCTTTTTAATCTTGTCAGTATGCAAACTACTTTGCACTGCAGTTTGTGAATTATTTATCAGAGAAATGACCCCGAAGGGTGAAAGGAAAATCGAGAGTATTTGATGTCACGTTCTGCAGCCTGATGTACTTCTCTACCTTAGATCTGTACCTGTTACAGTTGCTTAAATTCTCTTGGTTTGAGGCTGCTGATATATAGCTCTCATGCTGTGCTTCTCTGAAGCCTAAATTTTTTTTCCATTTAAATTACTTCTAAAACTGTGTCCCAGAATATAATTGTATCTACTTTCCAGTGAGAAACAAAAGTTAAATAAAGGGGGTAAAATCACCTGTCTTTCTGTTTCCTGTGTTTTCATTAGAAAAAGCATGCAGTATTGATGACTGTTGTTTTTTTCTCCTGTAATCGTATGAAAATAGTGTGTAATTGTAAGTAATCTGCAAAGCCTGTTTTTTTTACTTGTAAACTACATCCGAACATTAATCCTGTAACAAGTTGTGTAACATTAATGATGGCTATATTAATATTTCATATAGGCTGTAGTATTACTCCTCAGTAATTACTTAGTATTACTCCTGAAAGAATAAACCTCTAAGTGTAACTGCAACATAAAAGATAATTAAAACTCAGGGACCAAAACAAACCAAAACATAGCCTGACTAATACCTAGTCTTGGTTAACACTGAACCTTCTTTCTTAGTCGCTCTGGGTTTCTATATGATTCTCTGAAGACATCAACCAAGTTAGCATCTGATATGTAGAAGAAAGTCAGATTTGGAAAATCAGCAGGAAAAACAAGCCATTAGCCAATTGTAAAAACTTAAGTAGTTAATGATACTACACTAATTTTTCACTTTGAGAATGTTTGCTCCCTGGATGTATATTGTTAATTTTTTATGCTCCATGTTTCAAAAGAATTCCAATTTTTTAGGTTAGTATGCTGCCTAAAGTTTTTGTTTTACCATTTTTCATCTTTAGTGGGGGTGATTTTTTTCCTACCACCAGACTTTCTTCTTCCTTTGTGCCAATGATTGAATGTTGCAAGGGCAAGACGTGAGATACTTCATGATAAATATCTGTCTAAACAAAATGTGGACAAGCTTTTATTTTACTCTGTAGTCCTAATGAAATAAGTCAGTTCTGACAGATAATTCTCTTTTCAAGAAATACTTGTCAGATTTCTACTTAGGTTTTTAAGTATCCTAAGCATTTTGAACTTGCTTTCAGTTTTCTCTTTAGAAGCCGGTGACAGATTAACTATGCAGGGCATAAAATCAGGGATATGACACCAGTTAATTGCAGGTCTTCCCACTATAAGATTGTATCCACTTTCATCTGTTTTTACCATAAAAGTCCCAAGAAATAGTTAAAGGATTGTGTATATCCTCCACAGTCTATTTACCTACAAACTCCCCTCTGCAGATTTGAGTATCTCTACAAAATATACAACTAAGAAACTGAAGACTTTTGCTTACTGAATTTCCCAGGTCCCTCTTTAATGAAATGTGAGTTCTAGTGTGCACAGATACATTTTAATTAGGGATTTTGGCTGTTGTTTAATTATGATAATTTCCCCTGTGATTTCTGTTCAGCTGATTTCACTCCTCCCCTCAGCCCTAGCTCAAACCTACCGGATCATCAGTGCTGGGGCTGTGATTGGAGACCATCCTACCAAAAGCTGCATTACAATATTTTCCTTCTACTTGAAGGTTTTTTTATATTTCCCAACTGATTTGTGAGGGTGGTTAAGAATCATAAAAGTGCAAAGAATTTCCTTTATCTAGATCTAAATATTATTTTAAATATTATTTTATTCTAATTACTGAAGCTATTCTTCAAATATAAATAAAATACACACTCTTTGTTTTTATGTACATAACAATAGCAATTAAACTTTGATGTCCACTCTCCATGATTGCTTTCATATCTGCTCTCACTGGAATTATTGCAGGAGTTTTCCAAACTGTTAAAATACATATTTTTTTAAGTCATAATGAGTAGACTGAACACTCTTCATTTCCCAGGTAGCTGAGGCTGAACACTAATAAAGAAGTAATAAAACTACTCTATCGAGATATGCATTGGTGGTCTTGGCTATGCTCCCAAATTCCAAACCATTCTGAATGAAATTCACCCCTCTAAAGCACAAGCTAAACATTACTTGTGCTCTGCTTGCTGGCACACCAGCCTTTCTCTGTTGGTCTGCAAAGAAATGGATTTCAGCCACTATGTGTTCAGACCTTTAATATTTCAAATCTATTTCATTGACCATGTGTCTCCTTTTATTTCCCTGAGAGCATTATTATGAGATTCTACTATTCTGATTTGTAATGAAATATCATTTGTATGGGTTTGTTCTGTTTTTACTTAACCTTGCATTTTCATTGATTATCTTTGAACTTTGTTCTTTCACGATGACTTTTCTCTACCCTTCACAAAGACCTGATACACATAATGAGATATATGTAGAGCAAAACAACTGATGAGGATTGCTTTGGGGCAGCAAACAAAAATGTAGCAAAACTTTCCTCTCTGCGGGAGAGTGGTCATACTTCATGTTGCACATGGAGATGGCATGGAAAAGGACATGATATACCATTATCTTTCTACACATTGTTAATGTTCCTGGATTCCCTCATGGCAAAGTGTCCGCAATTGGCTTCCTTAAAATTTTAGTCAGAGAGTGAATATGTTCCTGAAATGTGGCACAGCTCAAATGAGTGATGCACAGGGGAAAAGCTCTTCTTTTTCCCAATAGGCTGGTATGCAAGCCTAGAGTCTGTCAAGCAGTTGTTTTAGCGTTTAAATCCTATAGTTTGGTGTGGGGTTTTTTTGGTCAGATTTCTTTTGCTCTGTACTTTCTGCCACATAACTATTCCTTTTTTTTTGCCTGTGTGCTAACAATTTGTGGTGAGAATGCCCTTCAAAACACAGCATCCCTAACAATTCAGTATACTACCTTTCACCTTGTATAAGGCTTTTATTTATTTTTTAATAAATTCCACCTCATTTCTAACACATTAAACCTCATTATGGAGTAATTTCCCTTGGTATGAAAAGACCTCATTAATTGTTCTATTCAAAAACGATTATCTCTCAGATGGATATTATAAGGGAAGTATAATGGATAAAGGGGTTTTTTTCCACATTGTGATTGAGCGCTGCTTTTTCTCGAGTGATTAGTTTTGCTGCATCTGTGTTTACTTAAGAACCTGAAGCTAAAATAATTAGTAACAGGTGGCTGAGGTCTTTATGATAATCTGCCTACTTTTTAGGTATACTTCTATAAAAGGTTTTCAGTTCCCATATTTAACAGGTTGTAATGAGAAGTGATCTTGTATGGTATGGTACTCAGACTTACTTGATTCTAGGAGATGTTTTATTTTAACAATTTTAACTGACTGTATGACACATATTTTACTCTTTAGTAATAATAAACTCCACTACATCCCTTCCTGTTATATAGGGGTTTTATGGTAATTATTTTCTATGGCCTGTTTTTCTAGGGATATGCTTGCATTTCTAGTTTATTCTGTGTTTTCACATGTGTTCTTTCCTGATTCTGTTTTAAGGAATGTTCATTAGACTTTGCCTCTATAGCTGTTCACTGAATTTTTCAGGTCCTGTTCTGCTGATTCTGGTGATGTTTAAGAGACAGGTGTTAAACTTTTAATATTGCTACTATTAGGAGGTCTTGAAAATTATGACTGAGTTTCTTAAAATTTATGTATTAAGTATGTTTACCTAAAATGTGGCATCTATGTATCTGAACTTCTTAGCTATCCAGCCACGAATGCAGTGAGAACAAGAAGTCATTCAGCTGTGCATGATGGGCTGGATATGGTTTATTGACATTTATGACTGCAAGTAGGAGATTGCTACAGCTATTTGAACACTCAGGCAGGGTGGTCTTGTATCAAGACCAAGACAGAAAGCCAAGATTATGAAACCATCCATGCAGCTACTCCACAGCCAAGTGGTTTTGACATATGCTAGGGATATACACAGCTATAATTCAAGAGCCCCACTGTGCCCAGCTCATTCCAGGGGTTTGAAGTGTAGCTTTCCAAATCCCAAGATATAAAAGAAGGGCTTTTTGTATCTTTTATTGAAACCATTTTGTTTTCTGTAAATACACGCTTAAGAAGCTACAGTGAAGCTGACATTACATTCTAATGACTGAGTTACTCGTCTGAGATGTTTGAGGGCACTGATTTGGGGACACTGATATTGAACCAGATGGTTATTGGAAATAATTTTTCTGAACCATGGCTAAGTGCCTTAAAAACAAAGGTTTCAGAATCTTTAAAAATACTTCAAAGATTTGGGGGCAGCCTTTCTTAGAATGTGAAAAGAAAAATGAGAAAATCTTGCTGTTCTTCTGTGGAGCACAGGATAGTTCACATTTTTTGAGACAACCTTACACAGAATCAGGCAGCAGAACCTGTACTATAAAGCATACATGGCTTTACAGTTCCCTTATTTCATTTAGTGTAGACTGCATGCATCCTGACATGAAAACCAATTGTTAGCTAAGAAGCCTTCCCAAAAAATCTAGTTTTGAAGGATAGCTATCACTAAAAAAAAAGCAACCAAACCCCAATTATCTTGCAATACTAGGAAATACTTGTACTTTCCAACAACTATGATTTGCAGTCCTTATTCAGGTTTCCATTAGGTTTAACATAATTTTCCAGCCACATGATTTGAGCCCAGAATCAAAGATTTTTGCTCTACACCATAAAGGAAATACAAACCACATATAGAAGATACATTCTTCTGCTCTCCCTTCTCCCAGTACAAAAATCCTGTGCAAGAAATAAAACACACAGAGTTTGCTTTATGTCCTAATTCTCACTCTGTCTTAATGGCTTTTTATTCTTAAACAATCATCCTGTTTAGCAATGGTCAATATTAAAAATAAATTGATATAAAATTTTAAAGGAACAGCTTGGAAAAGTTAGTATTGACATTCAAATATCTTCCTAGTTCTAGGATGAGATAAAACAGTCTGGACAACTACATGGAAAGAACTGCATCAAGTAAAATGAAACTCATCTAGAGAAGTAGTAGTGGCATATTTCTATTTCTTGATGTAAAAGATTATTAAGAAAGATTATGGTGAATTGTCTTTCACAGTTCAGAGAAAAGATACTTACATAGATGCCTATTTAAATTAAGAATCAGATTATCATCCTGAAGCTCATAATGAAGTAGTCAAAATATTAGTAGATCATGCATTTAGTATGAATGATTCAGAATACGAAGAACAAAAACACACTGCAGAGGAATGTTAAAATAATTATTATTTCAAGTTTTTTCATGGAAACACAAAGATCTTCACAAGTAGAACCTGGTAAACATTGTCATGCTTGACTAGAAGTAATGAATGGGAAAGGAGAGGCAACAATCATAACATGATCTGGCAGACCTTGCTGCAGTGAGGGGTTCTCCATGGGCTGCACTGTGGTTATCTTCTCCATTTGGGTCCTCCATGGGCTGCAGGGGCACAACTCTCTCACAGCTGCCATGCAAAGTTTTTACCCTTTCTGTCACAAGGACAGCACCAGCATTGCTGATGAGCTCAGCTTTGGGCAGCAGCAGTGGTTTAGCTGGAACTGGTTCTGTCCAATGTAGGGTAGTCCCTGGTCTCTTCTCACAGAGACCACACATGCAGCCCCTCTACTGCCAACAGCTGGACACTCAGCACAAACTGACAATAAACTATATTTCAGTAAAGAATAGTGCTGGTGAAGAATCAAGAAGTCCTTATTCTCAGGAATACTGACAGCTCTCTATTTTCTCAAAAGGCAGAAATATAGCATAGCATTTGTTCATCTTGTATATTTAAAAACACCTGTTTTCATTAGTGATGTTGGGCTGTCTGGTGCCTATATGTTGTTCCCAAGTCTAGTTCCAAACTTTTCAGATGCAGAGGTCTGGATCTTCTTTTACTCAGGGTAATTTATTCCCACACAACCCAATTACAGAGAACAGCTCCCATGTTTCCACAGTCTGATTTGAAGCTATACTTCTCTCTTGTTTAAGTTATGTTTTCCATTCCAGGGAAGGAAAAAAAATTATTTTCTATTTCTTTGACTCATTTCTTTTCTTTAAGTTTGAAGACTATTAACAGAAATATGGAAGTCTGTGTGGGTTGAAGTGTGTGGCCTGAATCCTCATAAGCTAGAATGAGTTTCTCTGAAAGCTCTTCATTCATATCTGAAGGATATCCACTTGTATCATTTGGTGATGCTGTCCGACATTCTACTATATAATAATACATGTGACTTTTTCTGGGGCTGCTACTGAAAGCTAGTTTTAAGAGGTGTTTATTAGACATATAGGTTTTCCTTTATTATTTCAGTGCTCTTTTTCCTTCATTAATCTGCTTTTTTCACCATTTTAAAAATTTTTATTATTATTATTTTCTGCCAGATGCTATCAGAACTATACTACCAAATAGTATACCTAGTAAGTCAAGAATTTGCTCCTAATTAGAAACCTGAAATTACTACAGAAAGGTCCCAAATATAGTTGGGGAACTAAAGTCATCCGCTTGATAAACACTTTGCAGAAGACAGTCATAAGCTTGCAAAGAGAAGTTCCCTCCATTACAAGGTTCATGCACCTTTACTCTGGAAATGTCCCAGTAGCTGACTAGAGCTGGTGCAGTAAACAGAAATTGGTTTACTGGGCTTCGGAAAACACAACGTTAAAAGAAGGCATTGGACCTAAAGAGTGGTTAGAATTGTAATAATAAGCACATGAGAGAAAAAACATCACATTAAATATGCAGAAGCAATCCTGAGAGAAGGGACCAGAGGTGAGCTCTATGCCTTCCAATCGTATGCTCAGCTGGAGCAGTTAGATTGTTTAGCTTCTGCTTCTGTTTACTCACCCCCCTCCAGAATTTTTATTTCCTTGTCTATGAGGAGGCACAGCTCTTGCTGGCAGTGGGCAATGTGTTGCCCTCCTCAGACAAGCCTGCTGCAGCATGGTAAATTCAAGTTAGACTTCCATAGAACATAGAAGTCAGTGAACCTAGGTCTCCCAATTTCTGAACAAGCTTTTAACCACCCTTAGTGACAGCAGTACTTTTACTGCTTAATATCTGCTTTAGCAGTTATTTTGAAAAGAAAAGTACTGCAGACATATTTTTTTAGGGACCTGTCCTATTACTTTCTGTTGAGCTTGCCCTAAAAATCCCTGTCAGATCAGACCCCTTTCCGGTGGTTTGGAATTCCCAATGGGACTCAGGGAGGAGCTGCCCATCTCACTGCACAGGCCAAGGGGATTTGGCACAGAAATGGAACTGCAGGTGCCTAGAGAAAGGATAGTATTGGTCTTCCTTTAAAGTGGGGTTGTGCTGGGGATATAATGGATGTCAGTTTTGATTCCTAACCCTAACTCCATCTTTGTATACTTTTAAGCTTCTCCGTCACTTACACGATTTAGACCTTAGGCAGATCTGAAAATCCCAGCTGTTGTGCTGAACTCCTTCTTTCCATGTCTTTGCCTCCAATGTAATATTCTGTTGGAATTGCAGTTTGTTTTCTAGGGCTTTGTTTTTATGTTATTATGTTATATTTATTTTTATTTGAACTACCAGGAGAAAATAAAATATGATTTATCTAGATGAAAAAAATGCATGCTGGGAAAAAAGCCTCAGAGGATCTAGTTCAAACTTCTACACCAGTCTAAGAGTGTATAAGATGTGATTAGGTATTACAGAGAGAAAGTTGATGTGGTGTTTAACAGAGGTCCTTGCTTAGGTTTGCAGCACGTACAGAGAGCAGCCTTGTGAATCCCCTGGGCTCACCTTCATCATTTACTTACAGAGCCCGTGGCTGCAATTACGTCTGAACGGTGTGTTACACTGTGGGGAGAGAGTGGGCACAAGCAGCGGGTGACAAAAGTAAGCATAAATGAATCTAGATATTTTCATTACATCTGGTAGTAAGCAGGGAAAAAGGAGGAGGAAAAAAATTATGTCATGTAAGGAACATAAACATGGTGTTCGGTGTCTGGCAAAGTAAGAACAAAAAGTGTCACAAGGTTTGCTGAGGGCAAAATATCTTAGTGTTGCGCAAATTATAACAGTGATCCTGCTTTGGAGCACCACTAAATGTCATGGGCAAGAGAAAGACATTTTTTTTCTCAATGTCTTTCAATGAGCTGCCTGCTTTGTCCCAGGTTATCTTCAAGATGGTGTTTCTGCTGTAGCTTGGAATTGAATTTAGTCACGTGTGGAAAGCAGTGTATTTTTAAGTACTTATCAGACTAAAGAAGATGTTTTCTTTTATTCCAGCAAAGTCAGAGCCAAAGGTTAAGTCAAATCCATCAGCTTTAATTTTTTCTCCTCTTCCTTCTCTGGTTTGCCTGATGCGATATTCCAAGCCTTCACTGAAGTAAATCTAAGTGACTTTTCCAAGTATTTCACAGTATTGTCACTCATATGAAGTTTTACATTCTGTCCAAGCTGTGATCAAGATAACCATTCCATAAATGAGTTCACTTTCATTATCATTATCTATAGCACTCACGATGATGAGCTGCAAGATAAGTCAGAGTGGCAGACACCTCCTACAGACCCCAGTGGCTTTTCCTGTGAGGTCCCTTGTATCCTGCTGACGTCTCAATCTGTTTTTCCCCAGGGGTCATGAAATCAATTTGTTGCCAGGAACCTTGTCAGCCTTATTCTACTACTTGACTTTCAAATTTACTGTGACAAATTTTTTAGATGAGATGGCATGACCATAACTGCTTTTGATTCTGCGATCTGGTCAAACCACAAACAGACCATACTTGGAAGAGCAAAATGCCTCTAATCACTTGATAAGTGAGCTTTTGTGTGCAGAATCAATTGACACAGAGCAGCTGAGTGAAGACCCTCATACGAAGGCTGAGGGATGAAATCTCATCCTTTGCTTGGGATGTTTGCAGAAATCCTGACAGCGTAGTTTATTATGCAAAGAAACAAAGAGTTTTCTGTGCAGAGAAAGCTCTGTATGCCTTTCTGGTGTGTACAGGATCAGGTTTTGAAGGATACATAGGATTGCAGTAGGTCTTGCAATCTTACAACAGGAGGCAAAATGGGCCATTTCTCCAGGAGACAGTTTAGGGACCAACCTCCAAGCAGAATATTTTTATTCTTATGGGTTTGGCCACCCAGGAACTATAAAGAACATGAGGTGGTGTTCCAGTCCAAATATTCTTTTGGTCATTTCTGTCCAGATACCCAGCTGATACCATTCAGTACAGCCCACTAAACCTCCAAGTAACTACTCTGCTGGTATTTGATGCACCTGGACCACCAAACATACAGTCTTGTTATGAGTGAGCAGTTTCCAGACACCAAGACAGGAGTGAGAGGAGAGGAAGGTGGAGATTAGTATAGGGTATAAAGCTAGACAGGTACTGAATGGAGCTATTGGATGGGACATGTGATTTGAGATAGAAGAAAAGAGGTGAAAACTTGTCTGATGAACAGCAACAACAAAAAGTAGGGGGAGAGCTCACTTTCTGTTAGAGTTATGTACAGAACTCCTGTTGATATGAATGAAAGTTTCAGCACAGAATAACATGCTGGGGGAAAAAAATCAGAAGGAGGTCATTGTTTAGCAAACACTGACTTTAAATCTCTCTTAATATGATTCATCTAAGGCTTGATATAAAGTTCACTGAAGTCTTAGGGAGTCTCTTTTAAGGACTTTTGAGGACTTTCAAATCAGGCATAGAAAGGATGCTAATTTATTCTGAGAAGGAAGAATTTTATTGTAAATCACATTATTTTCTTAAAATGTGAAAACAAAAGAAAACTTTGTCAGTACCTTTATAATATGATACAGTGGTTATGATGGAAAATCCAGAGTAAACTGGAATACCAAAAGCCTAATCTTTTCATAGGTGAATTTGTACACCAGCACTGCTAAACTCGGCAACGTGAAAATCTCATATTGTATATACTGACTTTAATCCATATTCAGAAACTCATGAATGTCTTAAAGAAACTTCTTTTAAATGTTATCTGAGTTCAGAGATGGCTAAAATTTAATGCCTTAAATTTGTGTAATATTTTGACTATGGATATACAATTTTACTACCTTCCCCTCTTTGTTTGGAAACCGGAAGGAAATATTATTACTACTTTGTAGTCAAAATGTATGGATCACATTCTCAGGGAATCATGCCTTCTTGAAAAAGCATCTGACTCTGTATCTCTTACTGCATATTTTTGTCATGATGTTTTTTGTTAAGAAATGTGTGGGTGAGTTGCATTCCTTTATACTTAGATACACTTTGAGGTACTACAGTAAAATTGTTCTGACTTCTTACACTTAAGTAGCCCCAGTGGGACTTCCTTTTCCAGGTTAACAGCAGCTTTTTTGTGTGTGAACGTGAAGCTTCACTGTTTGACAGTGACTTCAAAAAGTCTCTTTTAAGTATATTTTCCCACCTTCTGTTACAATGAATTGCTTCGTTCTGTACATTAACAAGATGTGCTAGAGCAGATGACTTGAAAGAAACTTTTTAAACTGAGAAATATACTACCATTTTCCTCCTGTTACTTGACAAGATATTGAATATATCCGTGAACTTAAGGTTTCCATCAGCACTTGAGAATAGGATGAAGATGATCTTTCATTAATATTCTATGAATGTAAATGTGAATCACTTAAACCAAATAATGAAAAGAAAGTTTATATGCAGCTTGCTGCATCAAAAGAAGCATGACCAGCAGGTTGAGGAATGTGATTCTGACCCCCTACTCCGCCCTTGTGAGACCCCACCTGGAGTACTGCATCCAAGTCTGGGATCCTCAGCACAGGAAGGACATGGACCTGTTAGAGTGAGTCCATGGGAGAGCCACAAAGGTGATCAGAGGGCTGGAGCACTTCTATGAAGACTGGCTGAGACAGTTGGGCTTGTTCAGCTTGGAGAAGAGAAGGCTCTGGGGAGACCATAGAGCAGCTTTCCAGGACCTAAAGGGGCCTACAGGAGAGCTGGAGAGGGACTTTTTACAGGGCTGTGTAGTGATAAGACAAGGGCTAAAGGTTTTATACTGAAAGAGGATACATTTAGATTGGCTGTTAGGAAGAGACTCTTTACTGTGAGGGTGGTTAAGCACTGGATCAAGTTGCCTAGAGAAGTTGTGGATGTCCTATCCTTGGAAGTGTTCAAGGTCAGGTTGAACCACGCTCCTGAGCAATCTGGTATAGTGGAAGGTGTCCTTGCCTATAAAAAGGGTGTTGGAACTAGATTATCCTTAAGGTCCCTTCCAACCCAACCCCTTCAATGATTCTATGATTTTGTGCTGTCACAACTTGTAGGGAAAACAACATCCATGCTGCTGTTAGAGAACAACCCCTAGTCAGGGCTGTCTCTTGAGGTTACTAAGGCATTGTTGTTCTGGCAGCACTTGCTGTTTCAGACCAGAGCCTTGCCAGGGACTGTACAAATAGTTGTGCACAGTCACAGTCCCATTCTTGATCCATGCCATGTCCCTGTTTCATTCACTTGTACAGATCCAAACAGAGATAGAGTCAGACCATTCTGCTAATAACCAGTCACAGTCTGCATTTCCCAAGGGAGCTATTCATCTCAGTAAATATAGATCACAGAATGGCAGTTTATTATTTTTTGAGGAAAATTGTCCTTTTCCAGGATGAATGTGGTTTTTTTGAAAGAATGATGAATTTTATGGCTTACGGAAATTCGTTGTGCTAGCATTACCTTCTAATATTTTTATGTAGGTTGAAACAGATTCTTTTACATCTAGAATATCACATAAGCCAACAGTAAATTATAATCTATATAGCTTTATACAGTATCTCTACAGCAGCATGCTCAGTTTTCTGGACATTTTAATTTTATTTTCTTTTTACTGAATCATGGTGTCACTTAAACTTAGCTGAAAGATATTATTCTTCAAATATGCATAAAAAGAAAAACAAGAAGAGAACAGTTATTTTGACTTCCAAATAACCTACATTCATCTATATATTGTTTGAGCAGTATTTGAGCCAAGTTTTTTTAGGGTGTGTTTCTTTTGCTCCTTAGTTAGTAGTCCTGATCTGAGACCTGAACCACACTACCTTGAGAGAAGAGTCCCACTGGAGCAGTTCAGGGAACTTTTATTCTCAGGAAAAATGGAAGATGTTCTAATGAATCATGAACAACTTTTAATTAAATAAAGAAATCTACCTAATAGATAGAACTGTAGTAGTGAATTGTTCAGTCCTCTTACTACCTTGTCATGGCCTCCCGATTCCCTGGCCCATTGGGGTAGGAGGGTGGTGAGGAATGCACCCCTTGCTGAAAGCAAGCACATACTGCCTTCAGGAACCACGAGAATGCACAACGGCCTCTGTTCTGCTACACTGAGCACTTCATCTCAGCCCACAGGGAAAAACAGTAGCTCCTTTTGCACCTGTATCTGCATTTTGAATTAAATTAAAGGAAAGGTTTAATTTTAATTGTGGAAGTCACTAATGATTTTTAAAGTTGTACTAGTTTCCTCTGCTCTTCTTTTCAGGCGTAGGTGTTTGGCGTAATAGCATGAGTTTATAAATAATTTTGGTCCAATTCAAAGTGAATTTTGTGTGTGTGGAAAATTTATTATTTTGTTAAAAACCCTACAAGTTCCTTGAATAACAGTTTTATTTTCACTGTTAAACTAAATCTTGTTAAGAAACACAGTAACAATTTGATGTATGATGGAACAGAGGAGGAACATGTCCACATCATTTAATGCACTTATTTATTCCAGTGCATATAAAATAAAAGAATATGGTTTGTGCACTATGGGAAGACAGAAGTGCTTTTCTTCTCTCTTAACTCAATAAAAGTCTGGAAATTCTTTATCAGAACCTGAATTAAACTATTCTGCTACATGAAGTTGTTTCCTCCACTTCTAAAATACTTTTGAAAATTATATGGTTCACATCAGAATGGATCCCTGTGAACTATTAAGAATATATAATTGGATAAGTGAATATCAACTGCCTTAGCAAATCCCACTAATTTAAAAAATGCTTAGCTTGTCTAGTTAACTGTATTAATACTTTGAGAATATAATAGTTTCCAGGAACAGTGTAAATGATAAAACTTGAGCACAGAAATTGCACTGCTACAGCCTTATAGTATTCAATAATGAAACTGGGACTTCTGTTGGCAGTCTGGAATATTTCAGATACATGGAGGTGGTGACTGCAACACTAATGCTTTTAAGGTGACTTTTTAATCAAATCAATATGATTCAGATCCATGTTGAATGTAGCCATGAAGATGGAATCTCATCTTGAAAAGCAAAGAAAACAGTATGCACTGCATGCCCTCAGCCCACAATTGCCTCAGGCACTCCAAGAAAAATGCAAACTCCCTCTTTTCTCCAAACCCAGCCTTAAAATTCAGATTGAAAAAAGCAAATAAAGAGCTTATAACTATGACTGGTTTTTATTTATATGGATGGGCTGCCCTAAAGTTCAGGCCAAGAAGATAGAATGAAGATCTAGGAACTAGAACTATTTATTTACTTATTTTTTTGTGCTTTTGTTCTCAGGTGAATGTAACACACGAGCTTCAGGTGTTGCACACTGCAGTTGTAAAGACAGTTTTCCCCCAGCTTTGGAACCACAGAGAGCAACTTTTACATGATACCAGTAATATATGTATTCTCAGTCTTCAAGCCCTGAATTACTTTTTCTCTAAAAAAGTCATCCTCTGTAGGGCATGACTGGCCTTTGGGTGCCAGCTCAGTTGAATTTCAGAGAAACTAGACTTTAATTCCCTATCATATAAAGAAAGGAGTCAAAGCAGGGAAGAGAACCAAAGTTTTTTAATGTGTCTTGCATTTATGAAGAAGCTATAGGATCCACATTGAGAAGAAGATGAAGTCTCGCAACCAGAGCCAGTAAATCTGTCTTTTGTTTATTGGGAATGAATAATTGTATGATTCCTGAAAAAAAACCCAAAGCAATGTGCTCTGTGTTTAGTAAGGGTACAAATCCTCAAGTTGATGCACAACGACCACTTACTGTGTACTTTAACCACTAGTGCTACTGAGTCATGCTTGCTTGGATGCCAGGACATGTTTTCAGCAGAGGAGAGCAGACTCACCCAGCCAGCACAGTAGCCCAGCAACCTGACAATAATGCTTCAGGAGATTATAACCCAAGGGAGGGCAGCAGAGGTTTGATCACTGATTTATTCTTCTGTGTCAAATGACAGGGTTTTTTTCATGTCAGTCTCCATGGTGATGAGTTTGACCATCACCCCTGGGACAGCACTGAGAGTGGTTTTACAAAGCTCACCTTGGCAGATTTACCATCACCACTGTGTATCACTGAAATCTGTGGCAGCAAACTATTGACACACTGAACTGCAGAAAGTCACTTCCCATTTGAGGTATATAAAAAGAAAAACATTTCCTCATCTGGTAGGTCATATGAACTGCTAATTACTGGCAAAGATGTTTCATTGTCAGATGTTAGCTAGACAACTAGAAAATACAAGTCAGTCTTACTTTTTGCCAAGTCAATTAAAAGGGAGCTGACCTAGAACATATCCAAAACTAAACCACAATTTCCTGCTCTTTTTTCACCTCAATCTCTTCCTTTCCCTTCATTATCTAAATTCTATACTATATCAAAGAGAGAGAGGTCAACTGAATTTCATCAAATCACAAAGCAGGTGTGAGGGGGTGAAAACTGAATGTCAATTTGAATGTCAAAGCTGATACTACTTCATGTCGCAGTAGAACGGAATAGTCTGGAAGAGTGTGTGGTGGTAAAACACTGGAAAAATTATTTACCTAAATAAATATCAGTGTAGGCAGTTTAAAATCACAGTCATTTTTATTCTACTTCAGGTAGGATGTGTTTTCTTCTGTGAATCAGGATTTTCAGCTGACTAAGATTCTCAGAGAAGAGTATATTTTATACCTTTTGCTGGAGCAGTTGAAAAGCACAGACAAATTTGCCACCATGCCAGGCCTTTCTACAGGACTGAGAAAAAAGTAGTAACTGTGCAGTCTTTGCTTGGCCAGAGAAGCCTGAATCCATAGCTTTTATATTATTTTGGGGCCAGAACTTGTAGGTGACTGTGAAGATCTCAGTGAGCTTATGACGAACGTTGAAGGTGGATAGGGAGGGGGATCCCAGTCTAGAGGCTTTTTCCTTTTGCCTCCAGCTCCGGAGAGGGAAGGTGCTCCCCCTCCTCCCCAGCACCACGTGGCGTCCCATGGCCCCAGCAGAGACCTCAGGAGACTGGCAGCAGCAGGCAGGGAGAGAAGGCAGAGAAAGTTTATTGTTCTAGGAAACGACTTAAATAGCTCTTGGGGAGATTACAAAGTAACCATTGGGAGTCCAGGAGGTCTCACAAACAACCAATGACAATAAGGGGTTAACAACCAATAGATGAGCTCTCAGTTATCTCTTAGACATTCCAAAGGTACAGGTAAGACTAAAGGAACCTTGGGAAGAAGAAAGGTTTACACAAGGAGTTACAAAGCCATTTTGGAAGCATGTTCACTTTAAACAACATTAAAACTTCTGCATCCTTTTATATACCAAAAGCATACTGCAACAAGCTTATCTTCCCCACCAAACCATTACGGTAATTTGCCATTACTATGTTGTTCTGTTAATAATAGAAGTATGTCTGTACCTTTAGATTATGCATAATATGTAATTTTCATGCATTTATGATGTTACATGAGCAGATTGAAATGATAAAACCTTAGAGACAACACAAACTGATCTAAATGTGTATATGGTATCAGTCATGAAAATCAACAGTCTGAGCCTATCAACTACTTCTAAACTTTGGATTGTAAGCAGAAACTCTGCCAATTATGTAGGTTTTAGCTGCATGCAATCTGTTTAGATTCCAGAAGTGGATGTGTACGGTTAAATATTCTTGTACTTTGCAAACCTTAAAAGTATATTGAGAAATCGGTACATGGATTCCCACACTGTTGAATTCTTAGAAATGCTGATGATTTCACAGAATGCAATAAAGCTTTGCCAAATGTGCTGTTTGTTGTGTTTGTGACTTTTTTGAGTATGATTTACATACATCCACCCTGATATGAAGAAGGATTATGCACTTACACCACTCACATTTTCTTTCACATAAATATTTTCAATAACTTCTTGTATAATACAGTGCCTTGCATATTTTCAATGTAGGTAGAAAATACAGGCTTTCAGACTTTGAGCAGAAGATGTGCTCAGTGAGTTGACTTGCATATAATTACTGAAACCACTAATGTTGGGAGATGTAATTGTAGGCAGATGTGAACTATTTTATATATGAAAATGGATTTGAAAAATTACTTTGTCTGATTATGATGGAATTTGCGCAAGCTTGCGTCACAGAGCACATCAGACATAAATTAGGCTTCTTTGCAGTAGTCACAGACTTTCAATTTTATCTGGCACTGTGGAAATACATTTATACCACACAATCTTCCATCATACAGTATAGAATTAGTTTCATCTGACATTTCGCTGTTAACTTCTGGAGTATGCATAAATGTGACGACTGTGTTTGTCATGACACACAACATTTCACAGGCAGAAAAATATAAACATGCTTCTTTTGTGGAAATTTATGCATTCAGCTTTTCTCTGGCTTCTTAATGGGATTTGCCTCTGGATTAAAACATCTAGAATGAGGTGTCCATATGTGTTAGGTGTCTAAACTCCCACCACAGGCTGTGGAGACAGGGAGCTCAGTTCATCCACCCACACTCAGCTGACTGATGTCATCTGCATGAGGCTAGGATTTGCCCATCTGGCCTCCAACAAAAACACAAGTCTCTCACAGATCTGCCACATTTGGGTGTTGTCAGGGACATATAATATCTCAGATGTCACTACACAGCCACCTTTCTGTGGCATCTCAGTTCAGAGCCCTGGATCTCCATTGCCTGCAGTGGGAGCTCAGGGAACCATCTCCAGTGAATAAACCTGTATTCAGTTACCCTTTTTCAGGTATCTTCATCTTGAACTGTACATTCAGGATTTCTGTCTTCTGAGACAATGCAAATAAAACATATGAAAAAGCAAATATTCACGCTCAGTCTTGTTGTAACATATCTCAAATTTTAAAGGAATTTAACATATTTTTTTACATTCGCTACTGTTTATGGCAGAAATTTCCTTATCCCTTTAAAAAGATTTGTCTCCTACTGAATTTTTCTAATTTAGGCACCACGTGAACTTAATAAGCTCAAATTTCATCTAAAATGGTTGCAAAAGAGAAGGAAACCAGAAAGAAAATTTTTTCCTTAATTTCTGTCATTATTTGGTTATTTTTAGGATTGTACTTTAAAATGGACTCCTGTCATGAAAGACAATTAACACTGTAGGTAGTGTATACCTTATTGTCACAAAATATAGTTCTTGCTATAATGACAATTTTCTGTGAATTTTAAAACAATATTTTGTAAATTAATATTCAATGAAATTTACTATTAACCTGGAAGGGCAAGAATCAGAAAAGACACATGGAGCTATAGTGGAAGAGTTTTTCTTTATGCTCAGCATCAGCTTATTTCTCTTACAATGTTAACTCTTTGATGGTCAAAGGGAGATGCTTCCTCAAAATAACATTTTAAATCAGTATTGCAGCTATTGGGCTTTTCCAGATATCTTCTCAAAATATTATTTTCTTTTTTGATTATGTAAGTGTGTTAACTGTTTCTCTATAGATCTTTAATGATGTTTACTGAGGTAAAGGTCTTGTAAAGGCAAACAACCAGTTCATCATGAGGAAGAGTAACCTTGTGGTTGCCATGCTATCTACCAGCATCAACACAGAAGGATTATTTCAAATTTAAATGCAAAATCTATATGCAAGATTAATGTTCATCATTAATCAAAATATATATTTACCAATCTTTCTTGCTTTAGGGTAAATTAAAAGAGAAAAACATATTTCTAGCATATACCAAACTTAAAATAACAAACAAACCTAAACTATTCATATTTCCTTGCATCAGCAATCTGTGACTGTAATTAAAAGGATTGATAAAGCTCCTGAGTCACAAATAATTAAAAAAAACTTACACTTGGTAGTCTTTGAAAATGGTGGAAAAGTGACCTTAAAAACTCTTTTGAACTTCAGTGTCTTCTGCTGCAGAATAAAAGAATCCAGTTGCATGATATTTGAAATCCAGCTCTCCTGTAAGAGATAAATATCATAGTTAAATCTAGAATACACCATACGCATTTGCTGCAGAAAAGAAATCAGTCTAAGTCAGACTCTTATTAGAGACAAAAAAATGCAGCAGGTGGATGGATAACATTAATCAAAAGAGAGGATGTGTTTTGCTAAACAGATTTGCCAGCATCAATGAAACACTTCAGCATGTACCACCTACTGCTGCTGTAGGCTACCGAAGAACACCTATGCTGGTGTTAGCAAGAGCTTTCTGTGAGTGAGGATCAGTTCACAGAAGGTAACTCCACTGAGTATATTTAAATGGGAAATTCACACCACTGCTTTGCTTCTGTTGTGAACTGCAGACATTGGGATGAAATTTACCCTAACATGCTGTATTTGAGAATAGACTAGAAAGTCACCAAATAAGTATTTGTTGGCCTAATCATGGCTAGGTTTTGCGAACAAAGATTTGCGTTGGCTTAATAAATAGTATGGATAAACTAACAATACCCTGAGAGCATCAGCAGTTTGTAATTGACCTATAACGTCTTTCTGTGCACTCCTGAAGCTTCTGGCCCCATTCTCATTCCAGAGCCTGGGCTGCCTCAGGATCTGCTCTGACCTGATACAGATGTCCTGCCTTGGAGCTCACTGCCTTCCTTGTAAGCAGCTCTGTTGTGAGAAGGAGCCAGGAGAAGCATGACTCTCACCCTCCATCTGTGCACCCTCCGCCTATGAATCAGGAAGTGCATTAACACCCTGTGGTCCTTGCCTGAACTTCTTTCAGCCATGCTGTGCCCAGCTTTGTGCCTGGTCTGTCTTGCCTGGCTGGCTGGACCTCAGACCTGCTGTGTCACTGCCAGTGTATCTAACTATACCTGGGCTATGCCAGCCCCACTCTGCACTCAGTCTTCAGGGAAGCTGAAACTGGACCCCATGCTGATGAAAGCACTGCCCTGCTTGCTTTGGTGTAGCCATGGGTCTTCGATTGCTGTCATTTGCAGAGCAGCTCAGCCTTAAACCTCCCTAACATGAAGATCACAGGCTGCATTTTCAGTTATCTTGATCATGGGAAGTGCTCTTGCTTTTCAGATGCTCAGAAAATGGATGTTTGATCTATGCTGTAGACATCACAGGGCGTTGGCCAATAGATTTAAAATGTTCCTCTTTCATTACAGGCAGTGCTTGGTTATTGGTGTTGATAAGCTTTACCTGCATTTATTCTTATTAATTAGGCAATACAAGCTTAAATATTTCTCAGTGATGACCACCTCTCTAGAAGAAATGCTCTGCAATGTCAAAAGAATATCCATTAAAATTTTCAGAAAAAATAATCTTTTACTGAGTGCTCTGAAGTTTTCAATGTCGTAAAAGAGGAGAAAGACCTTCTCAGCATTTAAATTACCATCTAACTAAAAAACAACTCTAGTGTTAACTGTAGTACCTCGTGAACAGCCAGTTGAGAGAGGTGATACAGTTCCTCTACTTAGAACTTCTAAGACACACCTGGAGTGCTCAGACCAGTGCTGGACTCCCCAGTACAAGAGAGATATGGACACACTGGAGACAGTCTAGCAAAAAGGCATGAAGATGACTGGAATATCTGTCATATGAGGAGAGGCTGAGAGAGCTGAAACTGTTTAGCCTGGAGAAAATAAGGTTTTGGGGAGATCTGACCAATGTTTACAGATAACCGACGTGGGAATTAAAGATCTCCTCTCTGTTGGTGCCCAGAGAAAGGACAACAGGTGATGGCTGAAACCTGAAATACAGGAAATATATTTAAACAAATGAAAAATCTTTCTTCTTGTGAGGGTAGTCATTACACAGAATCAGACTGGCCACAGTGGTTGTGGAGTCTCCATTCTTGAAGATATACAAACCCAAAATGGACACAGTCCTGAACAACTTGCTCCTAGTTGCCCTGACTCTGAGCAGTGGAGTTTGACTTTCTGCCCCTCAAATTCTGTTTCTTCACACCTGATCAAGCTCCTTCCAAAATTGCTTAATTCATAAAAATGGAGCTTCCTTAACAGGCTTTGTTTATATGGGTCTTGATTTTTTTGTACACATCTCTCCTTTTCTACAGAACATTCAGAGTTACACCTGTATGTACATGCCCTTCAACAGAAAATTAATGTTTCCCACCCTTTCTTCTGAATGGAGCCCTCTGCTGTGAGTATTACTCAGCCTGAAACCACTTGTGTTCCAATATTCCTCTCTGCTTGCCACAGCCATAACATTCCTTCTAACTATTTTCATTAAAATTATTTCCTCCGCAGCAATTTTATTTTGTTCTCCTTTATTTCCCTCCATCCTACTGACATCAGACTGGATACTTCGGTTTCTCATTCTTTCTGTTCCTTCCAATGCTACACAACACCCAAATGCAGATCCAGTCTCAGCAACTCTGACTGGTGTGTTTACTGGATAACTGTAAGGCCAAGTAATGAAAAATCTGACGCATTCCCTCCTGAGCTATAAAACAGTACCTCTGTGTTTTCTAACAGCTGGGACTATTGTAGGAAAACAGATAGAATCAGAATGAGTATCAGGGAGGTTTTTGCTACTTGAGGTAAAAAGTCCCTTCTCTGAAGACACAAAGGTTTTCCCAAATTCAGTATTGCCACTTCTTCATGGTACTCGATAGTGTTGGCACACAGGTATTTTCCTTCCAGCATTTTTGAAGTTTTGTCTCTCTAAGCTAGAAAAAGCACCAAAGAAGATTTTCAAGGTGGTAGGAATGCTGACAGTTAAACACCTCATTTTTGTAACTTTGTCAGGCAACGACGTCTGGTACAATAATCCCACAAAGTACAAAGTAATTTCTAATTGTTACTATGTGTTCTGGAAAGAGTGGCCTAATTTAGTAAAGGCTAAAATGGAAATAATTAGTTTTGCCTGACTTGGGAAATCAGAAATAAAACCAGGTGCTGAGAGCTGATTCTTTTTCCACCAATAATATCCCTGCAAAATGAGATAGGGACAGCTTTCTTTGTGTTCCCATTTCAATAGCTGATGGTAAGAATGAAGATGGACCTGTTAATTTTTTTTAGCAAAAGCCATTGTCCTCCCTAAATTCATGTCATAGACAAAACCAGGAAAGAAACGAAACCAAATTGTTTGAAAGATATTACATTCTTACAGTGAGGCTCAAATTGGGGAGGAAATCCTATCTCCAGGCAGTATGTATGCAACAAGAATGCAATGCTTGAGAGGAGATCTTGGATTCTCACATCCCACAGCACTGGCATTTTAGATAACATCTGCTGCACAACCACTCCAAACTGTGATTGAGCGAGGGTGGAACCTGGTTCATCTGAATGTATTTCATCCTGTCTCTGCTTTTCCCCACTCACCTTCTTCCTTCTCAGCATCCTTGGCATGAAGTAATCTAAATGCACAGGGCAAGCTGAGTTTGCTAGTTTGTGCAATGACATATACCAGTCTTGGAGGGAAAAGTGATTCTTATTTTGCTCTGGACTTTGTGAAAACAAATATGTTTGTGTCAGTCTCCTCATTGGCCTTATATGCATTTACAGGTGTAAGACACTTTATGCTTGTAAGAGAGTAGGGAAAGACAATGTAAATAAAAAAATTAAATGGAACAAATTTCCCGGGGAATAAATCTGCTAAAGTATGTTTTATTCTGGTTCTATTGTAACTTTTCTTTAAAAACTACATTATATGATTGCTCAAAAAGTTTAGAGAAAAACTTACAAATATCAGAAAATAACCCCTGTCAATTATGCTACAGTACATATGTTGGCAATACCGAAAAGTGAGCAAAAAAAAAAAAATCTATAAAATACATTGAACAGTATCCTGTGGGATTGCAAAGTCCTGCTTGCCTGGCAAATTAGGTACAGTTCCTATGGCTACCACAATGCTGTGTTTGCTAATAAATCTGAGAAATCTGAAAAAAAAAAAAAAAAAAAAAAGGAAAGTGTCACGAAAGACCTGCATATGACTAGGAAAGGGAATTTTACTGATTTGCATACTCAGCTTTATTCACTGTCACTGGTGTGTTCTTTTTCCCCTGATGATGTCAGTTCAGCTGAAAGGCTACGTCGTTCATTCACTGCAACATAACACACCAGAAAGCAGTGTGTCTGACTGCTCCTCTTATGCCCTGCACAAAGTGAAACACATCCTTCCATTTCTTCTGTTAATTGAGGACATAATCAAGCTGCCTGGTATTCTCATGAGCAGGAAAGAAAACCCATGCAGTAGACCTTTCCTTTGTCACTGAACATTTTAAGAAAAAACAGGGACTGTAATTGCATTCTATTTTGCATTTTATTATTTTTTTATTTGTCAAATTCTGGAAATAGGCTTGGCTTTATACAAGGCAGAGGAAAAATTTCCCTGTTGTCCTAGGGAAATCAAATGTGTAGGAATACTAGGTACATATTAGTTTGACCGATATTGTACAGAGCTTACTGCTCACAATGAAAAATACGTTGCAAAGGCTCAGTCCTGATATCTCCTGGTGTTTTTCTTGAAAGCACAAATGTATCCCAGAGGCATGTTAGAGGGATATAGATGTGCAAGAATCCTAACCATTTAAGAGAGGTCAAGTTTCATAAAGAAGGAGGCATGTGGAGAACAAAATATACAATCAGTTTTGTTATTTTGTACATAGATTAAGAGATGTTGAACTGGAATCAGCATGAACAGTGGCATGGTATCAACAGGCCTAAAGAGAATATGAAAAGTAGCAGAAAGTGGAAGGAATGGACAAAATGAAAATGAACAACCACAGAAATGTTACAGCAGCATGCTAGATGAAGGTTAAAGTGAAAGGACATCATAGCAGTTTAAGTTAGATGCTACTACACTGAGGTACCCAGGCGTTTTTGGTAGGGACCATTAGAAGAGAAAAAAGAGACCTCACCCAGGAGTCCTGCTGAGAAACCTAGAAGGGTATAGCAAGGGCTAGAAACAGTTCTGAATTTTTGAAGCCCCATCTCATAATGGGGAGAGTAAAGGAGACTGCAGAATGAATGCAGTAAAAGAGAGGGAGATCTCATTTTTCAATGAGGAATTAGAACAATGTTATTACAGCTGTTATATAAACATTTATATGCATGCAAATGTTGACATGAACTCAAGTACAAAAAAGATGAGGATAGAGAGCTTGATTTTTTTGAACGATGTAATCTAGGATCAGGAATAATACATAGAAGAGAAAGAGAAATAAAATTAATGTAAGTGGAGCCTTATGAAGCTTCAGTGTTAAGTGTAAGAAAAGGGAGGAGAAGGCAATTGTAAGCTGCTGCTCCAGCTGGATCTCTACAAAACTATGTGGCCTGATGGGATTCATCCAAGGATCCTCAAAGAGCTGGCTGATGTCATTGCAAAAGCTCACTTGATGATTTTTGAGTGGTCTCGAGAATCCAGAGAGGTCCCAGATGATTGGAAGCTGGTCACAGCCAGCATGTCTTCACAAGGGGAAAGTCCTGCTTATCAAACCTGATTTCCTTTGATGACAAGATAACTAACCTAACTGATCCAAAGGAAGTCAGTTGATGTAATCTTTTTGGATTTCAGTAAAGCTTTCGGTATTGTCTCTCACAGGATCCTTCCGGACAAAATGCCCAGCACAGCTGGATAAACACATCACGTGGTGGGTGAGCAATTGGCTCACGGGTTGAGCACAGAGGGTAATAGTGAATAGGATAACATCAGATTGGTGACCTCTCACCACTGGACTTCCACAGGGCTCCATCTTAGGCCCTGTGATCTTCAAGATCTTCATAAATGGCTTGGAGGCAGGACAAGAAGGGATATTGAGCAAATTTGAAGATGATACACAACTGGGAGAAGCTGATGACTCCCTCAAAGGCAGGGAGGCCCTGCAGAGAGACCTCTACAATTTAGAGGACCAGGCAATCATCAACCATATGAAGTTCAACAAGGGGAAGTGCTGGATTCTGCATCTGGGATGGGGAAATCCTGGGTGCTCGTACAGACTGGGGAATGAGACGCTGGAAAGCGGTGCCACGGAAAGGGACCTGGGGGTCCTGGTCAGTGGCAAGTTGAATATGAGTCAGCAGTGCCCTGGCAGCCAGGAGAGCCAAACATGTCCTGGGGGGCATCAGGCAAAGCATCGCCAGCTGGTCAGGGGGGGGGATTGTTCCACTCTACTTTGCACTGATGTGGCCTCACCTTTAATATTGTGTGTAGTATTGGGCACCACAATATAAGAAAGATATTAAGATGTTAGAGGATGTCCAAAAGAGGGCAATAAAGATGGTGAAGGGCCTTGAGGGGAAGCTGTTTGAGGAGTGGCTGAGGTCTCTTGGTCTGTTTAACCTGGAAAAGAGAAGACTGTGGGAAGACCTCGTTTCAGTCTACAACTTCCTCATGAGAGGAAGAGGAGGGGCAGACACTGATCCCTTGTGTGGGGGGACAAGTAACAGAACGCGAAGGAATGGCCTGAAATTGTGTCACAGGACATTGAGGTTGGATGTTAGAAAAGTGTTTTTCACTCAGAGGGTTGTTGGACACTGGAACAGGCTCCCCAGGGAAGTGATCACAGCACCAAACCTGACGGAATTCAAGAAGTGTTTGGATGATACTCTCAGTCATATGGTGTGATTCAGGCATACAGTGTGGTCCTGTACAGGTCCAGGAGTTGAAATAGCTGTTAGATACAGCTGAAGGGCATTTAGAGAGGAGCTACAAATCCAAAGTGCCATGCACGATTAATGCAAAGAAAATGATAGGTTTTGCTGAATGTAGCCAATAGACTGAGATGGATGAGAGTAGAAAGGAGGTCTATAGAGAGTAGAAAGGAGGTCTGTAGAGAGAAGAGGTCACAGCTGACCTTGGTAAGGGATGTTTCAGTGGATTGGAAACAGCAGAGAGCAGCTTGGGGGAATCCGAGGGGTGATGAAACACAAACGGAACCAGAGCATCCAAGGCAGGTGGCATGTGAAGGGGCTGTAACAGCCAGGAGGAAGCAGAAGCTGCCTAAAGACAAGGGGCATCATGTCAGAAAACTAACCAAACAATGACAAATTAAAAAAGAAAGAGAAAAAGAAAGTGAAAGAGAAAGAAAAAGGAAAATGAAAAGATAAATGAAGGCTAGCTTGAATTAAAACTGATGGGTGACTGTAACTGAAGAGAAACTGGGAGGGTGGAAGTAAGTGGGAGAAGAAAAAGGGTAAAAGAGATTAAAAAGATTTCCATCCCAGGAATTCTGGCAGAAGACAGACAAAATGTGATGTGTGTGTGGGCAGGGAGACTGGAGTTGAAAAGGAGAGAGATAGTATACAGCTTAACAGAAGCTGAATGATTTTTGGTCAAAGTGTAATCCTTCATGCTGTGTAGTGATATTCTAAGATGTGACACAGTTTATCATAGCAGAAAAAAAGAGGAATTTTAAAATATTTTGCTTCAACTTATGAGGAGAAAATAAGGCTATTAGTTCATCTAGGCTGCCCTCTAAGATATGGCTGATTTAGGACCATTAAAATTCCTGCCTGTACAGAGCACAGTGCAAACAGACAAAGGCATCTGGAGAGATGGAAGTGGCATATGGAGAACTCATTCAGAAATGCTTGCCTTCATGACGAAGCTTTTCCAGTTTCAGTGCTTCCTGTTCCATACCCAGATGAAAACAAAATATTATTGAGTTTCTTTCTAACAAAATAAACAGAAAATTTTGGCTCAGAAGTAGACTTTGTTCACTGTGTATCCACATGGCAGGTTCAGGTTCAAATCTGTGTTTGTGTATAGGCACACAGTTTCTGTGTAAATTTGACTGGAGTTGATTTGAATTATCTAAAAGACAAAAAAACCCAAGGCATATATAATTTACAAGAAGATGACTTCAATACTTTTTGTAATTTTTAAAGAATTTTAAAATCTGTCCTGCAGGTAAGCTGATTAGCTAGGAGTTGGACTAATTGCCTTCCACTGTTAGAACACCAAGGTTTCTATTTCCTTTATCCCAAAAAAGTACTGATAACACAGTCTGCAATTCCTTGTGAACCAGTACTGCTCTCAGGACAGAAATGTAGTTACTGACTTCACAGAAGAGGGTGAGGGCCTAACTAGTTGCCAACAGAAGCAGTAATGGAAAGCAATGTGCTTGACTGGAGAAAAAGTGTATTAGTTTTTTTAGGTTTTCATATGGTTTTTCTGGTTGAATAAATACACATAAGTTTCATGCTTTTACAGCAGCTCTTTACAAAGCATTCTTTCTACCTAATGCTTCAGTTTTACAGGCTTGCCTTGAAATTAGTTTAACAGAGCCTTTTTACAGAGGCATGGAAATCAGGTTGCCCTTATAGGCCAAGCAATATATTCTTTGTTTCCTGAGCCTATCCAGCAGTCAGAACATCTCTCTGCTTGGAAACTTTAATTAGAATAATGGTTAACTGCATAGACTTACTGTCAAACCATTTTCATTCCAAAATTATAACAAAATCAGCAACTTATATTGGTTTTAAAGTCTTATTACCAGCTAGAATTCCTTACTTGTTTATAAAGTCTTCTATTAATTATAATATTTATTATGCTGCCACAAATTTCCCTAAAGATTATATCTGTGAGTTTTAAATTGCTGAAATAAGAAAACATAGAGAAAAACAAGAGCAATGCAAGAAATACATACCATCTTGTCTGCTGCTTGTTAGCTGGAAATACTGTACATCTACTGGCACTATGCCTTATGTGCTATTCTTTCATGAGATTTATAATTTCAGTAAATTATAAACTCAGAACCAATTAGACCCTTTCAGATATTAAGCAAGTGTATCAGAATTTTTTCTGTACCTTAAATAAAGGTTACTTTTGCATCCATATTGCTACTCTGAAGTGCTGAGCAAGGCAGGGGTAGGGAGGATTGTGTTGTGTTCCTCCCTCATGTGAACACTTTCACACTAAACAGTGGAAGTGATGAAAGGAAAGTTTCTCTGCTCCCTCCCTTAGGAAACCTGATTGAATGTTATATTATTTTACAGTGTAGAGATATATTATAAAACAGTTTAAATTTGGAATTTTAACTGCTACAGTTCAAATCCATATATGAATGATGAGGAGTTCAGCTTTTCTCATCTCTGCTCTTAAAAGGGAAATGTTATCCTAATTCTACTGAAGGCTGCAAAAGTCCCATATGAGGCACAACCTTGCAAGAAACTCAGATTGAGTTTCTCACAAATGTGTCAACAACATGGGAATTAGTAACATCTAAAGGAAAAGGAGAACTTTCCAAATGAAAGGTAAACCAAATATTGAATTGTTACTGCAGAACAAATTAGAAACCACTCCTTTGTGTTAATCATCTAAGTGATGGAAATAGACCAGCCATTCTGTTGAAGCTTTAGTAAGGGCATAATTAATTCACTCCTGAGATCCCAAACAAAGTAGGAGTCAATTAACTGTTATGCATGCCTTGTGCAGCAGGAATGATCTATCTGAGCTGCACTTGGAAAGAGTTAATGTGTATATCAAGGCAAAATGGGAAACACCAGAGAGGCAAACACAGGAGAATGAATGAAGATGGACTCGATTAACAAAAATAGATCGATTCTCCTGTGGATATGCTCGCATAACCCCTCATAATGAAAATTACATGCATGATATATCAACAAGAAACATAACCTGAACTTCATCTTTTTCAGTGATAAGACAATCATTATTTAAAGATTATAATGCTGCAGTTAGTCAGTGATTCTTACTTGCAGTTCAAGAAGTGGAATGTGGATTTGGAAAGAAGTACCACATGAAGTAAGAAATTAATTACTTTTTTGTTTAAAACTTCTATGAAAAATACAGGCTTAATTGTTTAGGTGGAAAAGGCATGCTAATATGTTCTTAGAGATTGAAATGGAGATAAAAAACAAGTGACACTAAACTAGGAGATACTAAATTTAGATGTAAATTGTACAGTGACAAAAACTAACAGCATTTTATTTACAAGTTATTAAGATCTCAAATCAGTGCACCTAAGTACTGGTTGGTAATTAAATGTAAGACTGTATAGACAATATTCCTTGAGCTCTGATAAAGGTGCTTAAAGACAAGAAACTGATATATGTGTTTATGGAGCATATGGTATAACACTGAAGTATAACTCTCTGAACTCAATAGAAGATTTAAAGATTGGGATTCAGTTAACATATGGAACAAATAGTGATTAGGCTTTCAGATAGTCAAGATGGTTGAAAATCCCCCCCCTCCCCCCCAATGGTGATGAAAAATCCAGATGGAATAGCAGAAAAGAAGTGCCACATGAGTAGAAATATAGAATGTAGCAGTTTGGAGCTGTGAGCATGGAGAGCTTATTTAAAGCCTAGGAGATCTATTCAAGTACCCCTCACATCTCTCAGCAGTGATTTATATGTTTACTGCCATATCAAGAAAAAATTATGAAAAGCCAGACAGTCAGTTGCTGTGGTACATCACTGGAAATATCATATCCAACAATAATTCCACATTAAGAACAATTTCCTCAGATATGTCAGTTCTCCATATTTAAATCAATTTTAACACATTTTATTGATGCTATGCAGCAGTAATTAATCAGAATATTAGGCAGTACATACCAAATCTATTATGGTTATGGAGTTACTTTTAGCAAGCAAACTTGCATCGTTATCAGAAAATGAAATATTTGCTGAGATATGTTTCTTTAGAAAACTATCACACTGTTGGAAGTAATTCTTATTAGCTTAAACTCTTATCTAAAATATTGTCATATCTTACTTTCAGTCATTAAGTACTCTACAGTTACAGGAATCATTACACTTGCCTCAGAATATCAGCAAAAAATTTTCAGATTTTCCATTGCATTACATTTTATCTTGAAAATCTTCATATTATGAAGTCAGAGGTCTCAGACATTTATTCTAAGACTCCTGGGTGAGAGACATCTCGACTAATGTTAAAAAATTGTGATTCAACAAGCTGTTCTTTGGCATCATCTGAAGTTATCAGTAGTGAGCAAAATGCTTGTGATTGTGATTCCTTATTTTTCTGAGCCCAAAGCCAACATGAATATTTTTATTACCTCCTTGTAGTAGTTGGCACATAGCCCTGAATTTTGTTTAAAGACATTTCCTCTAATTTTTTTCATCCCTTGCAGATTTTTTTCCAGTAATTTCAGCTTCTGTTCTCAAAATTTATTCTTCAGACAGACTAGTTTATATTGATTACTCTTTCCTACCTTTTAAATAGCATTAATTTTTTTCTAGTTGCTTGTTTAGTTACTTGATGTGGGGTAATTGTTCCCTTTTTAATTCTGCTTTTTCCCCCTAAATCTCCTTCAGTGAAATTCACTTATAATTTTCCTCAATTTTGAAATTTCCTTCTTAAACATATTGGACAGCCTACTAAACAGTTAGTGAAGAATAAAAGTTGCCTAACTGATGTGTTTATACAGGTCTGAATTTAATGCTCCAATCTGCGACTCAAAGTTAAAGCCTCACCTAGTACATTTTGGTAAATACTACAGTTTTGAAAAAACACCTCAAAACGCTAAACAGGTAGCTTAATTTTCTGTGATATTCATGGGATTAGATGGTTCTTCACATGATTTTTAACACAGTAAAATCCTAAAAGGAAATAAAAGCGCATGATTAAAATGTAGTGACCGGAAAACTGATCACTTTATATCTGCAAATTAGAAGGAACTTGTTCTAGGAAGAGGCATCAATATAATTTTTTATGTCTAATAAAATATTATTAGACTTCTAATAATGGAAACCTGCTTCTTTCACTTGTACCTCACTGTTCTTTTGTCTCTAGTTATAAACCAGTGTGGTGATTTTGAGTCAAATGTCTCAAGAAATTTGTGATAGAAGAAGGTAATTTTGCAACTCTGTCATTCAGCTGCTCAGTCCTCAACACAGACATCAAAGACATCAGTTACTTCTTGCAGAAATAAATACATTCTTCTCTTACCAGAGAAGATAAGATACCTCTCACATCAAGTACCAAATGATTGCATGTATCTGTTTTCACTGAACAAGAATCAAACCCAATATTAATGATGTCCTCAGAGGCTGTTTTGATGTTCGTCTCTATGTTTTCAGGTTAAACACATTTTTTATGGAGACCAGATCATTCATAAGTATTTAATTCTCCTAGTGAGTTACTATTAGGACAAACTGATAGATCTGTTGCCATGAGTTTCCATTCAGTGGGCATAAAAGACAGGTAAGGGTCATTCAGCTTGCTAAGACTATGCTTGCTGTAGTAAGCTTATGTCAGTGGTACAGTTTCTAGCAGTCCTAGAGCTCCTTTAAGGATGTGGAGCTCAGTGTGAAACTTCCACTGATGTCCAGACCTCCCAGTGATACACACTGTTTCTGTGGGCTGGCTGTGCTGAGACCTGATTCAAAACATGTGCCTCCCTTAGCAAGAAAATTTCAGTCCTTATCGAGAAGGTAGGTACAGCTTTCCAGACTGATTGCCAGCATCCCTATACTCTGATACCCTCTGACTAACTCTTTGCATTTGCAAATTAGAACTGGAGTGAGAACAGAGGGCAAAAGGAAAATCTTGGACAGCACCTATAATCTGGCTGAAAAAAAAAAAAAAAAAAGAAGGCATCTAATAGGTTGGTTGAGCTAAACAAACTATTAATGAAATCAGGTACTTTAGGAGAGTTCATGGACTAGAATTATGATCTGATTCTATACAAGACTATTAAAATGGAAAAGGATACAATTAAGAAATTGGACCAGCAGACTGATCATTTTATGTTTTGTAAGTCAGTTATGTTATTTTAGACACGAGAGACACAAAATTAAACCCCTCATTTAAATGGAATTCTTGCACACTTATGAAACATACAAAGAATATTACTATAATTTAATAAACTCTGAACCTCTGCACCTATTATAAAGAAAGCCATATACTCAGGAGGGTAAGACAATACCAGTGGAGCAAACCTACTTGAAAAATGTGCATTCCAGATCAGAGGCAGTTTACAAATTACAACAAAACAGAAAAATTAAGTAAAGGATGATGCATAAGTTAACAGTGCCTGGAGGCAGCCTTAGCTTTAATGTGAACAAATCATGCAGGTTTTACAGAGTTATCCACTCTGGTATTCAATAAAAAATGAGGCTACTGTAACAATACCAAACATATCCTCAAAGAAACACACTCAGAAATAATTCATACGAACTTTACACTGTAGTGAAGAGGGTAAATATATTATACATTTAAATAATACATGTTTTCTCAGAGTTTGAAACTTTGGAACAAGTTGGAAAGTTACAGTCAGTGAATTGAACTACAACAAGACAGTCATATCTATGTCACTAGGTGAACTCAATGGTAATATTAACTTAAATATTTTGAGTTGAAAAAACATTATTTCTTCCCTAAAATAATCTTTTCTTTGCTAATACACAAACGTTTGTGATTTTTCTGTCATAGTTTCACCTTTATATAAGGTGAAAATTGAATAACGATAACATACAGAAGGAAAGGAGGGAGGGAGGGAGGGAGGGAGGGAAGGAAGGAAGGAGGGAAGGAGGAAGGGAAGGAAGGAATGAAGGAAGGAATGAAGGAAGGAATGAAGGAAGGAAGAAAGGAGGGGAGAAAGGCAGGAAGGAAAGGCTCTTCAGAGGGACCTAGACAAGCTGGAGAGATGATGTGATTCCAATGGGATGAGGTTCAACAAGGCCCAAGTGCCGGGTTCTGTGCTTTGGCCACAACAAGCCCCTGCAGGGCTACAGGCTGGGCACAGATGGCTGAAGAGCAGCCAGGCAGAAAGAGACCTGGGAGTTTGGATTAACAGGAAGCTGAACATGAGCCAGCAGTGTGCCCAGCTGGCCAAGAAGGCCAATGGCATCCTGGCCTGCATCAAGAACAGTGTGGCCAGCGGGAGCAGGGAAGTGATCTTTCCCCTGTACTCAGCACTGGTGAGGCCACACCTGGAGTGCTGTGTCCAGTTCTGGGCCCCTCAGTTCAGGAAGGATATTGAGGTGCTGGAGTGGGTCCAGAGAAGAGCAACGAGGCTGATGAAGGGACTGGAGCACAATTCCTATGAAGAGAGGCTGAGGGAATTAGGGTTGTTTAGTCTGGAGAAGAGGAGTCTCAGGGAAGACCTCATCACTCTCTACAGCTACCTGAGAGCAGGTTGTAGCCAGGTGAGGATCAGTCTCTTCTCCCAGGCAACCAGCAGCAGGACAAGAGGGCATGGTCTTAAGCTCTATCAGGGGAAGTTTAGGTTGGATATTAGGAAAAAATTTTTTACAGAGAGAGTAATCAGACATTGGAATGGCCTGCCCAGGAAGGTGGTGGATTCACTGTCCCTGGAGGTTTTTAAGATGAGACTGGATGTGGCACTTAGTGCCATGGTCTAGTAACCACTGCAGTGTTGGATCAAGAGTTGGACTTGATGATCTGGGAGATCTTTTCCAACTCAGCTGATTCTATGATTCTATGATTCTATAAGGAAGAAAGATAAAGGAAGGGGAAGAACTTAAAAACTCCACTTAGCAATGTCAAATATTAAGAAAACAAACTGTGCATAGTTAGGAGAAAAATGAAATCTCAAAATACCATTAATGCATAATTTTTCATTCTCTTTTCCCATATAAGAAACACTATCACTTCCAAACTCACATTTTCTCTCTAGAATTTAATAATTAAATATTTTCTAAAGAACAGCATTTTGGGATGGATTTTTAAAAAATATTCAGTAACTTCAAAAAATTTTCCATAAGAAAAAATTTTGATTGCCATTACTGGTGTTGGTTCTGTTGTTACATTTTTTATTCTTACTAATGTATATTGTAATATTAATGAAAACTTATTATTTCTAGCAAAAGTCTTAGCATAAAACAGACCTTTACATTTTTATCATGCAATCACTTTCCTTTCTATTCTAAGATGTGTATATATTCAATTGCTTTACGAAGTTAAAGAGAAACAACAAAATGAAAAATACTGTGCCTATGCTATCCTGCTTGTCCAAATAGTTTGGATTTTAGTATTAAATTGCATGAATAACTCTGAATAATTGAAGATTAGAGTCTCCACAATTATTCACACAAATGGCTGATTTTATTTTAATATTTCAGCAGTACTTAATTTCTTATGGCAGAGGAACAGAGAATTTTAGATAGAAATATAAGGAAAAGGACTGGCAATAAATATTTTCTTGGTTTTATTTTTGCCTTTATGTCTAATACTGCCAAGTGATTCTGTGCTTGGGCAGAGTCAGGACCAGCTCTAACTTTTCTATTGCACCTGTATTGGAATTGTTGGATTGTATGAGAATTATTCCAGGCTTTCTGTAATAGGTACAGATGAAAACTCCTCCCTCAGAAAACTTCTGTGACTTCTGGAATCACCAGATATCTGTAGAAAAAAGATGTTGGGCCCTTTTCAGAAGCAAAAAATGCTGCAGGTGACATTATAAAGAGTATGGGTGAGACTTCCATTTAGACAGGGTATATATAACCAGACTGCATAAACAAGAAAAAAAAGAAGGTCTTTAGTAACAGGGAAAAGGGGAACAGAAAATAGCATGAGACCTGATGTGCTGTAATATGATTGTAATGTGTTGACTGTTCCTGATTTTGTCTGCCCTGTGTGAAGGGTAATGGGTGCTTCAGAAGGGAGTAAGAACCCAAAGAACTCAGCTTTGAAGTATGGTGTTTAGGGTGGGAGTATGGGCTCAACTCTGCTCTTATTCAAGGTCTGTGGTAAATGCTGGAGCAGGAGAAAGCTACGTCTTCTCTTTTTCTGCTAAGGGCTACTCCTCCTGTGGCCAAGCAGAGAAGCAGACTCAAACCAAGATGCTTTGTGGTCACTGGGAATACAGTGAAACTGTAGCAGTAGCTTGAGACGGACTTCTGAAAAACCTCACTTTTTCTTACAGCATGCAGCCTCTGAAATTTTGTAGGATGGATTCCACCTCTGACAGATATCCATGTTGGGATGAGAGCGCAAGAGCAGGTGCGACATGGGACAGACAGATTGCCTGACCCATTGCATCAGAGCCTGAACACATTCAGGCCATCTCCCAAGAGAATTTTGCTTTCTGGTAGGCTCAAGGATAAGCTTCATCTACACTTCTGGGTTTGAACATACATTTGAAACATTATATAGATGAAATCATGGCCGATCAAATGGAATATCATATATGAGTGAGGGTGGAAAGGTAAATTGGTGGTAGTATTATTGATGACAAATTACAGTGTATTTTCTTCCGTGAGGTTCATGTCGCAATGTGCATAGAGTTATGCAATCTCTGAAGGGAAGATTTTCCTTGGCAGTGGAAGGAATAAATAAGTGTTCCAGTGTTAGATATATCTGTTTGAAAACAAAAAAGAAGAATCAGCTAGGATCAAGACTAGTCAAGATATAAGCATTAAAAGATGTAGGTACACAATACACAGCTGAAGGGAATGCAATTCCTATCTCCAGGTAGCTTTGTGTAATCATTAATGTCTGGACTTAGAGCTGGGGTACAGCCTTGCACTCCATCTGTTGAAAAGTGTACCCTAGCTCAGGAAAGGAACTTAAGTTCCTGAAACTGGAAACAGAGCAAAAATTGGTCCATACCAGTTACTGGGCTCAGATACTACTCATATGGCAATTTTACACGTTTCACACAATGATTCTTGTAGCATGAAATACAGAAACATACTTAGCAGCAAAAACCAGAATAAATATGAAGTGGTCTGGCCACATGCTATGGAAAACATGAACGGTACCATGACATTGAAATTACCCCAACCACAGGTTACAGACTTCTGTTCATTTTGTCTAAATGAAGTAAAAATTCTGCATTGAGACTCTCCTTAAAAATGGGAATCAAGAGTCTTTCCATCAGTCAACACTACTTTTACCATGAAGATGTTCACTTTCTTATAAATACTCACAGATGACTGAACTACACAGAGCTGAGGTGCTTTTTGAGCTGGTCTGTAGTTTCCTGAATAAACAATCCAATTATAGGTTATTATGTAAGAAGCAGACACCTAAAAGTGTTTTTCTGCATTCTTAATTCTTTAAATGTGTGTAAGACACACTGAAAGGTCATTTATCAGATCCAAATCTTTAGGGGACTTCAGCAAAAAACTAATTTGGCAAAATTAATCTAATCTATTTTATATGTCTGCAGTGCAGACAGCCACTTGGGCATATCAAGACTGTGATTCATCTTCTGATATAGACTTTGAAAGCAGAGCAACTGAATACTACAGGAGAAATACCTATTTCTTCCTATTGATTCTGAAGAGATGTAAAATCTGTCCCTTTATAAGGTGTTCTTTCTTCTGGTTTGCACAGACATAGGTGTTTGAATTAAAAATATTTAAACTTAGAGAACATGAATTTTATCCCTACTTTGACCATGCTCAGATAATAGTCAAGTCCTGAGTTGCTCAAAATTTGAGTGCATAAGTGTGATAAGCAGTTTGAAAGGCTTTTTGCTTTTTAAAATAGATTAAGTACCAACTAGTAAATTTAAGCATCTCTGAGAGTAGGTATCAGTGAGTATGGTTTTCAGATCATCATCCAGGCTGTGGGTGAAACAAAACTTTCTGTTTTCAGAATGCAAACCTTTATTACACTTACCTTTGGATTCACATTTTCATGTAAATTACATTTTTCTTTGTTTAGAAGCTATTTCTAAACTTCCATACTAAACTCTCTGCTCTGGCAAATTTGTCAACATTAATTAATTTATTTGGCAACTGCCAGTTTACTCAACTCTGCATGTACTTCTATTACCAGCAGGCCACAATATGCATCTCTTTTTAAGGAAAAGACTTAGAAGGAATCTTGACTAAGAAGATAGTTTATGAATTGCAATGGTCAACTAGTGTTTTTTCTACCATAGCCCTTCCACAGCTACACCCTCTGTTATTTTTGTAGTTGGAAAAACAGATACAAAAAAATCAAAAGACGGGAATAGATATAACTCCAACTGATATTAGAATCTAAGGAAATTTGTACACTGAAATTTTGCATTTATATGCAGATAACACAAATAACACAGATCATTCTAATGTCCTTTGTATAATTGACTATGCCTTTGTATCTTGTTTCTCACTGATTTTGATTGTCTTGCATTTCAGGCTGATCTGAATGCATCTTGTGTGACTTGAATAGATGGAACTGACCTGTGCCCCACAGACTGACATTCTTCCTTATTGCTAACCATGAGGATGTGTTAGCTTATTTCTGTTCTGAAGGCCAGACAAAAGGTTACCTATCTTCTCACTGAGTTTGTAGCACCATGAGTTCCACCTACAAGAACTCCTGCTCATGTTTGCTCTCTGTGCTCTGTGACGGCTTTCCAGATAGTATGATTGAAATCACAGTGTGTGTCTTCCACAACTGATCCCCAGATCACCAGCTACTTCCCCACAGGCTACTGATGGCAAGACTCTTGTCTGCTCCTTCTTCCAAAATGCCCTGGCTTGTGTTGATCAGCTTCTGAAATTATTCCTTTTCATGTTATTTGTTCAATTATGTCTTACTGTTTACAACTGCATTTCTGGCACTCGTGTTTAAGTAGAGGATCCTTTCCTCCTTCCAAATTAAGCTTTCTATCATCAAGGATAATTTTATTTCAAACAGAAGATAATTAAAAACTGTGATTCACTCTTAGAATTAGCATTACCAAATGACACTTTTTCTGAACCCCTCTGATTTATTTGTTTGTTAAATGTCTGTGGTTCTAGATAGACCTCAAGAGTAAAATAAAATACTTTCTATAACTAGGATGATGTAGTAATTAATATAAGTAAAGACCAGCTCCTTGTGTTGGTGACCTTGGAAGCAGAATTTTATCCATAGAAAGCAAAATGAGTTACTGGGAAGTTGTGAGGTTCTTGAAGAAACTACCTCAATCACCAGTTTCACAGTTTACAAGTGATTCTGAATTAATAAGTAAGTATACCACACTATTACTTTGTTAAAAAACTTATATTCAGATTCAGAAATTGCTGTGAAAAGATGGTGTAAAGCAGCAAAATTCAACTGGTGATGGCATCAAGCAGATCCATGCATACAGAGGACTGGGCTCTATGTCAAAGTATAGGTTGCCAATGTCTCAATAACATCAGGCAGCTTTTTTTTTTAAAAAGTTTGGTGTAGAAGTAGTGCCCTTTGGAAGAATTTGTAACAGGAAAGCTAGAAACTCTGTTTTCACTAGGAAGGCTTACTGCATCTTTCTCAGAGACAGTTTCAGTGCTTTCTTCCCCCCACCATACAGCAAGAGAAGTTCTCAGCCTCCCTCTGATATTTGAGAGAGGTAACATGCAGAAATGTTACTGGGCCATGTCAGCCCTGGGGAGAGTTAGGAGGGCCAGCGATGATAAAGGTGGGGACGAACAGGAGGTTTACTTTTTGCTCTCTGAGGCTTGATACTGCCTAGAGTGCCGAGAAGTTTGTAAGTTTTAATGTCTTTGCCTCTGAAACAAACACTTTTTCAACCCTTTCTACTGTCTTGGCATTCTTGGGGAATATGTTTTACCTTACGCTTGGGGTTTGCCTTCTTTTGGATTAGCAGATGTGAAAGCAGGTTGTTTATTTTGGTGTTCTGCATTGTTTTCAAGATCTGTTGCACAATTTCGAAGTGTGTTTCAGAGCTGTTTCATCTTGAGTCCATTGTCCCCTTTTCTAATTAAGATAATGTGGGTGATTTTTTTACATTTCTGTATCACACATACAGAGAATCACAAAGAATATGCTGAGTTGGAAGGGAACCACAAAGATCATCCAGTCCAAATCTTATCTCTGCACAGAGGACCATCCCCAAGATGTCACACCATGTGCCCGAGACAAGGTAACATTCATTATTCTCATTATTGAGAATCAAGATCAAAAGAATTCAAATCCTCAAAGTTTCACTTTATATTCCTCCATGCATTAAAATAACTAAATAAAACTAGAAGCAAATACTCTCGAAGACTTTGATAAAAATGATAAGCACACCCAGATGAGGTACTAATAAATATCACGTAATGGCTTGGCTTTAATCACTGTGGTATCTGTTTTATTTCAGGGCTGTGTATTTTATCTCCTGTGTCTCTACATAATAATTGGGTTGAGAGTTATCTTGGGTTTCAATGCCCAATTTTCATTCAGATCTTAACCTTTAACTTGGTTAAGTTAATATTTGCAGAAGATTATAATTTTGTCTAAAGAACTTTGGTCAGCTCTACTGTTTTGGATAGCCTTTAGGTCTGGTCTGTTTAGGTGACTGGGTATCAGCATCAGAGCATCTGTGGATTCAGAGCATCCCATGAGATGCGTGCCAGTCCCCTCCACTATAGTTAAGTGGAGACTGCCTGCTGAAAAGCTCAGCACTCCTGAGGAAAAATTCAGAGAAAATGCAGAGAATTCTGATTAGGTGCATTTCAAATATGAACCACATGAATTTGCACCCCTAATGACTTGCTACAGATATAAATTGCATTACTACACAGCAGTGTAATCAGGGAAAACAGGTGAATATTTGACAATGAAATTTTTTATAAGTGATAGTGAAAAAAATATTCAACTTGTATTATTGATATAAAGAATAATGAAATGGCCAATAATTATAACACATAAAACATTTGCTACGATTGAAATAGCTATTATATGACTATGTTACACAAAGTATTCTCTTTCTGCACAGTTGAGGTAGCTGAAAACTGTGGATGTGCTTTATGTAAAACATAACAATAAAAGGATAATTGAAGAGAGTGGAATAAAATAGAGGGTTAATGCATTGGATTAATTTTCATTTGGGTTTTTTATTTGCTTTTTAATTCCTACATGGTTACATGTGCATTGTCTGTTGAGATTTCATAGTACTTTTCTTTGTAATAAAGCTTCTTGCCTTGATAATTACACTCATTTGGAAAAGGACTAATATTAAAAGCAAAATCATTCTATATTCCTGCTCTGCTTCTTGGATATTTTTTCCTAAAAAACACTGCATATTCTTTTCAAAATCTCCTGCCTCTCGCTTACTAGAAACTCTGCATTTCTTTAACTCTGTGCACATTGGAGCTTCAACACAAATTAGAGCCTCAGACAAGGCACACAGAGGGTGCTTCATGCAGCGTATGTGGACATCTAACTGTGTTATTAATTGATCCTAATTCTTTTTTACTAATGAGCTTTTCAACCAAACATTTCTAGCCCAGAGGAAAGTAGAAAAACATTTTAAAAACACCACAAAACCAAAACCCACAAGACCCCCCAAAGTAACAGAATAGACAAATAAAACAAACTAGTTTCCTTGTGCCAAAGTAGGAGTGAATATAATTTCACATTTAACAGTGCACTAATAAAAAGATTTTCACAGTAATAAGCCTGGTTTTGATTCCTCTTTCAAACAGAAATATTTTGATTGTTTCAAATGAGAGCAGGCATTGTGAAAGTACTGCCGATGCTGAGGGAAAGTATTCATTTGCATTAAAAAAACTGGTTTTAACACTTAAGTTTGCTAAAAATAGAGTAAAATGCTTTACCACTGTTACCTTAACTAAAGTATTAAATGAGGAACAACATTGTCCCCTAGTGGTAAAAGAAATATTTCATGTCAGACAAAATGAAGGCTGATTCCTGCACTGATGCATTCAGTGCCGTAAATTTACAGAGAACAAAACAGTTCCCAGCAAATATGGACAGTGACAAAATAAAATAGGATTCAAGTATAGTGATTCTCTCAAAAAATTGAATTTAGTTTTAATAGCAAGAATATTCAAATGGCACAGAAATTTAATTTAATATATTCTGGTCTTCAAACAGAAAAGCTCTTTGTATGATGATCCATCTCTATCATATATATACATGCATGCACACACACGTACAAGTATATATATAAGATGCAGTGAAAGAAAAGCTGGTTATTCTGTTTTTTAATACTGGTCATGCAATTTTTTAAGAGCAGATGAGATAGGTTGGGTTGGCCAGAGAAATCCATTTACATATTGTTGTGTGCTTTTGTGTGGACTCTAGTGTGTATTTAGGGGTTTTCCCCAAGGAAGCTATCCATATCACATTAAATCAAATTGTGTGGGTATTTTTGAGGATAAATACTGTGGGGAGCTGATGAGAGCCTCAAGTCAATGCTTTAAAGCCCACATGGAGGTTTGTAGAACATCAAACGAGTGTGAAGACTCCACAGGAGGCTTTAGCAGCTCAGTGGAGGCTGTGAACTTCCAGTTTCACTCATATAGGACTTCATTCTACCTCATTCCTGCTCCTCGATTTAATTTCTGTTTGCATCTCATTACCTGTAAGTAATGTATACAGGAGTGGAGGCCCCTGAGATTTACCACACAGAGTGTTGCAAGAGTGTGGTTTTTGCTGAAGTTTCTACTGATGTATTAAGGAATTTGCATGAGGAGTTTCCTGTAGCTCTCTATTATGCTATAAAGTAGTGACATTGTGAGTTAAAGCCTTTTTAGTCCTTTCCTACATATTTTGCTGCATGAGACAAAGAATTTTTTAAAAATGGTAGTTTTCATTACCTAATCTAGATTCTTTCTGCTGATTTACTAGCATCAACTTTTTTTCTGTGATATTTCTTCTTTTTTATTTTTGTAATTTATTCTAATTTTTCTAATTTCATCCCTTCACTAGCTAGAATTAGAATTCAGGATTTGTAAGTTGGTTTTTTTTTTTTTTCTTTTTGGCATGGAAACAACAAGATATTTCATTTCATATTGTAAGTTAAAGTATCAGAATGGTTTCTAGTGTGTTTCTGTACACATTGTACTGATACTTAAAAGTTACTCATGAGTCTTTTTGAAAGAGTTAGCAAATCTTTACTAATAAATGTTACTGAGTCTTTGAATGAGAGTTTATTTCTACATTAGGTAAGGCAAAAAATTCAATTTATCTTCTCTAGAAGTGGTAGGTACATGGTGAGCAGATGGGAAATTAGGATTTACAGCTAACTTCCTAATGCTAAATTAGAATTTTTAAGGAGAGCCACCATTTGCATAATTCATATTTATGCCACATCATAAAAAGAAACTCAATTTATGTAGTTTTAAATACATCCTGTAAACAGTGTTGCATTGCCAACTTTTCTAAACAAAATAAAAGAACAAATTTGTTACAGAACACTGAAGCAGACTGAAAAAAAAACCAATAACAAAAAAATTAAGTCTGTTCCGTACTTTCCATTAAAAAGTGTAGAATGTACAGAGCCAGCAATATCACAGGAATGAAAATGTACCAGTAAATGTGGATTAATTTTCAGTATAAATTAGCAGTCCAAATGTGATCATTGTGTCATGAGTGTGAATGATGATTAGTATCTTCTATTTCAGTGAAGGGATCACACCAACAGACCCTCTGGAGAGAAGCTATCACTCCTGTTGCCTCTTCAATCCTGACCATCACAAACTTGAGGAAACCTTCAGAAGAGAGAAAGTCTGGAGGCCACCAAGTCCAACCCCCTGATCATCACAGGGCAATTACAAAATTAAATCAAACAATACAGTCAGTGCAGGTTCCTTGGGGCCATATCTGGTGATGTGCTGAATAACTTCAAAGACAGGTTTCCACGCCTTTTCTAGGCAAATAGAGACAAGCTATGGAAGTGAGACTAAAATGGAAAAGGCATAAAGAATAAGAGAAGGTTAGTGAAATGACACAGCTGATGGCAGAGTTCAGATAGAAAAGTAAACTAGAAGCAGTAATATTTCAAACAGTACAGAAAGAATCTGTGCATTACCCACTACTGAGAGCAAGAGTCTACAAGCAGAAACTTCAAGTCTTTCAAGTCCTTCTTTGTTCTGGCAAATGTAGATTTATTTGTTTATAAGAGTATCTAAATACATTAAGCACTGTCATCTAAGAAACAGCAGAACATATAACGAAAGGAAAACATTCCATTAAAAGGAAAAAAAAAAAAAAAGCTCTTTTGTAGAGTAGGACTTCTTTTTTTACTACCTTTTCAAACTTCACCATCTTTTTCACTAAAATAGTATAGTAATCTTTCACAAAGAGACCTTTTCACACATATACCTATAGACCCCTGTCTGCTTGTGGCTTGTGCAAGTCCTTTAGGACTGATTCCTTGCCATTACACAATTGATATAAATTTTCCCAGGTAGATGCAAGACTAGTGTTTGTATTCTGCATCGCTATATTGCAGATTGAACTCTCTAATCATTAGAAAACTCTCTGTAAATATTGTTAGCACGACTCAGAAATAAAGAAACCTCCCTGATAATTTTATGACAATTTCTGCCAGCTTAATTGACAGAAACTTAGGAAAAGAATTTTTAGGCTGTGCTCTTTTCTTCTCACTAGTTAGCAGTAGTGTTACAGTTAATGGTTCCTAAATGGGATTGAAAATTTCTAGCTGTTCCACTTAGTCCCTAGGCATAGCCAGGAATCGTATGTTGACACTAAAATATTTTATCTTGGCAAGTTCTGACTGTAGTTAAAGGGCTGCTAGCCTTTTCATTATAAATACAATTAAAACATCAGCCTTTATTGGTTTAAATAATATTAAGGATATTACTTAAGCATAGTTTTGTATTCATCATAGAGCTAATTTGAAATCTAACCAGTAATTGCATTTGTTCTTTCCCTCTAAACATTCTCTCAACTTTCCTAATCATCTCCACCAAATCTTGTAAGATCAGAGCAAGAAATTTCCATAAGAGTTCAGTGATATCAGCACTATTTAATGGTGCTTTTTTAATGGTTTTTAATTTTATCTTTTCATAGACTGAATCTCTGGATTTTTTAATTCTCATGAGTATAAAAATGTTGTTATAAACCTTTTAAACCAGACATTATTTAAAGAGCAAGTTTAAAAGTGTACATACTGAACTGTATACACTGAAAGTGTATTTTATTGATTGGGTCTTTGATGAAGAAATAAATATTTTTGCCTCAGGACAGTAAAGTAGTTAAAATCAAAATGCCTGGAAAAGATATAGGAGGTGTGTCTAATTACACACTGGAAGAAGACTTTCTGTCTGAAGATAATTTTGTTTCTATGTGAAAGAACCAGACATAGATGTAAATGAAGACAGTACACAGGCACTGCACTCTCTAGTTGTGGGGAGCGAGTATTGTATGGGTTTATGCCTACAGTGAGTAGGATCTGTAGCTTCTACATTAGATCTCCTATCCTTTTCCCAAGAAAAAAAGGCTGAGGTGGAGGAAGCTAGAAGAAAAAATTTTAAATAGAATGGAGCAAATATTTGCAAACAGGCAGCTTGTGCAGAGACTGATGTCTACAGTGTGACATAAATAACACTGTGTAAATGGAAAAGTGTACACTGATCTGGATTGAGAGAAGCCCAGAGGAGAAAGACTTGGGAGTGTTGGTTCATGAAAAGCTCACCATGATGCAACAATTTGGGCTTGTAGCACAGAAAGCCAACCCTGTTATGGATCACATCAAAAGAAATGTGGCCAGCAGGTCTAGGGAGGTGATTCTTCTCTTCTCCTCTGCTCTTGTAACACTGACCTGGAGTACTGTGTTCTGCTCCAGGGTCCTTGACAAAAGAAGGACATGGATCTGCTGGACCGAGTCCAGATGAGGGCCAGGAAGGTGATCAGTGGACTGGACCACCTCCTGTATGAGAAAAGGCTGAGAAAGTTCGGGCTGTTCAGCCTGGAGAAGAGAATGTTCTAGGGAGACCTTAGAGCAGATTTGCAGTATCTAAAATGGGCCAAAAAGTGACCTGGAGAGGGGCTTTCTACAAGAACCTGCAGTTTTAGGACAAGGAGGAATACCTTTAAACTGAAAGAGGAAAGGGTTTACATTAGAGGGTGATGAGTCACAAGAACAGGTTACCCAGGGAAGTTGTGGATTCCCCATCCCTGGAAGTGTTCAAGGCAGTGTAGACAGGGTTTTGAGCAACCTGGTTCATGGAAGGTGTCTCTACCCATGACAGGGGGGCTGGAACTAGATAATTTTTAGGTTCCTTTCAGCACAAACCATTCTATGATTCCATCTTCTAGGTCTGCTTTTGCTGTGTGAGTCTATGGCAGTGTACCTTACCAGTTTACCTGTGTTATGCTTTCACTACTTGTGTGTGTGAAGGCAGAAGAGGAACAATATGTTGTTATTGTGACCTTATGTAGTTTTTGTTTGTATTGGACAGGCTGATTTGGTGGAGGAGGCTAAGGAGGACTTTCCCTCTTAGCAGCACCTCTTGCAATCTGTACTCTCTTCCATTAACACTGAGTCAATGATAATTTAATTGATGTAGTTAGTACAACAGTTCACTTTCCTCTCAAGAAAGAAAAATTACTCCATTAAAATTCAAAGGAAAAGGAGAGAGTAACTATCACCTTGGTTTTTCTTGTAGTTCCATGGAAAATACAAATTCACTTTAATGTCAACCATTTGCTGTTACACAGACAAAGGGGATCTAATTTAAAGCACATAATATGTTACTTCTAAATTTTACCCAGGACCTCTCTCTACAGGATCTCCAGACTCCAGATCAAATCTCCATCTCTTGTTGTTTGATTATCTTACCACAATATTAACTCTTTACTCAAAGATCATGGTCTGAATTTTCAACTCGCATGAATGAACATAGCTCCTTTCGTTCTAAAGAAGCTGTGCCCTTTTCAATCAGCCAAGTCTAAGGCTCTAGCACTCCATTTTTACATGTAAATGGCATTCATATATTTTACGTAGAACAGTGGGGTCTAAAATACAATTAATAGATAAAATATTTATTATTTCAGTGCTGGATGGTTTATTATTAATTCCTGAATTTTTAACATATTATTTACCAAGTGATTATAAAAAGGATTTAATTTGTTCACTGAAAAAATGTACTATATTCCTTTATAGCATCACATTCATCAAAGCACAGCAAAGTGTGCACCAAGCCACTCCTTGCTTTACATGTCTAAACAACTTGGTATAAAGAAGTAAATTTTTATTTCTAGTAATTTTAATTTGAGCAAAAATTTATTGCTACAAAGAGCAGTCCAAGTTATACACTTGTTTATAACTACTAGAGGAGCTCACAGTTCAATCTTAGAATCAGAATATTCCTAAAAGTGCTCCTGGCAGCCTTCTTGACTTGTACTCAAGGCTTTGAGCTAGTATAGTGTTACTTATGTTAGTGTGCCTCACACAGACTCACTGTAACCAGAAGATCCATGTCCTATAAAAGATGCCTCTGAAAGCTTATACTCTAATGTGAATCTAATTTGCAAGCATAAACCTTATTACAAAGGAAAACCTTTCTCACAGGAGAATCCTACAATTTCACTGTGCTATTTCGGGGTATTACTCCATTCCTCTAAGTGTGAACTCTGAGCTCTAGACCAGAATATCTATGGAGAAAAAATAATAAATGTGAGTGTACTGGCTCACCAGGGAACTCTCTGCCTTTACTTTCAATTCAATTTAAGTTTTGAAAAAGATCTGTTTGAGGAAAACTGTTGGAAAACATTGATGTTGTGAGCCAGAGAATTGTTAGTCTTTGAGAAAACTTTTTTTTTTTTCTGTAATTACTCAGTTCTAGGTGAAGCTTGGTTAAGAATGAGTCAAATATGGACTGCTGCAAGAAGAGTTAAATGACTGATCACTTAGGAAAAGTGTGGACTGTTTTAGACATAATCATGGATAAATGTTACATGGATACATAATTAGATTAAAGTTGGTATAGTGTAAATGCTACCATTAAAATTAGCAATTGCTAATGGTATATTTGCTACCTTTAAAGTAATCTTATGCAATCCATGAATCCATGGTCATACTCATGGTCCAAAAACTCTTACATGATCCAGAAGCTTTTTCAAAAGGCAGTGGAAAGTGGGGGATAGGTGATCTGGTAAATATAAGGGTTTAACAAGGTACGTAGGTAATTACTACCCTCTCTGACTCAGCGAGGAAGTAAAAGAAAGAGGTATACATTCAGAGACATGCCCAATAGTTAATGGAGGAAAGCCAAAATACCAGGAAATTTAAATCAAAGACTGCTAATCAACAAGCTGTGGATAACAACACTGTGGATAATCTCTTGTGCTGTTGAAAGGATAAAAAATAGCTACAAGTCACAATTACCTTGCTTCTTGAGATGTCTGGGTTTACAAACACTGGAAATATTCAAGCTAGAGGCATGGTGGACCTGACAGATTTTGCTGTGATTGTGGCTGTCAGTTCTTTGACAAACAAGTACAAAATCGCATATTCCTGATATGCTGTCTTCATGAAAACAAGGTGGTTTTTTTTTTTCCCAAAGAGTCACCTTAGTTTGCTGTTAGTCTAAAGGCATGGTCAAAAAACAAAACGCAATGAAAAAATATCCTGCAGGGAGCAAAACCAAAAAAAAACTACATAAAGTACAACCCATGCAGACAGCTTGATGTCCAGAATAGTGTGCATTAATGTACCCATGATACACTATTTGACCACACTAGCTCAACAGAGATTAATTAGTCTCATAATTGCATCAAGGTACAATTTCTTGTTCCTAACCCACCTTGTTTGATTTGGTCCAGAGATGTCAGTACCATACTCCATTACACACACCATATTCACATTTATAGGCTCTTTGCTCACACTCAGAAACTCACCTGTTACCCCAAGTGTCATGATAAAAGTAATTGTAAATTCAGAGTGAATTTTATCATCTCTGCAGTTCTTCCTCCCACTCATCAAATTCAGCTCTGCCACTCATGAAGAATACTCTTTTAGATACAAAAGTCAAGAGCTTCAGATTATTAGCTTGTAGTGTAAATTTTAATGTACATATAGTATACAAGTTTTTCACTTTGATGGTTGATATGGTCTCCTAGGTTACAGTGTTTCTTTTTCTGGCAGCTCTGTGAAAAGAGGGAAATTGGCCAAAAACTAGCCCTTTTGGTGAAAGTTTTTAAAAGCTTTTTCCTTTCTTTAGATAAAAAGCTTTGTCCCATCTAAAATTATCTGTGGAAAAGAAAAAAAGGATAATAAAACAAAGCCAGATTGAATATTCCCATAGGTTGTAATTTCTTATAAATGCTTTTGTTTAATAGGTTTTGAAAATGTTTTCATTAATAAACTCCTACTTGTTCAGAAGCTGCTGAACATTGACAAAGACAAGCCTGGCAAAAACCTGACAAATTTCTTTCTGGATTAATGCTTATTCAGTTTTCCATGCTATTATAATTTCTTTTCAGGAAAGTTAGTAGTGCTTAGTCAAGCTCAGTACAACAGCTAAGACATTCTTTGCACTGTCACCAACTATTGCTAAGTAATCTTATTCCCACATATTAGTGTTTATTACAAATGTAGTCAATTCCTTGGTGCCTAAGTTAATAATATCCTATTTAAAAAAAATTGCCACCTAATCTCCTTGTATTGAATTACAATCTAAGTAAATGTAGTGGGGAAATGTGCAATGACTTTGGGGAACATAGCAATGACTGTGGTGGGCAGAAGAGGCCTGTTCCTGATGCACAATTCTTGTGCCTGCTTGCCAGCAGTGTGTGCACGCACTTTTAATATTAACATTAACATCCATCTGCAGCTCATGTACATTGAGTAGTGAGGACAACTGTGAGGGCAAGGCACACGTGTACAGGTTTTGTATTCATTCTTAAGAACAGTAATGTTGTTATAAACAAGATAAGTGAGGTAATTTGATTGTCCTTTCCCTTTTCAAAGTACGTATCAGAAATATCCAGTGATTCTATTATGTTGACTCCTGTTGCTTCTTGTCCAGAAACATCCATTTGTCTATTGCATTCCATGGCTTTACATTTAAACAAATGTCATTGCAGGGAATAAAATGAAGGTAGCAAAGATTTTTATCTGGCTAATGATTCCTGGTAGTTGAAGAAAAGGTTCATTCAGAACCCAGAGATTAGTATTTGTGCAAAAGAGCCCTGTGGTCAAATGAAAAACTGTATCTTTAACTCTGAAGCTCTCTTCCTTGTTAGAAAACAAAAGACTACTTTGTTACATCACAGTAAGTTTCTTGTTATTGTTACTCATTCACTTGAAGAAGAGAAAATCCTATCTCTCCGTTGTGACTTGGATTATATATTATAATTGGCATTATCATAATGCTGTAAAAGAATAAAGGAAAATTTTGTATCAGTGCTAACAAACTACCCACAGTTACTTTAAGGAAATTATTAAAACCCGAGGGGAAACGAGTTAAGTGGAACTCTCACATAATGTTAAAATTAAAGTCTCAAAAAAAAAAAAAAAAAAGAAAAAAAAAAGGGAAAAATAGATGTTTTTTATTTAATAGTGGAAATTGAAACACTTTAAATACGTATGACAATATTTATTCATTTATTCCTGTATATGTTTTATTTTGAAGCTTTTTTGAAATACCGTGTATCTTTAATCATAGTGGGTTACAAATGATACTACTTCACAGATACTGAAAAAATATAAATATATTTTAAATGTAAACACACTTGTGTTCCTTCTTGATGGACTTGACAAGAATCAAAGATGACTTACAGTTCAAGTGTTTATTCAGAATGTGTCCTATATTTTTTTCATAAATTTCAGAATGAAAATATCATCTATTTCTTTTTTAAAAAAGGAAGCCCTCACAGACTTTTGTTTTAATACAGTTAATCAAACAGAAAAAACTGCTTTATGAGGTATTTATGAGACAGAGCCTGTCTAGAAATGTGATCTCATAATACTTTCATATTACTGAATGATTAGTACTAGTCTTTTAATAGTGCTATAAACTGCCTGAAAAATCAAAAGTCCCCTGATGCAAAATCTTTGATTTGAGACATGCAGTTAAAATGCTGCAATCTGCATTTAGTGAGGCAGAATGTTATTTGCCCATTTTATGCCAGTACTGCTCTTTAGGACATGGATAAACTCGTTTACCACTGTGACCTACTGAGAATATGGTAAATAGAAGGATTTCCTCCTTACAGTTGTAAGGTTGTTGACAGGCAGGAAAGCTGATAGAAAAATGTGGTTAAACTATGGAAACTCATCAAGGAATTTTTCAGTCAGAATATGCTGTTTTCCTGAAATTACATCATTTTGGAGAAATGGAGAGAAGGCTCAAGACAAATAAGGAGTTTTCATTCAATTAGTTGAATTCATATACTTCTCTTGTTATTAGCTGATGCTTTCTATGCAGAACTTTGACTTTACAGAAATGGTAGAAATATTGTGCCCTTACTCCACACAGGGCACAGGCTCTGAGAGCCCTAAGAAAGAGAAGAAATCAGGAAGTATGCTGGACACATGGAGAGGACAACGTCAGATGCTTTTATACCACCTGGAAACCAGAAGCCAGTGGTTACAAATGTCATGAGGAAGCTCTGACCATTGCAGCTGAAAGCAGTGATCAAGCCATTAGAATAAGGCAGTTTGAGGTGGTCTGTAAAATAAAGAGGCAAAAGGAAAGAGATAAATGGGAGCAGGAACTGAGTGTTTAAGGAATTCCCTTGTGTTTGCAGTGGTCTGGGTTTAAGTTTCTTTTGTTTTACTAACAGCTGTGGACCATCTGAGACTCAATATGTTCTTTGCATTTCAAAGTAAGAAACATGAATAATTAAAACAAACAAACAAATTCTGAATTGTATCCCTGATCCACACATTTTTCAAATCCTCCCCTCATTCTCATGACTTTCATGCAGGTTAATACACAGCAACATACAGCTATGAAACAGAAAATAAACTAAAATTCAGTAAAAATATAGTAATTTTAATCACAAATAGGAAATCTGTGTTGTATGGAAATGGAAAAACCTCAAATAAATATTTTGCTTTATGCCAAGAAAGGCCCAATTTCCATCTGTGTCGTGAGACTTAAGACATGAGTACAACTTTGAAATTACTATCCATAAGTGCATATACAAGATCCACCAAAGCTAAAGGCAGGTGAAGAATTTTACTTCTGCCAGTTAGTTTCAAAATCTCAACTTTTTTTGAGCTTTATCTCAAATTTTTATATTTCTGTTCTAATGCAGTCATGACAACGAACTTCATCAAGGTTCCTTCAAGTAAGTTGTCTTAGCAGTAGCAGAATACTCATCAGAGCGAGCTTCAACACATGGTACAAATTATCCTCCTTTCCCCATCACTAGTGCTTAACCTAGTGTGCATGTTCATGATACTAAATAATCCTGCGGCAATCAACACCAATGCCTGCCATGCCTATGTACCAGGGCAGCTAAGAATGTTAAATATCACTTCAGGAAAATGGTATTTACACTCATGCTGACAGTTCATTTTCAGGTAGGAGCTTCTCAGATGATTTGTACACAGCAGGGTCGTTCTCCAGTCTTCCCACTGTGAAATTTTAGACAGCTTGTCTGCTGAGCCCTTGCCAGATCTGTTAATATTTATACATTCCTTACACATTCCAGTCAGAGCATGTTGCAGGTCTCTCTGACTTAGAAGCTATTAAGATTCATGACCCCTTTAGCTATTTAATCTATGGTCCTGAAGCCTTTGCAATCAGCTTACACTTGAAGAAAAGAGGACAAATCATTACTGTTTAAATATTGTCCTGCACGGTGTCCATTTGTAGTCCATCAAAGAGTAGTTAAGAGCTTCAATGCATTCATTTATCTCAGAGACACGGGTTATTATAGGAGCCATTCTTCCCTTGGAAGAAGAGAGAATAGGAATGTTATTTTCTCAGTTGCATTTAATTTTGGATTAAAGACTTTTTTTTTAGCCGTGGATGCTTCTCTGCATAATAAACGAAATCTAATTAATTTTTTCTGTTCTCATATCTCAACATGGATTTGGATACATTGCACAAGGACACATCGACAAGGTTATCAGTGTAGAAAAAGCACAGTCTGTCTCCTGAAATGTAGTGGTGACTCCACCTGAAGAAGGAGTCAGCATCCTCCCCTTCCTAAGGTTTATATGCATCTTCTTAGAATACTGCCATGTTCCATCACAGACTTCTTCGGGATCCGTGAGAAATCTCAAAGTTAGTTTTTTATGAAACGTAAGTCAGATAGTGCGAGAGTGACTTCAGATGTCCACAGCTCTCAGTGAGTGCAATGAATACATAGGAATTCAGCATCTCTAAAAATTTAAGTCTGAAGTCTGTAAAGGAACATATCTTTGTAGCAGAAAGCAAAGATGTAAGAAATTAATTAAAATAAGTGTTAGAAGTCTTAGGGTACTCAGATTTTAAAACAGATTTTATAACTATAATCTTAAGGGCCTACTGAGAGCTTCAATTCTGTGTCCTTAGGACTGGAATTCCTTTCACCTTGGGATGTAAATGAGTATCATCATACAATCAGTATCACTATCAGAATGCTACTATTTTGTGCTGCTCTCTTGGAAATAGAAAGAGAGTAACATACAAGTGTTATATAAGTTTTATATTTTGAAAAACCTAATCACCTGTTTTAAAAAATTTTAGGGGAAGATTGGAGGAGAATTTTGTTTTGAAAATGTAAAGGAAACACTAACAGTTGTACTGGTATTCTTGTACAGAAAAAAACCCAAACTATGATTTCTTTTAAAGCTGTTCTCAATAAGCTTTCTATTTTGTCTTGGATTTGTTTGTTTGGTTGGTCATTTGTTGGTTTTTTTTTTATTTAACAGAAGTACATTATGTAATTCTTTCACTAAATCCAGAAATTTGCTAATGGAAATGGATGTTTCCACATCTTGCCTACAGTCTAAAGGTCTGAAAAATACGATTGAAATTTTGAAATTACATTAAAGTCTGTGGTTAGACATTCTCTTCCTGGGGAACCTGAGTACATACACTATGAAAATTTGTGGAATGCTGAAACATTGGCTTCAACAGAACAAAGGTATACAGCGTTTACAGCATAAACAGTCCATCACCTATATTTTGTACTCTTTTTTTGGTACTTTCTTATTTCTCGAAACACTCAATAAAAAAGGAGATCTTTCTTTTAAATTATTTGCTCTCAGTCACTGCCTTCCTACAAGAAGCCATGAAGTTTCTGTCTGCAATTTTATTGTTTTCTGCGTGATGAAAATGATGTGTTTGGCAACGGTGTAAGTCACAGTTTATCTAAAAGTTGAATTTATAAGCAATCTGTAAAAAGTTTAGACTTGCCAATGTGTTTTCAAAGTATACATTAAGCAACTGCTGGCCTGTTGGTGTGAGACAGGCTAATTTTTTTGTGCAGAGCTTGCACAAAAGCTCCTCACTTTAGAGCACAAGCCTCTTCAATATGCTTACATCTCCCATCACTCTTCAGACAAAGACTCCAGTTACCAAAGTGTGACTGAATTATGACTTGAAGGGATGACAAAATTGCAAATCTACTATCAGCAGTGAGAAGTTCCATTTCAGAGTGGAGCTGTCCTGAAAACAGAATATCCATTTTGCTGGAAATTTTAAAATTGTGAATTTATTTTCCTCTTTCTTCAGAATGGAAAGCTGAAAGCATGCAGTTTTTATTAGATGTCATAGGCTAAAAAACTATTTTTGGAAGAAAAAAAATTGAGTTACAAATTTTGGCCTGGGATTCTGACTTCTAAGCAAAAATCTGGCATGTTCGAATTTCCTAATATTGAGAGGAAAATTATTTCATCTGAAAACTTCATATAAGTAAAATTGACACAATACACCCTGTGATAAAGAGAGGACAAGAAGAGAAAACTGACAATATACTTAAGCTTTCCGAAATTCAGGAGCAAGTGTGTACATTCACACAATGAGGTTGGAAGAAAACCAGAGAACAATTTTAAAAGGAGGTTGCTGTGGGTGCCAGAACAGCCTCTGTGGTTACTAGAATTTACCTCTGATTGATCTATTGGAGTAGATTGTAAAGGAGACAATTTTATGCCAGTATGAGAAGAATAAAAAAAGAAATGCCATTTTGTCAAACTCTTACTAAGTATTAAAGAAACTGTAAAGTCTTTGAAAATTGAAATTAAGTGTCTGAAGAGGATTATGCTCTTCAGTGATTGGGTAAGAGATGATTCAGGCTCTGAGACTGGACTGGAAACCAGTGGTACCTAGCTCTTTCCAGACACCCACTGTTTTCCTGGCAGAAAGATCCTTCTACACCGAACTTGAGCCTTTCAACAGGCTTGTCTTAGTTGATGACTTTTCAGAAGTGGTCCTTTAAAATTTCAGGAACCTGTGGACCTCCATTTCAAGAGCACTGACTGTCCTTCAGGAACTGGTATGCTCAAAGGTTTCTAACTTTAATTTCTTTTCTGTGCACAGCAGTCCACCTCTTTGGACAACAGCAAAGAAATCTTATGGCAAAGAATAGTGTTAGCATAACCACATCTTGAGAACTGACTGCAGACCTGACAAGCCATCTGCTGCATTTACACTATAGTAACATGAGGAATTTTAACATTTTTGTTAATGCAGTATAGTCAGTAAAGGAAAATAAATCATTACCGGATTGGGTATTCTGATTAGCAGTATTAATGAGTAACAACCAGCATTTTCTGATGTCCTTTGGACAGACGTCAAACAAATATAAGTTTCCTCTCTATAACAGATGGATTTGATGCTTTTACCGGCAGTGAGAATTGCACATTCCTGGCAAGGTGAAAAATTCTTCCATCCAGGACTGGGCTGACACCTCTGTGCTTCCAAGCCATTGTGCAATGGGCAGTTGGCAGCCACCCACCTTCCTATGAAGACATGCTACTATCAGGAACTAATTTATAGTGCAAAATGGGGGAACATAGCAGAAATTCCTCCAGACATCTAAAGGGCACAAAATAAGAATTTGATCACTGTAAGACTGAAAGCTGCCTCTCACCTTTATACTTCCCCACAGTGCAACGTATGATTCACACAAAGCAAAGCTCAGCTACAGCCGCACACAGTGCCCAAAATGCACAAAACCACTCACTGAAGAGATCTGTAAGAATCTGATTCATGCTGTCTCCTTAAAATGTTAATTCCACAGAACCTTCTTTCATTTTCTTTACTGCCTTCTATACCACTGGCAACATTTGACCTGCCCTCCATTGCTACCAAATATTTTCTTTGCTAACAAACCTGAATTGTGCTTTTCAAGGAGGTTTTGCAGTACATATTTAACTATTTTGGTTGCATGACATAGCAGGCCATCACTGTAATTATGTAAAGCTGCTGTAAATGTTGCCAAAAATTAGCATGTTTCATTTAAGGTCCAAATAAGCTCCAAATATATTCTGAAGTGCTGCAGAGGAAGGAAAAAGAATGAAAATAATATATGCGCAGAGTGCTATGCTGTTGTCTTTGAAAAACTCTTATTTCATGGTAATTCACATGGTAATTGAGATAGGAAAGGCTTGTAAGGATATGCAGCTAATATTCAACAAGTGGTAATAAGATGAATTTACATTACTGCAGCACAAACTGTGCAAATGCAATTCTCTGTGTGTCTCAAGGACATATTCACTCTGTGAGACAAACATCTAAATATAAGCAACCAAAAGGTGCCAACAGAGAGGTATTTTTTCTGCTAGACATCTTAAAGACAATTTACATTTGGAACAGATCCATTTACTTTTAAAACTACCCCATATGCCTACTTTGTCTTTTAAGGCCCCCAAGCAGAAAACACTATATATGATAAACCATCTGGAGATGTGTTATTAGAAAATCATTACTGTAAGCTGTCCCTGATCCAGTTCACAGGTGTATAACTCAGTTAATTTCAGTAACATTTTAAATAGTGGCAGGTTTGATACTTAACTTGCTCTTCATATTAGAAACATTTGTCTTGAGAACAGGAGTATGGTGTTGTCATTTCCCTTAAGTCATATTCATTTGGAAATTTGAATATTTGCATAATACAGAAGTAGTTAATCCTTAAAGCTTATTAGTCCACAAGTTTGTATTTCCTAGCATATATCTTTATGTGAGCAAATTACTGAAGATGCTGGGTTTGTAATTACACAGGCAAAACATATATTTAAATTATCTAACATGATTTGTGATATAACATGTACAGAGAAAAAAATGCTAAGCTTTGGACTTTGACTTTTTTTTCCTGAAGAATTTATTGAAATAACATGCAAAGCAAATAAAGCCCAGTTAGACTCTCCTGAAGAGCTTTTTTTTCAAGCCTTTACATCAACAGAAGGAAATTCAGATGGGTTGGAATAGGCAAAAATGACTTCATTCTTAATCGTCTCTGGGAAAGAGATAGTTAAAGTATTTTGAGTTATTTTACTTTTAAAGATGAGTTAAGCCTCAATTCTGCTTAAAAATACTTGAATACAAGAGGAGAGGTTGGTGGCAAGGATTCAACTGGCACAGATCAGACCATCTCCAGTTAAATGTTAATGTCTCTCCTCCTTCAGTGTTTCCAAACATGCCTCTGAAAGGGAAAAGAAATATGTTTCAGGTTTTGCTCCTGTCAATTTCTCTGAGGATCTTCAGAAGAGGATTAAGTCCTGCACCTAACACAAGGGATACAGTCAATTGTTTCAGGAGAGATTTTTAATGAGAAGTTCCAAATATGAAAAAAATGCACTTCTTAATTTTTTTCAGCAATGATTGCCTGTTGTTATAAAGTGAAAATAAATAACACAGGAGAAATCTAACCTGATATATATATATATGTGAAGAATGGGGAGACAAATGTGGTATTTTGATATATTTCTGTAATTCAGGAGTAGAATCCTTGGTGTCATGTATGGGTTTTAGATGGAAAAGTAATAGAGAAAAAAGAATTAGGTACTCAGAATTTCTCTCTAGAGAATCTCCTTTGTCTATTGACTTTTTAGGACAGATGCTAGGTAAGCTATATAATGTAGGCACCCAAGCTATAGACAATAAAAATGCCACTCTAGAATCGCTCTGCTGGTAGGTACAAATAAACATAAGCTGATGCATAGGCATGATGAGCACTGGGCCACAATTAACATCAAGTCCAGCAAACAAGACAGATGAAATATAAAAGAAATTGTTCAAGGAAGCTAGTGGGGATGTTCTTCCTGCTCTCTTGTGCAGTCACTGTAGACTGCACTATTCTCCTGGAGCACCTCTCCTAGGAAGACTGGCTGGGAAAGTTGGGGCTGCTCAAACTGAAGAAGGGAAGGCTCTGGACAGACCCTACAGCAGCATTCAAGTACCTAAAGGGGGCCAACAAGTGAGCTGGATAAGGACATTTTTAAGGGGAATGTAGTGATAGGACAAGTAGTAATGACTTTAAACTGAAAGGGAATATATTTAGATAAGATATTAGGAAGAAACTTTTTACTGTGAGGGTGGTGAGGCACAGGAACAGGTTACCCAGAGAAGCTGTGGATGCCCCATTTCTGGTCAAGTACAGGCCTGATGGGGCTTTGAACAATCTGGTGCAGTAGAAAGTGTTCCTGCCCATGGAAGGGGAGTTGGAACTAGATGATCTTTGAGATCCCTTCCAGCACAAAACATTCTACGATTAGGCTGAATGTTAGTCATCTAAACTTTGTGCTGATGATCACTTGTGGGTAAATACCTATTTGTGCCATCAACAAAATTCTGGTGCTTATGTAGTACGGAAGATATACTGCTGAAATATTAAGTAGCTACTTTAACTCAGATTATGATCTCCCTGAAATTTAGAATTAGATGTTAATTGTCTCCTATTCTCCCCTCATTCTTTACTTTTAGGTTTTCTTCTTTGCCTGCATGATAAGGCCCTTTAATTTATATATATCTATATGTGTATGTGTGCGCTCGTGCGTATGTGTGTATTATAAAGTACTTATTAGAATATATATTGATTGATCAGTTATTTTACCAATGTACTCTATTTTCAGGTATAAAAATGTTTATTACACAAAAAGAATGAAATTAATCAAGCAGTTTTGACACCTCAGATGTTTATCAGCCACCCAGAGCGTTGACTCTTCTTCCCTTCCCCCTTTGTCCCTCTTATCTACAGAAACATGAGCCTTGAGGAACAGAAAACCCAGCTCTGTACCTTCATGGTACCAGTTTATCTCCCAGGTTGCCCAGCTGAAAAAGTGTTTTGCCCATGGGTGCTAGCTCCACCTCTGGGATTGTCTGTTCCTCTCCGATGCTACACAATATGACAGAAATCGAAGCCTGCATGATCCCAGTTTAAAATTTCATGTAGATCCTTCATTAATTCAATTTACTTCATGAATAAGGTAACTAGATATAAAGCAAAATAAAGGTGACCTACCTGTGCAGCAGGAACTGAATTGCCCATAAATATGTCCATCTGTGTATCTCAAAATATGAGTTATCCAGATAAGTCATTCAAAATAATCTGATATCCATGTTAATGATTATGACTTAATTAGGGTGTCTTACTCCTTCCAGCCACATTTATGAGTCCTTTTTTGTGTGGTCCCAGAGAACATTATTAATACACATCAAAGGACATAGTTTAGCCATAAATATTAATGATCCATGCAAGTAAAGTTATATGTGAAATTCTATGAAGCAGTAGGTTTCACTCATTAATTCCACTTAGTGCACCATTATAGTTATATTGTCATTAGTTAACAAATACCACATTTTTATAGAAGTCTTGCTCTTCCTTACTCAGGATAGCAATTTTTTATACTTAAATATCACTCTCAGTTGTGTAATGTAGCAATTATGTACTATATATTAAAAAAAATAACATATGCAGTATATTGGGAAGTAACTTTTTTATAGCACTTATAAGCTGCAGTTCAACATAGTAAGAAAGAAGATATCATTTTCAGCAGCAGTAAGATGAAATTCAGTGAATCTCTTCATCAATTGGTGAAACAATTATCAAGTATTTAATAGGAAATTTTCATTAACTATATGTGTTTTACCCAATTTCTAACACCATATTTTTAAGATACTTAAAAATTGGGAAGTTGCTGTCTCACAGATGCTCTGGTTTGGTTGTCAGAGCAGCTTGCCCTTTTTGTTTGCAATCAAAAATCAAACCAAAACTGAATGTTTCCTAGATCCTTTTAGTGTGACACTCACCTTAGTATCAGTGGATCTATTCAAATGAATAAACATACACATTGAATGTCATTTTGGACACCCCGGAGATATCACACCTATCCTACAGGTTCCCATGCAAGAAGGGAGCCCATGTTTCACAGGTTCATTTTGCCATCTGTTCTCAGCTCAGTCTATTTTGGATGTTGCTTAGGTTCACAAACTACTTTCTAGCCATCAAAAAGCTAGTAAGTTAGTTGTCCAGACTTCCTGTGTGATTAAGTGAAAGTCATGAGCACTTCCAGGGGACAATTTGTCTCTTCCTAAAATGGAAGGCTAAGATAAGATAAGATAAGATCAGTTACCTTTAACTGTAGAGAAGACATTCAGGATGAGATTCAGGCACCTTCATGTTTGTATTCAAAATATGGTAATAATAATATTGTCTTCATTAGGGTTAGTTATTTCAACTCCAGCATACTTAGAGGTGACACAGGGCAAAATATTTTGCCTGGATGTGGAAGCTTAGTGCCATGTAAGACACTTGAGAATTTTTGAGACAGCCTTGTGCATGGACCTAGCAGAGACACATGCACCTGTGAAATGGCAGTTGGAGGCCAGGTCTCGTGTCCCAGGGCTTCCTCAATGGCCCTTGCTTGTCACAGATGTGGTTGACTGTGGTTGTGTATCTGAACTATTGACAATACAGAGAGTGGAGTCAAGAGAGCTTTTCCCATGATCAACTGTGAGTATCATGTTTCAAATTGTGCCAAATGCTTATATTTAGAAAACTCAGTTGCATTTTTCATTTCCACTTTTTGAAGAGATGAGTTATTCTGAGAGGGTTACTTACTGTATTAATCATGACTGGGCTCCAGAGACTGTCATGGGAGCTGAAACACCTTATAAAAAGTATATAAAACTCTACTGCAGACACCTAAATTTAGATACCTCGTCATATCTCTAAAAGACACTGAGAGGAAAAGTGAACTGAATTCCAGATGTTAGTGACTAAAATCTAATTTTGAGTCTTTTTAAATCATATGTTAGTTCTATCTCACTCCAGTCTCTCTATCAAAATTCAGTCTAGAACAAAAAATTTTATGTGTGTCTGTGGCTATGCACAATGTCAACAACTCTACAAATCATTGAAAAGACAAAGTGGTATGGGATTTCATTCATTTATGGACGATTTTAAAAAGTCATCAATGTTATCAAGCATTGTTATCAATCAAGCAAGTTCTGCTTGCTTTTGATGGATCTGACTAAAAACGAGTCCTGCATATTTGAATGTAACTCTTGCTTTAATCCAGGTAACACTGAGATGCTGTTCATTGATCTAAGGCACTGGTGCAGACAGCTAAGCTCTTGTAGGTTGTACTATTCTTGAATTCATTTAGTGAGTTTAGTGAGAAATCTCATAATTATTTTGAATCCTATTATGTTCTGATAGAAGGAGAGAAGTAGAGTTGCAACTGAATGATTTAAATCCTGTTTATGCTCAAGTTTCCTGACAAATTCAAAGCACTTGAAATAGAGAAAGAAGTCATTACTAAAAAGTGAGTTTTAGCAGAAATCTTTAAATGATAAAGGCTGTATCCTTCCTTTTGATGTAAATGTAAATCTTCCACTGAAGTCGACTGGAACAGCATTTGTACCTTCAGGATCTGGATTTATTCATAATCCTTTGAATTTTAAATTCTCATTCCATTATATGAAGTAAGAGAGAGGGGATTAGTTGGCAGTATCTGAGAGTTTTAATTTTTTTATGGGATTTGTATATCTAACAGAAAAGTAAAGGAAAAATTGAGAATGCATTACTCATGAAGAACAGCATTTTAAAATGTGTCTTTTACAAACCTTGATTTTTGCATCAAGAATCTTCTCACTGTCTTAATACTACTCTTTATCATTGACCAGTGGGTAGAAAAAAAGATATTAGAATTTCCAACAAAGGGAAACACTTTGGATTGAAGATACACAGAGTTCACAAAACCTACATGCTCACATTTTTCTGTTAGCCATATGCAGAGAGGAGTCTGTCTGTTCTGAACTGTATGCTGCTTGAATTTTGTTCATCACTTCTTTGATAAGCACTATGATTGTTACAATATTTTACTTTTTATCTATGATAGCTGGTTTGAATATAGGCTTTTTAGAATGTCAAGCATATGGGAGATGACAGCACACTACAGAACTTAGCAGAACACTCTGCTAGATCATTTCCCCATAGAATTATTGGCAATCATTTCAATGTGCAGTTTCCTACTGACACATCAAGTAAAAATTTCATTACTAGTCAATTAACGTATTTTCCACTTATTTTAAAAGAGTCCATTGATTCAAACATGTTTAATAATGGACACTAGAATTCTAATTTTTTAGTTCCCTAATGTATGGATAAGTGGATTAAAGGAATATAAGATTCGTTAAGTTACCTGGTGGTGGACTATTTGTGTATCCATATAAAAGAAATAACAGATAACAAGAAAAAGGAAAGATTAAGAACACAAACACATGGGCAGTAATGAGAAGATGGTATTGGAGACAGTAGCAAAGAGCAGAACTCTCTGGTTGATACCTGATGGATCACTAAAGGATTTTTTCAGGCGAAGCCTTGCTGAGGGTCAGACTGAAGTTTGTCACTGGAAATAAAGGGCCAAGGTTATAACCATGAGTATTTGAGGATATCAGGAGGCATTTGTGAGGTTATGTAGACTTTGTTAAGAGGTGTTTAAGGGAAGCACCAAAGGTGTAGAGAGGAAAAGATCAGGGCAGATCATGGAGGAGCAAACATGGGAGAATGAAGGAGAAGTGGGAATGAAAGGAGTAAGACAGATGTAAGTTGGCCAGCTCACTTGTCTGACTGAGTTCCAAGCCCTGAACCTGACTGCTACAGCTTGTCATATCCTGCTACTAAATCCTACCCTTATTTTTTCTGTGTAACTCAGTCTCTTTTTTGTGTGACTCCTGCACAAGTGCCAGCAACTGGAGGAAAGATCACATCACCGATAGGTCTAGGTGATGGCAACCAGAGGGACGAGCATGTAGAACAGGGCTGGTTGCCAGCAACCAGAGATGTGGGTGTTTGCATTGCCCTGGTGATTTACACAGGAACACCTACGTTGAATTAAAAGGTATTCATTCAAGCATGCATACGCAATTCACTAACTTTGAGCTGGACTAGCTCACAAGTAGAAGAAAAACTGGAAAAACTCAAGGTATGAGTAAGTGGTAGGTGAGGAAGCCTGAGGTCTGGGCATAGACATTAGGCAGTCTGAGAGCCCATGCCGACATCTAAGGAATCTGTGATGGAGGGACTGCCCATGAGGTGAGTATCTTGGTACATACATATGGCTGCAGGAGAAGATCAAACTGGACTGGTGAGCAGCGGGAGACCTCCACACAGGGAGAGGGGGCCCAAGGTTTGGGCCCCAATGGTTTGGATTACGTTACACAGAATTGAAGACCGTGTTGATATTCAAGGCCATTGTCACTCTGGGTATGAATTTGGAGAGTGAATTGGAGAATTGTCTCCTGAATTCTCTCCTGCATTTGGATAGTATGTGGGGCTCATTTTCACTAGCAAACTCCAGTCTTGATCATCCAGAAGGGAGTTACAGGACATGGCTCTATGCACATCTATTTCCTGTGAGTTTTCATAGTGTTACATAGTGTTAGCATGTTGCTGAAGATTAGTCTGTGTTTGTGCAGTGTGTGCACTAGTCTCTCTGAAATACTCACTGGCTGGACCTGCACATGGGCACAGCAGCAACAGTCGCATCCCTGGAACTGGGATGGAGAGACCCTGAGGTGCTGAGACCATGCCTGGCTGGACTGCAGCAGCCAGGAGGAAGTGCCTTTCATGTCCTGGGGACTGCTCCCTTCACATCTTTAACACTCAATATCTTCATCAGCTGTTTGTCAGTCCTGCCTTTCATATCCTATTCAAGTTCATTGCAATCATCCTTTAAAAGCATAAATTACTTTTACTGATACAAATGGAATTAAAAACCATGATGCAAAACAAAGCTGACAGTTTTATATTTTGAGGAGTTTATTTTTCATTGTAGAGTTTTAAGGCTCAGATGGAGGTCAGTCTTTTGTTATGTCATCTGATAGAAAAATGAAGAATGAAAAAAGTAAGCAAACTAAAACAATGATTTGACCTCTTTCCAACAGAAAAACTCTCTGAAAGGTGATAGTTACCATTTGTCAATATTTAGAAAATGTTAAAAATTAAGAAAAATGGATAATTCAATAGATTAATTTTAAAAACCTTAATATCTTCTTAAAAGCTGAGGAGAGATTTTTTGCTATAAAACAACTTCCTTTGAGGGGAAAAAAAAATCCAACCTGATTAAATCCCAAATAATAAAAGACAAACCTTTGCAAAACTTCATAGTTCTGATTTGCAGGTGTTGAAAGAAAGTTCTACTCATGGAAGTGTCAATTTATGCTTGAACTGATCTTTTGCTTTTCCTCTAAGCATCTGCTGCCAGCAGTCATCAAAGGTGGAATCAGACTCAGATGAATGTTTCTTTTGTTCTCACATTAAATAACTTACTTTTAGTCTTGCCACTCTTGAGTTAAACAGCTGTTGAGATTCTGTTAGAATTATGATATCAAGCTGTTTGGATTGAAACAATAATGTAATGCCATTGGTACTTGGACAGTTTTTCTTTACTATGCTGATTTTTAGAATGCTTTTTGAGGTATCCACATAATTTTACATAGCTTGCTCAAATCCAGGAAAAAAAAAAATCCAGTGTAAGTTAGGAGGCATTGTTGAGTTTTGTGACAAAACTCATAGGGTCAAGCCCAGATGTAATAGTGCATTTAAATTCCTAGCACCTATTTAGTTCTCTAATTGCCCATTGAAACAGTTAGGAACCTAAATATGGGCTAGAACAATACATCATCAACTGGATTTGGGACTCAGTTCTGCACTCTAATACAGACTCAGTAAAGGCCAGAATACTTTTGTGATGAAACTGTGGGTAATTTGGATGCTACCAGCTGTCTAGACAGTTTTGGAAATAATTAAAATTGATGGTCTTAAGCCTCCTGATGATCTTTGCAACAAGGGAACATCAGCTCACACAGTCCACTCAATGGTGGCTCTCTATGCTTTCATCACAAAACGTTTTTAATAAAAGCCAAGGAGCTGGCTTTATTAGTTACTTAATGTTATTACCAATGTGTCTCCCATTACTAGATTTGAATTCACTGAGTAGAAGTGCTTTTTCCTTTGCACCTTCCCTGGCGCAGTTGAATTTGAAGTCTCTGCATGGTAATGATATAAAAGCCAAGGAGCTCTCAGTATAGGCTGTGACTACTGCATCATACCCTGAATTACTCCCTGTTTGCCAGTGTGGCATGTGAATAAACAGGCAATACTCCCCCACTGCTTCTAGACCAGGCTAATCTAAGCTTTCATAAAAGCTGAAAAAATGGTGGGGGACCAAGAAAGGAGAAGAACTTTCAACCTTAACTCCTTATACTCATTTAGCAGAGTGTCAGCTCACATACTGACAGCAATATTAAAAAAAAAAAAAAAAAAAAAAAAAAAAGATTCTGAGCTTAGCTCAGTTGGTTAAAACTTAGTGGTAATAATGCCAAGGTCATGGTATCAATCTCCAGTCTGGGCCATTCACTTAAGATTTGGACTTTTCAATCCTTATGGATCCTGTCCAATTCAGACTGTTCTGTGAAAAGCAGTGCCACTGTGTTTTCAAATTTCAAAATTGCTTGCAACTTTAATTCAGCCATCTTTACAAGACAAATTTTCTCCCTTTACTCTTTGCTCCTTTTTTATCCAAGTCAAATTGCTGCTGAACTTTGTGCTGGAGGGTTAAGGACATAGCGTGAGAACTGTATGGGGGAAAAAAGGGCTGCAGCACAGCCTAGAGGACCCCTGCCAGCACTTGGCAATACTTGTCAGCAAGGAGAGTGGATCAAATTTAGCAAGATGATAATCACAGGACAGACTCTGCTCTTTTACACAAAGAGGAATCTACACCAAATTTATTGCCTCTAATTAGGTTTACACTTGTGGAAATCAAGTATTCTCTGCCTTGTCCCTCTACTGCTTTCTGCTTCTCCTAGCCTTAAGACACTTTACTGAACAACCTTCAGGCACTCTCATGGATGCTCCTGCCATCACGTCACTTCCACAGCTGTTGGGAAGCCAAAAAGAAGCCTTCTGGGTGTGTCTTTTCTACACACCTTGAAACAAACTACATTGAGCTTTGTCGAAAAGTCAGTTCAGTGAGTAGGAAAATGTCTGTGAGTATCAAATGCTACCAGATTTTCCAGCTAATATTTATTGCTGAAATAAGATTGTAACATGTAGTTTGATCCTTTGAAAACTTTCCTTTAAATATGACGCTTCTTTTCTGTATAAGATGTGGTGTGCACTGCTGTTATAAACAAATTATAATAATTTCTGCTGCATTTCCAACAGCTGAAATGTATGCTATTGATTTTTCCCTCTCTTTAGTTAAGGTGTCTCAATGGCTTATCTCCTTGGCTGTCTTTGCCATAGTTAGGTCAACTCCTAAACCAAATACAATCCAAGTCTTTCACAAAGAATTAGAAGGTAGCTTTGACTTCTGTATCTTGACTTGCTTATCAAGCTCTGACGATCAGTCTTCATGCATCCAGTGCGAAATTACATCTCTGGAAAAGGTGATATTGTTGCTCAGAAATTGATTACTTAGCTAGATAAATTTATGAACTTCCGGAAAAAGCATTAATCACCAAGACATGCTAAAACTAGAAGACAATGGCAAAACTTTATGTCTAAGTATAGGGAAGCCTTGGCTAAACAATTATTTCTTTTTCCATAAGGTGGAAGAGTAGATATGAACGTCATTTCAGATAAGATCGATCACAATTCAGGAGCTTATAGTTGTGCTTAGTAGGCTGTGTGTTAGCATCACAAAAAGGTTTCATTGCTACTCTGAGGATGCAGTGTGTCTTCCTGCAAAGAGATAAGTGATTTACCATCTTTTCAAAACAAAAACATAACCTCCTTGGGCAAGACCAGACACAGTAAATGGTTCTGTTTCCACTTGACAGAAAGGAACAATGCCCACAGCAAGGCATATTTCTAACAGCGTGTTAACAAGTGAACTGCAGCAATTCATGACAGTGTTTGGAAAACAGGCAGACAGGAAGTATATTTTAAGAATTTCTGTAAATACTATGGGAGAACTTTAGTAAGTGAGTATTATTCTTCTTAGAGTAGGAAAGAGGCTACAGGATGCAGAACTAGTTATCAATTAATTAAAGAAGATTACAACTGATCAAGTTACAGTTACTGTCTATTTGATTTCAGTCTCTAAAGAATTATTTTTACAATACAAAATTAGTGACAGATTATACATAGTCTGGTGTTAAATCATCAGAAATTTTTTTTAACGGTACAACTTATTAGCTCTTCTTCTTTTGCTATTAAAGAAAAAAAAATTGGTGTACTATAAATGCATCCAAAAGTGACATTACACCTTTGTGATGTTTGGAATGGTTAGTGTCAGTGTTTTATAAGATGATTGTTTTGTGTTTGTTGTTGTTTGGGTTTTTTTCTCTTTTGTCAAAGGACAATTTGATGGGTTAGGCTTTATATATCCTCTTTTCTTTCTGAAAAGAAAGAGGAAACATAGCATTTAGTTGTGAAAGCAACTAAAATGAAAGCATTTTGTGGCAGATGGGATTTTTATGAGTTGTTTATCACTATATACCAGTCTTGTTAAGGAGCAATCGTTTTCTGCTCGTTTTCTGCTTCATTACACTAAGATAGCTCTGTTTAGGGTTCCACTCAGCTGTGAAATTACTTTAAATCTTCTATAAGGAATAGAGATGGGATTTAAAAAAAAAAAAAAAGGAAAAAGGAAAAAAAAATTGCTAACACAGTATAAGGAATAGAAATAAAAATAAAAATAAAAAAACCCCCCGTGCACTGTTTTTTTGGAAGTAGAGAGGAATAAAGAAATATTGTATTGCATACTTACACTTAATCTACTGGTTTCAGATGAAAAGAGGCTCCAGAGTACTATTATTTTCGGCACCTAAAAAAAGTAATGTTCATGTTAGTCTACAGAGAAAAACTAAAAAGACATTAAGAAAAAAAATATTGGTTTCTTTATGCTGCTTTGATAAAATGGAAACAAAGAATTAGATGAACAGAGATACCAGTATGAAAATACTGGACTGGATCCTCATCTGCTATCCATCAATGGCCCTAGTCAGGATTATGCTGTTCTTACACTTTTCTTGAGTGTAAGCTCTGAATCTTTAAACCTTTGCATCTTGCCCTGAGCAATTACAGTTTAACATAGTCCCCTGGGAGCCCAGCAGAGTTCCTTTTCTAGGCATTCCTGCTCCAGGGCCCTGAGCATGATTTACATATTCAAGTCAATGACTGATCCAGACATCAGGCAAGGCTTTTATATGTTTACCTGACAAAATTTAAGCACGTAACTTTCACTGGATTTACTCGTACAAATTCACACATGGGGCTCTATTCATATGCTTGGCAATCATGTCACCTTTTTCCCTAAGATGACAAAACTCTTTTTCTTGATTCATACATCCAGTCTTTCTGAAGATAATGATATTTATTAAATCATATTTGATTCATTCATATATTTAATTTTGGAAAATGTTGACTTTCAATAAAATATGTTAAATACTTCCTTAAATAAAACTTGGCTCTTCTGTCCTGAAATGACTTCTTACTAACTCCTGAAATCAATTTCAACAATGATGCCAGATTTCCTAGCTACCAAGAATTAGCTGGTACTGCTATATACCTGATACACCTTTCTGATTAGTCTGTGCACTTTTTCACTATTCCCACTTGAACAAGGTCTCCTTCTGGCTGAGCAGCATTCCTATTTTCATGAATGTTAAAAACACAGAGCTCTAGTACATCATTTAAAACATCACAGTATTGATCTCAGTGTCCATGTGATCAAACTTCTCCTGTCTTACATTTTAACCTAATTCTTTCATGCATACTTTTGTTACTTTCTGTACAGATTTCACTGTGTTACATTTGAAACATCTCTTTGTGGCAATTTTCCCCTATGATTATGTTTCAGCCCCTTTTTTTCCAGTCATTTCTCTTTCTGTCCTAATGTCACAACAAATTTTTATTCTATGATATGGACTCTGTATTATCTGCAATAAAAAAGTCTTTATTCTTAGTGTATCTCCTCATGATTTTGTGGACAGGCCATCAGGAAAGAGGCTTGCCAAAAGTTTAAGCTGGGCTGCAGGAACATAGTCAACCTCTCCACAGCCATTGGTCAAAAACCACTTAGTGAGCAGACCTTCTGTGTCCTGCCCTGCTCATACTGGTGTGGATTCAAAATTTTGGCATATGTTCATGTAGAAAAGGTTGATCTCTGACAGCCCCTCACTTTCTATAAATGTTTTAAAAGTTAATAAATCCAAGTGTCTGACCCTAACCCCACATCCATAGTCCTTGGATCTGCTGCTGGGAATGGTCTGTTCTTTCATCAGCAAATCCCTGCAGTTGGAAGCTTTCCCTTTATCGGCAAGACCATTGTCAACTCCCTCCTGCTGATTCTGCAGAGGCTGTTTGGAAAAACACATTATCTGACTTCCCCATTCTTTTGACTGATGGGCAAGAAAGAAATGAATTTATTCCTGCCCAAAGAATGGTGCACACCACAGTGTCCTGGGAATGGTTGTACTTGGAGAAATCAATTAGTCTGCTTCGTCACTGTCATTCACTCCTAACCTACAACTGCGGCAATCTCCCCCAATGTTGTATTTACCTTGGGACTCCCCAGAGGAAGAGCTTCTAAACTTCTGGGTTCAGACATACTCCCCACTACTTCATCATATTCCACAGGGAACTTCCTTAATGTTGAAAAATCTCAAGAGGACATCCGTATAGGAGGTAATCACACTAGACTGCTTTATAACAACACAAGCCTGTTATTTGTCTACCTTTTAGTAATATCTCTCTTGGGATGAGGTGAAATATGATCAACATTCAGGCAGATTAAGCCCTTCTGAAAAAGAAGACTGTAGCTGATGAATATCAATGAACAGGTTTCCCATTGTACTATCCCAAGTTTTATAAAGAACAACTTTTATAAAATGTTTAGTCTTGACAAGAACATTTAAACAGGGGTGATTTCTATGTTGAAAATGTGGGTTGATATTGTCTTTATGCATATACATTTACAGAAGTGGAAAACAGAAGTCACATGAGTAGGAATTCATAACTTCTACTCTTTTGAGGGGGCTTGGCTTTTACATTTACTTATATATTCTTTTTACCAGTTCAAAATTTTTTTATCTCCTGATCATGTTTGCCATGAGGAATTGATTATTTTAAAGTGCTTTAATTAGGTGTTAAATTTGCAATTTAAATTCACCTGACTTATGTGTGAGTCTTCATGAGTCAGGTGTATGTTCTATGAAATGTAGGAAGTCATATTTTTATCTTTACTGAAGCTGCGTTCTTACTTCATGCCCTTAGCATGGCCTGAGAGTAGATCTCCACAGATCTCTTGCACAGCACACTAAGAATTGTTGCATTTGGGAATGACTGGCAATATCCAGGTCACACCATGGGCAATATAGGGGTCTGTTTAGACTTGTGAGTGTTAATATTAACTGTCTTCTAATAGAAAGGTAGGCTCAGAGTATCTAATCACTAAGGAGGAAGTGTGGGGGTATTGAGAAATGCTCTTCAGCATCTCTTCATCTCTTACTTGGAGATTGCCTTGTGATGAGAGAATTTCCTACAGCTTTTCAGCCCCCAGTGAACCTGGAAGAAGAGTTGAAAAAAAACAATATGAAAATGCCTTCTCTGGCATTACTTTTGTATGCAGTGCACAGGATATTAGTGTTCCAGGCTTTGGTTCACTCTTAACTCCACATATATCTTTGAGTTATATGTATAACAACCATGAATGGCCAATGTACCAAGATAGTGGACAGTACTTGAGCCCATAAGTCATATTCTTATATGCAAATTCAGTTATTCAAATGTTCTTAAGACAAATGTGGTCATTCACAAAGACATGGACCAATTTAATCTAATTTTAGATCTGATTAATAATCAGATTGTAGATCTGATTTTTAAAAAGATAACTGGGTTAAAATTTTATGATAATGTAACCTAACAGTTGGCAACCAAGAGGAAGAATAGAAAAAAGAAATGTTCAAATAGGTGGTCTGCATTGTATTTTTTGCAATCTATTGTGGAAAACATAGTATTATTTAATTTAGATGTCAATACAAGCTACCAAATATAGACAGATTTTTTTTTGCTCTAAATTCTATGAATAGAATTTCCCTGGTCAACAATCTTATAGCAAAAAACCCACATATGGATTAGCAATGATAAAATAAACAGGCATTTAAGCTTTTTTTTTTTTTTTTTTTTTTTTTTTTTTTTTCATAAAATTCCATTTATTATACAACTGCTTTGTGTAAGTGGAAGTATCTATTTTTATCAGAGGTCCATTTCTCTATTACAGAAATAAAGAAAAATAGCATAGCAAAGCTCTGGAAAGAGGTTATGAGAATACCTTTTTATTTGCACAAAGTACTACAATTCTTTCATGTCATACCATTCACTGTTAAGATATTGGTACACCAGACAAATGCTCTGCATTATTCTTACCCTTGGTGACTCTTTCTGTGTTGTTGGCATCTCTGTAGAAAAATACTTTGCTTGCTTGAACATCTTATGCATTCGGGGGTCACTCTTTCTTCTAGTCATATAGTTGTGTTTTACCATCTTGAACCAGCATGGGATTAATGCTTACTATCACAGTTACACTTACATCTACTGTAATTTTCTCCCAACATGTGAGAAGAAAACCAAGCTACTGAGTACAGATTTTTCTGTCCAAGTGAACTAAAATTAGGAAAAAAAAAAAAATTAGAACAAAAGAGAAGAAAATTTGATTTTTTTAAACTGCTTCTTGAGCTATTGAAATCAAAATAGCTCCTAGCATAGACACATTTAACAGTCTGAAATAAGAGTTTTTACTGATAGAAAAAGACATAATTCTGTTACAGCCAAAGGCAATTTTATCTCAGTTGAGGATCTATTTTACAGTATTTTTCTCAAACCACGTCCCTACCCTATTAAAATTACTGAAAAAAAAAAAATAAAATCTGTCCTTTGGCCACTGATTATGACCTAATGTGTAACATGCCAGCTAAAGCCATATTTCAAACTGAATGCAGTTTAAAACAGTGAAAAGGCTTGAGAATCCAATTAAGGAAACTTTAAATTACTAAATCCACAATTTGAAAATAAAGAAGCAGTTGGTTTGTTTGCCTACAGAGACTTTGCAGGCAGATTTTATTATGAAAAAGCTCAAGTCCTCCAGGCCTAGTGACAGCTGAATCCTACAATATGCTGCATTTGGCAGTAACTCTTAAAAGAGACGTATGTGTGTCCTTTTCCTGTTAAATATAAGTGTTACGTGTTCAGTATTACTGGTGTTGAGTATACAGGTTTCCATCATAAAGATGAAAAACTAGACAGTTACTCTCAGGTGGCTTTACTAAATAGGCTTTTATAAACTTGATATACTTCAGAATGTCAGGCATTTCTTTATTTCAAAAAAACGTAGAAGGGTAAAACTCACAAGAAAGAAATTTAGAATTAGAAGAACCAAACAAACTTATGAACAAATCTGTTTTCCTTACAACCCTTTACCATTTCACCTGTTTTTCTGCCTTTTTTTTTTTTTTATGCTTCAAACTTCTCAAACCTTTCTGTGGGTTTTAGTGGGAATAACAGTTTGGTTGGTTTTTTTCCTGCAAACTGATGGATTTTTGACTTGGTTGTTCATGGCTGTAGATTTTTGTGGTTAAAAATCAAAATCCTTCCTTTGAATACCCTAGGTCTTTTATTGCCCCTATTGAGACAGCTTCTTAGAGCTAGAAGGGTTATGTTTTTCTTCTACAAGAAGAGCAGCAGCAATTATGTATGAGCCACAGAGAGACTAAAAGATAATGTTAGAAATTGGCAATTTCTGGAAAGGCATCTGCGTTTCCAGCTATAAGTTCCTATTACATACTAGAAGATAATTCCACAAGGAGTTTATTAATTACCTACCAGAAGACCTTGAACATTAACTGGCTGCTGTCAGCAGATACAAGTGTTCACACTGAGAATCACACTAAATCTTCAGTGAAGATTTTGCCTGTCCCAACTCTTAAATGTGGGATCAGGGTCCACTCTGTTAAATGTCATACAAATGTTGCTCAGACAGGAGTTCTAAAGGAAGATTTAGGTGCCTAAAGGCTTTTGAAGTGGAAAGGACTTCTGAATACAGATGTCCTCTAAGTTGCCACTCTACAATCTCTTCTTTGGTGAACATAAAGAGAGTTTATTTGTCTGAAACTTTCCTACATTCTTTTTGTAGTTGCCCACCATTAGCCCAGGCAAGCTACCAGGTGTCTCAACTTCAGAGAATTACATAAATGAAGTATGGTAGTGACTAAAGCCTGTGAAGAACTTGATCTAGTAGAGATGCACTGATCTACAGTTCATCACAAATAGTACCCTTGGCAGGGGCCTTGAAGCTTGGGAAAAAGGCAAGCACCTATTGTCGTGGTTTTGCTTTGGCTCAATTTGCTTTCCACCCCCCACACAATTACTACTAGTTGAGAGAAGGTTTTTGCAGACAAAAGAGAGACAGGATTTGGGGAAAATAGCATAAACATTTATTACTAGTAAAACAAGAACTACTAATAAATTAAAAACTAAAGAATTATATTTACAACAATTTCTATTCAAGTTAAAGTGTTATATATTTACAGAAATACTCTTCCCTCCTTTATACCAGTCCAAGGAGGAGAAGTGGTTTCAATCTCTATTTTCGGAGTTCCAGCTCTCTCTCTCCAGTAACAAATCTTCAGTAGCAGCAGCATTCTTGTTGCAGCTGGAACTTTTTCTCTCTCTCTCTCTTGCTCTGTGTCAGCCTCCAAGGCTGGGTTTACCCCCCTCCTGGGCTAAGATCGAAGGCTGGGGGTTACCCAAGTCCTGAAGGGTTTTCCTTCCATAGGCTTGCAAGGGGACACTTGCTTACTATGGATCTTCACCACAGGGTTACAGGGGATAATGGCTTAAGAGTTCACCTCTGTTTCCCTATGGAAGTCCCTCCCCATGGGAGAAACAGTCCTTGATAGACTTCTCGGCATGGGTCTAGCACGGATCCACACACACACGGATCCCAACATCTCACATGGGCCGTCTCGCTCCAGCATGAGATTCTTTTCTTCTCATAAAGTTATAAATCTTCAACAGCAGTATGGATCCACACACACGCGGATCCTAAACTTATCTGAGTCGTCTTTACTCCAGCATAAGCCAGCAGTATGGATCCACACACACGGATCCCGAGCTTATTCAAGCCATCTTTGCTCCAGCATAAGCATCATCCCTTTCAAGGGAAAGGTCACAAAGTCTTCAATAGGACTCTGCCTCACTTCAGTCCTTCTCATGAAGTCTCGATTCTCTTTAGTACATCCATAGGCTCCTCCATCAGCCGCAGTGGGGGGGAGTCTCCTTACTCCAACAAATTTTACAAGTAGCAGGGATTACTTTTCAGTCTTTTCCCTGCTGAGGAGAGGGAGTGAAAAGAGAAGAAACAGCTCTCCCCCCTTTGAATTTCTTCTCTCTCCTTCGGCTGCCAGCTTCGACCTTGGAAACTCCGTTATCTCTCGGCTGGAATTCTTCCACAGCGGTTTCTCGTCCAAGTAGTCAGTCTTTTAAACTTTTTTTTTCTTCACTCTCTTACCAGAGAGTAAGGGAGGGCTTCAGTGCTACACCTGCCCCCCCCGGCCCAAGCCGGGGGACGAGAAGGCCTTGGCCCTCTTCGGGCCTGCTGCTTCTTTACATGGCTGCTGCTCCTAATTTCAACTGCACAACAAGTCTTCTCTTCCGTTTTCTTAAAGATGTAATTAGCAAAGGCGTCACTGGACTTTTGATTGGCCTTTTTGTCCGGAAATTACCTGGACAAAACCATCCTCAGCCCCAGGGATGGGCTGGTTGGCAAAACCACGACACCTATTCAGACTCATTTTTCTCAAATATGGGACTCTAGTTATCCCAGTGCCCTGGGATATTCTACCTCTCTTCTAACAACCTCCCTTGGTGGTCATGGTTACCTCAAACCCCACGTAATCCCTACCTTGTGCATATCTTGTACACAATACTACAATGTCATCTCACTCTAAGAAAACATGTAGACATGGCTCTTAGGAACATGGTTTAGTCGTGGACTTGTCTGTATTAGGTTTACAGTTGGACTTGGTGATCTTAATGGTTTTTCTTAATATCTTTATTGATGATCTGGATAAGGGGATCGAGTCTACCATTAGCAAATTAGCAGATGACATCAAGATGGGGGATGTGTTGATAAGCCAACAACATGCTCAGGCAACATCTGCCCTAAAGGGTATAGAGAAAAGAAAGATGAGACAACACAAAAACTATTTATCCACAAAATGTAAACATAAATGCACAAAGAGAGATTTATTTAAGGAGTTAGCAATCTTGTGTTGTAGGAGATAGCTGGGCAAACAAGTAGGACTTCCTCAAATTTTTTGAGAAAGCATAAATAGTTATCAAAACCAGATTTGAAGTAAGCAAATGTATTATTTGTCTACACAATGAAAGCTCCACTGAGGGTGAACAGCTTGGGACACTAGTGAGCAGCCCATGAAGATGTTTCTGTGAGGTAAAATGGGTGAAATACCTAGCATTTATTGTAGGATACTGCAAACCTGTTGTCTCCACAGTCTCTGCAGGCCTTATGGTTTGCTGTTCTGCTCTGGCTGTACTGCAGTAATGGCAACTTTCTTTTTTTTTCTCTCATAGATATGGGCAACATCAGAGATGCTCATGGCAGCTTACTATTCTCAGTCACAAGCCAGGGCTTCTGCTTTCCCCTGCACACCAGATAAATAAGCTGAGACTCCAATATACATAGGGGACAATAAAAGATTTTTGAGCATGGGTAGTAAAGGGATTTGCACTAAGATAATTGACTCTTCTTCAAGCATAAGCTGTAAGTGCTGGGGATTAGTGTTAAAGAACATTCTGTTTTATTGTGTTTTTTTCTTTTTGCTAAGTCTCCTGTTGTCAATGTGTTTCTTATTTAATTAATACCACAGACAGTAAATCATTGCCTTGTTTCCAAATTGTGAGAGCATTAGCCACTTTCAGAGTAAGAGCTGTTGTAGTGTGGAAAAAAATCCAAACAAATGTACACTTCAAAATGATTATTTTACCCTAGAGACTAAATTTATACAAACAGATTACTGGAATACAATAAAATTCCCATCAAAACATAAGTCATCAATTTTCTGTTGAGTGAAGCATAACCTAAATTATGAGGATTTAATTATAGTAATGATTATATAGTTGGCATTGGAAGGTGATTCATGTTCTGAGCTTGATATTGTTTTTTGCTTCCTTTTCTGTATTTCTCTTTAGATTCACTTTATATACTCCCCAAAAACCTTTTCTTATAAGAGTAACTGAGTCACTCTATAACTGTGACTTTGTTTTCCCAGAAGCTGGTTGAATTTTGAAGGTAACAAAATAAAACATTTTCAAAATACAGAGCATGGCTCAGGTTAGTGCGGTAGCTCACACTTGGCACTTAATATCTCTGCAGGAATTGCTCCATTATGGTTTAGCATGCAAGAGTGCCATTTTGAAAACACTTCCTACCTAAGACTTCCCTGCCACAGGAGCATGCTGCCTCCAACTTCCATATTCCCTCTAGACATTTCTTGTCTGGAGAACCATCAGCAACTACACTGTCGTTTCTCAGTACATATATTGCATTTTAATGCATTGCCCCTCTTCCTTTTGCTTAGCACCCTTATTCCTCTACATCTGGCTTTTCCTCCTCTGCCTGGTGGGAGTGCTGAGCTGCCAGCTCCCTATCCTGCCTAATTGTGCACCCTGTGGAAGCCTCATAGCCCGTGGCCTTGGCCTCAAATCATTGGTACAGAGGACAGGTGAAGGAGCTGAGTCATCAGTCACAGATCAGCTGCCAAGCAAATGATCTGGCAATACCCTCAGTACGTGGCAATATGCAGCTGGAAAGGGAGGAACTGTAAGTCGAAACCCGGAGTCAGTCCACTGTGTTTGCTGACATGGGATCACTAGTGATGATTCAGATCAGACAGAAAGGTGAAACTTGTGGCTTGCTTCCTCAGAGCAGCAAAATGAGACAGACTGAATCTCACAAGCACAACATTTACATTTAGAGCTTTTTTTTTTTATATTATATGTGCTGGTCTTCTGCAGACACATTAGGCAAGACATGTCTCTACATAGTCAGTTGCATAATTATATTTTTACACACCTGACCACATCCGTCTCCTTCTTTTCCAGCATGTAATAGTGCAGTGCACACCTGATTTTAATCAATAGAAACAGCTGGTCTTTCACTCTCATTCTACTTTTGCAAACATTGGAGACTAGATGTTAGAAAGAAAGGCAGTTCCTGAACTGTCCATCAGTTGGACAGAAAACAGCATTCAAAAGCCCTTGCTGTTCTGCTGCTGAACATTTTAGTAAACACCAAGCTGATCACACCACTACTGGTTAAATTTTCAGCTGAGTGAGAGGCAAGTAGTCAGTCATGCACATTTTGCCAAGTCACTCTTATCTGAAAGTGAAATAATAAACCTTTCTTTGTAGGATTTTTCTGATTTTTTTTTATTATGAGACTAATACAATAAAAACCAAACACAGCTTATAGGTTTTTATAGTAGCATTTAATTACTTTTTTTTTTTTTTAAATAAAACCAAAATCAACCAACAAACAAAAAAACCCAAAATCCCAACTAAAGGCAAAAAACAACCCCATAAAAATAGTGTATCTGCCATCCTTGGGGCATAATCTTACCAAAAAAAAAAAAAACAAACCCACAAACAAAAACAACAAACAAACCAAACAAAAACCCCCACAACAATAACAAAAAAAACCCAAAACTCACACACACACAAAAAGAAAGAACAGCAAGCGTCTGTTTTATATAAAAAAGGAGATTTTTCACAGTGTTGCTTTGTAAAGCTAATATATCTGAACAACTATTCTTAGTGCTCAGCCGTGTGAGAATTTAAATGTGCAGAATTCTGTGTCCATTAGGAGAAACCAAGTGCACAAGCAACTCGTCTAGATATGAACTGCAGCCAAACTAACAAAAATAATAATTTTTAAAAAATAGCAGAAGCTTGTTTACAGAAGTCTAATAAGTTAAGGAAGAAGTCACTTCACTTTTTAATTCCAAGAAGCAAATCTAGTGGAAAATGTAATTAGTGCACTTGCTTCTGGTTGATGGACTTACAATCATCTTTTAAAATACTGGTTTCCTTATTTTAAAGAATATACTTTAAAATTTAATAGTTTTTTCTCTTCAAGACTGTGTTTTCTGGAGAGTTTAATCCTGTTCTGAGCAAGTGAAGTCTGACAAATCTCTCTAATGTTGAGAAGCTGTATTAATAACTATTAAAAGCATAAACTAGTCTTTGTAAAAATAGATCTGTGCACTGTGTGGATTTGGTGGACAGTAAGAACCCATTCCTCTCACATTTCACTCCTTTATAGAACCCATGACTTGGTCTGCTTTTTCCTCGTTTATCCAACATCTGCTTCAAAGCTTATTGGATTTTCTGCTCTGTTCCTCCATTCCATGTGCATCATAGAATCTTAAGAGGGTTGGGGTTGTCAGAAACCTTAAAGATCATCTAGTTTCAACCCCCCTGCCATGGGCAGGGACACCTTTCACTATACCAGGTTACTCCAAGCCCCATCTAACCTGGCCTTGAAGAGTGCCAGGGACGGGGCATCTATTTCTCTAAGTAGCTTGTTTCAGTGTCTCACCCCACTCACAGTGAAGAATTTCTTCCCAATAGCTAATCTAAGCCTTCTTTCTTTCAGTTTAAAGGCATTTCTCCATGTCCTATCACTACATGCCCTTGTAGAAAGTCCTTCTCGAGCTCTTTTGTCAGCCCCTTTTATATACTGGAAGGCTGCTCTAAGGTCTCCACAGAGCCTTCTCTTCTCCAAGGTGAACAGCTCCAAGTCATAGGATAGGTGCTCGCTGAGGTTCTTCTCACAGGAAAGGTTCTCCATCCCTCTGATCATCCTGGTGTGTCTTCTCTGAACTTGCTCCAACAGGACAATGTACTTCCTATGGTGAGGACCCCAGAGGTGGATGCAGCACTCCATGTGGGGTCTCTCCAGAGCAGAGCAGAGAAGGAAAATCACCTTCCTTAACAGTCTGGTCACATTTCTTTTGATGCATCTCAGGACACGTTTGGTTTCTGGGCTGCAAGTGCACACTGCTGGGTCATGTCCAGCTTCTCACCCACCAGAATCTCCAAGTTCTTCTCAGCATGACTGCCCTCGGTCTGTTCATAGCTCAGCTGTATTGATACTGGTGGTATCTTAGTCCTGTTAAACTGCAGGAAATTTCCATGCTCCCATTTCTCAAGCTTGTCCAGGTCCCTCTGGATGGCATCCTGTCCTTTTGTGTGTCAACTGCACCACTTAGCTTGATGTCATCTGCTAACTCACTGAGCACTCAATCTCTTTGATTACATCATTAATGAAGATATTAAATAGAACTGCCCCCAGTATGGACCCCTGAAGGACATCACTTGGCTACAATGTCTATTAGGACTCTGAGCCATTGACCACTATCTTCTGGATGTGACTTTCCAGCCAATTTCTTTTCCACCTGAGAGTTCACTCGTCACAAGGGACTAAGCACCAGGTTGTCACTGTGTGTAGTAGCTTAGTAATTTCACCATCAGCAATTTCCCTACAACTCTCAAGAATCTGTAACCGGGTCCTGGTGACTCTTTATTGTCCATTGTATCAGGACTCTCAAAAAGCTTCCTTCACTGGTGTTCCCACCAGTTCCTTAGATTCATCTCATAAAGATAGGTTCCAGTTTGAGAACTCACCTTACTAATGTTAATAATTTATTCAGAGCTTTCTTTTAAATCAATTTTTTTCAAATGATCCCTATATTACCTTTTGATCTCACCAAAACCTTAGCAGTTTCTTGTTCCTTAGCCTGTACATTTCTGGAAACCTCAGGTTTAGCTAAGACAATATAATTTCAAGTAATCTCTTTAATTCCTTTTTTACTGTGATCCTCACTTTCATTCTTCAGATACCGTTATGATCTTTTTTCTGTGTTCTCATTCTTACAAGACTTTTGAATGTGAATGTTAGCTACATTCACACAAGATAAATAATCTATTTACTTCCTCATAGATATATCTGATGTCCTGTACCCACAGCTACCTGCAGGACAAACTGCTACCTGCAGTTTAACAGGATCTTAGTCCTGTTAAACTGCAGGAAATTGTGTCTCTTCCATTGGACTTTTATAACTTGCTGCTCCAAGAAGCAATCATTGTCTCTAATCTCTTCTTCATGATCCAGCATGACTTTTATCCAACCTGCATCAGCTAAAGAAAACTTTTCAAATCTGTCCAAATTCTTAAGTGTGTTTTTATAAAAGCTTGACTGTACACTGAGTGAAAAAATTTCCTTTTTCAAGCAACTGAGCCCATGCTTATTTACAGTATTCAGTTCATGTTCTTTGTTACTGCTCTGTTAGTTCTCTGTGCTACTCTATGAGCACAAAATGTTCATCTCAGCTGTGTTCTTAAAGACTTTAATGCTTTTCTTGAAAGTAATTTATTCTCTTAATGTCTTCCAAGATTTTCAGAGATCTTTGCAATCATTAATGAAATTTGTCTTTTTAATGAGCTAAAACCTTTTTATCTCCAGTGTGATGTTCATAGTATTCTACCCATTGTAACAAATTTTGTTAGATCTAAATGTGGTTGAATGTGAAATGATTATTTTAATTTGAAGTAAGAATTAAGAAACTTGGAACATTTTTTTCTTTGACTAAAAACACAATTTAACATAATTTTAAGAAAGACATGACTATGAGAATTCACATTATGTATTTCATTCTCTGCTGCTTATATAAAATATTGTCTGGGTATGATTCAATAGTCTTTTTTGCCTTTTAATATGAAACTCAAGATCTTAAACCATAAGTCAAGAAAATGAAATCCAGCTTAATTAGAATTCTGCCTTTTAAAACTACCTATCCCACACTGTGTAGATCATATACTGATTGTTTAATCTCTTCACAGATATTCTTCAATGGCTAGATAGCTTCTATAGAAACCCAAAATTTGACTAAATAATTAGAAAATATACTGCTACAGCTGTGATGAAACTCAGGCTTCTTACTTTATCATTCCATGTGTCTTTGATTGAGCAAGATGCCATTCGATGGTTCTATTATGGCTTTGCTTTTCTTTACTTTTTCTTTTTTGTAATAAGGATGCAATTTGTAGCAAGAGGCACCCTAACAAGGCTATATTTCCAGCAGAGATATGGATGTACAGAAGACTGTGGAAGCAGGCATTGGTAAAAAATAGCCTAGTATAGCATGAACACTCTTAGATGTGCAAGCTCAAAAAAAAAAAAAATTCTTTAACTGCCACAGGCAGACAGAAGGACTGCTAAGATGGTAAGAAGAAAGAGCTTATTTTGCCAAGAGCAGACCAGAGAGGTAAGTCGATTTTATTTCATAAAGTAAACAAAGGTGGGTTATGAATGAATCCTCGTTTTGTGGAGCTGATTCTTAGAAAAGTTTATTTGTCATCTTTGGTAGGCAAGTGCTTTTATCTTGCTTATTCATAAAATGGAACATCCTCTGCCTTTTAACAATGGTCAGCTGCTTGGATATATTATCACACTTTTTCTTCTAATACTGTCTCCTAATCAAAAGGTCACTTTTCCTTATTCAAAAATTCAAAATTCTTTGGTTTGATAAGTTATCCAGAGACTGAGTAAGATAAGGATGTTAAGTAAAAAAAGGATGTTCTAACAATGAATGTAGTGTATCCCTTAAGCCTGCTTAATGTTTCTGTCACAATTTGTATGTGGTGTTGCAAGCTTGCAAATTCATTTGATTGTATGTCATGAAAACCTGATGCCATGTACCTCTGTCTGTAGTATTATTACACATAATTTTAAAATAATTTATTTATTACTTGAAATGACCTTTAATATCTAAGTACTAAACCAGCAAACAAAGAAACCTATGGGCAACCTGAATCCATTTCAGTGTTTGCAATATGTTAACTACATTTGTCTTTCAGCTGTAGTCTTACCCTTTGCACAAAAAATTAGAGCATTAGGATTTAAAATCATGTGTAAGCAAGAAGTAATTCAAATAAACCGAAGAATATTGCAAGAAAAACAAACAGGTGCACCTTAATAATTGTTATAGCATATATTCAGAACAAATAGTCTGATCTTCTGGTCAACAAGCCTGACCAATTTTTACCATTCATCACAAGGAATATCGTTGGTTCCTTCATATTGTGTTTCTGGCAATATTGCTCTCCAGACCTCTTTAGATAAATACATAAATGAAATGAGGATTTCCAGGTGTTATTAAATTAAATGCAAACTGAGTCACTTCTAAATGTGAGGAGTAGCGGGTAAGAAGGTGTTTTAATATAAAGGAAAAATACATATTAGGAGATATTCATCATTTGCTTGCAATACTTTGAGAGTATATTCTTCTATTGGGAATATATAAATATATAACTGTTATGTCTTTACCAAGGCATTTGAATACATAGAATCCATAAGTCCATTATTTCGCCTTTCTTTGTTATATTACATTTCATACTGTTCATCACCTTTGCAATTCCACCGATACTCTTTACTGCATGTCTCAATAAGTTTGTCTGATTCACATACGATGTACAAATGCAGCAGTAAAACGTGTCAGTGGCTGAGGAAATGTGCCTTCTAAAAATAGTAGATATATTTCTCTTTTCTTCTCCTACATTGTCTAAAAACTTTCTTATTCTCTACCACAGCATATGGTTTATTAGTGCCGAAATTACACTATCCTTTTGACAGAGTAGTTAAGGCTGGCACTTTTATAATGAAAAAATAAACTTAATTAATATGTCATTCAGTGTGTTGTACATGGGGACCAGCTCTGAAACCTTATTGTGATTGGAATGTCTACTTAGGAAACGCAAAAATAAACTCAATGCAATAAACTCTGGCTGCATTATTTGTATGTTTAATTGGCAGAGGAATAAACTCAGATACCAGAAAGAATTTTAACTAGGCACTTTAGTTTATTTTCTATTTTAAATTATTTCAACTCTGGAGACTTTGATTCATGAGGGTGACTTTTACACAGTTAAGATTATGGAAAAGGAACTTGACAAATACAAGGCTGTACGTTAGTCCTAGTGATTAAAGGATCGTAAAACTAAACAAAAACTGTCTGTATGTGCACCTGTGTAAGAGTCTATTGCAAAAAATTCACAATCTCTTCCATATTATCTTAGATTAGCAGGTAGCATTTCCTCTCTAGTAAGATAACTCTTTTCCCTCAAAGGCAGTTATCTGTATGACTGTTTTTCATATGAACTGTTCATGAACTTAATGAACAAAAAAACGGTTTGTGAACTTCATGAAAAAAAAAGACTAGGCTAGTTGGTTGACTAGTAATAGTTTTTTATTTATATAACTTCCTACAAAAATCCACCTACACTTTGTTTTATGTAACAGTAAAAAGCATTCATTGCATTTGCCATAAAGTTAGTACTGAATGTCTTTTCCTCTTCCATTCCATCACTCAGTACTTCGGTATTTCAAATATTTATACTGAAATATGTCAAATCTACTCTTGGGCAATAAGAGTTACTTTTTGACATATTTCAACATTGCCTGCTCAAGTAATTTTTTATAAGTATGGGGGGACAATTACTTTAATGAAGTAAAAGTTTCAATTTATTTTTGCATTTCTATCTCGGGAATTTGTATAGAGGTTTACAGTCATCAATCTTTGTCATATTCAGTGCATACTAAGAAGAGGATGTGGATTCTCTATGGGGGCATATATGTAAATGGCAGATGAGGAAATATTTTTCCCTGTGATCTCTCTTGCAAACTCTAGTCCCAGAAGAGATTTCAAGCAGCAAATACAGTGTCTATGTAGATGAGTGAAAGAATCTATTTGCTGAGCACTCATAGCATTTATCAGCCAGATATTTTTGGTCAGTACAGTTCATAGTCTCTCATCCTTGTTATACTTCCCTGTCTGGTCTGATAGCAATATAGGGGAACTAAGAACATTGACAAGTTCTTCTATTCAGTGTACTGCAGAGGCACACAGAAAAGGCAAGAAATCCCATGTAGTAAGGGAGCATTAAAAATACTAAACCTTAAAATTCCCTAAACAATATATCGGCCTGTCTGTTCACCCAGGACACTTCCATTTCAATTTTTTTTTAATTAAACATGCTCATATCTAAGGATACACTAAATATTTTTAAGTTCCTCTGTGCAATCCACTCTGCACCAGTTGATCTCGAAGCCAGATAATAGGAACACTTCTAATTTATGATATATGTTTATTCTGAATAAATCAAATGGCTTTGTGATTGCTTTACCCTTCATAATTTCTGAACATATTACAAGAATACCTCAAGAAGAGGAAGGGAGACCTCAGAAGCTCCACCAGAACCGGAACCCTCTGAAAACAAGAAGTAGGTTCAAACAAAACTTCATTCCGTATCTCCAAGACACAAGAGACTGTAAAAAGAAACCAAAAAGAAAACAGCCTACTTCTGGCAGTAGTTGGTTCTTTAGCACTTGATAGTTAGCATTGTATAATTTCATTCATCTAATTCAGAAAATCTTATCTATCAAACTATATTATTTCAAGCTGGAGGAGAACTGTACCAAAAAAACCAAAACCAAACACAAAACAAAACAAACTTTTAGATTGACTGTACCAGAGTTCTTTAGTTTACTAAGTGCTTCTTCAGGTTTTAAATTAAATACTAACCTTCTTCATGTTTTAAATTAAATGCTAACCTTTACACAGTTGTTTCAAAATGCCATCCATGTCTTGAATTTTGCAAAAGTTCCTGCAGACTTCTCACAGTCCAACTATGAACTAGTAACATACTGTCTTGAAGTTAATATAATTTGGAAATGGGGAAGTAGGGAAGGAGATTTTCTTGAACAAATAGCAAGTTCACTGAATACTGAAGATTTGTAACATCTGAAATTATTCCTAAAATCAAGTAAAGTGTACTAACATATTGTTTCAGGTAATCAAAAATTTGGAAGGAAAGTAATAAAATGTAATAAACTTTGAATATTTTTCCTGATCATTATTTAATTCTGCCTTACCTCGGAATGAAGCTTAAAGGAGAGCCAACTCATGCAGACTCTTCAATTTTTGATTGCTCCACTCTTACGGTCCAAGGACAAACTACATCCAATGACAGCTTTGCAGGTATCATGCCCAATTTTGATGAGTTTGGGCTATAAGATATGCCATATGTGAAATGTGTCATTTTAGCAGAGGGCACTACCTACACTGATCAGACTGACCTCCAAGGAGTTCTAAGTTATTAACCCACCTTTCAGAAGAGCTGAAACTGTCAATCAAATATGGCTGAGTAAATTCAGTCAACAAAAGTGTTTATCATGATTTCCATTGCCAATTACGGCACAATTTTGATGTCATAGTCTGAGGATTAAATCACTCATCTCATATATTGGAAGACACGTATTTCATATAAAAATAAATTTGCAATAGAGCATACCACACAGAGTTGTTATAGCTAGTCACTATACAGGAAGTTGATTGATACTCTCAAGCCCTCATTCATCATGTAATTTAATAGGACATTGTATGGTGTCTTTCTTCATTAGAAAAGGAGAGGGAAAACAAATGCAGCAAGAAAAAATATGATTTTCATTTTTAGGTGAGGCTCAAGTAATTATGTGTGCAGAATGAATTTTAACATTTTGTTGCTATTCAAAACTTTAGTCTGCTTTTAATTAAGACTTGCATATTGGTTGAAAGAATGTAGCATATTTGCATAGAAATAACCATGGCAAGTTGAAATCTTAATTTTAAATAATTTTAATCATTTTCCTGGACTAATAATTACTTCTAGTTGATACATTTGATGTGATTTCTTGCACTGAATATATTCACGCCAATTGAAGATATCCCTGGGACTCAGAGATGATATACATATGATATCTCTGGGAGGGGGCAAAGCATGTTTTTTTATCACAGCTTAATAATTAACAGAAATTCTTAGGTCATCTTGCTTGAGCTCCAACAAAATAACCATATAATAACTTGTAGCTCTAGGTAAGGTAAATATTTGATGTTATAGTGGTGGATCAGTTTCAGTGATATATAAGTCAGTTCATGATATATATGCTTTTAGCCTTAGCCTTTAATAGGGCTATTGATATTAATAAGAAAGGCAAGGTCAATTCTGCTGCATCTGCTGTTGTTGCTTCATGCTGCAGGCAGATAACCTGGGAGACAGAGCCAGCAGAGCATCTACTTAATGAACTCCCTTGAGACTGATGCTTTTCATAAGCTACAAAATAGAAGATTGCTGTCAGCAACCTCAGTGCTGGAAAAATAGTTAAGAATATATTTTGCTGTTAAAATGTGTTAAAAAGGTGATAAAACTAATGCTCTACAATGTAAAAAACCTGTAACAAGTTCTAATCTAAACCTATAATTCTTTTCCAAGTCGAATACATGAAAAAGATAAGTGGATTTATTAAGACTTCCTATGACTTTTGTTTTATGTTTGTTTTCTCTTGAAATTTTCTCATAAACACAAAAGAGAATGTTATAAAACACACAAAAAAATATTTTTTTAACTGGTGTGAAGAACAAGACTGGTTCTGGAAATCCACTGACACTGTGACAATTCCTAACGGACACTGATGTTTTGGGGTCATGTGGAATAACTGTCTAATATAGTGTACTAGAGATTTTTAGAGAAGTTTTACTTTTCTATTAAAAATATATTTTAGTGAGAAAACTTCACTAATAGATGGAACACCCAAAGAATCACTCAGCTAAGTGCATTAGACTCAGAAATATTAAATCAGCTGTTTTGGAATACTCTGAAAATATTCCAGAGGATGTTTGGTGCAGGACTGATGGGATTTACTGTCTCAGAGGTACCCAAAGGATATATCTGAGTCTGTAAACTTTGCAGAGCTATATAAGTTGCAATGTTTGCATCCCATTGCAATTCCTGCTCCTTAATTTAATCTTGCATTTATCTGAGCATTTTGTGGGATTGCTTCACATATTTTTATTTTACATCTTCACAAGAAGTTCCTAGTGCAGGTGTGAATGAACCAAACATGTAGCAAGGAACTCATGTGGATTTGAGTGCTTAATATAGAGGAGGCAAGAAAAGGAAAGGAAATAGGCCAAAACGAAATACCTCACATGCTCAGAAACATCTTCACATTTTCTATTATATTTTTTTGTTATGTCTGAAAGACATCACACTAAAAGGGTGAATGAAATAAAGACATTGCTGAAATATTAGGCAAGTTAGGAAACAAAATTTCAAGTAATTATTGCAGAAGAAGTAGATGATTGTGAAAAAACATCTTTATCCCCAGTCTGAATGCTGGCCTTGGAAAAAATCCCATGACATTTTCATTCTTCTCATCTTACCTTGCCTGCATAGAAGCTCTTCAAGAAATTGAAATTACTTCCTCAAAAAATTTTGGGAGGAGTAACTCAAAAAGTTTTTGTAGATTCAGGCAGGCATAGGAGGCTGAAAACTTTAGTGGAGAAATGGAAATACAGTCAGTATGGAAGGCAGAGGTTTAGAAGTGGAGAAGATAGACAGGAGTTCGCATTTCATGGTTCTTAAAAGTCATTAATCTTACGCAGGGATAACTTAGTCCTAGTTAGGACTGCCATTGAGGGCCGTTGTTAATGCATGTGTTGCCAAGGGCATAAGAAAAGTGATGAACGCTGCTGGCAATATTTACTTATCTACTTCTATAACTGTAATGATTAAGTTTAGGTTTCTTTTAGCATACACATCAGAACTACATTTTGTTTTGATCCAAAAAAAAAATGTGTGTTTTTTTTCCTTTTTTCCTCTTTGTTTTCCTGTTTTGTAAAGTGTTTTGTTTTGTTTTGTTTTGTTTTGTTTTGTTTTGTTTTGTTTTGTTTTGTTTTGTTTTGTTTTGTTTTGTTTTGTTTTGTTTTGTTTTGTTTTTAACTGTCACATAATAAAAGAGAAATATCTCTTCACTAGCTTCACTTACTCAGAAGGTTAAGATTTAGGGTATGCAACATCTTTCAGTAAATATAGAAGAACTCAGTCCTAAATATTGATTCATTCAAGATACATCAGAAATGGCCTAGAGAGCTTACATTTTAACTGGAAGATTGGCTTTACCTAGTTGCTTCAAATGGGAACTGATAATTAAAGAAAGCATTTGCTACGTTTTACTTCTTTGTCATCAGGCTGTTACATTCTTCTGCACTATCCAGAAAGCTCTACATATCACTTTTCATGTGCTTTTTCATTATATGTGAAATTATTTGAGGGAGAAAGAAGAAATTATACAGAGTAATAATGTCCTCACAGGAAAAATGGAAGAGTAATAAAAATGATCCCTCCTTTCACTTTTAATTGTTAGCAACTGCAATTTAACTAATGCAGTAATTCTACACAGCATTTTCATTTTCAATCTGTCATTGATTAAAAAATGAAGTGACTGCAAATTATCGTTAGTCTTGTCAAAGCGATACATATAAAATATTAGTAATGAAAAGAATAAGCTAAAAAAATCTCCATAGATCTTCATTACATATAAATGAAATACAGAGTTAAAAACAATTCTTTAAAAGGCATATCTTGATTTTTAATTCTAGAGTCTCACATGATATGTAAAATGAGATAAAATATTCATTTTATCAGCCTTCTTAATCATCATAGCAGTTACTATTGGCCAGACAAGTACTTATGAAGTATGGCATTGCTGCTGGCAAAACTATTTATCTGTATGACACTATATGTCACTTTTGAACTTCAACTTGACATCCATAAAATTACATTTTCATCCCACTGAAAGATCAAGCTCTCTCTGCTGACTCACTTGGGTCAACATTTTGCAAATGACTGGATTTACCACTTGAACCATAAACCCTTTGTGAATAATTTTGTGCATTGATGTCTGATAGCCTAGGGCACAGACCATAATTTCTGAGCTAAAGAAGAGGTGTCAAAGTAAAATTAATTTCTTTTTTGCATATCAGATTACTTACTCCAACATGCTTTCCTGTGTGGTGATTGTTAAATGTCTTACATACTGATAAATTAGTTGAATTTGCAGACATTATAAACTACCTAATTCCCTTAAGATTTATCTTTATACCTGTATGTAGTTTGAAAGGTCCACTGCCCCAGTAGACCAAAAGCTTTTAACTGATCATATATATTTTTCCTGGGTGGAAGTATTTGGCTTGATTTCCAGGTAGTGTTTACAAATTCAGCAGAGACATTAATTTAAGATGAGCATGCAAAATAGAAAAACTGCTGTTTGCTTCAATTGACTGGCAGTGTTTCATTTGCCTCAGCATCTGCAGAGATGGATGAGATGTAACACACAGCTGGATTGCTCATCTCCAAAGAGCAATAGCCCATCGTGCCCTACATACCCTGGTTACGTATCTGAAATGCTAGCTGAAGGTTTGCACAAGACTTTTATATTAAAAAATTTTATCTAAGTAACTGCAGGTTTTGTCTTTTTTGGATGACAAAAGTAAAACAAAGTTGCACTGAAAAATGTCAGTTATGCAGGCTTTCTGAAATGTCTGACTCAAAACAAAATTGTGTTTGCTTAACCACAGCCCAAGGGAGAATATCGGGTGACTGCCTAGGATTCCTTTAAAGTTTACAGAGACTGGATGTTGGAAAAAGTGCAGGATTTTCTGGGATCTGTTTAATCCAGAAAACCTCCATCTCCCCAAGGAAACAAGCCTTGTTGTCTGCAGATGTTTTGAGAAACCAATATTCTAAGACTACTTCCATGAATAACTTCCAGGAAAGTTTCAAGTGCTCTTGTCACTGGCTCCTGCAGGCAGTGTTTTATCCAAGAAAAGGGAATGACTTACAATAATATCTCTTCTAGAGCTCTACCTTCTATCAGTTAATCTACTTCACTGTTATGTCACTGTTTCTACATGTTCATGACAGGTCAATGTTGAACTTGGCTTTTATTTTCAGACATGTATTGTCTCCATGTTCATTCATCCTTATAGTGCTGTGCTTTGTAGCTAGGATAGTGTTATTAACACCAATGTCTCGGCTACACTTGAGCAGTGCTTGTAAAGCATCAAGGCTGTCTCTGCAACAGAGGTTAAGAGGCTGGGAGGGGACACAGAGAGGACAGCTGACCCAAAGTGGCCAAAGAGATGGTCCATACCATATGACATCATACTTAGCAACAACAGCTAAGAGAAGGACGGGAAAGGAGGGAAGGCAGGCATTTGCCTTCTAGAAAAACAATACATACAGCAGCCTTCCTTCCCAGGGAGTGGCTGGACATTGCCAGCTCATGGGGAAGTATTTTCTTTTCCTTTGCTTCCCTGTGTGGTCTTTGCTTTTTCTTTATTAAACTGCCTTTTTTTTTGACCCATGAGTTTTTCATTCTCTTTACTTCCCCGTCTTGCTGGGAAGGGTGAGTCATAGAGCAACTTGTGGGCACACAGCAGCCAGTCAAGGTCAACCCACCACAGTTACATGCAAAATCACTTCTTTACTGCATTCTTGAAGGTAACTGGCAACACACCACACAACACACTATGTCTTCAGTAGACATCTTGTACAGTCTATGAAGGTATAAGACTCCCATTTCCCATGTTTTTTTACATGTCAGTGAGAAGAAAATGGAAAACAAGCTGCCAAGTCCACCTGTGAAGAGAATTTGAAAATAAATAAATTTCCATTATCTATAGGTAAATGAAGTGAAAATAGTTACCCATAGATGTAAAGCTGATTTGAGTGAAAAGAAATCAACAGATCTCTTGAAAATGAAATAGATTTTGGAGCTTAGTTGATTTTTGAGACTGGGCATGATGAGCAGGGAGCAAAAATGATGAAATAGATTATGTATTCAAATTTGTCTTCTACACAAATTTGACTTACTACTGTGTCAGGACAGATGATTTGTGGACACTGTTACTCAGGACTTGGCCTCTGGCTCCCTTTTTTCATCTTCACACACATGTTGCTGGATGTCAAATACTCCCAGAGAACTCAAGGTCTGTAATACAAGGTTTCAGTCACTGATGGACTTCTCCTATGAGTGAGTACAAGGCATGGTACAGCCTCACAAGGAGTCAAGAGGGCTTGCAGAATCCTTGTCCCTCACAGTTATAAAATAAATATAGATATTCTCCTCAGCAAAGACAATTTACAGGCCTATCATTCTGATTAATTGTATAGGATGATTTCTTTGCTACTGCAACTCTTGTATCTTCTTTGATCTTAAAAGATACCCACATTCTCTATCACTCTTGGCAACAGAGTTGAGGAATGTGAATCTTTTTTTCACTTGAGAGGTAGTACTGGGAGTGCTCTGTGCAGTTTTGGGTACCGTTAAGTATAAATTAATCATATTGTAAATAATATTAATATTATAATTTTAACCAGTAGGCACTTTGTACTTTGCTATGCCTTCTGGATCACTCTCTTTCTCATACACTACATGATCCCTTTTTTTGTCAGGCAGAGGTTTAGCACATGCCATTTGCACTCTTACAGCTTCCCATCTAATCAATTCAAAGTTGAAAACTGCATTTCTTGTGTTAGTGAAGCTTTCTGGAACCACCTTCTTCATTTCTAGGTATGCAAGAAGAGTGAAAGCCATATGATGTGGTTGCTTAAAAGTTTTTTCCCTACTTACTAGAAAACTCAGTTTTAACACTCAATTTGTTGTCTGATCAATTAGGCATTCACAGATTCTTTGCAAACTCTATGCTGTATCCACAGTTTGAATGAAGACCGTCATTTATTCTCTGTGGTTTCTGAACTGATTGTAACTTCTTTCTTCCCCCAGTTTGTTGCAGCTTCTCAAAAGATTGATCTTCAAGCAATGCATGAAATATCATTTCTTGCAATGAAAGCACACGGGCTTTGTTGACTGCTGTGCCAGACTGAAGCTAATCTATTGTCTAGGTTTTGACATATATCATCTGTACATGGTTTATACATGTAGTTCAAGTTATATGATGATGATGGTTCCACTTGCTATTATCAACAGCAGTCATCATCATTAAAATAATAGAGTCTGTTCAGTTTGTCAGTAGTAGTCTTTACTATGTTTTGCAAATAAAGTACAGTCTCTTCATATATTGTTTAAGCTTTCTGTAAACTAACAGTGCTTTGGTTTATGTATTTTAGATACATCCTTATAAACAGTTTCATGTTTTCATTTTAAAAAATCTGTAATCACACATTGTTTTGGGAGAAAGTTATTCTTCAAGATGCCTCCACATCAATTATTCCTTTCTCTAGGTACTTAATAAGAACTATGAAATCACCAAACTGAGTGTGAGTTTTATCTCCTACTGGATGTCATAAAATTGCATCTTTTTGTTCACTAGTTATATTAATAACAGCTACATCCTGTGGTAGGCTTCAGCTATGGAAAATCCTTCCTTTCCTGAGCTATCAAAGATTTATTTTTGCTTGTAATGTCCAGCCTGGAGCTTGTGCATTCATACATTTTCCCTAGTACTTCTAAATTAAAATCTCATCACAGTTGTTGCTTTTTTCTCCTTCGCAGTAAATAAGATATGAAGGTATCACAGTGGGATTTAAGAAACTACAGAATCCTTTACAATGCTAAAATGAGATGTGAACATGAAGTGCACTTGCTATTTGTGCTTTATAGAGGCACACAGCACCCCTCCTTGTCCCTGCTAACGAAAGTCATCATTACATTGTAAATTGACTCTCAGGTTCACTGCATCCTAACTTCCCCACCTAGATGGTGTCCAAACAGCCACATTCACTGTTACTGTTATGCCACTCCTAGCTACATATTTCAGACTAGGACAGAAAACTGAATGTCTTTTAGATGAAAATTATTAAAAATGCATAGAAGGCAAAATTATTTGGATTTGAGACATGAAAACTGTCACTGGACATTTACATTATTTCATCACACGGCAAACAAACTGGGATTTTTGCTGTTTATTTTTGGCTTTTTGGTCTGCAAACAGTGTTCCTGTCTTCCCATCACTGTGAATCATTAAATTCCCTGGTCTGAACTTGACAGAAGATGCCTTGCCAGTATTACAGCCTACTCAGGCTACACAGACACCACCAGCTAGTGGTGACAGGACAGGAGGCAGGACGTGGGACTCACACCTCAGGGACATGTAGGTGTAGGGGAGTTTTTGCACTGCTTCTGGGGCACACTCAGACCTGGAACACCCAGCTCTCCCCAAGAAGAGGTGTGCAGGGGAGGTATCCAAGCTCTTGGAACAGATGTGCATGTAAACCACACTGATGGTGGTTTGATAGGTGGATTGATGGGAGGATAAACGTTGACTACTGGGATTAGTGTAGAATCACAGAATCATAGAATCACAGAATGAATTAGGTTGGAAGGGACCATAGTGGGTCATCTGGTCCAACCTCCCTGCTCAAGCAGGGTCATTCTAGAACACATTGCATAGGACTGTGCCCAGACAGTTCTTGAATATCTCCAGTGAGGGAGACTCCACAACGTCTCTGGGCAACCTCTTCCAGTGCACCCACATGCAGAAAAGTAAAAAAATTCTTCCTTGTACTCAGACAGAACTTCCTGGGCATCAGTTTCTGCCCATTGCCTCTTGTCTCCACCAAGAAGAGCATCCTCTCGGCACCCTCCGTTCAGGTACTTATAGACATTGATGAGATCCCCTTGCAGACTTCTCTTCTCAAGGCTGAACAGGCCCAGCTCCCTCAGCCTTTCCGCATAAGAGAGATGGTCCAGTCCCTTAATCATTTGCTGCCCTCAGCTAGACTTGCTGCAGGAGCTCTGGGTCTCTCTTGTACTGAGGAGCCCAGAACTGGACACAGCACTCCCGATGCAGCCTTGCCAGTACTGAGTAGAAGGACAGCATCAGCTCCCTCGATCTGCTGGCAGTGCTCTTCCTAATATACTCTGGGATACCACTGGCCATTTTGGCCACAAGGGCACACTGTTGGCTCATGGACAGCTTGTTTTCCACCAGGACCTCCAGGTCCTTCTCCACAAAGCAAATAGAACATTCTGGGATGCATTAAGGTTGGGTAGAAATCCATAAATGCATATTAAACTTTATAAGCATCTAATACTCTGTTTTATCACTTGTATTGTGGTATATCTGTTGCACTGCAAATATTGCTCTTCCTTATATGGTTCACTGATTGCTGATTAATTACATGTTGTTAATAAATCAATAAACCACTTTGATCCTGATTTGGTTTAAACTATGTGGACTGAGCAATTTCTGCCTGTAATAGTCATCTGCTATTTGTGATCAGCAGACCAGCTGCATCTTGCTCTTATTTTAATGAAACAAATGGTTCCCATCTCAGGCTAGATCCTCCAGTACAGCTTTCTGCTCTGTTCTCACTTAAACTATTCATTACAGTAAGACTCATTACCTTTGACTGATTAATAATCGTTTTTGCCCTTCTATATCCTGAGTTAAGGAGTTAATCACAAGTGCAGCCTGAGAAGCCAAATAAACACAATATTGAGATCATTACATTTTAAATGGAGGAAGACACTCTCAAAAAAGTAATGAGTCAAATCAGGTTATATTCTGTTATATTGTGTGGAACATATATGTGTGTTTAACTTCAAGATAGCATTTCTGTGTTAATTCAAACAGAAAAGTTTTTCCCTTTACAGTGTAGTTGGCTGTCGTCCAACAAATAAGTTTTTTCATACGTACAACATATATACATATAATTCTGGGCTACATTATAGTCTGGTGTCATGAACAAAAGTGCTTTCTGTCAGATTAAAAGTACTTCAGAAGTACTTAATAAGCACAGACCTTTGATAGGTCTTTGATATTTCCAATAGGATGATTCCTCAGGTAGCCAGGTATGTTTTTTCTCTCTGATCCTCCATCTAGCTCATCCTGACATCAACAAAACCAAATGAGGCTATGGCCCAGTGAAGCATTTTTCATTGTTTTCACTGATATCCATCCTGAATGACAGTTTTAATCAAATTATTATATTCACCAAATTTCACCTGTCATTTTCAGTACTCCCATGCAGCATGAAATAATTTAATTTGTTTGTAGCCTTTGGAAAAGTGCTTGCTGAGGAAGGCCAGTTCAGAACAAGGTCCTAAGCCTGCAGCTCTGCTATTGTAATTGCAAGTCCCTTCTGAGTGTCCAGGCAGTGTGGCCAAGGAAGCTGCTGGCCTGACAGGAGAGAGGCAAAACAAGATGAGTCAAAGCAGTAGAGGGACTGGAGGGATTGGAGAGACAGTAAGAGGAGGGAAGGAAGTGAGATCTGGGTTTGGAAGGGGAATTGAGCAGACTGGAGGAATGGGAGGATGGAACAGGGATTTTTTAAGGAGATAGGAACTCGTAACTAACTCAAAGTGGGACAAAAATGAAGGAAGAAGCACAAGGGAAATGTGGAATGAGAGTCACTGAAGTGAGGATGACTAAAGCTCTGTCTTGGCAGGAAGCTACGACCATTAACTGCATGCAAGTGAAGAACTCAAGCCAGCCTCAGAAAATTAAGAAAAATAACAGACCATTTAATCTGATTGTTAAGTCATTTGCTTTATATCATACGCCCAACAGCTACCAGTTAAAACATCCAGGTCTTCAAGGCAGTGTGCATCTGCCCTCCTCTGGCTACTCCTTCCAAAACTCTTGCTTTATTCTGTACATATCTTTCAACTTTTGCTAAAGATGAAAAAAAGAATATTTTAGAGAATAAATATATAGTCCTCAGAGCTCCAGCCATCCAGTGCACTAGTTAAAGGAGCAACTGTGCAAAAAAAAAAAAAAGTTGCGATCATATAATAAAAGGTTGCCTCCTGAAGTGTACAGGATGAGAAAATGAAGCTAACTGAGCAGTATTGTACCTTTTGAGTCCTTCACTTTGCAACCTTAATAATTTATTTTCTTACTGGGAAGTTTCTATTCTGAAGTTAATTGTATATGTTACCCCAGAAGCCCCAAAATGTCTACTGCGTAAAAGGACAACTGCTGATACAAGTATGTAGTCACGTACTGTATCACCAAAATAGAAGTCAAGCATATGCTGATATGCTTTTTTCACCACTTTTGAAGTATTGGCCAGCTGGAAGCTGTCAGGGCAGCTTTACGGGGCAATGGATGTCTTGCCAGGGTTAGTGCTGACCATGGAAAAAGGAGGCAACAGATGATCCCTCAGAGAGACAAGTAACTAAACTGGAAAGGGCAAGGCAGACAAAACGGGTTAAATAGTAAAAAGTAAAAGGAACTAAATCCTAACACATTTGCAAGAAGACTTGAGAGTGAGGACAAGGGCTTTGACCTTGATGTGGTGGAACAAGAAAAGCAAGTGCTTAATCACCCACACAGCATCTTAAACAGCTGTTCGGGTCTTCACGCAGATATTCATACAGTCTGACAATCTGGTTAGCCTTTCAATTAATAAAACATTTTATGAGGAATCAGTGGTATCTCCAAGTTCTTGTCTTTTATGTAAGTTTTAATTACTTATTAAACACTCATAGTCTTGCTTGGACTATACACGCTGAAAAATAATTTGGCCTTTCTGAAATGAATCATTAAAAGTACCTTTTCACAGAACTTCCCACCAGATAGAAGCACAGAAACTTCCCCTGTGTCAGCACAATGTAATATCCTGAGGTAGAGTAAATTGTTATTTTCCAAAGATTTCTAGTTTTCAAATTTGACAGGTTTTCTTAAACTTGCCTTCAGATATTGCTTGTGACATAAAAGAAGAACATTTTCTTTGAAGATTATCCAACCATAATATTTCCTAGAATTAGAGAACTCCTTGTCGACTGGTGGCACTGTTCTGTTCTCCAGAAGTTAAGCACAGTGACAAGCCCCTCTCTCAGCTCCCAAATAAAGAGATTAGCATGATAACCCTCGTACTGATCTCCAAAAAGCCTCCACCCAGACTCTACCTACACTTACAGTTGCACAAAGGCTGAGTGTTTGAGATCAGCCAAAATGAATGCCCACAAATGTTCCCAATGTAATATTACCTCCCTCCTGAGCACTGGTATGCCAGGTATACCCTTTGATCCCAAGAATACTTCACACTGAAACAAACACAAAGGCTTTTTGAAAAGAAAACTCACAAAGAAGGATAGTGGTTACAAGACTCAACACACCTCTGAATCTTTAATGGTCAAGAAATTATATCAACATTGTGTGTTATAGTCTAATAGATTCAGACATTTTCATGTCTATATTTAATAAAATTTTAACATCAATATAGTACTGGTCTAGTTCTTGCAGCTAAAGTCAGAACTTCAGGGAAAGCCACTACTATTTCATGAGAGCCTGCATGTCAGGTAACAAACTCTGATAATTGCCTTTATCAGCTGCTTAGACCTTTGAATACCTCCAGGACTTGACTTCCAATTACTACTGGGATAGAATGCATCACCAACACCTGTTTCAGCTAAACACATGCCTTTATGTATAGCTGATATTAAAATGTTTGACACTTAGCAATTTTATACTACGTTGCATTTTTTTATTGAAGGAATCGATTGAAAGAACCTAACGTTAGTAATGGCAAGGTTAGAGGCATCCAGTAACGATTAAGCACACAGTTGGGATCACCCTCAGGGTCGCCTGGCACACAGCAGCAGATAGAATGTGCTGGTCCCCTGGCACAACATATAATGAGTGATTTTCATTGGGCACATTAAATAACACGTTGAGATTGCAAAGTAGAGCCTGTGGATGCAAGAGGATTAGTACAAGCATTTGTAAATAAATGATTGCATATCCCTGTGTGTACTGTGATGAATAAATAAATACTGGGCTGGGACAAAAAAACTGAGATTTGGAAATAGATTTCTGAAGATAAAAAAAGCTGTACATGGTACAAGTGTCTCTTTCTGATCTACATCTAATACTCAAGTGATTTCCCATTTTGGACATGAATTAATTTGAATGTTCAAGCATTGATGAAACTTCAAGGCAAAAATGACATTCAGAAAATATTTCTCTTGCAAAATATTCATATGCTGATTTTTCTAGTACTCAGTGTTCAGAAAAAAAAAAAATCCAAGAAAAATCCAAGGTTTCACTATTCAGATGTTTTTTACCAATAATATTGCAATTAAAATATATGGTGCTGGAATTAAAGACTCTTTAATAGGTTCAAAACAAATGTTCTGGATAGGAAAAATTAATCAATGAAAGTACAGAATATCACCATCTTTGATGCTAAACTAATAGTGGAAAGGGTTGGAGAAATGAGGAACAGTAATGCATTTTTAATATTTTACTATGCTGTCATCTCCTTTAGTAAGTATATGTAAGCATTTTTACTGCCTTTACTGTGAGCAATCCAGCTTTTACAGTGATTCTGAACCACAGTGATTCTCCAGTGCAAAAATGCAGAGCATGATTTATTTGTTTTATAAATATCAACAGACACAATATAATTTTTCAAGAAATAATCTGATTACATTTGGCTTCTGTAAATCACAGTCATAACCCAGGAGTACATTTCCTTGGTGACAAACACTCAGAAATTCAAAGACAACTTATTATTTTGTACAATATATTGAGCAAAGCTTTCCTTCCAGCTCAATAAAAATGATGTATATTAATATCTTACCTTTTAACTAAACTAAAGAAACAAACGTAATTGTACAAATCTTATAAACACACATTACTGCTTTTTGCAGCTGCTTTATTTTCTCTTTGCTTCTCTGTTGTTTCTTTAATGATCAGATTTTTATTAATGATAATTTCTCATTAATATGAAAAAGTATGGTTTGAGTATATAATTTTTTTTATTTTGATATTTTTATTACACTGCTTTCTTTATGTATAGATAAACTTTTTATGCAAAGACAATTGCAAATTCAGATGACTGTGAATAATGTTCAATATCTATAATAATTAAAGTTTATCTCTCGGTTTATATGCCATTTGTATCAGGATGCAAAACATGAGAATGTATGTAAAACACACTTTTATTCTTAGCTTTACACCCATTTTCTCTGAATGATTTCTGCTTGTCATTAATTTGTAAACAGCTTGTTACAAATGTTATAAAACCAGGAAATTTTGATTGGTTCCACACACAGGGTATATTTCTGTTATTTGATTAATTTCCCTTCTTTATTTGGTTTTCAAATACAAATGCACTTTTTTGTCAGTAAAAAATTATTTTCTATAAATCATTTCCACTAAAATGGAGATAAACTTTTATCAAACTATATATATATAAATATATATATATTATATATATATATATAATATATATAAATATATATATATGCATTTAGCATGATTGTGTGGTGGAATATCTCTGAGCAGATTATATTTTCTAAATCTTATTAATTTTTAAAAAAAATATTAATTTTGATGGCTCCTAAATCTGTATGTTACTTGTAAAACTTGCTCTGTGAATTAAATAGCAAGTAGAAAAATGTGTGTCTATTGACCAGTAAAGTAGATGTGCTTTCCAGCATACCATGTAATCCTGGAGTTTATTTTAATTTTGACCTAGTTCACCCACACAAGTAAATTTCATGCTGAAGCAAAGATACAGAAAAGAAAGCACAATGCATGCCCCAGCTTGGACTCAAGGCTGGACTGTGCATGAGAATTCAAGAGTTATAAAAGACTTCTGGGTTAAATGTGATCTATAGTGCTTAGCTGTCACTGTTCAAAGTAACACTTTTCTCACATAAGCATGCAATACTTCTGTTTAAATACTCATGTTTTAAAAACAGTTAAAGTTAAAGTTAAATTTACACAAAGATTTGCAGGGGAGTTTAATATTTAACTATTAGATAGTCAAATAGTAAAATATTCAAAGCAATTGAATAAAGTGAAAGATAAGAACAGATAAACCAGAAAACTTTTTAAAGTTTATTACTAATGTTTGCTGGTTATTGTTACATGACAGTGCCTGTGAATCTCAAGAAATCCTCTAATATCATGTGAGGATTTTCATCTCCACTGAGAAGGACACATCCCCACAGATTTTTGCAAAGTTTGTACCATTTTAATCTTGTCAGTGTGTTTGGGATACTGTTGCAGTTTAAAGAATGGTCCTCATAATCAGCTGTGTCTTGCTGTCATCTATTCAACTTAACTCAGAAAAATAAAATCAAATCTTGGAAAAGTAAAGAACTATAATTTTAAGGTTTGCATCATACAGGTGTTGTGAGCAGACATATATTTTCACTTTAATTTAATGCTGGCACTCGCTGCCCTGAATATACTCAGAGATACTGATGGATATTCAGGATGTGGGTATGAGCACATCCAAACACAGAGAGGCCAAGCTGAGCACTCCTTCTCTCAGCTGGGAATTGGCACAGGGACATGTTGATACATAAAGGCATGATGGAATAGGTGACAGGAGTTTCTGGCAGGAGGAAGTATTCATCTATCAGATTTTTGATTGCAGGATTTGCTTTCTTAATGACTGGACACAGACAGCTACCTCGGTAACGTGATATCCAAGTATGCTGCTTCAAACTGATGGTCTTCTTAAAGCATCTTTTTTTTTTTTCCCTCTCCAAATATTGCCTGGATTTAGGAATTAAATTTAATACCTTAGCTAGAAGCACTTGCTTTGTCATCTTTGATGAGGAGAGAGATTACATATTACATATTTGTAATCTTGGCTTATTGTATCGGTGCACTGCACAGAAAACTGCAGAGAGGTACCCATGGGAAGGAGGAATGCCGTGCCCCTCTTAAAAGAGCTTATTCACATTATTTCATCAGGTATGCAGTTTTCCTATTTCTTTGACAGTTTGCCTGTTAGCATTCCTATCAGTATTGCCAGACATGCCTCAGAACCACCCTCACACACTCTGAACGTGTTGTTCCGCCAGCTCTTGCAAGGAGTATTCCCCAGCAGAGAATAACTTCCTTGTTTAATCTGCAGAAATGGTAAAAATGTAATACTATCCTAGGTCTTAAGAGCTCTTGGATTTTAGTTTTACTTCACTCAGGTAACAGAGGAATCTTCTTTACAGGATCAAAAAGAACCTAATTTCAGAGTAGATTTTATGTTCTTTTAAGAATGTTTAAACTTTGTACTATCAAAAAATGAGAAAAACCTACCTGTTCCTGCCTTTTTTTGTTACCATTTTATTGTAATATACCACCCAAGTTCCAGCCACTATGTCTTCATCTATGTTATCTGACAAACCATATATAAATGTTCAGTTCAGTGTTTATCACAGTATGAAAGTTATAAAGCTCTGAAAAATGTGGTTTCAAATATAATAGAAATGGTGACATACCCTAACCTATTGTGGCAGTAACAACTCTGCTATAATATGAAAGGTTACTAAGACACATTGGCAGTCAAGGCGGCTTGGACTGCTATGATTGCTCTTTTTATAGGTATATGGTAATGCAGCTCAGTTACCGAGCATCACATGTTGGCAAATGAGAGGATAGTAGTCAGGAAATATTCTTCTACATGAAAATATTTTTTTGTGTATCTAAAGCACTGGTAATGACATTTTCTGAGCTGCAAGGCCAGGTCTAGGAAAAGCTACCAGTCCAGTCAGTGTTAGTTAGATCTCTCATTCTAGGAAAAAACTTGCTAATGAGGAGGCTTTGCTGTTTAGCAAAGACTAAATACAATGAAGGGTAGAGAGCAATGAGTTACTCCAGAAACAGAGAACAAGTGATGCTGGTATGCAAGGTGCTGCCAGCATACAAAAAGGAAAGTTATAAAGAGCATACTATAGTTAAAATGTCAGCATTTTGCTCACTGAGAATAGAGTAAGGAATGCGTAGGTGGAAAAAGACAAAATTTAAATACCAGGTTTTATATATTTTGGTAGTGAAATGAAATCTTCAAGGATGTTTACGCCTAAAGATTACCTAAAACTGAATAAATAGGTGTGCAACAACTAAACTTAAAAAATTAGTGACAAAATAGTGTAATTAGCCAGGTGTTAGGGCACAAGAGAAGATAAGAAATCTACCAAAGAGTTGGGCATTTTAATAAACATTTTAGCATAGAAATATAGAAAGTCTTCAGACAGACTGCCCACCCACATCTAAATAAAGAAGCCCAGAAAGCTACATTCATAGAACCAATCAGGTTGGAAAAGACCTCCAAGATCATCAAGTCCAACCCTTGACCAAACACCGCCGTGGTTACTAGACCATGGCACTAAGTGCCACATCCAGTCTCATCTTGAGATGGATGTCTCATCCCCTCCAGGGACAGAGAATCCACCACCTCCCTGGGCAGCCCATTCCAATGTCTGACAGTGTGCTGGGCTCTGTGCATCCATTAAGTCCATGCTAATAACCTTGTGCTGAATCATGATTCTTGTTTCTGCTGGTTTTTTTTTGAAATCTGAAATATTTTAAGGGTTACTTTACAGCCACTCATAGTGGCATTTTAGCAGTGTGAAACTGATGCTCCTTGTTGCTTTTTTGGTGTTTTGTGTTTTACTCCGCTAAATTATGGATTAAGAGACACTCCTAGAACACTGAAGTTCTGGAGATCTGTCCCGAGAGGAGAAAAGCAAAACCTCATTCAGCCTTGTGCATATTGATTTTTGGAAATAGTCCCTGGTGTATAAAATCTCTCAACCTTTGCCCAGATATGTCCCAGAAAATGCTAATTGACCTGGGCCGTTATCATGCCAGTTGCATGCTAGCTATTCATCACCAGGAATAACCACAGACCAGTATTCTAGCCCTTTCCTTCTTCATTTTTAGCCACAGAGAGACATAGTTTAAAAGTTTAAAGACATGACCATAGTTACAAGAATCATTAATGGAATAACTGTCACGTAATCCATGAGTAATTATTTATTTTTCTATTCTCTAGAATGTCATATCTTTTCCTGTGAAGCATTCATCTGTCTTTATACAATATCTTGCCTCCTAGAAAAACTGACCAAAATTTCACAAAGTCTCATTCTGTCATTATCTCCCCTTTGAGCTGTGGCTGTCCTTCAACATTCTGACCATCATTATCTTTCAAGACCTAATGAATATTCATTGATATTAGAAAGTTACATTAGTTTTTGCGTGCCAGTCACTGAGAGGACTGTCAGCAAAAATGACATTATGCCCTCCAGCAAACACTCAAATTGTTGAGAGTAGGAGGTCCTGTGTGACAAGGCTTCAGTTGTGTCATTCCCATTACAGATGGGTCTGAAACACTTTTTAATTTCTAACCGTCCTTATAATAAGCAAAAGTCACTATTTCCAAGGTGAAAACACAGTAGCAGGATATACAGTGGGTTAATTATTCAACAAGCAATTTTTTCTTCCAAAACACAACAACTATAGTAAAAAATGAATTGAAATTGACAGTGTAACACTGCTGAGTAGAAGCATTTCCAAGCAATTAACATGGGGCCATCGGTTCTTCTCACAGCATTTCCTGAGATTCTACTAAAACAAGTCTGTAGAGCAAAGGATATTCCCTCTCCACAGTTCTAAAGCTCTGTCAGTGCACCCCAAAGTTGGTATTAGCTCATTTTTAGTATTGTAGACACCTGTGAATTCTTGAACTTGTAAAATTCATTACACCGAATGATATTGGCAGCACACAAGATGTATAAAATAATCTTCAATGTCCCTTATACGTTCTCCTTCTCTCTGTTTCCTCCTTATGGACAAGGCCATAAAGCATGATTTTTTTCTGCAAGACAAACATATTCAGGGCTTTTTCACAAGCCATCTAACCAAAAGCATACACAGCTGGATCAGGTGACCTGTGAAAAGAACCTTTCAAAGGGAGGTTTACAAACTATTACTAATTGCCCTCATGAGGACTTCATGTCTTTACCCAAGGCCCATTTTCAGAGCAAGCAGTAAATATAAACCTGTGTTGTGTGATAGACAAAGGCAAAAAAAAAAAAAAAAAAAAAAAGAAAAGAGGAGTGGAAAAGAATATAAGCTTTATAAAGACCAGGACTGGAAAAAAACATTTAGGCCATGCAGTGTGGAAAAGAGGCAGGACTTGGTGAAAGAGGGGGAATAGCAGAAGAGGCAATATTTGAACCATACAAGTTGACAGAAAAAGATTAAATATATCATTTTACTGTAGCGTCCTATAATTTTACACGTGTTTTTGTTCTAATTACATACAAAGGACATTGTTCAAAATTTCCCAAGTACTGGGGGTATGGAAGAAAGGAATAAATTGTGAAATCCTTGAAGAACAGGCATCTGCTAATGACAACAGGCTCCACAACTCACTCCAGATCTGGATAGCATGAGAAGCCATGGAGAACAAGGCAGCTCTTGCCAAGTGTGCACAGCAAAGCTGTCAAACAGCTACACATCATTGATGTCCAGCAGGTGTTTGTGCAAAACCTGCTTATGGCATGAGAAATGGTCTATGACCCGAAAAAAAGGTTATCATATACTTTTTGAAGTCACAAAACTGGATTTTACTTTCAAAAGACTTAAACTGAAAAATTCTTCATTATCACTTTTCAAAAATTTGAGGTGCTATTTCTTATTCTCAGTTCCTCAAGACAAAATGACCTTTTCCCTTAAGAGAAGCACCTACGTCATTACCAAATGGTAAACGGACTAAGCTTCATTTATACATTTGTGTTCAGATAGAGAAAAGACTTAAGGAATTGCGCTCTGACAGTTTTGGGGTTTTTTTCCTATCTAGTTTCACTGATCCTCCTCCCTAACTTTAACATATAAATATATAATTTGTCTACAGGCACACATAAGCACATAGATCTTTATTTCTAAATGCACTCAGACACACCCACACACATACACTGTTATTGCTCTAAGGGACATAAAAGGAACAGTTTGAATATCTGATCCAATTTACTTATTTTTCTCTTCTATGTATGTACTGAGTTACCCAAATTAGATTCTACTCACCTTCAAGATCTACATCTTTTTTGAGCTTTGTTCATTTGGCTTCTCCTTTTTTTTCTTTTTTGCAATTAGTACCAACATAGCCTACTGAATGAATTCATCTTAGCAATGTAATTACTTGACATGTACTTAAAATGAAATTAAGTATTCCTACAATTTATGATGACGTTCTCTGATCATTCCTGTTTTAGGCTGGTTCCACTGAAGTCAAAAGACCTTCGACAAAAGCAAATAGGCCCTGTTATGTTCTGTTACAGACTTATATCAAGTAGCTCCTTTGAGGTGAAGGATTTATATCAACATAAAATCAATATGAGAATCAAAATCCAAGCCTATAAAATGTAAACAGCGTCCAAAATTGACACGAGTTATTTAACACTATTGATTTCTCAGTAGACAATCTGTGAGGTGTGGGTGGGAAACATTTTTTTTTAAAAAAACATAGTCTTGAAATGCTGCCTGCTGTTCTTGATTTTTTTGTCTTTCTTTATTTTGTCAGTCAGTGAAATATGGTTAGTGTTGAGCCTGGCAGAGTGAACTGAAGCCAAACTAGCACAATCCAGACCATTAGCTCATCTCATTATGTAATTCAAGCTTTAATCCTGAGAGAGTCTCAACACTCTCAGATTTCTTACCCGCTTGTCAGGTAAAGGCACAAACTGAAGTAAAATGATATCACTCAAGCTCCTGTACCCTATCTGTTTTAAAGCTTCCTCCAGTGCCTCAGCCATTGCAGTTAAAAAGTGTTGAATTATGGGCATGATTTTGGTTCATTTAGGAAACGTATTGGATTAGAGTTTTCAACAGGCTCATCCTACTTTATGGCACAGTGGATGAAAGCTGGACACCACCCTCTCAAAGCGGTTCAGCCAGGTGTGCACCTGCCTTCTCCATAGTAATAATGGATTGTAGAATAAGGTCTCTGGCACATTACAAACCTGTGTCAAGTGTCAGAGCTTTGAGTGAATTGCATCCATCTTTAGTCATAAGAACTATTTTTAAGCATTATTTTTAAGAATTATTTTTAAGCATCAATAAGGCTTTTCTACTTATGAAAGAACAGTAAATGTTTCTGGCTTTACTTGCTTGCCCATGCATAGGTCTTTAACCCCCCTCTAGATGTCTTAGGCTGTCCCGCTCAAAAAGCCAGAAGTATGAATTACTTTTGGGTTTGGGGTTATATCTGCCAGCCTTATATGGATATTTCTCAGCTACAAGGTATCTACCTCAAAAGGTACTAAATGTTTGTTTTTAAATGACTGTATCAGATCTTTCCACTATAGAATTCAGGCCATATCTTTATCTGTAACAGAATAAGTAAATCACCCTTCTGAGGTGACCACTTCTTATTATTGTCTGCAGCTGCTTTTCTTTTTCTGGGTAACATTCAAAGAAAGATAAGGTGATTTGTGTCAATGTTTCTCAGATGAGGTTTGTGAAACCTGTCTTTTTTTCTAAATATTTAGATTATGTTCTTGGGAGTTGGGAGAAAAGATCATAAACTATAATACTCTTGATGCAGTCCATCTTCCTCACCCTTTTTGTTTCTCTGCTTCCAAAATGAGGAACCAACTCCCCCCTTTGAGACTTATGACTAGAAAAGACATGTAGGAGCTAAGTATTACAATCAGTACAGACTTACTCAGACATGTAGTATTTACTTACTACAACCAGTAACTCATTAAACCACACTAAAACAACACACAATCATCTGTCTCTGTGCAAAGAAATTGACCTGGTTTAAATATTTTGGTGTAATTTCTTGGGCAAAGACTGCACTCCATGTTACAATGCTTTTTCATCTAGAATAGGGTGACTGTGCAACAGGGATTTTTGGCATACTTAAACTGAAGGGAAACAGGGAGGACCAAAGAGACTGCTTTATCAGCCTTGACTGGATAAGTGCATGCTCCTGAGTCATGTGGCATGGATAAAGGCAAATATCTATATATTTGTCTTGGCTTGAGACAATCTGGAGGGGGGAGACCTCAAGCAGGAGTCTCCTCCCTCCGATTCAATACCACTGGTTTCTCCAACAGAGAGGAAGAGACCAAATATGTCAAGATGTAAGTGAAGAAATAACTCTTTACCAAGAAGAATGCTGGTAACAATACTGATAAAAGTGGCTTAAACCAACCCATGAGGAGAAGCTTCCCAAGCCCGAGGTGGAGGTTGCAACCCAGGTGGGTAACAGTACCCCCAAAACTCAGTTATATAATGCGTCCAGTACACCCCCTGGGGTGGGGAGGTTTGTACTGTACTGTGTAATACTGTGAGTCATGGATATTTCAGGAGTCTTTGACACATTCTAAGATGTTGCAGCTGTCTCTTACATCAATGCAGCTGAGCCCATTATGGCTCACCAACAAGAGACCAAAACCTTCAGGCTAGGTGTGAATGTTCCCAGGAGTTCTTACAGCTGTCGTCTGTGTAAGGAAAAAGAAATACTACCTCACCTCGCAGGGTTTGCCTCTTTCTTTATCTTGTTTAACACCATTAGCACCAACCTCTTACAACACCTGGGCAGTCACTTCAGGTGGTCGAATGTTTGAGTCATTAATCACTATGCAGTTCAGTCTCTTTAAAGAAGACAAGACACTAAAATAACCCAAAAAGTTATATTTGGAGAAAAGAGAAAAGGTGGATAACAGAATATTTTGTAACCCAGGCCCAGGAGAGTAGTTCCTGTCTTCTGTCATTTATATGGACACTGGTTTTGCCCCTAGGGGTAGCAAATAAAAATATGCAGTCCTCAAAACATTGGTTCTCAGCATTTCTCTGTGTAGAGAAGTTGTCATGGGGAAACAAATGAGTTCTGAATCTAATTAAAACTTTTCAATTAGAAAAAAAATTAAATTAGAGGTAATTCTAAAGTAAAACTGTATAGGAGCCCTGACCAACACCATATTCTGGTAATGAATTTTCCCAGGGAAAACAAGTGACACAGTTTCTAATTGTAATAAACAGAAGACATAAGCTCCTATACTTCCCAGCAGCTAGGTGTGCTGAGCTCTACAATGTCTGTTATTATATGTTTCTGACTGACTCAAGGAATAAAACTCAGCATGAATGTAGGAAGGAGGAAAACAATGAAAAATGTATAAACCCATTCTTTAAAAAAGAAATTAATCTCTGCCAGAAGGCTGGTTCATATGCAGACAAAATATGAGAGTATAAGGAACTTCTAACACTATTAAGATACATCTCCCTTTATCGTAGGTAATCAGCTTATAATACCTGATACACAAACCCATCATTCACTGTCTTAAATGTAGGCAGGAAATACTTACCTTACATTAACATGCTAAAACTTCTACAGGACTTGGGGTATATATTTACTTTATTAGGAAACTTTCAATTTTGCAAAAGCTCAGGGAAAAAAAAATCAGTCTTCAAGTACTTTAATATCAGGCATCATTTGTTTATCAGTCTTGGGGCTGTGGACACTGGTATGAAGGTCTAGACTTAAAATAGAGCTACCCATAATTCACCTGTGACAGAAACTCAATGCTGAGAGAAATAGGTATCCACAGCATAATATGCTTTTATAAACTGTATAAGCAACTAAAGTTGAAGGAAGCTTTTGCTTCATTACCTCAGCAGTTGTGATCTGACCTTTTGGCTACAGTTGGTAAAAAATTCTTTGTTTTCCTTTGCATACTAGGAATTAACATTTTTCTAAACTCCTTGAATTCAAGCTTAGGCGTTTGTAAATAGTTTTTCAATGTCACATTTCTATAAGAGTGTTATAGAACAAAACTAATTGCTGTCTGTAGTGGATGCAATTCCATTCACAGTGAGATAAATTGGATTTCTAAACTGTGATTTCCATTGTGTTACCTCCATGTATCATGAGAGTTATCCTGATGGGCACAGCAGTAGCCTTACTTACTTATTCACTGAACCACAGCTTTATGCAGAATGCATCATCTTGTTTTGCTCACAAAAAGACAAAGGGAATCCCAAAGTATAAATGTAGACTGCCATCTGTTGGAAGGGTTTAATCATAGAGTCGTAAAATCATTTAGGCTGGCAAAGACCTCAGAGACCATGGAATGCAACCATTAATCCCACATCTCCATATTCACCACTAAACCATGTCCCCAAGTGCTACTTCTACACATTTCTTGAACACTTCCAGGGATGGTGACTCCAGCACTTCCCTGGGCAGTTTAATTCAATACCTGGCCATCTCTCATTAGGAGCAAGCATTGTTTTGAAAGATTGCAATACTGCAATTCCACAATTAGTTCAGCTCCAAACCAAAAACCGCTTTTTTGATTATGTCTAATAAGAGACATCTCAAAGACTTGAATTCAAACTTGTGGTCTGAAAAATTTATATGAGCTGTATCATTCAGACTATGATTTAGAGTCAAACTAATGTACCCATGGACTGTGAGATTCCATTTCAATTTAAAGCAAACTACTGTCATGTATAAAGCAGAATTGATATTTTGGGCCCTTGTATTAAGCAAGAAGTTGTTGAATTATCAGATGGCTCAAAAGATTATCAGCAAGGATAAAGTCTCTTTATTGTCCTGGATGACACTAAACAAACTTCACTGTAATTTCACATCTAGGTGTTGAAGTAGAAAATGGCTTGAAACTCTCACTTTATGTGGACACTGGCCAGTGCCTTAACACTCCTATAGTGTAAAGTGAGTGAATATCAGAGTTCATTCAACACTGGCTATGTTGTCAGAATTGATTTTTCTTGAATCTATTAGGGGATATACCTAAATTTTGTTTTTCTTTAACACTAGTGTCAATGACTTTCAATTTTGTGATAACAAAAATCCAATTCAAGAAGAAGGGAGATTAGGGGAGCTGTGAGGAATCAACAATATTCCAAGGAGCAGTAGTAAGGGGCTGAGAGCAGTAAGCCTAAGCAGAGTTAGCAAGCATTTATAGGCTTTCAGAATGGAGTTTCTCTGCCGCTCCTGGTGCTAACACGAGGCTCAAAGACTAAGAACAGATAAAATACCTAGGACACAAATAGATAAATTTCATCCTGTTGGGTTTCTCTCCAGATTCTTCCCTTGGTATGAAACACACATCACCTATAATAAGATAGCGCACTCACTGAGCTCAGTAATCAAATCACTTAGTTTAGTCAAAATAAGCTTGATTCATCTGAAGTCAACTAAAAATATAAAATCATAGCAGACAGAAATAGATGCTCTGAATTGCCTCCTACACTGTTATCTGTGGCATTTTACATTACAATTTGCATACTCGTGCCAATTCTGTTGTGAACTTCGTTTTTTTCTATCACAAATGGACTATAACTCATGGGGATTGCTGTAAGAAAATTTGACCTTAATAATTCATGGCTGAAAGGGCACAAGATTCCACAAGGTTCATCTAGATTGTCACCTAGATTTACCTTCCTTGATTTATGTGGGGAAAACACATACCTCCCTGATGTTCCTCACCATTATTTAGACACATTTTAATGTCATCTGTGTCAGATTAACTGTGTGCCTTTCTGCCAGGTATCTCTTTAAAAGTGATACCAAAGCAGTTATAAACGTAATTACCTTAGTACTGAAGTTAAGTTTAAAACTAAATTCAATCTGAAGTAGAATTCTTGTTCAAATCATGGATCACCATGACAAAGACTCTTTCTGCTTGACAAAGACAGTTTCAACAAATGTAACTTCACAGGATATTCCAGTTTATAACTTTATTACTCTGTCTCATATTTTTTCACTTAACTTTTTTTAAGGCCAATGAGTGTCATCTTCGAAGGAGCTGTGACTAGGATAGTTACAGGAGAACTTGCTAATACTCTTGCATTGTATTATTACCTAAACATATTTAACTCTCTGTCAAACCTAGAATTAATGAGCCATGACTTATACAAATCACATCAAAGGCCAAATCTTGTTCCCAAATTCACATGGAGGAATCTCACTGATGTAAAAGGAAGTTACATATGTGATTAACAAAAATCTGTTAATAAGCAGTTACAGCTGATCTTTTTTCTTCTCTAATATCCCTGGAAGGCTACAGGAAGCACTAGAAACTCAGACCTTTACCTTGTTCACAGAACAAGGCAAGCAGGTATGTCTCCTAACTGAAGGACAGCATATGTAGACTGCTGTGAAGGTCATGAACTTTGTTTTGAACTCAGAGTGAGAAGCGGTAGATTAGATTAGATTAGACATTCCTCACTCTCCTGACCACCGTAGTTTACCTTAAAATGGGTCTATACATTTGAGCACCTTCAATGACAACAGTTCTTACATGACAGATGTGATCTACCACAAAAAGATGGATTTCAGAACATTTAGGGCAAGTCTAGCACAACACATCAAAAGTCACCAAACCCAGCACAGGATTAATCCATGACTGAGGTATTTTCATTTGGACTCATGGTTTACAAACTGTTCTTTTACAGTATAGTCTGACAATAGGTGTGGAAAGGGTTCAAAGCTGTACCAGGAGAGGTTCGACTAGGTATAAGGAAACATTTCTTTACTGAATGGGTGTCAGACACACAGAGCAGCCTTATTAGAGAGGTGGTCAATGCCCCGAGACTGTCAGTGCTCAAGATGCATTTGGGCAATGCCCTTAATAATATGCTTTAACTTTTGATCAGCCCCGCAGTGGACAGGTAACTGGATTAGATGATCATTATAAGGTCCCTTCCAACTGCAACTGTTCTGGTTTGTTCTGGTCTAGTCTAGTCTAGTCTAGCTTATAATCCTCATATTTTTAAGGTCTGCTTTTCAAACTTTTTGGTCCAAAAACATTTTTAATTTAATTTCTTTTTTTCAAGAAAATGCACCATTGTAAACTTGTTTACCATAAACTTGCCTCCTGTCCCCATCACTCCAGACCACTGCTATTGCCACCATATTTCTCATTTCCTCTGGATCCTAACATAAGATGCAGTTTCCGGCAACTCACTTAAAGATGAGAGAAGTCAAAACATAATATTACAAAGGACTCAAACTAGTTTTAACTGGAAAATGTGAATGATTTCTGAACTGAGATTGAAGTATACTGGTGTAGATCTGAGATAATAGTAGATGATTCTAGGGGTGAAGATAGGTAGTGCTGAAAGTGAGGGTGCAAGATGGCCTACAGGCTGATGGAAGGGTACTGGGAGAATATGGAAAATTCATTCTCCTGGCTGCAGGTCTCCTATGAGTGGGAGAGCAAAATACATATATACATTCATTGACACAAGGAAAGGACACAGAAGAAAAAAATACATTATAAATCTTTTGTGGAACAGATTATGAAAAGCAGAAACCTTTCAGATTAGCTCTTTGATGCAAGGTTCTTTTGTTTGATTTCAGTCATAACAGATTAGATATGTATAAAAGAGGTTTTATTTTAATGCTTTTTGGTTTAAATATTCTTCTCTATGCTTCTTTGACCAAATCAGACAATATAATTTTGTTTAATTTTTGCCAGAACACTCTTACATTAGCTCTTAATTGCACTTATTGCTGAAGTGACATTTATACAGGAAATTCCTATTTTCCATTATTAAAAATTTCTAGAACAAATAGACTTTTTTGGGCTGGGGTTATTTTAATTTTCAGTAAAATAAATTTATATAGGGTATTGCAAAAATGCATAGATAAACAAGTAAGTTAATGACATTATTTTGGGGGGTTGAATATTTTTAAGAATAAATCTTGTTTGTCATCCTGGTCTCTATCAGAAATGGTGGTGCCAGCAGGACTAGGACAGGGATCATTCCCCTGTACTCTGCACTGGTGAGACCACACCTTGAATCCTGCCTTCAGTTTCTGGCCCCTTACTTCAAGAAAGACATTGAGGTGCTGGAGTGCATCCAGAGAAGAGCAACAGACCTGGGGAAGGGTCTGGAGCATAAATATTATGAGGACTGGCTGAGAGAGCTGGGGTTGTTTAGCCTGGAGAAAAGGAGTCTCAGGGAGACCCTATTACTCTCTACAACTACTTGAAAGGAGTAGCAAGTGGGGGGTTAGCCTCCTCTCCCAAATAAAAAGCAACAGGACAAGAGGAAATGGCCTCAAGATAGACCAGGGAAGATTTAGATTAGATATTAGGAATCATTTCATCAATGAAAGGGTGGTCAAGCAGTAGAACAGGCTGCCTGGGGAAGTGCTGGAGTCACTACACATGAGGTATTTAAAAAACATGTAGATACTGCATTTATGAACATGGTTCAGTGGTGGACTTGGCAGTGCTGGATCAATGGTTGGACTCAACGATCCTAGAGGTCTACGATTCCGTATCATCTGTATATTTGTCCCCTTAAGAAATGCAATGCAAATATAACATATGGCCTCATTAATCCTTCTTCCTGCCCAAAATGTGCAGAAATAACTAAAAGAAAATTTCTACCCTGTTTCTGTTAAAATGTTGTGAATGGAAAAAATTAAGGAATGGCCAACAGTTCCTTAGTCTGTAATGTACAGTCTGTGGTTTACAGACTTGCACACTAAACCTATTTAATGATTCTTATTTATAGTACTATTAGAAATTTTCTAATGTCCTAGCCGAATTCACCATAGAAGGAGTGGCAGATTTAAGTTTAATTTCAGCAGGTATTATGTGAAAGTTTCTGTGATTACAGAAAAGCTATGCAGTTCTTATTCAAAGTGCCTCTTCCAGCAATAAAGACCAATCTCTCTTTATTGTAAGGGCCTTCTCTAATGTAAGTAAAACAGTGAAGTCACCAATCAGAACACCATTCCTAAATTTCAGGAATCAAAAATAAAAATCAAAGACAGATTAAGTAAGTTTTGACTTTACTTGGTGCTTCTGTCACAACTCTCTTCATTCTTAGAGAAGACTTTTTTCAGATCAACCTTTAAGAGGCAAAATGGTCTCCACAGTTTAGTTTTGGCTACATCCATATGATGACCCTGTTGCTATTCTCCTATTATTAAAAAGCAGAGTCTTCCTTACCAAGTCATCTCTTCTGGTCTAACTGGAAAAGTTCATATTTTCCAATCTCTGGAACCAAAAAATGTGCACTTCTGAACTTCACAGAATGGAAATTATATCTCTCATTACAAAAAGAGCCATTCTTTTAGCCCTTTTTCTGCTTTTTCTTCTGGTGATTTCACACAAATATGCAAACCCACCCTTTTCAATATATACTTCATTCATGCTGATCTTAATATCTCTCTTGAAAGTCCTTATATAAATGAGAGGATTTAAAAGAATTTTATGTCAGATAAAACAAAGATCAGAGTAGTACACTGCCTGGAATAATTTTTAAGCTAAATGTGAACATAAATCTAAATGTCTTTCCCAGGTGGTAGCTGACCTGTGGGTAAGAAAAATAATATGATAGTAAAATATTGTATATGCTCATGTCTATGTACACAGACAGATGACAATAGTAGAGAAATGCAAATATTACTAGTTATAGCCAGAGTACTAAATTCCAATCTGTAATGTTATCTGAAAATAACGAGCATTCATTTGTGTATGAACTTTGTTCAAAATCATGACAAAACAAATTTATGACAAATTACGACTGAGATGTTTTAATAAAACAAACGATACTTCAATTTCTCCTAGAGTGTGTGGATGAGATGTTATTATGTTAATCATGTCAATTATGCAAAGAATAAAATTAGAAACCATGAATATTAGAAATTACCAGAAAAGAGATAATTTGCTGGTTTTGGAATATTAAAAAAAAAAAAAAAAAAAAAAAAAAAAAAAAAAAAAAAAGCTAACCATTCAGGCTGATTTCTTTCTGAACATGTAACTGTTACAGCCATGACCTACATGGGTTGCTCAACCCACAAATTGATCATGATAATGGATTCATAGGATCCTGTAATAGGCTTTTAGAGTTTTTATTCCCATGAATTTACTTGTTATTAATTAATTTAGGGTATATACTTAAGATTAGTAAAGCAAGCAGATATATATATATATACATACACATGCACAAATATATATACATATTTGCAAGCTATTACACAATACCTGAACTTTCAGAGGGCTCACACTGAGGAAAATAAAATGTAGAAATTTACCTTTGTAAATTTACCAACAGGCAAAAAATTCACATTCTAACAAAAGTGCCTTTAGCTATGTGTTATGAGAGCTTTTCTAAAAAAATATAGCTCTTAGCTCCATCTGACATTCAGTATTTATAGGGAAACTGGGCTGAAAAGCTAGTTTTGTGGTTAATTCACAATAAAGTACCACACAAAAATTCTTCTAAACAGTTGTATCACTGAAAAGTGTTAGTGCTTCCTGCTGAGAGTCAATAGCACACTAATCTTCCCAGCATTTGTTGCATCACATATGTTTATTTTAATACAAGTCCGAGCCTGAAATTAGGATTTATCTCCAGTAGATCAAACACTTCAGAAACAAAACTACAATGCATGCCTATAATCAAAAGCTTGCATACTCTAAAACCCAAAAGAAACCAGGCACAAAGTTTTTAGAAAGCTGCCTAACATGCAAGCAAAGTTACTGTGATAAGAACTCTTATATACTGTGTTACTTTAAAATCCTAAAGTTTGGGATGGGATCTTAATTGCTTCAAAAGTGATTCTGTAGTTTCTTTATGAACTAATAGCTATTCAACACAAGGAGAGGACCACATTGAGTTTATTTCCATTGTAGCAGAAAGGTTCAGGTTTTCCTAAGCTTCATGTAAGGAAAAGAAAAAAGTGGTTGCAACAAAATAGAGCAACAGAAATAAAAGTGTGATAATAAGAATCTGTGTGGGAATGAAAAAAAAAAAGAAAGTAAAAAGAGAAAATCTTTATCTTACATGCTTTATGAAAAGGAAACCTTAGTTTAAGCAAGTTGAAAACAAACAAAAAAAACCCAAAACTTGATACATTTGCAATGAGAAGGGAAAATGAAAAATTTATTATTTGGCTAAAGTGAAAGTGGAATAAAAATTCAATTGTATTTTTTATTTTCCAATTCATAAATATCCTTCATTTAATGAATTAGCTTCAAATTAATCAGTTTATATGCTACAACATTATGTCTTATGGTTATACAGCCAAATCTATTTTTAAGGTAATGGATAGATTTTAAATTAGAGTCATGCCATAACAAATTCTAGCAGATGGTGAATCCTACTTTTAATCATCAAAGCACTTAACAAGGAAAATGAAATCAATGTCTGAGCACTTATCCTGTGGAAATTATATACCTTTTACACTTGCTGTGATGTACCCAAATGACACAATCCAAGACTATGACTTCATCTTTTCAGTAAGCTCTAGATGAGTAAATGTGAAAAAAAAAAAGCCCCAACCAATTTAACTGTTTAACTGGTAGGATCTAATGTTAAATATAGCACAGAGTTGAAGTACAGAAGACAAACAAACATCAGCTGTGCGAAAAAGTAAAGTCTGGACTTTACAGTCATAATAGCATATTGCAGTTTGCATGAAAACACATAGAGAATTCTATAGAAGTTGCATAGGAACATTGCAAATGTGACAAATCCTTGTCAAAATGGTAGTGGAACTCTTTAAATTTCACAAAGTAAAGCAGATCATCATCATCATCATGGCTAGGCTTCACGAACAAAGATTTGAGAAGGGCTCTACCCACGCTTGCTACAAGCGCGCTGATGGCTAAAAAGGCCAATGTGAGATAGACAAGTCCGGTTGCAGAAGGCACAGCAGAAAGACTCCCCTGGTGATATCGACAAGATGCAATTCTTTCTGCGTTGTCTTCTCTCCTCAAGAGTGATCCTGCGTGTGTTCTCAAAAGCAGCAGCAGCGTTATAGATGGTGTGTCTCCAGGCCTCCCGATTGGAGGCCAGGGTACACCAATGGTAGTGATCAATATGGCCAAGGCTGAGGGCTTGTTTCAGGCAGTCCTTGTATCTCCTCTTCGGGGCTCCTCTCTTGTGGCACCCAGTGGCAAGTTCCCCACAGAGCACGATCTTAGGGAGGCTGTAGTCCTGCATCCTGGAGACGTGCCCTGCCCAGCACAGCTGTGTTCTCAGCAGCATGGCCTCAATGCTCGTGACTGCTGCCTGTTCAAGGACAGACATGTTGGTCACATGTCAGTCCAGTGGATGTTTAGGATTGTACAGAGGCAGTGCTGATGGAAGCGTTCTAAGCCACAGTCCTAGCCCTGCATGCAGGCGGTTCAGGACATTGGTTGCCTGAGTCTGACCCTGGAGATGACAGACTCACTCGGCAGCATCCTGAATGACCAAGCAGCCTTTTTCAAGGAGAGCAAAGCAGATTATCACAGTGGAGCAAAACATATCATGGCCCAGGGCTAAATGACAACTTTTCTGACAGTTGAATGTGTCAGAGGAAAAATTCCTTTCAAGGATATGAAGGCACACTTCACTAATAGAAGTTAATAACCAGCTTCTGCTGTGAACTAGCTGGAAACTGGAAATTCCAAATACTTTTGTTTTAAATTTGTCCTGAATTTAAAAGAAAACAAATATCTTTCCTTTCCCTTTCCTCTATGGCATGGGGCTTTTGAATTGCCTGTAGGGGAGAAAAAAAAATAAAAATCCTTTATTCAAGTTTTTTCTACTTATTCCAAAACCATAGTGGTTTTCCACAAAAATAGAAGTTTGGGAATAGGGTCTTTCTAGAATTAGCAGCCAAAGTGTGGACCTTGAGTCTGTGTGCTTTATTGCAGAACAGCCTGGAATTCGTTACACTGAAGAATTGTTCTTCAGGAAGCAGAGCAGGTAGGGATTTGAGAACAGCTATGTGACTGAATATGTGACATTGTATGTAGGAAAAAATAAAGAAACACTTTGATTTATTTATTTCAATGGACAGAAAATGAAATTTCCAATACCAAGTCAGTCTTGATCATGATCTCTGTTTATTACTTACTTCAAAAACTTAGTTTCAGCTCCTTCTTCAAGGATTTAGGATGATGACAGTGCTCCCTTACTAACAAGACACATTTCTCATTGGACAAACTAAGCCTTATTCTGTCTTTCATATAGCCTGGAAGAGTTTAAAAATATTTTTCTCACTGCAGTCAAGGCAGATAGGCTCTGCTATGAAAATGTACATCTTAAAATGTCCAATCCAAATTTGAACTACATAACTACCAAATCTTTGCTGATATCTAACATAGTTTCAGGAATAAATGTTAATATAAATTCTAGTTGCTGAGTGCATTGAAACAGCATTTAGATGATTTCAGTATTGCATTGTGCTTTCAGTTACTGAGAGATTAAGGAAATATGTTTTTTAAATCACCTTGACATTCAGCACTTATACTGAACATCCTGTATCTTCCAATATTTCTTTTTTTTTTTTTTTTTTGCAAAACCCAGCATCTCCACCTCCTAATATTCACACCACCTCAGTTGATCTCTAGTGCAACCTCTTGCTTAGAGTCACATCTGAGCTCAGACCAGGTTGCTCACGGCTTTTCCAGATGGATTTTGAAAACCACCAGGGAAAGAGTTTGCCTAGTCTCTGCTCTACTCCTGTACTGCCTGTACTCCTCCCTTACTGTCCCTATGGCAATTTTCCCCCTTCCTCCTGCCCCATTATGTCAAGTCCAAATGTCTCCTCTTTCAGTTTCTGATCCTTATTTTTCATCCTTCTTCCATATGAAGAGATTGATTCTGTCTTCTCAAAAAATACTCTTAGTTGTTGGAAAACTGTTTTCATCACTGCCAGACTTCCCTTCTCTGGATTTCATTAGTCCTCATGTTCACTACCAGATGTTTGGCATCAACTAGACAACAGAAAAAATGTTTTAATAACTCCATCAGCATCATATTGAAACATCTGCTTTTCACACAGCTTTCAGCTACTACTAGTTTATTTTTCTTGTAAAATCCTAAGAATAAGGGAAAGCAAACAAGTACATCTCTAAGCTGGTTTTCATACCTGAACTAAAATATGATGTGCTGAAGAAAGATAAAGAAAGATCTGTGTGTTTCACTGACAAAAGCATTGTAGAAAGTTAGGCTATTTTTAGCATGAGAATATGTTTGTTTATTTGTCATTTATAGTTCTGCTACTTCCTTCCATTAGATACAGCATCCAAGAATGAAATCCTGATACTTTAGTAGCTAGCAGGTGTTCTGCTATTGAAAAAAAGGTAATAAAGGGAAATTCACCTCTATTGACAAGGGGGAATCCCGCAATTGACTCCACACTTTTTTTTTTCTAAAATATAGAAAAATATTGGCTCTTGTCTCCTCTCACATATCAGAGCAATTTTTTTTATCTTGTTTGAAATCCTTGCAGGAAAGGCTGCAATTTAAAATATTTAATTTAAAAGCATACTGTATAGATAGAGTTTAGTTTATAAGTACTGTGTATTTGACCAGTTGAGGTAACTTTTCATCATTTGCTTGAGGTCCCCTGTTTTTTTCCAGACAGTGAGTTACCAGGAATTTATTTCTGTATGTCAGAAATAGCTGCAAAGGTTGATGTGCAAATATCAGTTTTATTGGCAGGATTTCTGGGGAATGGTTCTGCTGAATACCAAAAGAGTCACTGGTTCTAAAACAGCACAGTTGTTTACATGTGTATGATTTTTATTTTAGGTCACACTGTATTAAAATAGTCAACTCTGGGGAAAGAAAGCTTAGATGTGTATTTTAAATGAAATAGGACTCACCTGAATGATGATAGTTATCTAATGGAAGATACAATATGTTGACATATCAGTGAATTGTCTTTTCAGATAACTGAAGTGCTACTTAAAAGAAAATAATGATTCCATTCTCCAAGATCATCTTTTAAAAGTCTTATTTCCTTATGTAGTTTTATTCTGTTACTTTTCTCTTATTCTTGTTATTTTTTTCTTTTTAATAAAGCTGAATGATTATATAGAATAACTTATATTTTCTGGGTGTCAGCCACAATACAAAACTAACACTGAAACTTTCTTGCCAGTTGATGTACAGTCATTCCTCTTCTCATTATTGCCTTGCTAACTAATCTGACTTATTTATAGTCCACTCAAGTAATTTATAAAAATAAGAAATTGCAAAAGTCATTTGGAAGCCTGCAGACAACCCACATGTTAGAATTCAAATGGATGTGGTCTTCTTCCTGTCAAATAAACTCTTGCTGTATATTCACTATTTCTTTTGCAATCCTTGATTTTATTTAGCCCTTCACCTATGGATGAGTCAATGTGAACATCTTTGTCAATCAATCTGGTTTTTATTCCATCATTGCTGATGATTTTTCCTCTTCAAAGAAGCATTTTCAAGGGAAAAAAATAAATTGGAAAAAAAAAAAGAAATCTGTAAATGCATCACATGATGAAAAAGACACAATAAATGGGTAAAGTTTAAAATGAGATTAGGACAATCCCATTCCGTGACAGAAGTAAATTTCATATGTGAAGGATAGTTCCAGTAGATGACCTAAAACCAAATGAAACAGACTTAATAAAATGAGCATTCAACATAAATCATGCCAGATCAAGACTTATAAATGCCGCTGGGAACTGTGTGTGATATCCTTCTTCTTCCCATTAAGGTTTCCCTTTATAAACTGCCCACTGTCAATATTGTTTGTAAATTGAAGACCAGCAAAGACGGGCTAAGTTTGAGCAGGCTTCTCAAGGATGAGTTACAATACCTTTCCATACCTCGGAAAGTTGCAACACTTGGTAATTAGTACGTCCACAGATAGCTTTGCTGAATTAGAACTAAGCAGACAGCAGGCTATAGCAAAGCAATAATAACTGTTGCTCTGCTAATTAGAAGTCAAGTTGGAGTTTAATGCTTTATTCAGGCTGTAAATAAGTAAAGGGACATTCAGAAAAGCCACCAATAGCTCTTGTGGTGACACTTGTACAGATGGTTTGGGCACTGAGAATGGCATATTTATACATATTTATGTGCATATTATCCTAATGTGAAGACTAAAATATTTTCTGCCTGAGAGATATTATCTTGCCAGAGGCAAAGAAGGGAATCAGAGAACACTGCTAGAGGAACAGCTGAACAGCGACCTCTCCGTGAAGCCCCAGTAAATGATTCAACACTGCAACCAGGTTATTCCCCAGTGAAGAAGTTACTAGCCTCATACCCAGCTGTATCAGAGATATTCTTTAACATTCTGGTTTAGAAAATGGACAGGAGCACCAAACTTCAGCTTAACTGTTCTAGATAAATCTCTGGCAGATGGAGAATGAATGGCTGCAGCTGCATCTGGCAAATTTTCTCTCTTGGTCCATGCATGGAGCTAATCTGGAAATATTTTACTATTTTAACTATCTAGACTCCATGTTCCACCTGGTTAAGACCAGCAACAGTTTGGCATATCTCTCATTCATCATTCCGAGCAATCAGGCACCTACTGGGTAAACAAAAGGGAGTGATTCTAGGACAAAGGCTCCTACCTGTCTACCAGCACAGCACATGTCAAGCAGATGCCAAGTCTGCATTTAAAGAACAAATTCTGGCCTAATAAGTAAATACACAAAAATGTGAAGGAGTGTGACCTAACAAGTCCTTTTGAGGACACTCATGGAGGTCATATTGCTTCTGAAGTGCTGAGAAAGCTGTCCCACATGATAATCACATCCTCAAAAAACTACTTCTATGTCCCATTTCACTAAATTTCTGCCCTTCTGGTTGATATGTGAGAAGTCAGGACATTAGTCCGCAGACTGATAAGTTTCTTCCTGAGGACATGGCATTATGGATGACACTAAGGGAACTTCAGTCAAGGAAGTAACACATTTTCATCTTTAACCTTCACGAGCTTCAATACCGCAAAGTAGAAATTGTAGTTTCTTGTTATTGTTAAGCTGAGGGGCTGACTTTTTACAGCAGGAGATAGGACCAGGAATGACGCCTTGCTGCTCTGTTCAGAAGGAATTCTGGAAAACACAAAGATTTATAGAGGTAAGAGAAACTTAAGGTAAGATAGACAAAGGGCACCTCCTCCATTAGTACAATATACCTTTATACAGAAAACATCTCATTTCTTTAGGGTACCACAACCTTTGTGTAGCACTTCTGTTCCCAAAGACCATTCTCCTTCCTAATTTTGTCCCATCTAGTTGCAGCCCAACACAGGACACTGCTCACCAGACTGCTTTTTTTCCAGGCTGTCAGAGCTCCTCCATCCTCATTCTCTCTATCCAAAGCAAACATTTTAAAACTTATTAAAAATACCTGATGTAAGAGGAAGGGAATTTCCAATCAGAACTTAAGCTACAGGTCTGGCTTTTTTACCAACCACTCTAATTAATAATAAGGAAAAATATAAAAAATGGAATTTCTGAATACAACATTGAATGGGGTTAACATGACCTTCCTAGCCAAATGTCATAGGGATATCTTGACTGCCCAGAAAACTGAGAAGAGGAAGAAAGTCACATACAAAGTCAGACAAAATCTTATTAAAAAAAAAAAAATAATTGTATTAAATAGTCACGTTAATGATCTGTCTCTCTCAAAAGTTTCTTCAGACTGGTAAACCTGAACCAGGGTTTTTCTAAGTGTAACATTTTTGTACAAAAGCATTTAGTCTTAATATGTCATGCTACCTTTGTCTACATTTATAGATGTGTCAGAGTCCTTTGAAATGAAAGTTCAGGTTCACAAACCACAGGCTTAGGAAATCTTTTATCATTTGTAGAAAACTAGTAGTGCAAAATCCTGTCTCTTAAAAGAGATGCAGGTTTAGGTGAGCCCTCATAAGGGTCTCTTCACTGCGGTCAGGATGGACTGGTGTAGTCTGTTTCAAGAACAATGAGCACTGAGAAACATCTGGTGTTGACAAAAGTCTCCTGAAATGTGAGCCAGTTGTGTGTGTTTGTAAACAATTAATACTAAACCAGTACATAAAGACTGTATGCTTTTTCTATAGCTTTTTGTATCACAACTCAGCAGCATTTGGAGCTTGTTCATATGTATTTGAAATTCTTGTTTCAAAACTAGTCCTGACAAAAGAGTTTTGCGTGAATGTTGTTTTTATGCAACCATCCCCAGCCAGAAAGCTTGCTAGCTTATAAAGCCAGTTTTGGAGTACTACTCACAGCAGCTACCCAAAACATCAGTTTTCAGTTTATAAGTTATTGTTTAATTCAACTAATAGAAATTAGGCCCATTTTAGACCACATTTTGTCTTCATTTTCAAACATTTGCTGGTCACTAGACAATAAAAACTGTTTAATAATGTAACTAATTAGGCTTTGATTTGCAAGACATATGACTTAAAACAATACAATTTCAAGTATTCCAGTAATTACTTTTAAACCAGGCTATAAAAATGCCATGCCGTATCAACTAGCAAGGCCATAAAAGAAGCCAAAGACTCAGTTTAACTTATTTTCCAAACTCAGTTCAACTCTTCTTTTATTAGACAATTTTCTATGGAGATATTTCAGTATCAAATTTGTGAAGGATAGTTAGTGCAGGATTAAAATGAAACAGAATTTAGTGTCTAGACCAATTCTTTCATAGATCAGCTGCTCTATGGACATGGTATGAGAGGGTTTAAAAGGTTCTGTCTTCAATGCAGGAACAAAGGACTCAGCAAGGAAGGGATTGTAACCAGTGGGTTAGGGAAGGCTACCTTTGAGATGACTGAATTCAGCAAAGATCAACAAAACCAAAATTTATTGCATTTCATGCAGGCCTCAAAGATTGTGTTAGAGAACCACTCTCAGCTAAATAGAGCTCACTTAGATGTATTGCATACACCCACTACATCAATGTTTATTGCTCTAAAACTTTTTATTGTCCCTCAGGTTTCTTTTCCCCTGACTAAATTTAAAAAAAAACCAACCAAACAAAAACAAACAAAAAACCTCCAAACAAAACCTCCCAACTTTTTAATATATATTATTATTTACATGAAGAGCATTTATTTTTAGAGAAATCTTAAAAACCCAGGACTGAACTTTTGGTTATAAGTGGGCAAATCCTCAAGAGTTCCTTCAGGATGTGCAGATACCAAATCTTCAGCTCATTCAAAGATAACATTCAGAGAGACTATTTCTCCTGTACAAGAGAAATCTGATGTATTGAGAGGAGGACTTTTATGTCAGCCAGTAGTATTCATTTTAAACTACCAAAGGAAGTAACTATTCTGGATCTGGAGCAGAACTGCTCAACTTACTCTGTGAGGTTTTCAGTACTCAAAGAATTTAAAGGGAAACCCTAAGTCATTGTAAAGGAAGAAAGCACTGCTTTTGATGCATATTTAATAATCAAATTTGTAAAAATACCATCATAATTACCTTCTGATGTAAGAAATCAAATTTTTAAGGAAAGTTATTTGTATTTGTGCATAGAGATGTATCCAGACTAAAAGCCTAGTAAATTCAGCTGATTCAAGTGGAGTCCACACATACTGAAAGTTGAACAGAATTCTACCTATCTATTCATGATTTCAATCCATACCCATACTATTCAGCTGCAATTTTTGTGAGCCTACTACATAGGAAGAAGAAACTCTTGTTTACTTCCAAAATTTTTAAGCAAGTTGATTTTATGCACTCACTCATTTGCTCATTGCCTTTATATGCTCACACACTCACATCTGCTTAGTCGCAAGCACCATTCATGTACTCCCTCGGTGGTCTGTCCACAGAGAATGGAGGACAATGGCTGTCAATACACCTCTGGGATTCTTAGAGACTGCCAATGAGGAACTAGTGTTTAGGCAGATTTCCTTTAGGAGTTGTTAGCCATGATGGTGTGTCCCCTACTTAAAAATTTCACTTAGTGCATCTATCTTTAGCCTTTTTGCAGCACACTGTCTGATTTCCCTTGTTTGACATATATATTTGAGGTATTGGCTTGTAATTAATTTTTGTGTTGGGCTAGAGAGGAAAAGAAACAGTAAATTAGACATGCTGCAACCTTGCCACCATCCTCCTGGTGTGAGGGTGTAGGGACTCCTGCTGGCAAGACATCTGCACTGGGGTTTTATCAAAGTGCAAGCTCTATGACTTCAGCACAAATACTACTTTCATCAATCTTACTGCCAGGAATGGGGTGCGAGCAATAGTGTCCTGAGGTCAGGGTCCCTCAGTATCAACAGAGGTCATTCTTTCAATCTTTCTGATGCTTTACTTCTGATGCTTGTTCACACTTTCCATCATACTTCATTTGTATTAGTCTTAATATTTGTCTTAGACATCTCTTCAGCTATACAAAAGTTGAAAAAATATGACATATAGATAGGGAGGCTTTTCATGGTCTTGAGTTCTCTGAATTTCTGTCTAAACCCAGCAGTTGGAAGAGTATCTCCTATTCTACCTGTCTACCTGTCTGTCCTTTTTTTTCAAGTTTGACTTTCCATGTTACTATTCTAGTTTTTAACTCGTGCTAAGACATTGCCTTTCATAATCTAACTCAATTCTCATCAGCAAGGATATCAAGAGCTTTCTTTTCTCTTAATTAGTAATAACTTATGTCCAACACCATCACAATGAATGTAATTTGTTGTCAAGTGCTGTACTGGGCTGACCTTGGCTGGACAGTAGGTGCCCACCAAGTTGCTCTACCACTCCCCTTCCTAGCTGGACAGGGAAGACAGAATAAGATGGAAATCAGCTCATGGGTTGAAATAAGGCAGTTTACTAAAGCAAAAGCAAACGTTTGCTCACACATAAGCAAAGAGGAAAAGAAAGGTTTATTCTTTACTTCCCATCATCAAGCAACATTCATCTGCTTCCCAGGAAGCAGGGTTGCAGCAGTGTAGTTGTTGCTCCAGAAGGTAAACATCATAAATATTGAATGCCCCCCTTTCCTCCTCCTTCCCTTGGCTTTTATATCTGAGCTGATGTCATAGGGTATGGAATATCACTTTTATTAATTTGGGTCAGATGGCCTGGTTGTGTGCCCTCCCAGGATCTTGCCCACCCCCAGCCCCTTAATGGGGGAAAAGACAGTGCTGATGCTGTGCCAGCACTTCTCAGCATTCACCAAACAACACCTTTCTAGCTACCACTGCAGAGCACAGCACTGCAAGGGCTGCTATGGGGAAGTGAACTCCATCTCAGCCAGATTCAGTATGGGTTTTTTGGTTATAATGATGATGATAGGGCACACAAAACTCCCTGTGATTTTGCATGTTGAAGTACAATACTGATACAAATTCTTGTTGATGATCAAAAGTTCCTCTTCAGTATCAGCAAACTTTTCTACATCACATAAGCTGCCAGTCTAGGACACATTAAGTACAGTAAAATCTTCCTTCTCTCTATAACATAAATCTGAAAAATCTGTTAGGTGGACTCTGAACGTGGTATTTTTCATTGTATGATTCTGTCTTGTTTCCTTCAACTCCAGGCAGCCCAGCTATGTTTAGCTTATCCTCTTTAATTATTGCAAATATGGCAAAATATTCATGGCTGTTAAAGGCTGTTAAAAAATTATAACTCATTTTTTCCCAGTTTTAGATAGTCCCTGTATATAGCTTGCTTTCTGTATTTGCTCGGAAGAATTGAAAAGAATTGCTTGAATTTATGCATAAAACTTCTCAAAATGCATTTTATGCTAAAATGCTTTATGTTAAGAAGAATTGTAAAGTTATTACTGCACATCAGTTTCATTATGTAGCTTATTTTAAATAGGGCAGAATATTTTAATAGCCCAAGCAAAGACATGTTTTATAACTTACAACTGGAGTTATATCTGTAATTTTTTTCAATAAAATATGCATGAATGATTTTCAGCTCCATTTAACTAATGTGTTTTGGGAAGACTTTGCAACAGTAAATGCAACAAATCCCAGACAAGATGAAAAGTAATGTGTAAGTGTGGTTAAGAGTAACTTTTCATTTTGCAGTTCAAATTTTGGACCAAGTGTTTTGTTATGTAGCTAGTCTCAGTATTATCCTGGAACGTGATAGAGTGATCAACAGTTATAAAATTGAAAGCTGTGTCAGAATCTAAAAATATCCAAACATTATAAACTACTCACAATGTATTTGCTAAATGAAGAAGAAGCATGGGCATCCTTATATTGACTTTAAAAGCCCCCAGGAACTATCAGTTGCTCCACAGATTGATGCAAAAGACAGTCTTGTCCTGAGACAAGAGCTACTAAACACCAAGTGAAAGATAACAGAAGTCACTTAGAAGAGGCAGGGGTTAGTTGGTGCTGCCCAGTGTAGGTGAGAGTAGCCTAAAATCTTTCAAAATCTCAGAATCCATAAGACATCTTGGGCCTGCAAGAGCACGTGCACTCTGCCCATCTCTCACGCGTCTGCTACACAAAGTACATCATGCCTTTCTACTGAAAGGAGAAGAGGAGGTTCAGAGGTGACCTCATCACTCTCTAAAACTACCTGAGAGCAGGCTGTAGCCAGGTGGAGGTCGGTCTCTTCTCCCAGGCATTCAGCAGTAGGACAAGAGGGCATGGGCTGAAGCTCTGTCAGGGGAGATTTAGGTTGGATATTAGAAAAGAGTTCTTTACAGAGAGAGTGATCAGGCATTGGAATGGCCTGCCCAGAGAGGTGGTAATTTCACCATCCCTGAAGGTTTTTAAGATGAGGCTGGATGTAGCACTGAGTGCCATGATCTAATAATCACAGTAGGGTTGGATCAAGGGTTGGAATTGATGATCTCAGAGAGCTCTTCCAACTCAGTTAATTCTATGATTCTATGATTCTGTGGTGTTACCTAGACATGGTGTGCTGGAGTCTGGAAGGCCTGTCCCCAACCTTTCTGAAGTCAGTGGGAATAGTACTGGTTCCTAAAACTGAGCAAAGATCAACAAAGGTAACTTTGCAAATAACTGATGAGACACATCAAAAGGACTTCAAATTATCTGCTCAAAACAGGGGAAGTTGCCACATCAGAAGCAGATTGATGAAGTTTCGAAAATGTAAACAAAATTCCTGTACCCAGAGTCACCACACTTATCTCAGGCATATAACTTAATGCAACTAGCTCAAGAAATGAGCATCCCAAATGTTTCTTATGATCAGTATCTAGAGATAATAACCTTCATGGAACAATTCAGCACCTCAGATCTTAATGTGTCTATGCCAGGCCTCCTGGATGAGAAGTAATTTTTACAATAGATCACAGAAAAAAATTAAGTCCAGTTCCAGACTGGGAACAGAGGGAACAGAACTCCAATTCTGCTTCAGCCCTAGTGAACTTTTAAATGACTTACTGAAAAATATGCCTGCTTTCACCTATTTCAAGGCCTGTGATTTTTTTTCACTTGTGTCTACTCAAAAGTTTAGTTTCAAGAGGATATTTTGGCTTTGGATACAGTAGGTTTTGTTATTAGAGCATAATCCTAGGACTTGATGAAGCAGCTAATCCTGGAATCCACATCTGGATACCTTAAGGTTCTCATAGAGAAGCTATAGGTGTACATTCTGCATAAGCAGACAGTGAGGTGGAGTGAAAACTGGCTGAATGGCCCAGTCTAGAGGGTGGTTATCAGCAGCACAAAGTCTAGTTGGAGGCTGTTCACTAGTTGTATACTCAATACTTGGTCCACTTCTGTTTAACAGTATGGAACAGAGTGTACCCTTAGCAAATTTGCAGCCAACATCAAACTGAGAGGAGAGGCTGATATGCCAGATCATCCTGGCATTCAGAGGGACCTCAGCAAGTTGGAGAAGTAGACTTACTGACTTGAAGTTCAACATGGTGAAGAGCAGAGTCCTGCATTTGGGGAAGAACAACTCCACGTACCAGTATATAAGGGGGGGGGGGGGGGGGGGGGGTCACGCAGATAGAAAGCTGCCTTGCAAAATTTGCACATCTGTAAATATATTCAAATGCCTTGATATAACACTATACTTTACATGATTGGCAGTATCAAAGTGAAAATACAGGTATACGGTCATCTACATTTTAAAAACCTGAACATTGTTCTTCTTATAAAGGCAGGATTGAAAATACAGCAAACAAGAATCCAGATAGTAGAAGAAATATAACACATGCAATGGCAAAGCACTATTTATTACATGCTAAATTGCTCCATTACCATGACTTTTTTCAACCTTGAAATATCATACTGAAGACAAAAGAGTAGTTCTGCCTCAATGCTTGTTGAGTTTTGCATTTTATGTGGAAAATGACAAGATGTCTAGGATATCTGGCCATTATAAGTAGATCTGTTGCTACTCCTTGTCAAGAACATAAATTCAGCATAATGTTCAGACAAGTAATGTGTGAAATAAAGGTCAACTAAACAATATTTGAGCAAATATAGACTAGAGATTGATCTAACATTCAATTTCCTAGGAAGAGAAAAATATTTGAGGATTAAAGGATTATAAATTAGGTGTGCAAGTTATATTTCACCTCTGCATGTAACAGAGGTTTTAAGATACAAAAGCAAAAGTCACCATCACCTAGAATGTAGACTTTGCATTTGCTTTCTTGTATCAGTGGCAGATCCGGCAAATATGTATCACAAAACCTGTTTGTTCCCCAAAAACAAACAACAAAAAACTTACAAACCCCACTATAACTGTTTAGCTATTTATTCCAGCGTGAATAAATTAGGTGACTAAGGATTAAATCCACAATGTTAAGTGCTCTGGTAATAGAGGGATGAATGGAATAAATTTATATAAATATTTTGTAACTAATAATTCATTTTACTACCATGGATGATGATAACTGTTGATGATTGGTGATTTTTTTTTCTCTCCACACAGTAGGATGACAAACTCAAAAAGAGTAGCAGAGTTTTGAGGAGCATTTGGATGATTTCCCTGTATTACTCCCCTCTAAAAGCAAAATTAAATTCAAGAAGTTAGATATAGTGTATGACAACAACTACGATGAAGTCAAGGCAAATGTTCTAGGCATATTGCCTGGATATATTCAAATTTCAAGGAGGTAGTTTCAATATCAATGTGTATTTAGTCAGATGCTTATAATATTTTAACACTTTACTCAGTCCAGAGTCATATGTAGCAGACAAAGAAACCGTATCGTTTTCCCCCCATTAAAACTATAATCAAAAACTTGTTTCAAGACAAAATTTAAAAATTCAAAAGCACTTGCTCAAAATTTTGCAGCATTAGTACTAGAAGTTAAAGCTTCAGTCCAACTCTAAATTCAGTATTTTAAAGATCTTATGTGGATATGTGTATGTATCTGTGTGTGGGAGGATAACAGAACATGAATATGTATGCATATATGCCTGCATATAAAATAACAAGTATCTGTAATACGGTGAAGGACGGTTTAAAAACTGGTGACATTGTGCTATTTATTTGAAACTCTGAAATAAAGTCTGGCATATAAATATCTCTTTAATACCAGAGGAGTGCTAATATTTTATTCTGGATCAAAAATATACACAAGGCAATACCAGTAGCAAGATGTTTAATTTAAGTATGAATTATATTCCTCTCTCCCTGAAGAGAATTATCTATTTTTTTGATTTATTTTTTTACAAAGGAAAATATTTGAAGGTAGTAGTAGGAACACAATTTGAAAATTATGTTTTAGAAGAGTTTTTCACAGTGAAAGATATTAAAGGCATTAATTATCCTTAGCTTAGTATCTGGATTTATAGATGATATAACAATCAGTAAGTACAGCTGTTGGATATGTATCCTTATTTAGTTTTTTTGCTATCTTATGTACTACTCTAACATACGATAATATGATAATTTTCTAATGTGAAATTGTTATACTATTATTCTCATTTAAAGTTACTTATTGGACTTTGTTTAAGTCCTTGAGAATTTTTATTATTAACTTGAATAATGTCATTTCTTCACCTCTGACTTTTCTAATCAAGATACATCTGATCTACAGAGCTATTACAAGTAGTACCCTTTCTCATAGCCAGTTTATAAAAACTGGAATTTACAGATTCTTTAACCAAATATTAACAATATTATGTCATATTACACCAATTATATAAACACCAATTATATAAAACCTGTCTTACTTCTTTAAGAATTTTCCAAATAAAGTAATATTCCAGTAACCACTTTCCAAGAAACCATTGATAAACGTAAAATATCATGTCTATTTTTTTCTCTAATTAATCTTCAGGTTTGGAAAAGACGACCCACTTTTAAAGATATGACTTTCTTTTACTTATAATGAACGCTTTCACAATCCTTTTCATCTACAGTTTGAAAGGTAGCTTAAGAGTACTTAAGAGTATTTCTTTTATCCATAATTTCATGCCTTGAAGAAATAAAAATTGGTGTGAGTATATAACTACTGGGAACAAGAAATTTACTCATCCAATTATTAAATGAACAAAGCACGATCAGAAGATACTACTGACAGGGACTGAAGTCCTTGTCAGGTTATTAAGCTTTTATTTAAGACACTATATGCATAAACAACAAAGCTTAAAGATCTGCAAAGCAAGAAAATAATTAATGCAAAGCACACAGTCATGAAGACTTGTTTCCAAAGAATTTGTCTTGTCATTTACGATAAACAACAACAGATCTCTCCATGTTTTCTGTGAAATTTTTTTCTCTCTTCTCCATCACAACACTCAGCTGCTTCATCTTTTACCATCAGCACCACTACGGCACCGTCAGACCCGCAGTGCAATACCTATCAGCCATCCAAACTTACTCTCAGCCACTTCTGGTGTTCTCAGTTCTCTCCCCCTGCACTTTTGGGGAGCATGAGAAATGGATAGGATGGATCCATGGACAGTCACATTAGAATTGTGGACCCATGAGCCATATTTCTTTAGTGAACCAGGTTCAGTGGGGCTGTCCACTCAACATTTTAGAGGCATCCACTGCCACAGAACAGAGTTTGATAGCTGTACCACAGAGTTCACTCACATATCCAGTTCCTCCACCAGCATCCCTAACATGCCCAGGCCCTCAGTTCATCCACTTCTGAAAACTCAGGGTTCAAAGCCTGGTGTGTGCATCATGCAGACCTGACTGCACAACCCTTTTCTTGTCCATATAGACTCATAAATGTCTTTCAAAGAAGCATATCACAATAAATATGTCATTAACTGAAATACCCTGTCATTCAACACATTAGCCAAGGAAAAAATGGAAGCAAGAAACAGGACAAAATTTCATCATTTGGTTATTACATGAATTTGTCCACTTCCTCGCCAGTTTGTTACACAAGTTAGGGCTTGAATATACTGGGACATACTGAGATCTATGTGGACGCTCTGTGCAGCTAATCAGCATATGTCTTAACAAGTCTAGCTAGGGACAGTTTTATCAGATTCTTGAGCAGACGGTCCCTGCAACACTGACACAGTGGTCAAGATGTTCACAAAGCAAGTGCCTACCCAAGGGCAGTCGATTGGACTAATCAAGCATGCAAAATATAGATGACCTGGACATAGACAGCTGTCACTTGTCCTGTTTCTGTTTTGAGGGGTCTCCTGGGCACTCAGAAAACCCAAAGAAAATGGTTAAAGCTGATAGGAGAGTAGGAGGTGAGACATAAAAGCAATAAGCTAGTGCTAAAAGCAGTAACATTAGCAGATGTGTATTCCCTCATCTGCCTCTGAGTCAACCTGGATAGGATCACTGTAAAGTTACAGGCAGGACACTATGAAATTACAATGCAGTAATTACTGCAGAGTACAAAATCTTGTATTCAGTCATTGTCTCAAGCTAATATGGCTCTCACTGTAGAGAAAAAGTTAGTTAAAAGTTAGAGTAGATATTAAAAAAATTGCCTTCAATTCTGTTCTGTGGCAAAATTACCACACAGCATCTAGCTAAAGGTCTTCATGCCCATCTAAGAGAAGAATCTGGCCTATTGTGTTTCTAACAGGTATTTGTCTTATGATCTCCATACTTGTCTCTCCTTTTCAGATTGATTTTATCATTTTATTTAGTGTTCCCTCTTAGACAGGTCTTAGTAGCAACCACCTGGCACAGTATGGCTATAACATATTTTTCAGCATTTGCTTTGTTAGGTTTACCGTTAAGATCATTATGATGCTTCCTATTTTTTTTATCAGAAGCTGAACTAGGATGGCAAACCCCAAAACACACTTGGTTTAGGTATTTATGTGCACATTAATGTGTTCTCCAAACAAATGACACACATTGAAATGTATTAGAGCACACACAAAGTAAAATACTGAAATTATAATACCTATTTTTTAAAGCATACAAATTACATGTTTGTCTCAATAGGTTACAAACAGATGGAGCGTTGTGTTCAGCACATTTCTTCAGAGTTTCTAAATCTGTCTGATGGGAATTCCACTACCTGCACCAGCTGTACAGGTGACCTCTTTGACTTCCACTTGCCAGGCTCTGAATATATAAGACAGTGCTGGCATGCTTTTAACATAAAGTATATGCAAATATGGACATATTTGACACATTGCCATAGCACCTATTTAAAATGTATGCCGTCTGGTTTAACCCTTGCACCCATAATCATAAAGTGTTTCAAACTGTGCATGCAATAAAGTGTTTTTATGTCTTTCGATTAATCTACTTTATTTTTTTCCTTAATCAGAAACAATTAAGATTTCTTTTCATCTATAGGTCTCTTCTGTTTCTTTTCACTGTGAAATGTTGCTACTGTACTCCTAAGGGTGAATTTTGAAGGCACTGAATGTCCAACTCCCTCTCTGGGGGCAAATGCTTAGGAAGATCTTGAAAGCCTTCCAAATTAGGAACCTTATTATAAAAGGAATTGGATACACTTATTGTTTGTAAACATAGCACATAAAATATTCCTTCCTTTGTTTCTATCTCATTTATTTTAAAATGCTAAAGTGAATGCATCCATTATACAGAGTTTCAAAGATATACTAAGGCCCACATTGAAGAATTACCTGCAGTTGTGTTGGTCTGTAGTCATTTTCTGGCTGAGACCAACTACACACTCAAGGCATTCACCCTATTACACAAAAGGCAAAATGCTCCTATAGTAGGACTATGAATAACCTGAGTTAAGAAAATGGGCCTGATTTTAAGAAAACATACACCTAGATTCAGACGATTTCTTCAGGTTTCAGGTGCTTATGCTTCCAAAAGAGTAGCAAGCAACAGGAATGAGGGGACAAAACCTCTTGAGTTCCTTGAATTATGCCCATGATCTTTTTCCATTTCAGGCAATCAGTGTTGCTACATTTCAAATTTTGTCAACAAATCTTATATGCTATATGTAGAGTCAAGAATTTGCTCAAAACTATAACAGTGTAATCCAAGAAATATTTTTGGGTTTAGATCTAATTACTGCAGAAAGACTACTTTTCCATTGGGAAAAGTCACTGTTGTAATAATAATAACAACAATAATTAATAATAATCAACATCATCTTTTCATACATAGTTTCTACCCCTTTTCCTAATGTTATGCACATCTTCTCCCTGCTTCTTCAGATTCCGAGGCCAGCAGTTTCAGCCTGGCGGCAGTGATGAGTATTATGATGAGTGCCAGTATCTAGAATATTTCACTGGTAGGAATCTGAGGTTCATGTTGGTGATGTCCTCTTCCTCACTCTATGAAATACCTGAGAACATTTCTATATGTTTCCTAATCTGATTTTACCTTTTCTTCTTTCTCCAGTGATCTGGAGCTCCATGTTACAACCAAATTTACTATATCCAGTGCCTTTTACCTATGTGAGATACTATTTATTTGTTTTCTTCTTTATCCCTAAAAGTACATTTGTCCAGTTCCAGATGTTCCTTCCTTTAGTTGGCCACCAATGAGTTATTTATAGCCCTGGGGCCATAAACAGCCCCTGTGTCAGCCTGTGCCCACTTCTTATCATTGCATATCTGCCCTTCTCTGTTTCACAATCTGCGTTTCCCTTTCTTGATGCCACTACTATCCTACCAGGCTGGTATTTCTCTATACTATGTATTTATGGTAGCCCTAAATGTCTCATTCTACATAGAACAACTGCTTACTATTGTTACCTCAATAAAGCTATCAGAATACTCTAAAAAGATAAAGTAGAATGAATTAGTGGCAACCACCTAGTTGACAAACTAAAAAGAAATTAAAGGTAACCCAAGTTAAACAAAAACAGTTGAGAGAGGGCAAGCCTGACTCATCTCTCTTCTGGGCCTTACAAAATCAGTTCAAAGCCTGTGGCCAGATACAAGCAATACTAAGGCTGTATTGCAGGTCTACAAGGTCACAGAATTAAACATATGTTTTGTAACTATACCCATATCTCATAAAAACCCACCAGAACTTATTTTCATTTTGTTTCATGGAACCCTTTTCATTGTATCAAATTTCCTTGCTGAATTATCATCCTGCAAGCTTTCACGGTCTGGATTTTAACAGAGCTCTTCTGTTCAGTGTGCAGAACACAGCCTGACCTACCATACCCCGTTGCTGCCCAGAGTCCTCTTCTGTCTCCAATATGCAGTCTGTAAGAGTCCTGCCTCCCTGCTGCTGCATCAAATGGGACTAGACACCAAAGCAAAGAGAGATATTCCAGGCAACCTTAGGAAAGAATTAAAAAGGAAATGAAATTAATTTCCTAGGTTTTAGGAATGAGATAGTGGGAAGAATAGGAGGTCTGAGCTCTCAGGAGAGGAAGAGGTGTGATCAGTAAGAAAGTGGCTCAGTGTCTGTTACATGTGAGGAAGAGAACTCAAAAATGTAGAATTAGCTACATGTTCACCTTCAGCTTCACAAACCACATCAGTGTGAGAAGTATAGAGTTAATTTGAATACCAGATGCCTAATAATCTTCATGAAATTGCTACATGAAATGTAAGAGTTATCATCTAAAAAACCTGCAACAAGCTCTACAGATCCACCCAAGACCTGAAATATAATAATTTCTTCTGTCTAGCACTAAAGGTCTCGTTATATTTCTCAGCAGTGGTGAATTTAGAAACTGTATTTACTTTCAATTTTAAACCAGTCACGGAGTACTAATTCTAATCTAAATTTACAAGAATCAAGTAACTGCTTAGGAAAATGTTCTATAGGTATTGCGAAAGCCATTCATGGCTTACAATGGTCCAACAAATGCAACAAGAGGCTATGCTTTCAGACCATAAAAAAGAAGGCAAAAACTGAAGGTTGTTACTTTGAATTTGAAATATTGATATAAATCAATCTTTAGCCTCGCATCATCTAGAAAAGAGATTGTAACATTTTTGTTATAAAGCCTAGATATAGCAAGAGTGTTGCAGTTTCTCAAACCTGATATCTGAAAGTGAAACAATAATTCTTTAATTTACTTTAAAAATAGTTTTATTTTTCATCAAAAACCAGCTGAAATGTGCAAGGATTTATCTGCCTTTAAAAGTCGCTTTGAGCAACAGCAGTAATCCCTTCTTAGATGGAGTACACTGAAGCTACCTGTACACCAAATTGCATTTTCCACAGCTGACAAGGCAACTCAGTATAATGGAACCCAGGTGTTAAACTAATTTCTAATTTAACCATAAATTAAGAAAAGAGAAGTATAATCCTCAATGCAAGTTGTTGTGGTATTACAGAATCCATCATAATGAAAAAATGCTGCCACTTTGCACAAAGGTTAGCTGTACAAATGCTACTGCAGCAACAGAAATGTTAATGAGTTTGTGAGGCAGCAGGTAAGCAAGAGCTTGCAGAAAGAAGTGATTGTGATAGGCAGATAATTACAATGGAAGTCATGTCTTTGGTAATGACTGGGATTCACATCACATATCTTTTCGGTCACAGTACAATTTCACTAGCTATGTTTATGCTAATCTATGGGATTATTTGACAGCAAGGTGACACTTTGGAACAAATTTTTTCCATAGACAGCACAATTACTGATATTGTGACATTCAATTAGATATATCACTGATGTTTAATTTTGATTTTAGAAAATACACAAACATTAGATATATTTTTCCTTAGTATATGATTTTTTTATTCCTAATTTGTCTTTCATGATGCTAAATGCTTTGATCTTACTAATGTGTAGGAACTGGGAGACATTTAAGTTGTGAGTTTTTAACCATTCCGATGCAGATTTAATAAAGACAAAGGAAAAATGCTCTTTTCAAACATGTAATTGTCTTAAAGAGAAGGAAAATAGATTTCTAGGCAATGTTTGTCTGTGTTATAAACTCTACTACGTAACAACAAATATGTAATACACTTTCCCAAAGGAAATTCTGACAGTAGCTACACATGTTCTATCATATTCTAGGCCAAATCCCCAGCAAACCTATTTACCTTTATCTCACAAAACGGTTACAAATAGGAAAATATTCAGGTGAGGAATCAAATCTGTGTCACCCATTCCTTCCTTTAGGAAGAAATGTGAAATAAGAGGGAGAGGACAACACTGACAATAAATATGGTGAGTACTTCCTCAAGTTTACCATATCCTTGGTCCATGGCAACAAGCAGAGTCACACAAGGAGCATTTCATTGCAAGACAGAAGATTACAGCACCCCACCAACACTTCCATGTAAGTAAGAAGGGTTCTACATTCACAAGTGATGGAATATGTGCTTTGGTAAACAGAGAGCAGTTTTCTGTTTGAAATTCTTCAAGAAATGCTTTGTCCTGTTATGGCCCACACCACAAGGCAGAAGTACCTTTTAGTTTTTTGCTAATAAATCCCTTGGGGTGAATTAAAGTAAATCAATATTAGATCAGTGCTTACAGATACACATCAATGGTTTATTTTTAGAACAATTAGGTTGCAAAGGAAAATAGGTATGTAGCCCTTTTGTTATTATCTATAGTAATATAGCAATAAAAAAGCATAAAGGTATAAAATGTGTAAGGGAAAAGAGAAAGAAAGACAGAAAAGGATAAGAGTTAAAGAAGAGAAAGAATAAAAATTTATAGTCACCACCCAGAAGTCTCTGACAAACTTGGTTGATGTTGCTGTTTTTGCTGGTGTCTTGTCTGTTGCATAGTGGTGGGGGAAAGAAACCCACAAACATAAAGTGGAATGACTTTATATACTCTCAGAAACCCTCCTGATGTCTACTCCATGTGTGTGAGGAGGGGTGCTGGCTTTGCACAGTTACGCTGGTTTTGCAGAGGCTGGAGGCAGTGGGTTTGGCACAGTCATTTAGGCTGGGGGTGTGGGTGCTTTGGAGGCACTCTTGTTAAAAGGGAGGCTCTCTCAGGGTAGTGGTGGGTGTGTGCACAGAGAGCCTTTTTTAACATAGGCTGGCTCATAGGAGATAAGCATCACAACACAGAGAGTTGTCACTAGTCTCTTTTAGATGAGCATCACACACCCAGAGAAGCATCATACACTTCGAGACTCCCCCGGGGGCCTCCATAACAGTTTGTGGGCTATGGACTCCTCCCCTCAGCCTTTACCTTCACTCTCCTGGCTTCTTCACACAGTTCGCTATAGTAGCAATGTTTTAAGGCAATTAATAAAGTCCAGTTCCTCACATTTGCAAACAAAGCTTGACTTCCGGGATGCAGTGTGGTTTGGTCATCAAAACCACATTTTATTACTTTAGCTCTTTAAGCAGGTGACCTAATTTTATGCAATTGCCTCACTTAAAATCTCTCTTGCTTCATAAAATTCTATCTTCACAAATACAGCATTAGAAATAGTAAATTTATGGAAAAAAAACACCTAAACAAGAAAGGAGAATACAAGATGGAGTAAGAATCTATCAGAAGCAAAACCTTCTTTAGAAGACAAAAGAATTCTTACAAATATATTGCCTTACTATAAGCATGGTTCTTGCCCTGCTAATGATTCCCCCCTTCTGCCCTTGATGAAGCTTTTACAATTTATATGTATCTGCCTTGTTTTTAACTCTAAATCTGTGTGAAATGTTCATTATTTTTTGATATGGGATCTAAGCATTAATCAAAGAACAGTATTAAGAAACAATACTCACTCCGTCTCATTCTTTCCATCAAACTTAGGTGTAAACTTTTATACTGAAATTGGGTGAGAAAAGTTAGCTCACGTAACTTATTTATAGTCATGATGTGGGAAAAAACAATTTGCTATCAATATCCTCTTATTTCCACTTCTGCTCAGAAAGCTGTGACTGGAATGACAAAACTGAAGGCATTAATAAGATGAGGATGCTGGCAAGATTTGTTAGACCAGTCACGTTTTTCTTTGTCTGAGGAGACAAGTCGCAGTCACAGTGATCTTACATTTATAGAATGGTTTTCATGCTGAAGAATGTCCAAATGCTTTAAAACTTGACAAATTACATACATGAATCTTGCCATTCATTGCTGAATTTCAGCAGCCTCTGTTGTGAAAGGTTTTTAACAACACACAGTAAAGTCTAGTTCACTCTAGGACAAGATACGACTACTATAAAGCAGGAAGAGTCTAGGCAGGCAGATAATAACACTTCAAATGGAAATGCAAAGAGACCACTGAAGTTAACATACTACTCAGGACTGTGTGTCACATCGATTAAATGACCTTCCTTTTGTGTTTTGAGAGGACCATACATCCAATAACTCTCTGAGTAAGTTCAAGTGCACTTCATACACTTAAAGCACTGTTCTCCAAGGTGCTGAGTACTGTGGTTCACAAGGTAACAAATGGTAAGTCTGTAAAAATGACACAATTAAATGTAAGTAAGTTCTTAAGTGCTTTACTGATCAGAACTTCCAGAGCTGTATAAAAGAGCCTATGTATCTGAGAACCTGACATTTATATCTTGAAAGTAGAATTCCCGAAGGAGAGAAACAGAAGCAGTGAAAAGGTTTGGTATTTTTCACTGGCACCACTTACAAGGCCAGAAATAATTTCTCTCAAAATCCTTTCTCTCATCCATTCCTTTAGAATTTGCTTTATGAGGCTAGTGGAAGAAGACAAGGGTTCTGTAAAAAAAACAAACACCCCCCCCAAAAAAAACCACCAAAACAACAACAAAAAAACCCAAACCAAACCAACCAACCAACTAACCAACAAAGAAAACCTAAAACGTATCAGAAAAAACTTAGACAAAACCTAGATGTTTAAAAAACTTCTGCACAGCTGTTAACCTACCTGTAGAGATGCTGATTTCTTTAGACATTTCCAGTGCTGCAGCAAGGATTGTACAAGAGGGAGGTTTACTCTAAACAGTAATTTAAGAATTTCTCAGATAGAGGCAAATGTGCCTGAAGACTGATACCTGCCACAGCCACTGCTGCTGAAGGTGCATGAGGTTGGAGAGAGCAGACAGTAGTCTGCTGAGACTCTCAGGAGACAAGGAGCATGTCCAAGAGTCTTGAAGAAGCATGAAGGAGGATCACCATAGGGAAGGGTAATCTTGAATAGGAAAATCCTGGTGTTTTCCTAAAGTTCATCCACAGGTGCTTCAGTCATCTTGGGACAACATTCTGTTCTCAGATACCCAACCTCTGGGACCAGATCTCTTTCCTTTTATGCCATCATTTGGAATGGAGTTAGATTGCTTACATTAAACATGTCATGAACGGTTACAATTATGTGTCTCAAAAAGCATCTACAAAGGCAACCATGGCAAGAGAAATACAACCAAAACTCTCCAAAGTGAAAGTGAAATCTAAAAGAAACGTTAAAGAAAGTGTTAACATTTACTTTTTTTTTTTTTTTTCCCCAGGTTGACACACTGTTTAAGACTGTAGTACTGTATATGGAGTAGATGCTTTACCTCATGATGAATACACAGTGTACAAGTTACATGCCTGGCCTTGCTGGATGGGGTTAGTGGATTTCTAGAAAATATCTTCAGATAAGTGCATTTTCTACTTGAGATAGGCACTTAATATGAGTGTGAACAGTATGATTTCTAAAAACTTACCTGCATCAAGGACTCAGCTATCCAGGGTTCATTGACTGAACCCAGGAAGGCTTCCTGAGACTGTGTGTCTGAAATATAGATCATCTCTTCCTTTCTGAGCAAAGGTCTGAGGAGGTTTGAACCTGGGCTTCCCATTTCTTGGGGAATGTTAGGTCAGAGTATTGGTATTGTAAAGAGAAGGAAGGGGACCCCCTTGGTATCTTTCCTTTGCAGGGAGTAAGTAGAAGTGTACAGGAACCACCACAAGGAGTTAACATTATATCCAGTCCTCTTCAGTCGGTGGCTGGCAGACAAATTCACTCTATTGGAGGCAGCCAAAGAGTAGGGAAGGATTATTATATTGAAGCTGTCCTTTTAACTCTGCTCTTACCCAGCAGTCAGAAAAATGCACCAAGGTGGAAATGTGTACTTGTGACCTTCTTTTCTTGTATTTAGGTAATTAATCTTGCACTCCTCGTACCAGATCTAAAGCAGAAGGCATGAAACCTGAGATACCCAGGAATGCTTCAGTTCCCATGAATGCATTTTCAGCCCTGCCAGAAATTCAACTCAGTGTTGTCATGAGGTCTGGCTGGTAGTGCCCATGCCCTGCCACGGTTCCTATGGTAGGGAAACATATTCCCCAATGATTTCCGAAACGTATTCCAGTAAAGTGTAAAATCAAGACACTAAAGCCTCATCAGCCACCTGCTGGCACCAACAGTTCATCATGGATGCAAGGAATGTGAGGGCAGCTGAGGAACAGAGGAAGACAGTAGCAGGAGCTGGGGCACAGGAGGAGTGGGGGAGATGCAGTCAAGATGCATACACATATCTAGGTTTATTCATGGGCATATGACCGGACCTGAGAAGGAAGCTCTGCAGAAACAGCACCCAGGGAAGGGGATTCAAATCCTCATTCATAGTCTGCTCTTGGGAACTCCCAGCCTGGTCCCACTAGACCAGACTGAAGCTATCAGAGTAAAATCCACTGCTGTGTGATTAGGACATGGAAACTGAAAGAGGACACTGGGAAGAAATACCCCTCAGTCTCACATATGTAACATAGCAGATTGATTCTCCAGACAGAATGTCATTAATCATCTCCCTGATGTGTGTTGGAGACACACAGTCAGATAAGAAGGATGTAAGTGGCAACGAAAGGAATAGAAGAAAGAGTATCCTCTACTTGCACACACACGTGGGCCGGAGGAAGTTGAGTAGGAAAAGGGGACAAGTGAAATATATTCATTGAGAAGTAACTAACTCCCTCAAACAAGGAGAAAACAGCAGGACAAAAAATGGAGATGAAGGAAAATCATTCAACTGCAAAACGCTTTGGAGAGCAGGAAAGATGTCCCTCAGGGCTTCATTTTGCACTTGAAAGGAGGAAGGAGAACTAACCAAAGTGACTGGATACCAGAGGCTTCCTACTCCCCTTGCAGCCATCATGCTGCCCAGCTGTTACACAATCCTTCCTTGTTTACAGCCTTTTCCCCAGCTGATGTCTGTATGTGGGGAACATGGGTGTTAAACCAACAAGCACTTTTAAACTTTTTGCTTAGCGTTTAGTAGAACAGGGGCTGAAACCAAGAACTCTCTTATATATTTGTTCCTTACCCACCTTTTTTTGTGCATGCCCTTCTTCTGCTTTTTCTTCTCTTCATCTTCTTTCCAAAGAAAGTGAGAGTAATGTTTTCACTCTGTCTCACACTCTGCATTAATTTCTCATGTCTCATTAAAGAGCTACAACAACAACAACAAAAACACCCAAGCCCTATTGAATAAAAATATGTAAATATTTGGTTTTGAGTTTTCTTTTTAATGAGGCTTACAGGCAGGCTGAGGGATGAATGCTAGTTAGTTCATTTGGGTGAATCTCCAGTGGATAAAAACCTCCTGGTGCTGAATTCTTCAAACCTAGCTAGACGTAAGACTCCTCGACCAATTCCTTGAAAACTTATGAACTTTTCATTATTTCAGAGTTGCATTTTTTGCTTACTGATGCTTTTTGTTGTTTTCACTTATAATTGCTACTGTCTCTAAAACAGTTTTAAAAAATTACAATCAACACATGAAGACTCCTGTGGAACTGACATACATCCATGCATGTGAGAGCTAGTTTCTACAAACTTCAAAACCAATCCTGACAAAGAGCTATTCAGTGAGGTATATTACAGCTAACACTTCCTCTCTAGCAGAAACAAAACACCTGAAGACTCTTGAATAAATTACTCTCCTATGTAAAATTATACATTGAGACGATGTTTTTTTTTCCCCCGCTCTTTGGTTTTGTCAAAACTTGAAAATCTTTCAGATTTAAGAGACAAAATTATAATCTTGTGAAAATTCAGGCATGAGGAACTGAGTTAATGCAATTTGCATGATTCTACTTACTGATGATGGGTCTTTACTACTTGACATTTTTCTCTGCCACATGTATCCCAGCATTTATCTAACTCTCCTTGCAAATGCGATCATATTCCAAAGTAGCACAGATGTCAAAAGTATTTCCATATATGTCTTGAGGTGGTCTTCTAAGGGAAGCAAATGTTCCACAGAAGCAGAAAAAAATGCAATGGAAATATATCTTAATTTTTAACCTCTTTTAATATGAAAGTTATGCAAATTTGATTAAAACAGAGATTTAAACCAAGACTGAACTGCACACTGAAGAATAGTTGTGTATAATCTGCAAGTGGCTTTCCACAGCAGTAAGTATGCTGTTGCACAGTCCTCCAGCACCCTCTGCTGCTTGATTGCCATATTTTTTGTATTTGTATGGAGCTTTTAGCCATTTTTTTACCTCTGTTTTGATGAGAAAAAATATGTATATTAAAATTGCACCTACAGCAATTAAATGATTCCTTGAATTGATAAACAGTGTGTGTAAAGTTCCATGTAATTATTGTCCTTCATTTCCTCAGGGAATGACAGGAAGATATCAGATTGTCCTGCTTGCTTACTGGTGACTTGCAGTGCATATTTTCTGCCATTACAATTTGACTTGGTATAACAGAAATGTGTCTGTTGCTTAAGATGACATTCTCTGGTTATGCAATTTTATTTCATAGCAATTATTTCATAGAATCAAAGAATCATTTAGGTTGGAAAGATCATTGAGTCCAACCATTAAGCCAACAATGCCAAGTCCACCACCAAATCTTGTCCCTACATGCCACACCTACATGCCTTCTAAATACTTTCAGAGATGGTGACTCAACCATTGTTCTGGGCAGCCTGTTCCAAGGCTTGACCACCCTTCCTAGTGTCCAATCTAAAACTCCCCTGGCACAACTTCAGGTTGTTTCCTCTTGTCCTGTCTCTTATTATTTGGGAGAAGAGGCAAACCCTCACCAGATGCAACCTCCTTTCAGGTAGTTGTAGAGAGTGATAGGGTTTCCCCCAAGTCCCTTTTCTTCAGGCTAACAAACGCCAATTTCCTCAGCTGCTTCTCATACAACTTGTGCTTCAGACTTCACCAGCTCCTTCCCTGAACATGCTCCAAAACCTCAATGCACTTCTTGAAGTGAGGAGCCCAAAACTGAACACAGGATTCAAGGTGTGGCCTCACCAGTGCCGAGTACAGAGGGACAATCACTTCCCTATTCTGCTGGCCACACTATTTCTGATACAGGCCAGGATGCCATTGATGTTCTTGGCCACCTGGGCACACTGACAGCTCATGTTCAGACAACTGTCAACAAATACCCTCAGGTGGGCAGCTTTCCAGACACTCAGACTGTAGCACTGCATGGGGTTTTTGTGACTTAAGGGCAGGATCCGGCACTTCACCTTATTGAACCTCATACCATTGACTTCAACCCATCAATCCAGCCCGTCCAGATCCCTCCACAGAGACTTCCTACTTTCCAGCAGACCAACACACCCACCTACCTTGGTGTCATCTGTAAATTTGCTGAGGGTGAACTTGGTCCCCTTGTCTAGATCATTGACCCTTGACTCAATCCCCTTGTCCAGATCCAAGACTGGCCCAGTGAGGGGGGGACACCACTAATGACCCGCTGCCAGCTGGATATAGCACCATTTACCACCACTCTCTGGGTCCAGCCATCTAGCCAGTTTTTAGCCCAGTGAACAGTGCCCCTCTCCTAGCCATGAGCAGTTTCTCTAGGACAATGCTATGGGAGACAGTGTTAAAGGCTTTACTGAAGTCCAGGTAAACAACATCCACAGCCTTTCCCTCATTCACTAAGCAGGTTACCTTGTCATAGAAGCAGATTAGATTGGTCGGGAAGGACCTGCCTTTCATAAACCCTTCATAAATCATGCTGATTCCGTGGTTGTCTTGTATGTGCCAGATGATGGCACTCAATATTATCTGCTCCATGACCTTCCCCAATACCATGGTCAGACTGACAGGCCTGTAGTTCTCTGGATCCTCTTTCTGACCCTTCTTGTTAACTGGGCATCACATTTGCTAACTTCCCGTCAACTGTGACCTTCCTGTTTGACCAGGACTGCTGGTAAATGATGGCAAGTGGTTCAGTGAGCACTTCCGCCAGCTCCCTCGGGGAGCAACTGGCCTTGCTGCTAAAGACTGGGGCAAAGAAAGCATTAAGCACCTCTGCCTTTTCCTCATCCTTTGCTATCATTTCCCTCCATAACCAATAAATGATGGAGATTTTCCTTAGCCCTCCTTTTGTCACAAATGTATTTATTGAAACATTTTTATTGTCTTTTACATCAGTAGCCAGATTAAGTTCTAGCTGGGCTTTGGCCCTTCTAATTTTCTCACTGCATAACCTCACAACCTCCTTGTAGTCCTCCTGCACTTCCTGTCCCTTCTTCAAAAGGTCATCAACTCTCCTTTTTTTCCTGAGTTCTGGAAGTCCAAGGTAGTAGTTCTGCTGAGTCCCTCCTTCTCTGAGAATTGCAAACTCAAACATTTTGTGATCACTGTGCCTAAGATCATATCACATTTCATATTGATTTTATATTTTATATATATATAATTATGTCTTCATAAAGCTCAATGTACCCTTTATTACCAAGATTTCTTACAGATATCTCTGGAATACTTTCTGTCCAAGATTTTGATCATGTTCATCTATCAAAAATGCTGAAGAAAAAAAGTAGCTTTTATGCTTGCATTTTCTGTTTTTTATTGTTGTATTTTCCATTTCTAAGAAGACTTTATAAAGCTTATCCCAGACAGCAGACAAATGTGGATATTCAAACTATGTATTGGTCAAAATATAATATATAAATGCAAACACACACACATTCATTAAGGCAGAACTTCCATAAGGTATAATGAAGGGAAGGAATTGTCTGTCAGAATATGTGTCAGAAGCATAAAAAACTCAGCATCATACACTGTACTGACTAAAACAGTGATTTGAAGAGCAGGAAAAGTTAAGGGAATATCAACATGTAAGATTATGCTGTTTTCAAGGCATCTCTGATCCACCGGGTATTTTGGAAACCCCAGGTCTATACAGAATGCACCAAACAGCGAAAGCTTAGGATTCAATGTGTAATTCTCTCTATAGGTATCTAGAGTATTATATACCCATTTTTTTCTGTTCAGATATTCAGCCATGTGATTATGTTAGTCACGGATGGAATTATCCCAAGAAAATAAGATTATGAAATCTCCATTTGAAATTCTTCAACACTATTGAAAGCACAGGTTTGGGGAATCTTTGTCAAGACATAATTTCCTCCAGTGCAAGTGGGATGACTTTCTGAGGGATCTGCATTAATGCTTAGTGCCAGAAGGGATGGTTCCTGTAGGTATGAATTATGCTACACCTACACACATAGTCCAACACAAACAGAACAACTCAGACAAGTCAGGCTTGATTAGATCTCTCAGGCACTTCTAGTATGTGTTGTTTTATCCTTTGTGAGGACAGTGCTTAGGTGTTAATGCTCTCAAATTGTTTGCTGCTGATCAGGAAAACACACTGCTGGCTTTATTGTCTTCTTCATGCATCTTGTTCCCGAGTAACACCTTAGAAGCAGGACATTGGTCTGGAGGCTAACCACGAGTGAATACTTCTCAGGAGGAAATTACAGAATGATGGTCAGATCCAAAACACTGTAGGCACGTGAAATAAATAGGTGAATTGCACAAGCCCAAAGCTACGGTCAAACAAGAGCCCTGTCAGAGGCTGACAGATTCTGGAATCATGTGGGAGGACCTTCCCCTTTCAGCTATAGCATCTGTCCAGGCACTTGAAATCTGTGCATGTGCTGACTTTTCCTTACCTGAGCAGTTCAGTACCTCAACTCTTGCTCCAGTCTCACCAGGGAGTCTGTTGCCCCAGTGCAGCCAAATCTCACGGTTATATGTTGCCTGAAAAACCTTCATACACTAACAGTCCTGTTATCACAAAATATATTGGGACACAGAACAGGAGAAGGCAACACTCATCATCATACCCAGTCCTCCACCAACAGAGACAATCAGAAAAGGAGCAGCAATTCAGGGCATAAAGGACTCAAGTCACAAAAGCTTTCCCACCACTAACAAATGTTAAGACCTCCCAAGAATTTCAGGAGGTGCTCAAAAACAAATGTGGCAGTTTATTAAATTTTGGGTTTAGCCAGAGTTATTAAATCTACCTCAATCTGTAGCTCAGGTGCCCATCTTTTAAAATAGAGTGATTAAGATCACCGACTTCATGACTGTGTATCAAAGATGGTGGAAATAAAAAGATTTATTTAGTAACAACAAAACTTTCAGAAACCAAGTCCTAGTCAGTCAGACTGAGAAGAATTATATGTGCATTGAAATGTGCAGATCATTATTTGACAAGTCATTTGGCATACTAAATTATCTTCCTGGAATAACAGGTGAGGAAACGTAATTTTTACTCTTGTTCATTTACTCCGTTTACTTCCACGGAAGTTGGCTCCTGAAAAAAGTTTACAAGATTATTTGATACATTTGATAGAATTGTCCTTTCCACCAGCACTGTGTGCATAGACTGTAACTCCAGATGTTACAGAACAGTCCGATATTAACACTTTCTCATGTGTTTTCTTTCCCTCCTCTTACAAATTAGCATTATAGCGATCTCTGTTCTGAAAGTCTCTATAAGCACGTCTTGCATCTGCTTTGCTGTGTGGGATTCTTCCAAAAGGTTCTAGATCATTGAAGCAGGCATCAAAAACTTCATCCACAGCTTTTTCCGCTGTTTCTTTGCTAACTTTTCTAACAGCCAGAATGGAACGAACTGCTCTGTCTCGTACACAAGTCTAAAGTGGGAAATAAATAAAAAAATATCTGACATCATTAATATAATTTTTTTCCAGATTTTGTCAAGTAGTAACACCTACTATATAGGCGATAAATTTGTATCACAGAAGAGTCAAACAGTGCCTGTAATAAGCATTAAAGTATTTTAGTTTCATCCTGTGTTAATTATGTGTTTTAGTTTTCCATGTACACATGGACCACATGATAATTAAAAGACATTCCTTAGAACAGGAATTACAATACAATTTGGCATTTTTTGTAGGTATCAAGTATTTCTAAAATTTATCCTGGACACAAGAAAAATACGACAGAAAGAAATAGACTTAAATACCAGGTAGCTATTTTCAAATTCAAAGGCTATAAAACATAAAGGAATAACTTCTCTATTGGCACTCAATACTTCTCTTTATGGCAACTTTTTTTAGAGTTTGTCTACAAAAACATAAAAAAAGATGTAAACATCAGCTACAAGTTACTGCCACTCTATCATGAGCAACTAATTGTGACTCTATCTGTAGGTTTCATTACTATGTATAAAAATTAATTCATGTAAGACTTAATACAAATGGTTATTCAGAAATCTTGTCTTTCTGCTTCCTCCAGTTTTCAAAGACTTGTAAATAAAAGAGTGTTACCCACTTGTAGTGGATAAGGTATTCCCCCTACATTTCCTGCAAACCCTGGTTATATTAGCCATCCATTGTCAGTGATAATGCTTTATGATATTCCTAAGTATTCAGGAATTTCACTCCAATAAAAATAACATCCTGGGGAAAAAAAAGTAACATTGGTCATTAAAAGTAAGTTAAGAGAAAACAGCAAGCCCATGGCATCTACTTCTTTTTCTGATGTTTTCGGGTATGAAAGTGCAGAAGGCTGAGATCAAGTAGGTAAAGATGGCTCATAAAAAATTATTAGACTTTAACATTTACAGTCTTTACCTGGTGATGCCCTTTCAATCCAAATTTAAACCTGGCTATTTCATTCATCAATGTACAGTCACCACTGAGATTAGCAGCTCGAATCTATTGAGAAAAATACAAAGCCAGAAGATCAGAGAAACATGTAAAAATACAATGTCAAAAAAGTTGTAAAAAATTTTTTTCTTCAGTATTTTTCTGGTGACTGCTGGTAGAGATTATTCCCAAGGCCACTTTAATTCCTTATAGCCACCTTAACTCCTTTATATCCACCCTCTCAGCCTCAGCAAAATGCAAAATATTACTACAGCAACCTTTAAGTTTTTCCAGGAACTACATCTCACTTATTCCTAAAGCTTAAATGAATGAGCAGTAGAGATCATATGTATGTGTGTATGTGTGTGTATATGTATATGAACTGCTAGAAGAACATGGAAAGTAATATTATCCCCAATCTATATCAGAAGCTGTTACATGAGTCAGGAAGAAAGGCAGATACCTTTCAAAGACTACAGCTGCAATACCCAGAAGAGCAGTAACCCATCTGTTTCGCAAAAAGCCAAATTTAAATGAGTATGTATGGTTTAGCTTGTTAACTGTTTTGTTCTGTACACTGTAATTTCTTTTGCCTGCCAACTGTTCCATACCCTACCCAGTCTGTCAGGAAATGTAAATAAACCATGATTTCCTACAATTAAGTACCAGAGTGAGAATAAATGAACAGAAAATATGAAAGGTAAGAAAAAGCTGTCAACAAAAAATGTAAACACCATATAATAGAGTAAATATCAAAAGACTTTAGGTAAACACATAATCTCAACAAGAGCAAGAACATGCACAATCTTGTTTTACATACATAGTCTCTAAACTTGTGTTTGAGGCTTGCATGCTTTATTCTGCACTGTGTAAATGCTTAGACAAAAAAAGTTAGACAATAGTTAATAATTCAGAATTACTGTATTGGGTTTACATGGCAGAATGCTGGCAGTGAGGTGCCTGCCAGGGTGCCTTCTGTGAGACAGGACAAGTGGCTGCCTCCATGTCAGACAGAACCAGCTTTAACTGGTTCTGAAACAGACCTACCACTAGTCAAAGTTGAGACCATTAGCGGCTGGTTGTATCTCTGTGATGACTCGTTTAAGAAAGGATAAAAAGTACTACAGGGCAGTTGTAGACAAAGGAGTTAGAAAAATGTGAGGGAAACAGCCCCAAAGACACCAAAACCTGTGAAGAAGGAGGGGGAGGAGGTGCTCCGGGCATCAGAGGAGCCCCTGCAGTTTGTGAAAGAACATAGTAGAGAAGATATCTACACTGCAGTCCCAGGAAAACCCCATGACAGAGCAGACAGATGTGCCCTGAAAAAAGCTGCTGCCCATGAGGGAATAGATTTCCTGTCAGGCGCTGTGGGCCATGGGGGAGCAATGCTGGAGGAGCCCATCCCCAAAAGACTGTATGCTGTGGGAAGTACTCAAGTTGAAGTAGGTCTCGAAGAATAGCAGCCCAGGGGAAAGACAGGTTAGAGAAGTTCATGAAGGACTGTAGCCTGTGGGAGGGACCTCATATTGAATCAGGGGAACAACGTGAAGGTGAAGGAGCGGCAGAGACAAAGTGTTATGAACTGACCACAGCTCACATTCCCTTGTCTCCCTGAGCCTCTTGGCAGGTTAGGAGATAGAAGAGCCAGGAATGAAGGAGTGACGTTGAGCCTGGGAAGAAGCTGAGGGGAGGGGGAAGGTATTTTTAGTTCTATTTTTCACTATCCTACTCTGTCATTAATTGGTAATAAATTAAATTAATCTTCTCCAAGTCAACTGTATTTTTGCCATGACAGCAACTGGTAAATGACCTCCATGTCCTTATCTTGATCCATAAGCTTTTTAATCTTACTTTTGTCCCCTGTACCATTGAGGAGGGGAAGTCAGAAAATGGCTCAGTGGGTTCCTGGCAGCTATACAGAATGGCTTTATTGATACCACATAAGGTTACTTCATTAAGTCTTATCTATAAGAAGATAATGATGACAGTAGCTCTTTTCTACAGCAAATATGAATTCAATTAATGAATTAAAATAATTTTTATGAAATCTGATTTGTTCAGTATCAAACTGATAATTTTGGTTATCTTACATACTGTTTATAGGTGAAACTTGTGCAATTTAAAGTCTAGATCAAATAAGTTCTAATTAAAAATAAACAAATCAACCAAGCCACAACCAAAAAACCCCAAACAAACTGGAAACAAAGCCACCATAATATTTTTATGTATTTTTTAAAAAAAAACAGTAAAAAAAATTCCTAATGCACAAAGTCATGAGTATATACTTTAATAAGACTAATCATAAGAGTTTTTCTGTGGCCAAAAAATATGGATTGTATCAGAAATTAAATAAAAGCATGTGAACATGCATCATATATGTAAGAGGAATCCTTCACAACCTGTGCTCCATTTAATTCCACCTCCTAAAGCATCAATTATTAAGGCCTTTTAAGCAGAAAATATGCTCTGAAATCATAGAAACATAGAATCATTTGGGTTGGTAGGGACCTTAAAGATCATCTAGTTCCAATTCTCCTGCCATGGGCAGAGACACCTTCCACTAGACCAGGTTGCTCAGAACCCCATCCAATTGACATGGAGTCATAACTACAGTGTACTATTAGCAGTATCATAATTATTCATAAAATGAATGTTACAGGAAAAGACAAGTTTGTTGTTACTCAAAAAGATCTAAACAAAAATAAGGTTACTGTACTATTGTGAAAACTATTCAACACATCAAGATTTGCATGGGAGAAAAAGAATGCTATAAGCATTTGAATAATGTGCGAATATGTTTTCACTTCTAATTACTCTCATTTGTCAATAACCACTTCTTGCTATGGCTACACTCACAGTGATCATTCTACTTATATGACATTAACTTACTAATATTTGTGAAAACTAAGTATTTGTTTTCTGAGTGAAGCTATTTAGGTTGACCTGACAGAGAGAACAAAATGTATTAACAGGACTAAAACAAATGAAGTATGTGTAAGAGATCATATAACATGAAGCATCCCTAATAACCAGCAGTAATTAATAAAATGACATTAGAAGTGTTCTAATTTACCTCTGAACATGCCAAGTGCTTGACATTTTTAAACCAGTCAACGTGCGCACGGCAGTGATCAAATGCATGAATCAATTCATGTGTGACCACCCGGTTCATATGGGATTGTTGGCGAATGTTGTTCTGACACAGAACAATCTGCAGATGAAGAGTTAAAAGAAGTGTTTTAGCACGTTTCAATATCTCCCTTACTTCTCAGAGCACATACCACCTACAGCATTTAGGGTCTTTAGATCAGTGTTTTTCAACATTATTAGCCTTATCATTTTGTAGTATATTAGTTCCAATATAGAATCACACAGAATATGCTGAGGTGGAAGGAACCCATAAGGATCATCAAGTCCAACTCCTGGCCCTGCACAGGACCATCCCCAAGAGTCACAACATGTACCTGAGAGTATTGTCCAAATGCTTCTTGAACTCTGTCAGGCTTGGTGCTATGACCTCATCTCTGGGGAGCCTGTTCCAGTGCCCAACCACCCTCTGGGCGAAGAAACTTTTTGTAATATCCAACCTAAACCTCCCGTGACACAACCTCAGGACAATCCCTTGGGTTCTGTCACTGGTCACCACAGAGAAGAGATCAGTGCCTACCCTTTCTCTTCCCCTCACGAGGAAGTTGTAGATTGCAATGGGGTCTCCCCTCATTACCATGGAACATCTTTCATTTATCTTGTTTTCATGACTAATTCAAATATCAGTGTTGGTAAATTTAAACACTAAGGGGGACATCTCCAACACCTACCTGAGATGTGGCAGCATCAAAACCTCCACTGACACAGCCATCGCAGTTTTCACAAGAAAAGTGCCGGTCGTTGAAGACAGTGCTGAAAGGCACAAACAAACAAAGTTACAGAAAAGAATCTGAAAAACATCAGTCACTACTTACAGTAGTGATGTTACTACACAGATCAAGATAAATTAGTTTACATACCAACCAGATTGCTTCATAGCCTCAAGGAGTAGTTGAGCATATGGATCTAGAAAAATATTGCTGCAATCAATTTCTCTAAATCTCTACATTCAAAACAAAAGTTCTGAAAGTCATCTATAATCAAAATATAAACACAGTTAAAGAAAAAAAACAAACAAGAAAAGCACTGTACATGCAAATTCATACTTTGCAGTATTTAACCCCAATACAATGCAATTGGCATCTGTTACAGTTCTGAATATGTAAAGAGATATAGAATCATAGAATGGTTTGGGTTGGAAGGGACCTTCAAGACAATCTAGTCCCATCCCCCTGCCATGGGCAAGGATACCTTCCACTAGACCAGGTTCCTCAGAGCCCCATCCAACCTGGCTTTGAGCATTCCGAAGGATGAGGCACCTGTAACTTCTCTGGACAACTGTTCCAGTGCCTTAACATTCCCAGAGTAAGCAATTTCTTCTGTATATATAACCTAAATTTCTCCTCTTTCAGTTTGAACCCATTACTTCTTGTCCTATCACTACAGTTCATGACAAAGACTCCCTTTCCAGCTTCCCTGTAGGCCTCCTTCAGATACTAGAAGGTTGCTATGACATCTCCACATAACCTTCTCTTCTCCAGGCTGAACAGCCCCAACTCTCTCAGCCTTTCTTCGTAGGAGAGGGGCTCCAGTCACATTACCAACTTCGAGAGAAGGGCCTTTCTCTCAACTCTTTCCACCATTTCCATGCCCTTTTAAACTGGGGGTCCCAGAGCTGGACACTGTAATCCAAGTGGGGTCTCACAAGAGCAGAAGAGAGGGGGAGAATCACCTCCATCGACTTGCTGGCCCTGCTGCTTTTGATGCAGCCCAGCATATAGAGTCAAAGCTGTTCAGGAATCAAGTCACTCTTGATGTTACTTTATTACTAGTACAAACAGAGTGACTTACAGTGACCATCGTTTGCCGTTAACACTCATAGTCAACGTCACACAGTGAAAAGGGCACAAATGGACAGAAATTGACAAATCGTCTAAATTTCTCAGGAAAAAAAAAGGTAGAGAAGGACCTTCTGATAGGGAAAGAAAACGCCCTCTTGGCCACTTTCGAAATGGTGTTAAACAAAACCAGCGTGTTCATAGAGCAGCAGCCCCATCCTGCCACCTGCCAGGGTCCGTCCGGCCGCCCCGGGGGCGGGGGCAGGGAGGGGGCGCAGCTCCGGCCCCGAGACCCCGCACAAGGTCGCAGCGGAGGGACACGGGCGGCCCGAGTCCCACGCCATGGCCCCCGCTGCGCCAGGGCCGGGCCCGTCGGGGCACAGGGAAGCGCTTACTCGTTTCCAGGGTCATCCTCAGCATCACCTGGCACCTGTTGTGGAAGGTGAAGAGGCTGCGGACCAAGAAGCTCTGCGGCTTCTTGTTCCGGTCTGGAAAGAGCCGATAGCCGAAATCATCCTCCTCTACCGCCCCTTTCTTCTCGGCCGCCGGCGGCGAGTCACCCTCCCCGTGGTCCATGGCGAACCGTGCCCTCCCACTCCCTGCCGGCCCCGTTCCAGCGGGACAGGGCACAGGGCACAGGGATCAGGGTTTCGGGCAGTCGGGCCGCCCAGCGCCAATCGCCGCCCGCGCTCCCGGCACGTGGGCGGGGGCGGGCCCGGGCTCGCTCGGCTGCGCTGCATCCGGGGAGGGGCCTCGGCCGCGTGGGGAGGGCGGGGGGCGGCGGGGAGAGGCGACAGCCGGAGCGGGTGACACCCGGAACAGGTGAGGCCGGGGGGGACAGGATGAACTGCGGTGCCCGAGCCCCGCGGTGTCGCTACTCCGTGGTCCATTGGCGGCCCCGCCGCGCGAGTGACGCGGCGAAGCGAGGGGAAGCCCACCCTGCTGGAGTCAGGGCCTCGCTGTAACTTGGGGGCGGTGCAGCGGCGCGCACTGGGGCTCCGGGGGGCTGCTCCGCCTCGGGGCCTCCTGCGGCACGGCCTGGGGAGCCGCTCCCGGCGGGCCCGCCCTGCCCCTGGTGCTGCCGGCCGGGACGTGCGGCTGCTGCCCCGCACAGCCGCGGGAACCTGGCGGCTCTCTGGTGCTGGGAAGGGCCCAGCTCTGAGAATCCTATAAAAGCGCCTTGAGAGGGTGTAAGACCTGTGCTGGGAAGAGGCCGCCGTCACGGTGTGGATGAAGGTTATTGCTAAGTTGTGTACGGCTAGTGGGTAACGGAGCAAGCTTACGTTATACACTGGAACGAAACAGCCAGAGAAGAAACAGCCGGATTTCATGTTAGATTTCCATGTGTTTAGTGGAAACTGTTTCAGTCAGTGACGGCAAAAGGAAAAGTTCAGCAGATCACAACGCATTTTCTCTCATCTTTTGAAGTATCTTATTCTCGTTGGCCAGGATATGTGTACTATCTCTGTAGTTTATTTATACTTACATGAGGCTTGTAACAGATCCTGAAGCTTTCAGTCAAGAGGTTACTGTTAGCAACCATTCATAATTCTCCTTCTCTAGGTTTGTATTTAGCTCATCATGAATTACTTAGTCATGATTGTTTTCAAAGCATGTTTGTTTCATCCTTTCAGATTTTTGTGCTATGAACTGTACAAACATGGGGTTTTTTTTGAATTGTAACCAAGATTTTTATTTGTAAGATTACTTTTTAATAGTTGCTTGATATTTTTTGATAATAAAACTTCCTCATTTAAGACAGTAAAATTAAGATCAAAATTTATGATGACTATTAACTTAATAATTATTAAGTTTTGGAGACTTGCTGGCACTTTCAGGATTACCATTGACTTGTTGGGCGCTTTACCTTACATTTAGTCAGGAAAACATGACTTGTTTCTTATGATATACTTTGTTATATCTGAATAATGGCTTCCCTTCATATTTTCAATGGCATTTAAATTGTGTTTCTTTTTGGCCTCTTAGTATTTAATGTTCCTACTATGTTGTTGGGAAGCCCAGCTTGCTTATAAGTGAGACTTTTTAATTTTGAAATAGTCAGCTTCTTTCTCTACATACTTTCAAATTCCTATTTAGAAAGCCTTTTTCCACAATGAATGCACCGAATAAAACGATAGAACTACAGCTGCAAATGAAGCAAAATGCTGAAGAGCTGCAGGATTTTGTGAGAGAATTGGAGAGCTGGGAAAAAGATATTAAAGAAGTGGATTCTGAACTAAGGAAGCAGAGTGGGGTCCCAGAAGAGGTAAAGATCATAAGACCAGTATCAACGTAGCTGTTTATAATGTGATAATGTTTATAATAATTACATTTATAATAATTACATTTGTTGACTTAAAGTATCTGAATAGAAGGTGTGAACTAACCTAGCTGAAGTAGACCAAAGATTCCTCTGTAAACTGCTCCACCAACAGAACTGTGGGGTAGTAGCCTCTGAAGGTGATGAGGCAAGTAAATTTTTAGTCAGTTTGGGGTAGATTTATGAGAATATCTCTGTGGCAGCATCAGTATCACTTATTTACTGCTGAATTTTAACATATTTGCCGTGTATTGAAAGGTTTGTACTTGTCTGTAGTGGTTTTGTGGAGTTCTGAGAACAGCTTGCTGGATGGATTTCTAAAATAAAACTAGTCAGTGGATACATACTGTATTTAAACATAGGTACTGTAGATACTTCAGTGCAAGTGACTTTCACACATCTGTTTTATATTAAATTACTTAATTTAGAATTTACCACCAATTCGAAACAAGGCTTTTAAGAAAAAGAAGAAAAGCAAAAGTAAAGTCCCTTCAAAGATAACCTCTGAAGAAAACAAGAAAAACAAGATCAAGTCTTATGATTATGAAGCATGGGGAAAACTTGATGTGGTGAGTCAGAATATTTAATTTGTTACCTGAGTCTTGTCCCCAGCTGATGCTGTGTTAAATAAAATTTTGTTATAGTACTGAGAGTTCAGTCCACAAGTTGTTAACCAACTGTGCTGGGTACCATATGAACGTATAAAGTAGCTTTCTCCCAAAAAGGTTATGTGTTTAGTGTTTGGAATATTGATAAATAGTTGGGTTTTTTTTTGACTGTGCTTTTTTTCAGCAGATTGAATTTGAATTTAAGGAAAAAAATCTGTGTTAACAGTAGATCTGTGAAAAGGTAATAATTCTAGTAGAATTTAAGACTAAACACAGTTGTTAGTATTGGGGTAGTTCTCTCACTTTTGAAATGTGGAGTACTCCTTAGTAGAGAGGAGTGAAAATTTTTGAAAATATGTATATAATTTTCCTAAAGCCTTACTTGTATTATTATGCACTGTTGAATTATAATGAAGGTAATAGGTAGTTTGGTTTTTTTTCTGATTTCAGGATAAAATACTTGAAGAACTCGATAAAGAAGATAGCACTCATGATTCTATATCTCCGGAATCAGACTCTGAAGAAGATGGAATTCGTATAGATGCAGAAAAGGCTCTTGCAGAGAAGGAAAAGGTTATAGCATTATAGATGTGGGTTATTGGCAAAGTAGCAATTTAGATGTAGAAGCATTCGTAGTTTATTTTAAAAGATCATCCACTGAGACCACACATCTAGTGGAAGAATTGCCTGTCTGGAAGTTTTTACGTCTCTTTTCCTGCCTATTCCAAAATAGAAAATTCTCACTGTAGTTCTCTTTCTTCTCATCACAAATAGCAGCAAGCTTGTTAGATTCTGCTTAATGGATGCTTATGATGATAAATATATTGATGACATTTTGCTTCGAGAAGTTGAATTGCTGTATAGAATTTTCCTGTAGATCAAACTATTTTTTACCTGAACAAAACATCTGAATGTCCCAAAATAAATCCTTAAAAATTTAGAGACAGTCCCTTTGTGAGGCCTCTACATCTGGGAATGATGGATGAACTTGTATGTCTCCTTTGCTTTAGTAATTTCAAGTTTGTACCAGTTCCATTTTACCTAATGAGGTGGGATACAGGGAGAGATCTGTCTCATGATTCATTGCCATGAGAAATAGGCTAAGTTGTGTAGCAACTTGAGTGGTTTTGAGAAAGTTCCTTGTTTGCAAGCAATCACCTAGCCCATCTGTCAGTTCATGCTTTACTTCAGAAGAGTTTTAGTTTTGGTTTGGTATTTTTGTAAGTTTTTTGTGTTGTTTTTTGGGGATTTTTTGGTGTTCTTCTGTGGAAATTTCTAAACATGTAATCTGCACTCTGCACTGAGCAACTGAGGTGTCTTTTGCCATTATCTTGACTGCAATGAAGTACTTGAGGGTACATGAGATAAAAGTTGTGTCCCAAAGGAGGGAGAAATGACAATAATTACCTTGGAAAGCAAAGGTGCCTAATCTAGTTACTAAAAACGTAAAAAAACCCAAATAAACAAAAATTCAGTAATTTAAGCAGCTGCGTATGTGCTTGTAATCAGTTTCTGGAAATGACCTACAGATACTGAAAATCAATATTTTATAAAACCCTGTCATTGCATATATCATGAGAACTATTTAATGTGGGGGATACTTAGAATATATTAGTTTAAAAACACGTTTCACAGTAAAACAGTACTTCTTGAGAAATGTTTTTTTTCCCCACCAAAAATTAGCAACATCTGTGAATGTAAAGTAACTTGCTGAAAAGGCTTTTTTCTATTTGCAGGGTAATAACTATTTTAAACAAGGAAACTTTGATGAAGCTATAAAATGCTATACTAGAGGGATGCATTCTGATCCATACAATCCAGTATTGCCCACAAACAGAGCATCGGCTTTTTATAGAATGAAGAAGTAAGAATTGCATTGTTAAATCTGTAATGTTTTCTTACGTGAAATGCTACCTTCGGATTTTTGGTCTGGTTTTAGGTCTTGATCATATATCGTGCTGTGATATAGTCTATGTAAAACTGCTGTTTCAACCTGCCTTCCAATTTCCAAGTAAAATAGGAATCACTAGGATAAGGAATCTGGTAGTCTCCGTCATCTATTTTTCCTCTGCTTTCATGCTCAAATTCACTGTCTTCTATGTTAGAATGTAACACTTGAAGAAAAAAGAGGGAGTTCACCATCTAAATTGCCTTTCAGATTCAGTGAGGTCTTTTTCTCTAAGGCTTTGATTTTTTGGAGGTAGAAAGGTTACAAAGGAGTTGATTATTCTTTCTGTGGTAGTAGAGGCTGTTGACCTCTGTTTTCCTTGTTTTGATGTATTCCGAATCAAGAGTTGTTTAAATATTTGTTCTGTGCCCCTTCTGAATTACGTAAGATTTCCATTTTATCAGGAACTTGGGAAGGTTCAAAATAAGATAAATTGCTAAAGTTTTGTGGTTTTTGTTACCTAGATGTGTCCAAACTACTCAGTCCTTTCTCTTTGATAGGTTTTCTGTTGCAGAATCTGATTGCAATTTAGCACTTGCTTTAGATAAAAATTACATTAAGGCTTATGTGAGAAGAGGAGCCGCTCGCTTTGCTTTGAAAAATCTTCAAGGTGCTAAAGAAGGTGGGTCTTTTTAAAATTCTTTCCTTAGAATACATATAAGCTTGATTAGGGCTTGTGTGATCTGCTTATTTGAGGTAGAAATATAATTTTTGTTTCCTATAAACAAAGAAATGAAATACCATGTTGCATATCCTTCTGGCAAGGTAAAGTTCAAGTAGCAAGTCCCAATGACTGCTGCAGATAGTAGTAGTTCTAGAATAATTCAGCTTTAAATGTCTTAGAATGATGTATTCCTTGCAATATCTCCGGTTTCTTGAGTAACTACAGAAAAGGGATTATCTCAAAAGAACGCTCTTACTTATCTGTCCTTCCTAACTGAAACATATTTTTCTGGTCTTCTGTTAGATTATGAAAAAGTTTTGGAGCTGGATGCAAATAATTTTGAAGCTAAAAATGAACTGAAGAAAATTGATCAGGTAATAAGTTTAATAGACTCTAGCATAAATTAATACACACTGTTCAGTCTATATCAATCTGTATTTATAACAAGAACTGATTCAACAAATTGTCATGCTTTTTATGGCATTTGAAGTTCATTGAAGTCAACATCTGTAATTGATTTACTTTTGGATAAACTAGCATATACGCAAACATCGGTGTAATAGTGAATCAGCAGACTAAGACTATGTGTACACCATCTAGGTTTTTTTTTTTGGTTTTGTTTTTTTTTGGTCGCTTGGGGCGTTTTTAATTTTCCCTTATTTTCTGCTTCCAGTGTTAACACTTCTTTCAGTCAAGCTTGGTACAAGGTAGCACAACACATGAGAGAACCTCTGTGTTCTCTTGGCCATTAAAACTGAACAGCTAGCCTGCTTGTAGTCCCACTGATTGTTGTGGTCAGCCAAACCAGGAAGTTGTTTTAAGCAGAGCGTAATAGTCTACTGCCATTCTGATCCCTTTCATGACAGGGAGAGAATGTTGATTATGATGACGTACTAAATATAAGCTCTCTTGTCAGTGCTGTATGAATATGCTTATACCTCTTCAACTGTATTTTTGAAAGTGCTTGAAAAATTTGTTTTAGGAATGAAGACACAAAGTGTCCAGGAATTGAGGAAATAAATGATTTGTGAATTGGAGTTAATACAAACAGGTTTCATGAGTCATTTTGCTTTGTGCTTCAGAAATTACATGGTTTTTATTTACCAAATATTATTCTGACTCGCAGTCCCTCATAGAAATACATTTTCAAGAAACAATTTAAAATGGTCTCTTTAATTTGTATTCAATTTACAATACAGGCATTTGTGTTAAAAAGTTTGGCAGATTTTTGCATCTTAAAAGTTTAGAGTTTATCGTAATTTGTGTTCTGAAAATGTGTAAGTGGGGAAATTATTACTGAGGGAAAAAATACGTCTTTGCAGGCTCTGTCATCAAAAGAAAGTTCAGAACATAAGGAGTTTGAAGACGTCAGAACAGGATTAACAGACGGAGAGAAGCAGCGCATTGAAGAGCAGCAGCTCAAGCAGAAGGCTATTGCAGAAAAAGATTTGGTAAATCACAGGTTCTGGTGGAACAGGAGAGACCTAGCAAAGACAACTGTTGTGTTGTGCTAATAGCTATGCAAATGTATAAATTAAACCTGATGCTGTCTTAAACTTCATAAATGCATTGTCCTTGGCGTAACCTTAATTGTGTCCCATTCGGGGCTCTGTAGGGAGTTGAGTGGGGCAGTGTTTGTTTGGATTCTTCTGGAGGAAGAAGTATGCAAAGTAGCTTTTATGGCCCAAATTGCATATGCTGAATTTCAAATATGTGGTAAGACAAGTAGAACCTGAACTGCACTTTACAAAGATCCCATTTCTCCATTATTTATATGCATTTTGATCCTGACCCCTGCTTGTCTAAGTACAGTTGTGGATTATTTCTTGTGGTTTTAAACCTTTGATTACATGATGAAAAGGAGGTATAAGACAGACTTTGGGGGTGCAGGCAGCAATGACAAAAAATCATATTTCTGGATACATAGTCTTAACTCAAAGTTGGCTTATTGATTTCTCTCTCTCACCACTCTTTCAATTAAGAAATAACATTAGCAACTAAATCAAAATTTTTTATCTGTTCACTTACCTAGTTATGTAACTTCTGACTAGTTATCAATATTCAAAACTGTTACACTGGTTGTGAGAAGTAATTAGTAGGAAAAGAATGAAACCCTACATTAAGTAGGTAAAAGGAACAAGAGTTTTAATAGATCACATAACAGAAATTTCAGTCTAATGCAATACTTCATTGGTAGCAAAGTTGACTCACTGCAGGCCTGTTCCTGGCAACATGGATCTTGTCAAGTCTGAACTATGGCCTTTCAATTTTTGCCAGTGAGTAGAGTAGAAGCAGAGGAGATATGTGGCTTCATATTAGTACTGAGAAGCAAAAGATAGTTTTAGTCCCCCAAAAACAAACAAAAAAGTAATTTTCTTGTATAGAGCATTAATTACAAAACAACAACATTTGTATTATATATCCCCAGGTAATATTTGGGGATAAGATTCATGGATGTAGCAGGGTAAAGATGAATTTGTGCAGTGCAGAAGTCATGTTGAAAGGGGAACTGTAGCAGTTCAGCTCATGTTTAAATTCAGGAGGTACAGGATGGCTTATCCTGCACATCAAGCATAAAGATAAATAAGAAGTTGTAGATTTAAGTGTGCACTTAAACTCTGCATGTGGCAGATTTTTTTATCCTTGAAGTATTAGAAATAATTAAAATACCTTTTTTGTTCTGCCAAGATATGAGGAAATATGCCATAATTGTCTGGCTCGATAAAGGTGTTCTTTGTGATCTGTATTTGTGCTGTTGTGACCCTGTCTGCTAAAAGGATTCATTGCACTGGATCTTTCTTAATGGTCTTTTTTTTTTTCTGACCTAAATATTCCAGGGTAATGGTTATTTCAAAGAAGGCAGGTATGAGGCTGCAATAGAATGTTACACCCGTGGTATCGCAGCAGATGGCACCAATGCGCTGCTGCCAGCTAACAGAGCCATGGCCTACCTAAAGATTGAGAAGTAAGTGGAATTGCAAATGCTGTATTGTTTGTTTGATGTGAACTAGACAGAATAATGATCCAGTAGATTTTCAGTCAAGTTCAGTTATTGTCACTCCTTCTAATTCTTGTTAGAATTCAGTCTAGAATAAATCATGTTGAAAGCAGTAAAGGAAAGGGACCAAATCTGTATGTGTGATCTTGCAACGCATTTTGTAGAAAAAAGTTCTGAGAAAATAAAATAGCACCAGTATGAACATATAGCTTCTAAAGTTGGATTTTTGTTCTTTTACGTGTATAAAGTTCAGATACCTTTCTGAAAGGAACTGCCCAAACCTTTGTCTTTTTTGACTATAAAACGTGCTCAGCTACTAATGTTGGACTGTAAAAAGAAGTGGATTATAGCTTTTGACTTCAAAGGGAATGAATAGAAGCTTTTTCTGGAAATCGTGATCTTTTAAAATATTTTTTTAAGTTCACTAATGGAGACATGCATGTGTAGTTTATTTTTTAATTAAGCTTTATCTAGCTAACCCAGAAACAGTAGGAAATGCATGCTTTTTAGCAAATTAGATAAGTTTCATATGTCCATTTTTGAAATCTGAACATTTTTGACTCGCTGGTGGTGTGGTAGGTTAAAACTTTCAAGATGGTAGCATGAGAAGCAGAGAGCTCAGTGTTTTGTTGGTTATGTGTTCTATGACAAGGCTGGGTGTCTGTAGAGACAGTACATTGATCTCAAATTAGGATATTATAGGTTGCATGGGTAGTATTTCTGACACAACAATTATTATTTAAAGTACATCAGAATGCAAATAATATTCTCTGAGATTCAGAGGAAGTGATACTTTAATTGAATTGCCAAGCAAGAAAATCGATTCTGTATGATAAATCTGTATATCATGAGTCTTTACATTTGAAAGAGAATCAAGCATAAAATGTAAAGAAGCTCATTGGTATTCATACAAACTGCTAGTATTGATAAGAACTGCAAATAAAAATTAATTTCCATAAGTTTAATGATAGTTTGAAGAAGAAGAGGAATGTGAAAATACTTTAATGAGCACATAGTGGAATCATGATCTAATATAACTAAATACAAATGGGATGGAAAAATTTGATCTTATAATAAACAAATGACATTATTGCAAGGGTTTACTGAACTTCCCATTCTGAAATAGTCACAGAAGTTCAGATGTAGAAAAATTTATTCTCATGTTGGCTTGCTTCTCCTTCCTTGTACTTTGTAATGGTATTTCTGGTTTTCAGAAGTACAAAGCCATGGTACTGACTTTGATTTTAAGGCTATTGAATGTTTAAAGTGAACTCTGCTCTGACAAGCTTTAAACATTTATTTTCACGGAGGAAGTGAATATTTCTGGTATGAGATACCATAAGATTTGACTCAAATTTCAAGGTGCTGAAAAATCATATTTTATGCCTTTTTTTTTTATTTATTTTTACATTGTAGCTCAATGATATGTATGTAGGAAATGAGGATCTACCTTTATATTTTAATTGGTTTGGGTAGCTCTGTGTTTTCAGTTGAAACTTCCTGTTGAAATTGATTATTAATTTTGTACTACTCTTTTGCTGAGATATGAAGAGGCAGAAAATGACTGTACACAAGCTCTGCTCTTAGATGCCTCGTATTCTAAAGCTTTTGCCAGAAGAGGAGCTGCCAGAGTTGCTCTTGGAAAGCTAAAAGAAGCTATGCAAGGTATGACTTTAAATTAGCCTAAATGTGACAGGTAAGAGATCAGTATAAGGACATGCTGATTTTTTTTCTCTGACTAATCAATATTATCAGTGCAAAAAGGAAAACCTGAGGGATTTTGTTGGGTTTCACTGAACATGTATAAAAACTCTTGTGTTGGTATCCACGTGTCGGCAAGACAGTTTTGTGTGAAATTACAACTGTCGTTGTTTATGATAAATAGTAAGAAATAGTTTGAAAAAATTTGATTAAAAAGGGGGTCATGGTATAAGCATTAGAATGACCTATGAGTGGACTCTGAGGCATATTGAGAACTGGATGAAAAGCAGATCCCAGAGGGTTGTATCAATGTCATAGGCTCTGATTGGAAGCCTGTCACTAGTGGTATCCCCCAGAGTTCAATACTGGGCCCAGTATTGTTTAATTTATTCATCAGTGACTTGGATGAAGGGGCAGAGGCCTCCTCAGCAAGTTCCCTGGTGACATAAAGCTGGGAGGAGTGGCTGATATCCCAGAGTGCTGTGCAGCCCTTCAGAAGGACCTCAGGTCGGAGAGATGGGCAGAGAAGAACTGTCTGAAATTCAACAAAGTCAAATGAAGGGTGCTGCACCTGGAGAAGAATAACCCCATGCACCAGGATAGTCTGGGGTCTGACCTGCAGGAAAGCAGCTCTGCAGAGAAAGACCTGATGGTCTCAGTGGACAACAAACTGTCCATGAACCAGCAGTATGCCCTTGTGGCCAAAAAGACCAGTGGTATCCCAGGGTGCATTAGTAAGAGCATTGCCAGTAGGTTGACGGAGTTGATCCTGCCCTTCTCAGCCCTAGTGATGCCACATCTGGAGTGCTTGTCCAGTTCTGGGCCCCTCAGTATAAGAGAGACATGGAGCTCCTGGAGTAGGCACAGTGGAGGGTGACAAATATGATTAAGGGACTAGAGCATCTCTCTTAAGAGGAGAGGCTGAGGGAGCTGGCCTTGTTCAGCCTTGAAAAGAGATGTCTGAGAGGGAACCTCATCAGTGAGTGTATCTGAAGGGAGGGTGTCAAGAGAATGGATCCAGGCTCTTCTTGGTGGTGCTGAATATTAGGACAAGAGGCAATGGGCAGAAACTGAGGCACAGGAAGTTCGGCCTTAATATGAGGAAGAACTTCTTTACTGCGTGGGTGACTGGAACAGATTCCCCAGGGAGGTTGTGGAGTCTCCCTCACTGGAGATATTCAAGAACCATCTGGACACAATCCTGTGCCATGTGCTGTAGGATGACCTTGCTTGAGCGAGGAAGTTGAACCAGAGGACCCACTATGGTCTCTTCCAACCTTGCCCATTCTGTGATTCCATGACTTACCTGCCTTTAATTAATTTTAGAGCTATTAAAGGAAAATAGAAGGTTTAAAAATCTGCCTTGAGTACACTGTAACTTGTAAAATTTACAGCTTATATGTTGCTTTTCACTCAGATTTTGAAGCCGTTCTGAAGCTGGAACCTGGAAATAAACAAGCAATGAACGAACTCGCTAAAATAAGGAATGTATGTATACTTACGCAAGTTTGGTGTTTTTTTGTTTCTTTGGGAGTAATTATTCATCAAACTTCTGATCTTTTGGATAACTTGCCAATTATTTTTCAGGAATTAACTGAGAAAGAACAGCGAACTCATCAAGAATATCCTGCGGTATTAATAAAAGAAACAGAAATAAAAAATATAGTGAAACTGATTGATGACCCATTACAGATTAAAACAACAGTAAGTTATTTTGTGAGTTGCTTTCTATAATGATGGGTAAAGTAGAGCTTAAAGTTAAAAATCTACTTCTGGTAGATTAACTCTTGGCTTGTGGAAAGCCAGAAATTACTCTTGATATATTTCAAGAACATATACATACATGGAAATGCTGAAGTTCACAGCAGTGGTGGTGTAAGCATTCAGCCTACAGTACCACCTTCAGAAAACATGGTGTATGCATACTTTTATAATGTGAAATAGGGAGGCAACCCCACAGCCCTGTCCTGTGTCTATAGCTAACATTGCAGTTCAGGACAGTTGAGTCTCTGTGTTTGATTGCAGACTTGACAAAGCCCTGGGTAAACTTTCCTTCTTTTCTTCTGCTGTTTACAGTTTCTACAGCAGCGCCATAGTGATAATAAGACATTTTGCCTATGCTGCTGTCACGTAGAGCTACTGCAAGAGCTTTGAGCCTGCATTTTTATCCACATAAACTGTAGAACAGCAGGATATTTGTTTTCAATAGGCAATATTTTTTGACTATGAATTATCAGTGGTTATAGATTAATGAGTTATATATGAAAAAATATGATAATACAGAGAGTAATACCAGCATTCTTTATGTATTAGGCTTCCTCTTTTAGTACATTTAATCTTTATACATTAAGAAATGAGTTATGTAAGTGCAAAGCTTGCTCATACTTTTATTTGTATGTACTTTTACTATGTAATGCTATGCTTTTGATAATTTGAAAACACTTGTTTACCTTCATGGAATATATAATTCAGATAGATCATTTTAGTAGAAAGTGGTTATTTTGATCCTTTGGGAGGGGGGATTATTATGTGCTCTCTATAATTAGATACAATATTTCTGTAAATCAAAATGAATTTATTTCAGGTCTGAAGTACTTGAAGTATTACAGACATATAAGGTGTTCACAAGATTCTAAATTGGTTGTATTTCTCTTGTTATTCTGTTAAAGTAGAAGTACAGATGAAAATCTGTGCTTTTAGTACTGCCCAACGATTGCAGAGAGAACTGTAATTTTATTTCGTATCTGCTAGTCAGCCATAGTGATGAGATGGTATTGGCTATCAATACAGCAAGAAGACAAGGGGCTTTTTTGATGTGATTTAAAGCAGTCTGCAAACTGCAGTGAAGACTTAACAATGGGATCGTGTTAGCGTTGGACACAGAAATCTGCCATTTCTTACAAGTCTCGCTTGTTGAGTATGTTTAATCCTGTGCATTTGCATCAGTATTTCTAGAGCAGTATGTGCTATATGCATGTTCAGAAAATGAAATTCCAAAGCAAAAAGTGGTGATTTTTTTTTTTTTTTTAATGCAAGACCTGTGAAGGTGGTGCTAGGTGATGGCCAAAAATAATGACAATCATGTAGAGATTGAAGAGACTGAAAGCTTTTAGTTACTATATCTTCTAGTAGTGGAATTAATTACCTTTCAATGTATGTAACTTGGTTAGTCAACAGGGTTGAGTTACAGAGATTTATTATGTCAGAATTTTGAATTGTGGGTCAAGGCTTATATTGCTGGATATTTACTTATCTTGCTAGATTACATACAAAGTATGACTGCATCATTGGTCAAAGCATATGATAGATCTTGCCTGTTCAACCTTAGCAGAAAAAAGGTATAGATTTTTAATTATTATTATTTTAATTATTACTATGAAAACACAGTGCAGATTCTGAGATCCTCTAGAATAAGTATATACTGGTTTATGAGGGAAAACCAATAAAATTACCATATCAGGCTTCATGCAGAATTTAATGAAGTTTCCTTTTTTGCCGTTTACCTTTATTGAAAGTGTCTTCTGTGTGCACCACTACAGATGTAACTGGTTATCATGAGATTATTTTAAATTATATACAGCTGTGTCAGGGGCCTGTATAAACACTTGTGTTGAGTCTGCATATGATATGTGGTATGTGTTCTGTTTAGAAGCCATTGCAAAGAATAGAAATTGAAGAAGTTGATGATGATACACCAGATGGAGACTTGCCCAGCACTACTTCTTTAGTCAATAACTGGAGGAATTCAGTGAGTGTTGGAAGAACAGACACTCTAGATCAGGAGGATCTCTTGGCTACAACAGATATTCCGAAAGCAAAGCACCTGAAAATAGAAGAAATCAGTGATACATCACCATTAAAGTAAGTATAATAATTCTGATCCACTTTTAGAAAGGCAAATGTAGTTGAAAGGTAATCTTCATTTCCAAATGTCTACATGTGATGAGGTATCAAATATATTTTGGAGAATCTGAATTAAAAAGAAAATATTGAAAGAAACTGGAGTTCTGGCACGTCTGCCTCTTTGATCTGTGCAGTGGTTGAGTCAAGTGTGATCTATTTAGTGTCAGATGGAAAACTCATTCTTACACTGAAAATAAAAGTAAAGTCATAATGTTTTCCTGCATACCATACTTTCTCTTGCTTTTGCACTTCATCTTCCCTAGCTGTGATCTTTTTATTTGTAGTGGTTTAGAATAGATTTTGGGCAGAGTTTTCTTTGTACATGAGTTGTGTGAGAGAAGAGGAGCAGGTGATTGTCAACACACTTTCCTCTATTGAATATGCAGCTAATAACTTCAGGTTTACTCAGAGTTTCTAAGTTACACTGTGTTAGTTAGGCAAACTCAAGTCTGGCTTGCTAAAACTACACTAAAGAACAGAAGGTTTCTCCTTGCTGAGAATTGGAACTTTATTTGTTGTCCACTGTACTGACACTGTCTCATTCTCTTAACAGTAAATACTTTTTATGGAACATTTATTGAAGAATTTATATGAGAAACACTTCCACTGCACCCACCTCTTCCAGCTCAGTTAGATGGATTTACTGTGAAGTGTTGAAGAAAAAAGTATATTCTTAGCCATTTTATAATGTCTAAAAAATAAATGGACTTAAATGACAACTTTTAAGACAAAAAATAGATTGAGTGCTATCAGTGTTGAAACCAGTTTGTTCATTTGACATAGTTATTGTTTTGCATTATGAAATTGCAGAAAATTGTTATTTTTTTTAGTTATGTTTCGGAGAAACCTACCATAAAATGCAGTCATTTCCAGAAACAGAGAGAGGCTGAGTAAATTTAAGTATTTGCAGATGTGTTTGTGCTTTTTTTTTAGAAAAGGTGAATCGAATATAAAGCTTTTATAAATTGAAGGGATTTTTAAATATCTGCTGAAGCTGAAACACATTATTTTAAAAAAAATTGTTCATGTTTTAACTTTTAATAAATAGATCTCCGGTTAGGTCTCAGTGTAGGATTTCCTTAAAAGTTTTCTTGATTGTGTGTTTCAAAATACCTTTGCAGGCTTCCTGTTAGTGTGAAAGGAATTTCATCAACATTGCATCCATCCTCCCCTGCAAACATACAGAAAGAAAAAGATATCAGAAGGTCATTTATGTCTGCTTCTCCAGTTCCTGCTGTTCCTGCAAACTCTTTCCAGCTTGAGTCTGACTTCAGGAAGTTGAAAGATTGCCCAGAAAACATGTATTTGTACCTGAAGGTATGAAATGTAGAGTATCAGCAGTGCTTGGATAGCTCTTCGACTGATGCTGAAGAAACAGTACACTTAGGTGGAGGAGAGAGCTGTGTTTAGAATGTGTTAACAATGTACAATAGTACCTTTTTTTTTAATTGCCTTCACAAACAATTGGGTCCGCATCTGAGTATTTCTTCACTAGTGCCTGACTTTTCACTCACTTTGAGTACAGTCTCTGCATAATCTTTTTTTTTCAAACATAGGCCCTTGTTCTTTAAAGATTTAAATACATTAGTAACCATTTTAAATTCTAATTTTTCAAGTGAATGCTTCTGGGGTAATTAGACATAGCAACAATTTTAAACTGAACAAATGCTTGAAACACAGCCAGAAACAACCCCAAAATTGATATTTAATGTCACACAGTGTCATTTGGGGTTCATCTGCTCTCATGCACTTCAGCATTGTCTCAGACATTCTTAAAATGGACATCTAATTCTCATGACTTAAGTGTATTTGTTTTGTCCAAAAATAACACTTCTTCAATTTTTCCAAAGCAAATAGAGCCCTCGCTTTATGCAAAGCTGTTTCAGAAATCCTTAGATCCAGATTTGTTTAACCAGATACTGAAAATTCTACATGATTTCTACATTGAGTAAGTTTAACTCCTCCTTTGTTTTATATTGCTTATTGCTGTTCTGAGGGGTTTGGGTTTTTGTTTTTTTTATTTGACAGAGGGGAGGTTGTTTTTTTATTGTGTCCTTGTTTGTGGTCTTTTTCTCTCTAGTCCCAACCTTGGGCATACAAAATTACTTCTAGGACATAAGGTTACATGAGCATAATACAGTAATTAGAATGACTCAATTGTTCCTTCATAAGAAATGAAACCTATCTTGAAAAATCAGATAGAAAAGAAGTGAAGAAATAGACATTTTTTACTGTGGGTTGTTGAATTTCATTCTTCTAAAGAGCAGCAGAAACTAGCATTAGACTGTATGAAATAACTTTTACTTATATTGCTGTGTGTATTCTGTTACCACATATAATTGCAAGTTGTCTTCTATTTTAACTTCTCAAGCTGAGAAATTCGGAGAGGTTTGGTTTTATGCCATGCTTATTGTGATGCACTGAAACTTCTAATTATGTGCTAGCATTTTACAGTACCCTGTGGTAAATGTGTGTTGGAGACTGAAATTCTGATAAGACAGGACCTGACAAATTATTTTTGAAATTTCTATCCACACTACCATTTGAGTGCTAAAGTTCATTTTGCCTGTCAGAGGCAGTGTGCTGCTTCTCTGAATTGCTTTTTCTGAGAGCACTCACTAGAAATGTTTTTAGGGCATTGTTTTATGTAGAAGAGCAAACATAAATCAATGTTTGCCTTTCCCTTGGTTTTCTTAAAAGTCAAATATCTGTCATATGGATGAAAAATGCTGTCTTCAGACATACTGTCCTGCATTTGGTGGTATGACATATAAAGGGTAGGAAGTTGAAATTATTTGCTGTGAGGTGAAAGTTCTGTCTCCATTCTGAAGAAGTGTGAAGTTATGGAAGAAAAATACTGTTTGTTCGTATCTGTAACAAATACAGTGTCTGTTTACTATTGACCGGAATAATGTAAAATGAACACAATCTAGGAATTTTCTGTATGGATAAAAATTTAGGCAACTGTAATTGGCTCAGCTTTTTGCTGAGTTTCTTGTGGCCACAGGTGCTTCTTCCTTTCACACTACCCCAATATGTACAGAAATGATGATGTTATGGCCAGGTGTAAGCACTAAATCATATAATAGGCAGTCTGTACAGGACCAGCAGTCAGTTTGCATCACTCTAGGTTTTTGTATTTCTTTGCTCTTGCTCTGTAGAAGAATCATACTTCCATAACGGTTTCTGGATATTGACTTTTTGTATTGTGAATGGAAGAATGAATAGGAAAGACAAGAAAGATAGGGAATAGGAAAAACAGAGAAGGGAATTCTATTTTATTGGTCCTCTAATTTCTTCTTCTTGAGTTCTTTAATATTGCTTGCAGTTACTGAATCTTTCTAATCAACAGTAGTTATTTTTATATTTTTAATAATCTTCTTCAGGAAAGAGGAGCCATCGCTCATCCTTGAAATCCTCCAGAGGCTCTCTGAATTAAAAAGATTTGATATGGCAGTAATGTTTATGTCAGGCTCAGAGAAAAAAAGTAAGTAATTTGGTAGTGCTTTTTAAAACTCATTTTGCGATACTCAAGAGTCTAACAAAAAAATATGTAAAATTTAGTGCTATTCTTGTTTATTCCATATAAAAATCAGTTTAGTTGTCTAGCTTTTTGATTGTTCTAGAAGTTAATATGAATGTCATGTAGCTTTTCTTAGTCCTTTGATTCCTTATTTATTGTTTAGATTTGAAAACTATAGCTAAATCGTGTTATTTTAATCAGTAATACCACTGCATTTTATTCTGATAAAATAAGGTTCACTAGCATGTCAGTTTCTAGCTGGTAATGTAAAATATTTATGAACTTGTATGAAATCTTGTGTCTGAGATAACAGGTATCCCGAGTACACAGTTTCCACAATTTACAACTATTTCTTGACAAATCCTGACTTTTCTATTGGCAAAAGAATGCAGATGTCTCTAAACCACTCAGCCTGGTTTTTGGTCCTGTTCTTGAGGCATCAGTTATTTTAGTTTGATTTCAAGTTGACATTGGCTTGAGTTTATGGTTTATAAAAGTGGGGTTTATGTCAAACTTTTTATTTATTTAGCACACCAGACAGACTATGTAATAGTGAGATACTTGAAAGCAAAACATGTATCTGGGACCAAATAATGTTAAATTTACTATCTATAGCTGAGTTTCACTAATAATTATTGTATTTGTGAATTTTGTTAAAATAACTTATTTAAGTGCAAGTAAATTCCTCTTACATGTTGTGTTCACACCTTTAACCTTAAATAAGCTTTATCTGCCATCTGGCATTAACTTTTATCTTCTGCATTTAATGGCATAGTGTCAAGATAGTAAACAAAATAAAAGCTCTCTGTTGTCAGGATTATACACTGTTTAAGGAAATGTTGTTAGGCAGCTCCTGGGTGTCAAAACAAAGTGAGAATTCCCTCTTGTTGCTTTTTTTCATCCTCAGTAGTTCTAAAAATGTATTCATACTTCAGCTATATAATCCATAGACCACTTTCTCTCGTTGGGGAAAGAATTAGACTAATTTACCTTAAGAGCATGAATCAAAAAAATAACCATTCATGTTGGGATTTTCTTTTACAGTTACACAGGTATTATTCAATCATGTGAACCACATGGGATTAAAAGATGCTTCTGTTGAAGAATTGAAGAAGAAATATGGCATTTTCTCTTAGTAAGACGACTGACGTGTAAATTTCCATTTCTTCACATTTTTCATGTGGAAATCAGTTAAGAAATGTAAAAAGACTGGAATTTTGTTGCTTTTTATAAATAATGAAACTCTTAAACTTGGTTTAGCCAAATGGTAAGTGCCTGAAGAGTGAATTATTTAGTTCTGCAGGTACAGTTGCAACAATACAGTTGAAACAATACAATTGAAACAATACAGATATACATTTTCTTCAGCAGAATCTGTTTGCCTGAGAAACAGTTGAGCAGACTGGCATTCAGGATTTGGACTGTAGATAGAGATCTTTATTAAAAAGAAAAAAAATTATAAACGTGTCTTTGGTAAGAATCAAATGCTGTATATTAGAAATGTGCATGTTTTTTTATTTTAGAAAATAAACAATGTTGAACTGAAGATACTGCATTTCTAAGAAGTTTTTTTATTAAGGTGCCTGAATCACTCTTCTCTAAAGATTACATCAGAACTTGTACTGCAGAAAGTGAACCTGAATTATAATGGCAAAAAAATTTCAAAATTTTTACTTGATTTTACCTAAAAGTAGAGTTTTAGCATTGGCAGCTGAGAACCTCAGAACCTGAACTGTAATTGCAGAATAGAAGAAAGACAAATATTGTAGAATTAAACTAAAAGTTTAATGAAAAACACTTGTCTTCTTTCAAGAGTACTTTTAAAATAAGCTGTTAAAGTTTATCTTTTGGGTCAGTTGTTTCTAACCAGGCAAATCCCTTAAGATGACTCAGAAGACTAAGCAAAATACCTCTCCAATATGAAGAAGGCAAAAGCATGAAATTACCTGAAATTCCTAAATAAGAGAGAGCCGTAATAAACTATTTGTACTGTTCACATGACCAGAAGGAGGAAATAATAGCACTTTTCAAATATTCTGTAAGATTTAAGTTTAATATCCAAGTGGCGGTATCTAAAAATTTGCCTGTGTCTCTAGGTTTAACTGCAGGCTTTTCTATCCCGCAGATATCTGCTAGTTTACTTTCATCCTGATTCAGCCCTTGTGCTGTACTGATGCTTCTCTGACTATGGAAGCCTTTTGATATTAATGCTTTTTTGGTAGTTGTGCTGTTTTTCAGAGAAATGATTAAACAGCTACAGCTGAGTTCAAAAAGACTTCCATTTTAAAACATAAGAGCTGTGTTATGTCCTAGTTCAGATATAATCCACTTTAAAATGTAACTGAGCTAAACCTTGGGCTTGGTAGCAACTGACAGGAACAGTACTGACACGCGATCCTTAAGATTGTTTCCAGTTAGTCCTGGAACTGAGCGTGAGAATAGCCAGTGTTATTGGGGAACTGGAAGAGCCTTTTATAACACTGCTTGCAGATTACCTACAATATGAATTGTTATTTCTAGGTGTGTCCCAAGTTACTGATAACGGGCTGTCTATTCCCTTTATTGTAAAGCACATTGGAGAAGGTTTCGGGGATACTATTCTAACTAACAGACACAGAGGGGTAGTGGAGTACTTAGAGTAATTTTATAGTATAGATTTTGTAGATACAGTGTGCCTTCCTATGCACTGTTACAGGTGGTTCAGTGTAGAACTGACTAGGTTATACTAATAGAGCATTTGATACATTCTCAAAAGCTGCTTTTTGAAGGCTGATGGATGAAAACAAGTGATTGGAATAGGGACCTTCAAAAGTAAAAGCAAGACAAAAGCAGAAAGATTTGAAAAGTGTAGGCCATGAGTCACCTACAACTCCACTTCATGCAGTGTGCTATGCTTTTAATGAGAATAAGCTGTCATGGTTGGTTTCTGGTCCCACTGCTACTTTTACAGAGATTTCTGTTCAGGATTTGTGCATGTTGAGGAGGGCTGATGAAAAGGAAGTTGTTCAAGCATGTAGAATTTGGTGGAGTGGATGAATAGACCTGATTCACGTTGCTACTGAACCTAGGCCAGAAGATTTATCTTGCAAGTCATATGCTACTGTAGCCTTTTCCTTTTTATTTCTAAATGCAACATCTGATGGTGACTTGTTAAGTCCCCAAAGTTACTTTTCGGTACATAAAAAGCAATGTAAGACAGAGAGCAGAATGCAGGCATTTGGAGAACTCCCAGCTTCACCTGCTCCAGGAGATGGCACTGTTTTTCCTATCTAAATTGTTAAAGATTGCCAGATCTCAGAATTTGAGAGTTTAATGAAACATGGAGAAGACTGGTAAATTTGAAGTAAGTGAGGGATCCCTTTTGGGGAGAGAAGTAGATTTTTTTCTTTTTTTCCTCCTTTTTTTTTTTTTTTTAAGCCAACATGCTCTACATTGGTTGTATTGCTATTATGTTGGGGAAAAAAAGTAATGCAAATAGTGTGAGGCAGTTAAACAGAGTAGAATACTTATAACCCTTGCCATCTTGCACCATTCAAGGTATCAAAAATCTGTGGTCATAGTTGCTGCAATGATGGATTCAGACTTGAGTTTTGAATTGATTCCTTATCTCTATTAAATGCCACGTTTTTCTAGACAACCTTTTAACTTGTTAGGAGCACTTTTTAAATTTGAATATTGTCCTCCAGTAGATCCAGGAGCCACTCAAACTCCATATTGTGCTATTGATTTCATAATCCAGGTTGTTAGAATATTGATGGAACATATCCTAGGGCATACTTCTACAGAGCATCCTTACAGCTTTCCCTTTTGACAGTAGACTGTGACTTTTTTTTCCTTTCCAGTAACTCTAGCTAGCTCTGCATTCATAAAGTAATAGTTTAATCTAAGCTGTGTTTGTCTTGCTTATAAGAGTGTCCTGTGACAATCACATGTCAAGATAAAGACACTTGATTTACTGCTTTACTCTTTACTGTGGAAGAAAGGACTTTAACGTAACTTGTTCTTGGCAGACTTGTGTCAGTTACTGTGGAAAGCATAGATGAATATAGTTTAAGTACTTGTTAAAAAACTTTCAGGATTAAAAATTAATGGTTTTGACTGTGCTCAAGAAGTTTTTGCTGATTCTCTTATTCCCTGTTCTTCTGTTTAAAAATAGACACTTCAGCTTGCCAATCCTCTCACATCAACTACTACAGTTGATTTTGAGGCTACTTTTAAAATAATTATATTAATATACATTTATATTTATATATTTTACAATTTTAATATTAATATGAGGTTAGCATACCCATTTTTAACATATAGAGTATAAGTCTTTGGGGTCTTGTGAACATCGAAATTCAGGAAACTGAAGTTCTAACTTACCAGGCAGAGATCTTTCTTTGTCAGTTATGTGGATACAGTTACTTGTAGTTGCCATCACTAGGGAATACTGAAGTGGAAACAGATATTGAACAGTTCATTACTAATGTCATCAGCTGTCAGTTGTTTTTCTTTCATCTTGCATAACTAACACTTCCCTTGTTTTTTTTTCTTTTAATGCTGGTGTACTGACAGAGCAGTTTCTTCTTACTCCTGTCAACTGATGCTCATTTTGTTTTCTTCTTTTGGTTCTGTGTTTTCCTGTTACTTCATAATTCTTAAACAATCTGTCCTTGTTTCCATTACTTACATGCTTTTCTCTCTTGAGATCATTGAAGACTTCTTTGGTCAGGTTAGTCCATTTTTACCCTTGCTGTCCTCTCTTTCCATTGCCACAGTTTGAGCTTGTTAGCTTGTTATCATTTATTTAGTAACTGTCAACTCTATTGTACCTTCTCCAGCCCTTATATTTTCTTACCATGAAACCTTATTGAGCAATACTACATCAGAGGAAGTAGAGAATAGACAAAGTGCATGAAGCTTTCAAAGTTGTATTTAGATGCTGTGATGGCTAAGCAGCTGGAGATTGCTCTACTGTCAGTATTAGAATCTTAAGAGTGTGGAGCATTAAATACACATCTTCTTTTCCTTCACCTATGTCCCAGCTGGTGGCAATTGTAAGGCACGAGGCTCTGCCAGTCTCTTCTGCTGGTAGGTTTTTTCATTTGTTTGTTTTCAGTAAATTGGTGCTTTTCTAGGAATAGCAATAAGGATTTTAATAAAGCATAGGGCTGCACACTTATTGACTTTCACCTCTCCCCAGATAAGATTAACCCCGCAGGTTTCTTTTGTAGCAGCTGTCAGTCAAACTCTTTTCTTTCGCAGATCATAAGAGAGCAAATAGTGTTTTGAATTGCATTGTATCACTGCTGCTTTTTCATGATGCTTTTGTAACTTCCTTAAGGTGTATTTCTAAGGGTTGCGTTATTCAGAAGACAGCATGACCCTGCAAAATCCCATGTTACTGATTATCCTTGAGAAAGCAGGAAATTAGCGGAACATGTTCTCAGGAACACGTTCTAAGCTTGAATCTAGTCTTCATGGCAGGTGCAAGTCTGCCAGATGACCTGGAATTGCAGTAATGATTTATCTGACCTTATTTTCTGGTTAGGTTTAGGGAAGGTACAAGTTTTAGAATAAGAGGTGAAATTGTATTTTTCACTGTCGTCACATCTCTTAAACATGCATTTCAGACTGATTGCAGCAATAAAGCTGTGTGGGTTTTCTGCAGCGGTCTCTTTTTTTTTTTTTTCTTTTTTTTCTTTTTTTTTGGTAGTATTTCACATAAACCATTTGCATCAGATCTTTCTTGTTATATCTGTCACTATGTGCTGATTCCCTCTTTCTGAATTTAAATCTTCATTTTCACTGTGCCCTTTCTGTTTTCCATCACGTTCAAAACGTTGTATTCTCTACTGCCTGCCTTCTCCTGTCATTAGTTGCAAGCAATTCAGTCTCTAAAAATGGCATCTGAAGGCCTCTTAATGTTTAAAAATTTCTGCCGAAAGCTCTTTCTTTCTGAAAGCTCCTTCTAATAACCTTGCTTCTTCTGGCTCCATTTTGTAGAAATATTCCACTCTAATGTCTGACTTCATAAACTGAAGTAAGTACAGCATAAAACCTAAGCAAATTCCTTTTCTTTATTTTCGTTTTTCTTGTGTTCTATACAAATGATTACTGACTTCAGTTGGGGTTGGATGCTCTGAAATCTTTTGCTTTCTTAATAGTAGCAGAAAGTAATATTTGTTTTCCAGACTTCATCTTCAAACTTCAGGCTTTCCAATGTCTCTTCTGACGGGTGCTGCATAAGGTGATAACATAAAACATAAATTTGATTCCTTGTGCTTTCATACCAAGTGTGTCTACCTGGGTTTTAAAGCAAGAAATGTACCATTGGGCATAAATATCGTTAGATTAGCCAACAACTGAATCTACAAAAGTCATCCTTGTCCTTGTGCCTGATAAGACAAATCAGTGTTCTGTATGAACTATTGAAGTCCTGTTTTGTGGCCCCTTACTTGAACAGGTCTTCCATAATGTGCTGAGCAGCATGTCAGAGTCTAAGTGAGGAGATGCACAAAAGCCCCTGTGAGAGACTAAAATGTTAATAGTTAAGGACATTTGCAAAAACAGCAAGTACTTTGCTGAGGCCAGGTTTGCACCAGCTACCCCAACTATAGGGGGAGGAGGAGAGTTTTTGTATGGGCAAAATGTGTGATCCACATAAGGCAGAGGGTGTGGACTCATCACTGGAGAATGACCATGACAAACCAACCTTTGCTCAGCAACAAGCTGGGTTTTGAGCCAAATAAGGCAAAAAGTCCAATAAGAAATAAATCCTGTGGTGGTAGGATACTGCTTTTTATCATGCCAATGACCTCCCTTACACAACTGGCTCAGGTATAAAAACTCCCCACCCTGGGGAAGTATTGGAACATTCACATGCAGGCCTGAAGGTATTTATCCCTTCTGATGGGGCATAACTGGCTTAACTACACTGACAGGAGAGGCAGCTGTCATGTCTTAGAAGGTGTCATAAACTATCAAAGATCCCAAAGTGCCCCCATATTCATTTCTGGGGCCTTCCATCAGAGAACTGGGCATGATACACAGTGGTGCAACAGACAGTGTAAAACTCCCCCTCTGGGGGAGGTACCTGGTAGTTCCTACCTAAACCTGAATGTATATTATCCCACTGAACTTTGCTTCCTGGGAGAACCTCCAACAGCTCAAGACTGGGACTAAGAAGCAATCAAGTCTCATCACTGGATCCATGGGTGGCGGTAACTTCCCTCTCTGCTATCTACTGTTACCCTTTCTTTCTCTTTCCTTATTTTCTTATGTGATATCTTTAGGCTTTTGCATTTCTACAGATAATAACCAAAACAGTTACATCCATACTTTCCATTGCACTTTGTTCTAATTCGCAATTCCATTGCAAATTGTTCTAAAATAAACCATATATATATATAAAAACACCAGTCATTCAATGTCATTTCACTCTAATCTGCCCCAGGGGCAATATATTAGCAAGAACCTCAGTTATCCCTTGCCTTCAAGGATGGGTCGTAACAACACCCAATAAACAGAAACCACTACAGATTTTTTGCTTTTATGTGTATTACAGGAATGCTTTTACTTCAGATTGCAGGGGCACATACTCAGCAGCACCTTCCTCCCAAAACAAGTAGCAGTCTGTACAAACATCACCTAAAACAGAGAAGGATTAAGTGGTTGACTTGCCCAGCTGTGATGGCAGAATAGTATTTGACTTCCTAAGTTGAAATCTGGTATCTTCCTGGCTACACCAGGCTGAGTACTGAGCTTGACAAGTGGTGCTTGAACTTGGTTTATAATGAATTGTTGTTCACTTTTGGGAAAATCAGGAACACTTTGCTGATCTCAGAAAAGTGCACTCCAGAGTCTTCATTTGAAAGTGAAAAAGCTGCCACCTCTTCCTAAAGTAGCCTTAAGTTTAGATGTTTGAACTAAGAAATAATGAGATACTGCTGTAGCGGGAGCCTGTGTTTAACACTGTGTAGCACATGAGCCTTGAAGACTCCAATTCTGTCCTTGGTGTTAAGATTTCTTTGCATTTTGTATTTGGATTCTGGTGGTTGTGGGTTCAGGCTATTTCGGCGTTACCTTTTATTAAGTGCAGTATTTAAGTGAAAATGTGTGTGTTTTTTTCAACAGATGGGTAAAAACATTTTAGGAACTATTTTCTGTACAATCCATAACAAAGGACGTGAAATAAATATTTAAGAATTTGCCAGATCTCTGAGGTTTTCTTCTGCTTCCTGTTTTGTTCTTCTGTGGATGAGCTTGTCTGATTCATTAGTAAAGCTGGCATCTCTCACAAAAAATATGCAAGCATAATTGAGTTTAAGGAGAACATCATCTTTGTTTAAATTTTTTCATTCTTAGACTTTAAAAAGAGAAGAAACCAGCTTCACTGGTTTGCAACTGTCAAGCTTGGGTTTGATCTTCTGATCTTGCGAGGGCCTGTATCCCACTTCAAGTTGCACTTGAAACACTGCTTTGAGTGGCTTGATACTGCCTGAAATTAGGTACAGACCAGAGCAAGGAGGGTCTTACTTGGCTGGAACCTTTTTGAGGAGCAACCTCTGCTTCATTTCTCTCATAAATTTCAAATGTGACATCTGGATGATACAGTCTTTTCAACTTAAATAACTGCCTTGTTCAAACTGTAACTGTGTTGTGTCATTTGAAATGCGGAGTCTTTATGGATCTGGTACAGAGAGTAAGACCTGCGGCTTGTGGTCAATGGCTTATGGTAGCACAAAGCATTTCCCAGGGATTTGCAATCTAAATAGACAACATATAGCACAGTTTCTTCACTGTTAAGAGATGTGGGACTGAATGGCTGGAGAGACTGAGGAGAGAATACCCTCTTTGCAGTAAAACCCTTTAAGTGGATGATCTGAACTAACTTGATTTTCACTGAAGTGGAGCAGAAAAGATAGCTCCTGAGCTGGAGGGGCAAGATGATGAACTTGCTGAGCTGTCATGGAAGCAGGTCCATCATCTGACACTTCACATCATCTGGGATGCAGAAGAGAATGTATTTTACCAGTATAGATTGCCATCTTGTTCCCAGTGTAATGCATTGACTCAGTGACTGGCGGGTGAAGAAGAAAAGTGAATTTCCCTTTCACATGACTAAAAATCAGTATATTTTCAGTGTTTTCAATATTTCTCTCTACAGTGAAATATAAAAATTGATTAATATTTTTCATGTGAGATTTGGAGAAGCTATGAACACTAGCCCTTTTTTAGTATCTTCTCCTAGCTTACATTTTGTCCTTGTCTTTGTCCTTTCATGCTTTTGCCTGCCACATACTGGTTTTGTCTGAAGCCAGCTGTACTGAGGTCAGATGCCTGCAGTCAGTGTTCCCATTATCTGAGTTTGCTCCTGAACCAGCAGAGCTGTTCTGATAAAGAAGTTTGGCTCGGTAAGGTTACATGCTACATATAGAACATGCAGGCTTTGGCCACATTCCTACCTAGTTTGTGCTGGTAGAGACAGGAAGCCACTCCTACCACGCAGCCAGAACTCCAGTCTCAAGTCATTTTGTAAGGCTTCTTCCTCTAACAACAGTAATGCCAATGCAAAATAACATTATAGGGACCAGCTGCTATGCTCAGAGGCTGACTAGGGGTCTTGGTTCTTCCTCTTCAGCTACCTGGGGTAACAATATAGGGATCTTCATTTTAAGACTCTCAAGGGTTTGATAAAGGAAGTTTGTCTATCATTCCCAGTTACCTAATGCATAAAACAGAGCTTGTTCTAATCTTCATTCCCTTCCCCTGCTGATTCCCTCTATGCTGCTACTTACCATCCTTCAGCCTGCCTGTCCTTCCTGTCACTGCCAGTTCCTGGCTGAATGCAGACTATGTGTTTGTCAGAGCAAGAGGGACATTTTAAATGGGTGGAATCAAATCAGAATAATAGACCAAAGAAGCATTTTCAGGCGCCTCAATATATTTAACCTCCCTGAGAACACAATTCCCCCAGGTACAGAAATGAACACTGACAAATTTTAAAACTTAGCAAGTTGGATATTTCCAAACTGATAAGCATCTGTTGGGAGATTGCCAAAGATGTGCCAATTCGATTTCAATATGCCTCTAAATCTCAGGAAAAAAGAGCCACATGATAGAGCCTATGGGAGCAGTGCTACATCCACTTCTACAGTTTTGTTACAGGCCATAGGGACATACAGGACACTTAGACTAATCAGTGCTTGGGGAAAGAAGGGAAACGAGGTGATGAAGTGATGTGACAAGACCAAGCCCCTCCATCATTACCTTCCATGATTATAGTGACTTGCCCTGTGTTGAGAATTTTCCCACTTTTTGTGCATAGCCCTGTGCCTCAGGCAAGTTCTACTTTGAAATTAGTTGTCCTCTAAGTTCAAGATTTGGAATTTTTTTTTGTTTGTTTTCAACTTTATTGGTAATATATGGCTGTGCTGATTTTGCACCTCTGTTAGGTTCATGAGGGAGCAAAGCAGGCTTGATTAGTTTGAAAGTCATGGAAAATTGAAAATACACCATCACAGAAGGTCTCTCTTCCAAACAGAAATTGGCTGTGTCACCCTGCTAACTATAAAATCTTTCTAAAAGAGCTAATTTGCAAATGTTGATTGTTGGGGTTTTTTTTTAAATTACTATTGAAAGCATTCTGGATTTGCCACATCAGTATCTCAGGCCAAAAATTATTAGAGGGGCTTCTATATGTCATCTATGTCTTGAGAGATATAGGGAGAACTTGATTTCCCTCAGGAAATATGCCTGAAGATAGACTGGTATGTGACTTCTTTGTGTTTTTTTTTCCCCCTGCAGATTCTTATAAATACCCTCCTCCCTTGAGTAAAGAGAATATTTCTAATAAATACTCTCTTTCCTATTATTGCTGTCTTGTATTTTAGCCTGTCTCTCCTTCCACCTCCTCTATGCTGTCCTTCTGTCCTGGGGCTCTGCCATGATTCTCCTGTTTAGCCAAGCCAGGTCCTGTTACTCTCAACCTGCCCCATGGGATCCCACCTAACACAGCAGTTTGCTTGCCTGGAATCCAAGGTGTGTTCTGTGCTGCACTCCTTTCTCACTCCTTTCTTATCCGTCACAGAATCTTGGACCCCCTTACTGTGTCGTCACTACAACCATGGATATAACTGGCTATCACATCCCTAGCTGGCTCTTCCTGTTTTGATGAATAGCAGATGTTGAAGACCATTACCCTGCTTGGCCCACCCACTGCCTGTATCAAGTTCTCCCTGACACTACCAGAAATCTTCATCACCTGTGTCCTTCCAGCAAATGAAAGGAGGCAAAAATGCACCAAAGAACAACGGTCTGTGATACGGAGGCTTAAGCTGTTTAAAGATCAGGTCCCACTGTGATTCCACCCTCACCACTCTCTCCGTTGACTGAGACCTATGAGCCTGCACCCACCCCATCTTCTGTGCCATGGAAATGCTTTCCACCTCTGAGCTGCTTCTTTGCGTAGAGGGAATTTCTTCTTTTTTTCATTTCCTGTCTTACTTGAAGAGTTGTTGCCCACAAGTGCAGGTGGTCTCAGCACCTTTGTAGTCCTTCAGTGGTGCCACAACTCCATGATCTCACTGGAGTGCTTGTCCCTCCAGATTGTTTTCCAGGCTGGGCACATGTGTGCATGATAGATGGAAGATGCCTCTTTTCACCATCTTCCCAGTATCTTTTTTATTTTTCACCATACACACTTTCTTAAATATGCCAAATTTGAGACAATGTTTGTTTTTTTCAAAAGCCCAAATGTAAGTCTTTCTGCAGATGAAGTTCCTACCCTAGGTCTGTCACTGCTGGTACTCAAAAAGATAAACATGATCAAAATGTTCCCAAAGTGATGACTTGCAGGAGGGTGTTAAGCAGCCACAAAGCTTTTGTCGTGTCACCATACCTGTACTCATGTGCTGTTACTGCTGCCTAAGAAACAGATTGTCACACGAAATTGCAGTGCAGTGGTGGAGCTGAAGTTTTTTTGTACACAGGAGGTGGAACATCTAAGACTTTCTGAGATAATTGGAAGACTGTTGCCCAAGTGTAAAGATGAGATTTTCTTCTTTGGCAGGAGAAGGTAAAAATGTTTTCATCTGATGATAAAGGCAGCTCTAGGTCTGTGGGAGAGTCAGGGCAGAGAGAGATGCACTGAACCTCTCAGTGGGGCAGGATTCTGGCAGGAGCCAGATGAAAACTGAGAATTAGAAGGAAAAACCTCAGAGCAACTTTTGGGCTCATGTTATAGCTAAAAAGATTGTATTTGATGAAATTTGCATGAAATCTCCTTTTTCTTTCCTAATTATACAGCTGGCATAATGATTCAGGAAAAAACATGGACTATTTATGAAGTGAATTTTGTGAAGGGAAAGCTATGAATTATATTTGATTTGTTTAATTTATTTGACAAGCTTTGAATCTGACTGAGCTTGGGAGCAAAGAAATGCTATCAGGAAAAGAGAGCACAAGGCCTTTATCTTCACGGAATTATTTCTTCTAGCAAGAATACCTTTGGCCCTTCGATTATTTCAGTCCCAGACTGATGTTTGTTTCCTATCATCCAGTCCTGGATTATCTGACTTGTCATACAGGATCCTGGTTGCATTTTTCCTCTTCTACCTAATGTTAAAAATGAGAATCTTGATTCCCCTCCTTACCCAACAGACTACCAACAAGACTTACTGTGACAGGAAATTTTAAACTTCACAGAACTGCCATAAAATCCAGTATTAGGGGAAAAGAATCACACCTGACAGCTAGGGCGCAATCTGGAAATAGGTCTTGGGACCTAATCTTCCAGGCAAATGTCTCTTGGGACAAGACTCTTACTATTAAAGAGTAGCACAAGAGAGTTTGGCATGTCAGGAGGGTGTGAACGCCAGCATAAACAAATTGAAAAGGACAGTAGTGCCCTACTGTTGGCTCAAGGGAAGATTTTCTTCCCTGAAATTACTCGCTGGCACTATTCAAAGGAAATGGAAAAGGTCAGAAGAGCCACAGCGGAAAGAGCTCTGACAGAAAGAGCGAAGTTTGCGACAGCTCTTTGTTCTTTCTGCCTTGACTTATCCCAGAATCGCTGAGATGCCACAATAGTTGATGTGGATTTCTTCTGATCACTGAGTCATTCTCTTAGACAACATAAAGTGTATTGATTTATGGATAAATAGGATGCATTGGCTGTACTGAGCCTACTGATTATGCTTGTACGTAGTCATGGAAACAATGCTCCTTCTTAAAAGAATACAAATAGAATTGCAAGCACTCAAAAGGATAAAAATGTCAGTAATGCCCAAAGAGATACTTAGTTTTATTCAGCCCATCTGTGTATTTTTCAAACCATGGTATAATATTTCATTATATGCTACATCTAATTTCTTACCTTCTAGAAGCCACGCTTGAAATATATTTATTCTCCAAAAGTGAGCGGATTGTTTGAAAGACTGTAGCTTTTTTCCAGGAAGATTTTTTTGTGCCCATATTTAGAGGGCAGCCTGTCAGCAGCACAGTTCATGCATTAAAACTTTTTATAATACAGTTGTACAAAAAAAAAATCTAACTGAGTTGCAGCCACAGGGAACAAAGTAAAGTGAAACTACTGGCCCTTCTTCAGCTGGTTTTAAAAGTTTAATGATAGCATCAATGACACCCACACTCAGTTACTCTATTCTCCCTATTGAATTACTCCTCTGTTTCCTGGCTGCTTGGAACAAGAGAGACACCTGTCTGACAGACATGCACACATATATGTTCGCTTCATGTTAGGCAGAGTGGGAATGAAAAATCACAGTAAAACCTACAACATCAATATCTTTTTTTATTAATTTTTTATTATTTTGCTCCTATAGACCTCCACTGTTTTTCTTTCAGTTCATTTTTGTTGTTCTTACTCCTTTTTCTTCCTACTTTTCTTTTATTCATAAGTGTTAATTAACTGTGCCTATGAGCCATAATGCTGCCCTAATGAACAAACCATGAGCTTTGTGAAAGTACCTCAGAAGACACAGAAAAACCCACTCCCTGCTGAGCCAAACACAGCAAATTGCATGTCAGTCAGGGAGAGAGCAGCTCTATTTAAGAGGCTTTTGGAGAATTGCTGATGCTGTTCAATTAAAAGAAAGTCTGGAAGCAGCAAGAGTGCCAGTGCTCAGATATGGCAGCCATGAGGGGGGGATACCTTGCTACAAGCACACAGGTGAGACTGTGCCAGGAGGAGAGGGGCTTCCTGCTGAAGCTGTGCTGGCTCCAACTTGCAACACTATCTTTTGACCTTTCCTAAAAATTCACCATATTCAAGAAAAAACAAAATCATTTGAGGACAGAGTGAAAGGAAAATACTGCAGTAAAGAGCCAGCTCAGCAGGAAGATGTGGAGTTATTGTAATTGGAGGTACATGGGAGTGCTTTTAGGTGAAAGGGACTGTAAATGGAGAGGAAGGATTAATTCTTTTTTTGAAAAGGCAAAATGGGAAAAATAGGTTGGTTTACTGCCTGCACACTAACAGAAAATGAGAAGCATCTATGTCTCCATCCCTTCCTTGGTGGGCAGATACAAAAACAAAATAGCTTTTCAGAACTTTTACAGTTTGCAACATTATAGGCAAAAATAGCAATAGGGAGAAATCATCTAATTCACAATATTTCCTTATTTTTATGCATTTTTGATGAAAGGTCCCACAAATTGTGTTTATGGTGTTAACATAAATAGTGGGAAAGAGATAATAGAAATGGAGAATTTCTATTAAAATTTCTAATAGAAATGGAGAATTTGGAGAAATTAAAATCTTTTAGTACATTTGTCTCAGTTTGAGACAATTTGGAGGGAGAGAAACCTCAGACAGAAGTCTCCTCCCTCATATTCAATACCCCAGTTTCTCCAGAGTGAGCCTAAATAGACCCAGATATAAGTGAAAAAAAACTCCTTACCAAGAAGGATGGTAATGACAATACTGATAAATCTGAGTTAAATCAACCAATGAGGAGAAATTTCTCAAGCCCCACCCACTGGACCAAATTGAGATGGTGGCTGGCCTTCCACACCCAGAAAACCACACATGGCCACAGCACAGAGACAAGATGGCAACACGTCCATGTGCTTCACCTCCCCTATACCCAGAAAACCTGGCAGGAACAGTTGGAGAGTCAGCGCTGGCAGGACATAGCACATAGCTGGGATTTGATATTGGCAGACGCTTGTGTGGTGCTGGAGGAAGGCTGGGGTGCTGGCACAAGCAGTTGGAGCAGTCCTGCAGGCCCCCCTGGGTGACTGGAAGGACCTGCAAGACATCCACTGGATCCAGCAACAAGACTTGGGTGTTGCAATTTCAGTGTTGGTTGAAGTGGTGGTCACAGTCTAGATCCATCAAGGTGGTGGTAGAAACCCCAAGTGGGTGACAGAACCCCCAAAACTCAGAGTTTAGATGGGAACACCTCCGGTACCTCTCCTGGAAAGGAGTTTTACACTGGATGATGTAATACTGTGAATCATGGGATACTCTGCGAATCTTTGACACCTTCTAAGATGTTGCAGCTGAGTCCATTATGGCCCATTATGGCTCATCAACAAGAGATGAAAACCTTCAGGCTGGGTATGAATGTTCCTGGGAGTTATCACAGCTGGGTCATCTGTGTAAGGAAAAAGAAACACTATCCCACCTTGCAGGGTTTGGACCCTCTCTTCAGCTATCAGACCAGTGTCTGACTTTTTGTACCCCTCCACTACTTATTGAAATCATAGCAATTTTTTCCTTGCAAAGGTGAGTTTGCTAAACACAAAAAATGAATGAAAACCAAAGCTGTATGTCACACACTCCCCTCACCAGCTGAATTTCCAATAGCATATGCAAAACACATATTTTCCTTCTGGCTTAAATATCGCTTTTCTTCAGTTAAATCCACCTTGTGAAAACATGTCAAATATGAATATTTTATGATCCTTCTCTGCTTCTTTGGACATCATGACACAGTCTTGTTCATGACACAAAGCAAAACAAGGTTAGAGCAACAGTGGTTTTTCCTCATAATGCTCTTTTATCTGTGAACATAAATAAAAGAAAAGCAAAGCAACAAATAGCTTTATAGAATAGTTTCCTCCAAAGGAGTCTTTATGTCAAAGTAAAAAAGGAAGATGAGATTAAGCATGTGTGGTTACACCAAAAAGCATACTGTGACTTTCTATTTGATTAGTAGGCTGTGATGCAAAAGCCAACATTAAGCCTGGTTTAGAAAAATAAACACACAGGGAGGAATGTCTAGTCTCAATAACCTGACTGCTAGCCTCATGATTACATTTGTGGCCTGTAGCTTTTTTCTAAATCTTCTTCAAGAGTTATATAAAAACTATTTAAAAAAAAAAAAAAAAAAAAAAAAAGGCACCAGCAGAAAAACTGACATCATGAAAACAGCAACAAAACAAATAAAGGTAAAATAGGCTGAGCACAGTATAGTGTGGCCAAAAAGCCCAGACTTTGAAAGTAAATTAGGATAAAAACAAAGTCCAGCTTTTTCCTTTTCAAACTGTTCTACATTCAGCCCTCTTGACTTGTACAACTTGTAGCTCTGAGCACAAGCCTTTCTATTTCACATATTTTTTTAAGAGGGCTTTCTATCTTAAGACATTAAAATTACTCATGCTGGTGTCTCTCAAGACATTTAATAATTCTGTGGTTTAATTATTGAAATGATTGCAATCTACATTTGGCAAACGCAGCAGCATGTTGGGGATTTGCAGGATATGATTTATGTGTATTCTCAGTGGCAGAAGAAACATGAACAATCTTCAGCCTTGTGTTGGCTCCTCCATGTCAAACAATGATAGGGAGAGAGGCTTTTTGGAGGTTTAACAACCCAAAGAGGATTTGGGACCCAAATTACTATATCAGATCCTCCTCTTCCACCCTATGAGGCAAAATGTCTTCAGCTCATCAGTTTCTGGTACTGAATTTTCAGTCAACTTAAGTTCCTCACAGTGGTACATGCAGATCCCAAAAACCTGGGAGGGATAGAATACTGAAAGCAGTTTGGGGGTATATCTTCCCTACCAATTGGGCTTAATCCTTTAGCTTAACCATACCTCAAGGGAAAACTTGATGCCCCTACACCTCCTTAAGCTCACAGAGGAGGAGCATCAAAATGGAAAATCCTGGTTCAAATCCCTTTCTTCATCGTTATAGCTCAAGCCAGTACCCTAGAACGTCCTGGGCAGTGAGTCCTAAATACCTCTGAAAATTCAACTTTGCATGGCCTAATTAGATCATTGCATTATTCTGTTTTGAAAAAATGTGGAAGAATATGATAGAAAACAAAGATACAAAACTTGATCTCTCTCCAGCTGCTGAGAACAAATTTATTAACTAGTTTATAACTGCAAAAATGCTGGATTAATTCCTAGAGTGGCAAACTCCAGCATGTGGACTATATATCATGTGTAAGTCCCATGCTAAAACTCAGGAAAACAAAACATGATGTGATATGCAGAACATCCCCTTGCCCAATATTAACTGTACCTGTAGCAGCTGATTTTGGTGTGCATGTTGGCTTTCTGGCTTGGGTGTGTATCACACTCTTTCCCTCCCATCTCACTCCCTCTTCCTCCTGTGGAAATGAAACCCAGATTTGGGGGGAAAATGAACACACAGTGGCTTCCAGGCAGGCTGCCAATCTGCATGGTAAAATCCCAAACTACCAATTGTGGTGCTCCTGTGCTGGAAAACTTTTAAGAAATTTTCTTTGGGAAATCACTGAGGTTTCCACTTGCATTGTAGCACAAACTCCACATTTTCAGGGTAAATTCCCATATTTATCTCTGATAAAAGGGAAGGAAGAGGGTTGATGAAAAACGGACAGCATGCTGGGGACAACAGTATGTGTTACCCAGTATGTTTTTAGGCACAGTAGGAATCCATGCACAGACATAAATTATCTGAGAGAGAAAATGCCTGAGCATCAAAGCTGTGTTGAATGTGTGGGAAAGCCTCATTGCAGCTCAAATATAGCACAGCAAGCAGATGTCTTTACTACCATAAGCATACTTAGACTTCCCTGGATTCACAGCAACAGCACAGAATTACAGTCTCTTTCATTCAAAAATTATAGCAAAAATCTATGTCACCAGTCGCCTTTTATATAAACCCAGGAGGTACATCACCCACAGTAAGAGATCTGCACTAAAGAAAGAATGAAACAGGAGAAATTAAAGGAGGAAAGATGCAATTTCCATTCTTTCTCTTGAAGCCAGACTTCCTGATGTGGAAGAATGCAAAATTCCTTGTAGCCAGACTCAGGAGGTATAGACTGGATGGGGAGGCTACAATAGGTGAATATGCCTCAAAAGTAGCAATAACTCACTTGAAGTCTACGAAGTGGCTGGTGTTTCTCAATGGTTGAAAGTGGGACCAGTACTATTCAATGTTTTCACCAGGACAATGAAGTGGAATGCACAATCAACAAGATCATGAATGGCATGAAATGGGGATAGCAGTTGATACACTAGAGGGCAAAGCTGTTATGTTAAGAGACGTCAACAGGCTGGAAGAATGGACTGACAGGAACCTCATGAAGTTCAGCAAATGGCAAATGTAAAGCCCCTAAATGGAATAAGCCTATGCTACAGCACAGACTCTGCATTGACTGGCTAGAAATCACTTTGCAGAAAAGGACCTGTGAATTATTGTCCTGATGGGCAATAAATGGAACTTTGAGTCAACAGTGTGCCTTTGTGGGGAAGAAGGTCAGCTTCATAAGGTATTAGCAAGAATGCAGCCAGGGCATCAAGGGAATGACTTTTCATCTCTATTTAGCAGTTTTGGGTGCATCTGTTCTTCTGGGTTTATCTGTGGGCTGTAAAGTGCAAGAAACAACAAAAATATGGAGCAAGTTTGACAGAAGGACACCACACTTGTTGGGGTTGGAGCACCTGACCTTTGAGGAGAGGCTGAGGGACTTGGGCTGGTTCAACCTGGAGGAGAGGTGGCTTCAGGGACACCTAACTGCTGCCTTCATCTGCCAGAAAGGTGGCTGTAGAAAAGGTAGAGCCATACTCTTCTGCTAGCTCCCTAACGAAGGTCTCTTCTCTAATGGAGTAAGAGGCAATGTACACAAGTTATAATAAGAGAAATTTCAATTGCTTGTATTGAAAAATATGTTCACAATGAAGATGCTCAAACACCAAAGTCAGACACAGCCTTAAGTAACCTGACCCAGCCTAAATGTTAGCCTGGCTTTGAGACCTTCAGAGCTCCCTCACAACCTGATTTTTTCCTATGATTTTATGATTCATAGAACCCAAGAGAAAATGTAGGCAACAGAAAACCTGGAGTCTTAATGTAATGTTCAAAACTTTCCTTGAGAGGCAGTTCCTGGGAGGTGGTGAGACCTGGTGTCTGCTTCCACACCTGATGGCAGAAGGGTCCATGCCACAATCTCATGAGTTTAATACCAGCCCTACATAATCACAGATAAGTCCTGTTCCCAGCCTTTGAGCAATTGTCTCCTGCCCATAAAAATATCACAATTGTGGATGTTGATTCTGCAAATAGCTAGTAGGGAAAGGTTTGAGTATGTATGAGGGTGACTGACAGTAATCTCCACCTTAACAAATATATAGGGATATCTTAAAATGCTTGCTCCCCTATTTCTGGAGAGATATTTTTTCTGCAAATTTCACAATATTTTTAAGCCATGAACCACAAATCACCATCATGTGATGGTGAATGGTACCACATCCAGCTGGTGGCTTGTCACTCGTGGGGTTCCCCAAGGCTCAGTATTATGATCAGTCCTGTTTAATATCTTTATCAATGATCTGGATGAGGGGATCAAGTGCACCCTCAGTAATTTCGTGGACGACACGACAGTGGGTGGAAGTGTTGATCTGCTGCAGGATAGGAAGGCTCTGCAGAGGAATCTGGACAGGCTGGATTGATGAGCCTAGGCCAATTGTATGAGGTTCAATATGATGAAGTGCTGGGTCCTGCACTGGAGCCACAACAACCCCATGCAGCACTACAGGCTTGGGGAAGGGTAGCAGGAAAGCTGTCCAGTGGAAAAGGACCTGGTGGTGCTGGTCAACAGCCATCTGAACATGAGCCAGCAGTGTGCCCAGGTGGCCAAGAAGGCCAATGGCATCCTAGCCTGTATCAGAAATAGTGCAGCCAGCAGGACCAGGGCAGTGGACTTCTTTTCCAAGTTTAATAATTCCATTCTTCTATGACTTCATATCAAGTTTCTGGAAATTAATGCCCCACACCTACCCCTCCGTCTGTGAAACAGCTCCCCAGACAAAATTGGGAAGTAAAGGTGTTAATAAATACGTAACACCAACAATCGATATGAATACAAAAAAAGGCAGCAGGAGAAGCAGCTACCATGTTTAATCCCTCTTTAATCTTCCTCTTGTAGACATTGTAGGAAAAGCTGTTTAAAAGTACTGGCTGGCTTAAAGTTTTGTTGAAAATATTATCTAAAACCTCACTGAGTAGGTCTACTGTGGACACATTTGGCTTTTTCCACTTTGCCTCAATTCACTGGACTCTTGGATGGACAAAAGTGGAAAAAAATTTCAAATAAAACCCAGTGGTGATTTAATATGAGAAGCTACCATTAACTCTTATGAACAGGACACTAACATAAATTCTTAATGGCGATGTAATTTGAAACAATTTTCTTTCCTATTTTAAAGCTGTATTTCCACAAAACAATATTGAGGTATGAAATGTTCCCATTTTATGATGATTTTGAAAGTATACAATTAGATTTTTCTGGCAGATTTACTGTTTTTAATTAGAATCAAAAGTGCAGACTAAAGTCATAGTTATAAAAAAATGTTATATTTTCATTAATATTTTAATAGAGGCGTCTGAAGCAGTAATTTTGCTCAGAAGAATAGGTCAAGTCTCTGAATATTTGATTTCAAATGCTAAATATAACCAAAAATACTGGCTTAAATATAAAGTATCAAGCATATCAGCTAGGTAGTTCCTTGAAGAAATAGACTGGTGGGGGGGAACAGCAAAACAAAAGAACTAATTTTGATATTTTTATTGGACTGTTAACAACAAATATATGGAATTCCAACTGAATGCCTGAAGTCAGGCCTCTCTGACAATTTCTTTTTGTAATGTAAATAAAAATATGTGATTAATGTAGCATTTCCTAAATGGATGTTAAAACTACTTCATCTTTTTGATTAATCTCTTAGGCATACACTACAGTTTGTGTTGAAAAAAATCAGATATTAATTTACTGAGCCAAGACTGCATCCCTCTTCTAGTTAAAATGCATGCTTTGTGTGCTTCCATTGGTTGTAACACAGAGAGGAAATGGTTCTGAGTTGCATTAGTAGCAAAAACATCCAGTTTCTTTCTCCCCTTGCCCATCATTACTTGTCACACCTCTAAAAATGCATATGGAGTTGCAGGTAAAATTTAGTCTGCCAACTCAATATGAAAAACAATCAGAGGACTTTCACTTATTGCTGCATGAATTGGTTTTCCAGTCTCTGTTTACATCATATACACTATAAATTTAAGCTGAGTTTTTATTCATTTTTTTAAAAGTATATCAGGAATTTGAAGACCTTTCTAAAGAAGCCAGTCACCAAGTACATGAGAGCAGCACAGCCCAAAAGTACTACTGTGTCCCCTGAAAGAGTGTTAAACTGCGGCACTCTGACCCAGGGAGTCAGAGGTAGCTGCCAACTTTCTCTCAGCAAGGCTGACTGTTGGCTTGAGTATTTACCTCTGTGTTGTGCACCGTGACATAACCATGCCCATCATCACACCTAGCTGGAGCCAGGTTCTCACAGTCTTCTCACAAGGTTGCACCTCACTCCAGTCACTCGCAGCACTGAAGCTGCAGCTGAGTGGCTCAGGAGTGCTGGTGGCTTTCCTATTGCCCCATGAGATATCCCATATACAAGAAACTTGATTTATATTTCCTGTCCCTGAATTAATTGTATTCAGACAGAGCAGATCACAGCAAGGCATCTGGATGTGATCTGGAGATGGCAGGAGAGAGAGAACTGCCTGCTCTAAATGTGGTTTCTAAATTCCAGTTCATCATTTAAAGGGGCAGTACCCAAGTTTTAGCTGGGTCACAGTTTAGCTTCCAGACATTATTAGTTTTTGTTCTGGTAGGTTAGTGAGCTCTTCAGGACCTCTGATTTTCTTCTCCCAAAAGTGCTCATTGCTGATGTTTAAGCTGCCTTGACAAGTTTGGTGAGTTGACAGACTTCTATAGTATCTTTCAGTACATCTTTTCCACGACACCACTTTGATATTTAACATATAGATTTAATTATCAGGGAACATAGAATCACAGAATCATTTAGATTGGAAAAGATCATTAAGATAATTGAGTCAACTGTATGAGTACATAAGATGAGAAATAAAGTAAGATGTAAAGTTTAAAGTATATTTGATTTCATCCAGTCTTAAAAGCCTCAGGATTAGTGTGAAGCCTATCTTTTAAATACTTCTCTCTGTCCACTCCATGAACATCAGTGCAGTGCTTGGGCTAACATATATCATGGGACATTGTGCCTTTAAACTGTGCTGCATGTTGATCTTATCTCCCACACCAAGAACCATCACTGTGTTTCTTCAGGTGGGGTTAGCATCCAGCACCTCCCTCTGGCAGGTTCCACACCAAGTTGCAGGGCAGGACAAGTCCTGTGTTAGCGAAGACCAGGCAAACACTACAAAGTTGTAGCACTGACTCTGCATCCCAGAGCATCATCTTCACTGGCAAAAACAGTCAGCTGGCATGGACACAGTTTTCTGACTAAAATCTTTCTGACTGTACAGTGCCATATGGATTTGTATGTGTTGATCTGCCTTAGGGCTGGCTGAGGTGTTCCTGAAGAGGTGCTCCTGGGTTCAGGAGGTGGTCCAAAAAGGAGCAGCTGTGCTCAGTCAAGAGCTCAATTTGGAGTACTCTTGACAAGTGGACGTGTAAGTTGCTGCAAGAAATCCATTATCATCCGTGACTTGTTTGGCTCCTTTCTGTGTCTTCCTTGGGAGCACTGCAAAAGCCAAAATTGTGTTTACACATCTCTGTTCCTCCTTGGCAATCTCCCTGTTATTTTGTAAACTAACTAAGTGTGGCACAAAAATGGCACACTGCAGGAGCATGTCTTATACCCCTAACTTTGTCTATCCATAAAACAAGCAATATAACAAATGGCAATTTTGTCTTCAGTCTCCCTTTTTGAAAATAGTGCTGAAAAAGCACATATATTCTGTTTCAATTAAACAACACACGGACACCATCAAGTGACCCAGAAAAAGGCAGCAGTTTACTGGTATCTCTGCTAGCATCAGAAAAACCTAGTCTTTTTCTACTCAGGGCTTATCATTCAGAGCCTAGCAAAGGACAAATGGGATAGACAGGGTTGGTAGGGAACCTCATCAACCACAGAAAGAAGAGTTTTCCCTTCTGAAATTTTCTCCTCCATTTGAAGGTTTGGGTTCATCACCCTGAGCTTCTCTCAGATCCAGATGCCTATAGCAGTTTTCCCACAATACTTGCCAAACGCACAATCTTTTAGTGGCTGGAGCATCTTAAAAAGGAGAGAAAGTTAAAATCTGTCCTTTGGCCTCTGAGGCAGGGATTGAAAATAATCTCTCTCATAATTCCCAGGTCAATGTCCTAGCTGTTATCTAACTAGTTGTTTTCTCTTTCTTTCATTTAATAAGGTTCAGTCAGTCTGTTAAAATGGGATCCATCTAAAAAAAAGAGACTGGGAACCTCTTTCTCTACCCTGTTTGTCAGGGTGGCTAATAGTTCAGTGATCAGATGAGATACAGAAACTGAATTTCCACAGAGAAAACAGGGAGAGAGATTTCATGTGTTGTGTGACTGCTCTCACTGGAGAGCAATTGGACTAACAAAAAAACCCCAACAAAACCCCCTAAACAAACAAAACAAAACAAAAACCCACAGCAACAACAAAAACCCACAATAACAAAAAACAAACAAACAAAAAAATCTTTGCTTATTTTCCAATTTGGATCTTTGCATAATTCCCATCCTGGTTGGACCTTTTCTCCAGTCAGATGATTCACTGATTCGCTACACCCTGATCATCCTTGAACACTGAATATATTTGTTCAAGAGCAAATTTCTCACTGACACATCTCCATATGCCTAGTGCTATAATATAGTAACGATCAAGAAATCTCACTCAAGGAAAACCATTCATGAGAGTATTTTCAAAAAAACATTCTGCTGTCATCAGGTTATCCTCAATTATTTTAGGTCTGAGGTGTGTGAGAAAGGCTGAGGAGTTCTGCTTAATTAAAATAACATAATTTTGGAACAGCAGACACAGATCAAGCAATAAATAATAATAAAAAAACCCCAGATGACAAAACAAGAGAACAGGCTTATATTTGTCACCAAATCTGATTTGTACCTTTACCTTTCACCAGGAACACGTAGTTTACCCATTTGAAGAGTTTTTGCACTGCTGCTATATGTGATGATATCAGATCACTTCATGAACAATTTTTGCACCACACAGTGTAATAAACAACTCACAAAACATATCAGAGAGACACCTCCTTTTTATGTTATTTCCATGTCAAAATTAATTCTTGGAAAAACAAATTGTGAAGGGAACCTTACAGAAATAATTCTGAAATAGCGTGCTGTGAAAATTGAAGCCTTATTTCCTCAAATTAACTGCTAGCTTTTTAAAAAATCAGAATTTTCTTCTACACAGGGAATCTGCAACATTGGCCAAAAACACCTAAGCAATTCTATAGTAATTTCTTTGACTTTTTGAAAGTTGTTTTTATCCCTTATATTGCAATGTCTTTAGCATACTACTGAAGGAGTAAATATCATTCCTGAGTTATTCCATGCACTGTAGAATTTTTAATAGTCCCAGTGGGAGCAGGTTTGCTTTCAAGTAATGTATTTCTGTGTCACCACAAACTGTATTTGGATATCACTCTTGTAAATTGTGAGAGATGAAACCAGAGAACTCTATATGTGATACCCAGCTTCTTCCAGTCAGACCACCGGGTCTAAAAAACTGCTAAAAAAATGCAGCCAACTTTATCCTTGTGAGTGTCAATATTGATAGGGTGGAGAACTTATTTCAAAAGGACTTCAGATAATGATGGGAGATTTCAATCTGTCCAGAAGCTAATAGACAAAATTGTCTTTTGGCAGAAACATTTCATTGTACACAAACCAGCCTCTGAGACTCTTCAGCCTACCGAATGGCATGTTCATACAGCCCATAAGAAGCTTTGATTTAATTGTATGGGCTGACAGTCAGGAGCTACACACACGGTTCACTTGTTGCCATAGAGGTGGTATGACTGTAAGAGGAGCTGGTGAGTAAACAGGCGCAGTAAGCAGCCATCTCCCTTTACCCTGCTTGTGTGTGTCCAATCAACACCCACACTCAGGGAATTAAGGACAAAAGAAGAAGAAAAATAGCTTTTTTTGAATGAGATCCTTAGTTTTTTCCCATCTGGTAGGAAATGCCTAGCACCATGCAAGACCCAATGGCACTTCTGTGCAACCTTCTGATTGCTTTCACAGTGAGTTAAATCAGCATGCGGGCTTGATTGCATCTATTCTGATATGTTATGACATAAACTCACTGAAGAATGAAATAGAGAGCCACTATTTAATAGAGGGATTGATGTAATGGAAGACTTTTTGCCTTAAATTTTTATTATTAACTCTTGTACTCCCGCTATGTGTATCAGCTGGGCAAGATCTGTTTTCATGCAAAATTCAAGCCCTGTCCAGCTAAGGATATGGTCATCTCTTCTGCCATGATTTATTTTAACTGCTTTGTGTCAATATTAAACAAGCTCCTTAACACTATTGCAGCAAGTGAAGATGTGATTAAGAAAAATGGCAGTTTTTCCCTAATAAGCTGTCATTATCTAAAAAATTGTAAAGGTTGTGTAATTGCTTTCATGCAATTTAAGATACTGTAACATATACATTATTTGATACTTAATAATTTTATAAGTGCCTTTGTCAGGTTACAACTTACAAATTCTATTTACTGTGAAGAAAGTTAATTCATTGCACTTCACTGAAATCTTTAAATTAATGGAGTTACTTTTCTGAAACTTTGCTACTTTATCAGTTATTTGTCTTTATTCATGAATCCTGAGGATAGCTAGGTAATTTTATTTTTAAACCTTCAAACTCTGAAAATGAGTCATTTCATACACCCTCCTCCGTCTCATGTTACATATATTGGCTTCTTAAGAGAATAATCCTATTGAGAATACCTCCTTATGCCACCCAGATACATTTCCTACATTTATTTACACCAATGCTGGGAGAATTAAGCTTTAAATATGTGACTATGTGTCTAGTCTAAATATGACTAAGAAATGGCACACATTTACATAGCCACAAGATACATGATGTATCTTTGATGTAAGAAACATGCCTGAGAAGAGAAAGCCAGGAAATACTAAATGTGAACTTTACAGACCCAAAACTTAGACGGCTACATTACTGGTTTAATTTTGAAAGAATAAGTTATCTAACAAGGAGAAATTACCCTTTGCTGACAAATGCAAGTCAGTACAAAACTAACATTATTTTCCTTTTTTTTTTTTCCTCTCTTTTTAAGAAAAGGGACAAGACTAAGCTCTCTCTTTAACTTTCTGGACCCTTACAAATATCAGCTGTTATATGAGCTGGTTTCACAATAATACTTTTGTTGATAGATCTTCCAGCAGGGACTTCTCAAGAGAAAGCAACATACTTTGCATCTATGCTCCTGCTTGCCCTGGGAGGGCAATCAAGTACAGCATTTCCAAAGCTGATTGTCTGGTTGGTTTGTTTTTTTTTTTCTTTGTGGGTTTTGTTTTGTCCTTTGAGAACTGTATACCTCTTCAGGGGAAAATAAAACAAAATTCACTTTTCTGTGTCTGAGGGATGGTGAAGTACAAGAAAAGTTCATGTTGGGTAAGATTCAGAAGCATGAATGGGAGCTGGGCAGAGCCTATTAGTTTAAAACTCCAGGTGCATGCCAGGGGTGAAAATTATGGTTATGTTACTAAATAGCATAGACCGGAGACTGTTGTTTATTATGCAGCCAGATGATAATGGTATGTGACAGCTAAATTCCCTTCCTCCATAGTAGCCCGGCTACAGAAAGGATGCCATTGCCAGCTCCATTTGATGCTGTCTTGGGACAGGATAAGTCACCATGTCCCCACCAAAACCATGCCAGGAGCACTGTCTAACAAAACCTCCTCCTTGCTGCTATTTTACTAAAGCAGATTTATAGATTTAGTTCTACACATCCAAGCTACTGGACTGGCCCTAAGCTCCTCTCATGGTAATATAAATCCTACTTCCAGAAACCAATCTGGGAATTTTACTAGGTAATAGGATGGGAAAAATGTCAAGTAACCAGGGTGGTTGTCAGACCTCTCTGTTTTCTATTCTTCTAAATTCTCTTTCAAATTAAAGTGCTAACTTTTAATAAAATGTCACTTGTCCTACCTAATATGCATGAGAATCACTCAGCAGAAGAAGGATAGAGTGTGCCTGTAAGTTATTTCTGCCTTTGAACCATCAGAATTTGGAGATGGATGACTTATCAAGAAACTATTTTTTTCAACTTCTTTTATTTTCTTTCTCAGTCCACAATTTCAGTTGCTAGGAAAAGATGCATTAATGATACTGCACCAAAAAAATAAAAAGAAGATTGACTTTCAAATTCTATTTCTTTTGTGGCCTGAAAACAATGTGCTTCTTTTAAGAGGCTCATTTTCACTTCAGTCTCTTGAACTGCATGAATTGCTTTCTTACAAAGGAAACCACAACATCCTTGATCATGAAAGGTAATTATCTGTGAGAAGCTCTATATAAACTCAAAGGTTACATTTTGAGATGACCAGGTTACAACCACTGTTGTATGCCTGCTGTAAGCAATTTGACGAAGTGCAGAAAGTCTTTCTATACCCTTACTGAAGAGGTGATGCATTCTGAAAAAGGCTGCTAGAAGAATGACAGACATGAGAATTATCTGTTCTGAAAAGTGCTGCAGATTATGAACTGGCAGTATGCACTGGACAAAGTTTGCTTGGTACAATACAGTCAACATAAAAAATTGAATTCCAATAATCCATAAGAAAAATTTGATTTCTTTAGAGTGAAAATATTTTATTCAATATTGTTGATGCTGAATTTTAAAAACATGTTTAATTATATTTAATTAGATACAAAGATGAAAAATTCAAATGATATTTCAATTGTTCCAAAATTGACAACTTGTTTTTAACCTGAACATAATTTTTCGGGGATCAGGGAGAAAAGAGAAGATAATTTATAAGCAAAAGAGAAGAAATCTCTTCATGTTAAAGGATTTCTCTTCTACCACTGATTAAATAATAAAATTAAATTTTACATTAGTGAGTCTTGTAATGAGCCTAAGTCTGTTATACACAGTCGTGTTTCCAAGAATAATGAAGGAGAGCAACTCCTGGTCCTTAATCAAGACATATCTTGCTTTGTTCATGCAAATCTGTATAGTTTTTACTCTAATCTGTGGCAAAAATAGTTAAAGATCAATCACATCCAGGGATATATTTCTATTATCATTTATTTTAAAGTGAGTGTAAGCTAAAGTTTAATTTTTCTTTCTGTATGTCTCTAGTATAGTCATGTACTTATTTAAGCCATACAGCATTATTAAAGTGCTTTTAAAATGAAAGAATTAGGATCTTGTGATCATGAATGTAAGTTGCAAACCAAACCAAGAGGGTAAATAAATTTGTGTCTAGATAAACTTCTTGATTAAATGAATCTTGCTAAAACTATCAGATGCAAAAAAGACAGAAATCTAATTGTCAGCATCAGTGGTGCTAGGTGAATGCTTGACTTATGATGAACCACTGGTGATAGTGGTTTTTTTGAAAATGTTTTGTTCTTGAATTATTCTTCCATGCTGAAAATGCTGTTTGGGGGGCATATTTCATATGCAATTATTTTGTCCATTGGTATAGAGCTCATTTGCCCCAGCAAAATGTCTCTAATTGTAAGTTGGTTTTTTGGTAGTATGTTAGTAATTTTTCTATAAGCAATATTGACTAGATTAATATTGGTGGGTTTTCTTTTTAAAGCTTTACGTAATGTCTGACTTCTCTCCATTATTCATAATTTCTTATCCATGAACCTTCTTCTAATTACCAGTGTCATTTGCAATCTCATAGGGCTTTATAAATAATGCCTGGAAAATGAGAAGGTCTTTAGCTAGTGGAAATAATGAAATTTCCAAGACATAGCAGAGATTCACAAAATGACATATGAAAAACACTCATAACATAAAAAACCCTCTAATAAGACCTAGCTAAGCTGTGTGAGTATAATCAGCAACCTCCCACTGATAACAATACTTAGTTTGAAAGACCTTCCAAGTATATGACTTTGTCATATCATACATTTAACTCATGTAATTGGAAAAGAAACAAAAATATGAATAATTATCAAGAGACTTACTGGATGTGGCTGTTATGCTCTTAATAGTACTTTTAAAAAGGAAGTTAAAAGCTATGAATATTTTCAATATTTGGAAAACAGCATGTCTTTGGTCGCTGATTTTGCCTTGTCTTGTATGCCAGCTAGGTCTGGCATATTAGTGTTGTGCAAATACCTAGGAATTGTCTGGAAAATAAAGAGTGGGGAAGATTGCTGTTTCACTGGTTCTGTGTTTCTGAAAGCCATTTTGTCACATCTTAGTATATAAGGATTGTTGTACTCCATAAAGCACATACTGCCAGGTGTCTCCCACATAAAAACTAGCTGCATGATCAGGAGGAGACTGAGGTATTTAAGACCCAGTCAAAATGGCAGCAGACTCAGACCTGAAATTTTGGCCTGGAGCATTTTTGCAACTGAACCACATGCACAAGAGTTTCTAGTTCTCCAGCCTAAATTATCCCTTTACTAAATGTCATAGCTTAACTCCTCAATGTTATAAGTTAGTATAAGAATTTAGACAACTCAATTCCAATTAAACATTGATAAATTTATTAAGCAAGCGATAATAAAGCAAAACAGCGTTGGGTGGCCTGGGGGGCAGGTGCCCCCCGGAGGCACACACTGAAAACGTAGTAAATGTTCCTTTTTATACATTTCCAAGTCCTGAGTTTTGAATGTGGCTGCCTTGAGGCTTGAGTTCGTGGCTTGTTGTTAAGTGGTCATCTGGCATTTATCAGAGATGAAAGGTGCAGTTCTTATCAGTTGTAAATTTTACTGATACTGATACTTGTTTGTTTAGCAAGATGTCTGCAATTATTTTTACTGACGCTTGATTAACAGGATGTCCATGAAACTTATCTTGTTGAATTATAACAAAAGTTCCTTATTCCCTCATACACGTAAGATATTATGAACAAAGTTAACCCTTCTATTACACTCAACACCCCTGGGGTGAGAAAAATATTTGAACAAAGTGTTTTTGAGGAGACCTGAAGAAATTTGTTATTCCAAAAATGTTTGTCTCCTCTTCCCATGCATCCTTGCTAATGATAAGCTAGCTTTGATGGACTTAGCTCAAGGTTTCACCTTGCACTTCTGCAGTCCTTTCTCAGTCTCAAAGGGCCCTGAAGGAGCCTGCTAAAGAGCTGTGTGCTAAGATATGCACAAATTCATAGAGTAAAGCAATTGCTGGTTATCACTCCCAAAGGCTATAAGTCTAAGCTTTAGTGTGCTCACCACCCTGAAGAGGCACCTGAAGAGGCTTTGTCAGTCAGAAGGTGTCAGTCAGGAAAGGAAAGAGGCCAATCAGGGCCTCTACCCCTGGGTTTGATCTTGCATACTCATAAACTGGAATCTGCTGCTGAGTCCACCTTTCTCCTTAAGAGTTTTAGAATCACAAAATCTTAGAATTTTTTTCTATCTTAGCGTTTTTTTTATGTTGAATCCATCAGCTGCCCACAAACATCCCACTCCCCCACCTCCCCATCTATCTGCAATTTTGCCCTTCTTATTTTGTACAGTTGTCTCTACAGGCTTTTTTATGTCTTTTTTCAGAACTTAGCTACTTGCTTAGAAGTTTGTGGCAAATTTTTACAATGTGGGCATGTCAGAAATAGTACTGAACCACAGGAAGACAGGCAGTGGAACCCACAGTGGGGGTGGTCACAGAACAAGGGGGTTATGTTTCTTTTCCAGTGTGTCAAGCTCATCGAAGATTCAGAAGTTCTTCCTCTGCTGAACAAGATATCTTACTTCATTAGCAAGTGTCTTGCAGGAAGATAATTTGTGCTCTGTTTTTTGTTTCTGAGTGTAACTGAGAATAAGTATTTCTACATAGTAATAATGGTGCAGTTTTCTCCTAAGTATATATCAGAAATCTAGATGCGCTTTTGCTATCACCCTGACCCTAGAATATGGGAATAGTTGTACTATTCTTTGGGCTGGTTCCCAACTTTCCAGTTTCTGATATATTTCAAGGCAGCGCCTCTTGTTCCTAACTGACACCATGGCTCTCTCATGTGACAGCTTTCACAGTTGCTTTCCTGCAAATACATTTAAACAGGTCTTATTGAAATCTCTAAGGGGAAAAAAAATGGCCCTGCATAAAATAGGGTCACAAGCAGAAAAGACCCTGCTTGTTTTATAATGACACAAGTGCTTGTGATTTTCTCATTCAAAGTCTAATCACAGCACTTCGTGTCAGTCATGGAAGACTGCTTGAGGTGGATTCAAAATACCACCTGCCCACCTATTCAGCATTTAAATTTACTTTGTGCTGTGCATGGGAGTACAAAATAAATGTACAAAGTACGGGAGTACATGGGAGTACAAATTATTTTAATGGCTCTGGGATGTCTAACAGACACAAAGGAATCTCTCACTGTCTTTGCATGTAGTGTCACATATATGTTGAACAGAAACACTCTGGAGTCATCAAAATGTTTTTTCCTTTTGTGCAACTGAATGTAAAATGTCAAAGCTTCAACATTATACAAAACTGTTGATTTAATATCCACGCTATTCATCACTCACAAAAGGGTCTGATGAGTTTACTGACATGTGTAGAAAGATTTCCATTTTCTTTAAGAGGTAAGCATCAATATTGCTAAGTTAATGACTAGTTTGAGAAATGGCTACCAATGACAACTGGAGTATTTCTGAAGCTGAAGTCTGTTCTTGACAGAAATCAATTACTTCTAAAGCAATTATGGTAAGTAAAAAGTACTGAATTCAGAAAATGGAGATGTTGTTAGCCTGATGTGGCCCACAAAACTGGAACATGTAATTCGAAGAAGTAATACACAATAAAAGAAATTACCCTTCTGTGAATCAATTGCAATTATGTGTACAGTTTTCTACAATACTAATCGATTGCTAAGAAATTTAATATAAAATATTGTGCTTTTTACAAAGGCACACTTTCATCAGTATTCAAGAAGAAACTTTCTGGAAATAACTAGCAATTTCTAAGTGGGTCTGAATCAAATCCTAACTCTGAATATCACCAAATTTTGGCTAAAGACATTGTGAATATTATCTCCTTTCCTCTGGGAACATGTCTTTGCATTTTGAAGCTGTCTTCTCTGTCTTCAAATTAGTTTAATTAGCTCCTGCAAACCGAAGATAAAATGAGTTGCAGAGCTGTCTCATCAAGAAGCAACTTTGGTCAATTTAGGTCGTTAAAACCATATCAAACTTTCTCATTACTGCTGTTCTCAGAGCCTAGATATTAAGGGAGGAGGAGGAATTGTTTCAACTTTAGGATTTAAAGGTAAGGCTGTAAATCAAGGAAATGAGTCCACATTTACTGAAATATAACAACATCTTTCATCATTTAGAGCCTGAAGTGAGGTTCACAGACTCCCTGTGCCATCACACCGAGGAAATCAGGGGCCTAAGACTGGGTGTCAACAAAGTCTTTTCAAAGTATTGGAAAAATCCCCCTAGTTTGTATGTGAGGCTTTGCAGGCTATTTTTTGATGTTAGCTTGATCCTTCTCTGCAGGGCATTTTTATTCCAGATTGTGCAGGATCTTGAGTAAAAATCTTCTTTGGTCAGACTATTATTTCACAGTGCCTGGATGCATTAAAATAACAGCCAGAGAAACCCAGAGTAATTTAGATCTAGAAATAGCAGAGCTGACATGGTAGGGTACTGTATCTGAGCAGTTAAACTGTATTATATAGTGAGTGCCATACATGAAGAACTAGCTGTATTAAAAATGAGTCTTAAGAAATATTGCACCAGGCAGCTATCTTTCAGATGGCAAAAGTTAAGGTAGAATTTATCCCAATTGGGATATCAACTCCAAAATTACAATCCTAATTTATATAATAGATTCAAAAATACAGTCCTTGATGTCCTGCCTAAAGACACTGGGTACCTCACCTTTCACGAAGAAGTTCTGTGAGCATCTTAAGGCTATGACTGCTCCCTGTGAGCAAGTGAGACACCCAGTTGCCATCCAGCTTTACACATCACCTAAAACTGATCCACATGACAGGACCAGGACAGTGCACAAAAGTAAGTACTAGGCACCATACATCATGTTACAGATACTTTGTTTCAGAAATAGTGCAGTTCTACCAATAATCACAACAAAAATTATGGCACTTTGAAAGAGAAATAGTTAACCGTGGAAAGCATGCCATAGTTTCTGAGTCTGCTCACTGACATGCAAGAGTGGTTTTTATATGAAATAAACATCAAGTTTACTTTTGCCAATTGAAGGTGAAAAAGCAGTTGTCAGTGACAGAGTACACTCTGTATTTTATGTTCATAGTATGATAAAGAAGTAGAAAGGGAAAGCTAATGGAGGAAGCATGTGCTGGCAACCAGATGTATTCATGGGAGAGAGAAAAGATGAAGATGCAGTCTCTTTCTAGAAGACATCTACCTGTCAGTGCTACATCAATTAATGATAAGGAGATTTGAAAATTTGGAACCCTGATATGGAGAATGCTCGCACTTCATGACAGTATTCCAGAATAAGGCTTATGTTTTCATTCACAAGCTAATGCAGCTGCTGTACTACTGCAATTTCCCTTCCTCTGTCCACAGTGTAGCTGCATCCAACTCCTGCTTCAAAGAGGTTTAGCCATCAGTCAATTGCTCCGATCTTTGCAGGGAATGGAAGACTGATCTTTGCACTGTTTGCATTTCATTTTGGAGCAGAAGTGATCCTGCTGAACATGTCCTGTCACTAAGTCAGAGAGGCACCATGTGAATTGTCTGGGGAGAATTTGTTCTGAGCATTGTCAAAGCATGGGATTAACCTTGCAGGCTTATAGGACTCTGCTTAACTTGAATTTTGTTTGTATTTCATGTTCAAACAAAGCACAGGAACAAAGGCAACCCATCTGTAAGAGCTGAAGGCTTGTCTGACGATTTTGATCTCAGATTACACCACTGGGCTCAGCTGGTTTTCCCTTGCAACAAAAAACAGCCAAGTCTGGCTCAGTCACAACTCTTGGCTGGGATGAGAGTTGTGGGCCTTGACAGATCCCCACTGGACCTGTCCTGAATTTCAGTTTCTCTTTATCCTACATAATCTGATGCCTTTGGCAGCCTTGTCTTCTTAATGACTTCATATCTTCTTTCATCTTGGTGCAAAGTGCATTTTCTCCCTCCTTCTCCCTCCCACCAGTGCACAGGGTAGCCACCCACCTTGTTTGCCCCTCTACAGGCCTCCTGTGCATCACCCTGCCCTGGGTGCCCTGTCATAGGGCAGCCCCTCCACACTCAGCCCCCGTTCTCCAGTCATTTTCTGCAGTCCACTGTCACATGCTCCTCAAGTTGTCAGTTTCACTTACAGCCCACCAACCCCAAAACTGAACAATCACCCGTTCATGTCTGTCTTCCAGTTGCTTCATTTTCTCACTCTGACAATCTGCCAGTCACCAAGAGATGGGACTCTTATCTGGGAAGGCGACAAGAACGATGAGGTGTGCATTTGAAGAACCCCTCAGAGCCATCCTCCACTTGCACCTCTGGCTTTGGGTGGCACATATAGGAATTTCCTTTATAGGTAGGTGGGCATGGGAAAATCCCCCTCAACGTGGACTCATGAGCCTTTTGTAGCAAAAAGTAGATGATGTCACACTTGTGCCCCAAGAGCTTCAGGTTACTGTCAGTCTGCCCACTCCTACAGATTCTCTTGCTGAGGCTTTGGCAGCACATGAATCCTCATCTCTTCCTCTGTCAGAGGCCCAAACAACCCACTCCACCTTCTCATCCTGGCCCTGTCCATGCTGCCCATGTTTTCTCCCTAGTGGAGAAAACACAATGAGGAAGTGGGTTTCCTAAAAATTCTGTTCCCTCTCCAGTCATGCCTCCAAGCAGTACTATGTCCCCAGCTCCGTGGATGCCTCCTATGACAAGTGGATGACCCCAGATGTATTTTGCTATTAGTCGCCAGCTCCTCTGACACCCATGCCTGAGCCCCCAACCCTCACACTTCTCGTACTACTGCAAACAGCCCTTTATTGGCATTTCTACTTGTCTTTAGCAGAAAAGGATGTCGTGGGGAATTCAGGAAAATATGATAAATTATTTAATCCCAGAGTAAAATTATGTAACTACAATAATAAATACTTTCTCCTGCAACATGGCAAAATCCTCCACAAATAGATACACATGAAAGTCCTGTGTGTGTTGTTACCTGAAAGGCTGTGGAGAAAAAAACCTCCAGGCCAAATGAGGTAGGAGGTAAGATAAGGATACAAAAGGCTTTCATGAGCCCCCAGGCTTCCAGCTCCCAAACACAAGTGTTTACAATTTTTATAATGATTTCCACCCAATCCCCGTCCGGCCACTGCCCTGCTTCTGCCTCCCGACATGCCTTTCAAGAATTGAGTCTGGGGGAGTTTTGGGACCCCCTCTTCCTCATCTTCATCTTCCTCAGAGCATGCGCTGTTCTTGGAGGCCTTCCAGAGCTCTGGGCCTGAAAGTAGTCATGTCTATGGCTATATCTTCTTGCACAGATTTTAGGGTATTCTCTACAGTTCTACCTTGAAAATGAGACTAAACAGGCTAATGGAATTTAGGGGAATTGATATAGGAATGGGTAACAGAGTTTGCTATGTGTAATTGCTGTGTTAAAGGGTAAGGGATAATGTGCTGCTACTTTAAAATCTACATTCACTATATAACTACTTCTAAAATCTACAAAATCAAAAAAAATCAAAACCCTAAGGCATCAGTGTGCAAGCCTCTGGTTTGATCAGCAACATACACTTTTGTGGTTTGGCTAAATATTTCTTTTAATTTAATTTCATAAAGAAACATAATGGGTTTAATGTAACATGAAGTTGCATAAATGACGTTAAACACAGTGAGTTTATTGAGGTTGCTTTAATCTGTATTTTCTTATTAAGTACAAAAAAATCCCCTAATGTCACATTATTGTTATTTTTATTATTGTTATTATTATTTTTAAAATGGAAGCTTCACACAGTTCAGATAAAATAAATCATTCCCATTTCTCCTTTTCTTTCTTCTTCTTTTTTTTTTATTTTGATAATTAAATATTTGAATTACTCACTAAGCAGAATATATAAAATTTATAATAAAATTTAGGAATCTGTTATAAATAAAAGAAAATAATTACACCTACTATTACACTGACTTTTAAAAATATTATCCTCACTTCATGTCAGTATGTTCTTGAGTCTACAGTATGCTATCAACATTTCAAAGTTAAGATTAAGCTATTGATTTGTGTTGTAATAATACTTCATATCTAAAAACTCTAGAATTTTCTGAAGTGCTGCACCTAAACAGCCAGGAGAGTAAGAAAGTAAATCCCATGAGTTTCTGATCTTTTGACCTATTCTTTTTGTGTTGCAATTCTCATTTTGATGTACTAGAATTACATTTGAATTGTGTCTTGTTCTTCATTAAAATCTCATCTGAGTTCCTGCAGTCATGCACATCTGACATCTCTGATTTTTGAACTTTCCATCATGATATTTTGCTGTTAAGAAGTTTTGAAAGTAAAGTTGCAAAAACATTAATATGGCTTGAATCCTAACAGTGATTTTGTTTTCACTTTTGAATTTCATTTTGCATGAATTTAGCACAAGATCAAAATTTGACACAGATTATAGAGAGCATCTTAGCATAAGTATGGAAACCTTTAGGCTTGCGAATGGTCCTGTTCCACATGCAACCTTTCTGAAAAGGCTCTTCATTAAAAATGACAGTCCATCCAAATGGGAAGCAGATGCCAAAAGCAGAGAGCAGATCACTGCAGTAAAAGAAAATGAACTTAAGTATGAAAACACAAAATTATTGTCTATGTGAGAGAGTACCTGGATTTGTGAATTTGAGGAGGGGAAAGTTTGGAGAGAGTAGGGAAGAAAGGGAAGTATTTTACTAAGGAAATGCCAACCAGGCAGCTCTCTGGCAATGAGGACCACAGGTGGAGCTGCTGCAGGTGGACAACAGCATTTGCCATGACAGGGTAGAAATCGATTACAGGTCCAACTCACACAGCATCAGCAATGAACAAAAATGCACCAGGTAGCTTTTCAAAAAGCCAGACACTAAAGCCCACAGTCTGTAAGCTGATGAGCCAGACGCTCCAGAGGGAGAGGAAGGCAGACCTCAGGCAGGAAAATTGTTAAGGTTTCTATTGTTTTATTACAAAAGCAAGTTCATGTGATGAAATTATATTGGCAGGAACAGTTTAACCACTGTTAAATTGCAGTCCTAATGTTACCTTTCTTCCCTTTTTCCAACAACCTTTTATTAAAATCAAACACCGAGAAGCTAATTTGTATGTGATTCATGCAGATCCTTTCTTCTTTGCCTCTCATTTTATTCCCACACAGACAGACACAATACTGTTCACATTGATATAATTGGAAACATTGCCATTGAATTCAGTAGAAGCAACATCCAGCATAGCATAGGTGGTTTACTGAGTTTCCATGGGATATCCATTGTCACTATTCCCTTCCATTATCATGCAGGCCTGTTATGGGAACACAAAGTACCATATGACAATTATGGCATTAAAGACCAGTACACTGCAATCACATCCAATTTGTCAGCCTGAGTGTACAGCAGTGCTTTAAGGGAAAACTGCTCTGCTGCAGATGAATAATTAAGGAATAGAAATAAATGGGTGATTTCATTGTACAATAACTTGTGCAATGTCCAATTTTCTATAGGAAACCATCAGGAACTATCTGAACCATCATGTTCACTTCAATTAGGGCTTCATGCAGTTCAAATTCATATAATTCTTGAAGGTACCATATGAGTTCCATAAACTCACATGGCAATAGTGCTTGGCTTTCAAAGCATATTCATAAAAAGCTCCATAGAGTCCATTTCAAGCCATGGAAATGAATGTTTACTTTGACAGTCGGGGCAGTGATGCTGAGATACTAATAACTACTTTCCATATCATTAAACACAGCCTTTCCCCCTTGCTAGAGCAGCTAGTAAAAAATGGCAGTCTGCTTTTTGTCATGATAGCTTCTCAACAGGTCAGTTTGTAGGGTATTAATCATAGATGTTTTTCACCTTTCAAAAAATTATTTTTGCTTGCGTAATGGACTAGGTATAATGTTTGGCAAACTGGAAAACTATGATAGACACTTGGGTTACTGAATTTGAGATTAGGTATTCTAACCTTCCAAAAACTTTATCCAGTCCTAAATGTACCCACCTTCTCAGATAGAACCTCAGTATAACACTACCTAGCAATATGTAGACTCCCCAGCATACAGTTTAATAGTCCTCATGGACTATTTACCTTCAATAGGATCACTTAAATTATCATGAGAACTCACGAGAGCTTTACAAACAGCTGAATCAAAGCTGAAGTGCTTTATGAAGAATGACAATTACTCTCTGAATCTAAGGACTGAAGAGCAAAATTCCCTTGTTCAGCCTTGTCACAATAGAGGAAGGAGTGCTGAGTGTCAAGATCTTTATATTCAAACATGTTTTGAAGCACTGACTGCACTCACAAGTTGGCCTTGTCTGCACAAAAACTAAAAGCAGACATGAGGCTGTATGACTTTCTTCCAGTCATTTTGCATCTGTATTATTACCTGTTTGCTGGAATTGATTTTCAGCTTAAAAGATGTATATTTGGCTTAGGAAAAACCCCCAGGACATAATAAGTGCTCCAGGATAAATCTGTGCATGCTTCGCTCCATTTTTACATTACCTGATCAAAATGACCTGCTTCATGAACAGGCACTTGGACCTACACAAGGACTCCAAGGGCAATCCAGAGCTAAGACTTAATCTGCACCATGTAAATCTATAATAAAGATGGAGTATGAAGAAATAATTTGACAGCAGACTTTGGCTTGCCATTCAAGTCCTTGGATGTCTTTTTCTACCAAGCAAGGGGCACAGTTATCTATGGAGCTCATCACTAGATAACAATACTGACAGGCAAGGAATGTTATAGGAACCTGAGGTCCAGTCAGCATGCAAGCTGCACAACATGCTCAGAAAAGCAATTGCAATATGGAAGCACTGATGTGAAAGAAATACATTATGTTGTATTTTTTAATATAAGGACTTAGTTACTAGAAAGAGATCTCAGGGGATGATAAATACTTTGTATTTTTTTCTTTTATTAGAGAGAATGGAAAAGTTAGTATTGTAGGCTTAGAAGATGAACCTAGGAGATCTGAATTCCATTAATTTCCTGGCTATTATGATATTACAACTAGACAGAATTTTCTACAACGGGGAGCCCACTTGACAGAAGGGTTGAATCCACTGGGATATGTGGGTACTGATTAAGATGATATTGTAAATGCTGTTTACCTAAGTCCTCGTTGAAAAAAATGGACAGAAATGAAAGTTTGTTACCACTTGAAACATTTACTTTAAAAGGTCCCACAAAGTGCTGCTGTTCTTGAGTAGTATAAAATAAAGACTTACTGTTATAAAGAGTTAGGGATCTATTTCAGCAAAACATTTTATATATGCGGAAATTCATAATTTTCTCGTGGGAAATATTATTTTCCTTTTTAATTAATGGGTTAAATTTCAAATTACAATCTTACAGTTTAAAATTTTCATTGATAACTTTCTATTTAGAATTATGTGATATAAAACTAGAGGAGCATAACCATAATTATCAAAAATATGTGGACTAGAAATCTGGTTTTTACACAGCTGCACTACTAGAAGAACTCCTAAAATGGAGCTCTCAACTTCAACATTCATTTTCATTTAAGGGCAAATCACTTATTTACAGTATTTTTAATGATGGTAAGTATGCGCTAAGCCAAAACAAAACAAAAATACTGAAATGCTTACTTACAACATAAGTATTTGGATATCCAGGACAGAAATTTCATCCAGCCATGTGCTGATCCTCTGAATTCTGAAGAACAAACTGCTATTATCTTCTGGTACAACTACTGAGTCATTACCTAAGTAACACTTACTGACAGGTATATCATCAGAGGCAGTGCCTCAATGGCCCATGAGCATTCTTGGCCTCCCGGCAAAAAATAGTAACTTGTGATCTTTGCATGGATGCTTGACCATAGGGTTGCTGGGGCTGGTGACTTCACCTTGGAGTAGCAGCATAAAATTCAAGCTGACAGAGTGCAACTGAATATATTTGATAGCAAATCACTCAGTTTGTTCTTCAGAATTTTTATGCAAATGAAATCCCATCAAGATTTAGGGAATCATCTAAATGCAAAAAACTCTAATGTTTTTCAGTCTGGAGTTGCAAGCCTCAGCATGTTGTGAACATTTTTGAGAGCTGTGAACCATCCTTCTGTCAATAAAACATGAAGGGTGGGAATGCAAACATTTTTCTATGTTTGCTGCTACCATAATTCATTCATTTACAAGCACAATGCTAGACCAGTCCCAAGTCTGTGCTGCCTTTTTCTACAATATAACTGGACAAAGAATGGTTCCATTCCACCTATCTGCTGTAAAGTGGGATAAGAAGAAAGGGGAAGCATAGGGAGCAGCACAAAATACTCCTTTCCTTTTGTTTCCTGGCTATGGACACAGATAAAATATTTGAGGCAAATGGAAACCTTTCTGACTGGCAACTTTAAAAGCTGTTGATCATATGCACAGTAGCATAAACAGTTGCCTGATGATGTACAGTATACAATGCAAGGCTTCTTATTTAAAGGAACTAGATTAATATTATGAAATATCTACTACTCAAATACAGATTATATTGTATGCTGTATATGCATTATGCATATTAGTGACATGTCAGTGAAATACAAAAATCATAGAATCATAGAATCAGCCGGGATGGAAAGAACCTCAGATCATCAAGTCCAACCCTTGATCCACTACCACCATGGTTACTAGACCATGGCACTAAGTGTCACATCCAGTCTCATCTTGAAAACCTCCAGGGATGGAAAATCCATCACTTCCCTGGTAATGAATGTCACACCAATCACCAACCCATTAAAATGCCTGATTATCCTCTCTGTAAAGAATTTCTTCATAATATCTAACCTAAATCTCCCCTGGCAGAGCTTAAGACCATGCCCTCTTCTCTTACTGATAGTTGCCTGGGAGAAGAGACTGACCCCCACCTGGCTACAACCTCCTCTCAGGTAGTTGCAGAGAGTGATGAGGTCTCCCCTGAGCCTCTTCTTCTCCAGACTAAACTCTCCAACTCCCTCAGCCTCTCTTCACAGGACTTGTGTTTGAGTCCCTTCACCAGTCTGGTTGCTCTTCTCTGGACCTGCTCCAGCCCCTCAATATCCTTTCTGAACTGAGGGGCCCAGAACTGAACACAATACTCAAGGTGTTGCCTCACTAGGGCTCAGTACATGGGAAGGATCACTTCTCTGCTCCTGCTGGCCACACTGTTCCTGATCCAGGCCAGGATGCCATTGGCCTTCTTGGCCACCTGGGCACACTGCTGGCTCATGTTCAGCTTCCTGTCAATCAGCACCCCCAAATCCCTTTCCACGTGGCTGCTCTCCAGCCACTCTGTGCCCAGCCTGTAGCGCTGCAGGGGGTTGTTGTGGCCAAAGTGCAGGACCTGGCACTTGGCCTTGTTGAACTTCATCCCCCTGGAATCAGCCCATCTCTCCAGCCTATCCAGGTCCCTCTGCAGAGCCCTCCTGCCCTCCAGCTGATCGACACTCTCCCCCAGCTTGGTGTCATCTGCAAATTTGCTAATGGGACACTCAATCCCCTCACCCAGATCATCAGTAAAGATGTTAAACAGAACTGGGCCCAGCACTGATCCCTGGGGGACACCACTGGTGACCGACCACCAACTGGATGCAGCCCCATTCACCACCACCCTCTGGGCCCGGCCCTCCAGCCAGTTCTTAACCCAGCACAGTGTCCCTGTCCAAGCCAGCTTTTCCAGGAGTATGCTGTGGGAGATGGTGTCAAAAGCTTTGCTGAAGTCCAGATAGACCCCATCCACAGCCTTCCTCTCATCCACCAGGAGGGTCACCTGATCATAAAAGAAGATCAGGTTGGTCAGACAGGACCTGCCCCTCCTAAACCCGTCCTGGCTGGGTCTGATCCCTTGTCTATCCTGTGGGTGCTGTGTGATTGCACTCAGGATGATCTGCTCCATAACCTTGCCAGGCACTGAGGTCAGGCTGACAGGCCTGTAGTTTCTGGGCCCTCTTTCCAGCCCTTCTTGTGGATTGGCATGGCATTCACCAACTTCCAGTCATCTGGGACCTCCCCAGTGAGCCAGGACTGTTGGTAAATGATGGAGAGTGGCTTGGCGAGCTCTTCTGCCAGCCCCTTAATCACCCTAAGATGGATCTCATCTGTCCCATGAACTTGTGTGGATCCAGCTGGCTCAGCACGTCATTGTCTCTTCCTTCCTGGATTACAGGGGGGATATTTGGCTTCCTGTCTCTGTCTACCAGCTCCAGAGGCCACTTGTCCAGAGGACAACCTGTCTTACTGTTGAAAACTGAGGCAAAGAAGGTGTTAAGTACCTCAGCTTTTTCCTCATCTTTGGTGACTTTGTTCTCCTCCACATCCAACAAAGAATGGAGGTTTTCCTTGCCCCTCCTTTTGCTACTGATGTATTTGTAGAAGCACTTCATGTTATCCCTAACAGAAGTGGCTAGACTGAGTTTAAATTGTGCCTTCATCTCTCTAATTTTCTTTCTACATTACCTAACTATATTCCTAAAATCCCTGTGAGTAGCCAGCCCTTTTTTCCATAATCGATAAGCTCTCTTTTTTCCCTGCCAGCTCGCCTTTTGGCACACTGGGACAGCCTGCTCCTGTGCGTTCAAGACTTCCTTCTTGAAGCATGTCTATGCCTCCTGCACCCCTTTGTTTTCAAGGGCTGTTTCCCAAGGTACCCTCTGAACTGGTTTTCTGAGTAGGCCAAAATCTATCCTCCAGAAGTCCAGGGTAGAAGTTTTGTTGATGGCCCTCTTTGCATCCCTGAGTATTGAAACCCTTTATTTCATGATCACTGTGCCCCAGACAACCTTTGACCACCATTTCTCCCACCAGCCCCTCTCTGTTTGTGAACAGCAGGTCTAGTGGGCCCCTATCTCTGGAAGGCTCATTTACCAGCTGGAGCAGGAAATTATCCTCTATACTCTCCAGGAATCTACCTGTTCTCTGCTGTGTTGAGTTTCCAGTAGACATTGGGCAGGTTAAAGTCACCCACAAGGACAAGGGCTGGCGATTTTGAGACATCCACCAGCTTCTTGGAGAATAATTCATCACCCTCCTCATCCTGGTTGGGTGATCTATAACAGACTCCCATCAGGATGTCAGCCTAGTTGGCCTTCCCCCTGATTTTGATCCACAGGCACTCAACCTTGTCGTTACTGACTTCAAGTTCTACAGAGTCAAGAGTCTCTAGCATATAGAGCCATGATCTCACTTTTATGGGTGGTAAGGTGGTTCTTCTGATCAGGACTGGCAATTACCAATGCAGTTTGCATCAGACTTTGCTGTATAGGTAGAAAAAAAGAGGGATAGAGATGTAGTAGATTTGTTTCCCAAACAAATCTAAGCAAAACTTTCCCAAAAAGGCTATTTGAATTCATGGATAACTATGTCTCTATCAGGGGATGAGTGTGTAAACCCTGATTCTATACCCCTACACATACAATCTCCATTAGGGTGATTCTGTGATTCTGTGATTCTGAGTTGGCCAAAGCTGAGCCCATCAATGATACTGATGACACTTCAGTGATAATATATTTAAGAAAGAGTAGAATGACTATGCAGCTGTTGTGAGAGAGAGGAGTGAGAAAATGCAAGACAATCAACCCTGCAGGCACCAATATCAGTGATGGAGCGTGAGGAGATGCTCCAGGTGCCAGAGCTGAGATTCCCCTGCAGCCCATGGAGAAGACTATGGTGATACATGTTGTCTCCTTGTGGCCCATAGAAGAGAACAGTGTAGCAGACATCCACACTGCAGCCTGTGGATAACCCTATGCTGCAGCAGGTGGACACACTCTGAAGGAAATCTCAGCCGATGGAGAGGAACCAACACAAAAGTGGGAAAACAAATGTGAAAACTTTTTAAAACAGAGAAATCCTGTTGGATCATGGGACAAAGTCAAAGAAAGCTAGTTTAAAGGTGGAATGATAACACCTCAGCTTTCAGTGGAGTTGTCACGAGGGAAGAGACTCAAAAGGAGTGGTTAAAAACCTGAGTGGACATTAGCACATGCCAGAAGGAGCAGCCCACAGCCATAAAGATAGCAGTAAGTGCTGACATGTGAGTTTACTTTTACTTTTAACACTGAAGCTCTGAGAAAATCTGAATTTAAGCTATAAGGAATGCTGAAAGAATCAGTTTGAAGTTTAATGCCTCAATAGTTCTGGTGTCTCCCTTTTCAGTCTTTTCACTTGCATGGAAAAAATGGATCTGGGAACAAGTAGGATTACCCTATATAATGCTGCAGTTCTAAAATTTGAGTGGTCTAGGTTAAGATAGTCATACAAGTTCTGGAAAGTCACCAATATAGAGAGACAGGCAACTCTTTAATGAAACTGAGCCCCTCTACATTGGCACCCTGGGTATAGGATGTGATTGGTTGCCTTCTGAAAGTGTCTGTCTCTCTCCATTAACTACAGGTGACAAGTAATTATATAAGGTTTGATACCTTCTCATTAGACAAATTCATTTAGGTGATGTGAATCCTAGACTGAAAGGCAGTATTATGGGATTGCTGAAACTTGAAAAAATTTTAAAAAAGTAGCGGTTCCCCTTGAGTGACTCAAAGTACTCTGGGACTAAAAGTTCAGTGAGTAATGAATATATTACCTAAACTATAAATCATTAAATGTTATCATAACAATAGTAATGTTTTCTTATTTTTCTTCTGGTTGTCTTTCTCTTCTCATTACTGAAAAATGTATTTGGACACAAGCAAGCTTCTTCCCTCTTCCACTCTTTCAAAATTAATTTGACACAGAGAAACTCCCTACACCACAATGGGAAAAATTACTTGAAGTATCTATTCAGACTTGAAGTGACAGAAAGGGAGGAGAATCCTGGCATGGGTCCATCTCATAATTAAGTAATGAATGTGCTAAAATAGAAAGTAACTTGAATATCAGAGGTGCAGGCACATTTTACAGATGCCTATTATCACCCCTAAAGGACACACTAAATCTTTCTTTCACATATTCCTCAGTTTTAAAGAACACAGAGTTACTAAACTGAGTAATTAATCTGAGTATGGACTCAGACTGCTATTATTCCACAAAATTTTGGATCATTAAACATTAATTAGATTAAAAAAAGCTGCTTTCTAATTTTCGTAGAGTGAATCAGATGTCAAAGTGGTTTATATTTGACAGAGATTCAGAAGAACTAAGCTAGTAGGCATGTGGAAAAATTACTGCATCTGAAGTGCACATATGCCGTACGTATCTAAAAGTCCCTGAAACTGAATCTTCCTCATTTGCTTTTTTTCTTTAAACTCTTAAGAGTGTTTATGGAACTGAGCCTTTTTTGTCTTTACAGTTCTTTTCCCTAGAAGTTGGTTCATGAGAAGACCACTGTTCCCTATTTATAACTAGTCTCTGGTGTACCAAAATCTAAATTAGCAAGTTCCAGCTCAATGGAAAGAAAATGTAGGAGCAAAATACCTTAATTGTTAGATAGTCTTTATGTTGAAAAGTCAGCAAATCACACTTTATGTTTCTTTCCGGATTGCTGCCTTTTCCTTGGGGAGATATGAAACAGGACATCCACTTAAACAGATGGTTGTTGCCTCTGAATTATTTAACAGATAAATCAATAAGAAGCTTCTGCTGCCGTCAGGGGAAAGAGTGTGCTGGAAGCACTCCTTCTCCTCCTCCTTCTCCTGTTAGAAGTGGCTAGGAAAAGAGTCTGCTATTGGCAGCTTGAAAGCCTGCAGGGGTGGAGGATGCAAAAGTGAAACCTGGATTCTAGAGCTACCAAAGGAGAGATGATCTTACATAAGAAATATGTTTATCCTCTTCAAATAGTATTGAGTCCACTTGGTGCACGTCTATAGTTACTAGACAGGGTTAATGGGACTAGAGGATTAAAAAAAAAAAAAAAAAAAAGTGAGAGGAGAGAAACGACAAAACCAAAGAACCACACACAGACAAAAAATCCAGGTAGCCCGTACTGTATAGCCTTATAGCTTTGCAATCTAAGTAAGATAGACTCAGGTGTCATTTTTAAAATACTGTGAGATCACAGGTTAATGCCTTTGAGCTATGAACTCTGCACTGGGACAGATAATGTCTCAGGAGAAACACTGTAAGGCCAAATTTTTTAATGTAGTCCCTGTTACTTTGAAATACAAGTGTATAATCCATTGCAAAGTTTAAGTATTGTCCTACTGTCACAAGAAGGAACACTCCTTGCTGACAGTGCTATCAGATTTATAAAAGCTTGGTATTTCCTTGGCAAATGGAATCTTCATGCAAACTTCATGCTCAGCAGGTGCAGTGTCCCTCAACCCCAAATTTCCAACCTTCTAAGTGTGAAAATAAACAAGAAGCCCTGATCAAAAAGACTCAGCGACACAGGAGCTTCTCCTCAGTCTTTCAAATGTGTTTTATTAGTGGAAACTATGACTTAGAGCCAGTAGTACTGATCACAGCTGGTAGTGAATAAAAAAATGCCTCTTCAGGATCAGATCTCGTCTGTCACAGCTGGCCAGCTGTGTCCCGGCGAGGCGGAGCCGCGGGATAAGGCGCTGTCCGTGATACTGAAGAGCCTCTGCCCTCCTGGCGGGACCCGGGACTGCCGTCCCACCCCAGGCTCCCGGGGACCCCAAAATCAGATTCCCCGCACACGTCTTTCCTCAGCACTGAGCAATTTACACCGGAGGGGCAGCGTCTGGAATAGACTGCAGAGTCTGAGGCAAACGAGTTAGTTTTGCTTAGCTTGTAATCAATCCTCATTTCTGGTTTTGCTTTAAGCAAACCACTCAAGCATCCGTCAGCTGTTGGATTGCCTGCTGAGCCAAGCAGACTGTGCACAGCGGCATATACTTAATAGGCCACAGGGGAAATAAAAAAATAAAAAATAAGTAATTAAAAAAAAAAAAAAAAGTAAAGAACAATTGCACTGCTACCACCTGGGGGGGGGGGAGGGGGTGACAAAGAGATAAATTATGACCTGTTCAGCAGTATCATGCCTCTGAAAAGGTAAAAGTACATTTTAATATAAAGAACTAGCACTATAGGTATAATGTTGGTAAATAAGGTCACCTTTAAATGTTCGATAATTAAAATATTTTTGTAGTCTTTTAGTACCGCTAGAGCTAGGGTAGGCAGTCATGTGCACTCATATGAAAAATTCAAACTGTATCATTATATTATCATAAATATAAAAAATTTGAATTCTTGTGCAAAACAATCTGCTGAATCAATCATGTATGATATAACTTTCTAGTTAGTGCCCAAATAAAATTAAACAGGGGTTGAAACTTCTACCTGGTTAGACAGTGGCAACTTTTCCTTATGGAATTTTTTGCATTTATCTAAAAAATACATATAACAATCCTCTTATTTGCTGACATTCTGAAATGTTTTGGACCTTAAATCCTAACATAAAATGTGTTAAAGTGTGGGAAGAGCTTGTGTGAAATACTAGAATGAGACCTCCTTAGAAGTAGAAATGAACAGACTAGAGGCACTGAGTTCCTGAGTATGGAAAGCATAAAGACAAAAATCTGAGTATCTTGCTACTATTAATTCAACTGCCTGCAAATTAAACCAGTCTACAGAGTTACTCTTTTCTAACTGTAGAAAAATGAGGCTGTTTATTTTCTCACAGTGATGACTTATTATTTGCAATAAACAAATCAGTAACAACAGAAATTTGTTATTAAGGAATGGAAGTAACACAAGCAGCAATGACCTTTTGGTACCCATTCCTTAATGCAATGAAAAATTTGCAGTTTTAAACGTTAGCACAAGGTACAACCCTTGCTGTACACTAAAGTAATTAAGTATATTCTGAATATCACTAAACTAGCACATATTTAAATAGTTTGGAGAATAAGAATATATTGATGTAACTATTTATAATAGTCAAGTTTACACTGACCAAAGGAATAAATGAGTAAATGGCATGGGACTCATAGGTTCTCTGCAAATAAATTTCAGTTAGACAATGCATGGAAATCATGTATGTGCAAATATGACCCACCAATTTTCCTACCTATACACTTCCCTGTAGTTTGATTTCATGCTACTTGTCAAAACAAGCTGACCAGAAATCCGGGTAATCTGCCTTTCCAATCCACTCTAAAATTTATCATTAATAAAGACACTTTTTGTCTATTATTTTTTCACTATTTTAATGGTATGTAAATTATATTCATTAGATTTTAATTTTTTTTCCTCCAAATCTGCCTGGGGAAGGATATCATTTGCGTCATTTTATCCTAGATTATTCCATCAACTTTACAGCACTTCAGCACACTTCATTGACTCTGAAGGATGTGAAAGTGAAACATATCACCTAAAGTTCTATACCAGCTTTTTTCTGTATCGTATGAGTAAATACAAACCAAGTTTCTCTTGAAGTTCAGCAGACAACAACCCATTAGATATGTGGAATGTCTAGAGGTTAACCTAGATATTGCACACAGAAGCCAAAGAACCATAACCATGCAGAAACAGAGAGTCTCCAGAGTTCTTCTGGGGGTATTGAGACTACAAGCATAACTGCTCTGTTTTCCTTTTTTTTTTTTTTAAGATTCATTAACAAGACCAAATTTAATTATGTAGATTTAGGCCATAATTGTGTGAGACTGTAGGCAGCCTTACTGTCTATCTGGAATCTCCACCAACTACAAACAAGTTAGACCTGCATATATTCATAGGTGTGAGTGTATGCAGATACAGCTGATGATGGGCTTGATGCACTTGCAAATAGGAAGTTTTCCCCGAGAAACAAAATAAAGTCAAGGCAAATGAAAAACAATGTGATCTTTCCTTTCCCCCCCATCTTAAATATAGTAATTTTTAAGTCTGATGCATGATTTTTGAGTTAGTATTCTCTGCAGATGAGTAGAGAATACAGGGAAAAAAAAAAAAAGCAGATATTTTTCATGTTCAATGAGCCTGAAAACAGCCATGTTTGCCATTACTAGAAGAAGCAATAATTTCAATTTGAAGGTAAAATTTTCAAGTGGAGGAAAAGCAAGCGTAAGCCCAGAAGTACAGATGGCCAAGAATTATGTAATTACATCCAAGGGTCTGTCATGAATCATTCTGTCGTACCACTGATGGACTGACAGCCAACCTCCCTCACAGCCTTCATTCTGTTTTAACTAATTCACTAAATACAGAAGCGAAATTCTGAAGTTCATTGAGGGTAACACATTTTCTGTGCTAACACAGTAAACATCATTAAACTTATTCAAAAATAGAAGTACTTGCCTAGGAAAATCTAAGAAAGTGAAAAAAACTGTGGACTGCTCATTGTCCACCTCACAAAAGAAAATATGTTCAACAGCCTTCAAAACTGCACTGGTTACATGATACATGTACAAGCTCAGTATGGCTGGCACTGCTGTAAAGACAAACACACAAAAAAACCCTAGGACAAAGACATGTAGAGAGAACTAATTTTAGAATATGGTCTGCTAGATTTACTCATATCTCTGCTTGGACAGCTGCCAGTAATTTCACATTGCAACAAACGTAGTCAAGGAAAAAGCTCATATACATTCCATCATCCTTTCTGCCACAGGCATGGGTGGGTACTGTTACCCTAAGGGTTTAAAAGGTGAACATCTGGAGTATGTTCCCACACATCCATATGAATGAATCTGAGGATGATTATTTTTATATATTTCACACAGCAGTGCATATACACATGCAAAAATAGACCGATATACTATATTTACAACCCAAATATGCACATCATATATATATATATATATATATATATATATGCACACACATATCTATGTATTTTTGAAAGAGATAAAAGTCATAGGGGTAAAGACATGCATACACTTGATTCTGAAAATAGTATCACTACCCAGTAGCAGATTATCTCATCAACCTGTTATGAAAAAGGCAGCCTGCTATTACAAATGTTACTGTCACCCTCAAAGTCCAATATAAAGCATAAAGCTCTTATCATTGTCTTAAAAAAAAAAAAAAACACAAAAAACCCAACACAAAAAAACCACAAAAAACCAAAAGCAACAACAAAAAAACCCACAAAGTAAAACAACAACAAAAAACCTAAACACACACACAAAACAAACAAACAAACAAAACCCCCAAAACAAAAACAAAAACAACAAAAGACCACAAAAACAACCAAACAAAAAAGCAAACAAACAAAAAACCCACAAACAAACAAACAAACCCTATACATTTTAAATGTTCTCATTCTGTCAAGTACATTTATTTCAGGTATAGTACTGAAGCCAGTTTTCATGAAAATAGCCTAGTGCTTTATGCTATTTCACATGACAGGACCAGCTCATCCTGTTCTTTTTAATTTTCTTAGCTAAGTGACCATCACAGAGAAGGACATTTTCCCCAGAGGGTGTCAAAAGGAGCCTCTTTCTCATCCTTTCACAGCAATTTGCAGAGCCTTGAAGAGGACAACCACTTTCCTGTCCTTTGCAAAGGTTTGCAATGTGTTCTCCACCTGTAGAGAGAGTTCTCTGCAGCACTCCAAGGTTGGATCACCTAAGGGAGGCTGATCTTCCTCCTAAAACTTTCTAATGGGTTTATGTAATTCAAAGATAGAAGAACAATTTGTAACAAAGAGTCACAAAAGAAAGAAATAGTTCTTAATACCATCTGCCCTGCCTTTGTTACATGACTAGAGCACAAGCCTTCATATTTAAGCAGCTTTTATTAGGATGTCAGCTAGTAAAAAAAGAGATTCCATAAAAATATTTTTAAGTTACTAGAAAAATGTATTTTAATCTAAATCACTCTGAAATTCTTATTTTGTGCAATATTGACAGTTTGACATTCAGAGATGGATGATATGACACTCAGACAATATAACACTCGCTTATCTGAGTCACACAGTGACATCTGTGCAGAAGGTTTTGTTTGTGTGTATCGTCTGGATCTATTCTACAGTCCCTTCTATATCACTTAGATAACAACCACACTAACATTAGTTTGTCGTTGTAAAAATAGGAAAGCATTATTTTAATTGTTTTACAGATAGAAAGAAAAGTAAAGGAAACTCTAAATGTTATGCCTAAGTTAACAAAGAGAATTGAGGTGGCACTGGAAACCAGAGTGCGTAAGCCCTAGCTGTGTCTCATCTGTCGGCCACCCATTGTCCATCTTAGAATGACGTCCCACTGTTTGGAAAGCTGAACATCCCAGCTTCCCAAGAAGCTGCAAGAATTCACAGCCAAAGAAAAGAAAAAGGCACGAACAGAAAAGGCAAAGTAGGACCTGCACATCGCTCTTTAAATGCAGAAATTAATTCTTCAGTTTGTTGTGCCGTGTTATATCATCTTTTGGGCAATAAAACTGAAGCAATGTTGTTAAGCTTGCCAATTACCATCAACAGAAGTTCGTTCCCTCAGTTTCAGCAGTCAGGGGAAAACAAATCATTTGTGTTCCTAGCTTAATTATTTGTTTGGAAGGAATGCTATTAATGGCCCTCTTTCTCCTTGTGAAATTACTGGTAAGTCATACTCTGGGATAAATCCTAAGTATAATAAAGAAACATTTATTAATTTTATTAATATTTACATATGTATGTGCTTCACTTCAGAAAAATTTATTAATTTTTCTGAAGTGAAGCACATACAGATGTAAATACTTTATTTCTCTGAAAAGCACTGAGCAAATAGTTCTGTCAGAGCAAAATAGAAGCTGGCTTCTAGTCTCATTACATAGAAAAGGATTGAAAACATTACCCTCGTTTCTCTCTAATTATTTCAATTTGAGACAATATAGGGGAAAAAACTTTTTCTAAATATTTGTTCACATTTTGCTTTGACATGATTTCTATTGGCTTATATTTCTTGCGTTCAAATATTTGTATGATTAAATCACACTGGAAGAAATGTTTGAGAAAAGCAGATTTCAAAATCACATGCACAAGCATTCACAGAAACTGAATATTCTGTCCTCCTACATGGCAATTTATTTTAGAAAAGCTCTTTTCCCAGTCAAATCAGAGCAAGGAAATAGCAGTACATGATTTATTTGACCTATCATTACAACTAGCAGAACAAATATTGCAAGAACCAGTCACAGGCAAGACACAGAATAAAAGTTTTAATCACAAATGCATTGGTTTAGTAATTTCAAGTAACATATAAATCTGATTGCAAATATCCTTTCAGGAGCAAAGCAGTACATTGGTTCTGTGAATTATTCATCCAAACCTCATAAATATGTATTTTATAACAGCAGGGTATACTATTCTATAACTTCCCTTAATAACTTGAATTAAATGTGAACTGTAAATAAATTTTTAAGAGGTTTTGTGGTCTTTTAATGCTTTTGTGATCAGCAAAATTTCAAATAACCTTTTGCATTTTAAATTTCAAAGTACCATCAAGTCTAGGCTTGATTTTGTTCAAAGGCTCAATGAGACTCTCAAAATTGTAGTTGAAATATTTTCTTACATTGTAGTTGAAATATTTTCTTACATTGATTGCAGGGGAAGAAGAAAGGATGAACATTCCTTTTGAGTGTTTATTTGCTAGAGTTCAGTAAGAGAAAAATACTCAAGCAAGATATGTTGCAGCGTAGCTATATGGAGGATGAGAGAAACACTCAAAGTGTTTTGGCTGCTTACTTTTCCTTTCTCTTCATTGACCAGCTACATTAGCACTATGAATTGAGCACTGGCACATTGTTGCCCTCTGGATTAAGCTATAAACTGCCCAGAGTGGTTACATTTTTATTTAAGACTTTCTAAAAGTCTTTTGGTTCCTTATAACCTCTAATAAGCATCCAAAGAAAGAGTCACACAGTCTTCTCTAAGAGAAATTCTCCTTATTTTAGTGAGAAAAATAAGATATTTTGTCAAAAGGTTTTTACAGGAGTAAAATAAAACCAAGAAAAAAGCATTTCACTTAAACATTCAGCACAAAGACCCATTCCACAGGAAACACCACTAGAAATAATCCATATACCAGCTTTAGTAAAACACAGTTCATCGGTTTTAAGTTACACACAAGAGAAGGAAAAGAGTATTGGAAGAAAACAGATTAAAAGGGGTAAAGAGAGAAGAAAGAGAGGAGAGAGAGAAAGGAGAGGAGAATAGTTACTGACAAGAAGAAGGAGAGAGAGAGATTGCATAGCGTCTCATGTATTTATAGAGTTCAGTTTTCCCTCCCAGGCAGGATGTCTGGTCAGTGCCATCCAGGCCAGAGTGAGTTGTGCTGTAGCAGTCACAGGTGGCAGGGGTGTGGTGTGGGTGGGCTGCCAGGCAGCTCTGCCCTGACTGACAGCCCTGCAGGACCTGCAGCTCTGCTGTGTGCTCTGCATGGGCTGCAGCCCTTGCCTTCAGCTCTGCCCTGTGCCCTCAGCATAGCCCTGATGTGCAGCCCTTACCATGGACCTGCAGGTCTGGGCACAACCCTTCCCCACATGCACATATACACACAGAGTGGGTTGGTTCTGACCCATATCAATAATTCAGTGAGATTCGGATTCAGGATCTCATACACATGACCTGAAATGCATGTACTCCCTTAATGTGTGTATCAGGCTGTGCCACCTAATTTCTGTGTGATTTCCACCTGCAGCTGCATCCATGTGCACATGCTGAAGCTATGGTTGTGATGTCTCCTTGTATGACCTGTTGGGTGTATGTGTGCTTGCATGTGCACGTTACACATGGGCTGGACCAGACATGAATCCATATATACAACGCTTGCACGTTGATGGTTTGTTATCCAGACATTTCCAGTAAGGTAGCAGCAACTGTGAAGTCCTTGGGAAAAACTGGCACCAGAAATTAGTCTGCTAAATTTGTAAGGCTTGTAGTCTGAAAGTCCCCAAGAGGTCTCCAAGAAATGACACAGAAAATTAATTTAATTTTGTTTTTCTGCTGGCAATCTCCAGTTTGCATCAGGTAGGCTGTGCTTGGTAACCTTGGACAAGGAAAAGGGAAATTACTGTTTTGGTGGGTAACCACATTATGCACTTCACCGTAAAACCCTTTAGCTCCACATTACTTTTTAGAAATTGTTCTGGCAAGTTATGTTATAGACCTCACCATATCAGTACCTTTCTGAACAGTTTATTCCAATCAGTTGTATAAAATCATTTACATTACCTTAATTGCTTCTTTCCCTTTTCTAGTGTTTACCCATATATGATCATTTCAAAGAACAATCAAACTCTGTCTAAATGAGGAAACTCCACAGTCAAGCAAGTCAAAGTTTTGAGATCAAGATGATGCTCTGGTAATGTGGGACACCTAGGCACAGTGTTCAATCATTAGAAGGTTTCTATGATGACAAAGTAATTTCAAGGTAGGGTTTGAGACTTCCTAGAAGATATGTAGCTTTGGCTTATCTTTTCAGGTAAGAACCTGACAACAGCTGCAGTCTTATTCTTCCTAAAACATAAACTCCCCAATCCTCATCGGTAAAATGCCAAACACAATTATGCTGAGATTCCAAATTGCTACTCAAAGCACCCTAAAATCACATATCCTTTCCTATATTTTTTCCTTTTGCAATCTTGTTTAAAACCCAAAGAAGTAAATTCTAATTCCCACCATGTTCTCACCTACGGAAAGATGTTTGCACATGAGATTTGAAATCTTTATACTTAGTTTTTATCTTAATCTATTTTCAGAAGTTTTTATCAGGCTATAGGATCATTTTCAGAACAAGGTTCATTAAAAATTACAATCAAAGCTGAAATTACAGGGAATCATGATAGTGCTGCCATGTAAAGGATCTGGCAGCAATTTAATACAATATTTTCTGCCTGAGAGGAGGAGATGGCATAACTTCATATCAAAATATAATATTCAGATCTTTTCCATAGACAGAAAGCACAAAATACCCAGAACCAGCCTAAAACACACATCTTTAATTGTATGTTTATATGTTATAATAAAATTTTACTGTAAAAAGATAAACACTATTTATTTATTTATGACATATTTGATTCCATTTTCAGGACACAGTATGCTATCCAGAAGAGGGAATGCAATTTATCAGCCCTGATGTGCAGTGCTGTGCTGACAATGATGAGAGCACTAGTGATAAATTGAGCCACATGAGATGTCTCCTGATTAGATCCATATTAGCAATTTTCTTCATGAAGAGAAGGAAAAACCTTGTCATTTACCAGAGGGGAAAAAAAAAAGGATTCATGCACCAAGGAGGTAAATTTTACTTTGACTTTTGAATTGGTTATCACTAACAACAGAAGGTGCCAAAATTCTGAAATCCCATTCTTAATATACTGTACTGCTAGTTTGCTATGCTTTTTATTGGTTTAACTCTGGAGGCAATTCAGAAAATGTTCTTCCTTTGAGGATCTATAATTAAAATTAACGGTAAAGAGCTATGAAAAAAAGACCGTTGCTTGAAACAAACATTACCTGCGGATAGGCAGAATGTGACATTTCAGTAATTCCTTGAGTCATTCCCATTCCAAGTTTCTAGAAGAAAGGAAGTATTTCATTGTGTGTATGAAAATAGCTGGTTCTTTTCTGCACCTTCCTTAGGGCTAATGCCCAACTATTCTGAGATTTCGGGCCTCAATGTCATTTCTAAAAGTTCAGCCAAGGAATGTAGGAAAGAATAGAGAGAATTTTCACTAAGAACAGTGAGTTCCACTCCATCAGCCACCGGGGTGCAAAAGAACTTCTATACTGTGTTAGATAAAGGAACCATCTAAGCCCATATCATTCTGAGATCGACTAGGCACAGATACTTAGGAAAAAGCACTAAGAAAAGAAGGTCTTTCCTCAGTGTGTCCTTACTGTTCTTAGAATATAGGCTCTTAATCTGAAGCTAATTTGGCTTATATTTAAATGTACTAAATTGGGTCTATTCTTCAAAAATATGATTAAAACTATTTCTAGCTCTTCGTATTATCACATTATAATGAACTGTAGTAACTCTTTCACCAACTTCATAATGTAAAATGTGACATGGTGTTGATTTTCTTCTCAGCCTCAGTTTAGACCTTGCTCTTTCTAGTCAGCTCTTACAAGTAAAAAAGGCTTCAAGCAAATAAACACTGTGAGTTCAGGCCTCTCAGCTGAAAAAGATCCTGATACACACACTTGCCACAAGGCTACAGGAAGGATATCTCAGCAGCAGCTGGATGGCAACTAAACATATCAGTCATGGGAAGGGCTTGGGCCCCAGGTGTATCACAGCACGGGGCAGGGAGAAGTTCTGCAGTGCTTGACTTTTGGTGAGCAGATGTCCTGCTCATTGTACAGCCTTGTTCAGTCACTCCCATATGGGGCTCTCAGTAGCAGGGTCTGGCAGACCTGCTGCCAGACATGATAAATATTCACATCTGATCTGCCAGGTGCTGAGGAGGGACAGAGAGCACAGATCTGCATGGAAAACAGGCTTGATCTATGAACTGCTACATGGTAGTGGGAAAAGGAGTAAACTGTACTCTCACACACAGCATGCAGTGACAGCTCTGGGAATATGCTGACAGGAGTGCTCTCTAAGATGGGGTGTAACCTCAAAAACTTGTTTGAACCAAGGACAGTTTTCAAAATTTTCATGGTCGTATAGAAATGACCATGTGGAAATGGTCTTATGGATGCTAAGCAAAAGTGGGTTTAGTTACCTTTGAAATGAAGGAAGGTTTCTGAATAGAGTTGCTATCTATGCAGACTGTTTTCTTTTGTCAGATTCCACACAAAATGCCACTACTTGGGTTTTCTCTAGAATGTCCTTTTCTCAGACTATTTCTGCATCTAGAAAGAGTTTTTAATAGATACATATTATAGTGATAATGTAACTAAATTTATCATCCACCCATACAACTGCAATTGATTTTCCTCTAAAGCCGTTTTTTTCTCCATAGTTGTTGCATCTAATTATCATCAATTTTAGCTCAGGAAGGAGATGATTGAACAATGAAGAGATCAATTGTCTTGGCAGCAAAAGAAAAAAATTAATTTAGTAAACTAGGACTTTTAGATGGCAATTTGATCTTTAGGACATGTGGTGCTAAGAGGAACCATGCAGAAAAAAGTTTATATGTGGGAAGTCAATTGAATTCAGTATAGCAGTATCAGAGGCTTCTGTCACTGAACTGTCAGAGTAATTAATTTCCATCCAATACCTGACAATAGCAAAGTGTTCTGTACAAAATATGTGTAAGACAAACCAAGCAAAGTGATAATACATTGATCTGAAAGACAATAACGTTATTCTTTGAAGATATGGTCTGTTTTGTTCTACAGTAATATTTCACCAGAGTCAAACATAATGATTAATTAACAGTCCAAAAGTACCCCAGCAGGCATAGTTAATATTTTAGTACTGCAGGTGATGGAATGTGACAGTTTCACTTGCTGTTCTGACCTTTATTTTTCTTTGTACCATAATTTCCTAGAACTTCCATTTATCAGGAGAACATGAAATTAGAGAGATACTTTTAGATAAGCCACAATAATTTCTCACATAACTTTTATATTTTTTTTCTAAATGAAGCTTGTTCTTCACAGTGAACACTTTAAAATAGTTCAGAGTGGTTCAATAAGAATAAAAGAATTCTAGACAAAACATAATAAAAATAGCAACTAGAAAGCTGAGTATTTTAAACTAAAATTTTATTTTAGTTCAGTATTTAGAACAGTTCAGTATTTCAGGGAAGACTGCATACCAAAAAAACACAGATATAACTGAGCAGAGCAAATATTTGTTTAAATCTGTAAGTAAAAGAAGAAGAAACTGTCAGCGTCATTAAATTTAGATGCATTGTCTCTAACTTCTGCTGCAAAAGCTTCAGGAGCAATTAATTTCCTTGCTAGCAGTAGTGATGATATATCATGGAACAAGAAACAAGAGAACTGAAAACAAAACAGACAAGGCATGCTAATTAAGGAATCTGAAGAGCTAAGTCCTATTTTGGCAATTTGTAAGGTTGTTTCCTTCTTCTTTCTCTAATATTATTTAATCATCTTCTATCCAAAATATAATTTATTGGAAAACAGAGGTATTTTTCCTTATCAAGTCTGTGTAATATTTTAGTTTCATGTAGAGATGGGTATGACAGTTTCCTTGTGTCCATCAGTTTTTCATTTGCATCCTCTATTCTGTGACTGAGGTGACTGCTGTGTTTTCTGCAATAGAAGGAGAGCACCACATTACTGAATTTACCAGAAATACTATCAAAAACCTGGAAGGGGGGGAAGTGATGAAATAATCTCATCAGTATTAAATATTTTATGAAGAGGGAAGAACTGAACTCACAAGAAAAATATGCAGGTAAGACCCATGCAGGCTAACTTTAGACTAGGGACGCAGGTTGCTGAATTCCAGCTGGAGTCACCAAAGAGAGATGAACTCCTCCAGCAGATGAATCAGAGCACTTAGAGTTAGGCTGCTGCTCTGAATCATTCTCTGCAGGTATTTTTCTTTATTCACAGAAAAGAGGAAGGTCAGAAAACCATCTCATGCAAATAAAAGGTAGTGCCAATGCCTCGAAGAGTCTGTTTGGGTCTTTCAGAGGTGAAAAATGGTATGCGTAAACAGAATTTATGGTAAGATTTCTTAAATCATTCAAATTAGCTAGAAACTTCACTCCTGTTTTCAACAGTGTATTTAAAGCCAATGGGTTTAATTCTTAAATCTCTGCTGGTCCATCTGGAAAACGTTGCTATATTCATATTCCTCTGAAAAAATATCTCACTGAAAAAATAAACCTTGTGATGTACCTTCACATTAATGAACATGTGTGTGTAGCCAAAGTGAGAGTAAGGTGTGGAAAAAAAGCTGAGGGAAATACTCAGAACAAATATTTCCAGTGTTAAAGAGGTGACTATCAACTCAGGTTCTGGCACCAGTGAGAGTTTACTTGGCATCACACAACATCACTGACATCCCAAAAGTTAGCAGGTACCTGTAAAAATGTATTGTTCAAAACTAAAATCTTTAATTGTTTCAGGAAATGAACAAATATGGCATTATATTTTACACTCGTTAAGTATTTTTTATAGGTTTTATAGTTTTAAGGTATAATTTTAGTCACAGCAGACAGGATTATTTTTTGAGAGGCTTTCTGTCTTTGACTACTTTGAATTAAAAATGTTTTCACTGTGTTTACACAGTACAGTTTTAAAGGTGATTTTGTGGCCACACTTAGTGTCTGAGCAGTCCAAAGTGCCCTAGGACCCAAACTGTCCTCCAACAGCAGAACAGATACTAGCCAGTGCAGGAAGTAACCAGTAAATAATTTTGTCAAGAAAAGAGGTTCCTCTTTGCTTCTGTCTCCATTAACTCTTGACTAACCCACAACGGCTGGTTATCCAGACTTGAATTCTGGCCTATGTGCTAAACCCTTGCTCCATTACACAAACTAATTTGAAAGAAAGTGAAGTGACACCATTGCAGACTAAAACCATAAGCAGTTTACGCTGGCCTTCTTAAGTGTCTGATATTCACATTAAAAAAGATATACATGGTAAAATGTTGAAGAGCTGAAGCCAGTGCTGCAAATTTTGGAAATAAAATATCAGCACAGTTCACTGGAGACAAAAATAAGAACATTAGGTGCTGCAAGGTATTCTGCCAATAATTTTGAAGAATTGTAGTGTTAGCTGGTTTGATTTTCTATTAAAACAAATGGTCTTTGCCCTCAGAAGTGTGTTTAATGGCAGTTCTGAGGAAGCAAGTAAAACCACTGTGTTAATTTGTCATCCTGTTGCAAACATCCAGGCAAACTTAGCCTTCAGATCATATTATATTGTAATGCCATTCCCTCCTGCAGTTCTCTGCTTTGGGCACCGCACCAATTTCCAGCATAGGAATAGGGGGAATGAGGAATAGTTTCTGGCAGAGAAATGTGATAGAACTGGTGGAAAAAAGACCCCTGAAGTGGCAGTCTGGAAACTGATAAACCATGACCTCATTAGTAAGATTCAGGCTGAATACTTTTAAAAATATCAAACTTATTTCCCAGCTTCATTTACATATGCTTATATGCACCTAATCTTATTTTAAATACCTAATCCCTGGATGCAGCATTGCTTTCCAGCTGCCACCCAGCCATCACTGATAGCATAAGAGTCTCTCAAGCTTTCTGAGAGACAGAAATTTATCTCAACACATCCTGAATGGAGATACAGAGACTTCATTACAGCAGAGAAAAGGCACAATCTTTGTGAGCATAGCAAAATACCCATTTTGATTATCCATGTGTTGTTTGTTTGTTTGTTTGTTTTTTCCAAAAACCCCTGACCATAGTGGATTTCTTAAGGATATATCTATCAGATCTCAAGGCAGCAGGTGCCTGCTCCTTATCATCACATGGACTTTCCCTGCCTCCAGGCCTCAGCTGCAGTTTCATGGGAGCAGCTGTTAGCGTATTCTAGTACCATCCCTATCATAGGTATTTTTGAACTGAAAAACAGGGTCTTCAGAGAAAAAGCAGAGAGACAAAGAAAATGCCTCTGTTTTAGGATATCCATCTTGAGTCATCACTTCATTTCTACGAAAACCAGAGCAATGTTTTTTTACTGGAGTAAATCCATCCATGCCTTTGTGTTAAAGGAGTTACTATTGCTGTACTGCTGTTTGTACAGACTTCATCTGTACAAAGCAAACCGACATGCCAGTGAGTACTGGAAGCAGCATAGCTCAATACTTTAACTAAACAAAAAATAATTAGGAATCCTTCATTCCAGAGAACTTAGTGAATTAATTACATTTTTTTCTGCTTCCTAGCTGTTAATTAAGTTGAAAAGCTGAGTCTATCACTCACAAATTATACCAAAGGATGATTTATTTGGCATCTGAATGCTGTAATTGCTCTTTGCTGAAGCGATACAGGCAAGACTGCAGAAAGCATCATCTTTTCTTAGACTTCTGTATGTATTATTTCTTTATAAATGGAGACTCGCATTATACCTCCCTGAATATAAAAATCAAAGCACTTCACTAGGAACACTGTCAATGGCGATTTTCTTATCATTACAAATCATAAATAGAAACCTCACCCCATGGAAATGAGTACAGAGGTCAGATAACAGTGCCAAGCCTTGGCAAAGGACTAGCTGAGGTAATATGACACATGCCATTATCCTATCCTAGTCACAGGTATGAGAATTAATTGGGAGGGAATTTTAATTTATGAACACTTCCACCTAGATAGTTATCATCTATTACCGCCTTGTGAGGGCCTTTATTAATCTACTCTACACCTTACCTATGTGCTACATCTTAGAGATTTTAACACTAATGATTTAAATGTGAAATAGACTTAAAAATGCTATTGCCATACAATAATTGACTTGAATTTACTGGAGGATAAAGTACTATGTCCTTTACTGTGAAAGCTTAGGAAGTATCCAGTCAATCATATTTTTCCATGGTAGAAATGGGAACTTTTAATTTTAAAGAAGGCTGTTTATTTCTACTGGCTAACTGGATCCACTGAATATGTTGTTATCAAACTAAGCTTAATGTTTTCACTCCATTCACTGTGAAATATGTGCTATTACACCTCCTTAAGTATTGAACTTTTTTTTTTTTTTTCTCTGACTGATCATGTTTTGGAGTTACTGCAAAAATTGTCTTTCTAAATGTCACAGGGGACCTTGAAAATAAGTGGATAATCGAAAATTTAAATATCTGAAAGACACTGCAATTTAATGTGTCTATTCTGGATGATATGACCTTTTTGTATGGTTATATTTATATGTTTTTATATGGTTATGTATTATATGTTTTTGGATGGTTATAATATGCATACCCTGGTGCTTTTCTGGTAAAATAACTACTTGGAGAAATCTTCCCCCACGTGAAACAGATTTTCTTTTTTTATTCCCTGCCCATAGCCCAAATTAGTCTATGCATGTGAGAAGACCAATGGCTTGTCTTGGGTATCTTTTATCTCCTGCACCCTGATGGAAGTTTCTGGGTTGAGCATGAAAAAAATCATCATGAACAAAAATGAATATTTCCACTGCAGTAAAGTTCTTTCTATAATAGCTGGTCAGTGTCCCCAAAATTTTGGACACTTCCCTGGCTCCATTCTTCCTGAAATCTTGGCAATTCAACAATGTTTTATGGAAGGGATTTGTGTATACACCAGTAGATAGTTTTATGGGCATGATGGCCCCTATGAGGTTGATACAATTTATGGATTAATTTAGAAAAAAATTTAAGTGAACACAGGAACAACCCAGTCTCTTTTTTATATCCTCCACACCTCAAAGAGATGATCTTTACTTACCATTTGTATTCCAAGAGAAACTTCTTGGCCTGAATGTCAATGTTTCCACCAAAACCAGTCTTTATAGACATTGTATAATGCTTCACCAGATAAAACATTTTCAGTAACCCTTCTCTTTATCAACCCCTGGAGAATTAGTCTGTGTTCTAGATAGAAAACTGCTGGCTTAAGATATCTATTTTTCATGTAGTGGCTCAAATAAAAGCAATGAAAACCAGCCAAGCAAAGAGCAAGACTTATGCGCTCTGTCTGTCACATAGAGGTGCCATATAATTTTAAGTTCCTTAGTAGAGCAGTCTATTTTGTGCCAGACATTATACAGTTTCTGAATATCTTCCAAACAAAATCATATTTACCAGAATAGAATTACTACCTGGGTTATTGGTGTGTTTGCTCAATAATCATAAATAACAGTTATTGATGTATTCTCTTTATAAATGACAGAAAAAAGTTAGTGAAAATCTCCCATGAAACATTTCCATGATTACCCAAATGTATTCAATTCATAATGTACAGCTACATTTTTCGCTTGATACAGACCATAGTAGGAGAAGAAGAGTATTTATTCTTTAACATGGGAATGAAGTCAGGCCAGGGCAGCCACAGTACATTTTTCAACTCTATTTTACCTCAGTATGCCAATTAAAAAAGTCAATGATTTATAGTCCTCTCCAGTCATCGCTTATTACCCCTTAAATCTTCCAGATAGAGACAAATGAAGCATGGAATGTACAGCATTGACATTATAATATAGTAAAGACAATCTGTTAAATCATACATATATTGTAGTTAACTCTAATTTATAATATAAATCTTTGTGACAGATGACATCATCCTTTCCTGAGTTTCATTGTAAGTAACAGGAGCTTAAAGGTAATGAAATGCTTTATGTCCCAGCAATCCTTTTAAGGTCAACCAAGGGAAGTACTTGTACACTGTTGTGTGAGGACGCTGTGAGCAAGTTCATTCTAGCTCACCACTCAGTGTTAATAAGCCTATTTTCCTCCATATGACTGGGAGATTCCCAGAAGGACCACTCATCTTTTGACTTCCACAGATTTTCCCTCTTTTATACTTTCTGTCTCCAAGAATCTAATTTTCAAGTAGATCCATGTTTGAGAGCTTCTGGGATATGTTACCTTTTACAGCATTTGATCTCAATACTGTAAATGCATTATGCTTGTGGGACCATGCAATAGGCACTCAGATTGCAACGCCAATGTTAACTTTTGTGAAGCTCCTGGAAATAAATAAAATGAACATTCCAGGATAGAGGTGTACTTTCACTAGCAAATGAAAGAAAAGATAAAATTGGAACTCCACAGTGTTTTTCTGATTCATGTAGATAACCCCCTATTGAGGGGCTGCCTATGTGCAATATGTACTTAATTTACATCATTATGGAAGGCACCTAAAGATTCAGACATATATATTCATGTATATTCATCCTTTATGACTGCCATGGACTTTGTCAATTTAACACCCATATTTACAGAATATTGTTAAAGCTAATTTTCCCCTTCTAACATAAATATAATTCTGATCAAGATTAAATATTAAAAAACATATTTCAGAATTATAATGGAAAATTTAGTGAAATACAATTTCAAGACTACATTTACACCAATTTAATACTACATACATAACCTATTAGTGCTTTTCAATGAAAAGAAAAAAGACAGAGCAAGTAAGAAAAAAAGGATTTCAGAACTTTCCTCTATCAGTCAACACAGCTCATTCAAAATCAGGTAGCATCTAGAAATCATGTTTTGTGAAAAACAAAGCAAAACCAATTCTTTCAGCCTGTTTCAACTTCTCAGCTCAAAATAACTTTTCATTCTGCTACTTTAAATGTATGAGAGTTTTTTCAAATTAAAAGAAATACCACTGCCAACACTGAGGTAGAATGCTTTTATACTGTTGAAATGTTCTGACAGCTTCAACACAAAGTATTTGGATTTTCTTCTCCTTGAGAAGCATGTGTGAGTTTGTGAGAGGGCAGAAAAATGAGAAGTTGCTATGGGGGAGTGACCACATCCCTCAGCCTATTCCAGTCATCTTTGCCTGTAAGAAAGGTTGTGGTGGAGAATAGTTAACTCTCTCATGCTAGCCATAGACTAGCACAAGGACAATTATCAGGGAGTAACTGATAACACAAAAAAAACCCTGTTTTCATTTGCTTCCTCCTTATGAACGAAGGTAACTGGAGAGACAAACATCACTTTTGAAGGGCTTGTGCAGGTAACAGGTGTATTGTTAAATGTAATGTTCCAGCACACTGATATAAGTCAAGAGCAAACAAGTGAAAGCCAAGGGATTTGCACCACTGCGAGGCTGACATAAATGAAAAAGTAGTCCCCAAAACACACTCACATTCAGAAAGAATTGTAAGGACACAGGAAAAAATTAGCAGGAATGAATTTGTTCATTGCAAGACTGATTTTAAGTTTGTTGTGAATCAGTCACCTTTCACTGACATTTCCTGGACTTCCAAATGCTCATAATTTCTGAAAAATCAGTCTTAACATGTTTAATTATATCTACCCAATTTTTTGTAAACCCGCTATAAATACAGTGGAAAGTGCTGGATGGATCTAGAGGGTTCATAAGTGGTCAGATTTGAGTGCACACATTCTGCAATCTCCCTCTTTCTCCAACAAGGAAGGCATTTATGTACCATATATGGTTTATTTTATTGCACTGTTATTTGTTAACCTCAGATAACCACTTTTTTATCTAAGAAAACTAAAAGTGAATGCTTCTTTCAGTTGGATGAAAAGTGTTTCTAAAGAATAATCCTTTTGCAGGGAATCTGTAACAACCTGTTTCCCTGGTATTTGAAGAACGGCAAACCAACTGACCTCAGCTTTCTTGAAATGAGCATTTCTGCCCTCACTCCCATTAGGTTTAGGACAAAAAAGGAATTGAGGTAATTTGCTTCAGCAGAAGGTAGGCAAGGCAAGGCAAGACTCAAACTCAGGAGATGTGATGAGGTCAGGATGATGGGAGGGATGGTTTAGGGGATGGGTGTAACCAATGAGGTAATGTCCAAATATTATAATTAGATGTTATTATTGTCAAAGTTAGAACAGTTGGCACCAGTTCACCACTGTATGGGTGTAACCCAAACTGTGTATTCTACACCCTCTATGTCGTTTCCCTGAAACTGTTAACAGCAGACCATTTGCAGCAGCTGCTGAGAGCACACCTGACCCCTCAGGCTATAAGCTGGGTGTTAAGAGGCCTGGGAGATAGGAGAGTGTTCTTGTCCTCACACTCACAATTTACAATCACCCATTGTGGAACTCCAACTCCCCACCGTGTGGCTTGGAAGGGGTGAGGGGAGGTACTGGGCATTCATGCCTGAACTTGAGTGTATGTAATCTTGGGGTCTTGGGACTTCCAGTACCACTCGTGGGATCCAGAGGAGGACCAGAACCTTGGCCAGACTGCAACCACCACTCTCAACTGGATCATCACTCGAACCAACTGCTTTTTCCTCTCCTTTTATTTTTGGATTCAGGGGGACCACATGGGGCTCAGCATGGGGGCCAGTGAACATCATTCAGTTTGTGCCCCAGGGTGCCAGGTTATACATCTGGGTTTTTTGGGTTAAAACCAATTGTTCGTCTGCACAATTGTATTTGTTGTATTATTTTTATTAAATTGTAATTCTGACTTAATCTCTTTGAGTTGGGTTCATTTCTCCTGCCGGTTTACCTTTAAACCAGCACAATTATAAAAATTGAAAAGGCCTAGAGTTTCAGGGTGCAATACATTTTGTGCACCAAAGTCACCACAGTTAAAGAGCTGCTTTTTTGTCCTTCTGTACTCAAAATTGTTCAGCAATTTTAGGCAACATGAGTGATCTAGTTCTGAGGGAATTTCAGCTCTCAGTAGGGAAGGATCTGTTGCACTCCTTGAGGCTATCAAATGACACTTTCAAAGGAATCCCCAAGGCATTCAGGCTGGGGCAGTATGTGAGAAGTGGGATGCTCAGCACACAGTGTGCCCAAATGTTTTTCTCATAAGATTGCTGTTGGAAGGAAGCCTGGAGAGTGTTTGGCTTTCAGCTCAGAGTTCAGGTACCTATAGTTTACCTACATCCTGCTTTACACACCGGAGTCCTCTCATAAATCATAAAATAATTTTTTCTTAATAAAAAGGAGCCATCAAATGGATCGTATGCACCATTATGCTGCACAAGTTCTTCAAATGTCTGTGCCAACCCTTGTAGACTCAAGACTGTAGGATGCATAGGCAGTGAAGGAGAGCTTACCAGTTTTCACTCTGGATATCTGTACCTTTGCAACAATTAGGAGGGTTTGCTTTACAGGCTTTTATTATCCTCTGGGGTATCATCCTGATTCTCTAAAGCTCTACATACCTGTAATTTTTGTGCATCTCTCTTCTGAAGGAAAACCTCCAAAGCCCATTCTACAAGAAGGATTACTGAAGTATGCAAATATCTAGGAAAAAAGTAACAAGAGTAAGTCCATGGATAACTGAAGTCTGTGTATGCAATTGTGTAACCTACTGCATTACAGTGAACTGTGCAGATGGCCAACAACCTCTGAAATCAGCTTACAGCAGAAAGTCTAAACTGATTAAATTTACATCAGATTTATGTGATTAACTATCATAAAAATTTTAGTTACATTACTGAAAATTAACCTATTATACTGTATCTTTATAATCAACCATGTCAGTGTTTTTTGTTAAATCCAGTTGAATAGGAAATGACTTTTTAAACCTACAAAGTGCAACTGTCTCTCCAGTCCTGAGACCAGCCTTGCCAACTGCTCATAATTTGTAAAAAATCAAAAGTATTTCCAGAAAATATAAATATAAAATAACCTGCTGCTAACTCAGGGACTTGTGAGCAGAAGGAAAAATATCAGACTTTAACAAGCTGCTTTTCAGAACTTCTCCTCCTGCAGTCTTCTTGTTTTTGAAACGGAATAATGAGAACTGAACATCCTTGATGCCCTGTGCAATCACTGCAGCAGAATCTAGGAAGATATCAGAAGATTTTATTTCATATTTTGTTGCATTCTCATATTTACATAGGTCTGCAAGCAAATAAGTATAAGTTATGTATATTGTAAAGTCAGACATTCAGAATTAAGGTAAATTGTTTTATATAACATGTAGGAAAAACATTAATTTGACTCCAGCTTATTTGTATCTTTCTTTGTGAATGGGTTCATATCACTTGGAAAAAACCCCAGGTAATCCTGTAGCTGAAATCTGTACCATAATATGTAGGGACAGTGGGGGCAGGAATAAGGAGAGAAGCTGTGGCTCATTTCATGGGCCAAAGGTGTACAGTCAATAAGAGGGCTGACTCTTTTCCTTTGCAATGGCTGATCTCACACTTCTGAGAAGTTCTTAGTACAGGCTGTTCCGCAGTGGCCAGCGATTTGTTTTAACAGGTGATAGCTCCATGAAATTGAAACAGAATTTCCTGGGATGAAGAAAAGACTTGTCTTCTTTTCTTTTCTACAAAATTTCAAAGCCTGGCTTCAAACAGTGGACATGTTAGCACTTCTCAGAAAGGAGAATAAAAAAAGGTTCTGTGTCTGCTACAAGGGAACACTGAAGAATTTTGCTTTTGTCAGTAAAGCAGAGGTTTTCAGAATGATTTCATGGCTTTTTACCTGATGGACTACATTTAGCATAGGATCAAGCATAAATAGTGGCTTGAGGATGTTCTTTCCAATCTGTATTACTTGTCTTACTTGCTTTTCACTAATTTTATCTGCTTATGGGCTGTATAAGTCTGTTAGGTTTGCTAAAATTATCAACATGCCCTTAGGGTAATGACAATTCAGATACTCCTTGCCTAAATGAAACAATTTACATATTTAAAAATCCTAATCTGCATATACACATAGAAGTATATATATATACATGAGCATACCTGTGCATATATGTAAATATATGCAAATTCATAAAATGTATATGCATATAGGTAATAACACCATCAATAATTCTACTAACTTTTTTTTCTGGGTCAGAAGAAAAAAAAACATTGAGCTGTTAAATTCTTAGGACTTAATTTGTAAATAATTTTGCAGTTTATTTGTGTTTAGCACAATGGAATGTATCAAAAATTTCCTATATTTCTTTTTGACATACTTTTGCTAGGTTTACTGCTCTCACTTTGCAAACGTGGCAGAAAATAGCAACTGTTCACTTTGTGTGACACTTTGCAACGATTAATCCATAAAGCTTCATGACTGAACTTACTTCTCCCACGGTTTATGGCTGGGAAAACTCCTCTGAACACACCCAAGGACATGCCTACAGCGTTCACAGTGGGACATAGTCAAGTCAGCTCTCAGTGTACAGCTTTGAAGCAGCATCCTGTGAAGGCAGAAGGATGGGTGCAGGGGCAGCTGAGCTTTGCAAGTCGCACAACATCAAGCTTGTTAGCATCTGCCTGATAAGGCTTTCAGGAGAACTGATGTGAAAGGGTATAGTAATGCCCTTGGGAGGATGAGATTAGGGATATCTACATTGCATTCTGTCCAGGTGTCTTAAGAGTCCTTCTTTGAGGAATTTGACTTCACTGAGTGGTTCAGAAAAAATGCCTGGGATGTCCCTTTATTTACACCGGTAACCTTAAAGGGCCAGTGCAGGGTCTTGACTGGTTGGAAAGCTCCTCTGCACAGAATTTTATGCTGATATAACAGGCTGGGCTATACATCTTGCCGGCTAGCCTGCATGAGTTAGGTATTAAAAAAAAAAAAAAAAAAAAACAACCCCAGAAAAGTAGGTACAAGCAAAAATGGTCTCATAGGGAAAAGTTACTAGCAAAATATTACTTCTACACAAGTACTTCAGTATCTAACACAAGTACTATCTGATGTCACTAGGAGAATGGCTATAAACTATAGGGAAGTACCATCTTGAAAAGTACCATCTGTTACTATGTTTCCAATCAAAATATAAATGATTCTGTGTAGTATAAACTACATCTCTACTAGTATACACCAATGCAATAAAACTCTCTTAGGTGCACAGATAGATGCAACTTTAAAAAAAAAATAGGACTTCACCTGCACAGCTCCTTAGTGAGAACACTCTTCTGCTTGTGAAATAGCCATTATCATTACAAAGCTCTTCATACCCGTGCCTCCTACCTAGTAAGAAAATTGTACCAGCTATCAAGTGTATCAAGATGTAGCTATCAAGTCTACATTCTTATTGCAAGGCAGGATAACAGTACTCTAACCATGTTTGCCTGGATTCAGGTCACCTGCGATGCTACTCTGTTGTTTTTGCAAGTCCAGAGGAAAGCAATGAAGATGATCAGGGAGCTGGAGCACATCTGCTATGAAGACCAGCTGAGGGACTTGGGATTGTTAAGCCTAGAGAAGAGATGGATCTGGGGAGACCTTAAAGCACCTTCCAGTACCTGAAGGGGGCTAGAAGAGAAATAAAGAGGGATTTCTTAAAGGGGCCTGTAGTGATAGGACAAGGGGTAATGGCTTCACACTAAAAGAGACTAGGTTTAGATTAGATATTAGGAAGGAATTATTTACTGTTAGGGTGATGAGTCACTGGAGCAAGTTGCCTGGAGAATTTGTGAATGGTCCATCCCTGGAAGTGTTCAAGACCACAATGGATGAGGTCTCTTCCAACCCAAATCTTTCAGTGATTTCATGATTCAATGAATCTACAGTTGATGCTTCACAGTTTCCCCAGCAGAAAGCTTTGCCTAATATTTAACTAAAATGTCTCTTATTAAAAAGTCCATCACTTCTCAACCTAATGACATTGGGGAAGATAAGAAGCTTTTTCTCCCTATAGAGTATCTTTGCAATATTGAAGTCTTTATAAGATCTATATCAATGGCATTTGATCAAAACCTACTTCTAAACCAGTATTGTTGCAATTGTACAAAAAATGAAACTACGAATATGTGCAGCCCAGAGTTCACCATTCAAAGAAGTGAAAATTAGCACTGTCACAGTCAATGACTTGCAAATTGTAATCCATGAGGAGTGGAAATACTGGATGTTCTGTGAAAGCCATCTAGGATAAGGAAACCTGTTGTGAGTAAGGTAAATTAACTGCAAAGGGGCCAGTGCCTCAAAAGAGGTTCTAAATATCAGAAAGTATTGGGAACCACTGATCTTCTGCTATTCATGCTCAAATTAGGTAATTTACATCTAGTTTGTCTGTGCTTACTAAACACTGAAGTAATAGAAAATGACTGAAAAATATTTTTTTTCCCAAAGTAAGAAGTAAGAATCATTCTTGGCAGCTTAAGGTTTGTTGTTTGCATTTTAACCTATATACAGAGATTGACCTAGTGGTGAATTCATCCAGCTGTGTTATAGACTAAAAGAGAGCTTTTGAAACAGGAGAGAGCTTTTAAAACAGGAAACATGAGTACATAGATAGAATGGAAGAAAGAAAAGGATTAAAGGCTAAGAGACAATATAAAGGCTTAAAAGCGTCAAGCTTCCTAAAGGAGGAAAGAAAATTTAAAATAAAAAAATAAGTGAATAGAAACAAAGATCTAGAAATATCACAGACATTCAATTAAAGGAAAATATTCCTAAATTAGGATTATAAGAAATCACATAAAAAAGAATTATGGCTGTTTAGGATCATAACTTAGAAAACATTTATGGTTCTTTCAAATAAAAGTCACCAGTACAACTAAGCTTTTATGAGTCATACATAAAGAGAGTGTTATTAAAGCCTTCAGAAAACAGCTTCTGTAAAGGGGAAAATCTTTAAAAAATCATATAATTTAAATTTCAGTAGAAATTATTTTTTCTTTCAGGTTTTCATAGAAGTATTTGTTTATGAAGGACTGACTGAAAAATCCAGACTGCTGAAAAACTAAACCCTCTTTTAAAATGAAAAGGCTTTTTTTTTTTAACTTCAAAAATTCCTTCTGTCACTACTTACTGTGATATTCTCTGTGTCTGGCTATCATTAAAAATTTCTTAGACTTCACTATCTTTTTTGGGCATCTCGAGGTTAGTGTGAAGTATACTGTAGTTAAAAGAATGTTAGTAAAGTTAATAAGAAAAAAGATCAAACTGTATAATTTAATAGGTTATCCACAGAATTTATAACTTGAATCCTACAAATACTGAATTCTATAAAAATATCCTCTTGCCTCATTAGATATGAGGCACTGGCTGTTTGAAGCCATGTTATGGACTACAGGAAATCTGTGTAGTTCAAGAGAAAGACAGAAAGGGAGGATGAGAGGAGAGCAGGGAGGGATTCCTTAAGGATTTATATCAAGAAGAGAAATTTTATTTATTTCCTAAATACTCAAAACCAAAATTGAAACTTTTCCCACTGAAATCAGTAGGACTTGACTTCTTTGGTAAACTGATTCAACTCACATACTCGGAAAGTATTTCAGAAAACCAAAGGGAAGATGCAACACATTTTAAAGACTCTGCATTTTGCAAAGAAATTAATTGTCATTCCTGTTTACCCATCCCTGTCAATGACAGCATTGAGCAGATTATAATATTTTACATTTTAAAGAAAGGATGAACATGAAAAAACTCTTGAAAGGGTATAGAATGCAGAAATACTTATTTAATTGGACCCCTATAACTTCATGCAACTGTATTTTGATTTTCAGTTCAGCTCAGTATGAGGAAATATTTCTTCTGCTTGCATGTTGAGAGGTAGAATCGCTATAAGCCTCCTCTCCTATGACAAAATGTCAGGAAATTAATAAAATGTAGTCAAGGCATTGGTACAAGCATATACAGCAATTTAAAGCAGGGTTGTTACTCAAGTTAAAGCTGCTTATGCTGTGCTATAGCTAGAGTAAAAATGGAGATATTTTTTGAAATTAATTGTAGTTTTGAAAAAGTATTTTTAAAAGTAATGTGATTACTATGTGGGCAGCTCTTGTGCTCTCTTTCTTTCTTAGCATTTTCCCAGGGAAGTGGTGGATTCTCCATCCCTGGAGGTTTTTTAGAAGAGACTGGATGTGGCACTTAGTGCCATAGTGTAATAATGACGGTAGCAGTGGATCAAGGGTTGGACTTGATGATCTCAGAGGTCCTTTCCAATCCGGCTGAAATTCTATTTGGCGCAAAAGACTTATAGCAAAAGTATCACTTTTTCCACATAATGTTGCTGTCTGATACTTTGATAAGCAAGCCCCATCTGGGACTAGGGAGTGTCTATAGCAGTGTAAAAAAACTGATTTTCAGAGGACCCATTTACTGTGCTTCGATCCATGGTGCGAGGTGCTCTGAGGGAGAGCGCAGGAGCGGCACTTCACCAGTGCAAGATGGGGAGATGGACACCAGGAGTTATCACCCCCTGTCCTCCCACTGCTGACAGGAGCACATTATATGGGCCAGAATGGGACCAGCCAGCAGAAGATGCCCTGTAACACTACAAGGTAGCCACCAGAGGTACAGCCCTGGCTCTCTCCCCAGTACATCTGTTCCTTCAACTCCTTCAATTCTGCTGTGTGGCTCATTCATATAGACATAGTCTCTACCTTGATAAGTGGTTCACATTTTGTCTTTGCTTAATATTAATGTTATACATTAGGTGATGGAAATGGGTGAATGTGTGTGTATTTAAATACATCTTAAAGCACTTGTTCCTCTTCGGGTTACATTTGTGAGATGATGAAGGGAAGATTCCACCTGAATTTACTTGAGTGTCCTCCAAGTATGTCTGAAATATGGGTTGCTGAAATATATTTTCTGATAAGGAGTTCATTGAAAACACCTCACATCTAAGGATCCTATTAGTGCTATACAGAGAGTACTTAAAAACCTAGGTACTTTAGCACTTAACACAGATGAGATGAAATCTCTCAATATAGGATACAGCCTTTACAATGGCAAAATGTAGACTGAGGATACCTGCAGGTTTCTGATAAGAGTTTCTGCTACATTTTCTGCCATTTAATTTTCTACAGTGCAAAACCTCTGTTTATAAGATATGTTGTAAAGAAAAAAATTGCTGTATTCACTTATTTTTAACCTCACATGATTCTCTTCCCATTTTTAGGGGAAAGTTTGGCCTTTTGACAAGAAGATAATATGAATATAACTAATGATAGCATAGAACTACTGCTGCACATATTTGGTCAAACTTCATCTTAACAAGACTGCTGATGAGGAAGAGAGGACCAAGGGGCTGATGACCAAAGGCAGTCTCTATTAGTCTAAAATGTATTATTTTTTCATCCATAGTTCTGTATATGCATATTACAGGCATTTCTGGGCATGAAATGAGGAGATTCAATTGGCTGAATCAAGTTCACTTCTAAAACTGGCAGTTTAGTTTCATCTCAACCTTTCTGGTATGCTTTAAGATGGGTAATTTTCTTTTATCAAAAGACAAGCACTGTGTTAATCTTCATCTAATGTGGTAAGTCTCCAGGAAAAAAAAAAGAAAATAATAACTAAAAATTACATGCTGTGTATAAGTTGTTGCAACTTCCCTGCAGATGTTTGACTTTTAAGTATTTTCAGTCTTCAGTCTTGTCCATCTTTTCTTTTCAAGTGGAACATGATTTTCACTCCATGTGAATATTAGTTAAACATTAGACAGGAGCAGGAAAAGTTTTTATGAATGCCAGTCAAGAGAGGAAAAAAATTATTTCAGCTGTGAAACAGATTTTGTAAATTTATCAGAGTTCTGATCTTGAGAAGTTTTGAAAATTAATTTTTCTTCCTATTTTGAAACATAAGACATTAAAATGTTTCTAGTTTTTTACTCCACTGAGGACTTACCATGTCTGTGGTTCTTTGTGTGTCTTGGAAAGGTGTTAAATCAAAATGTAAAGAACACAACTAAACAGATGAATCCTACACCCTACTACCTCATCTCTGCAGTCATATCTACACAAAGAATTATTGTAACAGGCAAATTAGCTGTTCTTATTTAGAATAATAATCACTGAAAATAGCATCAACTGCTGAAGTACAACCTTACATGAATAAAAATCTGCTTCAGTTTTCATAAAAAACATTGAGTTTGAATCTCAGATTTTTCTGAGGCCATTTTATACCATTTAGGTAACACAGAGGGGATTTGAGTTGCTAACTGCATTCACTCCTTTTACATTTATTTTAATATAACACAAATGCAAAAAAACTAGAGTGTACAAAAAAAAAAAAAAAAGAAATCTCTGTGCGACGTTTTTCACATTGAGAATATATTTATATTACAATTCTACAAAATATGAAGCTCCTTTAAAGAAAACTCCTGAAAATGAGAGCAGTTTTTGCAATCAAACCAGATGCAAACTAATCTTTACTAAATGTTGATATTACAATTCAGACATTTTCTCTTGTCAGAGGTAGTGATTTCCAGATGTAGAGCAATTCCTACTACATAGTCAAACTGCTTTTGATTAAGTTGGCAAAGCTGCAGAAAATATATGACAGGACTGTAGCTTAACAACTCAGCCAGGGCAAGATGAAGTATACAGTCACTGTGGATGTAGATTTACTGTTAGATCTAGGAACCTGAAAACACATAGCAACCCAGAATTTAATAAGAAATTAATCTCGTAGAAAGACATACAGAACAATAAAGTTAAAATTATTACTTTTAAAGTTATTTCTCAAATAGCCATCATTCATGGATGAGGACAGAGCATGAAGAGAAAATATTGTATATAGACATAATCTGCATAAGTATAAAATTGGTATAATAAAAGCAGTTCTTAATATCTGTCAGAAACAAACACAATAACTTACATTGTGACAACGATAAATATAATGATCATGTAAGAAACACTAAATTAGAGTTGCATAAATGACTGAAAGAGAAACTGGGATTTTGGTAGATATATAAATGACCCCAAGTTAATGTCCAGAGTTAGTGGAATGCCTTCTTGTCTAATTTTACAGATTTATGGTGGATAAAAGCAACAGAAGTTTGAATGAATGTTGTACAGAAAGAAACAGAGAAGTGATGCAGCTGATTCTGTACCACCGCCCCTTATTTTATAGCATAAGAAGCTGTACATGTAAAGAACTTTTTAAACTTTTGAACAAAACTGAAAGAATATTCTCCATTCTCAGGATTTCTTGGCAAATTCTGGGACTGATAAATTGGAAAACTGAAAAATGAAATCATAGTTATTTTCTGTTCTTCATAATATCTCTCCCAATCACAGCTCAGCAGCTTTACTGTAGTGGCTTTGTGGTAAACCAACGAATTTATGTGTAAGGCAACTTATGGGAATGATATGAGCAAGAGAGCTGTGAGACTTGAAAATAAAGCTCTTCACTGTGCCAGTAAAACACTGGTTCTCTAGGGTGATTTTCTTCTTGATGAGCATTATTGATCTTGTACAGGAAAGACACAAGAAAGAAATAGGTTATTTAATTCATTAGAATGACTTTTCTTCTTGCTAAATTTTTTTTCTATGTTATTTTGCTTTGAGATGAGAACTGTTTTTGCCTTGTAAGGAAATACCTGGCAAGGAGTTTTGTCTACAGATTACAAACATTGCTCTTTGTCTATCCCCATTAAACTTTATAACAGAAAAACTCGATACACTGGGCAAATTCCCAGTGTCATTTCCTTCTTAAGATACTCAAATTTAAGGCAGTGAACAGGCACAGGGCTTGCTGGTGATCTCTTCAACCAGAAAGGGGGGGAATTAGTCAATAAATAAAGAAGTTAAACTGATGCTGCATAGGGCAATCTAAAAGTCAAAGAGATGCCATACAGACTGTCTAGCTGGAACTCAATAGAGGAGTGGGTGTCAGTCTCCTCTCCCAAGCAACAAGCAACATGACAAGAAGAAATGGCCTCAAGTTGCACCATGGGAGGTTTAGGTTGAATATTAGGAAAAATTTCTTCACCGAAATGGTTGTCAAGCACCAGAATAGGCTACCCAGGGAAGTGGGTGAGTTACCATCCCTGGAGTAATCTAAAAGACATTTAGATGTGCTACTCTGGGACATAGTTTAGTGGTGGATTTGGCAGTGCTGGATTAATGGATGGACCTGATGATCTTAGAGGTTTTTTCCAACCTAAATTATTCTATGCTTCTATGAAAATAGTGTTTTTCCTGCATCCAAAGATCTGCTGAAGTTTTCACAAGAGCCTTGGGGAGGCAAAATATAACATATGATGACAACCAGACAGTTCTGCTGGCATCATTCAGAGCAATAGCCCTGTCTCTAATAGAATATGGAACATTAAGAAACATTTTTGTGCTGATTGATTTGTGGTCACATAGGAAGGATATAAATTACATGACTAAGACTTTTATCATAACCTATATGAGCATAATGTGTAATAGGCCATCAAATAAAGGTTGAATTTTATAGAACTTATTAATCATAAAGGTCTAGAACTTTAGAAGTTATTGATTTCAACAGGAGTGAGAGATTTAAACACTTCTGAACATCTGGCCTTAAATTAATTGGGGATGATGTCTTCAATTAATACTTAAGTAGAATGGCCATTGGTTGATTTGAAAATATAAAACCAGGTGTACTGACAGAAAAGGTGATCTCCTGTACTTGTATCAAATTATGAGTGCTGTGAGTTATATTTTAATTGTGTAATAATTATACATTATAGCTAGAAACATCTATTTCAAAAAACATCTTTTCACCTGAATTTGTGAGGTTCTGTTTAGATAGGCTGAATCACTTTCAGAAAATATCTCCCTCCACAAGCTTTGCAGACAACCTAACTGAGCTTCCACCTGGGTTAAATGAAGTGAGATTGATTAGGTGGAATAAACTGGGGGCTGAAGATATCAGCTATCTTTGAAACTCTCCAGGGATCATGATTCAGCTGCAGGATTCTAAATAGTTTATTCCTACTGACATATCTTCTAAAAAATATTAGTTTTTCTATCTTAAGTGTTTCTATACATTTTTCTTCACACCATCTCTGCTTCATAAAGTTTAATACTAAGGTCAAAATGAACACTCCGGGAGAGAATGCAAATACGCCGGAAGGAGCTGTGTTCAAGCCTATCAGTTCATTTCACAGGTCCTGATTCAACAGGCAGAAGTATTATTAGCACCATCATGAACAAGTGATTATCATAAAATCCTTGGGATCAATAGCTTCGTAGATAAACTCAGTTGCACTTTTTGCCCTCAGGAGTTGATTTAGGGCCCAGCTTAGGGCAAACAGCTGAATGTCAAGGAGAATAATACTGAATTTTGTTACCTTTGCCATTCATTTAAATATACTTTTATGCTGATGTGGATGAAATGAAGTTTTTTTTGACAACACTGACTGCCCCAAGGAGCCCATTCACACAGCAATGATGACACGTGTGAAACATCAAGCAGACAAAACCACCTGGAAACCTTCCCAAAGGAGCCTGACATAACTTGCCAGAAAGACAGAGGGAAATTAAGGGCAATTTAAGATTACCTCGCCTAAAAAAGAAACTCTGAATTGCCTAAAATTAAGTCTTGGGACAGCGCCCAGCTTTGTATCTTCTCATATCAATGCAACTGGCTGTGGTCGCTGATGTATAATGGAATTCTGACCTCTTCCAGGGCTATATGACAAATTCATGAAGTCAAAGCTACAGAATACTGACATTATGCCTTTGAAATAGAAAGTCAGATAGCACAGCATCAGGGCAATGGAGAACTCAAAAGATCAAAGACCTGAACAGTCCTTTACCTTCGGGAAACAGTGAGAGGGACTTTTCCCAGTATTTCAGCTGAAGAAACAAGTAAATGAAGGAAAGCAATCTGAAATAAAATGAAAATGTTAAGATATAAATAAAAAAACAAAATAAAATAAATTTAAAAAAATAAAAAAAAATCCCTGTGCTTGATCCCCCAAAAAGGAACTGGCAATATTTTTAATATGATATTAATATAATACCAATTTCTATAATATAATTTGGATTTGTAATTTGTTTTGATCCTGGTACACAGTGTCAAGACAACACACAGCTCTGCACTCTGAAGTTCACGCACATTTCCTCAGTCCTTTCTATAGCATATTTGGCAGAACCTGCAAGCCTTGGAGACTGTGACCTTTTAAAGCAGCAAGCATTAGATCATGCTAATATTTTTTTTTCAAAGGACAATTTTAAGGAAAACAAAGGCAAATGAGCAACATAACCTGTGTTACTAGAAAATGTAATCCCAAGTTTGTATTATCCCTTGGAAATGTAAAGAGTGATATGCCCTTCAAGTGCTGAAATCCAGAAGAAATTTAGAGTTTCTCCAATATTATTTTTTGACAATCATTTAAAGGCTTTTTCCCATTTCTAGTACTGACTTTAAATATTTTAAAGCCTTGGTTTCACTCCAAATCGTATCTCCTAATCACAACAAACTGTCACACACTGTCAGTCTCCACCAGTGGAAATTGCATTGAGCAGCTTCACTTTACAAAAACACATATAACTGATTTCAGATTGATGGGAATGGTAAACAAATGTGCCCCAGCCTTTGATGAGCATATCTGTACAGCTTGGAGTTTTTATTCCAGAAGAATAAATATGCTCTTCATAGTTGGAAGACAGATAGCACCAGGACCGTCCTCTAACAACACTGAGACTGGATGTGGCACTTAGGGCCATGGTCTAGTAACCACGGCAGTGTTGGACCAAGGGTTGGACTTGATGATCTCGGAGGTCTTTTCAAACCCAGTTGAGTCTATGGTTCTGTGGGATGGATGTTGATTTACCGTCCTTCATGAATCATTTTGTAAACTCCGGGCTATAGTCTCTAATGGCCACTTACACATCTAGTAATAAACTCCCGAGTAAAAAACCCCTCTCTTGAGAGCATGGTCTTGCAAATGCCTGCTTTCCTTTTCCAAAATCCCAAATGTGGTATGTGTCTACTCTTTGATATTACAACAATTTTCTTCTTTTTACTTCTAGAACGCAACACATGGTGAAATCCTCTCACCGTGTTCAAACAAAATAGATAGATCCCTTATAGGATATACTTGCCTTGTTGGCATGTATTTTGGAGTCCTTGCATTGTACCTTTTCAGTCTTGGTGAAGGGTGAGCATATCAAAGTTGACATCCAAAGTACCTCTTTTATGACAACTCAGAGTGGGCTACTCTCCTGCACAAAGGCAAACTGTTGCTTTCCATAGGAGCTCAGAGAATGGGTTACTGCCTCTACATTATGTCTATTTGGGCAATAGCTTCCTCCAGTACCAGTATAGCAACAGGATATAGAAGAGGAGTTTTGTTCAGAGCCATGGTAGTGCTAATCAGTGTGTCTCCCTTATGCTTTAAGCAACAGATATAACTTGGGCTTCAAATTCCCTCTGAACACAAAGCTATAAGATATTTTCCCAGTTACTGGGAAATTTAAAAGTATTATTAAAATATGATTTTCTGGCAAATCTTGATGCTGTTCCTATACAATACAGAAATAATTCCACTGAATCCCAGAGAGTTGCAAATCCATCGCAAAAATGCAGCAGACTATAACTATGTTGTTTCAGACATCAAGAAATAATTGAATCCCAGAAAGAACTGTCAGAAACTGGAACATGTGGCTTATACATGACTGGAAAGGTAAAGCACCAGCACAGGGTGCAAGGGCAAAGTTCCTACCAATTACACTGATGCCTTTATCTGTCCTCCATTCAATTCTTGCCTGTGAACAAAATCCTGCCTTATTAAGGACTCAGTAAGGAGTCAAAATAATTGTCTACTTAAACATTCATAACAGGACAAAACATTTACTATACTTTCTTTTCCAGCAGATTTCTGCAACTCATTTAGAGAATTGTAAATATGCAAGTAATAACAGCTTTCTGCAAGTCTCTAATTACATTTCGTCTGTAAAAGCTAACCATTACAAAAAAGCTTTCTTCACTGCAAGACAAACTGGGTACTTGCTCATTTGCACACATAATGATATAATACTGTTTCAAGCTGTTTGACTTTCCAATGGTATATTTGAAGGAAAATAGTGATATACTTTCTGCCTTTTTTTTTTTTTTTTGTCATGTTAAGGAAATAAAATTGAGCTTCATACAGGAATTGATAATTTAAGAAAGAGTCTTTGAATTAGTCCTAAACATGTTACCTTATGAAACTTGAAAACAGAGCAGTTATAGTAGTAGTAACTGCAGAAAACTGAAGAAGCTTTATAACTAAGTATAACTTTGTAACAAAGTACATTGTGCATCATGAAAAATTCAGCACTAAGCACGGGGAATGACGGTGTAACAATTGTGAACATTGCAGAAGCTGCCACAAATACCAAGCACACCTAGAGCAAAAAGTGGTGCTCAGGATGGTAAACAATGGAGAGGGTTATTATAGCCTGCTAAAACATCACAGATTACAGATATTTATAGCGAATTAAGATATCAATCCATTCACTGTATATCAGCACTTGCAGTACTAGTACTGAGATTGGTATGAGTTTTCTGAGAGCCTTCTGAGTAGTGGATAACTATTCCCTGCAGCACATGTGTGAGATAATTGAGATATGTATATTTATGGAGAAGAAAAAAGCTGTAAAAAGGTGTTTTTTTCAGAGCATCTGAATTTTCTTGCCTGACGCACAATGCCTTGTACCTTTCAAAAGGTACAGGCATCTGTAGTCCTTCCTGAATCCAGTGGAGATGCTGGTCATCAGCCCTTCTAAAATTAGATGCACACACCCAAACTTCTGACTTCAAGTAATGGATGAAATGTAGAAAACTCATAGTTCCTGTTAGGGAACCCATTTAGTATTCCACCACGATCTGAGAAACACCCATATGGCATCCTGCTGCACCCCAGCCTATTTCAGTCACTGGAAACAGCATTTGGAAGAGAGTGACTGCTTTCACAAATTCAGTACTATGCAGTCAGGCTTTGGGGAACTTTAGGCAGCTCAATACTTCAAAAAAAGGCATTATCTAGTGATTTTATAGGCACCTCACAGAAAAACAACCACCAAGTCAGGTTTAAAGCTCAGATATTCCTAGATACATAGATTATTTACTGTTGTAAATTACTAACTTGAGAGATTGATGGAAGTTCCTATAGATGGAGTACGACAGCTAAGCAGAGTAGATCTGCACACTTCAACCTAATATGGGAACATCTACCACTAAATCTTTACCAGTTGTGTCTACCTACCATCTGCCCTAGCAAAAATTTTCAGGTGGAAGGCATATTCTCCAAATGCACTGAAAGAAACCAAACCTATGGTACATTGACTTCTGCTAAATGAGGAGGACCTGTGCAAAGGTCATGAATGTATCACCCCTCACAGAGGCTGGGAATCTGCTGAAAGCATATGGGTAGCCCAACTCCACTCCCTTGAGCACAGCTACATAAACATAACTCTCCCTTTTCAGAAGGCCACAACATGACTAGTTCATTATTTAGTTCTTAGCTGCTCCCTTACTAACTGTAGATAAACATTTTTAGCCTGTATTTCAATTCAGGTTGTTGTTATGGTTTAAGTGAATTGATACCAAACTAGCAATAGATACAGGGGGCAATGCCAGTAGACATCCTCTCTTTCTTTAGGTTTCTTCGGATTTCAGCAGAGAAGTGATCCCTTACTTTAAATGCAGCAGTATGAGCTGTGTTTGCACATATTTCACCAACCACCACCTCCTGTGCCCTCCATCCTTTCTCATCCGTCACTCCAATAGGTGATTTCCTGACCTCTCAGGGCAGTGATAAATTTCCCCCTCCCTGAATCAGTAGCCATTTGGAGATACATGGCCTTAGCAGCTCTCTGAGGCGTGACACGTTTGGTCAGTGCTGCTGATTTAGTGTGTAAGACCATGTGCACCTGCAGTGCTTTATAAATAATAAACTTCTTTCAAGGGAATTCCTTTACTCTCCCTCCAGTTCCTAGTTTAACTGCACAATGCTGTCTAAAAGATTAATTTCTTCCCAATGGCAAAATGTATTGGAGATATTTAAATGGCAAACATGGGTTCTGTCAGGTTGTTGATGGAAAGCTGAAATACAACTTTCTAGCTCTTTTCAAATTCAACTACAACTCTCATGAAGGTGAGAAACTGAGAGAAGTGTAAAAGATCTACAATATATATCCACATGAGAAGAAGGAGAAAAGGGAAAAGGAAAGATAGAAGGTTTTCCTTCTTTACATTTTTCTCTTCAGTACCATTTTACTTGATTCTGGTTTGTCCTTTAGCTGTATATTTTAAGAGAAGCTTTCTTTGCTTATATGTTAACTATGGTTTATTTTTAATCTCTGTATGTAATATATATCCTACTGTTTGAGGGGCATGCAAACATTCTCCTTTTGTGGGATTTTTCTTGTGCAGGTGTTCTTTTATTTTTTATTCCATTTTGTGGGAGGGTTTTGTTTTTCATAGGGGTTTTTTTGTATACTAGTACTGTATGACAAATGAAAGCAGCTCTCTTCTGTGCCAGGAAATTCATGAGTTCCCAAAAATACTGTTTCATGATAATACCAAAAGAATCTTAATTTTATATAACCTTAGTGTTTTGTAGCTTAACAGTCACTAAAAAAAAAAATTCCCAAACTCTAAAGTAACCATGAAAGGAACATAGCCTGGCTGTCAAAATCCTCAACTTCATATCATTTCACATACAAAGACTTTCATGGTTATTATTTTTGTATTTTTATTTCCTTTATAATTTTATAGGTCACACGTTATAGATGTTAGTAAAATATAAGAATTTCTGAATTCATTCTCTAGACTTATACCACCATACTTATTCATTAATGACCTGTTTCACAACTTGTGAAAGATGTCACTATATTTGTTATTGAAATTATTAAATGCTAAAATACCAACTGAAATTTCAGCAATGGCAACAGGTATAAAAGTAACCTTTCTTATCAGACCATTTTTGTATGACTTTGTGGATTTGAAGAAGAATATGTGCTCATTAAACTATCCCCTGAATGCAGAGTTCTTTCTTATAATTTCTAAGTTGCCTAAAATACTTTTTGCCCTTCATATTTTTCCCTTTAAAAAAAATCTATGACTTTTCTTTCAAGCTGTATCACACTAGTGCATAGCAAAGCACACGACTATAACACCAATTATTTTTTCTCAGCTGCTGCATATAAAAAATGAGTGTTTATTTTTCAAGTACTTTGGTACCTTTAAAATCTAAAATTAGTACAAAACTATAAAAAAATGTGGTTTTTTCCCAAAAAAAAAGGCTTTGAGTGCTTAAAGCACATACCAAATTAAATATGAATCTGCTATCATTAGCTAATCAAAACCAAGATATTTCTGTCACCTCACTATGGTTCATACTTACAGTCATTGCATTTATGTTGTTACAAATTCCCTTGACTATTTTTAATCTAGAAATTAAAATGCTATCTTTCTCATGTCTGTCCCTTAATAAAAGTACCTTAAATGAATTCAATATCCATTTCTTACCTAGTTCTAACTGTAAAGATCTCAGAAGCAAGTAAGAATTCAGTGTACTACACAAAGTACAGTCTGTACTGTGAATTATTCTCTGAGCTGTTACCTCACTGGACACAGTTTTAAAACCTGCAGTTACTGATGCCAGAAACCTATCTCAGATTGTCAGTACCACTGTGTTTCCTAGTGGTTTTGCAATAATGATTTCCTTTCTATTTGCATTTACATCAAACAATAATATGAATGCTTATTTATTGACAATAAAGAGCGGTCAACCGTTTGTTCATCTTGTGGGCAGCTTGATAATCGAGTAGAAAAAGTGATTCACAGCAGGTGAATAACCTTTCTAAATAAAATAATTTAATTTTTTGAGAACCCAAAGATATCTTACAAGATCCAAAATATTACTTATGTGCCTAATTTACAGCTGGATTTCTAAATTCAGAGAAGCAATCTAGAAAATCTCTACTTCACTCTTTCAGATCACAGAATCACAGAATATGCTGAGTTAGAAGGGACCCACAAGGATCTTCAAGTCCAAATCTTGCCCTGCACAGGACCATTCTCAAGAGTCACACCATGTGCATAAGAGTATGATCCAGCTTGGTGCTTTGAAAACTCCTTTCTGTCTGTGAAGAAGTGCTTTTGCACATACTAAAATAACCTGTTGCTTAGGCTGATGAAACCTTTCTCCTCCATAACATTTTTTGATCCACAAAATAGGTGTTTCTTATGTCCCTGAAACATCCAGTATTTCTTGGTGTACACTGAGTCCTAATGTGAAAGCACAGGATTCAGGAGTCCTACTCAACAGCATTTAGAGGAAACAGCATGTTTAACAGAGCCAGACATAAAATGGGAGCTAGTTCCTCTGCCCCTCATCAGTTTGCAGAGAATGCCCTACTCACTCAGTGACACGTTAGACAGAGGGAGATCTTTCTAATCCTCTTTGTTGCAGCTGCACCTCTCTACAGACAGGGTTACAAAGGAACCCAAACCAGGAGAAGACATCTTAACAGAAGCACAGTTTCATACTCTGGTATACTCAGGCAGGAATGGCTTCTCCCCTGCCTAGTTCTTCTGTGGTTTTCCCAATGGCTATCTAACACAAACCACACAAAGCCTCACAGGACAGGTAGTAGAGCCTCTCATTCCCCAATCCTTCTCTTTCTGCATCTCTCCAGGACTCCTGTTCCTGTTTACACCAAGCAAGTTTTGCGCAGGGGGCAGAAAGTGCCTCCTTCCAGAGAACATGGCAAGGAACCCCAGCTTCAGCTCTGGGTAGGGTCTGTAGTGAAGGGGCTTCAGTTATACCATTCTCTTTGGTCCTTCACTTACCTTTCCATAGGTTTTGTTGTCTTGCCTGAAACTCAATCAACTCAGAAAATATCATAAATTCTATGGCAGAGCATGAAGTCTTTTTTTAAGACCTGTTTCTTTATTCAGACTTTCTGAACCATAGGCAATGCACAAACCAATATCATTATATGTCAGATCTTCAAATTATATAAATTGGAGTTCTTCCATGAAGAGGAGAATAGCTTTAATGATTTCTAGAGTCTAAGGCTTCATATCAGCAATGCAACCCCTTTAGGGTAGTATGGACATTTTTTGTCACAAACAGTAATTAACCAGGACAGTGTGGGGTGTACAGAGCTTTCCCCATCAAGACAAGGCAACTCAGAAAGACTTCAATAATTGCTGGTTTAGTCAAGAAACTTTATCAGTCAATCTTAATTTTTGACAGAAAAGGCCATTCCTAGCAAGAGTTTTTGCATTATAATTCTGCCATGCTCCTAAATTTGACAACTAAACTCTTTCTCCTTCTGTGTTATATCACCAAACTCAACACTTTAATTATGTATCAGTAACACAAACATAGGCTTATACCTACCTGGAAGTAGTCATTTGTTCAGTCTTCAAAAGTAGAAGCCTATTATTTATGAAAATACAAACACGTTATTAAGAAAAAAATATAAGTTCTTCTAGTCCAAAAAGACAACAACAACAACAATAACAAAACCCATTTTGCTAGTTGGAAATTGCTACATCAACAATTAGGTTGCAAATAGTCATACAAAAAAGACTGAAGAGGTAATGTTATTCAGAAAAATTTAACAGCCTATTTCAAGAAAAGTAAAATGAAGCTGGGGGAACAGGGAAAATAATTTCAGACTTCTCATCTTATGCAGTAAATAGCTGGTGCTGATTTGGGAACTGATAGGTTTCCATGGGAAGAGGTGGCACACAGCTGCACTGTCTCCAAGGAGAAAGCACAGACAATGATGGGCATTGTACCCCCCAGGGAGAGCTGAGTGGCAGCATAAAGTGACCAGGAAGGCTCCCTGCAGTTGCAGCAGCTATTTTCTCTGGCATTATGGCTGTCATTTAGATAATACGAATATAACTATCCCATTACTCCTGCAGAACATGCTTATAGCTGAACCACTGAAAAACTGGCAAATTGCTTTAAATTCTCTTTGCTGAGAGCTTATTGCTCACAAGGGAATGGTTCTTCTTCTATTTTTCCAGCTGTTAAATTACCTTCAAGGACACTTCGACATAAACATTTGCTGCAGTGACTTCAGAAGAGCTGAGGAAGTGATGTGGTGAACAAACCATGTGAAATCTGGAAAAATCACTTTTTAAAGGCATTTTTATAGTTGGAGAGTCAGCAAGTACAATTACTTTCTTTACTTTGCAAAGTCTTTTCTGAGGGTGCTTTACTACAAATCCTACAATTCAGAAAGTTACCCCATCAAATAAAAGATCATATTTTCATCAGAAAATATTTGGTTGATTATGACACCTTCAATAAATTAAAAAGGCTGTGTTATCTCCCTACAGCTGGTATGTGCTAAGGGTACCACGGTAGTTGAATCCTGGTCATCGACTTACTACAGAGAAACAACACCAAAATAACCCTTTGAGTGTCTCTCTTCCCAGTCCCTAAGTATCATTACAAAGAAAGAAAATTCCCTTTGAAATTTCAGTTTCATTGGAGAAAAAAAAAAAAAAACTGACACACTGTTTTGTAAAAAAGTGAAGATTACAGACAGAGATTAAATCATATTTCTACTAAAAAATAAGGCTTACAGTGAAGCAAAGGTACAAAATATCAACCTTCCACATGCTCTTACATCTCTAAACATTAGTATGTGCACAGACTCATCAGATGAAGTCTAACCATTTTGAAAATAAAAGGGAACTATTTGGAGCTTGTAATTCTCATGATACTTTTACACTGGATTTAATTTTTTTTTTTTTTTAATGGCAAACTGAAAGGGTAATTTACTATAAAAAAATCTTTGTAAAGAACAAAGAAATCATTATAATAAATTATTAACCATGTGCAACAGAAATTTGATACCTTAGTCCTAGGTAAACACTGGTGCTTAGAAGTGCATGAGACAGAAAGGTGAAGAGGTAATGCCTTCAAGCATCACCTATAATGGTCTTAACAATAGTCTTTTGTTCATTATCTTGATAACCATTAAAATGTAATGATTTACATGTATCAAAGACCAGATTAGAAAACTGAAGAGTGCAAGGGAGCAAATTCAGCATTCATTAGACAACCTTCTCCAAAGACCTGGAAGTTTCACAAGTGCCCAGCACTGACTTTCCTGACAAAGTTAACCCTCTGAATGCTTTCTGACCCTGGCTTCAGACACTGTGAGAAATGAAGACCACATTCACTGGCTAGGGAATATGTTGCAGAATGGACAAGCCACTGAAAAATAGTGCTGTTCCTAAAGAATATGATAACGTTGTTTGGGCTGAATCTTGTAGACATAAAAAAGAAAGTATTGAATGTTAAGTTCTCCCTTTTGTTATTGCTGCAGTATGGGAGATCTGTCCAAGGTCAGGCAGCGGATCAGAACAACAAACTATAAAGATTCCATCAAGGGCATCTTGTTTGTGCAGTCAGTTCCTAAATAATTCTTTCTACACAGCCATCTGGACATCCTACTGTGTTTATGTAATTTAGGCACAAATACACAATCCTAGTGTGAGTAATACAGTTTTCCATATGTGTTATGAAATTCCTTAAACTCTAGTCCCCAGCCATAAGACAAAACTATTGATTCACTCTCAAACACCTTCTTCAGTGTCCATGGTTTCCACAGAAGCTCACTATAACCTATCTTCTAGATTTCAGTGTGGTCCTGCTAGGAGAGGGACTTCTTTTATCTGTCTGCCAGCCCTAGATCCTGCCACAAGACATTTTAGCTTGCGCAGAAAGCTAAGCAAGCCTCAGTTGTCCCTGAAGGCTCTTCTGACATGGGGATGTCCAGGGTCCTTGAAACACTGATGAAATGCTATGTCCTTTCCTGAGAGAATGTAGACCACTATGGGCTGTGTAGGAGGTAATGACACAGCATTAACTTAAATTAGCGAAACTCTCATCCTTTGCAAGAGGACCTCCATTGTTTTCCTCTTCCTTTTTTTGTAGTTTCCCAGAACAATGAATTCAAGCACTACCACTCTAAAATACAGCTCCTGATCAGATGGCTTCAGTAATAACTCATGTGATGGTCACAGCTAACTCTCAGTAACCTACAAAGAGTTTATTGCAAGCAGGCAGAGATTCTGCCCTGGGGCTCTCTGTTTTCCATCATTCTCTGCAGGGCATCAAAATTGCTGATGAGTTTCCTGAGCTGGATTGTGACTGAGAATAATTTGGCTGTTTTGGGGGTAGTACAGAAGCCTGAGTTCATCACACTGGAAAACGTAACACAGTTACCTCCAGTGACACTGCATTCTAAATCTCTTGGCAAAAAAATTAGGGACAGTAATGTAGCCAGGAATCTTCAGACCAGCCTGAGTGTATCTCAAACACAGTCAGTACCTGTGCAAATCACAGAATCACAGAATCAAAGAATCACAGAATATGCTGAGTTGGAAGGATCATCTAGTCCAACTCTTAGCCCTGCATGGGACCATTAACAAAAGTTATACCACGTGCCTGAGAGTATTATCCAAATGCTTCTTGAACTCTGTCAGGCTTAGTGCTGTGACCATTTCCCTCAGGAGCCTGTTCCAGTGCCCAGCCACCCTCTGAGGGAAGAACCTTTTTCTAACATCCAACTTAAGCTACCTCTGACACAACTTCAGGCCATTCCCTCAGGTCCTGTCCCTGGTCACCACAGAGAAGAGATCAGTGCCTGCTCCTCCTCTTTCCCTCATGAGGAGGTTGTAGACTGCAATGAATGCTCCCCTCAGTCTCCTCCAGGCTGAACAGACCGAGTGACCTCAGCTGCTCCTCATGGGGCTTCCCCTCAAGGCCATGAAGAAACTTTAGAAACAAAAAATTGTCAAATAAATATGTTACCATAGTGTTCATGCTAAAGTGACCCCCAGTTAAAGAGTTAACAGACCACAAAGTCTTGCCAGTACTTGACTATGTGGTATCCCAGAGTTGCATTTCCTGAGGATAACAGTTTCAAAATGATAGCAGCATTGCAGTGTTGTGGAAACATTGTGGAGACCTGAAGGACTGGACTACTAGTGTAGTTATTTTAAATGTGATCATTAACTTCAGAAATTTACTGAGTGACAAGGGTCAATTTTCTGGCAAATCCGATGCCTTCCAAGCAAAAGAGATAAAACTCACACACTAAATTTATCACACAACACTTCTGTGAGGCAGTCCCTGTTTGAGGGAAATAGATACTCAAGGAAAATCTTAGAGCAGAAGCTCAGATTTCATGATTTAGACTTCACCCTGGAAGCAAACACATGAGTAAGTGTTTTATATCACCTGTTAAGACCAAAAGCCCCATATTCCGATTTAGTATGTCAACAAAGCAGCACTGTGCCAGAACTGAATGAGCATTTGTCAGCACAAACACCTCAGCTTGTTCCTCTATTGGCACGTACACATATCAGTTCTGCCACTGGAAGCAGCCATGCTGTAGCTGATTTCATCCACATAAGATTTCATCCACAGTGACCCACCATGCATAAAGGTAGAATTTTTGCCTGCCTTTTTTTAATTAGGCAAGGATATCTCTCTCATTCCTTAACCAGATACTGATTTTCAACTACAGCTTAAGGGACTTTCAATATCCTAACCCTCTTTTCAAACAAGACCACAAACATTACGTTAAGTGGTTTGAAAACTGTAATGGGAAGGACTGAGGAACAGATGAATGACTGGACACATGAACATACTCTTCTTTAGTTTCATTTTCATAGGAATCCAGGCTATAAATATAACCCAGTTGCAGACAGACCCTTGAATTTCTTTGCGTATCAATATTTGTTCAATGGGCACAACAGCCCAACAACTAAAGAAACATCATTATTCATTTACCTACCCCAGTGCTTATTTAATCACCTCCTGCCAGAGAAAACCTAATAAGTTTTTTATATAATCCCAGGAGACAGGATAAATGAAAAATAGGCATATCATTTTTAGACTTTTTCTCTCTGACCGTTTTAAACAGAATGCAAAAGCTTCCACCAAATCACTCAGCACAGCTTTCATTCATGTTTTTGACATCATATTACAGGTCTATGAAGTAAGTTGAGAACTTCTCAGGAGCACTTTGAGCAGTACCTGCCATTGCCTGCACAATAGGTCATTTGGGAAGGCCCTGAGAAAACTGCATAGCAATAGTGAAAGGAGATGTCATAAACCTGTGAAAGCCGATCCATTCCTGACTGCTAATCCATGTAAATACAAATCTAGGCTTATCTTCTCAGTAGAAAAATGCAAAATCAGTACCTGAAAACATACTGACACAAAGCAAAGGAAACAGAAGTTAAATATAACAAATTTAGCTCCATAGTCTGTTAGGATCAGAAAAACAGAAAAACATAGTCTACAATGTAGAAGTCCTCCAAGCCAGTGTTAGTGGGGCTCTCAGCACAGGCAGCCTGTGCAGTGACGAGTAGGGTAGTGGGGTCTTGCTGTTTGCATAGTTGATAAACAGCTTGCATGTTCCAGTTGTGAGTAAATTCTCCCAGAATGAGAGATAAATTGGATAATGGGAAATACAAGCAATGGCAAAGCACAAAGCCTTTAGGCACTCCATCTGGTAGGCAAAGTAGAGATGAATGAGCTTCATTAAATGACCAATTTTAACTTACTCTAAAGTGAAAAGAATCACACCATAATAGGGGTCCGCAGAGAGATGCACAAGCACAAGGGATGTGCAGGGGACAGGAAGGTGAGGAGCTGATTTGAAACAGTTCTGAGAATAACAGCAACCTAACAAATGCCCTGAGAGGTATCTGGCTGTTTTCTTCATCAGCTGTATTCCTCACAATGGAGCAGAACTGGGCAGAATGCCATTTCATTTTCTCGGTGCTTTCTACATCAAAACAAAACCCAGATACTTTCCAGTGCTTTCATGAAATATCCATCTTTTGACTGAAAAGGTAAGTTTTCTGTATTATTCTCCTTTTCTTCCCCAGCCTCTGTTTCTCTCTCTCCTGCTTTCAAACAAAAACTGATAACAGACCACAGCTCTGATAAGTCTCACAAAAGAGAAAAAGTGAATTTATTGTGTCCTTACAAAAAGCTTTAGCTAAGCACCTTGTTCCAGCAAAAAGAAATTTCTCTGAAAATGTTCCGATCAACTCAATTTTCTTCATCTTGTCCAAATACAAAAGAGGGCAGCTCTGGCTGACCCTGCTCATAGAAGGCAGCAGCAAGGGAGGAGCTTTTTTGCAGAACCACCTTGATGATGAGTGAAAGTAGGTCCAGTCAACCAGACGTGGCAGTGAAAGAAAGGAGTGAAAAGAGAGCTGAAAGTCTCCACAAACATCTGAGTGAAGACCCAGCTGCAAGACAGTTTAGAGAAAAATCTATATTTGTTAGAACACCTGTGCCTTTAAACATTGTGGCATAGGCTAAAATTAAAGGTAAGACAAAGAAGCTGGAACTCTCCCTATTTTACGCGTTTGTGTCACATTGTATTTTCATATATGCATGACTCTTACTCAGCTAAGGCACATAATTCGACTATGAGGTTTTTTCAGGAAAGTCATAAGGATCTTAATTTTAGAGGCATATTTTGCACTCTTCATTCTTTTTCAATGGCCAAAATAAGAATATATTTTTAAAAGTCTACACTGGGGGCCTGTTGCTGCAAGAACTATATTTATTTAAATTATAGGCTTTGACTCTAATGAAAGCAGAAATTATCCTTGAGTGAATGATTAAAAATAAATGATCTGCTAACAGTATCTACAGACTGTATTATCACTGCAGTGGGAGAAACACAAATTCACAAGATTGGATGGCTGCACATCCAGCATTGGAAAATCACAGGAAAAAAACCCAAACATCATTAAGGTTCCATCATGAACAAATTCTGGTATATTTGCAAGATGAAAACCAATACTGTTCTATTGTTTAAATGGCAAGACTACAGACATTTCAGCAGTTTATTTGCCAAAGTGAGGTTTTTCTCTTTCAATTGCCCAACAGAATGCATTTCTAGGAGGAGATTTTGTTAGGAGCGTTTCCAGACCTCTCTGGAGGTCTCCTGGTGCTTCTGCTGTTGTGCATTCAGGACTTGCATGTCTTGGATTTCCACATCATGTGCTGCTATTTCTGCCTTACAGTAAAGAAAATTCAAGAGGAAAAAAAAAAAAAAACAAACACCACAGCCAGAGTTCAGGTGGATACCCAACTTCCATTTTTAGAAGGAAGGCTGACAAAAATCCCTTTTTATTTCTGGTGTTGGGGAACCCAGCCCAAGGCTGTGTGCTTGTGCCTGCAGGGATGGGGTTGAGCCAGTAAGATAATACAGAGAAGAGTGGCATTTAAACTGACACATCTTGACAGTACTTCTTGCAGGTACAAACTTTTGTACTTAAGATGCCATACATATGGCAGCTGTATTTCATCTCTCCTCATTTCCTTTCTGTGTGCTGAACAATAGAATACTGTGAGTGTCCTCATTTTCCATTGAGGGCTTGGCACAGGCACAAAAAGACTGAGGTATGAAAATACTGCTGTGGCTCTAACTCCATGGGAGAAGAAGCTGGCAAGACACAGAACACACACTTCCCCATGTGAACAAGGGTAGGCATTAGCCTTAGAGGCCATAGCCCACTGCTCTCACAGATTTTAGAAATCTAATTTCAGAATATGATGGCAGTATAGGCAAACTAAAGATAAAGTAGTTCCATAATTCACAAAAGATACATAGACAAATCTCAACAGCAGTAACAGGGTAAAACTGTTGCCTTTACGGTTTTCATTGCAAATACCTTCCTACTGCCATTCAGATTGCACTCAAGTAGCCATAGATAGTATAGCCAGTGAGAAACTATTTGACTTGGGGGTGGGCAAGAGTGTTCTGTCTACCTGAGCAAATAGCAGGACTAGGGGAGCTGAGGCTTACACATGGATACCTAGAGGGCCAGAATTTCACTGTTGTGGTACCCAAACTGTCCCTGGTACATCTTCAGTAGTTGCAGCCAGTTCTGGGTGTCTGTTGAAATCAAAACTTGTAGAGGTGGAGAAGAGTGAAATTACTTTTTACATTATTTTATCTGAGAAAAATAAACACATTTTGAAACTAAATAAAGCAGTCTTCCATAGGTTGGTGTTTATGGTTTTGTATGTCCATGTCCTCTAATTCTGGAGAAAAAAGGCTTTAAAGTAAGCCTGGCATGACGAAGGACACTATTCTCAAGGAGCAGCATAATTGTGTGGAAGTGGTGCATGGTCACTGCAAACTGATAAAAGACTGAATTGAAGTTCCCAGCTATTGACAAGATACATTTGGAAATTTTCAGTACTGAGCAGTAGAGGAGTTGTAAGTGCTGGGTACCTGCATGGTAATAGCTACATGTAGTCTGACAGCACTTAAATGTTTAGTAGTGTGATTAGTAGAAGCTTCATCAAATTCTCACAGGAAAAAATTCTGGAAAGCTCTTAGGGCTCTGAGAAAGACCCATGCCATGGTGAGCTGTCTGTTTGTACCAGACTTACCAGAGAAACATCTAACTGCTCTTTCTCATGAGGCTGTAGTTCTTCTTATAGCCAGTAATTAATATTTAAAGACATTGCCCATTATCCTTTTGCTGAGTACAAATACAATTCCTAAAATGACTTCTCTTTCATTCTTTTCTATTTCTAAAAGCTGATAATGTCCAACACTGTGTCATGCACAATACAGTTTTGGACTACAGCTGAATATCCTAGGAATTACTACAGTGAAAATTATTACAGCTGTTTAATAATAGATGGTTAAAATATTGAGAAAAAAAATCTGAAGATTTCTCATTGTAATGATTATAATACTGTGACTTTGATAAGGGCTTCCAGGCAAAATCTGAAGTGCTGTCTGAAATAATATATCTAACACCAAAAAATAATTATATATGAAGTGACCTTACATTGATGAAATTTACAATGTAGTTGCAGCTAACTACAAAAAGACTCAGAATATAATTCTATGGTATGTAATAAAAAAATCCCCACAGATGAACAAACAAAAACAAAACAACAAAAAACCAAAAGAACAAAAACAAAATAATCTACAAATGTATTCAGCCTGAGGTGTCAGGTTTGAGTAGGCCAGAGTATCTGTCTGGTAGCCTCTTACAGCAGAGTGACTGTATCCAGCTCTGAGATCAACACTTCAAGAAAGACACAGATCTGTTGGACCAGATTCAGGAGAGGGCCATGGAAATGATCAGAGTTCTGGGACATCACTCCTATGAAAAAAGGCCAGGAGAGTCGATGTTTTGGCTGAGATAGGTAATTTTCTTCTTAGTAGCTGGTACAGTGCTGTGTTTCGGGTTTAGCATGAGAAGAATATTGATAACACACTGATGTTTTAGTTGCTGCTAGGTAGTGCTTACCCCAAGTCAAGGACTTTTCATTTTCCATGCTCTGCCAATGAGGAGGTGCACAAGAAGCCATTGGGGGAGCATGGCCAGAATGGAAATGGCCGAAGGAATACTTCATACCGTAGAACATCATGTTCAGTATATAAAATAGGAGGAGTTGTCTGGGAAGGATGATCAATCTTCAGGGATGGGATGGGCCTTGGTCAACAGGTGGTGAGCAATTGGATTGTGTGTGCATTTTATATTTCTTTTGGGTTTTATTCCTTTCTGCCTCCTTTATTATTATTATTATTATTGTTGTTGTTGTTGTCAATAACTGTTGTTGTTTATTTTAAATTTTTTCAATTATTAAACTGTTTTCTACCCATTAAGTTTACCTTTTCTTTCTGATTCTCCTTCCAGTGAGGTGGTGAGTCAGTGGTGTACAGTACTTAGTTACCAGATGGGGTTAAACCATGACAGGGTTGAAGAGCAGGCTCTGGGAAGACCTTTCATTATATAAAAGAGGCTTACAAGAAAGATGGAGAGAGACTTTCTACCAAGGTCTGTATTGACAAGACAAGGAGCAGTATTTGAAATCAAAAGAGGGTAAGTTTTGATTGGATGTAAGGAAGAAACATTACAGTGAGGGTGATGAGGTGCTGGAACAGATTGCCCAGAGAAGTTGTGGATGCACCGTCATTGAAAGTATTCCAGGTCAGGTCGAATGCGGCTTTGAGCAAGCTGATCTAGAGAAAAAAGTCCTTGTCCGTGGAAGGGGGCTTTTACTGGAAGATATTTAAAAGTCCCTTCTAACACAAGCCATTCTATAATTCTATAATTCTGCTATAGAGAAAGATACTTTCAGAATTAATTTTATCATTTCCAGGTACTCCACATCAATATTAAGTGAGCAAGATGATTAGGTTATTAGAAGTCAGTATCTAGTATTAGTCATTTCAAAATGACTGCTAGTCTGTCCATATTTATTTTCTTTGAGGCAGGACATTAAAGTAGTACATGAAATGTAAGATACAGTTCTCAAAATCCAAATTTACAAGTATTTTCACTGAAACAGATAGACACAAGACATATTTACATGGAGTAATGGAGTAGAGAATTATTAATATTTCAATAAAATAAAAGTTCTTAGAGGGACACCAGGTGCTAAGCAAATGGAAGCAAGTTAAAGCTGTCATCTACAATGCCGAGTGATTACCTAACAAAATGCTATCATAAAAACCAAAAATTATGAATAGGAGAACAATCTCAGGAAAAAAAGGAGAAAAGTAGAAAAAATTACTGCAGAAAATAAAAGATTAAATAAGAAATATGAAGCATGGCAGCACTTTGACAGTTAAACAGCGACCATTACTATTATTAGCATAATTAAAAATAGCAAATGTTTTCACCGTTCTCCAGTAAAACAAATAAATTTCCAGGTAACGTAGAAACCCTAAAACAAACTAGACTCTAAATCTAAATTGGTTCATTGGTCTTTAACTATAAACAGAGTTTCTGAATGAATCCTGTTTTTTGTAAACATTTCAAGCATATGAGCATTTTATAATCAATAAAATAATTGGATCTAAAAAAACTTGGATTAAGATATTTAATATAATTGAGCTGGTTTGTCCTAAAAATGACAAGCTTTAGAGAGTGAAAAATTTGTGTCTAGTGAGAAAATGGTGGAATCAGGATGGATCTGAATTTACTTTGCTAAATAATACAAAGTCACAAAAAATAAGTTTTAAATAATAATTTTATTTGTGTCACAGTGAACTCAGACAAATTGTGGTGCAGGGTAATCAGCCAAAACCACCTCAATTTAGTACAGTCAAGGTTTTCTTGATTTTTTACCAATTGACACCGTCTATGTATATGCTCAGTACCTCACCATGCTAGTTTTGAAGACAGGAAGCAATTTTTTTTGATTGTTAACAATTTCTGGGCTTCAGTGACAGGAAGTGGCAGTGCTGTTGACTGCTGAATAGGGTAGACTATACTCTTTATGAGCCCTTTATGAAGGAGTAATTCAATATATTCAGATGGTTTCTTAAGAAATCAGTTCTTTAGTTGCATCTGGGGCACAAATTATAAGTTTTTGCAAAAATGGAGGTCTTCTCTGGATGTGACCGGTGATAGAGGAAATAATTTTTCTCTATTCAGTTTGAGGTTAGGGTACTTCTGAAAAAGGCCCTCTTTCCACTGAAAGAATTCAAACCCCTCTCTCATCTCTCTGACCAGGTGGAAAGTAATCCAGCCTGATGGGGTACACCCTTATTTCTATCAAAGTTGGGTCACAGTGCAGAAAACAAGTGTAGAGGGTGGGCTACATCAGGGTGGCTTTAGAGGCATCTGAAGTTCATGAAGCAAAAATATATAAAAAAAAATAAATTCCCAGTGAGTTCACACTTTAGGTAGTTCAGATAAAATCAACACCCCTTTGCCATCTATTTTGTGTAATACCTTAGAAAGTAGTTCAAACTGGTACAGAAGGTTTGCCTGAGGCAAAGGCTGGTAAATAGATCTGTGAGTAGATGAACCAGGCTCTTAAAGTGTGATACAAGGTCTCTCAATCCAAGGTATGGGCTTCACAGTTTAATTCCAAACTGAAGGAAGTTTTGGAGTCACGTCTTAAGTTGCCTAACAGATGGCAGTTCAAATCAATATAAAGTCTGACAACACACCTGGCAGGGGGTGCTCAGTTCAAATCAATATAAAGCCTGACAACACACCTGGCCCAGAGGCTCAGTTGTTAGCATGTGTGGGCCCTGTTTTTCAATTTTCCTTCGTATTCCAGCTTTTCCAAAGAGAGTGTACAGTTATTCCCTTTATTTATTTACCTGGTTATTCTCCTATACGCTTGGCAAGTGTCTCTGATCATCACCTGGATGGGTCAGAGCTAGATTTTTGCTCCTCTTGTAGCAACAAACATAAAGAAAATATACATTTTGTTCACATCCCTGTAATACTGCCATTTTCAAGCATCAAAGGAAGACAAGAAAAAGGCATGCTGTCTGCAGCGTCACACATATTTTATCAGGACACCCAGTATCGCTCCTAGCTCACAGCTTTGCTTTAGCTTGTTCCTCGATTTCTTTTCTGTGCCACTTCCTACTGTTTCAGTGTCCCTTTCTGCCAGTCTTCTTGGTTCCTTCCATACCATTCCAGTTGCTTAAAATATCTTTTCGGGATAAATGCCCCTTGTTTTCTCCCCTTTGAATTCCTATCTAGCATCTATTGCCTTTCCATTAGAAATGCTGCCTAACTTGAATTTCAAATAAAGACAGAAGTCATTAGTCCCTGGCTAAGCTCTCTTCCAGGTGGAGAGCTGAGTGTTGCTCTTCAGCCTGTCCATTGCTGATGAACAGAGGGAAGGAGCCTACCCTTCCTGCTCATGATGTCAGCACAAAATAATGCCTGGCAGCACTGTGAAGATTTTATTGTATTTTATTTTGCTATATGAGAAAGCACAGTTTGTTACATATTCATTTTGTAAATTCCATTTCCATTTTAATTAGAAGGCAAGTTCCTGTAATTTCTATCTTAATTACCATAATCTGCTTACAGTCAGTATGATGAGCACAGCCAGGAGATGCAGCTGGGTTACGTTTGATTTATCCTGGATGGAAATATTTAAACAGATAAGTATTGGGAATAGGTCTGCAATCACTCTCTTTGAGACAATATCCAGGTACAGGGGGTCCTTCATGGCTTGTGTATAGTAGGACCTATGCAGAAGGGGGAAAGCAGTTTAAGAAGCATCTCTGCATATATAATAATGGTCATAAGCAAAGCTCATTTTTCTGTTTGGTTGGGGTTTTTTGTTTGTTTGTTTATGGAGAAGATCATATTGAAGATGCTTATGTTTTCTTGGGAAATGATATATGGGTAGGCACATATTATGGATCTCTTCACTATTGAATTTTATGCCTGTGTAACTCAATTGAGTCTAGATTTAGAGTGAAACAGCAGTAAATCAGACTCTATTATTCTTAGTTACTTATGTGGAGTCACAAGTTAAATTCCCTGTGATATAACCAGGAATGTGTGTGGGAAGGTACTTTGAAGAGGCTCTTCAGTGAAAGCTATCAATCTTTCTGACTGCACTAACCTCTGCTCTGCAGCCCACACTGCAACCAAAGGAGAGCTTCAGAGGGTGCTTTTGAAGGGTATCCTCGTCTGTCACCTCAGAGTAGAGAGGCTGCTGCAGAATGAGTGGGAGCATTCAGTGCTCTCTCTCACATATACTGGCTTCATTCTACATCAACATCATACAGCTTAGCTGTAAGACTAATCTAGAGGAAATCAGTGTAACAAAACTCAAGGACAAGATCGGGGAAGTGAGAGGTAATTTCATTTTATGGAATCTCTAGGCAGCTTAATTTTACCCATTCAGACTCATTCTCTCATAGGCTCCTTTCACTCATACTCTCACGTTTATATAATTACAAGCCCCCATATTTGAGCTCCCAATCAGATGTGTGCAACAGAAGGGACTAAAGACTCTGTCTGTTGAGACTTCATGTCTTTTTAGTTTCTGTTGACTGCTGTTGACAAGCCAATTTACTACTATTTAGGACTTAGAGCTGTTACAGGGTGATCTTTTGCTTCAGAATCACATATACTTCAGACTCCCTGAATCTTAGGCAGGGTGGCTGCTTATTGTCTGCCTGAATTTGTTTGAAATACATTTTAAAATCCATACATCTTGATGGTTATCATCTGTTTTCCCACTAGGCTAACACAAACAAGAATGGCATATGTGATATGTTGTAATCTCACTGCACCCCATCTGTGGTCAGAAGAAAGGGTCTTCCCCTAACAAGGCATGTCTGCTGAGCTCTCAGCAGAGCGCAAGCCTTTAGGGAGTGAATGAACATCAAGTTCCTCAACTTGATGGAGGAGGAACAGTCACTGCCAATATAGCTCAGTGTTTTAACACTCACAGCAACTTCTTTAAAGTCTCTTCAAGTATAGCTCCTCCTAAAAACAAAACAAGACCAAAAAGCACATGCTGAAGGGAAATCTTCCCCACAATTCTACAGTGATGAATAGGTTTGGGCCCTGGATTGGCAGTGGAATTGATTTTTTTTTTAAAAATTGACCAGTGCTACAAATGTATACAAGTGGAGGCAAAGAACATGTCAAAATATTTTTTTAGTATTATTTTTGGCAGTTTTTAGGAAGAATTCAACCAAAATTTAATACTGAAGGCAAATTAAATTTGAATTGCTATGTAAGACTCTTTAATAAATGTAGATAGAGTCACTTTCCATTGCTTGTATTTCTGTATTGTATTAAAGACGAGGACAGCCATAAATATAAAACTGGGCACTAGATGATGATGGACTAAATTCAGCTTTTATTCTTCATCCAGATTATTACATTGTCTTCACACAGCTGCACTCACACTCTGTCCCTGTAGAATCTTACATACTAACACTATTCCTAGCTCTATTATCTATATTTACCACTAGCCTTCGCATATGATTGGATGTTAACCTCTTATTTACATTCTTTTCCATGCTGCTAGGCACTGCATGGCCTTGCTGCATCCTCCAACATTTCTGACTTTAAATCACTCCTTGAACATCTTCAAGGCTTTCAATGCCATTTGTCTCATGTTAACTGCCATTTGCTAGAGCTAACATTTAAGAAATTTGCTTATTAATTATGTGGCAGTATGACTGTCACAGTATCCTACTAGAAAATAACAAAAAAACCCACAAACATGCTAAATTACTCTGGTTACCATTTATATAATGTTTTTGTTGCACTCACAGTTGGAACAGTCATGATTCATTTGGAAACCTCTTTGCGTGGATGTATTGAAGCAGCTAATCTGAAATTACTCAGGTAGAAATTGATTGTTTAATTGAATAAATTCTGCAAGATTTTGGTCAGGACTTATCACTGCAGAAACATGAAATGTCAAAATATCACTATCAGTGGACTGGCTAAATTAAAACAACCAGGTTTTCTTACTACTTAAACTGAAGTCAATGTCAAATAGTCTTTTAATTATTTCAGACCAAATATTCCCTTCTGTCCCATAGCTTTCATAAAGGCATAAAGCTGTCACTGACTGTTGGAACCAAGCTAACAAGATCTACAGTTTGTGAGAAATGTCCCCAATCACACAGGAAAGATAGTTTTGATCATTTAATGTCATAAATCTATCAGTGGAATTTAAAAGTATGTGTGGATATTATGTGTCCCAAACGTAGTGATTAATCAGTTTGTTGAAAGACCTATCTTGTGTACTACCTTTGACCTTGCAATGGATAGGGAGTGAGATAGGTTCTACCACCAGGAAAAAACTAAGATATGAAAGATATTATATAAACTTTTATATATACACATTCCTTTAACAAATGGAGACATTCCTTTAATAAATGTCGATAAATAAAACAGCCACAGTTTTCAGATACTCTGCAAACTTGGTTGTCTGTTGCCATAACACAGTGGAACATCCAAGATAAACATCACTCTGGTTTTGGCTATATCCAGAGAAGAGTTCATGTATTTGTCTATGTTCCTCAGGTAAGAGATGCTCTTGGTTCTTAAGCTTCTGCAGCTTCAAGAACAGAAAGGATTGACTTCACCTCAAGCTATGATTTTCTTGGAAAACAATGTAAGTTCCAGAACAAAATAGACAGAGCCAAGTGAACATGCCAAGTGTTCTCATGCACACATGCCAGTGTGCTCCCGCCTCCATGTCTTATCATTTGCTCTCCTTACAGTTTAAACGACAGGCAGATTGCTACTGTCCAAGTCCCTCACTTGGCTGGAAAATGGAAAACATTAGCCACACCATCTGGGTCCTATACAAATGAGGCAGAAGACAGCATTTTCAAAATGCCAGAGTCCCAGCCTTCCAAGTGCTTAATCATTTGTGTCTTCTCCAGTCTCACTTTGGTGAAGTTGTTTGTTTGTTTGTTTTTCTCATGACACCACTTACTTTCCACTCCAACTGATGATTTTCCATCACTGAGGATTTTTCTTACCATACACCCTGGGTGAACCTCAAGCAAAAGCAGTGACAAGTCCAAACCTGTGGGAACCCACAGAGGCTTCTGATCTACAGTTAGTGGAGAATTTCCTTACTACTTCTGAGATGTATGGAAGAGGCTAATTTGTTCAAAACAACGATTCCCAAAACCTCTCACTGAATTACGTGCAAAGTTTGGCTGGAAATCTGTCAGAGCTTCTGCCAGGGCATTGCTTCACAGATGCTGGCTGGTATGGCTTTCCCTGCTTCCAGGGTAGTCCCACCATGTGCCTTGCCCTCCTGTGAGAAAACACAAGTTTTTGCTGGTTTTGTGGCAAAACCCCAACAGATTTTGAAGCCTGATATTAGAAGAACTGTGTAGCAAGGTGTCTGAGAGACTCATGAAACCCAGGTCAAGCCAGCTTCCCATCCCATCTGGAAGAAGCAGTAGAAAGCTGGATAACTTTGGGGTTAAGCTGGTGGGCTCTGCAAGGATACTCACTCCTTTGTTGTTCTTCATGTTCTTCATGCTGTCAGAACTCCCAGCTTCTGACAGCACCAATAGGGTGCCATAACTGGCCTTGGGATTCCACATAGCAAGACCTAAAATTTGATTTCATTTTTTAAAGATTTGAATTAAATATTAATATTAATATCATAATTTCAAAAACCACAAACAAAAAAAAAATCAAGAAACATTTTTTTTCCTGAAAAGTTAGCAAATATTCGGAATTTTAGAATTTTCAGAAGAACAGGATTTTCTGAGCACTGAATAACATTGGATCAGATGAATTGTTCAACACCATTCATTCCACTAAAAATTCCACCAGAGACTAGGGCTACATCAACGGATATCCTGGTCCTTCCATAGACTCTGGCATAAAAATTATAACTAAAAGAAAATGGACAAAGAGAGAGAGGGTAAAAAAATGTTTTCACTTGATTAGAAAGGTTGGTGTCTGAAGCTTGAATGCACCTTGTTGCCTTTCGGTAGAGAAGACTAACAATCTCCAAAATGGAATTTTTTAAAAAACAATTTTGAATGTAATGGATTTCATAATGCAAAGTGATGATCTCTCTCTTGTGCTCTAAATGAGCTTCTCTAACACAGGCTTGTTTTTTTTTTTTCACCAGGTGTTGAATCTTTGGCAGTTGTTTTGTTTCACTCCTCCCAAGGCCATATCTGTTTGCAGCAAGATGAGAATTAACTTGTAAGGTAGCAGCCCAGAGTCTTTGCACAGAGTGATCTTTAAATAGGATTCTGATGAATTCACAGAGGATTGGAATGAAACAACACAAATCATTTACCTTGAAAAGCTCTAGTTTCTTAAATCAGTTTCCCCAGAGTACATTTACAGTAGCTGTCACCAAAGATAGCTCATTGCTGATGAGCCTCAAATGAGCGCTGTAAGTCCATGAAACAGAAGGTGCATAAGCAATCACATTAGTGCTATCTAACCAAGCTAAACAGCATAAGACAAATTTAGTTTGCATGCTGACAAGAGCTAAATTGCAGGATTCACCTGTAGCAAAAATAAATCACATGGTGATCATTGCTTTTGCTTTTCTTGTAGCAGCGACTGCCAAGTACACTACAAAAATTTTGGTCGCCTAAAGAAAAATATATTCCAAAGCTTAATGTCACCATTACTTCAAATTACTGTGAATTATGACACAGAAAGCAATATTTGGTAGCCTCTAGCAAATCAGTGGCCTTTCCACAGTCATCTGCAAGAAACAGTAATAATATTTATAAAATATCATACATTTTTGCAATGCCACAGGCATTCAAATACTTGGAAAAAATCCCTTATAACAGATGGAATGTTTTTTGACATTAAAATATGCATTTTTTTTTACACATGGCAATGAATGAGAGAAGTGTTAGCTTAATAAATAGTGGTGCTTATGGGTACTGAGTAGTTCAAGTTGGCTTCTTTTCTGTCAAATATTCTGGCTTTATGTTATTAACACAAATTAGAAATAGCTGGTTGTTTTAATCTGTACCTTACTGTGCATAAAGCTTCCTTATATAAAATGTCAAGATGTTCAGCTGTATAATATAGCACCACTGCATAGAAGTAACATTACCTATATACATAAATTTTATGCAGCTACTCCAAGGAGATCTAAAAAACCCCATTGTCCAAGACACTGCAAGCTCCAGCTGTAGTATCACTTCCTTTCCAGAAAGCAATAGATCTCCTTGGGAGAAATCAAAGAAATACAACTGTCTTCATGCTGAATTGGTTCTCTCTTGCCCCAGGACACGTAACACAGCTGGCTTATTTAATCTACTGGAATGTCCTTGTCTTTCTTGTTACTTTCCCAGAAAAATTTGGACCTTGTTGCTTCATCTTGAAATTTCAGCTTTGCATAGAGTGGCTGTATCTCCAACCTCACTCTAGTTAACAAATATTGGAGAAATTATCAGTAAAACTCTAATAGCTGCTATTGGTTGCTGTACAACCTTTTTCCTTTCCCACTTTTGCACTTGTTCTAAGTTTAATCACGATACCATCTCTTTTGTATTCCTTGGCTGATCCTTATGAATAACCGGAACATCTTTTCTCATTTATGCTAGCCCTGTAGCCACAGCCATTTCAGGCAACAACAGACTTCAGAGTGCCTAGGGAGAAAAATGAGATTATATATAAGAACATTTTCAATATCATTTTCCTAATTTGCATAAAATCATTGCTGTTTTTTGGACATACTAAAGGCAAGCATTACTGTGAGTTAATTAAAATAATTCCATGAATTTGAAGCAATTGTGCTGTTACATTATTTCATGTTGCATAATGAAAGAGCTTTCTACTGAAATCACCCACTTGATTTCAGTATGATGAGCCCCATGGCAAAACAGAAGCTGAAGTGCAACCTCCCACTTCCCTCCCCCTTCCAGAGGAAAATTAGAGAGAATTATAAAATCACAGAATCACAGAATATGCTGACCTTGAAGGGACCCACAAGGATCATTGAGTCCATTCTGAAGTGAATGGTCTGTACAGGGACTGACCCCACAACTCTGGCATTATTAGCCCCAGGCTCTAATTAGAAGTCCCTAACAAAGATTCTGGTGTAGAAAGCAGAGAGAGACTGCATCACAATTCAATCATTTTTATTGCATGGTTTCACATTTCAGCTGACAGTTAATTAATTTATGAACTGATATCGGGTGTTCTTTATTACGCATTCCAGTATTTAGGTGCAATGGAGATAGAAAACCTACCACGACATAAGAAGAAACCATGTAGAGACAGATAAGTATGTGGCAAAGCTTACACAGGTGTAATCAAGATGACAGCATTGAGTATTCTAGCTAGAACTGTAACATTCATTCTAACATTGTTAGTTCATGAGTCATACTTTTTAGAGTCAATTCCAATTTACCCTACATCTACACATACATACCCCTGGCCCATACTTTATGTTTTTCAAAAGTGTACAGGTTCTATAAATGCCTTGTCTGGAGGCAGATCCTTATGATCTTCCTCTAGGAATCTGATTACAAATGGAAGCTATCAGGGGCAGGAGAGATATAGTTCATATCAGGAAGGATTTTAAGCACTGCTCAAGATGCCTGATAAAGAATTATGTTCAAATTTTTCTGTGCCAGACTCACAGTTTGTCCACAGATACTAGGTTAATGAAGATTCATGAAGCAAAATCAAAGGTATGAATCAAGAATTTCCTGTAATCAGATATTAGAAGTTATAACTTCATTTCTTTTCCCCTTCAGCAGCAGTGAGACAAAAAGAGCAGGCAATTACCAGTCCTTTTCTGTCTTCCTATAGCCACAGTTGAGGCCTCACATATACTGCAGTAAGCTCCTTTTTAAAATTAATGAAGACTAATTAAAGAAAATAAGCCTCCACAAGAAAAAAAGAAAGAAGTTGCTTTTGTATAAGGACAACTCTAGTAGCAACCACAAAATGCCATTGCACTGGAGAATTGTATATACAATAACTAACTGTAATATGAACTGATGAATGCTGTCTCTTTCCAAGCAGATCAGATAAGTGAATCAAATGCTAGTTTTAACTCTTACTTTAAATAAAGTTATTATTAATAAAATGTTATTAAACTGCTGAATAATCTGAGCTAAGTGAACTCACATTATGGAAGAATAAAGAAAAAAATAATTAAAGATTTAAAGAAACCATTACAGATCAATTTAAGTGACTATGCCCCATCTGGATATTATAAGATTTGAATTCTGACATTTGGAGAGAATAGGAAGAAATAAAAAGCAAGTTTTTTTTCCCCTGTGGGTACACTGAAGAAATTATTTTCAGAAACATACCAGTTATGGTGTAAGCCAAATCTCTGAAATATTCATTCAGCTCCTAGAACTTGCCCCTAAAAAGAAATGTGTCAATTAATAGGGACTCTAAAGGTTGTATAGCTTTCCTCTGGTAACACTCAGTGTTTTTTGTATACATTAATACATAATTATCAGACAAATCTCAATATATTAACATATATATTAACATTTTTGTCAATGATATGAAAATGGAGCACCTCCCCTATGAAGAAAGGCTGAAAAAGTTGGACCTGTTCAGCTTGCAGAAGGAAAATTCCATGGAGATCTCATAGAAACCTTGCAGTGTCTGAAAGGGGCCTATAGGAAAGCCAGAGAGGCACTCTTCATCAGAAACTGTAGTGCTAGGAGAAGTAGTAATGGGTATGAATTGAAAGAGAGGAAATTTAGGTGAGATATTAAGAAGAAAATTTTCACTGTGAGGGTGGCTAGACACTGGAACAGGTTGCCCAGGGAGGAGGCTGTGGATTCTCCAACCCTGGCAGTGTTCAATGACAGGTTGCAAAAGGCCTTGAGCAATCTGGTCTGGTGGGAGGTGTCTCTGCCCATGGCAGAGGAAGTTGGGACTAGATTATCTTTAAGGTCCATTTCAACCATGTTCTACAATTCTATGCAATTTATATTAATACATAGTATGAAGGGAATACATATTCATATCTATTATACACAGCCACTGATATTCAGGGAAAAGTCTGGTTGCCCAAGAGAAGTTGTGAATGCCCCATCCATGGAAGTGTTCAAGGCCAGGCTGGATGAGGGTTGAAGCAACCTAGTCTAGGAAAAGGTGTACTCAATCCCACTGTCTATGACACTGGTGAAGACATTAAATAGTATTGTTCACAGTATGGACCTTTAAAGGACACTACTCAGTACTAGTTTCCCTTGGATATTGAGACATTAATTATAACTCCTTAGATGCAGTCAGTCATGCAATCCTTACCCATCTAACAGTCAATCCAACAAACCCACCTATCTCCAATTTCTCAGGAAGAATGTTGTGGAGTACCATATAAAAGGTTTTACAGAAGTCTAGGTCAATGATATTGTTGATCTCCTCTACTCCCCTGATGCAGGGGAGACACATCATCATAGAAGACCACTAGCTTAGTCAGCCATGATTTGCCTTTGTTGAAATCATGTTGACTTTCTCTGATCGCCTCTCTGACTTCCATATCTTCAAGGAGGATGGATCTGTTCCGTGATCTTAGCAGGCATGGAGATTAGGCTGACTGGTCAGTAGATCTCTACAGTCCTCCTCTTAAAATGGCTGTAATGTCTTCCTTTCCCCAGTCACTGGCCATTTTGCTTGAGAGTCACAACTTTTCAAATACGATGGAGAATGTCTTGATTACTAGATCAGGCAGTTCCTCAGGACCCTGAGATGCATCTGGTTGAGTACCATGCACGTATGTATTTTCAGGCTCCTCAGGAGGTCTCAAATCAGGTGACAGTCATGGCCACAGCATTAAGGTCTCTTTTTGTTTTCAGGGCTAGGTGAAGGCACTTGCTGATCCTGTGTTGGAGGTAGCTGAAAACTGAATAATTGCCACTAGTTTCGATTTTCAAGAAACTATGTAATTTTAAAAATTTTAAAAAATGTTATCTGCTGCATAAAGACACTTAACTGGGGGAATTAGGCAACTGCTTGCTAAAAAAATTTTTGTTGATTCCATATGTGAATTTCAGCCAAACTAAGAAAGACAGAGCAATGTTTTACTTTGATAAAAGTTAGAAAGGCAATTCTTGCTAAATAACAAGTCTTTTGGAATTAAAAATTTGTGCAACAGTCTAGATGAAATGTACCATAAGTTGATGGATTTTACTAAGTTTTTAATATGTTTTGGAGTAGGAGAATTGTGCATGATAGTAAGGTTGATAGAAGAAAAAATTATGAGGGTAAATTACTGTGTTATTGAACTCTGGCTATACCAGCAGGAATGTCTTCTATTGCCCTGTATGTTCTCCAACTCCATTTGACACTTGGGCATTTGGGCTGGTCTTGCAGAAACTTCAAAACTCAATATCTATGTAAACCTCTATTCCATTTTTTATCACAAAATATTGTGGATAAAGTAGAAAATGTTTTTTATTCCAAGTGTGTCTTACACTTTTCTAAGGCTTTTTGGGTTAAATACAAGTAAACTAGAGCAAAGTATGAAGTAAGCAGAATTAAACTTTTTTAATTTTAGTGATCACTGTGACCCTTATACAATCACAGATTTCCGCAGTATTAGGGGAACACACTCCAGAGGCACTTGATTGTTTTGTCACCTCTCTAGGGACTAGTTGTGATTTTTAACTCAGTAAATTTTCTATAAATTAAAATTGATTAAAAGACCCTGCAATAAAAAGGAGTACTCAGGAGAAAGAGAAACAAAAGAAAGCAAACTCCATTTCCAGCCTAAGCACATAAAAATATAGGTTTAAGCTCACAAGACATGTATTTCAGGAAAAAAAACAAACAAAACTTTGATGAAACCAGGCAAACACATTAGATTTCATTCTGATGAAGTCAGAATTGGCTATAGCATGCAACGATCCAACACCACACTCCATCTTTCCTGTCCTGAAAGACTGGTATGACAGAGTCCAAAGTCATCAGCTAAATGAATTCAGTGGGTTTTTGTAGGGATGATCCATAGGCTAAAGGAGTGTATATCTTTGTGTATATATCAAAATACAAGAAAGGTGATGACATATTGTAAAGTGTGGTGTCTGACATGATGCAAATGGGCAATAGGGTCCCAGTTTCATATGTGATAGAGTTAAAGTTGGAATATAAGTTTCAATAGACAGGAGTAGAGTCAATCTGGAGGGAGATGACCTTGAGAAATTTGGTCTAGTCCTGAAATGGATCACAGGCAGTATCAAAATGCACATGCACTCTCTAAATGCTATCTCTTACTGCCACTGTTAGAGGCATAACACTGGGCTATATCAATAGTCTGACTCAGTAAGTATTTCTTTTGTTTTTACATCTTAATTTTTTATTACTGACTGCAACATAAAGTTTGGAAAAGTGTTAATGAGATCTGCCAGTAAAACAAAGCTGTATGTCAATGCAAAGTAATAATAGATTAACAAGCAAGAAAGATCTGTATGACCTCAAGGATAGCAACACAAGAAGCATCATCAAACTTATTAACACAAGAATGAAAACTCATTAATATTTTGCTATTTTTTTTTTGCTTTAAAGAATATCTTGATACTGGGAAATGATGCAGTAATATAAAGACTGAAAAGGATGCAGTCATGAAAATGTAGATGTTATAATAGTAGAAGCATTTCAACGGAAATGGGAACATATTAATAACATTATAGTTGTACTTCTTGGGAAGGTTTTTTGACATTCCAGACACTTATATTCAAGAAAGATTCACTCAGACTAGACCGGTTTCAAGGAATGGGCTATTAGGATGCTCAGAAAAACAGAATGCCGGTCTTCAGAAAGGAGGTCAAAGTTGCCTTTAAACTGCAGTCAGAGAAGATATGCAGTCAGAGTGCTTGTGTGGGAATACTAGCTTTCAGCTAGCAAACTTGGATACTGTCAACAGTCAAATAGCAACAATAAATAGTTCAGTGTTGGCTAAATTACTATCGAGAAAGTTTTATATACTGTTATGACTGAAAACATATGTAGTTTGCATTACTGCATTGACTTTTTCTTTTTTTTTTTACATCAAGTGTGAGATGAACCCACTGTTTCATTGCTTGTGTTTCTTTCATGAACTCCAACTTATGAATGCTCATGATCAAGAACTTTATGTGCCTGTATAATAACCCATTTTCTCTTTAAAACTCTGCAAATTACACAGTACAAATGAAAATATCCAACAGTCATAACTTCATTTTTCATTCATATTCAGAGGACTAAAGATTGCAAATTTGTATTCATTCCCTTCCAGTCTGTGCATAAACATATTATTTAAAAGACTGGTGCTCTAAAAAGAAGAAAATAGAATAATTCCTTCTTATTTACTGCAAATTCTGGTCTCTCATTAGGATCCCTGCTCAGTATCTCTCCGGATACCATTGCGACCTTCTTGTAGTATGAGAATCATTGATCAAGAAACAGAAAACTGTCAAGTCTCACTTAATGTGGGAAAACAGCTGCAGAACACAGATGCACAGAAGGCAGACCTTATGTGCAAACTGCGGGTTTTTTAATAAAGAAATAATCCCACTTCTGGAGGAAAATTAAATTTCTTGTTCCATACTGCAATCAAACCGAAGAGAGACATTTTAGAATAAAAAAAAAAGGAAAGACTTGTCATCTGTCATCTGATAGCTCTTTTCTGCTACAGTGTCTATAAGATGAAGGGCTTTACGATCTTTCAAGTCAGCAAGTGAATGCTGCACTGGACAATGGAATGGTGGAGGACACAATGCAATTGTTGGAGCAAATCACAGGGAAGAAATGAATGCAGGCAATAAGCCAACCTACTAAAACCAAAATAAATGACAACATGCCATCTTTAAGGTAAACCAAGTTTATATGTATATGCATGAGTATAGATATAACATTTCTCTCTTGCATATGTGTTAGTGACTCAATCACTTCCAGTGCACAACCCCTCAAAAAAAACCCCAAAACCAATCAAACCACCACCAAAAAAGGAAGTAAACTAAAAAGGAAATTCAAGCGTTTTTTACAGAAAAAAAATGTGGTGGAGTCAGTTTCTGCTTTTAAACTAGGAGAGCCACAGAACCATGACCCCTTTCTAGAAGGAAATTAGATTTCATTTGAAAAACATGCCCTCTGTACTATCTTGTATTTCTTCATATGGATTATCTTTGTGAGATAAAGTCATCTGTACCATAACAGAGGATCAGGTTCTCATTTACAACTATACTTCTTTACACTGCTTAAAGAACCTTTCCCGTTCACTTTAAGAACTTTCTATGCTTAGATAAGTAAGCAAATTTAGATGAAACTGGATGAATATCAGCTCTGTGCATACACAGGGAACAGAATTATATGAGGGAAACCCAGACGTGGATTAAAGGAAAGATAACTAAGAAAGAACAGGAGAGCTGAGCCCAAAGTTTTTAACTCTGCTGAATGAAGAACTACAAGATAACTGAATTTTTCTGTTGTTTTATTTTATAAATATACAGAACTACAATACTTATTTATTCTTCTGGTCTGTGTGGAATTTGAAGAAGTGTGTGCATTGTTGAATTTTACAAGCCCTAAAAATAAACTGGAAGAAAAAGTCATTAATTGAGCTAGGAGAGAAGAATAATAGACTGTGAGTCTGGCCTTTGGGACTCATTAGTCTTTGTGTCTGTACCAAATATCTAGGGAGCAGGAAAGTATCTTTTGATAAAATTTAAAAAACTAATTTGGTCTTTTAGCTGTGCATTTCATCCATCTGAATAAATATTATTTTCAGAGAAGTGAGTAAGCTGGTACTATAAACTACTGTAAGCTATAGTGAAATTGCTGATTTTGAGCACTTAGATTGGAGAAGGTCAATAGCAATAGGAAGAATTAATAGGCATGCTGCTTGTACAAAGTTCCACAAAGTTTAGCCTCTCCTTATTGGCAATAACACTCGGTTAGAAGCTAGAATCTGCAAAAGCAAGTTACTTCTTGCCTTGGGTTGCTGTGACAACCTAAACACAGCTTCTGTGAAAAACCTGAAATTGTATCTAAGAATACAACTGGAACTCCTAGCCAGACTTAATGGTACGGGGAAGAAAAGGGAGAATTAAAGAAGAGGGTGATTTTATTTGGGCTTTATTGTCTTTTCTAAGAGAATCTATCAGATTTTTGAACAACAAAATATAGAATTTATCATGGTTTGGTTTTCGTTTATTAATTTTTTGGTATTACAAGCTCAAGATCTTCATTATTCTAGAAATTCTTTTCTGCATTTAACCATTACAATATTGAATTGGTAGACCGGTAAACTTCACACTTTGTTCTGAATTCTCAGCTTAGCTAGAGAACAACTTGGATTAATTTTATGCAAAATAAATGCATTTGCTTCCTAAGGAAATTAAAGTTTATTAAGGAAGAGAAGTGGATCAGAGAAGGGAAATAAAAGTGAGTTCAAATTCAACTGAGATATTTTTGAAGATCAAGAAGAGGAGAAATATTCCTGAGGCATCCCTGTTCCACAGTTTAGACCTAGCCAGCATTGACTTCAGAAGGAAAATTACAAGAACTCATAGGATTAAAATGACTTCCCTGTAGTCACATAGCTTTCTTATAATGTTGAGGAAAACTCGAGGATGTATATGTTCTTCATTAAAATTACTGTTCAGCTCCAAAGCAAGAAAAATCAGAACAGGCATATCTACTATATATTCAGTGACTTTTTTTAGTGAAGGTTTAATAGACCTAGACATCTGAGAGTTCTCCAGCATATCAGATAAATTCTTAATACATAAAAAAATTATTCATAATGCTAACAATTCCAGAAAAAACATATACAAAAAAACAAGCAATGGAGTCAAGGTCTGTGTATCATGAAGAAGCAAAAGCAGGAAGAGATTTTTTTCATAAAGATTCATTAAATTGATTTCTTCATAAATCACCTTTCAGAGCAAATATGGTATCTGAAAAGTCAGTTCTTCAGAGAAACTAAACAGACAGACTTGACTTTGAGAGGTTGAAGGCCTCATGAATGGATACTCTGAATGTAGTTAGCCCCCTTTTCTTTTTCATTGACATTGTTTATAGTCATTGAAGCTGGATTAAAACCAGGAGCAAAAATGTTGCAAGAATTCTCTCAAATGTCCTGAATAGACCCGTTTTCCAAGTTTTCACAGGTCTGCCTTTCATATGACCACCACTTCACACACACCACACAGAAATACACTTCTGACTTAAAGGGCTAAACAATGAGATTATAATCAAAATAATTCATCTAAAAGGAACAGTGTGGAAGAAAAACCAACATTACACATTTGCACCAGACACCAAAGCCTAAAATTGCACTTCTCTAACTAGAGAACAGAAAACATAAGATTCATCTTGTGTCTACTAAAAGCCAGCTAATTCAGAAAGAGATTTCCTATTCTTCTTCATATTGGTTTATTTCATATGGATTCAGTGAATATAAAGGCAGAATCATAAAAACACACAAGCCCAGCTATACTCACATATTGAAATTGCACAATAATGTGAAACTGGTGATGGAGACCTGAATGAAGTATGTCGGAAGGACTAAATGAATTAGCAAGATTAGCTTTATTTATGAGAAACACTGTTACATATTTCATACAAAAGTGCATAGATATTACTAGATTCATTTTGCAAACCTATGATCTCCAGAAATCTGTACCGAATCCTTTTTGTCTCCTGATGACAATTTCCCATAACAATAGGGACTACAGATTTGCAGAAGCATTGTCATAATAAGCTCTATTTAAATGAACAGCAGTTTTGCTCAGGTAAAAAAAAGTTTAAAAAGAAAAAGTATATGTATTCTCAAGCTATATTCTAAATTAAAAAAAAAAAAATTAAAGCCACCCTAAGAAAATACTTTCAAATTCCAATATCACAGAAGGCAAAAGCCAAAGGCAATTGTAAGGGCATCATTAAAAGCATTTTTAGAGGCAGTTTCATAATAAATGCATTTCAATAAAAGAAAAATGTATTTTTTTCTTCATAAAAGCTAAATATCAAAGTGCAAAATTTTTGTGGCAGAGGTAAAAAGTCCATCCTGAGAGGAGAATTAAAGTTATTGAGTTTCATATGATCCTGAGATGTTCCACCAGACAGCTGTTAATGATCTTACCAGGTGTAATTCTCTTTGTCCATCATTTTTAGAAGACTGGGTATTAAACACTCTCTTCTTCTATTTCTCCTCAAAGTTTCTGTTCTGGCTGCAGATAGTGAGAGAGGAATCAGCAAGAAAGGAGGTGGGAGAGAAACTACTTCTGTTTCTGGCTCATTGAGATTGAAATTGTGTCCAGAGGCTGGTGCTCTGCTGGTGCTAAAAGCAAAGGAAGTTTCCTTCATCTCCACAACTGTGGAAATAATCCTTTTATCTTAATAATACACAGACAGACTGTTAATATTGAGGCAGTATTACCTTATAGGAGTACCCTGTCTTCAAAGAGAAGTTCTACACAGGTCCTCGGTTCAGCAAGATGCCTTGGCACACTCTTGGCTGAAATGCATGGATGAGCTGAATATTCAATACTGTCAGTCAGCTAACAGCATTGCACAAAGCAGCTGACTGAGGGATGAGGTGAGGCTCTGATAAACTCTAGATTACAAATTTCAAACTGTGAACACTTGCCCTGCTGCCAGTATGAAAACATTGGAAAACAAAAAAATCCAGCGAACTGATAGCATGAGGGAAGGTGATTTGCTATAACTGCCTGCTTATTCAGCCTTGTAAAAGCCTAGAAGATAAACAGGCTAATGTGTATGTCTCAAACAGTGATACCTGGATAGCTGTGGGGACAAGCAAGGGTTGTTAGTAATTACACTCTGTGAGAAAGAATAGGACACGGCTGGAGAAGGGAGTCAGACATCATTCTCCTGGGGCAAACATCTTTGTTCTAGCTCCTGGAGATAAGCACAGCACAGTACAGTGCAAGCACAGCAATAAGATCAAGAAACAGGCATGGACTGTAGACCACAGGCTGACCCAGGAGGGAAGGACTAAGACACCAAAGACCCTCAAAGCCCTCTGAGCCATTTCCAGAAAGGTCTAGATGAACAAACTGCACATGTTAACTAATTTTCATAGGAAGTAAGAAATTTATCTGCAGGGTGGGGAAAAATTGTCCATAAAAAAACGTATCCCCACCAAGCCCAGGGCCCTAGACATCCCATCAGATGGATTAACAATGAAATCAGGACTGGTTATCATTCTTTCTTCCTTTTTTCCTTTCTTTCTGTCTTCTTCTCTCTCTAATTTCCCCTCTCTCACTTCCCCTTCTAATTTCCCTCTCTCACTTCCCTTCTCCTTATTCAAAACCCACCACCATTTGCTTATGCTAGGGATTGCCAAGGGCATAATTTATTAATAAAACTCAGGTGGTTTCTTTTGTGGACCCTTTTACTTTTGTACTTCCTTCCTCACCCCATTTTCAAGGAGAGCAAGACAAAACATCACACAACCTGAAGGCTTAATTCAGAAAATAGGGGCTGATGCTCGGTTCGATTCATACCTCTAGTGGTTAGACAACCACCGAGGATCTTAGACAAGCTGTTTGAGTATTAGAAAGGTACTTACTGTTAAATATTGAGAGTAGACACATTCATATGCTGTTCTTCTCAAGCATCTGTTTACAATTTTAAAAATAAAGCCTAATCAAAGTTCTTGCTAAAATAAATTCTCGCCCTGATAACTCTTTCTGGAATTACAAGTTATTTCACACAAAAAACAAAAAGCTGACTCCACCCTTTTGGATCAGTGAGTCCAGATAAAGTTGTATAAACACCAGTAAACATCATCTAAAAATGCAGGGACTTTTTACTTGCTGGATGTATGGTGGAGCTGGAGCACAGTGAGCTTACAAGGGGGCTGAAAAGTGGCTGAAGCTTTTCTTGGGAGAAAATGCTTGCTAAGTGAAAGAGGGAAACATAAAGCTTCTCATAATAGGATTTGTTATTTTTTATTTCTAATTATTCTTTTCCTCCATATTTTTCCTCTATTTCCTTCTTGATGCTACACTCCTAATACATTTATTTTAAAGGCAAATAAGTAAATAGCTAATATGCAAAATAATTCAATTAGCAAAAAATTACTGCTGCAATTTTAAGAACTGTCAGATTCCAAAGACAGTTTCAGAGCGTAAATCCTGCAGTAACATCATTTCACCCCTGCAGACAGCTCCTTTTGTTTCACATGACATGGTGTTTCCTATTTTCTCTATCATCTGGTTACCAAGGCTTTTTAATTTTATCTGCTACTTGATACAAGAGAGCTTGATGCTTGAATGAGTAAAAGGAAAACAGATTAAAAAATGAAATCCTCTAAGGGCTTTAAATTGGTATTCATAATTCATTTATCTTCAACAAAAAAGTACCCATCTAGACTATACACACTGATAAGTTGCATATCTGATTTTTTTTCGTTACTGCAAGCACTGGAAGCATTACAATTCATGAATAATTTTAGGCCAAACAGTATTCTCACTGAATTCACTTGGGCTATTCTGATTCAAACAGGCACAAAGAGATTGTCAAACTTGCAGGGTTGGGAGCTGAAGATGCAATTGAGTTTTAGAAATGGAAGACTGTTTAGGCATTGAAGATTAAGCATTGTTCAATAAAATATTAACTCAGAAAATGTTGATCCACAAAATATGAAATTTCTTTCATTAAAGAACAAGATTTCTCAATCTGAGGCAAAGGAAGACTTTCATGTGGAGAGAAGAATATCCCTAAAGAGAAGTTCACTCCTGAACAATCAGACCACTTACCTGGACCACAAGGGATTGATGTTTGCATCTTTCTTCTGCCTGACTTAAACTAAAAAGCATTACCTGGACAGACTCTTTCAATTGAATTTGCTAGAAATTTCAAAGCTACCTGGACTTACTCCTTCACACAATGTACATCCACAAATACCACAATGGATTCTGGGCTACACAGGATTAATAATAGTTGTGTTCCCATTCCCACATGCTGTAATTCCCAAGATTTGCATTACACTCTGAGAAAATGTGCACTTACTCTCTAAGACAATAAATGATGTCCTGTGCTAATTCTTGAGAAATGTTTATGGCAGGAGGCAGCTCCCCAGGACATTTTCTTCAGCAGTAAACACATTTTCTTTCAGTAGTAAAGTCATCTGAAGTGATCCCTCAACCCTGTCTACATGTCTGGAGTTTGCTAACTCTCTTTCCCAAGCTCATTCATTTTTATTTTTGACCCATGCCATAGAACAGACCTGTGAAGTAATTCCCTTAAAATAAATCCTCTCCATAGAGGAGATCTCCTCTTCTGAGTTTAGGAAGCTATCATACTCCCCACACTTCACTAATTTTGTATTTAAAACAAAGAGCTAGTTGTGGAAAGAACGTGCATAAAGTCACATAAGAACCCCAACATTTTGTTTCAAAGATCATTTCGCTATTTTATGCCTCCTTAGTGCACTGTGTATTGATAAGTATAAATTTTTAAAGTTATATATGTACATAAAGAGTAGACTTTTATATGCACATATAGGTTTTATTTATATATCACCTCACTATGTATTGATTTGGGTCTTGGGCAGTGCCTGAATCTTGATTAATATGATTTTTCCCATTTTTTTACAAGAGTAACTACCTCCTCCCACAGGTGTCAGAGAGAAGTCAAAGCAATTCTGTTACATAGAACCTATTCTATCAAATGGAAAGTTTGATGTTACTTATAAGAGTCACTACTGGTCCTCTACTTTATTTTGGATAGAATTGAAGAAGTTTGCTACCTTATTATTGTCTGCTAAGTCACAATGCCATGTACTTGCATTAATTTTTAGATATTTAGTGTACTGTTTTGGAATATGTTTATTTTTAAAATGAGGCAAGTGTAGAAATTCAACAGTTAGTCCACTTCTCATGAAAGCAACAGTTATGTTTTCTCACCTTGTGCAGTATTTTGTTTACTTTGTGTTTAATATGTGATGGCAACAAGGTACATTAGTAATTTTCTACTATATTCAAGATGAAAAAGAAAAATTCAGGTAATCAAATTTGGGTGTTCAACTTCATAAAGGTAGAAGACTTCAGCAAGTTTATATTTTCACTGTAACGTTATAAATTTGAGCTATAAAGACTGTTATCTTTCAGAGGAAACATATAAATATGCCTTATTTAGAGTCAGCTTGTAATTTTCTTGTTGTGTTAGCCACTGTTAATCTTTTCTGAGGGAGCAGTCACAACCACAACTTGCTTTGAATACTTAGTAGAATATGCTGAACAAGATAAATTGTTTAGAGTTGTTTGGATGAAAAGCTATTTCCATTTTTTTCATAACTAATTTACAACAAAATAAGTTACAGAATATAGTAATAGTTGGACATAAATGCCTTACTTAGCACAATGGAAAAAATGATGTATTTAATCAGGTTCCATTCTTACAAAGTAAATAAATACAGCAAATTAATTTAAGTGTTAGTTTCCCCTGAATACATTCTTGAATCCTCCACTTTCTGTTTTTACATGGAATTTTTTTTCTGTGAAAGAGAGATTAAATGACCATTTTGCTTAAGTAAGGCAAGACTATTTTGCTTGTTAGTAAGAAAAGACCAGAAAAGTGACAAATTTTGGACAGCACTCTTTCGATAAAAATGTGGATGAACAGGACAGTCCAACAGCCCAGAGTAGTGCAATAACAGAAATCAAATTCTATAAGAGTAGGAAAAACTGAGAAAGCTGGGGTCTTTGTGACAGCAATAAAAATATAATTGGCTTATTAATATATAATATACATAAAAGATTTTTTCCAAAGAAGAATAAAGCAATATGTTCTCCATATTCATCTTGTATAGAAGACTAATGGTCTGAAATAGCATTACAGCAGACTGTTATTAAACATTTAAAAAAAAAAAAAAAAAAAAGCGCACAGTCAGTGGTTAGTGCACTTTTCCAGAGGTGTCTTTAGGATCAATATAAATCTGCCAAGAACGATGTTGAAGTCATTTTGTCTAGTGTGAGAAAAAGACCAGCAGGCTATACAACACTTCAAGGTCTTCACAAATTCTGGTCTTTTAATTGCTTTATGTTATCTACACAGCAAAAGCTAGGCAACTTATACTTTCCAGCAACAGTGAAGAGACAGTGATATGAACTTTACCAAAACTTCACTTAACAAAGCTTGTAACTTTGCAGCACATGCTGTTTGACGTATCTAGTCCCTTTTCCAGCTGCCAGCATATGTTTCTGCTGTGTCTTCTATTTTTGGTCGCAGTTACTGATTTAAGCCTTTACTGGTTTACAATTGCTCATCACTTTCTGTGAAGGCCAACTGTTCTTACCAAAAGCATTTTTTTTTTAAATCTTAGATTTTCACAGCTACAGTTTGTAACTGCTGAGTATGAGTATTCCTGCTACCACTGGCACCCTTAGAAAAACTTCCTGTCACTGATAATTCTCAAGAAATAACTTCCCACAGACAGTAGCTTTCATGAGGTCAGTATTTCTGGCTCATTCATCTTTTCCATCTCACAGTCTCTAAAGTGAAAAAGAATAAATAAAAAAAAAAATAAAATAAATAAGTAAAAATAAAACCTACAAAATAATTACAGTTGAAAAAAACACATTGATTTCCAGAGTCTCAGCTATACTTGTGTTAACAAATTTTCCCTCTACTTGTTGCCATTAAGACTAGGCTTTCAGCTCTCTCACTCTGCCGTATTCCATGGCTTCTGAGTACCCCACTTAAACAGGAGTGATGGCACCCAACCTCTGACTAGTTTAAAGGCTGCTTAATGTGTGTTAGGCATATATTTAATATATTTTTCAGCCTAAATTAGGTCAAAACCATCTCCTGGTAAAATACCCTCATCTCTTTGCACTGTTATTAGATTTCTGCAGTGGAGTGGCAAAGCAGGGAGCAAATATTTCTTAATGTCAGGGAAGAGCTAAACAGAGAGAACAGATTTTTTTGCTTTTGCTCAGACCAATCCAAACAAAATTTCTCTCCAAGCCCCTGAATGAAAATACATTATTAGGTACAAAACTAAGGAGAAATTCAAACTGAAAAATATAGTGCTCTTTTATTCCCCCTCTGGCTAATCTACATATTTTTCAGTCAATTAAGTACAGAAGTAATACCAGAAGTCAAGACCAAGGTCAACTGGTTATTTTAACTATTAAAGTCTCCTTTTCAAAAATCAAAATCATCTTCTGAACAGCAGCACAAATTGAGAACTCAGGGGGTGGGGAAAGGCCCCAGACGAAACCAGACTAAATATGTCATAAGGCAATACTCCTGTAGGGATTGACTGTGACCAGTGGGTCAGTGCCTTTGGTTTCCCATGGAAAAGCTTTAATATAAGGAAATATAAGAGCTGGAAAATGCATTATCATAATCTCCATTATTTCTTAAAATTAAAAATTAAGTTAAATCCTCTTCTACCAGTTGTAGCATCTCTCAAAGACAAAGGAGAGAGAAGGGCTAACAGTAGTGCTTTAGTCTAAGTTAAAGACAGAGTTCACAATCTTTTCATTATGTTTTTTTTTTCTCCTAAGGAAAGCCTTGAACAAATATATTCACTTGCCTGAAACTATCATTTTCCAAATTTAAGAAAGTCATGAGGACCATTTGTTTTTCCCATGACAGTGTTTATATACATATCTTATAAATATTCCAGTATTCCCACAGATGAAAGTATTGAATAATACAAAAGCAGTGAAACTGCTTTGTCCACTTGTCAAAAAAGGAAAATATAGGGAATAGAGAGGAACCACAATAGGAGAAAGAGAGTTCCAGTGCTAAAATAGCAGGAAAATCTTGATTTCTTGTTTAGGTTTATATCAAGCTTCTGAAAGCCCCAAATGAAGGATTAGATTTTACAATAGTGGAGAAGCTTCTAGAAAACGCATATCTGTGGGGCTGGAGTCAGCCAGGAGGATAGAGAGACAGGAGCAGGTAAGGCTCCTGTCCAATTTGCCCATGTGGCTATAATTTAATTAATAAACTTCTTAGGATTATGTGGATTATTTGCATCACTGGATTAAATGAGACTAAATATGATCTAAAATCTAGCCCTTAAAAAAAAATCTAGCCATTTGCTCTGCAAGACTATTTTTGAAAATTATTTTGGAAAACATTATAAAAAGTAAGCTTTTCTTTAGAGAATGCTACAGTTTCCTGCAGCAATGGCAGGAGCTCCTACATACTAGATGACAGTAGCTGTCGGGGTTTAGAACATTGCATCACACAGAGACCAGCTTTGTTCTGAGCAGAACAAGACATGGCAGGGCTACAAATAGCCAATGGCCTTTTTACACACTGGGCTTCAACCTGGGGAGGCAACTGCAGTTTTCATGGAAATTATCCAGCACAAACACAGCTTTCTGTTGCCATAGTAGATACTGAGCTTCTATCTTCTTAGCTGCAGACAAACAAATCAAGCCCTATTATAATATTTATACTCTAAGGCAAACAGAAAAAATAACCTAATGTGTTCATACACATCCATCTAGCCTGACTTATCTTGGCTTTTGCCAGAGGTTTTTTCTTTTCCATACAACAATTTAGGATTTTTTTGACTAACTTTCACTGCCTATGGCAAGAGTTTGTTAAACATCTAGAAACAAGTTCTCTTTTATATTAATAGACAGTTTTCATTTTGCTGTAAACTGATGGGTTCATGTAATCTAGCCAAACATTTTGATGTTTTAAGAGAGATACAACACAATTGGAAAGCTCACATTCTAGGGAAAATAAATTTTTCTCATTTACATTGCTCTATCTACATTTTGAGCAATATTGACTGAGCTAGTAATTTCTTTACAGGGAAGGAGCATACCCATTATGCAGCATTTTACTGAGACCACTGACGTACTACTAAAATATTTTCAAAAGTCTGGGACTGCGTCCAGGCTACCAAGGGTTAATGCATGTTCTGAAATCACTGGGTTAGCTGACGGTTTTGCTGTATTGCAATGGCTTTCTGTGCTTCATCACATGTTCCTCAGATCTACCCATAGGAAAGAAGATAACCATAGGAAGGAAGAGGAAAGTTTGTCATCCTTCCCTGACCCCAATATTTAAGTTTGGTGCAGCAAATGTGATAATTTTACCATTACTTCAGACGTGATGACTAGCGTCTCCAAACCATTCATTTAAGTTGTCCTCCCACTCTCACTGCTCCTTGCTCTGCCTGTATGATGTAGAAACAAAAGAACAGAATTTATGAGAGATGATATGCACAGTATCTAACTGGAACAAAAACATTACTCATCCCCTTTGAGAACCTGGAGATAAAGAGGAAGAAAACAGTAGCTTTCATCTCTCTTCAGGACTCAGTTGAACTTTTATCCGTAGTCTTGAAGGAAAGTGATGACGTAGATTCTACAAAGACCACCACCAATATATATTAGAAGTGAAACCAACTTTCAGTCCTCCTCTGGAGCTGTTATTTTTATGTAGTGTGCAGCTCTCTGCCTTGTCATGTGATATTTTACAAAGACATTGTCAGCACACTGTTGCATGGCTGGGCATAGTAGTGCTCATTGCCCCAAAACAATCCCACTGCTGAAGGTAATAAAGAACAAAAGGTATGAGACTAAAGCTGAGTTCTTTGTTTGTAGTACATACGCTAAAGAGCTGTTCTTATGTGGCTGCCACTTATGAGAACAGGTCAAATGCACCTAGCAGCTTCAGCTCAAAAATTTTTCTGATGGATCCAAAGATCCAATAACCAAGTAGTCAGAACACTTCTTCAGTGTTCACAGATGGAATGTCTGTGCTGGAGGACATGCAAACCAGACCTCACATCTCTGAAGAGAGATTGGTTTACACAAAGATGAATGGGTGCATTCAGTGTCCTCTAGACCAAGAGAAATTCTGTACTAGATAGTGTTCTGTTCACCAACACAGCAGTGCTCCCTTTCTGGCCAGGTGGGGAGTTCAGGTAGGACACAGCACCTTATTCTTTGACCTTTTAAATAGTTACACCCAGTTGAAAAATACAAAGAAAATAAATGAAGTGAAAGACTTAAACCTGACTTCAAATGAAGGACTATGAAGGATTGTGTGCTCTTCAGAGAGTGAGTGCCACCAAGCCCCTGTTTGTGGCCAAGAATCCAGTCCCTGTCTCTCAGCCCTCAGGCCCCAGGCTGACTGCCCCAGCTGTGGGATGAAAAGGGAGGCAGCAGCTGCTGATGCTTTCCTACAAATCTGTCCAGACAGCACATTGCTAAACAGAAAACCTATTTTTTTCCTTTCCAGTCTGTCCCTCTGGACAGAAATCCTGAAGAAGTCCAAACATTTGGTTAGAGCCAAATCTCTCCTCTTTACCTTCCCCTGCCTAGCTTGGCTATCAAAGTGAGACAATTACAAATATTTACTCAGCCTTTGTTTTATGCCCTGCCATCCCCTTCTGCCTGAGCAATGTTCACACAGCAGAATCCAATACCAACAGCACCATGCTCTGTTATTTTGCCGCCCCAGCTGAAATGCTTTCTGTTTGTCCAGATAAGAATAATATCTATAGAGATCCTACATTAGCAGCAGAAACATTTTTCATATTTCTTTCTCACTGAAGGCATCCTCAAAGGCTTTGTAAACATTCTACTTTGTACATGAAGTTGAAATTAGTTGTGATATTTGTTTATTCATAAATTTATAATTTATATCACCAGAAGAAAGCAGAATCTGACAGCAGAAGGATGAAGAACACAACAATTGTATTCAAAGTATCTACAGCTTTGCTGCTTGTTCATTTTCTTTCACTAGTGGCTCAGCCAGTTAAGGAGAAGACCTGTGTAGGTAATAAAGACTCGACACTTCCAAGAAACCTCATCTCAGCTTTTTCAAGAGTTCAAAGAAAATAATATTGTGGAAGATAAGAGAAAAAAATAGACGAGGTTCAGATGATTAAGGTCATGAAAAATTGCAGAATGCCTGTAAGATCCATTAGCAAAGCAATAGAAAACAACATAGTCAAAAAGCTCTGAAAAATCAATATCATACATAGTAAATGGACCATATTTCGCACAGACTTGCAATTAGGTACCCATTTGTTAAATATTTGTTACAAAATTGTTTTTCCAGGAAAACATAAAGGTTTTTTAATACATTCAAATATATTTTAAAATATTAAGTTCTATAAAATTAGATAAAATCACAATTTTTTCCTGACTTTTAATATTTACAAAGATATTTTAAAAGTTTTCCAAAAATGTCTGTAAGATTTTACTCTACTACCTTCTATAGAATTAAAAGCTAGCTCAGAGACACCAAAGAGGCTAACAAATCATAGTGGGTCAGCTGAGATGGAGAGAAAAAGGTTTATCCCAGAAAATTTTTAGTTTTCAGACTTTGTTGTTATCCCAAACTGGAATACAGAGGTGAAATCCACCAAAAGTTTATGACTGAATCCTTCACCTCAAAAATATGCTTTGGATTAATTAAATTGATTTCAATGAAACTTTGCATTTTTTAATATTTGGCTACCTTAGATTTTATAATGAAAAGGTTTTTCTGACATCAAAAAACCTAGAATTTGGTGATTACTTAAGGAGAACTTTTTTCACTCTTGTATTTTTCTCAAACCTGTTTTCAAAACAGCATTTTGTCACTGTCATGGATTTCTGCCACTAAATTTCTCCTGTGATGAGGCTTTGTAATATACTAGGGATCTTTTCAACTCATAGTGTTTATGTAATTTTACACTTGGGTAAAGGCCATCCTTTTTGATCCTTCACAACTTATCTGCTAACACAGAGAATTTCTTTTAATGTTGTATCATTTCTCACCATGCATTTGCATAAATGCACTGATAAGTAATATGAATGATTTTATCATACTAGTGTGAATAAAGCACAATTAAGAAGTTCTCTGGGGACATTTTATAAACTTGTTAAAACAGCATAATGAGAAATGAAATATATATTTTTAAAAGAGGTATTATAATAAATATACTGAGAATATTAGCTTTGCCCATTACACTGTGAGTGCACTGGATCAACAAAGCACTGAATAAGAGCATAAGGCTCTCAACAGGAAAAACAGTGTGACTCAAAAGGATTTTCCAGTCTGGAGGACACATTACTATTTTATGATAATTCTTACAAACACAGGGAGCTGGTGAATATATTTTCTTGAGAGAAGCAAATTTATGGACCTTGTCATCAAGTCAGTTTCTGCAGGGTACAAATCAGTAAATATTGCGAGAGGTAAACCATAAGGATGTTATTGGAGACCTATATATACATCTGTCCTGTAAACCCTGCTCCAAGATTTCAGGACTTACACCTCCTCCAAAACAAATTGTGTGTGGTATGACTATAAACAGTGAAAGCATGCACCCCTGGATGCATGTACCCAGCAGCTAACACTTTGGAATTATTGGTTTCAAGCAGATGTTGATATTACTTCATTCCAGGTGTTAACGAATACCAGTTAATACACAGAAGACTAATTATGGTACATTTACAAAAATGAGAACCTGTACCAGCCATGTGGTCTGAGTAACTCAGAACTGCCCATGGTTGGAAAACAGTATTCCCACCAAAGAGGAAAAGTGTGGGGATATTCCTCCTCTCTTCGCTCTGATGTGTGGAGTGGAGTCCATATATCCAAATGGAGTTTGCCCATTAGAAGAGCTTAGACAGCTCAAACAACTCACCTGAGCATGGGCACCAGGAGTACAGGGTGGACACAACCACTTGCACCACCTCTGTTTCTAAATGCTTCAGACAAAAGATAGACCTTAATGTTTTTAAAGCACTTTGAAGATTAAGACCAACAAGGATAATTCTGCTAATTTTTAGAATACTCTATTGCAGTGTTTCAAGGTACACTCTCCAGCTAATATTAATGGGCAGAAGTTGATTGATTTTCAAAAGGAAAGCAAACTTTGACCTTGAGTTTGCTCAAGCCAATGGTAAACATTCTCACTCAGACTCCTCACTGTATTGATTGATCTCTCTTAATATATCTCCAATATGAACAGTCCAAGATCAGAGCTCAGTTTTTGCAACACCTAACTTTCAGACCTCTATTCTTCAAGAAATGTTCATAGCCTTCCAGTGCTCCAAACCCCAAGACAAGTGGGTGTTTCAGAGGCAATACGCTGAACTGTAGAGGGAACTGACTACTTAATCCACAGAGAAATCCCTCTGGAAAAAGACAAGCAAGAAAAAAAAAAAAAAAAAAAAAAAAAAAAAAAAAAAAAAAAAAAAAAAAGAGAAATGGGGGTTTAGGCATTTCTGGGAATTCATACCCTAAATCTGGTTTTGAAGGTAGGCACTTTCTATGTATATATCTCAAAGTGACTGATATAACTAATTAGGCTTTCTAAAGCCTACAAAGGAAGAGGCCTAAGCTTGAACTGGAATCTGTCTGGAAGACACTATGGTCAGGAAGGTAGATTTCCCAGACTGAGGCTCATCCCTTACACTGCCAGTGGTCTATCTCTTCCAGTGTCCCCAGAGGCAGAAAACTTGACTTCTTTTTTGCTGTGTGCAGCAGCATCTTGGTACTCACCCAGAAGTTGGGAGAGCTGATTTCATTTTGTTCTTGGGAAGGTTTAAGCCTGCCTTCTTGTAGGAGTGTTCTCAATTGTACAGGTTATTCTAGGATTAGAAAACATACAGTCTCCACTCTGTGCTTAGAGGTCTTTTTAACTTGTCTGGATTACTGAAATACTTTAAACACTTTATAAGAGCTCTGTCTCTGTGACCTAATAACCACTAATACAAGCCATACAACCTAGGTAGTTATGCGGGGAGAGTTTTTCAATATCTATCTTTCTGGCAACCCAACATTACTGTCCCTAGACTTTTCTGAGCATGTATTCCATTCAAAGAAAGTAGATGTTACCTTTTACCTTTTACCACATCTACAGTCTGGTGCTGCAGCTCATTCCTGTGAAAATGGCCTTAAACTGACCTGAGTGTCAAAGCTGGGTCTTCTTCTTGCAGACGTGCTCAGAGTACATATTTAGGAAGCAGATGTCCCTCCCACTACTGAAAGACTGCAATGACTGCTCTTGTGTTCTGCATGTGGCTTGGTTCGCTAGACAATCCTGACAAAGTTTTTAGCTATCAGCAGAGGGAGGAGAAAAAGGCATAATGATAATTTCTTTATGAGTCCAAATAAATTTTGCTCAAAAAACAGAAACCAAACTTTGCATATTTGTAGCATTATTAAGCATGCACTGAAGAAGAGTCTGGGGAACAGCAGCATCCAGAAACTAAGCAACCTCACAGTGCAAACACCTCCTGTATTACATGGCATAGGTGGAGGTCTGAAGGGTGGCAACTAACTCACCTTTTCCAGACCATGCCTATGTTCCTGCTGTTTTTCACTGCAATCTACTCTTATAAATGATAAATTGTTCTTCCTGTAACTGTTTTTGTGGGTTTTTTTTTAATTATTTTGGGGTTTTGCATGCAATTTAAAAATTAGAGAAGGGCTGCAACTTCCTGTTAATACTGCTTGAGGGTACTTAAAATAACATGCTAAGGGAGATAATATACAGTCTCTTCCTCCTCAGCATAGATATCTTTTGCACTGTCTATAGAGTTTAACTTTTCTTATCTGTTATGCTGACTATGCTTCAGAAACATTAGTGATATAAAAAAAATTAAATTGTACTAAAGAATAAGAGAATGTTTTCTGATCATAGAGAGCCAAGAATGACAAAGTCACAGAGAGGGTATTTTTTGACATACAAGGATATGTTTCAAACATCCTTTCATAGTTATAAGCATTATCATAGGCAACTGAAAGATTTGCTTAGATGTCCATGCTTATGAGCTTTTAATAACAGCATTGTAAGAGATTTCTCAATTTTTGATTTCTGGGTTCATCATTTAGAACAGAAGATAGCAGAAGACCTTGTGAATCATTGAGTGCAACACCCTTTAATGGTACAAACATATAATTCCAATCTCATTTGATGAGTCTAATGAATCTGTAATATTTCATTTGATTAATCAATTAATAATTATGACTCAGAATAATTTCTGTTATTGATCTTGATCTGGATAAAGTCATCATATCATGTCTAGTCCTCTGAGAGGTTTATGAAGCAGGTTTCTAATTGCCTAAGATATCACTATTAACATATACTGCTTATTTGCAAAGAGGAAAAATTGATAATTAGTTCAATAAGTTCTTGCATCTTCCCCATCCAATTTGCTGGAGACAAGTGCGAGATTCATTTCCAGCTAACTTAATTGCTTTAATCAGAAATACTCTGAAACTTCCATTATCTTATTTAGTTTGAGAAATTAGAGAAGCAAATGAAAGTAAGTTCAGGACAGGGTAATTATAACTGTGTCCATCAATTTGAGAAAAAAAATCAGTAATTTAGGCTGCACCTAACTGTAAGTGTCTCAGGTTTTAATTCTCCAGTAATCAAATAGGAAACTGCAATGTTACTTCCCAGTAAACATAATAAAAAAGAAAAATAATAAAACCACAAAAATTACTTAAGTTTACAAAGATCACCGTAGGGATATTCTTCTGGAAAAGCAAGATGACCTTAAGCAATATATAGTATTTATAGTCACTGTGCTCAACTAGGTCTTGTGTCCCATGCTAAGAAGCATTTTTCATTCATTTGTTCAGTGATAACTCAGTCTGATCAGCAATTGCATTATCTTAAGCGCAGTGACAACAGGACAATAGTGATAGATGAAATTATACTAAAGAAATAAGGATGTGTTCTGCTAAAGCTATAGAAAGTCCTCTTGCTTAAATCAAGCCAGTGGATCCCCGGTGCCATGTATTTCTGTTAAAATTGGACAAGAACTGGATGGAGGGGTCCACCACTTATTTAATGGCAGAATCATCCAGACTGGAAAATCCCAATCTAACAAGTATCAAGTTCTACATAGGACCACATCATCTGAAAATCTCAATAGGCAATGGGAAATTGCTTGTCATGAACAATTTGTCCACAGTTTGCAGCACTTCAGAGGATGGTTCAACAACTATTAGTTTCTCTAGTTTCTCTATGGAGTATGGAAGCCCATGGTGTGCAGTGATTTCCCCTGAGACTCTTCGACTTACATACTGAAGTTGCATTGTTACAGCTACAAGTGTTTACAGTTTCAGTAATTAGGAAACAAAAAAATACTTTAGAGAAGCTACGATCTATTTTTCATTACCGGCAAACTATATAAGGATATTAAATGACTTAGGCCAAGAATCAAATTGAACATTCTTTGCAAATATATTACAAAGGAAGAAGAACAGAGCATCTCAATAAATGAACAAATAAAAAACACCACAGAAAATCCCATCAAACAACAACAAAAAAAACACAACAAACCCAAAACTGAAACTAAAAACAAATTAAAAAAGAAAAAAAACAAACATACAAAAAACAAACATGAAAGGAAGAGAAACTATACACAAACCAAAAGAAAAGTTTTCCTGTTAAAGTGAACTTTGCACAGACCATCCACATGAGTGTGGCCAACTAGTCAGTTCAAATTAGTCCTGAATTAAAGATAGTTTGTTCTTTTCTTTAGGACTTTAGAAGCAATGGATGGAACTAGTAACTTCCTTGCATTTGTGTTGTTTTCTGGGACTTTAGATTTACCCATGTATTCTCCCTACTTGCAATCACATGGAAATAAAAATGAGTAGAGGGAGTTCCTCAGCCCTGAACTAGGCCAATAACGTGACCCAGAGGACACTGGTTTGCAAACAGACACAATGGGAGATGCAGTACTAACTGTCCAGGGATGAGGCTGTTAAATCTTGCTGGAAGCAGCCACTCCTGATGTGCACAATAAATTTCTTCCTTGAAGCAACATCATGTTGGTCATTTGCCCCAGTATTGTAGTGTTGTCATGAAATTTACAGATTTTTAGATGTTCTCCTGCAAGAAATTGCCTTGTTTGAGCTGATCATAACAGATCATTGAGAAAACTTCTAGCCAGGGGGAATCCTCTGTTGGCATGAGATTTCTGACGCGTAGTTTTTTTTCTTTCTCTTTTTCTGCCAAAGTCACTACTTGGAACAAACAAGTAGGAAGAGTGGAAGGAAGATGAGTATCATCACAGAGAAGTGCACAGACAGCTTTTGTACAGAGCCCCTGTAGTTATTAAATATTTCCAGTAAATTTCCTCTTTAAATAGTCATTTTCTGAGAGGTTCAGCACTGAAGGGAAAGATTTGAAGACAGATATAAAATAAAAAATTACATATGGCAAAAGATGTAAGTACTTAAAAATTTAGACCAGGAACAAACCCTCTTTTATTTTGTGCATTTTGGTGTGCACATTTTATTTGATTGACAAAGCACTACTCAAAAGATTTTATAGAATATAGCAGGGAATAGAAAAGAGCATGGAACTGTAAATAGAACAAAATGATAAATACATGACTTTATGTAATAGTATTTTATGGAAGTACTGTTGGTAGCCAGCTGGCATTTATACACCCAAACTCAGTGTTTATTCATATTTCATCCTCACTTAGATTAATATGACCCAAGATGGTTTTTCTGTAGTCAAGATTATCCTATTAGTCCAATAAGAAAAGTATTCTGTGCTTTATGAAGGGACTACTATGACAAAAGGCACTGTACACACTTCTGTGTTGGAAATCAGAAACCTCACTGGTTAGGATAAAAATGGTTACTTGCATCAAGAATTTTCCTCATTAATGATGGGTTCATACTTTGTCTCACCTCATTTTTCTTTTAAGCCTCTTGGTAAGTTGCCATACAGCTAGAAAAAAAAACAGCCCACAGACCTCTTCTCTGAACATTGTTAGCATTGGACTGAGATATTTTTTTTCTAGACTCCTGAGACCTACTGAACTATTCTGATCCTTCCTTGATCACTTTCTAGTAATTGCTATTAGTTTTGTTTCTGCCCAAGAATAACTCAATGGCCAAAAAAAAAAAAAAAAGGTAATTAAAATATGTAGCACATACTGTTTTCTGTATAAAAAACTGCCTTAGTATTTAGAGTAGCAAAGTGACTGATAAAAGAAGACACGGGCCACCAACTCGGTACCAAAGGAAGCAACTGCTTCTATTTCAAGAGCAGCACTACTGCTCTGTTTCTGCTGACTGAACACACCATTGCATAAGTGAGGAGTCTCATAGGAAATATCAAGCACCAGAGGGCTCTGGACATGATTAACAGATACTATGGTCCAATAAAATTATTATGATTATCCAGTGTGATCCCTGGAATGACAAGCCATATAATGAAAAAAACTTCATTGCTTGTACTCCAAAGCTTTGTCGACAAGGAACTGAGTTAAACCAAAGAGTTTTAAACAACTGCCCTCCTCTGAGGTGTACTGATAAAAAGATTCTGTACTTCAATATTGTGTCTATGAGCAAAGCAGATGGGGCCATAGCTCATTAGTGCCTGCTTTTGTAGTTTCAAAGTAAGACTTTCAAAAGCCTAAGAAATGTTGCCACTTGAATGTGAAAAATGCAGATAGGATTTAGGCTCTTCAAAAATGTTCCCTGAGAAAGAGAAAGGATTTTGAAGTTTCTCTGGGTCCTTTTAGGTAATTTCTTTTTACATGAAGAAAAGTTTTGGGTAGTGCTATGATACTGAAGTCAAGCTATTTTTCAAATTAGCCTCATTTTAAAAATACACAAGTAACCTGAAAGCTTGAATATTAAATGCCTCATGTGCATCTATGTGTAATATTTTATGACTTTCAATCATAGTTATGACTGTCTTTTCCTGACCTATTATCCATTTTCTATTGGTGGAGTGTAGCAGCTGATCAGTTGGGGGAATGAGGTAAGACTTCATGCAAAGTTGAATATCACAGAAGGGAAAAGCCACTGAAATCAGAAGCCTTGAAGATATTGTCCATAAGTGTTATAATAAAAAAGGAATAGTAATGACAAATTTTATCAGAATGTATTTTATGTACTGTTCCAAATAGGGCACAGACTGAATAGATTAATTTATGTGTACCTCCTCATGAAACACTGGTTCTATTTAGGCTGTTTGTTTCTTTGTTGCCTCCTGGGTTCACGAGCCTATTTACAGACCTGAACACTTGAAAAGGCCACACAACAACCCTCAGTTCCAGGCTTTTCCTTTGGAAGTTTTGCACTGTAATGCCAGTGAAACTTAACTCCTTTATTTGGAAAATCTGATGACATGAAAGCCTGGGGTAGATCTATAAGTGAAATACCTGTGAACTTTCCAGGGCAGATAAAATACACAAGAAGCATAAAAGAGAAGTTTCTCCTACAGGAGTTCATACTGGGTTTATGCTTCAACAGACCAGTCTGAGCAAGCAGTTAACAACCCAGTTGTCTGCAAGGATAGTTTAACATTAGGAATACCTTTGCTTCTGCCAGTTCCTGTTTTGCCCTCACAAAATATTGGTTTGCAAAATGCCAGAAATGAGCCAAAAAATTGATCATGGAGCAACAAAAAATGGAGTTATGGAACTTCAGTAAAAAGGAACTCAACTGGTAAGGCTCAGGAAAGACTTGGACAAAAGTAATACTGCAAGATTAGGGAGGAGACTCCGGGCATATGGTTGAGGATAGGTATGTCCAGGCTGGAGAAATGTCTGAGACAGGAGAGGCTGAGTGGGAAGGACAAAGGGAAACAGGCATCGGCTCTCCTATCTGTCCACTTGCAACAAGCGGTTGTTCTTGGAGGAGATGAAGCATGCTTAGGACTTCAGCCATGCTCCCTCTCCTTTGCTTCCCCAGTTGGTGCCAGGACAATGGCAGCTCTGAGCTGAGGATGTGTTTGTCCTATTAGTTTGTCAGACTGAACACAGAACTCAGTCTGGGAACAGACGCTGCCTCCAGAAGGGGAAGCTTTAATGAGAGCTGTTTGTGGAAACACCATATAGCCTTCTTCAGAGCCCTGTGCAGGAAAAGAGCTGTAATTTATCCTTCTCTTCCCAGAACAAGTGCACCTATCCTACCAAATCCAGATTTGTTTTATTTTAATTATCTTTTTTCTTTAATTAAGATTCCTCATAATTAAAAGGATATTAAAAATATTATTCCATTACACATAAATAAAACAAACCCAAAAAACTTTTTAAGAAAAGCATTATATGCCAACACAATAATCCAGAAGTGAAAGGCAGGCAAATGACTTTACCTTAAAAATTACTATGTCAAAGCTTTCATCTAGACTACCTCTGCCATTGTTTAAATAGTTTCAGATCACCGAAGAAAAAAATTGCAAAAATATATTCCCTATGTTCTTGTAAGATGCTTGTTTCTGAAATAAGTTTACAAACTGCCCTGTTAACTTTACAACATACATAAGAGAAAGTCACATGGGGATTACTGTCCTTGAATACAAACCAGCCTGAACTTAATGACTCAGTCCCACACAGATCTTTAGCTATCTTTATTTTTTGGAGGCATTAGGATAAGAATACTATGGTTGTTTCTATGCTGCTGATTATTAGTATTACTAATAATATCAGATATCAAAAGTGGGTCTCAAATTCAAACATGAAACCAGGTTTAGCAGTCTGAGACTATCTTTCCTACTTGGAAAGGAGCACCGATGATCCTCATCCCCTATGGCTAAAGTAAGTTTCTTGCAGAGGGATGTTTCACTGACAATCGAGGCAGTGCCATCACTGCTTCTCCACGAAGGCTGCTGTGCTTCTGCAAAGCCTGTGAACCCTTGGCTGAAATCATTCCTTTCCTTCTACTTCTTTCTCAACAGCTACTCTACTGCCTCTTTTCCTCTCTGCCTTTCTTATTGCTGTTTTCTGTTTTTCCTCCAGTAGTTCTCTGCATTAAAAAAAACAAAAACAAATCCAAAACTTATTTCTCCTGATTAAAAACCTCTCCAAGTAAAATCTATAGTATGAAAAAATAAGCAAGCAATTTTATTTTTTTCTTGAAAGAAAGATCATTTGGACTAAAACAAAAGTGTTTCACTGTTAGAAGAACAGCAGCTTAATAATAACTATAGCATTCTGCCTAGTTCTTTCAGACTCATGAGCAGAATCATTCTGCTCAGATGTCACTACATGAGAATTTCCCATTGAGATGAAACAAAAATGAATATGCAATAAAGTATAAGAAATCAGCAAATGGTAAACAAAAACATTCCATCTGCAGCATGTATGCAATATGGTCTATAATAATTATAAGCTCAAATAAATAGCAAAAAATAGCATTAAAAGTATTTCAAGATAATGATAATATATATGGCACCTACCCACAGAACAAGCCATTTATAGCATCAGTAAGTAACAAATGGACTGTATAATGAAATAATTATCTCATTAGAAATTATCTAGTTAAAAAAGATCTACTTCCAATTACTGATTTGGTGTCCAGAAGAAACTCATAAATTGTTCACTATAAAATAGCTAAATTTTTCAGAGTTAGTCTAGAAGAGAAGATGATATCTCTCGTGAAGGCTCAAGAGTAAGGCAGTAGGAGCTAATTAAACTGGGCAATGTATTAAACCAATCTCAAACAGCAAAATCATCTGCAAATAGAGTACTAGCTAGAATCCTTTTGACACAGTGAGAGGGTGCTCCAAAAATACTCTTCATGAGAGTCCACTCATAGCACATGCAGAGGTCTCTTTTGTCAGACCAAATAGGATCCTCCTCACTCAACTTTGACTGTCTAGAATTGCCTTATGACATTTCTACATGTTACATGGGTTCTTCTGTATCTAAGGCACAACCAAAAAGACTTGAGGAGGGTGTTCTTTCTTTCTATTCACTGCTGAGAGTAACTAGACAATTCTTATTAAGATGGACACAATTAGGCAAGATTTGCAGCAAGAGAAACTCACTCAGATACTAGATTAAAACAAGTCCTTCACCCCAAGGGTGGTCACATATCGGAACAGATGCCCAGAAATGCTGTACAATCTCCACCCTTGGAGACATCCAAAAGCAATTGAAAAAATTTCTGGACAATTCCATATAGCTTTGGAGTTTGTGCTGTTTTGAGATGAGTAACTCCAGAGTTCCTTCCAGATTAAATTATTCTGCGATTGCATGATTTTTATTTTTCCACATAACAGTTATATTTTTATATACCCACGGATCTACATGTTTCATGATTTTTTCTCCATAGGCTATTCTGAGTCTTCTCTGTACACATCAAACTCTCAGATAGCTCAAAGAGGTCTGGACATGGAATGGGACATGACAGGGTTCAGCTGCCCTCCCTATAATACACATTTTTTTCAGTCATAAATTTTTATCATAATATATCTCTATTTGGATCAAAATAAGGGAAGTCTATTGAATATTTTTAACTACAGATAGCATCGTCTCTATCTAAACAATAGCTATTGGATATAAAATTCTGAAGGGTTTTTGACAAGTGAAAACATATCAGATGAATGTTTACTGTGCAAAACAGCTGTAGCATTAAGAAACCAATAACTAAATGATACATTTATAAGTGCATCAATTTCAAATATGTTTACTTGTTTATTTTGACAGATAAATAGAAACAGGAAATTGATTGATGCATTTTTGCCTGAGCTTTTTCGAACCATATGTGATACTTAGAAAATCCTTAAAAATCTCATTTCTAATCTGTATAGACAGTCCTACATCATTACTACAAGGAAATAAATACAATAAATGTTGAAGAATGCGACATCAATTGGAGTAAAGTTCTAATATTTGTTCAAGGATCCTCTTTACAGAACTGATAAAATGTTGTTCATGAAATGCCAGACTAAGAAAAGTACAGTTCCAGAATCAAACTATCTTGAAACTACCGTATATTTTATGGAAGCAAAGAGTGAATTCACATTATGTGCCATGACCTCAAAGAGGTTCTCTTCCATCCCATTTGTTGCCTGCTGGACAACCAAAAGCACTTGAGCTATGTTAGTCCAAACTGATTCACTAGAGGTGGCTATTAAAACCAGTGTCAATTCCCAAGCCATCTGCTAAAAACTACTGAATGAAACTCAAATCTTACTCTGCCTCCCTAGAGGCAAGTGCCAATCTTTACTGAGGAACAACCCCTTCATCTTCTTCCCATGCTTCCATAGCCATGGCTCCACTGTGGCCTTGCTTTGTACCTCATTATCAACCCTTTGCATCCTGAAGGAGATTTCTAAGTACAAACACTCCTAAAATTTAGGAATGTTATAAGAATTATTATGGTGACACCTCTAGCTCAGTCAGTATGTGCAAGTGACATTTTTATGTACCATTTCCAAGCAAAGCAACTAAAATGCAACATAATTTTAAATTAGATAACAGATCTTAAATTAAAAATTGATTAAACATTAGACTATTGCAGCTCAGGTACAGAAACAGAGAACTATTTCACTGTGCTTAGGGGTAACTAAAAACTTTTAGTAACTGATATTGAGCTTAAAAGATTATTAGATCATATTTTCAATCTTAGTAGAATTAAACTCCATGTGACATATTAAATAGGCTAGGTAGAATTCCTGTAAGCATAAAATTAATGCTGTGAAAATACTTGGATCAACTGAAATGCAATATTATCTCAAATATAAACTATATTTACTGGGTAACACACTTATGATACTCAGTTATTGAATCTGGCATAGAGGTTCTAATCAAATCTGATACTGATAATACATAAGAAACAGATCAATGAGTTGGAATTACTTCACATCACAAGGGCACAAATTACTTCTAGATGAATGGACTGAGATTTGGTCTATATCACCCTCTCTACTATCCTTTTCTTCTGGCACTCCTCTTCCTGCTATGAGGAGAGATGAGTATCCACCAAATAATGATAGCACAAGCATCTGCTTACATGATGGGTCTGCAGGACATGTTCGGGCACTCCGTTTATTCTAACACAAAGCTTCATAAATATCCAGCAGGTGAAAGGTAACATTGCACTCATGACAGCCATGACTTCGGTGTATGTGGAATTGCAAAGGCGGCCAGATTGCCTTTGGTTATTGCTGTAAATATCTGCGTGGTGTCACCTGAACAAAAATTTGAGGCTCACCACCCATTAAGTTGTAGTACTATTGATAATAATTTGTTAAATCCACACTATCCTTGCTATTCACATAGTTCTACAGGTCAGCATGAATAGAATATGGTCCTGCCTAGTTTTGGGGTATGTCAACTCTAGACACAGATCTTGATACACAAGGAACTAATTTAGACCTGTCCTGTCATCTGTACTTACTACATACTCCCCAAAGCACAGCTGTGCTACCACTTGCCTAAAGAATAAAGCAGTCCCAAAGTTCGTGTTTTGGCAGACATGATTTGTCAGAAAGCACAGGAAAATAAAAAAAAAAATCCTTAAGGGTAGTGCTTGATCTTTTTCTGAACACACATCTAAGTTCTGAGTAAGTCTGAATGTTCAGAAAATCTACAAATTATAAAACATAGAAAATCAGAAAAGAAATTAGGAGCAGTGTCTAAAGATACAAAACTCCCAAATTCTAAGGATTTTCCTGTTAGACAATGCTCCTAATTTCTTTGCATCTCTTCTGCTGTGTGATATGTCAGACCAGAAGTTCTTTCATCTAAAGTGACTCTAGGTCCTAAATTCCACTTTGGGAATACAAAATATTTTACTTCACTTCAGACAAACAGAGGAAATCTTTGTCAAAGTGATAAAATATGAAATGAATAGTTTTAGGCTCTGTAACACTGAACCTTCATACAGAAGGATGTCAGATTTTTAGACATAATTTACTCATCAAAAATGAAGACGTGAGTCAATTAAAGTATGTGGAGGTTCATGTTGAATGTACTGAACAGCTTTGATTTTAAAAAATGCACTGTGACCAAAAAATTTTTCTGACTTTTTTAAACTTTAAAAATTTATTTTCAAGTTATTTTTCTATGAAAAGGCAACACTAAAAACCATATATGTGAAAAGTAAATAATCTGTTTTATTTAAGCAAAACAAAACCAAAAAAGTCTGTTCTTCCAGCAAAAATAAAACTATTTTAGCTATTAACTTTGTCCTGAAGTATAGAATAGCATTTTGAAGCAGAAACAATTTCTAAAACACAGAAATGAAGGCAAACAGGTGCTCTTTCTAAGACACAAAACAGATCCGGGCAAATCAGCAAGGGCGTCATGAACAAGATGGGGAGGAAGTGTATATGGCATTTAAATTTCCTCCAGTCGGCCTCTCTGAGAATCACCTTTGGCCTCCAAGGATAGTGTTGATCCAAGCTGTGTCCTGAAACTGCCTTTTGCATTAGCCAACACCACCTGTGGCAAATCAGAAACCACCTGTTTTGGGGTTTTTTAATGAAAAAAATCTCTTTTTTTTTTTTATTTTTTTTTTTTTTTTAACAGCAAGCTCTTCATAGATTATCAGACCTGCAGATCCAAGGTTGAGTTTTATTCCCATCCCTGGTGCAAAATCTGGCAATTTCCCTGGCTGAACTTCATATGGTTGGTGATTGCCCAGTCTTCTAAATTGTCGAGGTCTCTCTGAAGGGCCTCCCTGCCTTTGAGGGAGTCAATTGCGCCTCCCAGTTTTGTGTCATCTGCAAACTTGCTCAGTATCCCTTCCAGTCCTGTGTCCAAGTCATTAATGAAGATGTTGAAGAGCACAGGGCCCAAGAAGGAGCCCTTTGGAACTCTATTAGTTACAGGTCACAAGTCTACCCCATTCGCTCTGACCCTCTGTGCTTGACCTGTGAGCCAATTGCTCACCCACCGTGTGATGTGTTTATCCAGCTGTGTGCAGGATATTTTTTCCAGCAAGATACTACAGGAGACCGTATCAAAAGTTTTACATTGTATTAAAGGCACATCTTCTGAAGAGTAGATTCATTTTACCTATTTTTTTTTTTTTTTAAAGGCAAAGCAGAATAAAACCTGTTTTTCTACAAGGTAAAAATGCAGAATCTCAGAGATGTGTTTGTGGGTTGAAGTTTATAAATGTCAAGTTGGTCTCTATGAAACCAACATTTTGCCTCAAAAGATCAGTCCTGGTGGAAAACTAGTGGGGGAAACTTATTAAGGACAATTAAAAAAATTTATTTTGAAAAATCATGTTTAATTCTGTATTTGTATTTTATTTTCTACCATATTTTATTTTTTAATTCAGGCTTATAATAGGTTTTGATGGTCAGTGCTGGCTATGTGCTTTGGTAGTAAGTATATGCAAACCATAATTATGTAATTTTTTATGCCAGATACTGACTCCCCTTGATGCCCTTCAACAGTGGATCTTATTTCTTTGGGTTAGCCCACTGACGCTGACATCAGTTCGCCCAGGAACAAGAGGATTCAATCCAAAGAATTTATGAGTATTGGAAAGAGACAGCATTCCCAAGCTGGCTAGTGAACTGAAAACCTCCTGGTTCTTGCATTATTGGAAAGTATAATTAAGCATACTTGAGGATTCCCTGTGCATCTTGCTGTTCAGTAACTTTAATTGCAGCATTTCATTGCAAGTGAAGACTTAAGATTTAGGTAGCTCACACTTTGCAAGGGTTTTCCAAACTGTTGTCCAAAGTCAAGCCTTCACACTGCACTCCAATAGGCAGAGACTTTCCTTAGCCTGCTGTTCTGTAGCATTCCACTTATTTGCAGTAGTTTCAGTAGTGGAAAAATCCTGGAAATATCTGACAGTACTCTTATTGTACCTCTGAATTGTATTTTAAAGTGTATATAAAAACGTTTACCAGTAAACACGAAAATATTTTATATGCATAAAACCACTGTTGTCCAGATAATTATTTCATTATAGTTTAATTCCCCACCCAGGGCCTCACTATTGATGAGAATAAGAATTCAGAGAGATAAACTGTAAAAGTGTTGAAAGACAGATGACAGGGATCACCATCTTCCCTGCAGAAGGCAGAGAGAGAGGAATTATCAGCTTGCATTTCAATTCAATCAAGTGAACTATGGGGCTAATTGAGCATGCACTGAAGCCCTGAACCTCCCTCTGCTTTAGGGGAGAAATCTACAGGACCTGGCCGTACTAACCTGTGTGAGATGTGTGACAGGCTTTGGTCCTTCCCCATTTAGCAATGCTCAGTACTCCCAAAGGAAACCACAAAGACTATCCATCATACAACTGTTCAGAGGAACCAGTCTCAGCCTTGTCTAATTTTATGTTAGTGAAACTGCGTCACAGTGCTCCAGAGAGGACTACATGTTCCTGTTATTTTGCTAGAACAGGGCTGATCATAAATTATTTTGGGGCAAGTTTTCCCTTGAGTAAATGCACTCTCCAGTAATATGCAGTATAGTGGAGAATATGCTGCTGCAGCTTGGCAAAATGAGTAGGAACACCAGCTCACTCACTCGTTGTAGGTAAAACAGCTCTGTATGTGCAATTACCAGGATAAGTGACAGGACAGTACCCAACTGGGAAAAGTGGAAGCTGCTGAGATTAATCAAATGTTCCCATGGCAAGAACTATTCCGGAGTACATGCCAGGTTTGAAAAGAAAAATCATTTGTGTTTTATTTTTTTGTTTGTTACCATAAAATATCTGGTTTCCCTCCACTCCTCTTCCTGATTTTGACAAGCAGATACTTTGAACAATGAATGCTTAAAAGGTCTACTTCTTCTTCCGCAAGTACATTTAGAGTTCATATTGTCAGGTTTAATTCTAGAGTGAACACCAGCAAAATTGTTGAAAGAAAATTTGATTTGTGTCTGAATAGAGGAAAAAAATCCAGCACAATCATTTTCAAGCTGCACTTCAGAAAAAGAAAGAGAAGAAATCCTTTAGGTAATGATAGCTTGAGAAAAAAAATACTAAAAGTCTTCCAAAAGATCACTGTTGGTCAAATTATTACTGCCATGATAACACAGACATGGTTTATATTTTAGACTGCTGTTACTGAAAAATTATATGCAGTAATAACACAGAGTTGAAAACACTTTACTGCTTAAAATCAGCTAAAACTCCAGCCTTGGATTCAAAAGATGGCTTTACAAACAATTATTAAACAGCAAAAAAGGGCTTACTTCAGAACCATAAATTCATTTGGAATGAGCTGTAAAAATAGAGTATTTAAGTTCCAGCTAGCTAGATAGTTGAGCCTGTGCCAAAGTTGTCTATGCTCACAAATTGTTTTGATTGAAATAATGCCTACTGGTTGAGACAGGCCCAAGAGCCAAACACAGCAATTTTTGGATTCCCAATATTTAACTTACTGGTGTTTTTTCTTTTGAAATATTAAACACCACAAAGAGAGAAGGTTAGCAGGCTAAAATGCCCAGTGAATCAGCCTTATTTTCCACAACTGTGTGCAAAAGGTCTGGGCCAAGTTTAGATCAGTTTCAGCAGAACTTCAGCACCAGATGCTGTATGCCCTTTGGGAACTTTTGCAGCCCTAAACTCTTTAAGAATAGGTTCAGAAGTGAGAATAAGGGAAGGGAGCCATAATGCAGAGGCTACCACAAGTGTATCCTAACGAGAATGCCAGTACAATCCAGTGTGCTCTACCAAAGCCCTTCAAAATCGGATCAGCCCATTCTGGCACCAAAATGATAAATCACTGAGACACGTAAAATGACATGTCAGTAAATAAAGCACTAATGTGTTATATCCCTTTTAGTCATTTCACTTCAAGCTATAGTCCAGGACATCATAAAAGTCTCCTTGAAGTCCTGGGATTTTCTCTATCTTGTGGGGAAAAAAAAATTCATTATTTTTCCCTCTTAAAAATGTGCATTTGATTCATTCTAAGCAGATGAAAATCTAAGGTCTTGTCAGCAATCTTCTTGGAGTTAATTTCTATAATAAAACAGAGGCTTCTAGTAGATTTAATCTCAAAAAGTTTCTTCAGAAATAGAGGTTCAGCTTTTTCAAGGCAGAACATAAGGATTATAAGGCTCTTCTGCAGGGATTTCTTACACATTTCAAGCTGGAGTAATCAACCCTATTTTATTCCCACAGGATTGTATGCAATTTAGTTTTCTTATTTGTAATTTCTTTCTGAAGTTTACTGCAGAATGAAGCCCATTAAAACTCTGATAAAAGCCTTTATTAAGTGACCATCTCAAAATTAATGCAATCTAGAGACTGCAGGAAAAAATGCAGCAAAAATCTTCAGCCATGTGAACTTCTGAACCCAGACCTTTAATAAATTTAAGACTAATTAGCAAATTACTGGAAGCTCAGCATGTGTAAAAAAGGAGATGGGGGTTTATTTTCCAGAATCTTTAGAAGTAACTTTTTCACTCTTAAGTTAGATCCAAACAGATTCTGTAAGAAGCATTTTATCATAGATGTTTATAATTTGCAATGTGACAGTTTTGATTAGAAGTTCCAGTTAAGAACTAAGCTTTATATATGTCACTGGAGGACAGCCCCTGCCCTAATGATGTTTCATATAAACAGCAAAGTAATAAAATTATGCCCCTGTGCTTTCTAACAATTTTAAGAAAGAAATCAGTTCATCAAGCAGTGAAAGATTACCTACACTTCTTATTCTTTTACTGGAAAGCACAATGTCTTCTACATGTCAGAAATCATTCATGGCATTGTATAAACTAAATAAGGTCTTTCCTTTTTCCCATTAAACTCAATAACAGTTTTTTCAAGACAACAGAAGAAGTAGGACCTTTGTGAGTTTTAATCAGCTTAAATTGTCCAGTTGTCATCTAAACAGACAGTAGATCATCTAGATACCAACGGTGTCATTAAATAACATCTGTGTTTAACAGTGTTAAAAGACTAGACATTTTCTGCTGCTAGTCATTACTTTTCTTGCAGTTGTACCTTTAGTAAAATATTAGACTGCATTTTGTGAACTGTTTTTTTTGCTGAGGGCTGCAAGTTGTTTTCTACCCATCGTCAGAATAATGCAGAGGATGCATCTTCAAGCTTATGTGACATATTTGTGTGGAGACAGAGGCCTTGTCCACTTATATCTATTTCTCATCTTACACAGATTTGAAGACATTCTACAGGTGCTCTGCTTAGTCAGTAGCATTGGAAATGCATGTCTTGAAGTGCATGACTACTCAGATATCATCAAGATATGTGGAAAATAATAGAATGGCCTGAATTATCAATACGAAGAAACTCTATCATAGTGTAGCTATTGGGATCAGCTCAGCCACGTGCCACAGTATAAAACACAGTTGCCTCATTCTACTGTCTCTAAGTTCACATGCATGACAGTTAACCAAAAATAAAAAGTGGGGGAAAAAAATCCTAATGTTCGTCCTTGCCAGCTATTAAACGGGAAGGACTGGTTGAAAATAGGACTTCTACTATTTAAAATCTTCTTTATCTGTCCAGATTTAGTACAAAGAAGTGGGCTACACAATGAACAGCAATTAGCACAAAACACATCAAACAAATATGCACAATAATAAGGGTGATTTAGGATGAATACAGTAAATGCCTCTAAAGATAGTCTTGAAAAAAAATCTCAGGTAGGATGGATTTGAATGTTAGATAGGGGTGAAATTTAAAAATGGAAAAATGAGATATGGGAATTTTTGAAAGATGAAGATGACAACTACAGTAATAAGGGAAAAAAAGAGGGACTATGCATCCTTTAGAGGCAACAGTAGAAGAGCTAAACAAGAAATGAGAAAATGTCACATTGCCTTGAATATAATATTTCATATCAGTATAAAGGAAGCCTCCTTCCAGTAAAACATATACTTAGCTTGAAGGACATGAAGAGTTGCACCAAAAACAGAGAAGTGATATCTCCAGCAGGCAGTTTTCCAGGGTCCAGTACACACAGCCACTACTACAGCAGCACAGCACAGACCTCTATCCAGACAGACAGTTGTATTTACATTGCAGTTTTACCTTGGTGCCATTTAACTCAGTCTAAAACATAAAGAGGGGAGTCAGTTGCTAAGTCTGTACTAACTGAGTTTGGTAGCTATCCCGCACTCAGCACTGTCCACACAGTTCAGGGGTTTTGCATGAGACGGGGACTACTCTTAACAGGAAAAAAAGGTTTACCATACGGATATGAGTTATACCATGACACTTGTTGGCATGGCAAACATGACCATGTTCCAAGCAGATCAAAAGGTGTGTGGTTATACTCATAGGAAAACACTGCCATCCTAGCACACTCTGCCTGTTCAGATCAGCTGCTTTGGATTTTGTAGTGCTTTAACATAAACACAGGGCTTTTCAGGCAGAACTAACCCATAGGAAGACGTCATTCCTGAAGACATATCTTGTATCACCAGCAAGTCAGGTTGCCAGTCCATAAGCATTACATAACTGGCTCTGTTGGTTTCTTAGGAAACATTGTAAGTACATGTCTAGTAAGAATTCTTTTCAGAAAGTGCTGGGGTTTTGACAGACTTAGTTTTTTAAACTCATTTTTGGAACAGCAGGGGGATTGTTTTGTTATGAAACTCAATTCAAAGAAACTATTTTGTTTTGATGTAACACTGATATGTTTTGAGAAACTCTCTTGCCTTGCATTTCTATTTAATGAGTACATTATTTTACTTGGAAGGGAGAGGTTTACTTGGACTGACAGAAACAAAGAAATACTATAAGTAGATACAGGCCTTTTTGACAATACCAACAAAAAGGTCCACATAGTAATTCTATGAAAAATCCTCTCACTCTGCTATGGCTTTTTGATGTAGTCTCAGTTCTGCCTGATTGCCAAATGAACCCCCTTTCTTCTTCCACATGACTGTCTTCAGGAATTGCCTATGGAGAGGAAAAGACACTACACAACATGGTGATCAGCAAGTTAATCACAGGATTAGGTATCATTATTTTTTCTATTCCTATTTCTGTCAGTGGCAGGTATAGCCATTGCCTTGTTGATATCTAATTGCGCCAGTTCAGAAAGTCTAAGCTAGAGACTACATTATTCATAGGAGAACACAGACATTTTACTTCTGCCTTTTATACTGTTCTGCTATGTACAGCTCACAACTTTGTCTTCCTGCTACCAAGCAAGTTCATTCATATGCAAGCCTTACTGCATTTACAGAATAACAGGACAACTTTCAAAATTAAATCATTTTTGTCACTTTATAATATGAAATTTTGCGGTTAGCTTTTAATTCTTAATTTTTGGTGAAATTGATGCTGTCATATTTCCACTCATTCCCACTCAACATAGCTTATGATTATCTTTCAAAGTATGGAATGACGCAGGAGACTATTTGAGAAGCTGGTAGGTGACTGACTGATTATAAGATACCAGAGGGACTCAGTTGCCTCTCCTGTTACAGGCTAAATTTTAGGCAGAAACTACTAGCTGAGCAAGCTGCCCTCACTGATCCCCTCATTTTCCTCTGGGATGTTCTTCTCATGAAGTAAAACATCCTTGCTGAAGCCACCTCTGTTGTGGTTTATGCTACTGTAGCACACTCACAGTGTTCCAGGATTTCATGCAGTCAGTGACCTAAGCTCAGCTGATGCACAGCAACCCTCTCAGCCGATGTGACGCAGGTGCCTGTGAATGTGTTGATGCTAGTTACTTCTGCTTGCAGGTTCCATAAAGCAATAGTCTTCTCAAAGCCATCAGATAGAAGCTACCACACAGCAAAATTTGATGCACTCAGCTTTATTGCTACAGCATAGGTTTTCACTTTAAAATAAGTATTCCCCAGTCACAGTGAAAGACCTAACTGTTTAAAATTTATGACTCCCTCAACACACAAAGAAGTCCTTTACATGGCAAGACTGATACAATAATATTTTCCTTCTAGGTACCTCTGGTCTCTCAGCAGATGAAGCAGCTCCAACAGTCCTTGCTCTAAATTTATATTTGGAAGAGAGAAAGATCCAAGATTGTTAATAACTTCTGGGGTTTGTTTCTGGCTGTTGTACTTCCTGTACATGACCAGAGACAAACAAGCTGACAACATAGTTCTGACTTTAAAGGGACATCAGTTATTTCTCCTTTCTAAGTTTACTGTATAACAATTATTATCCTGTTTAAATATCTTCCTATTTTTTATAAATGCACATAAATATTTACTTTAAACAAGCATCTTCAGAGTGTCTTCTTACAATCAAATACAGCTGGATATTTTGAAATCCAGCATGATGAACTGTGAAAATACAAACAAAAAAAGTTAACTGCATATTCTTACAAGCTGCATTTTTGAGGAAGTATTTCTATCCTCTGAAATATGAAATGTTTATACTGCGATGACTCTGGCAAAATGTGCACTCCTTGGTGGGTGGCCGCATGCTGACCAATGACGATCACAAGAAGAGATTTTAATATTCAGCCTGCTAGAAAAGAAGACCTCTGAAGGGGAGGGCGTGAAGGATTATAGTTAAGGGCAATAATGCTGTATTTTAGCTGTCTGCAATTTATATCTTCATCAGAGCTTGTCGTGATCTGTTGTCTTCATGGCAAGTTCAGTCAGTGGAGCCTGGGGAATGGTTCATCCTGCCCCTAAGTATCTACCTATATTCAAATAGATGGATTTCATCTTGAATGTCTGTTGACTATATTCAATCAGTGTTATGTACACCTGCATCATGACTTCCCTCTAAAAGTCATTGGCATTTTTATGATTGATTAAAGGAGAAGTAGAATCAGCAATTTTCAAGATGTAGAAAAAGGAATTACTACTATGAAAATGTACTTAATTGCTTCTTAGAAAACAGCATGTTTAAAGGGACATTAAATAGCTAAAATCAAAGCATGATTATTATCTAAGTAAGATTATTCTACATTCACTGCATCAATAGTAGAAATAATGACTTTTATGCATTGAGACACACAAAATATGAACATTTCTTTCTCCATGTGAAACAGCTGCCAGAAGTTATCCTTCCTCATTCTTTGGCTTTTTTTAAGTTCACAGAAGAAATTTATGGGGAAGTAATGGTTGGACATAATTTTTTACCTGAGAAAAGTTTATAGAATTTCTCTGACAATTGAAAAGTACAACAATGTATAATAAAAGTCATGATTAGGCAGACTGACCAAGGACAAGTTATATAACAGTTGTTTTAGCTAGAGCAGCATATGTATTATACATCTGACAGCTTCTGTCTCTACAGATTGGTAGTTGTTTGCACAGAGAAATGATGTCTTAGTATTCAAAACAAAAAAGGAAAAGAAATAAAATACTATATTTAGAAGAAAAAAATGTTTACTACATAACTTCAGCTGTTAAAGAACAACTATAATTTGAAATACAACATATTGAAAGTATTTTTTCTCTTTGGATGCTATTAGTATCATCAGTGGGAAAGTAACAGAAGCATAGTTCAAGTCATTGCACTGAAATATGTATTTGCTAACAATGAGGCACAGTATCCCCGCCATTCCAGATCTTTCCTTCTGGGTAGGATGTCCTTGGGACTGCACCTGACCCCTCACTGGGTGGCAGCTGAGGCAACACTGAAACAGATCTGACAGTCACCATTCAATTTTAAAATGTTGCATGGCCATACCCTCACTATTTATTAGTTTGACTTATGCCTCTTTGTCATGACCTCAGGAGGCTGCTCCCACCAACGCACTCTTATCTCAGTTCCCCCAGGAATGTCTCCCATGCCAGATGGTAGGAGGAAGAGATCCATGTTGTTTGCTTTCTAGAAATGTCAGTCCCAAACATTGAAGCCATATGTACCTTAATTTTGCATCACGACATTAAGCCAGTTCTCCAGCTCTTTTGTGCCCAAAGAAAGAGGAATGGCCAGTGACACCAAAGCTAAATCAAAGCCTGAAATAGAAAACTGTCATTATTTTCTCTGTCTATCATGCTGCTGCTAAGCTCCCTAGCAAAGAATTCAGTGGATCACAGCTGGAGGATTGAGCAAACCATAAAATCTGAACCTAGCAAATGGAAATTTTAAATATTTACATTTATTAGACTGCGAAGGAGTAAAAGTTACCTATTTAGCTAGAATCTGCCTAGAAACTAGATAAGAGAACCAAGAGAACCATGGCATGTCTTCTTAAGTAACAATTATTTTGATAATAAGTGTTGATATTAAAAGATATCCACTATTAGATGACGTTAAAGTGATTGTAGAAAATGGGAGAGATGATTGTCGACATATGTCCTATATTAATACTCAGGATTTAATACCTACATCTAGTTTAATAAAAACCATATCTTTATTTCAAATAATTGCAGGCTTTTTTATTGTCTAGTTTTAGCTTTTCTGAACAGCAATCTGAACAAGATCTGAGTGCGCATCTGGGTTTTTTTCAGGTTTGTTTTGCTATTAAGGTTATTACTTAGTAATTCAGCTGAGATGGCTTGAAATTAGATTTAACTAAAATTATATTGAAGTGGAGCAACAAGCACTAGAGAGTATTAAAAGAAAAAAAAGAAGTTATGCTTGTTTATTTTCCCTCTATAAATCAATTAGAGCAGCCTATTGAGATTAAGAGCAACTAAAAATACCTCTGGCATAAATGTTGTCTCTGATGACTTTAAATGGGGACTATGAACATACCCTGTAAGTATAGACTATAGGATGGTGCAATGGGAACTAAAACAGGGAATCATAAGCTTTGTAGCATAGATGCTATCAGACAAAAAACACTGTTTGTGTACCACCTTCTCTACTGATCATGCCAACCACAGTCATTTGTTCTTTAACAGAATATGAATTCCACTCCATTCACAATCACATAACATGTTTACAAGGAAATCAAACATTGACTAAATTAATTTAAAACCAATCACAAACTCTTCCTTTTTTTAATAATTTCAACAGGAAGAAGACATGCTTTCCTTGGTCATCAGTTATATTGGAGTATATGGTTACAGGAGGGGGATCTAGATACCATTCTCATTTTCTTTATCACAGCAGGTTGGATTTCACCTCTATGTGCACTTTTTCCTTTTTAATTACCTCATTGTTTTCTTTCTAAATCATCTTTTAAATATTTAGTAGTGTGAAGTAATTGCCATGACAGCACAAGTTATTACTGAGTAGTTGACTTTGGATGCTTCTTCACTATTTCAGTGTAGCAAATTGCCAAACCAGTCCAGTTGGGATGAACAATTCTTCTTGACTCCCTGGGGTTTGCTACAGTGAATCTAGACAGCACTGGGAAAGCACTGACAGATTTTTAACTTCTTTCCATGCAATTAAAAGAACAGAAACAAAGTGAAAGACCACATGAACCCCTGCACTCTCCAGAGAGCATCCCACAGAAGGTTCTGCAGACACATCCCACAGAGCCCAACTGAGGAGCTGAGGGTAGGAAAGGTGGTTTAGTAATAAGCCTGCTTTGCTTGCAAGTAAGTTAAACGTGGATTTCAAAGCACATTTTGCTACCATATATTTTAGGTTCTGTACAAAACTCACACAAACTTTTCTGTAATTAAAGTTTCAGCACTAAAGTGTACTTGTAAAATCCCTATAATCCCTGTTTTTCACATTCTACCAACCCACAGAATCCCTTCAAAGCATTTTAGGAGTAATGTCCAGGCCATGTAAAGAGGAATTATGCTAATTTTTCTCAAATCAGGATACTAAATTGAGAAACTGCAATAAACCTTAGTAATAAACATTAGTAATAAACATTAGTATTGATTGAAATATTATTAGACATAGCAGTATTAAGACTGGTTTTTAGTCTTTCTTATTAAATTTCCTTCCTTATTTATGAACTAGCTTTTAGACTATACAATTTCATAATTTGATTTATTTGTTTATGAAAATTAAAAATAAAGTTGTTTGCATTGCTCTTTAATACACATTGAAGTTATTTTACACACACACAGTCAATTCAGAGGTGACGATGTTATGCCTTTTTCTGATTATGAATATAAACAGGATGGAAAGTACAAGATATATTGCGCAGAAGATGGAAAAGAAGTCATTAGCCATAAAGTACAGGCAGGAACTTTCAGTGTACTGGATACAGAGATACTCACTACTTTTTGAATAGGCTTCATGGTGTATGTTTGTTTGAACACTACTTTTCCAAAAATCAGCCCATTTTGCAAAAGAAACCGTCCTTAAATTCAGAATAACTTTGGATAACACTGAGAAATCTGATGCTTTATGAAAGCTGTCTTTTTGCTTTCACATAAACAGCATGCACATTTTATGTGTATGCTCCCTTTACTGTTCCTTAAATGCAAGTTCTTAAATTAAGCTGCACTTGCAGATAACAACTAGAAATAACAGTCAGAAGAACTCCTGGGAAGGTGAGTCTCTATAATATAATTTTCTGTATGTAATTCATATACACAAAGGTCATGAGGTGATTTTTAAAAGGCAAAAAGATAATCCAACAAATATATATATGAAAATGTTTTCATTGTCTATCAGACACTGGTGAAAATACTTTCTTTCTTATACCTTTTTCTTGATGAATCAAAGCAACATATTATCTCAATTTCTTTTGTTCTTAAATGGGTACATTAAACTAGTGTTGGTATTTTTATTTTGTTTTATTGCTTGAAGTATCAATCTTTGTTCTATATTTATCATCACAGGCATTTACATCCTCAATGCAGTATTAAACTGTGAAAATTAAATAGATTTCACATGAGTGCACCATCCAAATCTCACTAAAGAAAATGCACAGATCACAGTGAACACTGAATCACATTCATGATGAATTACTCAATGCACACTAAAGACACTGAACTTCACTTAGGACTTAAAAATACTATGCAAACCATTTTAAATATATGTATTGCATAAATACAACTTTAGGATGTCCAAAGTTAGATAAATTATTATAGCCTTATGATGATTATTTTTAGTAACATATGTTGCTAAATATCCCATGAAATCAAATTAGTCATGCTATTCAAGTAAGCGTAATGAAACAATCTACCTTTAGGAACAATTACTTTCTATTTATAAAAAAAGAAAAAAACCCAACCAAACAAAAAACCCCAGCACACACACAGAAACCCCAACCAACCAATCGCAATAATAACAATAAAACACCCCCAGCCCCAAACCAACAAAAAAACCCCAACCATTAAAATCAGTTACACTGAAATATTTGCCTTTAAACACAGGAAAATTAGAATATTTTACCTTTTTTTCATTCAAAGTTGTTTTCCCAGCTGTGCTCTTAACGGTGTTTATGTCATGTTTATTTTAGTAGAAGAAAGATTAAGTTTTCAGGAAATAGTACAACCAACAGTTTAGACTTAAAAGATCTCCCCAGGGCTTCTGTTTAAAAAAGACAGAAAGTTACAGCTACAGGACCCACGAGCATACTAAAATAGTCTTAAGGTTGTGCCCCTGACGTAGGGCACTGTGAATTCTAAACCAAATAAGCTTATAAACATGGGATACATATATATGTGACAGAAATGTGTCTGTTGATTCATAGCCCTTTAACTGGCAAGATCTAACAAGATCTGAAAGCTGATATAAGCTAAATATAGTTTTAGAATATAGGCATTCTTAATAATAAGAGTAAGTTATTAATGAAAAAAATTATTTTAATATGTTTCAAGGTTTTGCATTATTTTATTTCATGTTAATAAGATTAAATAAGGTACTTTTTAAAAAGAAAAATACAGAGATAATGAACTATTTTTTACTCTCTAATTTTATTCTTTTATTTTTAGCATGACTGAAAAAAGGATCACCTTGTATAATTTTAACTGTCTATAAACTAGCATTCTACTTTAACTTAAGTCTAGCCTCATTTCTTAGGCTCCCTTTATTGCTATCATCACCTTCAGAAGGAGATTAATTGTCACTCTTCTGAAGAAAAATCCTTGTCACTTCCAAAGAAAGCTGTTATGCAATTCTGGGCAATAACGACAATAACCAAGGTTGTGCAGCCTGCAACCCCCTGCATAAACAGTCAAGTAGTTTACATGTGTCAAAGCAAATTTAACACTTGCCCGGATATTTGTCCATTCTCATTTTACTCATTCACTTCCATTGTGGTTCCTACTCATATCTTTCCCTCCAGAAATTCAATGACATAAATGATTGCAAAGAGGAGCTGCAGCATGGGGACGTGATCCATTCTGTAGGATCAGTCCTATCAGGGGACATCCTGATGTGAATAGTGCTTGAAGATGTGCACCATACACTGTAAACTATTTCATAATTTTAAAACACAAGCTTCCTAATCTTGCTCTTCAGTTCAGAAAAATAAAACTTAACAAGGTAGCAAGATTTGCCACAGTATTATAAACAATAGCACACATTTAGTAGTTCTGTAGTTGTTTTTTTTTTATTTTAATTTGTTCAGTTGTCATATCTTGAGTACTAATAAGAGTGTCAAGAATCTTTATACTATCCAGTCAAAGGTAGGTAACGAACTCCTCAAGAAAAACAACCTATGAAAAAATGCCAAAGTAAATAAAAAGCCTGGCACTTTCCAACATGCAGTTTTCACATATAACTTTATTTATCCAATTCAGCTTTGTATTAATGAAATCTTTAGGATCAAACATGCTCCATGAAGACTTGTGACTGTTAGATGCTGAAAGATGAAGAAGTTTGTAGCATCAAAGACAATGAAACCACTGATCAGCGTGAGCAGAAATGTATATAAAAGAAAAAAGCAATGAGCTGCAGAATACAGCATGAGTCAATTTTTCAGACACTTTTATGATCTGTAAAGGAACAGTATAGCCTAGTAGAAGTTAACTGAATGGCAGAGTTGAAACACCTTCAAAATAATAAGATATTAAAATATTTCTCTGATGTAATTTAAAAGAGGAAAATTAAATTAAGTGGATAAAAATTGTGTTAATGACTATCAAAATAACTCAGCATGCAAGTCTTTCCTTGGGGCACAGAAGAGATGGAATGATTGCCACTTCATTTATGTTAAGTGTGAACAGAAGTCTGAGAAAAGATGGCACTTTCACCTAGTTTTCTAACTATAACAGAGATTAAGAAATGTTACTATACAAGATAGACAAAACATCTTGCATGGATAGTTTTATTCTTCAGGAATTTGTGTTTCTAAATGGGAATTATCTGGAGCTCTTCCATTTTGGGAAGTCAAGGCAGAGTAGTAGTTAGGTATAAATCCACACCTTACCACTGATGTCCTTATCAAAGTATAATCCAAAGTGTTGAAAATCCAGAAATATCCAATTCCACCCTATTTCCAGCCTAAGGATAATGTAAGTTTGTTTAATGCTTCTGCTGGGAAGTCAAACTTTTACGTGGAAGAGCTACCTTTCATGAAAGCAGTTCTACATAGGGAACTGATATTTAGTTATTTTTACACTGTCACATGTTATTTTCCCTAAGTTAGCAAGCTCTGACTACAAACATTGTCTTCTTCAATGGAAACCAGACAGCAAAACCACACAAAGGTACTGTGGTCATCAATAAATTTAAAAAAGGAACATGTAAAAATTCAGTAAGGATGGATAGGTTCCTGCTACTTTATGAGAAATGGAATTTACTATAGATATATTTTTTGAAGAATATTAAGAGATTATTTTAATAATATCATCTAAGCTTGCTTGTTACTCTATTTGTCCAATTATAGAGGAGGCCATAAGTGTTTATAGACAGAAGCACTGAAAACAACCAGCTTTTGGCAGACAAGATATGACTGAACATACTGCATGAAGAGTGACATTATTAATCTTTGCTGTTTAATACAGCAACCCAAAGAGGCCATCTGCTTGTCATTTGCAAGGGTTTCATAAAACCTACTGAAGCATAGATGTGGATGGCTTGTTGGGACTGCGATAAGAAACAGGAAAAAGAGACACATGTATTAATTATATTCATTTCTAGTTGCTTATCTTTTAGGAAATAAACAATACAATTGATGCTGAACATGAAATAAAAATGTTTAAAAATGCAGATGGGTGTGTGGGCACAATCAGTTACTTACAGAATGCTTCAAAAAATTCAAGCTTCAAGTGTGAATCCTTTTTCCATTTATTTGGTTTTCCTGTTCTTGGATTATAGTGATTTTAAAAACAAACAAACAAACAACAATGAAAAACAAACAACAAAATCCTCCCTCTCCCCCCCCAAAAATATGTTACTTGGTATGAGTGCTTCATTATTGATAAAAGCTTTTATCACTAATGAAAAAGGATGTACTCAGAATGAAAAACAAAATCAAGCCAATGGGAGGGCCAGTGTTCATGAGTCACATTAGCTCTTTGGTCTTCACAATCATTTGCTGAACAAATTTCAGGTCTGCATAAATAGAAGGAGAAATTATATAAAGACGCTTACGCTCCTAATCCAAAATGTATTATTTTTCTCTTGAACTCTGAGTCTTTGTCATTTCTATTATTCTTTTATACTTACTCTATTTTACAGGTATCTAGCTCCCTTTCAGTGAACAAAACTGGGTAATTAGCAGTACTGTCAAATTTATGTCTACCAGGGACTTTAATTACCATAGAAGAGGCCTAGTTTCTTTAGTGGGCAACCAGGTTTGCGACACACTGTTGTGATTCAAGTCTTTTAATACTTCATCTTCAGGTTCTTAATATAGAAAGAAGAGTGTTCCTAAACTTGATATCTCAACTGATTTCTGTTGCACTGAGTTCTATTTCTTTTTAACAGTATCACAGTCCCTCTCAAGATGAATAAATCTGGTCAAAACATTGCCTAACCTGTATTTTTATCTGATTTCTGAAAGGATGAGTCTACCTACATCAGATAGCTTCTTCCAGGCCCAGACAGATCTTTAGCCAATTAGCTGTGATCAAATGTCTAGAAGACATATTAGAGACTAGGATGATTACAGCTTCCCATTTCTCAACCGCTAGCGCCACTTGTGTGTTACAACCCCGTTCACAATATGTCTGGCTCAATCCCAAAATCAGAGATGTTTTCTCAATTTATTGACGACTGTTCACAATATGTTTTCTACTATTCGGATCTAGTCTCTCATTAGCAGAAGGGAGTTTGGTTGACTTTTGATCCAGAGAAGAGTGATTTACTTTAGTCTGTTACATTTTCAAACAGGATCTGTTGTTGAAAATAGTCTTGCGGAGTATTATCTGTGGGGAAGATTGTATTTCACAGTGGTGGCCAAAGGCTTGGAAATTGTCTGGCAATTAGATTTTCACAGCACTCTGAGAGAGAGGGAAACTATTTTAAAGGTAATCAAGAGTACGTAAATGCACTTACAGGATGTAAGTACATTATGTAAGTAATAGTATGTATATGTACTATACAGCACTTCATCTGTTCTTGCTGATCAGCTAAACACTGATCCACAAACAAATATGTGCATGTTCTTAGTTGATCCAATGGCAAGATAAAGCACATTATTTTAAGCTCCATAGTAACTAATCCACTATTTCAGACTCTTTTTAAAATGTATGAAGTACCCAAAACTACCTTCAGTCTCTCATAAGTATCCTCAAACAAAACAATAGCCCACTTGCTACTAAGTTATGTTATGGAAGATACAAAGACACTCTCAACAAGAGCATTGCTTTACCTATTATCAATAATATGTTAAAATATTTTGCTGACAAGAAATTTGGCTGATTTTCCCCTACTAGTATTGTATAAGAAATATAGGCAAAGAATGCAGATGGATAAGAGCTTAGTTTTTAGCTCCTACTTTTCCCTACTAGGGCTCTAGCTGGAATAACTTTCATTTTCTACTCATCTCTATATTTTCCCTCAAAAATGGCTTTACAACCCTAGTTGCCAGCTGTCTTATATTACATGTCACTTCCCATGCCTTCCCTTCTTCCCCATTTCCACTCTCATTCTTCATTCCCAGGCTCACAGCTCTGACTCCAGCCCAATCTATTTTACTACAGGTGGAGTTACCCTTCAAAGAATCATAAAATGGTTTGGGTCAGAAGTGACCTTACAGATCATCTAGTTTCAACCCCATGCCATGAGCAGGGACACCTTCTACTAGATCAGGTTACTCAGAGGCCCATCCAACCTAGCCTTGAACATCTCCATTGATAGGAAGTCTACAGCTTCTGTGGGCAACCTGTTCCAGTGCTTCACGACCCTTATAGGAAAGAACTTTTTCCTAGTATCTAAACCTACCCTCCTTAAGTTCACTTCCCCTTGTCCTATCACTACATGTCCTGATGAAAAGTCCCTCTCCAGTCGTCTTCTAAGTTCCCTTTAGGTGACTCATTCCAAGAGGTCCACATCTTTCCTGTGTTGGGGGCCCCAGGGTTGGACACAGCACTCCAGGTGGTGTCTCACAAGAACAGATAGAGGGTAAGATTCACTTCCCTTGATCTGCTGTTCGCACTTCTTTTAATGCAGCCCAGGACATATTTGGCTTTCTGGGCTACCAGTGCACAATGCTGGTCATGTTGAGCTCCTTGTCCGCAAACACCCCTAAGTCCTTCTCCCCCAGGCTGCTCTCCATTAATTCTCCTCCCAGCCTGTGCTTGTGCTTGGGATTGCCCCAACCCAGGTGCAGAGTCCTTCCACTGTGTGAAAACAGGGCAGAGAGACAGGGTCAGAAGAAAACCCTGCCACATTCACTGTGTGCTGGAGAGTCTTGCTTAACTTGTCCTATAGCACAGAAAAGCCTAACTAGTGGAGCCTCATCTGAAGAATTTCCATCTTATGGTTGAAGGAACCCTTGTAGATTGGTCCACAGAAGCTTCCTTCTCTGGCCCTCCACATATCTGCACCATGTAGAGTGTTTCCAGGAGGGAAAAACAAACAAACAAACAAACACCAAAACCAGAAGCTTCAAGAAACTCAGAAAGAGATAAAAAAATTTAAAAATCCCATGTAGAGTGGAGCAGATTAATGCTTCGTTAGCACAAACACTGCAGATGTTCAAGCATTTTAGTTAAATGAGCAATGTAAAATACTTTTTTGTTGACCAAAATGTTTTATTTGAAAGTTCAAGTGTTTATAACTGTAAACAAACATAAACATTTCTTCCGAAAGAGTTAACAAAAATTTTTTGATACTTTCATTCTCTTCATAGAGAGCTACTGCAATTCGTGCTGCAATCAGTATATAGCTTCAGCCAACCACAAACTGCTAACTTCTCTGGTATGTCATCTATTATTGCCCAGCTGCAAATAACACTTTTATCAGAAGTTTGGTGAAATTATGAATGTAGTGCTGATAATTACCTATGACAAACATGTTGAACCATACAGTCTTCCTACTTTATGTTCAGTCAAGTATCTCTGATGCAGCAACAAAATCATTCTCCCCAGTGGTTCATCAACTGTAAACTGAATAATAAATAACACAAAAGAATGTCAAGGTCTCTTCTCAGGAAATTATTTACAGAGATGCTGCAGACGCTGTGGTGCAGAGGCTGTATACATATACAGTTCAATTTTCTTGCACTGCCTTTGAAGTACTCCTTTGTGCACCCTCACTTTCTGGAGCTCTGACAATTATATCCTTGTCCTGTCTGTGTTGTAACATATAGTTGAACACGTGCTCACTCAAAAAGAAGTCTGTCAAGACGTGTTTCTCCTGATTCAGCCAAGTTCAACCTTATGAACCTGCCTGTCTGAGCTTTAGAGCTGTAGATTTTTTGGTCTGAATTCACTTTCCCAAAACCCTTCATGTCCAAAGAGACATGTGGCCACACAACCCTGCAGAGCAGTTCCTGTTGTCTAACATGTTTTAGCTTTACTTTGGGTTAAGGTTGGTTGCATGAGCTAGTAGGCACATGTCCATATTCGAGAGCGCATGTCTCTTGCTGCAGCTCCACTGCAGGGCTAAGAGAATGAATTTTTCTGAAATTGAAGCCAACCTCACAGCCTACTTTTACTCTATACCTCTACATCTTATTTTTCTGGTGCTCTGGTGCTTGTCTGACTCCATAGTAATTCAGTTTAGCTCATTGACACAGTGGCTTTTTGAAGGAGCAGACTTTTATTCCCCTGGGTTAGTTTGCTGATGATTTGGGAAGCTAATCCAGCTTTCCAAGGACTGGACAAGCACTAGACTCAGCTGTAGGAAAGCAGGAGGGATGTACACCATGATATGAGTAAGGAGGGACAAAACTGTCTCTGTAAAAGCAACTAACAGGGAAGTTGTTGATAGATTCTATAACTTAAGGGATTTCTCTTACTCCTCTTGAAACTTTCACCTCTTTTGGAAGAGAAAGGTCATAAAAAAGGCTTTTTCCCCAGAATGTTTTAGCTTGGTATAAAACACACATAGGAACTAAGATTTGTTTACATTTTTAGGGGTTCTTTTTTGGTTCTTTTTGTTTGTTTGTGGTTTTTTGGTTTTGTTTTTTGCTTTGGGAGTTTTTGGTTTTGTTTTGTGGTTTTTTTGTTTTTTTTTTTTTTTTGTTTGGTTGTTCTTTTCAGAAAAGATGGTTCACCTTGCTATCTGCCTTTATTCTTTGTTTTGAAATACATTCTTGGCTTTCCTTTCACGTTTATCATAAAATATAAAATTTATTAAAATGTAATAATAGTCAAAAATCTATGTGTTAATAATAAGTATTTTGTAAGGATTATTAGTTGGTATTTTGGAAGATATTTGCTAGCCATTCTCTATCAATATTTTCATATATTATTTACAGTCAAATTTTAGGTGATGTTCAAACAGGTGTTCAGATTCAACCTGTTGAGAACACTGCTGAGACATGGAAGAACCTAAAAAAAAAAAAATGCACAGAAGGAACTGCCAGAGTTTGAAGGTTTAGAGCAAGTTTTGAAAAGATATGTCAAGAAAGTGCTTGCCACTATTCCAAACACAAAGTACTAAATTAAACTACTAAAAGCAGAAGGTGAAACAGTGCTATAGTCCTAGCTACTACCCATCAGTTATGCCAACCATAACAAATGTTAATCATTGAAGTAGTACAAGTTTGTAGGAATTTTAAAGAAAGATGGTATATATTGGCTAATTGGCTAGAACAGGAGTGATGAACAATTCAATAATTTTTTTCCAGGACATTGTGGTTTTGCCTATGAATCAGATTATTTGCTTGAAAAATGAAAAGTCAGGAAAGTGATAAATCTTTTCATCTTCTTCCAGCTCACAAATAAAAATGAGATGGAGAGGATCTATTAATTCTAAATCTTTGAAAGACTTGTCATCTCTGATTCAGTTCAACCATTAAGCATAGTCAGTATTTCTCCATATAAAAGATTAATTTATTGATTTTTTTTTGCCTTTTTTTAAAGAAAAAAATTTTGTAATTCAATAGAAATTAATCTGGTTTGTGTGTAAGTGGATCCTAATTTCTAATCAAATGCAGCTTGTACAACTTCCAAGATATGAACTAGTTACTAAGTAATGGTGAAATAAATTGCTTATATTTTTCTATATTGAAAACACTTAAAAACCAAATTTTTACAAAAAATTACAAATAATTGTAACACTGTAGAAGTTTTTCAACTAAAAGAGATTTTATGTTTTGTAAGTCAAGGTGAATGTTCAAGTGTAAAGGTTAAATTTAGCTGAAAGTTGGAATTCAGATGAGTTATACTGGGAATGCCATTATGCAGAATCTTAACTAAAATGTAAATATGAGAGAAAGGTTAAAAAATGCACAATTTAAGTTTTCCTGATCATTAGTTTAAATCATGATTCATGATCAGTGAACTGTGTAACTTAGATTAAATTTGATGAACGGGCATAGGGCAGGCAAAGTCTGAAGTGTCTATTGTGATAACTGAGAAATCATCACTAAACCAGATCTGAAAATGAAATAAGTAGAGTTTTCTCTGAAAATCCAAATATTGAACTGCTGTTGCAAAAATAATAGCCCTGATCCACACCTTATCTTTGAATAAAAAAAAACCAAAACGTAAACCACTTTTCAAACAAGTAATCAAATATATCAAATAATTAAGAAACTGTGCTTTCATTTCCAGTTCCAGTGTTATGATAACAGTATAAATAGACAAATTTATTATTCTTTTAGTCACTGATTAGCTAAAATGTGTCCTACAATCTTCAGGACTTCAATGTCAGTAGATTACCAAATACTCCAATTTGTTGGAACTAGTGATTTCAACCATAGCCTTTTTACAATCACACAAATAATGTAAGCACTAAAGCCTAGGATTATGCTTCTTCCCAAAAGTTAGCAATTTTCTGTTCTAATTCTGGCTTGCACTAAGACTGAATCAAATCATATGCATGTTAGACATATCCAGGATAAATACACAATTTCAGAATCAAAAGAGTTTCTCGCAATTGCATGTCCCATTCTTTTTCAGAAAGACTCTGTTTCAGGAATGTTTATTACTCTGGAGCAAAGCTAGATCAATTTAGAATTAATCATAAAACAGAAATAACTTTTTTGTTTGTTATATGCAGAAGGACTTTTCGTTCCTACTCAAACATACTCAGCCTTGAAGCTAAATTTCCTAACCAGAGATGGTTTACTGTGACACGTGTTGGCATGATGTAGCAGAAAAGCACAATAATAGACTTTGACAAGGATTTTCATCAGGTCATGGTAAATTCTTAGGATCTTGGCAGGTCTTCATCTACCATGCCTATCTGTAAAATGCATATATCACAGACATAACCAAAGCCAATGACTCAAAAAACCCCATACCAAATCAAAGTGAAAAAATAGCAGTTACTACTGGCAGGATGAGTAACTATTGAAACAAACTATTATGTAAAAAGGTGGATGCTATTTTTTTTACTATTGATAAATTGTGCCCAAATACATGGCTGGAAAACACACCTTACAAATAACTGTTCCTTGTAGGGTACCCATGTGAATCTTTCTGCCTGCTTGCATAGACAACACAAGAAAGCATTGCAGTCCCTTCTTTCCTTGCAGTGTAGGGAGTAAAGAAACAGTTAAGAACTGAGAATCACAGAAATGGTCCTACTGCCGCTTCTGCCCCTCTTAAGTAAAATGATTTTCATTTGCGTCACCATATTTCATCAGGCGTTATGTGCCTGTGTGTGTTCTTGGAAATTTAGTACTGATTGATGATAATTTTGCTGTTAGCAAATATTAGTTTTAAATTTGGGAAATTAACATTTGGTTAGTAGATTTTTAAAAGGAAATCAAGTCTTTCAGAAATAATGTTTACCATGAACTAAAGAGGAGGCCTGTTGTTTTCATTTCTGTGCAAAGTTCATTTAATTTAGTTAAATACTCATTTGACTCCAGAACAGAGATACCACAGCAAAACCTACTCAGGAAGGAGATACTACTAGAGATTGTTCTGTAGTCAGACTTTTTTTTCTAAAATCTTCACCTCTTAATAAATGTAAAATTAATTAGATCACTATATTAATCTCCAAGGAAAGAACTGACAACTCTTTCCATGAAGAAACCATGTCTTTGCAGTTCTAAAAGCCCTTTAGAAGTTATATCTCCCACATCAAAGTAGAAGCAACTATTACACAAATCTGAGGAAAATGGCAAGAAAAAAGGCAGTAAATGTGTATATTTTCAGCTTTCCTGGAAAGGAAATAATCTGAGATTATTTAGAAAGCCTGTCATTATCCATCTCTGTTCCTCAAATTTTTAATATCTGAAATTAAACCAGTCATCTTCATAAATATTTGGCAATTCAGTGCATAGGTATTGACAAAAAACCCAAGATATATCACTCTGATGCTGCTCTTCAGCTAACACTTGAAAAGAATAAACAAGGAGCAAGGCAAATTAAACCACATTTAAGAAAAATTAAAAAGTCAATTCTTTTCTAATCCTTTCATCTCAAAACATTGGAAGAGTTCCAAAACTACACTGCAAGGTCCCACGGTATCTGGCACAAAACACCATACTTGCAGAGAATTTTGTTCTCTGACTGCCCATGAGCAAGTTTGTCACAAAAACAATTCCTTTGCAGCACTTACTTTATGACTTCACTGTGAAGAGTTGAGGCCATTTCTCCAGTCAAAGGTGTTCACTTTCACTTCAAAGGTTTTTTCACTTCATCTTTTGATGTGGGTTTTTTTTTTTCCTTTCCCAGGAGTAGTTGTCCCTGAATGTGTCTTTACCTGAAAAATAACCTGTTGCCTGAGAAGAAGATCCTTCAGCCTGACTTGAACCTTGCAGGATTCCAAAGGGACTTTTCTGGTTTCCCATAACTCTTCTGAAGATTGGCTGGAGAACTCTCAAACCTAAAATAAAAGGACTTCAAAAATGAAACCACACAATCTAATGCTACAACAACCATTTCACCACCAGGAATGATCCATCAGTCACTTAGTTATATATCTTTTTTTACCATAGGGGAAAAGGTGTATAATATCATTGTGAATTAAGTGTTTTAGAGCAACAAGTTACTACCACACGCTGTACTAAACATTTTGGAATGAGTCTACTGAACCTAAGCCAAACGCAAACTTCTTAAAAGCAGAACTGTGTGACCACAAAGTCTGGCAAAGTGTTAGATCAGAGTTCAGACTTCAGAAGCACAGGAGGTTGTACTTAACTGTAGTGGATAGCGTTACCCAATGTTACTAGGCAGGTGACTCAGAGGTTTTCTACTCAGGAGACAGCTTGTCAATCATATCTGCCTGGGAAAGAGGATCAAAATTTTCTCAACTTGGACAAGTTGAACTGGGACATGAGAAAGGGTTGCTCAGAGGGGCCAGAACTAGGTAAGACCCTGAGAAACCTGAAATGACTTCACAGTTGACTCTGCTTTGAGCAGAGAGGTTGGACCAAATGATCTCCAACAGTTCCTTCCTATCTAAAATCTTCCATGATTACCTGATTTTTTGGATAAATCTTGGGTTTCAGTGGAGTTTCTGATTTATACTAATTGACTACACAATGTCAAGTTAAGAAATAAGCTTACCTGTGTTTACCTTAGTTCATAACTTTTCTCTGTGCCCACCTCTGAGCACTCCTCTTCTCTACTCTCACAGAAGGATCTCCCTTCTCCCAGCTGTTCTGTCTCCAGGACTGATCACTAAATAAAAAAAGAGATGAACCCTCAGTTCAGATGTCAGGTTCAAGAACCAGCGGCAGTTTTTTCCCCTTGTTTCATCATAGACTAGGGCATTTCCAATATCAGGCAGAACTTTTAGGATATTTGGTTTGTTATTGTGCAAAACATAATTATTCAAATTGACTACTTTTCACAGATTCCTGCAAAATGAGGTGATAGAGTATTTCCAAGAAAAACTCATTAGAAACATTAACACAGGCAATACTGGTTGTTAATTTTTCCCTTTTTTCCTACACGCATTTCAGAACATTTCAGAAATGTCTGACACATCCTAATCAAGCATCAACTAAAGCAGATAGAGAGTGTAAGGTATTTTTGCCCCAACTGTAAAATATTCACAAGGTAATAAGGTCAAAACCAGAGATTTACAATGGGAAATGCTCAGTTTTCTCAACAAAATAAGGTGTTATCAGCCCTTCCAAAATTAATCCTTTGGTCATTTCTTAAGAATTGGTATGATAAGCTAACAATCTGGAGCATAAGTTTACATGAGCATATACTTTCTCTCTAACATCCAGAATCCATCAGCCACATACTGTCAGTCCAAATGAACCTGAAAATTAAGTCTAGCTAAAATAAAATTTCAATATGTCTTCATCTAAATAAAAGTTCTGAATGTGACTGCACATGTCTGACAAGCAGTGGCTTGGCTCAGGTGATTTTAGCTGTTGCATGAGCTTTGCCAAATATACCATACGCATTTTTTGTCTAACAAACAAAATTCTATTTCCTTTAAAAACAGCTGGGTTCAGAAAAAAGTGAGAGAAGTAGATGACTGGTGGAAACTCACCACCAGAGGGGAATAGGCAAGGTTTGAAAATAGGGTGAGTACTGGCTATATCCTCCAGGTTTCCCACCCCAAAGATCTGAAGTGATGTAAAAATTAAATTATCCTGCTGACGGCACTAACTAAAAAAAGGAATAAAGAGCACAGATGACTCGATACACTCAGTAAAAGTACTCATACATACTACCTGAGGATATGATGTGATGTTTGGCTGGGTGCAAGCCATGGGTCACATCACAAAACTCATAAGCAACAAAAGGAAAAAAGAAAATGTGCAGGTACGGACTGTTCAAGATGAAATAGGTGGCAACGGCCAAGGATGAAAAAAACCAAAGTTGTTCCAACTTAAAAAAAAAAGCAACAGACTCTCAAAATGTAGTTCTACAAGTTAAGAAAATTAGCCTCTCAATTTCAATTGCCAAAAACTAGTGCTTAAAACAGACTCAGATTCTTACTTGAATTCTAATCTTATCATCTTCAGTCATATCAGCCTTTGTAACATCCTACTGGATACAAGCATGAATACAGAAATCAGCTCTAGGAAATCTGGAGAGAAATGTATTAATGGATTCATGGGAGGCCAAGAATAACCACAGAAGGTGCAGATATTGTCATCTCCTTGTAGCTTCTCCCAGTGTTTATGATCATTATTGTTGTAGTGACACTAAAAAAACAGGAAGCTATATTTAAATTCCAAAGAAGGTATTTGGAGTTCAAAATGCTAATCATATTTCCCTTTAGAAAGGGAAGGAAACCTCATAATAGCTCACATATGAATTTTATTGATTTATTTCTGTTCATTAAAAGCAGATGTTCTCTGTAGCCAAAAAAATCCAGGAGCTTACAGGAAAAGTAGACTTGGATGGTTAAAGCATAGCAGTTAGTTTACCTCACCATGTGCTGTTTTTCAAGCTTCTAGCAGTCAGATGGCTGCCGGAAAATAAACACAGTCATCTGTGAGGGCATAGAAAGTTATCAAATAATAAAGGCTGTGTCTGATAAAAACTGATTAGTTCTAGTGGCAAAAGAGCAAAAGTCCTTCCACAGATTAGAATGACATTTCATTTCCACTGCTTGGAATGTAAGGCTCCTATTAAAAGCATTTTAGTTAGTAATGCAAATAAAACTTAGGACTGATTTTTCTGCTATTTCCTGGAATACAGTAGTTCAATAATAAACTTACAGAAAATCAATTGAAGGCAGATCTGACATTCTGAAAACAAAATTTGCTGTTTTATAAATCTCTTCCTTCTGATTTCTTACTGACATGAAAGATAGAGATGAGTGTGTACTGGGCAAATAAAAAAAATTACTTGGATAACATCATGATCTTAGGCAGACTCAGACTTTGTATTTTAAATTTGTGGTAGATCTGAAAAGTCTTATTAACAAAAAATATAGCTCATTAAGGGAAAAATTATGATGAGACGAGTTTCCCTGAATAAATAGTGGGTGGAATGATGTCCATTCTCTCCTGCATTTTTAAAGGTTTTTGAACCAAGCAGGTCAGAAAACTCTACTGTGTCATTAATCAGAATTACCTGATTTTAACTTTAGCCATACCTAGCAATGTCACTCTGTTCAGTCTCTTATCAATTAAATGAGCCAGTAGCTGCTAAGTGAAAACACCTGCTGAAATTGATTAAACCATATGGGCATAACCATTAACAAAGCTGACTGCAGTCCCCCACACTTAAAGACACAAATGGCAAAAACAGTGCACAGGATCTCCCACTTATCCTTCTTCAGGGATTGGGAAGTGTAATCATGTTTCAGCTGTTCTGTTTTTAACATGGTGCCTCAAGGAAATAAGGCTTGTTCAGACAGATTGTCTGTCCCTGCAGTTGTATGTCTCCCCAGGGACTTCAAGTTTCAGCCAAACTTACAGAGGCATTGAAGTCTCAGATATTAGACCTACAAGCTTCATAAAAATAATCACTGGGTAAAGGAGAAGTAACAAACAAATGCTCTGACTGTGGGAAGAAGAAATGAGCAAGTGAACATGAGCTTTTTAGCTTTACTGGAGATTCCATATGGACAGGACACCCAGCAGGTGCTCTATTCATATGAAAATCTTCCGTTGGAGCTTTTAATCAAGTGCAAAAACAAAGATAAAAAAGTTTTCTTGTTTCAGGATTGGAAATAAATAATTGCTTCTTCAGAACATCAAAGTGAGAATAGAAATAAACAGAGAGGCAGACAGGGTAAGTCTCTATCATATACTCTTCCATGCTCCCAAACACTTCTGCATTACTTAATGTACTGCAGGTGGTGACTAAAGCAATGGTTTGTGAAAGCTTCTCATTGCAGCATTATGGGTCTTTTTCTACTAGATCAAAAGATACTTCTCTGCTTCAATTTTTGGGAATCATTTTTCAAAATACTCTTTTCCTCCACTTTAAAATTGGCCTCAAGATCTAAACTTGTCAACTTTTTTCAGATACATTTAAAGTTCAAAGTATAAGCTGTTTTGAAATATTTTTTTAGATTATTCCAAATATATTAATTTTTCTCAGTTCTCCATTTTACAAAATCCAAGCACTCAGATGCTATCAGCCATCCAGGTACAATAGTTGTATTGGAAATGAGTCCCTATTAGAAAAGACCATGACCTCAACTGAGTACATTGATAAGAATATATAGTACGGTTTTGAATTTACTCTTAATAAAAATGTACTCATTTATATACAGGCATTAACCACTACATTGAAACTGGGATACGACAAGCGCCACAAGTAGGTCTCCTAACTTTTGCCAGATCTTATGACTCAAAATATAGTCAAATAAAAAAACCCATAGTTATTTCAGTGATTCTTGGCCTCCTTATCAATATGAGGGTTTAAAGGGGATTCTCAGGCACCCCTTACTTGGAACTTAGCCCAGAACAGATGCTGATACTGACTTCTACCTCCGCAGAAGACACAAGCAAGATGGAGGGAGCGAGGCAGCAAATTCCAATTTCTGAAAATGCAAATATACTTCAGAGCAAACTGCACTGAACAACATTGCAATTGTTTCAGTCCTGAAACACGAGGACCAGAAAGAAGAAGAGAAAGGTTCTCTGCAAAATCCAAAGTATGTCAGAGGCATGGTCAGTGAGAAGGGCCACTTCAGCATTCCTACAGGCACTGCAAACAAGAGGGCAGTTCATGGTCATTATGGATATCCATTGCTGCAGTGGACTGTGCTGGTTTATAGTTGTAACAAAAAGAATGAGCAACCTATTGAACATGGTTCTGCATATAAACAAAATTCTTCCCTTACAGTCACTCTTGTTGATTTCAAGATGCATGGTTATAAATAATGGGCAACATGTACTTTTATTTTCTGATAAAATATTGCCAGAAAGAATAAGCAGGGAAGCTACGTTCATGTCCAGGATCACACTGCCAGTTCAAAACAGATTTTTTCCTTATATATATTTTTTTCCAAAAGTGACTAATGATCATGGATGGTTGCACTCATCCCTGCTATTAGTTGAAGCCAAGTCAGAGCAGCTTTAGCTTGGATTAATATGGAACATAAAAGCTTTTGTAAAGTAAGTCTTGTTCACCAACTTTATTTCTTTCCTACATAGTTTTCCCATGTTATTTGTCAGCTACTTGGTAAAAGCTAGTGGTAAAATATTTTTTTTTAAAAAGGACACAGACTGGAAAAAAGGTGTCATAATAATTGTTAGGAGCTTCAGTTTCTTCTTTTACAAAAGGTAAAAATAAAACATTTGTTCACATCTCCCAAAAAGTATTTCTGGTGCCTTGCAGCCATAACTCATTGTCATGAGGAGTTACAGTTAACCCTCTTTTGCAGGAATTTGTATGAAGAAACTTTCCTGTCCTTTTCAGCCATGTAATACACGCCCCCCCCCTCCCCCCCCCTCGAGGAAACACAGCTGTAGGGGTGAGCTGTACTAGAACTGATGTCTTCATATCAGCCTGGAGGATCCTGCAGCACTGTCATCTGGGGTTCCAGACACTGGTCATGGAATGGAGGCCCCCAGCTGGTACCTTGAGTCATATGGAGAGAAAGAGATGCAGAGGAAGACTGTAGGTGGAGACTGATCTTCTAGATAGGCTTTTTTATTACTTTTATTTTTGCTTATTTTTTTCTATGCAACACACCACCTCCTGTGCTCTCTCCCACTCCATAAGTCCAGGAATAAGGCACACTGACCTGACAGATCATGTTTAAGACTGACCATTCACAATCTGTCACATCCAGTATGTGGAGTCTTGGAGCGAGAAAGAAAATGTGCAGAAGTACCATGAAAAGTATGAGGGGGATCAGGAGGTAGGAGCCAATTAAATGAGTCACACACTCAATATGAGACACTTCACAGAACCTCCTCAATCTCCTACCAGTGCTGCACATCCACTGAATGGGTTTGAACTGTAACTCCTGAGAAGTACAGCCATTCTAGTATCCATTGGCAACTACAGCTGAGAGGGTGAGATTGTCCATCTTCCTTTACCTCATGCCTGATATTGCAAATCTAGAGATTATTCACAAATACTTCAATATTGCCGTGGGGTAGCTCTAATAGAAAATACACTTGCATGTTCTCTCTTTAGATATTATTTTAGTTACTGTAGGAACTCTCTACATCACATTATACTGAAAAATGAATCTGGTGTTCTAAAAAATTTTTCTGCTTTATTTTGGGTATATGAGAGACACGTGATATTCCAAGAAATAAGTAATGCTTGAGTGCATTCAAAATCACCTTTAAAGAACATCAGCAAGGTTCATTTGCAAGAACTGCATTTTAAAAGTTAAGTTACCTACCTGTTATCATAGAAAAGCTATCATACCACTTTAAAAGACAATGCTCAAGGCCATGACAAATTATTTTCCCAAATGTTCTTACTATTAAAGGCTAAATCAACTGAACCAATAACTTTCTGTTAATTTGTAACATTTTCCCAAGTGCTGCCTTTGGAATAGAAAATGAAAATAAATTACCCTCCAGTGCTTTACAATGCCTTCCTTGCATATAAATGTGCTCCAAAGACTTGAACAATGCTTAATAATGTCTCTGGGTGTTTTTGAGGTCTGCAAATTCACACTTAAGGACCATAAAAATGCGCAAGGCACACAAGCCAATGACACTTCCACTTTTTTTGAACTTTTAAATTTCAATGGCAAATCTAGCTCAAAATAAGAACTCATCTCAGAATGTTCATTTATTTTTCATACAACGTATAAAACACACCTTTGGATGGAGAATACTTTGGCTCAACCTCTTTCTATGTTTTAGAAATTATCCAGGACATAAACTGTATGTTCAGTAAATTATACACAGACTTGATGGTGCCAGAACACAGCAAGTAAATCAATTTGATAAACAGAGACACTTAAGATGTATGCGCTGGTCTTATGAAGCTCCTGAGATAACAAAGACATCAGAGGGGACTGCAAGTGACAGCAAATTTGCCAAACTCAGGAACCAATATTTTAGGCACTAAAGAGGCATTTAAATGTAGAAGGGCAGGAAGTCAGGGCTATATCAAAAAATATAAGTAGTATAAAGCTTTTATTCTGAAGTATATGCACTCCTAATGAAAAGGTCAACTTAACGTTAGCCATTTTTACTCCCTTTTCAATAGTACATACCAGCTGGTGGCAATTCTGAGAGAATGAGAACAAATGGCACTGGTGGATAGATGATACTCCATGTCTCTTAGAGATTTAAGTGGACACAAGCGAAGGGAAATAGAGGGGGTGCAATCCAGCTATACAGCGGGGCCTCTGAGTTCAGGAGCCCATGCAGCAGCCCCACGACCCAGAAGCCCTTGGCAGCCAAAGGAAGGAACAGTGCCAGGAGCGGCCCAGGGACATTTAAATGTTTGCAGGGAGCACAAGCGACCCAGAGCACAGTGAATAGGAACAGGCAAGCAGGGTTGTGGTACTTCGGTGAGGGTGTGACACAGCAGTTTGCAGGGCAGTTCACACAGGCAGGACAAGCAGGAAGGGACCCTCTCTGACCATACAGGAGTGGCCAGTGGAGGCAGAAAACAGATTCAATATCTCATAAGGAAGAGCAAAGACACCCTTGCAGTCCATGTCTTATTAGCATACTAGTTTAAGCTTCCTCACTTATGCTGTTGACACACTGTAGAGCTCAATCCCCTGTAGCTGCAGGAGTCACTGAACCAGCCATGTCAGAGGCCTCCAGCCAGACAGACCTGCTGATGGTAGACACAGATCTCCAGGTCACAGGTTGCCAGGATGACCTTTGGGAGGCTGGGGCAGACAAACATTTATTTTGCAGAAAGTGTGCTGTGGTTGAAGAACTGCGTCACCAGGTGAAGGAACTACAGGAAGAAGTAAACAGGCTTCTTAATGTTTGAGCAAATGAGCAAAAGAGAGATAGATCATTTTCAGAGACACTACAGTCTCAGGACTCTCGGGAGTCTTGAATCTCCATTGCAGTGGAGAAGCAGGTGGACTCAAAGCCCTGCAGGGTGATTAGTCAAAGGACAGTTAGTCAAGGGTCTGTTAAAGATGAAGGCTGGAAGCAAGAGAACTCACTGCATGTACCAGGAGTAAGGTTCATTCTCAGAATTCAACAAGTAGGACTGGCACCTCCTACTACAGGCTCTGACAAGGTGGATGAAGGCCTTTCTGGGGTAGTGGGGCCTCCTGAAACACCACCAGCTGTACCCTGCACCAAGACCTCCTCTGTAAACAGGAAAAGAGGTTAGTTGTAATAGGAGATGCCCCACTAAGGGGAGCAGAGGGCCTGATAGCAGACCAGACCCAGCTCACAGGGAAGTCTGCTGTCTCCAAGGGGCTCAGATAAGGGACATTACTGGAAAACTCTCCAGTCTAGTAAGGCCCTTGGATTTCTATCTGTTACTAGTTGCTCAAACTAGCAGTGAACAAGTAACAAAGAGAAGTCTGAAGGCAACCAATAGACTTCAGAGCCCTGGGATGATTGGTAAAGGGATCAATCAGGAGCACAGGCAGGGATTTCCTTGATTCTTCCAGTAATGAGGAATAATATTGATAGGAATAGGCAGATCCATCAGGGCAATGAGTGGCTCTAAAGTTTGTGTACTCAGAAAAATTTTGGGGTTTTTGACCATGGGATGATCTACTCGACACCTGATCTAGTGACATCTGACAGGATACACCTGTCTCAGAGGGAAAATTAGTTCTAGCACAGGCGCTGGTGGGGCTTGTTGACAGAGCTCTACACTAGCTTGGAAGAGGGAAAGGGACAAAACCAGGCTCACCAGTGATGAGTGATGGGATGGTGTGCCAAAACTTGAGAAAATGCTCAATCTGCTTCATGAGGTGTTGGCTACAATGCACCACACCTGAAATGTTTCTACACTAATGCACATAGTGTGAGGAACAAAAGAGGAGCTTCAAGCTTTGGCCCAGTCCCAGAAATTTGACGTCACTGTCGTAAGTTAAACCTGGTGAGATGAATCCTGTGACTGGAGTGCCCTGCTGGACATTTACAGGCTCTTCAGGAGGGATAGGAAAGGCAGAAGAGGCAGAGGGGTGGTGCTGTATGTAATAGAAGAGTTAGAATTTATGGAGCTCACAGCTGGCACTGGCACCATTTGAGAGCCTCTGGGTAAGAATCAAGGAGCAAACAAATAATGTGGATGTCATTGTGGGAGTCTGCTATAGACCTCCCAAGCCAGGATGATAGCACCAACAAATTATTCTTTGAGGAACTAAGAGAAACTTCCAAGTCAACTACCCTTGTCCTTATGGGGGATTTCAATTTGCCAGAAATTAACTGGGAGCATCACACAGCTGGTACAATCTGGGCCAGAAGATTCCTGAAGAACTGAATGGCAACTTTCTGGAACAGGTCCTAAGGGAGCAGACTTGGAAAAATGCTCTCCTTGATCTGCTGCTTGTCAACAGAGTGGATCTTGTGAGTGAAATGCAGAGGGTCAGCAGTCCTTTTCTCCCAGATCACAGAAATACCCTAACACCCAGACTGGACTTTCACTGAACCAGAATTAATTCAGGATGGAGAGACAGGAATCACAGAAAGGAAGATGACTCTGACTCTTTTTACTGTGTGCTATCTAAGGGCTATAATGTATATAGCCACACTTTAAACTGGAGCCTGGAAATCCTGCCTCCTGCATGAGCACTATGGCAGGAAAATCATGCCCTTGCCAGAAAGAGAGCATAAGAGGAAAGGCGTAAGATATTCTTTTCTTCCAGTACCCCCCTCCTAATTAGTCCCCAGGGCAGTAGTTACGCTACATGCTCAAGAAGGTATTATAAATTCCAGTAGACAAATAGCTTTTGAAAAAAAGTCTTTTAATAATCAATTTAATCACATAACTGCAATAAAATTTCCATTTTACTAAATAGATTTAATTTTGAAGATACTAGAGGCATTTCTGTATTTGTGGGGGCTTTCAAGATCACGAGGGAAATATTGTTATTAAAAGACCTTATCAAGCCCTATCAGTCTGTCTGGCACTGCACAGGATGTGAAAACAAGAACTGAAAAGCTTTCACTCTAATAGATAGTTTGGTAGAGGGGCAGGGAAACACAGGCAGGATCCTGATGGTTTTGGAAGAAGCAGACAGCTATCAGCAATTCTCTGCAATAAAAATCTCTACTGGTGATGCCAGAAACCTTACATTTGTACAGAATATCAAAAGAGAGGTTTCACATCCTAATTAATGCACTGTGAGCTTCACACAGCTTGTGTCCATGTATGATCAACAAAGATTTTGGATAGGTACTGTTTTCACATCAGTACTATTTGGTAGAAGAAAACTAATTACCAATTGTTCTTATCCAAACTAGATTTTATAAAGCAGTCTTCAAGTGACAAAAGCACCTTTATGTTGGGAAATAGCACAATGAATTAGACTGCATCATGCCATGCACTTGTCAACTCTCAAAACCTTTTTCTGGGAACAAAAAATTGCTGGGCTTACAACCAGCTGTTTTCAGACTTACAAGACTCCTGTTGTTCTGAATTCCTTTCAGACCATCCTCTTGATCATGATTTCTCTGGAAAGTCTATTGGCAGATGGCCTCTCTCTGTAAGCTGAGCAGCTCGTGTAAGGATCATCACAACTCCCATCAATTTCTTGTGCATCTGGGCCCTGACATCTCTAACATAAAAAGCAAATCCCAGTCAGTATTAACAAGAAAAATAGAACTGGAAAACAAAATTCTTATTACCTAAAGTATTAGACTTCCCTCTGATGTGGATCCTGCCTTCCACGAGGCAATGTCACTATGTCCAGCTCCCATGACTGTAATCTAAATAACTTAGCTACAAGCAATACTGTTACTTTGCACCTACAAGTACTCCACACTTACTGAGGTCTGAACAAACTGCAATTAAAATTGTTAGTATTTTAAAACTAATTTAGTTCAATGAAAGTGTGTACAAAAATGACAAATAGACAGCTACTATATATGCTACCACAGAAGGAATATTTATTCCATAAGTAGGTCTTTAAGAAGAAAGCAGGCTCAATATTTTCAGTCTTGATAGTAGGGGAAAGAAACTAAAAAGTGACTACCATCCTTGTCAGACTGTATTGGCTATGTGACCAACTTAAATTTCACCCAATAATTGGTAACATCGAGGTCACCACAAAAGTTTAATGGTGTAGTCTACATGAAGACAACAAGCTTCTTTAAACAAATGAATATTCCTATGGATAATCTGAAAACAAATCAATGCTGAATCAATAACCTGGACATTAAAATTACTTCAGTGCTGTATAGTCCAACTGCATAGAAATGCACAAATTCAGCACAAAATAAGAATGATGACTAAAAACTTGCATTTTTATGATAAGATAGTGCTTAAAAGGCTTTGAAATCAATAGCAGTATCACCTATATCTCACCAGATCTGTATTGAATCATATGTAACACATACCTTGTACCACACTAAAGAATTTTAGTTTGCCTGTAGCTTGAATTTTAGGACAAGATGGAACCCTTGAGCTTTACATGTAGCCATGAATCCTCATATTAAAAATCACTTTGCTTTTGGAAGAGTGATTTGTAGCAGCTTTAATATGCAAGCCCGTTTGCCGAGAACTGTTCTATAAACTGTATTTGAATGACAGTAAATTCACAATCTCTGTTATTTAATCAACTAGCCTGGGTTTCAGTCTCTAAATTGTCGTGGAAATGTAGTGAGAATCTTCACTGCTAGAGGCTAAAATCAGTGTGAAAAAGAGGGAAATGTGTTCATGGGCTTTCAGATGCAGCTTTGCCTCTTCCTGATCTGGTCACACTTCCTCATTTCCAGCAGCTCTCGCACAAATTCCATGGTCAAGAGAATCCTGCTATAGAGCAATTAATTTTAGATAACCACTTGTATCGTTTCATAGACTCCTCTGCTTTCATCAAAGCTCAGCTTACTACATAGCCTCCGTGGGTTTTGATCATTTAATTAACTGGAGGACGGTTTTCCAGAGCTAACGATGCCTTTTAAATTTATAAGCCCCTTAAGGGGAGTTTTGATGTATTTTAACGGGGGCCGCGTCTTCTGCAAGCGTCCCCTCGGAAAACGGTGCTCCCCCGGTGGCTGCAGAGCCGGGTTGCCTGCCCCCCGCCCAGGCTCCGAGGACCTGCAGGCCAGTCTCGGGGCTGGTGTGCACCGGAGGGGCTGAGCCCACCCGAGCGGTGCAGCCCTCCCGTTATCGGCGGGGTCAGAGCGGCTGAGGGCCGCGGTCGGAGGGGAGCGGAGAGGAGCGGGGCGGAGCGGCGGGCAGCCCCCGGGGAGGCGAGGGGCGGAGCGGGGGCAGCGGGTGCGCTCCTCCCCCGGGGCACCGATGACTCCGTCCCGCTGCCGCGGAAACCCCACGGGAGCGCGTCGGGTTGAAGCGGCATAGGGTCCGGCGCTGCGCGGCGGGGAAGACCGGGAAGGCGGAGGCAGGAGGCGATAAAAACCCCGTCGCCACTGTGACCAGGAGTCTGCTGCCTTCCCTCCTCACCCGCTGCCGGTACCGAGCTTCGGGCCTCAGCTCCGTTCCCGAGGGCAGCGGGCCAGCGCTGCCTGCGCCCGCGGGGGAGCGCAGCCGAGCCGCTGCCGTGCTCTTGGGGCCCCCAGATTCCCCCGGAGCTGAGCGGAGCGCAGCATGCGGGGCTGCGACTGGAGGCGGCGGCGGGGCCGGCATCGTGCTCCTCGGACATGAAGTGGTCACCGGGAGCTCCAGGTAACGCTGCCCGGTGGGGTGGCGGAGCAGATATCCCCCGGTAGTCGGGATATGGCGTGGGACAGATGGGCAGGAGCCGGGGCTGAGAGGGGCCACCGGAACCGGGGGCGAGCGCAGCCCGGCAGCGGGCGGGAGAGACCGAGCCCCTACCTGCGCCATGGAGCGGAGCGCTAGTGGCTGAGTCTGCCCAGGGAAGTCAGTCAGAGACCCTTCGGAATTCCTGAGTGCCCTCGGTCCGATGCCGGCTTAGCCTGCCCGGCCGCCAGACTCACCGAAACTTTGCCCTCTGCCGACTCTCGGTAGGAATCGGGGGTCTGTAGCGTGCAGACCTTGTCGGGAGACTGGCAGGAGCCCCCCACATCGTAGGCAAGGGGGTTTCTCTGAAGTTTAGACCATCAGATAAATTTTGGAGGCGGTGAGGATCCTACGCTGGGCAACTAAACTTTCGTAGGATCTGGAGATTCATTGCTTGGAGACTGTTACCGATACTCTAATAGGCACTGCTGCTTATCATTGCGTTTTTTCTTAATTATTTGCTGATCTCCTTAGCAACTGAAGTAGTTTGCAAGGTTTAAGCTTGGTTGCAGCTTGATTTACAAAATAACATGACAAAAAGGATGAATCTGTTGTTTCACTGATGCATATTTATTTCCCTTGTACTCCCTCAGAGGGATAAGTGTTGACTTTATGTAGCTAGTACTGCCGTAAAGAGACTGTTGATTATTCCGACTGAGGCTTGTTGTACGTCACCCAGTTGCTCATCTGTGTCTCAGTTTTCTTTAAGCCAAGTGAATTATCATGGGTTTAAAAAAAAAAAAAGTAAGCAAAAAAATCTCCCTTCAAAGAAATTATAGTTTTATCTGGCTAAGGTTACTAGGACAAATTAATCTCTAACTCAACACGATTGAGGTCTGGCCAGATGCTGGCTAGAGAGACCACTCCATTTGCCAGGCTGACCTCAGGATCAGCTTGCTGCAAATATGATGTAAAGCCATTTTTTCATCACTATTAGTTCCTGCACCAAACACAATTTAGTCCAGTGTATCAAGACATCTCCCAGATGTAGCTCACCAACGGTCTTTGCTGTCCAATCTGTCATGTCAGTAAATCTCGTGGATTACGATCGTTGAGTAATCCAGATCTGCTCAGTCAGAAATGCTGAACACAGCTGTCAGGAAGATTTTAAGCAGAGAATTCCTTTTCCACTCAGGAGTGATAAAAGCAGAGTAGAACCTGGAGACTGAAGTGAGGTGGCCACTGTAGGAATATTTCCTCTGACAGCATCCCCACCCACACACAAGGAATGGAATCTTATGCAGACCTTCCTTATAAGTGTAACTTTAAAAAAGATTAATTGCATAGGATGCCACTAGTCTGTTTGTAATTAATGGCTGTGTCATGCACTTAAGCAGGATTCGCAAAATTAGGATTAAAAACATGAGTAATTATACTTGTATAATGTTGTTGTTATAAGTTAATAAAACCCTATTCTAAAGGGCACTTTTTCTTATGAGTTCATGAGGAAAGCTTTGTCAAATGTCATGCCAGAAAAAAATAATAGAGCTATGAGAAAACATTAACATCTGAGCCACCACTGTTCCATTTCATGTATTATATTTAACTAATACAGCCCTGCTTCATCTGATATGTTGACTGGTACAGGGGGGCAGCACCTATGTAGACACTGGAAATCAGTGAGGAGGTGCAAAGATGTATGAGTGATTTGTGTGCTGATGAGACTGGGACAAGACTCGAGAGAAGACAGTCGTAGGAGATGTGGTGCAAGGGAAGGAGGTAGGGGATGTAGAAATGGTGTGAACCTTCTGGAGGGTGAACTGAGATATTTAATATTTTCTAGTGTTTGAGCTCTCTAGAGACTACTATGCCTGCAGTAGTACAGTGGGGTTGTGTGCAAATGTTTGCATTTTCACTGCGCAAAATGTGCCAGCCAGATGTGGGACTATTTGCATGACCAAGAAAATGCTTTACAGTAGGAATAACATCTATCAAATCAAATTTTTTTTATGATGAAAAGACTGACGGTAGTATTTGCAAAAGGATTCAGGTGCTCCAGTCCAATTCACTGCTTAAATTAAGAGATGGGCCACGTAAGGATTTTTTTAGCAAAGTCTCGAATAGATAGTTTGGTATACAGGTCCCCTAGAAGAAACAGCAATAAACCTGAAGGTACTTGCAGGAGATGATAAAGTTGGTGTAGAGATTATTAATGTTGCATTAGTGGGAGAGAGAGCCCAGAGAAAAGGGAAATGAGTGTCTAGGACATTAATAGATCTTCTAGTGATAACTGATGGTGAAGCTGTATGTTGCCTGGCATTCCCTTTTTCCATAAGCAGCTCTAGCTGCTCAGTACTTTAAAAAGAACCAAACAAAACAAAACCAACCCAGAAATAAAAATAAGATGCCACAAAAACAAAACCACAAAATAACAACCCCCCTAAAACAAAACAAAAACAAACCAACCAACCAGGGAAACACACACACACAAAACAAAACAAACTCATCTCAGAGAGTACTGTGTTTTTGGCAGTGAACTTAAAATATCACACTTAAACACTACAAAGAAATTATTTCTTTGAAAAGAATTCAAGAACAAAACTCCCAACTGTGCCCTTCACTTTACTATAAATGAAAAAACTATTTACCCAGTTCATTCAGAAATAATGGTGAAGTACTTTGCCAGAGTCTGTTGGCACGTGTTAACTGATAGTGTTCAATAGCAATATCTCTCTTGAGAAAATATGCAATATTGAAATTTGTAAAATAGGACTTTTCTAAGACCTGAAGTAATGTGACTGGGGTGAAACAAAATGCCACTTTTTAATATAAGGCTAATTGTTGGCTTTGTGCTTCCTTTCCACTTAACACATACGCGTTACTACCCAGAAATGTTTATGCAAAGTAAGTTCAAATGACCACATAGGTTATAAATATTTATGTTGATCATGCTTGGCTTTGCAGACCATCCTGGGTAACCTGTGTAGAAGATTTGAGGAACATAGGTTGAAGAGCAAGTTGCAACTCAACAGTCCTACCCTCCTAAAGGGCAGGAAACTGTTGGGAATGTAGGCACTGTACTGTGAGTTGGGCATGGCAAGGAATGTTTCTGCTCTTCAGTGTACTCTCTAAATAGTCTTGTGTGTCCTATGGTATGTTTAGAGTGTCTGTAATTTGGATTTGCCCTTCCAGGCAAGGCAAGTTATCTGAAACAGTTTTCATTTTTCAACTTCAACAAGCTTTGAAAATGGGCAACCCAGTTTTCAGCCCTTGCAAGATTTTTTTGCTCCTCTGAACTCAAAGGTATTGTGTTGATTTACACTACACACTGCCCATGGGATTTGATTGCAGATTAGCTCAGGAATAGTTGTAGGCAGAAGCAAACATGCAAGGTTATCTAGTGTATTAAACTTGGTAACCCTTCCAAACCTGAGCATTGACCTAGTATGTTCCACCTGAAGTATCTCCAGGGCTGCAGTTATATTCAACACGGAAACTGATTTTTGAAAGTGCTGCTCATCTTGTTTCAAGTGCAGTTATATTAAAAATTAGGCTGCATAGCTTGCAGAATCAGGCATTCAGATGTTAGTGGGAAGGCAACCTATGCAACAGCAGTTCGTCTCCCATTTTGTAGATACTTTATAATTCAGTCTTCGCACACATGATTTTATGGTATGTGGTTTTCAAATGCCTTGCTTCATACAGTAGACTAACTAAATGACATGTTTTAAAAAAATATTCCTCTGGGTTCCTAATTTCCCATGCAGTTAGAAGCTTCAGTAGGCTGTAAAAGCCTACAAGAGTTTATAAATCTTGATATTAAGCTTTCATTTAAACCAATTAGTTTATTTTTACAATATTTCTATAGGTAAGATCATGTTGCTATATCCCTTGTATAGACAGGGAAGCAAGGAGAAGCCTTTGCAGTCAGAAGTGCCAGCTAGAGTGATGCATTCTGACTCATTTTAGCATTTCTTCAGATCAGTACTTCCCAAACTTAACACACAGAGGTTCCTTATTTTCTAAGTTCCGAGCTGGTTCTTATAATGCGTTCATTATTTTCCAACAGTCACCAGTTTACATAATTTGCCTGATCTCACAGGAATTTTGTGGCAGAGGCTAGGATGTGCTTCAGTTCTCAGATGTAGGCATTTACTGAGCTCCTGATGTAATCACTCTTTCTTTTCCTGTTCTTCCTCAAAACCTGTGCACAGTGTGAGGAAAGGTTTTGGAGGAAAATTTAGCAATCATGTTACCGAAGACTGTATATAAAAATAAAAAATGGCAAGGAAACCTTAATTCTGATGCCTTAATTTTTGAGCACTTGACTTGGCAGTCTCTTGGTGGTTTTTTGGGAATGCAAACATCTAAAGCCAATGTGTATATAAATTGTTGCGAAAGGTGAATTCTCCCATCCTGCTGCCTCTATATTTCTTCTTTTAATGGGTCATTAGAAGGTTCAGCTCTTTAGTTTCATAGCACTTCTTCTACCACTTGACTTAGCCTGCCAGCTACTGAGCAGCCTGCCAGATTGGCAGAGGGTTAGAGGTGAGGGAAATAAAGAGCTGAGGGGGAGTGGAAACTTTTGCATTTTGCATATATTATTAAATTGCAAAGGTAATTTTAGGTTCATAAGTAGCAGATGTAAATTCTCTGGAGAAATTTGTTCTAAGGTTCACCTGAAACACTTGCCTCTCTTTTGCTTAGTCCTCTTTACACCCTCCTCATCTGCTTTTCCAGTCTCGTATGCCTTGACTGACTTCTGCATCCTTAGAACTATCTCCTCCTCAGTTGCTTCATTAGTAACAGTGACGGTGCTCCATTAGCATCCACCTCCCCTGGTTTTGCACTTCCTTCCCTATGTATCTCTTCTTTTCTCTCTCTCTTTCTTTGACTCTCTCTGCCCTGCTGCCCTCCACCATTTAGATCTTGATTTTAATGTCTTTGTCCTCAAGACTCATCTTTTCTTCATCCATCCTGCATCATCAGAGAACACAGTTTCTCTTTTATTCTGCTTCTTTCTGTCTGAGGATTCTTTTTTTCTCCTCCTCCCACTGTTCACAGGAAGCCTCCCAGCTCCTGGCCACAGCTACTATCAGCAGCTCAGAGCAGACATTGCAGAGTTCATCCTGCTCAGATACTGCTCCAACAGGTGGGTGAAATTGGAGAAATGATTGGAGTATGAGAGTATGGGGGAGCTAAATACCATGTTTGAGCTCTGAAGGGGTGATGATAATCAATGCAGATGAACTTACCTGTGAATTTACTGACAAATTGTTAACAGGTATCCAGGGAGAGCAAGAGAGAACATTGCTCTGCTAGGTATGTGTACATTTTCTTAGAAGATGGCAAAAAGCATGACCCTTAGCACAGAATCACTATTGTGCCAAATGTTATGTACCTACTTCAAACCACAGTGACTCTAAAATAGTCTCAGAAAAGAGTATGGTTGGGCTTTTTCTTACTATTTACATATAAGAAAAATATTTTTTTTTCTTTTACTAAGTTTTCAGAAACAGCTGACTCATTCTTACTGAATGTTCCCAAAACATGTGCCTGAAGTATGCACCAGGCATAGAAGAATTCTTCCTCAACACTTATCGACAAAGGTAGAAGTAGCCAAATAGGAAAATGTAGAATACAAAATATTCTTATTAAACATCTTTAATAACTTTATAAATAGGCTGATACATTAACTGTAAGTTACTGAATTTAAAAAAAAAAATTCATATGACATTTAAAGCTAAGAAGTCTGAGAAAATTCTTTTCTTGAAAATGTGTGACATTTTCTGATCATAAAGAAAGACATTATAACTGCTTCCTACTAGACAAGAAAATAACATTTTTGGACAAGGCTTTTTCTTTCCTGTACTGAGAATTTTCTATCTGTGCTGGTTTGGAAACAGGTAGTGAATACCATTACCAAGTTATGTTCCACAGAGGAATATTTCTGAGTTTTTATTTTTTTTTAAATGAACTGTCAGAAATTGCATTACTTGGTCCTAGACTGAAGAATGGTAGCATTCTTTTTGAAGACAAAAAATACTGCATCTGTAGTGTATATTTTTACACATGAATGTAGAATTTCATGTTTTTATAAAGCCAGTGTTACGCTTACATTACCTAAGAATTATATTTTACAATTAACTATGTGAAACATTAAGGATTAGTTCCCTGTATTTTTCAAAAGGCATGCGTACGATAATCAGTCAGGGTATGAATGGTAAATGTTAACATGCTGTACCTCTGTATCCTTCTTTTGACAGCAACTGGTGCAAAACTAAGTGCACGTATAATCTGTGGCAAGGAGCACTGGGAGAGAGCTAAGAGACAGTGACAATGTCTTTAAACAGGCGGAGGATTCCTACTCGACTTGGAGTTTTTAAAGTGAACTGCAAAGGACTCACATGCCTCTTGGTCTTCACAGTGAGCATTTGTGGCAGTACCCCAGGGATGTGTCCGACAGCCTGCATCTGTGCCAGTGATATCATAAGCTGCACCAATAAGAACCTCAGTCGAGTGCCAGGAAATCTTTATAAATGTATGAAAAGGCTGGATCTGAGTTATAACAAAATTGGGCTCTTGGAGCCTGAATGGGTCCCAGTGTTATTTGAGAAACTGAACACTTTAATAGTCGATCATAATAGCATTAGCAGCATTATCACTGGAAGCTTTTCTACAACTCCAAATCTGAAGTACCTAGACTTGTCGTCCAACAGCCTGAAGACACTGGGCAGCCCTGTGTTTCAGGAGCTAAAGGCACTGGAGGTTCTCCTGCTGTACAACAATCAGATAACACAGATTGACTCTTTAGCGTTTGGAGGATTGTACAATTTACAGAAACTATACTTAAGCTACAACTTGCTCTCAAATTTCCCACTGGACTTATATGTTGGAAAGCATAAACTGACAGACCTGGCGTTGCTGGACGTTTCCTTTAATCGCATCCGGTTAATGCCTATTCAGCGCTTGAGTTCAGTGCCAGCTAAACAACTTAGTGGAATTTATCTTCATGGCAACCCATTTTATTGTGACTGCCTCCTGTACTCCATGCTAATCTTCTGGTATCAAAGGCAGTTCAGCTCAGTGGTGGACTTCAAAAATGAGTACAGCTGTTTGTTGCAATCAGACCCGAAAGGTCACAATAAACTGCCTTTACTGCTCGACAACTTTCTGAATTGCTCTGAAAGCACTGTCAACAGCTCTTTCCAAGCCTTTGGGTTTATTCACGATGCCCAAGTTGGTGACAGGCTGATTGTACACTGTGACAGCAGAATCAGTGATGTGGGCACACACTTTGTTTGGGTTAGTCCAGACAATAGATTGCTGGAGCCAGACAGGGAGACCAATAACTTTAAGGTGTTTCCTAATGGCAGCCTGGAGATAACAGATGCCCAGCTAGAGAACTCAGGGCTGTATTCCTGCATTGCAATAAATAAGAAAAGATTATTAAATGAAACCATAGAGGTTAGAATAAATGTTAGCAATTTCACAATGAACAGGTCCCATGCTCATGAAGCATTTAATACAGCTTTTACCACCCTTGCTGCCTGTGTGGCCAGTATTATTTTAGTATTGCTTTATCTCTATCTGACCCCCTGCCCATGTCAATGTAAGGCAAAAAAAAAGAAGAGGAAGCTGAACCAAAGCAGTGCTCACTCTTCTATACTGAATTCTACAGTGCCACAAGAGCTGAATTCTACAATGCCAGCAGACGAGAAGAAGGCTAGCACTGGTAAACGAGTGGCTTTTCTGGAACCTGTGCATGAACCAAAGCACAGTCAGAATGGGAAAGTAAAACTGTTTCCTAATGACAGCGTCATTACTGAGAGTATCTTAAAAACTACTCGAACAAAATCCGACTCTGATTCTGTCAACTCTGTGTTCTCAGATACACCTTTCATGCCACCAACTTAGTTTGCTGCCTGTGTTTGTATTGTGCAGTTACATTTTTGAATACCTCCTTTGCTTGTAGCAACCATCAGGAAAAACAAATAAAAAGAGATAAAATGTTTTAAAAAAATTATATATTGTTAGTCCTTGAACTACGTCTCCTCTCTGTGAGTGCAGGGCCATGCAATAGTGATACCTTGCTTGGGAAAAGCAAACAGCGTGGTATTAATGTGATTGTCTTCAGTGCAAGCATAGCCTTAGTTTTACCTTCTGGTCCATACATAGAAATTTCCTGTGCTTGTTTAAAGATGCTTTCAGTGCACATAGCTGACCTTCAGAGGCACATGCTGCCCCCCATGCAACACTCTTGGTCGTGCTGATAAATCAGCTCTTCTGCAGTGAGCACAGAAGCAAATTCATATGGCTACTGAGAAAAATGTCCAGACTTCCTGCAATTCCTTTCATGGGCTCATAAAACTTTTACGTAAAATCACTAGGGGGAATAAGTCATAACTTTTCTTGGACTGATCATCACAAAATAATTAAATTTGTCACCAGGATGGCTAGCAGCACTGGGTAAATGTTTATGGCCTTCAACTGATAATGTAGTTGCAAGTAATTGCTTGAAAACATTAAATGAGGGGCATTGTAATAATTTTATTCAAAACTTAGTCATGAGATTACTTGTGAGAAGTCAAGTGCTTGTATTAGTTTATAAATATTTCACAAAATGAAAACACGTAAGAGTTAACACACTACCTTCGCAGTTGCCTTAGTCAAAGAATTAAAATTGTCAGTCGTGATTGTTAGAGCTGTGATAACTGGATTGATTCTAAACAGTTTTCTTAACCTCCAGTGCATACTGTATGCTTGGTGTCACGTGCGGTGAACAAATCTACCACCATTGCCATGGCTCCCACTTCATCTTAGAGGTGGGTGGCTTCTCTTCAGAGATCACCTCATGAAATAGGGGAAATATTTCAATTATTTTTTTCACTGGCATGTGGTTCCTGCAGCCTTACTAAATTTGCTTCCAAAATCTTTTTCTTAAAAGAGGAAATACAGTATTTGGACAAACTCATGGAAAGCATAGAAGACTTTACACACTGTAAATTCAGAAAACACAGCTTTTGTTTAGACTTGGCACTTTTCTCATAAATACTGCTTTTTTCCTTGCCCAAAAGTAGCATGGTCAAAGTTTATAAATTGTGTAAGACTGACCTGGACTGGTTATGCAATATAGGTTGCATGAAGTGTTCTGTTATTGTAATAAGCATATGGGTTTACTTGCTTTTTCTTTTTCTGTTTTATTTGCCTTTTTCTTTATTTAAGCTTGCTTACGTTGAGACTGGGCTAGACTTTGCCAGTCTTCCCCACATTGATAAGCAGCAACTTCAAAGAGGTTTTTCAAGGAATTACAGTTTACCAAAGACAAGTAAATGGAGCATGTCTGACTCGTTCTATTTTGGGAGAATATACTGATAGGGTAAAGGATGAACAAAATGCTAATCAAAGGGCTACATGGTATGGCAACTGTAAATTATTTTTGAGAAGCTTACTGTAACAGCTACTGGCCATTTTTTGTAATTTCTTTTGAGAAGTGTTTTATCATGCTAAAGCTCATATCAGGTTGATCCAAAGCTATTAGCAACTGATTTAACTCAGAGAAATCCTGATGTAGCTAATTGTTTGAAAACAAGCTATCTGACAAACAGATTAGCTCAGGAAACAGCATCTCTGTGTTGTGTACAAGGTATGTGGAATTAGCAAACTGCTGGAGATTTTAATGGAGATATTCAGGGAAATGGAAAATCTAAATTGTTTTTCAAGGCAGAGAATAATAAATATTTGGGAGAGGAAGATGACCAGGAGTTTGTATCTTTTATTGTGTAAATTTAAAAATAGGTTCTGATATCAAGCAGGTTAGTGTCCTTTAATAAAGCCCTTTCCCTCTTTTGTCTGTGCATATGCAGTAAGCCAAAATCCATATTTTTATATATAAGGTATGGTGAAAGATCAGTGATTGTCTTTGCTAAAATCAGTTATAGGGTTGGGTCATCTGTCAGTGAGGCAAAGATTTGGCATTGTCTTCTTCTCAAAGAATTTTTTTTAGAAAAGATTTAACCAAGCTACACAATCTGCTGTCATACCACATATATAATGGATGAGTGTCCTCTGTGTTGTATAAGGAGATGAGCGGGGGCCCACAACCAAAGGACTGAAATGGTGGTGAGGCAGAGTGGGAAATGAGGACACAAATACTCTGTGGAGAGTTGTACAGATCAGTTACAGCCCTGGGCAGATGTTATTATCTGTTGTCATACATGAGGTTAATTGACCCAGATTTTGATGTTTACACAAGAGCACTGATGGTCAGTTCCAAATTAGGCTGAAAAAGAAAACAGGCTGTTATCAGTGTGTCCTCTCCTTAGCAACTACAGCTGAGCAGGTGGACTTCGTGGCTGTTCACTGAGCATTTTAAATGTATATATTGTAGTCCTAAATAAAAAAAAAAAAAAGAGATCATTCAGCCTTTTTTCCACAGGGTTGCTGCCCTGTAGCAAAAGTGTGGGGATTTGTGAGATGAGAGTAATCCTGACAGATGACTAGAGAAGCTGAGCATTGATCTAAACAGCAGATATTCACTGTGACTAGTAACTGCCTGTATTTTACTGACTGCTTCGAAGTACTCACAGTTGTAACTGTGATTATGGACAAGGTGGTAAACCCAAAGCTTTTGAAAGAGACGGCTTGTTTTCCACAGCTTTACATTATCATAGCCTCATTCAGTAGGTGCAAATTTAATAAAGATTTTTGAAGTCACTACTGAATATTTATCATATAGCACTGACACTGTAAATCTACAGCCCCAGTCCTCTCTTTTCTTAGAAAGCTGTGGAAAGCCAATGCAGCTCATCTGTTCCTTCCCTGCCATCGCAGTGTAAGCCCCATCAGGGCTGTGAGCGGGGAGCTGGTGCTGCCATCCAGCTCCACAGCTTTGCAGCACTCTGGGTGGTTGCATGGGCAGGAGAGGCTGCCCAGATGCCACACCTGCAGCTGTGGTGTCATCTGCCTTCCTAGAAAGGCTTTGTTGATAGTCCTGCCCTACCACCATGTCTTATCTGATAGCCAGTGTCCTGGATTTCTCATTGTTGTTTCCATCAACTACAAAAAAGCTGAATGATATTTTTAATGCAGAGAGAGCTCAGTTCTGTGAGATGTTGAGTGCTCTGGTACCAGTCCAGACATGGTCTTAAAAAGGGTTTGCAGTGAGGCAGAAGTACCAAGCTACTGGAAAGAAGTATAGCTGGCCATGGGGTCACTCGCTGCCTCTGCAAGATGCCTGGAGTGAGATATTCCTCATGCTGCTCCAATAACTCCAGGTGGTTTTGCTCTCCGTTGTCTTCTTTCCCATGCCTGAGACCGTGCCACACAAGTCATAGGCAGAGCTCTAAGCTATAGCTTAACACTGCGTTTTTCTGGGGGAGCTCCTATGAATATATGTCCTCTACCACTGTAACAGTAGTGAGCAACTTTTCTCTTACTCAAGGGACTGTTGCATTAGTTCCAGCTGGAATAAAAAATAAGGGTAATGGCTACAGACAGCTCTGGGAGATCATGTCCTTGCCTCTTTGTGTTTCCAGTACCTCACATGCCTGCAAGGCATCAGCTTTTGTGGAGGAGTCATGTGAGACCAGTATGAAACCTCTCAGGCCAGTCCTGAGGGGAGCAACAGCAGCTGTGGAACCATATTATTCCCCTGTTCCCCACCTGTAGTGGCAGGAGAGAGGGTAGGTTGCTTGCTGGTCATCTCTTCTGACCTCGATAAGGCCAAGTGTCTGACCATGACCACCTCACGATGAACAGATGCCGTGTCTGACTGCCCCATTGAACAGCTGCCATCCAAGCTGGAAGCCAAGGGTGAACTGAAGTTCTTTCCTGATATCAACCTGATACTGCAGTTGGTTCTGACAGCCAGCACCACGTCCTTTAAGCCCAGGTGTTTACCCCCTGCTTGTTGGGCAAATGGTGCTCCAGGTAATAATGTATCTATTTCCTTAACATCAGTTCTTCAGAAAAACAGATGTCTGAGGACTGCTAATTCTTGGCAGGGTCAAAGAACTAGGAGATTATATAGCTCGTTCTTCTGAACAAGCAAAACCACAGAGCCAAGTTGTGATTGAGCCATAAACTATAATTTAGGTTTGCACCAGATGATTTCTTCCTACTAGGATAAATCAATCTCCTTCAGAGTGCTTTTATACCTTGTGTGCAGCTTCTTCCTAATAACCTCCTATGTCTCTGAACTGGTTGAGAATAAATCAGCCTTTATGGGCCATATCATACAATTGTGGTCATCCCTAAAGTAATGCAGCTGTGACAGTCCCCTTTCCACACCCCTGTGTGCTACAGGCACTGGCTGTCCCACCCAGCACACATTTTCGTTCTCTTCTGCAAGCCTGAATTGTCACCATTTGGCCACGGCAAGTGCTGGGACCTTTCCCGGCTTCTTCCTTCCCTGGGCACTTTGTAAGAACTGGCTTTCCGAAGACGATTTCTGGTTGTACTGCAAAGTTGTTGTAAGGGATTATTTAAATTGATTAATTAAAACAAATACTTCTAAATTAGAGCTGGCATTGGTAAGTAGTAGCTTTTGAGAAGACAGGATACATGTTTCATTTACAGACTGAGCAATTTAGATTTTACTGACTTTCTTTTTGCTTCTTTAGTAAACAGTACTTTGATCATTAAATATGTAGAGAAAGAGAGTGCATATTTAAGGATTTTTTCCTCTGTTCCTTTTTTTCTATTTGCCCAGTAGGGTTCAGATGTGAATAAAAGTAGAAGTTTGAGGTTGAGGGGAATAAGGGCAAGAAATATCTTGAGCCAAAGGCTAATATCTCAGCTCTTGTCTTCAGGGGGTACATGACAAAAATAAAAAACCAAACACTTAACACTTAAATATAGATTTCATGGGTATTTTATAGAGTCTGGATGTTAACAGGGTTCTGACAGCAGTAAAGCTATAAAAGTGATCCTCACAAAAATCAAAGCGTAAGAATATTAGTATTTGTATCTGAACAAGAGAGATCCCAAACTTGCTGAAGAGGTCAAATCACAGATAAAAGGGCCATACTTCTCTTACTTACCTACAGAAATCTCAAATATTAATATTAAAGAATTGAACAGATGCAGTGGAGAAAGTATTTTTCTTGTGAATTACTAGTTTATACTCTTATTTTGTTAAGTAGGTTTTTTTCCTTGTATTAATCTATATTCCTTTCCTTTTCAGAATAACTTAATTACTGGAATAATATTTTCTCATTTATTTCTCCTAATGAAGTCTACATTTAGTAGGAAAGGAAAGGAGAGTCAAGAATGATATAATCAGTTTTTGACATCACTGAGATATTAGGAAAAGTTAGTTGTGGATTGAAGTGTTTTCTTTGAGATTATTCAGCCATAGACCTCTGGGTTGTTTTAATTTAACTGATATTTTCTGTCTCATTTGAATAATTCAAAATGGCATATTTAATTTTTTTTTTTTTTTTTAAATGAGAAAAACTATTCATGCAGCTTTTGGCATCAATTTAGCTAAACTGACTTAGAAACCTCACAGATGTGAGACAGTTCTGTTAGCATAAAGTAACTCTGGTATAAAGATAGGCTGTCCAGTCTACATGAATATTTCCCGTGACTGTCCGGGATCAACTGTAAGTATTTCCTTAACAAGCTAGAGCCAAATTGCATTATGCAGACCTTTCCTAGAAAATTGGGAAGATGTTTTCTTTAATCAGATTAGCGCAATCAACTAACTCAATTGAAATCCTCATTTAGGCCTTACCACAGATCCCATTTTAAATTCAGTGCTTTTATTTGCACTTTTGAACTATGCATGGAACATAATAGGCTGCTATCAGAGCATATATGCCTAATAGGGATGTCAGGAGAGGGGATGTGTGGTGGAGGGGCAGTGAACATGTTTACTTGAGAGCTGACTAATATGGTAAACTGCCACTTTCTATCCTCAAGGGCTAATGGCCCTAAAACCAAAATGCTCACCAAATCCAAACAAACTTAAGACACCCTCTCCAGAGGCAGTGGAGGCTCTGGTATGTGCTCTGGCTGCAAAGCACAGAGCCTCAGCAAATGCAAACGCTGCCCTTTGAATGAAACAAAATGTCCTTTCACGAAATGAAACGACTTCTAGCACTTTCCCTGGTAGCTGAGGTGATGTCGGCAGTAATAGACCACAGTATAAATTAGCTGTGATAAGCACTGCTGTTGCCTGGAGCAGCTCAATTAGCCTTTTGCTTTTGGAGTGAAGGGTTTATTGCACTAGATAGAGCCTCAGAATGGGTTACATCTGACTTTTGTCCTCTTTGCTCTTTTTACCTGACATCAGAATCACTGAAAACCATTGGAGTTGTTACATTTTTCACCAGAGTATTTATTAAAAATAAAATCTTGTGCCTTTCTCCAGGCAATTCACCATTGCCTGAGCATCGGTGGATAGGAAACAAAGCTTTTCACCTCGGTTTTAGTATCAGAACTGAGATTCCTTCTGTTTTAAGTCATGGAGAGAACAGTGGTTGGTATGGTATTACTGCTGCTACTAGCACTCAGATATGTCAATCAAGGCTGGATCCTGCTGAAGGACATGTTTTGCAAAAGAGCAGAGGGTATATTTGCTTCTTTGACCTTCTTTTTAAAGTAAAAGTTAATGTATTTTAGCTATTGCCTGAAATAATTTCAAATCCTAATTTTTAAACTACTTTTATGAGTGCGAGTGAATGACATTTGTTGTGGCAACCCTATCAGCTGTTTTGTAATTTGGGGATGAGAAAACTTTATTTTATCTCTGCTCCTTCCCTTTTTGTTCCTACAGTACAAAGATAGTTCCACTAATTATCAATGCATGTGTATCCCCTCCTCTTTGTTTTTCAAACACGGATAATCACTGCATGTAGTTTAAGCAAAATGATCATGTTGCAGTGAATGCTCTCTGTGATCCATATGTTCTGTAGAGATAAGCCGATTTGTTGAGTGTGCTGTCCTGTATATCATTTCACATTTTAAAAAACATAATTAGACACACTGTTATTATTGTTGCTACTGTTATAAAGCTATCCTGTCATTATTCTGCCATTTGCCAATTCTTCAAAAACACAAGTAAATATCTCCCTATCGAGTATATGGCATGGTATCAATTAGGCCTGTACTAGATACCACAGACTCTGGTAATAGCTCTGAGTTATGGGGATATTACCTGCAGCTCTCCTGCTCAGTAAAGTATAACTTCCAAAATTTGTGCTCATCATTGTACAAGGAATTAAGGACTACACTAGCTTTCATTATCTGTGCTGTTATGTCACCTGCTGTATCATGCAGCATGCATTTCATAGTGATGTGTAAAGGGGGCCCTTTTTCTTATCAGAACTGTGTTCAAAAGGCAGAGCAAGGACTGGGGCTCAGAGGCAGTGCTGTTTTCTTTCTGCCTGGAAGTAATGGGCTTCTCTTATGGAGAGCACAGGCTGCAATTTATTGCAGAAGGAATTTTTTTCCAGGAGAAAGATACTACTCTTTGACTTAAAGTTGATAAAACAATGTACAGGAGTCAAAAATTAAAACTGAAAAACAAAAGCAGAACCCAAAATCTTCTCAGGAGTTCAGGGTTTTGAAAATATATTAAATATTCATACTATTTTAGTAATTTCCTCCTGCATAGAGAACTGTTGTCTCAATAATGCAAATAAAGACCATTCATCCCAGAAATGAGAAGACTTTACCATGGACAGAAAAGTACTTTCTGATTATGTTTAATTGTCATCATGTCATGAGCACACAGTAAGTAGACCACAGTAATATTAATCTGTGATTTCCCTAAGAGACAGTGGATAGTTGGACTGGGTGGCAGAAGAACTAGTGACTAGCGACTGGGAATTTCTTGAAGTTTTTGTGGTTTTGGGTAGATTCTCTTACTATCTCGAAGTCATCACTTGTAAGATGCTGAAATATTGTCACTGAAGTAGGAGTGGTTAGGATTTTTATTTTTTCCTCTGCAGAAAATCAAGTAACTGCTTAATTGTGCCCTAAAGACAGAATGTAACATTTTATTCTTTAAAGATGTATTTGCTGAAGGCTGTGACATTGTAACAGGGTATGTTTGCTTCTGTCAATTAATATTTCACTGGTGTAGTGGGAGGAGAACTGACACAGTAACAGAGGGGGAAACAGGAGGACGTCTCTGGAGTCTAAGTATAAAAGATGAGGGCTGCTGTTTATGGTTTCCTAAACAGCAGGTGTGGGAACTTGGAGGTCAGAAAAAACAGCACTTCTAGACCAACTGCATGTTGTCAACACATTGGATGGATGCCACATTTCAGGTATTCCAATATACTCATATAGAGCAAAGTAAGATTAGCCTTATCTTTTCAATAAGGAATGTTTCTCTTTCCCAGAGCTTATGAGAGAGTTTGACCAGACTTATAGGACTTGAAAAAAAAGTTTAATGCATGTCTAGGAAGCTGTAAGCTAGTGTTTATGACTACTGATAACCGCTGTGGAATAATGTGTTAATTTTATTTTGGTAATGTAAACTTTAAAATCTGATTTTTACTATCTTTGTGGAGTTTAATTAATGAGTATCTGCAAAATGTTTTGATTTATTGAGACAGGAAGCATCATAGTAGCCCATATTATATAGGCTCTTTCCACATCGTGGATGCTTTTTGAGTGTTTTTATGAAGTACAGTAAGCATGCATTGTACTTCAGAGAGAAAATACTTTCACAGGTAGGTATTTATCAATATAAAATGTCTGTGTTTGCAAATAGATGATGATACTAGTTGCTGTGACTATTGCATTTTCACACACGAACTCCCAGAATGTAGCCTGCTGCCATCTGCTTAGGTTGAAAAGAAATGTGTTCCTCTAGAGGACAGTTTAGAGCTTCAGAAAGCCTTTCTCTCTGCAATGACCACACAGGAAAATTGGGGAGACTAATGTCCTTGAGCATCCATTAGCCTGTGGGAATGCTGCCATAATGGACCATTTCAGTCTAGCTCCCTGAATCCTTTCAAAAGGCCATGCTCTCAGCTGTGACAAGTGCTTTTCTGTAATATTCACACTGAAAGACTCTTCAAAAACTGAGGTGTAAAGCCAGGCCCTGAAGTTGAGCTGAGTGCTGTAGTAGCTAGAAAGGAGCCTCACTGATCAGTGAAGATTTGATGCCAGCTGACCTTTCCAGGCTGCCAGAAAGGCTGATTTTGGCTGTAAGGTTTTGAAGCCTTTTGTTGCTGAGAAAAAGTTGTTATCACTGACTGCCTCATGGAGTAGCACTGACATATTTCTGACATTTATCTGCTCACACAACTAGACTTCAGGCTTTTCTCTGTGTCAGTTGTACTTCCTCCTCTGAATAATTGCAGCATCTGGAATTTTTTTGTGGAAGTTTTTTTCCGTTTTGTTTTTATTTAGTTTCTACATGATTTCATGAACATAAGCCAGAATTGACTACACTATCCCTGTGGAACCTCTTTTTCCTCTATTTCTTTTTCTCTGGATCTCATGGACATTGCTCATGACTGGGATGAGTTTGTGATGTGCACATGGCAAGAGGTCCAAGGAGGCCTTTTAACCCTGGGGGAGTCCCTGCAGTAGTGAATAATATTCAGGTCAGATCTGACAACATAGGACACATTACTTGGTCTATGCCAGAATCTGAATTTCCTTTTGATATTCAAAGCAGAGTTTCTTGAATATTTAAAAAATCCTCTGGCACTGTCAGTAATCTTTACATGAACAATATATATAAATATACTGTGTCTGTGAGCAATTTTAACTTTGGCATCTGAAGCACAAAGGCTCTTCAGTTTTCTATCGTTGTTTCCAATTTAAGAATATCGGTAACAAAACCCTCTAATTTAGTCACCCACAAACCAGCAATCACTACATCAGTGAGGTTGTTAAAGCTAGAAGAGAACTGAGCTAAATTTTAGAATAAGATACAATGAGAGAAGTGTAGAGATCAGTAAAAAGAAGTGTGACTCAAGTTTCTGAAATACATAATCTGAGAGATAAAGCACATCAGGAAAGGTAGAAATTTGTGATAGGAGCTACATCAAATGCACAGTGATAAACTCACAGGAGATAACTTTAAAAATTAGGACCCAAGTGCATTATAACTGCACTAAGATCTTCCTAAGAAATTAAAATCAAAGGGTGTCATACAAAAAATAGAAATAAGGAACATAATTAAATATTAGTTTAATAGGAATCAAGAAAGTTTAGAGGCTAAGGTGTTAGCATAATTTTGGAACATAAAGGCGGCAAAATTATGCAAGGTAAGATAACTACAAGAGAATAAAAAGAAGGGCAAAGTAAAGGTTCATAATTTAACAGTAATTCACAAATACTGAAGTGTTCACTGTCTTCACATGAAAAGATTAATTTCCGATCAGATACTTAACCACATTAAATTTAATGTGATAATAAGAGCTTAAAGTATAGCAATAAATTAAGTTTAAAATGTCCAGATAAGCTAAGTGTAATTGAAGCCATCAGGTCCTGATGATGTTCAACTTCACTTACTTAAAGAAATATTAAAAAATCTCAGAAACATTAACTGTTATCTTTAAAAACTCATGCAGGTCTCAGATAATGCAAAAAAAAGAAAGCATAGTAACTACCTTTAAAAAAACCCCAAAACCCAGGGAATTATAGATTATTCAGTGCAACACCAATTCCCAGAATGATTCTGGAACAAGTGGTTAGATAACCAATTTATAAGTGCCTGGAGCGTACTAAAATGATAAAAACACCTGACAGATTTGAAAAGAATGAATTATATTGACCCTGCTATCTGCTGACAAGTTAACTAGCCTTGCCTGTATGATAGGAACAGCCTTTTGGCCACAAGGATAATGGGAGAGAATATTGACTGATGTTGCTGCAGCCTTTTTTTTGTTTTGTTTTGTTTTGTTTTGTTAGAGCATTTTTAAAAACAAGCTAGGCACACGACTTCTGTGAAAGCTATAGACATCTTTAGTCTTTCCTCAGTGTAGGCTATTGTACTAGAAGAACTGCAATATCTTTTCCAGGCTTTTTGTATTATGTAGGCAATGTTTGTTCAGGTCCCCTTTGCCCCATGACTTGCATTACATGTTTTCTTCCCTGAATGCAGGGTACTAAACATTGTCTGGGATTACATAAAGGCTCTTTTATTCAAATTGGTCTGAAATTGAAATATCTCATATTTGCTTCATTTTCCTTTGGAAATTTTAGCAGAAACCAAGCACTATTTTTCCGCAGAGGTTTGTTTTGATTTTGCTCTTTATACAAATTTTACTTCTGAAATCTGCTTGATCTCAACAATACCTCTGAAATAATTGTCATACACAGGATGACAAATGAATTAGTTGGGGGACAAACTTTGGCCACTCCATTGGGGATGTGAATGTAATTTTGTCCTGAAACTGCATCCCACTGAACACTAGCACATTGGAAAAATCTTGGAACATGCTATTACTCGTGAAACAGCTCCAGAAACAGTGTCATTTGGGTTGAGTTTTCAAATATTTCTAAGTCACTGGACCACAATATTGTCTTAGCTGTGAATGCTGATCATTCTAGATGAGTCTTTCTCTGTTTCACATTTTCTCAGTACAGGAAGGTTTAACTTGGCCTTGGAGTACAGAGATACACACTTGGGACCTCTAGTAAAGCTGAAATTTGCTTTGCAGTAAATGCAGTCCAGCATGAAAGACTCACAGACATGGTCAGTGTGATTGCTGGCATGATTTACTGTGACTCAGCAGGAGGAAACTGTAGAGTCTAGGTTGGACTTTTGAAAATGAGAGGGGTCTGTTTCCCCCCTCCAAATGTAGGCCTGCCAACACAGAGTGCCCCAAAATGAAACTTAATTATTCCTCCCCACTTCCCTAAATTTATGAGAGTTTAACAAGTTTTGAAAGACGGCTTTGTCTTTTAAAAGACAGGGTTGCCTTCACTTGTATTACACATCTCATTTGTCTCTCTACTATTTAATGGTGTGACTGGTAGGTATTTTTTCAGGCACTAAAATACTTTATCCCCAAATGGTAGGCAATCCTTTCATATTTCCAGTAGCACTTCCTCTAAAAGAAATATTATTCTGCAGGGTGAGCAAGGCAGAGACACTCTACTGAGAAGTTCTCTCATCACTTTTTCTGCCTGGTCTTTTTTATGATGCAACCTCTTGAAGAAAAATGAAAGATACTAAAAGTGTAATATATGAGCATTCAGACCTATTGAAAGTGTATTTTGCTGATTATCACTTAAAAAAACCGGAACTGGAGTCTGAACAAGCTTGTGATATTAAACACATCTTAAAACCCTGTAGTTTTATTACATTAATGGGACCTTCCTAAAACTTAATTGCCACATTTCTTCTTAAAGTGGGAGCTATATATTAGCCTCATACAGATTTAGAGCTTGATTGTTCTCTTTCAGATGGTTGCATCAGAGCATTAGAATAAATTATTAAACTTAATGAAATTACAGTAAACTAGATTGAGAGCAGAATTACTCAGTGCAATCAGCAATCTTTTGAGATTCCAACAGCAAAGCAACAATGATATGGAATTTAGCAAAACTAGTAATATCCTTCTAAATTTTTAGCCCAAGTATGAAATCTTGACTGAAAAATTTTGGATTTCCCACATTATTTTTTTTCTATTATACTGCAGTATTCTGGACATATTTAGTCATCAGTAGCATGAGACTGGGCTCCTAAATAATATATTATATGTCCTTGATGGAATAAAAATAAATAAAATAAAAGAACAGAGCTATCAATGTTGATCTGAACAATTTCTTTTTATGTAATGGGATATTTTCCATCCTTTAGGTTATGTACACTTGGCACTTGTGAGACTCTCATATATCTTTGCAGAAAGCTGTATGTGAGAGCTGTAGATGATAAAATCAACTTTGGAGAGCACAAAATGGTGCCAACCAGGTGGACAGTATTTTGGTCTAGGTTTCTCTTTTGACTCATACTGGAACCAACTCTATATTTTAAGCAAGGAATCAGCCTTTATCCTGAGACTATCCTGTATCTTAAGATTATCTCTGTGTCTTCGGGGAGAGTACTGAGTTCATCTGTGCCTTGATTTTCCACAGATAAATAATGGAGAATGTAAATAGTAGCACTATATGTATGAAAAAATTCTCAAAGCTGTCTGAATTGTATTTGCTTTGGGACCACCTGTTTTGAAAGAGTACACATGCCCTCAGCTTGATCCACCATGGCTCATTCAGGATCAAAGTGCTCCTCAGTATTTTCTGTGTGTAATCCTGCTGCATATCTTCCTAACACAGGTGTAAAAACAGAGATCCAGAATAGCTACTTCCTAGTGTCTGCAAGGTTTGGCTCTAGGCAAACATTTGACTTTCTGTACATTTTGTAAAGAAATTTTTTTTTTTTAAAGTAATCAGTTTTAACAATTTCTCTTGAGAATATGATGTTATTGCAGAAAAGGGCAACAGTTTCCTCAGGTTAAACATGTTACCAGTCTTGGATCCCATTTGCATTTATCAAATCAAATCATTTCAGGGTGTGCAGGTTTAACTGAGATTAGACTCCAGCCTTTTTTAAGTAATCCTAATTGTGGCCTTTCAATACCTAGAGGGAGCCTACAAGAAAGATGGAGAGAGACTATTTACAGGAGCATGGAGTGACAGGACAAGGGGGAATGGCTTCAAACTGAAAGACACTAGGTTTAGGTTAGCTATTAGGGAGAAAATCTTAACTGTGAGGGTGGTAAGACATTGGAACAGGCTGCCCACAGGAGTGGTGGATGCTCCATCCCTAGAAGTGTTCAAGGCCAGGTTGGATGGGGCTCTGTGCTGCATATTAGATGCATCTTTCAGATAGAGAATTTGTACTGTGATAGATGTTTTGCTTCACTGAGCAGCATTTCACAAAATATTCCAACTGCCTCTTGTATTTTGCAGATGCAATTTCCATTCTATTATCTTTTCTCATATACATTATTCTGAAAGAGTTACACAAGGAGAAAAATCTCATCACAATGAAAAAACTACTTGCGATCAGTGTAGTGTATGCATTGATTAAGTTCCCTGTGGAGTCCTCAACTCCATGTCATTTCTCTGAACACTAGATTTTGCCTGTACATATCTGATGCAGCCAAGATGTGTAAAAATTAATGTAAGCTGACAACTTGTTATTAGTTACACATCTGAAGAGTCTCAAGTGGATAGGCTATACTTCCCCAAGTCAGTTGTGACTGAGGCTTGCTAATTGACTCAAATCTTCCTGGTGTATGTGCTAGCATATTAAAGGCAAATGGCAGCTAGAGCTAGGGCTTTTGAGTCATATCATACCAAAGCAATTTTCATTAAATCCAGCTGCTATCATTATATTTCCTCAAGCCCAAATCCTTATATAATTAGAAATTTATTTAGAGCTCTGCTCTGTTCAGTGACTGTCAGAGATCTTGCTGTGAGCTGAAGGTTGTGACTGCCAGCTTCCTGTGCAAGAAACAGGGCAGGCCACAGCTCGAGTGCCCAAAAAGGGATTGGGCACATCACTCTCCGAACAGCCATCAAAGCAGACATAGAGGAGGGACTGGGAGGAGGCAGAGACAAATAGGCTGAGGGAAAGAGCTAGGAATGTGAAAAGGACTGAGAGCAACAAATGAACACATCGAAAATAAAGCTACTAGGAGACAAAGAGAGGAAATATATAAACAGAAGTTTGTGAGGTCAGAAAAGATAATTAGAGAGGGTATTGCTCAGGTGCGAGCTAGCCTGTCTCTAGGACACAGGCAGCTCCAGAGAAGGTGGTTCTGGTGCCTGAAAGCCTGCTGGAGCCTGGGTGTTATTTTACTGCACCAGCTCCAAAAAGAGCCAGTTTTGTGTTGTCTGGATGCACTCTGCATGAATTTATAATGTTACTATAATTTATTTTTTTATAGCTCATTTTATTGTGATAATTTCAAAATATTTCTGAAAATTTATAATATTTCATTGTAAGAAATACATATTTCATGTTACATTGTTATATACAAGCTTTAGAATACAGCAAATTGAAATGAAAATAAATATACCCAAAAATCTGTATTTCTGCATAGCCAGCAGAAAACATTTTGGTACTATCATGACACTTTTATTGTTGTCATTTATTCAAGTTTTGATACATTCTTGGTAAAGATCTGTTCTTCGGAGCATTTCCAAAGGAAAATTATTCTCTAGAAAATTCTTCAGTCACTTTTATTAAAGTTAGCCTCTGGTAACTACCATCAAACCTTTATGGCTAAAATAAAACATATTCTCAAAGGAGTAAATCTGAAGCTGTGAGGGATATAGACTAAAAATGAAATGTTTAATGATGATTATTTCCTCTCTAACTCTTGAAGGAGAAGAAAAGCTAAGTAAAAGACCCATGTGTGGGAAGAAGAGGAGGGAAAATGTATAAATAAACCAAAAGAAAAAATTTTGGACAATTATTTTATATAAAGCAAGTCTTTGAACTACTGTATTGAGTTACGTGCACATTTTTCTTAATTATAGTCAGAAGACTTTAGTAAATACTATAAAAATGACATGAAAAGATTTTGAGGAGCACTAGTATGGAACAAAAATGGAAGCAGATGCTCTGAGTTCTTATATACAACTTTGTGTGTAACACAGTTTAGTTTTAAGGAGTAATGTTGGCTGTATATTTCCTGCAAATGCTTGTGCTTGTGACATTGGAATATTCGAGACCTTCTTGTAAAAATATGGTTTTAAAACATTTCAATCTCTTCCTCTCACCATGGGCTACTTTTATACCCCATTCCAAAAACTAAAAATACTTGGCAAGACCTGGTATTTTTAGCTGAAGAAATAGTAATGGGCAAATGACTTTTGGCTTGGAGCGAAAGAGCAGCAAGGTTGTATCTGTCTACCATAGGGTACATAAGCATTCCCCAACAATATCCATGCATTTTTAGTATGCCAATCTGGGATAAAGTACACCAGATTAGTCTCTGTATCCTTTCTTTAGAAGAACCTGACATTTTCCTAATATTCTGAGGACATCTGTGAACTGGAGATTTTTTTTCTGTGTATCATTTGTATTATTTTCTCTCTTGCAGATGAACTTCCAGTAAACGATATACTCAGTCCATGAAGATGCAGACTGACTGAAATTTCAGGATAGGCTGAGTTGCAAGTATGTAAACCTAGAGTGATAGCTGCACAGTAAGTGATGTTCTTTTAGATTCAGGCTGGTTCTGCTGAAATCAGATTCCAGCCAAACTGACACCTATGTGCAAAGAAAATGTAGATCTCCTTCCAAAGACCTGCCATTGCACATATGAGAGATGTGTGAACGTGAGGCAGAATTCTTGCAGGATTCCTCTGCATCACAGATTGCCAAGTGTTCAAACAATTTATGAATATTTTCTTTGATTGCACTGTGACTCTTAAGGCAAACAACAAACATTTTCTTTGAAAATAAAGAGGGGAAAAAAGCACATGCGATTCTATGAGCAAAGAATATATGGTTTACAGAATACTGTCTCCTCTGAGCCACATCACTGTGACTTCAGCTAAGGTCAAGTTGTACAGATGAGGTATTACCCTTCTGAAAAGTGTCTGCCTTATGTATCTTGAGATCTGGAATTTAAAAATAAATTTGCTTAGCTTAGTCCTTCAAAACATTTGTCTTTTCTAAGAATGTTGATCATGTGCACAGAATGTAGACCCATGCTCTGGGATGTGGTTTTCTGGAAAGGATTTGAGGGTCATGCTGAGGTATGGGTGATTTGGCATTGCCCAAAGCAATGTGCTATCATAATTCTTACAATTTCGAATGAGAATCCCAAGTAGAAACAGGAGAGTATGTTCCTCTGAGGGAAGAGTGCCACTTCTCGTGTCCACTCATTGAGAGGAGTGTTAAGAAACTCAGGAAAATTCAATGCAGAACAATACAATTGACTACAGAAGAGGGGAAAGGAGAGGGAAAAAAATCTTTTAAAAAATCTTGAAAGGCTGATTCCAGCAGGTTAATGTTCTTAATTTATTGAAACCAAGGTCTGGAATGTCATGAGCACATCTCAGAGGAGAATTTATTCCATATGATCTTAGCTGATCTAGTGTCATCTAGTGTAAGCCACCTCTTCTAGGCCCCTTCTGTAACTGAAGAAAAGAGAAAAGTGTCATCACCCCAGGATGCCTTTCCTCCAGCAGAAAACAAATGTCCCAAACAACCTGGATAAATCATTATCTGTCTCCATGGGCTACAAAGAGAAAGTAAATGATTCATTCGGACCAGACACCTGATACTGAGACAAGTGAATTAAGAAGAGATAAATCCCCACATGCACTGCATGGGAGCAAAGCTATGTAATAGCTCACTGGAGAAGGCCAGGATTTAAAGAGATCTATCAGCTAAAAGTTGAAGCTAGACTAATTCAAGCTATAAATAAAGGAAAGGGCTTTAAAAACAGTATACGCATAAATAACAGCTGTATTGATTTACTAGAAAATGCAGCAGATCCTTCATGACTGATCATTTTAAACCCAGGATTTGTTACTTTTTTCCATAAAATGTTTTAGCTCAAAAATTTAATTTCACAGAAGTCCTGCATCTCACATTAGTTTAGCAGTGAGATTCAACTGCCCTAAGTTAGGTGTTTAAAAATATACCATTTACAACTGAACCCAACATCTCAGGCTGAGGTGCTTTCCTTATAAAAATGAAGTCTTCAGAGGATGCCACATTCAATCCTAAAAAATAGGGCAGAGGAATTGTTTACCAGAGGCATCTGTTTCTTTCTGCTGTTTCTGAAGTGTGCACTGGGCAATTCATATTGACATGGGACACTGAACTATCTGAGATAATTTTCATGCTGGATGGTTTCTCCTGGTCTGACAAATCATGAAACTCTGACTAAAGTGATAGGCAGTGCTCTCACGTCCAGTCATAGTTTGTACATACTTCTTCTCACTCATGAAGATCTTGTCATAAAGCACCAAATAATTCCCTCAGTTTCCCCTAAGCATGTCACTGTCTTCCAGTGCTCTTTTATTTATATGTTGACTATTAAAATACAATTCTGTTTTGTTACATGACCATGTGGAAACAGCAGTATTTTATTCATTGATTTGATTCTAATGCCCAGTCTAAACAAGATTAACTTTTTTTCACTTATTTTTATGGACGAAAGAAAAAACTAAGCTATTCCCAGTTTTCTACTCTAGAAAGTCCATCAAAGCAGGATAAGCAGGGCATTTTTATTAATGTATTCTCAGCTGAGGGTGTTCACTTGAAGAATTATTAAGCCTCTGTTGCAACAGCATAAGGACAAAATAATGGTAATATATTCCCAACCCACCATTAGAAAAGTATTTGTTCACTTCTATCCTGAATAATATGAGGAAAAAGACATGAGGAGACAATGCTGTCCCTATCCTAGGCCTTGTCCTCTACTGTTCAGCCCTTTGCTCAGAGGCAATCTGAAATGCTCAGATTATATCTCATCATAATGCATTCAAACAAAATTTCTCTCTCCGCTCTCCATGTATGTTCCACAGACATGTTTTTAGAGGCACAAAACAGTCTCGAAATGCCATCTTGTATGAAAAAAGACATTAATAGCAGATGTTTCTTTCAACTCTTGACTGATAAGAATATGACACTGAAGTCTCCAAATAGCCCTTCGTTAAATGCAGAAGTGGTTTCAGAGTTCTCCTTCTTGCAGGCTTTGGGGTCCAAAGCTAATTCTGAAAAGCTGCAAAATACTCCCCAGCATCAGCACCACTCTGTCTTTCCAGCAGACATCCTCAGAGAGGATCCTCAGAGAGAAGGATTGTGTTTTGCAGAGAGAAGAAGCACATTTTGTGCAGCAGTACCATATTTATCTCTCTGCCAAAGTGCTTTATGCATCTGCACTGCTAGGGCCAGATTTGCCTCTGCCTGCCAATTTTTCAAAAGAAAAGCCTCAGCTTTTCCAGATTAGTGGTGGAATATGTTTCAGCAAATCAGCCAGACAACCAAATCAGATATGCTTCCATCTGTACTTAGCCTGGACATCAACCTTAAAATACCTTAAAAAACTTTTGTGACAAATTATGACATCTACCCACTATGAGACAGGAAACCCTTACTACGGGAATACTGTGTAAGAGACACTGTAATAAGCTTTGTCAAAGAGCTACTGACACATACAACTCTCTACAGAAAAACTTTTATTGTAAATACATGGTCAAATGTACCCTGAGCAAATCAGAGATGAGTGTCAGAACTCTGTGAGCAGATCAACACTCAACACAAGTTGAGGGCACCATGTATTCAGGATCATGGGATGCTTGTGTTCTGTGGAACAACTGGGAGCAACAATCATCATGGCTAGGCTTCGTGAACGAAGATTTGAGAAGGGCTCTACCCACTCTTGCTACAAGCGCGCTGATGGCTAAAAAGGCCAATGTGAGATAGACAAGTCCGGTTGCAGAAGGCACAGCAGAAAGACTCCCCAGGTGATATCGACGAGACTTGATTCTTTCTGTGTTGTCTTTTCTCCTTGAGAGTGATCCTGCGTGTGTTCTCAAAAGCAGCAGCAGCATTATGGATGGTGTGTCTCCAGGCCTCCCGATTGGAGGCCAGGGTAGACCAATGGTGGTGATCAATATGGCCAAGGCTGAGGGATTGTTTCAGGCAGTTCTTGTATCTCCTCTTCGGGGCTCCTCTCTTGTGGCAGCCAGTGGCAAGTTCCCCATAGAGCCCAGTCTTAGGGAGGTGGTAGTCCTGCATCCTCGAGACGTGCCCTGCTCAGGCAGGACTGGGAGCAACAAGGCCACGGAAATTGACTCTGCTGGCCCTACTCCCTGATGGAGGCATGATGCAGGTTCCAAAATGCAGAAGCTGAGCAAGAGAAGCAGAAAAGCATACCCACAGTGAGATTCAGCAGACAACTACAGTCATCTCTTTAGCTGAGGTCTGCATTTGAGCTGGTTATCTAGATTTCCTTTATAGCTGTTGAAGACAAGCATTTGTCAAAACGAGTTATGTGCCCTGTATGAATCTGCTGACTACAAAGTGAGTCCCTACAATTAACACAGGTGTAGACAACTGTGAAATCTATCCACACAAAAATTGTCTGACAGTGCAAAGCCACCAGGACACAAAATTACCTATTGGACAAGCATTAGGCCCCTCTTCTGTATGCAGGATTATGGAAGAAACAGGCTATGTAGCCTCCTCATAGATGGAAGTGAAGGTTTAGTCCTGGGGCAACAGATGTAGCTCCCTGATTTGAGGTTTGTCCATAGGATCAGTCCTTGGCACTGAACTTTTATGGGGTACATTTAGTCATAATAATATAATACTAGAGGGAAGTGTTCACAATAAAAACCACAGATGTTCATTACAAAATACGGTTTCAGCAATCACAACATATTACAAAAATACACAAGGCCTTTAATTTGCAGAAAAGCTTTGGTATCTCAGAGTCACTGAAGGGCAGTTCTCATGGTAGAGAATATTAGAAACTGTAGAACCCACAAAGCCTCCATTGTTGCTTAAACTTGACATTTCTGCTACTTTTCTTTGCATTCTTTTTGCACAAAGCAGGCAGCTGACAAAAACATCAGTTCCTTTCAGTTGCTGTGAGAGTCTGGGAAAATACATACATATGAAAATGGTTTACTGCTCTTTAAATTACAGAAATAACATTATATTTTTGATTGTGCATGAAAAAAAAAAAAAAAAACAACCAGCAAGAGCAAGATCTAAAGGGGCCAAACTTCCTAGAAAAAAGAAATTCTAAGTTTGTGTTATCTGTCTTCAAGCCCAGAAACTACAGGTCTGTCAGTCTCACTTAAGTGACTGGTAAAGTTATGGAGAAGATTATTCTGGGAGGTATTGAAAAACACCTGAAAGACAACGCAGTCATTAGTCACAGCCAGCATGACTTCATGAGAGGAACAAACCTGATTTCCTTTTATGAAACGGTAATCCATCTAGTTGATCAAGGGAAGCCAGTTGATGTAATCTTTTTGGATTTCAGTAAGGCTTTTGATACTGTCTTTCACAGGACCCTTCTGGACAAAATGTCTAGCACAGCTGGATAAACACATCATGTGGTGGGTGAGCAATTGGCTCACGGGTCGAGCACAAACAGTGATAGTGAATGGAGTGACATCAGACTGGTGACATGCCACTAGAGGAGATCCACAGGGCTCCACCTTAGGCTGTTCTGTTCAACATGTTCATAACTGACTTGGATACTGGAATGGAAGGGATACTAAGCAAGTTTGCAAATGACACAAAACTGGGAGGAGCTGTTGACTCCCTTGAGGGCAGGAAAGCCCTGCAGAGAGACTTCAACAAATTGGAGAACTGGGCAATCACCAGCCATATGAAGTTCAGCAAGGGAAAGTGTCCGATTCTACACTTGGGATGAGGCAATCCTGGATGTAGATATAGAGTGGGGAATGAGATGCTGGAAAGCACTACCACGGAAAGAGACCTGGTGGTCCTGTTCAGGGGAAAGTTCAGCATGAGTCAGCAGTGCCCTTTAAGCTAGGAGGGCCAACCATGTCCTGGGGGCAACAGGCAAAGCATCACCAGCCAGTCGAGGGAGGTGATTGTCCTGCTCTGCTCTGCACTGGTGGGACCTCACCTTGAATATGGTGTGCAGTTTTGGGCACTGCGACAGAAGGAAGACATTAGAATCTTAGAGAGCATCCAAAGGAAGGCAATGAATATAGTGAAGGGCCTTTAGGGAAAGCTGTATGAGGAACCCCTGAAGTCACTTGGTCTGTTCAGCCTGGAGAAGAGGAGACTGAGGGAAGACCTCATTGCGGTCTACAGTTTCCCCGTGAGGGGAAGAGAAGAGGCAGGCACTGATCTCTTCTCTGTGGTGACCAGTGACAGAACCCAAGGGAATGGCCCGAAGTTGTGTCAGGGGAGGTTTAGGTTGGATATTAGAAAAAGGTTCTTCCTCCAGAAGTTGGTTGGGTACTGGAACAGGCTCCCAAGGGAAGTGATCACAGTATCAAGCCTGACAGAGTTCAAGAAGCGTTTGGACAGTGCTTTCAGGCAAATGGTGTGACTCTTGGGGATGGTCCTGTGCAATGCTAAGAGTTGGATGTGATGATCCATTTGGGTCTCTTCCAACTCAGCATATTCTGTGGTTCTGTGAAATATATCTGAAAAAATCCTCCAGAAGAATAGAAACGTATGAGGAGGAATAAAGTGTTATTGGCTCAAGAAGTCTTTTCCACGAGCAATATGAAACTTTCTCTTAAAAAAGTACTATAAAATTTGTGATGCCTTTTTGAGGAAAGTAACACTCAGAAAACTATTTCATGCTTTTAAGTGAAATTCACACGTCAGGCAATTCTTTTCAATTAGTGGACCAAAAATCTTGATTTTAATTGGACTTCTTTATCCTAGCTTCAAATAGTAAAAGACTCATCAGTTTTCTGCTGTAAACTATTGATATTGGCTACATTAATATTACATATACTACAACTCTGTCTTCCCTTTGTGTAACAAGTCAGACATGCATTCCCTACCAGCGCTGGATTTAGCAGAGAATCATAGTATTAGCTGGGTTGGAAGAGACCTCCCAGATCATCAAGTCCAACCCTTAATCAAACTCCACTGTGATTACTAGATAATGGCACTCGGTGCCACATCTAGCCTCATCTTAAAAACCTCCAGGGACAGTGAATCCACCACCTCTCTGGGCAGGCCATTCCAATGCCTGATCACTCTCTCTGTAAAGAACTTCTTTCTAATATCCAACCTAAACCTCCCCTGGCAGAGCTTAAGCCCGTGCCCTCTTGTGCTACTGCTGATTGCCTGGGAGAAGAGACCGACCCCCACCTGGCTACAACCTCCTTTCAAGTAGCTGTAGAGAGTGATGAGGTCACCCCTGAGCCTCCTCTTCTCCAGACTAAACAACCCCAGCTCCCTCATCCTCTCCTCATAGGACTTGTGCTCAAGAGAAGTGGAATAGGCAAGGGGTGAAGTGGGCAGGTACTGAAGTCTGCCACTCTGTCAATATTCAGAAGTCCCATCCATTTGCATAGATGATGCTGTTGAGCTGCAATCCATTTTCAGAAGCACATAGTTCCTAGAACCCAGCTTCTGGGTATTCAGCAGCAGAAATGTGGGAAATGCAGTAGGTATCAGCATCACTTGCAAGACTACCACCCTCAGTGGACCACAGCAAAGGAGTATGGAGAGCCCAGCAACTCCACTGAAAAAAGCCGGAGTAGCTTTCTTTTTGATATATTGCAGATCCCTCTGATTTCAGAAGAAACACTCCTATTTGCTGGAGGGAAGTAGTAAGCCCTTCTTTCCTCATCTATGGCTCTGGAGAAAACAGCAGGTACATTTCCAGAACTCTGAAAATCTGACAGAGGAGCAGATGGGAGAACTGCCCATGGCATGCTGAGCTGCAGCAGCTTCCTCTCATGCTCTCCATGATACTCTCTTACCAGTGTTTGGAGCTGCCACCTAGATGGACAACAAATCTGGATTTTAGAATAGTCACAGGTTAGCACTTGGGAGGAAAAAATGACTTCAACTCTCTGTTTATTCTGGGGATACAATGACTTTGTCTTCTAGGTATTTCTGAATCTCTCACTTCTCATGCCCCCCAAAAAAATGTCTTCTGGTTTTGCAGTGCCATCAGTAGGCAGGGTTACCCCACTCATTGTACTTGTGTTACCATGTTTTTCTAGCACAGACAGAAAGTCTTAATGTCACAGGATTTGTATCCTGGTTGCTCTTCAGTCTTAGCCTTTAATAGAATTACTAAATGACGGATATACAAGAAGGTATTAGAGGGAACATGAAAATACATCCTCCAAATGCAAAGACATGCACTGCAATTTGATGGAGGCCAAAAATCACAGTGAGACACAGTGCCAATTTCATATGATTGACATCTAATTCAATGATGTCCCTTACTCACAGGCAAGTTAGAATCATACCACAAGAATTTTCTGCCATTTCTGTGTCTTCTCCTCAATACTCTCTAAGATCTGTTTATTACTCTAGCTGCACTGGGGACTGTGCTTTTAAATAACTTTTAAATACCTTCCCCATTCTCAAAGCAAAGATTTTCAGCCTTCCAATGACACAAACTAAGTAATATAAATGTCACCTTTCTCATAGTCTCAGTGTATCCTGCTTGTCCTACTACAAAGACTGGAGGGAATACCACGGGCTCATTAATTCTTTTTACTGCTCTCAAACAAAAGAACAGTCACTAAGCAGAAGGAACCAGCATCATACCTTCTTGATGCACAGAGCCTGTTGCTGATCTAGTGCTGGTGAGATGTTGTTTCCTAGGAGCTGAGCAACCCTGTTGGTCCACCAGGATTTTCTACGTGTCATTTTTTAATAGCTCCTGAATCACGAATATTCACACAACCAAGCTATTAGGTTCTGAAAACAGAAAATTTGTATTTTATCTCTGTAATACTGGAATTTATGTTGAGAGAAGGTTTTAAACAAGGATCTGTAATTTCACTGCAGCTAGAAATGTCTGCCACTGTGTTATGGCCAGTAATATGCTTTGACTAGTGTGCAACCATAAGTTCACAACTGAAATAAAAAGCAGGGAAACAGAAAATATTTGAAAGATTTTCTGGATTCCACGTCAGCATTTCCATGTTTTCTCCAGTCACTGCTAAACAATGACTCCTCAGTTCTAAATGAAAGCTTGTGTCTTTTCATTAACACTGATCCCTCCTTTTTTGATTAAATATGTTTCATTGTTATTAATATATATTATATTAAATAAATATAACTCTGTCAGGACAGATTTCAACAACCTAATTTCCAAACACTTCAACCCACTGTCTCCTGTATCCTACTGATCAGACAAGAAGAGCAAACCACAATCTCTGTGCAGAGGAACAGTATAGATATTTGGACTTCGTGAATGTGGGAGACCGTAAACAGGTAAGTTAATAACACACTTCTGCTGATTCTTCTGGGTTGATTTCTTCTTTATTTAATATTATTGTTATCTCAATTATTCAAGTGCATATTGGGTCTGGCTGAGCTGGAGTTCATTTCCCCATTAACAGCCCCCATAGTGCTGTGCTTTGCATTGGTAGCCAGAAGGGTGTTGATAACACACCAGTGTTTTGGCAACTGCTGAGCATCAGCACTGTAGCATTCCTTCTGTAGTTGAGGGCAAGATCCTGGGAGGGGATCCAAGTAGGCCAAAATTGACCCAAACTGACCAAAGGGATATTCCATACCATATGATGTCAGCTCAGATACAAAAGCTGAGGCAAGGAGCAGGAAGGCCAGCATTCCTTGTCTCCAGTGGCTGCCTGCTGAGGGACTGTCACGTGCACTGAAGCCCTGCTGCTCGGGAGTGGCCAGCCATCGGCGCCCATGGGAAGTAGAGAATAATCCGTTCTCTTTCGCTTTGCTTTTTCACACTCAAGCTTCTGCTTTGCTTTTTACTTTAAATAAACTGCCTTATCCCAAACCATGAGTTGTTTTTCCACCTTACTCTCTCCCCTGTCCAGCTGGGAAAGGGTGTGATAGAGCCACTGGCTAGGCACCTGTCATGCCGCCAAGGTCAACCCACCACAGGCTGTTACTAACTTGCTGATCTTCTTTGCTACAGAACAGAGACAAACACTTGCCTCATCTAATTTAAATATTCATCACCTGGTTTTCCATGACTGGTGAAGTATATCTAAAATGCATATTTTGTGTGTGTGTGTATATATATATATATATATATATAAAATCCATACATACAGATTATATATATCTAAAATACATGTTTTGTAATAATCGCTTGCTCTGTGATGGTATCTGTTTCTCTCTCCTTATATGAAAGAAACTAAATTACTATCTTTGATAGTCTAGTTCCCCTGGGTGTTCCTAATTTAGCTTTGACAGCTAGAGTTAGACAAGACAGATTCCATACTAAATTGCCTTTTAGTCTTACATTCAGTGACCTGTTATATAAGCTCTTACTAATTTTCTGCTAATACTGTATATTCTAAGCCATGGGTTGCTTGGGTAATTCATACCTCAGAATTGGTCTTTCAGAGCTGTGCCACTTTAGTGAAGCACTGCAAATGAAGAATAGTGTGTAAGGTCCAAAGGCAGATTCTGTGATTCTAAGATACAGCAAAAATATGCATTAACCAACTTTGCATAGTTGGTTGCACAGAAGGCCAAGTGAAAATACAGAGCAAACACCCATTCAGAAAAATTACTCCAAAGGTGGGGACACCATCAGCCAAATTTCTCCATTCTTCTTCATTCAACTCCTCTCACCAGTTACATGAATTCAGACTATAATTATGCAAGAAAAGATTTCATTGTATATTTATTTCCAGAGACCCCTTTATTACAAGGTTTATTTTCTTTAGTCTAGTGCTTCCAGTTTCATCACTGAGTAGAACACAAGAACACTTGTAGCTGTGCAGTTGTAGCAAGGATCCCCACTAGATCCTTCTTGTATTAAACCTTCAACATAAAAGTAATGCAGAGCACAGCAAACCAGTCCAGTCCCAGTCTTCACTCCAGACAGCTAAGGGGAGAGGATCAACAGCAAGTCAAGCAGCACACACAGGTGACCCATGGACATAGCACATCTAACAGAAAGGCTGCAATACACTGCATTCCTAATAGCTATGACAGTCATGTGGCCCAAGAGGAAAGTGAGGAGTGAGGTCTTCACTGCTCCCTGTAACAGTACAGAGGCCCTTCATGTCAGGAGAGTCTGCGTCATACTGGGGACAGCTGGGATGGAAATGGAGGTAGAGATTCACTTAATAATGCAAGAAATAAGCCTGTAGGAAAGGGCTCCCCTGAAATAATACATCATTATTGTTATGCATAACTAATACTTCTCAAGTAACTGATAAGCATTAAATAGTAATATATATAAAGCCATTTTTTATTCTAGTAACCAACTGTATTTACGATTAAGACTATCCTGGATCTAGAGGACCTGGGATGATTAGGTCTTAAGGCCTTTGTGCAAGACTTTACACCACATTATAAATACACAACTCCTGTTCTAAATAGCAGAGTTAAACATATTCTTTGCAAACTCTGCAGCAGCTGGACCATGGAAAGGTCAAGTATGTATGCAGTGGGTCTTACTGAAAGGTCACAGGAGATGCAAATAAGAGTCACCTTTAGCATGGTCCACACCATTTCTCCCTTTGAAAAATGCACACTAAATCCCTCTGGCCAAACCTCTCTCCATCTTTCCTGTATGCACAGAGAGCAGGGTGAGGGGTCAGTGCACTTCACTGGTGGCTCTCCCCAAAGAGAGCACTTCAAGAGGTGTCTCCTGCCAGTACAGGCAGTGAGGGGACAGAGAGCACAGCTGGGTCACATTGTGTCCACAAGTACATTATAGACATAGCCAGTTTATCAGTCGTCATACCTTTCTGGTTTTATTTAGGCATTTATTCTGTATACTTTTTTATTCAAAATGTGCATGCTACCTACAATCACTGAGGCTTTGAAACACAAAAACGTTTGTACACATTAATATGGAAAGAAAGAGGGTTTGCAATTACTGCAAACCCCTCTAATACGTGGGTTTAAGAATAGAAATAATAAACTCATAGGTAACTACTTCAGGAATTGCTGACCTTTAGTCATATTTTTTTCAGACATGCAGGAATAGCCCCAGCACTGCACATTAGCATATAAATAACAAAATAATAAAATCAAAATAAATTAAAAAATATTTTCCAAATGGTGTTTTAATTGGTGAGTTCCAGGAAATTTCACTTTGCTGTTAAGAGTTCAGTTCTACACCATTTAGATCTGCATATTATTTTTAAAAACTGAGTGCTTTAGGACAGAAAATATAGGAGCCAAATGAAGTCAAACTTTTCAATCTACTCATGCAAAAGTAACTGGAATTAATGACAAATTATTTGGCGGCCATCAAGCCAAACATCTGCAGAACCAGGGCTAAACCTAGACTTCTATATTGTTGGGTGACCCAAACACCATGCACTGCATTCCCAGCTAGTCCATGGGTGTGTCAGGAGGCACCATCTCAGCATAGCCATGATTCGAGACTGCTCTCTCTGGGACACTTTCCCAAGAAAAGACATGCTAAGCCTACAGTCAGGCATCACCTTTGGCCTCCTGTTCTGCCTTGTGAAAAGACCACTCACTGCACCAAATTTATCATCCCTCCTGCCTAGAAATTGCTACCTCTCCAGCATTCCCAGAGCAGTTCATGTGAAGCACTTCTTATTCCAGGCATTTCTTATCCCATTTCTTTGGTCCAGGAGAGGCCTTTCAGGCCAAGTCAAATCACCCTTTAGAATGCTGAAGCTCAGCGAAGCAGATCAGAGAACACCGATGAAAACTCCACTGCTGATGGAAATGAGTAGATCAGGCTCACCAAATGACACAGCTCTTCACTGATGGAACGGCCTGTCAAAATCCCTGAGTGGGAAAAGGTAACATCTAGTAAGGTCTTCTGTTACTCTTTCATGTATGTTTTTCTGGAAATACTTTGTGAGAGAAAATGCCTTGGAAAGCAGCTAATGCCTTCTGGTCTATTTAATCCTGCTCAGTGTGCTCTGTACCCTTTCTACTGAGCTAAGTGTTTGTGCATCTTTGTGATTAAGATTTATATGTATGATGTGAAGATTAAGATATGTATGTATATGTATAATGTGAAGACTAAGATCTATATGCATAACTGTGAACTGACTTCCATTTTAAGGTAGACAGAAATAAATAAAATATTTGGCTATATATTAAAATGCTATTATAATAGCATGTATAAAATAAACTAGAATGGTTGCATTGAATCACAGGAAGAAATAGACAAAAAAAATCAGACCCACATGGTTTGTTAAAGAATATCACCAATAAAACAAGAAGGCAGAAAAACAGATTTGTATAAAATTTGTTTAAATGTCAGCCAGCAACAGTGTATAATAGACAAATTTAGCATTTTGCCAATGAGAATATTTTCAAAATTAGATGCCTTTTTTTTTTTCTCTGAGGAATTTCTACCCTCCTCCATGCCCGGAGGATGGGCAGACAGTAGTTGAACTGGAGGTGATCTTTTGCCTTTCCTTCACAGCAGTCTCTCAGTGCCCCCTTTGCTCTGTTCCTGCCCCAGCACCTTCAGCTGCACGCACAGGAGCGGCAGTGAGCAGCAGGGGTGGACCTCACCTGAGGCTCTCATCTAAATTTCATTCCATTGACAACCAGTGACAGAAGAGGCATTTGTCCTTACTGTTCACACTCAGCCAACAAACACACAGCTACCACACGTGGCACATGAGTCAGCTGAACGTGGGTTTTAATTTCATTACACTAGATGGAAACTCATGTTCTTTCTATGAGCTCTTCTCAGCAGCAGAGGCAGCCACTCCACATGTAATCACTAGATAATTTTTTTTGATTGGCAAAGCTCTCAGAGGGAAACAACTTTGCTAATAGTGCAGTGCAATGAAAATAAAATCTGTGGCAGATGGTTGCCAATGTGTCCTGTTTAGACACTTCAGATAAACAGGGAATGGCAGAGAGGCACAACAAGTGTAAAACAGAAACTGGCGGAAATTAACAGTGTTATAAATTTACCACTCTCTTAGAGACTTCTTTAACCTTGGGAAAGTTGAGATAGTTGGAGATTTGTCCCTTTTCTCCACTCTTCTTCTGTTTAAATGTATTTTTCATACAAAATAAAAACCTCAACTTAAGTAAAAAATATGAACATAGAAGTCTAGAAATATGAAATAAAAGTATAACATTATATGCCTCCTGCACAGAAAATGAAAGAATAGAGAAAAGTTTATTATTAATGTTAGAATTTATTGTGGAGTTGTAGGGTTATTGTAAGTTATTAGTATTGTCATCTTAAACACTAAGGGTTTGTTTTAGAGTCATATTGTCCAATTATTTGGGCATATACTTTAAACAAAAGGCCTGAAATTAGAGCAGAATGGAAAAATAATTATTTTTGCAAGCATCTCACAGAAACAAAGACAGGTTCCACTGAAAAGAATAGCATCTTTTATTGATTTATTTTAGATTTAACTGAAAAAAAATCCACTTACCTCTGTTAAAAGCAGATTGTGAAATAAAAGAATATATGATTTAATATTCCTAGGTGTGCCTCTGCACATTTAAATACTGATTTTCAGTGTTTTATCAGCTGTCTCCGCTGTTCCAGCAAGTAACGGTCAGCCTAGCCAAAAACTGTCTGTGATAAAAATTGTGAGGAGTTCCAGTCTAACAGCATGCTCTATAACAACACATTTTCTTTTATGAGCTTTAAAACGAATTTTTTTTTTCAATTTCACAGTAGTTGCCTAGTTCTTCTACTATAGAGATGAAGAGAAGTTCTATTTTTGTATCAAGTTATATAATTTTGTCAAATCTCTTCATTAAACTAGATCAGTCCTACTCTTTTCAGAATCCACTACCTTCATTTTCAGCTTTAATTGCATCTGTCAAATAAGTTTCTAGATATTGAACAAAAATCTCTTAGAGCAGCTTTTCTTCCTGTAACTCCAGCTCCCTTCAAAATCGGTGCAACTGCTCTTAGTACCAAACACTTGATTACTAAAAGGGCTTTCTTATGAAATTTTATGTGCCTTTTACCCTTCCCAGTTATTAGTCTGAGTGTAGCCCTTTTTATTCTTAGTGATGACATGGAGTGCTACGAGCTCATATGAGCTAAGGAAATAGTTTATTTTACTTTTTTAATTCACTAGCAACTACTAAATGTAGTATTACCTGGCCAAATTACAAACTGAATCTTTTGAAAACGTTGCAAAATCAAAGTGTTGAATTATTTCAATCTGAACAGGATTTATTTCTTTTATTACAGGAATATCATAGATCAATGTGCGTTCTGTGCTGTCTTTTTAATACAATGTAGTGATTTTCTGAAATCAAAGGAGAGAAAATAATTTCAGTTTGGAAAGTGAAGCATTTTACTTTGAAAAATGTTGAAATTAGCCATTGTAATAAATGGTTTTGATTATTGTTTCAAATCTGGAAAATAACAAAAGCTCACAAAATGTGTATCTTTTTGGTTTCACTTTTTTTCCCAAGCCATTTTTCTACAATTTTCATGCAAAACATGTCTTATAATTCTGTTTCTATATTCTTATTCATATAAATACTTATTCTTCCAGACCTACTCTTTGCTGATCTCTTTTAGCTCCTGGCTGTTGAAGAAAGCAGACAGTAGATACGAATCCCAGATAAAAAGCATGGACTCAATAACATGATAAAAAAACCTAATTTTGGGGTTTTTTCTGTTCTAAGATAAACATTTTTCCTCAGTGTCTCATTCATTAAACTGCTGAAAAATTATACTATGCTTTTTTTTTTCACAAGTTATAAATGTATTGGCATTCTGCCAGAGAGAACTTTAAACCCCATACATCTTAAAAATAGCTCAAACCCTTTACCTTTCTCAAATAATTTTCACTCTGTTGAACTATCAAATCTATTTCTCTTTTGCATTCCTAGGTGATCTTGCACCTATATTGTCAGGTGTCATAACAAGGGGTCAAAGAAGACACTAAGTCTTTCTGCCATGCAGCTTGTACTGGTGTTGTACCCACAAACATCTACAGGTGCAGCCCATAAACTGAGAAATGCAAACTTTGCCAGCCACCAAAGAGGTCTGGTCAATGCCCAGAAACAGTGTTTTCAAGGAGATTGGGAACAACACTGACAGAGCCTTGAAGGTGATTTCAAAGATCACAGCAAAGCATAATGAAGGACACCGAAACAGGTCTGTAAAAGAAAAATGCCTGCATTAGAACATTTTTATTTTCTAATTCTTCACCTCATTACAACAGCGATATCCTATTAAAATCAATGGAGTTTAACAAAAGAATTAGACTACATCATTTTGAGTAAAATAAAGCATACTTCAGTAATATGTGAGAGGGATTGAAAGCATCAGTACATTTCTGAACATATAAATGCGTTCTCTACTTTTCACTGACTAAGATTTGCATTTAAATTATTTTATGTACTTCAGTACTTTGGACCTGATTTCTCTTTTATCTGTTTTTATTTAATGAGACCGCTTGAATAAAAATACAGATTAGGTGATGTTGAAAAGTATTGTGAATTTCTATTCATTTTGCAGAATTTTGATTTCAGAGTATACCTTGGATTGCTTCTCAAGGTGTTTTGAAAGTGAAATGAATGAGAAAAAAATCTTGCTGAGACTTTCATAAGAGCAGACTCTTGTTCTTTGCTACACTCCACAATAGCAACTTTTTTTGTGATTACAGAATCTTACCATTTTTCTTGGTTTATTGTCTGTAGCCCTATTATCTTTATAGAATCTACAGACTTCGTTAACTCAGCATAGAAGACTTCTCTCTTTTTATTTTTTAAGTTGCCTCTGTGTAAATATTACTGTTCCTGGGGGATAGTTGAATTGCATATGTCGAATTTCGTGCATCCGTAACTCCTTCAGCTTTGCATTTTAACAAATATAGAAGTAAAATCCATCTTTCAAGACTGGGAGGAGAGGACATGGGGTGGAGGTGATCCTCCTCAGGCAATTTTTCCCCTGCTCTCTTTTCTATTTTTCCCTGTATTTGTCCCTTTGCTTTCTTCTAGTTTCATCAAGAAGCTTGTGGTGGTTCAAGGCAAAGGTTCACCTGGTGCACTGAGGTAGCAAAAAAATACCCCAAGTACTTGGCTAGTGCAGTTCCTGCTCTATCAGGACTGAGAAGGGCGTGACTTTGGGGCTTTACAGTGCTCTGTGCCCTTGGGTAACCTCATTGCATGCTCTGGGCAAGCACATTTTAGCCATGGTGCAGGTGCCAACACTGCCTGCAGGGAGATCTCCCCTGAGCTCTGGCAAGACAGCTGAGTGCCTGGAGCAGGAAGCAGCTCTCCCAGTGCTCCCAGTTTTACTAAGGGAAAGTGCCTAAGTATCTCAGTTGGCAACCTGCAGTGAAATGCCATCCCAAAGCTCAGGCACTACCTGACAAGGCAGAGAGCCCAGGGACACCAGGGACTAGACATCCCTTGTCCATCTTCCCTCATGGGGAACACTGTTTCATTTAGGTACACACAGTTTGACATAACCACTGATTTTAGTCTTGATAAAACATTCCAAAAGCCTCTAAGTGGATTTGCCAGATCATTTGCTTCAGTACATTCCACACATCACACAAGAGACTGTTTTTAAGGGTCAGCCTGGTAGTTCATTTGGTAGCACTTGGACTAGGTGGATAACATACAGGCATGTTGCACTATTTCAATTTAAAGTCCCTAGGGAATTTTTCCTGTGTCTTTAGGGAGAAAAGGTTGACAGAATGGGAGAGTTTGTTCAGGATGGAGAACAAAAGGCTGAGGAGGGAACGGCAGCTGTCTTGCAAAGTGAAGAAACTCTGCTCAATGATCAGTGAGGCAAGAAGTCAGATTAATGGAATTCTAGGGCCAACAGTTGCTGAAGTTTCACTTGGATATCAAGAAAGTCTTTCTAGTAGTAAGGATTGTTAATGACTGGAAAAGTTGTCAGTAATGACTTAAGCACATTTAACTCCACCCAGGGACAAAGAGACAGACTATGCAACCTCTGAAGATCCTATTTTACTCTTCATTCATTTGGACGAGGGATTATGGCTTTTAATGTACAGGGCTTCAGACTGGATGTATGTTCTGTCCATTCTGGTCTTTGGCTCTATTTCATTGTGGAAATGAAAAAATCTATTTCTTGGTCTGTAATTCAGCATAAAACCTTTTTCAGAAGCTCATGCCTGCATATGAACTACAGCAGCACTAACACTGCTAAGCCACAGCTTGTCCTGGCTTTTGTCAAAATACAGAAACAGTGGCAAAGAAGAGCTGAGGCTTGAGATGGCCTAGTGCAACCCCTCTGCTCAAGCAGGGTCACCTAGAGCCAGCTGCCTAGGATCATGTTCAGATGACTTTGAAATATCATAGAATCACAAAATCAGTTAGGTTGGAAAAGACCTCTGAGAGCAGCCCATTTCAATGTCTAATGATCCTTTCTGTAAAGAAATTCTTCCTAATGTTCAAACTAAACCTCCCCTGGCACAGCTTTAGACCGTGTCCTCTTGTCCTGTCACTAGCTGCCAAGGAGAAGAGGCCAACCTCCACCTGGCTACAACCTCCTTTCAGACAGTTGTAGAGAGTGATAAAGTTGCCTCTGAGCCTGCTCTTCTCGAGGCTAAACAAAGAATGGAATCCCCACAACCTCTCTGGGAAACCTGTGCCAGAGTTCAATCACCCTCCATGTAGAAAGGTGTTTTCCTGTATTGAGAGGGAATCTCCTCTATTTCTGTTTGTGTCCACTGCCTCCAGTCCTGCCACTGGGAACCCCTGAGATTAGTTAGGCTCCCTCTTCTTTACCCTCTACCATCAGATATTTATATACATTGATAAGATCCCCCTGGAGCCATCTTATATTTAGGCTTAACAATCTCAGCTCTCAGACTTTCCTCCAGTATGAGATGCTCATACTCCCCTGAAGATCCTTTCATGCTGGACTTTGCTGCAGGGTGTCCTTTTTCTCTTTTACTTGAGAGCCCAGCCCTGGACCCAGTACTTCAGGTATGTCTCACCAGTGTTGAAGACAGTGACAATGAGACAAATAATCAAAAGTAATGTAAAGTAGATCTGAAATTCAAGGAGAGAGTAATTTGTATGAGGCTGCCACAAATGTCCTGCTTACTGCATGAGATCGATCAGCAAGATTTAGCTGTGATATCATGTTTCTAAAGATATTTTTGCCAGCTGAATGATATTATTCATTAGCCTGAAGAAGAGTGAGATAAACTTAACTACTATTTCAGAAAACTTTCTTTTTTTCTGAGAATTGAATAATTTTGTTTGTTTGTTTGTTTTTAAATTAAATGGGCTTCCTATTTTTTCATAAGCTTTCAATGGACATTAATAAAATCAAAACCAAAACAACTCAACAGACAATCATTGCTTAAAAGGAATTCTTACTCCTCATCCAATATTGAATGAACCATACAATCAGTCACTGAACTGCAGTATCTTGCCCAAAGATTTTTTATTGCATATAATGCCTCACTACAAAAACAACTTCCTCTTCCCCATCCCATTAACATACAAAATGTCCACAGAGATTTTTTTGGCATTTGTAAACCACTTACAATTGAAATGGCACTATGAATTCCTAAATTATGAGAGCTGATTGCAAAAGAATAAAGAACAGTTCCTAAGGAACAGGAAGAGGATCCCAAAAGCATATAGAGGATTACAGCAAGTCCTTTAGACAATCCCTTTTTAAATTAGACAGGAATGTTTAATTTTCTCACAAGGATAAAACATTCTTCATGCTGTCAACCCAAATATGACCTATAAAAATAATATATATTCTGTCATCCTATCTGGCTATGCCCCAAAACACAAGGGCTTTAAGAAGAAAAGTACTTGTAACTAAGCCACATGTTTGGTATGAACATCCCTCAAGACCCAAAATATGATCATGAAAGGAATTAAAATACTGTAAAGAATTTTATAATTCCATTTATGCCCTCTTAAATAAAAAAAAAATAAAATTCTGAATTACTGCTAATTTGAACAACTCCTTAACAGAAAGCTTTATTATTTTGAGAATAGAACATTCACTTATAACACAAGTAAAACATCTGCAGTAGGAGACCAATCAAGAAAGCAGAGAGTGAATTAGTCTGCTCCTTGAAGAATGATAATGTATTTTAAATGATTTACCAGAGCCCTCTTTCTCCATTGTATGTCACCCTCCTTGTGTGCCCTGTGTCTCAGCTAAGGCAGCTGGACAAAGCACACTCTTCACTCTTGGAGGAATGCTGGCAGAGGGGACTGAGAAAGGGCTCAGGAGGCAAACCATGAAGGTTTTAGGACATGAAGTGCATTACCCTTGAGCCAAAGCCCTCTGGACAGGCATTCCTCAAGCAGCAGGTTGGCCACACCTGTCCACACAGTGCCTTGAGAGATCCTACAGCTGCATCTCCAAAGAATTCCAGGCTGGCAAAGGGACCTTCTTCAGAAAACTGAACTCTAGCTGATTGTTCCTGGGAGCAGCAGTGTCTCTGAAAGCCCCATATATGTTTACAGCTGCCTGCTCTGTATGTTTTTCTCTCCCCAAGTGCTGCTGCTGCCACATAATGCATCACAGAGATTGTATTTGGTAATTTAGCACAAACGAATGTGCAGTTTGCATGATGACACTGACAGGACAGGTGGGATTCATCTTGCCAAAAGGCAGACATATATATTATACAACCCATGAAGTCACCTAGACTTCTTTGTAATTAAAGGACATGAATGAATACTTCTCAGATCTGAGCTACATAATGTATTTTATTCATCTACCATAAGACTAACTTAATAATTTTTCTAGCATTGCCTTTTTTTCCTTTACCTACTATAGAATGAGTACAGGTGAATGAGTCAGATTCTAAAAAATTATCTGAGATAAACTCCCATTCCTATCTTGCTGGTGAGTTATCAAGCCTTTGTATACAATAAACATGGTGACTACTCACATATAAATTGATATCTTTTGTTCCACTTCTAATAAGGAAAAGATTTCTTAAAAGAACAGGAAATCATGCTCATTCTTTAGCATTAACCTTAATCACAATCACTAACCTGGCGGCCATACATTTCTCTGAAATGTTAATTCTTATGCAGATGTCTATTTTGCAAATTTGTTTCTGGAAAGGGAAAATAAACTCTAAGGGAAAAAGTGTAGCTTATGCCCCATTTGTATCCAAAAGAGAGGAGAGTGTAAGCGCAGTGCATTAAGTGAATAACAGAGGTCCCTCTGAACAGCTACCTTTTACTCTGGGATGGAAGGGCCATTGGTATGATAAAGCAAATTTTAAAGCAAATGCCGGTAGAGTCAGCCCATATTGCAGAATATTTCCTTATATGTCACAGGCAAAGTATTTTAGGACGGTTCCTGGCAATTTTAAAATTTTATTATTAGAGCCCATTTTGCCCTCTCTGGATTGTGGATTCAGCTGCTTTAGCTATCATCCATCAAGTGATACAGTTTTCAGCAAAAGCCATAAAACTTATTATGATGACATTTTGTATTTCAGTGTCCAACATTTCAAACTCTTCCAGGACAGAAGTGGTTGCTCCCAAAGTTATCTTCTCTCTTCATGTGATCTAGGTTTTGGTTTCAGTCCTGAAAGGGCTGGCAAAAATTTAACATCATTTTACACCTCTCTATCTAAACCTCTCAGATCAAGACTATGGCATATGAGATGATGGGCCTATTTATTTAAAAGGAATGGGGAAAGCAAATGGGGAGAGGAACAAAACAGGAAAAATTTCTGGAGTTATTTTTAAACTTTGCATGTTTCTGAACACCTTCAAAGGTCTGGTTGTTACTCTGGGTGGCAAGAAGATAGACTACAAGGAAGTGCTCTTCATCAGGATGATCAAAGGCACAGAAGTTCTCTGCTTAGGCACATCCATAAATACAGAGCAGAACAGCATGCCCACTGATCCCATTCAACTCTAGAAGATGGAAGAAACATTGTTGGAAAGGAGCCTTTTCTTGTTTACTAAAAAATTCACGCTGTCCATAGCTGACACTCAATAACAAGTGTAACCCACCTATTTCACTCCTCCACAGCCATAAGACAAGCTATGGAAATAAGGCTTGAGGTGACCCTAAACACATGGCAAACGTCTCCATAGGGGGTGGAATCAAAAACCTCTTGTGCACTCTCAGGGCATCTACTCCATATGAGTCTGTCTCATAAATCAGAAAATACACAGCTGAAATTCAGATACTGCTGAGATACCACACCCACCAAACTCCAGAAAGCATGCAAGTCCTCAGGGGATAGAAGTCACTGGTGATGTTACCCTTCAAGGTATCCTCTTCCCCACATCCCTATTTTCTTGTGGTTATGTTCGCTTTATACATTTTATTGGTAATAGCAAAACCAGAAAGCACAGGAATTTTGGTAAACATGCTCTCTTTTGTGTATAGCTTTTTAAAAAATGTCAAAGGCAATCTGTTACGGTGGACTTTGGGGCCCTCTAGTGGCTTCCGAGAGACGTCAGGGAAGAGGAATGACATCTTTCCAAAACTCAGCCCCTACCACTTTCAAACCAAAATACAAACTGCAAGTAGAGTTCCTCCACCACTTCCACTAGAATTAAAAGTCTTCATGAAGCTCTGTCCTCACTCTGCTTTTCCATTCAACTTTGCTTCAGTGAACTAGGACTAAACAGAGTGTTGCCCTTTGCCATTAATTTTGTAGAGCCAAAGGTTGATTATAGTGCCAACAGATATCCTGAACTGCTCGCATCAAGGGGAAAGGCATTCCCAGTTTGTCATGGATATGGCAAATCTGTAAGTTTTATGACTTGCTAGCTCCTGTGCAACAAGAGTGGGACACAAAATTTGCTTCCATCTTATTATGCTGATATGCAGTGAGTGACTTTTTTGGAGGGTACACACTTGGATAAGGGACGTTACTGGAAAACTCTTCAGTCTAGTAAGGTCCTCTGATTTCTATCTGCTATTGGTTGATCAAACTGGCAGTGACCAAATAACAAAGAGAAGTCCAAAGGCCAATAGAGACTTCAGGGCCCTGGGACAATTGGTTGAGGGATCAGGAGCACAGGTAGTGATTTCCTTGATTCTTCCAGTAACGAGGAATAATACTGATAGGAATAAGCAGATCCATCAGGTCAATGTTTTTGCAGGTGCTAGGATCCATTAGTGCTGGTCAGTTTTCAAATATCACCTCCTAAGGGCACAGGAGCAGGTAATTCCCAAATGCTGGAAGTCAAGCAGGTGAGGCAGAAGCCCAGCTTGGCTGAGCAGGGATCTTCTCTTGGAAATAAGGCAAAAAAGGAAGGTGTCTGCCCAGTGGAAGAAAGGTCAAGTGGCATGGGAAGAATTCAGAGATGCTGCTTGCCACTGTAGGGAGAAAATTTGTGTGGTCAAAGTTAGAGTTGAAGCTGCCAGAAATTTAGGAGACAATAAAAAGAGCTTTTTCAAATACATTAGTGACAATAGGCAGTTTATAATTATCATTGGCCTGTTCCAGGAGGAGGATGGTCACCTCACAAACAGGGACAGGGACAAAGCAGAGGCTTTTAATGTTTTCTTTGCCTCTGTCTTCAACAGAGATAATGAACCAAGGGGGTCTCAGTACCCTGAGCTGGAGGACCATGACTACAAGAATGATCAAATCCCACTCGAGCCTGAAATTGTGTGGGATCTGCTCCAGCTGGATCCCTACAAATCTATGGGGCCTGATGGGATTCATCCCAGAATCCTCAGAGAGCTGACCGATGTCATTGCAACACCTCTCTTAATGATTTTCTAGCAGTCTCAGGAATCTAAAGAGGCTCCAGCTGACTGGAATCTGGCAAATGTTGTTCTAACTTTCAAGAAGTACAAGTAAGAGGACCCCAGAAACTACAAGCCTCTCAGTCTCACTTAAGTGACTGGTAAAGTTATGGAGAAGATTATTCTGGGAGGTATTGAAAAACACCTGAAAGACAAAACAGTCATTAGTGAGCCAGAAAGGTTTCATAAGGTGAAATTCCTGCTTATCAAACCTGATTTCCTTTTATGAAACAGTAACCCACCTAGAAGATCAAGGGAAGCCAGTTGATGTAATCTTTTTGGATGTCAGTAAAGCTTGCCATACTATCTTTCCCAGGATCCTTCTGGACAAAATGTCTAGCACAGCTGGATAAACACACCATGTGGTGGGTGAGCAATTGGCTCACGGGTCAAGCACAGACAGTGATAGCGAATGGGATAACATCAGACTGGTGACATGCCACCAGTGGAGTTCCACAGGGCTCCACCTTAGGCTGTTCTGTTCAACATGTTCATAATTGACTTGGATACAGGACTGGAAGGGATACTAAGCAAGTTTGCAAATGACACAAAACTGGGAGGAGCTGTTGACTCCCTTGAGGGCAGGAAAGCCCTGCAGAGAGACTTCAACAAATTGGAGAACTGGGCAATCACCAACCATATGAAGCTCAACAAGGGGAAGTGCTGGATTCTGCCTGTTCTTCTCCCTGAGGGTGGTTGTGTACTGGAACAGGCTGCTCAAAGAAGTGGTCACAGCACCAAGTCTGACAGAGTTCAATAAGAGTTTGGACAATACTCTCAGGCACATGGTGTGAGTCTTGGGGATGATCCTGTGCAGAGCCAGGAGTTAGACTAGATGATCCTTATGGGTCCCTTCCAACTCAGCATATTTTGTGATTCTATGATCTTATTCTATAACTCCAGAACCTGGGAAACAGGTCAGTGGGTACTTTGAAACTCTTACTGCCACACATGAAGGTATCCCAACATGTGAATTGAGCCATAAGGCTGCTCTACAGCCAGAGAAGCAGCACTCTTTATTACCTCAGCACTGGAGCAATGCTGCAGCAGGACAGCACTGTGTCACCTCAAATACCACATGATGTGACCTCTGTCTCAGGCTTTGAAAAAAAGCTGCATTCAAAACACAACACCATATTCAGTAGTAAAGTGAGAGATCACTCCAGTGTTTTCTCTTGAAAGTTCTGTATTGTTTTGTGAGAAGTGAGTGGCTATATAGAAGACAGAGACTTCCTTTTAACAAGGAGTTATATGGAAAAGATGAGGGGTAATGGATACAAGTTCATCCTGGGAAGATTCCAATTAGACAAAAGAGAAAAAATTTACACAGTGAGAAAAATTAACCATTGCAATGGTCTCCCCAGGAAAGTGGGGAATTTCCCAGTGTTGGACTCTTCTAAGAAACAGCTGGACAGAATGATGGGACATCTTGTCTAGAACGTTTTTGCCAAGAAAGTTTGGGACAAATGATCCCTGAGGTCTCCTTCCAACCTGTATTCTCTGATTCTCTGATTCTAAGAAATTTGGACACCTGACTCTTCATCAAGAAACTTTGCAACCCAGATTAAAGATTTCTAAAATCTATTCAAGAACCTGAAACTGTTGTAAAACAGTAGGAAGAAGAATTACAAGTACTCAGTGAGCTTGAAATAGTTCCCATAGAGGTAATTTCAGTATTGCTTACCCAGAATGTTTGAAATTTGGGGTAAATGTCTTCTACTGTAAAATCATAAGATTTTTATTAAAATCTTGACAGTATAGGAAAGGTAGTATAGGTTTCATTTTGCCTAACTTCTGGTCTTCAAACTTCTGTATGGCATTTTATGTATAAAATTTTCTTCAGATCCCAGATGTAATAAACCTATTTTTATGTAAAACTGGAGATTTCCACAAATATCTTAGAGCCCCAGAAAAAAGCAGCTTCTAGGCAGGACTCACAATAAAATCACAATTGGCAGCAGAGCAAGTTACTGCTGCTGTCTTACTTATAAACATCTACTGCAGATATTCTCAGATCTGATTTTAATCAAGGAAAATTTCATGCCACATTGTTGTCCAGTTTCAGAAAATATTTTAGAGCATACACAAGCTGAGAGATAAAAGAAATGTCATGTTTGTGCTACAGCTTAGTTTATGGGCTGTACCTGGGCTGCTTTCAGAAAGCACAATAGGTGCTTGAGGAGCCCCCAAAAGCACTCTTGCAGTCAGTGGAAAGGGGAAGAGATAGGTATGAACACAGAAATATATTCAGCTGACCAATGCTGTGTCTGTCAGTAGTCATTAGAGACTCCTGAGACCCAAAGTTTGGCAGACATGATCCTGTTTAAAGCCAGTTTCCTCTCTCCTCTCTCATGAAAGCCTGATTTCATGACTTTGTGATGCTGCAGAGAGGTTGCTGACTTTAGCAAGCTGCAGATGACAGCAGATGGTACGTCTGTGCAACACAACAGCATGTCAAGCAAAGGTACCTCAACCCTGTAAGCAGTCTAGCTGCCTGAGCAGAATGTTTTATTGTGTTAAGTCATCAAGAGGAGGCCAGTGCTGCAGTAGGACCTCAATGCTGCCTCAGGTAACACCTCTGCAGACAACAGCATCGTGCTGGTCCTTATATCTTAAGTGTGAATCAGCAACTCAGATCTCCCACAGGAGTAAAGCAGATGTTTCTTTAAATGTATCTCCTGTTCAAAGCCTAGTTTACTTTTTGTCTTGTTTGTTGGTGGTTTTTTACTTCCTTTTGTTGGTTTCACACCAATTACCACCTTTGCTTAGATAATAAAGTATAACACCTTTTCCAGACTTGAAAGTTAAAGCATATTTATGCAGAGTGTGAATTTGCACTACCACAATAGCTTTTTCTGCATGATTTCCTGTATAGACAACCCCACTGCTATTTTAGGATACAGGAGCAATCTCCAAATCTCTCCTGAGATTTGTGATCCTCAGATCACAGTTAAACCAACTCAGCCTACCTCCTGTGGGCAGCCAGGGAAGGAGTCTCCAGGTGCCCCAGACTCCTTTCTTGAATGAGAGATGGCTGGGAAAAAAAAAAAAAAAAAAAAAAAAAAAAAAAAAAAAAAAAAAAAAAAAAAAGCAGTGGTCAAACTGCTGGAAATTCCTGAAATATTTGCTGGAGATCCCAGGGCTGTGCTTCCCTGGTGCCTTCAGCACCAATAGTGGCAGCTATTTTTCACCTCATACCACACTCCTTTCATGAGAAAAAGTGAACAAAACAGGAAATGTAACCTTACAGACCTTATATTTGGTCTGCAGCCTGAATGCACTTTTCCTCCCACATGCTGTCATACTGAAATAACAGTTCATTTGTAAGTCCATTTTTCCCCGTACTCCGGTAGAACATTGCTTCTAAATGACCAAAATGGAATAAAATATAGCATGAGGAACCCAAAAGGATCAAATTAGGGGAGAACAGATTAAATGTGCAACATTTTCCATTTATCTGACATTCGCAGGGGAAGAAATGAATCTGTAGGATGTTAGGAAATGTTACACTAATTGACATTTCAACCTGACTGTGACATTTTCTCTAGAAGTCACCCATTAAATCACCATTTAACTACATGTGACTGATAAGTACATCTAGTAATGCATTGTAGCTGTCAGTGTTTCAAATCCTTAATCTAGAGTACGCTAAGAGTAAAATTACTCCATCTGCTTATAATCTTATTCTGTATTGTTTCACAATTTTTTTTCTAAAGCCCTAATTTCCTTAGTATCACATAAAAAAAAAAAAAAAAAAAAAAAAAAAAAAAAAAAAAGCTGTGGTAATTACTTTAATTGAAGACCTTCAAATGCCACAGTTTTGTTTTGCACTTCTGAAAGCTGATCATGGCATTTAAAACTAAAACTATTCAAGTGCTAAATCAAAGCAAAGGGAAAGCTTAGTATGGAGGAGAAATTATTATTAGGTATTTGGTATATTATTTAATAATGTCCAGTCTGTATTTGAATTTCTGGGAGAACCCATTGAAGTAAAAGCAAATTCTCCCTTTGACTTCTGTCTCTCTTCTCTTCTTCAAGAATCCTTGTCCAAGATGTCTAGTGATATCCTTTGGCAATGAGAACATATCTGGTAAATGGTCTGACGTTTCTAAAGATTCCTTTGTTTCTAAAAGTCAAATAATTTTTATTCTGATAAGCTTCCTTGGACGGCGTTTCCCAGTATCCAGTCTTCAGCACATCTGCAATGCTGTGCTGTAAACCTTAGCCCGAAGTGTAGTCACAATGGAAATACAAGAATGTTAAGGGAATTTAACAGAAAATAACTCTAAAATATATTTATATGCTACTATGCACTCATTGGTCTAGCATATGTACAACACTGGGCAAGCATTTGTCAACCTCACCTCAGTAGGAAGTTACTGTTTATACATAAAGTGGGAAAAAGAACTATAAAAAGAATCCAAGATGAAAAAGACCTCTACAGGGGGCTAAAACGAAGCAACTGTGAGAGATATAATTAGAAAGAACTGAACAGAAGCATTAAAAATAAGCAGGAAAAAAAATGAAACAAACTTTCCTGCTTTCTCTTAATTATAATATAAAGACTTGGGGAAAGAATTCTACCACTAAGTAACACATAAATAAATAAATAAATAAATAAATATGTTTCTCTTTTTCCACTGGCATCTGTCAAAGGACCATAGTTACCTTAGCAGTTTAGGGTGAGGTAGCACAGAAAGGATTAGAGATCTGATGGAGAACTTTCTAAGATGTTTCTGAAAGGATGTTAATAAACATTGTTAATAAAGTGACAGGAGGGTTTATATCTGGGACATAAAGCAACTGCTAATTTATGTGGAAAGAACAGCTATCTTAATGGGAAATTTTTCCTTTACTAACCCATGTCATGCTCCTTCCTATAAAGGATGTGTTATGAGCTGGCCACAGGGCCAGAATTCTGGTGGAGATGACTGCACTGGGGTCTTCTAACAAGTAACCTTGATTCCTACACCATCAAGGACTGAGGTCCTCATACAGCTATAAGATAATCTTGAGTGTGTGTATCTTCACATCACTTCTCCAAAATAAAGTGATAGGAAGCTGAACCACAAAGACTGAGTGACTTGCCCAAAACCACCAAAATACCTTCTGCAGAGAGCTGAAAGACAGTCTTACAGCTCAGGTCCTCAGAGCCCAGCTATTGGATTCATTTGTCCATTCCACCGAACAGAGGCAGTACCTGCAGCTAATTGGAATGTCAACATGATTCACAGGAGGCCTCACACTCCCCTCTTCATCCAGACTGAGGACATCTGTATTACTTCTTTGTTCATGCACCCACGTTTCCCTTCTCTGCCACCAGGGAAGCCCAGCAAGCACACCTACACCTAGAATTTGGGAGGCCCAGTCACATCCCTTGAGAAAAAAGTCTCTATCGCTTGCAACATAGAGTTACTTACACACTTACAATGCAGCTGACACTGGATTTACATTGTTAATTTGGAATGCAAGGGACAAGGACCTTCCAGCTTCCTTAAAGCAGTCCTGGAGCAGGAATCTCTCCTAGGTTTCTCAAGTGCTACATTGATATCTCTGTTGTTGGAATATCTGTTTCTCACTATTTCTTAAATGAGTGGTTGTTCTCAGCATGGAAATAGTTTCACCAAAAGAAGCAAGGGGCAATAGAAATATTTAAGAACTCTGAATGCAAGCTGTGTTTCTCCTGTGGCTAAGTTTTCTTCACTCAGTAAAAATACTTATTTTCTTTCCATCCATGTCTAATTAAATAATTTAGTTTACTGTTCCCTTATTCTACACTGCTTCCACAAAAACACAACTGAGAGCCCCAATTGGGGTGTTATTTTTCAGCTTCTGATCATCTGTTAATCACCCTAAGACTTGAGCAGGTCCTTCAAACCCTCATAAATAAGACGTCGGCATGGTAAAGGGAAAAGAAAATAACTTGTTCCATGTTTAAAAAGTATTTTCCAGCATACCTTGCCCTGTAGCGTTTCAGCTCAGGTTTCTCCATCCTTTAATTTCTCCATCTTTGGTGTTTTCCTAACAGCTCTCTAGGAACTATGTGACTCACAATTCAAGAATAGAAGCTTTTGAAGATTTAAGAGAGATGGGAATTGTCTTATTGAAAACATATGTTTTAAACTGTTTCTCCAGAGTTAAGAAAAGAACTCAAAATAGAGACACATGAACACACAAGCATAATTTAAAGTTTCTGAATAACAAGTCTTTTGTGCCAGAAGTGTAGACTGGAGCAGTGGGATTACAAACTTGAATATGTGACTAAAAATATACATACAACCCATGTTGCTTATTTCAGAACAGATGGAGACTATGCTGTATTGCAACTAATATTTTGGGAAAACAGTAACCTGTGCAATTCTCAAACTTAAGTACCACAAAGCAGACAGTATTTTTTGTGTCAGTAATCAGATGATTTTAGAGACAATATGTTTTAAAAAAATGCAGCTAAATCACATAAACAGTTCTGTTGCTTTCTCACAGATGCTTAAATTTTGGCAAAACAAGGACCATAATCTCCAGTTCACTCCTTGTAATTAATAAAAGAGTCTAATCTACTTTTGCCTTTTAAAACCTATTTTAAATCATTGTTCCCTGACTCAAGACTTTCCTATTAGTATTGCAGGGTGATTTTAGGGCACTCAAGCTGATATGATTACACTAAGATGGAAAAAATACCCACAAACGATTACTTGGCCGAACATCAGGAAAACTTCCTGATACTGAACTCATCAAATAATTCCTCATTGGAAGAAATGGGAGCATCATCTCTTGAGACTAGTTACTCTCAAGAGTATGACTCTTATTCTCACTATTTTTGAGACTAAGAAATAAATTACAAATAAGAATAAATCATATGATAGGTTACTGTTCCCTCAAATTTGTGTTAGAGCAGACTGCACTTTGAAACTGAGCTTCAGTACAGAGTGCTGTAGAAGTATTTGAACTCTAAAGATTTTACTATGATCTCTGAAAGAAAACAAGCTATAGTAGAATGAAGAACACAGACTTGTTTTGGCTTAAATCAATGAAGGAAAAGGTTGTAGGAGGTTGTAATGGTGTGGGTGTTGGTCTCTTCTCCCAGGTAACAAGTTATAGGATGAAAGGAAATGGCCCCAAGTTGCACCAGGGGAGGTTTAGACCAGGTATTAGGAAAAATTTCTTCTCTGAAAAGGTTGTCAAGCATTGAAACAGGCCACCCAGGGAAGTGATAGGGTTACCATCCTGGAGGTATCTAGAAGACATTTACATGTGGTATTTAGGGACATGGCTTAGTGGTAAACACAGTGGTGCTAGGTTAATAGTTTGACACATGATCTTAAAAATCTTTCCCATCCAAAACAATTCTATGTTTCTATTATCAGAATAGGAGAAATGGCTTTGACAGCAATCTTAATAAAGAAGACAGAAGAGACATCAAGTTAGGTTTATTCACAGGGGTTTGCCATTAATTAGACCCTTTTTAAAAGTCAGTAAATGTTGCCCTGTAGAGGACTTACTCTTGAAGCTTTCCACTTTGCAATTATTTTTTAGTTAAAATAAATTTGCCTTGGTTATTAAACATGTTGTCATTATTGATATTATTTTTTTAAAATAATTTAAAAAAATTGTGTTTGAAAATAACGAATATACTTGGTTGGTAACCTTTTCAATATGATTGATTTTGAAGTATCTATATTAATAGGTCAGCCTAATCATATACTGGAAATATCTTTAAAATTTAAAAAAGTTCAACACAAACAACAACTTAAAAATGTACAAACATCAGTTATGTGCAACTAAACATACTATAATTTTGTCAGACAAAGTTATATCTACTTTGCCTGTATCAATATAAAAAAAAATATTAAACTGTCAGTAGTATCTCAGAAAGATTCTTGTCCTTCAGAATGGTTCAGGCTTCTCAGAAATTAGCTCAGCTGGTTAAAACTTGGTGCTAATAACACCAAGGTCATGGGTTTGATCCCTTGCATGGGCCATTCACTTAGTTGGACTTGATGATCCTTCTGTGAAATAGTCCTAATTCTGCTGTTGACACTGCACACTTGCTGTTCCGCCTTTTCATACTAACATTTAACTTTCCCCTTCAAAAGCACACTAAAACTAGTGAGACAATCAGTTTCACATAAAAATCTGCAGAGTAAATGAACTACTCATATGAACTGAATTTGCTAGATAATTGAAATTTTCCCTATCACATTCCAGTGCCTCTTTTCCAAAATGGCTCTTCCAGCTTCTCTCTCTCCCATCCTGCTCCTTGGCAAGTAGATGATAGAAGTAGTTTTGTAAAACTGTTAAGAGGTATTTAGAATCCCTTTCCATTCACAGGCTCAGTTCTACTATTCAGGAAGGCAGTCTTCTGTTCCAGTCACTGCTTCTGTCAGAGTGAGAAGATTAAGTTCTGCAGCTAAGGGAAAGGTCTGATTGCTCTTTTGGGTCAAAAGAGATAAAACAGGTGTTTCTCTCCAGTTTTCCTTTTGCTGTGGAGTTTCGCAAATGAGAATTTTCTGAAAGTCAAATTTTCCCAAACTGAGGTTCTTTTCTTTTTTTCTTGTCATCTGTTCCTTCTTTATTTTAATCAGAAATAACCTGCTTATTAAAATTGCTTGAAGTCCTTAGTGGCCTGTGTGGCTGAACATGCTGCCAGAGTAGGTACTGAAACTCTGAGAAGGTAAGATTAACTGACAACAAAGATTTCATACAGTGACTGCACTGGGACTCTTCCCTCCATGCAACCATACTTTGACTCTTCCCAGCAACCAATAAATAGTACCCAAGTGATTACTAATGTAGCAATAGTCTGTACATCTATCAGGTATCAAGGAATAAAGGACATGGGAGTTATTATTGAAGGGAAAAATATTCTTAGCTATACTCTTATGGTAGAGTGAAACAAAATCTAGACATGCTGTATGAGTGTCACCCATACACTGAAATGTTTTTTTTTACCACTTTGTCAACAACTATAGCTGCTGGTTATGCCCCAAACCAGACTTTCTCCCTGGATATTTTAACCTTCCTCAGAATGAGCAGTTGAAGCCCTTGGCTGGGACAAGATTCCCATCCGACAGCAACCCAGTGGGATGTGATGAGCTGTCCCTCAGCAGTGGTATTTTACTTTTGCATGTTGCCTCCAGCAGTCTACAGATCACTGCACTAAAGGGCAACTGCCATGACCCTGGCAGCTCGCCTGTACTGCCCAAAGAGCTTTGTGAAATCATGAGAATCAGAAAATTTTGTGGAACAGACTGAGCAAACATCCTTTGGGAGCACTTGAGCTCACACTGATCCTCTCTTGATGTGCATGCTCATTGAAGACCCTTTGTCATACAGACAATGCTCTCTGAAGTGCCATTCAAGTTTAAGTTTTTGAGATTCCCTGATACTTGTATAAAAATAGTTTTGTTCTCATAGCCTCTAAAAAGACCAGAGTAACACTGAAAACAATCAGGCCTAAGGTGGTGAGCAGCAACTGAATCTATACAGCAGTTCTCCTGTGGAGTCCAAAAACTGTCTAGACCCTGAGCCAGCCTCTGCTCCTGGAGAACAAAGTGCAAAGTCCAGGAATTAAGGATCATTGGTAATAGAGTGTCTTCTGCTATTAGATTGTTAAAACCAACTAGCAGAAAAATTATCTTCTGTTTGTGTTCTGGAGGCATCTTTCCACTGAAATGATGAAATAGGATGTAAAATTAGCTTTGTGGTATACCACTAGATGGCAAACTGGCAGTGTGATACGTACCAGACTGCCTATCACTGACATCTCTGATTAGGCATATTGTGAACAATGCAGGCTACCTGTAAACAAATAAATAGAGGCTTGATGATACAGAACAAAGAACATTTCAACTTCCATGCTATTTGTCATGTTCTAAGCCTGGACAACACGGATCTTGTTGGAATCATGAAAGATTTCTAAGGGCAAAGAGTTCAGAAGGCCTTTGCTTTCCCTTTTCATATCCCAAAGCTGGGGCTGTGCACAGCTGAGTGCCAGACAACACTGTAGTGACTTCATCTGGAAATAAGTCTGGAACAAGACTATCACAAGGCCCTTGAAGAAGGGTGTACCACGGGGCTGAGACCTGTGGACATGCTTCAGGAGTTTGTCAGGCTCTTTCCATTTTATAGAGGCACCAAAATAAGCACATAGATCTTCTAGCAGCCAGCACAGCACTCAATCGGAATAAAATTTCATTATTTAGATAACATTATGAATGTACAAACATTTCTTTGAAAGCTAACAAACCCAGGGGCAGCTGCAAGGGAAAAAACATTATTAAACATTTCATTTCCTTTCCACCCCACACCAGTGACCACATGTAATCAAAGCTGTTGGAGAGTCATATAAATCGGTCTTTTCATCCCTGCAAAGGATTTTTTACAATAAATCCAGGAAGATGTCTTCTCTTTACCTCTTGCCACAGGGCTAAAGGGGCAGCTGTCTCACGTGCCTTTGGGATCAGGGGCAGCTATGGAGACAACCATGGCAGGTTTGCCAGGCTTCTGCCATTGAAATTGCTACTACTACTCTGGATGCTTTCTTACAGAGGTCTGTAGGGGCAGAGCAATTAGGAAAAGTACATTAAAGAGAGGTGAAAAGCAAAAATTCTCCCAAGAGCTCCCAATCATTTCTCCCATTGCTAAAATGAAGTCACCTAAGGATGCAGTTGCTAACAGCTGGTTTTAAGGTCAGAAAATCTCTTAAGTTACAGAACAAACACTGGAAATGCAAAACGTTCTGTAACCCTACTAAAATGTATGGAAAATTGGTAAGAGAGAATGTGTTCATTCAATCCAAATTGCAACCACATAACGACTCAAGGATCAAACAGAAGTGTATGCTGGGAGACAAGCAAGTCACTTGACTTGCTTGTATGTATTTAGTCCCTTGCATTTGGTTTATATAAGAAGATAATGATAGAATTGGGTATTTTCTTGGACACAAGTGAGGATCTGCAAACTGTGGACAGAGAAGATTTGCTTGTCTGTGCACCAGAGAGTCAAAACCCAGAAAGCACTCTTCTTGTCACAGCTCCCAGCCTGCTTTTTCCATAACCAGCAGACCTAAACACTTCCTGAGCTCCCTCAGGGACATAGCTAAGAACAAATGCCTTTTGGGTTCCTGCCTGATGCCAGTTTACAGACACAGCAGCTAATCCTCATTTTTTATCCTAGTTACAAACTCGTCTAGGAACCCGAGTACTCACATGTCTCAGCATCTGTCGAGGCTTTTGCACAATGCTGCTTTTAGGGACTGATTTCCATTATTTCAGTTGTCACCAACCAGACATCAAACCAAGACCTCTTTTTGCACAACAGGGTTTAAGCAGTCTTCCTGTTTGTCTCGGGCAAGAGTCCTACCCCCAGCATTCAGAAATTCCCCTATGGCTCTTTTCATAACAGCAAAATTATGACATATCTTAATTTTATTGTTGTTGGTTAAATTATTATTATTATTTGAAGAGTTTATTTCTGTTTTCTTTTTTATTACCATCTGGAGGATCAAGAGAAAACAAGAGATATGTACACAAATTTTTGGGTATATATTTTGTTTTTTGATGTATTACAGTGTTTGGACTGAAAGAAAACTGCTTAGAAGTCACAACACTTGCTTGTAATTCACTTTTTATGTTTGGCTTTTGTATTTAAGTCTTAATTCATTGAGACTAGGTCTTACACTATAGAATAAACTTTTTTTTATGAACTTGTTCCTCTATTGTGTTTAATAAGTACCTAAAGAGTTCAATTAGGCAAGTGCCAAAGGCTGTTGTGGGCGGCTCCCACTGCCTATTTTACCTAAGCTTGAGCTCTGGAAGGAAGGGGCTGCAAGGACTGGGGAGCACATGGGGCATGGTGCATGGGGCAATAGCCAGAGGTTAGAGAAACAACACCTCAGCCCACCCGTGCTTCCAGCAGAAGCAGTGGTTGCAGTAATCTTTGCACTCTCCATTTTGCACCTGATCTCTGCTCTCTGTTTTTCTTCTGTCCTTTTCTTTTCAATAGCAGAAACACCTTAGGCCCTTCCAGGCTCCTGTTCCTCATCTCTGAGGCAGTAAAATCATTATTTAACACATTTTTCAGAGAGCACTTGAGCTGACTCAAATTGTCACATACACACAAATAGCAGACTGCATTAACTGAGCTCCAGCGGCAGTTCTGAAAGCAATGTGATTATAACAGCTTTAAAGGACAGGACAGTCTGTAATTAGCAGAGGGTTTTTCCTGGTAATTACATTAACCTTTAGTTGAACGTTACTCAACCCATCACAGTGCTATTTTTATGGTCCCCTACCAAAGTACGCCTCTGTAGGATTGTGAACCCTTCTTGGTCAATGGAAAATTCCACATCCTTGAATAAATCCTGCAAGAGCCTTGCTTTGGTCAAGTGCCACCCTGCGCTGTGCCTGTAAGGTTTTACAAACAATGGCCTCGCTGGCTGGAGGGAATCCAGCCCTGATAGTAGCATTTTCAGTCATTCTTTCCTTGTGCAGTGAATGAAGAATGAAGAATGAAAAATGCAGCTATTCACAGAAGCAGCTTTGTCTGATAGTAATGACCTGGGTATTAATCTAACCATTTGTCACACGATATGTTCTGTAAATTGTTATTTTCCATAGGTTTGTTTGCCTCTGTGTTTTCCAAGTACAGAACTGCATATAGTGTTCAACAGAACTCTAGACATGTTCAGTGAAAACAGGGACCATGACTATAGCAGAAAACAACTAAGCCGGATAAATATGCAAACATTCCTCATAAAAATCCAATTAAGATATTAGCTGCACAAATACACAAAAGTTCATGAGAGATAGTCTGGCATTACAGAATTTTCCTTTGCTCATTTAATCTGATTAAGTTCATTCCACATGACTGTAGTCTATGAGGCAGTAAAAACACCAATGTAACTTAGCTTTGTTCAAGTACTAGTTAAAATTTCAAGAGTGCAGTTCTGAAAACGCAGTAAGATCTCAGAACAAGATGAGCTGTCAAAGCATGAGAAAATTTGTTTTTATTAAAAACAAAATTAAAAAAGATAAACCAAACCTTTGTACAGTTTTTCTTGGGTTTCTTTAAGAATTATCAAAATTATAATCCTGATGCAGATCTCTGAGTAAGAGCAAGCAGTATTAGCTGAAAGAGTCTTGTAAAAGCAGCCCTTGATGACTCAGACCACCATATTTGGGTACATTCACTGATTTATCTTGGTCTCAGTTCCCTACCAGTGAACTGGGAGACATCTTCCTTTCCCCCAGACTACTTTTGTGTTCAGACCAAATTGTTCCTGGGGCAGTAGGTTAGTGTGCCCCCCGGTTGGGTTCTTGGCAGAACTTCCATGTGCCACCCTATGATAGCTGTGTCATAGTAAAAAGGGGGCTTCTCTATAATGTTCATACCAGCATTATTAAGTCACTTTGTTTCCTTTGTTTTACAAATGCTCATTTTAAAGTCTCCTACTCTAGGTGTGTAACAGGTGGCCCGCTCTGGGCACCCGGAGCCTCCTACAGAGGTTCAAATGCTGACGAGGAATGGGAGGATGGGTAATTGAACACCAAATTGGGGGTTCCTTTGAAAAATTAGAGGCATTGTACAAAGTGATGAATCTGGTCACTTACCTGCTTTATTTCTCAGCACAACCAACGGACTTTTTCCACACAGCCACTTAGTTCATGAATAAAAACACCACTTTCTATGAATGGATTCCCACAGTGATAGTATTCCTTCTCTATTAACTTTTGTTTCTCTACTGGTTCACTCTTTGGCATTCCATCTACTTTTTCTTCAACTAAATGGATACTTTAATTATATTTCCCTATTTCAGGAATATTCTTTATCTATCACCCTGTAACTTGAAGGCATACTGGATGTCTTAAAAACTGATGATAATTAATTCCTGTTTTCTCCATTCAGTGCTTAGCATCTTTCAAAGTGATCAAAATACAGAAATAGGGTAATTGAGGGAGTATAGTAGGCTGAAGTTAAAAGAGAACATGATAACTTATGAATGGAAATTACATTGTCTAATATCAGATCTTGAAGTTAGGTCTAAATTCTTGTTTTCTGGGGAGAACTGTGCACTTTTGCAGAATGAATCAGCTCTGCTGTATTCAATGTCTACACTAGGATTAGATGAACTGCATCCTAGATGTACTTATTCAGATTTAAACGACTATAAAAGGAGTCTGGATGAGTAGGTCATAGCCATCTTCACTGTGGTCATTCAGAGTTGAGTAACACGAATCCTTGGAATGTAGGAAGAAGTAGAATCCAATAAAAATATCTCAGGTTATTCAGCAGCTTTTCCAAATATTTTTCTTATTGTCACAAACTCATAGCCTTCTGCTTCAAACTTCTCATGAGCTCAACACTTGTAAGCAGCGGTATGGCTGTTCTCCTTCCTCCTGTGTAGTCAGATACCTATGGTGTAGTCAGTCATACTTTACTTCCTGAGACAAAAAATGCTGTTCTGTGCTGTTATGACTACATGGAAAGCTGTGAGGGTTTCCCATGTCTGGGAAATGTCTGGGTCATGGGATGACAGCTTCCATCTGGAGCACTTCTTATATCCTAACTTTCTGCAAACTGAGTGTTTTCTCCACCAGACTGGTTCTGTACAAGGGTGTTCACTGACTTTGATTTTAGCTCCAGAGGCAACTGAAGGACAAACACCAAGTCAGAATGTCTAAATTTCTGGGGCGCTCAGCTGGGCTTTCCCAGACTCTGGATGGAGGCTAAGGAAATCAACATCATGAGATTGAGGATGGTTTCTCACCTTTTTCTATGGAAAAACGTCTTTGAATCAGGACTAGTCTATGTTCAGTTTGTCAGCACTGTGTCTTCCAAAGCAGACCCTGCAGCCCTTGTCTCAGTTGTTGTCTAGAACAAAAGAGCAACAGAGTGAGCTGTCATTAACAGCTGTGAGTAGAACCAGAAAGAGCAGTAACTTATCACCTAAGTCTTCCATCACTGAAGAAATGGTCTCCACTATGGTGAACCATATGGACTATCTTGCATTTGCAGAAGTCTCAACCATTTTGGAAGGGTTTTGGTGAATGCTATGTATTTCTCTCCACTGTATTTGATTAGATCATTTTTCAAAGTTAAAAGACCTCTAATCAGCTGAAGATTAGATAAGATAGCTAGACAAAGTACCTTAATTTCCCACAAATGCTTTCTCAGAAGACAAACTTAAATCCAAAGCACTTAGATTAAAACCTGGAACTTTCCAAAGCAAATACAAATTAGTCTGTGGTGCAGCTAATTATCTACTTAATGTTCTTATAGAATTTGGTAAAGCAGTTTATCTTTAGTTTCTATCCTTATATGAAAATGGCAAATCTTCACCCAAAGCTACAGCACAGAAAGCCCTCAAAAGACCAGAGGTTTGCAGAATTTATATTAAATACCATAGGATATGCACTGTCAGGTCAATAACCATTGGAAGGCTGGAGATATGGTGGTGTGATATCCATTATTTCTCATCTCTGCAGAAGTTTCATTGTGACTGTAAAGGGCATTGGACTTCATGGCTTATATAAAGTCCAATGGCTAGAAAAGGGTATCCATAGGATAAATTTGGGCTTGACAGAAAAAAAGGAAATTATTTCAGATAGACCTGGATGATAATAGTAAATCTTCACATAAGGTTCATAAGAGGCCTTTTTTCTTTTCCCTTATCTTTTCTAGAGGCAAGAAAATATAATTTTCAACTCTTCTAACACTTCCTGGGGTAAATGGAGTTCTGACATAAATTCCTACCTCTATTTTGTTCTGAATTTTTCTTTATACTTCAAAATAGCATAGAAGGAGTCCCAGAGCACCACAGCTTCACCCAAAGCTGTTTACAGTAAAAAAAAAAAAAAAACACAAACAAACAAACAAAAAAAACTTTTTAGTCAGTTTATAGCTTAGGAAATTTACATCAAGATTATAAAATAAACATCATTATTCCACTTAACAATCACAGGGGTACAAACTTAAACTCCAATGATATGTTTTATTTCTGGTCAAAAAGATTCAAAACTTTTTCCTATAAGTCCTAGTTGTTCAAGCCACGCTGGGGAGCACTAAAATTTTACAGTCTTGTTTAAAATACAGCATCACTACTCCCTCTGGTTAATTTTAAAACTTAATCACCATCTTTTATGACTTCAAAAGGTACAGTAAAAATATTCTTTTACCTTTTTCCTAATCGTCCAAACCATATTAGCATTAGGAGGTAAATTTTCTTGTGTTGCCAAAATACTTGGCAACTTCACTGCTAAAATAGACACTTTGAAATAGATCATGGGATTGTGAGTAGATTTTTAAACACACATATCCTCTTTAGTACCTCATGCAACCATCATATACTTGTAGTGGCTTTCCATCTTTTTGTTTGGTGCTACGTTGTCCACGTGAAAACAAACGATTATTTTAGCAAGATTGTACTCAGATGGGGTTTTGTCATCACCTTATCCAGTTCCAAGGTCTCAGCCCATAATTCAATCTTGCAGCTCATAGCAGTTTCAGTGCCAAAGTTGCCTGTCTGCCTTGGAGCACAGGGAAGCCAAAACCACAACTGTCTCTGTCTTCTCACATCAATGTAGATGCAGGGCAGGCTATTCAAAGAGAATTTCATATGGAAAACATGTCTATCAAAAACCATCTGGAAAAAGCAAAACTTGAGTAATATTTCCCCCCCCCAGAATATTTCTTATTCAGCATTATTATCAGCATTATATATAAAATAAAGATTAAATTTTGGGGTGGCTACTTAAGATTAATACTAATCTCTTTCTCCATACCACAGATTTTTAACAAAGGCAAAACTTACGGCTGAAAATGTTAGTTAAACAAGATACATATATTTTTGAAAATTTTTTTTACAGAAGGAAGGAAGGGAAGGAAGGGAGGGAAGAGAAGGAGGGAGGGAGGAAGGAAGGAAGGAAGGAGGGAAGGAAGGATGGAAGGAAGGAAGGAAGGAAGGTAAGAAGGAAGGAAGGAAGGAAGAAAGGAAGAAAGAAAGAAAGGAAGGAAAGAAAGAAAAGTATTTTTTTAACAGAATGAATTCCTAATTATGGTGATTTCCATTAAAGGAACAATGGCAACCCAGAAATCATAGCTAAAACCAAGTAGAGATCTACTTCGAAGGTCCTTAGATACCACTGATTAAGAAATTAGTTAAAGTAGTATTTTCCTCTTTCATACTGAAACTTATTTACTGCACAGCCTTTGTTAGGAAACACCAAAGTTTTATCCCCTTTTGCACCCAATCACAAGTTTCTGTGTGCGATCATAATTGACACACCATATGCTGCATATTGCAGATCTCCTGATGGACAACAGAAGTAGGAAGCAATGGCTGGGACCTCAAAGGCAGCAGAGCAAGAAATGTGGCCATGGGAAGCAGGGCTGCAGAGCTTCTGTGTAGACTCGCAGTATTGGAAACACCTCCAGCACAGCTGACAAGTTTTGGGTACCCACACAAGCACTTGTTAAATAGATCCTTATCTCTCCATTCCACTATGAACAATTTTTTTTTTCTCTCTTTATCTATATTTTTATCTCCACCCTAGGACTCATTCAGCTTTTACAAAGAAAATCCTTGGATAGGATTCAAATTCAAGCTTCTCGCTCTTTTTTTTTTTTTTTTTTTTTCCTAAGACAAAGCCCTTTTATAATTGTGCAGGCATTACACAAGAATCCTTTTTCTAAATTTTCACTGAAGTCAAATCTCTTTGCATTGTATAATTAGGCAGCATTTGCACTTCAGGCAGACTCTGAGATCATAACTTTCTAGCACTCAAAAATGAGAATGGGATGCTACCATTACTTTTGGAGAATCAGACCACAATTACACTCTAGGTCTTGAATGCCTATGCCAGCTGAATTAGATAAATAGCTTTAAATAAATAAACAATGTTGGCACATATAAGTTGTACAGTCTGAGATGAAAGAAAGTAAGCAGAGACTAAACATTTCTAGTTTGGCTAATACAAAGTTTGCATTCTTTAATTGCCCACCTCTGAATATATAGTGGGAAACTGAGTTCAATCCATCATGTATCATTCCTTTCCTGGTTTGGAGTTAGTACAGAATGGACTAGTAAGCATCCACATGGAATTTACTTGATCTTGCTATATTTTCTCTTTCAAGATGGAACTTCTCAGAAACCTGAGGGTAGGAAGGGGTACAAAAAGGACAAAAATGCATCATTATAACAGTGATATACCCCAGTAATGGGCCCTTTCCCTGACCATGCAGTCACCTACTGCAGCAACAGCAAAGGAAAATATTAGAAAAGCCCAAAAACTACCTCTGTATCCCCATGCTCAGCAGGCAACATTAGCCTAATAATCAATGTATCAGTGAATTGCATCTCTCAGGAAATAAAGCTTTTGAAGCATCACACTTTTTTTTTTTCAGACAGAAACCCATATATGGTTGTCTTGATATCACATGAAAGACAACAGTCTACTGGGTTTTTTTCTTTTATTTTTTTAATCAACAGGTTTTCTGATGTCTTTGCACAAGTACAAACTAGGTTATTCATATACTTCTGAGAATATTCTTGTTGTTTCCCGAGTCACTTGCTAATTAAATGCTGTAGGAATGTTTCAGAAGTATTGAAGTTCAAAAGCCATGGAAAGATTAGAAAAAGCAACAGTTCCTTAAACCAACTTTTCATTTCATGTAAATTATTTTATGATAATTTTAACAATTTAAAAGACATTCAAAATTGTTATTTTGAAAATATAAAAATTCCTTTACTGTCAAAATCACCTCATTCAGCTCCTCCATCTAGATGATAGGATGTCTCTTGGTGTAGTTGTTCAATTAAGGGGACAAGGAACAGCCGTATATACAGAAAATAGCCACTTATCTTTGATAAATGATGTTTCCCAGAAAACTATCCAGTCATGAAGGTAGCAATACATGAGGAATCCTCCACTTCCTATGGAAGATATTTCCCAGCAGTCATCAACAACATAAATATGTCTCTGCCATTAAAGGTTCTTACTGGATACAGAAAGCAACTTTTTCCCTACAAGATCAATATTGGAGCAAGTTGCCTAGGGCAGTTGTGCTTTCCGTCCATGCAGGTTTTTAAGACCTGACTGGATAAAGCCCTGAACAACCTGATCTGAGCTCAGACATCATCTGTTTTGAGCTGGAGGTTGGTGTAATGACCTTCTGAGGACCCTTGCAGTTTGAATTATCTTGTGATCTTTTGACACTATAATCCCAACATTAATTTGCCTTTACCCAGTTTCCAGACACTAGTCTTAATTAGACCAGGCTTACCTCCACTGAATTATATCTCACTGAAGTGCTCAGCCCCTAGCCACCAAGGATATTTTCACTCCTGGCTTTGCAGCAGATGTCCAGGCCCCCAAGTTGCCTATTGGTGAACCTTGGAAAAGCTCTCGTCTGCATCACAGATCAGACCAGAGCCACAGACCTTCTTCGCTCCCTGACAGGCAGACTAGCAGAGATACTTTTTACTAAAAAAGCACACCACATTTTAGAGGCTACCCCTATGCTCAACTGCAAGCAGCTAACTGCAAAAAACATTTGATTATATTGTTTATTTATTAAAGGATACCAGATATCAAAGCTAATTCAGACACAGAATTACGAGTAAGGGACTCTTCAAGGCATAACAGACAATCATGCTAATACATGATGTGCTTTCATATTATAGTAGAAATTATGAATAAGTTGCGAAATTGAGATGGTAGAGCTGTGTATCACATGGGATGAAATAATATATATTTCAGGTCTTTTTGTTAACAATTTCAACAGAATTCAAAATAAGGGATTTTTTTTTCCACTTAGTAAGCTAGAAAATATCATAGTAGAAAAACTGGAAAAAAAATGAGAAAAGTTAATATGTTCTCTTTTATCTGTAACAGACATTCTTTAGTGTTTTAGAGACAGCAATTAGCCTAAGTACATTAAATCTAGTGTTTAATAAGATTTTTTAGAAGTTAGGAAGTCTGGAAAGACATAAATAAGTCTAGACAAAACATCCCTTTTTAATGTGGTAATTCATGCCCCCTATGAAGGATGTGACTTGCAGTGACCAAGCTCTGTAATGATTTCAGCATGATACAGAGCATCATTTGAATGAAAGAACTCAGTTGTTTGAACTTTGGGGGTGCATAATAGTCCCTTTCATAGTGCTAGTGTGTTTAATGCATTGAAATTACTGAATGCATTGAAGAGAGAAATTGTCCCAGTTCCCATTTTTTTCTGTAGATTCATTTTAGACCTGGAGATTCTTTTAAGGTATTCAGGGACCTCCACTCAGAAAAGAGTAGAAAAATCTTATTACACTTAAATGTACTAAAATACACATGGCACTCAGTCCGTTGCACTATTTTGATAAGCCCTGTGCTAACATTTGCATTTCCTGGTGATAGTTTGGTAGAGCATTCCATGCAGCTATTACAAGGCACAGATTTTCATTTTTACATTTCATTTTTAAGTTTCAGTCATGGAGAAGCAAGAAGTAGAGCTTCAATACAACACCCAGGATGAGATGAGCAGTGCCATAGAAAGAGGAAACTGATATATCTTTGCCAGAAGATAAGGATCATAGTCTGTTCAGGAAAAATACTAGGTTAGGTAATTTTTTCATCTATTCCTTCCCACTCAATTTCAGTGCTGTGATCCATTATTTCAAAAGAAGAACCATCATTATTTCGGAAATGTTATGACCCCTCCATGGGATTTTAGGCTCAAGATCATAGTCCGAGATAACAACACAGTGTTTACCTGATTAGATCTTTCAAAAAGCTATGAGTGTCTCCTAAGGTCAGAATGACAATCCTTCTTCCTGTTCCTCACTTGTAGCTTTATCATACAACCTAAAAATAAAAATAAAAAAATGAAGGGAGAAGAGCTGGAATATGGCTATTATATGGGGACAAGGTTCTGCTCTTAGGCTTCCATCATGTCTTTAAAAGCTTTGCAGGATACAATAGGCAAACAGGATTTCCCATAGAAAATGCTGATTCAAACCAGACAGAAAATACACCCTTTTTTTCTTTCAGCTAGTGAGTTACCATGGGTATCTCTGAAGAACTTTGTGCTTCATATAATGCTACAATACCACACTACTGACACCACAATGCAAATTGAAAATGACAACAGAAGAAAGAGTAGATACTGTGGGCATGCCATGCAGACACCAAACCATACCCACCCCATTCTCCGACATCCCCAAACAACTCCAACGTCAGTAGTTCACCCCGAAATGGTAAACTTAAAAGGTCATTATTAAAATCAAGAAAATAATCTTCACTATGTAGTGAATCAGATCATATTTCAATTACATGCGAATATTTTCAATCACATTCCTAATAAGTTGAGCTTAAAAATAAAATATTATATATATGTTATTAAAATACATAATAAAATGTAAACCACGAAAAGCTCATTAAAAGAGCAACAAGAATGCTATGAATCATTTCCTTTTGTATTTCTGTTTGGCAACTTAAGCATTTCCTCATTTTCTAGAGCTAAAAGATATAACGTCTTGAATTTTTTTTTATGCTGACTTTCTCCTGGGACATGAATAATGCTTTTTCATTGCTTGAATTGCTTATCAAAGAGTTTTAGCTGTGGTTGTTTAAAATCTCACTTCTTCAATCTCATCAGTATTCTCTACCTGTGCTCACCACTGGTGAGGTGGCACCTCAAATACTGTGTTCAGTTTTGGGCCCCTCCCTACAAGAAGGACATTGAGGTGCTGGAGTGTGTCCACAAAAGGGAAACAGAACTGGTGAAGGATCTGCAGCACAAATCTTATGAGAGGCTGAGGAAACTGGGGTAAACACTCTGGAAAAAAGGAGTCTTGGTGAAACGTTACCAGTCTTTGTAACTACCTGACAGGAGGCTATAGCAAGTTGGGGATCCATCTCTTCTACCAAGTAATAGGCAATAGACAGGAGGAAATAGACTCAAGTTGTACCAGGGGAGATTTAGATTGGATATTAGGAAAAAATTCTTCAAACAGTTTTCAAGCATTGCAACAGGATGCCCAGGGAAGTGGTATTTAAAAGATGCTTAGATGTGGCACTTCAGGACATGGTTTAGTGGTGGACATGGCAGTGCTGGGTTAATGTTTGGGCATATTCAGTACCTAAAATGACCCCTTGTATTTCAAATACAAGAAAGCAACTTTCTATGTATCTTTAGCGGGTGCATTGTAACCCTCTTCTTGGACTGAAAAAGATGTGAAGGTTAGGTGTTAGTAATATATTTTTATATGTGTTTCAATAATAAGTTCATTTTGATCATGTACTATATAGCTATACTTATATAGTTAAGGTTGAGCTTATAGTGACACCAAGCCTTCCATGTTTTTATCCCAGGACTTGTGCCCAAACATATATGTATCTTAACAACAAAATTTCCACTGAGCTCCCAAGAAAAAAAGTGCACTTCTGCAACTCAGCATTTTTAAGGAATATCTTGAATTTACTTACTGAGTGTTCAAACTTAACAGAGAAATAAACTCAAAGTCTCTCATATTGACAATTTTCACTTTTCCACATCATTATTAGGAAGAAAATTCATCATAATTCACTTTTGCTGGTAAAAAGTATTTTTAATATTTGTCCAAATTTGTGCAATATTTCATTACTTTTACTAAAATATTTTTGGAAGTGTCTTCTATTTTCAGTTATAAAGCTTCTTCATTCCTTCCAGACCTAATCAATTTCTCAAGATGTTTAGAATATTTGTTCAGTTAGGAAAATTTCGAAAGTGTTCAGTTTGCACCTATGGTTCTAAAAGTTCTCTACAATTTTAGTTCTGCATTAGTTTTTTTTCTCTGAACTGATCAGGAGAAAATCAAAGTCAAGACAGTTTTCACAGCTGTTACCAAATGGACTGTTAGAAGTGATAGCTGCTTGACCTCAGAATTTTTCACTTTTGCAAAAGTCTTGTGCAATGACCCAGGCTGGTGAGCAAAAGGAAAGAGCTGGAGAGTCATGGTATCACATCAGCATGATATTCAAAAGTCTGTACTGCTACTCTGAAGCAAAATTTTCATCAACATGATTCAATGTAAATAATTCTTCAGCAAAATATTGTGGCTAAATCCATGCCAGCTGAAAGAAAGAAAATACTTCAACCAGTGTGTGAAATGTTAACTTAGAACCAATATACAGTGAATAACTATACATAAAATCTTTCTTGCAACAGCTAAATCCTAAAGTTTTATTGGGTGTACAGAACTAAAAAAATGTCAGCCAACTGACTGCATATGGTTCAACAGCTTTTTCCTTTGACCTGCTAAAATCTTTCCTGTTATCATGCTAAAAGAAACTGGTATTAGTAATGAATGAGAAAACTAAAAGTATTGGATTATGAGAACTAAAACTGCAAAATATTAAGCACTTTTTAGAAAGATTTACAAATATTATAGATAGTGTTTAGTTCTGAAGAGATCATACTCTGATGGCATCCCCAAATGAAAAGGAGCCTGATTGTCTTATTATTGTTGGGAAGATTAAAGTTGGAAAGAAACAATGTTATGAACCATGTCCACCAAAGAGGACAAAGAAAATCCAGTGTGATGACAAAGAGAAAAAAAACACAAACTGTGTCAAAATCACTGAAAAATCACGGTGAAAATTGCTTTTGTATTGTGTTGTGATCACTTCCTCACTTCCTATCAATACAACAGTGTTCTGCTTCACATTCTTCATCTATCATCTTGATAAATTAATTCTTTTTTAAATTAATCATTAACTAGTAATTCATCATGTTTGCATAACACTTCTTGAATGAATCTCTTGCTAATTTCTCCTTCCTTACAATTGCCATAACTTAGAAAAAGCTTGATTACTTGCTTCTAATAAATATTTTCTTCGCAATTAGAAATTTGTCTCAGTGCAAAACTGAAGTGTGAAATGTAATATGACAAAATGTCTCACCCTACCTTAAGTAGCCATGACAGACAGATAATTTGATTTCTTAATTTAAAATAATCCATAAATGTAGATGTCCTTTATCTGGAAACCATCATAACTGTGTAGATTAGGCTGGCCATGCTGCATTATCAGGGGGACCTATCTTTCAGCAAAGGCAAAACCAAACTGCAGACTTAGATAATTAAGAACCAGCTAAAAACTCGCCTGTATTTTTCAAACTTTTGAAATGAGTCAAATTAAGAACTCAGCAGTTGTTCAAATATTTCTATTCCATTTTAGACTTATTTATGAAAAACAGAAAGTAAAGAAATTTATTAAAAGTTAATAGAAAGGGTTTTTTTCTGAAATTCAACTTGTTCCTTTCAGACACCAATTCTCTAGTTTCAGGAATCTTTTGAAGCACTCCTATAAGAAAGAAATGAACCTTATTAGCATTTTAGTTTTAAAAGTAGTATGGTTAAAAAACAGAGAAACATATTCAGATTAATTTTCTGCTACAATAACTTTTTATATTCCCTAACTCTAGAAGAGAAATTATTTCTCAGAAAAAAATATGCATTTTAAAGGGATAGAGTGAACAGAATAGAAACACAAATTAAAAACCATTCTGCAGTCCTAAATAATTCTTGCAGAGAATTAAGTAATTAATTTCTCCCTTATACTAGCTTGTTGGAACACAAAGTCAGTAGGCCTTCTTCAGAGAGTAAATTGTTTTTTACAGAGCAAAACTTGCTGGTTAAACTGTATATTAGAAAAATCTCTGCAAAGAAAACAATCAAGTTTGTCAGCATTCCAGTGACAGTCTTTAAACAGACAAGTTCGTGAACTTATGGAATAGCAGAAAAAAAAGTCAAAAACATAGATATACCAAAGAAGACCTATCATAAGTAAACATAAACCAAACTATTGTTTCTCTGCCCACTTTGAAACAGTCATAAAGCAATTTCAGAGAAAACTTGTGATGATAACCGCTCTTCTATTATGGAATGTTGTAGAAAATGTGCAGAATGTGTAGAAAATCAGTGCACCATATATCATTTGGATAAACCCAGCAATTTGTGACCTCTCCTGACAGCCTGACTTGCTTTACCTTCCCCCCAGCTCTTCCACAAGAACACTAATCTTACCTAATTTCTAATCCTATGTCATATTGAATTTAGGGATGGAAAATGTATTTAACATCATTGTGCACTTTATAACTGTTTCTAAGTGGAAGTGTTTCAAAGTTTGAGTTAATATAAAATTAATATAAAGTTAATATCAAGCTTCAGGAAAAAGAAAGTTCCATACTGTTTAAAAATTATTTTCTGAAGAAGTGATTGAGGTGCAAACAGTCCTTTAGTAAGCTTTGCTTCAACATCTGATGGCCTTGAAAATCTTGAATTAACAATTTTGCATGCAGAATCTGAACAACCTTTCTTATTCATTCTTCCTTTGGGGGGTTTCTTAACCTTTGTAGTCTCCTCCTTGTCTGACAAGGGCTTTGGATTAGGAGCAGCTATACTCCTTCACTCTCTGACCTGCCACATATGAAGTTAGATAAGAAAATCTTCAAACCTAAGAGCCCTAGGAACAGCGTCCTTCCCTGTAATATTCTCCCATATATTTCTTCATTTGCAAAATTCATTGTCTACTGTCAGTAGACAGCAAACCACAATTTCAAACTCAAACTTGTGTAGCCTTGGCTTTTCTCTGCTTCTTTGTCACTGTTGCCTCTGAGCAGATTTCTAGGAAGAACAAGACATGACTGACATTTTAATAGCTGTCTTTCACTATAAAATGTCCAGGGGAAACCAAGAGAAATTATAGTTACTGGTACAAACTAATAAGGGCCAGATCATAAACCAGTTGGTTTATGACTTCATCTGGGGAAATTAAAAAAAGACAGGTTTTATTATGACTCTATTGGCAATAAGAAATCAACTTTCCTATAGCACTGTCTAGAAATAGTGTAGGACTTACTCCAGCCAAATCTTTAAAATGAAGTGCAAGAACTCACACAGATAGTGGGACAATTTCTCTCCTAAGGCAAATGGCACACGTTAACCTCAATGAGGTTTTGCAGAGCTGGGACAACAGAGAGGAAGGTGCAAGTTGTCTTACTAAATTTTTAATAACTGTGGCATGGATGATGTACACACTCTTTAGAAGCCTCTGGCCTCCACAGTTTTTATAACTTTATCTCACTCATTTCAAGTCGTGCCCAACCCCTGATTTGGTAAACATTCATAAAAATTATTGTGGAGGGCTAAAGTGTAGCCTCCAGGATTGTCAGGACTCCTTGATCCCAAGAAATGTGTTTACCCTGCTTAAGGAAATATCTGCCTCCTTTACTTTAATCTTTCCTTCCTTTACAGGAGATGAAACAAAACTTTCCTTCATTCTGCTTTTCTCATGTCTTTAATTGTTCTATATTTTGTAATTAGGCAAACAAATTACAACAGCCATAGCATGTAAGGAATCTCCTCAGGACTTTGCAATTTCTGCAGTGTATTGATTTTTATGAATGACTATCCTCAAATCATCTCCCTCCAGATTCTTAACTACTCAGATAATGAGAAAGACTGAATAAGGTGATTTATGAAAATATTTAAGATCCACTGCACTTTATAACAGTCTTGGAAAAGCAGTCCAGTGACACAGCTCTGTAAATCTATATTGTAATTAAATTTCATTTTTCCCTCCCCACCATATTTTGTATTTATTATAATTATTATTGAATATCTTTACCAAAAATGTAAGTATTATTGCCTAAATTTTTTACACTAAGTGTTGCACGTGCCTGAAGTCATGCTGAAGGTATTCTCAATGCCTTCCTGAGCAACCATAAGGAAAATTCTACCCTGTTGTTTTATGATGTGATCAACAGCATATGGTTATTTCAGGTGATACAGAGGAACAAAACACTTTGAAGAAAAGAAGAAAGCTCTGTTCCCCCTACACACACTGTCTTTAACTCCTTGGTCTAAGAGATAGTGAAATTCATCAAATATAAAGTCTCTGAAAGCTTCTTAACATGTTCTACATTTTTTCTCTGTGATTACTTTCTTAAAGTAAGAGGAGAGCACAGTGAAACTGTTGGCACTGTCCAAAATCATTAGTGTGGTAATTTGCCTTGGCCCAGCTACAAATAACATTTATAGGCAAAGAGAAGTGAAAAAGGAGGGATGGCCATGTTGCAGCAGCACCAGCAGCCCAGGCTCACGGGGAGGAGAGACTGGGTGTGGGGGGTGAGGAATTGAATCTGCATAGTGCCAGGAGGCCGTGGACAGCAGTGAAGAGGTGGCCCTGCCATGCTGTGTGGGAATGCGGTGTCAGAGGGCAGCAAGAGAAGCTGTGTTTCCCACAAAAGAACAAAGCATTTATATATGTAAAGCTCAAACAGAAACTGAAAATCCTGTTTGGGAATACTCCAAGATGAAAGTGCCACCTTTACTATTTGGAAGAGGAATAAATCCCAACCTGTTTCCAAGCAAGCAATGTCTGAATTTCAGAAATTTCTTATTTGACATCCAATAGAAAACAAAAATAGGCCCAAGGCAAAAAGAAAAGCGAGGGGGGGGGGAATCTAAATCTCAAAATCGCATTCTACAAGAGCAAATGTTCTTCAAGAAACTCTGCAAGTCAAGACAAAGAGATATTGGAAGATGATGCAATAATTTGAATGAATTATCAGGTTTGTAAAAGTTTGCAGATACAATTCAACAGGGATAACATGAAAAAGAAGATGGAAACAGTAAGACTGCTGAAGTCTTCCTAAGATTGGAGATCAACAAACAACAGCTGAAAGCAGAAATAGCAGAGGACTATTTCAATGCTGTGAAATCAAATGAATCACGTATTTATATAACATGCCCAAGGCAGCATAGCACAAGGACTAGTCATTTTAACAGTGAAAGAACATGAAACATTCAGATCTTAAGAAGTGTGGTTCAGTGGAACACCACAGAAAGCAACATCGCCCTGTAATTGGCTTAGAATGGATCTGAAGGTCTCATTTCCTCTGAAGGCAAAATGAGGGGACTATCTAAACTAAGAATTTTTAGTGTCTTGTAGAAGTCAGTAAAGCTTTCACTAGACCTGGAAAAGACTGTGTCTCCAAGAAATTGTGCCTCACTCTGAAGCTACAAAACAAACTGCAGAGATTCTTCCTTTGGGATATCACAGAGTGGAGAAAAGATGAGGGAGATTTGTACTTAGGGGAATTGACATCCAAAGACAATTCCTTCTCTGACTAAATAAAGGAAATAAGAATCCTAAGTACCCTGCTTCAAAGCTGAGAAGCTGCCTCAGATAGCCCAAAAATATGAATGCCCCCATCTTCCATGGACATCCAGCCTAATTAAGTGGCATGGCAAAATAAGCTCCATCACCATTTTAAAAGATATCTACAACTTCATGGAGCATTGAGCCCACTCTTAGAAATTTCTTTTGATACATTTTGAGAATCTCGACAGGACTGAGCATGTCAAGAACAGAGGCAGAAGGGTGCCTACTTTCTGGCTTCTGACTGAGCTTAGATGATGACTTAAATACTAGGTTGCTCAGACCATTCAGGAAGACAACTTGGAAATGAACAAACATATTATTCTGCGCTGTCCAGAAAAAATGTGAGATGCTCTTGGAAATTACTCACCCCAAGAAATCAGGCAGCAGCTGAGCAGCAGCATCACACGTTTTGGACAAAATCACCTAAATTCTGCATAGTCAGTTACTGGAATTAGGCCTGACCAAATGCACAAAAAGAAAACATCTTCAGCTTTCAAATAAGATAGAAATGCCAGTACAGATGATCAATGACCATAGTTTTAACACACCTGATGCATCAGCATGGGTTTAATAGGTGAGTTGAGAAGTTATAGATCATATCTGGTTTTATTCAGCACTTACTTTGGGAGTAAGCACTTTGGCACTGTCTGCATCTCAGCTGCAGTCTGTGGAAATTCCTGAGCCCTGTATCCATTTTCCTGATGTTAAGACCTGTGAGAAACCAAGTTTTGGAAGATGGTGAGGAAAATGTTGACTTTTCCAACTTCAATTTGATATTCAATAAGAACAAAACTGGAAAGCACACCCAGATCAAAGGTCTTCAAAGATCTCCCATACCAAGCTGTTTTGACATAGTCACTGTTTTTGTCTCAAACCATGTTGTTTCAGCTCTAGGTGTTTCACCCAAACCATAAGATTTCTCTGTCTTTATATTTTAAACAGCTCACTCGATGTGCTGAAGTTTACATAGATTACATTTTGATATTACTTTGTATTTATATAGCAAAAAGCATGACAGATGGCTCAGAACAACTTGGGGAAAAGCCCAGCCTGATGGATTAATGCTAAATAAACAGGGCAAGAAGGTAAGTTTAGACAGATGAAATAGGGGGGGGAAAGCTCATACAGGAAGATTTGCAAAGAGAGGTTACTTATCTCAGGAGTGCTGGGAGGAAAAAAGTTTACTTGGAATGGTAAAGTAGCCCAGGAAAATACATCTAATTAGGCTGCCTCAGTCAACAACATGTAAGCACTTCAAAATGAAAAAGAACAGAGGATGGAAGTGATGGTCAGATGCCTGAGACACATTACAGACAGTAGCAAGAGCTGAGCATCAATGCAATGCACTCACACAGAAATGAAGGGTCTGCTTGTGTATTTTTTATGGGAAGCAGAGTCACAAGGCAGGCTCAGGATGACAATAACAAGCTATAGTGCTTTTAGACTGGAGCTGGCTCATGTCCTGCTCGTCCAGAACTTGAGCACACTGTTGGCAGCATCCTGCAGTACAGCACTTGGATATCACAGGCAATGCCAGTTTCCTTTCAAGCAGAACAGACTTAAAGTGTAGAACAGTATAACATTAGTAAAATATTATCCTCACTTTAATCATGGAGTTAAACAGTAGATGTCACTGTGCTATAGGAAAACATGCATTAGCAGTAATTATCCAATGCACTAATATTAGGACAGCAGTTTACACAATCTATCCATCTGAATTTTCAGACTGGATTTTCCAGGCTAGACTTCAGAAGGGGTCTCTCAGTTCCTACTGTGGGAAACCAGGCCACTGCCCAGCTGAGATGCAAAAGTAGGAAAGGCAGCAGGAGGGTGAACCAGAATGATGCTGACTTCAGACATGCTGTGGGGGCTGGAAAACGAGTCTCCCCTTTGGCAGTTGGTTAGGGATGTTGCTGTTTAGTATCTAAAGCTCTCAACTAAATCAGGTTACTGATGGGTACTTAATGAGCTGATACACTAAAACGCTGTACTATTCTGTGTGCTTCAAAGAATTTAGTGTCCAAGCAGCCTGATTTCTCCTGAATCTGACACCAAAAAGAGGAAATAAAAGATGTATTTGAGATCTGGAGCACAGCCAGATTCAGGGTAAGCCTTCTCTGCAGTCCGATTGATATGTGACTGCAGCACAAACAGACTTTTCCATCCATTTTGGTGCAGGTAGGAATGACATTCCTAGCTAGTCTTGGGGTGTGGAAATCCTGCAAGATATCCATTCTGACCTGGAGCTTATAATCCAATACTGCAATTGATTGCAGCAGAAGCAGCAAAATAAAAGGTGTCCCAGGTCTGCTTACAAGCCCTGCATCACTGACTTTCCATGGAGACAGTCCTGCTGACTCATTAGTTGAGAGCTTTAGATAGTAAACAGCAGCATCCCTAGACACCTGCATACTGTGTCTTACTTAGGATATTTGACACAGGCAGGTCTAAGCAACAGAAAGGCAGCATAATCAGCAGATGCATTCTACCAGCAATGACTGCCTATCTGTACCAAGAACTCTTAATTTTAACCTTACATTGTCTTCCCAAAGCTCCCCATAACACTTAATTTTCTTGGCTGAAATGCATTTCCCTGGCAATATTAGCATGTGGACACAGCACCCCTGTTGGACAGCTTATCCAAATAACCAGTGTAAATTGTCCTAGTAGAAACACCATGTAACAGGGCAGCCAACTAATGATGCAATAAGAAATATGGTGCACTGTGAACTGGGGTAAGCCAGCATCCAGATGTGCACTGCCACAGAGAGGCAACATAGTAACTCTTTGATTCAGCAACAAGACAGTGATACCCATGTGAAATAGCTCTAGTGTCTCTAGCTGCTGTGGGACAGTTTGTGATATCTTGAAATCTGTATTCACCACTGACACATGCTGTTGCTCTGTTGTTGTCCTAAATTAAATACTTGGAAAAAGATAGGATGGAGCAATCATAGTTAGTGCTTGATTTCCACTGGAAACTGGCTTATCTGTCTGTTGAGCTATTGTTTAAGAGTACAGTGATGAGACATGAACTGTGAGTCCAATTCTTCCCTCATGGATGCTAATTTAGAAACACATATCTTCATTTCTTTTTGTACCAGTGTGACAAGGCAATGAGTCTTAGGGACCAGATGCTCACTTACTCTAAATCAGCACTGCTGATATGTCAGTTTTGACCTACATTGCCTTTACCTACCTATCTTCTGGTCATGGTGCCAGCCCAAGAGCAGAAACTCATCCTAACATCACAACATAGGCTGACTAAACATAGCCTTCTAGCCTGTCACTGCAACTCAGCCTGGTACAAACTAGCATATACCCATATATGCCAGGGTGCTGTAGTCATTCCTGTGGCTGCTGATTAAATGTAGTGACACTGAAATCTAAAGGTGTCTTTACAATAAGCTTGGTGTCAATCTCTTTTTATATTCATTGGAATTGGAGTTAAACATGGAGATATATAGACATTTGTAGCACAGATTTTGTCCAGAATGTGGGGGGAAGGGTAAAAAAAGGATATTTTATGGAAATAGAGCTTTCACAATATTTTTCACACAATTCTACATCCTTTTATAACAACACTGTGGCAATCTTGAATCATTCATTAACCACAATCTTCTGTCCTGCTATTGACCTGCTGGAGTGTAATTGCAGCAGTGCATGTGTGGTCTCCAGAGGGTCCCTCTGCAGGGAAAAAATCGAAGTGACTCCCATCCATCTTGATTATAATTGTAAGCAGAAGGCTGTGCAAAGTCACACAGTCTGGATTTGTTTCCACTGACTCATGGCTATCTTTGGGAATTCTGAGCAAATGCAGCTGCTGAGCAGTCTTTTAAGCTGCTTGGTTGCAGGTTGATCATAATTAGTATCAGAGAGCCAAGGGATGCAGAGCTTTTATGAGGAGTTCATATACAATATGTTTAGTGGCCCAAGGGGGAAGATTTATGCCCAGTGATTTTCTCTGCACATCTGCTTACTTACCTCCTTTTTTGCGTGCCTATTGCTACTAGTAAGTCTTATTTCTCCTGAAAAAAAAGAAATTAGGGAATCTGAGCAATGCCACAGAACCAAACCACTCCTTGATGCTATGTCATTCAAGGTAGGAGGAGAATCAAAACTGTAATTCCCCTCTTTGTTTGCTTGCTTAGTTGAACCTGTAAGAATCAAAGGCAGAGCAATTGCTGATGCCAGATTCAGTAGTGCTTTGAAATCAGATAACACTACATTGACAACTTTTTGGATGAGTTAGTGTTATTTTGAAGCCTCACATGATGTCAGGCACTTCTGTATCCTTCTGGAATAGAACACAGAACTAAGGGGTCATATCCCTCATGCAGTGTCTGCAACTTTGCCATTGGTAAGACATGTGCTATGAAACACCAATGTAAACCAAAGCAGAAGGGCATGTCAAGAGGGAGAACCCCTGACAATGTCACTTTTGTTTCTTATATTTTTACAGATGTCATTAATTTTCTTCAATTTTTACTAATTCTGCATGAAACATTGTGGATAAAGATGATCACCTTCCCTGGTGCAGCTTGAGTCTCTGTCCTCTTGTCCTGTTACTAGTTGCCTGGGAGAAGAGAAGGACCCCCACCTTGCTACAACCTCCTTTCAGTTAGTTGTAGAGAGTGATAGGATCTTCCTCGAGCCTCTCTTTCTCCAGGCTAAACAAACTCAAGTCCCTCAGCCACTCCTCATATGATTTACTCTCTAGACTCGTCACCAGCTTTGTTGGTCTTCTCTGGGCTTGCTCCAGCCCTGCATTGATTTTCTTGTAGTGAAGGACCTAGAACCAGACACAGTACTTGAGGTGCAGCTTCACCATGCTGAGTACAGAGAGTTCATCACTACTGCAGTCCTGATGGCCACACTACTTCTGATACAGATCAGGATACCATTGGCTCTCTTGGCCACCTGAGCACACTGCTAGTTCATGTTCAGCCAGCTATTGACCAGCACTGGCAGGACTGGCCCCAATAATGAGTCTTGGGGAACCCAGCTAGTGACCAGTGGATTAGACTACATTCACCATCACTCTCTGGGCCCAGCCATCCAGGCAATTTTTAACCCAGCAAAGAGTGCACCTGTCCAAGCCATGGGCTTCCAGCTTCTACAGGAGAATGCTGTGGGAAGCAGTATTGAAGATTTTACTGAAGTCTGGGTAGACAACATTCACAGCCTTTCCTTCATCCACTAGGCAAGTCACTTGGTCAGAAAAGGAGATCAGATTGGCCAAGCAGGACCTGCCTTTCCTAAACCCATGCTAGCTGGGCCTGATTCTGTAAGGTTGTCCTGTAAGTGCTGCATGAGGGCAGTCAAGATAATCTGCTCCATGCCCTTCCCCAGCACTGAGGTCAGGCTGAAAGGCCTGTAGTTCCCCCAGCCTTCACAACTTATTATCAGTTGGATATTCAGCAGATAACTAGTGGATAAGTCAGCTAATCAGATATAGTATCTCTCTTCACTATATTAAACAGGCATGACAGTGGAGAGAGTGGACAGAGTAATTCCCTCCATTGGCTAAGCCAGTGTAAGTGCACAATGGGCTGAGGTGAGCACATCTGATCTCTGAAAATTCCTATACTTATGCAAGGTCATTCTTTCCTCAAAGGGCAAGTGCTCCAGCTCTTAAACGTTCCTGGGGTTGGATGGACTCCTCCATTTATCTCACTCCAGCTTATTGAGGCCCTCCTTAGGCTAGGTTAGAGCATGGTAGAACTGGATCCGACATTCTGAATATGGTCTGATAGGTCCTAACTCTCAGTCTACTGGCTGTGCCCCCATTTATGCAGCCCAGGGGGTCACTGACCATCTCTGATGGTTTAGCTGCCCACCAGGACTCCAGCGAGCTGCTCCTAGCCAGGACTACTCTACCCTAGCCTGGACAGCTGCAAGGGGGCTTCCATCTCAGATACAGCACTGGGTATTACTCCTTTGGCATAGTGTCCATTGCAACTATCTGTCAGGTAAATGGTCGAACCACAGAACCATGAATGACAGGCCTGGATTGGAGCAGCCTGCTCTTATGGAACGTGTCTCTGCCCATGTGTGGGATCATTTTACACTGACATCCTTTTTCCTTTATACTATGAATTTTACAATATAAATCTGTTAAAATAATTCCAGATTTATTGGAAATAGGTAGCAGAAATCTATTTCTCTGTCTATAAATTAATTTCTCTTTACGTGCATATACCATCATAACATCCCTCAATGACTTTGAAGTGACACATAAGCAGTTGTTTGCCGAAGTGTGTCACCTTCATCTTTGTCATACCTAACAAATTTATCAGAGGCAGAAAAGCCCCCTGGCCTCCCAAAGGTGGAACAGAAAAAGCTATTCTCTAGGACTTTGTCATTGCGGTCTTCTGTGTAAGAGCATAGTACAGGTTTAGAGAAATTGAAGTCTGCTTTCCATTGTCTTCTATTAACCTGTGCAAGATATTCTCAAATCCCAGCTATGCTTTTCCAGAGCAAGGTGGTCTGTGTAGCTCTTCAGAGCATAATAAGGTCTCAGATACCACTTTCTGAAGTGTAGTGATCTCTTTTTCCTGGACAAAAGAGGAAAAAAAAGCCAATGACCAAACTTTTGAATGGTGTTAACCAAACTCAGTTCCCACAGACATCTCACTAAAATCCATTTGAAAGCATGACATAGACAAAGGTTTTCTCTTCAGCAAATCCTGATTGGCATCCCCTGAAAAAATATACTGAACATGTCTGGCAAGTATGTCTTATATGACAAGATCTCCACTAGGAAAGAGTAAAGTTATTATGTGAGAGGAAGGTCAAAATATTTAAAATGCTGCACACTCAGAATGAGGCTCCATCTAGTCTGGTATTAGAGATGTCAGTTTAAGAGCTAATTAATAACAAAGCCACTACAGGCTGCTTCACAAGAACACCTCCCATTCTAGTAGTTATGAGTTTAGGAACATGCTTAGGTGGAGTTTACATTTGGATCAGGGTACTTAATAGGCTCTGATGAGCCTCTTAGTCATGACTTTGTCATTATGAAGTAATTTTTATTTGTAGTTTCTGTAACTTCCTATTGGAATGAGTTTCACAATTTAACTATGCTTTACATATGTAAAAAAATATTCACTCCTAACATTAATACAGAACCTCAGTGACCACATGAAAATAAATGAAAATGAAATTTCTCCCTAAAAGAGAAGCATAATCTTATGCTGCAGTAAGATTGGTAATATTTTCCTCTTTTTTATGATGCAAATAACTGTCTGTGGTTTATAATGTCAAAAAAAATGGAAAAGAATGCAGTGAGAATATAATTTCTGTTAAATAGCTCTCTTCTATTTTTGATACAGCATGTTTTCATGTTTGTATCTTTCTAGTTGGAAAATATCTACTACGAGAGGTGTCCAGATGGAAGAGGGGATTGTAGTGAACTCACCTACAGCTGTGGGCATCTGAGGGCCAAACGGGAGAAACCTGCTCCAAGGGCAGCAAAGACCCTGGAGGGTCATTATTCCCTGCAGACCCAGCACCATGCTGAAGCTGCTGAATTACTCCTGTAAATGCAGCACCACAAAAAAAGCACCTGACTTGTTTCCATATCCGGCTTAGATCTGGAAAAAATTTGGTTGCTTTATGTGCCACCCACTCTAATATAAACATTATGCAGTTCAGCTAGACCCCATTTCTCCTGCTCATGGACTTGTCAGTGAACTCTGACCAGTTCCTTATCTTTGTGCTCCAAACAGCTGATGTGCATCACAGGAATGTTCAGGGCAGGGACAGCCCAGCCCCAGGTGATTCAGCTTTGGGTGGGAATATCCACATGATCCCATCCAGGTGGCTCCCAGCACTGAGGGCTGACATTGGTAGAGAGCCCTTAGAGCTATGGCATGCAGTACTGCTGTCCAGGGACAAGTCATGGTTCTGGCTGAGCTACTGCTGCCTGTTGCTGGGCAGTGCCCACCATGCCCCATCTGGGCTGGATCCTTGAAAACACTCAAGCATCCCTCCGTGCACACACAGGCTGCATTCAAATATTTCCATTATGCAGGAGATTCCCTTTCGCCATGCAGTAAGTATTGGCTGTATATGCTTCCATCAGAAAAGTCATGCTCAAACAATTTAAAAAGAGATGGAGACAGAAATTTTAATCTTAGCGCTTCAGCCTTCTTCCACTGACTTTTGGAATGGGTTTTGGCTTGTTCTGTGGACCTGAACTGAACCATAAGAATCAAGGTAAATTTGAGGAAAATATGTTTCAGAAATGGGAAATTGAAAATTGTCCATTTCTCTCAGTTTTTGCATTGTGTGCTCAAGATTTTATGGTTTAACATATTTCTAAGTTGTGACAGTGCATTGGAAGACCTATAATTTCCTTGTAGTAAGCAAAATACCAATGTATAAGACAAACTGATGGAACAGAACAGCCAATTTTTAATTCAGGCACTGACTCAAGTACAGTCTGTGAAGATTTCTCCATTTCACTCAATCCAGTTTGCAGACAGAACTTCTCCTACTGTGCTGAGCCTTGTGTTTTTCTACTTTTGCAATTTGTATGGTTTATTGTTATTTCAAGTGTTTTTTGTTAAACATTGAGAATAATGAGACACAATTTCCTTCCCACTGGAATGTGACGTATGATGATAAATCTCCTAGGAGAAATGTGTACATGCTGTGAGCAATCCCGATAAGGCCAATGGCAGATATAGGGGTGAGAATGCAAAATACATACACAAAAAGTTCATTAACAGTTTTATTGATTAAATTATTGTACTAATTAGAATGAGAAGCTACCTGACCAGAAGAGCCAGTGGTTGGTCATCACTGTCATTCTCCAGAGTTCTTCTGTTAAACATTCACATGAAAAGGAAATGATCATCAACAGTTCTTGTATGAACCCACAAAATCACTTAAAGAAAATAAGTTGATTTTTCATAGAAATGGACCAAAAAAGCCAAGTGCACCAACAGTCTGGGCATGTTCCAGTATTCATCAGTCTATGCACTTCTCATTGTCCTGATATTGACAGTCTCCACAGGTAGCACAATGCTGTGCCATGCATGCAGAAGTGTTTAATTACATGGCACACACAGATCTGGAAGGTGGCTCAGCACTTCATCTGGGGACTCAGCAGAGGCAGGCACAAGAGTTTTGGTACTCAAACCAGCTTCCTATTAGAATCATAGAGTCTGGGCACATCCTGAAGTCTTATGGTACGTAACTCACAAAATCTTCAGAGCCTGTCCTTGACATAGATGGATATTAGCACTCTTTCCAGAGAAAAGGGATAGACTTTTGTCGAGAGGAAGCTGGTGGCTGAGATAAGATCAGAGTAGGAATTCTCTGAGGAAGTGGTGCCTCTTTTCACTGTTTCAGAAACTCTGAGCACAGTTTTGAGCTGGGTATATTAAGCAGTACTTTTTCCCTCACCTCTGTAGTTTAACGTCAGTACTTCAGACTATTATTAAAATTGCAATGCCATAAGGTAAATTTTAAGAATGATCTTTAGGATTTTCATCTTCTTTATGTCTTTAGAAAGGAAGAAAGATAATGATAATGCCAGACATGGATGCATTATTCAGCAAAGTGGTGCTACATCATAGAGACCCATGTCAGGGTTTGTGAACCACAAAGGAAATAAGGGAATGTAGATCCACTTAAACCATGTTTCCTAAGCATTCTTGGACCATGTTTCCTAACCATCCCATACCATTACCATTCCACATGACATAGCAATGATAGTTGTCCTACAGCTCTACCCATCTGTACTTAATAGATGTTTATAGTTTTAAGGACTGAAGGACTGAGTCAGTGTAAGACACAAGCCTATTTGATTTCTCTCATAAGAAGTGCCAGAGAGCAGGCAGGAACAGAGGACACCTTAGTAGAAAACAAAAAATCTGGCTTATCTCTGCTGACCAAATATAACTTGTCTCTAGATGAGACAGTTTCCTCATGAGATCACTGGTAGCCTGTGCTATCTCTGCCTTTTTACAAAAGAGAAAGAAGGGCAACACCACTAGTTGCCTGGTGAATTAATAATGTTTCTTTTATTTATTTGTTGTTGTTGTTGGTAAATGACATCAAATCTCAAGGTTAGTTTTATAAATAAAATTCTTTTCTGTCTTCAGTGCAGTGATTTATTGCAGACTTAAGTCTTGGCTTATTTCTAGCATATTTTAAGGAGTTTTTATAAAAATGTATCTGGATTTCTTCATTCATATGGTACTAAAGGCACTTGAGAATGTTTTCTGTGTTTAACTTGTAATGGCCATGTCCCAGTCTGAAGAATTAAGTCCACTGACAGTTTTCATAGCCAGTCACAGTGGTCACATCCTAGACTTTGAAAAGTCTACGGAAATCGTAACACCTTCGCAGAAATGATCAGAATATTCTTTACATCCCTATTCATGGTAACAGTATTTTTGGTGCAAACAAGTTCCTGGACAACCCATACGTACAAATTGTGTTTATGTCTTTGCGCTGTACTCAGATCACCAGGACACTACTAGCGCAATATTTTACAAAGGTTATACCTCCCAGTGTGGCCAAAGCAATTCTGTTACAAGCTGTGCTGAGAATAGCAGTGTCTTAGAAGTAGATACCTAATCTATTTTTGGTTTGGTGCTAATTATGAAAATTGTAACTCATTTGGTGTTCCGGACTGAGGAGGCAAAGCGGTTACATGTATTATTATCCGAATCAAAACGAAGAGATTTCCATTTAGCATCATACACTTTTAATAATTCAATGTGAAAAAGAATCAGCCCTCATTTCCAATTAGTTTAGGTGAGTTTGGTTGCTCATTTTCTGTATGTCATGTAGATTTGAATCTGCCACATCATAAATATACATGTTTAATATCCTTTTATCATTTTTATAAGAGTAATTATATCTTTAGGCTGTAACATAGTCAACTATATCTTCATTGGTCTTTTTGCTTATTTTTAAAATAATGTCCAGTTGAATTGGCATAATAGAAACTAAGTGCTATAAAAAAACTTGGCAAAGTGCCCATTTTAGTACATTAATTCTGCCAAGTGAGTTGATAATAAGATTGAATGGGATTTGAAAGATTAGAGAGACGGCTTAGAAGGACATGAAGGTTAGTTTTGTACAGCTTTTCAGCTGCTTAAAGGGAGTCATTATTTGAATTTTTGTCTGTACTTTTGTGATGAACTCTTTCTATAATCTTCTTCTGGGGAAAATATGGTGCCAAAATTTAAAAATTAAATTAAAATAGCTGAAAAATTTTTTTCCATTAGATTTGGATGCTGCAATTGATCCACATAGTCACAAAGTTTATTAACACAGAAGCTTATGTGTCAGTGCTGGATAACTGATCAGGTGACCTACATGCTGTGACAGCATACTCAGACTGCTCAATTTTATATGTTTTTTTATTTTATGCTGGAGACTGTAGGCAGAGGAACATGACAAAATTTAATCAAAGAGGTCAGTGGGAGATGACTTGTGGCTTCTTTCACTGATTTTGCAGAAATTATTTCTCCCTGTTTCAAATGCAAGACAGACTGCACAAATGGTTGAAAATAGAAGTGATTGGCTATAGAAAGAAGTAGCTAGGAAAAGCAGACAAACACAACCCTGATGAAATCAGCAGCTTTCTCAGACCATCAGATTTGTCTGTTTGATGGATGATCAAGCCCTATTTGCAGCTTCTAATGCCAGTTTCATATTTATCATTCGTAAGTCAAAGTCTTGGCAAATTCAAATGCATCTGCAATTTTGTTAAGACAGAAGAAAATAAGAAGAAAATAATTTTTTGTGTTTGTTTCTTTTCAACCACAGTATTATAAGGCATTGCATGAACCCTATTAAAAAAATCTTGTTATTCTTGCATGATTGCAACTTTATATACCTGCGGTTCTTCCCTGCTCTTGTGACACCCAGGTTAAACATTTCCATACTAAGCCTAAAACAATGTGTGAAAACAAAGAATCAGAGCTATCAGTCTAGTATATTCAAAAATTCTTCTGAGATGGTACAGACCTTTTCATTCAAAGGCTTTGTGATAGAAATTGTGGAAACCCATTTAGTCATGGAATTTACTGTCCATATATGGAACAGGTTGCCCAGAAAAGTTCTGGATAATCCATCCCTGGAGGTATTCAAGGCCGGGCTGGAGGGAGCTCAGAGCAATGTGGTGTAGTGGAAGGTGTCCCTGCAAGGGGATTGGAACTAGATTTTTAAGGTCCCTTCCATCACAAACAATTTTATGATTCTATGATGTTTCCTGAGGTGAAGACTTTGCTTGAAACAGTTTTGAAAAGCCTGGAAGTTCATTATTGTTCGGGGGCCCTCTGAGGGCAGGTGGCTGGAAGGAGACGTCCAACAGATGTTGGATGTTATTCCCTGAAAGTTTCATGCTCTCCACAGTGTGAAAGAAAACCGATAATTCCTCTCAACAATCAAAATCCTGTTAGGATGGCAAGAATCCACTGTGTCTTGATACCAGGATAAAGTTACTCTAATTGCTTCATAAGACTTTGTTATCTTGCAGGAAAAGGACTAGGTTCTCTGCCTTTCACTTTCTCCTGGCCTTCTTTGGCTCTAATTAAAGCAGTACTTCAGGTAGGTATTACCCAGAAGAAGTATCTCCTCCTGATGCGGCTGGCAACTTGGTAAATCTGGATGTCAAGGGTAGAGAAGAAAAGTGAGGAGTTCTGGGAGCTGCTGGATAATTGATCTCTGCCCCGTTTCAGGTAGGTGCATAGTTTTCCTTCCCAATTCCCCTGCCAGAAAGATGAACCAGGTGCTCATGGGAATGAGAAGCAACCTGAACTGTGTCAGTCAATAGCCTGACATACAGAGGTGTGGAAAGGAGCCCACATAGCAGATGCATTTTCCCTCCAGCAGCCTTGGAGAGTCCAGGCCCTTTCTGCCAGCTCTATGTCCTGCCACAACCCAGTCCAGAGCTTGCGGACATCACACAGCCTGATTGCCACAAAGGAAAGCAAGGCAAGTTTAGCACGTTAGCTCCCATTTCTCTTTTGGGCTAACTAGACCCAAAGTCAAGCAGGCTGGAGGAAATAAATATCTCTACATCCTGATGTGAGCTGGACTGGGGGACATGAATCAGGCATTCCCTTCTCACACCTGTGGTAAAGGTGCTGTAAACTCTCAGAAGTGAGAGAAAACATTGGAAACGGTGTACTGACATTGTAAAGCTCCTTTGCCACACCTGCCAGAGCCATCAATATTATTTTATAAACATATTCAGTAAACAAGGGTTGTGAGTATGTTCTAGTTCTATCCTTGATCCCAGGTTTCATGTCTGCACAGCCCTCCTTGAGGTTTCCTTAGATGAGGAATGTCCTTTTCCAGAGGTCTAGCTCTGTTGGTTTAGCAGGGCTGAAATTGTTCTTGTCTTAGTATCATAAACCTGAGATTAAACCTGCTGTGAGATCTTCAAATGTGGAAGACACCAAACTGACCAAGAAAGTCAGTTGAAGTGAATAATAGTCAGTAGCAGTATTGTCAGGTAGCTGTGGGGTATATCTTTGTGTTTAAAAATGGACAACAAACTGTTCACCATGTTTGTTTGTCTAGTTCACATAAAAATCTACATATTCTTTTCATATTCAGTAGAAGGTTGCTGTTTCTTGAGCCAGTCACAACAATGCCAGCCTAGTAATAAATATTTGAGAAAATTAACTTGAACTGATGAAAGGCAACATCTGAAAAAAAATTGCATTGCTTTCAATCTTTATTTTTCTATAGAATTTACTAGTGGGTGGATCTTCATCTCTACTGTTCATATGTAATTTTGACAGAAGTTTGTCTCTAGTTTTATACTGATGTCACACACAATATTCTGCAACTGGGACATAGCAACCCTGGTTGTGTGTATAGGCTGGGGAATGAGAGAATGGAGAGCAGTACCATGGAAAGGGACCCAGGGAGTCGTGGTCAATGGAAAGCTGGATAAGAGTTGCAGTTGGCCAGGAGGGCCAACCATGTCCTGGGAGGCATCAGGTCAAGGGAGGTGATTGTGCCACTCTGCTCTGCACTAGTGCAGCCTCACCTCGAGCACTGTGTGCAGATTTGTGCACCACTTTGTAAAAAAGACATTAAACTATTAGAGAGCATCCAAAGGAAGGAAGTGAGGATGGTGAAGTGTCTAGAGAGGGAAATCTTATGAGGAGCAGCTGAGGTCACTTGGTTTGTTCAGCCTGGAGGAGGCTGAAGGGAGACATCACTGCAGTTTTCAACATCCTCACAAGGGGAAGCAGAAGGGCAGGTGTTAATCTCTTCACTCTTGTGACCAGAGACAGGACTGAAGGACATGGCATAAAGCTGAGTCAGGAGAGGTTTATATTGGATATGAGTAAAAGGTTCTTCACCCAGAGGGTGGTTGAGCACTGGAACAGGCTCCCCAGGGAAGCAGTCACAGCACAAAGCCTGTCTGAGTTCAAGAAGCATTTGACTGACACATGGTGTAATTCTTGGGGTGTCCTAAGCAGGGCCAGGAGTTGGACTCAATGATACTGATGGGTCCCTTCCTACTCAGGGTATTCTATGATTCTAAACTTCTAGATGGGACACATCACTCAGCTAATATGGGGAAAGGACAGGACAAGGGATAAGGACAGTGCAAAAGGTCTCTCCTTTTTCTCAGGGCTTCCAGTGCAGAGAAGGTACAAGGGGGATTATTTCACCACTTTTCTCTGTCGTGTACTGAATTTACAAAAGAAAGGTCACAAAAAGGTGACGTATAAATATAGCTTAATGGTCCACATTTAGGTCGTAGAGACATTTTGCAATCATAATAAATCTTAAAATAGGTTAATATATCTGCCATTCAAGACAGAGCAGAGTTGTAGAAAAAGTACAAAATATTTTATTCATAAGTCTAGCAAGACTGGGCATTCAATCTGATTGACTGTGCTGGCCTACTTTTCATGAATACCTGATCTCACACAGCTGCGCTGCTTGTCTCAAAACAGGTTGTACAACAGGGAAACCTGCCCTTCTGATCACTTCAGAATAGAGAGCTACAGCATGACTTTTAGCTTCAGTGTTTTCTTCTTTGTTTTATTTTAATTCATTCTAGTGATAAAATGATTTTTTTCCTTTATTTTTAGCATCTGGTTTTGGTCAGACTTGCTGGCTTAATACTTGCCAAATGTAGAAAAACCTTCAACATGAAGCATTATAATAATGTTGCTTTCTTTCTTGCAGCCTGGAATTGCACCTAGAGTAGCATCACTACAAAAAAGATGTAAAGTGTATATGCTTGTTCACTGTATTCTAAAACCATGCCCTATCTGTGATATACTCTTTCTGGGGTGGGATTCAATATCTTAAAGTGGAAATTTCCAATCAATTGAGTCTTTTTTATATTAATTTATAGTTATTCAAACTACTGTCACTTATTTGAAACCTCTTAGAAGTGGACTTTTATATTCTACAGACCTTCATAGAGAAAAATGAAATTGGATTTGGCACTCCTCTCAATTTTTCTTTGCCTTCTCCTAAGTAATAGTCCTTTTTTGTATGTTTATTCCTCACTGAAACATAGCTCTCTCCCTTTCTTGTGTTATAAAGAGCAGCATGCTACATGTTACATGCACTAATGAATTGGCATTTATAAAGCATAACATATACCGTATCTAAGATGACTACTGTGAAAATGCCTGGGTTGCCGCACTCTCTAAATAGAGCACAATTATGGCATACGGTTGGAGTGCTTTTATCTGTACTGCCACTGCTGGAAATTTCACTGTGTATGTGGCCTGAATATTTAGAGCTCAGTGGAAAATTCCATAAATGTAGTGTAGCTTCAGAGCACCTAGCAGCTGTTACAAATATCACACCCACCATACACCATTGCCAAGTGATACATATGAAGCCCCTCGCCCATTCTGGGTGTATTCTATCACTTGTATCACTCCAGTATTTTAAAAGACCCTATGAAAAATGCAATGACTAGGTGCTAAGTAGCATGCATAATAATTCAGTGGAAGTCTTTCCTGTCTGTATATTCCTACTCCTTCCTTGCTGGGAATAGTTAATGTTCAAACCTGAAAAGGGAGGAAGAAACTATATCATAGTTAGACAACATTTGCTGTGTGCTTTTGTTTGCTTAGTTTGATATACATGCTAAAAGCCACTACTTAGCTGAGCAAACACAAAAGGAGAGCAAGCAGCTCTTCACACTGCTAGAATGTTTCTTATTATAGTGGGATGGAGCAGGGGTGTAATATATCCATGGAGGATCCCTTTCACTCTTGCCTCCTGCGGGAGTACACTTACACCCCAGAGAATCATTGCAGTAGGAACTGCAGAAACAACAAATGAGAGAGTTTATAGGAGCAAAAGAGAGAGTTTGCAAAGCATTATGTTTAAAATACCACAGTAGTTGAACTAAAATTATATAGGCTGCAGGCTGGCTTCCTAACTAATGATTCTTCCTACCTCCTACTTAAATTTCAGTTCCTCCTGCTTTTATGCTGTTACAACATGTTAAAAGACTATGCTGTAGAAAGGAGAAAAGTGGTAAATATGGTGCACCTAACAGCCATTGACAATTTGCTGCTTTAGCACTGCACTGGCTGCACAAAGCAACAGGGCAGATGAGGAATTATTAGCTGGCATCCACCTGGGAGTTTATGACTGCTAGGCTCAACTTCAGTAACACAGAGGTATCAAAGTTTGCATAGAAGTAATGGCAGTTTTTCTACCTAAAAGCAAGCTCTTTGTGGCAAAGTAACATCTACACAGGGACTCCTCCCACAGGAGCCTCAGGAAGGCTACAAGTTTCAACCCTTTGCCTATCACTGAACAGCACCGTCTATGTCAGTTCTGACAGTCCTTATCTAGCTTGGCTTCGTGGTCTTCCGGAGGTGATACCACCTCTCAAGGCCATCTGTTCTAGCACTTCTCTGTCCTTGCCCTTATAAAGTGAGGGGTTTGTGCCCAGTGTTTAATTTGAATGTTTCTTACTGCAGTAGATACCCTAAAGGAGCAGAAACAGAACAGATTGTTCCCTTCCTCACTGCAATATTGCCTCTGCACATTGCTCCTCACAAGAACACCTCGTTAGTATTAATAAGAATCATCATCTCGATCTGTGGAATGGCGGGAGGAGGAGATTGCATATGAGGCTGTCAGTAAAAATGGGAGACAGATATAGAAGAATTAACCAGCTGGCTGAATGAGGCTAATGGCAATCTGCCCTAGACAAATTAGACAGCAGCCATCATACTGGGATATGTAGAAGTAGAGTTATAAATAGTCCTTGCTCTACTAAGGATCTTGCAAGATTTCTACAAAGATGCAGTCCTTGAGCACTCCTCAGCATTGGGAATATGATTATAGGAGACCCTTCTGAGTCTCAGTCTTTCGGATAGGTGAGCTCAGTTGGTTAGAGCATGGTGCTAATAACACCAAGGTTGCAAATATGGGCCATTCACTTAAGAGTTGAACTCAATGATCCTTGTGGGTTACTTCCAGCTCAGAATACTCCATGATTCTATGATTGATGTAGGCCAAACTAGTTACAAGCACTGCAAGTCAACCATTTTAGGAATATCTTTTTCAATCAAATCCTGTCAAACTCCTGGGGTTTTTAAGGCAAAATAATGTTTAAAAGAGATGCTGAAAATTATTTTATTTATTTCTTCACCATTTAGTGCTGTGGTCACCTCACAGTTAATCACACCGTTATCACACCATTCTGCTCAGTGTTCCCTATCTGTGGTTTCTTTTGAATAATGCAGAAGCATCAGAGTAGGTTAATGTTGTTGACTACCTCTGTTCCTGTAATACTTTGCATCTTCTCAAGGTCTTCACCAAATTCTCTAACTGACCACAAATATTAAGCCTCATTTTGAAGATCAGAGTCACAGCAAAGGTAGCAGTCAGAGAGCACCATGCTTCATAGTCATGTCAAAATGGCATAGTCACATCCAAGCTCCTTGTGGAGAATCAAATCCAACCAAAGATGAATTTGACCTCAAAAAATTTAATTGGCAGAAAATATAAATTTTCCGAGTGTTAAATGAGAAAAATCTTTGAGGATATGGCAGGGGATGCTTAACTAAAAGCATTTGGGAGGAAAAAAAAAGTCACTGTTTTCTTTAACACAGTAAAGACTCTGTAGCAGTGGAGACCCAAAATATTCTTGATCATCTAGGGCATTTGTAATGCCCTCATGCTCTCAGTAGATTTGTCAGTTCTGTGAGGTGAGTTACATGATGCCCTTAAAAGTAAATCAACTCATACAATTTGCTGAAGCTGCACTTAATTAAAATGCAATGTAAATGCCTTCATGAAGGAACTTTCTTATAGACACTCTCCCCTCAGGAGAGAACAGTACATTCTTGTATTGACAGGCAGAAGCAACCACCTTCCTATACGCAGGAAGTACTGCTGGTGGAGCAGGATTTGAGAGCAAGGCAAGGATCTGCTTCTTTCCCTTACTCACATCACCGCTGAGATGACTTGGACAAGGAGCCTGATTGCACCAGAGAAACCTTCAGTCACATAAGCAAATTCATAGAGGACATGAGCCTCTCAAGGGGGCTCATGGGCAGCTGCAAGTATGTCCAACCTTCCCATGGCTTCAGGGTTGCAGAGAGCCTGAGCCAGGACCCAGCACGGGCCTGGGAAAGAGGCATTGTGCCAGCCCCAGTTTGGGTAAATGGAAACATCAGTGACTTCTGAAAGACTGTTTGTACTCACTAAGATTGTAATTTAAAGGCCCAGATCTCATCCAGTCCAAAACAATTAGCATCATCTGTCACCTATTTACTTCTTATTTTCTTATTTACAGTAGTAAAGTACCCTCAATGACTTTCCTAAATTTCTCTATTACTATTTCTGCATAATAATACAAATTTTGAGACTGTACTTTTAATTTCATTCATATACCAAAAAAAAAAAATATTTTGAGCATCAGGCATGTCTTTTAGTCACAGTTAATGGCTATGCTCTTTTGAGAGTAAAAATCCTAGTCTTGCAGTGCAAAGCATCTCAGAATGGCTTTCCTAGGATTCATATTTTGGCTTTATCTTGAATTTATGACCTAAATTTTTTTTCAATGTTGTACCCTGCTGATATCCTTTCTCCTGAGGGAACCCTACTGACTTCAAGCCAGAGTCACTGGAAGTTATTAAAGAATCATAGAATCATAGAATACTTTGGGTTGGAAGGGACATTTAAAGATCATCTAGTCCAACCCCACTGCCACGGGCAGGGACATATTCCACTATACCAGCTTGCTCAAAGCCACTTCCAACCTTGCCTTGAACAGTTCGGGGACAGGACTTTTATAGCATCTCTGGGCAACAGGTTCCAGTGCCTCATCACTTTTATAGTAAAGAACTCTTTCCTTATATCTAATATAAATCTATTCTCTTTTAGTTTAAAACTGGTAATAGGATCAACACCAGATAATCCAGAAACTTGACCCTCAGCAATGACATCATTAGTTAGCATTATCCTTCAGGAAGGCTTAAGCATTCTTTTGCCAATTCTTTCAGTTTAATAGCAAATCTCTGAAAAACCCAGATCTTGGGTTTGTGGGAAAGGAAATGAAGCATTTTACAAGGAAAAAAATGTTTGTAAAAGGGAAATTATAATGGAGTAAAATGTCATAACACAGACAAAAATTGTTTAAATGTTATTTTAAAGCCTTTCTGATTTTAAATCCAACCTGAAAATTTTGCATCTCTCTGACTCTTGGTGCTCATGGAGCAAAACCTAAAACTGTGAGTATTTGTGTACTTAATTCCAGTGCCTTGTAAAAGGAATGCAGTTGACAGCTGTTGTGGCTGTATTTGGAGCAGTACATGTGGTTGCTTTGTTTAAGTGAAGGATTTGCTTTCATTTGAGAGAAGGAACATAAAGTTTTATGTGTTGCATTAATGTGATAAATCTGAGATTTCCACAGAACCTTCCATGCTTATCTTCTCCCTGATGTCTTTTATAATGAGAAAGTCTCGTTATCTAAAACTGTTTTATTCCACACATTTGCTTTGGGTGAGGGCAGGAGGAGTTACAGCTCCCTGGCAATATAAAGCACATAAAGGCCTGTTGATCTAGCCCAGCCCAGTTATGACTACATGTCTATGAAAGCTGTGTAATAACCTGTATGAAAGCAGAGGGTGCCAGCCAATAGTTATTTCTTTCTTGCGGGTCCCAGTGACACTGAGTGGTGACACCTGCCCAGGTGTCTTGGAGTGATACCATTCTTGTGGCCAGGCTGGCAGCTGAAACTCCTGGGACTAGTGATGCTGGGTCTGACTCAGAGCAAGCAAGCAGAATGAGGACACAGGGTTCTTGTGCTGTTGTCATAACCCTTTAACCTTTCAGTAGCAGTCAGCTATGCTAGCTGTGGATTAGGACCCCAGCATTTTAGGAGCTCCTGTAAAAAGAGTAACAGAAAAGTGTTAACAGAAATGATAACATGAAAGTGACCCTTGCACTAAGGACCTTCTAGGCTAAATATTCACACTGTACATAGATAGCTTCATTACTTAGGCCACCTTTCTCAAGCCCTTTCCCCCCTTAAAAACATCATTTAAAAGGATGAAAATTTAGTTTCACCTTTGTTGTCAGGTCCTTATTTCACATCTCAGAATCCCATAGGAATAGTTACTGACCTATGGAAGTTCTACTGTACCTTGTGATATCTATCAATGTTACCTTGTAAGAAATAAAACATGGAACTGAGTCAGCAAAAAGCACACAGGCAGCAATTCCCCACCTCGTGTTACATGTATACAGCAAGAATAAACAGCAGATGTCAGCACTAATCCAGAATTTGAAATGTTAAATGGAATTTGATCAGACCCCACTTTACTGTCCTCAAAATGCATATGAGCAGACTGTGAAGCCATTCATCAAAACCTCTACTTGGAAACACAAATATGTTTCTGCTTAAAGAACCTTAGTAAATTTTAAGTATCACTTCTACACAAGTACACCTAGCTAGCAAGGGATGACATCTGTACAGATAGGTTTTATTTTCAACCATGCAGTAAAACATCACTATCTACATGCACCTCCATAAAAACAAAGATTATTTTTAATAAGTGGCTTCAGAGGATATAGTAGTTTGGAAAAGGGCAAGCACAAATGTTCAAGAGACACCTTAGGAGCAACAAGGATACCTAAAGCTGAAGGACAGAGGAGAATCAGAAGCCTCTTGGTGCAGTTGGTGGGCAGGGGCTGCAGCTCAGCCTTGCTTTGAGATAGAACAGGATAGGACAAGTGAGTGAAATAGGTGTAAGAACACAACACGATTTTCCTGGAAAAAAAGCATAATTTAGCAAGTGTGCAAGTACACACAAATCATGTGCACCTGCATGCTGAACTAATGAATATGTGGGAATAAGAGACCAGAATCCTCCCTGCCTTCTCACCACCCCTTTGAGGTCAATGGATGCTGGATTCCTTCTGGAGGACTTGCAGCACAGACTAATACACTGCTTCCCAGACCCTGGAAAGTCTTTCACATCTTGGAAAAGAAGGCCAAAAATAAAATTTAAAATGTGTTACAGACAGCAAGGATATTTCCTACCAGCATGGAGCACAGTGAAATTTCTCAAGGTTTTGATCACAGTCATGACTACTAGAGATGCAATAACCTATACAATACCTAATATAGAGCCCAAGATTGCTCTTTCAAATATCTGTGGTGGGATCTCTCAAATGCTGCTGCAGTGTGCTGTCTGCAGTAAACCATTCTTGATAAGACTGTTCCCAACAGAAAATCTTCCAAAAATAAGGAAAAAAAATGCTACTCTAAAAATAGTAGCAAGTTTTATACCAATATTTATGAATGAGTTTATTCTATTGGGGTTTTTTTTCCTACCTTTCTGAAGCATTTTCTGTAAAAAAAAAAAAAAGCCAAGCCTAATAATTTTATTACCCACAACTATAGCTTGGTCTCCAAGGATCACATGTTCCTTAACTGCCATTGAATGGAAAAGAACAAGAAATATACCCAGGATCAATTATAAAAGTAAAAATAGGTTGGCTATTTAAAATTGTATTACTTCTGGTTACAAAAACAAATTGACACCTGCTTACATTATGAACTTAAAAACTCAGATAGTTCTTCCAAAGCTGAGAGCTAAGTCTCACTTTGAAGAAACTGGCAAGATAACCAGAGCTACCTTTATTTTTTTAGCAACCACCACAACCATATTACAGTCAACTGCCTTCCAAGTCATTCCTTGCTCCCTGAACTCCTTTGTTCTATGTTATTTGAAGGGGGGAGAGGGAAAAAAAAAATAAAAAAAAGGTAGGCTATTTTTATTAACTAATAAAACAATTCTTTGATTCATCTTCTCTGACCAGAAGAACAAAACAGGTCATCAATCTCAACTTCTCTGTCAGCATAGAGATGTCAAAGCAGAATTAAGTGGTGGAAAAATTGTTGAGGGAGAAAGTGGAAAAAACAAGACACACAAAATCAAAGACAGTAAATCCCCTTTCTCAAGAGTGGGAGAGAACTACTGCTGAGTTGCCATGCTGCCACTAGTTGATGCTCTGTCAGGTTAGACATTTTCCACACAGAATCAGAGAAACTGTGATACTTGGGAAGGGTGCAGGCTTTTCATGAATTCATGGAAAAAAACAGAAAATTAAATTAATTCTCTTTTAAATCCAGGCGAATTAAAAATGCGTTGACCTCCACTCTTTATAATAACAAAGAAAATCATCCTTGAAATTGCTTGCATCATCTTTTCTTTGTAGGATACTTCAGGGCAGGATTAGAGTCCTCTTCTGCCTTCCCCCCTAAACTGCACTCTCCAAGATGTCTTCTCTCATCCTGAGTGGTAACTAGCTCTTTTCCAAACCAAAGCATGGAAGACTGAATTTTTACTAATTTCAGCACTCTCTTTATGCACAACAGATGCTCTTAAGCATTATCGCAAGGGATAGTTTGAGCACTATCACACTCTGAAGATGCTTCAGTTCCAGCAGCTCCATAAATAAAGTGAAATTCCAAGATCTGTCTACCATAAATGTCCCACATCTAGACTTCTGATAGGAAAAGTATTAAAAAAAAACTACTTAAGCTTTTCTGTTTTACTACTCCAGCAATGACAGAATGAGAACTAGATTGGTTCTATATATTGGTTCTATAACTAGTTGAATTTCTCTACTCTTTGAAATCTCTGTCAGCCAGAAGAAATATTCAATAGCTCACGGGTGACCTTTCACTTCAGAGGATTTAAGCCGCTGAAAAACGTCTAGGAATCTGGGAGGCAATGAAGACAAGAAAAACTGCACAGCGTGTAAAAGGTTCTGTCTTACATCCTGCCTCAATATGCAAAATCATTTCTTTTCCCCGTTCATCTCATTCATGCACTGGGGGAACAACTAAACTGCATTATCTGTCAGCTGGGGGGTGTGGTGTGGGTGGGGCAACATTAAAAAGGGAGCAGAGTTGCTTATTATCAAAGTAGTGATGATTTTGTGCACCAAGTAATTTTGGTCCCTCTAGTCATTTCACGTGAGGTCAAGCAGCATCCAGAAGACACATCCTGCAGAGCATTTCCTCCTGATGTCCCTTCCTCTGAGACTTCCCAGGCAAGAGAGGACAGATGTTCCTGGGCCACTAGTGCCCACGGGGATCTTCAGATGAAGAAACCTCGAAGTCCATCAGATGTTGCTGACAGTTCTCAGAGAATGAATATAAATTAATATAAATATGCCAATATCATCCTGGTGGAATGTAACAAGGGAATCACCTAATTTAATCAATGCAAACTTTTTCAGTTCACTGCTTGTTTCCTGAAATAGTTTTGGGCTACTAAAAAGTAATTATTGAGATACAGAAGTGTTCTGGGTATTAAAAGGAACTTTCAAAAAAACTGAGATGAGATGTAGAGATGTAATTTGAAAGAAAAGAAGTGAGACTGGTTAAAAGTTTTCAAGCATTTCTATAAACAAGGCCATTCATAAAATGCTGAGTAAACTGGAAGTAGGTGGTTCTCTCGGAAATGCTGTCATACACTTTCTTAAAAGGAGCTGGCCATTCAGTAGCTACTTTGTGTCTCTTCTGTCCTTATCTTTAATCCCATCTGTCACAAGACTCTCCATGTACTTAAATATTACCTCTTATCAGACCTCTCTAGTCAAAACCAGATTAAATATTTATGTGTTGCATAAATATATGCTAGTGGGCAGAGTGAGTGAATATGAGAATGCAGCCATGTGCAGTCACATAAAGGCATGACTTTATACAGAAAAAGGTGCAACCTTCATCTGATTACAGGGACACCACCATCTCTTGCCTGTCGCTTCACATAAGGAGTTCATCAGAAGACCAAATTGACATGATTGTGCCAACCAGCCTTTTTTGGTTTGGAACACAGATTTTCAGGACATCTGACTGGTTTAAAATATCAATAGTGGAATATACTCTAACAAAGAGTCCTTATGCAGCCCCCTCAGAAAAGAAAAATTTATCTCATTCATCCATTCAAAGAGATGAAGTGCTAAAAATAATAGAGTGTTCTATACAGTAAAGAATTTTATAATATCACACTCTTTGTCACAGTATTATCACTTACACTTTTTTAAAATAACAGATTGCTGTAAAACCATGAGCAGTTCTTTAATATTTTGCATTGTCCTTACTAGCTGTCCAATTATTCAAAACCTTATCTAAAGACAGATTGATTCTTTTCCTCCAAAATAACCCTATGGAAAAATTAAGAATAGTACCCAAGAGTTTCCTACACATTCAAGAATTTAGTTGCACATCCTGCCTGTGAGAAGTCTGCAATTATTACCCAAATCTTTGTACTTTGTACTGAGAATTAGTGCATTGAAGGACCAAGATAAGATTTACTCTAAATGCCTGTTTTAAGAAAATGAGGGTATGAATGTTACACCTCCAGCTCTAAACACTGGTTTTGCAATAATGCCAAATCAAACACTTGAGATGCAGCCCCCAGGTCCCTCTTGTGTCCCCTTTATTTATTCCTTTCCTCCTGGGCTCATGAAAAAGCATGCATTGCTGCAAGATTCTCCCTGCTCTTCCACTCCTTTTGCAATGATTTATACCCAGAATTCAGGATAGCCTTTTGCAGCCATGTATTGGGATTTGAACTGACCACAGCTAGAGAGCCAGCTAAGCAGGGATCTGAACTTTAACTTCTAACTTCTTGTAAAGTCATCACAGCAAAACAGCAATCACTACCTCCATCAATACTTAGTTGAATTTGAAGGAAGCTTGGTTTTGTCAAACAGGGCAAATTTGAGAAGTTATTTACATGGGTCTCTCTTCATTTCTGGACCCCAAATGCTCTAAGAAAAGGAGTAGATGCTCTGTAGAGAAACGTAGAAACACCCAGAAAGGACTGTGGATGTCTAGAGAGGACATAGGAGCACATAGCAGGCTCCTTCTGAAGTCAAGTGTCCTTAAAACTGGGTGAAGAATCTAAACCATGTCCTGAATGTAGACAGAGCCCCACTTCCCCTTCTTACCACCTTGATTGGACTTAATCATATAGCATAAAGGATATTCATAGCCCTTTAAAGGTTGTCTATAATTCTAATTTCCCCTAAATATGGAAGTGATTAATTTTTTTATTTAAGGTATCAGAAATTAACCATAAAACACAAAAGACAAGAATATTGGGAAACACAGTTTGAAAACATGATGTTCCTCCCTCTTTCCTGGACAGTCCATAAATTTTGCAGTTCTCCAACAGCCATGTGACTCATGAGATGTTCTGTGCAGGTTGATCAGAGTACAACACCTCTAGCTCCTTTTGAACAGGACCTGAGTTTCAGGTCAGGACTTTGATCTGCAGCTGCCACATACCATTAAAACTGTCAAAATAACCTGCTAACAGTGTCTTATGGTCTTAGTAACTATTTTACAAACATCAACAAATTTGTTCACATCTTCCATTCAGAGAAATTAAGTTGTGGGACTCTTGGTAAGAGTTATATAGTAAATTAGAGCTACAGCACAGTACCTTTCTCCCAAGACAAACTGTCTTCCCTTTGTCTAAGTATTTTCAATGTACTTTCTACTCTCCGCATTTTAATTTCCTTACCATTTACCTAATTTCCTCCTGAAGTATTATTTGCTTTAATTCCTCCTTCATTTCCTACTGTGTTCCTCAGTCCCTCTTCAGGCTTTCTCTAAAGCTTCACCTCTGCCCTACTGCAGCATATTTTATGGTATGCAAAAAAAAACCTCTTCTCCTCAAGTGTCCCCTTTTCAGTACCTCACAGAACTCTCTTCCTCACAGCTTCCATCTTGTTTTTCTGTTTTGCTCCATATATTCATAGATATTCTAGGACATCTCTGTGCAGACCATCTTCCAGGCCATATTTTGGAAGAGCAGGAGATATTTGGCAGAGCAAGAGATGGTCTCAGCACATCCAGATGTGATGTCCAGTTGTTAACATGTCCAAGTTTCCCTTCCTGCTTCTTCCAAATGCATCCTTCTAGTTATGATAAAAAATATAATACTTTGCAAAAGATCACTGACCCGTACAAAGACTGAGTCTAATGCATTGCACCAAAATTCTGCTGAATTTGAGACACAGGTCCAACTCTGCTGAGAAATTTAGACAAAAACCCAGCCTGGCTTGGCCAGAAACACTGCTCAGCTCTGTAGTCTCCTACTTCTGCACCAACACATGCAGCAAGAGACCAACAGCCTGTGAGTTCTTCCCATAAACCCAGTATTCCCATCGCAACACATTTTTCATGACAGATAGCCAGTGCCACCATTTGTCCTAACAGTGTGAAACAAACTGGGAAGACCTACAAGAGCAGTGGTACCTCCACTACCTACTGACCAAGCTGGAAGATGCCTTGTAGATGAGAGCATTCCCCTGCTCCTGCCCTGCAGCCAGGTGAGGCTGTCGGGCTGGTGCACATGCTCAGTGTCCCCACACCCCTGGGTGTGTGCTATGGCTGTCCCTCACAAAGGTGGAGATGGACTCATAGATTTCAACTCCCTGGCTCTTCCCTGCCTTGGGACATGAAGGACAGCCACAACACCACAACCAGTCTACTATAGGTAGTAACATATTGACTTTCTGTTTTCCTATTCTTTCACACATGAGTACCACAGAATTTGTCCTCAGAAATGCTGTAAGATAAGTTGGTTATTGTATTACTTCTGATATTAATTCTGATTCTTCTATCACACTCTGCTGAAATAGGCAAAACTAACCCCCCGTTACTGATGCAGCTGAAATCTAGTCCATGTCAATAGTGTAAGTAGTACTGTGCTTGGTTATAGAGGAAATAAAACATTATGAAAAAAATATTTTTTAAGTACCAAGATAGAGAAAACAAGAATGTTCAACATATCTGCTTCCCCAGAAAAAAACAGCAACATGTATATTTTAAGTACAGTCATGATAGAAGCAAGGAGGCACTGTTACCATCTATGCTCACGCTTTGCATGATTGATGATTTTAATAATTTTATGCTTCTAATTTTTACATCTCTTTTTGTTCATTGGGGGCCATTCAGGATGGGGGTTGTATGCATTTAAAAACCCTTTGAAAAGTAAGAATACTAGCCTAGAAATTCTTGGAAAGAATGCAGCTGAGCCGTGTAGAAAGGAACGGTATTGATGTATTCGAGGAAGTGTTCCTGCTGAGCTGGCATTTTAAAGCTTGTTTCAGTCCAAACCTAACTGCTCACGCTGATTCATTAGTAAAGGATCTGCTCTTTGCCAGATCACACTTGCCTATGCCAATCTACTCTAGCCAGGCATTAGCAGTTCCTCTACATGGCACATGCATAGCCTTTCCAACACGGCCGTGTATTAAAGCTGGTGGCAAAGGATTACAGGGAATGATTTTGCTTTAAAAAACATTACTTGAATGTGTAGAAACACTTGTTAGAGTTATAACCTATTCCAAAGATTTTCAGTCACAAACTCTGCAGATTGCATGAAAAATATTTACCAAAACCTATCTTTGGTTAAGAAATGTAAACATGTCTATTTCTGCATCAAACATACAGAGTGTATTTTGGTCAGATGCAAAGTTGTCATTGTGCTGAATGAAGACTACTTCTAATGTGAAACTCCTGACTTCCTTTCCATTGTTCTGCAAATCTCTGACTGCCATCCTCCATCTTCACTTTGCTCATCAGCAGCACCTGCCAATTGTTTACAAGAGCTTCTCTTAAGTTTCCAAGTCTTCCCTCACCTATGAGCAAAGGAGGTGATTACTATGTGGCTACCTTAACACAGATGAGATATTCCTATTTTGTATCCTTCTACTGTAGCTGAGCCCTAAAAGGGAGAAACTGAATCTCCATCTAGAAACTATGCTTCTTAACTTTAAAATTTGCATTAGGGTTCTACTGTCCTGCTAGGTGTCCTTCTGGCTGCATATGAAATTTCCTTTATCTAAAACAATAACTTATATTCTAATTGTCTTAGCAATCCATTGATTTTAGTATTTTTAAAAAATAGTTTGTAGACATGTCTAAAAAGGAAAGGGAACCTATTATTTATGATAATATCACTGGTGTTACATAAGAGTTACAAAATATCTTGGTCTTTAAAGAAGGCATCTTGCAGGAATTACAAATGAGAGTAGGATCACCATCTGGAGTGATGGGAAACATACAGAGAGATATAGCAAGGCATCCCAGCAAGACAAAGCCCCAAAGCTGTGCTGAGCAGCATGGACAAGGAGCTGCTGTCTGCAGCAAGTGCTTTCCCACTGCAGTACCTGCTCCTGAGTGTGAACTTGTCCTCTTTCTGGTCTTTCAGTTGTTTCAACTAACACCTTTTACCTCACCATTGGAGTGGGATAACAATTTTGGAGAAAAAAATAGTTTAAACTAAGAAGATTAAACATGGAAGGCTTTTGGTAGAAACACTGGACATCCAGGTTGACTTACACTAATTGCACCAAACTGACTTTGCATTTTTAACATGGCTTACCCAGGAGTCTTTCATTAAAACAACTGATTTCACTACATGTCTGTTTTGCATCTCTGGAATTACAACTGTTCCTGCATGAGCAAGCTGGATGAAACTGCATATGAGAAGGCAAGTACATGTTCAGTGTCTTCCTAGATGGAGGAAACAAGCCACTGTGGAATAAACTAGGCACATCTGAAAGTAATTTTCTATCTGACCTCCCAAGACTACAGAGCTTTTCTTGGTCTAGTGTTTGTTTGAAAAATTACGGTAAATTATCCTTTTAAATGTGTGCATAAGATAGATGCATGTTTCAGTACCTTGGTGATGCAGGACTGCTTGACGTAGGGGCACGATGATATTTAGCTAAGCATTAGAGACATGTGAAGAGCTGATGCCTGTCTCTAAACCTGTGATTTATCATAGCAAACAAGGGACCAAAAGGACATATGATTATGTAGTTCAACACAGTGCAACAGCAACAGACTTTGAATTCCTCTTCTACCTCCCAGCACCATTTCTGCATTCTGCATTAAACCATGATCAGTTAAAATATAAAACCAAGTCTTGGGAAGGGGAGCTTCAGTCAAGGCAGGCTCTCCGTTCTCCACAGCAGGGAAGGCCTCCTGTGCATCTTTGCTCTCCACTCTGCTTTCTGGGAAGCCAATGAGTCTAACTAGCAGTGCAGCTCCACTTTAGTAGACAAGTGAGAGACCAAGAAAAGGAGAAGCTGTCAATGCTCAGCCCATGGTATCTGAAAGCCAAATAGGATGACACAGAGAGGCCCTACACTTGATTTCTCCTGCAAACTTTTGGATAGCTAAGTTTTTCCAAAAACTGCCATTAACTTTAAACATTTCTAACTAGACTTCAAGGCAAAAGACATCTTTCAGGAAAATTCAGGGTTGACTTCTTCCCCCTCAGGATCTATAAACAGAGATTACAGTATTTCAAAACTGTTAGTGGTAACACAGTACTGTACTATTTGTTCCTTTAATTACTTAACAGACAGATAGACTCAAGATAATATTCTCAGCAGTATTTACAAGGTCTTCTGGAGTCAGGCCTCAGTTTGCTCTTCAAATGTTTTGAACAAAGTGAAAGCTGTGTGGGTGGATTTAGTGGTTGGGCTTGACAGTCCGGGGCCACAAAGCTCCTGCTGGACCCGTGGTGTAAGCAGAGCAAGGGAACATCAGCCTGAAAAAGACCTGAGAAAGGCCTGAAAAAGTGTATTTAGATATACACTCACATTTATTACTCTGACAGTGAAGAAGTGATTGACTTCATAACAAACATTTTAGAAATTTGGAAAAATATATCCTTATATAAACAAAGGAGTACTAAACATACTATTATCTTCTCTATTCATAGATCCATTGCAATTGCTGCAAGTTTAAAACTATGTTTGAGCTACAGAAAGTAGTGGATTTAACTGATTAAAGAAATAAGGAGCATAATTAAATACAACTTCACCAACAAGCAATTCACTTTTTGAGGAATACAAATGGAAAATTTGGAATAGCTGTTTTAATTTAAAAACAGATGGAGCATGAAGATTTTGAAACACATTTTACACCTTCTACTTCATGAGTCCTGAAGTCCTTCAGGCGCTGCCAAATTGAATAAATAGATGGCAGTCATAGTAAAAACAAGCATTTTCCCTTGCTCTCTTCTCTTATACACATATACACGCATACATACAGAGAGAAAGAGAGATGATTCATTATAATGGAATTTGAATGAAAGAATTACTGGGCATTTACTTTTCTGTTTTACTCTCTCAGATATCCAATTCTTCTAAGAAGCAAGTCAGCCCTGTTTTGTTCCTTGAAGTATCAAGAAATTGTGATTAACCTTGAATTGAATAGAAATGAAGGATGAATGATGGCTTTTAACTGATGACTAAAATCATACTTGTCTGTTAAACACTAGCTGGTTACAAAGCAGGATCTAGAAAAGACGGTAAGTAATTTCAAGTACTTAAAATGCAGGTGACATGCATAACCCCTCAGTGGTGACATGTATCTCCATTTGCTAAACTTCTTCTTCCTCTTCCTTTGGGCACCCTGATACCCATATACCTTACATCAAGGTGCAGGAGTCTAAAGGATAAAAGAAAACCAATGTTCACTCACGTACATGCTTGTGACCATATAAGGAAATTTTAAAAGGATGACACATTTTACATTTCTTCAGCAGAAAAGCTGTGGTACCTGGCACTTTCAAAACTGAAAGTATGAATCTACTATGAAGGTATTGAAATATAAAACTTTCTCTTCTATATAATTTTGAAATAAATGGGTTTATAACATGCGCCATAATTTTGCAGCAGTTAAGTCACAGCCAGACATTCCCTGAGGGTTATCAGGTCTCCATCTCGATTTTCATGAGGCCTTCAGCTTTGTATTTTTCTGGCACTTTACAATATTGCATCTTGAAATGCTGTCTATTTGCTGTGAAATTGATAGCTTGCATTTTCTCACCCAGTTTTCTTTCCTTCTGCAACAAGATCAAACGGCTAAAGTTAAGGTCCTCTAAAGGACCCTTTCAACCCAAATAATTCCATGATTCTATGATTCTGCAATTTTACGATTCTATGATTTTTTGTTCAAAACAACAGCTATATTCAGAAATTTTTTGACAAATTTTATGTTAAGGAGTAAAAAATTAATTTTATTTTTAATGAAACAAAATAAATTGTTTTTTGTGGAAACACTTCATAAGTTTCAATGCTTTAAGCAGCATTAGAAAGCTGCTTATACCAAGCTGAAATCTCTTTGAAGTTATTGCAATTTATGTATTTTTCTGGAATTTAAAAATGCTAATTTTAAATGCCAACAAAATGCAGCTTTTCAAATATTCACTAATAAAATGGAATCTTAAAAACAGTGGTTACAAAATAATTTTTAAACAGGAAGCATAATACGTTATAGAAAACTCATAAACTAATTTCACTAAATACATTGCAAACAAAGAAGAATTTGAATAGCTCCACAAAGAAATAAATCTACACTGGGAAAATTCTACACATATAGATCAGGTTTTAGGTAATTTCTTTTTCTTACGCAACTTATGATGGGCCTTAGTTTGATGGGAACTTGTAACTTCCTTGAGATATCATCAGCTGATGCCTTTGACATCAGCTTATAATTTTCTTTAGTTATAGCATATATTCTTAAAGTTATTTTACTATAAAGTTGATATTATTTGTACTGTACCATGCCCTTATCCAAAAAAGTGCTAATCATGTGTATGATTATATGCTTTCCCAGATATTTTTGAACCACAAACTAAAACCTGACATATAAATCCACATACAAATTGAATGTTTCATTTTTATTTTCAAACTCAAAGCCTAAATCAGCATTTTCAGCTCCAAAATCTCCAAAATTGCTTTTACTGAAATAATTAGTAATAATTATAATTTAACTAAGTTTCAAGTATTTTATTTTCTTCGCAATCATAATATCAATATTTCCACAGTGACAAGTAAAATATGTCATCTCATATTTCACAATAAATAAAGCCTGAATAAACATGGGCATGGTAACTGTAGCTGATTAATTTAACTCTGGATTTTAAAATTCACCATCAGTCATTAATTGCAAAAAAAACTTTTATGATCCTTTTGGTCAACAACTGTGAGTTATGACAGCCATAATGTAGGGCTGGTATTCAAGTTGATGAGGTCATGTCCTTTATTTCTGAATCTGCATTTTTCTCTTTAACAAGCCAAGGCAGATTGATTGCAATGAAGTGTTTTACTACCCTTTAGCTCAGGGAATTCATAAGTAAGAATAGTGTTAAATTCTCACTAAATAGATTCCTTTTTTCCTTACCTGGTAGATGGAGATTCCAGTATTTTAGTGTTTTCCACATATTGACCTGGTGCAGTGTGTGGCAATTCAGCCACACTAGATGTTTGAATTGTGTTCTATCATTTCAATCCAAGGTTTTTCAACCCTTCCTTGACATTGCTGTAACATTTTAGTCAAGTTTGAAACTAATTGTTCAAAATAAAAAGATGCAATATATTTTATTTGAAATTTTCTGAATAAATATTGCAATTTTCAGGGTGCTTTAAGGCTCAAAATGTTTACCAAACTGGACCTCAACCTATGATTAGTTTCAGCCCATTTCATAAGGCATATTCTAATCATGCTGGATCAAAAACTGATTTGTCTGTGGGCTCAGAGAAAGGTTATAACCTCCTTAAGAGGTTATAGGCTACTTCAAAGAAGTGAAAACAGCTAAAATGCCACTCAGGTGGCAACTGTGGCAACTTTTTCTTCTTCTGTGCTTTATCCATTTTGTCAGATTTCCAGAGCTGTCTATGACAAGGAAGAACACGGACATTCCAGGCTGTTGAAAATTGTTTTGGAAAGGAAAAAGAAAAGAAAAGCCTACCAAACCAATAATGAATTTAGGTTCTCTATTTTCTTAGATTACTTATGGATCACATTCAGGCAGAATTGATCAGTTCCAGCTCCTACTAACATCAAACTGTCCAGTACTTCCCACTGCTGAGCTGTGATATGCCTTATAAGCTTGTCCAGTTTTATTTGACCTGGATTTTTCCATGATGGATAATGAACTAAGGCACTTCTATGTCTATACATAACTTCCATGCTTCAACTGCTAATTAGTGATCTATATTAAGAAAAAAATACAACCTGGAAAATCTTTTCAGGTTTTTAAATAAAATCTAGAACTTTAGCAGTGGGCTTCTTGAGCTGGAGGAACTACCTTCCAGAGCTGCCCAAAGAAAAACTTCTGGAAAAATTCTTCGTAGGAATAGTAACAAAGAAGAGAGTATGATCATTAAATATTAATCATATTTTAAAAAGACACATGACTTGAGAATTCACTGACAGTCTTGATTCTTTCATTTCTATATCCTCCAAGTGCTTGAACTCCCAGCCTTAAAATTCTGTTAAGGGAATTTTTACACCTGTGTGTGTAGGTTGCTATGTGTATTTCAGTTTTTATTATAAAATAATATTTTAAGAGAGATCAAGAATATGAGGCTGCATGAACTCAAGAAGTATTAGCCATGGGTGGATTATATAAATGTCATATGAACAAAACAAGCAAGATGGTTCTGCTCATTTAAACATCTTAGTTTCAACGAGGCTTAATTGTGAAACAGGTTGCATAAAATAAGATTTCCTCTTCATTTCACAACTTTTTTACTAGAAGTTAACATTAAACATATACCAAATAATATGGCTCATATAAAATATGGTACATGGAGTCCTTTCCTAGGAAATAAAACAACTTATGCTTAGTCCAGCCATTAATTAGCCCAATTAAATGCAGAACCAGTCAAATAATTTCAATTTCAATAATGAAATCCACTTTACTACATGAAGAAGAGATTTTAACTTGAAATGTTTAGAACTACTTTATTCCTAAATATATCCCAACTCACATTTAATTCTTGCTTGGACTTTGAAATACTGTGTTTAAATTAGAGCTAGCTTAATAACAGCTAAAATATGAGCTATGGTGAGACGAGTATTGACAATTGAAATTTTAAAATAACATTTGTGTGCAAATATATATATATTTGAAGACAATGTTCTGAAGTTTCTGTGTTTCATTCTGATTTTTTCTCTACTCGCTTTCAGTCCCCGCCAGTGCCAGTATGTTGATAATACAGTGAATCTTTGTTTAACCTAAAACAACGTTACAGGCTTCATTTTATTTTGTGATTTATTTCTGAATTTCTACCTGTTTTCATTGTCTAATTTAAATACATCTATATGTGTGTGTATACACTCATGTAATGAGGCATTATAGATGGTAAGTTGAGTAGCTGAGGCAGATGAGAAAAGCAGAAAAGCGGACAGATTCTGTTCATGTCTTTAATTCTAAATTCTTGCCAGAACACTTGCAATTTATTTTGAAATTCTGCATAATTTTTACAGTGTTGGATCAAGGCTTGGTGGTTGAGCTTGGGGTTCTGGACATCTTATAATATAGGCAACCAGAAATTTTTTTAAGTGACTTTGCCTAATTTTCCTCTGCTTTATTTCCTGTGCTCACACATAAAGTAAGAACTGTTTCATTCTCTTCAGATTAATATTTTTTGGAAAGTCACTATAATTGTCCTCCCTTGATTTTGTAACACCAATAACCTTGTAACATCAATAACCTTGTCCATCAGTAACCTTCTAATTGAGGAAAATATTAGTAATTATGGTAAGGATTTTAGCACAGCTGCAGTAAACCTATCTCCCTACACCAGGGTCCCCTCAGCAACATTTTGCTCTCTGGCTTGAACATCTCTCATGAACACACCGATATATTGCAAGGACAAAAAAAATCTGCCTTTAAATGGTAAGAAAACACCTCAGGCTGCAGCTCAGACCACTTTATGTGCTTGAGCCAGTCTTCTGGTAGTGTGTGAAGGGGAGTTTTCCATCTATAGACCTTTGGCAAGGGTTGCCGGAGACATTCAGGGGGATGAATGTTGACACAGTGGTGGGTTTTTTGCTATTCCATGTCTGTCCTTTAATACTATTTTATATTACTTCTCAATGAATCTCGGGTTCAGGACAGGTCACATTTTGTTTAACAAGCATTGAAACTAGAATAAATTTACAAAGATACTTCTTACTCTATTTTAGACTAAGATCTCCTGCTTTAAAAGTATGGTCATCAGTCTTTTGATATGATACTGTTCAAGACCATTTAGCATGTATAGTTCCTTCAGAAGGCAATATTTCTCAATGCTTAACAAAACATTCCTGCAGCAAGAAGTCATTCCGCATTTCACCCTTCCAGCCTAAGCAATCAACTGTGCTTGTTGCATGTGTGTTTTATTTAGTTTGGCTCAGTTTTTCCCATAGTTTAGAGATCAAAAAAGTGAAGCTGTACTGTAAAAATAAGGCCTCTGTGGGTTGAAAGGAAAAGAAAAAAAGGGGGAAAGGATGGGGAACATTTCACTGTATATGGCTTGTATCTAATATCTTTATTAACAGTATGCTTCAGATGCTCTGCATCAAAAATTAATATAAAGAGAGCTGCTATTTATCCAACAAGGGCATTGTTGGATAAATGCTATCACTATGCCCAAGTTCTGACTTATTCTGAATAAAATTGCTTGCCTGCAGTTAAAGGTTCATTCTTCAACCTGAAGACATAAGTGAATACTGATAATAAGGATTTAAATTATCATAACAGTTTTTATAAATTTTATCAATTTTTATTCTCCTAGTTTTATGCTTTTAACAGCCATTATATAGTCATATTAATATTGATAATTACCACAGGCACATGAAATACTCTGTTTTAGTCTCATCCCAGTGTCAGCCTGTACAAGTTGACTCTCTTCCACAATTGGATCGACCATTTTCTTATTGCATGTTTTTTCTTTTTGTTCTAGACACTCATCTCTCTTACTTTTCTACCTAAGTCATGCTACACTCTCACTTTTCCTGTAGCTAACATATATTCTTACAGGATAAAACACTAGTGGGCTGAAAGGAAGGGCTGAGGAAGGAAATAAGAGGGAGCTAAGAGACTCCTGGAGAAAAAGGCACTCTGATTTCCCAAGTGCATGGATGACACTGTAGCTGCTGGAACACATTGGCTTAGAACACTTTGAGAGTTTCTTTCTAAAAATTTCCATTTTGGCTCTGGGTGAAGGTGAAATGTCCAGGAAGGTTTGAGCTAAAGAAGGTGGTAGCTTTCTATGTGGACTGTGAGTAATGAAGCCATGCTTTCCCAAAAATAAAGTGCCAAAATATTTAGGGTCTTATTATTGACTTATTTTTCTGTGATTTTGTATTTTAAAGAGAAATAATCACAAAAGTAAACCTGGAAATACTACTTAATCAAATGAGCAAAGTGTAATAGCTATTTACCCGACTAAGAAATTAAGAGGCTGAGAATGCCAAAGGCTGCATAACCTTAATTTAATGAATATTTTTCTAGCCATAGCTATTGGTTATTTGGTGAAAATAAGTGATGCTATTCCCAACCCAGTGTTTACTGAGCTACCTGTGCAGCTCAAGCAGAAGCCACATGGAACTGCTGTTCCCTTCCCAGTGAGCTGCCTGGAGCAACAGCCCAGCTCTGTCCATGGGACAGGTCAACATTTTGTGTACTAACATGCCAATCTCTTACTGAAGCATCATAATATAGGACTTTATGGATTTTAATATATATATGTATAAAATTTAGAGTTGAATGTATACCCTAGGATTTTACCTGGTCTTTGTTAACAATTAATCATCACAATGTCATTGCTAGTAGGGATTGTCACAATATTCATTCTTGTAGGTGCAATCCTTGCTAAAAATGTTCTTCAGTGTGGAGACATCAGTATTTGTTTGATGCAGTTTTCTACATGCAATATGTGTTTTCATACTAATGAAAAACACTTATCTCTGCTCAATTATATATCCATAAAATAAAGAGCAGTAATTGAGTGCATATTGCCTGTCTTCCTAAAGTGCATTTCTCTTGTGTGATAGGCATAATGTTACAATTGCCAGCTCAAGAGTTAAGACAAAAAGTGCCATAATCAGTTTGTCCATGTGTCCTTTAATCCATTGTTCTGCATATTCTCATGTATGTAATAGCATGCATTATTTATTAAATGAGCACACACACATTTGTCCTCAGGAAAGGTGTACATTTGAAAGTAATAAATGAAAAATATTCTTTTACGGAATCCAATTAATTTCTGAACTCAATTTGTCTGCGTATTTGGCTGGGGCTATTTTAAAGTTGGCGTGGTTAATTATGGTAATCCAGTAGCATTACTCAGTCTTCACTGTAATAGTAAAAACATACTTTTGTTTAAAGAAACTTCTTTTTGTTTTTCTCCTTGGGATGAATGTGGTTTTAATGGGATGATAAACAGATATTTGTGAGTCTTGGTTAATTTTTCTTATCAGTAGCCTTGGAGGAAGAAAAATTATTTAATCAAATGATTTGACTTTATTTAAGCAGGAATAAAGTAACCAGGTTCATACTATTCTTAAGAGCACTTCATAAACCCAAGTGAGATTACTCATGTGAACAAGATCAACAGGATTAAGCTTTCTGATTGCTAACTAGTTTGTGTGATGTCAAAATGGATGTCTGTGTAGTTTGAGTATTAAACATTGAGCCAAGGATAGAACTTGGATTCAGAGAATAATTCTTCTAATTTAAATGACTGACAACTCAAATAATGTGAAAGTTGCTTCTGATAATGTAATCTAGCAGTTCATCCAATTCAAAAAGACATTTGTCTGTTAACTAATATGTGAATTTTAGCACTTTGCTCCAAGGAGTGTCCTTTGATTACATTTGGATAACACTTAACAAGCAGGGTTGCAACCTCAAGGCACTCAGAGACAGTATTTTTTACATTAATTGTAGAAAGAGACAATTTTCCGTTGAACCATCTGGGACAGGTTTGCAGAAGAATTCACTAAACCCTGAAAATTCAAAACTAAACTGAGACTTTGTCCTTTATTCATCAGATAACACAAGTTTTTGCAACAGGTCTTACATAACTGGCAGCAGATGCTGTAATATATAAACAAATTGTATTGAGTTAAGAGAAAAAAAGAGTCAATGTCTTAACTATGAATGTCTTTACTTTCATGAATTTGGGTTTACTCCTGAAAAAGAGTTACCTTTTTTTCTTGGTGGCTAGTAGGAAAACAGAGCTTTACAGAGGATTAGTGTTACAGGCACCTTATCTGCCACATGCAGATGTTTAACCCTTGGGCAGAAGCAAGTGAATATTCAGATTGCTGTGATTAGTAAAATTAAGTCTCAACTACCTATTTGAAGAAGTAGCCTACAAAATTACATTAAAAAAAACAAACAAAAACAAACAAAAAACCCAACCACACAAACAAACAAACAAACAAAAAACCCACAAAAACCCAAACCAACCAAACAAACAAACAAAAACAAAACCAACAAAAACAAAACAAAACAAAACAAAACAAAACAAAAAAAAACAGGGAAAAAAAATAAACAAAAAAAACCCACTGAAGTCCATCATACCAGCCAAACCAAGAACAAAGCAATTTCTTCTAGAAGAAATTATGCTTAAATCTCTGGCTTGTGTGGAAGCTATGTTAATCTGCTTTTGTAATTATCTTCCTTTACTCTAGTGTACATGAGTAAAGGAACTGCATATAAAATCAAATATAAAGTTCCACTAAATATCTATTTCATCAAAACCAAACAGACAGTTCAGAGAACCACATTTCACACAGGATAAATTGACAGAAGGAACTGTAAATGCCAGTGAAAATTCCCCATGGCTCAATGTCTCTTCTCCTGTTAAATCTTTCCTGGTTTAAAGTACAAATAATTTTTCAGCTTTGCTCTTCAGTGCTCATCAGGTTCTCCAGAAGGATTGTTTCAACCCTGCATGATGAGTCAGTGTTCTCAGTGAGGCAGGTGTCATGTGGGCTTGTGGGGGACAGCCACAGGGACTGGCAGATAGTACTGAGCATCTGACAATCCAGACATCAGCAGGTCACCATGAACTTTACATGGTCATTTCCCTAAGAACCAACAGAACCTTAGCCAATTATTTCCCAGAGTTTGAATCTGTGATTTTGTGGTCCACAGCCTGAAAGAACTCCAGGGGCAGACATCTTTGTTGCACATCATTACCTTTTCTCTATCCTCTTTATTAAATGAGAAATAAAACACAGTGAATTACAGGATTAAGCAGCTGAACTTCTGTTCTGCCAAGAATGCTAAGACCCACTGCAGACGGGGAAGGAGGTTTCATACATGCCTTTGGAAACAATCCTGTTACCATTTTCCTAAGAGAGTATTTCTGACCCATCATGTGCCCCATGATGGCAGCAGAAATAATCACAGCTCTAAAAAAACACTGGAGCAGTCCCTGTTGGAATCTTTTTTTACTGTGGTGAGGCCCTGCGCCCTCTCTGCTCTGCCAGTATTTCTCTGCCCTTTGTAAACTCCTGTCCTTGCAAGGAGTGAGCCCTTCTCCCTTGGTAAGAGAGGGCTTGATCCCTGTGTTTGAGTGCATGTGGTTGCCTGAGCTCCACAGAGACACACAGTTCCCAAAGGAAGCTGAACATCTCAAAGTTAACTCTTCATGTTCTATTCAAAAGGATTTTACATCCATCAGACTCTCACTCCAAGTATATATTTGCCAACTATGATATGGAATATTGACTTCCAAAAAATTATGAAAGGTTTTATAGCTAAGTGCAAAGAACTGGCTAAGTGTTCATCTTTGACCAGGACTGGAAAAAAAATAGTTAGGAAACTGACTTCCTAGATTTCATTTGATACACCAAAAAGACAGAAGCAGAAGGGTTAGCATATATTTGTGACAGCCCAACTGTTTGCAGAGCTGTGTTGGGACCTGGCTCCAAAGAGATAAACATGGGACCTCCACAGACGTCCGCGCTGCTCAATGCACTGAGCAGCCCTAGTATCAACACAAGCATAAGGGCACAAACAATTAGAAAAGGACAGACAATTAGAAGAGGACAGAAACACCCGAGTCCAGCACTTCTGACAGGGAGAAAGGCTGTACAACCACAACCACAAGCACCTCAGATTGACCGATCTATGGGCCAAACTGGAAAGATCAAAAGGAAAAAGGTTGAGCTGGAACATCGAGCAATGAGATGTCCCACCCCAACATTACTATGAGCATCTGTTTCAAAGAACAGCTGTTTTCTATAAAGCTGACTTGTAAATTGGTATCTTCCTACTTCTGAGAGAATTCTTTCACTTCATCTTTTTACTGGCAGAAGTACTGTTATTGCTTTACATTCCTGCCAGCCCTGCAGAGCCACCTCAGCACTAAGGAGGTGAACCGGAGTCTATTTTGGCATAAAGCAGAAAAGACACAGCTTGATCTCAAATCCCAGGGTGGACTTTCAGTGCTGGCAGTCAAGAAAGTCAAGGGTTTATTTGTAAATTAAAAGAGAGGTCATCAGGAAAGTCACTGGAGAAAAAAAAAGAAAAAAGACATTATGGAACCCTACCATGTCATTTATAGTCTCTTTATAGATGAGAACATAGTTTATGGAATGTAATGTGAGTTAAAAATAATATTATTCTTTATTTCATTCAAAAAGCTGTAGTTCATTCAATTAATAGAATGGATGTGTTTGTGTTGTTTTGCTCATTACTTTATTGTAAAATATACCTGTAACGATAATCTATGGAAAAATTACTGCAGTAATGGTGAAAAGAATAGTTAAAGAACTTACACAGAGTACTTCCAGTAAGCAAAATACCCACCCAGAGATTATTTCATATCTTTGTTCTCTTAAATCAAATAACTGGGGGGGAGGGCAGGGAACCAACTAAAAACAATGCCAAAAGCCCCAAACAACAAATGCATTTTAAAAATAAATAAGGGAAGAAAGGTGATTTGACTTGAAGTTAACTCTTAAAAAGGGACCATTTGTACCAATAAATCTGGGAGAGAGGCTTAGTCATTTTCTATATCTGTTCAACACTCTGGGTATTCCATTCTCTTGGCTACTGTGTGGTGCATACTCAGCAGTAAATCCATACAATATTATATCAATCTTTAATGCCCACTTATTTCAAGCTCCATTGATGAGGAATTACTTTGTGATGTCAAACAGAAATGTTTCCTGCAAAAGAGAAATAAATATTCTTTTTCAAATCTTGTAATTGAAAACACTATGAAAAATATGGACATAGCAAAAAAAATAAGTCATGCTGTCCAGAAATCTGAGATGGTAATACTGAAAAATTTGTGGTACTTCACTGAGCCACGTAATGCTGGCATTTAAGTTTTACAAAGGTGATGTGAACAGGTTTTTTACCATTAAAAAAATTAGAAATGGAATTTTAAGAAATACAAAACATTAGCTACTATAAAACAATCATTTTAACATCAAGTTACAATATGTGCAATAGATTGTTTCCATCAGGAGTAAGGCAGATGGGGGAAAAGTAAAGATGAAATACATTTTTGTGAGGGAAGGATAATGATGCAAGGGGGTGTGCTTTGATTTTTAATGAATGAGTCCGCCCACTGAATATCTACAGCAACATGTATTTCAGGAAGTCATGAGCTATTCCCGTGGCTCCCTAGGTGGCTGTCACTTTGCATGGGGAAGAGGTAGGGGGTGGGAGACTGATGGATCCTCCATGGATCCAGAGACTGAAGACCAAGCTCTGGTCTGTACTGGTGCCAAAGGCCATTTTAAATAAATCCAGTTATAAATAGAAACTCATTTGTTGAATCCAAGGACTCGAAGGTAGCTTTTCTAGCTGTCACTAGTTTCAGAATAGGGTATGTTTTGGTCATACTTGTTTGGAGAGACACATAGGCAGACCTTTGACTCATTTTTTTACAGGTTGTGAAGGGTTTAGTAACCTGAATTTACAGTAGCAAGGACTAGTGGTGTTACAGATATGTCCCTGTGACAGTTATTCACAGGGTTCTCAAGATAATACAAAAAAGTAATGCCATGGTGACTAGGCTGCTTCCGTCACTTAAACTAAAGTGCATAACCCTAGGTCTTGAAAAGTAATCTAGAATGTTAGTTTGATAATATGGCCATATTATTATTTCAATCCTTTGAGGGCCACAACCAGCAATTCCTAGTTTGAGGAACTGGTAAATTTGTGGTGGATGTACCTTGGATCAATCAGCCAGGAAAATGCAAACAAACAAACACAAAAAAACAGGAAGGCTACAGATGTCAGGAAGCTGCAGCACAGTTCACATAGGCTATGACAAACTCTGCCACTGTAGGTTCACAATTCATATTATCCTTAAAATGAGCAAAGAGACAGTCAAAAGAGAGCACAGTGAGCAGCTTAAAGTTTTGAATGATAACAAAGGTGTAAATTGTCACACAAGTTCTCAGGCAGGCACTCGTTGACAGGCTTTCACCAGCACTGGCTGAACCATCCCTTCTCACCTGAGCAGCAACAGCATGTTTTGCACAGGAAGGGAGTCATGGCAAGGGAATAAAAACCAGAGGTTAAATACAGCTCTTGGCACAGCTTGTCTAGGCAGGAGGCCACCAGGACTGGAGAGAGCCTGGTGGGTTGGACATCTCCTCCAGCCCCTGGGTCGCTTGGCCTCAGCCCCCACCAGGAACAGGGCACCAGTTTGGGAGGGCACAGAACCAGGTTGGGGGCCTCACCCAGCAGAACTCAGACCCCAAATCAGGGCAAAGGTGCACCCTTGAACTCCATCTCGGCCTTAGTTACCTGGGACCAGAGCATGTCACCGGTGCTCAGGAACACTAAGGACTATCCCTTCAGTTGCTGTACATCATCCCTTACCCCAAGTATAAATAACTCTCCATGAAAAAGAACAGAAAACCAGTGGGAAAATGGTACTGTTATAAAAAGAATTTAAATATAAGGTGGATGCACTTTATCAGTAGATTTTAAACAGATTTTTAAACATCCAGTTTTTAAACATCTTCAATTAATAAACTTGTTAGTTTGTAAGAAAAAAATACCATTTCCCTCTGATCAAATAGAAACATGCTGATTGACAGTGAGGTTTTGGGACTTAATAAAATGCTTCAAGGTTTTAACTGAACCATTGCCTCTGCTATCAAAAATATTCACAATATATTTGAGGGGTTTGCATTTCTGTACCACAGAGAGACCTTTGTGAACCACCTTACTTAGGCATAGCATGAATTCTCAGGACTGATAAAGGGAGCATGCCAAAGTAATAAATCCCTCAGTGATTAGCTAAGTGGAAGAATTCAGAGACTTCAGTATGGCAGCAGAGACTTTATAAAATACATCAGGAGTTTTAACCTTTTAACTTGACTGGGGTGGGCAATTGCTGAGAGCTACAAAATATGTAAAACCTCAGTTGTCCTGAATGATGAATCCAAAAATGGTGGAGATAATATTGCTCTGGTCTGCACTAACTAATCTCTTGTATTCAGCACCCAACTAGCTTAGGTTTTCACAACCATTCTAAAGATAAAATTCTGTGGAGTTGACAAGTCTTTAAAGTCTATAAGCACATTTTTAAATCACCTGGTTCCTCAAAATTGCTATGAAAACCCACAAGAACAACATGACACACACCCAAATAGACCAGTTTAAGGCAGAAGGCATGTAAGGTATATCATGAAGCAAGAAAGTTTAGATTTTTAGTGAATGGATGTGCTGAGCAACACTGAACACATTCATGCAATCACAGAATCACAGAAACACAGAATGTTTTGGGTTGGAAGGGACCTTCAAGATCATCTAGTTGCAACCTCCCTGCCACAGGCAGGGACATGTTCCACTATACCAGGTATCTCAAAGCCTCATTCAGCCTGGTCTTGAACACTTCCAGGAATGGGACATCCACAGCTTCTCTGGGCAACCTCTTTCGGTACCTCAGCACCCTCACAGTAAAGAATTTCTTTCTAATATCTAATTTAAACCTATCCTCTTTCAGTTTAAGGCCCTCTCCTACTTGTCCTACCACTACATGCCCCTTTAAAAAGTCCCTCTCCACCTCTCTTGTAAGCCCTCTAGGTACTGGAAGGCTCTTATAAGCTCTCCATGGAGCCTTCTCTTCTTGAGGTTGAACAGCCCCAGTTCTCTCCACCTTTCCTCATAAAAGAGGTGGTCTGGTCAGTCTGTATTTGGGATTGCTCTGGCTACAAGAGCTGGTGGGACAAGACTGAGAAGAGAGGGAAATGGGAAAGGAATTGTTGGAATCTGCTTAGGGCTTTGATATGTTGGCATCCCACATCAGCAAGGTGAAAATAAGTTTTAGCCATGTAGGATATTGAATTTATAATTCTTGATATTGTGGATTTTTCTTCTCAAAATTCAACCAGGTAGGTCTGTAAATTCACAGAATTCTGTAAATTTTCAGGATTGAAAGAACATCACTTTTTGTGTATCAAAAAGAAATTGCATAATTTAAGAAAAAAAGTCAATGTACATCTGAAGACAGAAATTTCAGTAATTTGATGATGCTACCCTTTTTAATCCTCATCTGTGTGTTGGGAGTACATGTGAGGACACTGTAACCAGTCTTATTCCTGTTCATTCATTCCACCTCACCTCTGACAAATCAGAAGCCATAGAGAATAATTTGTCTGAGCTGTTCCAAACAAATCTTTTCATGCCTTCTCTATTTATGAAAATCCTGAGTTCTTTAAAGCACATCCATATGTTTTGAAGATATTACAAAAAATAAGTTATACTACTTACTAGAACTCATTTTAATAATCATCAGTATAGAAAATAGATTCTTTTGCATTTTGATAACTCCATTCATTCTTCTGATATTTCTTTATTTAGATATATGCCATTAGAGTTGTTGTAAGCACAATACTTGTTTGATTTCACATTCTTCTGGCAAAAACACAGGCATTTTTATAATTCTGATATATTTTAGCATAATAATTTTTTTTCATATAGATCAGGATTTTTCACTCTTCATACCTAAGACATAATATTTCTAACACATAATTCAGAATACTGAATTGAAGGATGTCAACATAAAATACATCTGAACAATAACTTTTGGATCTTGTTTCTCCTGCTCTGCAGGGTTTCAGCATTTCAGAGATATTTTGTACATTGGAGATACCTAAATATTTTGCAGTAGTATCTTCTTTTCTCTCCTTACTAATCCCAAGAACACAGATTTCATTCTTTAACTGTTTTGTTCAGTTGCTTGCATTTGTCATGCCATTTAATCTGCTGAACCTTAGAGGGCTTGAAATATGATTAAAATGCAAATTCAAATGGTAGGTGAACCGCAAGGGTTCCCCTTTAATTAAAAATAACACTTTTCATTATTTTAAAAAAATCAATATTAAATTATTTTAACATAGCTGTGAGCTATGTTAAAATTTTAACATAGTTAAAGCATAGTTAAAATTTTAACATAGCTATGAGCTGTATTTTGGGCTATCCAAGATTCAAAAACAGACAGGAGTGAGAGGGTAAAAAGTCTTTTTAAGGGAAACACCTCTAAGCTGGCTTGACGCTGATGTTGCTGGGGAGGTGCTGCTGAGGTGTAAAAGAATGATGAAGTGTTCCTCATCTTTCCTGCAAAATATAGAGCTTTCTGCTGTGAAGTATAGAAAGTAATTGCTAATAATGATTAAACTGGACAACACTTCACAGGTTTTGCAGGCAGCCAGTTCTAGGGGGAACACATAATAACATTATTTTTTATCATTTTTGTGATATTCTATATAAGAAATATGAAGGTCTAAAGCCTCACTGTTTCCATAGACATTGAGCATCCAGATGCATTGTGGCTCATCTTAGTATACCAGCTCTATACAATCACAAATGTATATCAGTTTGCATCCATGTGAGTTTCTATATTGCACACCCAGTGCAATCTCTTCCTTTCTTCAGAAAATAGTGCAGATCTTAAAATATACAGTTCACTGATGAGTCAGGTAGTTGCTCAGTCCAAGCAGGCTAAAGTAGAGTGGGAAGAAAGAGCAAGAAAAGTCAACCCTAGTGCATACTAGCAATTTAGTAAAGCTAGCAGCCTTGTCTCTATGTTTAAATCTTCCAGGTGGTCCCAATGGACTAAATGTGGAGAGGAGGGAAACTTGGAGTTGTGCCTGTGTGTAGCCTGGAGTTGTGCACAGTTCCTGTTGCTCACATGATGCTTCTGCGCTCAAGTTACAGCACATAACCAGCAGATAAAAGACTTTTGACGTGTGTCTCCCAAGGAAGTTGGTGAAGAGTGAGGAAAGAATGTATGCAGACAACTTTTTGTGGCAAAACAGAGTACTTGTTCTGTGTCAGTCTTCTCAGGTAATGTGAGAAAATGGTCTTCCCCCTCTACAAGTGAAATCTGAGAAGAGACGATATGTTTGCTTAATATCAAGAAAAGAATAAAGCAATATGACCACTTAATTCTCCTTCCAGGAGTAAATTCTGCCATTAATTTTTGGGTAAAGTATAAGAAATATACAGCAGCAAAAACTTCATTGCAGGAAGTGTAGCAGCCCATTAGATATCATCAGGAACTCACTTTAGGCACTGCATAAAGTGATTTGAAGTTGAAAATGAAAAAAGTAAAAAAAAATCAGTAACTTTGTAAATACAATGATGTTTTGTTTATACAAAACAACAAAAGCCAATCTGCATAAAGATAAATTGAAGGGACGCATATTACTTGATAAAATTCAAGATGCAGAGGTATAATGAAGCAGAAACTGTAAAATGCCTAAAGTGCAATAAAAGACTGTCTAGAAGAAAACCTACTGTCAAGCTTAACTGTATTCACATAACTCTACTGAATATCTTATGGTGAAAGGTAGTATTTTTGCCAGATTTCAGACTATTAGGCCCAAAAAGGACAGATGAGTTTCCCAGATTAATAGGGAATGTAAGGATTCAGAATGTTATTTAGGAGGAGCTCAATAGTGTGTTTGTCACTATTTTTGCTACAGTGAATTGGGGAGTTAATCAAACTTATATTTTGAACCAGTAATCATAACACAATGAAAATACCAGCCAGTAATACATTAATTTACATAACATCAAGTTATGCTGCTTTTTGTCATACTGTATGGCAAAGTATTTTTGAAACACAATTTGGAATTGATAGATGTTTATCTAATATTCATGTGTATTTCCTCAGAAACATTTGCCGTATCTTAGAAGCAGCATATCTGCAATGTGGTGCAGGGGTTGCTATGGTGAGTTCACATCTCTTATTTAATCCTGTACCTGAGTAAATACACATTGTAACAATCTCCGTTAAAGGTGCTATTAGTAAAGTTATGTCAGCATTTCTATGAAAAATACTTGTTTTCCTGTTATGATTTGCTAAAAAAAACCAAAGAAAACTATTCCTAAACCCAATGCAGAGCAGCCTTTATACTCCTCCACTGTATTTTTATCACAGCATCAATAACTTTCTGAAGTCGTCTGTCATAAAAACCAAATTAAAAAATCAATACATTTGTTTCTTTCTTTAGTAGTTAATGACTTTGATTACTTATGGGACTTTTCAATTAGAAAAATCTTTAGGAAAATTTGGGGGTTAGTTTTCATTTCACTGTTCCAGTTGGTGCCAGTGGGCATTCAGTCATGCATTAATTGCAGTACTTGTTTTGCAGCCTTTCTGTACAGCCCTTCTGTACTGCTAGAGTCACAAAAAGCCACTTCTGTATAAAGGAGAACCAGGTCCTTAGTACTGGTATTTAATGATTCAATTTAATTAAATGGCATAAGAAATGTAACTTGAAGACTCCAGTGCATTCTTTTTGATGAATTATTTGAGTCACTCTCCAGAATAACACATAGGAAAGGAGTGCTTAGTTGAAAGTAGTGGAATACTTTTATCTTTTTGACACCTATTTAGTTTTCTAATAATTTATTTCAAAAATCAGTGAGTAACTTTCCAAGTATATTTTTCTCTATACACTCTCCTGTGTATATCAGGATAGTTCTTGCATTGTACATTTGTATAAATTTGTAGATTTACCTGATTAAATATTTTGCTTTCATCGGCTTTTTTTAACAAACTTTTGTAGGCAACATCTATATTTGACAAAATCCCTTGAAGTTAGTAATATTTTTGAAGGAAAACTGCTACAAAAGTATTTCTAAATATATATATGTTTACTCAAACTTTAAGTTTTAGGGACCTGGGTAGAAAAGTCAGAATATACCATAAAAAAAATAATTATGTTTATCCAGCTTGCCTGCAAGGTCTGATTATTACACAATTATTACAAGTCTGATTATTACTGGAACTTGCATGTGTGCTTACATGTTGACCTTGTGAAGACTACAATTTTAAGTGGAACACTTTCTTCTGTGCTTCATGTCATCCAGTAAGAGTGGACAGTTATTACTCAATTGTCTGAAAAGTGTGGCTGAACAAACATATCTTTCTCGTAAGTCAGGAAGAACATGGTTGGATGGAGAAATTCAAACAGATCATAGATGTACTTCATTAGCTGGTAATGAGAAAGGGAGGCTATTTTTTGAGAATTTACTCCAATAGTCAGCAAGATGTTATATGTTTCAGATATTGCCCTGACGTAAACCATGGAAGCTGGTTTTTTTTACAAAAAGGCCTCAAAACTAAGGCCCTTCATGTTGAATGGAGTCATAGAGATCCTTGAAACAATTTTGATGGTGTTTTTGGGATGTCTCCAAGTTTTAAGTGCGACGGTATTTGGATGTTGCTGCCCAGCTTGTTGCTCAGTTCCTGCATAGCGTAGGCCTCAAACTCTACAAAATCAAGGATTACAGCACTTGAAGATATGAAATGCCCTTTCAATCTTCTGCTTTACAGCCTCCATTTCAAATACAAACCAATATCTGACATTGCAGTATAAGGGTCAAAAGCTGCAACACTAAAAATTTTAGAAAATACCATCCAGTAATATAAACAAAGGAATAATAGAACATATTGAATTTTACTTGTCTTCTGGCACTTTCCTGTGAGTAGAACATGATTAAAGTACTAGTCTACCCACTTTTCAAAAGAATTACCACTATGAAGATTAGTAGCTAATCTTTTTTCTTCTATTAGGATCCTGTATTCATATTTTCCATACCAGTTATCTTCAGTTGTACTAATCAACGTGCAAAAAAAATCCTCCTGAGACAGCAAGTCAGCATACTCCTTCTTTCTCTTTTTATCTCTTTCCTTCACCTGTGTATAAAAGAACTGGAGCAAGAACAACTGGAAGGAAAGGACTAAGTTCTACATTTAAGGATCAGCATTGGAACATTTTTCAGACCCCAAGGCTGAATACCCATGTAATATCATCAAGGCAAAGCATGGCAGCTCTGTCCATCTCATGCATGATAAGACACAAATGACTTTTTCAAATAAATGGAACCCAGAAAATAGCATCTGAGCTTGAAAAAAACAAACAACAGAAAACAATGTGATACACCAAAACAATGTGCTAAGAGCAAACTCTCATTATCCCTTAGCAGATAAGTGTCTACATGTTGAAATAGTTGACATATCTCTAGTTTCCTTATTGGCATTACCACTAGAATGCATTCAAATTATTCCCTTGAGATGGCAAATGTATAGAATAAAATACCTAGAAGAGATAGAAAAATTCTTGGTCTGTGCTTAAAAATTTGTACCAGCGTGATACTATTTATTGTATGTATCACTTTTCTGAGACACGATAGCTTGATTTAAAGTTATTTATATTTACTTATCAATTTTGTTTTGGGTAAATCCAGTATTTCTTAGTGAAACTCGTTGGTGGCTAAGACTTCATGATGTTACCTTCTCTATTCTTATAACAGAAAATTTATAAGGAAAAGCTAGAAATGTGATCTTGTGGGTTACATCTTTACCAAAATCTTATGGACCACCAGTGAACCACAGATTCTAGATCTTGAAATGCGTGCAAGAGACACCCTTGTCACATAATTTTACATGATTTTAGTCTGCTCCTGTAAATTATTAGTATCAGAAAACAAAAATGCAGAACCACAGTATGATAATTTTCATCATTATCCAAGTGTGTAAAGTTCAGAAAAGGGAAAAATTCATCATCTTGTCAATATTTTGAATTTCACTTTCAAATCATGGAAAACACAACATTGTATAAAATATCAGACTATCATGCTAAAGAGTTCAGACTTTGAAGGAGGTAATAAAAAAAAGTATGAATTATGTTTTTGAGAAAAACATAAAGAATGTTTAAAAATATTGCTTTAAGGTCAGAGGTCCAATTAAAAGATGAAATTGCATGCATCATATTAGCCAATCAAAAAATTCTACTAAAACTAACTGATATTCTTTAAATCATTTTGAAATAAAGAGTAAATTATTATCACACTTTCCTTCTCATCACAATTCAATATTAGGACTTGAAAAACCTGTCATATACCACTAACACTGATGAGTCTTGAAAGAAGAAGAAGTCAAGATTACGTTCTGGTCTTGATAATTCATTTGATGATTCAGATTTCATAACCAGCATGGACAGTTTCTCTATACACTACCAAACCATAATTTTGCTTCAAGGTAAATTTTATTCAAAATAAAAAGAAAATTGCAAAACATCGGGGGTGAAAAAAAACCAAAACATAACATCTTCTTGTTTTCCTAGCTATTTATCCTAGCTATATATCCTAAATTACCTTAATTTACAAAGCACTGTGATTCTTAATAAGCTCTCCTTTTACTCTTTAATCTATCTGGCAGTTAGATCTGGAAATTTAAAAGTAATTTTTCAGACATTAATGTTAAAGTCATTGCAGAGGACGAGAAAAGACAGGATAAGTTAACGGGAATCAGAAAATTCCACCATGAAACCAAAAGTTGAAATTTAAGGAATAAACCTTTGTTCCTCAAGGTCATCACAGATCTTGTTAGGAAGCATGGTTTTATATTCTGCTTTTAAATCAGATTAGTGGTAAATGTTCTGATTATTGGAACTGAAAGAAGCAAAATTACTGGATGCTGAATGAATATGATTTTTTAGGATTTTTCCTTTTTATGTTGAAAAATTAGGGGATGACAAGGCTACTCAGATCTTCCTTTGCCAGTAATAAGACCTTAGTCTAAATAAATATCTCAGGATTCAGCCCATGTTTCTGCTTTATGCTTTATTACCTACAAACTCCAAAGCAAGTGAAAACACAAACTAAACAAAAGAATAAGTAGCTGATGGACATTTTTAGTTTTGTTTGAAATAGGTACCACAGGACTTCACACATCTTAAAAGCATGCCTTGTACTTTTTTTTGTTTCTACTTTACTATGGAAAACATCATTCCTACTCTGAGAACATTTACTTTTGTGACACTTACTGTATCATTAGATCAGATCTTCCTCCATGAGAGAGTGAAGCTTATTACATGCATAACTGCTGCCCACGGGAGTAGAAGGGACATTTTGAGTCAAGTCCTTTCTGACAATTTACATTGTTGGCCAGGGGTGGAGGAGGAGATGAGTGACACCAGCTGTCATGATCATTTCTGTTTCCTTTGGTTTTAGGGCTATAATGGTTGCAGAAACAGCTCCAAGAGAGAAGGAGCGTTAAAGAAATTTCTTCAGCTAATTAAAGTTAAATGTTGACAGGCTGAAGGGATTCCCATTCAGACAGTGGCAGAAGAAAAGCTAAAACAGAGTCCAGAAAAAAAGTGTAAAGTGTGACTGGCTCAGGATATACAAACTTTCCCCTCTAGGTCAAAGCATCAAACTTAGCCCAGAATGGAAGCAATTGAAAAATCTGTTATCAATGTTGCTGTTCAGAATGTTGCATGAAATTTAGTGATAGCTAGTACAGCTGCACATATCATAAAACTCTTGTTATCATTTTCAGCTGTTTATGGTTTAGCATAAATCAGAAACAGATCTGAAACACATCATATAGTTTGAATTGGAGTCATAGTCTTAATACAAGTAATACTTGTTTCCTCTTGCCAAAGTGGTCAAGCTAGAGTAGCAGATCTTTAACATCAACCAAATATGGACAAGAAGGAGCTCTATACACAAACACTTCTAGAAATAGAAGTATATTCATTTTCAAATAGAAATATCACTGAGTAGTACACACAGACATTGCATCTGTACAGGAAATGGATGTTTCCCACCTTCATAATTAAATACGACTATAGAAAGTAAATTTCTCACTTACCACATAGCACTACTTGCAATAACAAAACAAGCTTTATCTTCTGAGTCTCCTTGTTTTGCTGGAATGGAGGTGGGGAAAAATCCAGCTCAGTTCATCAACATGTTTAAATAGTCTCTTTGAGAAAAGATTCAGAAGCAAATATGTACCATTGCACTGGGCAGCTGCTCTTGTGGATTTCCAGTTAAACAAACATCTATTGCAAGGTCTGTCTCGTAATGAGGTTGTTTTCTCTAGGTTTTTTCTAGGGTCATGGTCGTCACCTGGGAATTGTGGTTTTCAGATTTACGAAATTACTAGTCAATATTTGTGCAAATTTACATAGTAGTATAATAGATAATAGTGGTGTATGAATGTGCAGCAGATAAAAGTAGAACACTAATTTCCTGTGAGAGTCAATGATTTCCAGATTTTACTTCAAACTACACTTAACAGAGTCAAGCAGGGTAAGCAACAAAACTTATCCCATGTTAAAAAATTTTTAATGTTTGAGAGGGAAAAAAAGACGTGTAAATTAATGGTGACAAAACAATATATAAATACAGCCCTTGTTTAACAGTACCTGTATACGTAATTTCTGATTACTTTGAACAGGCAAGAGCAAAGTAAAGAAGGATGAGTCTTTGCAGAAATGGTGCCTGCTCATTGCCCCATGCTCACAACCTTTCCTGCCATGTTCATTCAGTCTGCTAAACCAGGAAAAAGCTTTCACTAAAAAGATTTGTTTAAAAGAAATATTCATCGCTTACTGGAAGTCAAGAACCAGCTTTAATAATTTAGGGTTTTTCTTAAAAAAAAAAAAAAAAAAGCTACTATACCAACAGATTTTTTTCTCATTAAGTACTACTTTAACCAGCATGGTAAAAACTTTTTTTTGTTTTCAGCTTCAGAAAGACAAAACTCTCCAATTTGAACTTCTTTTCTAAGTGTTTCCTCAACTGTACAGAATTATAAGAAGGTCTCATCTGCTGCCGAGCCTCTGTACTCATTTCTGAGTTAGTTCTCAAAGTGGAATGAAGTATCTGGCTTCACTTTTCTCTAATTTTTACCAGATGTGTTTCAATTTAAAACTTGATTGACATTTATCTTACCTTGACAGAAGCTTGGTTACTTGGGATAGGAAAAGGTTCTATATGCTATTTTTTGATAAACAGTTACTTTTCTATCCCAGGTTAAGATACTAACTCTTACTTGTTCCTGAACAACCACAGCTGAAATTTTTTTACATTAAAGAAATATTAGGTGCTTGTGGCTGGCATGATGCCTTAGTGTCCAGTAAAGTTACTTCTTGGATTTGCTTATTTTGATGAAGTTTGAGCAAAAGTAAAATGCAAAATCAATTTTTTTCCAAGAATTCTACTGAGACAGGACTCTGATAAAGTCTGTTAATTTAGGATTAAAGAGAGAACAAAAATCCAGGAATAAAGGCCCTTTGGTAGCAGTGGGGGATGAGAAAGGGAAAATATTCTCACTGCAGACTAATCACAGTGTAATTGCTAAAGGAACCAATCTTTCATTAATTGCAAAGGCAGTAAACTCAATCAGCTACAGTGCCAAAATATTGCCATTCAGCTGAAGAATTTTATTGAACTAATTGATTTAATTGTTTTAAGTAATGCTGTTAGAAGAGTCGTTATTAAGAAACATATAATATCAATTAAGCAACATTATATGATCTCAATATAATTTTCTGAAACATAAAAACTTTTAATAAGGCAAGTGTTTTTCTTCTCAAAAAAAATAGATGAGACAATGGTTTTGAATTAAAAGACCATCCTGACTAGGATATATTTCATTAGAAATTGCCAGTACTTGATTTTGGATGTCATCATAGGTAATGTGAAGCACTTTGTAAGTAAAGGGTACTTTAGCTATGTTTAGACTACCTTAAACATTTCTGTTGGCATTTTCTCAGAGTCAAAAAGTTGGTTTCATCCAATCTGCCTAATCTGGATATAAAGGACCAGGGAAGTCTGCCTCCTGCCTTTGCACATCCTCCCTCCACTCCTTTTTAGTCCTGCGGGAACACTGTACAAGTGCTGCAGGTTACTCGCTACTTCCAGAATTTGTTTAAACTGTAATAAGCAGTCCTGGCTTACCTTCCAGTCCTCTGCCTGATTATTGTCATTTGCATATCTCTCTCCCTTCTGCCAGATGTTAGTGCAGTCACAGGACGACACTCTGGGCTAAAACTAAATTCTTTTTTTTCCCCTCCCATATGTATTTATGACTATTTGCAGTCACTGGGGAAGCAAGGAGAGTGAAAACAGTGATTGGATCAGTGTGAAGTTGGCACTGCCTCTTTTAGCATCAGCATTTGCTTATGTTGACTTAAGGGAGTTGTGGGACTACAGAGCTAGCATTGCTCCTACGGGGCTCAAACCCAGCCAGGGTCTGTGGAGCAAGAAGCAGGAACCCAGACACATCAGCCACTCATTCCCTTCCTTCCCCAACAGTGTTTGGGCTGAATGAAAAATTCATCTCATTGACACCAGTTCTGATGCATTGTCTCTTAAACTCAAAACCAGAGGGAAAGTGCTGTATATAACCCTATAAAAATAGCAAGTGCAGTGTCCTGGCCATCTTTGTGTAATCTTTCTGAGCCTGTGATAGAGACAATAAATATTGACATCAGTGCAACATCAAGCAAACTGTTTGGGAGGTTTTTGTGCCACCATGAACCTTTAGTGTATTTCTAGCAATATCTCATTAGTCACTGAATCACAGATAACCTGATAGTGTAAGATTTATAGGGAAAGGCAATAGAATTCATTAGATCCAACTGCAGAATTCAGCAGGGAACAATCACATTTCCAGATGTCAAGAAGTAAAGCTTGCTAGTCTTTCAGATATGGTACACAATGGAGGAGGTAGTGACAGTGACTGAGTTCCCATAAGATAATTTTCTCTGAACACAATCTGTGTTCAGAAAGTCACTTGACTTTCTACCATCAAGCTGTGGAGTCAGTGCAGCTCAAGGGTCCAAAAGGCCAAATGGGCAAAATGCCTTGAAAGCCTCTTGGACAAGGTTATGCTGAAACTCATTGCAGCTGCAACATGAGAATAGATTTGTCATTACTGTTGCTGTTATTTTTAGCTATTACAGATATATGCATTACATCTATATCTTGTGTAGCTTGTCCTCTCAATCAAACACCATTGCACTAGCAACCATACAGACAGGCAGTACATAACTGTTTCTAACTCACATTTTTCAGAAAGGAATAGAGCTTGAAATTCAGGAAATCTCATAAATTAGGACTGGAATTCATGAAGGCATCTTCATGGAAGGCCTCTCAGGATTAAGTGCAGTACTGAGAGGTGAAGGACAAACTGCTGGGTCAGATACAGGCTACCACCACATGAAGCTGCTAAATTTGGTGGATCAATGGCTTGATCAGAAAGAGCAAAGCCTTGCAGAATTTTCAGTTTGGTCAGTGCAAAAGTATGTTTTGCACATGGTAGCAGGAGGGATATAAAAACATGCCAGTGTAATAAACATGTTTCAGCTAGTATAATAAACAGAATTTGGAGCCTTCAGAGCTGAGCCAGATTTCTTTTTCAAAAGAGTAAAAATGCAAAGCCAGGCATTGTCTCATATGACAAATGATAATAATGAGTAATAACAATAACATGAATCATTGTTATAAGTCATCTGATGATTTCAAAAAAAATTTTTAGAAACTCTAAAGCATTCAGAAAGTCACTCCCATGGGGTAAGGAACACTATCAAGAGAATTATGTGAAACCAATAGAGATAAAGCTTTTCAACAAAAAAAAAGTAGGAACAAGAATGTGTTACATAGATTATGTTTTCAATAATGTTAACCATTTTTGCATTTTGTCTTTTGTTTTATGTGACTAATCTATATTATTCAATCATTAAATAGATGATAAATGGCAGCCAACTTTCCTTGAGGGACTTTACTACTTAGCCTTGAATGTACTTATCCCTGTGATGTCCAAGTGAAATAGGGATGTACTGCATTCCCGATTTTGCAGGTTAAAGGCTGAGGGAGCAGAGATTCACTAAGGACATAGCAAGATCTTATTCTGAGCTGTAGTGAGTTTTTCTACAAGGTATGTTTTGGGCAGACATGCACTAGCACTGCCCATGCTCAAAGTCAGTCCAGCCCACAGAACCCTTAGGAGTGCAACAGAAGAGAACTGAAGTTTTGTTAGGCTGTCACATTTCATAGCAGTAGTTGTATGCTTGGTGTATTTTGAACAGAAGGGGCAGATTGTACAGTGAAGAAACTTTGACTTTTTAGAGCCTGAGTTGCACACGTCTGGAGCCACTTAGCTCAGGTAGTGACCAAAATAGACAGGACTTTTTACCCCCTGGGAAAGTGTCAGTGCCTTACACACTGGTGTCTGAGCACTGACTGCCACTCTAGCGCCTAAGCTCTCCCTGAATGTTGCCTTAGAGGTGTGTTCAACAAGGAGGAAAAGTCTTCAGCAGAACCAGGAACTAATCTTTCTACACTGCACTCACTGCAGGGCACCTAGGTAGAGCAGGCTGTGTGGGTGTTCGGGATCTGCCCCTCGCTGCCGGAAGAGTGTAATGGGCTCAGACTCTACTGAGCCAGAAATGTATACATTTCACCTTTATTTCACTGATTTTAATAAATGGGAAATTGTTGTAAGACATCAATACCCATATGTCTCCCAAAAGCATGCTTTTACTCTTGTGTGAAGACAAACTTTTTAAAGAATGGTACCTCATCACGATTCCTTCTAAAAAGCTGACTCTGCTCTTAGGTTCTAAAAAATATTGTTAAGTGGTGCCAAGTATTATACATCGCTCAGACAGCACAAACAGCAGTATTGGTCTACCGCAGCGACTGATAATGAAGGGGAATCTCATTAGTTTCTCAGGCTGACTTTAATCACATCAACTTTATATGGACATCTTGTTATTTTTATAAACAGAAATGTACCCATGGGGCCCTAAAAATTACTGCTGAAACAAAGTTATCAGTGGCTTTCCATGTGTTTTATAAAATATTGGGCCTCTCTGCCTCCAAGAAGAACCTGTCTCTCTCTTCTCATATTCCCATTAGGTTGCTGTAGACAGCAAACGGATCTCTACTTTTCCTTGTTTTCTGCAGACTGACCAAGCCTAGATCCTTCAGCCTCCTCTTGTATGCCTTGCACTCCACCACCATCTTGTTGTACTCCTTGCTGGGGGAATAAAAGTCAAAAGTGCCCGATGGAGGGGAATAACCTTTTCTGCACCTTTGACCGACTAACTGCGCTCCAGATAATGCTATCCACATGGTTTCATGAGAGCTCTTCAAGGCCTTCACTCTGTGAACCTAAGGTGAGGAACAGTGATGGCGGGCCTTCTATCTATCACATCATGCTGGCACATATGGAGGCATTTGAGAACTGTGCACTACTAAACAAATATAGGCTCATCTGGCCTATATTTGAACAAAATGTACAAATGAAAAAAATGTACAAATGAACAAAAATGTATGTATGTGTTCCTATTAAATTACGAATGCTGAGCTGTCTCCAACTTGTGTGACTGGAAGTGTGTTTATCTCATGGTAGATAACTGCAGATACATGCTGTAGTGGACACATGTCCAGTCATGCAATGGGAGAGGCATTGAGCCTCAAGGAAGGGGGATCCATAAGCAGGCTAGTCCAGATTAATCCTGCTGGAAATCCTGCTCTAATCCTGCTGGAAACCTTTCCTTATTTACAGTTGAAGGACCTCCATGAGAAGTGGCTGCAGAGATGGAAACCACCTAAATTAAATGTTTTGGCAGGTTGGATCTGAGCTGGTCTGCTTCTGATGGATTTCTCAGAATGCAAGGGGTCATTGCAGCTGCTGCAAAAATTAGCCTCCTGAAATGAGGATGGGGATCAAAATATCAAACTTAGTTTAACTCTTTAACTCTTTTTCTTTCTGGACCTGCAGGTTTTCCAGATCTTAAAAGAAACAGAGATTTCAAAGACATGCCTCGTGCAGCTCTGGATGCTCCCAGAGCCCCTTAGTCTTAGCATCACTCACTGCCCAAGTCAGAGGTGTCAAAGCAGTGGTAAATCTGAGAGTCTGAATCATTCACTCACATAGGGGCAGAACATGGCAGCAGCTGTGAGAAGCCCCAGGCACTCTGTTAGTCATCTGAAAGGGCAGATGTCTACCCTTAGCAAAAACCACAGTGAAAAGAGACTGGATACATTGCAATACATAGTTCCATACAAGCAGGGGTGTTAAGACTTCTCATATATATCAGTATAGGCTAAAGAGATATAATAGCTCAATATTCTTCAGTGAGCTATTACATTTAAAAACATATAAAATCATGGTTTTATATTCCATGTTATCCAGCTGTGGTTATTCACTACCCAGTGAATTCATCATTCCTTTGCCCCACAGCTTTGTTTGCTCAGCCTCATTCCATGTAGAGCATGGACAATATGTTCTTTCTAGCACATGGGCATTTTTAGAGCAAACAACAGATACAGGCTTGCAGCAAAAGTCTCCAGATAGCCCCTGCCTATGCTCAGACAAAGCTTGAAGCCAGGAATAATTGTCCTGACAGTGCAAGATATTTCCAAATGGGTTCAGAAAATAATGGCGGGGGAAATGGTACCACTGAAATAATTTTTTTTTATGTGAGGGTTTAGAACAACAGAAGGCATGGAGTAAAAATTGAGAGGATGTTTTTGTCTGTTCCTGTCATTGTTCAGATGTAAAGAAAGTAAAAAAATTTTCATGATATGTCCTTCTTTGAAATAGTGTAAGTAATACCCTTATACCTTATATCCTTCCCAAAACCTAGACTCATACCATAAGCCTTTAAGCAGCAGACTGAAGTGTATTACACAAACTGGCTGGTGACCATAAGCCCCTTCTAGGTGGTTGGAATAATTTTCAGGAATGTTCTTTTCTCTCTCTATTGAGATTATACAGACACTGAGGCACATTTTCTCCATTCTTAGTCACTGCAGAGAAGTGCCTTTTATTAGATGTTATGAACCTCTAGTTTTCCTTTTTAGTTAAAAATATTGGGCAGCAATAAATACCTGCAGTGGCAGGAATCATTACAATAGGGAGATATGATAATGTCACAAAGGAAATATCCTGTGCCATCCATAGTCGTACTTAATGTTATAAGCACACAAACTCAAACAGCACAGTAGTAAAGCAGTTAATATATTGTAAATTATAGTCATGATTCTGAAACTTGAGTTTATTATAAGGAATTATATTTAATAAAATTAATCAAATTAGTTTTATTCAATATTCTCTTTTAGCTCTTCCCCAGTTCACTGTAGCAAATTGCAAATGCAGCTTTTCAAGCTTGCCCTTGCTTGAAGCTCATTATTGCCAGAGACTGGAACAAACTTGGAAAAAAGAAAAAATTCTGGTTTTGACAAGGAAACACAGGATGTTGCAGCCTTTTTAAGAACATACCAGTTATTCTGCTACACAGAATTTAATACATTTACTATCATCAGTTTTGTTTTGCAAAGTTCAGAATATTAATATTGTAAAAGAACACTCTGAGCTCTTTTGTGGGTAACTATGTGTTTTCAGTGTATGTGTGAAGACAGAAAGGTTTCTAAAGACAAAACCTTTTCCACTTTCTCCAGCAAATCTCTTCAAGAAATCAATGGACTATTGAATTCCCCACTAAGCCCTCTTTTTGACTTGCTTCTGACGCATGGACTGTTGTTTGCCTAGTGTCTGGCTGTGTCTCACCTAATTGCATTTCTGTCATCAGTATTTTTTAGAGCATCTTTAATATCCCAGAATCACAGAATATACCGAGTTGGAAGAGACCCACAATGATCATCAAGTCCAACTCCTGGCCCTGCACAAGACTATCCCCAAGAGTCACATCATGGGTATGAGAATATTGTCCAAAAGCTTCTTGAACTCTGTCTTTCTTGATGCTGTGACCACTTATCTGGAGAGCCTGTTTCAGTGCACAACCCCACTCTGGGTGAAGAACCTTTTCCTAATATCCAACCTAAACCTCCCTTGACACAACTTCAAACCCTTCTTTCAGGTCCTGTCACTGGCCACCACGGAGAAGAGATCATATCCCCTCTTCCCTCACAAAGAAGTTGTAGATTGCAATGAGGTATCCTTGTGTTCCTGTCTGTCACACTAAACAGTGTCAGAGACTCAACAAAACACTGGCTGGAAGAAACCTGTGGAGGGCAGCTGATCCACCATCCTCCACAAAGAGGGGCTGACACAAATATCAGGTCATCTCAGACATAACTTTGCTTTACGAAGTCTCAGAAACCTTCAAGGGCAGTGACTCTGCAGCCTCTGCTCCCTAAGCAATCTGTTCCTGAGTCACACTGTCTCATGTCCATTGGACATTCTCATGTCCAATGTGATCCTTCCAGACTCTGGTGGCTCCCACTCCATGTCTGGACTGTCTGGCACTACTGAGAAGAGTTTGCCCTGTCATCATCGTAAATATCCTTCCAGTAGCTATCCTTCCATGAGCTTGCTCTCGTGCCTCCCTAGAGCTTCCCCTTTGCCAGCTTAAACAACTGCTGCTTTCTTGAAGTTTTCTATTTTGAAAAATCCAAATTATTTTTTCCAGTTGAAATCATGCAGCATCTTAAATTTTCAGGATCTGGATGAGAACTCAGGCAAGTTGTTTGAGATACAGGAGTTGACATTGCCCAACTTGGTCTTAAACTTTAAAGAACTGTGAAATAAAAAATAATTTTTAATGGGTATTTCTGAGGGTAAAACATAGTTAGAGTCTGCTAATACTGAAATGATCCCTGCAAAAATCTTCCTAACCCTTTAAAAGTGTGGATTTGGACCTGTGTATAGATGTGTGTGTAAGCTGAGGTGCTTTGAATGCAGTTTGCTTATCATCACCAGGATTCCTTTGACTTCTAGTGTACTGGTGTAGAGCAGCCAACCAAAATAGAATTGCAAAGTACACTCTGCTTTGCTCTACAAACTAACTGTCTTGGTGACAATGACAATGAGTACAGAGAGAAAACTAAACTCAGAGCTCAAAAAAAAAATCTCCTTCAACTTCAGAAAATAGTATTTGAGCAAGAAGCAAACACAGATAGGCATAAGGCTCTTGTATCAGGAGGGAGGTAGTGTGAGCCAGAGAGCAGCAATTACCACAAAACAGGCATATTTCCATAATTTTTTTTTAGCTTATAGGTGAGAACGGTATTTCCTGTTTGTATAAAACAGGAAAATGTTAATGGAACATTTAACATTACCTCACATTCCAAAAAATAAGGCCAAAATACAGGAAAAAAAGTGTGCTTACAGTTTTGGTAAAACATCTCCAGCATGTTCAATACAACCTTATTTCACCCTGTAAAGCTTTTTTGTCAACCTAGTTTCTATGCATTGCAACGTAAGCAGCTACAGGGACAGCAGCACAGCCCTGACTTGCCTTGCCCAAGCCCAGATCCCAGAGGCTGACCACCACCTCAAGTGTGGGGGACAGCAGCTGTGGCAGAGGCAGGCAGCCGAACATGCTGGATTTTGCCCAACAGTTCCCCAGTGATTCCCGTGTTTGGGGAACCTGAAGTACCAAGCTCTGGGCCACCACCTCCAGTTCACACAACCAGATCAGCCCTTTTTTGCTCTTTGCCTCAGACAAGGGCTCTGAGCAATGGCTGGTAGGTTTTGCTGACTGAAGAGCATTATAGGATTCGGAAAACAGGACCTGTTGAAGTGGCAAATGTAGGAGGAATGCAAGGATCACTGAGCCCTTGGCACTGCCACCCCTGCCAGCTCTAGGCTTTGCCAAAAACATCTGCTCTGGAAACACCCTTCTAACTATAGAAGATTGTGGAAACACATTTATAGCTACAGAAGATTGTTTCTACCTTCTCTGTGCAGGAAATGTGACCTAAATCCTCAGGTGTGCCACATCTGGAAATTTCTCCTGTAAACGGTGGCAGGTATCACTGCAATAGTTATTGGGATGATAGGTAGCCAAAAGGCGCCATGTGAGAAATGACATCTACCAAATATCATAGTTCTAATTGCAGTTGACCTGGTTTCCCCAGAGAAAGGGTAAACAGGTTCTGAGCTGAGAAAACATTCCCTGGTGAGCTTCTGGTTGTTCCATAGGCACTGAGGGTGAGTATTGCAGCTTGTAGTATGATTCCACAAATTAACCCAGAAGAGCTTTATTTAGTAGCTTTAGGGAAAAAGGGGGCCAAGAGCACACTTGGCCATTATTTGAATGTAAGAGGAGCTACTGCAGTGTGTCTGTGGCAGAGATATGTCACACAGAAGGCTAGTTCCAGCTACAAAGAGGCATGGATGTGATGGATATCACAAGGCTGTGTTTTCTTTTGTTCACTGTTTCCAGCATTCTAATCAAGAATTTAATCCTGTTCTTTTCACAAAACAAAGAAATTTTTATTTTTTTTTCCTGTGAACTCTGGCGTGATCTCAAGCAATCCTAGCATATACAAAGTTTTCTTTACAAACAGTGAAATCAAACACAGCCAAGCTGAAGACAAGACAGAAAGGACTGCGCAGTCCTAAGGTTACCATGTGTGAAGATTTTACACTGTCATTTGCTCTGCTGAAAGAAGTCTTTCTTGATGAAAATTAAGAGATGCTTTTCTAGTTAGGGGTAGACAGAAAGAACTGGCAGTGACAAGAAACCCCGTGTTAATACAGTTGGCTCCTCTGCAGAAAAAATTGCCTATGAGCATGTGGTTGGTTCCTGCCAGCCCCATCTACCTGTACAAATTATGGTGCCTGGCATCTTTGGGGCAACAAGTGCTGGTACAGGTGCTGCTGAGCACCCTTGACTCTGATGACTCCATCTCCCCATGCACTGAAGAAAGACCCACCTAAGTATCCTGATGTAGCTGCAGAGATAATTGTGCCACACTGCTGAGGCTTGATGGGTACCAGACCTAGACATTGATATCTGTGGTATTTGAAAAGGAAATTAACTATAATCTTGATTATTATTTATTTAATCAGGTTCAAAAAATGCATGAGAAGTAATTTTCACAGCTGTTGCTGATTTGTTAGCACATCTGTCCCCAACTCTCCCTGCTGTTTTCTTTATGGTTTGCAATCTTATTTTCCTTTGTTTAAAGAAATGTTTTTCTGTCCCCTGTTGTTATGTGAAACATCCACATGAGCAACAGTGCAATAAGGAGGCTGCCCATACCCACAGCCCTCTCAAGTGTGCAAAGTAAACAGGCTCAAGCAGAGTGGGGCTGCCTCCCCCAGCCCCTCCTACAGCTCTGCTCCCTCACCCTAGCAATGGCATAGGACAATTTGGTGTTAAACTGCTGCTGAGAACTGCTTCAGTACCTTAAAGACACATATTCTTTGTAATATGCCTTAGAAGGAGAGCCTGTTTCCTTCATTAAACCAGATGATGCACTGGAAAACAGAGGGAGCTCTCCGATTCAAAGTGCCTTCAACAACTCTAAGCCCAAAAATTTTTTTATTTTTCCACCTATGTGCTAGGTTTAAGGCAAGATAGGACCTCTAGCTCTTAATCTTTGGACTGTACTACTTTTGGCATCATATGGCATGATGGTCCTTACAATCAGTCATTTTTTCATGGGAGTGCAGAATTGAGGGAGTTAGAGGTTTTTTTTGTTAAACTATTTGTCTATCTTGGACCTCGGATTTTTTTGAAAGAGGGGAATTCTGAAACTGGCATACCACAGCCAGTGTTGGCAGCAAGCAAGCAAAAGCCCTGGTCAGAGTAGATCAGGGTTGGGTTCACACAGGTTGTCACGCAGCCTGAGCTAAAGCAGTCTGAGTGCTCCACAGGAAACTCTAAGAACTAAAAATCACATTCCCTAACTGGCCCTAGCATTCACACTCAGGCCAGTCTGAGGGCTTTAATCAACAAGACTACATGGGAGGGAGGGCTGGAGGGTTCATCGTGGTTTTTAATTATAGTCATTATGTAATTGGATGAAAGGTGGCAAATTCTACAGTATTACAGGCACATCACTGATAATGAAATATTTCTCCACAAGTCTATATTGTCATTAAATGAATAACATTTGTTACTTGACATATACCTCTATAATTCCAATTACAATAAATATTTCAACTGGGAAACTAAGGCACAGGTCAAGTAATCCATTTGAAAGCACACACTTCTGACCAAGCCCAGACAGGTAGGGCAAGATGTATCTCTGTAGTCAGAGATAACAGATGTGTGGAGCCCATAGGTATTTTTCCCAAATCTTGTTTTCCAGGCTTATTACTATTGTGCTACTGCAAGTTTTATGTATGTGCATTATTGAAAAATCAAGACTGAAACAAAAGTGTGATCAAGCCTGGGTGAAGCACTCTGTGGACAAGCGTTTTGTAATAGTGCTATGCTCAGAGAGCAAATAGCTCTGGTAACGGAGATGTTTGCCTTCAGTGTGCTCCAGTAAACTGATTTACCTTTCTTCTCTTTTTTTCCCCTTTTTTTTAAAAAAGAGCTGACGCAAGTTTGTCGAAGGGAGTTGTTGGGGTGTAGCAGCTGTTGATTGGTTCGTCTCATACACTCCCATTTGTCTTTAAATCACTGTTCAACTGCTCTAGGTTGCACATAAGCAAACTTTTCCTTACAGGTGCAACTCCTAAAAGATATAAACTGCCTAGGAAGTGAGGAAGAGAACCTGCTTGACTCAGAGGTAAACTTTCTTTCTTTACAATGTTTGATCAATGTATTTTAGAGATTACCCATGTCTTCCAAAATTGGGAATTAGAAATTTAATTAACCTGTACATATAAGTGCAATGTGAAGGATTGGCTCCTTAAGATTTACTGACGTGGTAATTTACACTGGCAAATATCTTTGGTATTTCTCCAGGAATGAAATTTAGCCTTCTCTTTTGTACAGAAAATCAAAACCTAAGAAACCAGAGAAGCAGCATAAGTGTTCAGAATTGTCTTGTCAATTAAGAAATGAATGATTGCTTTCCTTTGCAGCCCTTGGCTAACTTCTGAGAATTTTTTTCAAGGCTCTTGATTTACTTGGCTAACATTTCTTTAAACAAAAGAATTTGTGAAAGCTTTACATTTTAATTATGTGTTTCACAGTGACAATACTTATTTCATTTTTAAATAGCCACATAGACAATAATAGTATAAAGTCACTGTCATGAAGACAAAGAATCTGGCAAAATCTGCTAAATCGGATACCATGGAGGAGATTACAAATACTAATACTGCAAAACCCACGGAAGTGTTAGTCATATCTGTGACCCAGCATTATTTGCTAAGTGATTGCCCATTCTCTTAATGTCCTAACTGCAGACTGGACAGGAATCAATAACATTGTGAAATCAGACGGCAAAAATTTCATCATTTTCCTAATCATTGCTGAAAACAATTACTTAATAAATGATGCAGAACAGTACCTTATACTTGAAGAGGAAAATCAGTTTTATAGAAATAAATAACTTCCCTCTAATAATAGGTAAATGTCTTTTGCAATAAATATTCCATTTAAATATTATACTTCCAGAAAAATCTTTTCTGTTCAGCCAAATGTCCCAGGAGGCAGCAAAACCATCAGCATATTGAGGCCAAGTCTGAGGAACACTGTAAATCTAAGACATTTTTCTTGTATGTTTAGGCACCAACTTCAGAACTCAGAAGCAGAAAGCATGAAATCCCGGAGAAGCTAAAATATATGAACTTTGGTGTTTCTCCTCCAGTATTACATGCTAAGCTTCTGGCAAGGCACAGGCCTGCCTGACCTTGGTGGCCATGCTGTCATGCCATCCCTGCTCTTGTTCCTGGCCATCCCCACCCTTGCTCCTGGCCATCCCCCAGGAGCAGCAGCCTAGCCAGCACAAACCCCTGAAGGGGTGCAACTGAGCACCTGATGCCAGTGCATTCCCCTTTATCTAAATATCTTGCAGTTTGAGCAGTGGCTCCAGAGGCACAGGGTGACCCGTTTCCCCCTCAGGTGAAGGAGTGGAGGTTCTGCCCCTTCTATGTTACTTATGGGGAGGACATGTTGCCAGTGCCTGAACATCTTCCCAAACCTCTCAGTATCTGCAGTGCTAGGATCCTGCAGATATGGATTTCCACCAACTAAGGACCAGCTCTGCAAAGTTCTGCTGAAGTTCAAGACACCACTGGTCATAATTACATCCATTAGTGTTTGCAGGATGCAAATCTAATACCAGGCCTGTTTCATGGATTTCATTCTGTCCACATTTATGTAAATGGCTTTCAGCTCAGGGTTTGTAGACTTCTTCATCTCTACCAACCTCTCCCTAAAAAATGACTGCAAGAAAGCAAGTTCTCAACAGGTTTAATTTTGCCGCCTGAGGATTTGCACTTTCCCCAGACTTTTAGGAATTCACACACTAAAAAATAAAAAAAAAAAATAAAATTTAAAAAAAAAATAAAAAAAAATAGAAAACTGCTTTATGCAGTAATTCCACAGCCTTTTGAGATGACGCCCATAAATCAGATGACTTGTGCAAATGTTTGACAGGACAATGTCCAGATGATTCTTATGCAGTAATATGTCAATTTTTCCTCGCCTTTCCAAATTGAGTTTGCTGCGCTGCACAGACTTTCATCCTCAGCCTAATCTTTGTGTAGTTTAAATCCTGGCAACTTTTTTGCTTACTTTTACCTCTGTTTCCCACCTCTTTGAAGATCTGTATTTTTTGGATTGCCACTTCTGGAAAAGACATTTCTCCAACAAGAGTTAGGCAATGCACACAAGGGAGATTTTATACTTTACCAGAACAGGGATAAGAATCAAGAATCGAAATGACTGTGTTTCTCAGACAGGATAGTGTCTGAGTTTGAAGATAGTTCTGTGAATGAAACTGTGGTTCTTAGGGCTCTGTCAGGGGCTTGGGGGAGGGGGCAAAGGGGGGTCTTATTTTTTTTTTTAACTCATGGAGTTATTCATGTCCTGAGTGGGCAGAATCCCCCAGCCACTGGAATGCAAGTGCAAGCAGCTCTGCCTTGGTGCCTGAGTCATTCATCCCCTCACACACACTCTCCGTGAGGCAGCAGAAAGAATTAAACACAGCTGCTCTCTCTGGTAGGAAACCTAGTGCATTGTGATTTTGCTTTCCATTTTCAGTTGTCTGTTGTACGTGAATGCTTTTAGTAAGAAGTAAGGAATCTGACTTTAATTTATGGCCTGGGGCCAGTTTTAACCTCCAGAATTGGATTTAAAGTTTACATTTACATTTTAAACACATGCAATCCAACATCTTGCCGCTACAAATATGTTTGGAGGTGTTCTTAAGAACAGCATGTGATCAGTGACAGAGGATAGAGACAATCTGGTCATCAAGCAGGACTTAGAGCCAGACATAGAAATTATTTGTTGCGGTGTTTTATGATATTGTTTTTATGCAATGCTGAGCTGCATTTATCATGTGATACTTATGAAAAATGTCATGGATCTGGCCAGTGTGCCTGATTTCAAGGCAGCAGGTAGAGGGTCAGGAACCTGTAACACTGGCTACAAGCTTGCCAGCAATGCGCTTTCTGGTCTGTGCTCACTCCCCAGCTCACTCACTGCGTCCCCTCAGCTGTGAAATGGAAATATAAAATACCTCAAGGAATATCTTTGGGAAGGGAAAAGTGTTGCAAAACTGCAACATTTCTTGCACAGTCTTTTCCTTTTGAGTCTGGTTATGAGCAAATGAATCCACATGTGTATCTGCAGAGGAGTCTGTAACATGCAGCTGCTGAAATCCCAGATGTGAAGTTCCCTTCGTAAATTTGCTCTATACAGTTTTATTTGGCCCATAAGAAATAAAGAGTTGAGCATCATATGATTTTTAAAAGGCAGGAATTTTTCTGACAGACTCAAGGAAGAATTAAACACAAGTACATTGAAAACCAGAAACTGGTCTATCAGAATTGCACTTCCCAATCATCAAAAAGTGATCACACAGAAATGCTCACCTCTGTCAGATCCCAGTGAAAGGGACAAGTCTACAACACATTTAAACCTGTGACAGCATTAATCTAACGACAACTGGGAAAGAGTGCTATAATCCTTTTTTAACAGCAAACACTTTTGCATCACCCTCTCCTAGAAATTCAAAAGAAGCAGTTCAGTAAATTATGTTCTTCTGGCTTTGTATTTTTGCCAGGTGCTGGACACCCACTGTGCATCTGTTGGCCTGACACTTTACCATTTTAAGGGAGACAGGAGGGCCAAGTGCTGGCATATAAAGGAACCTTTATGCTTGCCCAGAATTTTCCCAGTCTGTAACAGTTTCCTCTCTTAATGCTGTTATCAAGATCAAACACAAACTGAACAATTCACATTGATTTATCTAATTTGAAGAAAATTCTAATGAGTTCTATTGTGTTTTGTTTGCAGAACAGAGTGTTCTGGCAGTCCCTGCATGACAGAGAGGTGCGAGCAGACAGCACGGTGCTGTTTACCCTGAAGAAGCGAGTGTGTGTGCTGGAAAGCGCTGACCTCTCTAATGGATCGTATGGAGCTGCAAAAAGTCAACATTGAGCTTGACGACCAGAGCAACAGTGGGGAAAGCCTCGAAGACAACTACACGGAGCTGGTTGATTCAGAAAAGGCTGCAATTAGGAGGTAAGCATTTAACTGTTCTGTTAAGGCTAGAAAGCAGTAATCAAAAAACAAGCTTCACTAATGGCATCTGGGACAGTTTTCCCACAGCAATGACCCTCCCCACTCTGTGCTCTGGAGGACAGTGCACCCAGCACATCCAAGGCAGCCCAGGTTCCCCCTTGCCACCACCTGGAGTGACCTCTGCAGGCTCCCAGCCCCTTGGCAATTTCCAGCCACTCCAGTCAGATAGTACATGCATAAATTAATACACTCTCAGAGCAGTGCAACCTCAGCAGCTCAGTTCTCCCACAGGGACAGTCCACCCTCAGGTGATCCAGCAGAACACACCATAGCCATAGCACCTGCATGACTGAAGAAAGACATTTCAAAACCAGCCATTGGCCTCCAGCTCTCAGCTTGCTGCACCCCCCACACATTTGTCCAACAGGGCAGTTGTAAGGGGCTTTGTTGCTCTGATGTGAAGTATGTGCTCAGCTTTAGCACACTGCTGTATGGAATTCTACTTTCCAGCATCTGCAATCAGATATAATTTGAAGATTACTGGGTTTAAAACTAAATTCCAAGGCAAAGCAAAGATCTATTAAACATGCCATTGGACATAAGAATCTTACAGGAGAAGAGAGCATTTTTCTGAAGGATTTTTAAATATTTATTGCAATGTCAAAGGAAATTTCCCACTAATGACAAAAGGTATTACTAGAATAAAATGTGTCATAAGTTTTATCTAATATTTTCTTATTTTTCTTTGTGTTCAATCCATTTGCTAGTGAAGATGCAGAAAGTCAGAAGTTCCTTACAAATGGATATCTGGGTAAAAAGAAACTGGAAGACTATAATGAAGAATATGTAAGTTTTATTCATTTTTAATGAATTAATGAATAAATACAAAAGAAGTCTTATTAACCTGAATCTTTTTTTCCAAAAGTTCCAGTAAACAAAGTCACTTGATCAACATAACTTTGGCTTTCAAAAAATAAACGCATTTTCTAACAGTTAGCGCAACAAAGCCTTTCTGTTGTTTTACAAGTAAAACTGGGTCTTTTTTTCACAAGTAATCAGAAAAATTATTGAGATCACACTTGAACTTCAGTAGCATCCATGTAATCTCACCTATGTTTAGCCATTGTGGGTCTGCATCCATTTTTCTGACAAGATATTTGGTTAAGAGGGACTTTGTTGCTCCAAAAGCCAGGTAGATCAGAGCATTAGTGTATGCGTGCTTGTATCGTTTGTTTCCAGCATCAGTGTAAATGAATACACATCCAGCTGCATTGCTTTAAAGAAGGACATTCTTGTTTTGGCTTTATGATGCTGAGCATTACATGCTCAGTGCACCTCTCACTCCTTAGACAACTCCATGTGCAAGTGGAAGCACAGCACCAGTTCCTGGGGTGTGGATGTGGGTACCTGTCCACTCAGGATTTAACTTTATTCAAAGTTTTCATGACTTCAGTGAAAAGACATTATTTTATTGGTTGTGTTACAGGTTTTATTAGAACTGATCACATAAAACCAAAATATGATATTTGTGATTGTAAGCTAAAATTAAGAGCCATATTCCCCCTTTTTCTTTTCCAGTTGGTGTCAGTTGTAACTCCATAACGCGCCATCCTCCCTGTCCTAGGTTTTGTCCTCTTCAACTCACCTGCCTCCAGCCCCAGACACCGGGCCCTAATTTTTTTTTCTCCCCCAGACACACTTTTGTTTCCCAAGAGAAAGAAGCACGTCCTACCTGAAGAAAAATTAAAAAATCAGTTGTATTAAGTTAAAAAAAAACCAAAACAAATCAAAACTGGTTTTTTTAAATCAACTGGTGGGTAATCTATAAGATAGCAGCATGTATTTATACAGAGGCTAGCCACCACAGCCAGTATAACTGTGTTCACCTCAGTCGCTTGTCAGGAATGTTGGTCTGCTCCCCTCTGAGACAACTGAAGAGTGGGAAGAGGCAAACACTACCACCATAGCTGTGTTTGGGGATAAAGAGACTCCTTATGGTGGCAAGCATCTGTGGACTTGGGAACCTTGAAAAAGCTCCATCTCTAAAGATAAGGGACCAGTACAGGGAAATCCAGCAATGAGGATGATTAGTCTGTCTTGCTCAGTAAAATGCAAATTAATTGCCATTTTCTGGTTTTGCACCCAACAGCATGGAGGCAGAACCTCCTTTGGAATGTCCTCGTTCAACCTCAGCAATGCCATTATGGGCAGCGGCATCTTAGGGCTCTCCTATGCCATGGCCAACACAGGAATTATCCTTTTCATGTAAGTACATAGAAAGAAAGCAAATAGAATATAAGAACGGAGCTGGCACTGAAGCTTTTATGGTTAGAGAGTATGTTAAGCTTGTTTTGTTAGCTGAAAGGTTTTTTAAGATCATCTATAATTAAACCACAAGGAACCACTGCTGAAAAGCCTTTTTTTCCCCTATATTTTAGACCTGTTCTGTATCAGGAACACAACTGTGAATTCATACTGTGCAATCAAAAAAACAGAAGGAAAGAACAGTATAGCGGTCCTAAAATAAAGTTAGCAATCTTACTGGTTCATTATGGGAGTCCAACAAGGAAATTAAATCACCCATAAATATATTTACACCATTCCAACTATCTAATCACTATGTAGAAATAAAAGAAGAATATTCAATATAATCTGAAATAGCAACAGACTTTGAATGTAAATGCATTCAGAGATTTATCCAGATTTAATGTTGCTCCCTCAAGTCTATTCGTACACTATGTGCACAGATGAAAGCAATAGTATGTGGCTGGCAGTATCTATACAGAATGGGTTTTGATAGACAGTAACAGATAGCCATGGTAAGTTTTTTAATAGATGGCTAACCTCTGACTCATTTTAATGAGACAAACTATACAAAAAAAAATGTTGGTTTTCCTTTTTTTATAACTGGTTTTAATTTTAACTGAAGTGTTAATTTTAATCTCCCATGAGACTGGAATAATAATAGTATTAGGCCATTGTCTGACATTAGTGAAATCTAGCAAGCCTTTAAACCAGGTTGCTTGGCTGTTTTTATATTGCTTCTTGCTTGTGAAGACTGTAACTACAAGAAAAACAGCATTTGAAATACTACATGTAGATTCCAGTTGCTAAGGAACATCTGTTTTGCCAGTAGAATTTTTAACTGAAAATTAATTGTACATTCAAACACTGTTCTGGGTAAGTGTTTCATAACACCTGCACTCTACTGGCTTAGACATAGTATTTGCAGATCAAAAATGAAAGTTGGTTCTAAAATTGTCTGCATCAGAGTTAGAAAAATATAGGAGTTTTTCTTTTCCCCAGCTTTCTCTGAACACTTGTACTAACTAGTATGTCCATAAATTATCACTGGAAAGAAAACCGTGATACATTACGCCTCATTAGTGGGCAAAAAACATTATCTTTGTAATATCAGTATTTTTAAGCTCTGTTCATTCACACAGGTGAGTAAAAAAAATCTGATATGAGCCTAATCACATTAGCTCTGTTAGCAGTGCTGGAGCAGGGAGTAAGGCTAAAGCACTATATGGAGACTTAAACAGACAGAAAAAGGGCATCTCCACCCAGAGGTTGCTTTCTTTTTTATTTTATTTCCATATTTCCTGCATGAAAATATTCTCCCTACTGGTAGAGGAAGGAGTTTTATTTAAAAGTATAAACTTTTGTGTGGATATTTTTTCTCCCCTGGCATGTATCCACTTGCTGGAAGTTCCTCTGTTTTCACAGATCACAACGTTAGTGTTACTGAGACAGAAAAGTCCCATCTACCTAAATGGAAACTGTTGGACATTAATTCTAATTTAGATGATGCTGGCAGAATTGTCTACATTTTTTGTAACTTACTGTTCTCATGTTGCTCAAGCACTTTCGTAATGGAAGATGTCCTACAGGGTGAAGGTAAAAGGAGGGTTCCTAAAACTCAGAAGCTCTTCGGAACTTCCAGTTACATTCCCCCTGAGGAGGAGGTTTACAATGGCACAGAGATTGCACAAGAGTGTCACTTCTGCTGCCTGGCATGATTTAATCAGTGAAAGCAGGAGGACTTTTTTTTACCCTACCTCGTGTGTCAGGACATGGAAACATGAACAGCATGCGCCAGGGTTCCCCTGATCAAGAAGGACGCCATCTCAGCAGGATACACTGTAATCTCAGGCATGACCCCCCCTTACCATATCATGTGAGTCTACATCATGACAGGCAACCCTTCTCACATGAAGGCTGTAGTACTGTTTCTGTCAAAGAGAGAAACTTCAGAAAAAATTGTGATGGTCTGGTAGCCATCATCTTGCCCCAGATTCTGGGTCTGATCTTAGATTGTAACTCATTTATGAACTTAGCTGTGAGTGTCTCTCATATCTATACCAAACTACATGTTCTAGGGGGTGGAAGGTGTGGGCACAGCCTCCTGTTCAGCCGTGGAGTAAGGCACATCTGTTTCCTAGCTCTGTCACGTTATCATCGCATTTCCTTCTGCACCAGCACTTGTGCAGGCTGATGACAAGACAGTTATGGTAATAAGATGTACTGCCCACAGTGTTGTGCCCTGAATATGTCACACAAAGCTACATTTTTCACCAGCAGTTTGTAAGAGGCTGAAATCACTGGGTACAAATGTTATGTGGAAGGAACATGGCAGTAATCAAGCTAATGAATTCGGGCACCAGTACCTTCAAGCAGACTAGACTAGAAGACAGCTACAAGTGCTCCAAGAGCAGGTTTTCCAGTATCATGCCATGCTTTAATATTATGCAAATTTTTTAATGTACTTGCACAGCAGGCAACTAACTCCATGATATGACAGAAGCCAAAAGCAGTAACCACCCAGGAGACAGCTGTGAAGTTTTCACAGTCATGTTTTGGTTTTGGTTTTGGTTTTGGTTTGGGGTTTCAGGGGGGTTTTTTGTGACAGCTCCAAGTAAGGAAAGATATGGAACTGAGAGGTCAAGGAGCAGGTAAGAGTCCAAAGACCAGACTCTTGAATAGAAATCTGTTAGTAAGATCTTGTTAAGATACAAGATTCTGTCGTTGAGGAATAGCACAGAAGTGGCACCTACTGGACTTAAATAAGCCTCCAGGGGCTTTTGGAGTGTATAAGGTGCAACTGTACTTACAAGTAAGCTACAGTTGACACTTATCTCTGCATTTAGCACTGGGAGAACAAAGAACAAACACGCTGAAAACTATGTATATGTTGAAACTCATGAAAATGAGCAAGTGTAAGTTCAAATCCACTGTGTCTGACGTCCTGTGTAGGATTCTAATTTCTGCTTTTCCTTGCAGAGTTTTGCTGCTCAGTGTAGCAATATTGTCACTCTACTCGGTCCACCTCTTATTGAAGATATCAAAAGAAGGAGGTATGAGAAGCAGGCTGTGGCTGATAGAGAGTCCCTGCTGCATGTATTTTACCTTGGAATGCTATTCATCAAGTATGGAGTGGCTCATGGGGGGTTTTTTTGGTTTGCATTTTGCTTTTTTTTCAGGATCATTAATATATGAAAAACTGGGAGAAAAGGCATTTGGCTGGCCTGGAAAGTGCGGTGTTTTCATTTCAGTTACAATGCAGAACATTGGAGGTAGGGGAAAGAATTTTCTGTCTTCCAATGCTTTTCTACAGAACACAAGTGATTTCTTCCCTCTGTCTGGCTAAATGGCATCAGAGTTGAGCCAGATACAGCGTACACTGTACTGCAAAAAGGAAGGACATGAGGAGTTAATCTCACTTTGATTCAGCTACCTGAACTTCAGTGTATGGTGAAAGACAGTTACCTGGGATCTCTCTGTGGCCAGTGGAAAGATTTCACTGATGGACAAAGTGGCCTGGCTGATTGTCCTCCAGGAACTGATCATTTCCCTTTATTGAGTACAACTCAGATTGTTCTTAGCATCTAGTTGAAGCATCTGCTTCAACTTAGAAAAGATTAGTCCAATGTAAAAGGAACAGCACATGGTTCTGTCTTATCCATAAAAGGCTCTTCATTAGGTCATTTTTCAGCTTAATTCTCTCTTTGAAATAACACTTGGGTTGTGTTCTCCTGAAGACGCTGTGTGTTTAAAAGTAAGTTTTTAATGTATTCACCAACAAAGATACATCCTGTGAAACATCTATCAAGTAATCTTCATTGTCTGAGGACAGGACGCTGTTTACTTACCAATATAAATAGTAGAGATAGGACTGTATACTCATGCAGTGAAGCTTGTTTCCTTTTACTATCCTGGAAGAAACCTTTTAGGACACTGAAGAAGGAGCCTATTAGATGATGGAAGGCTCAAGGGAGTTTGTAATTTTTTACAGATTTTACTTAAGGAGAAGTAATTGAAATTTAAATTAAATATATCATTAGTCAATTGAAGTAGGTAGATATTTTTGTCTCTATTTGTCTCTATTTTGTCTCCATTTTGTCTCCATTGCTATATTTTGCAAATCTCCATCAACACATCATTATTGTCCTTTTATAGCAACTTTGCTACCCAGATAGAGGCAGTTCACATCTCTCTACTGCAAAAGACTTTTGGATTTTGTTCATAAAAGGTGCTATTCTATGGTCTTCCTTTCCTTCCTCAAGCCTAAATATAAAATTGATTGAATTCGGGAATGAAGCATGCTTCCTATTAAAGAATAGTTGTTCCTCTAGTCCTTGTCTAAATTGATTTATAGGTCTCCGGAGATCTCTATGTGGAAAACATAAAACTGAAAAAAAGCATTCCTTTTGGAAGTACATTTAAATGAGGTGTATAGAAGTCCACTCTTCCATCAAGAATCTTGACAACTAGTTGTTTTCTTTTTATACAGAGAAGAGTGTTAGAAGAAAAAAGTTGAAAATAGGAAGGATAAGGTAGCTGAAGAAATATAGAGTTAGAAACAACTTAAGTTACTAGAGAATGTGGATGGACAGTGTCCACTGGAAAAACAACATTTACAACAAAAGAGCAAAAGGAAAAGTTAAGAGTGTTTTAAGTATGCTGTTAATTCAGTAGTAGCTGTATTATATTCTAATACAATAATGTCATTCTAATGTCATTCTAATGTCATTCAGGACATGTTCATAACAATTTGAAGGGCACACATAATTTATTTAGTCACACTTTCATTTGAACAAAACTCATTTCTCTCCTTTTGAAAAAAACCTTTTTTTTTTTCTTTATTTTGAAACTACTGTTTTCCCTGAAGGTGTTTAATTTTTCAGTTTTATTTTGGGTTTTTTTCAGCAATGTCAAGCTACCTCTTTATTATTAAGTATGAACTTCCAGAAGTCATCAGAGCATTTATGAAACTTGAGGAGAATTCTGGGTAGGTACCTTTTTCCAACCTAAATCTCAGATGAAAATTTTCCACTTTGATGTCAATAATGTTTGTTGTTATTTTTATTCATCCTCTTTAGAGAATGGTACCTGAACGGGAACTACCTCGTCATACTTGTAACAGTTGTGGTTATTCTTCCCCTCTCCCTTCTAAAAACCTTAGGTAAGCTTAATGCACCATTTAAGCTCCTTTTTTATTTCTATTAGGATTGTGAATATATATGTAGCTGAACTAGTTTCTTTTTTGTTTTGTTTTGTTTTTCTTACTGCACAGGTTATCTTGGTTATACGAGTGGGTTTTCGCTGACCTGTATGGTTTTCTTTGTCAGTGTGGTAGGTGACTGTTTGGGTGTTGTCTCTTAGCAAATACAGAACCTGCAAACCCTTAAACACTGTTGTGTTTCTTACCATGACAATTTATTGTGGATGTTAGAATAGCACTTGCAAGTGAATCCAATCAACAAGCCTATTGCTGATTGAAATCAGAATAAAAAATTCAGTTTAAAAACCACTTGAGAATAAAAAATAAAATGGGACAACAGCAAAGACAGATTAACAACAAATATTTGCAAGAGAAGCAGAAGTGGTAACACTTGATTTCTAGCTCCCTCTATTTCCCCTCTCTCTTCTGTGTGCCTGTTTATACTTCTTTTGGAATACCCAGGTGTGTAATCACCTACAGTGGTACTCTTCTGATGACATTGTCTACTCTTTTCTAGGTAATATTCAAGAAATCCCAAATACCCTGTCCTCTCCCTATCATGGACCATGGGGTTGAAAACTGGACCATTACCAATAACACAGTGCCAATGCACCTGATCATGTTACCAAATGAGTCACTTGGTTCTGGTGTGAATTTCATGATGGACAACACAGCTGGGCACTTGCCAGGTCTTGAGGAGCCAAAAGATACCTCCCCCAAAAGCAGTGTAGAATATGAAGCGCACAGTGACAGCAGTGACAAGTGTCAGCCAAAATACTTTGTGTTCAACTCACGGGTAAGGGAGATTCTGTAGACTTTGTCTTTAACCATTTGGACTACAGCTAAACTGCTGGCAGCCAAAAGTCAGAGGTACAACCATGACCATTCTTACTAATGGGAGCTTTATTTTACAGACTGCCTATGCAATACCCATCCTGGCATTTGCATTCGTATGCCACCCTGAGGTGCTACCAATATACAGTGAACTGAAAGAGTAAGGTTCTTAAATTTTGTCCAATGCTTCCAGTTAACCATATCTAGAGATCATTTTTTACATGTTGCCTCTTGACTGCAGATGTATAAACACACACGATAATGATTTATTGCTTTACATAAAATGCAGATATTGGCTTAGCTTTGACCTTATAGTCAGATATTGGTGACGGAGAACCATTGTATTGATCAATGTTTACTTAGGAAAGGAGGAATGTGGACAGTTCTTAAAAGGATTTGAAATAAAGTGGAGAACTTTGTTGCACTGAAGCAGATAATTATTGTTTCTAATAATATCTTAATGAGTTGTATGTCTGTGCCAGTTGCTAGTTACTCTTAAAGTTTCTTGGGGTGCCATTGGTTTGGGTGTCTCACATAGTCTCTTCACCCAGCCTATTTTGCTTAAGAAATATCAAAAATCAAATACACTTGCTTAAATCAGCATAGAGTTGATAGCTAGGAAGCACTAATCAAAGGCATTTGTTGAACAGCAAAAAATACATTACAAGAGGGTGTACTGCAAAACTCAAGGAGGTTATGTATCATTAGCTCCTATTTCAGCAGGTTTAACCTCAGAAGCAACAAAAATTCTCAGATAACTTGGGAACATGTTTCCAGGTCCTATAAGATGAAGATTATCTTTAACCAAAGGATTTATGAAGAAAGGATTTGACCTGCAAAGGGTTCTTGAACCTGCAGAACAGCCCTATGTATAAGGGTATGTTCATATAGAGCTGGCTAAAAGCTCTTGCCTATTCTTACTACCAGTCCTGTTATTTTAGCCTCTCCTGGGTTTTTTGTATTTAAAATACACTGAGATTTATAGTTAATAAATAATGATATACAAAACAATGTGGCACATTTTATGTTGTCAGTGAGAAAGCAATAGAAACGGAGTTTCAGCACAAGTCTATGACGCTCTGCACAGAGCTGTAAAGCATCAACAGCTTTGTATAACCAATATAGTTGCTGTGAACTTACTAGCAAGGGAGGATGTGTCAGAGAGCTAAGATACTTCTGAGTACTTATTGTACAAGTGGAGGCTTTATAGGACTGTTACTCTCTCTCTTTTGTACTTCAGTCGCTCCCGAAAGCGGATGCAGAATGTCTCAAATATCTCCATCACTGGCATGCTTATCATGTATCTTCTGGCTGCCCTCTTTGGATACCTTACCTTCTACGGTAGGTCAAAACCCTGTTCTCTGCAGAATTTTCCCTGTCATTTCAAAGCAGGTGAGCTGGTTCTATCTCAGAGGCCCAAGTACTAATGCATTTTTTGTGGGCACAAATCCAAGTGTAAGCAATATTCAATTATAATAAGCAGTGTGCAATCTCCTGAATGATCTGTGACACTTCTCCAGCTGTCAGACCACCAGTTCCTCACCTTTGAGAGACTCAGAGGCATCTACTAGGGGGACAAGTTGTGTATCTTTTGGCTTTGTGAACTCAGACAAGAAGCTGCTGTAAACTTGGCTCTTGTCAAAGGCCAAGAGTGACCGTACTAAAAATACTCTAGAGCTCAGGAGTTTTACATGACACTATTAAATGCTACCCAATCCGGCTCTGAAAACCACTAGTTCAGATTCATCTATGCTGAAAAACAGGTGCAAATCATTCTACTGTAAAAAATAAGGATGAGCTAGACTGATAGGCAAACAGAGTAGTCCCTCTATTAGTACACCATTTTATGCAAACGCCACTTCTTTTTAGCTCGTTAGTTCCTCCATGCAGCAAAGAAATGAATGATACAGCACAATCTTCTCCCTATCACTGGGCCAAGAGAGCTCTGTCTGAGAGCTGGGACATGTGCGTGGAGGTCAAAGGGAGCTGCCACCAGTTCAGTTGTTTCATATTTCATATCACAGAAATTATTTTTACTTCAGCTTCTATATCCATTCAAAGTCTTTCTTAAAGTCATTTCAAAGATAATAGAGTACAAAGCATCACCTCAGAGCTGTATTACCCTCATCATCTCTGAATGATGGACTTGTATCTGTCATGGTGGGAAAATTCCTCTTTCATGTCTAGCCCATAACACGTATCTAATGACAGCAGCTGGGATAAAGCTAATCTTATCTGGCTGCAGTACAAAGATATTTTTGCATGTTCAGATATTGCTTAAGTGATTTAGCTCCTTTCTGTTTCCTTTTTGTAGGAGAAGTTGAAGATGAGCTACTTCATACGTACACTAAAGTGTACACCTTTGACACCCTTTTGCTGTCAGTTCGCTTGGCGGTGCTGGTGGCTGTAACCCTGACTGTGCCCCTTGTCCTTTTCCCCGTAAGTAACACAGTTACTGAAGCTGAAATCAGGGCTAATCCATATACACTGACTGCATGTCCTCAGCACAGGCATTTGAAGACATTTGAAGAAAAATAAGACTTTGAAGAAAAATAAGCCTGAATTTTTATTTAGAAGGGTCTGTTTTCCTCATATGCAGTTTGATCAGAGCATGGACCTTAGGCATTGAAAGACTGAAATAAATCAGTCTTTATAAATAAATCAGGAATGAGTTCTCTGTCTCTCTGGCTTTTTCTGTACTATATTTATCAGAGCAGCACTAAGTACCAAAGATGAGGATATACTGAAACCACTTATGAGATTTCCTAATAGAAATATAGGCACCTACTATAGCATGCAAACTCAGGACAGGCATGTGAATCTCAGGTCACATATTGTGCAGGACTCCCAGACCCAGTTGCCAAAGCAGAGGGACAGAGGCCCTGTGGTCACCTTACATGCTTGAGTATTTGGACATGGGAGGAAGCTAAATGCCAGAAAACAGAGGCATGCAAGACTCAGTCACATAGTCAGCTGTCTGTGCAAAGTTTGGAGCTTCTGTGTTCTCTTCACAGGAAAAACAAAATATCCACAGTAGCAGGGACAGAAAGACACAGGTAACCAAATAGCTCTGTGCTGGGGTGGGCGTCAGCACCTCTGCAGAGGGACTGACTCTCCTCAGGGATCAATCTCCCCTGAAGAGCAGACCTCTAGGCTCCTGAATGCATAGGACTGTCTGTCATGCCTTCCCTGAGGGGCTATGCAGCTGGGGAGAAAACAGCTGATCCTGGTGATTAGGTTTTGGGAGGCTGGTGTGCCATTTGTATGGCAAGTACAAGCCCAGCATCATGCTGCCAGAGGGCTCCCTGCAATCCACGTCACACCACAGGGATCCCATCTGATGAGAACAGTAACCCTGGGGTCCTGTTGATCCGTTTTCCTGGATGCAATGCATGGTCTGTGGAGATACAATTTCCAGGCTTGCTGACAAATGCCTTAGAGCAGTAATCACTTTTCAGTGATGTCTATCCAAAAGAAAGTTCTGGAATTAAAGACCCAGAGCGATCGGTTCTTGTAGCTTGGAGAACACCAGTGCTCTGCCTTAAATGTCATGTTTAAACCAGTGGTTAAATGTTTAAATTAGTATTAACAAACTGATTGCGCTTCATGGGAAAACAAGCTAAGGGCATTGCAAAAGCCTCTGTCTGTCAGATGTAGCATTTTTCCTTTTAGCTTTCTGTAAAATCATTTTTATATCTGAATAGTGTGGGAAGTCTTAACATTTGCATATCACAGCACTAATTGCTCTGTTAAGAAGACTCCTGAAAAAATATCATTTGCTTGTAAGCCAAAATGTTAAAGAGATTTACACAGCCTATTAGGACAGCCAGCACAGCAGATATTATTACTCCAGATAAGCAATATAATTATTTCAACTACTTTTGTAATTAATTACTGCATTTGTATTTTCTCAAAGTAGTCAGAGTTTTTTCTTTAAAAAAAATTTCATTTCATGGTTAAAAAAAATAAACTATAGATCTACGTACCATTAGTCACTGTAAAACTTCCAACTGATAAATCCTTTTTAAGGACTGTGTCACAGAAGGTATAACGGACAAGCTGCCGAGAGTAAGTACACAGAAACGTAGGCAGCAGTTTTTTGCTTCAATAAAGCTGTTTTACACCAACTCAGGGGCTGGAAAAAATATTTGCAATCTGCCTCTCTCTTCCTAATATTGGCTGACATCAACATGAAAAACATAAAATACAAAATTCATGCTGTGTTTTCAAGTGATGGACTCCAAGTTTGACAGAACCCTATACATTTATTCAGTTGCCAAACTCACCCAGAAACAGTTGTATATTATTTTAAAAGAATGAAACAGAAGTGGGTTTGGAGCTTTTTTACAGTGTAAAAATATTGTTGTTCAATTTCTACATTTCGAATTTTAAGTTAATCATGGTACTTGAGAGTAACACTATCTCCAGCCATCAAATGGATTTGCTTTTGACTTTTTTCCTACTTACCATCTTTTATGATGGAAAAGCAAAAAAATTCTGTGTTGTGTGAAAAAGTCAGTGGAGCAAAAAGGATCCTCTGCAGCAGCTTTTAGGATTATAATTTCCAAGTGGCATTGAAAAATATGTTTTTATTTTCTGATATGTATATGTATATAATTAATGAAAGTAAACCAACAGCTTCCTCTTTCTCTCAGAAAAGTAAATGACAGAACTCCTGTGGGATTTTCAGAGGGATCAGGTTCAGGAATACAGGAACTCCTATTTCACACATACAGTTTTTGCCTGCTGATTAGTATTCATAGTGGGGGGTTCTTTGGGTGTTTTTTTTTGCTAATATTAGCATCTTTCAGTTGAACAGATTTCATATCCTGGATTTTACACCCTATTTACTTGATTTTCTTCTACACTTCAAATATTTGAGTTTCTGCATTAAACTGTGAACCCAGTTCTCAAAAACCTACATTAGAGTGAGATTACATTATGGGAATCAAAGACTAAAAACACATTTTTTCAGTCAGAATTTCTCACAGCAAAATTAATTAACATAGATCATTTTTAAAAGTGAAAAGCGAAGAAAAATTAATTGTTGTTTTACTTTCCCTGCTGGTTTTCATCTTGCAGATCCGTTCATCCATCAGTGCGTTGCTGTTTCCCAAAAGGCCATTCAGCTGGATAAGACATTTCCTGATTGCAGCAGTAATTCTGGCTTTTAATAACCTGCTTGTAATTTTTGTTCCAACTATTAAAGACATCTTTGGATTTATTGGTAGGTTTCATAAACACTTTGTTAATTCTTTTTACAACATGTTTACATTCATGGACTGCATGACAGTCTCAGTTTGGGCCTTACAGTATAGTAATATAAACACAGATTAAAGTTAAAAGGATATCATTCCCAAACAACTGACATACAAAGCTGAAGGCTACTCATTTTTGTTGCTACCTTTCACGAGGCACAAGGAATCCAATAATCTCAGTGTAAAAACTGGTAAGGAATCCCCATTTTGACAAAAAGGTTGTTTAATATATGTGGAGGAGTGGGAAATCACCTTTGATTTTCAAGCACCTATAGCCTGAACAAAACGTATTGACATAAGAAAAAGGAGAGAAATGACACGTTTATTTTGACATTCACAGTTCTCTCCCTACCTTTTTCTTTTGGTCAGTTTTGGCCTCTGATCAAAGAGGTCCATGAAGAGCCTCTGTCTTCTGAGCTGCTTGAAGACTCATGAATGCAGATGCCCTTGACAAAGACACCTCCATGGGCTTTCTGCAACTGGTTTGCTCCTCTCTGCCTGTTGTGCCTGGGCTACCATGATGGACTCTGCTGAGCAGAGAGGAGTAGGAACTTCCTAGGCACAGATCATCCACTCTCTTTTTGATATCTGCTTTCCAGGGTCATCCCACCCTGGCAGTGTCTATTTGTCCTTGCTTCACCAGCTGACATGCAGACATCAGTTTGAAAAAATCCTCTCAGTAACAAGTGTCTCTTCAGGCCCCAAACGTTCAAACAAGTGTTTGGACATCTACAGCTCTCCATGAATGCTGTCTACAGAGAGAACATTTTGTGCAGCTGGGCTTGGAACAGCAACTGCCTTCCCACCTGCTCTCTTTGGCAGGTGCACCACATTGCTTTTCTGACAGATGGTGTCAACTCTACTCTCTCTTCCAGGAGCGTCTTCTGCTACGATGTTGATTTTCATCCTCCCTGGTGCTTTCTACCTGCGTCTTGTGGAGAAGGAACCCCTGAGGTCTCCCCAGAAGATAGGGGTAAGAGAGCTGGCAGCAATTGTAAAAATAAGTGTGGGTGGGTGTATGCTTTCCACTGGTCACAAGTACTCAGACCTTTGACTTGCAACATGTGGCAGTTGCTCATAAATGGTAGCATTTCACTCAAAATATAGGTTGGACAGTGTGAAGCTGAAGCCTTTAGTGCCCTACTACTCTTCATACACAACACTAAGTATTTAGGATAAAGTATGTCTTAAACCACTATAAAAAGACATTTATTTAATCCAATCTAAGGTGTAGTTAACACCTGCATTTGCATAAATAGCACCAAGACTAAATAAGCGTATAAGAAACTGTTGGTTCATGCTAGTACTGCAGAGATAAATAAATAATAGTAATTTCCCCTCTGAGACAGATCCATACACCTACAGGAGACATTTATGAAGGTCTATCATTTATGTACAGCATGTGTCTGTATGTATGTATGCTGGACTGCCACAGCAGTACCTTTCATCCTGAACATCAATAACTGTCTGCACATTTAACTATCACCAAGGAAATGTTCTTCAAAAATTTAATTAGAAATATTATTAATGAAATATATAAGCAGGCACACAAGTAAACAGGTGAGCATATATATATATCTATACATATATTCACAAAAAACCATGAAAGTGAACCAATACATACTTCAAGTATAAAAGATGAGGGTGTTTATCATGAAATTATTTCTACCATGGCTTTTGGAAATGTTTTTCTAGAGAGACTGTGAATATTTGTTCAAGTCTCCTTGCTTACTCTTCATGTTGTTGTGTGTTAGGCACATCTAGAATTTCACACCCTGCACTGAGATTACATACAATATTCCTCTTTGTGTTGCAAGGCAGAATAATATTAAGTGTGGACAGATTATGGTAGACTAAAGCCTCAGTAAACCAGAGAGTGACTACAAGCATCTGAATCACTTGAATATACACAGAAATACCTTTAGATAAGAGATATGATTGTCTAATAAGGATAAAACAGATTAACTCTGAAGCTGTTCTTAATGTCAGAGACTGTGATAATTTATTGAAAATTCATCAATTTTTAAAGAAAAAGAAAAGCTGTTCCTGTGTCATGTTTTGTATTATTGTTCACAGTAACAAATGGATTGTCTTCACAGCTAGCCTTGTAAAGCCTGGCTCTCTTGGACTGAAATTCACACAGGACTAACTTTGATGAATGTACAACATTACTTGGGCTTTAGTCATAGTTTTTTTTCACACCCAAACTCAGGCCCTGGGTGTTATATAAATGTGGCTCCAGTGGGACAGTCAGTCGTTTCATTAATAAAATTTCATTTTCCAATTGCAGGCTCTGATTTTTCTCATAGTTGGCATAATCTTCATGATTGTGAGTATGACTCTTATTGTAATAGACTGGATTTACAATCCCCCAAGTTCCAGACATCACTAACCTGTGGAGACAACCAAGTGCTTTTTATGACGTAAATATTTGTATTGTGTGCTCCGAAAAACATCTAAATGGGATTGTTATTCCTGGCTAGTAACTGCAGTACTTTGAAAACAGTTTCTGGTAAGGTCACAAGAACCCAATGGAGTCTATGTCATCCTTTTCAGTAAGGATCGTTATTTATGCATTAGAAACCTGAGCTTAGCATTTCTGGCCAGGTGAAATGAAATGTGTGGTGTGAATGCTTCCTATTTTCAAAACCAAAATAACTTTGTACATAGTCCTCAAAAATAGCTTGGTGTTACCCCTTTTAAAATCTCCCATCATGATCATAACCGCAGTTCCTAGAGCCTTGGAAAGTTAATGGCCAGAAAACCAGATAGTGCCTTGTTCTCGATCTGAAGCTCATGGGAGTGGCTGCCCAGGTCCAAGCGAAAGGGTACAGTTTCTGTAGGGGATCTAAAAGGTGACTCTTCACTGCCTGATAGACCAATCTGACTATCAGAAAGATTTGACAAGCCAGTGGACAAAGCTGAGCATTAGATCTCTCGTCCAAATGTATCGCCCTTGGCAGGTGATGGTTTGTCATACAGAATTAAGGTCTCTGACACAGATCCTGTGTTGGAAATGTGCTTGAAGAACCGTTGGACATTCTCATTTTGTTGTTAAAGATGCCTGTGCTGGGAACATCAGACATTTCTGCTGTAGGTTGTGGGTTTTTTTCTTTACTTTTTTAATTGTTGTGTGAACTTGCATCACTGAACAAGTTGTATCCTCTGTAGAAACTTGTCTTCCACTCTCACAGGAATTTAAAGAGACCACAAGGTGTGACAAAGCACCCTATCCAGTATTGTTCAGTACTTGTATATTTGATAAATGTTCAGTGCAGGAAACTGTAATTTGCTATATATAAAAATATATGTATTTATGTACATAATTTTTTGTTTTTCTCCAGTCATAAAAATATTATGCTGTGGTAAATGATTTTTGAAATTTTTTTATGTGTTTTCATAGCCACACACTTAATATTGTTTTGAAGAAAACATAATGAATTGGTTTGTTTGTAAAAGTTTCATTTTTATTCACCATTGTATAAAATATACCTGTAGCAAGTCACCTAACTGTTATCCGTGTAAAAACACATTCAGGTGCATACTACTTATGTTACAATAAATTGCAAGATGTTTTCCTCCGGAAAATTTTTAATATGTGCCTTAAAATTCTGTATTGCTATTGTACACCAAATTTGGATAACTTGGTATGTTGCTGTACCTTAACTTGCCTATGCATACACTAGCATTCAATATGTAATTAAGGTATGCAAAGGAAACAACATTATTGACAATCTCAAGTGTATCGTGCTATGCAGCTGTGCAAGACAGGAAAAAAAAAGTTATGTCCTGCGGTGTATGGATGCTTAATTAATACTCAGGTCATGTTTTGGGCTATCCTGTGGAGTACTCACTACATATGCTCTCTGTACACACCAGGGAAAAGTAGTCAGAGAGGTCACATTAACTCCTTAGCCCAGGGAATGAGGGCGAAGGTGAGACTCTTGGTTTTTTCATGCTTACACAAGTCCAAGCTCATATAATTGGAGTTTTCATTTTCCAACTTAGAAAGCTGTTGAGTAAACACCTGTGAACTCAGAAGGCTATGAGGCACTTGGAAGTTGTGTCTGCTCCCTCCTCGGCTTTGCACAAAAATCTGTATGTGTGTGTATGCATAAATGTATGTATACTTACAGATTAACTGAAAAAGCATATCCATGCCAAATGCTACCTTTCTGAGCAATATTGTATGCCCACTTGAGTACGGTATCCTTAATATACTGGGAAACACTTCCTTGTGAATGTTAAGTCTGGCTTTGCATTTTTTAAGAAAAATGTGCCAAAAAATATTTACCTCTGTTTTAAGCAGACCAATAACAATAATGCTGCTTTACTACTGAAGAGACCTTTAACATGGACTGGAGTTAACAGTAACACAACACCACACCTCTCTTCCTGATACCATTACTGAGAGTATGTATGAAACTGTAACTGCATCTTTGCATCAGAGTAAAAGCACATATCATGAGTACAACTGCATGTAGAGACTTAGGAATTCATGTAGCCCACCTAAATATAGATGACCTCAAGAAAAATAACAGAAGAGCTATGGAACCACGGCATAACTCTGCGTTTTTATGGCACAGAACTGTCAGTGTCCAAAACAGAGGTAGAGAGGTTGTAAAATGTCAAGTTTCCAAGTTAAAATACATTGGTCACAGTTATATGCAGCTGCAGTGCACACCGCAAGTAAGGGCACTGTTGCCCACTAACTTATTAGCACTGCTGCAAATGGTGGATGATGGAGTTTCTTATTAGTTTTGTATTGTTGACAATAGGCCTGGTGAGGATTTTTATTACAAAATCATCTATGGATGTATAATAAAATAATTTTTCGAAGACCATAGATTTTTTTTTCCTCTGTTTTAGGCTAGCAGGAGAAGGAATTTTTTTATGAAAATCAAGCACAGTCAAGCTGGTAGCCTTAACACAGGCATCACTAAAACTGCATTCCCTCTTAAGAGAGAAATTTGTGTATCCATGTATCTGCAGATGAGCAAGATGGCAGCCCCTTCATATAATAACCCTTTCACATTCCCTGTTTTGTATCTGTTCATGGAGCTGCATAGACATCACCGGGTAAAGAATGGCTGCTGTTAAAAGTGGGGTTATACGTGAGATACTGAATGTCTTTGGATTAACTGGGATACACAGTATAGCAGCTAAGTATAGTCCCTAAGTGTACTATAGGAGTAAATATAGTATATCACTAAGTATCGTAGAGGAACATGCACCAGATGGTACTGCTCTGTATAAATACTTCCTATGATTGCAGCTGTGGGTTTTCCTGCTGTTACATACTTGTCTGGTGTATAATCACAGCTCAGAATATACTGGTCTATACATACCTTTAGCACCGATGAGCTCATGGGAGAAACATGGGGCCAGCCAGCATTTGCAACCTGCCCACTAATAAGGGAGGCACTGCAGACCCAGATGCAGGCTCAACAATTTCAACACAAACATCCGCCCTGATTTTCTCTTTCCCTTGTAGTTAGGCATCCTTAATTCCTTGCAGCATCAGCTCTACTCTGTCTCTGTGGTGCTTGAGGAATAAATTTCTAGTGGCAGGAAGATGTTTTAATTAAACAATTACAATTGTTGCATAGTGAATGAGTGGAGTTAAAAGTAAAAGGTATGTCTTCGAGGACAAGAAAAAAACAATGAAAATATATTAAAAATTTTAGTGGTCAAAGAAGTGTATCATTAAATGGATGTGACAAGAATGCCAGAAGTGATATGGGGGGGGGGGGGGGGGGGGAAACAAACAAACAAACAAACAAACTAAAACCCAAACAAGAAGTAATGAATATTTCAGCTTTGGAAAGGGGCAGAACAAGAGACACTCTTTAAAGGGCAAAGTCCTCTCTAGTCCATAAATAATCAAAGATTATATTCAATAACATCTATCTTAAAGAGGGGCAGCAGGCCTAAGTAAGTCAGAACAGCTGGCTTTGGTGTTAATTTTCAGTAAACCCTGACATGCTTGGCTGGTTCTCAATGACTGACATAATAGTAATTAAAGCTAGTGAGCAATTACTTACTAAGATGTCTAGTTGGTGTTATAGGTGGAAAATTTCCATTTATTTGACTTTAAATTTCAATGGAAGTTTTACTGAAAATGTGCTGTTGCAACAAAGTTTTGGCAGAGCCCAGGTAAACCTGAGAGGAAACCTGCCTGGTTAACCTGAGAGGAAACCTGCCTGGTTTTCCATTACTCTGCCTGGCAAGGTGCTGTGGACTCAAGGAGGGTTACAGTTCCCAGACACCACCTGGCAATGGGGAAGGACCAGCCCACTGACACCTAGTCCAGATAGCCCCAGTGCTTTGGCTGAGGGTCCAGGGTGAGCTTGGGGTCACAGAGTTTCCTTCTGTGAAGCTTGGTCTCTGTGCTGCAGTGGCAAGCCTGCCAATATTTCCATGGTATAATGTGCTGTCTAGTAGAATGGGGGAGGGGGGGGAAATTTGTTTCAGTTAATTAAGTCATCACATACTATGAACACTTAAAAGCTTGTGTTGACGATGGGTGATAAAGACAGTTTTCTTAACAGTATAAGATATGGGAAGCTGGAAGAGATCTCAAGTAACCTCCTATGCCACACCTGGGTTAGATAGCAGTCTTAAGCGAGTGTTTAAAGGTAACAACATCAGCTTGAGCTGCTTATTTCAGACATCTAGTGAAGTCAAAGAAAAAAAAATGTGCTGAATGGTTTCACAACCATTAAAGTGTAGAAGAGATGTTTCCAGCTATGCAGAATACATCGCTGATACCTCAGTACCGTCTGTACAAAAAGATGCTGGGGGCATTCACTCCACTGCAGAGCTGCTGCCTTCATCAGCAAAGCATTAACACTGAAAGGAAATACGTCATGTGGAGCATAATCCCCTTGCCTACCACTTGAGCCAAGTTCTAAACCCAGTGCATCACATAATGGTAAATAGCTTTGGAAATCAATACACTGTCCTAATTTTGCTACATAAAGTGAGAAGGAGACCTTGTGCTGTTACTAACAGTGAAACAGAAGGTGTTTATCAGCCATCAAAAGCAAAACTAAAAATAAAAGGATACCTGCTTGGCTACAGCTCAGCAGAACACTTTGAAGTGGATGTTTCAAGTTCCACACACTCAAATGGAAAGTATTCACAGCATTCATTCAGCTTTACATGTATCACGCACCGTTCCTGGCTCATTTATCTTAAGACTTGGGAAAGTTACTTTCTCCTCAGTACCAGATTGTCTACACCTAAATTATTACCTAGCTGTTTATTTCCAAAAGGAGGGTCTGTACCTCCTCTCAGGTGGAAGCTTGCCTATGGCAGGAAGCGATGGATGCATGTCATCAGCATCAGCCTCCTTTTCACTCTCTGACTGAGGTAAAACTTCTATCTCTTCCACCACAGACCAGCCAACTCTTCCCACCCTTTTTTTCCAAGATGGTTGGGTTTAGCTTCTTCACTAGCAGCGCAAGCAATTGACCCAGTTTCCAGATTGCCAGAGTCAGGCTAGCCCAACAAACAGCTCCACATGCATGAATTAATAAAAGTGCTCACTCTAAGATTGACATTTCTCCTTTGAATGCCCAATTTTAACTTGGTCCTGAGCAAAGTTGGAGGGCTTGGCACAAAACATTCTTAAACTTCCCCAGGAAGAAGCAGCTACTGAGGCAGACAACTTTTTTATACCCCACCTTATTTACTGTTTCCTACAGGTCACTTGGTGGCATCCTCTTGACTTGTAACACCTTGTCACCATTCAAAGGCACTTCAGCCTAATATATCACTAGTGTACAGAAATAGATACTTTATTTATGTCCTCAAAGCCCCATTATAATGGTTACGAACCACCTATTTCCCTCCTTCATCTACAGAGTGATAAAATTTATCTGAAACCTCCAACAAACTGATATAAATCTTCTGATGGTGCCTCAGCTCTCTTAATACACTTCTTTGCTCTTAATAATGCTTTTGCACTCTACAGTTCTTATAAACTTTCTGCAAAATGCCATTTAGCCCTTTTTTCAATTCAGCCTCAAAGAAAACAAACATCTTAATTATCCCTGCTTTTACACCGATAGTAACTGGGCAGATACAAGCTCAACAGAAAATTATTTACCCATTATTTTCTCCAGAACATCTGATGTCAAATTAGGCTGTTGCAGAAAATGTGGTTGTTCCTGGTATTGCTCATTAAGAACATGCAAGACACGGAATACTGCTACTAGCCTCACCCATAATGAGATGGGCAAACATCCATATAATGTGTGGCTAAAACAGCTGGCAGTTAAAGCAACTGCGCTCCTTGAAGCTATTGGGAAATCAAAGACAAGATAACTCAGAAAACAAATTTCCCTGAAATTGTCTCCAGTGCCCAAGGCTTCATAGTACTACGTGAAATACATCTAATTGTGTTCAGACTGACAGCATTCATGCTGGGCTGACTCAGGCAACCTAGTCAGGAATAACTCATTTTCTTATATACAGTCATATACACTGCCAGAGCCATGAACTGACATTTTGGTTAAATGGGAATATTTTACCTGGCTTCAGGAACAAAAGAAATTTTGTACAGTATTTCTGAAAAATAAAAAAAAAAAGTATCACCATTATCCTCTGGATGGGACCAAAGCCATTTCCTTCCCATAGACACTGTGCCGCCAGCAGCAAAAGGATCACATCCTTAACTTCAGAATTTGGGAGTGTGCAGTTAGCACTTCTTCAATCTGTACTCCAGGCACTCTGAAGCATGACCACCACAAGGGACAGGTTATTTATACAGTAGAGGGGATGTTTTGCTAAAACACTGGAGTCAACTAAGTGCCAAAGTCCTTAGCCAGCATCTTCCAGATTGAATGCCAAGTCAAAGAAAAACCTCACAGCTGTGTGCACATGTGAACAAGTTTTTTACAATGCCTACTGCAGCCTGATAGAATATTTTGATCGGTTATCCTGTAAACACCAGGAAGCAAACTGCTAGAATGAGAATAAGAAAAGTCTCCTACAGTCAAACTGGTGACCTTTGATTTTTTATTTCACTTTCAGTTTTTCTATTAACCATTATGCCCCACAATCATTGAATAATATGAACTAAGCAGTGTATAGGTACTAGCAATAAAATGTGAATCCTAGGAGCAGAGGGCCTGCAAGGCTTGCTGAGCATTGCCTTCTGGCACTATGGAGCCAAGCACAGCATGTTCTGTTCTTTAATCAGCAGTCAGTGAGATAAGCTACTTTTTTGCCCTGTTGGACACAAGAAAATCAAGTTGCACACAAGGAAGTATTTGAAAGCAGTAGCAGGTGTATCAGGTTTGCACGCCCAGGTTTTTGTAGTGGAGGGAGCTTCAGGGGTGGCTTCTGTGAGAAGCTGCCAGAAGCTGCTCCCATGTTTGGTATATCCAATGCCAGCCAGCTCCAGGATGAACCCACCACTAGCCAAGCCAATCAGGAGTGACAGTATTGCCTCTGTGGTAACATATTTAAGAAAGGAGGGCGGAGGGGGAAGTTATTGTGCAGATGAAAAGTGCAGAGTGAGAGCATGTGAACAATGCAGACACTAGGGTTAGTGCAGAAGGAGGGGGAGGAGGTGCTCCTGACTCTGGAGCTGAAGTTCCCCTGCAGCCCATGGAGCAGACCATGGTGAGGGTGAGGCAGCTGTGCCCCTGCAGCCCATGGAGGATAACCAGGGTGCAGAGATCCACCCGCAGCCTGTGAAGGAGCCCATGCCCGAGCTGATGGATGCCTGAAGGAGGCTGTGACCCCATGGGAGACCCATGATGGAGCAAGGTCCTAGCAGGGACCCACTGATCCATGGGGAGAGGAGCCTACGCTGGAGCAGGTTTTCCTGGCAGGACTTGTAGCCCTCTGGGGGACACATGTTGAAGCAGCCTGTTCCTGAAGGATTGCATCCTGTGGGAAACTGATCCAAATTGCAGTAGTTTGTGAAAAACTGTTTCCTGTGGGATGGACTCACACTGGAGAAGTTCATGGAGGAGTCTCCCATGGGAGGGACCCCATGGGGAGCAGGGGTAGGACTCCTTCCCTGAGCAGTGCCAGAAACAACTGACCACAATCCCTATTCCCAGTCTCCCTGCGCTGCTGGGGAGGATGAGGAAAAACTTGGAAGGGGGGAGGGGGGAGGGGAAGGTGTTTCTAAGTTTTATTTTACTTCTCATTCTCCTGCTAATTTATTCTGTTAGTAATGAATTTAATTAGTAACCCCACTTTGAGTCTGTTTTGCCCATGACAGTGATCTCTCTGGGCCCTTATCTCAGCTCATGAACCTTTTGTTATATTTTCTCTCCTCTGTCCAGTTGCATCAAAGGGGAGTGAGACAGCAGCTTTAGTGGGTACCTGGCATCCAGCCAGAGTCAACCCACTACAGCAGGTCACTTCAGATGTCCAAGCCCACCCTCTCTGTCACAGGAGGCTCTGCCACACACTCCAGCCTCAGCAGCAGCTCCCAGGAACAGTTTTATCGCCCTGGGAGCTCCAGCTAAAACTTACTTGTATTAGCCCAGATTCCCCTCCCAAAAGCTAAAAATAGTTTTCCTGCAAAGCTTCTTGTGGAGAAAAACTGCAAGGGCCAGTGAAATGGAGTCAACTTCAGAGTTCTTAAACAGTATTATTTAGGGCGGAAAGGGAAGATAGACCCTTTTAGCTTCACATGTGAAGAAGACCTGTGATGTTTCTATGAGCTGTGACTTCATCTGAACACTAGAAACTGCTTCTGCATGTTCTTTGATGATTATAGTCTGTATATCTTCATCCCTCGATATTTGCTAATGTCCACATTGGAGGCCTATGACAGTTACTACAGCTATCTAATCATTGTATTTCAGCATGTATTGCAAAAATCACCAGGTATTAAAAAAACACTACTTATATCTATCCCCTTAAAGAACAATGAAGAAAAACTTTTTATTTGCTCTGTTATATTTACCAGAACATTTAATGTTGTTACATAGCCATGTTGAAAGTGGTTAACAGAAAACAAGGGAAAAACATTCACCAGAATGAAGGGTTCCACTGCCTGACCCTCACTTCAGACTGGAGATACGAAAACCTCTCTCCTTCAGTTGGAGTGCAGAATGTGAGGAAGTAGGAAAATACTAACTTTTCTACAACATCTGTTTAAGTATCACCCATGTGTTTTGCTCTCCTCATTTCTGAACAGAGAAGTACTTTGCTCATAACAATTCTCGTGCAAGGAGATGACCTGAAAAGCATCAATGTGTAAATGAATTCATCAGAACAATTGCTGCCACTTTGGGGAGACATGCAATCTGTGACAGATAATACACAAACACACATCGCTATAGCAACACTTACATATATGTTTGCTGAAAGGTCCAATCCCCAAGGGACTCATTCAAGCCTTCATGGAAAATTTTAAGTCTCTTGCGAAAGACACCATCCCATAAGATGGAGCTGGCCAACACACCATCCATTGTATGAATTACTGGTCACTTGGGGCTGAAACAAGTGATGAGAAACAGTTTGTGTGAAACCCAACATCCAAACAAAACTCTCCAGGACTAAGTAAATAACAAAAGTATTCATAGAAATACAGTATCTTCCTGTGAGAATGCACAGCAATCAGTAAATATGAAGTTAATTGTTTGCCCTGAAGAGTTAGATCATCTCTTCTAAGGTATGCAGTTTTGATGCAACATATATCTAGTACTGGCTGGCATGAAGTTACTCCAGTAAAAGCAAATAGAAAGATTCACATGCACCCAAAGATAAGTGGCAATCAAAACACAAGAAGAAACATATTCAGTATGTTCCTGAAATAATGTCCCTTCTTCTTTTTTAAGGATCTTCATATATTACATATACTATTACTTATGTATTACATACATATATTATGCAAGCACTAATACAGGTTAACTCTAAGCTTGAAGTTTATTCTATCTCAGCTGTCATCTCTTAATAAAATATCAATTACGGCATAATCCACTGGGCCTTTTTTTCTGGTGTGTCACTGTTCTCTGATTTTCACTGAAACCAGGAACACAAAATGTGATGTTCCAAGCACCTGACATACTGAAAAAATGTACAATATTTCTAACATCTGGGTTAAAATCACCTTATATTTACATGCATTCTGCACACAGAGTTGAGTTGAATTTGAAATGATACATCTGGATTTGATTTCAACTGATCTACTGATAATATTAAAATGTGCTTTGAAAGCATTCTGCTCAGTTACATCCAAAGTTCAAACGGATTTTAACCTCAATGAGGTAAACCCGAGTCAGAAATCAAACAGGTAAATTTGTTGTAGTAGCTGTAGTAGTAGTAGTAGTAGTAGTAGTAGTAGTAGTAGTAATAGCTGAAATTTCGTTCTTCTGCCGTATCTGTCCATAGCTACATCCTTATGTAGGACTGGCAGAAGGAAGGCAAGAGTGCAACCTGACAGCAAAAAAAATCAAGAATCCAGTCCTGAGATTTATGCAATGTAAGGAATTGTATTTTGCATTTTCTTTTCCAGCATCTGTCATCACACCGATGAGCCTCAGCCTAGAACAGTGTCATTTTTAAAACAGCCAAACTATGTGGGTGGCTATTTTAAACATTGTTGGACAAAGTTGCATATTCTAGAGGTCACAGGGTTGGAGGAAGTTGTAGCCATGTGCCCGGCATATTGTTGACACAAGGCACAATGTCTTTGTTTATTAGACACTGATTAGATCTTCTTTTTGTGTTAAATGCCCTTTCCTAATTGGCACTGCTCACTGGCATGGACTGTGAGAGTTCCACGTGAACTGCTAGCCTCAGCAGCAGCCTTTAGTCAAAGGAATCAGAAATAGCCAGGCACTTGCCCTGACCAGTGCCTGTGAATAATCCTGCTGACACTTCTGCCTGGAAAAAGCATTCAGCCAAATATCTCTGACAAGAGTTTTCAGCATTAGCAAAAACTTATAAACTGCTAATAGTCAGACATTAACTCTTACCATAAGAGGAGAGAGAAGTGAACCTGGTGACAGAAGGCACAGCTGCTTGCTGGCCATCAGCATCACCTGCCCCAGTGCAGCACTCACCAGTGCCCAGACATCCTTTCCAGAGCTCGCCCAAGTGACTTTAACCCAGCAGGCAGACTGTGCTCTGAAATTCTGGATGAGCACTCACATGTCTCTTCCAGTGGCTCTGCCATGGGGGCTGCATTTCCAACAAAGAACAGTAATATCACAGAGGGTGAGTGATATTTCAAATGCTAAAGTCCTTTCTCCAGTGAACACATGTCCATCCATCATCATATGAAGGGGCACTGAAGGCAGCCACCTGATACCCTTCAACTTTCAGGTTGTGAGTAAAGGTGATCTAAAACCAATTGACTGTTACCTGTTTTCTGAGTTAATCTGTCTATTGTAACTAACAAAATTGCTTTCTGCTTGCATTTGAAGTTTGTATGAGAAAAGAAAATTTCTCTTTGACATTTCTGGCAATGTCAAACAGTTCTGTAAGCAGTAACCCACTATGTGGTTACTGCATTTTGAAACAATCTCTACATTGCTGTTTCCTGGTTGCTCATGCCTGTGTAAAGAGTGTAACAAGTTCTTGAGTTTCTGCAGAGCATGACATACTAATCCTTACAACTACCACTAACAAGCTGAAGAGAAATTTCTGCCATACCCACTCCTGTTTCTTAAAACATCTCTCTCAAACTTATTGAATAAGAGCCGAGTATGGTGACAGATTATACAGTCACTGCTGCTCTGTGCCACCTTGCAGAGGGTAGTTGGTGCTCTTTGTCCAACTGTTTGACTCATCTTTTGAGGAAGCCTCTATGAGCTGATGCATCCAGAATAGTTTCACATAATTTTGAGGCATCAGGCATAAACAAAGATGACATTGAAATGACAAATTTCCCATGACAAATTCTAGATGGGGGAAAAAATGTTTTCCCCAATTATAACTGAGGAAATGCCAGGCCAGCCCCTAGGCTAATATACCTTTGAACTTGGAGGGAGCAGGTCCATGTGTCTTAACTCTGTAGGGAGAAGACAACTTTTGTCTGATTGCTTTTAAGAAAAAGGAAAAAAAGTAGAACAACTTTAGATGGTATCTATAGGTAGAAAAAAAACATACTTGTGGTGGTCCATAAGTACAAAATTTCAGTCAGTATAGATTTAATTACTTCTGCCGTCAGTACTTAGAAAGGTAAAAGAGCATGAAGCAATCATATTTAAGTGCACTAAAATCCTGTCTCTGCCATCACTGGGAAAATCCAGAAAAAAACACATTGCAAATGTCACTGAATTGCTAAGGAACTGAGGCTAGGCTCATCACAGTACCTATAATGCTGGGAGAAGTTATTCAGAACCAAAGCAAGATAATCCCATTTGTTCCACAAGAGAGAGGACTCAGTCTCAGAGGCACCTCTGAGAATTTCCATGGCCTGCATCCCAGGGCGAGTTTGGAGTGGATACTAAGAGGCATGCAGATGGGACAGCGAAATAAGGGATCCCTGAGGAGTTGAGCCCCTGTGCTACTGGGGCTCACACTGATACCAACACGTGAAAAAGAAAAAAAAAAAGGTGAAGCCACATAAAGTACAGTCATGCAGAGTGGCTCTGCAACCAGGCTTACCCTCAGCAGCACAATCTGTTCAGTCAGTTCTCGCTTACCAGACAGCAGATTACTTCCTCACAGATAACACCTCACAGGACAGAAATAACAAAGCTGTATGTATCTACTTGGTCAGTGTGGCTATGGCAATACCACATAGATCATGTCCATATGGATAAATCTGCTTTCAACCCAAACTGTGATGACCATGCGCATGCTGCCTCTAGCTCCCAAATTGTCCCTGTCTACCTTGGTCTGCAGGAGAATTAATTGGCACAGTAGAAAATCACAACAAGGAGTGTGTGAACAATTAAAGACCACTGTCTGAGTCTATACTCTGGTACTAATACTTTTAGCATGGCTGAGGTACCCAAATCAGTTTTATTTGGGTGAGGCACAGCTCTGCTCCCACTGAGCCAGCTGGAAGCACCATGTCCACAGCCCCAGAGCACAGCACCAGGAGCTGGTAGACCTGAGCAGGTTCTGTACCCCTGTACCTGGCTCCCTCCTGCTTCCCTCTCTAGGACCTCAGGACCAGTGACTCCAATCCCACCTGAGATAGTTTCCAGTACCCACAGGACAGCACACAGTAACTGGGAAGCCCTCCGTGAATGAGTCCACCTAGCAGCATCATGCAGAAATCCAAGCTGGTTTTATGTAGAGCTGCCTTGGGAAGCCATAGTACCTGTATTACTCAGGTCTTCCAGCCCCACTTTTCCTTGGATAATTAAAGCTGACAGGACATAAAAGTAGTAAGGAAATAAGTAAAAGCTTAGGCTGCAGACTATCGTCCAGGAAAACCCCTATAATAGCACAAACAAAACTTTAATTTGTACTTTTAGCTTTCATTGCACAGCTTTTGTTTGGGACAATTTCTGTGTCCTTCACAAGCATAATAAGTGACATAGGGACTGATCCTGCAGCTTTTATGCATTCTTTTATTTTGAGTGCCTGCTTTTGCAGGACTAAGGTCTAAGTGATCATTTCTATCTTCTTCTTTGTATATTATTGATCTCTCTGTACCTTTGCCTTGTTTCCCCTGGCAAAGCCTTTCAAAGCCAAAGGAAATGAAACAATACTTCCCTCTACTGGAAGACGCAGGAATTCTGGAAATTAGTGCCAAGTGTTAAATTTTTCTGAGCAACTTTTGCTAGGTTGAGAGACAGGCCACAGCAGCAGGGGACAAAGAAATCAAAGGGGAGGTAAAATTTTTTTTGTTTGGTTCTTAGCCCTTGATTAAAACTTTGGGGAATTCCTATATAACTCACTCTTTTTCCTCCAAATTTTAGTCAATATAGTATGTTTTTTACTTTATTATTATTTTATTTATTATTTTTATTTTATTATATTATTATTTTAATAATCTATTAGTTTAATTATTCATGCTCCTCTGAAAACTCTCATGCCATCCAGGGCTATATACTGATATTTTTAAGTCTCTGTGTGTAATTTCCTGGATCTGTTGCATAGTTATTTGCTAGATTTTCTCAGGCTACAGTTGCATGGCCTATTCTAGGACTCCAATGAGAGTTTTGGAAAAAAAAAATCAATCACCACCAATGAACATCTTTGAAACTCCCACTGGGGGTATGATTGAATGGCTAGCCAGGGGAAGGCTCCAGGGGACATGGAAAATTTCACTTGTGGCTTATAGATCTTGTTGAGAAGGCTGTTCCACAGGGCTGGAAAGGGTGATTCCCAACGGAGTCATAGAAGCCCAGAGATTTCCAGCTTTTTTTATAAATTAGGATCATGTAAAGCAAGGTCAAGCACCAGCTGTCCCATTCCTGATTTCCAGGCATCATCTACTGGCAGCTGTCCAGAAGCTTTTCTATAGATAGACAGATTTCTAGTGGTTGTGAAGGCCACAGGGAAATTTGATAATAGGGGAGGTTTATACCAACTAGTTCCCAGATACCTATGTTCTCAGTTTTGCCTCTTTAAGGTTGCCTTCCAGTCTCTTGCAGGGTTCTGCACAATGCTTACATTACCTTCCATACCTTCTGATTATTCATAATTTACTTCTGTAATCAAGTTAGGCCCACAAAAGTAAGTTTTTTCAACAGGCTTAATGTCTACAAACTTGTCTTCATATGAAATCCAAAGCATCTTGAATTGCTCTTTAACTGACAAAGTATCATTATCTCACACCTCTTTAACCAATGAGGTAACAAATGAGGTATTCAGAGGCTAATAAATGTTACCATTTCTGGACCGAGAAACAGAACTACACAATAGAAAACTACAGGCAGGAAAACAGACACAAAACAATTTTTTTCAACTGAAAACAGAAAGAATTATAGGTTAGATCTCCATGTTGATATCCTGAGACCATCTTTGGTATGCATGCAGCTCTTATAAAGCAAAGCTTTTACCAATTCAGTAGTAGTTGTTCAAGGATGCCACCTCTAATCCAGGGCTTGCGCTTTGCCAAGGCTCTGGAATAAACCCCTGTTGCTTTGGAAAAATCACAGTGGCATCCTCAGGAGCTACAAGAGGTCAGACTGCCCTCTCCTGCCTCCTAAGATCAACTTGAGTGACAGGATTAGCAAGCTAACTAAAAGAACGCTAAAATGTAATAACACAATTCATGGCTTTGACATGCTCTGCTGAGGACTCTTTCCCTCCAGTTTTTGTTCACTGAGTCAGTTCCTCTGTTTCACAAGGAATTTCAGATACTGTTTCTTTCCTGTGTCCAGGAACACACTCGCTCAAAGTCTGAAAAGGAAGGAAAATGTACTGTTGCTAAAAATGGCCATATCGTCACTTCAGGCAGGTCATGAGCTCTTTACGCCAGCAGCTAAGCAGTCATGCTCAGCTAACTCCATTCAATGAAATCAGGTTGCATGTATGAGTAACTACTTATTCAGCCTCATATTGAATTCAAACCTGGTCACTTAAAGTCAGAATCAGCAGAAGACCATAGCAGATCACAAGGCCTTAAGTCACATTGTAGTAAAGGACTTTCTGTTCTTAATTATTCAGAGCAAGACCTCAAGACTTGGCATCTTGAATTGAGCAGGAAAAAGGGCCTCTTTTTTTGTAGGAAAACAGCACAGCAACCTCCTAGAAACAACATAGCTGGAAAGAATAGAGCTGGAGAGATTTCCTTTTAGGGCAAATCTCTCATTTTATTATTAACATTTGTACTGCTGCTGTGCTAAAAGGTCCTGGCTAGCTTGGGCTCCACCAGGCTAAGTACCACGCTGATGACTTTATCTGCAACTTGAGGCTCAAGTTCAGCCTGTAGCACAAAGACCAAGATCACTTATCACAGCTGAAAGGTAACCTGCTTGTCCTTCAACACAGAAAACTGTGGCAGAGAAAGAGAGGTTCCCAGGTGAGGGATTGCCCCTACAGGTTGCGTGGTCACTACTGTCTCAACATCTTTCCTTCTAAAATTGGGACAAAATTTGAGAAAAATAAGTGAAACCCTCAGCCTCTGCAGACTTTCGCATCTGATTCTTCAGAACTATATGCCTTGTTGCTGAACACGGAGGTCCATCATTCCACATTATAAATAGGCATTTGCAAAATTGGAAGAAATCTCAACCAGGTTTATGAGATACACCTGAGTGTGGCAGCAACTGCTTTTAAAAAGCCTGAAAATACCCCCCTATATTTTTAGCATTGGTCCCACGCTGGCTTTGCTTACTATAATAAAGTTGTTACATTCAATCACTGCAACTTGTTGGACTTAATTATCTTAGAGGTTTTTTCCAGCCTTAATGATTCTGTTGTGCCCTTTTTTTTTTTTCTTTTTTGTTGGGTTTTCTTGGTGACTGTTGCTCCCATCTGGAATTTGTTCAGTCATGTTCCTCAGATGCTTGGACTGATACATCCCAGTGTGACAGGAAAAAAATTGTGCATTCTCTTCATGGTGTCACATATGACTTATGACCATGTTTTATCCCTCAAAAGGCACAATCTGAGGCAGTAAAACCCTTTAGCCTCACAGAAAGCCATCTGAGCGCACACTGTTCTCTACTGCATTTATATTCGGCTGGGTAGATGGGGATTATTCTTTCAGACTGGAGAGCAGTGGAAACCATGGCTTACAGCAGCTGAGAACTACTAAAATAAGCTTTCTCTTGTTTGTGTACTTGAAAACAAAGATGTAGAGTCCCAGGATTTGCAGGAGATGCTGCAGCCCCTGGGGGTTAGCACTGTGTGTCGTGGGTGTCAAGCTTCAGCCTTACAGGTAGCATGATAGCATGAAACAGTCATGGAGAGTCTAATCCTGGATGGCTTCATCTTGTAGTTCTGCCTGAGGGTAACTATAGCTGATGAGTTTGCTGTAATAGCAGGGGTTTTCAGATATATACAAATTACTGTATGTAATAGTAAAGTCACACATACTTTTGGTATGCTTAAAAAAAAAGTTGAAGAAAGCAAAGATTAAGCAAATAGCATAAGGTTTGCTCATAAAATCCATTAAATAATAAAGATAATTGTCCTCTAATGAGGACAAGTTTTGGTTTCTGGCTCCCAGACCATGAAAGGTCGGCCATTCCAGAGCAGGCTATCATTTAACAGTCTTCAACAGCATGCAATTCCCAAAACCATCACTTGACATTTTACATGTCTTTACAGTGAATTGTCAGACTTCACTGCACAGAGGAACCTAAGAAGAGCTTTTGAAGACAATATCCCATTAGTTATTCCACTTGGCTGTGTTTGCCTACCTTGGGAGGAACCCCTTGCCAAACAGCCTCCAGTTCCTCATGCAAAAATATAGCACAACAGTATGAAATCCCCTTTTTTATTTCCATGTCATGGGCACTAAATGCCACATGCCACATGATGCCAGGGACCACAGCATGTGCCCTGATCATCACCACACAAAGTCTGAAACCCAGAACCCCATAGTGGTTCTCTGGGAGCAAATACAAGGTCATATTCCCAAGAGCAGCAGAGATGTCCTTCTTCCAAGATTTTATTTCAGGGTGGCATGACATTCTGAAACACACGGTCTAGGCAGGCACATGACATCAAACATGAAGCAGGTTTTGCAATAATAAATTCTGAGGCATGTGCTACCCACCTTAATATTCGGTGTAGCTCACTAAAATAGCCACTCTTCATGTTTGGTTTTTTCGTTTCTCAGCTTCCTTAAATAGAACATTTAACACAGAGAGTTGCATACTCTCCTCAGCCTTTTCACAGGGGCTGTTTTCTAAATCTTCAAGAGTTTCTCTTTTTCCCACCTCTGGTGTCCATCTAATTTTCTGCATTTGCTATTCCAGATCTTGCTCATATGCTGCAGAATCACATGTGAAGCCTTTAAAATAGCAGAATAAGCTTTATACAGTAAGTTCACAAAATAGGAGAATGGATAAGAAGTCTATCTCAATGCTTATTAGTGATGCTCAGCAAGCAGAGTGAAAGAGCAGTGCCTCCCCATGATTTCTGCTCTGTCTCTGCCTATGGCTGACTGTTGTTTGGTTTGCGCTCCATTATAGCCCCAGATCCCTATTTTTTTTGCTTTGTTTCTGCGTAAATACTTGCAAACTGTTTGTAATTCCACATCTGATTTTGCTTCACTAGACACAGAACTTTTTACTTGATCTTAGAGTTTTTTCCAGCCTTAATGATCCTATGATTCTATAAATCAATCAGCTAAAGTTTAGTAATGACATTTCCCCAATGGATTTAACTTGGAGTTCTCCTGCTCTCCACAGTAATGCCCATCCGTCTTAGATTGGTTAGGTCTTGCATTTCTCCACTACCTCATGATAAAGTTCATCAGTCCTTGCTAAGACGAACTAATTTATCAAAATGTTTGCTGTTCTAGTCCATGTGCTGAGCCCCTCGCAGGTAAAATTGTGTCAGAACCAGAAGTATAGAAAAAAACCAACACACAAAATATTTCAGCTGGGCCTTATTCTTTACAAACTGGTCAAAGGAAAAAAAAAACAGGTATTGTTTTCACACATGGGAAGTATTTCTTCCTAGGACAAAGGAAAGTTTTCAAACATGGTCAAAAAGTTTTAGATTTGGGGATTTTAAACCTGGATAATCCGGCTACATAAGTGTGGATGAACTAGCTATTCTTGCTGGGTCTGCCTAAGTAAGAAATTAATTGACATGCTTCTTCCTCCACTTCAAATGTTTTTCTAGAAGTCTTATGTAATCTATAAACTTTCACTCATTTTCTCCTGCTGTTCTCTTCCTTCTTATTCCTCCTAACTGATATATTCTAAGGCTAAGGACTGTTCACCTGATGCCAGCACAAACCAGAAGGTTCCCTGAACTCTTGTGAAGGAAAAAAATCAAAACTGATGTAAAGATTTCTAGTGCTGGAGTATCTACCTCTGCCATAATTTAGCAATTCCAATTATGCCTTCCCTATGGTAAATAAGTAAATTGTGCCTTGACGTAAGTGTCCCACAGTCCAACAAGCCAATCAGGAGGCAAGCCCAGCCGTCTTGCTGGCCCAGCATCCAACTATCTCTTCAGTACAATCACCTCTAAAGATCTAGTCCTTTCCAATGTATTTTTTGGCTGTACCTCTACATTTGAAACTGAACACAACCTACCAAACACTATTGATTGAAACATTATGTTATCATATTACTTTCAATAGCACTTACTCCAACCCCAAATAGCATTTGCTTTTGATCCTCTGTACCAGATGTTTTCACTGAGATATCCACAATGGCATCTGATTTCCTGAGTGATTAAAAATCATTTTTAACTCAAATTACTCTTCCCATACGCATATACAGTATTTAATATGAAGTTGTATCATTATGTTGGGTAGCTTAGTTTGGTCCTTCTGATTAGCAAGTCACACAGTATTTTTATTACACTAGATAAATAATTATCTGCAAGATTTGTGTCTGATCTTCTTCACTTCCTCTTTTACCAGCTTACGAAGACAAATATTTTTAAACTGTCAGTCAAGACAGATACATGTGTTATCAAGTCAGATCCTTCTGTTTTCTAAGCAGTTATGCAATCAGGCCTGACCTTTATCCACTTGCTTACCAAATAGCTAATTGTGGGAACTTTTGTCTAAACCGCTATTCTGAAAGCAGCATTTGCACTATCACTACATCACCTTGTGTCTCTAAGAAGAAAGGTGACACCACACTGGTAGAACAGTGTAGAAACTTTCCATTTCTTCCTGTGTATAAAATTATTTATTGTTCATCTCCTCTAGGGTAAAATAAAAATTAAAATTTAAATAAAAATTAAAATAAAAGTTAAAAAAAAGAGGTGGTTGGAAGGATAAAATAATATAGGATTATTTAAGTTGTCTTACATAATAGTTATTTAGAACATAAATTTAAACCTCTTAGGTAGTCTGAAGCAAAAGATCAAATGAAACCCGTGGTCCCATCAGTGCTATTAATGGGAGAGTGCCTCAACTCCAATGAGGATGTCTCACATAGGATCCATTGGAAAGCTCCTTGACAGCTTTTGAGTTCCTGTCCAACAACAAAAGAATTTGGGCACATAAAAGTAGGATCTAGACCTCCAGGTACATCACACATTTCTTCACATCCCTACTGATCTTCCACCTACTCCGCCATGCACAAAGTGAGTGAGAGTGAGAGCTGACCAGAGAACTGCTGCTCTGCAGGCCAGTCCCCTGTGAGGCCATGGAGACGGCATTGCTGGTACGGGAACAAGGGTTGGGTCAGGTGGTAACAAAGCAGCAGATGGTGGAGAAGCTTGAAGCTTGAAACATGCTGAAAGTCACAGCCTGCAGTTCCACAAACCATATTATCTGTTATCTATTTTCAATACCCAGAGTGGATTCACAGGACAAAGGTCTTCCTGTTAGCCTGGGTTCCCATGGAAATGAAGATTATGCAATTTCTGTTTCTCTGTCAGCTCTTCCTTCAATTTTCTGGACCAATTTTTGGCCTGTTTTGGTGCAATGTGACAGGACCTTGCAGTCCTCAATAAATTAAAGTTTTTAAGAGTTGAATAAAAGTCAGCATCTAGAGAGAGAAGAAATTCAAATCTTCACTAGAGGAAAGGTTTCAAATCAAGCCTTCTTCCTCTGGACTGTTGGGCTATTTGGCCATCTCTCCAGCCAGAAGCAAAATGTCTTGCCTCTTGCCCAGCCAGTAGTTAGGTGAAAGGGCAGGGTGCTATAGATACATTTAAGGAACACGATGGGAAAAAGCAAAGGCTGCCAAGAGCTACAGGGAACATTATTTCTGCAGACACAGAGGAGCAGCACAGTTCAATTAGCACAGAGGCAGCTGCTCTCAGCTCCCCTGAGCTTCCATGTCCAACAGCAACTAGGAGCATCTGAGGAAAAATACCTGCAGTGGAGCCCTAAACTAATCTTCTTCCAGTGTGAGTCCTGCTTTTTCCATCTATTCCTTGAGCATAAGTGATGTAAAATGGATGCTATCTGAACCAGCTCTAGCCTTTTAGCTCCATGGGGCAAAGCTGGGGTTTGCCATGCTGCGTTTGAGGGGTTGGAAGTGGGTGTCCCTTACAGGGGAGGAAAACAAAGGGATGGTATGGGGCAGAAGGGCCAGGCTGTCCACTTCTACAGCCCCCTGTGATGAGGAGGTGAGGGGTGACTGCTGCCAATGGCCAGACATGAGCTCAGTATCTACACCCTTAAGTGTCAGCAAGCAGCAAACCTGGATTTCCACAGCTGTGGCTTGGTCCAAGCAGGTGATAAGACCAGAGGTGTTTTACCATCTTAGACATCTGCCATCCTCGACAGATCCTCTGTCTGCCTCACCTGGGTATACAGCCAGATCTGGGTTTCTACCAGTGGACAGCAACTGCTGCTTCCCATCTAGATGGATCCCGAGATCAGCCTTTAACTTTGAAATCCTCAAGCCTGTTTTCTGAAGTAGTTCCACTTTGAAAGCAAACTTCACTGAGACCAGAGAGGGAGGATGTCCTGGGTGAATTTGGTAGCTTCACAACACTTAGTAAGGCTGGGGGGATGACTGAGCTCCTGTACAACTTCCAAGAACTGGCTCTGCATTTTATCCAAACAGTGTGGATTATTAAAGAAAAAAAGATGTTGAAGATGTTCAAAACCAGTTTGTCTGATGCAAAACGTAATAAAGTAACTTTACAGTCTCAGCTTTTCCCAATACGATGTGTAAAGTCAGCCAACCAGTGTCATCTGGAAAACCTCAGACATTTTAAAGAGTCTCCTTTGCTGTTCAAGGACAGCAAAAGAGGGGGGGAGGGGAAGAAAAAAAAGAAAAAAGGTTTTCTACATCTGTTTAAGGAAAACACTAGACAGTGCTTGATTTAACATTTGAGGGAAACTGATTACAGCCAAACGTTTGATGTGTGTTTTTGCAGCACAGAAAGACATTCTAGGGCATTTTACAGCCACTAAAAATGTTGTGTTCCAGTGTGGATAAACACTCCGTTATCTGAGAAGCTGAATCATTATTCCTCAATGGTAGTGTCATGACATATTTTTAATTGGGAGTTTGCGGTGATAACAACTAAAAGTGCATCATCTTTTCCAGGAAGCTTGCCTAATGCAGAGATCCATTTGATCTTCTGATTTCTCTATCGACTTGTGCTGCATGCCAAAATAACAAGTCATGCCTTCATGTCACCACTAGAAATGAGCTTAGCCAGAGTCCATCTCCAGACAGAAAACATACTCAGAGTCTGAAGGGATTTGAAATCACTAAATCATAGGTTAGGAAATAGCAACCAACAACAGAGTTCAAAAGAATTTGGTAGGATGAGAATAAAGGCTGGGGGAAAACAAAGAGCAAAAAATATCAAGCATATGAAGTTCAACAAGGGAAAGTGCTGGATTCTGCACCTGGGATGATACAACCCTGGATGTTCCAACAGAGAGGGCTAAGACTTGGACTCATTGATTCTTGTGGGTCCTTTTCAACTCAGCATATTCTGTGATTCTGTGTAATTGCAACAGAACTTAGGAGATCTTTGAGAGCACTTTAAATACAGTTTTGTTATGGTACTTTAAGTAATTAAAATCTAGTGAATATGACAAGAAGAATTTAAGCTAACATGCTGAAAACATGAAGAATGAATGTGCTATTCCCAGTAATACTGAGGAGAGATTTTGGGACCGGTCTGTTAGCCCCACTGAGCAGTGCTGCTGCTGCTGCATCACAAACTTGGCTTCCAGCCAGAAATAGGGATGATGAGGGCTCTGCCTCACTTTTGCAGCTCAGCGACTTTATCTTTCATCCGAATGAAGCTGTAAATTCTACTCTTAAGAAAGTCTCTCAGTCATTTACAGTGAAAAACCCTGAAAAATTTTGGACAATTTTCTCACCTGCAAGAATATCTTGAACTATTTCAATGACAGAGCTCTCCAGAAGCCTCTCTGGCATGTCTAGCTCCAAAGACCAGAGCAGATGACAGTGGCACTGTGACTTACTTGGCTAACACGTTGCCACAAATTGTACCCGTGACTTTGATGACATGTGCAATAGACCTCCTTCCCCCAAGATATTTACTTCAAGGCCACGTTCTCCTGATTCTTCTGAAGCCAGTTAGAGGGTCCCCATGTCCCACTGCTCTCGTGCCTGTGTTGCAGGTTTACCACTAGAGGACACTGAATCAACATGAGACCTTGCTGAGGGTTAGAGGGGGGTGCTGCTGGAGGGTGGGGTGGCAGGGAGCGGGGCACTCTGTGGGCACACACCACTGCCTTCTCCCACTCATGAAAACTCTGGGAAAGCTGGAGACTGGATGAGGGGGTCTCAGCTGCACCAGTGGTGGTTTGCCACTTGAGAGTACGATTTCTTGGATGCTTTCCATCCCTTTGGGATTCATTTCATATTTGGGGTGCATTTTTTATGCCGCTGGGGAGGAAAACTGGGAAATCAATGTTATTTTGCATTGTGCAAAGCTCATGTGTTTGTTTATGATGGGCTCTTCACTAGGGAGCCCATTCAAAAGGAATTGTGAAAGAAACCAAACAGGAAAGGGTGGAACAATGATCTCGATAAGAAGCATCACAGGCAATGCTCAAACACAATAGTCAGATTTACAGCCTGGAAGATGTGAGGGCTCTGCCCCAACCCCAGTGAAACTGTTGTTTTTCTAAGGCTGTAGATCCGGAGATCAAAGGGTAAAGATCAAGCCTGCAGAAGGAGCAGGGGAGAGGAGGCTGACAGAGGCATGAATTCTGACTTGGTCTCCAAGAGAACAAAATCTCATCGACTTGTACAAAGTCACACCTACTCACGGGCATGAGGGGAGTGCTGAGTAAAGGAGAGTAGCATGTAAATATGTTTCTGCTGTTTTATGTCAATATCTCCAAAGTTCAAGTACTTGGGACAGAAGCTCTTCAGTGGTATGCAGCAACCTGTAACTGTCCATGCCTGCTCCCAGGAGGGACTACCTACCTCACCACAGCTGTTGTACTGTGATGGGTATCACTCTTCATGAGTGAGGAGCTGGATCCAGGGAACTTGGGAGTGCACAGCATCAAAGTGTATCCAAAGCAGGGGTGGTTCCTGGTATAGGCAGAACAGGCAGAAGACTACTTGAAGTAGAGCAAAAGGAACCAGGGTCCCTTGTTACTTGGCCTCTCTTAGGATAGTGAAGTCATTGATGCCAAATGAAGGTAAGTCAGGCAGGTGAATCAGTAGTTCTCAGTAAACCAACTCTGCCACAGGAGACATCCTTGCTTTCCCCCACTGCAGTTCTCACAGGCACACATGCAAAGGGCATCTGTGCCTTTCCAAGATCCTCTTCATGAAGTTGCCAACCTGCTACACCTTTCCCATGCAGACAACCTAATTCTGCAAGGGATGGGTGCCCTCAAGGGCAGCCTAAAGCCAGCTCCAAGCAAAGCCTTGGCAAGGCATCCAAGCAGGAACCTGCTGAGTCACCATGAAAATGACACCAAGGCACCACCATCACCTCTAGGAGAGGAAAATAAATAGTTTCTCCATCAAGAGCATGACATAGGCCCTGTACCAGTGTAAAGGGACATGTATGTTTATGTGTAAGAGGGGACAGTCACTGCACTATGGTGCAGTTACTCTGGCAGTGCTCCCAATAGGAGAGAAGATTGTCAGCCTGGCACGTTTCGTGCCCCAACATGGAAACCCATGCTGAGTTTGTGGGAGTGTTCACAGCGCCACTGTGGGTGCAGAGTGTCTCAGAGCTGATTTTGGAAATACTAGGTCCTTTATGACACTTCTCTTTCTTTTCCTTCTTTGAAAAAATACATTAGTACAGAGTCACTTTCTGGTCTTCACCATTAAGCACTGAAGAACAATCTTTGCAACAAATAATGCTACTGGCAAACACCTTCAGCTACTTTTAGCAGCTGAAGTAGAGAAGTAGCTGCAGTAGAGAAGGAAAGGGCAGTAGAAGCATGTAAACAGGACTGTTGTCCCCAGAAGTTATCCAAAGCATCTCTCTTGATAGGTGAGAGTTGTGGTACAATGAGAACAGGAGAATGGAAGAAGAGATTAATTTATTTTTAATTGTTGATAAATATTAACCTTTATTCAATTACTGTATTTTCCATGCCACTAGACAATACACTGTTACCACAGAAGCTGCAGGAGACCTTCCATCGAATTCCCTATTTTCCAACAAGTAGGAGAAACCTACAGAGGAGAAACAGGTCCAATTCAGAGGAGGGTTGCAAACCACCATCTCAGGAAGCATCCCATCCAGGTTACTACAGGATGTTTGGTGTGAGAGGAAAGAAAAAAGACTGACTCCACCAGTTACTTCCTAAGGCTTTGGCTTTTTTTTTAATTGTTCTATGTAGCAAATTTGGTTTACTTCTCAAACATCAAAGCAAACCATTCATAGAATTATGAGACATTCTTCCCTGTTCTGTTCATCCATACTGTTGCCAGGCTTGTCTCCAGTCCACAAGCAGCCACTGCTAAGCCAAAGTTGCATTTGTCTGCACAAGCTATTTGATGAGAGAAAATAAAAATCCAGCCTGTTTTAATATCCAAATGGGTTTCAAGACAAGCAAGAGTGATTTCCTTTTTTTCAAATAGAGACAAAGAGTGAAAATTTAAGAAATAATTTTCTGGAAAACGTACCCATGTCAAAATCTTCACAGCTACCAAGAGGCAAGAATACAGCTTTAAATCACAGCATGAGGCAGGAGGGGCTGCACATCCTTGTCATGCACAGCCAAAATCATTATCCCGGAAGGAATCTAGATAAATCCCATATTGATATAACTCACACTTTATTTCACCTCTCCAGCCCCATTCCTCAGCATTACATCAAGATAGGCTCTCACTAAGTTGTCCAAAGTCTGCATTACTCAATCCTATGTGGGTGCATCCCCCACCTCACCTACCCCTCACCTCTGATCTCTGGCCCTGACCTGCATGGGAGCTCAAGGTGGAGCCTCTCACATACCTCCAGTCTCATTCCAGAGACTCTAACAGCAACATCCAATGCTTGTTTAACTTCAGGGATTGCCAGAAAGAGCTATATTTAGGAAAAAAAAACTTAAAAGTTGCCCCTTTGACTTTTGCTCTCTGGTAGTTCCTGGCTCCTGCAAGTCTCCCTGTACCAAAGCTAACTATTAAGCTCTTGTTATTGCAGCCCGTTTCAGTAACAGCAGTTGCCCAGCAAGCAATACATTCAAACTGCATAAACCTTCTGGAGTTCACATTAACATATAAAGGCCATTTTAATGTAATAAAACACTTTCACTTCTTAATTCTCAGCAGTTAGTCACATACATGAAATGGAGATAATTAGCAGCCTAAAATAAGTTTCACAACTTCTAAAAGGTAACAGTTTTATCAAATATATAAAATATCTTCCTGGCAGCATATGTAGACACATTTTTAGTATTTATTTCTAGCTTCTTTTAAAAAAAATGAATTGAAATTAGGACACCTGCTGGTATTCACCCTCTACCTAATTTCAATTATTGCAAGCACATAATAGAAGAGCAAATACAGGCAATTTCAAATAGCCCTATTATTTGCTATCATATTCCATCCCTTGTTTAAAAGTGTACTAGTTGGAATGGGCTATTTTAATGTTAATTTTGTGTTCTGATTTCACTTTTTTGTTGCAGAAGATAGAGATGTACAAGACTTCAAAGGCTTCCAAATTGAACAGTTTTCCAATGCTGCAGTACAATTACTATCTCTTTTACATGCATATGCAGAAGCAACAAACAGCAGATTTTGAGAGATATTCAGGAATATTCTGTTATTTGTAATCAAAAACATCAGCTCTAAATTATGAGGATTATTCATTCATTGCTTGTCCCAGTATTCATGTTAGTGAAAAGAGCTGTGGAAATTCCTGTCCCAGCTGATTTATAGTCCAGCTTTCAGACAGGAACATCAGACATACAGTATATGTTCAGGATAGTTCAAAAGTCTCAAATATTTTTTTAATTCATTTTTGTGGAAGTATGTTGTGAAGAATAGACTGTGGTAGTGGTTACAGATAAGTAATCCAACCTGTTCATTACAAATTCCTTGCAGTGGGACACCTTTCTGACTGTGTTGCACCATCTGGAAACACCAGTGGGCTGAAGCACAACAGCTGGTGTTGCTTGTCATAGATCCTAAAACAAAGAACCAGAGAACAACTTGGAAGAGCTCAGTTTTAGATGTTTAATACCTTCTCAAACATGCCAAAATATTTAAATTCACAAAATAAACATGTTGTGGTTGATGATGATGATGATGATGATTATTATTATTATTATTATTATTACAAGGGGAACTCATATGTGGACATCAAAGCTATGTACCATTGTACTATTGGCTGCACCATGAATTCAGTCACCAGCCATGTTTTTCTTCGGCCTTTTCAAATCATTTTGCAATTTTTTTCTTAAAGACCAATAACTCCATATTTACAGCCCTTCTGATGCCCAAGGTAACATGTTCATCTGGAGATAGGATCAGTCAGCCCTTCTGATGCCCAAGGTACCATGCTCATCTGGAGATAGGCTCAGTCTGAGCGGTATCTATTCAGGAGGTCCACAAATATATACTAACTTGAGGCTGAGCTCATCGTAGCTTGGAGACTACAAGACTGGAGCCTAATTTACTATGGCATAACAGAGTATGCTTGGTCTGATATCTATAAACATCTGAGCAGATTACACACCTCCTAACCTTGTGCTAAGCAATGTGATGTAACATAGTACAGACCATGAATGTCCAAAATCCTGCCTTTGCAATCTCTGCCACAAGCCTTTTTCCTTTGTAAAATAAGTTCAGGAGTGCAGGGAGAAAGCTGGGCCTCCAGGTGCTGATTGTCTCCAGACAATCTCCAGCAGGACACAAGCCCCTGCTCCAGCACTGAGCTGTGTGACCAACAACAGCTGTCCAGGGGCACCCTGGACCAAAGAGAGCTGATCTGGCTTTAGGAGAGTAGCAGCAGCAGGAGGGATCTGAACAGGGAAAGGAGAGGATAGTGGTTCGTTATCTAACAAGCTAATAACAAATGAGAAGAGGACAGGCTGGCAACCCATGCTGGGTCTGCTCAGTGTATGGTTTGAATGAAAGGGCTCTGCATAAAAAACATCCAGAAGCAGAGGAGCCTGTCTGGGAAATGATCCCAGCCACATCCAAGCCCAACACTGTAGCTCGTAACTCTCTTTTTTTGGTTTAAATGTCTTCACATTAAATGTAAAATTTGATGGGAAATGTTCCAAATCCATACATACATTTTCAGCAGCCATTTTTCTTCCTGTTTGTGACATGACTGTTTAAGAGGGCATGTTAAGTAAGTGCAGTTTTATGGGACTGTACCTCTAACTTTCTAACAGCACAGGTATCTCCTGTTCTCAGGCTGCTGTGAAATGTTATTTTTTACCACAGAATCACAGAATACGCTGAATTGGAAGGGACTCAAAAGGATCACTGAGTCCAACTCAAAGATGGAGCCCTGTGGAACCCCACTACTGACAAGTCACCAGTCTGATGTTACTTTATTCACTATTACCCTCTGTGCTTAACCTGAGAGCCAACTGCGCTCTCAGACAGTATTGAAAGCTTTCCTGAAATCCAAAAAGATTACATCAGCTGGCTTCCCTTGATCAACTGGATGGGTTACCTTGTCATAAAAGGAAATCAAGTTGGTTAAGCAGGACTTTATCTCATGAAGCCGTGCTGGCTGTGACCAATGACTGTATTGTTTTCCAGATGTTTTTCAGTACTTCCCAGAATAATATTCTCCATAACTTTACTAGTCACTGAGTGAGACTGACAGACCTATAGTTTTTGGGACACTCCTTCTTGGCCTTCTTAAAAATTGGAACACTCACCAGCTTCCAGTCAGCTGAGACCTCTCTGGATTCCCAAGACTGCTCAAAAATCATCGAGAGAGGTTTTGCCATGACATCAGCCAAGCTCTGTGAGGATTCTTGGATTAATCCCATCAAGTTCCATAGATTTGTAGGAAACCAGGTGGAGCAGCAGATTCCACACAATTTCAGGGTCACCTGGAAGTTGATCATCCCCATAGTCAAGGTCCTCCAGCTCAGGGCACTGAGATCCCCATGGTCCATCATCCATGTTGAAGACATAAAAATGTACTTTATGTCAGTTTTTGTGGTGTGAGCAAGACCTCATTCATACACCATTAATAGGTGGCAGTGCAGCTACCAGATGTGACTACACTGAAACATCCCTTAAAGATTTATTGCAGCCCCATTGGTGTTCTGGGCTTGAAAGGTCTTAAGCCCTCTGCAGCAACCAGAAATAAAAATTCAGAGGCAGGCAAAAACATAACTTTCTAACTGTGGACTGTTTATATTTTCCCCAAACCAACAAAACTAAGTTTTATAAAAAGCAGAGGGAGGGGTCAGCTGCAGATGTACATTGGAAGACTCCAGAGTGTAGGTATGCAGCACCTCTCCAAATAAAACTGTGTTTCAAAGTACATCTGCAGTGAGACAGGCAGTCTATCAAAAAATGCCTGGGCCTTAAGCCTAAAAAGACAAGATGGTCAGTGAAATCCCTAAGGCCCTTTAAACTATTTTGAAAAATTACAGATTAAACAGAGGAAAGAATTTTAAGCAGGATTTTAAACCATTTATTAAAACAGTATAAACCTTCTGGATATAACCATCGTGAAGACACAGAGGCCAGCGTGCAAACTTAAAAGGTGCTCGGGTCTCCATTATTGTGAATTATTGTGGTGTTTTTTAACAGAAAAAGAATTAAAACTCCTACCTAATGTCAAAAAATTAATGGCAAATATGACGAACTTCTACTGCACTGGTAAAATTCCTATTAAGGATGGAAGGAGATAGACTTGTAGTATCTCAGCTCATGGCTCACAGGATGTCTGCTAAACAGCAACAGGGCATGACTTTCCTCTGCGTCCAACCTCTGCAGCACTTTGCTCTTAGCTCTTAGCTCGAAGGTGCCACATCACAGTTCACAAGCTAGTCACAACTTGTTGCATAATCATCCAGAGGGAAGGAGACAGATGTTTTAAAATCTTCTGTATTGCCTATTAATGTTGTCACAAGCTAACTGTCTGGAAAACCATCCAAAGATGACCTTTGTCCTTTGTGTCTCATCTTGTTAAAGGCATCTTTCCTTTTTTTTCTTTTTTTTTCAATTCCCATGCCAGTTAGCTTGCACCCTTCCATTTTGTTTGTCCAGCCCTGGAAAGGGCTCAGCATCCACACAAGCTCTCAGTTGTCTCATCTCTCTCTGCTTTGGATAACAACCAAGAACATGCTGCATTTAATCTCCCTATTTCAAACCATCATCAAACCCTGATACTACTTGCTTGGGCCAAATGGATAATTTAGGAAAGCAGCACGTCTGGCCTTCTGAGAAAAATGTCACACAAATGCTATGGTTTTGGCAAACACAGGACACCTTCTAAAAGGCACATGGAAGTTTTGCATGCCAATATTACACCTCTTCTTATTGCTACATGCAGCAGAGTGGTTGTGATTTTGAATATGTAAAGCACAGAGGAGTTGGCAGAAATCCTTGTTCTCTGAAGGAAACTCTCCCCTTCCACAGATTCACAAGCTAATAGCACTTCCAGAAGCACCATGATGAATTTGAGGAAGCCAGAAACACATTCAGTGGTGCTGGTTATGTGCAGTTTTGGGATGAGGAGACACTCTGTACCTCTGCCTTCAGTTATTCAGTGAGAGAGTCAGGAGGAGTGTTTGACACTCTCATTGAGTCAGTTCTGTTTTGGTGAAAGTCTGGAGATCTTCACTTGCTTTGTCATATTCATGATACCACATTGGTCTAATTATAGAATGCCCTTCAGCAATGGTCTGATGCTTTCGATGGCCCTGTGCAACCTTTCACATGGCCAAGCTCATGTCAAGGGAGTTTGTCACATCCAAAAGCTCTGGGTTTATCAACAGCTGTATAATCATTTACAAAATAGCATCACTCTTGAAACTTCTACCTAGCAGCCTGGAGTACTACTGGCTTCCCTCACATCTGCACCTTCAGAGCCAGTGCTGAGAAAGGTGACAATTGCTGCTTAAGGCTTCACATTCTCTTCTGAAGTTCACCCCCTCCCCTGTGATTTCTGCGTCCTCTTCTTCCATTCCAACACCTGTTATTGAATAATATTTGCAACACTGCTTTGTGAGCTATGAACTAAACCTAGCTATTCTGGTCTCATAATCTAAAGCACTTTTTGACCCTTAAATTTCCCACTAGACATGCTATATTTCTTTAGAAATCCTTGATCATCAAAGCTTTTTTACAAAGAGAATCAACATCCATTCTACACTAGTCAAGGAAATAATTTTACCCTGGATCACCAGGGCTCAGCTACCTAAAAATGGCACAGATCACAACAGCATCACACACTGACAAAGCCTTGGCTCAAACATGACTGTTATTGAAAATGGCACCTTTGTCAATGCTCCAGTAGTTATACACAGTAGAATAAAAGGCACACATATATTCTCAGTCAGTTAAATAAATTATTCTAAGGTACCTATCCCAAAACATTGAATTGGCTAGAGTTGCACATATCTCTGTATGAGCACACACTCACCTAATAGCAGACTCAAAGTCTGTGTCACTGAGGCTGCCGTAACGTAGCTGACCTTTCCATGGTCAAGACACATTGTCAATTCTTTGAAACATCTTCCATCCTAGCTAGGAAGTCTTTAGGCTCTTTTTCACTGTGCTCTCACAAAAGCTAACCATTGGATCACTGGGTGCAAAAGGCATTTGTCTGTTTTTCATTAATTGAAATAAATAAAACATACTCCACATAGAGTTTTAATGGCTATCAGAAATCATTATTGTAAGTCAGCACTAATTTTGCTCACAGTAACTTTAGCTTCTTGTATTTAACATTACACAAAGCTCTAATTTTTTAATCACTACACACTTATGCCACAATTCTTTTGAATCTCAGGTCTTGCCACACAGTTGCTCTCCTGCTCTTAGAATATGGAAATATTGAATATGCCCCTTAGAATATGGAAATTCCTTTTCCTTTGTGATATTTCCAAACATCTTTGACTCCCCAGTATAACCAAAGTCTCCATAGAGTTATTTGCTGCCTGATGTTGGAAATGTTCCTGAAAGCCTAAGCATTCTTAACAGCAGTACTGGGACATGGGAGGGGTCAACCCTGGATGTATGTACAGACTAGAAAACAAGAGGCTGGAAAGCAATGCCATGGAAAGGGACCTGGGGGTCCTGGTTGATGGCAAATTGAAGATGAATCAGCAGAGCCCTGGCAGCCAGGAGGGCCATCCATGTCCCGGTGGCATCAGGTAAAACATCGCCAGCCAGTTGAGGGAGGGGATTGTCCTGCTCTACTCTGAGCTGGTGCAGCCTCACCTCAAGTGCTGTGTGCATTTTTGGGAGCCACAAAATAAGAAAGATAAAAAGTTCTTGGAAAAAATCCAAAGGAGAGCAAGGAAGATAATGAAAGTTCTAGAGGGAGAGATATACGAGGAGTGGTTGAGGTCACTTGGCTTGTTCACCTGGAGAAGAGGAGTCTGAAGGGAGACCTCATAGTACTCCACAGCTTCCTCACAAGTGAAAGCAGAGGGGCAGTCTCTTCTCTGTGGTGACTAGTGACAGCACCCAATAGAATGGCATGAAGGGGAGCTTTAGGTTGGATATTAGGAAAAGGTGTTTCATCCAGATGATGGTTGGGTGCTGGAACAGGCTCCCCAAGGAACTGGTCACAGCACCAAGCCTGCCACATTCAGGAAGTGTTTGGACGATGCTTTCAGGCACATGGTGTGATTCTTGGGGTTGTCCTGCACAGGGCCATGAGTTGGACTTTGATGATCCTTGTGGGTCCCTTCCAATTCAAGATATTCAATGATTCTACAATTCTATGACACTTACTTACACAACATCTCATTGTCCCCTGGCATACCAGGCACCTGCTTTTTGCTGCAAGACAGGGCTCTCCTTCAAAAGCACGCTTCAGTTCCTCTTTCCTAATGGTCTGGAAGTGCAAGTTGCTCCCTTACAGGTTCCATCTTCTGGACCAAACCACTGTGCTGGACTCTGGAAGAACCAGGCTATGCCTTTTAAGAAAGCAAATGTGTTCAGGATTTCCAGGCTTGGTGGGTCCAAGGAGAAGTTCCGCTTCCTGACCTCTGTGAGCTTAGCAGGAGGAGCTCAGGGTTTGGAAGTCTGGTGATGCCCTGTGAAGCTGTGTTGAAGCCTTCAGAACGACTCATCTCCCTAAAATAAAAATACAGAATGTTTCTGACTGAATATTAAATATAACATTTCAAGAAGAGCTGAACTCACACTAAAACATAATGAGATTTGCTTGTTAGTTTGGATTTTTTACCAGAAAGAACATGTGAGTAACAAAGCCTGGCAAGCCACTGATGAACAGTCAAAAAGTACGCTAGTTATTACTAACTGTAATTGCAGCAGTTATTAATTACCTGCCATTCTGCTGTGCCAGAGAATTTCCTTTTCTTGACAGTCTCTTCCCCTTGGAGTTTATTAATGACTCCTGACAGTGAACCTCTCCTGTTTTGTCCCTGCTATGTATGAGATTCCCTTCATATCAAGAAGCCTTTTTAAAATGTTTTAATAAATCATATAATTGCTTTGGAGAAAGGCTTCAGAACATATAAAAAGCTTTCAAAAAATGTGCTTCAATTTATAAATTCACAGTGGCCAGACTCACAGTTACAAAATCCCTGCTGATTCTAATCCAAGGCCATTCTTCTTCCTCTGACCCCACCACAGTGGGGAAATCTCTGTCTTACCTTATGTGCAAGCATCTCTGCATGCCATGGGCACTAAGTTCTTCAATCAGCAGAAAAACAAGACAAGCAGAACAAGGGAGTCTGTCAGTCACAGTTATGCTTCCTGCAGGGTCCACACCCTTCATGCACACAGGATCAAGCCCTCAACCACATCAGCAGATGGGTTTGTAGGATGCTGGCCCTCTGCACCTCCCACACCAGGTCCTCTTCTCTCAGGAAGATAGATTTGAGTAGTTGAAAAGATGGAGAAATATCTACAAGCACTTGCAAAAACATCTTCATGCCAACAAGCTGTGTCTAGAGTAGGTACATTCATATTTTACTTACACTCAAAAATCAGCTTTTTAAAATACACCAGTGCAGTCAACACAAGCAAATACACAATTTCCAAGCATGACTTTAAAAAAAATCTCTGTCATGAGATGAAGATATGCTAGAGTGTGACTTTTTTCGTATTTTTCACCCATTCATACTCAAAACTTTTGACTTTACTAACAATAATGGTAGCAGTAATGAGCATTACTTCCTAACCACCAGGCTTGCTATGCTCACCTAAACAAAAACAGGCATGCTTTAAAATAAAACTCTATTTCTATATTAAACAAATGTATGATTAATATGAAATTTTTGTCAAGTGCAGTGGAAAACTTTCCTATCCTTGGTAGAGTATCACCCTGCAATAGAAAAATGAGCTATTGCTTGAAAAACATCCTGAAAACAAACAAACAGAAAAAACCAGTGTATGTACATATAGAGTCATGAAGGAAGCACATACATATTTTGCATCCCATTAGCAGTTCTACCCAGGATAATGTTTCACATAAATGCAAAGGACAGCTTTAAAGCCAGTAGCTGCCTCAGGAGCAGCCATCCTCCATCCAGCCACTGCTTCAGTCAAGCCGCACCATCTGTAGTGGGCATGTTTTGAACACCTCCGATTTACCTTACACTACTGACAGGAGGAAATTCTGGGCTCAGCCCTCTCCACACAACTTCTCATCTATGAATTAAAGAGCTTATTTTAGAGGGAATGGGCTTTCCATTTTTAATATTTTGATGGAAAAGAGCATCCGAAGGACTTTTTACAGAGCCATACCATGGGCCTACCTATGTCCTCATCTGGCCCCCCTTCCCAGAGAATCAGGCATTGGACCACACAGACCCACTTCATTGTCTGAATTCCAGAGCTGAAAATATTTCTTCTGTTGTTAAAATATACTAAAGTGGAGAAATATAGACTGTATCATCATTTCTTCCACTGTCAGTATAATAAACACCACTTTAAAAAGCCTAGACACTTTACACAATGGAGCATTTTTTTCCCATAGCACATTTTTGCATTTGTCATTGATACTCTTCAAAACATGCCAACTTGGAGCCATGTGTTCTTTATGCGAGTTGTTGTTTCCTATGGTAGTATAAGCAAAAGCTGCAATTGTCACCGTGGGCATATTTACAGCCTTCCTGAACTCAGGAAGGGCTCTTCAATGCCACCCAGTCAAGGCAGATAAGTTAGGGTATCTCAGGTCAGGTTCAAGGAGTCCAGAGGCAGCACATTATTCCTGGCCACGTGGCAAGGAGAAGCTTTTATCTAGTTTTTGTTTAAAGTGTAAAAGACTGCTTGGCTTTAACCAGCTTACTTAGTTGAGCTGTGTAGTTTCTTTATGTGAAGTCTAAAGGCTTTGAATTGTATTAGACATTTTGGCAGACACTTCAGCTCCTTTGCTCTGTAACAACTCTCTTTTTTTCAGTACACAATAGTAGATCTCCCTCAAACTTAATTTATTTAACAGATACATAAAGGGCACCTCTCTCTTTTCAACTGCCCTCTTTCTTTAGGCTCATGAAACCTTGAAACAACATCACTGCTTGTCACAAGCAGACATGCCTAGATGAGGTTTTATTTGCCATCTGAGGGACTAGCTGTCTCCATGTCCCTCAGAGCTGCTGGTACTGGTGCAGGTGTTGCTGGTGAGCCCAGCAGGGACCATAATACCTCCGGTTCCTCCAGCTAAATCCTGCAGGAACCATGATGAAGGTTCCCATGGCCTCGCTGGGCTCTCATACCAGAAGAGTGTTTGCAGAAGAAGTCCAAGGAAGTATAGAGCAAACTCACCTAATGAATGTGTTTATCATGTTTCCAACTCCCTTTTCAATTCCTGTAACGAAGCAGCAGCCGATTCTGCCGTGGATGGAAGCAGGGGATTTGTACACCTTTTTCCCAGCTGCACAGCAAAATGCTCTCCACCATGAAGAAAAAGCAGTACCTATGGAAGAAAAAAAACTTTAACTAATTCCCTCTCTGGTGAGAATGTCGTTATTTGTGAGGAATCCTAATTTTAGCCAGTTCCTAAACATTACAGTTTGTTTCAGTTCTGTTTTCCCCGAACACTCATGGCAGGACAGGGGGAGGAGGGGGAGTTGAAGGCTGGTCTTGATTTTCCCTTTGGGGTCTTGCTAACTATGTAAGGAAAGTGACTTAAAAAAAAAAAAAAAAAAAAATAGTACCAGGGCCCTGTGGAGAGGTGAAGGGCAGGGTGATATGCTCAGAAGTTTCCTGCATGGGGGGTGTGCCCCCAATGTACCTCCCATGCCAGTCCCTGCGATGCCAGGTCTGCCACAGCCAGTACAGAGAGGCAACTCTCAGGAACATGGCATCTGTTTTCAATTAGGTCCCTGAAATGCATAATCTGCAATTTGGCATCTCACTGCAGGCTTTAAAAGCATCCTGGGGCAGTAGGGGAGAGGGGAGGGCTGTGAAGAAAAAACAGCATTGTGTTTATTAAAATATATCACTAACACTCAAATGTGCTTTCAGTCATCTGGTTGTTGCTGCTTGTCCTTGTTTCCATGTTGGATTTTCATGTCAGTACACAAGCTGAAGGCACAGACTGGTTCCTGGGAAGCAAGAGGATGACTCCTGGAAACCACAGTGGGGTCCTAACTGCCCAGCCCAGCTGCTGGCTGATGGCAGTAGATCGCAGCCACCTCCATGCAGGGAGCTCTCTCCCTAGCTCTGATGCATACTTGAGGCAAAGGCCGTCCTCTGCAATCTGCTAAGGAAAAGCATGATAAGGAAAATTTAAGGGTGAATATTATATTGGTAAAATATGGCTCTGCAAATACCACTCTGATAGTGCAGTCATGTGTGCCAGGGAAGGCTGGTCCCAGAACCAAGCAGGTAAACCAAGCAGGCTCCACCACATGGCAGGGTACCCAGTCCTATCAGAGAGGTGCCCCATGGGCACAGCACAAGCATTTGGAGTACAAGAGGCACAGAAGCACTGGTAAAGGGAAAATGCCTAATCCTTTTAAAAAAGCCTGTCTATTGCAAGGCAAGAAGGCATTGCTGTGAAACCTCTCATGCAGCCAAAACTCCTCCCTCTAAAAGAAGGGGAGCAGGGCCCCACACCTATCAATCCTTGGCAGATTAAAACATTCATTTGGTACTGGGCAGACAGCTTCTCCAGCTGCAAAGGAGGCAGAGCAGTGCTCTGGCCCCTGTGGCAGCCCCACTGCTGCAAAGCCAAAAGGCCCTGCAGATGCTGCCAGCACTTCTGGGGACATGTTCAGCTGCCCATCACAAGCTGCTAATCAAGGCACTGACTTAAAGGCCAGGGGATGTGCCTAGCGCTCCCTGACCTTGCATCCAAAATTCAGTTCTGCACATTCCTCCCAGCCTGCCCTGGCCCTCGGAGGCTCAGCTGTGCCATGAAGTGCTTTGCTATGCAGTGCTCACCAAGGTTTTTCTCTTCCAGGTGCCTCTCCTAACACACAAAAGCACCTAGAGCTTGGGTTTGACTCAGCTACTCAGGCACTTGCCTCGCAATTAAAACACTGGGAGAGGACAGAGCCACGCTCCAGCCTTTCACATAATAGCACTGTAGTTAGAGCTCCATTCTCCTCAGGTGGTAGGAAACTTCTGCCTGAGGCCACATCTTTCAGCTATGAACATTTCTCTTCAGAGATAAGTACAGGCAAAAGAGAAGCCTGCCACTCCTCCCATTTCTGCACTTCAGTTTTGCACAAGTTCTGTAAAAGTGATGGTCTTCTCATCCACAGAATTATGTTTCCCCTCTCACTACTGCCCCCACAAAATGGCTTATAGCCCAACAATTTGAGACCAAAAGGAAGGAGTTGGCTTGAGGATCCTCTCAGACAGAGAGGAGACCCAAATCCCTGCCTTACAGACTAGGTCTGTAGGCGTGGATCTACCATATAATAATGAAAGCAACCAGCCATTCTGATACAAGACAAACCTCTTTCCATAAATACTCAGTTCGCTTCCCGGACTAGGAAGGCAGCCCAGAATAAGTAGCCAAAATGTTGGCCACAAAACTGGGAAGTTGTCTCCAGATTTGATGCTGAGCCATGCACAGTCTTGACTGGGAGAAACACCTTGCAGCAAGTCACTCAGCCAGCATGGCATTGCTGTCATGAGCGGTGCTGCCACCAAACTTAGAGCACCTCTGGAAAATTGCTGGTAAAATCTAGAGCACCTCTAGGCCTGTGGATATGGTGGCAATTTTCAACTAAATACACTGTTCAGGTAGGATTTAGGTATCTTTGTGGCTGTGGTTGTCATTATCTAGAAGTTATAGATTCCAAGTGCAGAAAAGTGAGAGCTGAACTAAGATGATGCTGTGCTTGAGCTCATGAGCCTTTCTACACAGTAGAATACGCCTTCCTCAGCATGGTACCATGCTAGAGCAGCCCCAGTATGAAGCTGAGTCATGACCAGCCATGCCTGGCAGCAGCACCTGTCCCAGACCCCTGGCTGCTTGCCCCTCCACCACTGGCACAGTGGCCACCCCTCGCACTCCCTCCTGTTACTCAGCAGCTCTGTGCAATGCTCAGGAACTTTCCTTGTCCTCCTGTCACCTTCACACCCCATGGAAATATGATTCACAGTCTGCTGCAGGGGAACAGACCACAACATATGGACAGACACAGTAATTAGTGTTTTCTCCTCTTCATTTCAGATAATTCCCCAAGATGTGTCTAAGTCCAATGTTTGTAAAATATCTATGCCACGATCAACAGGACCAGGCATACATAAGGTGAAACAGTGGTTTAATCTAGGGAAGCAGAGCCTCACAGCAACCCAGCTACTCAAAGCAGCCACCAGATTGCAGCAGTCGGTCCCTTCCCTGTCCAAGCATGGATAATTTCATTGCATGACAGCACAAGCCACAAACACAAAACTCTTACTACAATAGGTCACTCTTTCTACCATAATGTGTCTGCATGGTCCTATCTACCCTGTCAGGGGGCTCTATAGCAGTGAAAACAAGCCAAAACATCAAGAAGTAGATGAATGACTACCACCTACCACTGCTCATGTTCCCATTTTCATTGGTTTGGCATGCTCTTTAATGTCATGTAAAGCTGAGTTAACTGAGGCATGAAGCTGCCTATATTATTCTGGCTGATGTTGAGAGGGTACAAGCCAAGAAGGCAACCTTCATTGGAAAGAGCAGCAGGGTTATCATGCTAGGAAACAAAATTATGCTTCTGAACCACAAAACTGCTTGGTTCCTGTTTCAGAAGGTCAAGCAGCTAAAACAGTGAAATCAACCACTGAACTGCCAAAACCAGTGTGAGCCAAACATAGCGCTTGAGCCTGCTGTATTAGACATCCCAGTATCTGTGGTCTGTAAGCATCCAGGTTTTCTGCTTTAGCTGTGAATGTTTGCTGAACAGCACACCCAGCTGGACCACCTCTCCAGCTGCCAGTTCAAATGCAGGTCTCACCCTCAGCCTCAGTCCCTTCACCACCACTCATGCTCATCGCCCTGCATCTGAGAGACCCAAAAATGGTCAGCTGTGCCTGGGAGTCAACACGTGCTCACAGGCACTGCAGCCAAGAGTGAACGTGCAAAGCTTTGCCAGGTGGCTATAAAAAAAAAAAAATGTTTACACCTGCCTGTGTAAAAGCTCCATTATAAACGGAGCCGTACTGATATGAGCAAACTAGACCAGCTGCTGCAGCATCTGAATGCACTGGGAGAGCTAGTCTGCTCTGATTATGCTGACACAGTCAGAGCAGCAAACTCCTCCATGCATCGAGGACTTATCTGGAAAAGGTGCTTACAAGGATTAGGACTTCATTCCTGTTTTACATCAGACAAGCTCTGCCCTTTACTTCAGGGGCTTGGGAGGTTGTGCCGGGCCAAGGACAGGCTACGAGTATTTGGACTGTGATCTTCATCACCAAATCAGTGGTGCTCACATGGCTAGTGCTACCATATAAATCAGTGTAAAAAACAGGGGCAGGTCTTCTAAAATTAAAAAAAAAAATCATAAAAGGAGATAGAGTTGTCATCTTCCATCATGCTTTAAAAAATTCTAAAAAGTGAATGCATTTTAAAAGAGCTACAGAATTTGTAGATTTGTCAGTACCTGTTAAAAAGGCACTAAAAATCATATATAAATATGTTTAATCTATTGATAGAAATATGATTGAGTCAAATGTATCAACGGGATGCAAAGATTTCCACCCCTCTTACTGCTGCTATATTTGTAGTTGGGAACTTTTTTGGCTTTAGAAGTTGATAAGCTTACAGAAGGGCTGATTCAGTAAGGCAGCTTCCCTACACACTTTTTGGGGAAATTTGTGCAAAGAGCTTACTAAAAGTGCAACCAAAAAATATGGTCAATGACAGACACAGATAAATTACCTGGCAGTAATTTTCACTCTGGTATGTGTAAATCAGATCTGTCAGCTGCTATTTTTAATAGACGTGGGGTCGTGAGGGACTCACTACAAGGATTTTATATGCTTTTACTTACCAATACTTAATAATCTCTGTACCGAATTCTGAGGCAAGGTAAACTTCTGTGATTTGTTGAAAAGAGCATCATAAGTAGACAATTCCTACAAGTAGAGTTTGTTGTTACACCAAAGCTAGAGATCACAATTAATGTCTTTTGTGTAAAACTAGAAAGCAGCTGGTTTGTGTTTCATAAAGATTACCACAATGAAGTTGCAATGGAAGGGGCAAGTAGAAACATACATCCAGACTGAGCACCCTTTATCCAAATCACAGCACATGCTGTTCTCAAGAAAATCCTGTCCAGAAACCAACTTTGGCAGCTGCTGTGTCAAGTGTCAAGAAAGGGATTGTGAACACAACGTAACCTAATTAGAGGCTGAAATAAACTACATAATATCGAAAAGCTCACTTATGTTGCTGTTCATCTACCTGAAGTACAAAAATCAGCTTGCAATATTACCAGAGTTACATTAGCTTTTCCTCCCTTTCTGCTGCATTCCCCTGAAGTCATGCAGCTCTGACTGAAAAGAGGAGATGGCTCTCAGCTGAGTGGAGGTTCATCAGCCTTCAGGAGTCTTCCTCAGTGTGATGGCAAAGAAATTGTGCAGAATTGAGATTCCTGGACCAAATTCTGCCTTTCTCCCTCTTCAACTAGTCAGCAGTGCCAGTGGAGTGGAATTCTCTTTCCAGACCAACCAGGAACTTCTTTATTGCAGCATGAGTGACCAGTCTGCAGAGATGTGCATCAGTGCCTTCTGTACCACTCTCCATTTGATCTTTGGGTGCAAGGAGCTGGACAGGAGCCAAAAGGATGGAAGAAAATTTGGTGGCATTACAGCAGTTTTTTATTGGTGTTCCCAATGTCCAGACACTGCAAGTAAGATCAGTGTGCAGAATGCCCTGTTATATTGAGTTATACCCAGCTCTCTAAGAATCTGTCACCAAACAGACCTTGCTTACAGAAAAGAACTCAACCCACTAGAACTTGACCCCGCTGCATGCACAAAAATGTGCACAGACTTGCAGAAGATGAGTTTAGATAACAACCTGAACTAACACAAATATTAGTCAAGGAGTCTTTAGGAGATTAAAAAAAAAAAAAAAAAAGGGCAAAGAATTTGCTACATCTAATTATGCATATTGTCAGAAGTGGGGTACATCCAGAACAGACTTGGGTACAAGTGCCACTAAAGAATTAGTAGTGCAAACACTACTGGTTGCTTATCCCTGCAACTACAGTAACTGTTCTTTCTTTCTGCTCTCACTGCCTAGAATTGCAAGTGGTTTTCTGGGATTACAGATAGAGGAATTGTCCTCATAGTATTAGCTCATAGGCAATCTTTTGTCTAGAGAGCTTGCCAGAAGGGATTATTTACACTAATCCTGCAGTGGAACTTTTGAATTGCTCTGTGTGGAAAAGAAAATGAGTATCTGTACTCTGCGGAGTGAATAGACATGCAACCTTGAACAGCGGAAGTCTTGATAACTTAGAAAACTGTAAGGGAAGATTGAACTCCCAGTTATCTCTGGAGGTGCCTGGGCCTCCCCAGTTTGTTTTAGGGGTGAGCCAAGGAGCATAATGTTGGCTCTCCTGCCCACTCAACTTACAATAGATAAAAAAAGTATTTCATCTGACTGGGGCACTGCTCTCTGTCTCCAGCAGGGTTCTGCACTCATTCCCAGCCATGAACAGGGGCAGAGCCTTGACAGGGCCCTTCCTGGAAGAGCACAGCTGAGGTTCAAAGTGACACCAAAAAAAATCCTGAAATCTATCCACTACAAAAAAAAAAAAAAAAAAAAAAAGATAAAAAAAGAGCAATTCTGTCTAAATGGAGGGGCAGTGTCTGAGGAGCTGGCCAGATAGATGTTCATGTGCAGGAAGCAGACAGCAGGAAAGGGTGCCCTAGAGGCCTGTGAGGAAGATCAGAATTTCTGAGATGCTTGGGCCTGTTGTTCCCTGAGCTGTCAGTGGGCAGGATCTCTCCCTGGGGTGCCAGTATCAAGGATACAGAAAGCTCATACTAAAACGCTAGAGTAGTAATGGCTTTTATAAACAGTGATTTGGCAAAATGACTTTTTTTCCCTTTTTCACAGAAAACTGGATTCTGGTCTCACAGCTTTCATAGCTGCTTTGTTTCCTTCACCAGCAGTTTGTCCTTCAAAAAAAAAAAATTCCACAGTTTTGACCACAGAAAAAAATTGTCAGTTAACAGAAAGATGTCAAAAATTTCCATGTTTTTCTTTAACACAACCTTCCTCCTCCTCTTCTCTACCACCTCTTCCACCAGCAACAGAAATCACCAGCTCTGATTTAAACAGCTTATGAAAATCACACAGGCTGTGGCATCAAACACATCCTGAGGTTTGCATCACTGCCTGCATGAGGCCAGTGTGGCTCAATCAGCTTGTCAGGAGACAGGGCTGCAGACAGACACCACATGCATCCTTGGAGGAAGCATAGTCCCAGCCTGGCTCTTCCTGCCACTTCCCCAGGCAGGTTGGTGGCAGGCTGCACGATGAGTTCCCAACCTCCTCCATGGCATCCAGAAGCCCCTAGAAGGGTCCCGTCAAGCACAGGAGTCAGAGCATGATTTAATTCAGTTATATGTAGGGCAAATTAATTCCAGTGCTGGTCCCTGCACTGCAGTCATGCTCTATGTGTTTTTTTTGTGGCAAAGAGGCCATATTCTCCAAGCAGTCCCACCTTGTTCCTCTCCTACTTGAAGAGTAAGGGGAAAACAGGAGTTTTTCAGAGCAGAAGAATGCGACTTGGCAAAGACAGAAAATACAGGCCTACCAGCCTCCAGAGTGAAATAATATTAATTACTTGCTTAAGTATTTTTCATGTCATTGTTTTGTTCCTCTAACTTAGAGTTAGCAAAATTAGAAAGCTCATGATTAATATAAGCCTTTAGCTTGCAAAACTATCATTTACCCATGAGGTGGCTCTCTCCAGACTTTGGGATAAAGGAAAGTAGTTCAACTTTTAAATGAATATTAATGCTACACTGACACACATTAATAAAGATGCCTTGCCCTCACTCAACACAAACCAGTCAGTGAAATAATATCTGAGACATAGGTTCCATTTGAAAACCATAATCATGTGACTCTGCTTTTATCCTGGCATGCAAACACCCCTGTGCCAGCAGCCCCTCTCTGGGAAACCCCCATGACTGCTCCACCAATTCTAGTTATTACTCTGGCATCTCCAAAAGCTCCTCAAAATGCACATGGCTGGCAGAGGACTCAGGTGCTGACAGGACCGAGGAAGAGGACAGGACAAGGTGAAAGTACACAACAGGCATTACCTCTTCCTGCCGCACCACACCTTTCATCACAGCCACTTCACAGATGGGCTCTTTAATCTGTGGTTTCAACAAATGGAGAGTAAGCAAGTGATCTTTTGCTCTCAGAGCAAGACACTAAGCTTTGTATCAGCTGTTAAGGGAGAACTAGGAGCAGGGAGACCCAGCCTTGTGTAAGCTGTAGAAGAGGGAGGGCTATGAGGGACTGCAACCACATTGCCTGTCACAGCAGGATGTATTGCACGAGTCAGCCCTCATGGGAGAGCAAGTTCCTCACCAAATGTGTACCCATTCATAATATCCTTCCACAAAGACTCTGTCGTGGCAGGAGACCCAGCCTCTGAAAGGAGGAACTGGAACACAGGCTGGAACACAAACTGCATGAGTGGTGAGAGGCAGAGCAACTTATGGTATCTCACAGATGCTCTCTGCAAAGCACTTTCTCTGGTCTCCCATTACAAAGCAAGTTTGTGGTAATCATGTCTGACTTGCCTGAATCTGCAGGGTCAGCTGGCCCTGCTCCTCCTAGGACGAGACACTGGATGTGGGAAGCAGCCATGGCCTCACAAACTAGTTGGGACCATGAATGACTTTTGTAGGATGATGGCAAAAGAGGAGTTAAGGGAAAAGCAAACTGACATAAGTATAAACACACTGCTGAGAAAAAGTTTCCCCAGTGTCATAGATACATATTGCAATTGTTTGGGACATGTAATTCATTTGCAATATAATATTTAATTGTATCCCATTAACATTCCTGTGCTGTAGTAAAATGTGCTATTGTAGCAAGTTTTGACATGAGCTGTAGGTTTTGGCTAAGACCCACTTTTCTTTGTTAGTGCCGTGGTGTGGCGGCTTGCAGTAACTACATTTCATATATTTCTTGCATTGAAAAAGGAATTCAAACCCTCTTGTTTCAAAACAAAAACTTCCAAAATGCAGGATGCAGCCTGGGACCTGGGAAATCCATGTAGCTGGAGGAACATGGGAGGGAGCTAAACTTTTACACTCCCTACATTTACTCTGTATGAGGTTAAAGCATTAACATGGAGCTAGCAGAGGGTGGTGGCAGAAGGAAGTAGGGGGCCCAGGGCAGTGCCAGACCTGGGAAATCTTTCTGATTAACTGCACAGCGGTTGTGTTTATGATGAATTTTCTTTTGTTGTTTTTCCTCCTAGGTAAATACTTCTTAAGAAAGTCATTTATATGAAAACAAGAGTGCTAAGCAAAAGCACTGAGGCATTGCTGCAGGTGACTCTGCTTGTACAGACATTCAGCTGCATGGGGCAGATCTGAGGCTCTTGGGGAGTTCTGGATGCTTTTGTAGAAGAGTATTAGCATTAGCAAGAGTGGATCATCTCTTAAGCACATGGTGGAAGAGTGATCCACTATTTCACAGAATGCACCTCCTCTTTGTTCTCCTTGGCTCACTGTTCCTTGTTGGTGATTGTTTTAACCTCATTTCTTTATCTGAAATTGTGCAATGCAGTGAGCTGCCAGCCCTAGCCTGACCAACCATTCAAGCCAAGGCCACATCTGGAAGTGCTTTCTTCCAGCTTTGCAAGATTTTACTCTCCTTCAGGTATTCCTTGGAAGGCACCACTCAGAAATTCTGTAGGAACAGTGAAAGCAAAACCAAACTCTGCTTTACCAGCACTGCAGCAGCAGCTCCTGCTGCACTCCCACTTGCACCCAGCCTCTTAAGCCTGGCAAACCCCAGGGAGCTCAGCCCGCAGCAGCCACTGGAGGAAGAAAACCTTGGCCCACCACAAGGAAGCAGGGTCCCAGACATAGGAACAAGGTCCCCTCTGCCCTCCCATGCCTCATTCATGACTGGACATTTGCTGAGACACCATCCACAAGAACATGGGGTGGAAGTAGAAAAGCTCACTCCCAAAATCTGTGCAGTGTCCAAGTTGAGGCAAGGACAAATGTCACTGACCTTTACAGTATTCTAAAAACTAAAATCCTCCAGCTCCCTTCCTTTCACTGTAGAAATGGCTTAAAACCTGTTCTCTTTCCAGTCTTCACCCAGGAAAAAAATTCCCATCAATCTCTATGCATTTGTTCTGTGTGTTCCTTATTTTATATTTTATGAATCAATGCCAACTTTAAGTCATTGAATCCAGACACTCATGTTAGCAATGGATGATTACATTTTCCATCTGAATGTTTTCCCACAACCATAAGCATTAATTTAAAGTACTCTTTTTACAAGTAGTAGTGTTGTAACATATATTAAGATGAAATATTTAACTGGTGCAGATGAAATTGTTTTGCTGGAACCAGCACAGCCACACCGGTTTATGCCACCAGAGGCCTTGGTCCACAGCTGTTTCCCCAATCCTGGGCAGCCAGGATGCTGTGTTTGGGCCAGTAGGATTTATGACCATTTTAAATAGAAGCGACTTTCTCATGCACATCGGTAAACTGCTGTGCTATTGGACTGCAGGCAGCTGAGTACTTTTCCACTCTTTTTAGCAATTGCTATCAGAAATCATGGGTTAGTCGATAACCACATTCCTTTGAGATGAGTTTTCCAGTGCACTGAAGGAGATCTGTTCACACTGGGAGGCATTGTTTCCCAGGCTATTCCAAACAATACAGAAAACACTGTGTTCTCATTTGAGTACTATGAAGAAAGAGCTCAGTGGAAGGGTTTTTAAAGCACCAGCATACACAACTCTATAAACTATATCCTTTAAATTAAAAAAAAATAGCTCTCTATGTCATGTGGGACTAAATCATGATCCTCTCATGGACTGCATCCAGCATCAGAAATATGGATGAGCTTTGGCAGGGCTTTCCAAACAACAAAAAGAAATACTTCATTCCCAGCAGAAGCGGGGAAAAAATAATGATTTTTTTAAAAAAGCAGAGATTATATGAGCATTTGAGGCCACTTCATTCTCATTAGCAAAACATAATGACAAATTCATTGAAATTTGCAGGCTCAAGATATTTGGGCTAAGACCTTGTCCTGACTTAACTCTTGCTTCAGATATTGAGTCAGTGCAGAGCAAGGAAATGTAATCCATCCATAGTGAACTGGATCAGTTTTGCCAACCAGGTCAGAGGCAGTATTTCAAGCACTAGCTTGGTATTGATGCTTTAAATAGCAGCAGAGTGTATATGCCCTTACATAGTACTTGCTGTGAGGAGCTACACAAATACACATTGGTTTTGAGGTAGTACTGCAAACCAGCTATGTCCTGTTGGAAAATGAAGCAGGGCAGGCTCACCTGTTTGTCATTCCAAGCCAGACAGTAAGAAGTGGGTAGACTCTTCATTGCCCAAATTAGAAATGAATGGGCTACATTTATGTGCTTTTTGCCCTCACTTATACCATTGCTCCAAAAAGGGACATCAGTTTTATGACCTCTTTCCTATCATTCAGCATCCCTCAGAACATATACTTAGTTTTGCATTGCTTTTTCTAACCTCCCCACTTACCTACTGAATCTGATTTCTTTTGGCTTTAAAGTCAGCTGGATCAGGCCAGAAAATGAAGAGCAGGAATTTTCCCAGTAAGAGTTCAGCACAGTCCAACAACGAAACAAGTTTTTACTGAGCACAGCAGAAAGAACATGTGAAATATAGATAATCATTTCCCATAATGGACTCTTGAACTATTTCAACTACATTACTTAAATCCTTCAGAAACGAGAATTTAAACCCCAGCTACAGTTCTGTCCTCTTGTCCTTTTCCCTTCCCTTTACATTCAAGCAGACCCAAAGAAGTCCATAGGAGGTGAATGGACAGATTGTCTTCACTGGACTGCAGTGGGCTTTACTGCCTAGCATAACTTGGCTTATCATGTTCTTGTTATTCTTGCGGGAATCTGTGTCCGAAAGAGCAATTCCAAACTGAGATGGCTGCTTCACAATCTCTGCCAAGGAAAGTCTCCAGGCTGGATCATGGCCAAACTTAATGCTGCAGCTTTAAAGAGACAATTTCAGTTCAGGGGGAGTTCTTCTGTTTTGCTTTTAAATTGAACATGTTTTGCAATAAACTACTATATGAACCCCCATTCATGTCACACTAAGAGGATGAAGGAGAGGAAAAAAGTGGAGAAGAAAAAGAAATCTAGCCATAAAATAGCAGGTCTGTTTTAACAAAGCTAAAAGTCCCTTAAATAATTCTCTTTATATGTGTTTTGCAACAGAACCAGGTCTGAGAACAGACTGGAGCATTAATATCAGCTGGCATGATGGCTGCTGAAGTCCAAATCACAAGTGGGCATAGGCAGTGGCAAATACTAACCAGTAGCTATAGCACCATCACTTCCTTTCCAGACTCACAATGCTGCTCCAGAGCTCAGATAGGCAAAATGGCCTCACACACAATGTGTCATTTACAAGTGACAAGCAGTGAGGGAGAGTGTATATCTTAAAAGGAGAAAAGCTAAAATTCAGCAGTTATCCACAGCAAGGAGCATCATAAGTTTTCAAATAGAGGCTGTTGCTCTAAACCCACCAGAAACTTCAATGGGGATTTGGTTGGGCCCCCTGCCAGGAATAAGCAGAAATGCTCAATAAATTCCTACAACATTTCATTTTAGTTTTTGTGTAAAATGCTGTAAGTATTCCTGAAAAAAACCAACACCCAAACCACAGAAGAGCAGAAGAACAAGAAATAATCTGTCAAAATAAAAGGATTTACATTTTTTCTGTGAGGCTCATTCAAGGTGGAAAGCCTAGAAACATGTTGGAAAATATTCTGAGAGATACTAGCTTGATCAAAGCACTTGACTAGGATAAGGAATTAAAGGATCTGAGTTATTACTGCTTGGAGAAGAAATGGCCGCTGGGTAGGAGATAGGAAGATAGAAGAGACAACAACAAAAAAAAAAAAAAGACTATTCTTGCATTGTGAGCCTGAAAGTGACCTGGTGCACTGCTTATAATCCATTCACATCGCACTGCTGGGCAAAAACATTATTCCTGAGCAAATACAGAAGTTAAACACCCCTCCTCAAAGCCAATGTAGGGTCCTTCCAGTGCTGTTGTAGCTGCCGCGAGGCAGCTGCCAACAACAAGTCTAGTAGTTACAGCCCAGGCCAATCACCCCAAATAGGCATCCCACTTGGCACATGCCAAGTCCTTCACCCTTGTTACACAGTGTGAGTTTTGGGAGATGAACCCTTGCAAATCTGACTGTGACACCTGGAGATGTTTTCTTTCTTGCCCTTCCCTCCTCCCCACTGCCACAGGCAGTGTTGTCCAGGAGCAGAGCACATCGTGCGCTGCAGCGTGCCATCCAAAAACGTGGCGTCCTGACCCCAGCTGCAAAAGAGCTGATGTGTGCCTGAGGGAGAAGCATACTTTAACCCATTTTAGCTGCTTGTCAAGCAAACATGAGTCAGATCCCTAACATACCAGCAGATATTAAATGGCAGCCAAAGCCTGCTAGCAAATGGGACTTCTGCTTCTCATTGGGGCTGAGCCAAGTAGAGCTGAGCAGCTGCCAAGAGTGAAAGTCCCTCTCCTACCTCTTACACTGGCTCATTTACTCTTACAGATTGAAAATATGGGACAGCTAGACACCAAGAAAATTGAAATAATTTAGGTTTTGTTGTTGTGGTTCTGCTAGATTGCTGAGCATTCACCTCCCTGAAGATGTCCAGTGGGAGCATGTAGCCAGGAGAAAAGCCACCCTTTCAGTGCAGTCTCATGATCAGCTTTCTGTTTGTTGCCTAATTCAGCAAGAAGGCTTACCAATACAGATGGCCATACAAGCACTAACGCAAACACAGGAGAGACTGGGAAAAGTGCTGGTGGGAGTAGAGAACATAACTATAGACTTTGGGGAAAACTATCCCTACACCACGCCATGAGGCTGTGGCCACCCACATAGGGATCCCTAAGGTGACCTCAGTCAGTAGCTCAGGAGGTGAGAATTTCCAGGCATCTCCAGATGAGGAGAAGACAAAACAAAAAAACATGTTTACTCCTGCTTACACTGAGGAACTTTTCCATACAATACTTCCCTTATGAACCCAGGGGCATCCAGCACTGCCAACAGTGCAGCATTTCACGTGTCAGCAGCCACTGAAATGGCAGGGGTGAACCAAGGCAAGGAAGCACAGGCTGAGCTGGAGCCCTGATGCTGAGTTCAAGGTCAGGCCGGGGGACCACAAACCCTTGCAGCACACAAGAACTGAGCAAAATCACTGCAGATCATTTTCTCACAATCTCATTATAGCCTTGGTAGAGCAATACAGCACTAGATAAAAAGCTTACAAATTTTTCATCTTTAAAGTCACACTAAACTTTAATCTGAATCAACATCTTTAGGTGATAAGGGATGCTATTCAGAGGATCAAAGTCTCTTCATTTCCTCTTTGCAACACTGACAGATTCAGCTGGTACTCTGCAGTAACACAGGTGGCTTGACAATGATGAAGTGTTCATCCCAAGCTGACATAGATCTGGAATAAGAAAAATATACTGGCAATCAATGCACAATCTAGACTTATTTCTAATGCAAACCAAGATCCTGTTTTCCTTCTTAATCTATCCTATAATAAAATGGTAGGTCAGACCAAGGAAGTCTAGCAACTAATGAATCTAAACCATAGGAGAGGGAAAAAGATTTTAAACAGAATTTGCATTTTGAAGTCTGAAAGATATGGTATCTCTAAAACACAAACAGCTTTTTATGCCTTTTTTTTTTTTAATTTTTAACTGTACTTTGATTTATGTCCAGGCAAACATATTAGGCCCAAGTTTTGGGCCTGGAGAGCGTACAGGAATCTGAACCAAGAAGCTGGAGCACCTCACCAATAGAGGAGCAGCTGAATAGTCCAGGCAGGTCTTGACAGCACCAGTCAAAGACAGGGAGGGGGAGGACATCCTTTATTAGAAACCTCAGAGTATGCTTACCTCTTTAACCATAAGCATTGCACCAACTGAACCACAAATGCGCATTCCCTGCAAGCCCATGTGGGCTCTCAGAACTAACCCACAGCTGGGAGCTGGATTGCCATGTGTGGAGAGGCTGGACAGGTATGTCACTGAGAGAGAAATCTTTCACTGTAGCGCTGTCACCCTTCAAGAGACATGGTTCCTTCTCCAACTTAAAACAGGCTTTAAGTTCTCATAGCTTATCAGAAAAAAAGACCCCTTAAGACCAAGGTAGGTGTTAATTTTAGCTAGAAAGCTTCCACTAAATTTGCCTGATCCACATGGTTCCACAGTGGTGACTGACACTTGTGGGGAATTTCTGCATGGAAGAAGGGTTAAGGTTGTTTTCATGGCATAAATCCCACATCCCAGACCAATCTTGCCAGTAACTCTTTAAGAGATTCAGGAGACAGCTAGATTTTGGAACCAATTTTTTGAAAGAGTAAATATTTGTCTGTTATTAAAAGAGAGGAGTTAAATATTTTCAACCACCTGTAATGGTTTAGTACCTCTTCAGGAACTTCCCCCTCATTTCCATATTGAAAACAAAACGCAGACCCAAAAGATAGCTTTTGCTGCCGTAGAGTATGTTAAGCATTTGCTTTCCCAGCCCACATTAACCCCAGCCCAGAAAAGTTTCATTCCTAGAGAAAAAGAAAGGCATGCTGGGTCCAAAAACACGCTATTTGTTGTCTGAATGGTAGAAAGTACCTCTAGAGAGATGGACACAAGGAAAAAATACTGCTCTTATTGAGCTGAATGCAATATCTTTGCACTACATTAGAGCTCTCTCACTCATCAAATTCACCAAAAGCACACTTTGGTTTTCAGTTTGTCCCTACATCTTGCATCATCATACCTCTGGTTACTTACACTGAATGTGCTCTTGCATGCTAGTAGATTTGAGGTGATTTCCTTTTTTTTAGTAATAGTTTGATATGCTGCATTGCATGGTGCTAGAACTGCCAAGCCAGCCCCAATACCTCCAGAGAACACGGAGATGGAAAGGACTGACCAAGCCCTGCTTTTGGTCCTTTCTGTTTTGCAACTAACCACAGCATATGAATACAGACTGGACCTTGGCAACTGTTTGTTCATTATTAACAAATCAACAGCTTTATAATTCCCCCTTTCCTTTTGTTCTGTGTGCACAGACATGCACATACGCGCCCAGGGACTTGATCTTTTTTCATCTTGACAAATCCTTCCTCCTGCTCACCCCAGTTTTCAACAGCACAGTGGGGGGCCAATCAGGAAAGCTTCCCAAGGCCTATCAAACAGATCTATTTACTTGTTTCCAGTTCAGTCCAGATCTTCATGAGGAAATACAAAACAGCCATGGAAAACAACTTTCTTCCGCAAGCCCTCTAGGCCACAATTGTCAAGTGAAAATGTGGCCCAAATGTGGGCATTCACAAGCATCTGTGCAAAAGCCTGAGTGCCCCAGAGGGCTCAGCTGCGTTCTGGAAAGGTGTCCATGTCAGGAGCACACTCAGTCCCCAAATCACCAGAGTTGCAGCCACTTTTCCTCTCTCAGAAGCGGCACTCAGAGGCCCAATACAAGATCCAGACCCAGCGCTGCACCACACCGTGCGGGTCACTGGCCTGGCTCTTCCTGCTGCATCCTGGGCTGGCGCTGCTTCAGAGGCTTTTGTGCAGCACAGATGGGGCCCAGTGAGGCTCCTCCTGTGAGGCTGTCTGAGGGAAGGAATTGTTTGATTTGTGAGATTAGAGGAAAAAATAAAGCTCCTATGTTGTTTTTCGTTTGGGATGAAGAGGAGGAAGAGATTCTCTTATTTTTGGTAGTTGAAGTGTGTTCACTGCACATTGCTTTCAAAGGGAGGAAAGGAAGTGTGGAGGCTGGGTATCCAATGCCCCTGTGCTTCAGCCAGGGCCCTCTCCTGGAGGTGGATGACGCTCAGCCAAAACCCAGTAGAATGTGGCAGCTGGTGCAGGGGATCCAGGTCCCACCATAACCCCAGAGCCATCGGGTGAAGACAGAGCAGTGGCGGGGGCAGCTCCGCATCCTCCCTCTTGTGAATCAGCCCTTCCTTTCTGTGGCATTTTGTGCAATTCAATGAGGTGCTTTGTTTGAGGGGAAAAGCAAACTGTTTGCTTGACCCAAAATGAACTTCAAGGTTTTAAATTCACCAAATAAGCCGTGACAAAAATGGGGTTTTGAGTTAATGACTCCAATTTATTTTCACATTTATGCATTGACAGACAATCAAAAAATAGGCATACACACAACTAATTTGTGTCTTCCACTTGTTTTTCTCATGAATGATATTACATATTTCTAGTTACTGGTCCCGGAAATTTATCTCAATTTTATTTTAAAATTAAATAGAAATGCCTGGGAGTAGATTTAAGATTATATCAAGTATGGATAAATTGCAATTAGCAACTCTGGCCCTTGGAGACAGCTTAATACTATTTAATTTATTTATTTATCTGCTACATTTAACTGGACAGATTCCATATTCCATTACAGTTCAGAAGTGATATATTTCATCCTCTAATAATACTTCCCAGTTAATTATTACAATCAAATGTTTTTGTTTAAACCAAACATAGACTCATAGAATCATGATTTAAAGTTCATTTTCTTAAGAATCTACGTCATTTTATTCCGAATTTCCAAAAAAAAGAAAATACTATTTTAAAATGCAAACTTGTAGATACAATGGAAAATGAATTCCATTCAGATGATGCAATTAACCCCCAGTATAAATAATCTGTGGTGTATATTGTAATATGATAATGTGAAAGTCCAAAAGAACTCATTCCCAGACCACATCAGAAAATCTACTGAGTCAACAACTGCAGCAGACAATAACAGGACGAGTTAAAGGAGCAGAGCTTTAAAGAAGGTTAGTTCAAACTGTACAACATTTAAAATGTCACTGACAAGATTTAATATGACCATTCACACTCGGGCGCTATGAGAATTCACTCAGAAAAGATTTGGTACATAAGATCTGAGTGGGAAGCAACAACATGTTTAATTTACTATGCCAAATTACTACACATGGAAGGCTGTTTGTGTTTCCAGTTTGCATTATCACCTTCAGTTTTTAAATCATTAAAAAGGAAAATTATTTGTTTAATCTGTTTCCTTAATTTTTTTTTTTTAACTTATATTAAGCAACTACATCTGAAGCTCACTTTTACGACTAAAAATTTCTGTGCACATAGGATGTGGCTAAGGAACAGATGTAAGGAACTGAAATAAAAAAGGGCATTATTGTATCAATAAACATGTTGCTTCAACTGTTCTCTCAGCATTTCAGTGGAATATAAGTGACTTCACTACATATGTACAAACAGTGCAAGAAACATATGGTAATAATTACTAGAAGTGCATAGTTCACTTTTTTCTCGACAAGAGCCACATGGATTTTTTTTAATCTATTGTATCACATATATGATGTAACAGTATATCAATGCAAATCAAACAAACACAAAGCAGCTTTCCAGCTGAGACTCCAGACACACTGAAGTCAGGCAGGTCCAACTTCTGGGTCCCATTCCTAGCTTAGCCCTCAGCACTCACATTTTCTCTTTCTAGCTGTAATGTTAAAAAATGTATGGTTTAAATCACAAGAGAAAGTACAGAAACCACCACCACATTATGAATTCCAACACCAGAGCAAAACTGAACACAAGAAAATTTGATCCCCCTCAAAGAGCCCTCTAGAGTGATCACCTCAGGAAGAAGTTACTTACTGGTCCTTGGCAAATGCAAGGGCTTCCCTCTTCCACAGTGACACCTTCACCATGCAGCTTCGTTTAATATCAACCTGCCACTTGACCTACAGCTTAAGGCTACAGCATGGAAACAAAACTAAATTCAGCAGAAGGCCCAGCTACTAAGCAAGGGTATATGGAACTACATGAAAAAAGCAGCCAAGATGAAATGGCTGTAGTTCAGACCTGCTAATAATTTCCCAGATGCTGTTCATTTAAAATTCAATACAGTAGTGCTTTAGAAACTCCTTACTTCAACATTCTTGGGGTTTTTTGGGGGTTTTTTTGGTTGGTTTTTTGTTTTTTTTTTTTTTTTTTTTGAGATACACAATACCTAAAGGCAGAAAGAAAAATGTCATAGCCCCATGACTCAACATATTCATCTGGTGTGAGTTTATGATGCTGGATCAAAACCTGATGGATAATCTATCCACTAGTCAGGCTGGAGAAAGGTGCTCATGGCATGATCCAAAACTTTGTACCACAGCATCCCAAAAGGGAACACTATGTCTGGGATTCCCTGGTGAAGATTACCCTTTGTCCAAGACCAGATGCCTTGCTCCACTTCTGCTTGCTCATACAATGATCCAGCATTAGTTAATCAAAGAAAATGCCTGCCTTGCAGATTATTTGCTACTTGTGGCACACTCTGGTTTTGTTTTACCTTTTGGGAACTTATTTTCTGGCCACACAGCTGAACACTGAGATGTTGCTCAGCCCAAACGCTCCCTGCTCTGCTGTCATCCTGAAGTTTAAAAAACAGGTTTGTCCTATCTTGACTACTAGTCCTGTTCCAACTTTTGCCTTCCAGAAGGCTTCACAACACTCCTCACAGCAGAGCCTGCTGCTCCAGGCACCATCTCTGGCCCTGCCACCTCTGCCCCCATCAGTTCACTCTCTGCATCCCCCACATGCAGCTGTACATCATTCGCTATGAAGAGCGAAACCTGCCCACCCATGTCAAGTGCCTTGCTGTAAGAACACAGCCACCAATAAGGGTGTGATCAGAGGCAGATTCAGGCTCTTCTTGCACTGCTAGGAATAAAAGTGAAAAGGAGTTGGGTGAGATGTCTACTCTGAGGCGGCTGAGAATATCTTCAAGAAGGTATTGTACTGGGCCATATCTGGCTGTATTAGGAAGGAAACTACCAAAAAACACCTCCATAGTGCAGTACTGCTATTTCCCATGGCATACAGGGAATCAAGCAGCTTCCATGAGGCCATGCAAGCCAGGACACTTCATGGCTTGCGCCAGCCAGTAATGGTTGTCACATTAGCTTACTGTCTTGGCAGTTGCCATTCAGCTACACCTGTCTGACTCAAGCCTGTATCACCAGTTCTATTGCATTGCACAGAACCAATTTTAATAATCCTAATTAATAGCCGAAGCTGTGGCAGCATCATAAAAAGTAAAAGGTATTCTTCACATTTGAGGTTTGGATTTTGCAGGACACACAGATCTTAATTTCATAAGGTCAAACTAGCAAAGGGATTAAATTAATCTGGCTTCTACTTCAATGAATAGAAAAATAGTTCCCATCATTGTCCTATCAAATCACTTGATTTTATAAATCACATATAAGTAAAATGAACAGTTATAAATCCAGAAAAAATAATCAAGTCTTTCTCATTCTGTTAAGTCTACAAAGTTTAGATGTGGCAGGAAAATGAGCTAATTTAAAATTATCATTTGGGTCAGCATATCTATTTACAGTGTTCAATTACATGATCATATCATTTTGCACAGCCTTCTTTATATTGGCAAGCTATAAAAGAGCTTCTTCGAATGGAGCCATTGTTCTGCCACATGCTCTAAGAATAGCATAGACTATATATAAGGTCTTAGCTCCAGAGCTGTGCAGAGGACCTGCCTTGATAAATTCAGAAGTTTCCTATTGCATCAAAGTTCCTTCCTCCTTTCTCTTCCCAGTCTTTCTTACCCAAATATACCAGACTGTATTTGGGCCAAGCAGCTTCCCTGTCCCCGCTCCTCCAAAGGAGCTGCTGTGAGATACTGATCTTCTGTCTTTTCTTTCCTAGGACAGACAAATATATTTTATTATTTCCAAATTTGAAAGACTGCTCTTTTTTTTATTTTTTTAACCATGTTTAGCCTAGCCTGTCACGCAATAACTGAACTAGGTGCTATTTGCAGGTCAGTATTTTCATCTGCAGACAGAAAGCTTCCTGGGAACTTTACTCAGCTCAGAGCCTCTCTTCTGTTTGTCAATATGTGATGGTTTATCCACAGCAGAGCAGTGGCATTTCAATCCCCAGTCTATCATCATAAAATCATTGGGAACTCCACTAGAAAACTCAGTTGAGGATACTTTGTACTTTCTCAGAGTAGTAAAAATATTTTGATCAGTAGCAAGAAGATTTTAAAGCAGCTACGCAGTTTTGTCTTGCTTTTAGCAGGATAGAAGAAAAAAAACCTGCTTTTTATTTTCTGACTGGTTAAAGAAAACATAAAAACAACAGTGTTGGTGATGTTTGATAATACATATATGGAGGGTGGGTAATAAAAATTAAAACGTGAACTAAAAAAAGAAATCATTAGCCTAAACTAGGAGATACCAGAGGAAACAACAAGTTATGAAAAGAACAGCAACTGCTTTTTACTACTGTCAGAGATTTTCAATCCTTCCAAATCAAGGTCTCAGTGAAGGAAAAAGCATAGCTTATCCAACTCAGAGAGACTCCAGGGAGTCCCAAGGGCACATTGACCTCCAGAGACAGGAGATGCTTTACAAGACTGCTTTGCTCTCTGCCTGCAAAGGCCCATACTTAAACCTTGAGCAAAGCAACTGTGGGATAAAAAACACCTGTGCCAAGTTTTTGGTATCTGTAAGGGTTTACTAGCGCTTCTCAAAAGCCTCCTAAAGAAATAATATCTAAGAGGGAGGGAAATTCAATTCTGAAATATCACTGGAGGCAACATCAGATGAGCACTAATTTCCAAGATCCAAAATGCCTGAGAGGCACCTGGGAAATTAACCCAGGGAGTCACCAAGAGATTAGATTTCATCACAGCAAGTGATCAGAAGTTATGTGAGAATGTATTTTTTCATATTTGTAGATGTGTTCAAAACTATGCAGACTGTTTCCATACAATTTCTTCTAATCTAACTCACTCTGCATCCCAAACACGCAGACCAGGAATGCAGCAGTCTGGCACGAGCTGTTCCTGAGAGGGAAGAGGACCCAGCTGCTATTTATATATGTTATACATTACTATGCACTCTCTCTTAGCAAATTACTTCAGACTGTGGCATGAACAATCACTTGAGGGACAGATCCTCTTATATTTCAGTTCTAGAAATGCCATCAACAGCTCACTGAAGAAATACCTCCTAGAAAAGTGCATGTGAGCTTATAGAGATAAATTCTTAAACCTTGTTAGTTTTGGCCTGTCTTTGGTCTCTCTGGAGTTATTTTGGCCAGCACTCTCAGTTTCTGAGAATCTCAAAGATAGTATTACCACAGAGAGGTTTCTTCAAGCATGGACAGTGATGCACTGTGGGGACATTTATGGCATCTTTAAAAAGTATTCTTTAAAGAATTATTCTCTGGAATATTAAAGATACAGAAATTGATTTCAAGTACCACCGAACTGTATGAAATCTTTACATTGAATCAAAGAGGATCTTCTGTATAAATAAATGGAGCAAACTTGTCTGATAGAGAAGATAATAGTTAGAATGCTTATCACTTTATCTGGACATTTCCCTCTCATATACTTGAAAATTCTTTATTAATTAATAATATTAGAGCATTATTTTTAAAAATATATTGTCTCCCCAAACCTTGCTGGTCCTCTGTGTAGCAGACAGTGTAAAAAAATGTGGTCCAAGAATATCTAAGGAAACTGAAAGAAAAGGGTAAAAGAAAGTAGTACTCAAGGTACTGTTCCAGCTGAGGTTTCTGAAGCAAGTGATGAAATGCCTAGGAAATGTGAAGTAAAACCTAGCCTTCAGAAAGGAGGTCACCCTGGTTTTACAGAGCACTGAAGGACTCATGTTACTTTTCTGAGAAGTCTATTTTGGCTTTACTATTAGCAGCACCCCTGGATCATTTAGCCTTTCCATTGGCTTCTGCCAGGATTTAATTACAGTTGCTGGAGTAGGCTGTATGCACATAAAAAAAAACCCCATGCAAACATATTAACTGGCAAAGCTGAAATATGGTTGAGTAACATCTGTATAAGCAGAAGGGAGACACAATTTGCTGCGAGCTGCAAGTCAAATGTGTGGCAAAGACCAGCTTAGAAGCCAGGCATTCATCGAGTCAAAGAAAAAAGCTTTAGAATGGTGGCTACTTGCTGAATTTGGGGAAGGAAGAAAGGGACAAGTAAACCTTTCCATTAAAACTACACGCAATGTGTGATTTGATTATCCAACTACAAAAGCATTACTGATGCAAAATGTATCAAGCACTGACACACTGAAAGTTAATGAGAAATAAACATGATTACCCTGTCATCTGGATTGCATGATAGATCTCATAATTCATTATCATCCCCCAAATAAACTGCAAAGCTGACTTCATTATTTACACCTGTAGTATCATCAGTCTGTAAGTACTCACTGCTGGTAAAGGGACGTTTCCCCTCACGTTGATCATGGCAGTACATGCCATCCTCCAGATACCAGTACACTGAAATGGCCTCACTCTGCTCCCACAGGCACCCCATATAAATACAGGAGAGGTCCATTTGTAATCTTAATATTTCTGGACTGTAGCTTAAGTAACTCTCTGACATGGGTGGATGAACAGCATAGCAACTTCATTTTCTTCACTATAAGAAGCAATTTTATACCCTCAAACAGCAGAGAAAATTTTGTTTGATAGACCACTTTATGAAAATGGCTTATAATTTTATAGGGATAAGCAAGAAATGAAATGTCATTAAGAAAAAAATCACAATACTAAGAACAAGGCTAATTTAAAAAAAAATTGAGGAAGAGAAAAAAATCAATTTGATGAATAAAGCCTTTACATGAAAGGCTAAAAAAAACCCAGCATATAAATCATAAAAAAAAAAAAAAAGGTCCAGAAGAAGCCTGAAAACTCAGGTAATACGTCCTTGTGCTGTAAAGACTGACTACACATCATTTATGACAGATAATTTTCAACATGTTTTTAAAAGCTTCACCACCATCAGGCAACCACTTTCCACATTTCACTATTCTTTCCTGAGAAAGTATTTCCTAATACCTTTGTCCATTGAAACTTCCTGCTTAATTTTTTTTTAACGTAAACCCATTAATTCTTGTCCAAGCAACAGCGGATGGATAACAATACCATACTGCCTTTAGCTCTGCAGTAACTTTTTACTTGTTTGAAGATTATCACTATGTTTTCCTTCACTACTCAGAGAAAACTGAACAGCTTGCTTTTTCTGTCCCTCCTCGTATTTTAAATATACCTCTGATCATTCCCATGGCCCAGGAAACAGTGTTCTCCAACTGATCTCTGTATTTCTTTATTTAAAGTGTTTAACATTGAGCACTGCTCCAGAAGAGGGTACAAAGGAAAGTTCATCTCAACTTTGATGTACACCCCTCCATGATCCATTAGAATGGGACTCCTTGCTCCAATTACAACACTGCTTTTCCCCAAGCATCTGGGCACAGATTCTTACCTTTTAACTCACCCAAGAAGAGACCCTTCCCACTGAAAAACACTTCCCCCACTGCTGATCACTCCTTCCAAGAAGGGATTAAAATTTGTGGCAATACTGTGCTACAGCAGTAGCAGATAGTTACGAAGGCTGTACCACTGCAGTAGCTCATTCATGAAACCACTTATTCCTCATGTGCTATTGGTGTAGGGGGCAGATTTTAGGTTTTGATTGGGAAATATTCATGTGCTGGAATTACTAGGGTTATAAACATATTTCCTTCTCCTGGTTTTGTCCATGCAATTCTCCCATTTCTGCACTCATTTTGGCTGCCCAGTTAACGACAGAAAAGTATTACTAATATGCATGCACAGAGTAAGAAGCAACTATGTCACTGAAATTAAGTGACCATCCACACATATACCAAAAAAAAAAAAACAAATTAAAAAAAAGGAGAAAAGGTCTTTGATATACAAGACAAATTGAGGAAACCCTCCTCATAATTGTGGAGGAACTGCTTATCAGCACTTAGTGTAACACCTGGGTGCAGAGAGATGATTCTTTTATGTGCATTGAAGATTTCACATTAAAAAAACAGTTATTGACTCTCTACTACATCTTTCTACAATTAGTTGAATTGTATTTCTGCTTTTGTTACAAGCAAAGGGAACAGTTCAGAAATACTTTCCATACTAGATCGCTAGTGAAACCGGAAGAACTGCTCCTACTATTGTGCACATTAGTAAACTCTGTCAGTCTTCAAAAAGACAAAGCCTCCAAGGAAGCCATCTCATAGAGACAATTAAATATGTCTCTGCTGCACCCATTCTCTCAGCTGTTACAAAAAGGTAACCTCACCCCATAACATTTGAGAACCAAAAGCAAATACATGTCACTGACAGCATTCAAACATCTTTTCATCTAACAATCACTGCAGTTAAAACGCTTAGACACCCAGGGGTTTTATGTCGAACCCTTTGCTGATATTAGCAATGATGGTGGAGACTGCGGTAAGGAAGAAACAAAAAGCAGATCTGCAGAAGTGAGGAGAGCTCCCTCTCAGAAGCCTTTCATTATCATATGATGCTTTCTGGTTAAGTGATCACCTCTGATTTGTTGAATCAGTGACTTAATCATGTACTTGGCACCAAGCAAAGGAACTACCGGCAATATTAACAGAGTTATCCAGGATTGGGGGTGGAAGTCCCTGTTGTTTAAAGCACGAGTTAGACAGTATTACCACGTGATCCCCTCACTCAGACTCTTTGAAGTGTTATGAAAACATTTTTAAAGCAATATTTGCCACAGGGTAGTCACTCATGTTATATCTGTCTTACCCCTCCTCTTTCCATCTGTGAGCACCTCATTACCAGTGGATAATACTGATGCTGTAATACCACTTTCCCTTGGGAACAAAATAATAATCATCTGTGTCATTTGAGAAGGATCCTGCTTAGGCCTTTATGTGCAGGAATGCACAACTATAAAGCATGCCTGACTAAAACATTTGATTTCGTTCTGTTCTCAGTTCAAGAAATACAGGTATAATATGAGATCATTTGTTTCTAGTTAGAGGGTTTGAATACTTTTTTGTTTGCAAAAAGAGAATTGCATCTGCCCCTTAAGACTGAAAATAAACTAGATTTCAGTAAATGCAACAGGACTGTTGCTACTAATACATTTCTGTTTGTCTGTAGACTATGATAAGTATTACTTTCATTAACTTCATTTTTCTCCTTAGAAAGTTATAAGGACTCATGCTGTAATAGGTTTTATCAGAAAATGACCTGGCCAAACCAGCTCAAGAAGTCAAGGATAGTGAGAGAAGAGCACAGAAGGAAAGACTGCAAGTGCCAGCAAATGGACTGAAATCTTTGTACACAATGTACTTGTCAGTATTTTCAGGGAGTTTCTCAAAGAACTGTTTAAGATTTGGGCTTGGCAGATGATACCATTAGTGTAAAAGAGGAGATAAAAATGGCTGAGATCTGCAGAGCCAAATGATGAGCCCCAGTCCATTTAGGGATCTTTGGTTCTGTTTCCTTTGCCTGGAACACAGCTGTCCCTCAAACCTAAAAGCAGATCCCTGTGTATCTCACTTTTCAGTTGTGGTAGATTTAAGTTAAATTCTCCCTGCTCTCTCAAGTTATTATCAAAACCTCCATCAAGACTATTTAGACAAAAGAATAATGCTTTTGCAGAAGCCCAGCTGCAGGACATCTTGCAGGCTGCAGGCTTCACAGCCATGCTGTGAGCTACCCATCAATAGGACAAAGCCTTGTCCAGTTCCGAACACAACAGAGCACCACCACTGCTCCACATCTGCTTTTTTAGGAAGACAATCCCTGCTCCAAAATCTTACAGTTGCTCTGGTTTTGTTTTTCTTTCCTTTTGAGAACAATGAACTTCAGAGAAATATCCAAATACTGACATTGCCTAAGCTTATATTCAAAATGGTGATGCTCTTCCATAAGAAAACGGAACATTTCATGCTGTCCCCTGTCCCAGCTCCATTTCCCAAAACTCATGCAAAACAGCCTACAAAGGGCAGCATCCAGCGTGTCTAAGCCCTGCCTCCAGACAAGAGAGTGAAGGTCACCCCTCTGAGCCAAGTGAAGGAGGATAATGGCATAGTGGAACAATCTGAACCAAGGCTATTTTTAAACTTTATCATCAGGGGACCTAAATCACTGTACTTCGTGGTAGCTGTTGACAAGATCAACTACAGTATCGTGGGAAAAAAAGGGCTAAAGTCACATAATAATTACATGCATTTTGATATTTATTGAGAACAGCTACTCTTGTAAAATTATAATGCTGTATTCATAGATTAGAGCTCAAGTTCCACCACCACTGTTGTAACATTTAGTGAGATTAGTCATTTTGTTACAGAAACATTACAGAAACAATTGGACTATACTTTTTTTTAAACAATTTACATACAGACCTTTTAACTTACAAGTATATGAGTGAGTTGATCCCACACATTAGTGTTAAATCTATCCACAATGAAGACCATCACTCTTGGGTACAGGGGTCCATGTACATACACATTTATTTTTTGACATATAAGTGTACTTCTACTTTACAAGAGGTAATAATCCACTTTACTTGGAAATGACAGCAAGTATCAAAAAATAAATTCATCCACCACGGCCAGAGTAGGCAAATTTGCAGAGTGTGTATATGAGACAGGAAAAAAAAAAATAAAAAAAATAGAGATGCATGAATACAAAATATCCTTCCATTTAAATTCTCAGCAATATAAAGATACATCTGGAGAAGGTGGCAAAAATAACTGTTCCTTCAGTTTGCTTCTACTGGACCAGAACCTGCAATGACTTGGTAACTTGGTTGGGCTCATTACATACCCCCCCCTCAGCTGTCATAGATGGATATCTTCCAAACCTTTGAATATTCATTACAAAACATCCTGGAGAGGCAGCAATTGTTGTTATTATTCTTTTTTGGATAAAGACTGGAGAAGAGCAAAAGAAAGGGCCTAATCTGAATGAATGAATAAATGAATAAATAAATAAATAGGCAGAGCAATTAAGAAGAAATTTGAGTATGCAAGTTCAAACAAGTCATCCATAAGATCTCCACCCAGCTGCTTAAACTGTGGGGTGTCCAAGTTCTCATCAGTCAAATGAGGCTCAGGCTTTCATGCATTTTCTGAGCACCTTCAAACTCTGCCTCTAGACTGGGTTAAGCCTGGCCCAAAACACAGTGTTTGTGAGCACAGAATGGGACACCAAGTTCAAACACTTTCCCCATTCTTACCAGGTACAGACACAGCACTCTCACCTATCACATCCTGCCTTGAAAATTGGACTACTGGAAAGAGAAAGCCAGAGATGAATTCCTACTTTGGAACTGGGCTGGTTTATAGAAAGAAGAAATACAATATTCAGAGTATAAGTGTAAGGCCAAGGAAACAGTACTGAGTCCTAAACTTATGCTCGTGTGCTCTGCTATGGTTAATACAAGATGTATAACTGATAAATTTTAAAAGCTGCATCTGAGATGAGCAGTTAGCTACACTGCTCAGGACCGATATCCAGAACCAGCTTTTTTAAGCTGAATTCTGATATCTCCACCAATCCCTGCTTGCAGCAGAGTCATAACATTTAGAAAAGGAATTAATAGGAATGCATGGCTAAGGGTACCTCTGGTGAAGAAGAAGGAAGAAAACAGAAGGGTGACTAACATCTATGCAATTCTCAGTCCAAAGCTAACAGCTGTTGAGAAAATCATGTTCTGCAAGGTAGCCAGAGATGCAGTGTAATGCAGGATTACAATATTACTGTTTTGCAGACAATGTTGACAAGGAAAAGCAAATTTTTTTAATCATTATAGGCAAAACCTTTCAATCTTCTAATAAATAGTACTAGAAAGAGACAAAAAGGAGATTTTATTTTTGGCTTTCATACTTGCGCACTTCTAATTAATGGCATTTTAATTGGTCACTTTAGTGGAGCAGGAAGTCAGGCATCAAATCTGATTACATATCCAGCCTGGGATTATTTCCTCAGCAAGTCACAATAGACAGAGCAATGGGGAAACACAAAGCAAATTGTCTGTCATACTTCACCCATCACAGTGGAAATTTTATTGTTTAGAGCTGCCCATTTATAAGCATCACATTCAGGATACATCTTCATTTTTTAAAAAATCACAGTCCTGAAAGCCATCCAGCTGCAACAGCTATACTGACAGATGAGCACTGTTTACATTCCTCCAGCAGAATGAGATAATACAAGAATGCAAAAAATTCAGCCAAATGTTCTAAAGAGAATTCCCTCCTTTGCAAAGCATCTGAATTCTGAGCAATGGGATTTTCCACAACTGGAGAGTGCCATTTTCCAATTTCCACACTTTCAAGTGATCTATTGGCTGGTCTTGCACAACTATAAACACAGCGGTAAGGTTTTTTTAAATTACAACCTTTTAGCCAGATACTTTGTTAATCTCCTATTCAGTTCCGTGGGCAGCAACTCTGAGGAATAACAGATGAGTTGGAAAACCACTTCATTTTGACATGAAAGACTTGAGATTCTTTTCCAGCTAATCTAAGAGAGTGAGTGCTGTAGTTTTCTTACAATATCGTACCCCGGTCTTAAAACACACACCATTTTCCCCTTTACCCTCATCTCTTCAGCTTGTACTTCAAATGAATTTTCATATTATTATAAAATATGTTGATATTCTGGTTGAAATCATAAATGTTTGGGAGCAGATGCCCAGCAAGAATGATACTCCAAAGGCAACTTTAATTTCAGTTTGCAATACAACTTCAATACAAGCATTTGTATACAAGGCATTTTTTTGTTTTCTTTCTTTTTCTTTTTTAATGTGATAATAAAAAAGCTGACAAAAAAGAAAAAGGATGAATGATTATTTCTTTAGATTAATACAATCTCACATAAGAGTTAAATCCTGCTCTTGCTGCTTTGACTTCAATGGAAGGCAGATTTTTGATGTACATCCTATGCTCTGGGCACAAGAGTGCAAAAATTGAAATACACAGTCCAAAAAATATTAAGGACTGCCTATCCCAATGCACAGATGAATATCTATCAGCCTACACAAGAACAAATAAATAAAATTCCTAAATGGAGATTAGATGGCAGAGAAGATTACAAACATAATGAGGGTCATTTCATCTATAGTTTACTGTTTTACATACAGTCTGAGCAAGTATAGAACAAAGAGCAGCAGATACCTGCTGGAAGACAAATGAGCTGATCTCAATCCAGCTTTTTCTGGACACACAGACAAATTGGGACAGAGGAGAGGTGAGAAAGAGAAGTATCAGAGGAAGCATGAGAAAATGCATGCAGCTAGAAAACTTCCTGCCTCTCAGAGAGAAGTCTAGAACTGTGTCATCCCTTGATCCCTAGTGGTCCCACCAGAAGCTGACAGTTCTTCTATCAGCAGGAACACCACACGAACGACAGCAGCACTTTACTGGGAATTTCATTCTCCAATGCTTTAAGCATTTTTTTACAAGTAAGTCTGTCTTTAAAAAAGTATTTGAAAGTCCCTTAATAAATAGTTTTTCTATATTAAAAGGAAGACAGAAATTATTCTGTTTAAGTGCACATGGTGTTTTACAAGAAAATACACTTTCAGACACTTCATCAAGACTGTCATCACATATCATAGCACTGCTTTACATTTAAAGGGGGAGAGGAAGGTTTTCCTCTTTAAATCTAGACTTTACTACAAATATGCATGACTTAGATGACAGCCAGATTTCAACTTGCACTGCTAGGCCAGCAAGCCACAGGCAAGAACAAAAGATGTGACATGCTGGGGAAGACACATACTCCTTGAGCAAGTTAAAGTTAATAAGTGCTTCTTAAGAAAGTCTCCTGCCTGGGAATGTGGATGAACACTTTCAAGTTTCACTGGCAACGAATTATTGTACACACATACGTGAGATTATGGCAATACAAAACTAAAAGCAGTAGATCTCACTGAGAGCTAAAACCATGAATTCTAAAAATGAGAGAAGTTTACAGAGGAACGAGATGTTCTATATTACAAGCTCCTTTTCTTCCATTTAGATTTCTTTATTATTTCTTTCATTTTACTAGGTTGCTAGCTTGTCTTTAAAACCCATAGATCAGGCAAAGAACACAATCTACACTTAATATGCAAAGTACTAATTTTGCTTTTTCTCAGATAATAGCATCCAGGTGACCAAAGACAGGAAACATGGCTGTAAAGTCCAGGCAGAATCAAACTTAGGAACAGTATGAATAGCAAACAGTTAACATCAGCCAATAGCAGATTTAGGTAATTTCTATGAAAACATCTGTTCAAGAACCTCAGTATAAGTTAAGTCATCTCAATACATACAAAGAATGAATAAAATTACTCCAGAAATAAGCCAAATACTCTGTATTCATTGCAAATATTTAGTCAGTTCCATTCCAATTCTTAAACAAGAAGAACAGATCCAGAGCTTGGAGAAGAAGTTACAAACATGTTCCTAAAGTATTGCTGTTGAAGAGAGGATATAGGAACATTATGACTGAAAACTCAGAGTTTATTGTTCAGTTTTAATTAGAATTTAAGTTGATGAAATGCATACAAATAAGCCACATGTAAACTAAATGAAATAATCCTAAATCATGCATAACAGATTTTTATGGCTATATTCTTCATCCCTCCAGTTTAATAAGCAGTTGGCCATGTTCCATAGAGTTGCAGAGGTTCTTCAAGGACACAGCACAGGATAGTGATTTGTTCTTAAAATAATTTTTTATTAATAATATAAATAGTAGAAAACACCATTATTTTTATATCTGGAACAAGTTAGAAGAATGAACTATTCCTCCATTCAAGCCCAAAGGAAAGCATTAGACAGAAGACATGTTGTGGTGGGCACTGTTACAATTTGTTACAAGCTAAATCAAGTTTAAAAACACTGTTTAGACAATAGCTCAGTTGTCTTAATATTAATCAGTCTTCTTCCTTTTAAAACAGTTCTCATTCTATTTTCTGTTTGTTTGTTCCTTTGCTATCGTAAACACTCCAGTTGCATTTCAGAGCACTCTGTTTAGTAATGTTATGAAATATAAGCAAAGCTGATGTTATACAAAATTTGTCAGATAGGAAGACTTGTTTTTTTCAACAGGCTTTGCCTACCACACACTTTGCTTGTTTGCATCAAAAGGAATTGGTTCTTTTTGGTTCTTATATTCCATGTGCAGAATGGCAACATTCCAAGATTTGTAAGGGTGAAACAGCACAATATAGGGATTGATTGGGAAGACTGACTGCCCAATTCAAGTTTCATTTTCATTTATTTCTCTAATTATCCTTGGCTGAAATGCCCCAGTCACTCTTTTCAGTTGTTTTGGGCTGTTCTGTCAGCAGCTGATCCAGCAGAGAAAGAGCAGGATTGAGGAGCATGAGGAAACCATACCCACTGCCTGCTCCACTGAAAAGCACTTGCAAAGCCATTTCTGGATTTTAACCTTTTTCTTGCCTTCTTTCCTATCAGCAGCTTTTCTGCACAAATTGTTGGTATGTTCTCTTTCTTGAAGACATCTGCAGAGTGTAGCCACAAGGCAGGTTAGAGAGGCTGGGACATCACCACCCCTGAAAGAGCAGCTTTGGGAGCAGTAGGAGCAGGTTTGGGAACATGCTTCCCTAGAAAGGGGGAGTGCTCTTCTGGCGCTCTCCCCTCTGCCTGCAGAGACCTTTAAGATCCCTTTATGCCAGGTCCACTTGTGGTGGACCAAACCTGACCTGGCAGAAGGAAAACCCAAGAGAATAAATTATGATCAGTATAGAAAGGCTGAAAACAAGAGTCAAAATAAAGCACAGGGGGGAATGCAGGATCATGTTTCCTGGCAGGCGTAGCCTACATTCAGCCTTAAACCTTCTTGGGTGGAATAGGCCAAGAATGTGTCTGTAACCACGAGTAGCAGAGAGCACAGCCTTGGCCGGGATGCAGAAGTCATTCTGCCATGTGCCTCCATAAAGAGATCACAGAAAATATGCAATCTCAGCTGCCAGACCCTTTCAGCCTGGCTGGACCTAGGGTGGGGAAGGTGGTCAGGCCTGTGAGCTGCAGGTGCTGTCCATGTTCCCCGGTGTAAATGGGCAGTTGATCTGATCAGAGTTTAAGTTATTTATACCAACAAAGGGTTTTTCCCTTCACTGTGTATTTTATAACCAGCTTATGCCTCTGCTGTTGGCCAGTAACATCTCACATAGCACTGGACGGGCGCTGCTCCCAAATAACTCGACTCTGGTTTCACATTCCTCACCTCCACAATCACCCTGCCCAGTGGTTTATTTTACAGATTCCCTGGCCTCAAGAGGCTGCTATCATGTTCCTCCACCCCGGCTGCAATCCTGCCTCTCTGTCTGTTCTCAATAGGGCCTTTGTTGGCTGCCACATGGGGGTCAGCAGTGGCACCTGGGAGCACCTCTTGTTTGCAGACCTGGGGCTTGCCTCCCCAGGCCCTCCTCTGAGAGTCACTAGCTCTCAGGGGAGAGCTAGTGTGAGTGACTGGAGAAACCACTGTGTGGTTTCTCCAGTCACACACACTGGACTGGACTGGAGTGTTTTTCTGCTCTACACAGGGCCCTCAGCAACAGGACAAAAAAAATGCAAGACATTGCACACAGCCAGCAAAGTAAAGCCCCAACTCCTTTCTTTACCTGAGGTGTGTTTTCATGGCAGTCTTGCACATTCCCAGGAGGAAATTAATCCTCCAGGACAATGTGTTTCATTCCTTCAGGCTGATCTGGCTGGAGCAGACTTCCTGGTTTTTACTTTAATCCTAGTCCATCTGCCCACTTCTGCTGAAAAAAATATACCCTTGCTGGTAATCTTGCAAAACTGCAAATAGAAGATTACATTGAATTAATCCTGTAAAACAGTTTACCACAATCAAACTACATGACAGGCACAATGTGAAAGTGACAATTATTAAAACCTTTCCCAACTGCATCTTGATCAGGTGGCTGCGCACCGTCATCACCGGGCATTTTGATTCTCTAATTACTGCTTGCAAATGCAGGTCATACATCAGGACACAGATCTGTGGAGGACTGAAAGCAACAACCAAGTACAATAGTGTTGTGCCCATCATGAATAGAAACCTAATAGGTAAATATTTGTGTACCTCTACCTTTCTTAAAGGCTGTATTCAGTTGACTCTTCAAAGAGTGGGTTGAAAGAGCACTGCCTACCCTCTATTTACTCGCATTAGAGACTACTATTACCCCTTTGGGCCAGAGTCCTTAGCTAATGTTCAGATTGCTTTTGTTGAGGAAACTGAAGATTGAATTGTGTATAAACAGGGCAGAAACCTTGTTTATTTACTGAAAATGGGCATTAAAACGTATTTCTCTTAATACAATCATCAAACAGCAAGAAGGAATTTCTTTGCTCTTTATTCCAAGTCTTTTATTTGCCAGCCAGAACTTCACCCCAAAAGTATGACCTTTTTCCTTATTATTTTCTTTCCTCTCTTAGGGCCCCATTACTGAAGCTCATTTGACCATTCTTGGCTTTCTCCAGTGGTCTCAGCCTGCTTTTGTGGTATCCCAGTTGCACTGCCTACACACAGTTGTATCCAGCTCACACCCAGACATACCTTATTGCTTGCTTTTATACCTTTCTGAAACCCTTGCAGTGATACAGCTCATGTCCCAGATGGCCTTGAATGGATTGTGTCATGGCCACCAGTTTCTATCTTTTCAAGTTTTTTCCATTTGTTCTAAGACAAAGGTAGATTTTATAATCATCGGCTACCAGGAGACTTCAGACAGTTTCCGCCAGTTTTACATTCATTACGACAAGGACTCTGGGGTACATCACAGAGAAGCTCCTAATTGTGGCTGCAAATGCTGTGTGACAGTCACAAAATAGGAGTGGTGGCTTTGGCCAGATGAAGCCAAGGACAGACTGTAAGACTTCTAGTTTCTGCGCACAGCTTCATCTTCCCTCCTGCTACAAGAGAGAAAGAGAAGTCTGTAGCACTTGCAGAGCATGTTCCTACGACTGCAACACCATGGAAGAAGAGGACTTGGGTACTTCAGTCCCTTGACTTGCCAAGGACCCCATAACTGGAGTAGCTTCACTGTGGGATCATCAGTAAGATATTGATATTGGACAACACTGATTTCTTACTTTAAAACTGCTCCAAGACCACAAATATTATATCATCAAGAAAATAAGGGATAAGAAACCAAATTCCTTTTAGAACAGCTAGACTTTATTTCAAACCCAAATTGTATTCAGTTTTGTCATAAATCTTTGCTGCCAGTAAAAAAGCCTGAGAGATGAGAGTTAAGGCTGGTTCTCTTGCATCCCGAAGAGAGAGCTTCACTCAGTTTCAGCCTCCTAAGCTTGTAAGTAAATTACACTTCTTGTGAAGCCTGCACAAAATCCTCCTCTCAGCAGAATCACAATGACACACTTTTATTGATAGAAGGGAAAGGAAAATTAAAAGAAAACACTGGATTGTCAATACACAACTAGATCTCTACATCAGCTAGTTCATTATCACCAGTATATGTGTAGCACCAATAAATATGTTAAGGGAATAAAAGGATATCCAAGCCTGGTGTAAAGGTCCTGTTTTCCACAAAAGTTATCACAAGCATTGAGAACTGTAGATTGCTTCCTAACTCAAGGTTTTTATCAGCACTCATTGTTACTATCTCTCAAGATACTGCTACATGGCACTGAAATGTCACATGAATTGCTGATCTTTCTCTCCATTGTTTTATGAAATGTGGGGTGGCGATGAACTGCACTCTCTAATCACATATTGTAAGAAAAAGTTGCTGCTTGACTATCCATCCTGAACTCAGCTACCTGGAAACCATGTAACTTATATAACTTATGATTAAAGGAACTACAAGTATTTCTGCTTGCCCTCGCTCAGCATATTGCCCTTTTTAGGGCAACATACAGACAGAGTTCTGTTAATTAAAGCTGTTCCCTACAGACATATTTAATTTTTGGTTTTGTTTCATTTCACACTTTGTTTTGTGCTTTTTCAGGCTGTAGCACATCTGTTCAGATACCCAAACCATGCAGTGTGGGAAGTATACTTAATGAAGGCAGAATTCCAGGGATATTCTGAGAAACTGTGAAACAAAGCACAGTACCTTGATAGTTTCTGTTATTGTTTGGACTTGATTTGAAAATGAAGTTGGTAATCTTTTGATCATATATACTGTAAAATATTATTGTACAGCCATAAATACTATTTCCTGCCTTAAGAAAAATTATGGGCCATTTTCCAGATGTATTGTAGCAAAATGGGCATGGCATCAAAAGACAAGATCAATGAGTACAGAAAAAAATGTATTCTTTTTTTTTTTTTTAATGAGTTAAATAACTTGACAAGTTTGAATGGCAATCCTAACATGTGTGAGGTAAGATTTTAATATGGAAGAAGTGGCCAACACACTGTACAGGAATTTGTCCCTTCAACAGATGCACTATCAAATATGTGAAATATCCCAATTTTGACAGAAAAGAACAGACTAAATCCCCATCTCAGTTACTGACTGGCTTCAGTTCCCATGAGATGGAATTTGGTGTGGTGAATTTAACAGGAAACAATGGACCAAGCAGTCTCATCTCCTGTAAAAATTAAACACTGTATTTTCATAACTTGGGAGTTATGTAAGAAATATCTCAGAGGCAAGCAGTTGTAAGACTTCCACACTCAGCAAGCACACTTTGAAGGATAAGGCCAAATGATAATTGCCTCCAGAACTAAAGAAGTATAGAGATCTCAAATAATTACAATCCCCAGAGCATTATAATCCCCAACTGCATGAGCAGTTTGGAAGTAGTTTAATGCACTTTTGGAGAGAAGACATGGAGAGAGAAGGAGCAGGGAAGGGAGGAGGCCTTTGCGCAGCCAGATTTAATATTCTTGCTCTGTGTGTACATGCTTGTCCTTAAGTAGCTGAGCACCTTGTTCTCCTGAAAGTCTCAAAGCATGTTTGTAGGCAACATACACCTATACCAGTCCCATGCACAAGGTTAAATACACTCCAGTGTTTTCAGGACTGTAATCAGTCATTCTAGACAACTGAGACCAACTAGAAGCAAAAGATCAACCCTGCCAGGCCATGTCCCACAATTAGGTATGCAGCCATCCTTCTATTCTTCCTATACTACCATACTCTCTTGATGTAAAGGAACTTCTGGCATTGGCTTCATATATACAGTTTTGCTTCTGTCTCATAAACCTTTTATCACAGCTCTTTAGATGCACTTACAACCCAAAATAAGGTGCAAGTCTTCAATGCAGCCTCTAGGATTGAGTCTGAGCACTGAAGTGCATTTATATATGCTTGTGAGATACACTGGATACAGGCTATGCTCCAACTTATGAGATATAGAGCTGTCACATCTCCCCAGAAATACCCATTCAGGATGGAGAAAAATCACCAAGCTGATTCTGTGTCTTATCAGTTAAGGTAATACAAGAAGTCACTTAAAATATTTCCCATCTTCTGCTGCTCTCTGCAGGGCTGGCACCACAGTAAAATCAAGTTTTGCTGAAATTTTTCACCCATCTTTTTAAACACAGAAATTATGAGCTCTAATCTTAGAGGTGGAAGCCTACTATTTCCAAGGCTTGCTCTACTGTGGCCCTTCAGCTCATGCTGAGGATGTGGAGTCAGGATCCATCTCAGCAAGAGAGCACCATTGCTGGATTTCTGTAAGACCAAGGGCATCTGGGACTAACAGACAGTAAAGAGGGAAATGGAAAATGGAAGATAAGCCTTCTGCTTCCTCCTATATCCATCCTGTATTAATGTGGGAAGTATGACAGCATTTGCAGGCTATCATCAATGCCACACTCTTGGCCTATGGAAGAGTAAAGCCCCAGATCAGGAGCATCCAGAGTGCCTGCTGGGGCATGCAGGACCCCACGTTTGCCAAGTTCAAACAAAAATGGCAGCAACTTATGTCCTCCAGGCCACTTTTGAAGAGCAAGGTAGGTATCTATGTAATATCTAATTAAAATAATTAAGCTTTAAGAGTAAATTGCTACATAATAATTCATTTCCTGAAATACGTGTAGGCTCTGTTCCTCTTTCCCACTTAATTTGTCTATCTGCTTTTCTGCTTGTGCTTAGCAACAAGAGGTCAATCCTTGACTCTGCTATATCAGTGGGCGTTTCCCACAGGCTTTCAGAGAACTTGTGGTCTCCTTGTCTTTATCAATGGAAAGAAACCATAAAGACTTAAGTAACAAGTAAAGATTTTAATTAGTCAGAAAGCCAGACTATTTACTAATGTAAATAAGCTGTTGTTCTGGACATACAAATCCATCCAGAATTATTCAGAGATGTTTTCTGAGAAAAGCCACTCCATCAATACCAATGAGCAGAGGTGCAGAAATTTAGTTCCTATTTGTTATCACAAGGTAAATGTAACACAAGCTGCAACATGCAAACAGGCTAGAGCAACCCTGAGTATTATATCAGAGTGCTCGTCCCACGTACAAAGTGACAGTCAGTTATCATCCTGTGGTGTCAAGCCATGAAGTGTCTAAGGTGTGGTTCTTCCTGAATCTCAGAACATGAACAAAATAATGACCACATATAGTGGCAGGATCCTCCCTGGCTACCAAATACCAACCTGTTCCAAAGCACATGGTTTTGTTTCCCCCAACCTCCAGGCTCATTTATCAGCTTATCATTCAAGTTTCATGCAGTTATAACTCTGTTAGCACCAGGTCCATAGAAACTCTGATTGCCTGCTGATACTGAAAGCAAGCACACATCTTTCCAGTAACATAAATCCAAGTTTTATTCTGTAGTTTTTTTCCAAACAAGCTGTTCCACTGCATTCAAGTGCATGACAGCTCCGTAAATTGAGGGCCACTTGGCAGCCCAGTTCCAGAAAAGTTAAATAAAATACAGTATTAAAAGTCAAAACTTGCTTACATAAAGCAGCTTTTTGTCTTTACATTCCTTCCTTCTACATTATTTAACTCTTGTGTTTTTGACAGACCTGTATTTGTTGTACACTTCTTTTGCAAACACCATAACAGGAAAAGAAAGTGGGGGAGGGGGAGGAAGAAAAAAAAAATTCATTTTCTTCATTAGGCTATTTGTTTAACATTCTAATCCAGGATATTCTCCTACAACACTCAAGAGGCATACATACACACTAATACCCATCAATTTTAAAATCAATAAAAGAAGAGTCGCCTTGAGGGATTGCATTTAGCCTTTTCAGCTGAAAGCAACAAAAGAACAGCTAGTAACAGCTGAATTCAGTAGAATGTAAATAAGAGATCCTTGCCAAATCTTTCCTGGTTACAAAATGCTCTACCAATTTTAAAGATCCCAATGCGATATCTTTGTACTTTATTTATAAGGCTTTCAGTAAGCCACTCCCTTTCCATATTTATTTGAGCTTATGCCCATATTCCCATGATTAGTGCAGAACAAATCTAGGTGAAAGGTTGTTCCTCTTTCACACCGACATTCATCTGACTTTTTTTCCCTTTTCTGATGATATCTTTTTAAATCAGCAACTACAATCTAAAAATTCAAGCAAAATATTTGAAGTTCTGCTAAAGTTTTTATTTCTTCAGAAACAAGGCACCTTTCACAAAGCACTTCAACTGCACAGTGGATCTCAAAGACCTTGTTCTAAGGAGCTTTTGTGAAGTTTACAAAGGAGGAAAAACTTTTCCTGCTTTTGTCATTTCTCCAGTGGACTGAGAATTCTTTGAAACAGAGTAAGGAGACCAATTATTTGGCTATCTTTTTGCTCCGTCAGTGGGTATCTATGCAGTACTGGATGCACTCCCAAAGTCCTGCCTGAACATATTCCAGGCTGAGCTGTGCAGGACTTGGGAGGGGTTCTCTGAACACCGTCTCTCCTCTGCACCTTCGCTGGGAAAGCATAATGCTTTCCCAGGGCGTTACACAACTTCGCCGCAGGTAAAGCATGAGATACCGAGTGGGAATGGTAATTAGAAAAAATTCGAAACTGAGTGACCTTCCCTCAGCACTAACATGCCAAATAGTACTAGTTTTGTCCTGACATGTGAGGCACTTCTTTTCTGTATCTTACCCAGGAATCACTTTACATTTCATGAATCTACATGCAACATGAGTCAGATACAAACAGAATTGCCCAACCCTTTAAAAAATTCCATTACACTTACTCTTCCTGCCAATTCATGTAAAAGTTCTAGGCAGAGCAGGTGGCCCACAGCTCACTAACCTTTTTCCTCCTGCATGAGAGGCTAGGATGAGACAATAGGAATCACTATCTTCATGCAGACATTACCAGTCACATTTTCTTAGCTTAGTCTTGCTGAGAGCTCTTTTCAGGTCTCCAACACATCCCAGGCCTCTAGCTGGTGTAGTCCTTTTTAGGTGTCAATCTCACCAAGGGTGCCTTTCAGGTATCTCCTGATGCCTTGCTCTCATGGCACAGGACTGGCCAGCTACAGAATTCAGGAACTTTCCTTGCTGGATGACACTGCTCCAACACATACCCATCTACATTTGTGTGGCTTAAAAAATAATAGGAAATCCTTGTAATCATAAAGTCAACTTTCTTTTTTCTTTCTCATTTTTTTTCTTTTTTTTCCAAATCTCATATTTTCTGCCCACTTTAGGCCTCCACTGAAATGGAATGAAATTATTTGATAAGCAACTCCTCTTTTATGACAAAAAAGGAGCTGTGGGGGAATCTACAGATAGTGTCTTGCAAGTACCTCACAGGCTCAAAGACAAAGAGCTGGTAGAAAACAAACATGTTTTGTTTGTGAAAACACTGGAGAAAATGCATTGGGTTTGAGTCCTTGGTACTGAACAGTAAAAGTGGTGTATATTCACTTGTCCTGTATTGCACAGGTTGCTGACACAGAGAGTAACCATGGATTTCTAACCAGGAGTTGAAAGAAGCCTGGCTATGTATACCAGAGACTGAATGTAAAATAAGGAAAGTTCAGAAAAATTAAACTAAAAAGAAATAAATTAAAAATTAGATATGTTTAGAAAAAAGAGGCTCATAAGGTTAGAAAAATACATCTTTGCCCTCCACCTAGTTCCTTCCTGAAACACTGCTTTGCTGGCTGATTACTGCCCTCCTCCCCCACAATAAACCAAAACAAGAAAATCTTTATCTCCAGCCTCACTTCAGTGACTCACACCAAAAACATACCCTTTTACTTCCCTGAACTTCTGAGGAATTTAGAATTGCAATCTTCAAAGCCCCAAGGGAAGTTTGGCATTTCATAATAGCCCAGGAGCCCCACCTGAGGTATGAAGAATGCTTTGAAACATACCTGTGATTAATTAATTAACATATTGGCACCTAACTAGCTTTATAACACTCCACCTAATGTTTCAGCTTAGAGTTGCCTGTGCCTGTTACAGACTCTGTGTGGACAGATGCCATTATCTTGTAACGAATAATGCATTTTACATCTAAGTAAACATAACAGTGTAACATAGGTACAGCAACTTGAATTAAGGATTAATTACAGTGATTCGTAGTGCTTAAAGAGTAGGCAGTTTACAAAGCAAGGAAGCAATTACTTTTAAAGAAAGGGCTTTTTTGCTTCAACATTTCTGAGTGGTTGCATCATTCTTACTCCTGACAACAGAGGCAAAATCAGCACATTAGAAAAGAGTCTTACCTGTGTGAGTCACAGCTCGGCCCTTAACATCAACCTGCTCTCCAAGTGCAGTGAAGGCTGGCTCTCCCCACGTAAGGCTGGAGCCCTCCATGCTTACAGGTCCCTGGGTGGGTGACGGCCAGTGGCCTAACCTGCACCCAGGGTGAAGTGCCCAGTGAGCACCAGTGGCAGGGAGTGGAGAGGCAAGGATAATTATCCCAGCAGCCTTATGCACTATGCAACTTTGTGGATGACATGATTCAGGTAGTCCTGAAATTTAGGCCCTGTACACTCTTTTCTATCAGCTGAGGAGCTCAGCTGCATCATTTAATTTGTAGAATAATATGTTCTCTCAAAAAGGGAGGGTTATATTAAACCTTCCTTGAAGTAGTAACTAAATTACTTGGTTAACCAGGGTATTTTTGAATATTTCTGGTTGTTTAGGTAAGCATAAAACCCACAGAACCATAATAACAAAATACAACCAATATAGTTAAACACAAATCCTCTTTTCCCTCCTTCAGCTACTAGAATAAATAACTTGTGTATTGCATATGAGAGAGTCTTAAGCAAGTATGAAATCAAAGTTTTGCATTTAGCCCTGAGAGTAAGGAGTTTCTTGGTCATCCATACATCTTGTGGGAGCAGATTTGACCATGCAGTTCTAACGCCAGGGAAAACTATCTCTTGTGCTTGTGGCTTCCTTGTGTTGGCTAACAGCTTTATTATTGTGAGGGGACTAATAGCAGAGGAACGCTTTATCAAAGGCAATGCTGGCACAACTGCTTCTAGGTATGCAGGTGGGACTTTTGGGTTACCTTCCTTCAGCTTGGAAGGGCAGGGTCAGTTTGCAAGAGGTGGTTCTGACTGCTATCAGGGTCTGTGATCTCCAGCTCCTTGAAGAGGAGTTCATGGAGAGCTGAGATCAGTTGTCCCTTCTCTGCTTTCTAATTTGTGTGCTGGCCTTTGCTTTGGCTTGACTATAGACAGCAAATCTCCTGAAAGACTAGGAAGCACTAAAAAGTTGGAAGTGGCTCGTGAAAATCCCACAGATCAGTGGAAAGCTCATTTGTATCTAGTTTCCTGGGTTAAAGCATGGAAGAAAGTAGTAAGGAGCACAGGATTCCTTTTGGGGAATGGTGTGAAATCTAGATCTCGCAATCACGCTCATCAAAGAAGTTTACTCTTCAGTGATGAGATGCAAGATGAACATCAAAACTAGATTAGTGTTCACAAACAAAACCGTGAAATAAAAAATACTGATGGTAAACAACAAATGGGATTCAGTTTAGAAAAAAAAAAAAACACATATAGGAAATAACTGCTAAACCCTCTGAGAAAGAGCAGCCTTAATAGAGAAGACTGAGTTGATACTGAATGTCAAAATGTTTATAAACCTAAAAATTTATAATTCTGTACTATTGTTACAGAAGCAGGACAAGCCAATATTTCTTGCATAACTCTCTATACAGATCTGGATATCTCAATACCAGAATGACAGCCATAAACTGGGAGGAATTCAGCTAAGTGCAACTGTGGAGATAAAAATGCTATGGAGACTAATGTAAGTTGAGAGAGTAAAGCCTGAGGGTAAAAGAAAAAAAATGGTAACTCTTACAAAATATTTGAAAAGTGTGACCAGCAATGAATAGTTTAGAATGCTACACCAAAAAGTAAGAATAGCAGAAATAAAAATAGTAATTTATCCTATCCATTGTATTACTAAAGAAATACAAGGTTAGTGTACTCATTAGTACAAGACGTAGTACTCCTCTAATTTGGAGGTGAAAATTAGGAACTTGATTTGTTTCAAATCAAGTTGTTGTGGGTTTTTTCCACTTTTTTTACATACTAGTATTTTTTTTCTCTAGAGTAACATCATAATAATATGATGAATTGCTTCCCCCAAAAATTTTGCCCCCTCTCTAGATACACATATAGGGTAGCCAAGAAACAAGAGTGGAATTTTTTTTACTGCTGATTGTGAATCTGTCATTTCCACTTTTCCCATTTTTCCCACTTTTCCACAGTTTTCCAGACTGTGTATTCTAGGAGTTACTATGTGTCATCTCAGCATCAAAAGCGTTACAATCACAGCCAATCTCATGGGTGCTGAAGACTTCGGCGTGTCCTACGCAGATGAGTCTTGACCCAACATTTCATTGTGGACCATGCAAACAGCCCCACACCACTGCAGGTTGCCAAGTTTTGCTCACGATTACATGATGATTGCTAGACTTGAAGGTGCATTTGTAACCAGAGCCCCATTGCCTACACAGAATCATAAATCATAAGCTAATCAATTAGTGACCCTTCTGCTGGCTCTCCCCAGGCTCAGCTTCTCCCATGGCAAAATTCACTGGAAGCTATGGCAAGGCTTGCACTGATTTCACACCCTGTGACTGTGTCTTGCCCTAGCTTCAGACACTAAAATTATATACATGGTGTTTTCCATCACATCATCAGCAATTAAAAAGGGAAGCAGGATAGTGAAAAATTAAGGGCAATATGGAACAGCACACCAGATGAGGTATGATCCTCTGTGCATGCATCCTCCTTGACACCTTATCCTTCTGGTGGACACTCATCACTTTGAGGCTGAAACTATTCTGGCAGTATAAAAAGCCAGATTTATACACAGCCAGCATTGACTTATCGAATTGTTCATGTCTTACCAGTGGAAGTATTAATCACTTACTGGGGGTTGTTAACCCCATAGCAAGGAAACCCAGCTGTGCCATTACTCTACACACACCAAGGTAGGTAATACATTGCCTGAGACTGGATTCTGTTGTGTCCAATAATCTGATCTTTGTGAAAGAGAGGCCCATTAGGAATTAATGTACTGCACATCCAAATGTCTGCTTGCATTCCTCTTTCACAGACATGTGTTTGGCGCCTGGGGTATTAACTTTCAGACTTTGTTTCTTTTTACTGCATATTCGTCTGCTATACTGTTGCCTACAAATGGGGTGCAGTAGAAAAACAAGCTGTATTGCCTGTGCCCTTTCCCAGTTCTCTTGGATGCAAAGGTCGTTCGTTCATAAGTGACCGTAATAATTTCTTATATGAGGCGCCATAATCTAATGAGAGTTTATTTTCACTTTTGGTCAGAACCAAAATGGCCAGAAACCATATTAAGTTTCTATTTATAAGTAACAGGAAATTTTTTTAATACTACAGTAGCAATAAAACAAACAGCAATGTAATGAAGTGTCTCTGGAATTGTCTCTGGAAAATGAGTTGAAAATAATAAATGCTTAGACACAAAAGTAATAAGGCAAATTGTTGTTTAATAAATATGCAATTGCTCCAAAAATATTGCATCCTTATCTGGTTCAGAACTACATTATATGCTATTTTGATTAGACTTCTTGCATAAATTAAAAACAGCTCTCATTTTGTAGACACAAGAATGTAAAATTTTTTTTGGCAGGATGTTACTTTCAAACCATCTAAAAGATAGTTTTGACCATAATGCAGGGAAATCAATCTGACCAATTTATATTCTGTATATAAATCTGTACAATTTATATTCTGAAAACTATCTGCTCCATAAAACAGAAATTATTAAATTTCTTCAGAACTAGTATATTTCTTACTTCATATATGAAGAAACCCATAAGTTCAAGGCATTTGGGTTTTTTTATAGCTGAGAATACGTTTTGATTCCTTATCTTTCCCTATCTTCCAGTGCACTTTTGTTAGTCCTACTCCTTTGTCACTATTTGGCAAAAATAACCATGCAGGTTTCTCTTTTGACACTAGCAAGTTACAATGCTCAAGGCAGACATCAACAATTGTATAACTTGAGACAGGTACATATATGTATATATATATATATGTGTGTGTGTGTATATATAACTCGTCTGAAAAACAGAAACTAACAACAACTAGTACCTATGTATCATGCATATTATATTCATGTGTATACTGCATATTCATTAAATATTAAGCAAAAAATAATTTCAATAGCAGGATTTAACTGCTTATACATTATTAAATAAAGGAATTTGGACAGAACATTTATGTGAATACATTGCAAAAAGAGTAAATGACAGGAGAATGTATGGAACAAAAATAATTTTGTCATCTTTTAACATAACAGCACGTGTATATCCACATAAGCACAGCCACTCAGTGCAGGAAAGCTGTGATTAGAAGCTCTCATGCATGAATACATGAGGACAATGATGTTAACACTAGTCACTCAAACGGGGATAAAGAGGCAATGGGTCAAAAAAAGGAAGCGATTTTTGTTAGCACCATTATCCTCCTGTATTCACTAGCACCAGACCTTCTAAGGCTTTGAGAGCAGAATTCCTTATTCTGTATGCATGGTCAGAAAAGGCTCACATAGACCGTAATAAACAAGTACTCTCACACAGTGAAGGGGTTACAGTATACACTTTCCTGAGATGGATATTACTGGAAATGATAGGGGGAAAAAAAACAAAAACAAAAACAAAAAACACCCAAACTTACTTTCCTCTACATGAAAAACAAAGAGATTTTTATTATTGTCATTTTTTGCTCATTGTTTAAAGCTACTTCTAGGTCTATCTAGATTTCTGGTTTAAGATACTCTAGATACTCTATTGGGAATCCATTCCAAATGGAATTCCGTTATGAGATTTTAAAAAAAAAATCTTCCCTCGGAATTTTCACAAGTCTATCTGGTGCTATAATATATAAGTAACCACTGATTACTGATTATGATGAATTAGTGTAGCACCTATTATTCTGCTCATAGAAAGGCATATTGTTCTGAATGGACGGGGCTAATTAAATGATGGATTTATTTCATCATTTGACAACAGTTCTACTAATTCCAAACAGCTGTAAGAAACAGGGTGTTGTTATGGTGCAGCTAAGAATGCATTTGTAAAGAAAACCTCATCCTGACACTCTTATTTACATTATGCTCACAAATTGAAATGGGCAATTTCTGATGCAAATTCAGATACACATTCACACATTTCTCCCTTCTTAGTTTAGTCTAGTGGGAAATGAGTCTCTTATTTTCTTCCTTGACTTGAATTTAAGCCCCTATTCCTTTGCATACACAGAAGAGGGAGCTCCCATGTGGGATTATACTGCTCGAACTGTCTCCCTGCCATCACAATTACCACTTTTACTCTGATCCCAGTTGGGCAGAGAAGCAAGACACCAGTGAAGAAACATAGTATCCTTCCACATGTACTAGAGCCTTCTCAGTAAATTTAGCCTTCTCAGCAATGTTACATTAATGTAATTAGCTTGATTACATAGATCTAGAGATTAGTTCCATCTGAAAAGTTTCCCTTGACAACCACCACATGGGACCTCCATGGGCAAAAGGACCAGCACTCATGCAGCTCCAGCTTCCTTCTTGACACCCTTGAGGACCCTCCTGGCCAGAAGTCAGGAAGGGACTTGCTCTGCCTGGGACAACTGCAGATCATGAAGCCATTAAACCATTAATCACATCAAACCATTATACCTCTTATCTTCTGGAAAAGATGTATTCCCCTCCCTCCATCCTTTCCTTGCTTTACCCAGAACAACAGGTGAGAAAAGCCACAAGCCAAGAACACCTGACACATCCTTTCACTAATATCACTTCAGTACACTCTTTTACCCTAATTAGTTCACAGTTACATTACAGATACTTATCCAGAAAGTTGTCTTGCCTCACTAGACAACAATGAGCAGAAATAACAAACACACAGATGAATCTTCTTTAGCTATGGGTATAAATCCCAACTTTAATGTTCTATGAATAAATTTCTAAACTGAGCACCTCTATTCCAGTTACTTTCCAATTTTAATCATCTAAATTTTAAACCAGCTGTTGCCAAGAAAGGTTGTGAAAGCTCACTTACCTCCTCTTCAAATGAGAACCAGACAACCGCGTTCACAGAAAAATAACATGACTAACCCATTATTTCGTAAAACTACTCTGAGGAAAGCAGTAAGATTTGGAGATGCTTAAAAGGAAAGAAAAGTCACCAAAAGAAAGATTATTCTCACCAGCTTCATGAACCATCAACATGTTCGTCTCTATTCCCTGAAAGGGATTTGTCTTTTTCTCGGGAGGAGAGTAGAAAGCACAAGAACAAGGATGACAACTTTTCCAAAGATTTGAATAAGAATGAATGAGAAAGAGGGAAGAAAGGGAGGGAAGAAGGAAGAGAGGGAGAGAGAAAGAAAGAGAGGAAAAGAAAGAGAGAAAGAGAAGAGAAAGAAAGAAGAGAAAGAGAAAGGAAGGAAGGAAAGGAAGGAAGACAGACATTTTCACAAACTGGCTTTGTGGCCAGTTATGATACTGGGACTCCAGAAAACAGGTGTCACTTCTGGGCCCCAAGTCCATGTGCTATGCAGGGATAACAGCAATATCACCTTTATGAACCCATAGAGATATTTCCTTAGTGCAATAGCGGTCTCCTCGTAAGTCCACATCAGGCACCTAGGATATTATTGACCTCATATACAGGTTGACATTGCTGTATGACATAGACAACAATGATCATGCAATAGTTATTCAACAGCTTTCTGTGCAATACAGAACACCTAACACAGATCCAGTTCACCTCGTGCACTTATTCAGTCCCAAATAAAATCCTATGATTCTATCTTTCCTGTTGCCTAATCCTGCATGCACCTATGTCTTTGTCAGTGGGGTTCTTCAGTACACTGCCTATTGCCTGCACGTGATCAAAAGTCACCAGCAACTGCTCTGTGACCCATGTCCTCTGATATCTCAGCGCCTCTGTGCACGCTTCCTAGTGCTGTGTGGCACGTGAACACACTCCCTACACCTATAGGAGCAAGTCCTGGAGGAAATATCTTAGAAGCTGCTCTTTCACTTGGAGGAGGAGAAGTCCGGTTACACAACAGCTTAGCAAACATAGAAGATAAGAAAAACCTGCTCCCAGATCCCAAGCAAGTGCAAATTCACGTCTGCCACCTCTCAGAGATGACCTGAAGTAGCAGGAAAGACCATGCTGCAGGAAGGGCATCTCTGAAGCAGTCATACTGCATATGGCATAAGTGATGATCCTGTAATTTGAGTGTGAGAAAGAGCCTGTGAGATTTTCCAGTCACAGGGTCATATACTGGCCAGGACACCTGAGTTCCCAAACTTGCTGCAGATACAATAATATGTCAACATCTTTAGTCATCCATGGTAGAAGAGCAGATGAAGCAGATCTAAAGTATCCAGATATACTCACACATATGTATGTATATAAATATGTCCTTAGAAAAATGAGTCACTACGCAACATTTTTTTAGACTAATAGTGAGGAAGACTCCTGACTAGAGGAAGGCTCAACCTAAAATCTAGAGATAGCTCCAAAGCTGAATAAAGAAATGTGGCTCAGAACACACTTCACAATAAGGAAAAACTGTGAAAGAGCAAGGATAGATGACTAGAAGTCTGCAACAATGTAAGAAAATGATCAAATGATTCAGGACTCTACAGTCAGAGAAAGAGATGAGTAAGGGATGTGGTAGAGGTGTGTAAAATTGAAAGTGTTATGGAGAGGGTAGTCTGGCACCAATAGTACTGCATCTACCAATTCAAAAGTGAGCACAATCAAATGAAGTTCCAAGTAAAACTTCAAACTGAACTAAAAGGTGTAGTTCTCATTAAGTGGGTGGAATTCCTTGCACCAATATTAAAGGTGACATAAGTTGACATGGGCTTAAGCAGCAACCAAATCACCTTTTCCTATTTTTTTTCCTTGGGCATCCACTTAAGATTACTGGTAGTTTGAATGTAGGAAAACATTTTAATTCAAGAAATAGAACAAAAACAGTTTCCCACATCACAAATTTTACAGTCAAGTTCCCTGGATCTGGGGAAGATCCAAAGTCAGTCTACCCAAAGCGCTAGTGATGAGGCTCACTCTCAAAAAACACTTTCATCATCAGAATGCCTCTCTTTCAGATAAGTATCACAGCCTGTTGGGCCGGGTGAATCCTTGTTTTGACCTAGCACAGCCATTCTTATGTTCACCCAGCCCCCTAGTATCTCTGTTGATTATCAGAGTCTACTGATACTGACTCTTCGTATCAACTTGTTTCACTAACTACATACACACACACACACACACACACACACACACGTGCTTTGGCACCCACTTGGTAGGCATCACTTACTTAAAAGATAGATGGGCTTTGCATGCAAGCCTTTGCTTGCATTTGGAGCTAACACATAGGGCCAGCTCCACATTGCTCGGTAGGCAGTCCAATGTCTGAAAAGTGGACCCTGTTAGTCTGTTAAAAACACTGAGCTGGGAGCCTAGACATCATATTGGGTGGAGAATGGCATTCCTGAGGAACAAGCTAAAACCCCCTGTTGAGTGGGAAATTACCTACAGGCAGCCTACAGGAGATACATTTTTTTTTTTTAAGGAATACATTAAGGACCATCTCTAGGGTTTAGACACACTGAACGCTTCCAGTGGATGAAGATGCAGATCCTAAAAGGCAAATAAGCCTACCTGGAGCAAGGCAGAGGTGCTGAAATAAACATTCATAGTCATACTCAACTGCATATGGTCTTATAGCTTTCAAAGTTACCCACCTTTTATAATTTCTCTCCTTAACTAACTTCTATCTAGATTGCACAGGAAATGTCAGTGGGATATTTTGGATCTTGCCCTTAATACAAAGATGTCTTGAGAGGAGAATCAGCTGAATGAAAAAGTCTGATGAAAACCTAATTAAAGTAGATTGTGCATCCTACTCTGGGAATACAGGAACCTTATGAAGTTTGAGGTTTTGTGAACCAAAGGGATTTTCAAATTCTCTAAGGGTTTGCAAAATGAATTTTGTCTCTTTCTACTCTATCATTTAAACTCATAGTTTGTTTTATTTCATGTAAGTATAATTCAATTTTTTAAAAACCACAAAAAATGTTTTTCTAGCTCAGACAATCATGTGCAATGTATTAAGGACAGAACAGCCTCCAAGCCCAAGGTTTGGCACAGTCTCAGTCCTAAAGAGACATACTTACAAAAATTGTGATCTTTTTCTTTCCCTTTTCTCTGCTGCTTTCCCAGGGTGTCTCTTTCACACAATCAGCTCTCTGTTTCTTTTCTCACTCTGTTTTTCATGATATATACTTGTCTTCCCTCTCTTTCAGAGTCACCTTTAAAGATATAAGATGTGCTGCTATCACTGAAATCAACATCAACATTTTAATGAATAATATTTCAGTAGGTTTGAAATCTGTCAGAATGATTTAGCCTATGTCTAATAAGAACAAGATGTCCAGGGATTATTTCTAGCACTCTCTCTAGTGAGTTTATCACTTCTCATTCAGAAGCACTGCATTTTGAACAACACCAGGCCTAACTTCAAACAGTATTCAATCGAATTAAAATTTAAATTTGATTGGGTGTCTTCATGCTTCCATTTGCATTCATTTATCATGAACATGCCAATATGGAAATAATGACAGAACCGATCAGACTAAGAACCTAATTTTAACTAAATACATAATTCAATTGTTGGAAGAACTTAGAGATCAGAAAGGTTTTTAACAAATTTGAGATAGCTGTAAACAGCTAAAGGAGATTTCAAGAAAAGAGAAATCTAATAATCTACACAGGTACATCTCAGTAAAATACTCATCACAAATAGTGAGCATTCTCTTCATAAGCTACAGAGTTGAAGCAACTCTGAAGCAACAGTCCATCCTCCAGGGCCACTGACTACCAGCAATAGAAGAAACTTTAAACCCTTTAAGCTTCTATTATGTGGCACGTCATCATACACATCATCAGGTATTGCACACACCTCAAATCTTAGCTATCCTCATATCATTATTCATCCCAGGACCCTGGAGTAACATCATAATATTTGTGTGAAAGATGAATTCAAGAGCAACTGTTTTTTAACCGGCTTCCTTCCCTAATGACAGGTAATTCAAAGTCCAACAGCACCTTCCAAGCTGAAGAAAAAACAAACAAACAAACAAACACAACAACAAAACAAACAACCCAAAACAAAACAAACAAAAACCACAAATATTGAAATATTTATAAAGCAAAGTATCTTCCAAAGAATTGTAAATAATGTGCTATCAGAGGCATGAGTTTCACAAGCTGCATTTTTTACACAGAGCGTAAACAGAAGGTGCATTGTTATGCCAGCAAGTGCTGTTTTACCTGAGCCTGGTATGTACAGAGGATGAGGTTTCTTGATTCTTTCCTATGTCAGAAGATGTAGAGTAGTTCACAGGCTGCAGTGAATTCAAATTTCCATGTTTTGAAAGACTGCAACTGCTTCTCCAGATTGCAAAATAAAAACCTTTTCTTGTCTCCCAGTGCAGAGCCTCATGCCTTACCTGACCAGCATAAGATCAGGAGGGTCACAGTACTGGCCACTCTGCCCTAGCTTAAATATCCAAGTTAAAAAAATAGAAAAGGGAGGCTTGCACAGATTTAGGGCATACTTTATTTTACACAGAAACATTTGTTACATCAAAACTATGCCAAGAAACCAAGTAGCTAGATTTTGGATCTGAATTTACCTTTTTGTTTCATTTTTAAGGAAAAGTCTGACAATATGGGTCAATCTATTTTCCACTTACAGTCTTTTAAATTATAGTGGTAATCTTCCTGTTACTGACAGTGGTGTTAGCATTTGCCTATTACTGTGTTGCCTGGAAGTCCTTGGCAGAAATCAGGATTCTAAATGCCTGTCTAGATGCTGCAAACAGGACGTTGTGAAGAAAATGAGAATTAACTGTGATTATTAGAGTCAGCTGTAACCAGAACAACTGCTTAAAGGAAAATTTTGGAAAATCTTGGACCCATGTTCAAACTAGCTGTTCTGGCCACTTCTGTGGCAATTGCTTAGTCTGTATTCTTGAAGCCCTTAGTTGCTAACTCTGACTTTAAATTGGAGCCTCTCTTCCTGTCAAAATCCCAAGACACAGAATCAGCAGAAACAATGGAGGAGAAGAGAATGTTATTCTGCTTCACAAAATATTAACTGAACACAGGGTAGAGGCTGCATTAACATGTAAGGAAAGCACAGTTTTATGTATTGCCAGCAGTTAACCATCTACATATACAAAGTACTTTCTTTCTCTCTAGAAGCAAAGAGTAAGTGCAAAAAAATGGTGAACTATGAACAAAACAGGAAGAACTAGGGAAAAATTCATTATGGAGTAGTCTGTCTCTTAAATAGTTAAAGACCATCTTGCATTGGTGTACTTGCACAACCTCAACCATCTTTATTAAGAAATGAATGCAGATTATTTCCTTTACAAATATGACAGCCAGAATATTTCTGTATTACTGCATAAGAGGTTCCTCTCCTTTACAAAATGCCATGACTCCTGTTAGCAAACAATACAGTTTTGTTAACTCATTACCCAATCTCACATGCAAAGTAATAAAACTTGTGATAAATTGCTCTTGCTCCATAAACTCTCCCACAAGTAAATGGCTTTTGACAATAAAGCAGCAATATCTCCCATCCGTCTGCACTGAATTTGTATTAGTTTTGCAGCATTTCTGTGCTACAATTAATCTACAGCAAAGACTTGAGGTAAGAGCACAAATTTCACAAAATATAAAACAAAATGCTTACATTGTAAATTCCTCTGTACCCACAGTTACAAGAGACATGTAGCAGCTTGCTGCTTTGTGTAGTAGAACCTGCAAAATATATGCAAGGTAATGAAAGAAAACAAACATAAAACATTTCAAGAACTTGATCTTGCAAGTTGCTGAGGCACCAGCAGTAATTTCCACGGGAACATTTGTGCTTAAAGATAAGAACATGCTTGAGAGCTTTCCTGAGGCAAAGCCAGAAAACTCAACTTCTCAAGCATTTGAATTTCTCCTCATTTTAAAGCACAAAGATGATCATGACACTTTCCTCAGCTGTTTTAATTAGTTGATGTGTTTTAGATGTAAACAAGTCAGAACAGTATGCCTTCCTTTTCACTTAAAACTCTGCAGTTTTTTTCCTGTGTGCCTAAATATCTTGAAGAAAATCCCTTCTCTGCCTAATTGAGAATTCATTGAAACATTATATTTCATAACTAATTAAAGAGAGTACTTTGAGTATGTGATTTACCATGTGCTTTATCTTATTGCATTTGATCTCCCTGACCTTTTAATCAAAAGGGGAAATAGATTTATCTATGGTTAGACCTTGACATGATTACCAACTCTGCCTTACTCCCTAGAAGCTACATGAATTTTTTGTACCTGGGTTATACAACCTAATATTGTGAGTCATCTTCCTAGTACAGAGATGTCATCATGTTTATGACCCTATGTTTTCTTTTTCTTGCCTCAGTTTCCGTTCTGGCTTTAGCTGAGCAGTTTAACCTTAGACTTTCCCCATTGCTTCCTGAATTAAATCCGTGTTGCTGAGAAGTCTTTGCTGATCCCTTAACCTCCAGCATTCATGTTTCCTATGTATTGCATAGTCATTATTAAAATCAGTAGCGTTTTCTTGGAAACATTTTTAAGGTTGCTGAAGTATTTTGGAATCCTGCCTGTTAGTAATCTTCGTGCACAAAATACTGTAAATCTGTGCTTGGCCAGTTGAACTATGATTGTTGCTCATGTTATAGGTGTTCTCAAATGTTCTCATTCTCAAATGACTAGGATTCTTTGCAGCAGGAGCTTCACAAATACAGGATGAAACACAAGTTTTAAAACTTTAGCTGAAATGACACACATCTTTCATCCATGAACAAAGTTGTAATGGCTTTCACACTCTTGATCAGAGTCAAAACAGCTGGTTTATAAGAGCAATTTTTTACAGATGCTAAAATGTTAATTCAATGCTTTACTTCTTATGCTTCTAAGTCACAAATTTCAAATATAAGTGGCTACAGTAATCAGATTTAATACATCATGCTGCAATGGATCTTAAAGACAAATCTGGATGCTCTTGTTTCATTATGGTGAAAAGCATAATAAATGTGCGTATTTTCAGACCACTCTTCTTTGAAAAGCTGGAAAAAAAAAACTATCCAGTCTCCTTCAGTCTTCCAAATAACTTCTAGAACATTTTAACATACTTATTCTAAAATAATTTTATGCATTATTGCCTGAATGTTTGTCATTTGCCACTGGCTTCAGCAGCAAAACCAGTTCTAAAACCTAGGTTTCTCCTCTTTCACCACATCAGTTTGCTGACCCCTCAGCAATACTCATGGAACTATTGGTGGGGGGCTCTGCAAGAAGGTGAATTGCTGAAAGGATTTAGGTTATGAGAAACCCTGGAGAGGCTGACACATTGTGGTATAGGGGCAGGAATGAGAGATGAGCAGATGATGCACATGCAAGAGGGCAGGACTCCTTGAACTGATTTTATCTTCACAACACAGACTGGCATCCTGAGAAATACCCTCCAGTGGCTGGGGAGCAGCTGTGAGGAGGTGTGAAAAACTGCTGCAAACCCCAAATGCCTTCAGTGAAAGGGAGAAGGCATCAAGTTATAGCATCAGTTGCAACTTCCAAAGGCAAATTAATCGTCTGCATTAAACAGATTACACACTTATCTCCCTCCTCTCTGCCCGACAAGTCTACAAACTGCAGCTAAAAAATTCTCCCTTTGTTGGGCATGTTTGTTCCTTTAGATGTTCTGATGTTATTTCACTGATGTTGCTGTAACCACACACATTTTTCTTAACTGAAAAGTACCCTAAAAGTGAAGCTAGATTTAAAGGAAGCCCAGTCAGACAAACTTCTCTGGCTGTGGCTCATCAGTGTTAGTGGTTACCCATACAGACTTCCTCAAGCTGCTTTTTCAGGCCTTACCACCCATCCCATGTGAAACAGCTGTACCTTCCCATTTCCTGGCACCACTGCATGCGTAGTTTCCTCTAGCCCAGTTCTGTCAAATTTGATCCAGGTTTTTTGTTGAGTTTGTTGGGTTTTTTTGATTGCCTACTAGGAAGCATTTAAAATCACTCAAATCATTTTGATAGAATAAAGTTAATGAGTAACCAGACATTCAATTTTGCTGGAGATAGATTGGGGGACAAACACGTCCAGTTGGAAGAAAGTGTCAGGCAGGTGACAAAAGCCTGAGTAAGTCAGTCCCTCTACCTCATTAGCAGACATTATATACAGGTAGGCTAGTCTCATATGGGCTAACAAATTCAGACCTAACTCCTCAGTTACCACTAACTGATGCTTTTCAGTCAGTCAAGAGCATCTGTTACTCAAGAACAAGTAAACAAGAATATCCTAGTCCAAACAGTATCTGGATTTGGGGGTAAAAATTGAAACAGTAATAATAATAATAATAATAATAATAATAATAATTTTTAAAAGTCTGAGCTTTTGTTTACACATCAAAAAGTGTAAAAAAAAACAAACAAAAAAAACCACACATACACACACACACACACAAAAAAAATCCAGTTAAGTTTCAAATTTCATTTCAAGTAACAATACTGCTTGAAATGCAAAATAGCAGCTCTGAATGAGAGTTGCAAAATTATGGGGTAAGTTAGTCTCTTACGCTACACATTTCCAAACTTTAATAAACCATGGAGAGACCATTGCCTTATCTTATTGTCTTGGATTTCTCCATTTCCTTTTTCCGTCAAAAATATTTCAGTTGTGGTCATATGTCGTTGATTTGGTAACTACATTTGCTCTTTTTCAGACTAGTCTTGCATTGAGAAAACCTTGAGTTAAATCCAAGTCAATTCATTCAAACTGTGGCTGTGTCAGAACTAGATATTTTTTATGCCAAAAATCACTTACTAATTATTCTAATGTTTGAGATACTATTGATTGATTCTGTTTTTATTATCCTAATACAATGCAGTGTCACTTAGTCAAGAGCAATATCAATATGAAGAAAAACATTGCTTTATATCAGGCTGTATTGTTGTTCACTGAGTAACACAGTGGCAAGAATCAGCCTCTCTGAATCATTTATATCTTAAGGGAAAATTACTTTGTTGACACATAATTTTTTTAATGTAATTTTTCCATGCCTTACTTTTTTCAAAGGAAATGCAGGGCTATACTTTAGAAACCATGTAATACATAAAAGGTGTGGTATTTGGTAACTTTACTTGGGTTAAATAAGCGAGCACTCATAAAAAGCCCTTGCAAAAATCTGAGTTTGCCATGCCTAAACAAAGGACCTATGTGTAAGTGTGCATTATTTTTGCAGCTAATTACAACGTTGATGAGCAGGCAAAACATTTTAAAATGTTTCCTTGTGGATCTCTACTTTCTCATGTGCTGAGCTAAATGACAGAAAGGGTAAGTGCACATGCAGCTTCAACTATTTATTTTCTTGTAAATGGCCTTGGAAAAGAGTGCAATCATTGTTAGCAAGAACAGCAAACTCATCTTTATCATGAGTTTAGATAAGGAAAGATTTTACGGGAATCTCTAAGAAAGAAAAGCAGTTTCCACAGCAGAATATATTGTCAAAAGATCATTCTTCTAAAATATCTGTTTATTGGAAGTTGTTTAAAAAAATAACTGTAATAGAAATTTAGTTTAAAAGACATGATATTTTGAAAAACTCATGTGAAACCCACATATATTTGGTGGGTTATTAGAAGCGATGAAAGCAAAAACATTCTTGTCAGCATTTTTTTAAGAAAAATAGGATTTTCTAGTGAAACATGCTATTTATAGCACTAAAGTCAGGGTAAAAAAATGCTGTCAAAAGTCAAAATTAACAAGATTTTCTATGAATAAGAAAACTCAAACACCATGGTTTACTCTGAGCACCACAATAGCTCTAGTTCCTGAATGTTTGTCCTCTCCAACAATATTTCTACTTCCTGCCCATATTTCTAACTCTTTCATTCTTCCCCCATTTAAGAACACCCTTTTGTTTTTTAAGAGAAAAACTAGGCTAAACTCAATTTAATTTTTCACAAAACTGATTTGTACATCCACAAACACAAAGAGGGAGGGACCATAGCTAATATAACTCCCCTCATTCTGCAGAAGAGTCATTGATGCTTCAAGCTTTTGTCTTTTCAGCTTTGGACCTTATGAGGACCCTCATCAGCCTGTAGCTGAAGATGCTCAAAGCTGCCCAGACCTGGATGGTTTTACACAATTTCACTTCAACTCTCTCAAGTAGTGATGTATCGGTAGAATAACCCTCTGCTCATGTCATGCCTGTCATGTGAGCTGCAGGAATGAAGAGTTACTGACCAGGACATTCCATACCCGTTACATTGTACAGTACTTATCCCAGATACGCCACTTTTCAGTATTTTCATTAATGGTTTGCACAATGGAATTAACAGCACTCACATCATCTTTGCAAAGAATGCAACGCTTGAAAAAGCTGAAAGACCTATGCAGACCACAGGATTTGAATTCAGAAGGAGGAACTGAAGAAATAGGGAGGATGCATTACCCAAGTGAGACTCATGTGGTCATTAAACAAACAGAATGTGTTTCACTAAGGACAAATCCAAAGCACAGCACTTGGGAATAATCGACTAAACAAATACAAGATGGGGATGACTGGGGCAGCAGATCTACAAGCAGGATCAGAGGTCACAATGGGTCACAGACTGAACATGCGTCAGCAATGCCACAAAGTTGCAAGAAAAGCAAATATCCTCAGAAAGGGTCAATAGAAAGTTGACCATTTAGATGGAGTACTATTTTTGGTTTAAAGTATCATTTCCAGGTCTGACAAGAATCAAATGGTGAGAGAACAGAGGAAAGCAGGTAGAGCTCCCTGAGCATGGGAAACATTGAAGGGACCAGGTTCTTCATCACCTACAAATGAGAAGACTGTGGGAAGACATGATAATGGTCTTCAGATATGTGAAAGGTGACTGCAGAGAGAACAAACAGCAGTGGAGTTAATTGCAACAAAGGGAGAATTGGACTATCTCTACCAAGAATGACTTAGATATCCCTTGAGAACAGAGGATGGACTAGCTGACTTTAAGACCTACTTTGTCTGTTTTCTGTGTTTTCTTTAATAAAACATTTTCTTCAATAAAACTTTCTAATTGCTCCAGAAGCAAAATACAAACATTTCAGCATATTTGAAGACTTCTTTTTCAGTGTGTTTAAGCTAATCTAGGACACCCTAACTAAAAATCACTACCTCTAAATTTAAAAAAAAAAAAGACCAACATGTCTTCTACACCAACTGTGAGAAAAAGTAGAAAATAGAAAAAAGGATTCTTGGGAAAGAATCGAAATATAAAACAAACAAACAAACAAACAAACAAAACCAACACCAAAAACAGCGACAAGATGATTGTTCACAGCATTCATGAGTGTGTTAATGCCTGACAACTATATATGAATACTAAAGATTGTTATAAGAACTTTCTTCATGACAAAATGAATCAACAAGCTTTATCGAAATAACTATTTCTTCCATAAACACAACATTTTAGGATAAAATATTCACCTCATTCTTCAAAGTCATATTTTTCCTTGGTATAGTTTTTCCCACAGGAGAATTTTAGCTACAAAGTTCGAACAGTTTAATTACTGTAACTATTTTACCACCACCACAGAAGGAAGGAGACTGGCTCCTTAGTCTTTCAGTTAACCAGAACCTGCTCTTTGGACTCCAGGGTGGGCTTAGTGTTCCCTTTTTTCTTAATTCATCTAGATAAATTACAACTGTGCATTTAACTGAATTTTCTCTTTACTTGGGAACATATTTCCTGGTATTGTCAAAGCTGGCAGAAGAAAAGAAGGTAAAGCCCTGTGCCAAATACTTTTCCTGTACAGAAATAACATCTCTGTCACTGATTTCAGTAACAAGTGTATACACATAGAAAGTCATAATCTGGTTTTTTTAGTTTAGAGGAAGGATTGTACAGATAGTCTGGAATAAATTCTGTGATCAGCTACAGGCAACAAGTCTATTAGCAGAGAATCTGCCTCAATATGGACTCTGCCTTGCACTTGTATTTGATGTTAGTCAACATCTGCACCTCATTCATATAGCCATTGTCTTACACTGACAACAGTACAACATAATTTCATGCCTTGCAACAGTCAAAGGATAAATTTTACAATATGAGTTTGCTAAACGTTCAAGCATGGCTATCTTTGCACCAAAGTCAGAAAGCCAGGTATTGAAACAAAAGTCTATGAGACATATAATGAACAATATTACATTTGAGAGTTAGGTGGAAAGACAGAAGGGAGGAAGGGAGGCAGGGAGAAAGGAAGGAAGGACAAAACAGAGTTAACAGTTAGAATTTCAGATTTTGCATATACAGCAACCAAAAATTAATACATAACTACCTGGTTGATCAAGCCTCTACGTAATTTGAAGAATGTAAACAAATTTAAAATTTCACAGTAAGTATCTGGAATACAGAATATCTTTTAATAATAAAACACCATAAAGATCAGAAGTAGTATAGGAAGAGCAAAGGTTACTTATTTAATGCTTCAATTCCACTGGAAATAGGAGATTTATCAAATAAGAAAAGCAAGAATATCACTTGCTACCTACATTTTTATATTATGTTTATACCTGGAGAACCATGAAATACTACACTTAAGAATGCACACGTCATTATGAGACTCTACGTCAGTTCATCTCAGGAGACTTTGAGATTATTTGCCTGTATATTTTTATGTGGTATTAGCAATAGCTGATTGTAGAAATTAATGAAAATTAGTAGAAACAAACAATTTAAGTTTGATAGTTCTTACCCTATATCTTTTAAACTCACCTGGCATAAGCAGTATTTATCAGAAGAAAACTAATACTTTTATAAGCCTTCATTCTCTTGCTGCTTCACTACTTTTAAAGAAGGTAATATTTGTATTATAGTATTTAAACAGAAAGAAAATTTTAAAATGTTCTACCCAACACTGGCCATGAAAAAATACAAACTTGGGTCCTGATCCTATTGTCTGTGTGCCTGTGAGGAACCTGCTGTTTCCACTGATCTCCAGGATGTACATGCCCCATTGAATGAAGTCAAACCATAAACAAAAGTAAAGCAGATCCCATCATCCTGTATGTCTTCTCCTCTCCCTGTCATTTGCATTCCAGAACACACCACTTATCCCAACTCAGCCTAGGTACAAGAACAGCTACCAGAAGCTTGTGATCACAAATTTAGTGAAAGATGCTATGTACAGAGCTTTCTTTATGCATTTGATGCAAAATAGCTTGGGTTGATAAAAATTATCCTGGAAAGCCATTGACTTTGCACTGAAACAAGTGAGAAAACTTCACAGTCAGTTTGGCCGTGGGAGCAGCACAACCTTTCTGCAGCAAGTTTCTTATCATGGCATTTATGTGTGTTTGGAACTTGAAACAGTGCTTGGCTCAGAAGGATTACAGCTTCAAAGACAGTGGCTAGGAAGAACTGACTGAAGAAAATCCAACTGCCTACCCACTCAGATTTACACTAACAATTATATTATCTGCTCAGCATTCCTTTGTGCCTAGCTTCTACATGATTACCCACAGATAGATAAAAGGCTGCAATAGTCATATGTGTTCTGATGATGTTTAAAAGAATCATAGACTGGTTACTGCACCTGCATACATTTTACAGGCACATAAAACCAAGAATATTTGTAATTTCTACCACTGGAATATTTTTTGAATAATTATGCAGTCTCATACAGCAATGATCATCTATATATGGTAGTGTTTGTGTATGTATTTGTCTGTACAGAAGCATGAAACCTGACAAGATACTGTTGTAAAGTTCTATATCCTATCTGCTTTAAAAATGCAAGTATTTGCATAGTCCTGTTAATTCTTTGGGGTAGAATTCTCCCTGTTCAATTCATTCAATAATAAGGAATAAAAACCCTTGAGAGAAGATGTTACAATAAATGCACTGACATGTTTTGCACTCTATAAGCTAATGTAAGACCTTACTATCCTTCAATACTTTTAGCTTGTAGATTTATATTGGCTAGAAATGAGCCTATACTTTAAAATGCTATACTTTAAAATGCAAAGGCTGTTCCCTGAATGCTGGGTTTAGATGCTCGCATAGAAACCCATTACCTAAGGTATGCATTCAAAAATAGATCATCATAATCTAATACTATATCATCTTTGTCATAAGCAGCTGGAGTTTCAGACTTGAACTACTTTTTTTTAAATGTAGCACTGAGTAAGAAAGTATTTTGTTTACCCACAAAAGCTTGTAGTGACTCTATACAGAAAGACTCCCACACCTTCCTGTTAATAACTGTGGGGTTTGGGCCAAATCCTTAGTGAAGGTCTTTGACTATAATCAACATAATATTATGTAAATACAAAATTCCTACAGTAATAAAAGGTATCTTGAAGAGCTGTAACATTTTGGAAAAAAATTTATTTCTGCTGCATGTACTGAAGTCATCATGAGAGATATAGCTAGATAGCATGAAGTTGTACCATCTTTCCAGGAGTGAAAAATGTTAGTATAGTATGAAGGTGTATATAGAAGGTGGGTCTGAGGTGTGCTCTTACCAAGCTGGTTGATTAAAGTTAGGCAGTGCCAAGAAACAAGGCAGATACATTTTGCCACAAGGGAGGATGAACTAGAAGCCTATGTGAACCCCAAGACTGGCAGGGAGAGACAATCAGCACCCCCAGCAACAAGGTAGTCCCACAGCCCAGCAGGGCCAGGGTGGTGGTAGGGTCACAGTTCACCAACAGACCCAGACACAGATATTGAACTAGGTCTGTGGTCCATCCAGGAGGTGCAGCCAGGTGCTCCTGCAAGAGAGCACCAGGGTCAAGGCTGACTGCCATGTGAGTTCAAGGTCCAGTCAGGGAACAGGGCTGGATACAAGGTTGTCTGTACTGTAGGTTCAAGGGCCAGCCAGGAAGGCAGCCAGCAAACCTGGACTGCAAGAGACAGAGCTGTACACAGCTTACTACACCACCACACAAGCAAGAATGGGATGTCCAGACCTGAGCTTAAATGGGCAGGTTGTGGCTGGACAGAGCAGCTACAGCTTGTACAACAGATTTCACAATTCATTTACCTACAAAGGGAGCCTTCTTAGAGGAATTCTCAAGCAAAGGGCCAATATCCTAACGCTGGCACTAGCTCACAGCCAGTCAGTACCCAGGACCTACCCTGTGCTTTCTCCCATGGCTTGGAGGGATTTTGTTACAACAGCAAAAGAGTGTCAGGACATGGGGTATACAGAGGCTATATGGTCCATTATGGGTTGTTAAAGACCTTTAGGGACATTGGGAATACATGAAAAATAAGCCCAAAGGGAATTTGTGCCAGTGATAGATAGCCTTAAACTCAATGGTCCTTCAGTGTTTGGGAACACGGTGTACAACCATTTTTATTAGTGACTGGCAACAAAATTATACACGTGCAGGAAAGAACTTAACCTGGGGAGTACTGCAGTAAGGGGCCATGACAAGATCTCATTGGAAATTTAGTGAACAAAGGGATGAGATGGTCTCTTGGTGACTTTCTGGCCTCTCTGTGACTCCTCCTAATAAGCCTTCCTCCACTTTGCTCTTATTTTTTTTTTTATCAAGCCTTCCTATAGGTTCATTTCAAAACTTTGCATAAAAATAAAAAACTACAGAGCAGTTTTCTGTGTCATTAAGGTTTTACAATGTGCCAATCTGATGTAAGGAGTAAGGGTCCTGGACCTGAGGTAGGCAGAAAGAAGTGAAGCAGACAGAGAACAACAGAACAAAAGATGCACTTAAGGGAACTAAAAGGAGAGGGGTGGAAAAGCAACACCATTAGTTCTGATTAATTTTCTACATGTTTGCATGATTTTGTCCAGGTCAGTTATTCTCTTGCTGTGATACTGTCCTATATATCTTCTGTTAGAGGAAAAAAATTTCTAAATTTTTATGCTTTCTAAGATCACTTTGGCCACAGTCAAGGTCACCAAGTTTCTATCTGACAAAAAAAAAATGGTATTTGTCACGTACAATTCCAATAACATTAAAATAAAGAATATAAAGGTTTGGGAAAAAGTATAAATGACAGTAATGTCTAGTACACTGATATAATAATTAACTTACATTTACCTCATCCCCTAGCAAAATTTTTATTTATATTATCTCAACAATTTTGTTTCTGAGACTTCCATTTCAGACTGTTCACTAGAAAATCATATCAAACTAAATCATGACCTTGAGGAGTTCTGTAAACTAACATGACAGTGACAATAACTTGGCAATCAGAACAGAAAGGAGGAAATTGTGTATAATAACAGCATTCATTAGCCATGATTGACTCTAAAGTTCTATTAAAACTGTGTCTCTCTTTTTAAATATATTACTTATTTTGACATTAATTAGCAAATCTACTTCAAAATTTTTAACCTGATCACATTTTAAATTATGTGAAAATTCTGGTGAAGGGATTCTACTTCTTCCTGTAGCTCCTTTGTTCATTAACAATAGCCAATATCACTTCCTTAAGCTTTGTGAACATACCTGTTCATGTCAGTATGTGGAATAAAAAGGAGAGTTTACGATATAGAATTTCTGTATTTCTTAATCGGAGGTAGTTGTGAGTTATATATATTGTTCCATATGTGTGCTAATCATGAGTTAAACTAAAAAAAAAAATCGTTACATATTCTATACAGTTATTTACAGAAGTCTGCATTTCAAAATTCTTCAGATAAGTGGTACAATTTATAGCTACTTTTTGATGTCATGCCACACTAAGAAACCTTATGCTCTTTGGGACAAAATCCCATACCAAATTCCAGTGCCATTATTTCAATGTACTCCATCAAAAATACAGTGGCATGAAGTCCATTACATTCAGTTCTGCAAAAGCTTTAGTACATGAACAAAATCATGCACATGAAGACTGTATGACTCTACTGAGATGAGTAACTTTCCCACACAGTGAAGTCAGTATTATGGCAACCAAGGTACCCATGGGCTACAAGAAAATGACATGAAGTTCATAGCATAATTTTTTTTTCAATATGAAAAAGGCCATCAGAAGAATGGTGTAATAAGCACTTCCACGGCAACAACCAAATAAATACACTCACTCTTTCCCTGCTGAATGCACTGACAAACCTTTTTACAGAATACCACGGGAGTAGAATAAATGTCAAAAATATGTGCATTTACATGACAAATGACAGTAAAATCTTTATTGGTCAAAGGTAAATTTCTATCTCCGTTCAAAGATCATAACTACAGACTTAACAAAAAAAAAAAAAAAGCTAAATGAAATGTGAAGAGCCATGATGTTTATGGAATAATTATGGTTCTAATAGCAGTGTAAACTAACTACTTGCAGGATTTTAAAGAAAGTAACAGCTGCAGATATTTCTGTAAATGTAAACTGGATTCTGCTCGTCACAATACAAGTATGTACTAACATGTTCAAAGAAAAAACAGTTTAAAACATCATATTCAAAGGGAAAATAAATGTATTGAATATATTTATGGTTCCATAATAGAACCTTCCTACATTTATGAAGAGGCAGGCAATGTTTACAGCTTCTCATAATTTATTTTGGCCTCACAAATTATTCAATACAGATTATGCATTGGTATCATAAATTGTAGGTTATCTATGTTTAGACTTAATCACTCTAGTTATGTACATATCTTTCTTTGTTCAAGAAACATTGCCAACAGAGAGCTTGATCTCTCTCTCAGATCTATTACTACTCATATATTCAGGTAAAATTTCCTCTGAATAACTGCACCACAAAACTGATCGTTCAGCACATTAAAATGAACACTACTATATTATTTTCTTTAATAATGAATCATTACTGCCAATAAATAATTTAATGTGGATAGACTTTGATTTGCCTTACATGGCTGCCTAAACACATTTCCATTCCTCTGCTTACAGCATTTTCAATGAAGTTAGCTGTAATGCTGTGTCATGCTTTCATTTCCTAAGTAAGGGGCGTAACACTGCTCGCCTGATACACAGGAGAGAAAGCCTACGAATTCTTAGCAGAAACGGGGGTTGTCAATCATTCAGTGAAAGTGTGACTCAGCAGCTGCTTATTCCGTAAAAGCATTCTGCACATAGGAGATAAACAGGAGGGGCGATGCCTTTTCCAGCACACAAATTCTCTGCTATATATATAAACAAAAATGTCCTTACCACCGTACTGAATTTATGTAATATTTTTTTCACTAATTTATTTCAAATCTTCTCTTTGCATCCAAAGAAGACTGTTTAAACTGGGTTATTTAATTTTAACCACTCTTTATTTTTTCAGGAATTGATCCATTCAGATTTCTCTGACTAAATTAAAGATGTCCATTTTGCCCACTTAAAAACTATACACACTAAGGTAGAAGAGTGATTTTTCTTCCCACAAGCAATGAGTTTACAAATGTGGTTCGTAATTATTTACAACTAAAAAACATCCTTCCAAAATAAAAAATAAATGGCTACAAGTTTTCTACACTGGACATCAGCCAACTTAGAATACTCAGACCTACAGCAAACATTCAATCCAAAGAGCTGAGGGAAAAGCCTTTCCTCAGAACATGCAGATAAATATAGATCAGTCTGAACACAGAACAACAGCAAAAAATATCAGGGTAAAGCCTACTTGTTACCACTTTATGAGAGACTCCAGGTCTAAATTTCATTGTCTAGCAAAGGAGAAAGCACCTGTAACAACATCTTGAACAATCTCCATTTTCTCTAGTATAGGAATCCAGGGGAACCAAAGATATGAAAAAAATTCAATCAGATTGACTAGATGTCCTCGGCTTCAAGAAAGACAGCCATAAAATGTATAATAAAAGTGTATAAAGCCCAATTCTTACTGTGTAAAATATAGGGATCTTGAACTGATGAGGAAGAAGTCTGGCGGAAAAAATTAACAAATGGAAGAAGGTTCTGTAAATGCCTCAGTAAGTTTGTCATTGCATATGATAAAACATGGGTTCAAAAGTGATTCAACAATTTCATGCAGATGAGTACCAGAAACTATTAAACACATACATGTGGATCAACCTTTGGTTCTGTAAATCCTAGATCCTAAACATCAGATTGCTCTAATATACAGCTACATACAACAAATGTGGTCCTATGCTCTTTCCCACCCTTTGTCACAGAGGAATCCTCTCTTGGCCACTGTCAAAGTATCAGATTTTTGTGATGCTGTAGAGAGCTATTTTTGTGCTTTACGTACTGGAGGTGAAAAGCAGAATTTTAAGTTCTTTTAAGAATTTAAGAATTGTAGATAATGGTTTCTACCACAAAATGGGATCCAGTCCTTAAGCCTTCCCGTCCTCAAAATGCTTAGGAATATCAGCAATTTTACCAAAAAATAGATAATGTGTACTAACTTACACACATAAATGTACAGATGGAGATTCAACTGTAATACGTTTTCACTGCTACCTGTTTTCATGGTATTTTTTGGCAAGAAATACTTAGTGAGGAGCTGATCTTGGTTCACTGAGGCTTTGTTTTCACAAGTATAGTGCCTGTTGATCTCCTTCCCTAATTTGCCCCTTTTTGCCCCATCACACACTTACTTTAACCGGCAAAGCACAGAAACCTCATGGTAACTACACAGTTATTCCAGTTTTGTTCCCTTTTGAATATAGCTCTTGCATAGAGAGTTGCCTAGGGAACTTAGTCTAATTTTTTAAACTTACATGATTTTTAAGGGAGACACAAAAATGCAAGCAACTTTTCAAAGTTTAATTGACAAATATCCTCAAAGATCTGCTGACATAATAAGCAATACTGTACAGAAAGGTGTAATTATGGCAATAACATCTCTGGAAATCCAAGTGCATATCTTAACTTGTACTCTGTGCCACTAGCAAATGGTAAAAGAACAAAAATAATAGCTCTTATTCCCATAAGGATCTAAACAAAAATATGTGAGAGCACTTATAGAAAACAACAAGAGTTTCAGCTAATTAATAAATACCATTTCCAAAGTTTTTCTAGATTTGTACTACTAAAAAAAAATAACTAAACCCCAACATTAAAGATTTATGGGAATTTCACACAGGAAAAAAAAAATCAGTGTTTATTGAGTGGAAAAGATGAATCAAGATTAGCGAGAAATGCTATTTTTAGAATCCCTAAAAATATTACGGAGTTCAAAATATAAAGTAAAAGTTATTTTTATAGCAGCTGACAATGTCCATTTAAGGCTGACAATTTCTTGCAAATGACTAGTACTATTTATCTCAAGCAGCTCCCACTGTTTTGAGTTTATTGCAGTATAACAGCATAATCAGATGGCTTTAAAACTCAGACTCAAAATCTCTCCCTATTTTTGCCTTAAGTTATAATTATATCAAGTGTAATATTTTTTAAAAGTATGCTGCTGCTTATATTCTTAACATAGTGATTTTGTTGCTTTCATATTGCAAAACTGAAACTAGTCTAGGATAAACACAGAGGGAAAAAATTAAAGCTTAAACCGAGTTTAATATGTAACTCCAACGCACCATCACAAACCCCAAGAGGCAGGATATGCAATCCTTCATTCCTTATGCACTTGTAATACTTCTTGGCTTCAGTGGAAGTTTTGTTTAAGAAAGCATATAATCAGAACCCATGATTTCATTAATTGCATGCCATAGGCAGTCCATGTGAGGTAAGAATCATGAACCAAACTGGTTGGAAGGATGGTGGAACCCATTAGCCCTGTCTGCATCTTTGTAGACCACTGAGTCTATGCAGCAAAACCATGAATCCTCATTTTTCACAGTCATCCACACTTCCAGCTCTTCCTTGTGACAGACCACATCTGTCATGCAGAGATCACTGTGCAGAGGTTTCATTTAGGACACAATACAGCTCTCAGGTGTGCATTACCATCCTTCCCCAGACTGTTGGCAGTACTGAGTATTTCATCTGATGCAGACCCTTACTCTGCTGGGACTTCTATATTATTCATACTAGCCACAGACAAAATGAATGTCATGTAGCTATTAGGACAGAGTGCTTTGACATAAGATATTACATATTTCATTAGTTATACTTTGGGCAATTTAGAAAGTATCATCTAAAAACCATGTGGATGGACTTGACTTTGACAGTATTACTGTATACAAAACTTTTCCATGCATACCATAAACATAAATGACTCTATTGGGCATGTGCTACAGATAGTTTCATGGTATCCCACAAGGTTTGTTTATGTACGTTGGAAGAAATAGCATGAAACAAGAACCTCCCATATTATAAAGGCCTTTATTTGCTAAAACATGAGCAAACAAAAACCATGGGCACTTGCCAGGTACTTCTTCTTTTTGTAAACATAAAAACAACTAATCAGATTTTAAAAGAAACCATTCACAGACCGAAAAATGGCAGGCAATGTTACAGTGAGGGGTGAATCTACAGTGCAGTCTCCACTGCAGTCTCCGCTGCAAACCAACCAAACAAACCTTTAGAAGCACTCAGCATAGAGCTCTTCAGCTTCAAAAAAACAATTACCCTCTTGTATAATATATTTAAAACTAATTAATTTCTACCTGTGTAACTGAACACAACTCAATTTTTACAACACCTAACTAACTTCTAGTTTCTTTTACAACAGCTTAACTTAGAACTTAACTTTTTTTTGTTTGTCTGGTTTTGTTTTCTTGTGAAAGCATAAAGCCCCCCTAAATGATTAGAAAGTCTTTCAGGAAGGGAAACCTGACTAAGAACAAGACATATCACCCACAGCTCTGTATTAAAGAAAACACAGAAACCTATTTTTCAGTATTTAAAAAAATAATCTTTAGCAATCTTTAGTCTTCAGAGCCGTGCTGGGGTATCTCATGAACACATACAGTAGAAACTGGATCTCCAGATTAAAAATAAAAAAAGTTCATTCTTAACTATCCTAAATGCTCGAACTTTGTAAGGAAGCTTCAAGTGAGTAAAGACACACAAAAGAACAAAATAAAAAGCAAACAAACGGAAGGTATAAAAATGAGGGTGATTTAGGGATAAGTAGGATGAAAACAAAGGAAAGGAAAATAGAACATAAGAACACTAAAAAAAAAAAAAAGAAAGAAAAGCATGACAATGAAAACAAATGAATCGTTGAAACTATGGTGGGAGGAACTGATGAATATTAACTTTTATTATTCCGATTACAAAATACATTTCAAAATTGGATGAAACACATTGTATGTATGTTTTGCCAAGGACATTCTTGGCAGTTGCGAAGTCAGGAAAATTATAATTCAATCAGTGAGGCATTACCTAAAACCACTTGAAAAAGCAGATCATTTGGACCAGCAAACAGACTGCATGGGTAAAATTTTAAAGACACTATTCTGGAGCAGTGCAGATTGCACTAGCATGTTGCAGAGTGAACCTTCCAGTAATGGGGCCATTAGAAAAATAGCAATTTTTCTTCCTGAATGCATTTCACTGATTTTTCTTATCATAAACGATGAATAAAGCCTCATCATCTTTTTCCATATAAAATTAAACAAGAAGAAAAGAGAAAAGAAAAGAAAAGAAAAGAAAAGAAAAGAAAAGAAAAGAAAAGAAAAGAAAAGAAAAGAAAAGAAAAGAAAAGAAAAGAAAAGAAAAGAAAAGAAAAGAATCAAGCACTTGTAGAGTAAAACTTTTAAAAGCTGTACCGTCCACGGCGACCAGATCACACCTATGAAGATGGTTGCTGTATTTATGAAACGCATGTGGGACAGTTTACTGTGCACCAAATCTCTGTGTTCACCCTGAAAGGGATGATACAATCCTTAAAACATTAAGAATACGTCATTTTGGTTGTTGCTACACTGGCAAAACCCACAACAAACAGGTCACCTTGACCTCTGTCACGTAAACTGTAATTTCACAGAACTGCTGACAACCGGAGAATGGGATTGACTGCAAAAGCCACTGTTCTCCTTGGAAAAGGAGTGTGCCGTGCCTTCCCCGCAGTAGTGCTATTTACATATCACTGTGATTGCGCCGCGAAAGGGGAGCGGCACAGCCCTTCGCTTTAAACCGTCAGGGTGCTGAAGACTTGGCATATTGCCCGTTGTGCAGTCAGGCTTTCAGAGGGCCGAAAACGCCGTGTCCTGGTACTCCTGGGGCGCTTTTACCACCCGTCACGGTCATAGGCACCCCAAACCGCGCTCCGCCGTGCCCGAACACGGGGCAAAGGCGGGCGCCCTGCGCGGGCAGGGCGGGAAGCGGCTCGGCCCCAGAACGCCCCGAGCTCCGCTGCAGGGACATTTCAAACCCCAATACCCGCGGAAGCAGGTGCGACACCTCCGCCCCTCCGCGCCCCGGGGCTGCGCGGGAAGGCGCCGCAGCGCATCCCGCCCGCTCCCGCTCCCGCCCCGCCCCGCCGGGCTGCAGCGGGGGGGCGCGTGACGCGCCGCGCCGGATGGGGGCGGGAGTACCACTGCAGTGATGGAAAATTTTCGGCTCCTGCATCTCCTGCGCGTGCCCTCGCCGGTCCCCGCCCCTTCCCCGCTTCCACCGCCCGCCCCCCATCCCGGCGGCGGCGGCGCTCCAGAACCTTCTGCGGCCGTTACGGGCGGGTGTCGCCGCCTCGCGCCGCCCGCCCGGCCCGGTGGCAGTCGTGGGGCAGAGTCACCCGTGGGCAGAGCCACTCGTGGTGCTGCCTGTCCCACCCCAGGGCAGCCTCGTCCCCCCGCAGAGCCGCGGGCACTGCTGTGGGGCCGGAGCGGGTAGGGATGGTGAGGGCTCGCTGCCCCGCGAGGGTGTGAGCTGATCCCGTGTCTCTGCGGCCGCCCCGCCGCCGGGACAGCAGCCAGCATGCGCCGCTCGCACCGTCCACGTGCTCTCGCGGCGAGGGAGGGAGGAAGGGCGATAACGTAGAGGGGCCAAACGACTCCATGTCTGGGTATCCTACACACTCGAGGCTGGCAGCACCAGATTGGCGTGGGAGTGCGCTGCTGCCGGGGGCTCAGAAGCTAGGGAGGGGAGAGGCTGCCTTGCAACCCCCGGCTCCTCAAGAGACAGCAGCCAAGTGGGCCCCCACTTTGCGCGCCGCGAATCCTCCGGAGCTGTCGCCTTGCAGCGTGGGGGGGCTGGGGCAGGCAGTAAAGCCCCGCCGCCCACTTTCATTGAGGGCCAAGAAGCAAAGCCCTCCAAATTTTCCGGAGTGGTTACCTGAGGAAAAGGAAACAGAACATCCTGTTACCCCTTCTCTTCCCTACGGTAGGGTTTATCGTAAATCGCATCACCAGGGGGAGGCTGTCATTCCCGGAGGAAACGTTCGGGGAGCCTGTCGGCTGCCACCGGGGTCTAGGCTTGCACATGTACCGCTGCTTGCTCCTGTGTTAAAAATAGCGAGTGACTGCAGCGAACAACTACGATGGGTCGGTGGCACCTCATCCCCTGCCACGCACTCGGCCACTGGGAAACGCCAGCGCCGGAGCTCGGCAGCGCGCCAGAGGCAGGCGCAGGGTGGAAACAGAGAGGCAGCCCTGGGTGAAGCCGGTACCCACCCGGTGCTGCAGTCACGCTGCGGATGCTGCACCGGGCCGGTGGAAGCACCTCTCAGGCAGGGCGCTCTTGACAAGCACCGCAGCGTCCTGTCTCCGCCGTGTAAACCAGTGCCCCCAGTGTAAACACGGCAGAGCCGCTCCGCTCATGTGCTACGGCCCCTCTCCCGACCCCCGCCGGGCACACACCAGCGACCGGATCCCGCGCCTCAGTCGGGGGCGCCCCCCGCCGCCGGTGCCCCCCCTGCCCGGCAGGGGGTCAGTCGGGCAGGGCGGGGGCGGCGCGGCGGCGGGCGGGCGCCGCGCCCCTCGGATGACGCGCCCACATTCCTGCGTGAAGAGCGGCGGCGCCCCGAGGGGGCCGTCAGATCGGGAGAGACGCCGGAGCGACACGGACGCAATATTTTCTTTCCCTTTGATACCCCTGGGGGTTTTTTTACGTGATTTTTTTTTTTCTACCTTTGTTTATTTAGGGGTTTGTTTTTGCTGACGTTTTATAGTTAAAGGCTTTTTTCACTTGCAAGAAGCAGCAGCAGAGAGAGGAGCATCTCCTTATTTCGAGGCTTCGGGAATAAACCCTCGCTTTCAAGCTCTAGCGCAGAAGGTACGGCAGGGGCCAGCTGGTACCGGGCCGCCAGGAGGAACGGGGGGACTTTCCGGACGGAGCGCAGCTCGTCCTTCGCGCCTTTGTACGGCGGCAGCGCCCCGGCTTGTCGCCAAGACCCTGCCGCGCTCCGCCGGGACGACTGTAGGGACGCGCTGCCTCTGCATCCCGGAAAGGTGGCAAACTCGCAGGGCGACTGCGGCGCGACGCAGTCCCGCAACCGATTTGCGTTTTTTCATTGAAAATGCCGGGATGCGCGGTGTCGCCGCGGGGGGGAGGGAGGTAAACACAGGGACAGCCGCAGGGCGGGAGTCTCCGGCAGCCTATGTGACAATCGCCCGTCGGTGTTGCATCAGTCTGCGCTCCGCTATCGGGGCGGGCAGAGGGGGTGCCGTGAGGGCAGGGGAGGTGCCGTGAGGGCGGGCGGCCGGCGGGCGGTGCCGCTGCCCGGGCCGGTCCCCGCGCCCCGCGCGCCCTCACCTTTGTCCGCGCGCCCCCCGCCCCGCGCGCCTGGTACTTTTCCACTCGGCGGCGGGCGGGGGCCGCGCGGCCACGTGACGGGCGCGCGCCCGCTGCGGCACTGACGTCGTCTCCCGCCCCCTCCCAGGCGCGGCGAATCCCGCCGGCAAGGACAAAAGAGCGGCCCCGCCAGCATGAGCAGCGCCGAGATGGGCAAGTTCAACATCTCCCCCGACGAGGACAGCTCCAGCTACAGCTCCAACAGCAACGACTTCAGCTACCCGTACCCCACCAAACCGGCAGCCATGAAGAGGTGAGCGGGCTCCGCGGCGCTGGGCACGGGCGGGTACCCGGCAGTGCCCCGTGTCCGTCGGCACACGGAGACACGAGAATGACTGCGGGGGGAGACGGGCGCGATGCTCCATGCGCGGACACAGCGGCAGGTGGGGTGGTTCTTTTGAGGCTGTCCGTCGGTTTGCTCGTTTCCTTTGAAATGGATTGGAAGTGCTGAATGGGAAGTGAATATACCCGTTGCCCGTGACAGTCACTAACGATGCAGTGTTGTTTTGCAGCCACTATGCAGATATTGATCCAGAAAACCAAAATTTCTTGCTCGACTCCAATCTTGGAAAAAAGAAATACGAAACTCAGTATGTAAGTACATAGGAATGACGTTTCAAATAAACAAACAGAAATGTATTGCCAAAATTATGTTTAATTCTGAGATGAGTAATAACTTTCTATTAATCATTACCTGTCTCTCTTTTGTCAGCATCCGGGTACAACTTCCTTTGGAATGTCAGTATTTAATCTGAGCAATGCTATTGTGGGTAGTGGCATCCTGGGTCTTTCTTTTGCCATGGCTAACACTGGAATTGCTCTTTTTGTGTAAGTATCTTTTGGTTGATCAAAAATAAAAAAATCTTGCTGCTGTGTAATTCCTAATGGAAAAATACTTGGTGTAAGAATATGAGCTCTAGAAAATACTCAGTAGTATCCATCATCCAGAATATATCCACAGGTGCAGAATTGCATTTTAGGATTTATGGCTTGTTTTAAATTTAAAGAGTGATACATTCAGAAGGATTTGCAAAAATTAAACAGCTTCATTGCAAGTTCTACAACCCACAGAAACATTTTAGAGTACTTAGTTGTAGTTTTTCATGAATAACTGATAGAATTCCCATGAAAGTTCTGTTATCTAAGTCCCAATCAGGGACATAATATCCTTTTTCTCAACTGACACTGTTGTGCCTACAGAGTTACAACGTACTTAGACCAATAAAGAAATCCTTTTTATTGTTGTGCTTTTACTCAATTCAGGCAACTGGTTTCAATTACACCAAGAAATTGGTGTCTGCCTGCCAGGGAGGGATGTGAAATAACCAGCATGTCTTTATTGGTATGTCTACATTGGCAAAAGCGTTCAGGTGTAAGACAGACTGTAATAATTACATGAGGAAAGTGTACAAATTATGTACAGTGCTTTTAATTGTCTTGGGAAAGTACATTTTTCGTGTATTGAAGGCACTTCAGCTCACATGTTACATCAGTGACTTGACTGCAGATGAGTATCCATGGATATGTTTAAAGGAACTTTGTGCTTTTATCCTGGAAATAGACAAATGTGCTGAATGTTGAAGAACATGTGAAGAATAATGTTCAGTTAGAAATTTCCCTGGCTCTATTTCCAAATTTCTAGAAAGTAGGTTAGATTTACTTCCAGATGTTTCAGAGTGTATTAGGGTGGGATTCAGATTTTCTGAGGAAAATACTAAGGTATAGAGTTCTGATCTAAAGACTTTTATTTTAAATACATGGAGATTTGTTAATCTTTTACTAAGATTTTCACTTACTTAGATGATGATGATAAACTGAATGAACAACTTTAGCATGAATTCAGAAGAGATAGATAATCCATCTTTCTACACATCAGTTTCATGCTCTAAAGATGTATTGCAGCACATATAAGATAATCAGCATAATGCACATTAGAATGTCTCTGAGGAGAGGAAAAAAGAGAATTTAAGGTATTTGAACAGACTCAGTGTCCCTTTTTTTCTACAGAAAAAATGTTCAAAACTGTCAATTTAGCGGTTGGGTGCTGAGATCATTTAGTTGCCTTTCATGTCCAGGTACTGCATTCAGATCTACTTACATTAGGACTTTCAAAGACAAACTAGCTTGTTATGTTTTAAAACTTAGTGTAGTTTGTATAGTTCTGAGGCAGGAAAACAGTTAATCACTGACGATACTGAGGATTTATGATGACACTGAGGGCATTGCAGGCATGCTTTAATAACTAGGTTATAGATTCAGATCCAGATGCAGTTGATTAAGGCAGTAAATTCTTCCAAGACTGTGGAATCACTTGTGTCAGTGCTGTGACTTGTCACTTGTGTCAGCACTAAATAAATAGTATGGTCTGGAAGCCAGAAACAGAGAGAGCTTCGAGATGAATTTGCTGACTGATCTTGTCAACACTGTAGGCAGCCATTCCAGATTAGGATTGAGGGGTCCAGGATCTGTGCTGTTTTAAAGTAACGTAACCCTGACACATCTCAGCTGTGCTGTTTCTAGCTGATGGCTGAGTGAAATCCTAGTTGACCTCTACCTGTCAGAAATAGGTTTATTTGTATGCACGTGTTGGTCTTGAATTAGCACAAAGAGTACTCTGGGAGCGCTAAATGCAGCTTTCCATTTTTGAGCAGATATGCTGATTCTTAGGTTTCTTATAAAGCAGAATGCTTGTACTGGCAAAAGATGGAACAGGGGGGTTTTTGAATGTATTGTAATTTTCCACTGTGTTCTTTGCAGCTGAGAAGTCCCCCCTAGTGTGCCACTCCAGAAAGTGCATTTGTTGAGGGAGAGATTTGTTCTTGAGAGATCTCAATTTTAGGTGATTCACATGTGCTTCTGGAAATAACATGCATTGCCTGTAAAAGTTGTGGGGAAGATAAACAAGCCACTAGCGATTCCCATGGAAGCACACCTGAAGAGTTAACTTCTGGGGGAAGAATTTTTATTTTTTTTTAATTACAATAGATATTTCCATTTGAAAACACAGCTCTCAGTGTGTCTGAATTTTCATTCAATTCTTTAAGGCTTTGCAGTTTCATCTTTACATTAAAAAAGACATAAAATAGGTTTAAGCTGAAAAGCTGATTTAAGACCAAGAGATAATCTTCACTTCAGCTGCAGTTAGTCACAACTGTATTCAATAGATGCATGACGCAGTGTTGAACAAGGATAGGAAGACAGGAGAAATAGTTTCTTGGAAGGATACAACCCCCCACAACCACCATTCCCATTGGTACTTTGTTAAGTTATTTATATCAAATGTAGCCAATTATAATAGCCTGACAGCTTGGTGGTGCTAATGCCACTTTACACTAAATAGAGGAATTGTTTCATCTTGCACTTGAATTTCTTTGTATGCCTCTGAAATGCAATTTAGTATCAAATAATTTCTAAACAAGGCATTAATTAGGTTTCAAAATGCTTTTAGCTGACCTTAGAATCTACTTTTTTTTTTGTGAGATAATATTTTAATATGAATAATGTTTGTGTTTGATATATCTGTATTTAATAGGGCTACAGGAAGACATTTATGTCTATTACAAATTTGCATGTTTTTCTCTCCCCAGGATACTCCTGCTATTTGTTTCAATATTTTCTTTATATTCAGTGCATCTTCTTTTGAAGACTGCCAATGAAGGAGGTATGGCAAATTATTGTATTACAGGCATGGTATTTGTTTCATATGGTATCTTTGTGAAACACACCTTTCCAATGGAATATTATGTTTTCTTTTAGGATCTTTATTGTATGAACAGTTGGGAATGAAGGCTTTTGGTATGGCTGGAAAACTTGCTGCTTCTGGATCTATTACAATGCAGAACATTGGAGGTGAGGACAAGATCTTAAAATGTCTGTACTGTCAATAGTAATTGTTCCCTACTTATTCTTGGAGACTTATTTTCACACAACATGTGTTCATTAACCGCTTGTGTTCAAGTGAAGTTATGAAACATGTTATGTGATTCTTGCATCGTGTGGCATATTCTATATTTGTAATGATCTATGATGTTATTCACCTACAGCTATGTCAAGCTACCTCTTCATAGTGAAATATGAGTTACCATTGGTCATCAAGACATTTATGAACATCGAAGAGACCGCAGGGTAGGTGTTAGAACTCCTCATCAGAGAAACTATTAGGAGAAAGAAATACGGAGACTGTATATATTTTTATATGAAGACCACGTTCGGTACACCGTAGGGTAGCTTCTTACTCAGACAGAGATACAGTAAGTTTTCCCTTTCCCCTGAGTGCTTCACTTCATTTAGATCCAGCCTGACCTGGGAAAAGGGTAGAACAATACAGGTATCGCATCATATTACAGAAAGCTGTTCTCTAAAGAACATCAGGTAAGTGTTAATGTATGTACCAGTCTGTACATACTCTAAGGAAAGATAAATATGGTTATGGTTGGATTTTTGTTTTGGTTTTGTTCTGTTGGTTTTTTTTCTTACTGCATCTAACTGATTTGGTCTGATTAATTTGGTTTTCTAGTGTTAATATTGTGGGAAGTGTTTAAATATAAGACTAAGGTGCAGTTATGCAATGAATGTCTTAAGCAACAAAAAAGTTCTCAAAAGGATAGGGGGACTAAATCTGGGATGTAACCCTGAGTTTCCGTGCCCAAGACTAAACTGGTGGATGCCTTGCCATCTAGCCTTGGAGACACGTTGACTCGAGTGGCTTTCGTGCTTGACTTTAAATATAGGTGCCTCAGATAGGGTTAATTTTATCTAACCATACCCTCTGAAAGTTAGATTTTGAGCTCATTGTATAATCAGTGGAGAAAGGTGATCCTCTGTAGTAGTCAGTTCAATGCACCTGGCTTAGACACATGTTTTGGGCATCTCCACAGAACAGTTAATCATATCACTCTGTATTGAGAGGGTGTGTAAAAACAAGATGCTTGAGTTCAGATGGATAGAGTTAAGTGCTATAAATCTCACTCTTCAGAGTTGTACTTCTGTGCCTTGTCCTGAAGTGTCCCAGTCTTGAGAGGGCTGAGCAGCTCAAGACTCCAACTTACACCTAAGCCTGAGTTCAGAAGGTAGGCATTTTTCTGCCTGTGTTCCCCAAGGGGTGTTCAAGCCATTTGGTGGTGTTTGTACAGCTTGCTGATACATACTGTTATAACAACAATGTTAGCCATATTTTTTTTTTTTTTTTAATGTACTCAGATACTGCACCTACCCCATCTACTTAATAGTGTTATGTTTACAAATTCTTTGCTGGGAAGGTTCATTTCTCTCCTTTGGCTGAATTCAAGTCCTTATTTTTTAATTCTTAAGAAAGTCCCTGGAGTAACCAGTACTTAGAAGGGGGCTTGGAGGCAAATATTTTTAACTGTCCCATCTTCAGTAAAGAACTCAAAATTGTTCAAGAGGGAAAGTTAAAGGCTGTGAATCTCACTGGATATAGCTGCTGCTTGGCAAATCTGGCAGAGAAAATTAAGAAATCAAGATCTATATCTTAAATGTTTTCTTGTTGGCTGGCACTAGGTAGCTGTACACTGATTTAAATTAAATATTTTCTCAGTGCTCTGGCAACTGTGAACCCCGTTTAACTGACTCTCTCCATGCATTGCTTAGGGGAGTCTGGGTGGCTACCATTGGCATGGATTCCACTCTGGCAGCCTGGTGCCTAAAATGTAAGCACTTACCTGTTTAAATGTCCCAAGATAATGCTTACTGTAAAAGATCTGAAATTCTGAGACAGTATTACAGATAGTAGCTCCATTATTAAAATTTGTTTAGCAACTTTTAAAATACTTAGCTGTATTTGAAGCTGCATTAATCCCATTCTTTACTCTCTAGCACGGAAAATCTTTCAAGTCCTTGATCTGAAAGTCCTGATGGCCTCTATATGGGGTATGCACAATAGCAGTGTACATTCTTATAACTGTATCAAATGCAAAGACTCTCTGTGCTGTGATTTCTTTTAAATTTACCACAAGATTACTGCATTTAAAAAAAGTGTACGATGTTAAATGTCCTATACATTTGAAGTTCCTAAAATAGTCCTTTTTACATTTAGTTATCCCAGATAAAATGGAGTAAAGAGATGGCCAAATTGTTTTTGCATTTATTACATAAATCCAGAGCAAGCCAGTTAATTATTCCATATTTCCACTACCATAAAAAAGGTTATACCTCAGCAGTTATGCTTGCATATACAAAATTCCAATTAAATAATTAAGTTTTCTTTTAACTCAATAGTATACACTGCATTTTAAAATAAATACTGTTAGATAACACCATAAAAAGATGTAAAATATTAACATTTGGGAATAAATGCTTAGTGTTACTTTAATTGCTTAAAGCATATAGGATAATCCTCTAGAACTTTGTTTTTCTGTGTTTCAAAAAATATGTTAATCTCCTAATGCTCAAAAATGTTTTGTCAAGAAATAGCTGCTGTTTCTTTTGGAATAAGTGGCAAATATGTTCTGAAGAAAGAACATTCTGAGGTTCTTACCATGTTTTCCCTACTGAAAGGGACTAAATGTGCCTCCAAGAGACTCCCTGTGCTTGTTGGAGTTTTCTCAGCCAGTGGGCTTGAGCTACTGCCTTACCTTCAGCCCTCACCTGTTTTTCCTTAACTCCCACAGGGCACCCAATAGAATTTAATTTCCATTTAAAGAGGAAATGCTGTTGGGGCTCTGCAATATTCTAATACATCTGGAGAGTTGGGAGCCAACACTTAAAAAAATTACAATTTTTTTCCATGATTGATCCCAATTGACTTTTTTCTAACCAGTCATTTGATTTTCTGTCTTCTGACTTCCAGATGCATATTATTTTTATAAAAGGACACTAAAGGAAAGGCACAATGCAGGTTTGGGGTGAGATAAGAAACTATTGTAGAGCATTAGGCCCATATAGGAAATTGAACGCTAATCCTTTGTGACAAGAAGTAGTGCATATTTTTAAGGAGTCATATGTTGTAGAAGATTAGTGAAGACTAAACTGAAAATGTAATTTTTAAATACTTGATTACTTAAAAATATTACTTTTTTTCTACAGAGAATGGTATCTTAATGGTGACTATTTAGTGCTGCTGGTGTCTGTCATCCTCATTCTTCCCCTGTCCTTACTGAAAAATTTAGGTAAGCAAGAGAGTGCAATCAAAATTAAAAAAACATTGAAAATACTGTGGGGAAATGGATTGCTAAGATGTTTGAGTCTTGAAATGCTGTGTGAATTAACAACTGTTTCCAAACTTGTCTCTTGGGACTAATTAGTGTATAGGTAATTCGTGTCAGTCTACTTGAAAAAAAGAAAAAAGTAATCAATATAAGTATCCTAAATTACAGATATGTTTGTGGAAAATGAAAGAACAGTAGATACGTGGCTTTAGAACAAGGCTCAATAGTAACTTTGTGTTCTTAATACGAAGTTTGACTTCTTTTGGTCAATAGTGAAATAATATAATGTTGTTATTAGCTGTCCTATAAGCCTCTCCAGAGAATAAGAATGACCCTGGGCAGTTAAATTGTCTTTGCAATGTCTTTTCACTTTAGATCCCAAGCAGTAGCAGAATATTCATACCAGATGTTTTTCTGAAATGGCTGTAATTCAGTGATATATGTGAATAATTCAGTTAACACACTTACTTGTTCAGAGAATTTTGTAATAGAATCTTAATAATTGTCTCAACATAAGAGTCATTATTGATCAAATTACTATTTTATAGAAATTAGGTTAATCAATAAAAACAGAAGGGAAAAGGCTTAAGTTATCTAGTAGCTCATATTACAAGAATTAAAAATATAATCATTGTTATACAATAAACAATTCATATAGTTGTTGCTGTGGGTTTTAGTTTGCTTTTTTTTTCTTATAAGCTAAAAAGTTTAATATTACAGACTTGCTGTATGTACAGACGCTAATATGTGTTTCAGAACTTTCAGATCTGGGTTGAGATTAGCGGAAAGTCAATGAATAATTAAGTAGTTCTGTGTGTAATGCTAAGGAAATCACAATTTGAAGAGATCACTGATAAAATATATTTTGTCTTAATGTTTTGAAATGAATGGTGTTTCTGTTTATTATGCCTTAGATTTTTTTATCTTTCTTGATCACAGGATATTTGGGCTATACCAGTGGCTTTTCCTTACTTTGCATGGTCTTCTTTCTCATTGTTGTAAGTATAATCTTGTTGACTTTCAGTGCTTGTAAAACTGTGTTTCAAAGTGAAATTAAACACAGCTTCTGAAAATTTTCACGTCTTGTATTAGTTGAAGTAATAATAAATGCATGGCTTTATTTCTAGGTAATTTGGAAGATGTTTCAGATTCCTTGTCCTATGGACAGTTACATTATGAATGCGACACTATTAAATGCAACACTGGCACCTCTTGTAAATGAAAACATAACAAATGATGATATGTGCAAGCCAAAATATTTCATCTTCAATTCACAGGTAACTGACTGAAAATCAAACGCTCTGTTTTGAAAATAACCGAGACTAAATACGTAGCAAATAAATGAGGTCATTTTTCCTTCAAGTATTTCTCCAGTTCTTAACTTGGGATATGTTAAGACTTTCTGTTCCAGTAGACTTGGGCACTGTTTAACTCACGTGGACTGGGTGTTTCCATGTTCCAAATACAGAGAAATTAGCAGAGCTTGAGATGCCTGTTTGAGTAGCAAAAAATACATCTTTCATTCTTCAGCACAGCATTTCTTAAGCTTTATCAAGTAAGCTATTGAAGCATTTTAAACAGTTGATTGCAGAAGATGATGAAAAAAAATAAAAGTATAAAAGCATGCAAATAGGAAGTGTTTGCCAGGGTTTGGGATAGACTTGTTCCCTGTCACAAATTCTTGACTCGTGAATCCTCCCAGTTGCAGTGGTCAATGTACACCCATGGAGAAGCATGTGTAATACCTAATACCAAGACCAGGCTATAATGGCTTAAGCTTGTGAGTTGCAGAACATAATTTTGAATGCAGATACATTCAGATCAGCATGGACTTCAGTGACATTTGAGATGATTTGGTCCTCAGGGGCTGGGTGTAAGAAAATACAAACTTGTTTTAATTTTTTCCAAAGTTTCTGGTGTAAAGAATAGCTAGTCTTTTTCAAAAAATAAAGTAATGCCTAAGTAAAAACTGAAGAATCTACTGATGATTATTTCTAAACTTAAATTTTTAATGTCAGTTGACATACTTACAAAAGATTTTTTTTTTTTTCAGACTGTCTATGCTGTCCCAATCCTAACTTTTTCTTTTGTCTGCCATCCTGCAATTCTTCCTATTTATGAAGAACTGAAAAGGTAAATGTTAGAGATATATCTATAATTTCACTAAACATACAAAGTAGTATGAAACAGTATGTTCTCAAAACTAACAATGTTTCATTTCCTTACAGCCGAAGCCGTAAAAGAATGATGAGTGTATCCTATGTATCTTTTTTTGCCATGTTCCTCATGTATTTATTGGCTGCTCTCTTTGGATACCTGACATTTTATGGTGAATATTGCCTTCTCTGCTTTCTTTTAAATTATTTATGTTCTGGAAAACCACAGTATTATTTTAAAGATAGAACAAGAAAGCATTTACTGTGGGTTCTAAATATACAGTGTTTGTTGGGGTTTTTTTTTAGTACTTCTGTAAGGGCTCACCCAAAAGGAGATCAGTGGCAGAATTAGGTCTGAGACACAGGATTTAAATTGGATTAAAACAGATTCCATGCCTCCAAGTCATCCCTGTGTAAAATGGAGGCATGCTTATAGGAGCTCTTAAGGCTTTAAATTCATATTGATGTAACTGTAAAATTTGCTTAGAATTTAGAGCAGAAGCAGTTGTTTGAAAACTTTATCACCTCCATCTAATTAAAATACTATTTTCTTTATAGAAAAAGTCGAGCCAGAACTGCTTCATACCTACTCAGCTTATCTGGGTGCTGATGTTCTCCTTCTTATTGTGCGTCTTGCTGTTCTTATGGCTGTAACCCTCACTGTACCTGTAGTTATTTTCCCAGTAAGTAATTGTTTTTATGTCTTATTATCAGTTTTTATTTTCATGACCTTTACTCCTGCAGTCATTTACTGATTTGGCAACTCCTGTTTATTAATTTAGAGTTTTTCTCATAACTGGAAACAGAAATTAATTCCAATAAGCTTGATGAAATATGGCTATGCTGTAATTTAAAGAAATATGCAGCATTTGCAAAGCAGCAGGTACAAATACATTAAGTTATATTGTTTTCCTGGTATGATTTAACTGGGAAAATGAAACAGATTGGCCCTTTATATAAAGTACTTGCGCTGCTGTATTATCAGCTTACAAAAGTCAGCGTATTTTTGCACATACATTGTGGACACGACCGGACCATTTAGGTATGCATTGTTGAGCAACATCCATAGATGTTACAAAATTCCCTGGAATTTATTCTTGTTCAAAACAGATGTTTTTTCTTGTTTTTGGTTGGGTTTTTTTCCCATTACTGACTGCGCTTTGAAAATCTAAATCACTGAAAAGGGAAAAAAACCTCAGAAACACAGAGCTGCCTCTCAAGTGCAGGAAGCAAATACCTAAAAAAAATTCTTTCATATTCTGACTTTTATTTAAATATGAAGTGTTCGGGAAAGGAACATTAAAATACTTTCAGAAGGAAAATCGTAACTCAGGTGACAATCGGTGTCTTCCACAATAAATACTAAACTGTCTTTTTTTTTTTTTTTTTTTCCCCCCCCCTTCAAAAGATCCGCAGTTCCATTACACAGCTGTTGTGGGCAGGGAAGGAGTTCAAATGGTGGCGTCACTGTTCCATTACAATTGCTCTTCTGGCATTTACCAATGTGCTTGTTATCTTTGTCCCTACTATTCGAGACATCTTTGGATTCATTGGTAAGCATTCTCTTGTCAGTTCAAGCAGTCTTTCACATTTTAGAAAAGGCAGTTCCTGTGTAATTAAAGTGTGTTTACCTGTTTATGAATGTTTCTTTCTGTGCTTTTTCTATACAGGTGCTTCTGCAGCTGCCATGCTGATCTTTATCCTTCCTTCTGCCTTCTATATCAAATTAGTGAAGAAGGAACCAATGAAATCAGTGCAAAAGATCGGGGTATGTATAGACAGATATGTAATTACACTTGTTTACTAATTCAGAGAAAAAAAATTATTTTCTGCTTCATAATTTAAGAATCTACAAGTAGTCAGTGAATTGGTATTTAGTGTTATCTTAATTTAAAATGTGGGAGCTACATAGAAATTAAGAAGCTAAGGGGCTGGCAATCTCAAGGCTCAGTTCACTGCAGTGACTTCTCTCAGCGCGTGGCTCCAAATCTCAACAATAGTTGGGTCATTCTGTTGCTGATAAGAACCAGATTTCAACAGAATACACTTAAGAGCTATACTAAAAAAGTCTTAACGATCTTTAAATAGTCTTTAAAACGTACGTATGTCATTTACCCCATAAAAGCTGACCTCTGCCCGTTGTCTGGGTTATCCTGACTGTTCTTGGAGCTCTTACTGATCACAGACATACTGACTCAGAATCAAGTCTTAGACATACTGAGTTACTAAGTCAGCACAGTGGCATAGCCTGGCTGGTATCAGCAGCTACATTAACTTTCCTTAGTTGAGGTTGAGGTCTGCTGTATTGAAAAAAAAGTACTTTTTGATTTGAAAAAGGACCCCAAGTATGAGAAAGATAGCTCCTTTTTACTGACTTGATCTCTTGTCTCTTTTACTTTGTCCTCCATGAGCAATGGCATTTTTGTTATACATAGGCATGACTTTATAGCTGTATATCATGGTTTAAATAACAGTGTCATAGCAGAATCTGAAGTACTTTTATGTTTTTTTTTTTTTTCAGGCTGCATTCTTCTTTCTAAGTGGTATAATTGTGATGACTGGGTGTATGACACTGATTATTCTAGACTGGACCCATGATGTTACATCTGATGGCCATTAACTGCCCTGGTTTAATCTCTAATATTCCACTTCAAATGCCAGTGTTCACTCAGATACCTACTGAGAACGAAAATGAGCTGTTCAGCTTCCTTTAAAAGGCAGGTTCTTTGTTGATGGTTCTTCTGACTGTAGAATATCTGAACTCTGTCTTAAAGAAACTATTCTGCATGATGGAAGTGGATATTAACATCAAACTATGTGAGTGTCTGGCTGAAGGAAGTGACAACTTTATTCCATTCCAGAGAATGGACAGAACTCTGTAGACTTTTATCAAGCCATGTTTGGCTTTCGTCATTGTTACTTGGATATTTTGTTATTTTACTTGAATGTGCCTAATGGAACCATTTGATGTGAGAAAGAACTCTTTAATTTACAGCAAAGTGTTTAAATAACCAATGAGAGAGAGAGAGAGAGAGAAACACTTATTTTTTGTACCAAAAATTCTTATGGACCTCAAAAGCACTATTTTGACTGTAAGAAACTTTTCTAAAAAGAAGGAAAGAATGACATAGAAGAGCTCATTAAGAATATTTTATCAGTGTCCTAAATTAAATTATTAAATTTAGTTTGACTTCTCGATCTCTGCACTCTCATGACCACTGAAAGGACCTAAGGATACAGCATGAAACTGAGTCAGGGGAAGTTTAGGCTGGATATCAGGAAAAGGTTTTTCACCCGGAAGATGGTTGAGCACTTGAACAGGCTCCCCAAGGAAGTGGTCAGAGCACCAAGCCTGACAGAGTTCAAGAAGCGTTTGGACAATGCTATCAGACACATGGTGTGATTCTTGGGCTGTCCTGTGCAGGGCAAGGAGTTGGACTCAATGATCCTGATGGGTCCCTTGCAACTCAGCATATTCTATAATTCTGTAGAGGCATAATTAGAAGAAATTTTATTTTAAAAATGCTTCTGATGACCAAAACAGATAATGAACCAATTCATGTGAAAATTCTCTGATAATAAATGCTTCCTATGAAATTCACATAGGTCAAATTAGAGTGAAAATAATCCTGAAAATCATTTGTCAGCTTACTTAAGTAACTACAGTTACCTTAGTACCCAAAAATGGTGTGGAAACAAATTTTCAAGCTTTAAAAAAACCCACCTTTTAGAAATGGGTACATTTGAGAAAAGCTTAGATAATCTAAAATTGTAAAGACAGCATTGACATTTCCCTTCTTGAGGTACTCAGTAGTGCAATTGAGTAAAACAGGGTTTGGGGTTTTTGCTTTTTTTTGTGTTTTTTTCGTGTTTTTTTCCTATTGTAGATATCAACTGAATGGCACTGGATCATAGGATGCCATTAGTACAAACCTCCCTCCTCAAGTTCCCTTTACTAATAAGGTCCATTGTCAGTTGTAGCAATGTTTGTTGGGTTTTTTTCTGTCCAATATATCTTGAAACACTCTGTAGGAAATCAGAAAGGTCCTAAATTAGTCTACTACTTGTATAATATTCAAAAACTGTACAGTATTTCTCAAATTCCTCATCCATTATTGGATTTTGAATTACTTGACTATTCTGTTTCTGAGTCAAATCCACAAAATAACTGCACCAATATTTCATGCTTGGTACAAACTCTCTTCACATATACAACTGGGATTCCTCTTCCAATTTATACTGTATAGTAGTATTAAAGATAACCTCATAGGCTGGATAGTCATCTCATACTTGTTTGCTTCAGAAATAGGTAGGTTTCTTATGAGCCTTAGCTGATGAAGCAGGTGCTGTATGGTTGTGATGAGCTATTTTGTTTCTAGTGCATGTTTACTCTTTCATTCTTATCCCAGGTTGAAGAGAAATAACACTTGTGTAACAGCATACTTGGTTTATAAGAGGTTCTCAAACACAGCAATATTGGGTACAAAAGCCTAGAGAGAGATTATTAATGAAATAATCATGGCAGTGTGGTCAACTATCTTCATCTGACACAATGTTTTAAAATATGATTTACAAAGGTCTGCACAGTCTTTGTGTCAGAGGGAACAAGTAAGGGCCTGTAATCCATTGACTAAACAGTGCCTGAGACTTTTTTGCTCTTGTAGAATTAATCAAACAAATCTAAACAACAGTGTTTGGCAGATAATATCAATCTCTGCCCAGCCATTTAAAATATTTGAAAAACAACTGCAGGTATTTTGTATTGATACTTCTGCATGACTGTAAGTACTGGTCACTTAAGTCTATAGTGTAAAACTCTAATGAGAAATTAGATTTCTCTTCTGTTATTTGAATTATTAGTTTGGTGGTACTCAACTGGCAATTAACAATCCTGGAGTCAGCACTGACTAACACTCCTTAGGTACTTCTCTGCCTCAGGTACTGTACATCCATGGCTAACTATCCTGTGTTACCTGATCTCCACAGAAGTGCTGAGCACACGTCTCCTCAGTACTTTGGCAGCTTTTCTTCTTCCTCCACAAATGTGCAAAGGTGGAAGAGGATTAAAATGTTGTCTGCCTTTGAGCAATTTGTAGCACATAAGGGATAAAGTGTTTCCCTTGCTAGCATTCAAAAAGGAGGAAAGTGAGAAATAGCCTCCTTTCTCACAGTAACCATAGAAAAGGAAGGAGTTGTAAATGAGAAGTTACTACAAAGTCCTTCTCAGCAACCAGAAAGGAGGAAGATTTTTGTGATGACACCTCATAATGTATTGTACATGTCATTAATTTTCTGAATGTAGCAATTTCCAGATTATACATTGTGTGTTATATTATTTGATGACTGACTCTCCACCTGCAACAGTTGAGTTCCACTTGGCTGGGTTGTTTTCCAACATATGATTTTTTTAATTATTATTTTTTCCAAAGCTATCTGTTTAAAGTTACCTACATTACAAACCACCTAAAAGAGCAGCTTCAGTATTAAACCACTGTTTTGTCACCTCAGTTAGACATTAGTGTCTTCCATGATATTTCAGTCATAAATGTAACATGTTATTTATAAAACATTAATCCATTAAGACTAAACCTATTTTTCAATATTTATGATAGTCTATGTACATAAATTAAATTGTATGTGTGTATATACTGTAAGTATAATGTATATAATGTAGGTTTGGAATCCAGGATTTATGTATATATTCCTCTCTCATTACTGATTGTAACATCATTTCAAGGAGTTGTTCATGTTGTACATCTGTAGAACAACTGTCAAAGGAAAGAGCCTTTTACAACAAAGTATATTGCTTACAGAAATGGAAGAAGAGTGTTACACCGAAGATGTGTAATAAAACACTAAGATTGTATTTATTACAAATGTATATGTTGCAATAAACACAGGAATCACTTGGGTCCATAGAAAGCATTGTTCAGGTTCATGTATACTCTTCCTCCAAGATTTACCATGGATGTTACGATTTTCTGAATGCAGCAAGTTAACAACCTCTGTGATCTAACTTATTTGTTAGGCTGCCAAATTCGGGCATCCTGCGGTACACCTATGTACATATGTAAATACCCACCAAATTGGTAGAGGCCAGCAGTACAGCTGCAGTTGTTGGCTAGACTGTTGGCCAACAACACAGTTTCAATGAAACATTGTATGTTTGTTTTAACTGAAATAAATAAATAGATAATCCTAAGCAATGGTGTGGTGTTTTTCTGGGGGGAAGCATTTGGAGGATTTTCTTTAAAGATGATATTAAAACTGTACCTTTAATTTCATGCACATTTAACTTATGAGCAATTTTTAGGAAAGCAGACTGGGAAGAAAAAATGGCATACGACTACATCTATGATTTATGACACTACAGCACTACAGGGGCAAACAGATCAAGTCTGGGCATTAAAACAGGAGACTAAATTCTTCAAGGAACCTGCATTATGTCTTTTTTTTTTTTTTTTTTTTTTTTTTAGAACAGGCATAGCTGGAGACAAGACTCAATGTGTTACATCTTGTGTAAGTGTAAAAGATGAGTGAGTTTTGCGAAAATCCTATGCTACTTTCATTTAAATCTCCAGAAGAGTAACTTCTTAAGTAAAATTTTTCACTTCCATTTTAGAAATTGAGTACAGACCAAATGCAGGGTATCTATTCTTATCTCAAAAAATCTCACCAATTCATATGAATATCTGTCCCAAATATTAAGACCCAGGTGTGAGAGACACTGGAGTTGTAACAGTGTGTCATGTATACAGCAAAACACTATAGGGAAGAAGTATTAAAGAGTTAAGTACCCTGAAATTAGGAAATGCCTCAATTAAGGTCATATTTAATTACATGATAGCATAGTATTTTTTCCTGGAATCCTCACTTCGTAGCTGTTCATTATTTTATTTTTTATGATGCTTTCTCTTCATGGTGTTCATGTATTTGTGGGAAGTCCAAAGCCCATCCTGATGAGGGATGAATATTCTCATTTCTCCCTAGTTCTTATTTTAATGTCATCTTTGTGAAACGCAAATTATTCATTTGCACAATGTTGCAGGCCTGTAAGAAGGTGTTAATTAGTATACAGCTCTGGGGACCTGGAACATGGACAGGCAGTGCTGTGAAGCAGCCATGTATTTGACTCCACAATTTAATGTGGACTTGCTTATTTTGTATTTCAACAGTTGCTTACAACCATCTGAAGTGTAACTTAAAACAGGTTTTGCATGATCATCATTCTTGAAAAAAGAACCCTAAGCATCAAGCTAGCCATTTGGAAAGAGTGATCAAGTCTGGAAGGGCTCACTGTCTTAAGTTGCCCACCATGACAAAGGAACTTCATAGCAGTAACGAAGCCCTTTTCTTAGAACACTGCTTGACTAGCTGAACAATCAAGCCCACCTCTATGCAATCAGGCATTTCCATCAACTTAAATAACATGAGAAAGTGTTTTCTACACACTTATTTCTCTCAAGAGCTGGCTCATCCTGTGAGGTGAATGAGATAGTGCAGTGATTAAAAAGAAGAAACCAAAATTTCACTGGGACAGTCTAAAATCCTGTACTTTGAACCTCTCTATCTGCCATGAAGTCTTTGCTTCAGAAGACGGTTATCACTTAGAGTTTAATCACAATGCTGAGATTTGTGAACCTCTTGAGGTCTATGCAGGTGACAGGTGGCATCTTTATTTCTGATTTTCCTGACATTTTCCTCTTTCTTCCACCTGGGCCCTGCCAAGTCTGTCCTGTCCCAAGGTCATGCCTAGACACCTCACCCTCAAGTGTTCATGCAGCAGCTGGATTGTATCAGGTCATGCCCTAAGGTCCCTTGTGGCTTAGCTCATATCCCTTTTGCAGGGCAGCACAGCTCCTGTTCAGTCTGTGTGCCCAGGTTCCCTTTTTGGAAAAACAGAGCAGAGCATGGCCAGTGTATGCCCACATTTCAGTGCCAGAAGAAACCAAGATGCCGTGAGGGAGCTTCCAATCCTGTCCTTCAAGGAATGTGGACATACTGTCCCATCTCCAGTGCAGATGTGTCCAGCACTGTCTTTCTTGGCCTTCCTGCTTTTAGTCTCGAGTGTGACAGTCTAGAGACCACCTGCTTTCACATGCATTGCCTTCTGTGTTCTTGCACAACTGCTTTGAGCCGTCATAAAGTGAGTCTTTGTCAACTCTGTCACTCTTGCTTGCACCCTAGTCCCAGTTTGCCAGCTCCCCAGTAACACCACCTCTTGAAGCTCCTCATCCAGCCACCTGTCTCACTACTTTCTTGACTTATGTGCCTGCCCAAGCCCAGCACCAGTCTTTACTCATTTACTTTACTCAGGCACAGCTGGAAACATATTCCTTTGATTTTCCTAGTCTTTTCCTAGCTGGTCTTCTTATGGCCACCACTCTAAATACAAGCCTTATTTTCTTCTTTTCTGGCCATCCCTCCAGTCATGGCTCTCCAGCAGTCCCACAGGGGCTACTTCAGCAGCCCAGAGAAGCCCACTTCCACACTCAGTTCAGGCACCTCTTGCCCCTCAAGCCTTTGGCCAGGCACAAAGCCCTGCTGTAGAGGAGGGCAGGGACAACTTTTCCAAGAAAAATGATTCATTATTTTTTATGTCCTCTTTTCCCTGATTTTATTCTCATAGGGGCCAAATCATTTACTCTGTCTTTCTTACACAGTTGTACAAAAACAGCACCCTGCTGCAGTTACCCATGATGGAAAATGTCAGCAGAAGAATCTGAAGCTAGGTACCATTTAAAAGAACAGAAACATACTCCAGTAAGAGAAGAGTCATTTAATCCCAGTAATAGGTAGCAAAATCTGTCTTGTTTGAAAATGTTATTTAGATTAGATATAAGTGGTATTTTTAGTTGTCATTTTTATTTACCTATGTTAAAAAGAAGGAAACATGCAGAACATGAGTTGATTTGTAATATATGTTGGTTAGGTACTAACAATAATGTAGAAAGTCAGTATGGGTCTTGGAAAGGAAGTTTGGCTTATATAACTAGATTTTTCATCATCTTTAAAAGTCTTCTTCACATAATTTCCAAACAGCTCCGATTACAGCAAAATTAAATGGAGCCAAGTGAGGTGCTGTGGGTATTCCCAAATGCTCAGGAGTTATTGGGCTGGGACTAACATGATCAATGACACATGTACTTTTTATTAAAATAAATATCAGTTGGTGAACCCTCCAATATTGTTCCTTCCTGCTCACTTCCGTAAAATGACTCAGTGCAGTGGTGGGTGATAGCTCAGGGCTGTAGCACAGGTGACTTACACATAACAGACAGACAGACAGGTCTCATGAGACGTGGCACAGACTGCCCACCAGACACCTCACCCTGTCTGCAGCACAGGCACTGGAGGCTCCGCTTGAATCCCACTGAGGTCTTGGGCAATGAATAAAACTGGCAGGCACTTCCACTGTGGGCCAGACATGGGGAGCATGCCCCAGCACCATGGCTGAGGAAAACACTACGGAAAACGCTAAGATGGGGATCAAAACAGGCATAGTAGAGCCTCAACTTTGTGGAAACGTGAAGAGCAGCCATGTAAAGCATGAGCAGTTTCCCTCTTTGTCCATCAGAAAACAGTGGCAACCAATCAGAATATTGTTTTGAAATAGCTACCCCTAAAATATTTGCATTTGTGCTTGCTTTTCTGACACAACGGGGGAGGCAGCTGTTAAACTGTAAAACTGTTGCTCTGTGAGAACTGACGGGCTTCAAATAAAAATGGCATATGAGGGATGTGTTTTTCGGGGAAACAAGTGAGGAAGTTCCTAAGAACACCAGCTGCAGGAAACCAAGCTGTCACAAGAAGCTGCCGAAGTTACCAGGGACCAACACTGGGTGCAGGTATTTCCGGATGAGGAGCAGTGCCAGGAGCAGCAAGCCTGCTGCATACACTGGCCTGCCTGCAGAAATTGAGCCAAAACGTCTTGAGTGCAGGAAATTATGAAATCTGCACTAACACAGATCGACTGCCCGTGGGGACTATCTGTAGCCTGTTGCCATCATGCAGCTCAGAGGGGCTGCATGCTTGCTGCTTGTGCCAGGTTTTGGCACTTGCTCTCTTCCCAAAAATCAGATCCCCAAGGTCTCTTGCCTTACTGCAAAGATGATGTTGCCAAGCACAAACAAGACTTGCATTCTTCTAAAAAGATTATTAAAACCATGGATGTCCCAGGAAACATTTTGAAGTCATGCTTGATATAACGATTGTGGTTTGGGGTGACTCTGTGTGTGCCTGTGTATGGATGTACACACTGGGAATAGAGGGTACAGGGGCTCTTTTGATCTATTTTCACTTAAATGGAAAGAGAGTAAAAATTCAAATGAGGAAGTGAAGAAAACAAGTTCCTCTTCCAGTAAACCAGACAAGAGCCAATACTGATTTCTACACCTATATTGCTCTCCTCAGTCCCAGAAAGATCCATGATTCTCTAATTCCTCTCACTCACTGTACTCTGGAAGCTTGTACTCACTCTAACAGCCAATGCAAGCTGGCCCTTAATCTCCATTTCTTCCATGAGATCATTCATTTCAGGTATGCTGTATTTCATATCCTGACTCCTTCAGATCTTACACAGTCGATGTGAGCACCAAATTGATTATGAGACATAAGTGCAACAGCCTTTTTTTCCCTCAGGACCCATTCCTAAACTCTGCAGTGAGCTTTTATAAACTACCATCCAGGTCACAGTGTATTTCAAAACTGAGCTTGTAGTTTCATGTAAAACAAATGTTTTTGGTTTTTTACTGCCACAGATTTCCACCCATTGTGGTACATAAAATGCAGCACTTCACTAGTCCAGCACTTCACAGAGGCAGTTTCCATCTTGTGGTTAAATTTCTCAACGCATTTAAACAATCAGTATCTTGGATCAACACACTGCTTATCTCTAAGTCCCAGTAGAGAAGTCCTATGACGGTTATTATGTCTGAGCATGGCTAACTGCTGGAATATCCATCTGTCCTCCCCTGCAAATTTTAGTTTGGCAGGGAACATCAGTCTTCTCTTCTGCATTTTCTAGCAGCAGCTTCACCAAAACTAAACCTCTGAAGTATTTCCTTTTTTACTTGAATATGGATAAGCCCGTGAAAGAATCAGACACAATCTTTGTCAACCACAAACTTTAGAGAACCATGAAATCCTTCTGAAAAAGGCATCAACAGAGTTAGGAACTACTTGATTGCCTTCTTATTTTTATAAGTACTGAGTAAACTTAAACACATGGAACCTTAAGTATTTTTACAGTTTATTTTGTTTCTGTCAGTTCTGCTGCTATCTGAGTTGAGCTGCCCGTGTGATTCAGACTTTTCCCTGCTGAAGTGACTAGAATGGTGCTTTCCCTGTCTGTGCATATTGAGTGCACACAGCCCAATAACACAGAGATAAAACTACAGAAGTTCCTCTGCAGAATCTTTCCTGCTTTCATTTCTCTCACTATTTTTCAGACTAATGTACTGTAGCTTTACCTTCTCCCTCCACTACAGACACCCAAGATCACTCACTTTGCTAATTCTCACAAGGTTTTGAAAATTCTTAGCACTTCCTTTTATTCTCACAAATAAATGCCATTGCTTTTTATTTGCCTTGTAGTTTCTGACATGATCTTTCAGAGACTGTAAAGATGAACAGATTTCAAACTGGAAGTACATGAGACCTTTTTGCCTAGTCTAACAAATTGACTGCAATATTTTATAGAAGTATAAAAGAGGGGAAATATTTGGAAAACTAAGTAATAAAGAAACTGTGAGAAACATTGCAGTAACATGGTAGTATGACAGCCAACCGATGCATTAACTTTACCAAACTAAACTATAGATTGCCTTTGATGATGGAGAGCATAACTGAAAATGTAACAGCACAGAGTTTTCTCTGCATCCATCCTGCTGCAGCTTGGCCATGTTTACCTGCTGCCCTGCACAGTGATCTGGCTTGCAAAGCCTCAGGGTTTGTGCTTTGCTTCATTAGCCAGTGTTTCCTTCATGCATGTGAGCCCACTCTCCCTGCAGCCTTCCAAGAAGCTAGTGGATGCGGAAAGCTGGCAGATGCAGGGACAAAGAGGTGGGCTGTTGCCCAAAAGGGGTAGGTGTCCAAGACAAAGACTCAAGTGTGTGCTAACAAAAGGGATGCTTGATCAAAGTCTTCTGCTTTGTGGTGCCTAAAGGCTGAGAATGAGAGCTGCCAGCAGCCAGTTATCCTGCACAGGGAAAGGAGCTACCACTGTTGGCCAAGCACCCATCACAGTGGGGTCTGCAGGCCCCTCCTCACAAGCAGGTCAGCATCACTGAGGGCTCCCACAGGCAGGAGTGAAAACGTAGGCAACAACTGCATTTTTGGAGTTGGCAATGGAACTCACTTAAGCACAAGTCACAGGAGAGGTAAACAAGCCAGAAGAAACACAGGAAGGGAAAGGCCTGTAGAACAACAGAAAAGGAGAATGATTTCATGATTGTGAAGAAGAGAGAAAGTAGACCCACTGGCAAGTGAGAAGGGAAATGAGAAGAACAAAACATAAGAAATCCCAAAGTGATTTTGTGGCTATTTGTTTGCCTCCTTGCCTTCCTTGAACAGGAAGGGAGAAAGGACTTGGTGGAAATATTCCTGGATAAGATACACAAAATAGAATGTGTGAAGAACTGAACATCAGCCAGCCCCGCCTCCAAAGCAACTCAATTAATAAATATTCAGAATAATTTGGAATTATTTTGAAATCATGTGAAAAAAATAGTGGAGAAAACTCTACATGTTGACAGTCTCCAAGGGAAACCTGAGTCATTACTTAACTCTTGTTACTTAGTGCCCACAAGGCACTATCTTCTATCCCACTGGTACATTAATATAAGTAATAAAATAAATCACTCTAAGCCAGAATCTTTACTGCAGGAAATGCTCAGTGAAATCAAGGGATTAGCTTGTCAGAGGAGCATGGAGGTCCACACCACCATTTAAAAGTGGATTTTTAGAGTGGATAACCATTACAAATAAGACAGAAAGGGATAACTAAGTTTTTTCAGACTTCATCTGTTTCTGACTCTTGAGCAAAGATATATAAACCTTTTCCTGTCCTGGATTTCAAGTTGACAATGAGGAAACTCATACTGGAAAATAAAGAAGTGCTCATTCCTGGCACGGCAAAGTGTCTCAGGACAGCCAAGAAGTGGTGAGCAGCAACAACTGGTGCAGCAGCCATGCCCCACTGCAGCCAGTGCAGCCCCACAACAGCCCTTACAGGCAAACTGCAGGCAGATCATTCCTCCTTCTCCTAAGCAGCCACAGAGAAAATACACAGGCATATATGTGCCTCTCTCCAGAAAAAAACGTTCTCTCACTTTATGAAAATCTTTTGCAGTGATGAGTTTTGGTGCTACAAATATAAAATGTAAAATTTACTTATTCCCTAGGGAATAATGAGCCTGATACATAGCTTCGAGGGACCCTAGGATTGCCGCTCTATACCAAAACATACCAGTGATGCTGGAGGTTTTCTACTTGCAGTCAGTTACAATATCCTGAATCACATGTATCTTGTAAAAACTGCAAAGTCATAAACAAGCATCTGACCTTGAGCTAGTAACTTCACTTCCTGAAAATAAATCATCATAAAATGGTATGGTTGATGCAATTTTCCAGGAACCAGATAGGAAGGAAAAGAAAGTAAGTATTTTTTTCTGGCCAAAAGATTGATGGTGATATTCACATTCGAAGGGAGGAATTTGCCTTGACTCATAGGAAATATCTTTGTTCTTGGGGATTTAAAAACAGCCTCTGTGGAACAAAATAGATAGGCTGAACTATGCCTATTGAAAAGAATAACAAAGTGAAGAAATATTTTAATGAAATGTGAGGTCATTTTCATTTTTCTTTATAGCTGGCTGCACCAAAGGCAAATGTCAGTGGAGAATTATTTTGAAGAGCGTAGCAACACAGAAAGTGAAAGAAGTTTAGATTTTGAATAATTAATTTGGATCATGTTGCTGTTACCAAGTTGTTCACTTATTTGGAAGATACAAAAATGGATAAATTCTTTGCTATTAAGAGATTTATATTCTTAGCAATGGTGATCTCAACTGATTGTGGTACTAGCTGTCACATATTTACCTTCACTTTTTTTAAACCTACCATAAAGTTAACAAAGATTAATTGAAGCACTAACAGAAAGAGAGCTGTAAACCCCCTCCAAAACCCAGTGAAGGTGCTCACTCATCATCTAACCAAATTTTCTACACAGAAGAATATCTGAGGATTATTAAACCCAACTTCAAAACTGACAGCATGATTATTACAGTCCCAGGGTTGCTGAAACATAAGTAACTCTACTCCCAGAGCAACGATGTTGCTGGAGGAGATGAGCAGCACTTGGTCCAGCCTTGCCTGAACTTAAAAGCAACTTAAGTTGGCCTTCCCTGCACGGTGCCTGGGGCTCTGGGGATGCAAATTAATTATATGCTTTAAGCACCTTGAATGGTCCCACTAACTGATGCTTCTTTTAAAGTAGCTTTGGAATCAAACCTAAAAGAATTTTTTTTTTAATCAAGACCTCTTATACAGAATTAATTTGAAAAATGAAGAAAGAAAATGGAACTCAAACTTTGCACCAAAACAAGCAAGTAACTGGGGCATGTGCTGAAGAAGGTGCCAGGGAGAAGCTCTGTGGCATGAGAAGAGTTACCCCAACTCCCAGGCCTGCTGCAGATACCTAATCCTATTACAAACCATGCTGGATCATTACCAAAACTGTTCTCATGACATTTTCCAGGCCTAAATACCTGCATGTGTTTCAAAGCATCAGGCATGGCACCCGTAAGAGAGGGCATGGCATCAGCATAGCCAGGAAGGCCAAGGGTGGCAAAATAAGTTGTTGTGCTTCTGGGATGAATTTGTCAACTATTTAGGTTTGAACACACCATCTTTTCAGCTTTGTGGGCTCTTACAAATGTTGCCAGATGTTCCTCCAGCCGCACCAGTCAAAGAATTTCTCACAGATGCCCTTTCACAGTAAATATTTCAAGGAACTTTTCAGCTACTGGACGTGGCCAGGGGAAGACATGGCCACTTTTGGAAGGAGACTTCTTAGCAGGAGAATTAAGAGAATTAGGAAGATGAAGAGAGCCGACTCAACGTGGCTGCTGTGTGAATGCTTTATCTGAACACAGGTGTCCCCCTGCAGCCACCACCTTCCTGTGTGGGCACACAGGATATCTGCTGGGCAAGAGGGCAGCAGCCATCCTGCACACGCCGGAGCTTCCCTGGGCCCCTCACGCGGGCCGGCAAAGCCACCGTTATCCGCTAGGCAAAGTCATATGACAGCACACAGAACAATATTGCTGTGTTTCCTTCCCATTGACTAATTAGTTACCAATTCGATACCTCAGAGAAAATTAGGAAAATTCCTGCCTGTTGCTGCTAAGGAGCTAAGTTATGAAAAAGCAACAATTCCTTTAAATTCATTTCTCATTCTACTCTTTTTAGAAACATTTCTTCATTCTGCTGGGATATAAGACCTTTTAACATTATTTTCTATCTGTTAGGTTTCCTGTGTAGGAAGCACCATCCTGACATACTGTATTAATCCTTGAAGAGGATAAAAAAAAAAAAAAAAAGGAATAAAAATGTTCAAATTTCAGAATTATTAGGATTTTCTTGAGGATGTTTTCCTGTTTTCCATTTCCTGTCAGAAATTGATTTTGCAAAGGAAGCTGACATAGGCAAACCCTGATCACATCTCAGTATTAGTTTTATATTTAAACTTATGAGTGTGATTCAGATTTAGCTTGGGATTTTCAGAGCTTCAGATGCTCATTTCTTTAACTCAGGAAACAGCTCTGCAAGGAAAGCACATCTAAGGACAATACCATGATAGATCACTAAGAGCATTATATGTCATAACACATTTCTATCAAAGAGAAAGCACTTCCCACCTGTCTGAAAGGTGCACACCTATCTCCTGGAACAGCAAAAGGGAAAAGAGACAAAAAAATACATCCAAAACCAAATGCATACCAAAACGGATGGGGAAAACAGAAATAAACTAAAGAAATTTCAATTTAGATGTCAAAGAACTAACACTGAAGTCTTTCCATACATGTAAACATGACTGTGGACAAAACTGCAACAGAGCAGGGGAACACATATTCTCAAAGAAGTCCATTATAAAGCAATAGGAACCACAATTTAATTTTGTTATCTCCCTCCATAAACTTTGTCACACAAAATATTGTCTCCTTCACATGCTATAAAATGAAAGATGAGAATACCCTGTCATATATCTCAAAATAAGTTGTATCCAATATATATTTGTATCAAAAGATAGAAAAGATACATCACTGTAGCCAAAAAGGCACAAGAACATAAAGAAGACAAGTTTTGTAGATAGGGATTACATCTTTTATTAGATTAACTAGTCTAATTTAAAAAAATAAATAAATAAATAAAAGAAAGCTAGCAAGAGCACAAGCTGTTATACCGGTCTGAAACAGAAGCAGCAAACCAAAGCTTGCTATGAAACTACATTTCATTGCATATCACAGTCTGTTCCTTTCCTATTGCCACATCAGTCAGGTGATACATTACCCCTCCCCACACTTCAGGGGATAAATTTATCAAGTCTTTCCACTTTGCTGAGCAAGTATCAGCTACCTTTTCTGCTGGGTGGCCTAACTTACACACACCTAATTTGGCCTAGAGCAGCTTCCCTCCACTTCTGCCAGTTTGCTTCTACATCTTGCCCAGAGAAGGCCATGTGTGCTCAGTAGTTTGCTTTACTCAGCATACAAACCTCAGCTTGCCAACGTGTGTTAGTGCACCTCAACTCCATGAATTGTGCCCTGCTTCGTTGCCATCTCTCATGATGTGCTAATACGGAATAATACAAATGCCTAGAAATCAAATGGCAAGTTTTTACTGCAGCAGCATGGCAATGATAGAAACAAGGCAAGAATTAGCATCACTAGCATAAGAGAAAACAAACACTTCCATAGTAAGAAATAAATTCTTCGAGAAAATTATAGACTTGTGAATGAAATATGAGAGAATTCTGTATGACACAGTATTTTTAGACTGGACAAATGCAGGGGGGTGACAGTCATTTTTGTTAGTAGCTGAATATTTTCCAAGAGCAGTTCAACACTAGACTGAAAAGTTATTTTTAAAAGTTTTATTTCATTCTTCAAATGTCCAGTGTGGGCTCTAAAATTTTGAGAGCATGCAAGTAAATATCCAAATACTCAAACAGCTCCAGAGGGACCGTCTAGATTTTGCATTTTATCACCAAGATGAGAGTACAGGGTGTGCTTGCTGTCCCTGTGTTCATAGGGAATATTGGGATGAGATCTGGATCAGCATACTGGGCAATGCAGGTGAGCTGGCAGTGGGGTGTTTTAATTAGCGAAGTGTTACGCCCTGAGGGTAGTAAAAAAAGAAAGTTTTGTCTGTCCTTAACTAATGACATTGGCGCTCCACCTTTCCCATGATGTAATGTGATATAATGTTATCTATGATGTAATCTAGCCTAAATAAAAGGAAAGAAGGTAAGGAAAAAGGCAGGGGAAATAACATAAATTTCAATCCCAAAATTTTCCAAGCATGAGATTAAAAAGATGAGAAAAAAAGTTCCTCCGTTTTTAGAAGTCCCAACGCAGCACTGTTGTGTGCAAAAGGCCTTAAGAAGGTGGCCTTTGGTTGTGTTACCATCCTCTTCACATTACACAGCTCATCAACTCTGTTGTTGCAACATTTTCAGGCAATTGATTACCTGGTTAGTAAGCACAACTTAATGAGTCATGAGCAGCAGTGTTTGTTGTGAGTGGCACGTGTTTGGGTAATCCACGTGAGAAATTATACGTAAAGCATCAGTAGCCATTTCAAAACAGCTGAACATCAGAGAAAAGCAAATAGTTTTATATTTGTAATACTACATATTGGCACTGAACCCTTCTGCTGCATGAAAACCAAAAGGCAAACAAGGAGCCAGTGAATGCTTGTGCCCATAGAGGCTGCATGCGTCGCTGGCAACAGCTAGCCATGAAATTGAAAGCAAATATTTGCTCTGCTTAAAAAATGCTCAGACTGTAATAATTGTTTAGTGCTGTAAGCTTCGAGAGCTTCTTGATCATTTATGGAGGCTGCCTCTTTGCTTGCTGAATATTTACTGTGCGTGGGGTGAGGCTGGCGATCAGTCACTCCCCTGGTTAAATCCAGAACATGTTCAAACAGAATTATGCAAGTGAATCGAGTTCTGATATACCATGTTTTTAGTTTCCTGGTTCCCTGTAACACAGGCTGCTGGGTGTTTTTGGGCATGGGGCATGCTCCAAAGTTCGATCTCTCTTTCATTTAAGGTCCACAATTAAAATCTTGACATTTCCAATGCCAAGCATTAGGTGGCTTGGGGGAAGTTGAGAGGCTGGGTTTGTCCTGTCTCAACCAAGAATAGAGGAGGGGAGTCTGTGGCTGAGCTTGGCTACTTTTTGTCTGCTGCCAATCTGCCACTTGACAGCCAGGTTTTCCCACCTCTCACCTCCTCAGTAAGACACAGACTTTAGTGTAAAAACCAAAAAGTGCAAAACTCAAGGAAAATTGCAGAACAGTTCCACTTACCTGGATACAGGAATAAATGCAGTTTTACAACCCAGAGATCTGTACAGCTCCTATAGGACTGTGGTCACTGCTGCAGGGAGTTGGAATGAGCTACCATGCTCCTTCCAGCCTGGCATATAGAGCATCCTCTCTGAGATTTTACCAGAGGTTTGCATGACCAGCCCCCTTCCCTGTGTTATGAGGCAGCCCTCACCAGGTCTGACAATGCTGTGACCCTGCTGTGGTCCCAATCACCCCAATGCTGCCCCTGTCACCTCACATTGACATGCCTCCACTGAGGCTGCCTGGGTCCCAGGAAGGGTCCTACTCTAGGGAATTGAAACAGCAGTGCAGTGGGGATCTTGAATACCTAGTCTGGGAAGGGAATATGAAGGTGTGAAAGAAAAAAAAAAATCCCTTGTCCAGCAGTGGGAACTCAGGTACCAGACAAGTTCTTGTTGAAAACTGTTGTAGATTAAAAATGCTAGCTCAGGATTCAGAGAAGCAAAGCTGTCTGTGCACCACCTGCTTGTTTCTGCCTGTGCAATGGCCATTATGGGAACTAATCTGAGCTCAAGACTTAGAATAGTGTTGTTCCTAACCTGGATGTGTGCCCCAGCCTGGCTCAAAGCAAATGAGCTGGGCGGGCAACTACAGCCTACTAGGGAGGCATAGTCCACCCCAGAATCCTCCTTCCCCCTGGACCCTTGTAACTTCCAAGCAAGTATTTATATCATTACATTTTGGACTCACCATTATGGACCAAATTTCAGAAAGCGCTTCAGCATGCTCTATGTATGTTTCTGCCTTCATTGACTTCAAGAAGCTTCCAGTCAGTCCTAACGCTGGCTGAGATTGCCAGAGGCGACTTCCCACAGCCCCTCTGCACACACATGGAGGAGTGAAGGACTTGGCAAAAGCAGCACCATGACTCCTTCTGAAAACAGCAATATTAGATGACAATCTTTTAGAAAAGCATCCAGAACCTGAACCAGGTAGCATTTGCAATGAACTTGAATATTTCAGAACACCTTTACAAAATGCAGTTAATCCTTACTTTTACATCTGCATTAGGCCATGATGGTAATACTAAAAACACAGTAGGCTATGTACACTAGTCCATAATAATATTTCCAATGCAACTTCAGTACCCGAGTGCACAAAATTTGCAGGATCAGGCTATGGTTTGCTGCCAAGATAAGGCTTTAGAAAGACAGCATTTTCAAATGGACATTTTAGACTAAGCACACACTTAACAAACTGCAGTCAAGTTCTTGCACAAAATACAAGTTCTAAACCTATTTACAGGATTTTTTAAAATGTAATATATCTTCTGCCTTCTAGTTATTCAGAGCTTTATACACCAGGTCTACTGGTAAAGCATGATCTTGTAAGAATTTTTTCTCCTATCACTTACCTCAAGATAAAGTTTTTTAAAGCAACTTTTAGAATTTTACATGGATCTTAAAAATTTTATTGCACTTTACCTCTGACATAGTCTTATTAAAATGTTACCTGTTTTCTTCATCTTCTGAGTAAGCAATGTGAAAAAGATGGTAAAGCAGGAGGGACCTCTAGATGAGTGAAAGCAGTGGGAATCAATACTGAATCCCTTTTCCAGTGTGAAGAGCCCCTGTCAATGTTTGATCTGTGTATGTTCCACTGATGATCATTATCTTGTTTGCTGTAAGAAGGTACATAACTAGTTATATGCATTGCTAAGTTAACAGCATCTTCTGCTACCGTGCTTGTCAGAAAAGGCTGTAGGACAAAGCAGGCAGTCTTCACTCAGATGTTCAACTTCTGGTGGCAGCAAGTGTCCTAGATAGGACACTAAGGGATGTAAGCCCAGATAGGAGAGAAATATAAGTCCACAGTGCTGAAGCACATTTCAGGTAGGCAAATATACTGCTGTTGGAAGACAAAAAAACAGATGCAGGTTCAGTTTTCCACCTCCAAAGGTGTCAGGAGCTGGCATGAAGGCAGACCTACCTCTGTAGAAGTAAATACTGATACTTCAGGAAGACACCTGAAGTCTTTTCTATTGTAATACTGTGCTCCTACCATTAATATGACCATACAGAATTGTACAAAGAGTAGGGATTTCTTCTGGGAAATAAAACTTGCAGGTGTTGTATCCAACTGCAGGCTATGAGCAGTCTCGGTTTGTATTTAAAATCTATAGCACCAGGACCTGCATGGAAAACCTTTTCATCATAAAGAAATGCAACAAAAGGTCTTTTGCTTTTAGGATCCTCTCAAGGAACTCAAAGGAAAGGACATTTGATCTTAAACTAACTAGTCTTGCTCTAACATTTGATGGGAATCCTAAATAAATAATTATTCTCCTTTTTTCCCCAAGTTTTCAACCTGCAGTGGGGCTAATAATATTTGACACTTGTAAGCAAAATACTAGGAGATGCTGAAATGAAAAATACTGTGTAAGTTCAAAATACTTAATGTAATCAATAATTCTACAATGCGATAGACTCCTCACTTCAATCAAGTGCACTTAAAAAATTTATTCTAAAGATAATTTCCCAAACACTATCCTTGAAATCAGAGGATTCAGATATGAAATACTTAACTAGATTGCAGGAATGCATGCCATTTCTAGTCCTGTAATTAGGCAACAGAGCAGATCTAATCACTTCATTAGTGTAATGACAGCTGCTATATGAAGCCCAAAACCAGAGAGAGAAATGGGTTACCACACAGGTACCTTAGAATGTGTTCAAGCATGACTGCTAATAGAGCTGCATACTTTGACATTTTTGTCTGCCATTTGCCTTTTTTCCTTATTTGCAGCTTGAGCTCAATAGCCTGTCAGTGAGGTGCAACTGGTGTTCAGCAGCTCCACACTGCACGGGAGACTCGGGAGAAGCAGGCACACCAGCAGGGCTCAAGACTTCCCTGTCTCAAGAAGATCAGGAAGTTTTGCTATATTTATAACATGAAATTCCATGTTATAAATATAGTTTATCAGTTTAACATTATTTCTACAGAACTTAAGTCCCCCATAAGCACATTATTAAAGGCAACATATTATTAAAGGCATGCACATTTAATAACCACTGAACACACACGCACAGAGGACTGCCTTGGCCTATAGCACTGTCACAGTCTCTAGGGAAGGACTTGTAGGAATATACAACACCCAATGCCTTATAAATTATGGATTAAATTTTGCTTTCACTGATTTAATCTAGTTTTAATGAAAAGGGAATTTATTTGCATTTTAAAGAATTGTAAAAACTAATTTAAACACCAGGGGAAATATGGGATGGGTACTGGGCACCACATGAGGAACCTGTCTGGTTTTACAGCTGCATTAACAACATCAGATATTAAATAAACTGACTATTTCTGCTGGACTTGGCCATACTTCCTGACATGCCCTTGGGTATGTCAATAGCTTTATTTTGATTTATTCTTTTAAAAAATATTAGTCATCAAAATGGACTCAATTTTAACCTAGTCTTCTACTCCCTGAGTATGAATTTCTTGTGTGTAAAGCTAAGATTTATTAGTTGGTTGTTTACTGTGATGATTTAAAGTTTAAGTCATCTTCTTAGATGAGAATTGTCAAAATAAAGTCACTCCTTTTTTCCAAATTCACCCATTTAATGATTTTTCGTGATCCCATAACTTCTGCAGGATACATTATTGCTGGATTACACTAAGATCAGTATGTACAACCTGGATACTAACAGGTCAGCATCTTATAACATACACAGTCAGGGAAATGAGCACTCTGATCTCAAAAGATACTGAGTTCCCCTAACTCCTATAGATTTAAGCAGCAATGAGACATGTTCAGCAACTTCGAAAGCTTTAAATTAATGTTATGGATTTAGATACATAATATTTGGCACTCAAATTGAATTAGCTTTTTTTTTTTTTTTTCCTTTTATATATATCTCTCTCTATATTTCTATCTTTTAATCTATCTTTTTCTTAACAGTGGAGAATTCAATTACTGGGCTCTGCAGGCCGGTCCTAGATTAAATAAATTAACTTTAGTATAATTTAATACAACACATAACTAAGTATTCTTAGAATAATTTAATTCACAACAGTTATCAATTATTTCACGCTTCTAGACATATCCCATTCTCCATAGATATGCCTTTTATGGTTGGACTAGGAGTTGTAATTTGCATAGACGATTTCTGGCAACATGACATAACAGGTACTGTCCCTCAAAATGCTGAGCAAGCCTTTGAAGTTACTCTATACAAATAGAATTGCAAAAAATATCCTTTGCTGCGGCAAAGGAGAGAGGATCTCATCCTTGTGTAGTAACACAACTCAGCATCTTGGTCATCACAAAGTCTAAGTTTACTCATTTCAGAAAGATCTACTCAGACTATATAACTTGGTCTATAGCACTGTAAATTGACATCAAAAACCAACACCTTAAAAGTAAGTAGATAGAAGAAAATTTTGTTACACCTACTTTTAAAGTGTGTTTAAATGAAACTTTTACTATTGCTCCAGGCACATACCACATTGCAAATCTCTTTGTTTTAGTCACTGCTGTTTTCTTAACCTCATGCAAGAAGTTTGAAACCTTTGTACGCCAGTAAAACATTTGTTCTGACCAAAGAAAAGAGTTAGAGCAGATGATCAGGAGGTAAGAAGAAAAAGCACAACTACCTGGTTTGTTGCGTGAATTCCTGAATCTAAAGAGGAAGAGCAAAGGACAACTCCTATTAAACCAGGATTAGTCATCATAGTTGTATACCATACTTTGGTCAGAAAACTAACAAATGATAACATCTCATGGTCACAGAGTCACTGACATGCATGCAAGATTTTGCAGCCCTGGAAAACTGTTTGTCTCAACATGCAGAGCTGGAGGCGGCTGAACACATGTTTAAACACAGTTGATGCTATCAGCGTTCACGAAATCTGTGACAAGTGTGGGCAGTTCTTTTCAGAGTATCATGCAAGACCAGTCATGTAGATATCGTACATTATGCATCATAGTCAGTGATGTTCTCCCTTGCTTAGCTGCCAGGCAAAATATCCTCCTCTGCTAATTTCACAGATTCAACATTGGGACCCTTGTAGCAACAGAAGGCTTTCAACATGGCAACAGTTTTCCAAGAAACCTTTCTTTTTGTTTGCTAGCAAATCCTGGAATGGCAGACTAGAGAAACCATAGATATTCATTGGAATTTTTACTTTATTTCAAAGAAGAGATTTGCACTGTGCAGCACAAGAGCTTGCTGTACCACCCAGAAAGAGTACATTCACCTCAGCACAGCCCATGGTAGGTTTGGGCTTGAGGCACTCCCAGCCCAAGTAGGTACCAGTACTTTGTTCATCCTTGCAGAACATCTGCAACACTTTTTGAGCCCACAGTCTCTGTGAAGCCTTGGTGGAAAAAGGCTCTCCCTGTCTAATTACTTCCGTTAAGAGGACTGGTACTGACGCCTACTGTGAGCATCCCGTGGCTTAGATGCAGCCTTATCAAACCTGAGCTCATGGGCTCTGCAGCAAATGGACACAAATTCTTCTTTCCAAAAAACAAAATCAATGAAAAAAACCAGACTCAAAATTCTATGTGCATTTTAGTTCAACTTGATTTAGATGTAGTACTGAGGTGCAAAAATAGCCACTGCCTACACCCTATGCTTCCTCATCACTCTTGACCATTCTTGAAGGGCAGTCAGAGATTACAAAGGTATTCAAGGTCACTTTCTGGCAGCAAGCACCTTCTGTGCAAAACACAGGATTTTTCTCCTTAAGGTGGCTTTTCTCTCCTGGTCTGCTCTCTTTTATTCTTCTCTCTTTCACACAATCACTAGCACATAAGTTCAAGCATGCCACTGACAGATGTACTAAAATAGAGGTGAAGAGAACTCTGCAAGCACCTCCAGCTCCACCTGTCAGGCTTTGTCACATCAGCTGTGAATCCCCCACCCCAGGCACATCCACCTCCAACTCCAGCAATTCCATTCCCCTGGGCTGTAGCCACATATTTGCCAGAGGGCAAAATAGTTGAAATGGGTAATCATACAAAATTAATGACGCTCTGTCATCAGCTTTGTGCCAGGTGCAAGAATTGTGCTTGGAATGTCTGGTAGGCTTTGCTGCAATTTGGAAGCAAAAGACAACAAAGAAGCCAATCAAGTCCCACTTGTAACGAAATGCACCCCAAATCAAACAGCTTTCTGAAACTGCGTGGAGAAAATTGCTAAATGCTCACACGTGATAATTTAGTGTCTTGATTTTAGCTCACTTTTACTATGTAGGTATATTTTTTTATTGCATACTAGCAGTTTCCATTAGGCAGTAAAAGTTAGTCAATAAGCATCAATTTTTGAAGGACAGTTTAGAAGGGAATTTTCCAGACTCTGTAAGAACATTGCACTTCAGAGGGTAGTTCTGGAAATGAATATGGCTGTTGATTCATTTTAGGCTGGCAAAATATAGTCTAAAGAATATTTGGAAGCTGTAGGTCTGAACAAAACAGAGAAAGGCTCAGGGCTATTTCAGAGGAGAGAAAAGAGGATCTATTTTGACTAGATAAAAGTGCATTAAAAAGTATTAGAGAACTGCCACTTCATGATAGGCAAGAGAAAAAAAAAATGATGGGCATCAAATATAAAGGAAAATTCCTGATCTTTTAGGTATATCTGAAACCAGATATGGGAATGAGGTTATGAGTGAAAAGGATAAAGACCCAGAGGGAATGAATAAGATCAATAAGTGAATGGTACAAAAATCTGTTGAAAAAAATTTACAAGAAACCATAAAAAACTAGAAGATGCTTGCCAGAAGCATCAAGGTTTCACAGTATACCAAGGCAGACAGAACCAACAGTGATAAAAAATCAGAGAGATATTGAGAGGGAGAGTGAAGAAATCTGAAATACTAGAAAAGCAAAGCAAAATAGTTTTAATTTCTTAGAAGTGTTAAGAATTTCGTGGAGCTGTATTAAGATATGTTAAAAAGATTTTTTTTCAAATTCTATAAAAATTAAGTACCTTGATTCTAAGAACATGTATGCCAAGGTAAGAACCAAATACTCTGCCTTTACAGCTATAAAATGAAAGCTAGTAGCAGAACACATCAAATCAATGATCATTCACCTGATAGCCTGATAATGTTCTGTTTTAAAGAAACAAAGTAGTTTCCTCTTACTCTCTACAGCAATACCACCTGACCACATCCACTTTATAACACACACTTTTATTCAGTAATCTGGGGCAGAGGTTGATTTTCAGTTCAAGACATATAATGTAATTGAGTCGGAATGAAGTGCAAATACCTTCTTCTGTGCTTTCGGGCATGGTGCCTTGCATGTAGAACTGGATAGGCAGTCAAGCCTATAATTTGGAATCCAATCCCACATCTTTTGTCAGCCTGAAATTTCTCTGGGATTGCATACGATTCTGGTGTGAGCACCAAGAGGTCTATTCACATGAGGAAGTGTTGCAAGAGCAGCCCTTGGCTTAACGCCCTTGGGCAGCTAGCTTTTCCTTGGGCTTCACTCTCACTGCTGGGATGATAAGGCTCTTGTCCTAGCAAGGTGCAATGGGATGGGTGTTAATTAAATTACTGTTTGCATGTTTCACATTCACAGAACTCTGGGGTCCTCAGCACAGTAAAGACATTGTTGGAGTGGGTCCAGAGGAGGGCCATAAAGATGATCACGTGGCTGAAGCACCTTTCTATGAGAAAAAGCTGAAAGATTGCTGTTGTTCAGCCTGGAGAAGAGAAGGGTCCAAGGAGACCATACTGCGGTCTTACGGTACCTAAAGGGGGCCTGTAAGAAAGACAGTGACAAACTTTTTAGCATGGCCTATCGCAGTAGGACAAGGGGTGATGGTTCTAAACTGAGAGTCAATTTAGATTAGATATAAGGGAAAATATTTTTTTCCTTATTCTTAAATTACAAAGAGGGTGGTGAAACGCTAGAACAGGTTGCCCAGAGAGGTGGTGGATGCTCCACCCCTGGAAACATTCAAGGTCAGGTTGGACAGGGTTCTGAGCAACCCGATCAAGTTGAAGATGTCCCTGATCATTGCTCATTGTTCTTTGGACTAGATGACCTTTAAAGATCCTTCCAACAAAAACTATTCTATGAAGTGTCCTATTGAAAAAAAGATGTGGCAGAAGCGTCAAAATGGGAATCCAATTTGTATGTGCAAATCCAATGATTTGAAAACCACAGTTCTTAACGTGTATCATCTGCCTTTTTAGCCTGACATTTAGAATACCCAACATTTTCAACATTTAGTGGAAATTCCAGAGCAAACACCTTGGGAAGCTTCTGGAAGAGTTACCATGAGAGCTTGCCAGAAGCCGTTCTCCCCCACTGTGGGTAGCCAGGCAAACTGCCCCCAAAACCTACACGATCCATCATCCTTTTACTCTGTGCCTTGTGATATCCCATGCGAGTCATGTGCTGTGTGGGGTGAAACTGAGGACAGCTGCAATGCCATCTTGCTTCAGGTTTGTTCTTAAGAAGTTTTTTCCAAATCAAAAAGCTCATACAATGCTTTCTAGAGATTAGCATGGAAATAACAAGCTACAGCAAATCACCTGTGCATCAAATCCCCCCTTGTATTTGAGAAAGGGGTCTTGCCCCAGTTGGAAATGCTCTGACCTCTCGAACACATGGCAGCATTTTCAACACACACATTTTGTATGACGAAACAGGAAATCGTGTTATAAGATAATGCCAGATCTCCCGTAGCCATTTCACACCACAAAAATCCGATCTGCCTGCTAGGAGGGGTTCTCCTCTGTGCAATCGTGGCGTGAGGAGGGAAAAATTATTTTCTGTTGTTGTAAAAAAAAAAAAAAAAAAAAAAAAAAAAAAAGAAAGAAAGAAAGAAAGAAAGAAAGAAAGGTGCTGAACATCCATGGGGCCGGAGAGCCGCGGGTGTCGGGGAGCGCCGTGGGTCCCCTGCCCGGACCACGTGCGACCGTCGGTCCCGCGGGCACGGCCCGGCCGCGTCCCCGCGTCCCGCAGCACCTGGCGGCGCGGCCCCGGCCCCGGCCCCGGCCCCTGGCCCGGCGCGGCGGCGCGCCCGGCGCGCTCCCGCCAGCCCGCCCACCTCCACATGCACACACCCGCGGCGGGAGGAGGAGCGGCATCTTCCTCGCCGTCTTCGTTTCGCCAGTTTAATTTCCCCTGCATCCTCGCCCTTTTTTCTTCTTCTTCTTTTTTTTTTTTTTTTTAATTTTAATTTCTTGTTATCCCTGTAATTATTTGTCGCGGTGCTCCAGCCGGCTCCCGGCGGATAGGGTGGATCGCTTCTCGTGGGATCCCCGCAGCTCCTGGGGAAGGTAGGCAGCAGCTGATGCAATCGTGGGGACGGGGCCGCGGCTCCCCGCGCACCCTTTGTCTCCGCGCCGCGCGGGCCGGAGCGCTGAGATCGCCGCGCTTTGTCCCCGCCGTCTGCGCATCTCCCTCCGCCCCCCCAAAACGTGCCTCCTCGCCTCCGGGTGCTGCGCATTCCAAACCCTAAAAATGCGCGCAGCGAGCCGGGGAGGGGCTGGGGGAGCCTGGCGGGGCGGGAGGGGATGGGGGGCTGTGGCCGGCCATGCGGCATCTCCCCGCGGCTGGGGCGCGTTGTCGGGCTGGAGGAGGGGGGGCGATGCTGTCCTAGCCAGCTGCTGAGACGGGCATGGAAAAAAACAAACCCAAAAGCCTTGCAGAAATAAACCAAAAACCTGGTAGTCGGCAACTACGAGCTTCCGCTTGCAGCGAAAAAAAAAAAAAAAAAAAAAAAGAGTAGTAAATGAGTTTGCCCCTGGTGACGGCCGGGCCGCGAGTGCCGCAGCCCCCCACACGGTGCGCGGCCGCGGTGCAGCCCTGCCCGGCTGTGGAACGTTCTTGCCTTTCCCTTAAACCCAGCGCTGCTATAGGGGGTCAGTGCAAGTTTTACGGTATTCGGAAAATGCAGGCGCGTACGCGTGTGCGTGGGGGCCCGTAAATACATAGTAACAGCTGAGGTAGTTGCTTTTAATGAGCAGAGACGAGAACAAATAAGGGCCGGTGTGAATGCCCGGTTGTGCATTGGCTCACGTGTGTGTACGTCCAGCTCGCTCTTGTGGCAGGGAGCTTGTTCCATTGTTTTGCAGAGAGTTCGTAATGCAACCTGTAGCTAGGATGTGTCTGTCTCCTTGTGAAAGAGGAGATGAGGAGGTGTGTAAACCCGTGCTTTGTTTATGTGACATTGGAAGGACTAAAATAAACCCCGCATCTGACAACTGGTTTTATGGAAGTTGAAATATAGTCTGCTTGTGCCTCCAGCCACACTTACACATGTCCTTAGGCTATTCAGCGTCCCAGACTCCTGTGGGGCATTTCTACCAACGGCTGGTCCAAATGATAGATTGGAACCTATGCTTTATGGTGCTTCATTCACCTTCAGGTTTGTCTGGCTTTTACACGTACTTGAAAGGCAAAAGAACATAGAAGAGCCATTGTTCTAAAAGTAAAGTGTTAGAAAAAGATACTTGTCAGTTGATAAATTACATTCCAGGAATAAAAAGAAAAACCAAGAAAATTACATTCGGAGTCCAGCATGCTTAGATCAGAAGTAAAAAAAGCTACGGGGAGAGAAAGAAACATCATCCTTCCATCTAACGTTTACTTCATTTGCTACCAAAATACCAACTTTGTTTTAAAAGCCTCTAAAAGGAAATTCCATCTGTTGCTGAAGGATATAGATATCAAAACCTGCCCTTTTCAGGTTAGGAGCCCCTGCCGAATGGCTCTGAAATTGCTTGCAAAACCTGCCTGAAATCTAGGAACTGCCATATTGCTGGTAAGCAGAGGCCTTCTGCTGAGGCTTGATGGAAATTCACTGACTAAAATGGGATCTGCTTCACAGTCGTACTCAATGACTCCTATTTGACTTTGCCTTTTCGGAAGGTTGGTTTTTTTTCTTTTTAAGAGGCACCATAGAGAGAGCACTTCACTGAAGCACACTGCAGCATCCTCTGGCTTGTCACTTGAGACTGTTTATGCTGTAGTTGGACCAACTGGGCTTTCTAGCCCAGGTGAGGACGGGAGACAGTTGTTGGCGGTGAGCGTCACATTCCATATACAATTGTGCAGAGGATTATCCTCTGAGTTGTTTGAGGCTGTTTGAAGACTGCTGTAAAACACAGAGGATCAACTATCCTTCATGACCAAATCCTGCTATTTACAAGGGTTTTAGAGGATGGAAAGGGTGGCAGGGCTCTCTCAGCCTTTGTGCATGCAGGCTGCTTGTCCTGGGTCTCTGTCCTACATTTTGTCTGTGTTTTCTGGTTTGGGTGTTTGGTTTTTTAGCAGGGGAAAAGAGGTGACTGAGCAGAAATGGGACTTCCCTCTATGCTCTCCTCTGTCTTTCTATCAGCCTGCCAGTTTCTGTAGAAATCCATGTAGCATGTAGCATGACAATAACCAGAGCTTTAAAAGTTTGTATTGTGAAGACAAATGAAATGCTGTGGGAATATTTAAATATTTTAAGCCTGAATTCGGTTTCCTTTCTGATGGGTATTTACTGCTGTGACCTTAATCCAATCCAAGAAGTCTGAGCGGCTGCTCTTGGGAAAAATGGCAGCTTTTTAATGTTTTGCAGTGAACTCTCATAATATTTGTCTGAGCTTATCAGATAAATATCACTCTGAGTCTTTAGAGTCAAAACTGAAGTAGAGAAATTACTTGTAAACTGGGGCAGAAGGCAACTGAGTTACGTATGGACTTATACAAAAGGTTCTTCATTCTGTAGTACAAAATCAATTGAAATAGGAATTTCAAAGCTGCCATTTAACCCTTGCAAATACATCTGGGTAGTCTGTTTTGTTGCAGTGCCCCATAAAGCCCCCTCATATAGCATCTCCACTTTCTGTGGAAGACAAGAGTTTATTTGTGGCAGTGCGTTCTGGGATCTCTTCTCAAAACCGAGACCGTCGAGAGGATTTCACAGAGAAATATAATTAGGAAAAAATGTGACTATATTCCTCTGCCAAATGCCTTTCCTAAATTGACTGGGAAGGGCTCAAAACAAAAATGTACTTAAAACCATTTTCCTTTATGGTTCATCTTTAAGTGTTTTGCCTAAAGTAATGAATCACTGGGTGAATCAGACTGGGATTTTATGGTGTCTTATTTGCCTGCCTTTGATCAGATGAGTAGCCTGTCGAGACTTAATTTGAGACTGTGTTCTCTTTATGGCAGCATGGAAGGGCAGTATGGAGAGTGTTGGGGAAAAGCAGGAACATTTTCCTGTTGCAGCGCAAGGTCATGCACTACCAAGAGAAAGGTTGACAATCCACATTTGTGCTCATCACTTCTGAGTGATGTATAGCATCCTTTTCTGAGCTTCCTTCCGCTTCCTTCCCAAGTCTTGTGTCACTTATTCCCCCCCCCCCCACACCTTATCTTTTAACTGTTTCCATCCTGCATGCTGTGGGAGCTGTGTGAGAGAGGAGGAGCCTGGAAATGAAAAGTGGTGGTTTTACAGCCACCGAGGAAACAGCTGCAGCAGCTCGAAGGCCTTCCGGCTGCTGCACTGCTTTCAGCCTGGCGCTGTGTCCGATGGGCAGGACGGCAGTGTGCTGGCACCTTGTTGGTTCTCTGTGGCTCCTTGAGCCCAACTGGGGCTGGGCTGCCACGGCACCAGAGTAAACGTGCTTCCTTCCGCTGCTCCTGTGGCTGCAGCCTGCTGCAGAGGGGCAGAGCTGAGGAGCTGGAGGCAATGACATTTCAAGCACTGCAGCTGTTTGCTCAGTGGATGTGAGTCAGTCTTTAATTTCCAAGCTCTTTGTTATCTCAGTGGCTCTTCTCTAATCTCCCCATTTTGTCCTTCCTGTAGATGAGGAGTAAATCTGGACCTTTATGTTCCTCATGTCAGGTGTCACTAATGCGGAACAAAAAGGAGATATTTGCTTCACCGCCTCCAAGTGTGATACTATTTCGTATAAAGTATTTTTTCTTTTTATCATTTAAGTGAATAGTCTGTGCACAGTTTCAGGCTCAGTGTTTCACTGTTTATATCCGTGGTGTCTTATTGGTCATATTGCTCTACTTTGAAAGAAGTTTCAAAAGTACGAACAAAGACATCATATCTCAGGCTTTTTAGGACTAAAACCAGCTTGTGTGAAAATCAAGTGCTGGATTCTGATGACTTGTAGCCAGCAAAAGGAGTTCTTGGCAAAACTCCCTTTGAGAAGGAAGTTGAGTCACGTTTCATCTTTTGAGCAAATTAGCTTGAATTTCATAGTTAAGAGTGCTTAGTGTGTCTTGGATATTTACAAATCCCAAGACTGACTGTGGGAAGCACACAGTGAATGAAGCTCCCCTTTGGGTGTGCAAGGGCACGTTACAAAAACCATATCCAGAGATGGGCTAGGTGTCCAACTCGACCAGTTACCCAAATGCCTCTTGCATACTGGCTCAACTTTTGGGCAGTCATATGCTTTAAGGTGACATTTTTTGAATGATGTCATTTACGAGATATAAAAAAAAAAAAAAAAGACGGGTGAATTAAGCCATCACCATTACCACCAAGAGTGATGATGTTACTGTTAAAAACACAACTTCCAGCAAAGTGTTTTCTGAGAATACATCTCTTCCAGGTATGACCCAGAAAGATTCATGCTGGAACCAGCTGAAGAAATAAAGATATATTGTCTGTATTACATTTTTTTTCAAATACAAAGGTTTTGATCCCATTATTGCTCTTGTGGAATTTAACAGACCAGAAAACTGGAGTTGCAAGGATTTTTTTTTTTTAATGTTTCAGAAGGCAACAGAGAAAATGACCACAGTTCTTGGAATGTGCTTTGAAGGCTTGTGAAAGTCTCAGTGTCCTTGAAAAAAAACCTTTCATTTTATCTTCTTGTGTCATTGCAGAGTCCTCCTGAAGTCTGTGACCAGTTGTAATCTTTCCGTATTCTGTAAGGAGCACATAACAAATAAATTATCCATAAAGGGTTTTACGAGGTACATCATTGAATGTTTAAAGAGAAGCCAAGCTCCTAGGCCAGAGCAGTGCTTTTTTCATTAAATGGAGGGCTGGGTCAGCTACCAAACAAAGGCCCTTGAGGTTCCTCTTGAAGGGTCATTAACTCTTTCCTGGTTTTCTCTTAGGGTTATTCCTGCTTCAAGGAGCAGTGGTTGCCCATCTAAGTATAAAAGTTTGAAATAAGAGCAAAATTCTAATTTCTTCTTCATAATTTACTTTGTGCCTGTCTGGAGAGAGAGATTCGATGGCAGGTATCTTGAAGTTCTCCTTTTGGGAGGTTTAAGGATGGACAGAGTAGAGTAGTAGGTACAGTGACTGAAGTGACTGGGATTTCTACAGTCACTCTTCACATGATTATTTACTGCCTTTCAATGTGAATTAGGAATAAAGCTCAGTTTAGGAACTCTTGCCAACATAGCATTTGTATTTGCATTTCTTTTATGATTTCTCGAATGAAGGGCTGTAAAAGTACAAATATGCTGCTTCCAATATATCACAGTATCAACATATGATGAATTTCTATTAGTTGAAACAATTTGGGTTTTTCTTCCCACAGCATTAGTGGCACCTACACCTGAGGTGGCAACTTGCTTAGCTCAGCTATCCCAGCACTGAATCTCCCTTGGGGAGCAAAGCTATTGCAGTTGTAGGGAACAGCTCCGTGAGACTTCAGACCCCTCCTGTGGGTCGGGGTAAGCTGTCCTTCAGCAGTGCCAGGCTCCACTGTAGAGGCCAAATGAAAAGCCCGGAGCTGACACTTGACTTGCAGGGAATGAAGCTGGTTGACATGAGCACTGTCCTTTGGAACTGTAGATTTTATTTAGACTCTGTGATTTGTCACATGGGTGAATTTGAAGTTTAAAATGGGGAGGAAATTTATGTGACCACCTGTACTCCACTGACTGTGGAGGGTGCCCAGAGTGATTAGCAATGACAGTGAGTTTTCTCTGTATATCCCTAAGATAACTGTATCTTTGCAAAAATTTTGTGATTTGCAGAGTGCTTTATTCCAGATATCACATTTATCACCCTTTCTCTCTGAATCTTCAAGTGCTTCACAAACTGAGTGTTATTGTTGCTATTATCATCTTAATTTTACAGAAGGAAGTGTTAAGGACATATTAGTTTCTCTTTGCAAAAAATCTGTGATGAGTTCATGCCATCACAATGAAAATTTCAGTCCCCAGCCCTACCACTCTCTCCTCACCCTTCTCGTGTTTTGGCACTAAGATAGGTTTTCTCATGCTTGGAAGTGCAATACATTATTTCACTCAATTTTTTTTTTTGTTTCAGGGCTTTATTTTGGTGGTTTTTTTAGTAAATCACCCTAGCAGGAATCTGAGGCAGATTCAAAGATGACTGTTGTGCTGCTTCAGGAGCAACTTGTCTGCCTAAAAGCTGGAATCTGCTGAAATGATTGCTGATGCTTCAGCTTGCTCTAAGATTTCACTCCATCTTATAGAATAATAGAATGATTTGGTTTGGAAGGAAGACCTTGAAGATGATCTTTTTCCAACCCCCCTGCCATGGGCAATGACAGCTTCCACTACACCAGGTTGCTCAAAGCCCCATCCAACCTGGTTTTGAACAATTCCAGGGATGGGGCGTCCACAACTTCTCTGGGCAACTTATTCCAGTGCCTCACCATCCTCCCAGTAAAGCATTTCTTCCTAATACCTAACCTAAACCTGCTCTCTTTCAGTTTTAAGCCATTCCTCCTTGTCCTATCATTATATGCCTTTGTGGAAGTCTTCATTCAATTAATTTTCTGTAGAAGCAGAGTTTTGGTTAAAACAAACAGAGCTTGTCACTCTTTATGATGAAGCAGTGAGCTATGCTCCTGCCGCTCTGGCCCTGCAGTGTTTCAGTGACAGAGGGCCAGAGCAGCAGCTCCTGAGGCCGGAGCCACACGTCAGTGAGCTGTGCAGCCAGCTCTCCAGTGTGCTGTTTACCTCACGTGAGTGCTAATTTCAGCACCTGCTTTTGAAACACTTAATGGGGAATTTATTAAGCACAGGCAATGTCGAGGCAGTTCTGAAAATCCTCCTGGGGCACCATGATGCAAAACGGTGCCCAGAGGAGAATCTTCTCTGTTAGAATCTCAGATGAACATTACACAGGTTTTTAAATGCCAGGGGATACGGATCCTGGTACAGAGGTTGTCAGGTCTCTTAAAGAATTGTTTATTTTAGGAATTCACGGTCACAAGAAGCTTTAGGACTCAATGGGCTTGGTCCTTGCCATCTCAGCAGTTGCCGTCTCCTGTGGCTTTATCCTTTTATAAAAAGATCGTGCTTCTCTTCCAAAATAGGTAGACTATTTTATCCCACAGTCTCCATGAAGACTGTTCCAGAATGTCACTGCTTAGGCTACCCTCTGCTTGCCAGTCTGCATTTATTTATCAGCAGCTTAAATCAATGATTTTAAAAATATTTTATTGTGCCAACATTTTAATACCGGAGCAGTTTTCTTCTGGTGTCTGTGGTGGAAATCTCTTCTGTAGAGGAGTTAAAAAGGACTCAGTTAGCATGCCCCAAGCTCTGTCCTCAGGCTGTACCAGGCCCTGTCAGCTATCATAACCATGTCTTTAGTTGCTCTTTCAGTGGAAGAGAACAGATCTTGCTCTACTGTTAGCCTTGAGACTGACCTTTAAACTTTGCACCTGAAGTTTAGACAGGGTGGGCCCTTGAGGAATTGTTAAGAGCACGTGTAAATTTTAAAACTACATTTCTGAGAAAGTATTTACAGGGAAGAAACTGCTCATTTGCAAAGTCCTCTTCTGCGCGGTGGAGATGTGGTATAAAACAGAAGTATTGACTTCTGTAAACTTAATTTGAAACAGGCAGCTGTCCTAACTGAATAAGTGAACTACGTCTTCCTGTCTCACCCTGCAAGAGCTGGCGATGCTCATGCCTCTTTAGTTGCATGCAACCAGTTCGATGGCTTTGAGGTAGCCCTGAGAAATTTAAAAATATTCCCAGATTAATCTGGCATCTGAGTGTTCACCACATACCCCAAGGTGAATAGTTGTTTGGCAGTACTGCAGGAAATTCATGCACAAAATGGGAATTGAGAGAGTTGTGCTATAGGAGCTTGTTTGTGACTAACACGCTGTTACCTCCCTACCATTCTGGAGTTGTAGCTCAGCTGAGAGTGCTTGGACTCCAGCAGATATTGGTCTTTTAGTTGATTTGTATTGCTGATAAGGAAATATGTCATTGTAGCAGACTTCTCTGATCTGCCTTTGGTGTTATTCTCAGTGCTTTTATGCAACACATCTATCAGAGGAGAGTTCACCTGATCAGCTAGACAATAACTGCTTGACACAAGGTATACATTACTCTTTTCTCCCATGTGACATGAGCTCAGGGATTTGGCTTTGTCTGCTTCTGTCCTTGTTCATTATAAGTTTAACCATACACAAAGCATCATCTACACATCCACTTTACCAAAAGTGTGTTGGAATATATATATATCTTAGTAGCACAGAGTAGTGGGATAACTCTATCCCTCTTTCTCTCCACTTAGCATCATCACAGACACAATGTGCTTTATATTTTTAAAGTGAGAGTGGAGAACATACAGAACACAAACACCAAATATCAAAATGTGACTTGGGCAAGCAAACAATTTTTATTCCTTATTATATAGGCAGTTAATCTCTTCTTCCTGAAACAAACAGGCTTGGTTTGCTCACAAGTTTGTAAATAAAGTATTGTCTTCAGCTGTTGGTTAAAGGATAGGGTATGTTTGTATGGTTGATCTCATTAAGGCATAGAAGATTACTACTGTTCTGCAGTGCATTGAGGTTATAACCTGAGGTCCATCTAACAATACAAAATTGCATGGTAAGGATGGTCCCTCCTGTGCAGTTTTCTTCTGGTGGTGTTTCCTGCTGCTGGTGGTATACAACTTAGAGTTTTTTCTTGTGTTTTATTTAGGTTGCTGACACTGTGGCTGCAGTTTATTCACAACATACCAACCAAACACTAGTATTTGAAGAACCACTTGGATAGCACAGTTCCTCACCCAGCATGCCTTTCAAAGCTGGATTAGAACTGACTGAATTGCAGAATATGACTGTCCCTGAAGATGATAACATCAGCAATGATTCAAATGATTTCACAGAGGTGGAAAATGGCCAGATAAATAGGTGAGTATTTTTCCACTGACGTTTCCTCTGCTAAGAAACACACTGTTTAAAAACAGCATTCTAATTTTCAGTATATGTCTTGAATTATTCATTACCAAGTCATGCTCCATTTGAAGATGTAATTTGAATTTCATACGTAACATCTGTTGGGCATAGGCTGCAATAGCAGATAAAGCAAACAGAGTGGCAATTTATTCATCGTTTTGAATCTTTCAAATTAGTCTAATAAAATTCACAAACGCATAATGTAGCAAAAAGCCAACATTTTGAAATATCTGCTTGCACACAGCAAGGAAGTAGTAAAAATTAATACAATGGCAGAATTTGGGGCAAATCTTCTTGTTGACCTTTGATCCCTGATATGACAATTTTAACCTGCCTGGCTACATCCATGCATCCAAGCTCCTGGAGATTTACAGCTGGTGTGGTTGGCAGCAAATGTAGTCCCAGTCCATGTTTGCAATTTGGCAAGATAAACTGGGCAGAGGTTTGCTCCCTTCAGGCAGGGGTGGCAAGAAGATAGTAAACCAGAGTATTACACCTAACTCATATCAGGTTTCAAAAAAAGCATGAATACTGGTGAAAATTGCTAGTTACAATTATTAGGCTGTTGGCTTTTTCTATAAGCAATACAGTCATTTCCAAAGACCTGCCTTTTCCACCAGAGAGTAGTTCTCCAGCCCTTCCTGTCAGACTTCAACAGGTGCTGAGCCAACTAGTTTATAGCAAAGACCTGCTGACAGACTCTGGGTTTTGTGAGCTGTAAAACAGGAAGCTCTTTTTTGATCAAACTTCCTATTCAAATATTGCAAACCAAGGTGGAGCACACTGGTTGGCTAGTAACTGCATGGGGATCCAGCCCTTTAAAATCTTCTCTTGCCCTTTTTTTCCTTTTGGCAGTGTCTTCTCTGGCTATCTGGGAAACTCACTTTCTCCTGTTAAAACAAAACTTAGGGCTGTTTTTTCCCAAGTGCAGGTAGAGTCATGTGACTCTCACTATTGTGTGGGTGGACAGGGAGCTTGGTGACAGGTATGGGAATAAGCACTCAGCACTGGTCATACCATTTGTGTAGGAAAGCCAGACAGCCATACTGTGGGATGGAGCAGGGGGCCCTGGCTGGTGGTGTGGGTGAGCCCTCCATAGGAGGGTGGCAGCCTCCCCCCCATCGCCTGCCCTGGGGAAGTCCTGGGGCTGTGGCCAGCAAGGCGTGTGGTGGTGTGACCACAACAGCTGCGCTGAGGAAGATTAGAGCTGGTCAGGAATTTTCTGATGCAACTGCTTTGATGGAAAGTGCCAAAATGAAATGCAAACCACTTCTGTGTTAAAGAAAAGAAAAAAAAAAAAAAAGGAAGAGCACAACGCAAAACCACTCCAACTTTGCCAAAACAAAACAGGTCCAGTATGAACCTGCTTGCTTTCCTGCTGGTTCATGTTGTAAGGAGAGGAGCTCATGGGCTGACAGTAGTAAATTTGCTCTGTTTAGCCTGCCGAGAACTTAGATCCTTGAGAGAAGGAGTGGCTTTACCAGGCTGGCTGCACCTCCCCAGCACTTTGGCTGGTGTCACCAGTAACTGTTATGGGGGAAAACCCTCTTGGCACTTCATCTTTCAGTGAATGTTTATGGAGGGTGGGGAAGGAGTGCGCCATACGTGCCTGATTCTTTGCAGTCACAATGTGCTTTGTGGAGTTCGGATGTAGTAAGTGTGTCAAGAACTGTGTTGAATTCAGACTGCCTGCAAAAGGAATAAGAAAAGTGGGGTGAAAGAAAGAGGGTCAGAAACTCAGAAGCAGAATTTCTGATTGATGCTCTGGCTCTTAGGGCAGATGAGCATATTCCACAATTTTCCATTCCTTTCTGGGTAATTTTTTTTTCTGCAGACAATCATTTGGTTGTATGATGTAGCCCATTAAGGTTCTCTATTATCCCTCTGCCAGGGTTCTCATGGGACAGCTACTTACATCCCACACATGAGTATTTTGCCCTATATATTCTGGTTTGTTCATGTTCCACTCCGTGTCTAAAACAAATTTCAAGGCAGCTCGTGCTGACCACAGCTTCCAGTGCAGCAGCATGTTGGCACCAGTGCACCCCGTGAGCATCCGCATGTGTGATGAGCAGGGGAACATATCCTGCTCTGCACTCCATGCTGAATGCATCCTGAAAGGATGTAGTTATTCCCTTTCTATAACTGTCTTGGCAAACACTATTTTTCCATGGAGTAAGAGGTTAACAGGCACAGGGAATAACACATTTTGTGCTGCCTGGCACATGGTGTGAGGCCTTGTGAAACTCCAAAGTCCATAAAAATCAGTGGGACTTTTTTTTGTTGATTTCACTTGAGCTTTAGATTAGATCTGTAATTTTCAACTAATTTGCTTTTTGTTGTTTCAACCTGTTTGACTTTGCATACTGTATTTAATTTTGAACGTTTTTTTCCCCCACTGCATAATTGTTCAAGCTCAATGTAGAACAGAACTTTTAAGGGTCTTTTGGAGAAGGTATACCAGGAAGAAGCTGATTCCAAGTCTGGTTGTAAACTCCAAATAGTTCTTGATCTTGGAAAAGAATTCTGCCGTTTCCTTTGGATTTCCAACCTTTTCCAGGCGTAAATATACAGTCGTATGTAGGGAGGGGATGTTGTTTTGAAGAGGCTGTACTGAGAGGGATTTTTTTTTAGTATGCAGATGTTGAATGGAAATGCCAGTCAAGAGATTTGCATCAAATTCAGACATGGATTTGATGATCTTTAACCGTGTCTCCTGGCTATAAAATTTTGCCATCTCTGCACATAACTGTAAATCAGTATTTAGATGACTTACTCCTTATCTATAACTACGACAATGGAATACTTTCAGGAAGCTGATATCTGAATGCCTGTCTTGGTTTACAGCTACTAGTAAGTCATCAGCACCCCTTGTTTTGTTAAAAAAGTTGTTAGTAGGTATACCAAGTTCTTGTCCAAGTTACATAGAGTAAGTCAGACCAAGCTTTCTTCTACATTTCTTGTTCCAGCCTGCCCTGGAAATCTTTGCCACTGCTCAAGTTAGCATGCCATTTAAGAAGCTGCCTAAGGATAAAGTTCTGTCATCTTAGCAAAACTAACTTCCCCTAACAAATGTTTAAGGCATCATCAAATATAATTTTAGTTTAATTATGTTTAAACATATCTGAGATAGCTAAATGATTTTTTGGCTAACTTTGCTTAGCCAAAATGGTTAGCTTGAAGGTATCACCTTAACCAAACATTTCTCATTGAAGTCCTTTAATAACTTAAGTTTGGAAACCATAGTTTAACATCATCCTTTTAAAATCACTTTATCAATAATACTAAGTCTCTACTTTGCACTAAATCAAACCAGGAAAATGATAAGATTAAGATACTCTTTCCAGGCCAGCTGTGAGGCTTCATGCATTGCAAGAATGAGCTCCTTATATCTTGACTAGGATATTTCATTAATGTACCTGAAAAGTTTTGTATAATCTGCTTATACTCAGCTGTGATATAGGAAACACAAGAGGAAAGCAGAAACATTTAAGAACAGGTTATGTCTTTTAACAGTGAGTAAAGCATTTGAAATGAAGACAATAAACAGCACAAATGGATTTCATGCTTGTCAGGCTTTGATGGCACAGGCGGTCCTGCAGCTCATTGCCACAGCACCTCTCACAGTGGCCTCTGGTCCTTGGGAGGGGTGGGAGAGGCTGGCGTAAACAGACATTTCACTTAATTTGTGTCATATTTTTAAAGGTCAAATATACAACATTCTGTGACAATGAATGGCTTGTTTTCTAAGCACATCTATTAAGCAGAGCAGATGCGTGGCACGGTTTAACTAGAAATTCCAGTATTCCAACATATGTTTCTATTCATATGCTATAGGGGAAAAAAACCACCCTGAAAAAAAAAAAAAATGTTTACAAAAAACAGTATCTTGGGAAAATTTGTTTCTGTTGAATTAATTAAAATACCCCCCCTTTTTTTAAAAAAAAAAATTATTTTTATTTAATTTAAGATCAGTAATACTTTCCATTTATGGAAAATTTTATTATATGGTATGGCTGTACCACCTTGCAAGCATTGTCCCAGAGCAATCTTCTTGTCTGGACTTGCAGGTTAAATTGCCTGCAACAGCAAATGCTGCACAGGCAGACCCCACATTCCCCCACACAGCATCACTGAAGAACTTTCTGGGAAAGCAATCCTGGGGCTGGAAGCTGGCCTGGGAAGCACCCTTTAGAAAAAGCTAGGCTCAGTGCTGTTTTCCTCATGGTCTGGGGGCACAGTAGCCACATTCCCATGTCTGACTTTGCCCTCCTGTACACATCACACTGCATAAGTGAAGAAAAGTGTGCAGTGTGATTTGGTAAACATGGGGTGGATGAGGAGCCCAGCTTATAATAGGAGATGAGAGGCTGGACAACAAGCCCACCCCATTTCTAATGTAGAGCTAACTCAAAAGAAAGTCCTTTGTATCAATTTATCAAATCAGGCTAGTTTTCTCAAAGTCCTACCAGGAAGGAAATAACATGTTTGTTGGCCACAGAAGTTACCAGTTTTGCAGAAGCTATTTACCCTGTCAGAAATATTCTAACGGAAAGTCCCACTGTAGTTTTTATATTCAAACAGTATTTCTCAAGTGTTGTCTTTATTGTGTATTAGTTTTTTAACAATAATTTTCATGGAATTCTAATACCAGACAGCAATAATAATAGTATCTACAAATTTGTTATTTCTGTAATTATTAAGGGGGGATTGGCTGCAGGGGGATGAGCAGAAGTGGGGAGATCAGACTAGTGACTTCTATCATTACTCTTGACAAAATCTAAAATGACACATGATCTCCATAAATGACAGAAGAAGGCAAAGTCCACAGATGTTCCCAGCAGCAGTTACAGATCCAAAAGAGATAAAGCTCTTCTCTGTGCTCCTGCCTGTACAAATTGCCTGCAGGGTGTTTCAAGAGAGAGCTGGAATGTCTTTTTCAAACCGTTCACACTCTGCTGCCTGTGTTCAAGAGATGAGCTTTAAACAGACATGAAAAAGAAAAGCACATGCTCTGAATCAAGTTGAGATTTTATTCCATGAGGGTGAAATACCTACAAGGTGAGCTTTGGAAAGTTAATTTCAATCAGCTTATTTTAGAAGTGGTTGCTTTTCATTTCTTGAAAACCTGGGGGAGGTTCAGCCATCTATTCCAACTGTGTTAGCACTGGTAAATCTGACATGGTGTCTATATTTTGCAGCAAATTAGTTGCTGAAGTTAGTATTTTAAAAATATAGGAGAAGCCTATAGTTGTTTTTAAGTGACATAAAGGAAATCAAAGCAGACCAATGAGTAGGAGTCAAAATTGCAGCAAACCCAGAAAAAATATTACGTACATTTTGCCAGCTATGCCCAGATTTAAAGGATGAACACAAAATGTTAAAGACACTAGGTCCAAGTGTGTCAGCTGTGGAAGCCAATTCAGCAGCAGTATAACTGCATGATTTTGCCATAGCCTTAGAAGCTGTGCTAGCATATATATCAGTAGTAATTAGGTCACAACTGAGGTAGTAGGGCAGTTTGACAGAGCTCTGCCTTCACGAGCTCACCTGAATACCACTGTATGTATTCAGATGATGTGCAGTCTTGAGTCACAGTTAGAATTATACATCCCCAGCCAGTAGACATTCCCAGCTGTGGGAAAGGACCAGCAGTGCTGCTGTTTGTGTCCAGTGTTGGTGTCTGTTTTAATCTAAGAAGAGTCAGCTTAATGTACCTACAGCTAAAACAGTCTCTGACAGTTGGTGACAGCCCATACTTAGGTATGTGGCATGTACAATGGTTGATGCATTAGCCAGTGCAGACTAAGAACCATCTGTGGATTAACAAAGATGCCAGGGACTTAATTGTGCATAAACCTTCAAAAGATGAAAAGCTGAAAGAATGCTTTATACAAACAAAAATGTTTGCTGAAGAGAAGATCTGCGAGAAAATAACAGCTCATCCAAATCAAAAGTGTTGTAAATCCCAAGGATGCCAACACAGCCACAGGAGGACAGTAAGTTCCTAAATGTGGATACATCAAGGACACAAAACAAGTAAAGGGTAAAGAGAAAGAAAAACTGTTTGTTCCATGTTTCTCTGCACAGAAGTGTTGAATTTTGCAGTATGATGAATTCAGTAGTGACTTTTGAAAGACACTCAGTTGAAAATCTGGTAGCCCAGAACAGTGCAACAATGAAGCAGGTTACCTGGTTCAGGATGGTCCAGGCAGTGCTGACTACATGTGGCACATCCACCTCTGCTTAACTGCAGACATACCATCCCTATGTGGCAATTTAGGGTTTCAGTGGCAATGTAGGCTTTCACAGGGTCACTTGACAGTGAGGGGACAGATGGAGTCTTTTAGGGATCCTTGGCAGAATGATGATGGCAGTAAATCATAGTTACAATTAAAGCTTTATTATTTTAGTTGAGTATTATGATTAGTGTAGCACAGAATTTAGTATTTGAATGGCACAGACAGAATCAATGTAGTGCAATTTATAAGTATTTATAATACAGAATTTATAGTATAACTTAAGATTTATAATCACCTGGACCCTCAGCAGATGGGGTCAAATCTTAATACATGATTTGTTTTATCAGTGTGCAATCATAATCTAGGCACAAAAATCATGTAAAAGAATATAAGTCACTCCCTTAATCCTTGGAGGATGCAGAGGACGGAGGGTTGTTCCTGGCCAGTGGCAGCTGCAGTCCCAAGTTCTCCCCTTAGGTCCTCTAACTGCTTGATTTTATAGTCAGTGCTAGGGATGGTGTTGTGCTTCCCCTCTTCTGTGAAGGGGTCATCACCACTTCCTGGTGGGCTGGGTGTCTGGGACCTTCCAGGCTGGCAAGGAAGGAAGTAATTGAGCTGGCGCCGAGGAGTCTTGAGGTCGATAGGGAGGGGAAGAATAAATCTGTTTGGTTTGTCTACTTACTTCACAGGACCTTCAGGGTGCGATAATGGGGGAAAGGAATGAATACATGACATGCTTGGTTCACATAGAATGGCTGCTTGCCTTACAGAGTGGCATTAGTTACACTAACCCCATGAGCAGGGCTGGGAACAGTGGGTACTCCTCATGAGTATCTCTGCAGGACACCTGGAGAAGCATCTCCTCTTAGCATCTGTGCAAACAAATTGCTTTCCCATTCAAAAAATTGGTGCTGCTGCTTTACTAAATCACCTAAAAGACCATAAAGACCATTCTGTGTATATACATACACACACACACACATTTATTCTGATCTTGTGCTAGTGTTACCTTTACTGATGCCTAATGTACACTGTATTAGTGGGGCATAATCTGTTATGAGTTTGGCCTCTTTTTGCACACAGTTTTTATGCATTGCTTATTTTGTAATCACATGCTGCTCATGGAATTAATGTGTTCACATTTTCTAAGCACTTGCTGGAAATAAATCCTCTGACTTCTTTCAGCAAGTTTATTTCAGATCGAGAAAGTAGAAGAAGTCTCACAAACAGCCACCTGGAGAAGAAGAAATGTGATGAATATGTAAGTCTCTCTCACTGTTCTGTTCCCTGTCAAAAGGAACTGCATGTTGTATATATGAAGGGCCTTTAGATATCATCTTCAAAAGTGCTGGGCACACACAATTATAACTGTATTCAAGTTTCAGTAGGAACTGCCTGGGATCAGCACTTAAATAAAACCCCAAAACAAACCTCCAAGCATTTTGGTTGGGTTGAGGCAAAGGAATCCCTCTGGCCTGTGTTGGGCAGGAAGTTGTGGTGGTTCCTTATGGCTTTACCATATATAAATAATGTGCCTTAGATGTTTCACAGGCATAATGAAAGATGGGGGTTAAAATCAAAATTGTGTATGAGTTGTGTATTGCCTATAGCATTTATGTCAGCTTACAAAATCTATTGGACAGCAATCAGAATGTAGCTCTGACAGGGTTCAGCAATGCTTTCTCCTCTTTCAAAACAATTTTTATTAAGTAGTTTCCGTAGGAGTTGTTACTTATATCCGATACATGGCAAAACATGGAGTTTGAAGCAGAGGTGTGTTTCCCTGCTCTGTTCCAAGCTGTTGCTGACACATCTCTCTTTACTTCTCCAGATACCAGGAACTACTTCATTGGGGATGTCTGTCTTCAACCTTAGCAATGCAATTATGGGCAGTGGGATTTTGGGTCTTGCTTTTGCCTTGGCCAATACGGGAATTCTCCTTTTTCTGTAAGTATTCGCGTGATGAATAGCTGATCTCTGTGGAGTTTCACTGTGTTTAAAGAATGTGTGCACTGCCAGCAAGTGGAGGGATTTATAGTCCATCTGTAATGAAGTACAGCATTCAAGCCTGAAAATATTAGCTACAAGTTTCAGACATTTTTTTTTCAGTCCAATATTTTTGAGGAAGAAGCCATTACTTGTAATGCTAGGGAAAATTAACTCCATGTTATTTACTACAGACCTAGATGGGGATTTTTCCTATGCTCTGGAAGCTATGCAGTCATAAGAAATACTCAGTAGTAATAGCTGCAGTGGGCTAGTACCTAGTTCTTACTTACGTCGCAGGATCTCCAGAGCTTTCTTCAAAGTATGGTGCAATAAACGCTTTTTTAAAAAACAAGAATATTTATATTCCTTTATAAGTTACATGTAGTATTTTCATCTCACTCCCATGGTTACTTCACTTTTTAGGTGAGTACTTGAGAGCCAACATAAATATAACCAAGATTTTAGTATGGAGAAGAGTTGAGGCAGAGTACTTGACCAGGGAAAAAAAAGGCTTTTTATAAAGGAGAATTAAATAGTTTAAAAATGAAACAGTGCTATTGAATGACTAAGACACTGTTATTTTGGATCTCAGTATGAGACGTTTTATTGTGAAAAGTGATTGTTAAGAAATCGGTTGGGAATTGTGTGCAGATTTCAATGATAAATGTTCATTGAGGGGAGAAATACAATAATTTGCAATATTTGAGAACTGTTCAACAGGGTTACTGAGTTTACAGATTGTTCTAAAGAGGTGTCATTTCTTGAATGTCGAATCTAAAAATATAGAACTTTGTCATTTCTTAGTATATAATGTGAGCCCTGTATAAAGCAGCGTTGATGGCCAAAGTGGTATGTATAGCCATCTGCTCTGAGGTTTTGTGCCAGAATAGCTAGATCCATGCTGCTAGCTTACAGTTTGCTATGGTTGGGTAAAATCTAGGAATAATCCAAGGATTTAAGCCGTTTACATTAAGAATATATGAAGTCTCATAATTGTGTTGTCACTAAGCCAGGCTGTAAAATATCTGAATTGTAATTTGCATCTTTCTTTAGCAGGGTGACTCAGTTTATTTTATTTTTGCTACATTTTTTACCCAGTACTCTAGCCTGTATGTGATAGTCCACCTATGCTCTGATAAGCACATCTCTGTGGGTACAAACTGGTGATTGCAAAAACTGCTGTAAGGAGAGAAAAAAAAGTTATGTCTTTTCAGCCTTGTTACCTTTCTGTGATAATAGTGTCTCAGCCAAGGAACAGCCTCGTTTTCTCCATACTGCTTTAGTTTTCTATGAGCTCATCTTCTCATTCTTTCAGCAGTTTTTCATCAGAGTTCAGTGAAATGTGTTATTCTAAAGGATGTAAAAAGGCAATTTCTTTTAAGTGAAGTAGATCAGACTGGTGATGTGAACACCGGAGAAACTTCTAACAGTGTGTGATGGTGATTAAGCTCAACCCAAGTAGTGAGTATGTAGATCTGTACCAATGCACTGTGCAAAAAACTGCCAAATTGAATATAGAGATTTTATATAGTAAATAACAGCATTATTCTCTGTGGAATTAACTGTGTGTGTTCAGAAGTGGATAATTGGTTTTGTTAGCTTTATAATGCCTTTAGATCTGTTGGCCTTGAGATATAGCAGCCAGCTGAGATCACAGGTAAGGAAGCTAGCAGGACCTAACTGAGCAGGCTAGCAGAGCTTTCCCCTTTGAAGCCTGGAGATGCATGATCCTAACATGGTGTCTGTAGTTATGCTTGAAAGTTGAACTGCTTTAAATGTTCTTTTATCATACAATAATCTTAGAGTTAAACCTAGTCTATTAGTGTTAGATTTTTTCTTACACTCTCATTCCATACGTTTTTTCCATAAATGTATAGTTCTGCTGTTGCTGTCACAGGTTGATCATTTCTGCTTTCACTGCTTTTTGCACATGAGAAAGCTCTTAAATTCAGTACTTCTGAGTAGCACAGTTCCTGTACGTTTATCCAGTATTAGCATGCACCACTGTGAAAAGTAGAAAGGAGAGGCAGAAAAATTAAGGGAGAATTTTCAGCACTGACAAAGCAGACCCTGATTTCCACTCTCACAGCTTTTGGGCTCCTGCAGTATGAAGTGCACACATCCGTGATCACCTGGATCACTTCGAATCCTATATCCTTAGCATAAGACATGCAAAATAAACATGGCGATGACACATCCTATTTGCATAACTTAGTGCCATAACAAAGCATCATAGCTTCTAGGCAAAACTACTGAGGTAGGAACTCAGAGGAACTTAATCCTAGTGTTGGTGATAACTACAGCCTACACCAAAAGAGAACATAATTTCCTGTATGCAAAAGGAGAGAAAAGTTTGCTGCCGAAAGACGGCCCAAAAAGTTTTGGAAGTTAGAGATGAGCCAGGACACCTAGGAATGGCAAGAGCAGTTGTTCCTGCTTGTGATTTCATCCTGGAAAGCCAAGTCCAAGAGTGATGGATCATGTTGCTGAGACATGTGGGCCAGCCATGCACAAAGTGCCTTCCACCTGCATTTAGCCCAGCACTATACATGATCTGAAAAACCCTATTGAGACAGAGGAGCTTGTTGGATGAGGTATAGATTGAGACTAAGCTGAAGTTTCACGCTGCTTCCTGGAGCCAATGCTGCTAGTTTTGGCTGGAAGAACTCATGAAGCTGCAGCCTAACTGCTCCAGAGATTTAGGGCAGCTGGCAGACCAGCCCTCTAGGAGACTGTAAGGTAGCAAAACCCATGCTCTTTTGTCCTTTGCACCCAGTATCTTATGATGGTTCAAAACTGCTCTGTGAAATAGTTCAGGTGACTGCATGAGCCTCACAGCTCTTCTAGCTCCAAAGACTGGGATTTCATAGCGGGCTGGGGACATAGGATTCAGCTGACCTGGTAAATGGTGGTATCTGGGAGAAAACAGCAGTGGCATCACAGGAACAGTTTGTTCTTCCCAACACTGTATCAGTCCTCCGGCCCAAAATGTTTATTCTTTTGCGAGGAAGTGACTTTTGCATCTGCCGTTTGCTTGCACACTACCAGCACTTTTTTAAAAGCAGGCAAAATGAAGAGTAGGGAAGTGCTTTCGGGACTGTAGAGCAAGCTGCCCTCTTTCTGTTTTGAATTTGTGCAGACCGAGTGGCGTGGACATTTTCATTCCTTTCCAAGGGGTGGTTCTGGCATGAATATTCCTGTCCATACCACAGTCCTAACACAAACAAGTTTTTCATACAGTGCTAATGAAAATGCCAAGTGTCTGTAAGAACCCTATGGGGAGCTAAGGACAACAGATCAGATAAATACCTGGCTGCTTGGGAGTGTTATTTTTTCCGCTGCAAAGGCTCTGTGAGCTCAGTGCCTGAAAAACAGGAGCTTTTAATATTAAGACAGGCTGGATGCTTGCATGCAGAGCTGGAGCCATTTGGGGCTGAGAGTGAGTCAGCCCTAGCAGCTGAGCACAGGGGCTGAGCGCCGCGTCTGCAGGCAGACAGGGGCGGAACAGCTCAGCAGGGAACATGGGCAGGAGGAGGGCTTAGCAAATCTGTAAAAAATGGAGCAGAGTGACCTCAGCCAGTACAATCTCCCTTCCCTTCTCCACCTTCTCAAGGAGAAACACGCTTGGGGCTGTACAAAGAGCGTGTTGTTATTGTCAACCATCATTCTTTCTTGGCAGAAGAACAGTTCCTTCTATCACCTCTTTATGTTTCTCCCTGCTCCTCTGGCCCCAAGATACTTGTGGGTCATTATTTGGCACTAAAGTGTTTCCAGTGTAAACTAATAAAAAAGTGGGGCAAAAGGCTTCTCATCCTGTTCTTTCTACATATTCATATGAAGAAGATGCTTTGCTGCCTATCTATGGCAGCAGCTTGTTTTCTGTTAAATTTTAGTCTTGTTTTTCTCAGTGTCCGGAGAGTAGTTGTCATAATGAAGAGAGGAATTGCCAACAGATTGTCTGAATGCTTTTCACACACATCATGAAAACATCATCAGGTCTTTGTGTGTCAGTGTTGGAGGGGAAGGCACACATGGTGCTTGACTTAAAGACATTGAGCAATGAGAAAATGTGCTTTTATGCACTTAGCCCTCGGCAATGACTAATTATCATTTGTGCCAGCAAGTTCCCTACACAAACAGTTTGGTCACTACTTCCTGCAATTCTTCTATGTGAAGTTAAATTATGGATCATGTCAGACCAGGACTGACATCAGTGAGGGAAGATGAGTCTCCACCTGGACAAAGTATAAGCTCTTAGTTGCTGCCTTTATTCCCAAGGGAGGGCAGTTGAGCCTTAACTACCCCCTCCTTGGGCACTGTGAGGCACATAAAAAGCAGTTTGGACATGTTACCCTTTGGTGGTAACATATGAAGCGTGTCCTGGGAAAAGATGCTTCCATTTGGTATGGAAGTCCTTAAATATGGGACTTTCGTCAAAATTTTTACTCTGCTTCCAGAATAAAAAGGTTTAGAGTGGTTGTTGTGTGACCTATGTGGCTCATTTGTGCTCTGATTAAATCTTCATTCCTATCTGATAAGACATCTTTTATTCTTGCTTTTTTCAATATGGGGAGATGTAACTCACTTAGCTGCACTCTACGGCTCTGCTCAGTTTTATTTGGTTGAATTTCTCTACATGTGGGGTCTTCTACCTCCATGGTGGAACTGCAAACAGCATGTGAATCACATGTATTTTAGGGCTTTTTGCATGGTCAGAAGAATAAAAAAATTGTCTCAGAGTCAATCTGAATATGACCTGACATGAAATATTGCAATGTTAGACTTCATCTCTTATGTTAAGCTTTATTTTCCATTCTTTTATAGGCTGCTTTTGATTTCAGTCACGCTGCTGTCTATTTATTCTATACATCTCCTGTTGGTGTGTTCAAAGGAAACAGGTAATCTGTTTTACCATTTCAGTAGAACTGTAAAAACCAAGAGGTGAGAAGTGTTCAGATGAAGCCAGGTGCTTTGTGTAAGGTGGAGTTTCTGTCACTTTGCTGGCACGATAGGAAGGCCTGACACATTTTGGGTCAAAAGCCCAGAATTAACAAGAATTTATGTCATGACAATGGAGAAGAGCATCATTATAAAGAAAAAAACTTATGACAAAGAGTGAATTCTTTTGCCTGGAAATGTTGTCTTCAGTGAGCTAGAAGGAACAGCTCATATAGTTTCTTTGCATCACAAAGTGAATTGCAAATGAAACATAGTGAACCTTTGCCTATGATGAGGAATACATGAAAATACAATTTGTCCTTAATGAAATTCCTGAGAGCCTCTGTGGTATAGTAGTAGTTTTCCTAGAATAAAATAAAAGGGAACAGTTCCTTCACAGAGAGAAGTGCATTTGTAACACTGATACACTATCTAAACACAGAAATTAGAAGTTTCCTACAGTGTTAAATGTCACTGTGCTCTGAAGTCCGAGTCTCTTTCCTTGTAAACAATCTCTGAAGCCATATTTTTTAAATTATCTGTGTACAAGAACACTGTAATATTTAAATGTGCTATTTGATCACACATGAGTTACTGTTCTAGCATGTATAATATCAGCAACTGCCTGTTTAAACTAAGTACATGTGCCTTAATATGGGCACATTTGTGCTGTGTTAGTTCCCAAAATCTGAGCCCTGATTTCTATGTTCCTGGTACATTTAAGCTCAAACTTATTTTCTATAAAAGCTTCAAAGCAGAAATGCTAGCTATAAGGAAATATAGAGAAAACCAAACAATGGAATGCATTTTAAAAATCATCTGCCCAGTGTAACATCTGCAGTATTTTTCTTTTGATTCTCAGGTATCTCATGATCTTCACAATACCCAGTCTTTTTCTCAGCCTAATTCACAGACAAGGAAAAAAACCATTTGACAGAAACACAAACCAATTAATAGCGGAGTTTCTTAAGCTTGACGGTTACTTAAAAAGAAATCTTAGTTATAATTTGCATCTTTCTCTGTTTTTACCAAAATATACCACACTGAGAATTCACAAGTTAGGGCTTTGTCATTAGAAGTTGTAAATGATCCTGTTAAAGGTGGCTGTCCCCATTTGGATCCTTCAGGGAAAGCAAGTGGAATTGCAGAATGGTAGTACTGTGTCTGCAATGGCCAGGCTGCCAGTGCTGACTTGTAGGTCCTGCTATAGCGGGTTTTGTATGGAGAGGAGGCTTTCTATGTCATTCTCATTGCAGGCACCAATTTATGCCAGGATGGGGATACCAGAAGTTAACATGTCACCAGAGGTATAGACAGACTCATTAAAGCAGTGCAGTAGTCTCATTAAGAGCTTCCATTTCAAAAGTGACTGGTAGGCAATGATAACATTTATAGAAGTCAAGAAAACATAAGTTACATAAGTTTCAGCCCTAGAAATTACAAAAGAGCTTCCTATTTACTTGCAAAGGCCAGTTTTGGCTGCACAGATGGCTGGTTAGCTGAAAAGGAACCATGTTTCAACTCAACAGCTTTCAATTGTGTATTTTTTACCTTTCTCCTCTTTTCGTTTCATGCAGGGTGCATGGTGTATGAAAAGCTTGGTGAGCAGGTCTTTGGTACCCCAGGCAAAATGATTGTCTTTGGCTCTACATCTCTTCAGAATGTTGGAGGTAAAGGAAATGAGGAATATTAGAAAACAAATCGCAGGAATATCTCAATAATGTTACAGCTACCAACAAGTCAGGTTCCTCCTTCTCCCCACGACATCTTGGGATCTTCATGCTGCTCAAGATAGCTGTGGCCAATGCTTTGCATGCAACCTTTTAAAAATGCTGTAATTTTACAGTGAATCACAGTTCAGGGTCTTCTATCATCAGACACCACTGTGGGAGAAGGTTCAGGATGCTTCTCTGTACTTGTTCCACAAAATACTTTATCCATTTTCTAAACTGATCTTCTTCTTCCTCCAGCAATGTTGAGCTATCTCTTCATAGTCAAAAATGAGCTGCCTTCTGCCATAAAGTTTCTAATGGGAAAAGAAGAAACTTTTTCGTAAGTTGAATTAATTTTGTTGCTTAGACAGTATCATTTAACATTGTGTAGTTAAGTTTAAGCATATATTTACAAAAGCTCTTAAGTACTGGATACCCTTTAGATTTGTCAGAGTTTCACAGGAGTCTCTCACAGGGTTCATAAAAGCCAAGATGATTTTGGAAAGGAAAAGAAGATGGATAGGAAGTGAAAGTTAGTTGCTGTTTTTGCACACTAGATTTTCATGAAGAATGGTGATTTCTACTGATGCCTCAGAGCATTTTTGGAATTTTTAATTTTTGTAGATTTTAGAAGTAGTTGTGTAGTGAATGTAGATTTTACTGTAGCTGTACTTTCCGACACGCTGTAGCCTAATGTTTACATACCAAGCCTGCTGCCCCATTTCATATCAATCCCTCTAGCGTGTTTAGCCTCCTTTCAAGGTAAAATGGTGGGAAAAAAACCATCTTATCATAGAATCCAATAATTTACAGTGTTAGGCAACACTTGAAAATATTGGGAAGAATGCAAGTTAAAGATATTATGTGTTTCCCTGCATTCTCAGCTTCTTGCAGAATTTTTGCCCCGGAACACTGTCCCTAGTGTGAAATTCTTCAATATTAACATATGACAACTGCAGAATATTATACTTAGATTTCTGCCACTTATCATTCCTTGAATTTACCAGTTTCTTTAATAGAGGGGGGGCATTTTTTATAGTGGTAAATATCCCTCACTCTAGGTTATATAGTACGCTGCAGTGCACAAGAAAGTGGTAGAGATTCCATTCCTCCTCAGGATATCATATTGAATTGGACCAACCAATCTGTATTGGTCATACAGATAGGTCATACAGAACATCACTGACACTGTTGCTTCTCCTCTTTCTTGCTTTCCAGCAGTATTCAAAGCACTTTGCTAGAGGAGATACAGACTTGGACTGGCCAGTGCATGCCAGCCCGCAGGAGTCTTGTTTGCCACTCCAGTCAAATGCCTGGGTGGTTTCCCAAATGAATTGTGTTGCCTCTCCCTGCTCCACTGTGCTGTATGTCTGACCCTTTGCACCATCTTTCATTGTCCTGGCAGGGTGGCTTATACCAGGTTACACAGGTGGTTGTTCTGCCTCTCAGTCCCACTTACTGATCCCAGCAGTAGGGTGATATTTTGACTAGTGACTGTGAAAATCTGCCATACCTGAGTCAGACTAGTGCCCTGTTTCAAGGGCTGGATAATTTAAGAGTCTGCAAAGTTGAGATGTGAACCCTTCTCTCCTTTTGTAGGAGCTTGTAGGGTAAGAAGACCAAAGATAGTTCTGTAAGTACAGCAGTCAAAGAGGGTGACTGAATGAAGGGAAAGCCAGAGAGTGTTTAAGGTGTGCTCATGGTATGTTTTTTTAAATGTTTTATGCAGGGCATGGTACGTGGATGGACGGATTCTTGTTGTCATAGTGACGTTTGGCATAATCCTCCCTTTATGTCTCCTTAAGAACTTAGGTAAGATGAAAATGCCATTTTGGGCATCATGCCACACTGACAAAAAATAAGTTACTTTTCTATAAGCATCAAAATTTTTAGTGGTGACATATTGGAGTTTGAAGTAAGATGCATACAGAGAATTGCATTGTCAAAAGTGTTTGAATCCACAGAGATGCTAGTAGGTACACAATGTATTTTTATAAAACCATGTAACAACATTTGGCATCAAAGTCCACTTGGGATCTTCCTTTCGAGAAAATAACCCAAACTCAGCTGATGTGACTTGTATCAGGGCATCTGTGTCACATTCTGATTGCAATTGCACACTTGCATGTATTTTTCAATTGTCACAACCTCTTTCAAAAGTAAAATTAGTGAAACTGATGTGCAAGTGACCCTAAGGAAGTCAAATGTGTCAGAGCAAGGCTCAGGCCTGACCAAAAGCTAGGAGATTTTTTATGTGGGAGATTCCCGAATGGAGACTTCCATACCAATAGAACATGTTTTTGTCCTACCCAGAAGCTCAAATGTTTATTAAATGTATCATACATTTGAACTTTTCATGAAGAAGCAAAAGGAATTAAAAACCAAGATAAGACTAATAAAATTATTTTGTATAAGATTTCATTTAATTTCTTTCAGGGTATCTTGGCTATACCAGTGGATTTTCATTAAGCTGCATGGTATTTTTCCTGGTAGTGGTAAGTTCAGCTTTCTTTCTTTGTTGGATGAGTCTCTTAGAACCATAGAGTCATTAAGGTTGAAAAAGACCTTTAAAACCATCAAGTCCAACTGTCAACCTAGTGCAACAAGTTCACCACTAAACTGTGTCCTCAAGTGAAATAGACACACATTTTTTAAACACTTCTAGGGGTGGTAACTCCAGCACTTTCCTGGGCACTCTTTTCCAATACTTTACAACCCTTTTCATGAAAAAAATGTCCTAATATCCTATCGAAAACTCCCCTGGTGCAACCTGGGGCTATTTCTTCTCGTCCTGTCAGTTGTTACCTGGGAAAAGAGACTGACACCGACCTCCGACAACCTCCTTTCAGGTAGTTGTAGAGTGATAAGGTCTCCTCTGAGCTTCCTTTTCTCCAGGCTAAATAACCGCAGTTACCTCAGCAGCTTCTCATATGACTTACTCTCCAGACCCTGCTCTGCCTTTGTCCTTCTCTGGACTTGCTTCAGCACCTCGGTGTCTTTTTTGTAGTGAGGAGCCGAGAACTGGACACAGTACTCAAGATGTGGCCTGGTCATTGTCAAGTACAGGGGAATGATCACTTCCCTAGTCCTGCTGGCCACACTATTTATGATACAAGCCAGGATGCTCACAATTTCATTGATATTTTTATTTTAATTTGCCTTTTATTGCTATTTTAGCAATTAGCTATCTTCTGTTCTTATTCTAGGTTATTTACAAGAAGTTTCAAATTTCCTGTGGTGTACCAGAGCTAAATACAACATCTATCCTATCAAATAGCTCAGCATATGAACATATGTGTAAGCCAAAGTATGTTATCTTTAATTCCAAGGTATGTTTCTTTTTATAATACTTATTTTTAATTCACATAATATGTGCACCTACACCCCATGTTCTTAATCTGATCAGTACCACATAGGGCCTGATTCTCCATGCTTCCATTTGTGATCCAATGGTGAATGCAAAATGGGTCTCCTTGCTTGGTCTTGCGGAGATGCCATGATGAATGTACCTCCTTGCAGTCTTTTCCTGCCCTGGTAGTAGACGTGCTAAGGCTATGAGTCTGATCTACCACTGGACAATGAATGCTTTCTTCAGGAAATTTTTCCTTTCCACTGCTTCTTACTATCCATACTACAGCTGTGCCTTTAGACTCTTGTTCAGCAGAAGCTGAGTAGGCCACACCTGCATCCAAAGCCCAGAAGTAATCTCTGTCCTTTTGCAGAAAAACCACTTTTTTGTGACAGGGTACATGGTTCTGTAGCCATGTGGTGAACTGGATTGCAAAAAGGATACAGCTGGAAGTTAGTCCAGCAAAAATTTGGTAGCCTTTCAGCTGGATGCTTCCCTCTGTCACCACACAGCTGCAAAAGAAGTTGGCCTAAGAGAATGTGAGAGCTCTGGGAGCAGGAGGATGGCTCCTGTCAGCTGTGCTGGAATACAGTGCTCCCAGTGAAACAGCTCCTTATCCAGCAGGGCATGGTCCTCAGAGCCTCACAGTCGCATTCATAGAGAATACGCATGTGTAGCAGAGGCATGCAAAAATTAATTTTTTTAAAATTCAGTCTACCAGCTTCAGTTGAAGAAGCCAATGCAAGCACTATTCTTTGGTTGGGGGAAACCATCACTCCAGATCCAGTGTGACAGAACAAGAATTAGTTAACTTGGTGTGTGCGATAGCAGCTTAAGTGTGGGTATTCCAAATAGTGTGGAAGGGCACCTTCTTCTACAGTGAGTCTCAGCATTTGCTGAGCTCATCTCCCGAGGTTTGCCCTCAGGGCCAATAGTTTGCCAATCATTTTAGCAACTTTGGTGTGTGAGAGGAGAAACAGGACAGTTTCACAGAATCAGAGGATAACTGAGGTTGGCAGAGACCACTGGAGGTCACCTGGTCCAACCCCCGTGCTGAAGCAGGGCCACCCAGCACTGTGTCCAGGCAACTTCTGAATATCTCCACAGATGGAGACACCACAGCAGCAGTGTGCTGTGAGTGAGCGAGAGGAGGTGGCAAAGGCCTGGGCAAGGAAGGACCATTGGAGAGCAAACAGTGCATTTACTGAATCTGTCAGGCCTGGGCTGTAGCACAGAACAGCTTCTGTGGGAAGGGGATGCCTGTGACCAGCACAGGATCTCAGAGGGTGGGACAGAGCTGCATGTAAGGATGGACTCATTTTGTCCTCACAGATTCATGTGACCTCTGTTTGTACCCGTTCCCTCATGGAGAATGGAAGTGCCTGGGCACTGAGATCATCTGTGAAATTTGGCTGAGGACTGAAATCCCCTCAAGCTCTTAGTGGAGAAAGGGGCGAGGTACCCCTCAGAGGCCTCCTGCACTTCCTGATGACATAATGGTCTTTCTTTTTCCCCAAGGAAAATCATGCTCCCTCCAAAGCCCTCCTAGTCCTTTTGTTGGCCTGGGAAATTAAGGGATTCAATCTGGTACCTTAAATATCCATTTATTTGTAAGTTCTGCATTCCTGTTCTCTTTTCTTACAGTCTGGATACGGGCTTCCTCTTCAGGACCTCAGCCTTAGCACCACGGGTGCGCACCCCTCTCCATGCCAAGGCAGGGTAGCGTAGCGGTGACCCGCCATATGTCCCTTTTACGCGTGACACTGTGCTAGTAACCGTGGCAGTAACTGGGCAGGCAAACCCATCCCAGGGAGCAAAATCAGCAGCAGTGTGGCATCCAGAGCTGCGCTCTGCGAGCACAGTCAGGGCTGCACTTGCGCCACCAATGTGAAGACTTTGTCCTCGGGTGGAAAGCGCGCTGCTTTCTGTATTTCATTAAATGCGTGCTAATTGACAGGTCTTCTGCCTTCTCAGAAGGGCTCTCAATGTTTGGTTGAAGAATTCAACAAGCTGGGAGCTGAGGTAGTTGAACATGGAACATTTCTTCACACCAGTGGAGGAAATTTAACTTCTTTTCTGAAATTCTCTCTGAACAGACTGTGTACGCTTTGCCCACCATTGCTTTTGCATTTGTGTGCCACCCGTCAGTCCTCCCGATTTACAGCGAACTTAAAGAGTAAGCCTTTCTCTTTGTTTTTTTTCTTTTTTTCCCTGTTAATTGTTTTGAACCATTTTACTTGGAAAATGTTAGCACAGAGATGCTCTGAGTCATTCGTGCCACTCAGAGATGTGCTTTAACAACACCCAACAAGCCAAATAGCATGGCTGTCAACTAGGAAATCTGGCCTCCCAGGCATGCCGTGCCACTGGGGTGGAAGCAGGGGAAGTGGAGAATAATGCAATATTTGGGAGTTTTCTCTGGAAGTACACAACAGCCTGGGGAGAGCCAAGTTGTGCTGGTCATTATTTGGCATAGCAGAGGCGTGTTCCACTAATGATGTTTGTTCCAGTGCAACTGAAAATGTGTTGCAGTACCAGGAAAATAAAAGTACTTTCAGCCTCGGTGATATTAAAAGAGCTTTGCTGGTACTGCTGTCTCACTGACACTTCTGGCTGGGAAGGGCTGTGGGGAACTGGAGACCAGTCCTGCTGGGACATTACTGGGCAGCTGCAGTGGGGTCCTGGGCTGTTGGGGAGCCCAGAGGAGAGATCAGTCAGGCAGATCCCTGAGTGCCCTCAGGCCCCAGCTGGGTGCTTTAAATTTCAAGTGACTTTAGCAGGTTCACAGGTGTCTATTTAGGGCATCCTTGTGTGGATTTAAAAGTCTAAGTTTGGTACTGGAGTGTAAATATTTTAGAACAAATATCTAAAGATGAAATGTTTACACTTTACCTATTTTATAGGTCTGCATATATCCAGTATTTTCTACCCATGGGAACACAAATGTTTCTCTGCAGTCATTCAGAATGTTTCTGGTTTTTTTTCCTCTCTGCGTAATTTTATGCTTCTCTCATTTTGACCTTTTAATTTAATTACTGAAGTATTTTAAGGCTGTCCTCTCTCCACAGTGCTTCACTCTGTTTAAACAGGTATGGCCATGGAGCAGAGCCATAGGTCAGACCCACCATTTTTTGACTTAAGCCCCAAGTTAGGGTCCTTTTCCCCAGTCCTTTTCTTCCTCGTGTAGCTGCCATTTAATTCTTGTTTTAAATGAAAATGCATTCGTGAGTCTCCCCAGAATTACCCTGCTTATGCAAAGACTTAAAACATTTTGAAACAGCTATTGAAAAATCCAGCCCAATCATTTTTATGTGTTCTTTTTCTGTTCTTTCTCCAGCCGTTCACAGAAAAAAATGCAGTTGGTTTCAAATATCTCATTTTTTGCCATGTTTCTGATGTACTTTATGACTGCCATATTTGGCTATTTGACTTTCTACGGTAAGTATTCACCGCTTTATTGATCAGAGTTGAAAGGGGATACATGTAAAATCAATAGTGTATCCCAGCTGGAAAGGAAACTCCCATCCACTTATATTAAAATACTATTCCAAATAATTTTCCTTAAACTTTTCATGTTGAAGGTATAAGTCCTTTCTTCCTTTTCCCCTTTGGATGAAAAGCACAAGTGAAAGTATTATTTGCAAAAGGCATATTCAAAATATGAGGGAGAGATTTATTTAACAGAACTGGGGATTAGCTGGGGCCCACTAAGATTTTGTTCCAAGGTCCTCACCTGAATGACGTGTGCATTGGTAATGACTGAAGCATATGTATTTGCAAAAAATTAGACAGATTTGAGAGGAGGTCCTAGGAAATGAGTAACAAATAGGCCATCACAGCTTTTTCACTTTTTTATTGACACTTTCATCGTAGAGACAACAGACCAAATGTTTTCCCTCTGTCCCTAGAGCTGACCTCTTTAGGTCTTGGTTAAACAAACTGGCAGTGGGGAAGCTTTGAGTATTGTCCCAGCTCAGCTACCAAAGGCTGGTTATTTCAGTGTTTGAGACTCGCACCCTGTCTCTTTTCATGCATATCAATTCTCTTAACAAATTATATTGTATCACTAAAGGATACAATATGTATGCCCTAAAGGCACAATTGTTAAGTAGAGTAGGATAAAATATGCATGTTGCCCAGGAAGCTATTCCCATGTTCCAATATAATGAGAATGTTGAAAAGCAGTCTCTTTTTCCATGGACCATTAAGGAGTTACAAGACAGGTGGCAAAGCTGATGTTTACCTTTTACTTCAGAGTCACCATCAGTCTTCTCCACCCTATTCCAAGTGACCTTTTTGTTACAGCCTCTTCATTTATGATACTGTCCCTTGTAACCCACCAGTTGCAAGAGAAAGAAAATAACTAAATATGAAATGTGGCATATTTTCCTTCAAAGGTTTACCTATCTCATATTTGTTTTCCCAGCCTCTCATTCTAAGGCCTTGAGTATACATGTATTGAAGTAACTTGAGGTCATTGTTCTAATTTTCCTAATAAAATCATAAATAGGCTGCAAGTGACAACAGCATCAGCTGTTCTCATCCAACTGCTCCCATCTAATACATTTTCCTAGAGATGCATCAAATTAGCTGCCCCAGGGAGCAAATGGGTGTAAATCAGCATGGACCCCTTCACTTTGGCAGGGAAGAGATTCTGATGTGATTGCCCCAGGGATCTGAGGAGGCAGATCCGTGGCGCTCCTCTCTGGGAATCTCCCACATCCCTCAAGGACGAGGGTCTGGAGTCCATGGAGGAGGTAGGGGCTGCGTCCTTCTGGCCCTCCTGAGGGGGAATGGTGGAGGAATCCCTGGGGTGTTTTGTGTGCGTCTTCCCACATCAGGCTCCCCAGCACTGAGCCCACAGACAGAAGCTGTGCAGCTCTGCTGGGGCTTCTGCAAGTGTCAGTGCCATGACAGGCAGCAAAAAAAGACACTGAGGGAACATAAAATTCCTCCACTTGGATCGTTCTTCCCCTTGAGACTGACAAGACCTTGCATTTCCTATGTTCAGTTACAGTGTTCTAACCCTCTTCTCTACCCTTACCTGGGTAAGAACAGTATTTTTATTGTGACCATTTCTTCTTTGCACCAATAGTACTTGTCTGTTTGCTGTGTTCTCAAAAGTGTTGCAGTGATGACTATATTTACATTGCAGAATTACAGAAAAGAGGTGTTTTTCTTCCCCTAAAAGGTCACAGTGTGGTTGGGCTCTGTGGTGTATCTAGCTGAAAGGAAAACAGACCTTCAACTGTAAGCCTTGCCCTTCACTTCCTACCTGGCTGCAGCCCGTGAGCGGTACAGAAGTTGCAGTCTGTGCTTGCAGGAGCAGAGTAAGCTCTGTGTCGCAGAAGCTGTGCATGTGCCCGGCTTGAAAACCCCACTCCTGATCTGCAGGGAGGTGGGAGAGCATTTTCTTTCTCCTGGTGGGGATTCAAGCACTGTGTAGGTGGTGTTGACCTGTGGTCTCTACCCAGAAAGGTGCCCTGGGGGGAATGTAGGCATTTTGCCACAGGATAGATCCCTCTGCCTCCAGGAATACGTGAGGTTTTACCAAGTGCCAAAGATGGTAAATCAGACGTGGCCGTTGAGTTCCCTTTAAGAGCTGTTATATTTTACCACCAGCTTTCTAAGATTAGCAGGCAGAAACAAAACATAAGCCTAAAAAGGGGCAGCAAGTATGTTTTGTGTCATGCTTAACAGCCCCCGCCTGAAGTTATTGCTCATGGATATTTAAAACTTACAAAGCAAACATGTAGATCCCTCAGCAACTTGGTTTTCCTCTTGGTTAGTACACGCAGACCTGCTCTGCACTATTTATCACAGCTTCAAGGAAACATTTTGGCAGGAGGTCATATTAAAATATTGCCAGCGCCTCCCCTTTAGGCACCCCCTGTGATTTGTCTTGGCTGCTGGGGCCGCCGGCTGGCGTGGAGCTGAGCTGCAGGCACTGCTGGCAGCCCTCAGAGGAGCTGCTGAGGGATTTCAGTGCAAATGTCAGTGTCCCACTGAGAGCTGACCCAAGATAGGCTTTGTTCTCGATTGAGAACAGGGGCACTGCTTTTCACTGGTAGTTTATTTGCTGTTAAGACTAATTTAGTTCAAAACCTTGCAGTTTATATTAAGTTCAGCCATTGCAGTGCATGTGTTTATTTTTATATCATTTGAAACTTTAAAAAAAGTCCATCGAACTAATTAAAAATAGCTTATTTCACTTTACCTATTTTTGTATCTATGTATATATGTAAGTAAGTTTTCGTGTATGTCTCACTGTTGTCTTTCCTACAGTGAAAATTACCTTAGATTTAGGCACGTGCTGTCTTGAATTAAGATACATTCCTAAATCAGGCCTCCAAAGGATTAATCTGGAATAATGAGATCATTGAAATTTTGTTCAAAGCGCTGTTTTAACTCAAGAATGTTTCATTCCGTACTCTTTTGTTTACAGATAAATCACTTGTTGTTCAAGAAGGCTGTTGTTAAACAATGATTTTTGTGAACTAATTGCCTGTTTGCCAGAACACTCATCTTACTGTCTTTTCCATAGAGAGTGTGCAGTCAGATCTGCTTCACAAATACCAGAGCAAAGATGACATCCTGATCCTGACTGTGCGCTTGGCTGTGATTGTGGCGGTGATACTCACTGTGCCGGTCCTGTTTTTCACTGTAAGTAAAACTTCCTGCACAGTTGGGAAGTTGGTAAGAGCTGTACATAGCACATTTCTTCAAACCACAGTCTAGCAGTTGCTGAGACCATAATGTTGCAGCTACTAAAAGAACTTGGGCTTGGATCAGTTTTTCGCACACCAGACTCCCACTAACTTTCCTGCATGGAGAAGTTCTTCATCCAGGAAATAAATAAATTGCTTTTGGTCTTAAACCTGTTTTAAATTGAATCCACAAGGGTTCTCTCTTCCTTCACATCACTTTATTGGAGCAGGCTTAGAGGTGAAGTTCATTTTTAAGTGCAGAAGGATTTCAAAAGATACATTAGAGAGAAATATCCTACTGCACATGCGTGTGTACCTACAGTTCTGAAATAACAAATTAATTTTAAGGATTATTTCAAAGGACATTACATGAGACAATCTAAAATTTATGACAGATCTATGCAGCACTTGTCACATGAAGAAACAGTTCAAATAAACATGGGAAGCACAGAATTGACCCATAGACTATTCTTGACAGAGAAATTTCTTTCTCTCTCCCTACAGGTGCGTTCATCGTTATTTGAGATGGCCAGAAAGACAAAATTTGACTTGGGCCATCATGTTTTGGTAACTTTTGTTCTTTTGGTTATCATCAACCTGTTAGTCATTTTTATCCCATCCATGAAGGATATTTTTGGAGTTGTAGGTACAGTATCCTGGTTTTGTACTACTACTAAAAGACGGTTGCTAATCAGCAACACAATAATTAGCTGTTGCTGGCACTTAACAAAACACATTTATTTGAATTTTGCAGGGGTCACTTCTGCCAATATGCTGATTTTCATTCTTCCTTCGTCGTTGTATTTAAAAATTACACAGCAGGATGGATCAAAGTTGACTCAGAGGATTTGGGTATGCATTCCATTCTCATCAATGCAACACTTTCGTCTTGTCATTCTTTATAATGTGCAAGGTGCAAAGCACATCTAATCTGAACATAGCTGTGAGCTTCTTTAATTACTTTCCCTCTGTGCTTCAGTCAGCTTGCAGCTGTGCTCGCCCTTCTCCTTGGCTTACCCTGGGCATCTCCTAGTGGAGGGGCCATATCATGCACAGCATCTCATATTTTGGGAGGCCCTTCTCTGCGGGCTGAGGGACTCCCCTGGCTTGCAAGCAGCAGGTCTGCAAGCAGCCGTAGCTGTCAGCAGGGTGCAGGAATCCCTCCAGCCACCTCAGCAAACATTTCAGTCCAGAAAGCTCTCTCTGTTTCCCTGAGATGATACAGAAAGCGTGCAAATTGCTCCATTTGTGGTATTCCTCACAGTTTTCATGGATCAGAGTCAGACTTAAGGTGTCTCCACCAGAAGCAGCCAGCTGAAATGTTATGTTAGCCCTTTGGCATGCATGAGGAGATGGAAATGGGCCTTGGAAAGATTTCCTATGAGCCCCAGAAAGAGCTGAAAAGATGCAACACTGTGTATTCCCAGCCTAATGGGGCATGCACTGGAAGCATTGTAAGGTCAGACCTTCCTTTTCTGAGCAGACAGGCAGGAAACATGTGTTTCACTTGTGACTACATCCACAGATCCCATGACGAAAGGGCTGAACTTTGATGAACACATATCCACTGGGAAGAATATACTGATTTCCTTGAGGCTTTGGAAAGAGCAGAGCTGATCAGTCCTAAAAACAGACTCACTTAATCCTCTTTAGGGATGATCAGTGTTTAGGAAGTGAATTGAAAGAAGAAAAAAGATTGGTTTGATGCTCAGCAAGTAATTATTAATGATGCTAATCTGTTTAATTATCTATGGGTCTTGTCTTTGCCAGAAGTGCTATTTCATTTTAGTTGATAACTTTGATACATCACCTTTTAAATCTCCTTAAGAGAAGTTAACATACTTGAATTAATTGCCTTTTTATGCATTAATTTTCTCTCCTTTTTTTGTTTCAGGCTTCTCTTTTCTTGGTGCTGGGGATAATGTTTTCCCTAGTGAGCATTCCCTTGGTCATCTATGACTGGGTACAATCGGGAGGCAGTGCTGAAGGCCACTGAAGTTCACCACCTTCTGAAGAGAAGACACCCCTGTTCGCTATACACCAAAATCGCAACCATCCGTTCTGTTATCTATTCCATCTTTTGTGAGTTTACTCAAGTCAAATCCAAATAATTACTATCCAGTACTGAAATTACTGTTACGGGTGTATTTTCTTGAAGAAAACAGACCCATTTTTCCAACAGACATATCACTCTGGTCCCCAATACTGAGTTATCAGATCAGCGATAAGTCTCTGTTAATTGTCCGTGAGACTATATAGAGCATTGCTCGGAGGAATTCATCACAATTAGTTTCCCCTCTTCCACCCATGAACTGCATTGCTTCATTGTTGTCCTTAGCCCTTCAGCCACAAGTTCTGCTCCTCTAGGGCAGCAGCACCTGTTGCTATCAATTCCAACTGGAGTGATGTCCGTTCACACCCTTCCCTCCCTCTTTTAGCCAAAACTCTGCTGTTGAATTGTACACATCTAGTTCGTTGGTTTGTTTGTTTCTTCTGTTGCAGTTGCAGGCACCATTTGCCTCACTGGGTTAAGTGTAGCATTGTGGATACAGGCATGAAAAGCACCACGAGAACATAACTGAGTGCTATATAAGTGTAGGTCCTAAATCTGGTGCTTCTCTCTGATATTCTGGTGGGGGAGTCAGTGGCCTGTTCATGGCTTTTGGGAACAGACTGTGTGTGTCTTTGTGATGGGCTGCAGGGAGCAAGAGAAGGATGGCTACCACCATGGGCCACCGTTCCCCTGACACACTTCAGTTGGAGGCTGCCAAGAACTAGCCTTGACCCCAAACCATGAGTACTTGAGCCTGAAGAGAAGCAGACGTTCAGAAATTTCCTTCATTTCCTTCATTCCTGCATTTTCTTCAGCATTAAACTGTTCAGTAATGCCCCACTCCTCTCAAAAAAAGATACCAAATTACAGTTTGATTAAAACCTACACATTTAATCATACCTCATGCCTTTTCCATTCTAAGTTTCATTTGTTCATACCTTACCCTCCTCCCACTGAAGTTAGCAGGGCCTTTGACAGCAGTGGGAGCAGGATTGGACTCACTCTTCAGTGGAAATTGAAATCTGTAACATTTCTTTAAATGAACTTTTAAAAGAAATACTTTTTATATTTAAAAGGTTTCATTTACATTTTTCATCAATTCTCCATTACAATTAAAAGACATTCAGTTACTACTAGCAAAAACACTGTAACTTGCATCCATTGTCCACAGAATAAGCATTTGCCTAATGCCTTATAGCTGGTGTAGAGAACTACTTGTAGAGACTTAAATGCTAAGCAGGTGATTGTTCACCACCCTGAGCAGACATCTATTACTGCACTGCCAGCAGCATAAATGTGTGCACTTTGTGTTGTTCACCATGCGAGCCAAAAAGTGTCTCAGAATATGAATGTGGCTCCCACTGAAAGCACTGATGGCTAAAGGGAGCCCCAGTCAAGCCCTAGGGCTGAGTGATGCCCTCAGTATGCTCGAGCCATATCTCTCAGTATGTAGTAACCCTCTTGTTCCCAGTAGCTGGTTCATTGACAACTCCCATTGTAACTGTGGAAGCATACTGTCATCAGCTGTGAGGAACCTGTCATTGCAACTTGCTCTTTTTAAGGTTAGGGATGGAGTATTTGGGGTCTTGGGACCTCTGTGAGCTACTGAATTGCCTCAGTTGCCATGGCTTGAAGTCACTGAGAGTTGGGACCACAGAGCGCATCTCAGGACCTTGAAAGTTGGTTTCTAAGGGTAACATCCAGAGAGGTTACTTTGGGGCCTTCCTTAGAATTTGGGTATGGATCTGCAGAGTGTTCATGCTGGAGAAACTAAGCGTACTAAGGCCCAGACTTCCAGATCTGTACCTCAGCCCAGGCAGTGAGGTGCCTGCCTCTGATAATACTCCACTGTGATCCAGAAATAAGGCAAAGTGCACTCCACAGGATGCCCAAGTCCTTGGAGTAGCCCAGCAGCAAGAACAAAACTGGAAGCCTTCTCCCTTCAGGCAAAGTGACCTGCTAGACTGCAGTGCAGAATTCCTCTATTCTGCCTTCCTTCTGGTCCCTGAGACCTTCACTCACAGGCTCCCAGCAAGATCTCCAGTGTGGCATCCTTTCTCCCAAGGACCCCTAGCCCAGCCTTTAACACATGAACTGCTGAGATACCTGGGACCACTGGGCTAATGTCCCTTGTGCTTTCCTTTGGCTGGTCTTGCCTGTGATGGTGCAGGTTACCAGCTATCTCTGTGCCGTCTCTTTATGGGACTGATCCCTGCCCTTATTCACAAAGAAGTCTATACCATAGCCAACAAGACCAGGTGTTAGGCAAGCTCTGGGGAGAAGAACCTATGGTTTGTTCCTATCTCTTTGCACCTCATTCACCATATTGGATGTAAGTTTGTGGTTCCTCTTTTGCAGGCACCCAATCCTCAGTGGTCACTGCAGCTGGAGCCCAGCATCTCACTCCATTTTCTAACTCAGCTTGCTGAGGTCACATTTCAGGTTTTGAGGTGCCTTATAATCTCTCTGGATCTTATCCTAAAAACCCTAACTCAGACCTGAGGATGCTGTACAGTGTTATCCTTAAGATGCTCCAGGGTTCTCCTGCTTTCCTCCCTGCTTTATCCTTCTGCTACTGATTAATGAGCAGCATCACTCTGTGCATCAGGGGTTGTGAGAGAGGAGATGCTGGGAACAACTTTCAAGTACCCAGGTATGAGCTAGAGGTCTGATCGGCTGCACAGGGTTCCAACAAGGTCTCCTCTGTGACATCTCCCTCCTCTCCCTCCCTCCTGTAGTCTTCTGTTTGAAATACCAACCACTGAGTTTTGGCACCCAACTTCCTTCAACTGGAAGGGCTGTTGGGTCACTGATTGCTCCTTGTATCTTCCTAAAACTCTTCCATCACTATTGCTTTCTCTCCTCTTTGCTGTTCTGCCTTCTCCTTTTTCCCAATTATTTGTATACTGGAGTTTTAGTGAATAAATAGGGAGAATGAGCTGAATGTGCATAGAGTGAAATTACCCAAGGTACTGGACCACCAAAGCATATCTTAGATACTGAAAAATAGATACCCAAAATATTAAGTCTTTAAACAGACTTTGTTTCTGGGTCTCTTAACTAGGAAAAAAACCAAACCAAACCAACAAAAAACACAAAAAAAACCCCAAACCAAACCAAAACAAAAAAAAAAAAAGGAAAAAAAAATAAAAAAAAAAAGGGGGGAATATTGCTTAAACTGATTTACTGGCATCATATTTATAGATATTTATGGAAAGGAATCATGTGTTTATTGATGTCTGTGGTAATGAACGTGAAATAACGTGCTTTTTGTTTTCTCATCAGGTTTATACATTCTTAACAGAATGCAATAGACCCTGCTGTAACTGTCAACATCAGTGATGGATGACAATATTTGTTTGAGGTTATCTGTAAAATGTACTGCTGTTATTCAGTTCATTTGGAATAGTGAACCTGTAGCCAATGATTGTATGAGTCCCACATTTTAGCTAGGATTTTAAAAGCACAGTGAAATGCTATACGAGTTTCTCTGTTGTTAAATTAATAGGATCCAGAGTACCATATCTACTTAGTAGGGAGTAGCATGCTTTCTTTTCATAGAGAGTTTATCACTATTGTGAGCACTGCAAATGTCATAGACTGGATGCAGAATTGCTCCTAATAACTGCAACAAACAAACTTTAAAATTCTCATTTGCATAATCGCAACAATCGAGTGAGTGGTAAGGGACAAGGAAGGACTAATCAGAAGCAGGGACTACTAATGAGATTGTAAGAGTTAATCCTACACTTAAAAGATGGCCTTGCTGCCTCTCCTAGTCCACAGCACATCGCAGAGAAAATAGTCATGGGCTTAAAGCAACCGTAATACAGCTGCCCTTCTCTGTCCCATGGCACACATGCCTAGTAAGTAAAACACAATAAATTGTTATTTGGGAACAGTATCTCAGGAGCAGTGACCTCTCTGGGTGATGCTTGCTCCTGGTCGAAGGGCCAGTGCCAAATCCGTGCACCAGCACAGACCTTTTGTAGAGCTGACTTGGACCAAGTGGTGCCTGGCCCATGTGCAGGCCTAGGGCAGAACAGCTGGTCTCATCCTGTGAAGTCAGGGATGGAGATGCTCATCTGCTCCTGAGGGCTGCTCTTCTGAGGCACATTCGAACCCACAGCCTGTGCTCCACTTGCACTAGGCCACATGTGCGAGTGTGGGTTGGATGATCCACGAATTGTGTCTGTACATCTGCCTTACAATGCATAAGCGCAACACAGCTCTGATACTGAGTATTAACAGTAACAAATAATGGTATCTCTAGCTCATCTTTAAATTAAAAGGTTTCTTTGCTTGAACCTTACATTAAGGCTAAAGAGCATCTCGGTCAAAACAAAACTCTTTCAATGTGGTGGTGTCCCACGTCCAGTCCTACTGTCCCACCCCAGTGCCTGCAGGAGAAAGGCACCACGGAATGTACTCAGCTCCATCAGCAGCTCCAAGAGATGGCTTTATCAACTGGCGCCAGGGTGCTTTCCTAAACAAGTCCCTAGAGCCCTTGGCGCTGGAAAATCCTTATTTCCTATAACGTACACAAAGAATGTTTTATTTGTATCTAATGTAAGGATTTCTGTAACAAACTGTGAAAAAAAAAAAAAAAGATAATGAAAAAGATAATAAAAAGTACAGGGCTGGAAAGGTCTAGAATTCACAAATTGTACACATGCCTATGTTTCTCAAAACAAATCTATGCAGTTGTGTTGTATTGTAGGAAATTTCAGTTTAATGTACATATATATTGTAAATAAATAGGATGCTGTATATTTTTGCAGTTGTTTTCCCCTATGATATAGAAGTGTTGAGATAGACTCTGCATATTAAGAGTAATTTAAATAGAAATACAGATACTTTAGCTTCTTAGCAAAATGCATATCCTTTTCTTTCTCCCAAGAGTTCACAAGTTAAATCCTAAACTTGAAATTACAATTGCATCACTAATGTGACAAGAAAAAGAAAAATAAAAGGTCCAATGAAATTGCTAGGATTAATTCCAGTGCATGACTCCCTGTTTTCTCAAGAGCAAGTTTGTCAGTCTTCCTGTTGGGTAAAATATCTCCCTTGTAAAGGGCCCCTTTGGTATGCAGGTACCTCTTATATCCCAAGCTGAGGTCAGGTGTTGTAAAGTGTTGAAAAGGCTTTATGCAGGTACTGTGACAAACTGCAATCAGCAATTTGACCCAGCGTTATGCCATGTTGCATCCAGGCATATATTTACCCAACTAGGCCAAACAGGTCAGGGCAAAACTTCTGTATTTCCGTTTTCAGCTACCAGAAATGCCTGTACTTCAGAAAAAAAAAGTACTGCAAGCAAGGGGTGGGCAGCAACCAGAGCAATTGGTGCCATTTCTAGCCCCCGCCCTTCCTGCAGAGTCCTGTAGCTGCTCCTCCGCCACAGACCCTGCTGCTCTCATGCAACCAAAACACTAATGCCTGAGGATGCCAAGAACATCCCCAGCCAGGGACTGCTTGCACATCCCACCCTGTGAACAGGCAGAGGCCAGTATTTTGGTCATGGGATAGCTGCGTGTCCAGGGGTGAGGGTGATGGGAGGGAAGAGCTGTGTATGTCCCAAGAGTGCCTCCATCAAAGGCCTTGTATAGACTTTCTCACTGGTAAAGCATGGAAACATGTTTTTTTCAGGATTGCTGAAAAATGGAGGTTAAGGAAATGCATCTAAAAATAATTTTTTTTTTTTCCATGTTTACTTTGTGAGCTTGGATGAAAATGAAACTTGAAATAACATTTGCTTTCACCATGAGCACAAATTGAGGGAAAAAACCTATATACAGTCAGTTCAAGAGAGCTTTTCAAGTTAATACAAGTGTACATTTTATTTTCAGTGTTATAGCCAACAAAATATAAACTGTAAAGGTATTTTTCCACAAGACTTGAACTTAAACTTGTTTATAGAAACCTGTTTTTAGTGTCCCAATATATGTTATGGCTCACCCAGATCCAGTATAAACAATGCTGTTTGAATGATGTATGCTTGATACAAGCTCGCCTGTAATAGATTGTTGAAGTGAGTCATTGGTAATATTTTGCTCCTGTTCACATCACATAACTTTGTGCTGCTCATATCCAAATAAACAACGCAGTTTTTCAGTTTATGCGTGTAAATAAAAAAAAAATGTATTGAGTTCTATAATCTATCTGTTAACTCTATAGTTTTTAAACATTAAAATTGTGATCTAAACTAATGTTAGGACCATACTCATTCTTTGAAAGGAATGCCTGTGTATCATTTTAATGATTTGAATAGCATATGGTCCCTGTTGTTTATACAAGTATTTTCACTGAATTTAGGGCATGCAGCTCTTGCGAAGCCAGCTATATTAGATTCGGTGCAGTATATGCAGCACAATATCAATAGACATCTGTGGAGCATTAAAGTGAAGTTTCTTATACAGTTTTGGAGGGACCTGAAGCTGGGGCATATGGTCACCGCAGTCTGGGGTTGCTGAAGATGACAGCATTCCTAAAAGACAGTACTTGTTTCTGCCTGTTCTTTGAAGACTGCAAGTGCTTGCCAGTCTGTTTCAGGGTCAAGTCAGACAGTTTAATTTCAAGGGCTGCTGTTAGAGTTGGGTTTGAGTACAGATGTCAGACTGGTACCTGGAGTGACTAAGCCTTTGCCAGACTTTCTCTGCTATGGATGCAGAAGCCATTAGCAGATGTATGAGGAGATTCCCAAAGACCCAATTTCTTAAGCATTCCCAGATATATCTGCCAAAGTGTCTCTGTCAGAGTTTTAAAGGTTCTGGAAATTGCTAACTTTTTTGCCTTTGGCCACAAATTTTACTAGTGCTCAGGTTTTAGTGACCACCCACAAAAACACCTTTTGGCTTGAGTCCTACAAAAAACTGAAGAGCTTACTTGACTGCATGGGATGAGTACAGCTCCCCAGGCCCCTCTGCAGGAGAAGTGATGGGAGGATTTATGTATCAGAGGATCTCTGGCAAGCCGTTGCCGGGTCCCCAAGCCCAGAGACGTGTCTTAAACCGTAAGTCAAGGAGTGCAGAGGTACAAGCTTCTGCACTGACCTGGTGTAATAGCCCCTTCTGTTTGGCATACCTTTGCACCCACTTCTCTATCCAGCCAAGCATAATCATCTCATAGCCATACCTTTAGACATAGGAACATCATTTATGGAGCAGAGGGAAAAGCAAAGACTACAGTTATTTTTTTCCTTCCTTGCAGAGACTACAACAAACATCTGTTGCCTTCTGCAGTGCAATCTGACAGCTTCACCTGAAGTTCACCTAAAACCACATGACCTAACACCAATCTCTTTTCCAGCCACACAGTCCTACCTTTGGCTTGGCACCATCTTCTTGTATTCCAAAGGTCAGCCAGATCTCTTGAGTTCATCTGACCTGTCTCTATTTGGGAGTGTGTCATCGGTTTGCCCAGAGTGGAAAAAAAAGAGGGAAAATTGCTATTTCCTAGGGCAAGCAATGCAGCTTTGTCTGAAGGAAGAGATTCCCCCATATGGTTCAAGTGGGGTCTTAGTTCGACTTAAATTCATGTAAAATTGCATTTTATCTTCAGGCTGAAGCCCAAATTCAAGCAACTGTCAAGATATCTCATTCTTCAATTTGCCAAGAGCTAAAAGTGAGCACTCATGCCAACTTTAAGAAGTGTGGAGAAAGTGGAGATAGTAGGAACAGAGATAAGTGATAAGCCCATTTCCAAAACTTTCTGGCCACAAACACATAATAACCTTAACATGGGCTTTGCTTTTTACACCCTGTTGTCCTCAGACCCATGCAAGAGAACAGAACCATTTGCTTTTGCTGTCAGTTGTGTTAGGTATCTCTGGTTCAAACCCTAACACAGATCCCAGTGTGGTTAGATATAAGTTTTCAAGCCGCTCAGCATCTGTGTTTTGCAAATATTAAGTGCCATACATTTCTCTTTCAGCTTATAGTTATGGAAAATGGAGACTCCTAAAGATATTGCACTGCTAAGTGCCGTGCACTGGCAAGGGACGGTGCTACTGGCTTAGTGTGCCTCAACCTTGCCATGGCTCTCCACTTGAAAAACATCTGGTTACTGGTTTTCTTGGAAAATGGTGTTGATCAGCCGAGACGTAGACAATACAGCTAAGCAAGTAAACTATGATGGGCTGGGGTGGCATCAGCCAGCCCTGGCTGAGATTCAATCTGCAGAGCAAAGCCACCTTGTGAGTTCCCTGAGCTTATGGGCTAAAGGAAGCTGCTGTCTTGGAAAAATGGAGGAAAGCATATCATCAACACGAGTCAGAATGTACCCCAGAGACAAACCACGTCCCCTCCTTAGAAAATACCTGGCTTAAAGTCTCAGGTCGTTTTCCCAGAGGTAACCAGATCCCCCTCCTCCTGCCTGCCATGTACCCTTGAAAGAGCATTTGCCCAGTGGGCAGCAAACCTGAAGCATTATCCTCTTGCCAGTTACAAAAAGCTGGTGCAATTTACCTCGTTTTTTGTGGAGATCATTACTTCAGACTAAACCCTTCAAATGCACCAGGTACTGACCATGCCCTTGACATGCTCCCATGTGCTCTTCCTTCCTGGACACCTTTTGGGACCCATTGCAACAGCCCAGGCTCGCCCTACGAGCTCATCAAAGGGGTTTTACGTTAAAAATATACAAGGCTCCAAAAGTCCTCCTGCTGGATTTATTAAAAGGGCCTTCAGTTCTTTTTATACCTTGAGAGAGAGTGCAGGAGTAGACACTACACACATTTCTCAAGAGGTCAAATAACACACTTTTACTGGCAAACTTTAGAAAATAAAGGAATTTGGCAAAAATTTAAGAGCAGCATTCAAACAAAATAAAGCATTTCACAAAACATTGACTTAGCACGTGCTAACCCATACAACTTAGCAAAATCCAACCCATCCAGCCTTAAATTACCCAAATATCAAGAAAGGAGATTAGAAGTAGTAAAGAAAGAGAGAGAAAAAGAGAAAATTATAACTACTGCCTTGGGTCCTGTGTAGTTTTCAGGTTCCATATGTCCTGATGGTAGGGTCATGACCACATGGGGACTTCATGGTGTTGGTATTATTTGCTCTGTCCCTCTGTGGCCCTCCCCCCTTCAGGTGGGACCTCTGGCCCACTAGCCACTCTGGGACTGGACTGGGACTCCAGGGCAGGGTATGGGGTGATGCTCCCAGTGTGCCAGTGACTGACAGCTGTGCCAAAGGCTCTCAAGGAGGCAGGGTTATGGGGGGCACAGCACCATTCCATCTTGGCAGAACTCAATCTCCCCACACACACAGAATTGTTCTGAGCCAGTGAATTTCTTTCAGTCCCTCACACCCATGCTCAGGTAAGTTCCCAAAAATTGTTCTTTCCAAGTCCCTTTGTTTTTCCAGCAGTTCTCATGTTACATAAGCTTTGCAACAGCTAGACTGTCCACATTACTGCCTTGTACAGACCTGCCCCACAGCCCAGGCAAACCTGCTGGCTCCTCTTACCTTGCTTAGGAGGGGTTTGCTCAGCCATTCCCCTTGCACAGCAAGGGTGGCAACAACCGTTGTGCAGAGGTGTTTGACAGTGATTAGAGATGTGAAAACCAAGTACCAGATGCAGGAGCGGCTGCCATTTCTCCTCTTCAGGTTCATGCCAAGAGCTTGTCCTGATGAGGATGAGAGAGGACGGTCTGCTGGCCAGATGTCTCCCCAGCCACCGGGAGCAGCCCTTCAGAGCTCCTGGACTTGCAGACATGGGGCAAGTGTGGTGCTCAGCAGCACCACCACAGGAGCCGAGTGCATTAAGGATAAAAAAGCAGTTGTTCTATCTCGAGGAATTAAAAGGGAATATAGCAGAGTTAGGCACCAAGGTATTGGAAAGTGTTATGATAAGAAAGAAACTCATGCAGAGGGTGGAGAAATTTTTACGATGTGGGATCAGATTAATGACCTGTACAACAGCTGCAGTAAAAACAGCAGCATACAGATGCTATAACATTTGGAGAACACATTTCTTCAAATCATAACCAAAGCCTGTAATTTACTTGGATGTTAAAAAAAAAAAAAAAAAAAAAAAAAAAAAAAAAAAAAGAAAAAAGGAAAAAAAAAAGGAAATTATATGTTCACTGACAAAGCCAGTTCTTGCAGACTAAAGTCTCCTTGGGCTTGGTGCAGGCAGCAGTTCCCAGTGGTATTTCTTACATAATAGCTAGATCTCCTATTAATTTTCAGATACCATTTGTAGATAATCAGAGAAGTACCAGATGCTGGAGAAACAACTTCCCTGACATAACAAGGAATTATATATCTCTTGCAATTAGATCATCATAAAATGAAAGGAAAACAGGCATCAGTCTGCCATTCCCACATCCAGTAGCATTTAAACAATGAGCGCAGTCTCTGTTACTTCTCCTGGCAGCCCTCCAGCAGCACTTTGAAAAGGCAGCATGGCCTCCCTGTAAATTGATAAACAATCTTGTAGAGCAACAGGCACAGGAACATTCAAGCCTTTGTTAAATTTTTACTTGAGTAGAGAATTAATTGGCGTCTTTCTGTGCAGAACAAGCAGGGTCAACTGCTCCGTTTTCCAGAGGCAGATTATTTTAACCAGAATATTCAGTCCCTGCAGTTAATGGAATAAACCCTAGGATGCGGATACTATGGGATGCAGAAATTGTTTGTTTTCTTAAAGAGTTCTGGGAGCAGAACAATCAAACTCAGTTGGCCAAAAAGACTAAATAACTGAGTCCTAGTTGTGTTGATGGCTTCAACACACAATCACTATCACTACAAAAGCAGATGTGTTATCCTGGCACAGGATACGGATTTCCTAGAGTAACATGGGATCATTGGCTGTACCATTCATGACCAATCCCATACAGAGAGGTGATGATATTCTCACCTCTGCTCTGGGCCAAGGAATAGAGAATGGCCTGAAATCTTTTGTAAAAGGCTGCCAGTGCCCAGTAAGATGCAGGTTGTTCTCTAGGGAGTGGGTAATAATCTTAAATACATGCATGCCACCTAATTATCTTCCTTCATCTAGCGCTCTGGCATGTCCTTGCCTGCTATAGATTACACCAGCGTGCTCTGGTCAGCTGCGAGGAAGAAGCTTGTCTCTGTGGCTGATCAGAGTATGAGTTGATATAGCATGATGAATAGATGTACCAAAGCAGAAGATGTACCCCATGCAGTCTGCAAACCCCATGTAGGCAGCTAAAGCACTGAGAAAGTGGGGTGGCACTTCAACACATCAGCAAACACATCACCAACACCTTGACTTCTCTTGGGACAATCTCACTATCGTAAAAGAGAGCACAATGATAAATCAGTTCATTCAAGTAAGAACATTTCTATATTTACATTATAACCCTCTATCAAGCACAAGATTGACCACTAGTTCCTGTTTACTGCAGAAATAACCCATATTTCCTCTCAAGGCAAATAAGTACCACTCTGAGGGCTCATAATAGTTGCCTAAAATGGGAAAATATTTTTTTTTGGTACTTTTTTATTTTACTGGCATCTGGACAAACAGTCCAGATACCAATGAACAAAACAGGTCAAAACTAATAGCTAGAAAACAAGCCTTGCAACACACTCTTTACTTACCTACCTACCTCTGAGGAAACAATATGGCTAGCACAGCTGAGACATGAAAACAACATCCACAAAGAGCAAGACTCATCAAAGCCAACTCTGAGAGGTACTTTTCACAAGGGGACAGGCAGGAAGAGGGCATTTACACACAAGAAGAACATGCAGTATTTCCAGCCCCACTCCTTTACAGATGCTGAATCAGTGGACCTCCCTAAGTGCTCCACCACATGCAGCAATGTCCTGATACACAGCTGGTAACACTTCTGATACTTTGCTGGGAAGTACCAACTTTGGGATATCCTATGGCTTAAAGCAGACAAAGAGATTCCATGTGCCCTTGTCATGGATCTCCCCAGCAAATTTTCCCTCCCAGGGACTCTACAGGAAGATCTGGGTGAGCCAAAGACAGAAAGAATTTTTAAGAATTTTTAAGAATTAAGAGTTAATTAATGGCTCACAAGAATTTAGGGTGCTGAGTTTTGTGAGCAAAGAATTCCAGCCACAAAGATCTTAGGTTGGTACAGAGCTTATTTTCAAAGGTCACTAGCAGCCACTACTAAGTGGTAGTCACACCAGACTAATTTACTGAGATACACAGAGCTCTTCCCAGGCAATACTTCCACAGGCTTTCCAAGATTCACAGCCTGCAATGAAATGGTTTAGGTCCACCGTGATCAAAGGAATTAGTCATATTTTTATATAACCTGCTAAAATGTCTTAGACTTTTACAATATGAAGAACTGCCTTAATGGATTTCTACTAAGATACTAAGTTATACATTAACTGCTTTGGGGGGATGGGTGAGACAAAAGAAATGCTTCAAGCCTTTATATATTTTACTGCTAATAAAGGATTTATATTTTACTTGTACCAATCTTAGTAAGAAATGAAAGTCATCTAAACCAACTCTGTAAAAGATGTAGAGAGTCAACAAAACTCCAGGAAACAGCACTAAAAAGGAAAACATCGGCAGGAATGAAAACTTCTGCACTGGAGTTGTATGAGCTCCAGGTCTTTTAGGACAACAATACTGCAAATCTCAACTGAGAATAAAAGAATTAAAGGCAAGTGCAAGTGTGGTTGAAGAGCTCAGTGAAACCCCACCTAAATGCACAAGGCCCAAGCTGTCAGAAAGCAGCCAACTTGGCTAGGGATGGCTACTGAGAATCGTACAACTATACACCAAAGTCTTCTCTGTTCTTGGGCAACATTACTTTGCTTACACACTCATATTTATAAGTGTGTCTTTAGCTATTGCTGCTTTTTTAACTCATCTGCACAGTCAGCAGAGAAAAACCATCATTATCTATATGATTTGTCCCTGTGGGCTACACATGCAGACTAATCCCGGACACAAATTCATCATTCTTATCCAAGTCAGGAGGTAAATCAGCACAGACACCAGCAGTTTAGCACTTCACCAGTAGGCTTTGCAGCAATACTACATGCTATAGAAAATATATCTGCTCTCAGCTCTGATATAACTGGGTCGCCAAAAGTGTTTCCTCCTGCACTATTGTTTTATATCTGAACACACAGGAACTGAAGTGGTACTCCAGTGCCCAAGCTCCTGATATCCATGGAACAAATCCACCTCACCCAGCAGGTAAATGGAGCACAAACACAAGCCTCATTGGGAAGTATTTTTCAAATGGTTAGGTCTAAAACAAGACAGGTATCATGTTTTTCTTCAACAGCTGAAAAAAAAAAAATAGTCGTACAACAGCTCTAATGTGTGCATGTCATTTAGCAGCCCATCTGACACTGGTTGTAATGCCCTTAACTTCTGTACAAGACATTATGTGTTTTTCTGTTTCAAGTCAGAAGATAGTGCTTTTAGAAGGACCATCTTCTCTGTCAGCTGCTTTACAGCCAAGAAAAGTTTGGCAGACTCCATGAAGGGATGCTCCAGCAAGATGCACCTCACTTGGGAAGCCTAGAAGGGGAGTAAGAGAAAAGGGTTACACACACATACTTGGATACTGATTGAAGTAAGGAAAGACTGACAGAGGGCCAGGAAGCTTTGTGTGGAAATATAGGCCCCTTGATGAGCCATGCTTTCTTTTTTAGTTATGTTTTGCTCTTTCATTTCAGCATTTTATGCTGCTGGTTCTTACAAGAGAGTCTCCAACTGCCCCCAGTGCAGTCAGTCAAGATGGTGAAGTCTCTGTTCAATGTATTCTCTAGAGAAGCACAAAACACACTGTGAAGGAAGTGCCCAAGAGAGACTCAACACCTCCTCAGAGCTGGCCAGGCAGGAGATGCTGGCCAGAAGGCCTGTTTGACTGTCCTGCATTTGAGGGCCTCAAGCAGGACTGGAGAAGAGAATAAGGCGGATCTGTTTATTTACAATCCCCCTTTTAATGCTTCTGTGATTTTCTGTCTGACTCAGTCTCTGCCCCATGGTTGGAATTTCCATGTCAAAACACAAGCTATTTGAAAGAATTTTAATAATACTGGTCATTATATTATTCATAATATTGTTACATTATTATAACTATGATAATTAAGAAAATTAAAATCACTTATATTCTTTAAATATTCCCTTTGCCATTTTATTAAAAATTATATTTTTCTTGAGTTTTTATAAAGATCCCGAGTGTTTTCAGGTGCCTCCCCTCTCCCCTTTGCCCAGGAGGTGTAGCCACAGACGGATTTTCATGAGGGCAGCTCAGACCCCTTCTCTACGCATGGAGGCAATCCTCGCTCTCTGCTTGCCTGCTCTTAGAGGTTGGGCAGGAAGGGCAGAGACAGGTTCTTGACCTCCAGCTGAGTTCACAAACCACGCAAGAGCAAAAGTAACTCATCACAGGCTCACTGAGCCAGGCAGGCTCACTGAACTGTTCCCAAACTCATGAGGCTGGTGCTAGGACTGCTTGTCCTGCCTGTCATTCTTTTCGTGCCATAACAAATCCACAGTTTTTCAGTCACTGCCTTTGTGCTTTCTAGGGACTGCCAGCAGCCTAGCTCCTGTAATGCTGAACGGAGCAAAGCACAGGACAACATGCTCACACACATAACCACCTCCACTGCCCTTTTGCTGGTACTGAGCCACCTTCTCCCTGCAGAGCCAGCGACCCATTAAAGGTTCATGTTGCTGCGCTGTAACCTGAGTGACATCAACGATGCCCCTGTCTGGCACCTGTACTTATCCTGACATTATAATAGCAATAAAATAAACCAGATCTCTGCAGCTTTCATGGCTCCTTTGTAATAACTCAGAACTAACACAAACATTACTCTAACATCATCCAAGCAAATCCATAGTAAGTTTCAGACCACTATGGAAAATATTTTAATAAATGAGAATGTCTACATCAGTTTTCTTGCTGTTTTACAGAATAAACCTTGTTCGAAAAGCCGATTGGTGATACTCAATGTGTTTCCTAGACCTAGCAAAAGTCAAAATAATTTAAATCTCCAGTCTCTCACAAAACCACAAAGGGTTGTTAGTCCCAGGCCCAGGTAGCCAATACGGTTTTCCTGGTACATTGCAGCAAACGACAACACAAAATTACCAAAAGGCAGAAGACCAGCAGAAGATTTGCAAACACCATGAAGGAGTTGGCTCTCTACAGTTGTCTTAGCTGTGCCTCCTGCAGTTTGTTATAACATCACTCGCACATGAAAGCAGATGGTTTGCTACATATCAATGCACTAGTTTTTCACTGGTTTTTTTTTCAGCTCCACCTGTGCATTTTTATTCAAAAGGGGACCATATGGTCCCTGTGAGGTACTTTATAAATAATTGTATATTTACAGTAGCAGTTGAAACCAGGGTCATATGCTTAACTTCAAGAAAGCAGCTGCAAGTAGCTGGGTACTATAGGATTTGGAATTATTCCCTCAGTACAGCATAGAGATATGCAATGAATAATTGAACAAAAATTGATTTCACGTGGCCTTCTTGATTGCATTTGTTCTGCTACTGCTGCAAAACACGAGGTTCCTAATCAGAGCTGGTCGACGAGAGATGGGGTCACATGTGCCCTGACAGCATTGCCTCCATGCATCATTTGCATGCTGGAGTAATGATCCCATGTCCCTGCTCTGTCAAGGGCTGGGTTCAGCTCTCAGTGAAGGATGGCCTAGGAAAGACAGTGCTGTCTCACTAGGAGGCCCTCCTTTAATTTATCCTTGAAGTCTGCAGGGGCTGGTTTGAACACCTAGTTCAGCCCTTTCCCCAGGAGAGAAGTTTTCCAGGTACAGATTGTGGAGGACAGCCAATATCTAGCTAGCACCACTTCCCCAAACACTCTGAGAATTAAAGGCTCCTGTGAGTGACTGTTTTACTACTACTTCTTCTGCTTGCCCTTCCCCTTCCTCCCTGTGTACCTGTTGGCCATACCCTATTTCAATCTCAGCAAAGAGCAAATTTACTTTAGGAAAAAAAACAATCGTCTGAAGAAGCAAGACCAAAGCTGCTCACGTAACTTTGTCACTGAAGTGACTGAATTAGGGGCCAGGCTTGCTTCCCCCTTCTTCTTCCCCTCCCCCTAATATTTTCAGCACTGCCCTTGTTTTTGCACAAAAAGAATGAAAGACAAACCTGTACCTCCCCAGTACCAAGGGAGGGGATGCAAGATCAGATGTCCCAGATACTTGGTCTCCCCACTGGGAATAAATTGCCAGAAGAGTTCAGCTCCTGCTTAGGTCAATAAATAAGAGAATATTTTTAAGTGCCTCACATTGATATTACTGGCCAGGATATGTCAGTGAGAGTGCTATTCCGGAAAGTTCAATATCTTTTTGTAAATCCTGCCTACTCATTTGAGGGCATAACTGAGGACACTGGAATAAACATGGCCCCTGACTTACTAATCTCACACCTTCAGCCTGAGATCTGGGCTCCTCTGGTCACAGACAATCCTGTACTACACTTTCTACCTCATTTACCACCCCCCTGGCACAGGCGGTTTGTGTTTCTAAGAATTAATACAGGATAAAAATGAAGATAAAACTGATTCCATCTAGGTGGCAACATTATAATTCTCTTTACTTTCGATTTTCTATCTCTTGCACTGCTGATGGGAAATGAGATTTGCTTTTCATCATTATCCTCTGGGCTTATGCTTAAGAAGAGGGCTGCAAGCTGTGATTTACTAAGCTAGGAGGCAGGATTAGGTGGGTTATATAAGCAAGATGGCAAAATCAATCATGAAAAAAATCTAGATTCATTCCAGTATTGTTGTCCTGCCCTCTTCCCTTCAGCTTGAGGAGAAAAATTGCAGGGATCTGTACAATGATTTGAGAAGTGGCTTTCAGGCACTGTCCCTTCTACTCCTTTCCATTTTGTCTACCCCCAGATGCTGCCAGCAACTTTTGCTTCTGTTATCCAGCATGTCCATCAGTACCTCAATGTATGCTCGTGTGTTTCTCTCATGCAAGAACGAAAGAAAAGTAGCATAACATACACTTGCAGCCTCAAGTGATTAAATCTGCTCCTGGTTCCATGATCGGTAAATATGGACAGGGGTAAGGTGATGGTTTGCCCACGAAGCACAGGGACAAGCACTGCCAGCCCTAAGCTCCCCCAGGGATAGCTATGGGGATGGCATGTGGTGGGAAGTGGAGATGGCTGGTTTTGCAGAGTTGCAGAGACATCTCCTTCAGAGACATCAGGCCTCTACGGTGCTTCAGCCATTTGCCTTAAGAAAGCTAGATGTGTTGCCTGGAATTGCTGCCCTTTTTCCACTTCCTGAGGTGGTTACAGCATGGAGAGGGAGAGAGGGAAAGGAGGGTTGCCTGCCTGCATCCCTCACTAGAGCTTACAGCTGTCCTCTCCATCCCTGTGTCCTGGGTAGTCACCCTGCACAAGCATCTGCAGGAGCATGGGCTTCTGTGTGGAAAGTCACTCACCTGCAGTTATCTTCCCTACCACTGGATGGAATCTTTCTGCCCTCTTTCTTTATTCTGAGAGTGAGAAAGAAATTTTTCTTTCTAAGCTTGACAACCAGAGTGTTCACAGTAACAAAGTTAGGTACAGATTAATGTGTTTCCATTACCAGGACTAATGTCTGACTCCACAAAGTTATTTAGGTTTCTAATAATAAACCCAAGCACCAGGCTCGTCCTTCATTTCCAGACTGAAAGGCCTCTGAAGATCTAGATCTAAGTGACCATATCAGGAAACCCATGAAACTAATTATACACAGACGGATATCCAATGCATACACTAATAAGCTAAAAAATTGGGATTGCTTTTTGCTAATGGCTTTCATTAATAATTATTTTGCTGTTATTGGTGATAATAGTTCAAACTCTTTTCCACATGATAGGGTCCCTTTAAAAGTCCCAGTGCAATACTTGATACAAATGCAGTGCATCAGTACTGCAATTCTGCTCCAGATGGTAAAACTGACATAAAACTGAGAAATACAGGTTTTTTGTCTAAACTAGTTCACTGTGAGAAAATAAGCAAGCAGAATACCTGAAAATAATGAAATTTTAAAGGTGTTACTGTTTCATATAGTCTACAGTGTTACTGGTTTAGCAATACCTTTAAAGGTATAGACCATTTTTAAGTATACCAGACCAGATAGTACACTGATGCAAATAATAATTTCCCTAATTTTGTCAAAGCTGCTTTAACTTTTGTTAAGTGACAACCAGATCCAATAGGATCTGTACTCCATTTATAGCTTTATTCCAGAACTCCACATTGTCCCTGACATAGTAAAATGACACCTTCCACAAAGGCAAGAAATTAATTGACTTAATATTCTAAACAAACAATTGTTAAAATAAATGGAAGTCTCTTAACAACACTGAGTCAGATGGATTTGACCTCTGTGGGTGGGACTTTAATTATGCCCACTATGTTTAAGAAAATACAGTATTGTAATAACATTATTCATTGCATTCCAAGAGTTCCATCAGAGGTTTGACAATCCCAGGAAATGATGCACATCCTCACTTACAGTACTGCTAAACTGCTAAATATGTCTGGTCATAAAAAGCCCGATCCTGTGAAATTCTGGCATCGCCACTTAATAGGAACTAACAATATCTTTGGCTGTCCCTTTCTCTAAGGGACAGTCATCGTGCTCAATCACAGGTTGCTGCCTTTAGCCTTCTCTAAAAAAGGGCAACTGGAATAAACCTCTGGCAAAACCCAGTGGCATAAGTACTGTACAATGAAGTGTTTGTGAGGGGTGGAAGGAAGGGGGTGAATAAGTGGCCATCCAGCGGGGAAAGCCAGGGATGGGAAATGTATATCCCATGGAGGCAGGGAGGGCTGCTGGAGAGAGAGAGGTTGCAACGTGACATGAAAGCGGCGTCTCTCTGATTTCTCCTCACCAGCTCGGTTGTGAGTCAGAGCTCCCCGGCACCTCACTGCCCTCTCACAGGGTGACAGGGTGCCACCTACCGCTCCTCCTGACTGGCTGGGGGAAGCTCCATCGGGAGGGAGAAATTCTGCAGCTCCTTCAAAGAGTGTGGATAACTGATACTTAATACGACAATTAATTTTGAACTGATTTCATCGCAGTGAACAGAAAAGTTGTCTAAAAGGAGTTACTGCAGTAATTTTTTTTTTGTTCTGGAGATGCAGGATGCCACAGCTTGCTTATACCTCTCATTCACAGAAACAATTGCAGCCTTATTCTGAATCATAGGCTCTGTTTTAGAACCTGATTTTTTTTTTTTTTGTGGAAATCAGCTAAATGATGTTCAAAATGGAACTTTTCCCCTAATCCTATGTTTCCATTTTAGCAGTTAGGTGTGTATCCAGGGTCCTGTGCCTTATGGCCCTCAGTTCTGCTATTTAGCTTTGCTGAACAGCTTGCTAAATCTCCTCTGTTGACAAATGTTTGTTCTCTGTATGTTTCCTGTCTATTTGAAGGCCTACTGATCACTTATGCCTGAAAGACAACAAGTAGGAAACCAGTCAGCAGTTTGGGAGGCGACATCTCTCTTCCAAAAGCCTGGAGGAGCATCTCCCAGGATGTTTTAACCGCCCTCTTCTGAAACCTAGCTCCACCATGTGGCTAGTTGTGTTATTATTTGGCATCTTCCACACCTCCAGCCGTCCAACAGCTGCTCAGTGCCTGCTTTGCAGGAGCTGTCCCAGGAAAGTTGTCTGGTGGGGCTTTCCAACTACTCATCCTGATGCTCATTTGAGGAAGAGACCCTATTCAAAGAGGATCTTGTATCGTTTCCCACAATTATCTAAGTAACTAAAGCTTGAGAAAATATGGACAGTTGCAGATAGCATATAGAGCTTTTGCTTCCAATTAAAATTTTCAAGAATTACTAGCCAGTTTAGAATCAAATAAAAATCCACATTTTTCTTCTACAAATTAGAAATTTGCTTTACTAAAATTAGTGTAGAAATCCCCAAAAACTACTGCCCCAGGAAGTGTTTCCAGGGGCCAAGGGATGGGGGGACATGTACAAGCTGGTTGACAGGAGTTATCTCCTTGCCACATGCAAGCCCAGGGATCCAGCTTGCTCCAGGGCTTCCTCAGGAACAGCCCCTCCAGGGAGCAAGATGCATGGCTTTGAGGAGTGGCACAAGAAGGTTGTCCATCTCTCCCACCGCCAAAAAAACCCAGGATTCAGAAGCCAGTGACTGCCCTCTGACAAATTCACCTCAGCCTCAATATGGTTCCCTATCCATTCCTGAAGACATTTTGGGAGGGTGGTCAGCAAGCAGGGAGAGCAGAATAATTGCTCTCATGGGCAGCAGTGCCCTCCAGGCCACCACAGCACCAGTCTCCCATGTGAGCTAGTACATGGATGATGTGATAGGGAAGACGGTATCAAGGAAATACAAGGAAATTGCAGGGCTAGAGACCATTTAACATATCCAGCTTATTCTGGAGGGGTTGGCTAAACACAGAGTATCTCTGCTGGAGAGGTGCAGTCTCAGTGCTGGATGTCATTTTTGTTAAAAAGGTACAAAATTTTATTTGAAGTCACTTTACCACTTGTATTATAGACTTTAAAGCAGGTGGAAAGAAGTTGGTAGGCAAAACCAAATACCCTTATACTATATGCTTAGAATGTTAGTGGGCAGTGTACCCTAATAGTTAAAACACGAGGATTGTTGCAGATCAGGTATAGACTCAGTCACAATTTTACTGTCAAACTGAACAGGTCACTACCGACTCCCCTTAACAGCCCAGTGTTATTACTAGCTACAAAATATATAATGTGCTCCCCCAGAAGAAATGTGGCTATTTTATTAAAACTTTATAACATTTCCTTTTCACTAACCTGGGAAGATTGCATTAATAGGATCTACTTAGTTCTTTTGTAAATTTGGAAATTCACAGAACAGGTCATCCAATTTCATACTATTTTCTTTTTTTTTTTTTTTTCCCCCGTACTTGGCAGAAAAGGCCCTGGAGGTCCTGGTGAGGACACAGTTGAATATGAACCAGCAAAGTGCCCTTGCTGCAAAGAAGGCAAATGGTATATCCTGGGCTGCATTAGGCAAAGTATTGCCAGCAGGTTGAGGGAGGTGATCCATCACCTCAGCTCAGCACTTGAGTGCTGTATCCAGATCTGAGCTCCCTGGTACAAGAGCAGTACAGAGCTACTTGAGAGAATTTAGCAAAGGACTGCACAGATGATGAAGGGATTGGAGTATTTCACATGAGGCAAGATCGAGAGACTTGGACTGTCCAGCCTGGAGAAGAGGAGGGCCAGTGTGTACAAATTCCTAAAGGGAGGGTGTAGAGAAAATAGAGCAAGGCTCTTTTCAGAGGTGCCCAGAAACAGGACCCTCGATAACATACACAACCTGAAACACAGGTTGTTCCCCCTAAATATCAGGAAAAACATTGTGAGAGGTGACTAAGCACTGGCACAGGTTGTCCAGAGAGGCTGTGGTCTCTATCCTTGGAAATATTCAAAAGTCATCCAGACATGGCCCTGGGCAACCCACTTTAAATAGCCCTGCCTGAGCAAGGTGAGGTTGGACGAGATGACCTTCAGAGGTCCCTCCCAACCACAACTGTTCTGTGACTCTGTGAATTCTGTCTGATAAACAAATGGATACATGACCATCCTGTACAGGTATATCAAAAGGATATATCCAATGTAAAAAGCACACACAGTCCATGGACAACTAAGCAATTGTTATGGACGAGAGCAGTTCCCTGCAGGTACTCCACCTAAACAGGTAACAGCAAGGTGTTAGGGGAAGAAGATAATTAAGATGTTGTTGCTTCCTTCAATAGCTGGCTAATTGGGTTTGAAATTTCAGATCCCTTCTGATTTCTGACATTGCATGATAGTTGCAACCAAGTCTGTCTTTTTAGCTGTGGGTCCATTAAAGAGTTGATGGATTTTCCTTTCAGACACTACTCCAAAATTTGTCTTTCACCTCTCTGTCCTGTGAGCCTTGCTTGGGTGGTGTGTTTACACCATGGCAGTCTCACTGGTCTGCCATATAGAGCTGAGAGCATCAGGGACAGAGACCCCACAGCACGCAGGATGCCCCAGGGCTTGAGAGCCCTGAGATTGCAGCAGAGGGCATATCAGAAGGTGCTCAACTCACTGAATTATCATTGGGAAGGTTACTTCTCTATTTTTAAGTATATTTACAGGTGTGAAGGTGCTTAGGGTTTTGGTTATATTTTTCTTTCAGCATTTTAAATTCAAAGGACTAACAAACTTCAGGTGGGAAAAGCCTCACTGAAAAAAATCCTAGTTTAAGAGCTAAAAATAATTTTTGAATGTAACCATAGAAGAACAAAAACCAGAACATCCTAGAAAAACCCCAAGGCATGTGATGATGGATCTAGGAAATAATTACATTTCTGCTTAATTTTATGACCTGTGGGTAATCTCAGCAATTCAACAAAACTCAGAGCATAAAGCCAACACCTCTTGTAGTGCAGCCTCAATGGTGGCTGCATAAGCATAAGTACCGTAACATTAACAACTTTTCCACCTGCTGCCTTCTTCCATAATGTCAACCTGAGCAGCTACAAACAAGCATTTTGGGGGAAATGTCAGAAATCATTTATTTCAACATACTTTTTAAAATACTGTTCTCGGGGTGTATTAAGTGGAGTGTGGCACTTTTAGTACAGTGGATGCTTAGTTCTTGTTTTCGGTATAAAGATTGTTTAGTATGCACTAAAAATACTCCAGCAGTATTGTATAGGATTAAGGGATTTTTTTTTTTTTTTTTTAGTGGTGCCTTTATTAGTGAGTCCACTATGAACAATGTGTTTATTAGATAGCAAACAGCACTTCAGTTTGTCTTGGACCATTTAGCTAGCAACTCACGGGTGACTCTACTAGGTGATCAACTGGGGATTACTGCCTAGGGACTGTAATAACATAGCCCAGTTTGGGTGCAGTAAATCACTAATGTCCAAATTATGCTATCAACATAAAGTATTTGACAATAATACGAAGCTAAATGGCTGTTTGGAAAAGCTGATGGTAATGGTGCTGGCAGCAGATGTAATTCATGTGAGCTATACAGCAAATAATCTGAAGCCTGAAATGATTTCTTTAAAACTTATGGCCAAGTTTTGTTCTTATTTTAGTCACTTGGATTATTGCCTGTTGTGCTTAGGACTTGACATTTGCTGAATGCATTTAAAGAATGCATTTAAAGAAACATACACAACTCTAAAAGTAGTTAATAGAAGAAATGGTCTGAAAGTGCCCCTGAGAGCCTCTGCCTCACAGCAACTCCTCTTTCCACCTCTGTGACACTGAACTACATTTCTGCTTTTTGCCTTCTCTGAAGAAGAGCCATGCAACCAACACAGGGGATCAACAAACTGATATGGTAGACTCAGTCTTACTGAAAAGATGAAATGAACTATCTAAAAATCTAAACAATCCAGTAGAATCATCTTTTCTCATCACCACCTCACCAAAACATTACCAAAAGTGAACACAGATTGTCTCCTGCCCTCTCTGGGTATTTCCAGACAATCTTGATTGACTCATGTGGAGCAATCAGAGGGTATAACCATCTCTAGTTATCTGCTTTTCCATTTTAGTCATGGTTACCACCTCACAACAGAGAGCAGAAACACTGCTTCAAACTGCATGGCAAATTATTGTAAAGAACCACCACTTTGGAATTTATGTGTATTTTGTGTGGTTGGGGATTTTTTCCTAAAATGGAAACCTCTGGGAGAGGAACAGCTTAGAGGGGAAGGTAATATCTCTTGGTATGAACAGACATTTTCTGGAGACATTGTTCTGCATCATATTATTTAACTCCTCTTGGATCACAACTTCATGGCATGGTAAATTGGATTTCAGAGACTCCTGTTCCTCCTAAACAAGAAAAAAGATAGGAAAGGAACACATTTTTCTAAGTTTGTAAGTCAATAAGAACAGTACCTCCATCTATGAATTCCAGCTGTATGGTACAAATTAGGAGGTAACACCCAAATAACAAAATACCAATCAATGCTGCTATGTGACAGGCCTCAGAAAGGTTTGTCTTCCGAAGTGCCCGTCAGGTGTGATGGGGCCCTGTTCTCCTGGAAATGGTTGCTCACCTGCCTGCCCATGGGAAGCATTGAATTCTTTCCTTGCTTGTGGGCGTGGTTTCTGCTTTCCCTATTAGATTGTCTGTAACTTAACGCATGAGTTTTCTGGCTATCACCTTTCCAGTTCTCTCCCCAGTCCTGCTGCTGGGAGAGTGAGCTAGTGGCTATGTTGGCCTTGGCTCCCAGTTGGGGCTGAGCCATGATACCATTTAACTCTATTTCCTCTTCTCCTCTTGCTCTGTCACACACACAGTCCCACAGCAAAACCTTTCACTCAAAGAGTTCAAACCCATGTGTGCCTTTAACTTGAGCTTAACTTTGCTTGTACCTAGCCATCGCCTATAGCTCTTCTAAGATGAAGGGCAGTGGTTTCACCCAACACTTTCAGCAGTATCTATCACAACCTGTCATAGCAAGTTTGAGTGAAACCAGTAAACCTGTTCAGGGTGATGAAAAGAACCATTATGTAATGTGGTTCAGCATAAGTTCAGTGGGCCAAATTGATTAGACAGACCACCATACCAGAAATTAGAACACTTAATTTGGAACGAGAAAAGAATGTTGGCTATTTTTGCCAAGGAGTGCATTGATGGGTTTTTGTGAGAAACTGCAAGATATGCACATACTATATGCTGGTGTTAAAAGCTCCAAGGATTTTTTTGTCTTAAGCCTGTGAATAAATGTGGTTGGTCATAGCATAGTGCTAGGATATTGGCAAAATGCTCTTGGGAACTCTTGGAATAATTAAAGAATGGTGTCTCCATGACAGTATAACACCCATCCCATTTCTTGCTGAGGAAACAATATGATTATATATTATGAATTATGGCTAATTATCTCACATCCTGTTTCCTCATAGCCCTAAGGAAGCCTTTTCTTCTTGAAGATATTCCATACTGCTATTAAGAACATCTTTCATTTCCACAGTGGGATGTATTCCAGAAGATTCCACTCGATCTGCAAGGAGCACAGTCAAAGTGTGACTATAACCCGGCACAGCAAGAGAAAAATTTCAGCCAAGACCATTACAAGATTTCTCTAATCCTATACAAAAGGGTTGCTGCTACCCACAAAGAACTGAGAGAGTCTGATTTCCTAGGGTTTTGTCCAAGATCTTCAGCTTCAGAGCCAGAACACAATTTAGTTGAACAGGAAGCTCTCAGACACTGATGCATGGTTCCTGGACAGTGAAATACTGTGAATCTGAAATGTATGCTGTCAAATTTTATCTGATATGATTCCACCCATCTTTTGAAACTCATTTTTGCCAAAGATTAAGCCAGGAGGGGGGGTTGTATTTACTTTACTAAATGGTAAACATAGTCAGTTCAAACATGAATAGTAGAACCAGTAGCAACTGAGTAATTTCTTCAAATTAGTTAGAAATAAAAAAAACCCCACCCCAACAATTAAACAACCAAAGATCCAAAGCAGAGGTTTGATAACTTTGTTTCTAACATGGCTTTTAGTATCTGTGATTCTTGGGGCTGTGCTGTGCAGGGCCAGGAGTTGGGCTTTGATGATCCTTGTGGTCCCTTCTAATTCAGAATATTCTGTGAATCCTGCAGTGTATTAAAACAAATACAAGAAAAAAGAAAGAAGAAGAAAAAAGAAAATAGAACAGTTGTCTATACTCTGACTGACTTTACTCTCAAAAAAGATTTTTTTTAATGTATTAGACCAACCTTTTGCATTACTTTGGCTAAAAAGCAGAAGTCTTGAACTCATCCTACTTACTTTTATTTATAGAATATCATGATGTATTTCCAAGCAGTGAAACTTACAAGCAAAGACATACTGCATGTAAATAAAAAACCATACAACACACATAACACACAACTTGGTTGGATAGATAAATATACAGCAGATTTTCAAAATTTAAAATTCCCTAGAAAGCAATGAGAATGCCAGTACCAAATACAGAGACTTCAGACCACCACATTATTTTATCAATGAGTTAAACCCCCTAGTTTATTTTTAGATAATTTAATTTTTTTTGCATAATATATAAACACATGACAAAGCTGAATTGCAAATCAAAGCAATAATCAAAATTCATTTTTGGAAAGAGAGAGAGATATCTCAAAAAAATCTCTGTGATAAACTAATCAAGTTAACAATTTCTAATTGCTTCAAAGTTAAGAAGAAGATAATGTCCAACACTAGCTTTTCAAGAAATGATGCCCAAGCAGTCTCATTTCCTTTTACAGCAAAGTAACAGGCCCCTTGGATAGGACAGACAAAGCACTTACCATATCTTTTATTTAATAGTGTTGTTTAACCTCAGATAAGGATTGAGAAGGAATTAAAAAAGCTAAAGCAAATAAAAATATATTGCAAAGAGACAGGGGACAATCTGATCCCAGCACTTAGAGTGGACAGGGATAAACATATGGGCTTCTGATACAGCAGGAAGGATCACAGTTATGGATCAGAACAGCTTTCTAAAAGTATAAATTTTAAACTAGAGAAATAGACTGCTTGAGGAAGGAAGCTTTGGAAGAGAGTCCATCACCAGAGATCTTGAAGAACAGATTGAGTGAAGGGGCAACATATGCATGACTGACCCTGCATAGGGCAGAGAGGGTGAATGAGCTCTGAATAACCCTCAGTCTCCACTTCAGATGGCCATTTGAAATATTTACGCTCTTCAAAAGCTCAAAATTCAAGAGCCCCACAGATGAATCATTCATTACTTAAATGAGCATCTGAAATCAGACAGCAAAAGTTTTATATCATCAATAGTTCTTTGGTTCCCTGGGTATAGCATAATTTGGTGGCTTTAACTGATCACTCCCAATAGCGTCACAATAGGAAGAACAACCCACTATGCTAAAATTTTTTCACTGTATCTCTTCCAGAGACAGAATGTAGCACTGGCAGCTTCAAGACTCCAAAAATACCACTTCAGGGTCATTCAAGCTTATTAAGTTGAAAAAATCTTATAATAAAGCGTCACTTACCTGAGCCTTTGTTGCAATGCTGTGTAGATGGTATACGGCGTAGGATGGCACAGAATACTTCCAAGTTAAGAATTTAAATACACAGTCATCTCCATCTTCCCCTTTGTGATCTATGCCAATCCTTATTTCTCCACTCATGGATAACTACCATTTTATCCCTCAGGAGTCCCACTCCTGACTCATCCCTGCTTTCATCAAGCAGCACCTCACCTCCTTTGCTGTACCATACTGTGATCAAAATCTCTAAATCTGTTCTGCCATCATTGCTCTCTCTCCCTCACCCAAGTACCACTCACTTCTAGTATCACACTCCCTGTTGCTCCCCTGTCCAAATGACTATGCCCTCATTCACACCATTCTCCCTGTGTGTGTTCCAGTTTTCCTCTGGCACATCTAGCTTCTACCCGTACTCGCAGCTGCATTATGAATACGCCTCTGCTTCTGCTTCCTCACCATGCTGCCCTACCGAGAGAAACAAGAGTCAGCAAGAGGCTCTGCTTCAGGGAAGTTTCCAGATCTCATGGCTACAGGAAACTCTGAAAATGTGGGCAGAGTACATCTCCCAAACAAAACACAGGGCACACACAAAAGACTTCCAAAGTGTTGCTAAAAATCATGTGCCTCCTACAGCTTGAGGTTTGTTCACGGTCTTTGAGCATCTTCTGGATCTAGCTAGAAAATGAAGCAACAATCCTACTTATACCTTCCTAGGAAAGACAACAGGCAATAGTAACTGCCTCCACTAGTGCTATCCTTCACCTACAATGGATCTATGGGTTGTGGTGTCCACCTTGACTAAGGATAACTTCTGCCATCAGTCACCTGAAGAACACTTGAAGACACTAAAGACTTTAAAACTATAAAAACAGACTAAAGAAATTATGTTTTTACTGTCCTAAAGCATGAAAACAAAGTAATCAAATGTCAGAAATCACAAGGTTGGCTCCCAAGCCTTAAGATTTTGAACATAAGATCCTCCTTTCCGCAAAACTGGCTGGTGATGGCAACTCATCCACTAATCCAGAAATTGTAACAAATTATTTTCCATTCCTATCAATTTTGTACCATCTTCACCTCAATTCCCAGTGATATTTCATCTATCCCTTCAGGCCAAATCACCCTCCCATCTTGATTTTTGAGGAAAACACTAATGGGTACATGAACGAATGTAGCCTGATAAATATGAAGGTGCCTGTATCATAGGGTTTGCTGAGATTAGTAGAAAATCAGATTTCATGGCCCCTTTTTTCTATACCCCTGTACAAAACTTTAATTCCTCGCTCCTCCTTTCAGCATGCATGGAGCACACAGAAGGGGCTTTATCTCATGCTCTCCTTTGACAGAACAGATTGACCACTCATCCTGGGTGGACTAGTTCTGGGAGCAGACAGCCAACTGGACAGCACTGTCCTTCAGCCCTGGCTGGACTGGAAACCTCTGCAGACAGGAACTTCATGTACATGTAGGAAAACTCAAGACATATTTTCCAGAGCTGAGTGAAGTCCCAGATTTCTGCCTCCAACAAAAACAGTGCACAGCACACGTCTATCTCAAAATGGGGGTGAGAAAGGGCCAAGGCCACTCATTTATTACTACCCATCTTGAAGTTGTGTGAGGAGCTGTAGAGGCCAGTGCTGGGATAGATGTGAGATATACAATCAGAGGATCAAACAAAGTACAGACAGCATGTCAGAAGTGATGAGTGTTTCTCTCTGCATTCCTCTCTCACACTGGCACTTCTCTTCAGCTTGCCTGGCTCCTCTGTGCAACACAATCTGGGCAGCGTGAGTAGATGACAGCAACATCTCTGTGACTGGTGATAGAAACAGTGAACACCAACCCCCCCTCTGCATCTCTGAGCCCCAAGTGACTTAGTAAACATCTTAATTCAAAGACCCAGCAGTAACAATAACATACAGTAGTTGTATGTACTATGCCCTTCTTGAACAAAACCTTACTTCTAGTTTTCTGCTATGGTTGTCCCTTCTTAATTGCTTCAGTGTCTTGTTCTAGGGTCATTCAAGATCTCAGTCAGAAAACACAGCACTCAGAGTCACTTATTTTATAACAGGACTTTTTTTAATCTCAATTTTCAAAGCACCTAATTCCTTTCTTTATATTATCCAATTGAAGATTTGGGGAATTCATTAACCTTAATCACTTTTAAGTCAGACTCATCTTAAACATTTCATCTCCATTCCTAAAGTGTGTGCTTTCCAAACTATGTCTGTAGTCTTATTTCTTAGTACATTTCCCTGCAGCCTGCCAATGGACAGTCTTTTCATTCCTTCCTGTGATTCTTACATTCTGTCCCCACAGCCTGCTCTCACTTAAGTTCTTCTGAGTTGATCCTAAATTAATACTCCGTCAGCGATCATGGCAACTAACAAGGTCTCATAATTTTTGAGAGGCTAGCGCTGACACATATTTTACTCTACTCAGGCTGCGACAGCTTCATCCTGAACACAAGGAGACAACCAACCAACTCAGCATACGCGGGATTGCTGCTTCCCCTTCCCTGCTGTTTGTTGCTGTGGCAGGAGTGCTGCCGTGGAAGTTCCGCTGAGGGTTGGGCTGTGCCCAGCCCTGCTCCGAGCCCGTGCGGAGGGGCCCCCAGCAGACACAGCCTGGCGGGGCTGGGATGGCATGCTCAAACAGGGCCAGCACGGCGGCTGCACCGAACTGCTTCCCGTCTGCCACAGCCAGGACGGACGGCAACACGGCAACCTGCTCTGACTATAACGAGTTGTGCGAACGTATAGGAACCAAACCGCGCTGTTTCCGTGACCCCCGAGCCGTGGCCGACACCGACACCGCGCTCCGGGCCAGCCCCTGCACCAGCGCTGCCTCCTCCCCATGCGGGCCCATCGCACACCCCCCTGCGGTCACAGGACTTCCCCCAGTGCACATTTCGTCCAATTTTATTAAAATAATAATAATATTAATGCTATAATAAATAAATAAATAAATAAATAAGTAAAAAGGGTTGGCACTCGGCCTGACCCCGCGTCGCCATCAGATGACGTCAAGGGCAGCGCCCGCGTCCCTCGGCCGCGCCTCTCCGCCACCAGAGGGCGCAGCCGCCCGCGGCGCGCGGCCCCGCCCCGCCCCTTCTCCCCGCCCCCACCTCCCATTGGCTCCTGGTCGTGGGGCGGGGCCGGCAGGTCACGTGCCCCCTTCCTGGCGGGCGGTGCTGGAGGACCTATCCCACAATGCTCGGGGGGCGGGCCAGCTGTGGGGCGTCTCTGTGGCCGCCCCGCCCGCTCGTGCCCCGGGGTCGCAGCGCCCCCGCGCGGGCCCCGCCGGCACCGCCGCCCCGCACCGGGCGCACATGTGGCGGTGCGGCGCGCGCTGAGCGCGCGGGGTCCCCCGAGCCGCGCGAGCCCCGAGGGGCGCGGGCACCGGGACAGGGACACGGAGCGGGACTCGCCGGTCCGTGCGGGGCAGCGGCTGCGCCAGGGAACGGCGCAGCGCCAGGTGAGCACCGGCGGTCGGGACCGGCCAGCTCCCCCGGGAGTTTCCGCGCGGCGAGGGGAGGCGCTCAGGCCGCGGGCCGAGCCGGGGCCGGCAGGAGGGAAGAGAAGGCTCGGCGGGCCGGGGCGCTCCCGCCTCTCCGGCGGGCTGGGCGGAGTTTGGTGCCGGCTCCGGCCGCGGTGCCCCCTTCCATCCTCTCGCCGCCTCTCCTCTCCGCTCCTCTCGCCGGCCGCGTCGTGGCGCCGGCCGGGAGGGAGCCCGGCCCGGCCCGGTGCTGCCGCTCGACCCCCGCTGGTCCGCGCTCAGCTCCCGGGGCCAGAGGGGAACAAAGCGGGGCGGCAGCGGCGATCCGGGGCCCTCCGCTTCCACAGCTTTTGTGGAGCCGGCCTGGGAGCAGCGGCAGCCCTGGAGCCCTGCCTGGGGACCCTGCGCGGCACGGAACAAAGATACGGCCCGGCGAAGAACTGCCGCCCCGCCGCTCCCGGACCGGCCTCCTGGAGCCGCAAACACCGGGAGCGTTTGCTGGACGAGCGGCTTCTGGAGTGCCCGGAGTTACTGGGGGCCTTGGAGTTGTGGAGGAAGTTGCACGGAGAGGCTCAGCTCAAAGCCCAGCTCTGCTTTTGTGCTGTTGTGGGATCGCGAGTGACTTAAACATCAGCAAAGTTGCGCAGAGTAGCACTGGAGCCTGGAAGCAATGCAGTTACCGAGCCAGTGACATACTCTCTGGTACTTCTTCTGTTTTATAGTACACGGTGTCCTAGTTTCTTTTTTTTTTCCCTGTGGTGAGTATTAAAGAATATTATTAGCCTGAGCCCCAAATGTAAGTCATCTTTGACAATCCATCTCCACGTTTATAACTTCAAAACAAAACGGTAATGTTAGGACTAAAATGGGTCCTCTTCCTCTCACAGTGTTTTCATCCTAGACTACTAATTAATTTAGAATTCTTAGGAAGAATGAAATAACAGAAAGGCCAGGTAGTTGCCGTGTGTTTAGTTTCAGTAACTAGGTGCTGTTGGCAGAGGCATTTATTTAGAATGTCCAGAGATGGTTAAGGCTGTGCTCATCGAAGTAGTAATTATATAATGGATGGAATGCTCCTTATTATTGAACAGCTATTTTAAGATTGTAATTTTATAGTTTTGGTAACCTTAAAGGGAAATCTAACTAACTTAGGGTCTGATGTTAAGTTTGTAGATCACTGATGTATTGTGGGCTTTTGATTTTCTTTTCAGTGGATAATAGTTTTAAGTGTAATCCAACTTAGTTTTACTATGTAGATATTCAGACTCCTATATGTGGGAGAGTAATTTTGTCAGGATTTCATTTGATCTTCCCAGAAATAAATGGTAGGTTTCTTAAATGAAATGACATGGTGACAAAATTTGGTTGATTATATGTGATAATCTGTGTCTCTTGTTTTTTAACTGGAAAAGCTGTATTTATAGATTGGCTGTATTTAAAAAAATTGATAGCATCCTTTTCAGAGACATGGAAAAGGCTTGGAAGTGATCCCAAGTAATTTTTTCAAATGTTTCCTTTAGCATTTCTAGGAATACAATGTTTGTTTTTCTGGTTTCCTTAGATAAGATCAGAAATATGGGAGGTGGGGGAAAGGCTATTTAGACTTTCAGTCTATTAAATCTATTAAATCTATTAAATCTATTAAATCTTTTGAAGCTTTCCATTTAGTAGTTCTACATTTTCTGATGTGTCAACTTCCAAGGTGACAAATGACACAAATAAGAGATATATCCATTTTATTTCATGTTTCACTTACCTTAAAATCTGCTTGTGAATGAGCAGAATGAACAACAGCTTTGTGGCCTGGGTGAGCGGCAGTGAGAGGAAATCTCTCTCTTCCAAATAGTCGTGAAAGAGAATGTTTTTCAGGGCTTTAATAGCAGTAAGCCCGGGTTCACTAGTTTACCTCGTATTCAGAGTATCTTTATGATTGGGAACACTTTTCCAGGTATACAGTGAGTGTTTTGACCATGAATTTATGGTTCTCCAACACAGCTTGTTAAGGTTGTTGAGTTTGACCTAACAAGCAGATGTAAGTTTATCATGTTTTCTGGTTAGTCAGCTTTTGAAACATCCAGATGATAAAGTATTTTTGTGCTCTCAACTGGCTGTAGTTTGGTGCAGTTGTTGCATGACTTCTAGCCCCTGGTTTTATAAAACTTGTAGATTGTTCTGCTCCTCATATGTGATGGTTCTCCTCAGGTTACAAACATCTGTTGGTTTTTGGTTTTATCTCCTGTTACAGGGATTCTTTGCAGAATCTTCTCAGTTTTCCACTGTCTTGAGTACTAAAAAACTTGTGCAAAAGCTTTATATTACTTAAGTTTGCTTTTTATCGTAGTTAAAGGGTGATTTTTCTTTCAATTAATGATGTATTTAAACATATATGGTATCAATGGGGGTGAAAAAAGCACTGCTGATAAAAGTTTGATGGGCTGACTTGCTATACCTACAGCAAAATTCTTGAAGCCTGGCCTTTTGTCAGTCCACTGTTCGGTGTTCAGAGGTTTTTTTGCTAGTGGTCTAAGGTAAGGGAGAAAAAATGTCCTTCCAGTTAAGAGTTACAAAAACATGCTGAGCAGTTTCTGATGATGGCTAAACTTATTATTCAGTGTTGTCAAGCATTGTTATCAGTTTGTCCGAATGAATTCTGAAATAGTTACAGTTGATCTGCCAAACCCTTTAAGGCTGAGTGAATTTTATAAATCTCAGCATTTCCCAATCTTTTTCCCTAATTTTTTTTTTCACATGTAAGAGATGCAGTGTTAAGCATCTTCTGTAGTCATCCATGCCAGAAATCTGTAATGTGCATATGCTTTGGAGCACTTCAAAACAAGGGCTTGTTTATGGCTTTTCAGCAATGTAGACACATTTTGTTTCATCTCTACGTACTAATCCACCTTGCCTTGAAGGGCAGTGAGCAGAGAGGATATGAGTGCAGTGACATCATATCTGCTCTACTTGTTTGATGTCTTTTCACCCAGCGGTTGAGGATAGGGTCACAAGATGAAAGTTGTAAACATCTTAGTTTTGGTTTTGAGAATTGCCTGATTTTGATACCCTGAGCTAGTTGAGAAGGATGATTCTCTTGTGTAGGAAGTTAGCTGCAGTCGTGAAATAACAGAGGGAGGGCTGTAGATGCTGCAAGGTGGAAGTTTAGGGTTAGGGTAAATACACATCTGCCTTTCTGTTCCCTAAAGCTGCAGCTCTATTGTCTTGAACAGCTGTTCATCACCTCTACATCTGGGTCTGGTGGAGCACCAGAGGATGGTGACTGCCTTGGAAGGGCTCTCAAAGGTTGAATATGCATAATCTGTACGTAAATGACACACACCAGATGCAATAAGTAGTTTTTATCTGTTGGGAGCTTTTACCAAAAAAAAAAAAAAAGAAAAAAAAGGAAGTTGCTTCTCCCTGAAAGATTCAACTTTCCTTCTTCTTATTTTTGTGGCACATCAACTTTCCTGAAGGCTTTTAGTTGGAGAAACAAATTCAGTTTAACTAAATCTGGAAGTTGTCACTTCCTTAGGTAAGAAATTAGGAAATTGTTAACTGTCTTGGCAAAGGATGATCAAAATACTGCATTTAATTTATTCAGGAAACAAATATATACACACAATATATATAAATGCCCTGTAGGCATATATATATATATATATATATATATATTTGCATGTGTTGTGCTCAGATGAATATTTTCTCATGTTCATTTTTTATTAGTAAGTTATGCTGTCTCACAAATTTATTTTGATGAAACAATAGTATTACACTTTTTTCCTCCATGAGAAACACAGAATTTGAATTTTAACTCAAAAATACTCTGTTACAGAAAAAAAATAACATTTTAATTTTATAGTTTGTGTCTCTGGTCTTCTGAACTTTCTGAGATTATTTCAGATTTTCTGTGTGTATAAATTTTTATATATATATATATAAGAATGCATAGAATTGTGATTAAGTAAAAATACATCTTCCAGAAGTTATTTTTTAAAGCCTAATAGTGTTGTAAAATTGCAGTATCTGATCAGTTTTTCCAGTATACACCAGTAATAATGTCTATCCTAATGCATTTTTTAAGGATTGGTGAGCTTGTATTAAAATGCAGTCTCTGTTCCTCTGTTATTAGGTCAGTAAGTACTGCTTAGCTGTGATCTGCCTTCACAGGTACTGTCTGTGAGTAAAGCAGAGTGATGCGTTTAGTGACGTTTGGAACTTTTCCAAAGTAATATGAAATTGCTTGGAAACTTCAAGTGAGTTAGCACTTGTCGTCTCTCTACTTACTACCTGGCTTTTGTTAAAGTGCCAGCAGTAATAAGGAACGTGAAATTCCATGGGATCAGTGTCGTGACAGAAGTCTTTGTATATGTCCATACCTTTAGATAGCAACAGAGGCCAAAACTGCAGCACTGAAGATTTCTGCCTCTCTTGGTGTGCTACAGGAGAGCTGGAGACACGTGAAACTGGGCTGTACTCAAAATTTGAATTTAAAGGTAGAATCTGAAGGTAGATGCACAGTCTTAATTGGCCTGCTCATTATGCAGAGCAAATAGCTTCAGCAGGTCTGGATGTAGGAGGGACAACCTTCTCTGCTTTCTATAGAGCTGCTGAATAAGCACTTCTTAAATGCAGTTTAACTTTTTGTTAAACATTCTTAGTTTGTTAACTGTTGTGTAAGAGTTAGTGACTACTGTGGATGAGGATGGGTGTAACTAAAAGTAATTGGAAGTTCTGTTGGAGAAAATCAGATTTATTAGGATTACCTTGAACTCTTTGGAGTTTTGGTTTAGAGATGTTATCAAATAAAGATACCCATAACAGTGAAAGTAAAGTATATTTTTCTCTTTAAACCTATGCAATTGTGATTTTTAAGGTGCTATTTCATCAGCCCAAGAAAGAAAGGTACCTTATGCTTGAAAGAAAGGTACCTTTGATAAGCTAGCGGGTACCAGTGGTTATTTTGTTATTCTGGCAAGAAACTTTAAATGACAACTTGAATGACAATTCATCATTGTGGGAGGCGTAAGTTCTTTCTGAAGCTTTGCAATGACATAGAATAATCAATTATAAACAAACTTAGGTTGATTACTTAAGAATTCGCAATGAAGTACTGTTTTGTTCTAGATAATTTCTTGATGCGGTACATATGGTGAAGCCAAAATGGTAATTAGCATGATTTTCTGTTAGACTCTCTTCACAAGTTGAAAGGAAGATAAGGTGATGGAGTTCAAGTTGTATTTTCAAGCTCAGATCTGACTTTGCTATCTTGTGTGGTTAGTAGTTTGTCCTACCTTTTTTGCATTGTTACTGGTGGTAAGGAGATCTTCTCACATACTTCCATTCCTGGCCATATTTTTCCAGCTTTATTTTAGTTGTTTTGAAAGTTATTGCTGAATAAGGGCTGTGAAAGCAAGATTGACAGTAATTGAAACTGCTTACTCCCCATCTATCTACTACTGCTGAAGTGACATCTGATGCATTGTTATTTTACAGATATTGTTGGAGATTTTGTGCAAAATACAATTATGCTTAAAATTATTTTAGTTGTCATAAATCCTATTTCCCAACAAATACAGCATTTCTTTTTGTCTAGATTTTGTAAGAAGTTAGTGTGGGTCTTTGATTTGAGCTTATAAAATACTACTACTCAAAGCCAGAAGAAGCTTGAGGGCTATATTTTTGACATCATAGCTTTCATCTAGTGTTTTTTTTTGGTTTTATTTTCTTTTTTTAGAGTATGCCTCAGAGAGGCAAAACATACTTTTAAATGGCCAATGTTATTTTCTTTATTTTGTTTGGTTTTGACTCAATGTCTGTATATTTTACATATAATCTGAAATTCCTTTTTGTGGCAATAAAATTTTGTAAATACTGAACATGTCATCTCACTGAAGTCTTGATTTGATGCTTTAAATGAAAGATCAGCATGCTTTTAATAGAGGACTCAAGTTCAGGGTATTTTTATCAAGCCTGTGTGTAGTTTCTATTCAATCTTCTGTAGTGCATTTTTGTCCATTTAAGTTAATCCATAAAATTATAGGGGAGCCTATACATTACATAAATTTTGTTAGAGATGTGTCCTTCAGTTTGGAGGAGTTGAACATTCAGAAACTAAAAAATAAGACTACTGCCCAGGTTGTAGGTGAATGAAAAATTAGTGGTGTCTGTAGTTGTACAACTGCATGCTGTTTCTTCCTTTGCTGGATGCTTCCTTTGGCTTGATATGCTATTCTTACCACCTACCACTCTGTTTCTGTTGCCCTGTTACTTTTTGAATCTTAAATGTGCTTCTTGCTGCTGCCCTGAGCTTTTCATTTGAGTTCAGTCTTACTTCATTGGTTTTGCCCATCATTTTTCTTCAACTGTTGAAAGGTCTTAGCTTTTCCGCTTTTGTCTTTGCAAGGTATTTTGGTTCCATTTCTGCATCCTGGTTTTTAAGTCCAGCTATTTGGGTATGATTAGGATGGTATTAAGAAAAAGAAAGATGGTCTTTCTAGTTTCTTTAGCATCAGAGAGATGACTGTAACAAATCCTGCTGTGTTGCCATAGCACTGGCTGAAGTATGCTCATTCATCTTGTGGGAATGTTGCATGTGCGGTGTAGCAGTGGGATAGGAACTTAAAGTTATTCGTGTGTGCTAAACACAGATCAAATTTATGGGGGAAAAATTAAATGCATTGACTAGCAAAGATTTATTGAGTAAATGCAAACTTCCCCCCCCAAGATCTGTATCATAGCTGTAATTGGAAGGGTTGTTTGTGTGTAAAGCATTTCATGATCTCAGTGACCCACTGCCAAATATCTGCTCTTTGGTGGAAAGCATGAAAATTCCAGTGCTTCCAAGTAGCTAGAAAAAAGTACTTTTTTTTTTTTTTTTTTTTTTTAAACTGTTCTTAGAAATGGCTGAGCCATTTTTGCTGACTTTGGTAAGTAATGCTATCCCTTCCAGCTGCAAAAGTATGCATGTGACTAAGGACCCTCAGCAGCGGAAGGCAAGGTCATGAGTTTATGCTGATTTGACTTAGTTGCTTCAACAATGTGCACCATGACAATAGTACCTAATCCCTAATGAGTTCATGTTGTTTGTAAGTCTCAATTTCACCCAGTTCAGTCAGAGACTACTTAGAAGAAACACCTAAGTGTTGAAATGTACATTTTTTGAGAGAATATTATATACACTTTTTCATATTTCTTTGTATTGTGGTAATTACTACAGTATTTCAGTGTTTTATTATCAGTATACGAAATTGTGTGAGTTAGCCAGTGGCACATACATATGTTTTCTCCACGGGGGCGGCTGTGATGTAGTAGTTCTTCTGTTGGAAGTCATATCATACACATGCACAGGAGAAACAGCAGCACAGTGCATATTGCCTTCTATTGAAAATAGTGTTTTGGAAAGCAAAATAAGGTAGGCTTTTAATTTCTGTAAATTTACGTTTTTTTCATCTTTTATCAGTCTTTAGAAGGTTTTATTCCTCCTGCCTTCTGTATATGAAGCTGTTTTTCACTACAGAATTAACTATGGCTCCAGTAAATGTTTCCTTCTTATGGCTGTTGTGAACCCAGCTGTGCACTTTTGTAAAGATTAGGTCTGGGACTGTCTTGTATAATTCAGAACATCTTTGGAAAACGGTGTTATCAGTAGCAGCCTTACTGAGGAGCCACCCTGCAAAACTGCCTTAGTTCCACATGTAGGGAATCTACAGGGCTTTGTCCTCACCGCTTTTGCATTGTCTAGAGCTGACAAAGTCTTGAGTAACCTAATTTGTCCTCTAGCACAGTGGGAAGGGTTTTTCTCACAAAGCTGAGAAATGTCACCAGGATGGACACAAGCATAACTTTATATTACAGGTTAGATTGATCAGCTGTAAATATATATTTTGAATCAGTGAAACTGCACTATGACCATTAACTCCCCAAAGTGCCTTTTTTTTTTTTCTACTTCTCCTTGCTGTCAAGTTTAGCTTTATCTAGCTCTTGGTCTGCAAACTGAATTTTCTTTAACACAAAGCCATCTTGGTTGTCAGTGGTCACCCTAAACATACTGTTGGTATAGAGCTGTCATTTTACTATACTGTGTGGCAGTTAATGTCACATGGTTTGAGGAGTTAACCTCACAACTGATGGCAGATACTGAAAATCCTGTAGGGGTAATTGATTTAGATTGACTTGTGGAGAAATCTGCTGATGTACAGTTTCTCATCACCCTTAAAATGAATTCAGAGGATATCCTAAACTTCTGCTGCCTATCCTAGTGGAATAAAGTGTTTTGTGGTAGACAGTACAGAAAGAGGAGAAATAAAATTTGCCTCCTGTGGTTATTTACTCATCGGTGCCAGTAAAGTAACTAGTTCAGTGCCATATTCAGATTTGTCATGCCTAAAAGCTGCTAACTGCTGCGCAAGCTTGTAATCAGTTTTCCTTTACTTCTTCATGAGCTTCTTCAGAAAATGGGGCTTTGTCTTGTGTTCTAGCATGGTGAGAACTGATGAATACAGGGAAACCTTCTTCAGTATGTTTTTGACAGAGAGAATTAATATCCCTTCGATGCTTTAGCTGTTTTGGTCCAATGTTCATACCATTTGTGGCTTGATGGAAACATCAGTCTTTAAATGGATTGTCCCAGTAGTTATGTGGATGATGGTTAAAGTGTTCTTCAGTTATTGTTAGTAATTGTAGAGTACTAAAGAAACTTGGGGATCAGCATAAGTTGTCAAGGCACTGATAAATGACATGGTATTGCTGACATTGTTTGGTTACCTTTTCTTATTGTCCAGTAAACAGAAGTGTTTTACATGCTAGACTCTAGAGTTCAATCTGATTTGTGGCGGCACTTGGAACACACAGCATTCTGTAAAAGACATGGTGTGTTCCATCTACCCTCCTCTCTCCCTCTGCCCCCTCCATATTTATAGAATATTCTCAAATATCTGAGGTCTTATTAAATGTCATCTTTCTTACTACCCTGATGTTTTGCCTGTGTCTTGCAGGTGCTCTTTTGTTAGACTTCAATGAGGAACACTGCCTACTCCCTTGACTTAATGTGAAAAGGTCTGTACAGCAGGTTTAGAGGCAGTTCATGTTTATAAGCTTTATTCATAAAGATTACCCTCTGTGCGTGTCCACTATATGGTTCTAAGTCTTCCTTGAAATTCTTGTCTCTTTGGATGGTCAGACTTGTTACTAGATGATAGTTGCTGCATCTGAGCCACTGCACCAGTTCTCAAGCACGTTTGTGCCTATCTTCCTTCCTTGGGAGGCAGTTCAGTGTTGTAGTGTGCACTTCTGTGAGTGCTGACTGGACATGAGTGTTGAGTGTCTGCAGCTTCTGTTCACTTTGTTATTGTTGAGGTGGCCACAAAAATGAAAGCATTGATTCCAGCAGGGACATACATAGCTGCAGCCACAGCATCTGCAGTTCAAGTGTGCATGTCAGTGTCTTGCTGCTAGACTGTAGAAAAAGAAATCCTGAGGAGGATATCCACAGTGTTGTTTTGGGTGTGGTTTTTTTTACCTTCTTGTGTGTAGGGAAGGGGAAGAGCAACAGATGCAAGTGAACTGTTTAGGATGGTATAGTTCTAGCCACTTGGCTTTGATAGTTTTCTCCTGTGACTTTACCTTGTGTTTTCATAGGCCTGTCAGCTAAGCTGTGTACAGCTGTGTCCTTGAAGGGAAAGTCTGACAACAAAGTCTTAGCTGTTCTAGCACTGCCAAAAGGGGCAATCCCATTTTATGTCTTCACTTGCAATGTCTTTGGACACCTGCGGCTTTTAGCTGAGTCTGCTCACCCTCACTAGTGGTAAGAAACAGAGCTGCTTCTTTTGGTGGTGCAAGGTGTTAGATTAGATTAGCTCACCTCTCTTGGGTGATTGCGTCCTTCGAGGGCCTGGAAGAAGTCTTTAAATCAGCTATGTGTCCTTGCCTAAATAGCACTTATTCTCTCCAAGACACTGGTTCTAGGTGAATAGACTTAAACCACCTATAGAAAAGGGTTTATGTTTTTGTTCCCCAAAGCATAGCACTGGTCTTTTTCTTTCTCCTCATCTTTGTTTGTTCTGTGGCATTTGATTTTGGAATGCAGAGGAGGTGCAGCTTGAGCATATAAAGACTAAAGGACCTCTTTAAAAGTCCCTTTTGTGTGTGCCTGTTGGTTCTGTTCTCACTATAAGTTTTGAGTCTTTTGTGATTTTACTACACAAAGGAGAAAATCTGGGATAAGTGCTTCCAGATCCTCAGTTTAGCCTTCATTTATTGGCAGGCAAACAACATTACTCAATTGTCACTTGAAGCAACTCTACCTTCCAGGCTCTTCTGACAAATCAAAAGTTTTTCCAAATAAAAAAGATAAACTGTGAAGATTCTTGATATACTTTTGCAAATAACCAATAGCATCTTTATCCTTCTCTTTTTCCTGTTGCACGTGTTGTGTAGACACAATGTAGGTCAAAAGCTTTTCAAATGTTCATTCATGGCTAGGCTTCACGAACAAAGATTTGAGAAGGGCTCTACCCACGCTTGTTACAAGCGTGCTGATGGCTAAATGTTCAAATGCCATTGAAAATGCTAAGAGTTTCCTCAGCCCCTCTCCAAGGTGGCACAGGACTTCTGGCAAAATTTTTCAAAATTTTCATCAGCAGCTGGACATTTGCCCAGCAATGGTCCAGAGGTTATGGTGAGCCCATTTGAGGAACTCCAGAGGACTCTCTGTGTTCTGTCATTTATTACTAAAACAACAACCAAAAAATACGTTTTTGTAAATGTGACTAGTTATTAAGATCTGTTTTCCTTAAAAACATACTTGCTGAAGGAAGCAGCTTGAACCTCCTTCTCAGGTCTCTTAAAGACCATCAAAATGCATAGGGTAAAACAGAGTCCTACCTGTTGCTACCTAAAATTTAGATGGGAGTAAAGAACATAAATGCTGTTTTATTAAGCAAATATACTCTGTATACTGAATGTAGGTCTGACTGTTTTTTCTTATTTGAAACTGATTGTTTCTTGAGTTATTAAAAAATCAAAACAGAACTAAGAGTCCCTCAAATCCTTTTTAAAATAAAATATTTAAAGAGATCAATCAAAATAAGCTTACTACTATGAGTATTGGTGCAACATGCGTATAAGAAGCTGAAAGTTCGATTACAAATATTTCCTGAGTTAAGTCTGTTGCAGAAAGGAGTAAGCCTGTCTTGGGGCATCATTTTGCACTTGCTCACTTGTTACATGTGTTCTGGATTTCCAACCCCTTTTTTAGTTGAACCAGGGTGCTTCTGTGTAGATGGGTCTCTAGACTTATTTATTGTGTTGGAGGAAGAGTGTATTTAGTTGCATTTTATTTACAGGGTGTAAAGAACGCTTGTCAGCGTTCTTACAGTCGGGCAAAATGGAGGCATATTCTAGTTTCAGGTCACTTATAATTAGGCTACTATAATTTTTTTAACCAATGTTTAATGTCAATTTAATTTTAAGATTTTAATGTAATAGATTCATTAAGAAGTTTAGAGGCATGACTTTGAAGAGACCAAGTCTTTTCTTTCTGCATGCACAGTGAATACGTCTGTATTTTTAGGTTGTGAATTGTATGAAGTACTTTGTGTTAATATAAAAGGTAAATCTCACTTCTACTTTTGTGATATAGGAAATTGTTTAGTGTATGTAAATGGCACTTAGTCCCTTTATGGAGTTCTTTGAGTACTTCATGAAACTGTGTTCCTCAGATGGACAGTGACAAATCTATTACTGCAATCTACAGTTAATTCTGCTTAAGCACTTTTGTTGGCAGATGTATTCCATGAAAACAAGAACAGGAATTTCCCTTGAAGATAGCCTAGAAACTTAAATGTGTAACGCCTTTAAAAAAAAGGGAGATGGTGTGGTATATCTGTGTTAATGTCCTTGTTTACTGTTCTCTGTTCAGTGTACTAGAATACCCTTGTCTTTATCCCAAACATGAAATGAAATAAGGTATTTCTCTTGAGAACTTTAAAGCACTAGAAAAGTACTGTCTTGGCTGTAGTGCTGTCTTTAGGCATTTTTAGAAAGTATTTTATCTCTAGAATTGGGAGGAGGTTGGGTTTTTTCCTGCCCCTTTGGTCAGCCTTTACATAGTATAGCACTTGTTGCTGTCAAGTGCCTTGTATGTGTATGTCTTGAGGTATTTTTTAATATTTCACATCAACTAGGTATCACAGCTAAAATGTGTTGGTCATGAGTCAGTGGAATCTGGCCTAAGTACTTTGTGGATATTAGCATTTTTCAAATACATATCAGCCTGATCAGACACGATTAGCCATGGATGTAGACATACAATCTTCACATGAGCCTATACAATTTGGTAACTGGGAAAATAAATTAAAAAAAAAAAAATCTTTTTTTCATTGTCCTTCCCCCACCCAAGACTTATATGCATGGCATACAGCTGGAATGACCAAGTCTGACCAATACTTCCAAAACGCTTTGAAGTTTAAAATAATCTAAAGGAATAGATCACATTTTGGGACAAATAAGTGTTTTGTTTTCTGTGCTGTCTCCTTTTCTTAAACCACCAGGTTCTCTTTTCCTAACTCTGTTTTTAATTTTATGAATTTAATGGTAGTTCAGTGTTAGCTTTTCTGCTATTCTGATGACTGTGATGCCCCTTTTAAAGTAGTGCAGAAAATAATCTTTCCAAAGTAAATTTGTTAAATAGTGTGTAAATGTTGATGATACCTTTTACTTTATTTATAAATATTTCAGTATTGTTAAATTCCTCTTCTGTGTTAAGTAAAATGTGGTGTTGAACTGATGAAGTTGTGCTGTGCAAAGTGATCTGTGAAATGCATTAGCAGCACTCAGAATCTGTTTAAGTAATAGGTTTGTGAGAAGAATGGTGTAACACCACGTAAGTGTTTTCAGTTGCTGCATGTCTTGGATTTACTGATATTCTGTCAAAATTTTAGGATCTCTGTTTTTCTAATTATTGGAAGTGTGCCAGAATTTCTGGAATGTCTGTGTGTCTAGAAAGAATATAATGGAGTAAAAGGTTACTTTTTCTGGGGAAAAACGAATCTGAAGAGCTTCTATGTGTTCTGTTTCTGTAATCTGCTATAGTGAATTCAAGACCTCTGTTATAATAAGCATGAACTCAATAGCTACTGCTTATTTCGGTATCTAAATTGTATCTATATAAATCATTTTCTGTGGATGTATGCAGAGCGCGGAATTCTTGATCTTGTCTTTAAACTGCCTCAGCTACGAGGTGCCCTGGGACTTCCCAGGGTTGAGAGAGGTTTGAGTACAGCTTGTGGAATTTTCTGCTTCTGTAAAGCATTGCTGAGGTTTTGTTAAGATGTAAAGCAGAAGGGATGTTCTTATGTTTTGGGTATAAAAGCATGTCTACCACACACCACCCCGCGATTTACACTGGCTGGGACCAAAGCCACTTAACTCCTCATGCAAATCACAGTGAAAGCAACAGACCTCATCTCGATCTCTTAAGTTCAAATATGATTTTAGTGGTCTTAGTAGTCCGAATTTGATGCAGATTTTGCTTGTTGAAGGCATTAAATTTTGAAGTAGCATTTGGGCTTTTGTTGGGTTTCACCTTGTCTTGCTTGTGGAGGTGGTGATCTGGGCAGTCGTGGTTCTGCTAACAGAACTTGCATACAGCTTACAGCATTTGCTGCAACTCAGTTTGTATTAGTATTAGTGCTAGTAACCAATTTACAGTTGATGCCATGTATCCTAATAATATCTTTTGAAGCTAGTTTTGGTTCAAAATGGGATAACAGTGTAGGGGGAAAATCCCATATAGCTAGGCTTCTGTTTCTTTGTCCCTTCACTTTTGCCTACCCTCAGGTAGCTTGATTCACATGCTCCCTTAGGAGGGATTAAAAAGTAATTTCTAATGGGAATATTGAAGCAATTTAGAATTCTAATTACAGATTTCTAATTAGTTTTACAGTTTTGACCATTTCTTCAGTGACCTGTTGGTGTTTAAAGTGTTGCTTTTCTCAGTATAAAGAAATAATCATTAAAATACTTCCTGCTGCCAAGACCAAGCAATAAATACTTGATTGGAAGGAAAGTTTGGGGAGGCAAATTCTTTCTCTTGCTCTTCTGGATATCCTGGTAGTAGAGGGAAAGTAGTGTAGTTTGTAAGTGAAATGGGAGGAAGTTTGGTTGAGGGGCGTGATGGCATTGAAGAGTGAGAATAAACCTCAGTTGGTTTACTTCAGGTTTGAGTGCTTAATAGCAGGTCTTGGTAATTTCTGATTTCTTCAATCACTTGTGAAGTTTTAATTTGTCCCTATAAATAATAATTTTAAAGCTTTATGTAGTTCAGAAGAAAACTGCACATCCCTCTAGGGCTGCTGGGTTGGAGCTTTAGGTATGTGTGCCATGTCTGCTGTGACTGCAGAAGTTGGAAATGCGGGAGATTCGGTCCTTGGTATAGATACTTTTTTTTCAACTGTTTCATTCTGTATGTAGTAAGTTAACTTTCAAGGAACATATACTTGCTGTTTCTTATGTGGGGTCGAATTCTTTCAATTTTGATGTGTATCACTAAGATGTATCCATTTTATCTGAAAGGTGTGTCCTCCCCAGTCATGATACTCTGTTGTACCTGTGCTTGTGACCTGTTCCTTGTTTGATACAAAGTTCCCTGGCTTTTTTTTTTTTTTTCCTGAGATCAAATAGTTCAAATTGTTTCCTTCTTATATCATACAGTTATGAGCTGCTTTCCGTTTTCTCACTTGCCATCACTAGGGTGATGCTAGGTTTGTAAAGCAACCAGCTCTTCTGGTGCTTGTGTATTTAATTTTGTTACTTTAAACATTTGCAAAGGGCATTTTGCAAATTTTAGTTACTGTGGTGTTTCAAGGGGTGATTTGCATAAAACCTTAGCAATACATTTGATTTTTAAACATTGCACAAACTTTGCATTTGTTGAACAAAAGCAAATTTTGAAGTTGGAAGCATCAGTTGCTAGACAGCAGTAATGATACTCATAAATAGCAAACAGATTGTAAACGATCTCTAACTTTTAATGTCATGTGTTTCTGCTCTACAAAGGTATAATGAAATGGATAGCACTCAATAAATTTTTTAATTTCAAGTTGCAATCTGAAGTAACTGTGTAAACTGTTGCTGTGTTTTCTAGACTACATTTTATAAGAAGATGAAGAACAGAAAGCAATGTGTTCAAGATACTGAGGATCAGAAGCATGAAAGCATGGAAGGTAAAGTTAGAAAGTGTTTTCAGAATACAAAAATGCATGAACTCTTCTTCAAGCGATTTTACTCTACATCATTTTCTCTGAATAACAATTGTTACCACCATTTTTGTTTTGCTACTAGAATTCAGTAAGTGAAAAAAAGAGAAGAGATAGGAAATTATATGGGGACCCCACAGGCCAATGAAAAATATTATGAGATAGTGGTTATGTTTATACTTCTTTCAAAACAAGCAGCATACTAATTGAGAGTGCAAATGTAAAATTTAACCTTCACAGCTTAAACCTGAATAATATACTTCTGTATTTACACACACACAGACTTTACCTTCCAGTGCAGAAATATTGAATCTTTTTACTGCTTTATTATTCAAATCTAGAAGGACTTTTTTTCAAAAACTGTCAAAAATTCTCAGTGTTGTCATTAATAATACCAGGTGAAGAAAACGAAGAAGGCTGTTCCTGTTCTACTTTATTGTACGATGGCAACACGTGCCCCATCTGTCTGAACTGCCTTCTAGAGCAAGAGATTGGTTTTCCTGAGAACTGCAGTCATATCTTCTGCATGACTTGTATTCTTAAATGGGCTGAGGTAAGACTGAGAACCAAGGTGTGTGTTTATTTTTCAGTGAAATGTATTGCATTTAATACAGATATTTTTTAAGAAAGTTACAGATTCTGACTTTCCATGGAAGCGTTTCAATGTCCAGCTTATAAATAGATTGTAGAAAACTTTCTCCTTAGCGCAATGAAGTGTTTTCTTTCATTAGACAATGACTTACTAATGGTTACTAGAGATTAAGGATCAGTAAACAATTTGGTGTTGACTCTTTTGGAAGATCAGACAGTATTATGTACATGTTGTAATATTGCAGTGTCATTAGCTTAATCTTACTTTGTGTTATCCCGTATGCTGTTTGTCATAGTGTCAACTCTTAGGGCTGGGATGAATATGTGCTCATGTTAGTCTACAGGATGAGTCTGATAAAACCTTAGTTTTCAGCTCAAAGGCTTGGTGCTATTCTGAATAACAAAAAATTCATTTTAATTATATCTGTTGTTTGTTTTATGTCAATAACTCTGGAACTTTAAAGAAAAATGACTTATTGAACAAATCCTTTATGATCTTGTTCTGTTTAGTCCCTTTTCCCTTACATATTTTATGCAATCATTGCATTAAATCTCATATCTTTACTTTCCTGTAATTTTTTCAATTGTCAGTATAAAACACCAAATTAATACTGCTTTTTATGGCGGGAGGTTGCTGCTTTTTCTTCCGCTTCTGTGCACGTGAATTGGTTGCTCATTTTACTAGAGACCACTGCTTGGTTTCTTTGCAATATCTTTCCTTTGAAGTAAATTTTGATTTTGGTTGCGGTATATCCTTTAGAAGGTTGGTATCACTTGTATGTATGTATATATGCAATATGCTTATTTATTGTGGGGGGTTTTTTACTTGCTATATTTTTAACCTTATTTCTTGTGTTATTTGTTACTGAAGGCAGACAGTAACATAAATCACTTTCTGAGGAATTTATATGAACTTCAGAGTAGTAAAAAAAGATTATTATATGAAACTTGCTTTAGATTCACAAACCAGATAATAAACTAAGTTTCCTGTTGCCATATTTTGCAGTTGTTTCATTGCAGTAATTTTATTTATAAGGGAACAGGAACTTCTCATCCACAATTTTACCCTGACTTCCTTAGCGTGTTGCTATAATGACAGCTGAGAGGCACTAAAAAGTGACATGCACATGGAAGCAGTACAGTGCATGGACAGCTTCCTGCTGGATTTCAGTGTGTTCACATTGTCATTAAGCCCAATGAGGAAATTTTCTAGTTCTGAAGAGGCAGATTAATGATACGATATTTTACTTGTCTTGTCAGTTTATTTTTTATGGCCTGAAGTGCTATCCAAATAGAATAAAAGTGACTGCTTTAAAGACTTGACAGGTAAAGTAGATATGATGCCACAAAAATGATGTGGGGGTGTTTCTAAATCTGTGTAAGAGTCTTGCTGCTTTCATTAGTGAGGTCTGATAGGTAAAACCTTCCAGGCTTCTTCTTCTGAGGTTACTTGACATTTTGGCCTGTTGAGTTCATGGAACTCCATTACCTAATCTAGTAGTTTTAATTAAAAGTAAAGGGGCAAAAGAAGAGTTGAAAACTGGATGGCAGATGTTCAGAAGCTTCAGCTGTGAGAAACATGAAGTTTTATAGATGGAAATGATAGAAACATAAGCACGTGGCTGTTTGAAACATGCTGATGCCATGTGCTTTTTGTCTGCTATTAATATTTAGTAACTAAATGTTTGTGTTCTTTTTTGAGAAGTGTTGCATAAGGTTTAGCTTTCTCTGGTGGTTCTTGGTTGATCATACCTAAATAATTTACAAGTAGTCAAATTCAAGTCACAAATTTAAGTAATAAAGATATAAAAATTATCTGCTGTTTAAAAGTGTTTAAAATTCTGGTTAAAGATTAAATATTTTTATTGGGTATAAATAAATTGGTTTTAGAAACACTGTTTTCCTGTCTTAGTGCTGGAGAGTAACAAAATTAAGTATAAGATTATTGAATGAAATAAAAAAAAAAAGGAGGCTAATGTTCACATCTATCAGCGTGCTCTTTTGTATATCCACAGTTGTGCTCCATATACTTAAAGGCTGTGTTCATGTTAGATGTTTCCTCTGTTTTTCTGTGTTGCATCTGGACTTCAAAATATAACAGGAGTATAACAGGAGAAACTACTTCTTTAACTGTGGTTTTCAAATTGTACATAATCATCGTTCTTCTGAGAGTTTATGGCTTTTGTATATAACTGTTTAGATTCTAATCAAAACCAGAGTAGTTTAGACAGATGGTAAGAGTTTGTTTACAGTTCTGCTCCCTCTTCAGTCTACAGGAGATTTTCCACATTGCAGCTGCAGTCAGGTGTCTGGTACCAGCATATCTTCTGTCTGCAAGCAGCAGCCATAACACTTTGAAGATCTTGCTTTTTAGGAAGTGAGAGAGAGAATGTAGATACACGTGCACTTAAAAGCTATGTATAAAAATGGCCCTTATTCCATGACGGGCTAAAAAGATAAAAAATTTGCCACGGAACAAGTCTACTGTATTACATACTGATGAATAAATCTGAGCATTTAGTTTCAGAATTAAGTATCAATACAGTTCATTGCTGTATTTTCTTTCCCTTTGAGGAAATGTGTCTAACTGCTAAAAGAAAAGTGAGGGGCAGACTAAGAATCCCCACTAAGAAACTTGTCTTCTGATTAACTATTTAAAATGCCCCTTGAATTGTTCTGCTCTCTTTGGCTATGTTTACTCTAGTTAATTGTAGCAGCTGAGAGTATTGCTGTGCACTAAACTCAGTTGCCTCTACTGTTAAACTCTCCTATGCTATTAGAGTGTCATCTTGTATGCCTTTGGCAATGCTAACCAGTCCTCTCCCAAGCACTGCTGGGCAGCACTGTTGGCAGACTGCTGGGGGCCGTTTTTGGTTAGGCACCTGAATATTAACATAAATGTGCCTCAGCCTGGGCCGGATGTCAACCACTTCTGTAAATGGACATGGTGTAATTTACTAATGAAGACTTTCAAGCTTGAGGCTTTGTAATTTAGTGAGGCTATGTTAGAAGATCATAAAAAGTAAAAGGTGCTGAATCTGGAGCTGAGGTTATTGGGCATGTCCTTCAGTGGGAAAGTGGAAGGATAGTGTAAGTGAAGGGTTGCTTTCAGTATAAAGAACATGTACATGATAAAATTATTCTGCCCACATAACAGAGAGGAAGCTTTGGCTATTTCTGTGTGCAGGAAAAAAGAGGGGGAGGAGGAAACCAATAACAAAAATTCCCTATCTGGAGTCTTCAAAAACCATGGGTACAGTTGTTCTACACCAAGGGAAGTAATTACATTAATGTGTTTCTCTTGTCTATAATATCAGATTAAAACTAGTTGGGTTAAAACTAAATTTTTGATCTGTTTTTTTTCTGATAAACTTGTATTTCAATGAGTATGCACATATGTTCTAGATTATAATAATTAGTTCTGAAAGAATTTAAGTAAAGCTAATGCAAAGAGAAGTTAATTAGGCATCTATGGCAAACATGCACAAAGTAGCTAAAACCAGTTCATCTCAGAAAATTGCTTTAGCAGCAGTAGTATCTTGCCTGTATGCATTAGATGAAAACTCTCTACTTTTATTTTGTATTCTGTTCAAAGAAAGCAATCTTAAAGTAGAGACAGTAAACTTTTCTGTAGGCTTTTTGACTTCCCTTCTGTTCTTCAGTGCTAATAAATGTGGTGGAGATTTCTATCCTTGCTTCTCTATTAATTCTTCTTATGAACTATCATGGGAGAAGAGTGTTAAAGTACAAATTCATTGTGTTGTCTGCATTATTACAATATGCAAGAGACATTGATTTCAGTGATACTCACCTACTAAGCTTGGTCCTGGTTTCATTCACTCATTTTTCCTCATCTGGAGGATTTGAAAGTGGAGTATGTACAGCCATAAATTCTCCAAAGCATTGGAGCATATTCAGGTAGGCCCTACGCAGTATCAGTAGTTGACTAAATAAAACTAAGCAGTTGGCACAAAGAGCTGCCTTGCATTAAGTTTCTAGCAGCTGTTATTAGATGATCTGTTCTTAGACTTCCATGTTCTGTTGTTAGAGTAGTCATTGCCTTTGTGCGAGTTCAAGGTCTGGATCATTGACAATATGAGGTCTGCTACTGCACATGTGTATTTTCCTGAGGATAAGGAGAGTTACCTTATTCCAGTATGATAAGTGGAATTCTTAAGGTGTATTCTTTCTGATCTGGATTCCTTCTGTCCTAAAGGATATAGGAAGGAAAGAGCTTACACAGCTACAATCTCCACGGTGACCTGCAGTACAGAGCACTGTGGGAAAGAGAAAGATTACATTAATGAACTAAACATACATTGTGTTCAAAGAAACACAACCCAAAAATAGCAATGGACAAAACTTTATTGTTCAAGTGTATCCAAGGTGATATATATCAGTGCATCAGAGAAGCAATGTACAGAAAAACTGTATTAATCAAATTCTTTCAGTGCAGAAGTCTGTGTAAGTGTTTTTTAGTTTGACTTCCATTTCTTCCAGTAGTGTTAATGTGTCAATACAATGACATGGAACTTGTCAACACTTTATGGCAATTTTGAATTGGAACTTAAGAACTAGCCAACTGTGTGGTGTAGGTAGAAAGAAGAGAGCTGTTTAATCTTATAACTAGGTAGTCTGCTGACAAGATGTTAAGACAGTAATCTGTCCTTATGGACTCTGCATCTTTACTATCCATGAATGATATTCTGCACTCCCACCAAAAAAAACCTCTTGTCAGAAATAGTGCTTTCCTAAAGCATAACTACCAAACCTTTAAATGTACTTGGTTTTTAAAAGTAGACTGGAAAAAAGTTATCTTGAGGTTTTTGCTTCTAGAAAACAGTGCATTTTCTTATGTCTTCTCCTTTCATCAAAATGTGGTGTAGTGGTCTCCCTTTTCACTGAAGTTGGAGGTGGAATTGTGGGCATTTTATTATGAGATAGAGTGAAATATTCAGACGTTGCTTTTACAACTTAAACCTCACCTTTAAGCCTGAATTTAGTTATGAGAATCTGGTATTGTTTGTGTTATTTAACAGGTTATCTAATAAAAAAGCAGTAAGAGTGCAGGATCATGTTTCTTTGTGGATCAGCTTTTCAGTACGGTAGTTGAAGAACAGACTTTATTATGGGCCACTTGAAGAAAAAAAAAATAGGGGGAGGGATTTACTGCAGCAACTTGAATTCCATACTTGCATCTTTTTACCTCATAGCATGGAGATTGATGAGATGGGTATATCTGCCAAAGTTATTTTATGTTACTGAAAATTCCCAGCTAGAATATAGTAACTGCTTTTGCCTTCTTCACTTCGCTCAAATGCTGTTTGAAGTGGTGCAGTTAAAGTAAGGGACAATTACTCCTTGAGTTTAGAGATCACAGTTTTGTGGTGCTGTAACAGTTACAGGAATATTGAGATTAGGTTATGCCTGTGAAGCTGAAGGAAGATTTTTTTTTTTCTAGAAGGCCATAAAAAACAAATAATATACTTTGAAATTATTTTTTTGAAAACTTAACAACAAACACACTCAAGCTCATGGATAGCTTTTCAGGACTTGCAGATTTTTGTGAATGTTTAAATATTTTATGAAGTGGATTCTTCAGATATCACAGGATAGATGAAATAACTATGGAGTGATTCGTTTTAACATGAAAACTGAGTAGTTTGGTATGGAGAGTAAACAGTCAGACATTTTGAAGTGTGCTGACCTACTAGTCTATTTTTCCAAGAAAACAACTGTTGAGAAGAAAAACAAAGCAAGTCACAAATTCTAGCATTGAGGTTCTAAATATTCTGATGATTACGTTACATTAAATGTTCTGATTTTTAAAGCTATGCATGAAGCTGTGGTTCTTCTAAGACTGTGACACATTTCACATCTTTTCTCCCTTGAGCTTAATAAAAGTGATAGTTGCTCCTTGGACTTGTTCCATCTCAGCATTTTTTTTCCTTTTTGTTTTAAATATTTTCCCCCAAAAGGACAGTGTACATTCAGTATTACTTAGGATACTGCCTAAAGAGAAGTCTCAGAAGAGAGAAATTGCTGATTTGCTTTTTATGAAGAAGGCTCAACACCTTTGTTACTGAACCAGGTTCTCAAAAAAGATGAGAGATGAGTAAAAGGCCACCACTCCTCATGATTGCTTCTTGTAATAAATGTGGTTAACTTTTTTTACCTTTTTTCCTTTCTGTAGCAGTACGAATCTGTCCTGCTGTTGAGAAAATGGGACAGGGAAGTTTGGGTTTTTTCCGTTTAAAAGGCTGGGGTTTATTTGTTAGCAGACAGGTGAGAGCTAATGTGTGTTTAGACAGAAGTAATCTTTAGTTTTCTGTGGCGTACTCGACAGTTGTACTCTGCTGAGGAGCCTGAGGGTGCATGTGCCAGTGTCCTGAGTTTACTAGAATTTCTTTGTTATAATGTTACAAACTTACAGATAATGCTAAGGCTATAAAAAGCAACTGAGTAGGAGTGGAAATAGCATGTGATATTTCTGAATATATCTGAAGCTAATGGTAGGTTTTTACTCTTCCAAAATGTTTCCTCCCTTTCCACTGTTGTATATAACTGTATTTAGTTGTTAAACATTTGTCCAGAAGAACTGAGCACTGACCGTTTTTCCGGTGGAGCAAAAACACTTGTTATTTGGATTGCTGCTAGTAGCACTTAGTATTCTGTGATACTTCATTGCAATGAATAAACCTAAATTACTGTGTCTTAAACTTGGGGACATGACATTCATGTGTAAATTTGATGTAGAAAGAGATTGTATTCTTGGATAAACTTTTCAGCAAAGGTAAATCATGAAATGAGAATGAAAATGGCTAAGCAAATTAACTTCCTCCTACCTATCTTTTACAGTCTAATATATCTAAAAATCAAAGTATGAACCTTAAAGTTTGCAGCTGATTCAGCAGCCACAGTGCATTGCATGTTATCAAATACCCCAACTGAACAATACTGCACTGCTATGTTACTGTGAGTTAGCTTTACCTTGACTACAGGACAGAAACTGTCCTCATGATCTGAGTCCTTGAGGAAGTGTCGTAATAACCCAATATGCTTTTCTTAGCCAGGGCCATGGCACTGCAAAGAGCAGTTAGGATAAAATGTTAGAGCATCGAAAGGATAGGTAATGGCCTTAACTTACATTCTTGTTCAACAGCTTGTTCATGAAACTACTTCTCGAGTCTTATTTTTTGTGTGATGTTTAGCTTTGGGTTTGTTGTTTGTTTGTTTGTTTTTAAATTAGTCTAATTTGGTTCTGTCTACTTCAGTTGAAATCAGAAGCTCAGAAACTTTCTGATTGCTTGATGTTTGGGGGCTGGTAGGTGAAAAAGAAGCTGAGCACTCTTTGAAATTGAGAAAAGAATAGAATTAACGGGAAAATTAGAAACCCTGATGAAAAGACAAGACTGAAGTTCGCCACTGAATTTTAGGGCAGAGTTCCTATGCAGGTTTCTCACAGCTGCTTCCACAAATAAAAATACCCTGAATAGCTCTCTGAAGTGCAGATATATGTCTCTCGAAGGCATACAATTCATATAGTGGTTCTTGTTCAGCAAGTGAATTAGGGCTGGAGGCTGTCTGTGTGTTTTGGTTTTTTTCCTTGGTTTTGAACTGAGCCTCTGAAGGCCAGTGGAATTAAGAGGGGTAAAGGGGGCAATAAATAAAAAGGTGTAATAATGGCAACAAAAACTAAGGAATAACCACCCCTCCCCCCCCCCCCAGCACATGTCTGGAATTAAAATGAATAAACAGTTCTCTCACAGGAAAAAATAATACCCAATATGGATTTTTCTGAAAGCAGATTCCCTACACGATCTAGTTTGGGTGGAGCTTCAGTTGAAGCTTCCCTATTCCATAGTTAATAATGTTTTATTGTTCTCTGTGTTCTTGTGTTTTATCTGATATAGTGTGGCCTTGATAAGAGGGCATTTAGGTGATAAGGGAAAAACAATAACTCTGTTTTCATCAAACTGTAGGGTAAAATAGCTTTCAGTTCCCTTTTCTTGCAAAATGATTTGTAAAACTGTAGTTGTGTTACACATGGGGATCTGTTCTCTCAGCTGACTGCAAAAAAAGAGATGTGGTATGGTCAAATAGATAGGCAAGATAAGGGAAAATGTTGCCCTGCTTGCTTTTAACCTTAGCAGTTTTGTGTTTTGGGGGATACACAACGCGACACACTTTCAGTTGAAAATAAAATTAAGAAAATAAGAGCAGTAAGAAATGAAGTCATGCTTTTCAGTGTGTTATCAACATTAATCTTATATTGAATCCAAAGCACTGTACCAGCTACGAAGAAAAAATGAATTCTGTCCCAGCCAAAATCAGGACACATTTTGGTATAAAATCAGTTACCTAAAAAGCATTAAAAAATGAAAAAGTTTAAGTAACTTGATGTGAAATGCTTTCCTTTATTGAACACAACTTGTGTTACTTTGTTTCCTTTAGATTTTTTCCCCAAGGAGCAAGCTGCTTATATGAAACAAAATAATGAGTGTATGGATAATGTGTCCAAATGCATTCTTACTGTGAACAAGTTGTGATTTTATGTGCTTCTGTAAGCTACTCTAATAGCAAATACAAGTATAGAAAAGTAGGCCTTCTCTTAGTTACAAATTTTGTAATAACAGAAATAATTTTTCAGACACAGGCTTCGTGTCCTATCGATCGCAGACCATTTCAAGCAGTGTGCAGGCTGGATGCATTAAACAAACAGATAAAGGTATGTTCCAGACTTACTTTCTTAAATAGCTTCAGTTGTAGGAATGTCAGAGTTATGCTGAAGGCTTCTATTCACACATCTTGTGTTAAGTAGGCTTTCATAACAAAATAATTGTTGTTTTAATGCTTCTGTTATGTATTTGAAGCTAGGAATTATTCTTAACTATTTTTTTCAAAGCAAGTATTTACAGTAGTAATAGCAATCATAAAGCTGCTGTTGCTACTTTCTAGTATCTTTGAGCCTTCCTGATATATCCAAGAATAAAGATATAGTAATTGGTCTCAAAGTGGTTTTTAAACTAGTTTTTGTAAGCATATGCTATACCAATTACCATTCAATACTGCCTTCTTTTTTAGCTAAGGTGAATCTTCTGTTTTCACAGCCTTCAGTTCCCAGACAAAATCACATAAAGGCACGAATAATCACTTAATACTGTGCCTTGTTTGACCTAATTATCTGAATTTTTTCAGCTATCAATTCTTCTGAATAAAACTGATACGAAGAGTAGTTTATCAAATAGCAAAATAAAACTTCTAATAGATGATCTTGAAAATATATATAGAAAGATGCTGATAATTCTATGTGCAATTCTGAAATTTTGTGGTGAAGTTATGGTTATAAGTAGTTCATAACCTGCTGGTTTTGCATTTTGTGATGTTTAGGAAACAGGCTTCCGCTACCCATTTCTTGTGCTTCTCAAAGTGCACCATCCTGGCAATCACAATCAGATGCTTCCTTCACATTAAAAACCATGCATATTTTATCTTTGTTTCTAAAGAATCAAGGAAGCAGCTGAAAGAGGGTAAACTGAAGTTTACACTTGGAAGAGTGTAAAGGCTGTATCAAAATACAGTTTGAAAGGTTCTCTGTTCGTAGAACTGCCGTGTAAACAGGTGAGCAGAGAACAAGGGTCCTGCTTTGAAAAAGAGGCAGTGGAGCAGTAGGGATAGGTGGAATGTGTACCCAGAAGTGCAGGCACAGTGGTCATCATCAGCGGCGCCATCAGGACGTTGGCAGCTTTCCCTTTGTGGTATTCAGAATTAGAATGCTCATAACTTCAGGAGTTACGTTAAAAGCCAAGTTTTGGGAACGAGGATATACCAAGTATCTAATGCAAACAATTGCAATGTAGCCATTGAAGGAACTTCATAGTATGAAATAAAAATTGTATTGCTTTCTTACAATTTTTAAGATGTGGAAAAAAACCCAGTATTGTATAAAATCCAGAAGTTACTTTCGTCAAGAGAAGAATTTGATGTGTTTTAAATATAAGAAAGCATGTGAAGTTGAGTGGTAGTTCAGCATTTTCCCCATGTCTTCTGAGCAACGAACTTACTTTAAAAAACTTAGCTTACAGATTCTCAGTGAAAGACAGCGAATAGCTTTGGGACACTTGCCATGGCAGTCTGAATGGAATTTTGTGTTTTTGTGAAATTAGTACGCGTCTCCAGGCATTGCCAATATAATGTATAAGGATGTAGGGGTTTTTCCATTTCATGAAAAACAAATAAAAAAAAGAATCTGCAAGCCGTGAAATCAAAATAGTAAGATCTGAAATGTTTTCTAGTCCTTCTGTTTGAGCTTATTTTCTGTGTAGACTGTAAGAGTCTTTGAGTGAATTTAAAGCCCGTGTGTAGTGAGGTTTTAGATTTGATTGACTTTATTTTACAATACAGGTTCAGGTTAAAAAACAGCAGAGGAAGGAAGAAGAAGAAACCTGTGCCTGCAATAAGGAAACTTATAGCCATATGAAGATGAGAAGTTTTGTGAGGTTGGTCATCCATGTAGTTTCAAGCATTTGAATTGGAATATTTAAAATGTATAAAATAACCTGTTTTAAAATGTACAAGCTTAATTTTTTTTAATTAGTTTTATTTTAAAATAGCTTAATTTTCATCAGCGGTAGTTGAGCTTTACTTTTATCATAGCTGTAATTTCCACTTGAATATTTAAAATGGCAAGGAATAAGTAAAGGGCAATGTATTTCTTGCATTGAGATCTGTGGAATTTGCATTTTTCAAACAATTCTGACAAATTTCATAATAATTTGAAATAATTTTTTATGGCTAGATCACATTTTAACAATATAAGTAATTTTCTTTGATTATTTAAACAAACATTTCTTTTTCTTCCATGTTATCATAAGCCTTGCTGGCATTCCTCTACTACTATAAAACATAGTTGTAGTCAAAAACTAATTTTATTCTAATGGATTTGAGAGGGAACAGTGGAAATAACATTTCTGTTGTGAGAAACTTTATCTTATCACATTTGCTGCATTGTATAAGGGGAAACTCAGGATTACACGGGTGAATTTCACTAAATAGTGCTAATGTCAGTGTTTATTGAGATGGATGAAATATACAGAGTTCTTGAGATTGAATGTGAAGCAGACTTCACTACAGAAAAGAAAATAAATAAAATTGACCATTATGAATCATCATTGATTTTGATATTCTTAATAGTATTTAGGGAAGCAGGTTAATACATCTTTCACATATTGCCATGAAATCAAGCAAAATTGAACATTCAGATTTAAAACACGATATTCACTTTTGTGCAAATAGGTTTTCTTTTTCCTTTTTTTTTTTTAATCTCTAAGCTTTTTGAAGAACTGTAGCTTTTAATATATGGAAGATGATATTCGTGATGCAAGTTCAGGTTTTAATAGCATTTAGAACTTGGTTTATGTGCACAAAACAAAAATTTCATAAAACAAGTTTTGTTTGGGTGTATGAAGTGTTAGCTTAAATATTCCCAGAAATAACTTTTGTAATGTCTTATGTTGATCTTGCAGAAGATCTATATGTCCAGACAGAGGGCTATTAACAGCAAAATTAAGTAAAGTTGTGAAGAAAAAATACAGTAAGTTGGTATTTGTCTTCCATTTTCTAGAATTGCTATGTTTTATTGAGGAACTCTAGAATTTCTTTTCTTGGTGTGCCAATTTAATTTTTTTTAATTTCTTACATTTGTATATAAACCTTAAGTACCTAGTAATAGGAGCGTGGAACTTTTAGAACAGAATTGCAGTATGTGGAACTCCTGTTCTTATTTTACTGGAAAACTGCCGCTTCAATTTCAGTCACAAGTGAAATGGATTTAGTTTCAGCCGCAAATCATTTTCTGCATCAAGCAGTTGGGAAACAGCTAATGGCTAGGCTTTATTCACGGAAAGCTTTTTGGTGAGAGTTCAGACACAAGCAACACTTAGGTGTATTTTGGACTACCACTTTGAGGGGCTTACTTAATAGGTACTTTTTGCTAAGTCTGTTCTTAACTTGGGAAAGTAAGCAAATATCCGAAGAGGTAAAAACTGCTTGATATCTAAAAAGCTATTGTGAAGGTGCATGCATTTTCATTTTACTCAGTTTTTATGTAAACATTGTAAATGCACTTGAGATACAAATTTTCATTAACCTCCCATTGCATTAATGATTTTAACAAACAATCAAGAGCTAATATTCTAAAGTTAAGATTGAAGTTTTGTTCCTTATTCCACACAGGTAATATTTTGTATGACAAACGAAACAAGAAAGCTTTGTCTGAGAAGATAAGTAAGGTTGGTTCTGATAATGAAACATTTGTAAATGTTATCTTTCATTAAAGCATTTTTAAGACTACCTTTCTGCTTATTTTTAAGGTTAACTTTTATTTGTTAATTTCAGTATGATTCAAAATTTGTTATTTTGTCTCTTTTTGTCTTGAAGTAAATAGAAAATAGTGTTAGGTTATACAAGCTTCTTTCTCAGATTAAATTTAGTTTTGTGGTGGTAAATATTTTCATTTAGATTAGGATGTTACATTATAAGATTCTGAACCCAGTTTTTATCTGTCTTCATCAGTGGAAGATGATTTCAGCTACAAGCTGTCAGCCAAGCACCACTGTATGAAGGTTTTCATTATTTACATGAAAATACATAGATGTAATTATCCAAGTAACTTGTTATGTGAATAAGCCATAGACATTATAGTTTGCATCAAGTTGGATTTTTTTTAATGTGATATTACTGACGAGTGTTTGTCTTTCAGGTTTCTTTTTTAGTTCATAAATGTTAGCCTATAAACACAGAATCACAAGATGCCAAAGTTACAAGGAGCTGTAAAGACTCGTTTAATTTCTACCATCCCTCCTTTCAAAAATACTTTGTGTCTCTGGGACACGAGTGTTTGATCAGTGCTTTCTTACTCGTAGTTGTATCAGTATATGTATTTGCATGAAATAGTTTTTAATTCTGAAGTGTAAATGCCATCATTCTCCATCATTCTGTCTTACATGAATTCTGAAAATTTGGAGGAAAAACTGTGTTTGGGTTCTGGCTTTGCCTACTGCCTTGTTTCATGCCATGTAGGGGCTGAGTTGTCACTTTTATTTGATGCTTATTACACCATAGTTCTCAGGGATATCTTTAGCACCAGTTTTCCCCTTGTAAGTCAGGTATTTAGAAATTTTGGTTCTGTTATCATGTAAACTTAAAGGTACCTTTCAGAGGGTTTGAACTGGAAAGATAGGGCTTAATGGTAGATCAGCCTCTAATTTAACTTCATGGTTTTAAATATGAATGCTTTCATATTTAGCTTCACTGATTTGTTGTGAAGTATTTAATGGTACCTTGTTGCAAAAAAAAGTGCATAAACAAAAGGAGAACCATTATAAACCTTCAGAAGAGGTACAGGGCTCAATTATCCAAGAAATACTCAAAATTTAAAAGAATTCAAGAGAAAGCACTGATGTACTAACAACTGCTTCATAAGGACATTTGTAGAACATCTGCATAGCTTTTGTAGATGGAGGGAGAAATGTTAATGTTCCAAATTCATAATATTCTTGAAATAAAACTTAAACCCAACAATCATTTTAGGCAAAACTTAAAATTTGCACACTGATGAAATAAGGCATGTTCCCAGCAAAAGCAGCTCTCTGTGCCAGAGTTTGATGCAGCATATGGATAATGACTGCATATTGAGACACATATTTTTATATATCCAATTATGAAGTTTATTTTTCTTTTTTCTGAATGAAAATTATGGGAAGAGTGTAAGTTCCTGTTTTAAAATACCAGTCATAGGGAATGAACAGGAATGTTTTAGTGAGATTTGAGGTGGCGTGAACTCTTTAAGTGCTCTGGCAGAAATGGGTCAGTGTAGTTAAATGTTTCAGTCTGGTAGTCTGGGAAAAGTATCTTGAGGATTATTGTTCATTTTTTGTTGGGTTTTGATTTTTGTTTTTTTTTTCCCCTGCAGCCAACTCAGTACACAGCAACAGAGTTGACTGCACACATGCAAAAGGCAATGTGCCAGCACACAGCAGACAAAGTGGGTTCTGAATTGTGCCTCATTGAGGGGCCCAGTAAATAGACACACCAGTCAATCTTCAATTTTGTAATTCTACCTGAAGACAAAGGAGAATCCCAGCTACCCACGTTAGGTTTTCTTGTTACTTGAAACAAAACAAGTGAACTTGGGTGAACTGCTGTGCAGGTCCAAGGTGCTAATGCTATACTTACTGTGTTGCGTTAGGTAGCAGAAATGGGAATTGTGCAGTAGCAAAGATCAGGCTCATTTATTCATAATTCCTGTATGGAACATTAAAGATTTTGTTCAGAAAGCCTATATAAAATATAAACTTTATCTACAAAGAGCAGGTGTTGAAAATTTAGAGACTGAATAGAGAAAATTTGTTTACTGTAACTGCATATCTCAGCACATAACTATGGACCTATTATGGTGCCTGCTTTTTATGAGTTAAAGTCTTGCTGACATAATTTAATTTCAGTGCATCTTCATGTATTTAATGTTAATTATTTTATTTTGGATGTCTTTAATTTGTAATTTATTTCTTGTGTAGCCCAGAAGACAGACCTGCTGGAATGAGTGCATCAGAACTAATTTCTTCAGCACACTTCTGGCCAGTGATAGCAGTGAAGAATCCTTTTTTAGCTATAGAAATGACTGGTTAGTGTAAACTAGTGCTTCATATAAATTGATGGGTGACTATTGTGGATTCTTAATTTCTTCTGCTCCTACCTGTATATATACTGCCTTGAAATATTTTGAAGATTGGCTTATATTCATTATTGAAGAGCAGTTAAAGTATAGACACAAACATTTTAAAATGAGTACTGTTAAGGGCACACCCCAATTTCTGTCACGTGTTCAGCATCAGAAGCACGCATTTAAATATTTTAATCTCATTGATTTATTAGGAGTTTTGGGTTTAGTTCATATTTAAATTCCTTTCTGAATTGAAGCCTTGGATAGGAAAGGCTTAGCCTTGTTATTACAGTAGCAGTTATAAAACCAGTTAACAGTAAATATCCTGGTTTGTATCAGAAACAATCTTCTTTGTTGTTGTTCCTTGATTCCAAGAGGAATACTTTAAACTGATTTTAAACACTTTAAAATCCGTGAAGCAATTTTGCATTAAGCAAAATACTTAATACTTAATTAAGCCTAATACTTACATAGATGGAAGAAAAAGAGCAGTCTGAAGAATATTATTTGGATAATATGGACTGATTAAAAAAAAAGTACTATGTCTAAATGCTTTTGGCCATTGGTAAAAGACAAAAACTTTTTGCCATGCATGCAACAGAATTAATTTATCAAGGATGCAAAGTTTCCCCGTCCTTCAGCTCCCCAAAGACATCTCCTGTTTTCCATTCCATCTGCTTCATTTATTTAGGACTTCTTTTATGTTTACTGTGACTGTGTTTTTCCTCTAAGCAATAACCATGCATAGTTTAATCATGACTGTTGAAAGTTCTAATACAGTTAAATTTAAGAACCAATTACTGAAATACAAAATCGTCATAGTATAAAGTTACTTTTTGTAACTTTTTGTATGAAATTTGTCTTTCAGTACAGAACTCACAGAAGTCAATGCAGGGATCAGACAGAAGAGACAAGAACTGGAATTGTCCTGTTCATCTATGATTGCTAGAGCTGAAAGGTGTGTGTTTTGGATTCATAGTGCAAAGGATCTTAGTATTTTAAATTTAGAGTTTGATTAATTTAAATTGCTTTTTAGATAAACCATAATTTTCATAAAACTAAATAGTGTTTGTTAAATTTTTGTGTATTTATTTGCCAGTTAGTATTTTTATGTCAATAGATTGTCTTCTATATGTCTTAATACTTTTCTTGGTACTCATAACAAGCATAGGAACTCCACTGACTTGTGAAGCTTAAAATGTCACTTTTGCATGTAAATGTGAGTTTGAGTATATTTTCTATTTAGAAGTTAATATTCAATGTGCTTTTTACATTATTCCTTATCAGACTGATTTTTTTAACATCAATCTGATTCTGATTTCCCACACCACCCTCGATCCTCCTTTAATGGGTTGGTTCTCTCATTTCTTTCTGTAATCACTTATATACAAATGCATCTAGGCAGAGCTAACAGGAGTTCTGTCAAGTGAAACAGAGAACATTAAATAATTTTTTTTTGTCAGAAAGCAGATGTGTGTTAAAACATGCCCTAAGACTATTTTCATGAATATAAAGCAGAAGCATGAAAATAACTGATTTTAAAATAACAAAGTAAGAAGTTGGTTCTGTCTATGATTTAATTTAATTACATATCTCTTTAGTCTCTTTGGCATAAAAATAAAGACTAGAGACAAAATAGCAAGTAAAGAGTTTTTTAAATTGTAATTAAGAATTTAAATAATAAATTTAGATATTCTACATATACTTTTGCTTAGGGAAAGTTTCATTCCAACTCAGTGATGACTTAAAAATTGTAGATCTATAAGTAAACTCTGATTTTGCTCAAGGTTTGCTGAGGGAGTCTGACTAAGTATGTGTTTATTTTGTTTGTATTAAAAAAAAAAAGAAGCCTTTACTAAATTGTCATATGGACTGTTTCTCATTTTTCTGCAGAAAAGGGTACTGCTCTGCTGAAGTACTAAATCAGTGTTCAGAATTTCATTTCCAGTAGTATGACCTACTGCTTTGGAGTACACTATTACTATTCTATCTTTGGTTTTGAAGAAAGCCAAATGTATATTGCTTGAACATAACATATATTGTTCAAGCAGTTTAACTAGATTAGGCAGTAGTGGGAGCCTGAAGTTAAATATGAGAAGGAAAGTTTTGTTCACTGTCAGCTTTGCGTTTCTTTCCGACTGTGATAAAGTTGGAAGTAGTGTGGTTGCCTAATGTTTTGGTTTTGTGCATTGTTTCCAAAACTTCCTGCAAACAACTAAAACAATTAATGTTACTGCTTTTACTTTTCCAGAGTTCCTTTAATGTCATATGGAGCTGAAGCCGAGACCTTTCTTCTCACTTCTACTGCAGTGGCAGGGACAATTCTTCCAACAAATATCAGGCCTTTGGAAAACTTTGGTAAACTTTTTTTTTGTAAGTTTTATTTATAGCTCATGTGGAGTATCATTAAAATAGATTCTCAGAAATTAAACAGAGCATATATTTACACTTCGGGGGGGGAAGGGGGGGGTAGGAAATCTGTTCTGATGCAGTTTGGTACTGTTTCAAAGCCAGCTAGTTCATTTCTGAAATTGGAGTACAGAACATGAACCATCCACCCCAAAGCTGGTGTAACTTCTTCACAGAATAGGAGATTAAAGCAATAAGTATGTAACTTAAATCCATTTCTAATTTCAACACCTTGTTTTCTTTTGTGCTCTTCTTTGTTCTTTTCCCATTGTGCAAGGATAAATCTCATTTTGATGCATTATGAATGGCTTGATGTTTTCAGTGGCATATAGTGCAGTGTGAGGAACAAACCCTTTCCTGGCAGAGAAGAACATTAGTTAGGAAACAGTGAAGTGTATGGATGTATTTCAGTATGCCTACAAGCTCTACAAGGCAAAAATTTACAGAAGTACCAGAGCTCTGAGATCTGTCTGGAAGGTAGCAGAAGACAAAACATGGAAGCAGCCGCCTTCCTCCAGTTACTTTAACAGCCTCTCTTTCCATACTCAGCAAGAATGTAGTTCCTCTTCCAACAGGCTGCACAAGTTCAAAGAAGTGGAAACAATGGAGAGCTATTTTTTAAGGCTAGAGTTAATACCTTCTTTGAATTGGGAATTATGCCACTTTCACTGGACTAGTAGGCAAAGACATAGGACAGATTTGGGTCCCTTGGCTTACAAAAATTGTGTGAAGTAAATTGCTGGATGGACTGAAGTGGGAAAAGGATCATGAAAAAATTGCTTTATTCATTCATATTTTTCATTCTTCTTAAATGTATGTATTTCACCTCCAACATTTCCTAGTGAAAAATGGATAGGCTGCTTCCTCAGACCTCTGATGTTTGGCAGTGCAATGTAACTGATCCTTAACCACTTTACATCTAGTAGCATACTTCCTGACTCTCCTTCACCTTTCTACTTACATAATCAGGCTTTTTTGTTAGAATGCACCAGAAGTGTTAAAAATTTATATTTAGAACAGAATTTTCTCCGTTGTCTTGATTAGAACCTTGATACTTGTACTGTGGACAAGGATTGAATTTTAAGATTGAATCTTAAAACACTGCAGTGGTTGACACTAGGGTTTTACATCATATTCAGGTTTGACTTTAAGACTTCCTACAGATTAAGGAGCATGCAGGAAATAAGAGTCTTGAAACTTCCTAGTGAAACTAGGGGATGGTGGATATGACAATGTCTCTTGGGGTTTTGGTCACATTCTGTTGACTGAGTGTTCCTTCCCCTTTCAGTTTTTATATAGCATCTGAGTAAAAGACTGATACGGCAAGGAGAACCTAACCTGAATACTGTTAGAGATGCATGGCAAATATAGATAGATATATATATATATAGGAGAAGGAAGCAAAGCCTTCTCTTACAGGAATTATGAGGGATGAAGGAAACGGGACAATGACTTTCTGAAAAGATGGAGAACAGGAGAATGAAGGAAATAGATGCTTACAGAGAAAAAGATGCACATTGGTTCTTGTGCTTCTTGCTACATTATGTATAAGCATTTAATTTTTTTCATGCTCCCCTCATCTCTTGGTCACACCTAAAGTGTACAGTTTTGCACCAGAATAATAGTTGACAGTTGCTTCCAGGGCTGTGCAGGGAGGCATTCAGATATCAATGATGGTCATGTAACTGTACTGCCTGAATCGTCCCTGCAGCTGCTACAATTCTTGTAGTTTCTTACCATCAAATAGTCTTTTTCATTAATTTGACCTGAAAATGTGTTAGTGACTCTACAAATACCATTATGATTTAAGCTGACAAAATGCAGTTCTGTGTGATTAAAATATTTTCCAGTAGTCAGTGAGCTGAAATACCTTGTGTTTGGTCCTAGTCCAAAGCTTATGAAGCTTGTTTGTTAAAATTTAACAAGTCATAAGGAATGCTGAAAAGGAGGTTGTGCTTCTTAAGTAGACTTGTAAAGTGCTAGAAAAATAACTTGCCTTTTAGTTCTCAGGATTCTCGCATTCCTCTTATATTGCGTTGTGCTTTTTTTATTATTCCAAGGCAGTTTCTTCCCCCTTCAAGAAAATCATCACATATATTAAAAATTTGTAATGACATGTAACATCTGACTTGGTTTCCTGGCTATTATAATAGGTTTGAAGACATGGTTAGTCTGAGACAGCCACCTGTCGCTGAGTAAGTGCTGGTTAACCACTGTGAAGTCACTTTGTCACAAAACGATTAGTGAGACTGTTACAGTAGATACCTGAAATAGTGTCAGTCACCTGAAATTCCTTTGGAAGTTCTTTACCATCATGTTATTTTCTTTTAAGTACATGGTACCTTCTATGCAATTGATGCTGTTGGTTTTCATTATCTTGAAGCGCTTATTTGATCAGCAGGCATGCTAAAACCAAATCCACTGTTATTGGGGTTTTTTTTCTGTTGTTATTGTGTGTTTGCTAGGAAGATCAGAGGATATGATCGTATTCCTATGCTCTTTTAAAGGCTAGCAAGGTGGTTGTGGAGTTCATTTTCTGAGGTTATTGTTTGCATTTAATAGAGTGATACATTTTTTTATTCTGCTAATAAATTAGTAAGTGGCAGAAAGCAGCTTTTTTGCTGTTACTTACTTTTCTTATTCTTATCTTTTATATAATCTGCTTATGAATACACTAGCAAATATTTTAGTGCAGCAAAAGCATGGGAAATAATGTTATAAAGAGAGAATCACATTATGATGTGATAAATTAATTGCAAAATCCATACCAATTAATCTTTCTTAGCGAGTTTCCACTATTTGTGTATGAAATTGAAACTATAAAAAAATTCATTTAAACACCACATTCTTGATGCTTCCTGGAATCTCCACAAACTGTGAAACAAATTAATGGACATCTCACGAAATGAATTTAGTTCTGAAGTATTACATTCAAGTATAATTACTTATTTTTCATTAATCTTTAATTCCTGAGCTGTCCACTATAAGTTTTCATAGGTTTCAACAGTATGATCTTTCCTTTGCAGTGAATATAACCCTTGGCATCCCTACAAAGACTTTTGTCAAATTGTAGATGGCATGAAATAAATTATTGCAGTATCAACAGAACAACTCCTGTGCTCCTTGCTAGGTGTGATTTAGTCATTCTTGGTACAGCTTTAGTTATTTGGTGCACTGTAGGCTGCCTCAAAACTTGCATGCCTTATGCAGTTCCTTGGGTGCTGCAGGCACTTGAGGTGCCTTGTGGCAGAGTTTAGTCCAGTTTGCCATATAACTGGTGAATAAGTTTGCACTGTCTGAAACTGGATTTTGTAGAGAGGTGTACTGTCCTCTTATCAACTGCTTCCCATGTGACTGTCCACTGATAGATGTGGAATAATGTCCCTTTCTGTGGTACTGAGCTTCACTGCCAACAGAATGACAGGAACTGCCATGTGCTAACAATGTTGGGTGGTTAATTCCTTACTTTTTCTAACAAATTATATGCTATATTTGAACAGCAATATCTATACAGTTTCACTGTGAATGCCATGACTGTCCATGTAGTTGACACTGCTCCTGAAATGTGTGTTTAGTTGACTGAAGTGTCACTTTGTTAACTTTTTTTCTGTTCTTTAAAACAACGGGAGTGCATTTAAAAAAAAAAAGGGGGGGCAAAAAAAACCCCCTGTGTCAGTATTTCATACTAAATCTTAAACTGTATTATTTTGAGGATATCTGTTAATCTGCAGAAGACCCTTTTATGTTCTTAACTGTGTTTGGATAAATGGTTATTATCAAACTTTAATGTGTTCTGCTTTTATTAGAATCTTTAGGCAAAGGATATGCTGTTGCTTGTACCCAAGAAGGAGAAGAGAAAAAGGAAACTTCTGGTTCATCTGGCACTAGAGGAAGTAGGAGGAAATCAGTTAATACCACTCCTACAAGAAGGTCTGCACGAAACACCAAAAACGAAACTCTGAGTCAATCTCGGAGCTCATCTCGATCGAGCGGTTCTGCTTGCAGTGCCCCTGACGGCAGTAACCCATCCCTGAATAAAACTCATTCAGAACCAGAGAAGGCTCCTCCAAAACGCAAGTCTAAAAGAGCAGCTAAACAACAAACACCTGAGGTGAAAAAGAAACTGAGAAGTTCTGCACGTTCTGAAAAACCACCCAGTGGCTCGGTGGAAGATGAAGATGTTACTGAGTCTGAAGCAGTTCTAGCATTAGATAAAGACCATCAGTCAGATAATGAAAGCAGTAACACAAGCCTTGCACAGAGGAATAATGGGGAGACAGAATCTGCTAACGGATTGGAAAGCTGTAGTGAACATGCAGAGATTGAGGAAACTACAGGAGAATGCAACAAAGATGAAGATACTTCAGGCAATGTGGATGTAAGTCTTTCTGCCCAAGAATCTCCAGTACTAACTTTAGGATGTGAAAGTCAGGAATTTGAAGTAAAAGGTGTTACTGAAAGAAATGTAGATCTTACTGATCAGGACATTTGTGAAAATTCTCTTGAACAAACAGAAGCAATAGCTAGTCCCAAAGATGATATATGTGACCATACAACTTTTGAAAAAGTAAATCAGACATCATGTAGTCCTCAAAATGAATCAATGGAAAATGTAGAAACTTTGACAAAAGTAGATCAACCCATAGCTAGTCCAGAAAATGAATCGTTGGAACATCCAGAACCTTTGGGAAAAGATCAGTCATCAGAGAGCCCCAGAAGAGAATTGTCTGATCATCCCAAAGTCATGGAAGTAGATGATTCTGAGACTGAACTAAAACCAGTAGTAGACTGTGTGAGTCCAAAGACTCTTCAAGATGAAGAACCAGATACGCTAATACACAGTATTTCTGTGGACAGTACATCAGAACAGTCCTTAAAAGAGAATGCCATTTCAGAAAGTGAAGAGGGTGGAACTTCAGAATCACCCCAGATAAATGCTGAACAGAAACATTTTGGTGAAGATAACAATGAAATGATACCAATGGATTGTGACTCATTTTGCGGTGACCAGAATGAACCTCAGATCGAGCAGTTACCACCAGCTGAAAGTGCAGAGCAAGGAGAAGTGAATTCCTTACAGCGTGATGTGGAAAACTGTGCATCAATTTCTGATAAAAAAGATGAAACTATTCCTCAAGAAAAAGAGTGCCAGCCAGAACTCAACAAAGAGAAAAAGACTCGAACTAGAAGATCTAGGTTTCACTCTCCATCGACAACTTGGTCTCCTTCTAGGAGAGAGGGCAGGAAATCTCAATCACCATCCCCTAAAAGGGATATGAACAGAGACAGGAGCTCACGATCACCCAAGAAGGAAACTGTGAGGGGGGGAAGAAGATCCTTATCGTGTTCTCCAAAGAGAGAAACACTCAGAGATGAGAAAAAAACACCATCTCGATCTCCCAAAAGGGAAACGGTCAGGGAAAGCAAGAGATCATCCTCTCAGTCAAGAACTAAGGATTTGTCTCCAAGGCAAAAATCTAGGTCTCGAAGCAGTGATAGAGATTGTCAAAGAAGAGATCATGACAGAGAAAGAAGAAATAGAAGGTGGTCTAGGTCACGGTCTAGGTCAAGATCACGATCTAGGACAAGAAATAAAGGTTCTTCGTTCTCTAGAAATGAGAGGGAAAGTCATTCCCCTCGATGGAAAGAGAGATGGACAAATGACAGCTGGAGGAGTCCCAGAGGAAATGATCGATACAGGAGAAATGATCAAGAGAAACAGAGTGAAAATCTTAAAAAAGAGAAGGATTGTACAGAAAAAAGCAATGATGATCATTGTTCTTCAGACAAGCAGAGGAATGATTGTCCAGACTGGGTAATGGAAAGAATAAACTCTGGTCCTGAAGTCAGGAACAGAGAGAGAGAGAAAACACATTGGGAAGACAGCAGGCACGATAATTCAGGACACTCTTGGAATAAAAACTTCGGTTCAGGTTGGACTCCAAATCGAGGGAGAGGTCAGCGTGGACGAGGTGGGCGTGGGCGAGGTGGTTTCATGTATGGAGACCAGAGTGAAAATCACTGGCAAAACAGGAAACCTCTCTCAGGGAACTCAGATGCTCCTGGGAATGAAGCTTCAAGGTTCTCAGAACATCAGCCCTACAAGCGTAAGAATGAACAAGATTATTCATTCGAAACGCCTGCTGACAGATCTGGGTGGACATCTGCATCCAGCTGGGCTGTAAGAAAGACTTTACCTGCTGATGTGCAGAATTATTATTCGAGAAGGGGACGCAATTCCTCAAGCCCACAGTCTGGATGGGGAATGAGACAAGAAGAGGAGACACCTGAACAAGGTATAATGGTTTTGAAGTGTAGTAACTTAGTCAGTGCTGCAGTAGCTGAGCCAAGTCCTAGTCACATGGTCCTGTCTCAAGCTGATTAGTTTTTCAAAACTATTCGGGGTGAATCCATAATCTTTGTGCAATGTGGAGGGGTTAAGGTGGGGAGTTTTGGGATTTTTTTTTGTGTTTTGATGGCTTTTTGATTTATCTTAAAGTCTGGGTTTAAGGACTATGCATTTGAAGAGTGCTGCTCAGGTAAATGGATTTGGCTGAAGAAAAAGCATTTCCTCTTCATGGTTACTTTCAGCATCTGCACAACTTTTTAAAAGGGTAGTTATTTTCGAGAATATTTGAATTTGCCTTTGCAAACCCACATGGCAGATTTTAGAGGTGACAAATCTTCGTGTTGATGTTTATCTTGCTCCTTGATAAGCATGGTCCTCTATAAATGTTAAAAAAAAAAAAAAGGTAGGGAAATTTATAAATGCAAAACCAGTTCTTTAACACTATGTCAGCATTGAAATTCCTCTAAAACTTCAATAGAAATCTAAAGTTTTCAAGGTTTTTTATATCTAAAAGCTACCTGCCATGACAGAAATAAACTTTTTGTTAGAAAGTGAGTTAACTGTAGATGAGGTGGATTTTGAATAGCTAAGAAGTCATCTGCAGATTATTGTATCATTATGCCATGATACATTAATAACCTGTTAAGACAGATGTGAATGGAATTTAAAAACTATAAAATCAATTTCTGAAGACAACTACACTTGCACTTTCCCTTGTTTTGCCTTTCATTTTTGTCCATTTGCATCCCAAATGCCAGCAGTTTTCTCCCTCAGAGATAACTGCATTTGTGGCTTAGTTTTGAGGCAATGTTGTCAACCTTCAGTCTGCTGGAGGGAAAAGTTATCAAACCTGTAATTGAAAGCATTTTGTGATTTACAGAGTTTTTCATAGAGTTCAGGAACAATCATGCTATTTTTTGCTTTTGGAACCTGAATTCAGCTGACAATAGTAAACAGTCTTTTATAACTGGATTAAGACAGGCTGGGTTGGCATCATGACATGGCTCTGAATGACCTGGTCCTCCTGAGCAACCTGCTTTTGCTGACCCTGCTTGAGCAGGGGATTGGCTGATCTTGATAGGTCCCTTCTAACCTCAGTGATTCTTTTATCCCATGATCTTTAAAAATGAGGATTTGGGCTGATGCATAAGTCCCTGTAAATTAGGGTTCCTCAAGGAAGGGATTCTCAGGGAAGGACATCTGAATTATAGCCCATCAGTCATTTCTCCAAACTAATTTCCTGACTTCTGGAAGGCCTGATGCTTGTATCTGGATTTTAACTTTTTGACTTGTGTTGAAGAGAGAATGGGATAGTAAAGTTATTTATTTAAGATGTGCTAACTCAAGAAGTTATTTTTACTTCAAGGCTTTGCCTATAGTACCATTACAGGGCTTTTGAACAAGTTTTTCTGTATATGAACATCTCTTAAATTGGCTGAGGATGTTTTTTTGTTCAGTGGGAAATATCCCAGCAGAGTATTTCTGTAATTACCAGAACTGCACAGTGAGTGTGTGTGAATCAGCAAAGGAGAGCAGAGAATTGCCTATGTGATAATGTATGACTAACCTTCTGCAATTGCAGAAGCTGGATAAATTATGTTGTCTTCCTGCTCTATGGTGAAAAATTGCCATTTCAATGTGATGAAATAATTTATGGGAACAAGTAGAGAAAACAGAAATTCAAAATGCAAGCTGCCATAGTAACCTGAACTTTTGAAACTTGGAAGCTGGCATTTGGCTCCATGACATGTGTGGTGATGAGTGCTGTGTAATAATGTAATATCTTGAAAAGACACAGAGTATATAAAGCTTTTTAATGAAGAGTTTAGACACCTGGCTCCCCTTTTGCTTTATTAAGTACAGAATTTCTACTTCATATGCTGTCTGTTGTTTCTTTTGATAGATCCAAACCCCAAAGACCAAGGCAACCAGCAAAGTGATGGTTCTCAGTTACCAATAAATATGATGCAGCAACAAATGAATGTAATGCCACAAGTGAATGCACAGCACCAACCTATGAATATCTTCCCATATCCAGTGGGTGTCCATCCTCCCTTGATGAATATGCAACGAAATCCTTTCAACATCCACCCTCCAATGCCCATGCATCTCCCTGCTGGAGTGCCTCTCATACAGGTAGCTGCTCCCACAAATATTTCTCAGGGATTACCTCCACCTCCACCTCCACCCCCACCATCTCAGCAAGTCAGCTACATTGCTTCACAGCAAGATGGAAAACAATTGCAGGTATGCTTTGCGAGAAGCCACGATGGCAAGAGCAGTAGTGAAATACTATCAGTTAAGGGTTTCTTATCTTGAATACCATAAGTCTTGATAAATTTATACTTGCAGTTTCTTTCTCTCTTGCCTGTTTCCTTCCACCACATACTAAATTTAAAGTGGAAGTGTCTGTGAGCATATGGTTTGTTTTGGGACTGTAGCTTTTAAATAATAACACACACCACCATAACTGGGTTTCTGTGGTAACGAGATGTTCCAGCTGGTAACAGAACACTGAAGAAATTCATCAGTGTTGTCCATTACCTATTTCTTCTTAGAAGTGCTGTGTTTCCAAAACTAGATTTTCCCCTTCCAAACCTGATTTCTAAGCATTAGGAAATGCTTGAATCCCCTTTCAGCAGCATGTAGGAAATGACCTAAACTTCTGTGTTACAGTTCTTATCCCATGGGGTCTATCAGCAGAGGAAAATTACCAAGTACTGCATGGCAGCCATTTGTTCCACACTTCCATTCTCCAGCTGTCACTATCTCAGCTGCTTTCCCACACACACATTTGCTATTCTGTTTAATCTTTTCAGCCTTTTTTTTTTTTTAATGATTTCCAAGTCTTCTTTGGTGTTTTTTACCTTCCCCCTCTTGCCTGATTTTCCTGAGTTTGCATGCCCTGTTTGAGACTGAACTCCCACTTTATTTCTCCAGTTTCAGAAACATTCTGCCATGCTTGGGGCAGATCAGACCACTTTTTCGTGCCTTTCAAGATATCTTAAAACCACCTTTGTGTATGTATCCTCCTGTATCCAGTTGTTACATATTAAGAGCTTTTATATCAGGGAAAGGAATATGAATAACTTGGAGGAGAATGCATGGCCTTGTGAGAAGATGTAACACTGCACTTGTGATAAGTAAAGGGCTCTTCAGGTATTGACTGGGGTTTGAGCTTTTCTCTTGTTGCTGCCTGTCCTAACCTAAAACGCTTCCCCCTGCATTCCAGGTTGAAAAAGTGATATTCTAGAACAAATGATTTCTAACCCTCTGTTTTCATGCATCATCTCTAAAGATTTGAAGTGAACTGATGAATGGCCTGCATTGTTCTCACTTTCCACTGTTGTTATCTGTTCATATTCATTGACTTAGAACAAGGCGAGTTAAGTGCTGTCAGAAATAGAGGGGGGTTTCAGGCCATATGAAATACTTTATTACACTGCAAGGTAAACCAGCAAGGTACTGCTGGAACTGAAATGCAGGTAGATTGATTGCTGATTTGACTACTGCCTGCTGTCTGTAATCAAAATATTTTTATTTTAAAATTGGAAATCCAGTAGGTTCAACCTCCAAAACTGTAAGAAGTCAGAACGTAGGCTACAAACCTCTGCAATCAGTATCTGGTGCAGCAATAAATATGTTTCTATAAAGATTGCATATGGCTGCAAAACACAGTTACTTGTTGTGAAGTCCTCTTATGTTTGTTGCTCTTAAACTGCTTTTGTGGAATGGTGTCCATGAACCTGAATGCTTTTGGGAGCTGCTGCTGCTTTTTTCTGAGTTTTTCATTCAACAAGTCCTCAGTGGTAGCACAGTAGAAATAACTGAATACAGCAGGACTCCACCTGTCCTTCCTGTTGAAAGAAAAACTAAGAGAGTGCACTGGTGAGCGTTAGCATGCTGATTATAACAGCTCCATTTCTGTGTGCTTTCCAAAGAGCTCAAATTCCTGTTTCTTTATTTTTCATCTGGATAAATGCAGATGTGTAAAAAGTAATGGTTGATTACCTGCAAAAAAGCAGCATTTACTGTGGCCTGCCAGAAACATGTTGGGAGGATGTATTCTGGGCTTTTGCTAAAAATAGCCTCTATGTGAAGTCTGAGAGCTTCTTAATTTCCCGATTCCTATGTATCTGCAATGCCTGCAGGAATGCAAGGGTGGTTTCAGGTATCTTTTTGCATGTGTGTTTCAGTGCTGTTTTTTTTAAAAAATGTTAATCTGATTTACAAAACAGGTCTGTGATAAGTAGAGAGATTCTGCAGCCATAAACTTCCTTCCCCCCTGCTGTGGTAACACCCTCCATGCCTGTTTGCAGGGTACTTTGTTTTATTACTGGGATCAGAGCCAGTATCTGGCAGCCACAGTGGTGACATGGAGGAGGCTTCACTTCTCAAGCTCTTCTTTTTTTTTTTTGTGTGTGTAGCTTCCATAATAATGGACAGTGTGGAAGTTGGGTAATGAACCAAAGCATGGGGTATTCGTGCTCGCTCTGTAGTAACTGAGACTCCTAGAAAGGCACATTGCCATTTGGAAGAATAACATATTAATTACTGCTAACTTCTTAAAACAGGGTATTCCAAATGCTGCTCATGTAAGTAATATCATGAGTGTTCCAGCCTTGCCTGCTCCAGCAGCAGTCCTGGGAAACGTGGGAACAGTTCAGGGACCAAGTTTGGGTAATGCAACGTCATCGGGTCACATCAAGAGCTCTAATGCAGCTGTAAAATCAGGAGAAAACAAAGCCAGTGTAACTGTGGAAGCCAGTGCAGATAGCTCCAAGAAGGACCAGGCAAGTTCAAAGCTCTGCATATATTTATATATACACTGTTCTATATAGTTATATTAAAATATGTACATTTAATATTTTATATATAAAATTATATCAAAATTATGTATAAATTTTTACATACTACAAAATAGCAAGTTATGACAATAACCTTTTGGTGTAATATACTTGATAGCATTGTGTGTGTAATGTTTTTGTGGTGTCTGTAGGACACTGACTGACAAGCTGACTCCTTTTAATGTTGTCTTCCTTAAACAGCACTATTACAAATATTACTTTGATTGCTGTGGGACAACGTTTTGTTCTCAGCAGACCACTGTTAGCTCCCTTGAGAGCTGACATGTGGGCAAGGGGAGTGGAGTTGTCTGGTCTTCTGTAGCAACTTTTTTCTTGTATAGTTTTAAACTGTGATAAAGAGACACATGCCGGTGGTGAAAAATAACACTCAGGTTTGTTTTCTTGTTAGAAATTGTTAATTCAAGAAAAAGCGGCACAAGAGGTCAAACTAGCTATTAAACCTTTCTACCAAAACAAAGACATCACTAAGGAAGAATATAAAGAAATTGTGCGGAAAGCTGTAGATAAAGTAAGTTGTTCCGGTAATCCGAGATCATACATTTCAGCTGAGGCAGGGTTGAGGGTGGGTTTCTTGTTCCTGGGAACAATTTGTAGTTGATGAGAAGGGGGAACAGGAGAAGCAAAAAATACCTTCAGCCTTTCTCCATCCAGGAGAGTTTTCTTGGATCCTCAAAGCAGAACTCGGTTGTTGTGTGGAAAAGTTGGATGGGAATTCAGAAGTTTTTGGGAAGCGATCAGAAAGTATTAGGAGTTTTAAAATATGTCATGCCTGGGACGGAGAAATCTGGGGTGTTGGGGAAATAAAAAATAATGCAGGATTGTGGCAAATCAACAGAAATGTTTCAAGTGTTTTTTTGTTGTTTGTTTTTTTTTTTTCCTTTAAAACTGTCATAGGTTTGTCATAGCAAGAGCGGAGAAGTTAATTCTGCAAAAGTGGCAAATCTAGTGAAAGCGTATGTAGACAAATACAAACATTCACGGAAGAAGAATCCTGAAGAGGCAGTTTCCTGTGAAAGGAAATAGAATATGTTTTCATTTTTTAGTTTTATTCTATCCGCAAAGTGCAATTTCAACATGAACCGTTAACTGAAAATTGTACATGACAGTGATTTGAATTTGGTTTTGATAAAATTATTTTTCAAGGTAGTATATAATGTTTTGTTCTAAAGAAATATAGATCTGCAGGGCAACTTCTTTATTCCTTTTTAAAAACAGATGTCTAAAAAGAATAAAGGTGTAAAGAAGAATCATTAGGAATGTACGATTGTGTGGATACTTAGATGTACAGCATTTTGACTTGAATAACAGTTCATTAAATTAGAAACTTCTGAGTATGTTGGGTTTGAACAGGTATGTACAGTACATGTAATCAGTCAGATTAAAGTAATTTTTTTCTTTTGATTGCTCCCTAATTATAGCAAAGATAAAATAATTAATCACCTTGACAAATATTTCTAGCGTTAACTGGACAGGCTGAATGCAGGGGTCACAACGTGTGTATTAAAAAGGCACATGGAGTTGTCTGAACACAAGAACTGTTTAGATTTTAAAAACAAATATCATAAACAGTAAAACATGGTGCCCAAAAGCATGGATGCTGCACATCTGTTGTAACACCAAATAAAAATTATGCTGCTTGGTATTGTTTGTGATGTTTTTCAATTTGTTTCAAGATAGTGGGATAACTTGAATATTTTTTATGTGCTGAAAGCCCTCAGTCACCACAAACTGACAACCTCAGTTCACATCTAGCCCTGCCCTTAGCTGGTAGGGGATTAGTGTACTAGAGCTGGATCCTCAGAAATAGAAACCAGTGTCCTTTTCAAGTAAAATCAAAAAAGCTGGAATTTGTATTGGGCTCCCTGTTGTGCCAGTCTTAGCTGCATAATGCTTTTCCTCATAAAGTAGGGACTGGATCACCAGACTGGTGTCTCTGAATCTGTGCCATTGGAAGTCACGTGTCTTCCTACTTCCCCGAGCACTTTATGTAGAGAGATTACTAGAGGTACCACAAGCATTTCAAAAGCAGATGTGAGGTCACTGAATGTGCTTAGGGAATGATTACACCTAAGGTAAAACCAGTTTTACTGAGCAGCAGCAGGGAAGGTTGCTGAAACACTGAGATCACTTTGTGAAAGTGATCTCTTTATGGAAAGAAGAGCTTGGGGTCCTTCTCCTTTGGGTGAGGAGCAGACTTATTTGTTCCCTTACTCTTAGAGAGTGCTATTAAAATTTTGTCGCTAGCCCTCCAGAAGGGCCATAACCTTTGGGGTTGACTGAGCCTGGCTTCTGCTCCAGTCCTGGGTCTCCTGGTGCAAAAGCTGGAATAAACCATTTCGATAGAAAGTATCAGTCACGTTTTCTGAGAAGTTACCTCTTTGTAGCCAAAGTTCCCAAATTACCTGTTCTTGGCAGAAAACAGTCTCACCCTGTAAGTAACTTTTGCAGAAACCTGAGGATGAAATAAAGAATATGCACCCTTGTACACACACACATGTGGTTTACAGAGAGAGAGATGTGTAAAAATGTGATGTTTTTCATAACAGTTGATCACTTGATTTTAACTATAACTTTCTGCAGACCTAATGAAGCATTTGACTGTCTATATTTATTTTTGTGTGCCTAAATACAAATGCTATGTAAATTAGAAACAGATATAATACATTTTCTACAGTCAAGCCAGGTTTTAGATTTTTCAGAATACTCAGTTTTACACTGTGGTAGCAAGTTGTAAGATCTCATGAACTATATTAAGCTAAAATTGGTTAGCACTTTTTGAAAAATGTAGCAAATTGCTATGTCTATCCTGGTTTATCAAACGCCATGCGTACTTTATTACATTTTCCTTCTCTGAATTTTTGGATTTTAATTACTTTTTTATATCCTTTTTACTCTATACAGTTGAGCCTTGCTATAAAGCTCCTTTCAGGAGTCAGATAAATGTTTTATGTGGTTGTTTTTTCCCCTTGTGGAGGAGAGGTGGAAATTGGGTGGGAAGAAATAACAGAGGATTTGAACTGGGAAAAGGGAGTGGTTATTTATTTCTTGTTTTGCAGCTCCTGGCTGGAAGAGAAGCTGTCACTGGCTGCCATGTTTTTGGGGCAGTGACTATAGTGATGCTCCACTGTATTTCAAAACCTAATGAAGAATATCAGATAGAGTAGCATGTGATCAGTAACTTTATTTTTTACAATTAAAGTCTTTGGAACTTATCAGAATACATGGAATTTGTTACAGTTTTTATGCTGAATTAAAAAAATGCATTGCCTTAATCTGTAGACTCTCCTCCTGTTTTTCCCGAAAAGCAGCAAGGTCTCTGCTGGTGTGGCTGCCCGAGAAGTACTGCAATCTCATGGCCATGTTTTTGTTAAAGTAGTATGAAAGCTGTATTTCTATTTATTGAAACTCCTTGTAACTGAAAAGTCCCAACATGCACTAGCACTGAAGGTGGAGAGGTGGGGATGCTGAGCCCCCTCGGTGCCTCCAGGGTATTGGCAGTTCCTTCAATCCAGATTGCCTTGAGAAAAACAATTGCAAAACTCTGTACCTTCTGTGAACTTGGGCAAATCAAAAGGGTTTTCTGTTCACTTCTTCCCGTCTCACTGTGCATGCTGCTTGAATGTCTCATCCTAAAGATATGAGCACAGTGGCTATCCAAAGTCCACAGTACGGTGTATGTAGCATAAGGTTGGAGTGCTGTCTACTGAAAAAATACTCTAAGATCTAGTTTTGTGTTGTGCTTAACAGTTTCTAATAAATTCTTTTCACTAAGCTGGCAGTGTTTGGTCTTAAATGGCTCTGGCTCAAGTGGTTTAATTCAGAAAGTAAGGTAGTTCCTATCACTTCTGTGCACATGAATTTGTCTTGTTCTGTATTGTCTGGACTCCCCCTCCTTTCCATCTCATCTGTTTTAGGGTAATCTTCACTGTGCTTTGCCACTCTGCAGGTGCTCTGAGCTGAAAAAAACCCAAATGCACGTGGCAAAAATGTCCATCTTCCGCAAGACTTTAGGTACCAGATCTTGCATGGGGGGCTCGGAGCATGTGTCCTCAGCTGGGGGAAGAAACAGGGCAGGGCTCAGGCCAACCAGGCTCTGTCCTACACTCCACTGACCACAGCAGTGAGCTTCACCGAAATATCCTTCGGGGAATTTAGTGCAGGAGAACCTGCCCAGCTGGACAATGAAGTTCCAGGCATCCCTTTCAAGAGTTTGCTCCACTGTACCTCCATGAGGTACCTCCACAGATAAACAAGCACATGGGTGGGAGTTATGGAACTATGCATTTTTGTTATTACTATTCGCAATGATCAATTCTTGATAAATAGTAGAGACAAGCCTAAGGACAACAAAGTAGATAACCACTTTCAGTAATTAAAGAGTACTTATTCGATGGAGCAGATTTCAAAATAATGGAGTCTCTATGAAAATATTAAAAAACCAAAATCACTCACCTATAGGGAAAAAAAACAGCACTAAAAGCACAAATACCTATTTGTGTAAAAGGAGATGAAGCTGTGAGAAGGCATAGGCTGGGATATGGAACTTGACTTAAACTTTTCTTTTACTTCTCCAGTATTACAACTCCTGGACTCAACCACCAAAAGTAAAGCTTTCAACCTGATCTTCATTTTGCCAGGCTGCAGTAAATCCAGGGGATGACAGCAATGTGGTCAATGCTCATTACACACAATAAACAAATCAAATCCAGAGTAGAATGCAACACCAACTACTGCAGGAGACAAACCCAAGGAATTCTGGCAGCAGGTTGCCATATAATTAGTCTTTGAGTGTTGCAGAAATTACATCTAGAACCCATTATGAGGAGCATCACTCAGAAATACTGCTTTGGTGCAGCAACAGGTGTGATGAAAACAAAACCCAGCTCTTGGAAGTCAGAGTTTACCTATAAATTCCAGAGCCTTTTCCAAAAATTGAGGGTTATTGAGGACTGGGAATGTAGTTTACATATGGCCTTGTGTCAAGCCCTAAGCTCTCAGGGCAGTTCCTAGAGGGGAGTCCAACAACTGTTTGAAGGGTTCTTGTAGCCACAGAGCAGTACTTGGTACAGGGGAAATCCAAAACACACGCCTTGCCTTGCAGGGTCATGGCGAGGGGGTTACATTTTGATTTGCTGTGGGTTTGAGTGTTCAGCCATAGGCCAGCAGCAGAACTGGGATGAGAGTCCCTGTCCTAGAGAATGTGTTTCATACTTCCTGATTCACCACCTACCTCCACCCTAAACAATAAAAACAGAGCTCCCTGCCAAAGGTAAGGACAAATGGGAATTTGGGTAAATGAAAAATTTATTGTTTGCCAGGACAGCAAATTCCCTGCGGACATGAAGGTTCAGACCCCCAAAGAACAAAACATGCAACTCCTCTCGGACTGCAGTTGGCAGGAAATCCAACTACAAGGCATTCAAAGGCCACCTTAAACCAGCTGTCCAACAGCCACCCGCTGTGACAACATGCAGCAGACATGGTTCATGGGATTTTTTTTACTGCATTTCTTTCCACCTAAGGTACATCAGCTTTTTTCAAAGGTATGGGCTCAGATTGCTCTCTGGTTATCACAGACAGGGAGAAGGCAAGACCCAAATGGCACCAATGCTGTGAGGAACAGCCCACTGTGATACAACCAAGTGAAAAGGAGCAGGACATTAAAAGTAACAGAAAGTGGTTTTGAAGTTGTTACAGTAATTTAAGATATTGCCATCTCACCACAAACAAACTGGTGAGATCTTAAGTCATTATAATCAGCCTTCTCTGCCACTTAAAAATGATTCATGAACTCAAACCTGTGTGTGAAATCCCCCTCATCCAAGGGATCTATCCAGGTTCCACACACCCACCCTGGTTGTGCAGACCTGCAGCCCCAAGCACTGCAGGTGCACCCTCTGCCCTGCAGGACACGGAGCAACCTTTTGGCTCCACAACCTTCAGCATGGTGCCCTCG